>CM046661.1:138567719-141293552 GCA_025594165.1 Tamias sibiricus
CATCATTCACATCTAATAGCTAATAAAAAATGACTACTTACTGAATATTTATTATGTGCCAGTCATAAATGCTTTGTACACATTAACACTAACTTCTTTATAGATTAGTTATTTCTTTTCTACTTAGGGAAATAGATAATATACCCAATAGAATGGCATGTAGCTTTTAAGAAGTTGGATTACAAAACATGTTTATAAGACTCCACACCCATGCTTTTCAATATCAGTACTAGGGGAGCAGCTTCACCTTGTACCTGGTGGTCTTTGATATGTCCATACTGACTGTATAAGCAAGACTAAACCATGAGCTGGACTAAGTCTGGATTCAGTGTCCAGAGGGCCTTCCAGTGCATTGCAAGGGAGGTAGTCTTTTTTTTTTTTTTTTTTTTTTTTTTTTTTTGGTACCAGGGATTGAACTCAGGGGCACTCGACCACTGGGCCACATCCCCAGCCCTTTTTTGTATTTTATTAGAGACAGGGTCTCACTGAATTGCTAAGTGCCTCGCCATTGCTGAGGCTGGCTTTGAACTCGCGATTCTCCTGCCTCAGCCTCCCAAAGTGCTGGGATTACAGGCGTGCGCCACCGCGCCCGGCTGGGGAGGTAGTCTTAAGGGGAGCTTCTAAATAGCTGTTTTTCCTCAGCTTCCTGGGTACTAAAGAGGTATGGGGCTGTGTACCTCACACCTTCCCATACTGGTTCCATTTACAGTAAATAAGCCCACTGAGATGCAGCATAGCATTGGCTCCTCCTTAAAAGAGAAGCCTACCTCCTTTTTTCCTGGTATCTGATTCATCCAATTTGTTGTAGTCCTGTGGGTTTGAAAACCAGGGACAGAATTTGAGTGACATAGGCAGGTGTTTATGGTGCAAAATTTAAGAAGGCATACATCCTGAGATACCTTGCATGATCCTAAGAGTGACAGTCTCCTTAAATTTCATGCTCTAAACACCACATTTGTCTTTACCCTAGTCTGGACCCTTCTAGGGTCTTGGGAGCTGAAACCATGGTGGACTTCCTTTTGCCATTTGGATTCTTGTTTCCTTACCACTTGGATCTACAGAAGGATGGCAAGCTAACCTCCTACCTACACCATGTCATTGCTCAGGGCTCTATACCAGTAATACCAGTAATGCATATTCTTCATGAAAGGGGTGGCTAACATCTACACACACACACACAAAAAAAAAAAAAAAACCAGGATCTATTAATTACACAATCAGCTTTATTTCTGTAAAAATTATTAATGAAACTTCAATTTCCCTTCCCAAGTTCTGAAATACCTAAGTGAAGCTATTAGGCAGTCCTTGACACAAGCTGTAAAATTGGTCCCTTTAACATTGGAAAGCTCGTTTCTGGGATGGAATTCTGGCCCATGAATCAGAGGTATAGGGCTGAATTGCAAAAGTGGGGCAATCAGTGTCAGAGCTCTAAGTAGAATGGGATTGGAGAGCAGCCTGAGGCATGGTATCATCTCCTCACAAGTTAAGATTAAGATTAAACTCCACATTGCACTCCCCAAATGCACCATCTCCTCATGGTCCCCTGCTGTAAGAATCAACATATTTTTATTTGACATATACTTCTAATGATGAAGCTATAGAGATCAATCTTGAGAATTTTTTTTTTTTTTTTTTTTAGTGTAAGTAAGTCATTTGGTTCAAATATTGTAAATCCTGCATTCTCTGTGTAGAGGTGGGAAAAATCAGAATCTTAGGATTTGAAGTCTTTCTCATGGATATTTAATTTTTACTTCTAATCACTAAAGACTATCATCAACCAGTAACATTAAAGGAAAAGATGATAAAAATAGTTTAGGTATCAAGTACGATAAAAATGAAGAAAATGAATCATAGTCAATTGAATTTTCATCACCTATGCCTCGAGGCCCTGCTTATCTGCAAACCTGATAGTGAAATTTAAGGTTAATAGCTAAGTTGCTCAAAAATCACTTTATATAACATGAAAATGCCTAAAACATTGCAATAATTGGTAACAATTATAAGTATTTTAAAACTGCTTATTTATACATTGCAATAGGCTAGGTTATGTTTTCCCCAAATTCATGTTTAAATTCCAACCCCCAGTACCTCAATACATAATCTTTGGAGACAAGGCCTTTAATGAGGTAATTAAAGTGACTAATCCAGTATGATTGATTTCCTTACAAGAGGAGAAGAAAGACACCAGCAAAGTAAGCATAGAGCGAAGGAAATAGATCTCAGAAGAAATCAAGCTTGCCAAAATCTTGATCTTGAGATTCTAGTTTCTGAAACTGTTAGAAATATATCTCTGTTTATTAAGCCATCCAGTTTGTACTATTTTGTTATTGCATCTCTAGCAAACTAATGCATGCATATTTGCAATTTGAAGATAATTTATGGATTCTTTGGGGAAAGTTATCATATTTCAATAAAAAAGTATACTAAGGTTAAGCAAGTAATCTATCCAAAATTACATCAATGTCAGTGGAATTAATATAAGGTAGTAAAATAACCATTTTTTTTATTGAATTGTTATAATTAGAATTTGATTCAGTCTTTAAAATATTCAATGAAGTGCTTTATGTTTGTAGAGTTTATAAAATTTGTCATATTCATAATATCAAAATTAATCATTTATATTATCCCCTGCATTGGAAAATTCTTCAAAATTTCCCTCTTCTACTATTTTCTCTTGGTGTGCCTGTTGTTGCCACTGCATCACTGTGACACATCTTATTGTTTAAATCTATTCACCAGTGGTTTTCATCATCCCACTAAGATATGCTTGACAGGTTTGACCTCTACATTCTTCTTGAAATACTCTTTTTACCTTGACTTCCATTTACTTTCTTCCTCTATAAGCTTTCATTTAGTACCATGGTTCTGCATACTACATATGCTGATGAATTCTGAGTTTCTAGCTTCAACTTCAACTTACCCCTGAGATTCATACTGCTTACTCCACTCTCCACTTTTGTCATCTAAAACTTAATTAAGTTAACGTGAAGTCAAACCTTATTTTGACCTCATCTTTTCCAAATTAGTCTCCTGTCCCAGTGATCTCCATCTAAATGGCATTATCATTCACTCAATTGTTTAGGTCCAAATTTTTCAGCTTATTCCACTATGACTCTTTTTAAGATATAGTTTCAATATGACTCTATGTCCACTCTTACTATCCTAGTCCCTTAGTCTATGTCAACAAGATCTCTCCCTTAAATTAAAGAAATTACTCCTGGTTGTTTATGAATCTGTTCTTTTCTCCTCCTCCATCATATAGTCTTTATATAGCAGTCAGATCTACTAAAATGTAAATTATATCTGTTTACTCTCTTGTCCAAAACCGTTCAATAGTTTTCCATCCATCTTAAATAAAACAATAAAAATACAACTTATTACTTTGTTCTGCCATACCCTGTGTGATCTTACTTTCAGCCATTTCTCTGATCCCATCTTTTGCAATTTTCCCTCCCTTGTGCCATCCCAGTCATATTAGCCCCATTGTTACTCAAAAATCAATTAAATATGTCTTCTTAGAGCCTTTGCATATATTTTTAACACTGCTTATGGTACACATTACCTAGATATCTTTCTGGTTTATAAGCTCACTCAACTTTATTTGGATCTCAGCTTAAATATCAAAACATGTGTACAACCTTAATTGTCTAAATCAGTAAAGTTTCCACCTGGAAAATTTGCAAACTCAAAGACTTAGTAGAAGAGTGTTTAGTAAAGGGATAATTTATAGAGGTATGAATAACTTAATGGATCTATAGGAATGGTGAAGCACAGGTCTTGGCAATAAGGTAACTTAACTATTCCTGTACCTAACACTGTAAGGTGCAAGAACAATGTTGTTAAGGGCCAGCAAGAGGCATCTGCCTCTAGCAAAAGTTTGCCACACAGTGGGTTCAATAAAGACCTTTTGAATGAGTGAACAAAAGAATGAAAGCATGTAATTCCCATTTAGTATATAAAAATGCTGAGGCTGAGGGTATACATGATGAAGTTATTTCTTGCTTTTATATAAATGCTTCACTTAGAAAGCATAACTAAAGGCATTAGTGATTCTACAACAAATCTTTATAAAATGCCTAAATGAACACAATAATGAATTACTTGCTTGAGATCATATATCTGGTGAACACTGAAAGGAACTTTGAAGCCCCAAGTCTCATAACCCTGAGCTTTTCCATTCCGTCTTGCATCCACTAATGAGACAACCTTCTAAAGGAGAAAGCCTTAAACTCTGCACGATCTTATCTTGAAGCAATACATTTCTATATATCCCAGGGTTTCTAGTTCCTAGGAAGGGCAAAAATATAAAATGCCTTAAGAGACAATACACAATACATTAAATTTATCTTCTGATGAAATATTGTCAATACCTCAGATTAAAGTCCTGATTCTCTAATTACCATACAATGAATAAATCAATGCTTGAAAAATGTCCCTAATGTGTATTCTAGTACAATTAAATGGTTCAAATATATTAAATTAAAAATCAATAATGTTTATTTTTATGCAACATCTCATAGTATGTAGATTCACAGCACTGGGAATGAGTAACAGAAGACAAAATTTCTTTTAAAAAAATCATTCAGTTTTTCACATAATGCTTAATGGAAACAATCTTTCTACAGAACACCAGCTCCTCAAGGCAAGCATCCAAATAATAAAGCCGAGTTTGTTAATGAGGCATCTTCCTCCTCTACCAGGCTGAAGCTGTTAGTGTTTCCTTGGCAACTTTACAGGGTAAATTTCCTGGGAGGCAGAGATGAAAAACACACATACCAATTTTATAAATCTTTCCTATAGAAGCCAAAAGGAACTCTGTTTAATCATCCTTTAAAATTAAAAAAAAAAAGGAAATTCCATTTTCCCTTTACTTTTAAAATATTAATTTTCTGAATTTTTCTTTTGCCCATACAATTAATTTCCTTCAACAAAGGGTGAGCACATAATGTAAAGGAGGCACTGTTATGTTCATGGGAGGATACCATGATAAATAAATCAAGGTCAAAAGCTTCCATAGTGTTCAGAGTTGAGTCAGGAATCAGAATTACAGACAATTTAGTCAATATATTGTATAATAAGCATGAGGCACCTACTGAATCTGATGTGTGAAATCCAAAGGCTATGACTGACTTCAAGAGTTTTTCAATCTAAGAGCTTGTCAATTGGCAAAACAACATGTGAACATGTGGAAGGATTCTGAGAAAGTGTTTAGATGATAATAGAGAGTAATTATAGAAGTAAACTTTATAGAATGAAAACAAGTTTGAGTATTTGACACTCCCAAATTTTATGTTTGAATGCATGCTGGGCAAGTTTGCCTAGGAACTTGGTTGGGTAACATAAAAATTAACCTTTATTTAGCATTAACTCTAACAAGTCCTATATAAAAAACTCTATTGCCTCATTAAATAGTGTCTTAGCTCTCTTAGCTGTTAGTATTTCTATCTTTTTGAAGATGTTGAAACTGGGTCTTTAAGGGTTTCAATGACTTGACAAAAGTCACTCAATGTTCAATCCCCAACTGGCTGATTCTAGATGCAGTGATTTTGAATAACTACAATTACACTCACTTTAAGAATTTGAAGTGTGAAGAAAAATAATGGGGAGAACCTCTTGCCATGCCACAGACTTGAGAGAAAAAGTACTTACTTGTTCAGTATTTGAAGAAATGACTGAATGAAATTGTAAGCAGAACATTTCTGTGGTGTGACTAACAGTCTCTGATGGGAGAAAGTATATGCTTGATTGGATATCATATTCTCTGGATATGGGTTAATCACATTATTTAGCAAAAAAAAAAAATGAAATTCCAAAGATTTTGGCTCTATATTTCTATTTTAAAGTATTTTCTCCAAATTCAAATCTAAGTAGGAAATATATGTATCAAAGACACAATTGTGTGAGTGGTACATAGAATAGGGTTTTCCCAAAAGAAAAAAAAGTGCCAGAGATTTTTGGTTCTACCTTTTCCAAGGAGAACCTTCTTTGAAGCACTTTCCTTTATGAGATTTTTGTGCAGCTTCTTATTTATTTATTTCCATTGGGGTGATGAAGAAAATCTTTTATGAACTCCTCACTTGGTCTCAATCAGCTCCTTTCCCAACTTTTACACATGGATGCATTCTTCTTATCTCAAACTCAGTATGTCCGAACAACACATCATCTCTCTTCTACCATTTCTATGCAAACTGCCTTCTATCCAATTTCTTACCTCAGTGGATATTTCCAATAAGTAGTTATCCAGTTGGGTTTCTAGAGATCAATTGTTTTCCCTCACTGTATATCCATATACCAATCCAGTTGATTGTTCCTTTTCAATATCTGCCCAAGCTCAATGGGATCCCTTCTCTGTACACATTCACTGCCTCAGTACACGTATGATCATACTACCTGTGTGACTCTGCGCCATGTTCAGCCAGAGGAAGGAGAAGTTGTGCTCCATTTGGATACAATGTGTCAAAGGCATTCTACTGTTATGTATAACTATTCAGAACAAATTAAAAAAAAAGTTCAAAGCCTCATTTTATTTTTCTCTCAGCCTTGTCTTTCTACAGACCAGTCTTTGTTGAGTTCCTTTTGTTTTCTCATTGCCATATAATCTCATTCCCAGAGCAGTCATTTCTAAAGTGTGGCCTGGAGACTTTAGCACCTGCATCACTTGGAAACTTTCTACAAATGCAATTTCTATGGGCCTGATCCAGGCCTACTGAAACAGAAACTGTGTTTAACAAGCCCTACAAAAACTCAAACTAAGGTTTGAGAACACTGCTTAAGAGCAAAATGTCTTAAATTCAAATATAGTCAGGTTATTTCTGTGGCCAAAACTCCTAACTAAGGTTGCCATTCTTAGGAAGAAAAGCCATTAAATACGTGGGACTCTTCATAATACCTTTCGTCCCAGGCTACTTTTCTCACTTCACTTTTTACCACTTCCCAGGAAGAAACCTGCACTCTTATCACAACAAAGCTTGCACTTGCTTGTGAAGTTCTCTTGCTTCTGTGCTTCTGCTCCTCAGATTCTTCCCTATAGAACACATTCCTGCCCTCTGAGTAAAAGTCATTCATCCTTGGAGACTCAGCCCAGACATCACCTCTTCTCATGGGTTTTAACCACTCAGGTAAAGAAAGTGGTTCTACTGAAGCTTCCCACAGCACCTTTCACTTAACCATATCATTCTTATGAATAAATCATTTTATAATTGTCATTTTATTCATCTGACTTTGCCAGTCATTTGAGTTCTAGATCACCTCTGCACTGTGCTACTCATCTTGTGTACTCAGCAATTGTCACAAAGCCCAATGAATAAATGTTAAAGGAGTTTGATAAATTAATGTTCAATATATGCTGCAAATAACTTCTCCTGAAAGGGAAGGATGAGCTAATTGTCTGACATCAGTTCTTGGGATGACTGAATTGTGCATTATCCCACATTAACAGGCTTGCATTCTGGTTGTATGTTGGTTTGGTTAGTGTGAATCAGCCAATAAGAAATTGATTATTTTTGATCTTACCAAAGAAATTGGACTGCTGAACAGTAAAACTGATGTTAAGATATTTTTAGTAGCACAGCTGAAATTAGTGTCCAGAAGGACCCTGGAAGTGCTCTCCAATTCTACTTCAAGTCTACAAAATGCCACACATGTGTAAGAACACAGAGCTTAGTGACCAAAAGAACAAGTTACAAGGGCTGGGGTTGTGGCTCAGCGGCAGAGAGCTCGCCTTGCACATGCGTGGCCCGGGTTCGATCCTCAGCACCATGTAAACATAGATGCATTGCATTGTGTACAACTAAAGTAAATAAAAAAATATTTAAAAAAAAGAACAGTTGCAAGCCAGGCTTCATTACTTACTAGCTTTATCATTTTGAGCAAATTAGTTGATATTTCTTAGATTAAATAAATCTGGCTATGTCCTAGTACCTAATTTATGAAGTCTTGGATGACTAATTATAATATTAAAACAATTCATATTAATTTGGTAATCCATGGAAAGTCACTTTTTGGTATCTTACAGTAAACAATAGTAGCTATTATTGTACAGTAGTTACTATCCGTGGAATAATACACAGACCCAGGCTATATTACACATGTATAGCAATAATAGGGAATAGACACAGATCATATAAAGATATGTTGAGGGCTGGGATTGTGGCTCAGCGGTAGAGCGCTCGCCTAGCACGTGGGCGACCCGGGTACGATCCTCAGCACCACGTACAAATAAAAAACGCATTGAATAAAACGCATTGTGTACAACTAAAAGCAAATAAATAAAAATATTAAAAAAAAAGATATGTTGAAACAGATATGCACAAAAATACAATAAAAGCAGATATAGATTTCTAGAGTGTATTTTTCCTGAAAGGAAAGAGCTTCTAAAATTGATCCTACTAATACAGCTAGTCTTATAATGTTATACATTTCTGTGGCTTTGAATTTTATAAATTTTCACCAAATTCATTTTCAAATATATGGCTTGTTTTTATTTCTACAAAAAAATTGAGCATTGTTTTGCTATAAAATAAGAGCTGATTGTTGGGTAAATTGCAATCCATGAAAAATGTATTCCTCTTTCACTGTGTTATTTGACATCATATGTATACCATGTGGGCAGCTTGACGCATGTTATAAATGTGCTATAGCAACTGAGAAGAAGGATCCAAAACTGAAAGAGGATACCAATGTTATAATCCCAGAGACACATGTTTTATGGGAGATTTATTTGTCAGTCTTTGCTGGTTGAGAATCAGAGGCTCAATTTCTGTGATCTTAATTTATAATTAAACCTTCAATTACATGATGTTTGTGTCTTTCCTGACATAAAATATAAGTAACTACAATAAATACCCTACACTTTAATTTTTTAAAAAATCAGGCTTTATTTTCAACTCAGTAAATAATAATCTAAAATACAGGGTTTAAAAAACAAAACTTGGAGTGGAGAAAAGCAAGCCTATTTGAGGTGATTTTTGTAAAAGGAAAGAATAAAATGCTTCTGTCTTTTACAATTATTAATAACTGCGATTCCACTGACTGAGACCTTAAAGCAATTTATCTTTTTGATTAATAAATTACCACAGGGAAGAATATTTTATGAAGTGAAAGCAAAAACACAGTAATTTGTAAAATATGCATGTAAGTATTAAATTGATATTTCTAATAATACGAATAATAGATATTTAAAAATATTTACCTAATTGTATTTCTCCCTTTCTAGATTTAGGTATCAGGCCAATTAACCTAAGTAGTTTTAAGGTAACCATGAGAACCTGGGAAGAAGAGGATGGTATGATTTAAAATTCATTAAGTTTACACTTTTAGAAAAGTTTGGCATGGGATTTTTAGCCAAATATTAAATATTTCATCTCATACTTTAATTTTGCAGATAATAGCCATAGAGAAATTGGATAGAGTCAGAAGGAGAGATGGGAGCTTTGAGCAGTCTCCAAAATCAGATATGTAAAATCAGAAGGAGCCGGGCGCGGTGGCGCACGCCTGTAATCCCAGCACTTTGGGAGGCTGAGGCAGGAGGATTGTGAGTTCAAAGCCAGCCTCAGCAATGGCGAGGCACTTAGCAACTCAGTGAGACCCTGTCTCTAATAAAATACAAAAAAAGGGCTGGGGATGTGGCCCAGTGGTCGAGTGCCCCTGAGTTCAATCCCCGGTACCACAAAAAAAAAAAAAAAAAAAAAAAAAAAAAAAAAAAAAATCAGAAGGAGGTAAAATTTGAATCCAAAGGATGTGCTGAAAAATACTTTTGCCATTACTATTTTCTTGGGGGGAAATTCACGAAGTTCTAGCTCATAACAAGTATATTTCCAATTCATCTCCCATTCCTTAGTTCAGTTTTTGAAGTAATGAGTGATAATCATAATGGCAAAAAGAAACAGGGATAGGACATCTGGTTTCCCTGTTTTTCTTGTGAGCAGTTCCATTTTAATTACTGCTACCAGGATTCTGTTAGGAACAAATGTTTGCACTATCAATATCACATTTTTTGAAATACTATTAAATGAATAGAAATTAAACTGAAATCAGAGCATAAAATGCAGTGATGTTATCCTGTTAAACTAATTGAGACAATAATATAATGTAGGAATTTTAGGATATAGCATGATGCTGGATATTTAGCAGCAATGAGAAAATGTTTTCTAAGCAGAATGTCCTCCACAGACAATCTTCCACTATTCATCCAAAAACTTTTTCCCCCAATAAACAAACAAAACCAAGCTTCAAAGTTTATAATATTCTTTAATTTACTGAGATTAATTTAGAATATTTTATATCCAGATTTTACCTTTTCTTAATATTTATGAAACATACCTTAATTATTTTCCCCCATATATTACTGATGGTATTCAACTGGGCTACACAGGCAGATAAGAATTCTAAAGTGCATAGTATGCTAACTTTGGGGGATGGTCAGTAATGAAATATTTGGATATTTCTCTTCCTTGAAATAAACCAGACAGAAAATACAGTCTTCACTTTGGACATACAATATTAGCTGAAACAGAAGTATAAGAACTATCTTTACTTTGCATGGCTCCATGGTTAGTGTATAAAGCAAAGACATGGTTCCTCTGGTTCTGATGTGACTGGTTTCAATTAACAGAGTACCACTTAAAGCAAGGACTCTCTGCAGCCACATTTTAATTGTAGATAAGTCTTCACTCCTTTGCCTCCAGCATACCCCCAATTGGATTGTGAATCCTGAATGCATGGTACAATGGCTACATATAATGCAATATTCAAATAGAATTTTTCTCAATTTTATCTTTGGCCCAAAGGCCAAGAATAGTGGTCTGGTGAAAAGCATTCACACATCCTCAAGCAAGGAGTAACATCAGACCATGCAAAACTATTGTTAAGCAGGTTCTGCCAGAAGAGATTAGCAGCACTCCTAATGGGAGTTTTATTGGCTTGTTTAGTAGGAAACTACTTCATGTATAATATGATACCTTTTCTTTCAGGATATCAGCATCCCTGGACACAAACCATTTCTGTCTCCCATGTTCTAACATCAAGAGATGCATACATACACATGCATGCACATGCACGTGGAGACACACACACACACACACACACACACACACATTCCTGAGGATAGATTTTGATTACACAGGAGGGAACACATCCTGAAAAGTGTTCAAGAGAACTAAGAGATATATCAGGAAGGAGTGGACTGTGAGAATCCCAGAAAATGAGGACTATTTAATTTCCTATTGCTGCATCTTTTCTTTTATAGTTCTGGAGGTCAGAAGTCTAAACATCAAAGTGTTGGCAGGGCTCTGTTTTTTCCTTAAGTTCTCAGGGAGAAGTCTTTTTTATTTTTATTTATTTATTTTTCTTTTCCAGCTCCTAGTGACCACCTGCATCCATGGCTCATGGCCACATCATCCATCTTCAAAGAGCATCATTCCAACCTCTGGTTCTATCTTCACATCCCCTTTTACTAATTTCAACGCTCTTATCTTTCCCTTATAATGACCCTTATGATTACATTGGACCCACCCAATTCAGAAATTGTCTCCACCTCAAGATCCTTAATTTAATCATACTGGAACATTCCTTTCACCATGTATATTAACAGTCACAGGTACTAGGAATTACAATCATTTGAGGGATCCATTATTCAACCCACCACAGGAAAATGAAAAATGTGGGCCAGAGTAGTTTTGGCCTGAATCACAGCAACCATAACGATACCTCAGATTCCAAACAAAATGAAAAATTTTGGACCAGCCCAGTCAGGAGTGACCTCTCCATCTACTGAATTTCCATTGTATTTATTTTCAAGCACATATTACCTCCTGTTATAACTGTTTTCCTTCTGTATATATTCTAAGTCCCTTAGCAGATTTGCACATATCTCTAAGTGTTCTACAGGCTCTCAATAAGTATAGTGATTTAAAAAAAAAATCCCAAACCATGGAAAGATGTTCAGAACAGGCTTTTTTCCTGTATGGTAAATGCAAGACCTTCTTAAGGATGCTACCAAGAAAGTATTTCCTTTCAGTACCTGTAATTCTCTCATCATATATCTTTTGTTGTTCTGGGGCCTTGAAACCTTATGAACAATTACAATATAATACATAATTGGAATTACTCACCAAAACTAAATGAATCATTTCAGCAGATTGTACTCGATGTTATGCACCTCTACTGCAAACTCATTGGCAGGAAGTACATTGTTGCTCATTCTTTTTATTATTCAGAATGCACTGGTCAAAAGTCCTGCACATAAAATAAGACTAATTCAACAGAATCTATTGACAGCTAATAGCTAAAAGTAAGCTTCGATCAGCCATAAAAAGAAGATAATTACTTTAGACCAGGTAACACAGAAGGAGCATTCCATAAAGAAGACATTATCAGAGAGAGAGAGAGAGAGAGAGAGAGAGGAAGAAGATGATGAAGAAGGAGGAAGAAAGGAAGAGGAAGGAGAAGGAGGAAGAGGGGGAACATTTTATAATATCATTTAGAATGTCAGAACTGTACTAGAAATATTAAAACTTAGTTCCCATTTACCCTAATCCCCTGGTATTCATTTCATTCCCTTCCGTAATTCCCTCCCCTTGACTATAGACTGGACCTAGTGGAAATATTGCAAAAGGGATGGGATTTCTCTTCTGAGATTAGGTTACAAAAGACTCTGTCCTCTAGCAGTTCTCTCCCTCCCGCCCCCCCCCTCTCCCCCACCCCTGCACCCCCCAACACCTTCTCTCACACACTCTGGGAGGAAGCTGCCACATGCTGAGCTTCCCTGTGGGGAGATTTATATAGTAAAAAACTAATGTCTCATGCCTCAGGTCAAATGAATTTAGAAGCTATTCCATCCCATTCCCATGCATTTGAGACTGAGAGGACTTCAGCCCTCTCTGGTACTTTGATTACAGCCTTGAGAGCCCTTGAGTCTCAGGACCTAGCTGAGCTATGTCAAAATCCTCCCCACAGATACTATGAAATAATACATATTATTGTTTTAAGATAGTAAATTTTGAGATGATTGTTTATATAGGAATAGATTACTAATATTAAAGTCAATATTCATACACTTCTAATCAATTGTTCAATTTTGTACATTTACCATATAAGTGCTCACCATAAAATAAAAATATTGCAAAGGATGAATCATTATCTATCAATGAATCGATAAAGGAAATAATGCTGTAGCATTTCTAATTGTACAAATGCAATTGTATTTCTAAAGGAAAACCAGTATTGGGGAAAAAACACAGAGTAATTGATTGATTCCTTGTATTGAGGTGATTAATTATTGGCGTAACTCATAAAAGACGGTATGTACAAGTTACAACACATCTTCTTCTAGAAGATTTTCACTTTCTTGCCCAATTCTAAACGTTAAATTTCTAAGAAAAAATAGATTTTGTTTTAATAATTGCTAGGCTGAATTCTGATACTCCAAAGCCAGAAAGGATTTGAAATCCTATTTTGAAAAAGCAACTTATTTTTAATTATGTATGAATAGCTTGGTCAAATTGACAAGAATGTTTAAAGAGTCCTGATATTTTTAGCTACTAAATACATAGTCACAGCAGATGACTCATATTTTTTTAAAAACCTGAGATACTTTATATCAGAAATTAAAAACACTCCTTAGTCAATGTCTGAACACATAATGAAAATATCTATCCAATTCACTCTACCTACTTCTTTAGAATAAATAGGACAGTTTAAATCTCCTTTTCAGGGAGCACTGGAAGAATTCTCCTCATTACAAACAAAAGACCCAGCCTCACTTTGCTTAGAAAACCATCATCAAAACATTAAAATCTATTTTTCCTGAGAAACTTATCCTTGTGCTCAAATGATTCTGCTCAAATGATTACCACTATCTACCAATTAGTTTCTTCTAAATAGTTTTGCATTTTATATTTCCCAACTCTAATTTCCTCAGGCAATTGTGACCTCATTTTTTAATTTCCCACTGCTATATTAGATAATTGTCTGTACAAGAAGGGTCCCCAAAAATGAAAGCCTAATTTATGTAGAACTTTGCTACCAAGAATCAGTAAAGAAATTAAATTTATATCAATATACTATGATTTTGTATCAAGTATTTTAGTGCTTGTATTAATATAAGGGGCTTAGTCAAGAATGTGAACTTTGGAGCCAGGATGCATAGGTTTGAATTGTGACTCTATTGCATCCAGATGTATAACCTTGGGTCAGTTCTGTGCTCTGATTTCTCACATATTAAACTTAAGTAATAGCTAGGCATAGTGGTGCATCCTCCCAGCTACTTGGGAGACTGAATCAGAAGGATCACAATTTTAAGGCCAGCCTTGGGAACTTAGCAAGACCTGTATCAAAAATTAAAAATAAAATGGACTGGGGATATAGCTCAGTAGTAGAGCACCATTGGATGAATGAATGATGAATGAATAAATGAACAAACAAACTTACATAATAGTAGTACTAGCCTCAGATGGTTATTGGGAAAGAAAATGTGTACACATAGCAAATGCAAATAAAAGTTACCTGGTAGAAGTATGAATAGCAATATTTGCAGCAGTAGAAACCATGCAATATTGTTTGATGTGTTTTATTTAAATTTGCTTTGCTTACTATTAAGAAGAAAAATCTGGATCTGTCAATTTCTCTGCTGGGTTCGTGACTACAGGCTCTTCACTGTCATCAACCAATTATGAAGGATGTGGCAGTACAATTTCATCAGAAGACTTTGTGACTGAGTGAATGCTAAGGAAAAAGACTGAAATATTGCATATTTAAATCTTACATATTTGTGTTTCAAACCTGCATTTGGCTTACAAACCCATGAAACAACTTGACCTTGTTTTATGAAGCAGGGACATGAGTCAAGGTCAACAGATCTTAATATTTTTGTAGAGTTAGTGGGGACCTGTCGTTATGTAATGACCTTAGAAAAACTTTTTTCTTATAAAGAATTACTGTGTTTTTATTCATTCAGGGAAGGTTTTTGATCAAGCAGTTTGTTAAGCTATGTCATGAATTTTTCCATCAGCAAAGGAATTAAAGATTATTTTGGACATCTATTTGAAGATAGGCAGTGAAGATGTTAACCTATTAAAATGGGATCCAATTAGCCCTGTTGTATGTGATCCCCTGCTATGTTTTTATTCACTAGATAAAAAGATATTCTTTTGTCCTTAAGTTTCATACACTTTAAAGGAAATAGTGTTCTACCTTTTGACCTTAACTTTTCTTCTATAGAGAAACAAGATTTTTTTTCTCATGTGAAAATATAAGGTTTTATTCCTAAATTTGGGTTTATGATGTACCCAGAATCTTTTTGTTGTTGAGATGGATCATAGTTAGACAATGCTTAATAGAGAAATGGTAGGCTTACTAAAAAAAATTGGATCCTTTGCATTTCTGAATTTTGTTTAATAATAATTTTTTGATTGTATAGTGAATTAAACAACCAAGTAAGAAATCTTCCCCCTCTTTATTTAAATTGTGAGTCCTAATAATAAAGTGTACACTCTTCAAGTGATGTAATTCTTAGTAAATCATTTTAAGGCTTTAAAGCTACTCTGTTTATTAAATGTTATACTGTATTGTATAAGTTGTAGAAAATTATAGTACATTATTTAAAAATTGCTTCGCTAAATAAAATTACTTATTCCATTTACTGTTTGTTTTTTCAGAAACTCTCAGCTCACACCTGAGGGGTATATCCAATTAGTTTGGTCAAGTAAAGGAAATAAAGAGCCAAAGAAATTAAATGGATCATATTTATAATCATGAAAAGAGATGTATTAGACAATTCTGCTGAAAATCTAAATGGTTGGATTTAGATTTGCATTATTAGAAAAGGACAATTTTTATTTTATTTTTTAAGCAATAATCTAAGCCCAGAAACTATGAGGGAACATGTATTCTCCTATGTAAACTGAAAAATCAATCAGCAGAACTTTCCCAAAATGTTCAAATGCTCGAACATCACATGTCCCTCTCCCTCTCTGTTCAGTATCTTTCTTCTAAATCAAGCCTTTGTTCTGTTCACTGCTCTTTCCAGGCATCTGGATTAATCAATGTCTGCATTACATAGGCACTCAATAAATACAACTAAATGTCTGCATGGATATACTCTATCAGTTCAAATCAGACTAGAATGATCAATCAAGGAAAAGGCATACATTATTTTTTAAAAACAAATTCAATATGGTGTTTTGACACTGAATACAGGAATGGTATAACCAAAGTGGCCAGAACAATTCTGTTCAGATACATCTGTTGATCCATAAAGAAGATATATATATATATATATATATATATATATATATATATATATATATATATATCACTCAGCCTTAAGAATGAAATTATGGCATTTGCAAGTAAATGGCTAAAGTTGGAGAATATCATGCTAAGTTAAATAAGCCAATCCCCCAAAACCAAAGGCCAAATGTTGTCTCTGATATGTGAATGCTGATCCATAATGGGTGGGAGGCTAGGAAAGAATGGAGGAACTTTGGATTGGACAGAGGGGAGTGAGAGGCGGGGAGGGAGTGTAGGGTTGGAAGGATAGTGTGATAAGATGAACATTATTACCCTATGTACATGTATGATTGCTTGATTGCTGTGATTCAGCATCGTGTACAGCCAGAGAAATGAGAAGTTGTGCTCCATTTGTGTACAATGAGTTGAAAAACATTCTGCTGTCATGTATAACTAATTAGAATAAATTTTTAAAATTACATAAAAAGATATAATAATAAGCAGTATTGGCTTTGGGGCCAAGAATATGCTAAAATATGGAAGTGAAAAAAAAGAAAGAAGTCATATAAAATATATTTACATGAATGTTATTACGGATATCACTTTCCAAAAGTAAAACATGAAGATGGCAAAAATACAGAGTCTAAGACTTACTCTGACAATTTCTGATTCAGGAAACCAGCAATTGAAAGACTGTGTTTCTAAAACAGATTTACATAGAATGATTTTGATAGGGTCAGAGTAAGGAATATGAAGAATTAGGACCCTGAGTAAATAAATAGTTTATTCACAGTTTGAAACAAATCGTTTCCTGAAAATTAATTTGTATAAATTTTGACCATTTCTTATGCCTATGGAATGATGGATATCAGATGTGCATTTAAAGGTGTTATTAATTTCTTTTTACTTAGACCAGACCTTCTCTCTCTCTCTCTCTCTCTCTCACCACACACACACACACACACACACACACACACACACACACACACACACACAATGGAAACCAAAAGCTCATTCCTTTTTTCTTTTGAAGTACTGGTTTTGAGTAGCCTGGATGTGACTTATCCATTGCATGTTCCATGACAATTATGACTACATCATAGTAAAATGTATTTCAACACAAGATCATAGATAGATAGATACATAGATACATAGATATAGTGAAAGGGTGTTAAGGTATTTCCTATGCATTAAAAAGCAGACTTACTTCTCCTGATCATTATAGCTTGTAGATCAGCTGATCAGCTATACCACTATCAACAGATGCATAGAATCAGGTCCAAAATCTTCTTATTCTAAGACCACAGGAAAACTTATAAAGAGAACATTATAGCATTCAAGAAATTGTAAGAAACTACTAAAGGGTAGTAAAAAGGGCATAAACCTTTTTTAATACACAGATGACCTACCCATGTTCTCCAAACACTACTAAAAGATTTTTAAAAGGGATCACTCAAACAGTGACTTAAAACTTATTTCAATGGCAATATAAAAGTTTGTTAAGATTGGCTGGGGATGTAGAGCTCAGTCCCTCAGCAGTTGCCTCACATGCTTAAGATCCTAGGTTTGATTCCTAGTACCCTATACACACAAAACAATAATAAAAAAAATAAAATTATAAAGAACAAGGCTGAGTAAAGACATTGATATATAACTATTTTAATAAATATATGAATACATCAAGATTATTTCAGCATTTTAATGACTTTAACATTATGTAAATATAACCTTTTGAAGAAATATTTTTGTTTTTATGCGAGGACTAGAGGTGCACATCTATATTTACAGCTACTCAGGAGTATGAGGGAGGAGGATTTCAAACTCAAGAATAGCTGAGAAGCTTTTCATACTATCTTTTTGATATTATAAAAAAGGACTGGGGTGCAGCTCAGTGGTAGAGTATTTGCCTACCATATTGGAAGCCCTGGGTTCAATATCTAGTACCATAAAAAATAAAACAAAAAAACCATAATGTTATGCTTCCTACATTTAGCTTCTTCCTTTGTAGGAGCCCTAATTAAGGAGATAGCTAAGATTGCAGTTAGCTGTGAGCCATGGAGATGTTCGAGCATTGCCACCTTCCATGATCTCGCGAGACTTGGCCCGGGAAATTGTGGATCGGGTCTGTGCCATTTTTGTGTGTGGTGGTGGTTGTAGGAGTGTGTATGGTGTTGGAGTTGTTGTTGGAGCTGGAGAGAGAAGCTATCAGAATAAAGAGGCTGTTTGTTTCCAGTCTGCCTCTGAACTTATTCCTGTGGCGTTGTTGCTCCAAGCGGCAATCGCTTCAGGCAGCAACAGGTGGTGGGGAATTCCCGGCAGGTACGGGGAGCGAAAGTAACAAAAGGTTGGATAATAAAAGCCAAGGATGAGTTTTTCGCCACGGAAGAGGAAATGATCAAGAAAGCTCTCCTGAGTCAGAAAAAGCTGAAAAATTCAAAAGTAAGAGCTGCAAAAGCCATCAGAAACTTACTGAAATTACCAGGATAAAAAAATGATAGTAGTGAAGAGGAATCAAAAGGTGATTCTGGGAGCACAGTCTCCAGTAAAAAGAACAAAAAGAAATTAAAAAAGAAAAAGGAACGTCAAGTAGAGGAACCACTTGTGTCCCCTACTCCCCCATGGGTGGAATCTATTACAGAAAACATGAAGGGTATTACTAGGTGTTTAAAAACCCTAGAAACAGAAATAAAGTCTTTCTGAGCGCTTATGCGCTCTCGAGGGTAACTCACAGATACATTGGGAACTGCCAGTATTTGAAAACGAAAATGGACAGAGGGTCCACCAGTCAGTAGATTTCAAAACAATAAAAATCTCAAAGAGGCAGTAATGACGTATGGGCCCCAAGCTCCTTTCACATTGAGTATGCTGGAGTCCCTTAACACCTTTAGCTTAACCCCCTCAGACTGGAAAAGTCTATGTAAAGCAGCATTAAGTGGGGGGCAATACTTGGTTTGGCGATCGCAATTTCAAGAAATTTGTATAGAAACAGCTAAAAGAAACACAGCTGTAGTGTTTGGAGACCATAATATAGAAATGCTCACAGGAGAGCGGCAGTTCGCAGACTCACAGGCTCAAAAATATTATGTCCCAGGTGTATATGCTCAGATATATGCAGCTGCCTTAAAGGCATGGAAAACTTTACAAGGACCTGAGGATCTACAAGGTAGCTTGTCAAAAGTGATTCAAGGACCTAATTAGCCATATGCTGACTTTGCTGATGGACTTTTGAGAACTGCAGGTAGAGTGTTTGGAGACGTTAATCAAACTATGCCATTAGTTGTTCAATTAGCATACGAAAATGCTAATAAATACTGCCAGGAAGCCATCAGGCCATGGAGAAATAAAAAGGATCTTTCCATATATATACAACTATGTAAAGATATAAATGACGCCTTTGTCACAGGAAATGTGATTGCAGCAGCTATGAGAGATGCTTCCCCTCAAAATTTCACAAGGGCTCAACCTAGACATTATAATCAATCAGGATATTCCAGGCAAAATTATCATAATCAATCAGGCTATTCTGGGCAAAATCCCCAAAGAGAAATAAGACCAAGCTCATACTGTGCCCCAGGCCGCTGCCCCAGGTGTAAAAAGGGAAATCATTGGGCCAATAAATGCCATTCAAAATTTGACATCTATGGAAATCATTTGTTCAGGAATTCAAAAAAATGGGGCACGGGGCCCAATGCCCTGGGGCCCACAAATGTACGAGGCATTGGAGGAGGAGTATCCTCAAGCATCCATTCAGATGCTTCCCCGACACAATCCCTACTACCCATCCACTCCCTCGCCAGAGGAACAGGAGGAAATGCAGGATTAGACTTCTGTTCCACCGCCTGAATAGTGGTAACACATGAAATGGGGGTTCAACTGATTCCCACAGGGGTCAGGGGACCTCTTCCCTCAGGGACTGTAGGACTTATTCTCCGGCGAAGTCCTAAAAGCTTATTAGGTTTGCAAGTGACCCCAGGTATAATAAACTCAGACTACAAAGGGGAAATAAAAATAATGTTTAGCTCACCCCAAAGTATAAGTTCTGTTAATCAAGGAGATAGAATTGCTCAGCTGCTTCTCCTTCCTAATTTACATAATTCATTTAAAAGGAGTATGCCTCAAAAAGGGAACAATAGAGGATTTTGTTCCACTAACTCGAGACCCATGGCTTGCTGGGTTTGAGATTGTTCAAGGAGGCCTATGTGTAAAATAAAAATCCAAGGAATAGAGATGGAGGGACTGATAGATACTGGAGCTGACTCTTCCATCATTAATCTACGGCAATGGCCCAAGCCCTGGCCTCTGCAAAAAGCTTCAACCAGTTTAAGAGGCTTGGGATATAATAACCTCCCAGAGAAAAGTGCAGTAATTTTAAAATGGGAGGATGATGAAGGACATAAAGGAACATTTCAGCATTATGTTTTACCTAACCTACCAGTTACTTTATGGGGAAGAGATATTTTGCAACAAATGGGAGTACACTCCTTGCAACCAAGCCTGCAGATGTTAAATGTGAAAATCTACAGGGTAATCTTAACCCTAAAAGAAATCATTATCAAAAAGTACAGGGTAATCTTAACCCTATAAGAAATCATTATCATAAAGAAAAAAGATATTTTTTTTCAGGGCCACTGAGAAAATAATTTTGAAAATACCATGGCTTTCTGATAAGCCAGTGTGGGTCCCTCAGTGGCCCCTATCTAAAGAGAAATTACAAGCGGCCCACCTACTAGTTCAGGAACAACTAGAAGCAGGACATATAGAACCTTCCACCTCTCCCTGGAATTCCCCCACACTTGTGATCAAGAAAAAATCAGGAAAATGGCAATTGTTACATGATCTTAGAGAAATTAATAAAACCATGCAAATCATGAGCCCTACTCAACCTGGACTTCCTAATCCTGTAGCTATTCCAAAAAATTTCCATCTTATTACTCTTGATATAAAGGATTAATTCTTTTCTATTCCTCTACACCCTCTGGATACCCCCATGTTTGCTTTTTCAGTTCCTTCTATTAACAATAATGGCCCTGATCAGAGATATCAATGGAAAGTTTTGCCACAGGGAATGGCTAATTGCCCCACTAGGTGTCAAATCTATGTAGATAAAGTTATTCAGCCTATCAAAAATAAATACCCAGAGCTTATGTGCCTCCATTATATGGATGATGTTTTGCTTGCTCATCCTAATCAAGAAGTCTTATTCACCATATTTAGTGATATATCAGAAAACTTGAAATGATATGGACTAAACATTGCTAAGGAAAAGGTTTCAAATTAGATCTCCAATATTATATCTAGTATTCCAAATTATGGATACTTTTATTAGGCCTCAAAAATGTTAATTAATAAGGAGCATTTGGCCACTCTCAATGACTTTCAAAAATTGTTGGGAGATATTAATTGGCTTCGCCTACACTAAACCTCACTATTGGCCAACTAAAACCTTTATTTGACATCCTTTGCGGGGACCCTGATCCATCTTCACCGCAAACATTGACTCTGATGCTAGGAAAGCTTTAAAGTTAGTAGAAAAAGCCATCGAAGGAGCTCATTGTGATAGATTTGATTTAACTCAACCACTGATATTGATTATTATTTCTTCACAATATATACCCACAGGAGTATTTTGGCAACAAGGGCCTTTATTATGGAGACATTTGCTCCGTCTCTCCTAAAAGTATAATTGAGTCTTATACCTCCATGGTGGCTAAACTTATACTTCAAGGACTTCTACTAAAATATTTGGCATTCACCCTGCTACTATTATTTCTCCCTATTCATTGTCACAGATTGAATATTTATGCTTCAATGATAATGATTGGGCTATAGCTAGATGCTCTACTTCTGCAAATTTTGATAATCATCTTCCTAAGTCTCCTATATTATCTTTTTGTATCAATCATCCTATTATATTTCCACAGGTAATAAAAAATCAACCTATTCCTAAGGCATTAAATGTATTCATACATGTGTCCTCAAATGGTACTGCTGCAGTAGTCAGTAAAAAAAGAAAATATAACTTACATAACTGCACACAAATCAGCTCAACTAGTGGAACTGGAAGATGTGGTAAGAGCTCTGAAAATTTTAGAGAGCAGCCCATGAACATTTGTTCAGATAGCCACTATATTGTACATGCTGTCCCAAAATTAGAGCTAGCAGGACCAATAGCACCTCGTACTCCAGCCTTTAAATTGTTTTATCAAATACAAAAACTTTTGTGGGCAAGAAAAGAACCTCTATTTGTAGGGCATATTAGAGCACATACCAACTTGCCTGGTCCCCTCCATGAAGGTAATCAAAAGGCTGATGACCTTACCCAAACAATCTTTATACTTTCAGCGCTCCAGCAAGCTAATTTATTTCACTCCCAGTTTCACATCAACACCACCACCTTGCAGCGTAGGTTTAAAATCAGAAAGGAGCAAGCCAGAACAATTATAAAAGATTGTAAATCTTGTATGACACATTTGCCCAATCCTCATTATGGTGTTAACCCTAGAGGATTAATGCCCAATCATTTGTGGCAGATGGATGTTACTCATGAGCCAAGTTTTGGAAAATTGCGATTTATTCATGTGACCATAGATACATGCTCGGGCATGATTTTTGCTTCCTTACATTCTGGAGAAAAAGTTAAAGATGTTACATCTCATTGTTTTGCAAGCTTTTGCTGCATTGGGCATCCCCAAAATGCTTAAAACAGATAATGGCCCTGCATATACGTCCTCATCTTTCAAACAGTTTTGCGCAAAATTCAATATATCCCACAAAAACAGGCATCCCATACAATCCTCAGGGTCAGGGCATTATTGAAAGAGCAAACCGCACACTGAAAATTATGTTATTAAAACAAAAAGAAGGAAATTGGAAAAGTCCTAGGGACAGATTGGCAGTTGTCCTGTTTACCTTAATTTTTTTAACTTTAGACTCTAATGGTTATTCTGCTGGAGACAGACATTGGAACCCACACCAACAACATAAAACTTTGGTTTACTGGATGGATGTTCTTTCAGGTACATGGAAGGGTCCAGATCCAGTATTAATTTGGGGGAGAGGATCTGTTTGTGTTTTTCCAAAGCACGAATCCTCTCCAATATGGATACCATCTAGATTAATAAAGCAGGTACCAAATCATAAGGATCAAGATGAAGTTGTTGAGGAATCAAGATTAATAAAAAAGGTACAAAATCAAGAGGACCAAGATGAAGGTATGGAATGATTCCCTTAAAAGAGTCCTTCAAAAGATTTCACAACTTAAGTGTCATTCCTCCTGGCCGGGATGAGGAGATCTCTCTTTAGTGTGCACACAATTGTATTTTTTCTTTTTTCTCTTTTTATATATGTCTTTATGTCTGTGCATTTGTCTAATTTCATGTAAATGTGAAGTCACAAATATATGTTTGTAGGTTTGTGTGTCTGTCCAGTGTGACGTAACAAATAACAAAGAGCTTATGAAAAAAGAAATATATATATATATATATATATATATATATATATATATATGGATCCAAATAACTTTAATTCACTTAAGTTTAAGAGTATTCAATTTGGGTAAATAATTTAATAAGTGAAGTTACCTTCAATTTTGATTTATACGTGTCCCAGGGATTTCTCGCAAAGAATATGACTAGTGCTGTATAACCTGATATTTTGGTGTTTTGACATAGAAATGTTTATTTGTAATTAACTTATTTGTTTTATAGCTGATTAATTTGAGTTATTTCAACAGATAATGTCATGGAAGGTTACAGAGACTCGAGGGTTCCAGCTAACAATCATTTTTCCAAAGTGCCTTTAGCTTTTCTTTACTCTATCGTTAATGCAGTAAATATCCTTAGTCTTTCTTTGTTTTGTTCTGAATATGATATTTTGCCAGCTTATGTTTGTGGGAGCTCAAGCAGCAATGTGTGTGAGCAGAAATCAACTTTAATTTTCTAATCAAATAATTCTATATTTTAGTTTGACAACTCACCTCTTGACTCAGTGCTGGATTACTACTTGCCTTTCCTTTAATAATTGATGCTTGAGTTTCTAGGTAGTGGGCCCTGAAGATTTGCCAGTGGCATTGTCTAGACATAAAAAAGATGGCTGCTGCTACAGCTGCAAGGTCGCTGCAAGCATCCCTGCTGCTCAAGCATCAAACAACCTCACCAGCAGTGTGGCCTCTGCCCTGCATGCATGGGGCCTCCTAGATAAACGTGTTATAACAAGTGGACATTTTGATCTTTCATTGTTTGGGACTTTACGGGACAATGCCTTGTGGGTATTTGTCTAGAGAACTCAATGTGTTACTTGATAGAACTCAGGGCAGCTGATTTGTTTAAAGAATTTGATATGCTATGCAACTTGGCTCATCAGCAGAAGGCTTATCACCTTAAAGCCGCACATCTCCCCACAATTGGACGGCTGTTAGTCATCAAACACAGTCAATCCTGAAGGGCTCCATTGGATGGCTGGTAGCCAATTATGGGTAAATCCCCAGAGGGGGACAACGTAAGACAGGCACAGTTGCACGGGACAGTCTCATGTGGCCGATATATGAACCTAAGACAGGAGTCAAGGGCACAGCCTTGATTATCCAATTATGGGTAAGAATGTTGGTTGCACATGGACGTCCTAGAGCATCCCCTCTTTTAAAACAAAAGGGGGGAAATGTAGGAGCCCTAATTAAGGAGAAAGCTAAGATTGTGATTAGCTGTGAGCTGTGGAGATGTTTGAGCATTGCCACTTTCCATGATCTCACGAGACTTGGCCCGGGACATTGTGGATCTGGTCGGTGCCATTTTTGTGGTGTGGTGGTGGTTGTAGGAGTGTGGATGGTGTTGGAGTTGTTGTTGGAGCCGGAGAGAGAAACTATCAGAATAAATAGGCTGTTTGTTTCCAGTCTGCCTCTGAACTTATTCCTGTGGCGTTGTTGCTCTAAGCAGCAATCGCTTCAGGCAGCAACTTTTCTTTATTATTAGAACTAGATGTAGCTTAGTTAAATACAGAATGAACAGAAAAACAGATAAATTACTGGATCCTAAGATAATTTCATAAATCTTAAAGTTTCCTTTTGGTGGATTTTATCACTAAACCTTTTCTCTATCCTGTAACAGTCAACATTGTCAATTGTAGTCTCTGAATAAACATTTCTTAACCCTGAATCATTCTCCAGTTATTCTCTATTCTTCCCCTTTTAATCCAACTTCTAGGAGTAGTGAACTTTTACCTTTCCCATATCACTGCTTATCAGTCAATTCCTAACCTATTTCTGCTAAATTAGTCAATTCCTAACCCATTTCCACCATTCTATCAAGCTTCACCTTGCCAAGGTGACAATGACATCAACATATTGGTAAATAAAATTCTCTTTGAATATTAATACCACTATGTCATGGTTGACTTTTCACTCCCTGAAATTTTAGCTGATGAAACTGTCTTCCATGAATATTTTGGAATTTCTCCTGTCCCTCTGATCATTTGGTTTTAGGCCACTTGAGGGATGCTTTTTCACCCAAGCTCCTAAGATGTTGATGTTCCTCAGAGACTTCAATCTTTAATCCATCTATCTTCCTACTCTGTAATCCCCTGGGTTGGGATTACCCATTCATAAGATCATAAGCACCAGCAGTAATATAGGACAATGATTCCCAAATCTCTGTCAAGTATACTGGCTTGTTGTCACTGAGACATTTCAAATATAATGTATTCAAATTGAAAATTCTCATCTATTTTTCTCAATTGTACTTCATATCTCAATTAATAATATGACCATTAGTCACATAGACCAGACTTTACGAAACTCCTGAATCATTTCCTTCCCTATCACATCTAATTTGTCACCCAGGCCTGCTAATTTTACCACTTAAATGTGTTTTGAATTTCTCTACACCTAAAAGTAACCCAGGAAGCTGATATAAATGTACATACCATTCAAAATTTCTGACTCAGAGGGTCTGTGGTTGAAAATCTGTTTCTACCAAAAGAGGTTTGTTTATTTATGATGGGCAAGATCTGGGCATTCCTACAGACTGTATGGAGAGAGTGGACAGTCAGTAAGAAGAAAATAGGGAAATAATGAAGTTGTTAGACACAAAGAGATCCCCTTTGTTATGAAAATTATCCTATAACTTTTTAAAAATATTTATTTATTTGCTTTAGTTGTACACAATGTGTTTATTTAGTGGTGCTAAGGATCAAACCCAGGCCTCACATGTGCTAGGCGAGCGCTCTACTGCTAAGCCACAACCCCAGCCCCAAGATCCTATAACTTTTGGTAATTCATTTTGTTTTTGAGGGAGGGAAAGGTGAAATATGAAGTTAAAGATTCCATTATTTTCACTTTAGCTAGTCCTTTTCTCATTTTTTTCTTATATGAGTCAAAAAACTCTTATTTATTTCTTTTTATTAAGTTTTTTTTTTGCATTGAATTTGAGAAGAAAAATGCTTTATCCTTTACCCATTTTATGAATTCTGATAAAGATGATGATTATTGAATTTGTAATTAAGAAATGTTTTCCAAAGCTTAACAACTCAGAGTAAACACTAGAAGATTTAAAATTTCTGCAAACAAAACTAAAAGACATTTTAAAAAGATAACACTTATTTGAGCTTACTAAGTGCCAATCACTGCTTGAAGCCTGCACAAATTTAATCCTTATAACTGTACATCTATTTGTACAGTTTATATCATTTAATATTCACAACAACCCTGTTAGTTGTGAATATATATATATATACATATATTTGTATATGCATATATATGTATATATTTATTAGCATTAGTATTATTTTATATGTGAGGAAACTGACCCATAAGGTACTGGCCCATATGACACGTGCTATGATATTGCTGGGGTTAGCACTGTGGACTCACTGATCCCTTAGTAAGGACTGGATGACAGAAAAGAAAAGAAAGTGGATGGTTTGCCTTTGCTAATTCTGACCTTGCTACACAGAGATGTGACTTTGTTTTTTGGTACCAAGGATTAAATCTAGAGGTGCTTAACAACTGAGCGACATCCCCAGCCCATTTTAAATTTTTTTTAAATTTTGAGACAGCGTCTTCCTAAGTTACTCAGAGCCTCACTAAATTGCTGAGGCTGGCTTTGAACTCACAAATCTCCTTCCTCAGCCTCCCAAGCCACTGGAATTATAGACAGGACCACTATGTCTGGCAAGATATGATGTTCTAAGGTTAGCCTCTGAGATTAGGCTCTAGGGCAAGTACAACCATTTGTAAAGCAAAGATCACCCTACCTCGGTAGAAGAGTAACAACAAAGATGATGGTGGATATATAAATGAAAATCTTTTAAAATTACACTTGCTACTACAATGTTCTACTAACTGCACATCTTAGCTTTCACATAAAAAAATAAAACTTAAAATTCCTGTCCTTGTACTTTTTAAAGATGTTATCTTCTACCAAGTCTAAAATCTGTCTTAGCAGATAGAAAATTAAATGATAAATTGTAAGGAAAAAAAAAAACCTGAAAATTTTCTGACTTTGGTAGGTATTTTGGTTGGTGTTGTTTTGGGCAAAAATCAAAGTTATTCGGTTCTGGAATATGTAATTCAAGTCAATTTATAACATTATGTAAAAAATAGTAGTTATACTCTAGAATTATTCACTACATCTGAATTTACACATTAACTACTTATATAGCATGATATAAAAATGATCAACAAAAATTACCAGAGAAATATTCCAAACATACCAATACAGGCAATGGAGAACAAAGAACAAAAAACTCTGGAATGTATGTGAAGAGATCCATTGGATTAAAAAATTGAAAGAAAAGAAAAATGTTGAGTGGAAAGAAACTTTAACACAAACTCTCAGTATTTGGACTTTTCATGTTTTATATACTTTAAAAATCAATAAAATGTTGCTGGCAACCTGTTCTACATTGGGGTTTATAGGTTTGGAAGATAGACCATGGAGAAATGGTTAAACTTTATAAAAAATTTCAAGCAAGTAAAGATGTACAAGCTTTTGACTGATAGCTTCAGCTCCGGGGTGAACCTATGTCTTCCTGCACATACAGGCTGGTGTCAAGTCACTCAGCTGCTCTTTAGGGCATTTCCCTCTCTGTGAAGTAAGGGACACCATGGCACCCATGGTGCAGGGTCAGTGGGTAGATAAAATGAAATGCAAGGGAGGTGCTCAGTCCATTGTCTGACATTTAGTCACCATCCAGCAAATGTCACCTATTACTAAGAGTGATTGCTATAGCTGCCGCTACTACCACCTTTACAGTGGTAGGTATAAACCTGGTGGTGCCCTCATGTCAGGGCTGGGGTCAAACTGATTCAAGCATTTGGAGGGAGTAAAGAGGACAACATCTCAAATATGTCATGTGATGCTGGAACTCTCTGAGGACACTCATCCACACCATTTTCTGTTCCTTAGGGCAGTAGAATTTGGGCCCTACAGCTTGGGTTCAAATCTTCCCTCTGAAACTTTCTAAATGCATGATGATCTTGATTAAGTTATTTAACCTCTGTCTCCATGAGTAAAAAGATAATAAAAATAAAAGCTGACTACATGAGTCATTATGAAATCTAAGTCATACACTTCACATAAAAAATTTAGAATAGTGTACGAAGCAGAGTGATTGGACATATCCACCAAGTGCTGTATTCTATCATTCTCTCATTTACTATGTTGTACAAATATGAATATGATCTCTTTTGAAACTGAACAGAGGTTGGGTGTGGTGGGACACACCTGTAATCCCAGTGGCTTGGGAGGCTGAGGCAGGAGGATCCAGAGTTCCAAGCCAGCCTCAGCAAGGGTGAGGTGCTAAGCAAGTCAGTGAGATCCTGTCTCTAGATAAAATATAAAATAGAGCTGGAGCTATGACTCAGTGTTTCAGTACTCCTGAGTTCAATCCCTGGTATCGCCCCCACACACACACACATTAAAAAAAAAAAAAAAACCCACACTGAACAAAGGTTTATTACTTATGCTTCTGTTTATCAGTCCCATGATTGTTCTTTTGATAAACTCTGACCGGAACTCTTTATCTCATTGTAATTAATCCCACAAGAAGAAAGTGTACATGTTGTGCGAAATTTAAAAAAGCAAAAAGGGGAAAGCAGTAGGAAGGTTAGATTTATTATAAGAGTTGGGTAAATGAGGAAAGAGAGAAACAGGAGCAGACTGGTAACTGGAGAAAGTGAGAAAAACACACGGTGCATGCTGGCACTTCCTAACTAGCTGGCTGCTGGCAACAGTAAGAAAATGGGGCAGCTGGCAAACACCCAGAACATAACTTCTTCTGAGACCCACCCTGCCACCAGGGGCACTGTGGCTGCTCTTGTCTACAGCCATATTCTAGCTCAGACTTTGCAAGCTTCAGGTGGATGTGCACACACACCCCTTCAATAAACAAACACCCAGGAGCATTTCCTGGCCTCACTGTTTTTTTCTTCCTTCACTTTCTTTCCCCAGAGATTACTCAGTTTCTTGATTGCCATTGACAGCCAACTTGTGATATTGTCCACATTAGTGGCCCTCACTACATTATCCATTCCATTCCAATCTGGTTTCAAACCTCCTTACTCCAGTGAAGGAAATCTGTTGACATCACCAAATCATTTAAATCTATCTTACTAGATGTCAGTTGCATTTCCTGGAGTTATCACACCTTCTTTTACAAAACCTTAGGGTTTAGGATCACACTAAGAATTCTGGGTTTATTCTAAGTGCCATAAGAAACGACTGAAAAGTTTTGGAGAGGAGAATTCTCCAGTAACATATTCTGAATTTTTCTCTTACTTTGCTGGATGCTCTACCTGAAACAACTAACTGCCAGTTGTTACATGGCATTTAGAAGTGAAATTTTATGTTCCCCCAATTCATAGGATGAAGCCCTGAACCCCAATAGCAAGGATTGGGATGTGGGACCTTTGGCAGGTAATTAGATTTTTTTATACCTTTATTTTATTTATTTATTTATTTTCTATGTGGTGCCGAGGATCAAACCCAGTGCCTCATACTGGAGAGGCAAGAACTCTGCCACTGAGTAATAACCCCAGCCCCCAGCAATTAGATTTATATGAAGTCATGAGGTGGGCTCCTTTTGCCAAGAACAAATCTGTCAGCACTTTGACCTTAAACTTCCCAGACTCCAGAACTGTTAGAAATAGGTGTCTTCTGTTTAAGCCACCTAGCTGGTGGGAATTTGCTATGGCAGCAAGAGCAGACTAAGTTATCATATTCCCCAGGATCCACTCCATAGACCTCAGCTATTCTCTATTTCTCGCTAGGGTCTTCATCCAGTTATACAAATTTGAGAACTACATACTGTCATGATGTTTTGAATTTATGCCTTTAAAAATTCCCTTCTTGGAACTCTAGAATAAATTAGAACAAATTATGCTATGTGCCTATATGAATATCACAATGAATCCCACTATTATGTATAATGATAATGCATTAATAAAAACATCACAAAAGAAAAATTTTCTGAGCTCCAGGTTTTTATAACAGTATGCTTGTCTGACATTTCATTAGGCATCTCACAGTTCAAATTTTATCAGTTTAAAAATTGCCTTTTTTTACAGCCCCCAACTGGGTTTTTCTCATAGTCTTGTCAATCTTTAAAAAAAAAAAAAAAAAAAAAAAACCCCAAAAAAAAAAAAAAATCCAACTTCAATCAAGATAGAAAAGCAAAAATGTTACTAGCCATCTTTGAATTTTCATCCTTTCTCAGTCTCACATCGTATTCTTCAATAAGCCTTCTCCAAATCAACCAAAAATACAGCAGTTTCTCTTCCACATCAGTGCAACAGTCCTGGTCCAACCCACTTCCTTTTTCAAAGGAATGCCTAAAAATACTCCTTGCCTTATTCCATTTGCCCTCTTGTCCTCCCCTTTCACTTGTTTCTGCATATTTATCTGTTAAGTATGGATCATTGTACTCCATTACTCAATACCTTTTAAATTGAACCCAAATTTCTCATTCCTATAAATCCCAGCATAATCCTGTGTTTTTTCCACAACTCCACGTTCTTTTCATGCCATTCCCGTGACCTCACTGGGTGCACTGGCCATCTTTGAAATCCCACTGTGCATCAAATTTTGTTAAACATGTTACATCCTCTCCTCAGAATGCTCTTTATCCTGCTATTCACATAGCAGTTCATTCTTATTCTTTCACATCTCAGTTTAAGAATCATCTATTTGTAGATGCCCTGTTCTCTTCATCTATGTGGGCTCTCCTTTTTCTATTCCACAACTATTTGCTCCTTCAGAGAATTAAGACCAATTATTTTACATCTCTTTGTTACTTGTGTGTTGTTTATATTTTTTACTATTGAGAAATCACCTAATTTTGCCTGGTGGAATGTGAATTAGATTTTGTGCTATTTGGTCCAGACATTGAGGACTAGTAGAGTTTGGGCCACCAATAAAAAGGAGAAACATATTTCAGATAGAACTTTCTTTCTCGTCTATGCTTAAAATCATAGGCCTGAGAGAAGGTAGAATGGTAAGCAGTCCCAGTGGGGGATTTGAAACACCTCAGTGCAATAATATAATAGGTTCTTGGGGCATAAGAAACTTTGTCCAAGGCTCCCTACTGAAAAGTAAACTGCAAAACCCCCAGACCAAACAAGGTGATTCGATTGGTTATTTTGTCATGACACAAAACAAATCATCAGCCAATTGACTTTTCTCTACATTACTAACTATTTTTGTTAACTGAAAACATAATTTCAGTTTTGGAGAAACTGTAGTCTGTTGGGGCTCTTTGAGTCATAGATCAATGCATATTCTCAACTGTACTACTGTCCAATCTGAGAACTGCTAGCCACAAATGGATATGGAGCACTTGAAATGTGCTACTGCCACAGGTTGAAATTATATTTTCAGTAGTCTATATAAAATGTTTTATTAAAATGAATGTTATCTAGTTATTCTTAAATATTTTAAATTCTATGTGTAGGTACATGGGTAGCTCACATATTTCTATTGGACATAGCTGATCTAAAAAGTTTTCAAAACAAACTAATACTCTTTTCTAGAAATGGAACAATATCAACTCAAAATTAGAGATTATCTAACAATGATCCAATAAAATACTGTCTAAAATATGATGTGGCTTAAATAAAAAACACAAGTTTATCATTATACAGCACCTAAGTATCATTATAGGCATGTGAAAAAACACTGAACGTGTTTTTAAAATGTGATTTTATCTAGGGAAGCTATATTTGTTAATATTAATTAAACTTGAAAAATCTCTATAGTAGTGTGTTGTTCTAGTGGAGAATTGCATAACCACCTTTATTTTTATGTGAAATTATTAATTACATTATTCTGTTGTTTCCACAACCACAGAAAATTATTATACAAAAATAATTATATTTTTTAAATCCATGTCTAATGTCCTTCTTTGAACCTCTTGATTTTAATAGCACTTGTGTATGTTAAAGACAATTTCAAAATAAAATTACGTAGAAATGTGTAACAATTATCTTTATGGTAATTATCTTTATTTTTAATTTTTTAAAGTACTAAAATACAGAGGATGATGACAATATATTTTAAAATCAAATTGGAAATGGCTTAAAGTGTTTAAAATGTATTTGGAAAACAACAAACTAGAGATTTGAGGACTTAGCCAACATTTTCTATAAAATTTTAAAAAAATGAAGTTAGAATTTACTTGTAAATCAATGAACCACACAAGAAGTTTTCTTAAGTTATTTTGACAAAAATCATTATTTGTTAAAAAAATTACAACTAAGATTTATTTAGCTGAGTTAATATGAAGCAATAATGGCATGTGGGAACATTAAGCTAATTATACAGTTACACTAATTTCTGTGGAGACCCTTAAAATAAAATTGATTGTTGCTATCTACTGTTTTTTAGGGAATCTCTGTTAATACAAGAGACTCAGTTTACAGCTTTCTTCAAATGATTTGAAATAACACAGCTGTTAAAATGCATGAGATTACACTATAATAGCATTCTTTACCAAATACAAATCAGACCACAAATACTAATACACATAATCACTGGGCCTTTAATGGAACATTTCTGCTAATTTTCGAAGCTTTACAATTATCCGTGATTCAATGAATCCAAAATCTCTGTAAAATTAACTGTTGGGGAAGACAAAGCAGTGTTGTTTAAGGAAGGCGATATGGAAGTTCTATCTACTTTTCAAGGCAAGATAATTTTACAGATAAATTTCTTCTCCTTCTCCTTCTCCTTCTTCTTTGCCTCTGAAATGAAGTTCTGCTTCTTTTGTATATTGTACTGGGATTATAATTTCCCTTTTATTTTATTTTATTGTTTTATGTTCATGACCTACTGGGGCTATCAAAGTGTTCACATCTTAGAGCCTCTCCCTTCTCATTGATCAGGTGCCTCCATATCACAGGCTCTTTCTGCTTCAGCTCTGCAAGTATATTCTGGTTTTAGAGTTCTTGTCCTTGCCATTCGTCACCTCTTCCTACAAGGCTTTATTTCACAATCCTCCCATAACTGGCTTTTTCTGTTCATGTCTCTCAGTTCAAAGACATCATTCTAGAATCCCCTTTGTAAATGCTCATCATTTCTCCTAAGGCAGTAATTATTTCTTTTGTGTGTGTGATAGATGAAGTTTGACTTTATCTTCCTAATTTGTATGCTTAGTTGTCTATTATTGAACTTTCCTCTGTGGAACATGAGAGTTCCACGAGAATTGAAACTTTATTTGGGTCATACACTACAAGAAATAAATTACATTAACAAATTGTTAATATACATGTAACACACATATGCACACATACCACACACATACAAATACAGACATTTTTAAGTGTAACATATTTAACAAAATTAATATTATATTTTTCTTACTTTTTGCTACCTAGTTTTGTTTCTAGCAGAAATATAAGAGATTTCAATGTGGCAAATTTTTTAATGGTTACAGATTGTTCCACCATTTGAATGAACTAGGTATTTTAAAACCAAATCCCCTATTATTGGACATTTAGGTTATCAAATTTTTAATAAACAATAGTTTGAGTCATAGCTTTGTACATAGGTAGTTGATCACTTGACTAATTATTTCCTTAGGATATAAAGAAATAATGAAAGTGAAATTGTCAAGTAAGTAAAAATACACATTTAAATTATGGTTTATATTCCCATAATGTACTCCAAAACCATTTGCCAGTTTCTATTAATATTAACATTTTATAATACTTTTAGCAGTATTGAAATAATCAGAAATGGCAGTTCAATAGGGGAGAATATATAATTTGTTTTAATGAGTTCTTTATGGACTAAGCACATTTACATTTCAAAGTTTGTTTTTCTATATTCACATATTATGACAATTTGATTTTTATAGTTAAAAAAAATCTGTTATAAATATTATTTCCAGTTTGGCATGTGTATTTCATCTTTTTTGTTGTATATTTTTAGCTGTTTTATAGTAAAAATATGTTTTCCCATCAAAGTTTTTAAGTTTAGTACCAAGTTTGAAAAGGCCCACTTACTCTCAAGACTATGAAAATTACACAAAAACAGATATACATGCACTTATAAAATGTACATATAAAACACATTACATATGTACATGATATATATTATAATTGTAAGTTTAATTATTTTATAGCTTTATTTTTATATTTAAGTATTTAATCAACGTATTTTTAATTTTAACAATAAAAAAATTATAATAGTGTGTAAATAGTGCATGCAAGAAAAATGCATGCATCCACTTCAATTTTCTTTAAGTTCTATTAAAGTTTTACTGTTTTTCAAATTGAAATGTTCAACCAACATATAATTAATTTTTATGGGAGCTATAGATAAAAAAATATATTCCCTCAAATAAATGCTGGGTATTGCATACACATACATACACACAAATACTTATGCTAACCTTCCCTTTCCCAAAGAAATGAAGTGCCAACTTTCTCATGCATTATAAATTTCCACATTTACTTACCTTTCCTTTATATGTTCAGTTCTTTCTAGAGTTTCTATTCAGTCAGTTTACTGAATTTATTATTATGTTATTGTCATAATACTTTTATACATGGTGGGCACTTCAATCCTTACAATTTAGAATTTTCCCAAATCCACATATTTTCTTCTGAATGAATATAAGAACCATTTTCTATTTAAAGATTTGTGAATTAGTAATTAATATTATCTTGGCTACATTAAAGGCACATGAGTATATCATCTCTGTGTTGAATGTTCCCTTTTGGGATGAAATATGTTTAATTTGTTTTATTTTATTGCTTTATTTATTTATTTCTTCATCAGGGTAAACATTTTCAATTCTTTTTCAGCAAGGCTATATGGTATTTTATCGGTGTCCTCTTGGAAAGTTCTAATTCAAACAATTGAATTGAAACTTTATTTGGGTCATACACAACAAGAAATAAATTACATTAACAAATTGTTAATATTTGTTTTTCTATATTCACATATTATGACAATTTGATTTTTATAGTTAAAAAAAATCTGTTATAAATATTATTTCCAGTTTGGCATGTGTATTTCATCTTTTTTGTTGTATATTTTTAGCTGTTTTATAGTAAAAATATGTTTTCCCATCAAAGTTTTTAAGTTTAGTACCAAGTTTGAAAAGGCCCACTTACTCTCAAGACTATGAAAATTACACAAAAACAGATATACATGCACTTATAAAATGTACATATAAAACACATTACATATGTACATGATATATATTATAATTGTAAGTTTAATTATTTTATAGCTTTATTTTTTATATTTAAGTATTTAATCAACGTATTTTTAATTTTAACAATAAAAAAATTATAATAGTGTGTAAATAGTGCATGCAAGAAAAATGCATGCATCCACTTCAATTTTCTTTAAGTTCTATTAAAGTTTTACTGTTTTCAAATTGAAATGTTCAACCAACATATAATTAATTTTTATGGGAGCTATAGATAAAAAAATATATTCCCTCAAATAAATGCTGGGTATTGCATACACATACATACACACAAATACTTATGCTAACCTTCCCTTTCCCAAAGAAATGAAGTGCCAACTTTCTCATGCATTATAAATTTCCACATTTACTTACCTTTCCTTTATATGTTCAGTTCTTTCTAGAGTTTCTATTCAGTCAGTTTACTGAATTTATTATTATGTTATTGTCATAATACTTTTATACATGGTGGGCACTTCAATCCTTACAATTTAGAATTTTCCCAAATCCACATATTTTCTTCTGAATGAATATAAGAACCATTTTCTATTTAAAGATTTGTGAATTAGTAATTAATATTATCTTGGCTACATTAAAGGCACATGAGTATATCATCTCTGTGTTGAATGTTCCCTTTTGGGATGAAATATGTTTAATTTGTTTTATTTTATTGCTTTATTTATTTATTTCTTCATCAGGGTAAACATTTTCAATTCTTTTCAGCAAGGCTATATGGTATTTTATCGGTGTCCTCTTGGAAAGTTCTAATTCAAACAATTGAATTGAAACTTTATTTGGGTCATACACAACAAGAAATAAATTACATTAACAAATTGTTAATATACAAGTATTCAAACATTTCCTATACTTCTCAGCCAATGAAAAATAAAATTATTTAAATAGTTTTTAAGTTATGTGAAGGAATAATAACAATTCCATATTTTACAAAATATGGGAGGCCATTTTAAAAATCATTCTTATAAATTTTATACTTACAAAAAAATTTTACATTTTAAACTTTTTTTACCTTCAACAACTAACATCAATTTTATGTACTAATATGCTTAGTATAAGAAATTTGCCACTGATTTCAAAGAAGGCATTAATTTAGTAGATAGTACATTGATGAAAATAAAGAGCAAAATCTGAGTATCTTACAGTGTTGTTCTTACCATCATACCACCATTATTTATATTTAACAAAAATCAACAAATAATATCAGAGAAATCACTGGAAGTTTTAATGTGTTGAGTATTATATGAATGTGCCATTATAGTAGTTTGATATAAAATGTTTATCTTTTCTACTTATACATTTCAAAGAGAATCTTGCTAATAACGTTGTTTCTGTATAGAACAAAAATACTAAAACCCCTTAACTGCAAGTGTCATTTCAACTGACTTTAAATCTTGGCTTATGAGACTGTATGTGAAAGCAGGGCCTCCTAGACTCCTAAATAGACTCAGAGAATTAAGAGTAGGGGTTTAATGATAAGTATCAGAGACATTGTCTGTCTATAGGTGAATTTCAGTACCCCTTGATGTTTTCAGGTTTTTTTTCCTTTTTTTTCTGACATTAAATAATAATAATTAAAAAAAAAAATCGACATACCAATTGTGTGGTTTCTAGCTCAGATCATGGAGTTGCTATCCTGTCAGTACCAAAGCCTTCCTTAAATGTTGTGGTATTTTTAATTGTATCTCCAGGTGAAGAGATGGTGGATTAGAGCCCTATTCAATAAGTAAAGTTTGCTTTCTTTTATCATCAATTCAATGTTCTAAAGGCAAGAGCTGGAGCCCACTTCTCAAAGTCTGAAATGTTATGATTAATTTTTTTTTTTTTTTACATTTTTTGCTTTTCTTTGTAATAGAATTTTTACTAAGCCATTTTTTTTCTGTGTGATGCATGGCCATGCTTAGTATGTTTTAAATGATTTTTATGGCACACTTTAATATTTTTGTACTAATTTATTAGAAGACATTATAAATAATAACAATTTCTTTTAGAGCTGACCAGGTTTAGAGTTTTAAGTATATTAATTCACTTAAACTTCATAGCAAATGTATTGGGATTTTTCTATTTTTATTTTGAATTGATGGACAAGAAAACAGACACCCCAATAACTTAAGAGACCTGCCCAAGGCCACACAGCTAGGAGTAACAGAGGCAGGAAACAAATCCAAGTTGACTGCTTCTACTGCCTAAACTGGCTAAAGATTCTCCTTAGCTTGATACAAAGTGATTAATACTTTCTATTGACAGATCTGAAAGAGAACTTTACCAATAACATTGTTTCTGTATAGGATTAAAATGCTATAACACCTTTCATGTAAGTAATACTCTTCTACAATTCTATATTCTAAAGTTATGACAGGTTAACAATGAACATAATAGATATAGCATTCCTTGACTCTGCAACACCAAAGTTATACAGTAACCCAATTTCAATCACCCTAACACATTCTGGAATGTTAGTTGTGTCTTATAGGCCTGCCAGTGTGTTTGTACTATAGCATATTGCCCATGTCACCACCATGACATTTCCTGCTGTCTAATTCCACTCCAGTGTTAGCCTGATTTATTTATCCATCAAAATCTATTGATTAAATGGCTACCATGTGTCTGTGACTGCCACCCACGGGGAAAATAGCAAAGAATGAAACAAGGTCCCTGGCTTTATAAAGTTTATATTCTAGAGAAGGTTGAAGACTGCTGATTTGTCTATAATGACTAGAGAAGGTTGAAGACTGCTGATTTGTCTATAATGAGGGCTATTAATGAAAAGTGACAGATGGGAGATTTCATTTTATACAAGATGGTTGGGGAAGGACTCTAAAATGGTGATATTTTGAAAAATGACCTAACTACTAGAAGAACACTAGAATGGTCAAAGGGAAGGGAGAGTAAGGGAGGGAGCAAGGGGGGAGGGAGAGGGAGAAAAAGGAAAAAGAAAAGAAAAGGTGTTTGAATGAGATGGATATCATTTTCCTAAATGCATGATTGAAGACCTGAAGTGTACGAATATACTCTGTATGCAAACAATTGTATGTAAAAAGATGCTAAATACATGCACTATGAGTTGTACATATTAAAAATTATAAATAAAAAAATAAAAAAAAAAGAATGCAGTCAGAAGACGTAGTCAGAAGAACGTAGTCAGAAGAAGAAAAGAGAGCGGTTAGACGTCAGAAGAAAAAAGAGTCAGAGTGGTTAAGAGTTTGAGAGGTTGCTGAAGCTAGAAAAATCCAGAGAAGCTAGAGAGAAAAAGAGAAAGCCAAAGAGAAAAAGAGAATAAAAGAATCATTCCTGCCACCGAATTTCCTCCTGTAGTATTGTGGCTGCAACAGCATTCAGGCAGCTACAGTGACCCTCCTGCTTCAGCCAGCTATCTAATTTTAGTAGCAAGGAATGGACAACAACAAGAAGAAAGACAGAATTGCATGGTGGAAGGGTCACCTTCCTTGTAGGTTAAGACACTGAAGATTCAAGGCCAGTAGACCAAAGTGCAAAGTTGACAGAAGCCCTGGACTTGGTTCTAACAGGAGTCATTATTTGAGGAGGATCAACCATGCAGTAATTATAGAGATGACAAGCAATACAAGGGCCCAGGTCGCATCAGGGTCTAAATAATATATACAGAGAAGTGCAAATAGAAAAAAAATCAATTTGATGGTAATATGGTCCTGGGGTATTTCAAAACAGGTCCTCAGTCAATAACTAAAGGTGTGGGGAATTGGGAAATAGGATATGCCCTTTTGGTGGGAAGATGGTAGTAAACTTGGGGCTGGGGCCGTAGCTCAGTGGTAGAGTGCTTGCCTCGCACGTGTGAGGCACTGGGTTCAAGCCTCAGCACCACATATAAAATAAATTAATAAACAAAGATATTGTGTGTCCATCTACAACTAAAAAAAAAAAAAAATTAAAAAGATGGTAGTAAATGCTATTCAGGTTCTCTAGGTATTAAAAAAGCAGATTAGAGACTTTGGTTTTTGTAGAGTACCAGGTAGGAAAGTAAGGGCAGAATCTCAGTTAAATGAAGTGAGCAGCACTCTGACAGGTAGTTAGAAGTAGGCTTGCTTCACTTGCTGGGGACAATTTTGCCCAGATCTCATGGATGCTCAAGCATGCTGGCCCTGTAGTTGCAGGATTCATTCTAGACACTTCCAGTTGACTTTCTCTGCTCTGGTGAGGAAAGGCTCAGTCTTCCATTAGAGAGAGAATAAGGGCTACAAAGTAAGATATTTTCCATTAATGCTTCTAGTTTTCAAGTCATAGTTAGAACTTCTCTACACCCATGTTTTAAGTGAATCCACCTGTTTTAGCCTAGTATTTATATGATTTAACATTTTACATTTAGATGCCTGATGCATTTGAGGATTTCTCTTTCTGTATGGATGAAGTATGAATCTAATTTTGTCTTCTAAAATTTTAATATTTGAATATAATTTTTAAAAAGTCCATTGTTTCTCCAAGTTTTAAAAATTGCCTTCTAAATTCTATGTGTACATGTATCCATTTCTGAACTCGACATTCTGTTCTGTTAGTCTCTCTATGCATGCATCTACACTGAACTTTTTAAATTATAGAATTATAGTATGATTATTATAGTAAGAATAGTCACCATTTGTCAGATTTTCCTTATTTAGTTTCCCTATTATTGCCTGTTTGTTTTTTTCCATGTGAACTTTCAAATTAACCTATCTTAAACAATATCAACATCTCCAGGGTATTTTTATTGGGACCATATTAAATGTATATGTTAACTTACAGGGAATTTACATATTTGTGATATTGAGTTCTTTCCAAAAATGAGGAATGTCTTTCTACTGTTTCAAGTCTACTTTCTGAATTTAACAGTATTTTAAAGTTTTCCTATATATGTTTAACATAATTTTTGTTAAGAATATTTGGAAATATTTTTCTGTCCTTATTAAAAATATTTTTATAAAAAAAAAAAAAAAAAAATGACCTAACTGAAGTGAAGGTTATCCACACACATCTATAGAAGATGATTCTAGGAAGAGTTCTGGATGCCATCCAAGGGACCAATGTGATTAAAGGGAAGAAGACAAAGAGGAAGATAGCATCTGGTTGGAAAGATAGAGGAGGTGAGATGAAATGGGAAAGAGGAACATAAGTATATATAACATAAGTATATATACAGATAGTTGTGGTTGCATACACATGCACACATATACATACACACACACACACACACACACACACACACACACACACACACTTTCCTTCATACATTTTCATGTATTAAATGTAGAGCTATGAAGATTAAGTCATAGTTTAGATATTTTTTTGAGGAAAAAAAATAAAACCAAAATGCCCTCAAATTTTTGACCCAAGCAACTAAAAGTTTGGCATCTCTTAAAAAGATATTAAAAGCAGCTTAGTGAGCAACTTTTTGGAACTTGATAGAAATCAGTTGTTTAGTTTATAGATATGTTAAGTTGGAAATCTCTATGCAATTCCAAAATGAAGCTACTGAGCAACCACTTGCTGGTATGAGTTCTTGAGAAGAATAAAAAGTGTGTGAGTTGTCATTTTATGAAATATATTGACTGTTCTAGACTGGATGAGCTTACCATCACAGTGACACAGAAAGAGAAAAAAGAGAAACAACCACCGTGGAGCATATTGACATTTTGGGGCTGGGAAGATGAGAAAGAGATTATAATGTTTGAATCAAGAAAAATGTTAGAATACAGAATATGAAGAAATCAAGAGTTTATTCTACTATGTTTTGCAACACCTTACTTAAAAATATATAGTGAAGTTTATGTGGAGATATTGAACTTCTATTCCAACGAAGGGGTGATCCTTTGACTTTCCAAATGAACCAACAGAAATATAAAGTAATTTTTAAAAATGAAAATAAAGACCATGTTAATAGGTATAAATCCATTATTCATGGGATGGAATTTAGCCAAGAGCCCATGTCAACACTTTGTACTTCCTCATGGTAATGGTGCATTTGTTATGTAATAATCTATCAATGATCAATGGCTGGTAAAGTGGAAATGCTATTTCCAAATCCATGAACCATTCTCTTCATATTCATCTGGCAGGTGAGAGGAGGTCAAATTGTGAAATAAATGAATGTGTTCCTTGGCCCTAATCTCACAAGATGGCACAAGAACCTGGCCCATATATTCAGATAACTTCTTTTAAAATTTTTTTCTATTTGTAGATGGACACAATACCTTTATTTATTTATTTATTTTTATGTGGTGCTGAGGATTGAACCCAGTGCCTCCCACATGCTAGGTAAGCACTCTGCCACTGAGCTATAACCCTATCCCTCAGATAACTTCTTAATATAGAAAGGTTATAGAAATACCACAACTTTTGCAAAAGGTTCTAGTCCTGGCAACACACATTTGATATGACTGTCAACTATTTATTTTCATTCACCCCATTTTTCCTTTATTATTCTTAAAATAATTTAATCATATAAATAAATAACTGACTTTGATAGATGTTAATATCTACATAGTAATAACTGAGTCTGGTATATGTTTTTAAATTTTTGTTTTTCTTCCCTGAGTTTTGTAGAGAGGACAGTTATTACTTATTTGATGCATCAGGGATAGTAAATAACATTATAGTTTTTTTCCATGATATCATGCTCAAGTCTTTGGTGAAAAAAGATATTGATATGGATGGATTAAGATATCTAATTAGGTCAAATTTTAAAAGTTTCTCTCAGGTTTTTCATTTTTTTCCTCCATAGCATTAATGAAAGAAATGCAATATGTGTCTTCAGTTTTCAAGAAAATAAACTTCAATTCTAGGATGAAAAATGAGAAACACATTTATAATATATACAATGTTTTGAATGTTGGATATAAAAAACTTAAGCAAAAATATCTAAATTGTATAAAAAAGATTACAATTACTGAAAAAGTACATAATTCATATGAATTTTAGAAATGGTAACAACATATACTCCCTTGACCTCATTAAAATACTTTTACTATTTAAAAATAGATATGCTTTTGTAGTTTTTAAAATGCATATCTAATAGTATTTTATTATTTAAAAATATTAAATGATAACTTCAAATAGTTTTGTTTACTATTTAAAAATAAACAAACACATTTAGGATATTATTTTTAATGCAATTGTAGTTCATTACATATGATTGACCTTGATATATAGATAAATTTTAAATTCTAATTCACAGGTCAATAGATAAACTAAAAATTTCATTGTAATTATGCTATATTCCATCATTAAATTTTCTTTAATAAATCTATAATAGATTTACAGAGTAAATAAAATGATACCATATATCACTGATATAGAACCCAAAATGTTTGGTTTTAATGTTAATTATCATAGTCTTATTCATAACAATGTGTTGTTCATTTTTACTTGATTTTATAATTAGCCATATAACCTAAAATAGTGTTTTAATAAATATTAAAATGCAATCTAAATAATTTTATAAAATAAAGTTTGTTCTAGACTGTGAATAAAAACTATGACATTAAGTTTATTGATTTTATCCACCTAATTGTCTTATTCTGTATATGAACACAGAGCCAGCACATCGGGCTTCATTGAAACATGTGGCCAAAGATCATAAAGCCAATTAGCACATATAGAAAATAAGCCCATGCTTTTCAATTCCTTACAACTAAACTATCTACTAACTGAAATAGTTAAATCTTAAAACAGTCCATAAAATTGCCATTTTTAATATACATTTTTAATATCAAGTATAATTTGTAGAAATCGTTCAAGATTCTACTTCCAACCTAAAAGTTCTCCAACTAGATGCTAAACTAACTTTTAGTCGGAAATCACTCTCACACACACACACACACACACACACATACACAGAGAGAGAGAGAGAGAGAGAGAGAGAGAGAGAGAGTTTTTCTTCTGTGGAAAAATAAAAGCTACAAGAAATACAAGTTAGAAGGAATGCTAAAATACAGTTTATTTGGAATTGATGATTGTAAGGCTATATATGTACTAAGTAATGAAGACGTATTACAATAAAATTGCCCCAAGTAGGAGGTATTTGCTATGTTTTCATATATTTCATTTTTAAAAAGTGCTTCTATTCATAAATTGTGTGCTAGGAATGTTTTCCTGGCTCAGACAGCAAATGTACTTAGAGTTGTGGATGCCTTGCATAAGTGACAATTTGCAGCTGGTAACCAGAACAATAATGAATTTCCATAAGGAATGAGTAAAGTTGGTCTTGAAAGGAAGAGTTTAGCAAACTGTGACATTGTAAGGCACTGTACCAGAGGCCTTGTTAGAATAAATCACCATCTGAAGTGATGGTGTTGTGAGAATCCAAAGGATAATGGGACAAGTCCTTGGAATTAGCAACTGTTCTGTGTAGTAGGCAAGATAATAAGTATGTTATGTGGAGGCCATGTATTCTTTGTTGCAACTACTTAACTCTGCTTTTATACCATGAAAACAACCCTAGATGATAGAATAAATAAATTATTATTGTTGAGTTCCAGTACAACTTTATCAACACTGAAATCTGTACTTCATACAATTTTATGTAAAATAGTATTTGATCTTTTCAACCATTTAAAATGTAAAAAGTTTTCTTATCTTTTGGGTGACATAAAATAGGTCTGGATTTTGCCTACAAATTATGATTTTTATAACCTAAATCATCATATAAATGCGGAAAATCCAATATTGGTGGACAGCAAAAGTACATATATGTTAGTGAGCCTATTTTTAATTTAATTTTAGTATGCTTGCAAGCAAAGAGGGAAAACCTGGTTAGCAGGCTTATTTTCATTTGTTATTTGTTTGTATGCCTGTCTTCCCCAAAATGTAGAATGAGAGCTCAAGTCAGCTAGTATGTTACTCTACACAAAATAATTAGAGTCTAATGCCCAAGACAGCCATTCAAAATTTCTTAACTGAGTACCTACACAGTCCAAGCACTGTTTTGTGTACAGGAAATACAATAATGAATGAAGAAGACAAATTATCTAATCTTTGGAAATGTATATTCCAGAGTAGTATAATGGGTCAAATTCCACAGGAGCAGAGGTTGATGTGTAGATTCTTCTAAAAGCAATTCAGTGGGGAAGGAACCTCAGGAGGAGTGATATGGAGGAAACAGGATGAGGTACAAGACAAAAAAAACTAAGCAAGAATATGTTCACAGCTTGAGACTGGCTTCAAATTGATTCTACAGAAAAAATTTAAAATTGGACTTATGCAACAATAAGCTGTACTTTGAGGCATGGTGCCTGGAATTTTGTACTCCTACTGTCTTGGGGGTTCTCAGCCTCACTGAAGATGTGGCTGTTGTTTGGCTGAGGGTAATATTCCTAAGACAGGGAGACAGGCACAGCTTTGGGTAATCAGTAGGAAAACCTGGGCCTGAAACTCACATTGTCCACTACAAGTAGAAGACAAATAATAATCACAAGTACTTTTAAAATGTAATAAGCAGATATTTCTGGCTATATGGCTAGATGAATGCGGAGATTGAAATGAGTATAGGGATTAAATGGCTGTATGGCTAGATGAATGCAGAGATTGAAATGAGTATAGGGATTAAATGCTCTTTTAGACAGGATGGTGAACACCTCTGAAATAATATGAGATTTGCAAAGGAACTTGAGAGAACTAAGTCCCAGTCATGCACATGCATCTGAGGGAACAAAGTCATTAAATCAAGACAGATCCAGCCCTGGAATGCTGCAGGAAGAGTGAGAAGGTGGGTGTGGCTGAAGTGTTAAAGATGGGTAAACTGGTAGGAAGTGAGGCTGGAGATGAAAGAGGTGGTAACAGATTATATAGGGTATCGGATACTGTTGTAGAGTGCTCAGCTCTTACACTAAGAAAACAAAAGCACTCAGTTCCACAGGAACTCATCATCATAATTTTAGAACCAGAAGGGCTCTCAAAAGCCATCTGGTCTAAGCTTCAAATTTTTAGAGCATTTTTACAGTGGAAAATCTCACTGAAACGAAAAGGCAAGAATAGAGTTCTAAAATGTATGGAAATTGACTTTCCATTCAATACTTTTGAAAAAAATTATGCCATAAATGTTTGAACAGTTTCTACATATTAGATTTCATTTGTTTAAGCCCTGAATCTTAATTTCATCCCATCATTGGCAAAGCTATAAGAGGATGAGAACTAAGCTGGCTGAGGTGCAGAGGGTGTCTGCTCACTGTCCACATCAGCTGGCATTTATTCTAGCTTTAATCTTCGCACCTTGGGGAAGAGAAATAGTGACAATCAAGCGGCATTTTCCTTACATGCAATGGTCAACTACTGCCAAGATGACTAAGGTTGCATAAATTGTCCAATGCAAAGTATTTTATGTTTAAGTTGAAGAATGGAGAGAAGCAGACTGTCCTTGAAGGCTAATTAGTGAGTCATTATGATTCGATTTGAAAATGGCACTGCACATGAATGTTCAGTATCAATATTGATATCCTATGATTCTACTAGTTTGAAAGAAATAATCCATTTTATGTTAGTATTTGACATTATAGAAATATTCATTAGTGGTTGCAGCTCTCCATTGTTGTTGAATGCATATTAACTCTATCCAATGCATCTATTGATTGAAAAAATTGTTTATGTTCTTCAATGAAAAGCCACACAACCACACCTTGTCTGTTTTCTTGAAAGATAATTACTAGTTTTCATCTATACTTTAAATAGCCCACATCCTATCCTGATGTCAATTCTATCCTTTAAAAGGTTCTGATCATCATTCTGCTTCCTGATTCTTTACCATTAAGAACTTCTCTGTGCAGTGATTACCTCTTATCAAGATGTCCCTGAAACAGAAATCTAAATTTTATTTCCTGTGTCACACTTCCTTTTTATTACTGGGCTAGATAAATTTTCACCAAACTGATACAATTGAAGGAGTTAGAGCATTTTTAACTGAATATTTTTATCTACCTAGTTTAATTAATTTTGTATTCAAAACAGAATTCAGTCATACAAACTTTTAGATCATAAACTGAGAGTTTGGGTCATACTTTAAATTACACGCACACACACACACACACACACACACACAAACACACACGCACATATAAGTTATATACTAACAGATACACATACAGACACGCATGGTACAATTCACTTCAAATAGTATTATGTGCACACATCATTGAAATAGGATATTTCTGATACATAACATTAGGGCATACTAAGCTTAATTTATTAAATATTCTTTTTAAATATAAAGAACATTAGGTGTGAAGGGGCATTTATTTCATTTGCTGAAAGAGTAAGATTTGTTTTATCAATAAAGTGTATCATTCTAAGTGTATTTAGAATTAATATAATTTTTAAAAAGTAATGCAATTTAAACAAAATTTGATATTTCCTATTTTAAGAGATTTAGAATGATTCTTGTGCAAAAAAAAAAAAAAATCCTGTGATATACTTGGTGAGAAAGCATGGCCCACATATGCCCAAGTTTTCAATCTGAAATAGAATCAAATTTTTAATTGTTACTATCTTTTGTACAGAAACGCTTGCTCTCAACAGGTTTCTTTAATTAGGAAATGAAATGGTTCTGGAAAAGATTTTTACCAAATATAAAATGCTTTGGGTAAAAAATTGCTCAAAATTACAGCAATAAATACATTTGGGTCTGCATATTCAAATGCATACACAGGTTGAGTCTCTCTTATTTGAAATGCCTGGGACAATAAGAGTTCTGGATTTTGGATTTTTTTGTATTTTGGAATATTTGCTTATACATTATGAGATATGTTGAAGATGGGACCCAAATCTAAACACAAAAGTCACTTGTGTTTCATATACACTTTAAACACATGGTGATTTTGAATAATGTTTGAAATGATTTTATTCATGAAACAAAATGTGGAATTTACTGTTGCTAAACAAGTTTCAACTTTTGGAGCATTTCAGATTTTGAATTTTCAGATCAGCAATGCTCAACCTATACTAATTTCATTTTGATATGGTTGAGAGGTACTTACATGAGTGGAATTAAAATGGGTAGAGTAGTAAATGCAGCAGGTGTTTTGTATGTATGTTTACCCTGCATAGAGTTCACTGCCTCTTTCTCTTCAGGAGACCTCCACTTTGGAACACTACTCATCTCCATGATCTATTACACTAGGACCATTGGTGAAGGTACTGTCCCTGCTGGCCAACCCTGGTACTCAAACTAGGCTGTTCCAGTTCTCAGAATTGAGTAGGTAAATTTTGAACAGAGTGTCATTAAGGTAGAAAAGAATTGGAGGTGGCTCATCTTGTGCTCAAACTCCCCATTGATTGTCACATAGTTCCTATTCACATTCCTGGATATTTCTTGGCCCCACTTCTCTGATACCTAACTATTAGATTTGCTTTTTGAGACTTAGCTGTCTTGTATTTTTCTAATAAATAATTCTCTTTCTGCTTCTGTTTTTCCTTCTCCTTCCTCTTATACTTTCTCTCCCCTTTCTCCTTCCTTCTTCTTTTCCTTGCTTCCCCTTCCCTTCCTTTTCCTTCTCCTTCTGGAATTACTCAGCCAGAATCAACTTCTGTTACTTATAACCAAAGATACCTGACAATGAAAGCCTCACAAAAATTACTAAATATAGTAAAGAGAATAATGAAATGTTTCCAGTACCAGAATAGGCACATAAGATATGCCATAAATTACATGAAGTAGATAAACTAAATACCCTAGGAAGGCAAAAAAGGGACAGATTTTATTGCCTAGTTTCAGCTATCAAAATCACATGAATACTGCAACAAAGGGAGAAAGTTTAGAGTCTTTAGTGAAATGGAGAAAGAGGTACAGAGAAAGCCAAGATAGGAGTGTTTTGTGTTGTTCCCAGATGTTTTCCCAGAAAATTTTCCCTGGTCAGTTTTGTTTCATGATGATTCATCTGTCTGGGGCCATATATTTTGTTTTGCAGGTGTTCTGAATTCTACAGCATTCCTCATTTGTTTATAAGCTTTAACTGGGCAGGGTTTGGGATTACTATGTCCTCTGTATCTGGTAGAGAGATTGGTTAGAATTCATATTCCATTAGCACTTGTTGACTTCATTCCAATCACCAGTCATCTCGTGCATGGGCACACACACACACACACCCACACACACCAACATAACCCTACCTAGTGGCAGTCTGATGTCTAAGGCTTCCACTGGTTATTAGGGAGCCTGAGGACAATTAAGTCATGATTTCAAAAGAACTGGAGGTCTCACAAAGCATATTCCCTCCTCATACTTGCTATACTTCCCAGTGTGCTAATCCAACATGGACAGTGTCTACAATTTTACTATTAGGGAAATGCTATTTTACTATAATGCTTTTCTACAAAGCAACTTCATCCCTCCCTTTATAATCTCACACCACAGCACTGATACTATACTATCCACACACTTTTAGTTACATAAACAGCATATACTTCAGGATAAAACAACTGAACTATAGAAGCTGGATTAGTCTTCCATGGCATGCTATTTAAAGCTTTTATAACAGAATTTATGTCTATTTAAAATCTGATGTCTTTATACAATTATAGAAGAGAATTGACATAAGAGTCAAATAAAGCATCCCATGAAGGGTTTAACACACCTAAAAAGAAATGCACAATATCAAAATAATATAGCTATGAAGATTAAAAACCAATACCAGAAGGAAAATAAATATTATAAATATTTTGGTGATAAGTGCCCACTCAATCTCTGTTCACATAAAATTATCTAGTAACAAAAGTTGCTATGAATAGCTTGGTGATCAAAATAAAGAACACATAATTTTTTTTTTTTTTTTTTTTTTTTTTTTTGCCTTTTAGGATCTCAACTCCCCACAACCACAAACAATGGGGACAATGTTGCTGGAATGTGTCTAAAGGGCTGACTGGTGCTCAGCTCAAACTCATACTGATTCCAAGAAAAAATGTAAACCCTCATCATCAGATCACCCAAATTTAAGAGGACAAGAATTAGTTTTTAAAATGAAATCTTCTATATTTCATACTTGAAAATTGATTCATACTTGGGGGGTTAAAACTAATTAGATCTGAGATCCGACTGCCTGAGCTAATGACTCAGTTTCATCCCTTAATTCACATTTGACCTTGGACATGACAAGTTTTCTCTCTACTCTTCATTTGGAAACCAAGATGGTAATAACATCAGCCACATAGGGGCTTAGTGAGGATTTCAGTGGGATATAATATGGTATCTGGATATAATATGGTATCTGACATAAGCACTTTATAAATATTACCCATTATTGCTATTTAAAACAGTATGCATTAATCCAAAATATATCTGTAGTAATACACATGGCCACTCATTTAGAACTCAGATACATTCTAAGTTTTTTTTCTAGTGTTCAGAAGAAAAAACGTATCACCGTTTCAAAGAAAACTTTTTCTATGGTGTTTATCTCTAAAAAAAATGTTTTTGTTTTCTCATAATATTTCATTAGAGCATACACTATATAAAGTAGGTGCAACCTAGAGGATTCTGACTGTTCTTACTGTCCTCCAAGTCCCACTTTCCACTGTACCAAGAATAATCTCAAGAAAAACATCAAGCAGTCTCAATTTTTGCCATAATATTAGAAGACAGTATGCAATAACCTAGATTAAGAATTTGATGTCAAATAGACCAATTTCTCTCAGATATAGATTTTTCTCTACATGAGATTCACTGTTGATCAAACCACTTAGAGAACAATTTTAATGTGCATATCACTTTATCTTATCTCCAAGTCTAAACCTGTCAGATTTGATACTGACTTTTCCATAGATTATTAAAATAAAAGGTAATTATGCCTCTGTAGTTTATTTTGAAAAATTAAATAACTCCTCATCAGTCAAGAAGTCTTTGGCAATCATCATAGAGCCCATGAGAGATAAGAATTCTATCTCAAGTATATATTAATCTCAGTTTTCCCAACAAAATTCCTTAAGGAACAGTTTTGGTATTTTCTTTGCTTTGTCTTCCCAAATGCAAATCAGGGAACTACCCCAGACAAATGTCCATTTTCTACCAAAGATGTTATTTATATGTTATCAAAATGCAGGTCTTATTATTCATATTCCAAATCACCTCATTTCAACCTAGCTAAGGAAGATCCCTGTTATGAAAAATACCTGATTGTGTGGTCTTGCCCCAATATAGTTTATTTTTTTAAAATTTCTCTCCTGAAGGTTCATAAAGGTGTGTTGTGAAAAGCATAAAGGGTACTAATTACCTCTTCAACTTGGGGGTGGGGGTTCCAAAGTACATGAATTACACATCAACTGACAAATAACACAAAATGAAAGAGCCTAATCTTTTATGATCAGGGCCTAACTTCAATTAAAAACTTAAAGGCACAAGTGTATGTGTTTAGGTACATAGGCAAACCTGTTCCAAAACCTGGTGTCAGGAACAGGCTGTGACTTTGTTGCTTCATATTTCACTCTCCACTAATTCTCAGGCAACCCCTTTAGAACCTATATTGAACATTTCAAAACACCATCTAGTTTCCTGCACTCTTTCTGTTTGTATTTGAATATAAACTATAAAGCTGAGGGGACTGAGTACACAGAAAATGCAAAGCCAAGAAGTATGAGCTGTTTCATAGTTTATGGTAAGGATTAAATTACATGATATATAACACATATGCAATTAGTTCACACATAGTAAGTTAAAAGGACATTAATAAATAGAATAACAAGTTAAAAAGTAATAAAAATAAATAAGAAAGTAAAAATTTGAAAATAAATAACTTCTAAGTAGAAAGTTAACAAATAGAATCTAAATAAATAGAAATTAATAAAAAATTCTTAAGTTTTAGGAAATAATGAAAATAATGACAAGTGTATTACTGTGGAAAGTTACGCATAAGAAGGCATTTGGGGGAATCAATGAAATAGTCTTAACTATCATTGTAGTCCCCTGCTCTGCCATTGTTATTTTAATTTTAACATACTTCCCAGGTGTCCAAGAAAATAATTACTCTTCTTTCATGAAAAATCATGTCATCACTTTATAAACCACAATTTGCCATACACATTCAAATGCTTCTGGTTGAGCTCATTAAATTCTTGCAAACACATCTATTGTAATGTAAATTATGAAATATGAAGACATTCCAGAATTTCTGTCTATAAAGCAAGCTCATTGAGAAAATTTTGCACATAACAATGGGATAATTTTCTCCAGTTAAGGTGCTTTGTATCTGAAAGCATGGAGGGTGAAATTAAGAGACATTTCTTTTTCAAGATTGCAAATGAAATAAATAGTAAATGATATTTTCTGTTAACTCCATCTAAATTATCAACTAAAATGTTTGGGTCTAAAGCATATTTTGGGATGTTTTGAACCATTATTAATTTGTTATTTTAAATAATAGATCCATTTACAAATACAAAAAAGTAAAATGGAAAATACAAGGTTTCGTGACAGTATTCTCAATCATCTTTTGACTTGGCTACAATTATTTGTCTCTAAATTTGCATAATCTTTAAATAATAAAAGACTTGTATAGGATATCTTCTTTAAAATGATGGTATTTGAAGCTGGTAATGGTGGCACATGCCAGTAATTCCAGCAAGTCAGGATTGAAGGCAGGAGGTAATGCAAGTTCAATTCCAATCTAGGAAATTTAGGGAGACCCTGTCTTAAAAAGTGGAGGTGTGTTGCCTTCCTGATCACTAGAAAGCTCCATAATTATAAGCAATGAGAAAATTAAATTTATTTTAAATTGAAAAAATTAAATTTATTATTAAATTGCCTATATAATTTAATTCAGTTTTTTCTTAGGTCATGCTAAGATTGAATGAACAAAATAAAATGAAGTAACAACTTAGGAAAACCTAACTACATAATAAACAAGTAGGCCTAATTGATGTATACATTACATTGTAGACCCTGGACATTTTATATCCTAAGTTATGTCTTTTTGCCAGATGCCCTTAGAAAATTTTCACATTTTATCATATGAGAACATATACCAAAAAATAAAAATTTGAATATCAGGGCTATTAGAGACCACTATTTCTGATCACAATACATAAAGATGAGACTAATAAAATATCACATCACATGAGAACTAAAAACATTTAATCAATCATTTAACTTTTAAAACTATGGAATGTTTAAAATACTATATATCAGAACCTATTGGAAAGAAAGAGTTCTCAAAAAATAATTATGAGTTTAGTACTCATACTAATGAAGGTTTTAAATAGTTTAATTAAACTCCCAACTCATAGAGAAAGAACAGTATAAGCCTACAAAGAGTAAAATAAAGTACTTTTAAGTGATAAAATCATAAATTGATGAATAAGAAACACAAACATTGTACAGCTGATAAATCAAATGAAAAAAATCAAATAATCCTTTGAGTGTTTTAATCAAGGAAAGAAGGGGGAGAAGAAAAAATGTGGCAGCACAAAGTAAAAGGGAAAAAATGATAATAGGTAAGTAATAAATACTATCACAGAACTTAAAAGGACACACTAATTCTCAGGGATCACCTTCTGCATCCTAATCTTGTTTTCCTTTCAGTCTCTTAGGAAACTATTTCACAACTTTTCTTCTATTTTCAAACCTTCAAGTCCTCCCCCATATTCACTCTCAGGGATGTCCTTGCTCCCTACTTCACTGAGAAAATTGAAGCAACCAGAAGAGAATGTTCAGACTCCCCAATCATGTGTGCCCACCTGCTACCTTAAATGTCACACAGTAAAAAGCATGAAAAATGATGCATTCTCCTTCTAAAGCCATTTCCAGTGCTTTCTCTTTCAACCTACCAAGACATAAAAAAGCACCCTCAGCCCAGCCCCTAAGGTGGCACATGCCTGTAATCCCAGCAACTCCAGAGGCTGAGCAGGAGAAAGGTGAGTGCACCAGCCTCAGCCATTTTACAAGGCCCTAAGCAACTTAGTGAGATGAGACCCTGTCTCAAAATAAAATATAAAATATGGGTCAGGGATGTGGCTCACGTGATTGAGTGCCCTTGGGTTCATTCCTTGGTAGGAAAAAAAAAAAAAAAGTCTCACCCCTCTCACATGTCCCAAATGTATGGTTCTCTGATGGATGATTCCCATCAGCATTCAATAAAATAAACCTTTCTCTTGAATTCACTACACTCATCAGCCACCAACTGTGAATCTCTTTCCATGTGTAGAAAAATTCCTTAAAGCTTCTTCTTTATTTTTGAAATTTTTACTTCTACTCACTGAATTTTCTCTTAAGCTCACTGAAACCTAGATTTTATCCACCCTGCTACATTGAAAATTTGCAGGAAAGTTATGCTAGATACCGTACAAGTATTGGGAATAGTCAAAGTTGGATTCAAATCAGGCTTTGCTTCTTCAGAAGCTTCTAATGTAAAACAGGCAATGATTTCTCTAGAATCACAATATTTCAGATTTAAAAATATAGACCACTACTAACAATCAATACAAAATACAAAACAACCCACAGATGGTCCAGGCATTATTATTTCCCTAGAAAGAATCATATACACATTCTCATGGTGTAAAATGCAGTGACTGCATGGGGGCAAAGTGAATGTCCCACACCACTTTTTGAGGCTGAACTGTAGCCAATGGAATATAAGTAAACAAACTTTCATGATCCCAGAGAATCACAGAGAATCATTGTATGATTTGTCATTTGCTTTTTCTTGCCTGCTGCTTCAAGAGCAGCATGTGTTTGATAGGAGCTACTGTCTTAGTTGGATTTTAGAATGAAGAACTTAGTTGGAACTGAGTTAGGCCAAAATAGCTAGGCAATATGGTACAAAAATGAGAAACAATTTTTTGTTGTTTCAAATCACTGACATTTACCTTTAGTTGTTATGACAGTATTATCTAGCAAAAGTCAAGGGATACAGTCCAATTTCATGGTGTCTGAAAAAGCAGTAGGTCAAAGAATTCTGGGTTTGTTCCATCCATTTCATATCAAGTTAAGATAATGTTATGTTTTTCTTGTTGCAACCTCTTTATACAATTAAAGGTCCAATATCACTGCAATTTAATTCCATAATTATCAAGGATTTGTTTTGTTGCTGCCTGAAGTGATTGCCGCTTGGAGCAACGACATTGCGGGAGAAAATTTGGAGGCAGGATGGAAATGAAAAAGTTCTTTTATTCTTCTCTCTCCGGCTCTAGCAACCTCCAACACCATACACACTCCTACAAACACCACCATACCACATACACAATGGCGTTGACCCCGTCCGTGCTGTCCCGGGCCAAGTCTCGCGAGACCATGCAAATGGCACTGACCTGATCCACAATGTCCCAGGCCAAGTCTCACGAGACCACGGAAGGTGGTAATGCTTATGGCTCACAGCTAACCGCAATCTTAACTATCTCCTAAATTAGGGCTCCTGCATTTCCCCCCTTTTTGTTTTAAAAGAGGGGATGCTCTAGGACGTCCATGTGCAACCAACATTTTTACCCGTCATCAGATAATCAAGGCTGTGCCCTTGACTCTTGTCTTAGGTTGATATGTCGGCCACATGAGACTGTCTCGTGTGACTGTGCCTGTCTTAGGTTGTCCCCCTCTGGGGATCTTACCCATCATTGGCTACCAGCCATCTAATGGAGTCCTTCAGGATCGACTGTGTATGATGACTAACAGCCGTCCAATTGTGGGGAGATGGTGCGGCTTTAAGGTGATAAGCCTTCTGCTGATGAGCCAAGTTGCATAGCATATCAAATTTTTTAAACAAATCAGCTGCCCTGAGTTCTATCAAGTAACACATTGAGTTCTCTAGACAAATACCCACAAGGCATTGTCCCGTAAAGTCCCAAACAATGAAAGATCAAAATGTCCCCTTGTTATAACACATTGATCTAGGAGGCCCCATGCATGCAGGGCAGAGGCCACACTGCTGGTGAGGTTGTTTGATGCTTGAGCAGCAGGGATGTTTGCAGCGACCGCGATCCTTGCAGCTGTAGCAGCAGCCGTCTTTTTTATGTCTAGACAGTGCCACTGGCAAATCTTCAGGGCCCACTACCTAGAAACTCAAGCATCAATTATTAAAGGAAAGGCAGTGTTAATCCAGCACTGAGTCAAGAGGCGAGTTGTCAAACTAAAAAGTAGAATTATTAGATTAGAAAATTAAAGTTGATTTCTGCTCACACACATTGGTGCTTGAGCTCCCAAAGACATAAACTGGCAAAATATCATATTAAGAATAAAACAAAGAAAGACTGAGGGTATTTACTGCATTAAAGATAGAGTAAAGAAAAGCTAAAGGAACTTTGGAAAAATAATTTGTTAGCTGGAACCCTCAAGTCTCTGTAACCTTCCATGAAATTATCTGTTGAAATAACTCAAATTAATCAGTTATAAAACAAATAAAGTTAATTACAAATAAACATTCCTATGTCAAAACACCAAAATATCAGGTTATACAGCACTAGTCATATTCTTCGCTAAGGAGAAATCCCTGGAACACCTATAAATCAAAATTGAAGGTACCTTCACTTATTAAATTGTTTACCCAAATTGAATACTCTTAAACTTAAGTGAATTAAAATTATTTGGATCCATATATATATTTTTTTTTTCATAAGCGCTTTGTTATTTGTTACGTCACACTGGACAGACACACAAACCTACAAACATATATTTGTGACATCACAATTACATGAAATTTAGACAAATGCACAGACATAAAGACATATATATAAAAAGAGAAAAAATACAATTGTGTGCACACTAAAGAGAGATCTCCTTGTCCTGGCCGGGAGGAATGACACTTAAGTTGTGAAATCTTTTGAAGGACTCTTTTAAGGGAATCATTTCATGTCTTCATCTTGGTCTTCTTGATTGTGTATCTTTTTTATTAATCTTGATTCTTCAACAACTTCATTTTGATCCTTTTGATTTGGTACCTGCTTTATTAATCTAGATGGTATCCATATTGGAGAAAATTCGTGCTTTGGAAAAACACAAACAGATCCTCTCCCCCAAATTAATACTGGATCTGGACCCTTCCATGTACCTGAAAGAGTATCCTTCCAGTAAACCAAAGGTGTATGTTGTTGGTGTGGGTTTCAATGTCTGTCTCCAGCAGAATAACCACCAGAATCTAAAGTTAAAAAATTTAAGGTAAACAGGGCAACTGCCAATCTGTCCCTAGGACTTTTCCAATTTCCTTCTTTTTGTTTTAATAACATATTTTTCAGTGTGCAGTTTGCTCTTTCAATCATGCCCTGACCCTGAGGATTGTATGGGATGCCTGTTTTATGGGATATATTGAATTTTGTGCAAAACTGTTTGAAAGATGAGGACGTATATGCAGGGCCATTATCTGTTTTAAGCATTTTGGGGATGCCCAATGCAGCAAAAGCTTGCAAACAATGAGATGTAACATCTTTAACTTTTTCTCCAGAATGTAAGGAAGCAAAAAGCATGCCTGAGCATGTATCTATGGTCACATGAATAAATCGCAATTTTCCAAAACTTGGCTCATGAGTAACATCCATCTGCCACAAATGATTGGGCATTAATCTTCTAGGGTTAACACCATAATGAGGATTGGGCAAATGTTTCATACAAGATTTACAATCTTTTACAATTGTTCTGGCTTGCTCCTTTGTGATTTTAAACCTACGCTGCAAGGTGGTGGTGTTGACATGAAACTGGGAGTGAAATAAAGTAGCTTGCTGGAGTACTGAAAGTATAAAGATTGTTTGTAAGGTCATCAGCCTTTTGAGTACCTTCATGGAGGGGACCAGGCAAGTTGGTATGTGCTCTAATATGCCCTGCGAATAGAGGTTCTTTTCTTGCCCACAAAAGTTTTTGTATTTGATAAAACAATTTAAAGGCTGGAGTATGAGGTGCTATCCCCATCCGTGCTATCCCAGGCCAAGTCTCGCAAGACCATGCAAATGACACCGACCGGATCCACAATGTCCCAGGCCAAGTCTCATGAGACCATAGTAGGTGGTAATGCTTATGGCTCACAGCTAACCGCAATCTTAGCTATCTCCTAAATTAGGGCTCCTACATTGTTTCTATATTATTTCTTTGGCAATCTCTATTTCTGCTATTCAAGAATAGTCCACTGAAACTATCTGGGTGGTTGTTGGAAAAGACTCTTATACTGCCCTCCAGACCTGCTGAATCAAAATTTGCATTTTAACAAGATCACCAAATGATTCATATGCATATTTAAGCTTGAGTGCCTGTGGTTCATAAAATAATAAGTCTTTTTGACTATACATTCTATTTCACAGATCTGGAGTGCTTGGGCCCAGGTCTTTTTTTAAAATAAGGCTTTTAGGTAATTCTGACATAAGGATTAGTTGAATACATTTTAACAAAGATCAATTCAGTTTCAGTTGGTGGTGTTCAATTTTCCAACTCTGCCACCTAGTAACAGTGGTTGGACCTGTGGAAAGTTCCTAAACTTCTGTTTCTCCATCCTCCATGGGGATGTGACTTATTTGCCTGGGTTACCAGGTTGTATGAGACAGTGTACAAAATAGCTCACTGTTAATTGGAAAGGAAACTAAAAAAAAATGCAAAATATGAAATAAATTAGGAGCCAAATAAGCATTTGTTGATTGATAGACATGATGGATGCATGAATGAACGCTATTCAAAGGTAATACAATGGGAGACTTAGCAAAAGGAGATCACCTAAGGATACAAAAAAAGGTTGATAAAGGTTGCCATGTTCTGTGCTGGTTTGGATTGTGGCCTTCACTCACAGTTGGTTGTTTGGTGTTTATATTTCATATTTGGGAATTTCTCCCTCATTCTCTACCTGCCCCCTAACAAATCCAAGAACAAAGAGGCTAAGAGTGGATTAAGAGTGTCTTTTTACCATAAAGTGAATTAAAGTATCATGGTTTCACTTATTATAAACAAGAAATTTTAATGGAACAAAAGAATATAATGCATATGCTGAGCCCCATTTCTACTTTTAATCATTTATACTTCCAGTTTTTGTTATTTCCCACTATAATTTTTAACAAGGCAAGAAAATAAGCACTACATTCTTTCCAACTCTTCCCCACCTCTCTTCTCAATTTCTTTTACCTAAATTTTAATAAAAAATGCATTTTTTACAATTATGTACTTATATTTCCCTTGTATTCCCTCTATACTAACTTTAAAATTTAAAAAGAGAAACTTTAAGGTGCTATAAAATCACAATTTTGTGGAATCAAGAAAAATGATTGAACAAGTACATACAAAAATCCTTGCTAGTAAGCCTGTGTCCTAATAGAGCATTTTGGTTTAACAGCAACCTAAAAGAAAAATCCTAAAGTGACAACGTAGTGAAGAAAAACCTGATTTCATAAAATTCTCACCTATTTAACAAAAGTCAGCAATTTGATAGATAATATAAACAAGTGGACAAATGAACAGACCATTGATAGGAGGGAAGAAAGAAGAAAGGGCATTTTGATGATTCTCAACTGCATCAATCTCTAATCAATCTGAAAAGATGACAATGCCACCACATAGTATTTACCGAAAGAACAAATACGGTTTACCTATATGTGAACATGAAAAGACACCTTCATTACAGAATGTTCTATTTTAGAAATGAATAAATTGACTCAATTTTATTTGAGAGCAATTTTATTTACTTAAATATTATTACAATAGTATAATTGGAAATGCAAAGAAAATAAGACCTTTTCTCAGAATTGTTTACCACATAGTACACACATACACAAAGATACACACACACACACACACACACACACACACACACACACACTTTTTTAAAGAATGACTACATTTTAGCATTTCCGTTACTGAATTGGAATAAGTTGACTCATTGCATATAACTAGCTCTTATAGAAAGAACACTATCCATGGACACAGAGAAAAATGTCTTAAGTCACAAAACATTCAAGAACATCTGTATTTAGTTTTAAAACAAGGCTAGTGGATATTTTTTAAATGCATCCAGACATACTTAATGAGAAGTTGTCAAGTCCTAGTGACATTATTGGTATACCATAGGCAATTATTTTTCTGTATGCTACATTGTACTTTGCATTGAATTCTTGATATTGAGAATGGTTTCAGATATGCAGCACATAGTTTGTTATTGGAGAGTGTCATGGTTTAAATGTCACATCCCCCTAAAGCTCATGTGTGAGACAATGCAAGAAGGTTTGGAGGAGAAGGTTATCACCTTAAACTAATCAGTGAATTAAACCCTGATGGGATTAACTGAATGGTAACTGGAAGCAGGTGGGGTGTGGCTGAAGGAAGTGGTTCATTGAGGGTGCAACTATGGGGTATATATTTTGTATCTGGAGCATGGAGTCTCTTTCTGCTTCCTGATTACCATGTGAGCTGTTTCCCTCTGCCACACTTCCGCCATGAGGTTTAGCCTCACCTCAAGTCCCAAGAACGGAGCCCCTTCTAAGGACTAAGTAAAACCTCTAAAACCATGAGCCTTCAAATCAACATTTCCTCCTCTACAGTTGTGCTGGCCAGCTCTTTTAGTCACACAGCATAAAGGCTGACTAAAACAGAGATAATGTAAAAACTGGTCCCAAGTGTGGTAGATAGAATGGCCCCCAATGATATCCACACCCTAATCCCTGGAACTTGTGATATGTTACATACATGACCAATGAGAATTTGCAGATATGATTAAGTTTATAAGCCTTAAAGTAGGACACTGAAGTATCTTGGACTGTGAGTCTAGTCACCTGAGCTCTTAAAAGTAGTAATGCCCCTCTAGCTGGAGTCAGAGAACTGCAGTAGAAGGAAAGTCAGAGAGACTAAAAGGAAGAGATGACTCAAGAGAGCATTCCTGGTTTGAAGACAGATGGGGCAACGCCAGGAAGAATGTGGGCTAAAGAACTGAGAGAGATCTCCCTCTGAGAACCAGAAAGGAAACAGAGACTTCCAGCCTAAAACTCCAGGGACTATATTCCACTAACAACCTGAAAGAGCTTGAAAGCAGATTCATCACCAGAGCTGTCAGCACAGAATGTATCTCTGCTGATACCTTGACTCTGGCTCTGTGAGACTCTAAATGGCAGATCACATTAGCTCATGCTCTACCTACTTCTGGCTTACAAAATTGTGAGTTAATAAATGAACATTGTTTCAAGTGACTATATTTGTGATAATTTATTATGATAGCAATAGAAAACTTAAACAAAATGTTACTTATCTTCTTTGCTGAGGAAAACTGTTTTACGTATTATGCCACTATTTGAACATATCTATTCTCCATAAAAAGTTCAGCCTAGAAAAATTAAATGAATATTAAGAACTATTTGAATCCAAGTAAGATTCTTACTTTTGTTTTCACAAAACAAATCCTTGGATCAGAATTTATTCTGTATCCTTAAATGAAAACCCTCTAACCTTTATAAGTCTGCCATATGCTAGATAACATATTAGGAGATTTACAAACAGCATTTTATGTAAATGTCACAATGTTTCAAATAAACCTTACTACATTAAATTTGGGTTCATCTAACCACCAGAAATAGTAGTTTTCAAGAAAATCAGTTTGGAAAGCCTAAAAAAGGTAGGTATAAATTACTCCTTTTCATGACAAAACAGAAATTTTTGAGTCTTCATGAGTGAAGTTTTCAGGCACCTAAATGATACTATTGATCAAGAAGAGAGCAAACAGCATTTGCTGAAATCATTCCATCTCTGTGGCTGCCATCTTGGTGCAGCTGCTCTCACTGCAGCTGCTGAAGCCCCCGTGCACTAATATCACTATCACCCCCAATCATACAAGGCTTAGTTGGAATTGAGCCTCTGCCTTCAGAAAGCCTGCTTGGGTTATTTTGTTGGACAAAGCTGGATGCTGACAAATGCTTTCTTCTTTCATCCCACTTTCTTCTTGTCTGAACCTAACAATTAAAGGAAGGCTACCTCTGGTCTGTCTGGGAAGATTAAGTGAGGGACTGTAACTTTCCACTATCTTTCCATTTTTTCACATTATAAAGTGAAATATTAAAATCTAAAAATTCAGTCCTGTTTGCAATTTCTCTTGGCTATGGATGTAGACCTTATTTACCCTTTACAAATGAAGACCTAAGGCACAGAGAGAAATTCAGTAGGTTAACAGAACCTAAAGTCCTAACTTCAAATATCACAGCAATGATTTTTCTTTGTGCCTCAAGGTCTAGAGTAGGTTTCAGAGCTTTAAATTTCATGAAAGGAACTTATTTTGTTTATATCATTAAAAACATTTTTGGTAAATTAAAGCATTTTTCAGTATATTAAAAAAGCTTATGAAGTGTTTCAATCTTCTTCTTTATAGGTTGAACAAAAAAAACAAGGTGTTAAAAAAATGGGGACCTCACTTCCTTTTCTTGATTTTAATAAATAAAGGGATTTTGGTAATGCTTTTGTTTTAAAATAGGATTTGCTAGTTTGGTTACAAATAATATGTATTTCTTATATATCCTGCAGAAGAGAAAAGTCAAACACAAAACAAAACAAGTGACAAATGAACAAAAAGCCAAGTTTGATAGCCAAACCAAAAATGCAAAGCAACATCAAGGAGGAAAAAAGAGAAAAGAAAAATTACTGACATAAATGATTGCTAACATAATTTATGGTAATAATATGGTAAATGAAAAACATCATATAAGATTACATGTAGTATTATCTGAATTTTGAGAAAAGCATTATTCCCATACAGTAAGAGATGATAAAGGCCTACTTAAACAGAAATTTAAGTAATTGTAGATGTAGCTCCTTGAAGATCTGCTGCAAAGTGCAAAAAAGTAATATAAGAACACAACTAAGAACCCAGGTAAATTGCAAAAGGTTGATATGTACTCAAACCTGCAAAGTATATGTCATAAACTGTGACTAAAGTTAACTCGGAGCAGATCAGGAAAAAAAACCTCTCTTAGTTCTTCCTGTTCTTGTGTTTTAGACAAATCTCTTACAAAGAAGATTTTATAAATTAAGATACCAGTCCATTGTGATCTCCATATTTTGCATTATATACTCTGTGTTTAAGTTTATAATGATGAAGTACATTGAGATGTTGGTTCTTAACAAAAGCATATATTTTTGTCTTTAATAAAGATTCAATTAAATAATTTCCCCAGAAAAAAAGAAAATATTGTCCCCAAGTGTTTAATACTTCTTCCTGACTATCTTTTATTCTAAAATCTTAAATGCTTTAAGTGAAATAAATATGAACTTTCAGTTACTCAAGATGAACAAATTCTAGGGATCTGCTATACAACTTTGTGCACATAATTAATGCTGTGTACACTTAAAATTTTATGACACTCATGTAGTGTCTTTATCACAATAAAATAAGTAAAACTTGAATTTACATCTTCATTTTGAAACAAACTAGTAATATATAAACAGGAAACATACTCCTCTGAGGTTTTTGTCTTACTGTGCAGAAAATGGAATTAAAGGGATTAATCTAAACTCTTACAAAATAAAATAAATTATTTCAAAATGGCAATTGATGTATTGATCAACAGATGCTTCCTTTCATTCTACTACACTGAGTTCTTGGCTCTTACTCATTATCTGTCATACTTCTGTCATTGACATACTTCTATCACTTGTCAGTGTAAATATTGGTTCAATCATCAGTCACCTCAAATAAGCTAAGCATTCTTGAAGGAAAAGGCATTTTTTTAATTTGTCTTCTTCATTTAAGCAAGCCAGAACAGTGCCACTGGGATAACCTCAGTGTTCATCTTTTGTGTTCCCTTGAACTGGATACTCATCTCTAACATGTATTTTATCAAAGTATTCAGATTGGGAGGTATCTTCTGAAAACATGTAAGATATTGAAGGCAGGAATGTAGTATCTTGCAGATAGAAGATGGTCTCTGTAAGTCCCAGAGGAAACCTGTCTTATGTGACCACTGTTTTCTATTTTGGCCTCTAGACTGCATCCAAATCTGAGAAGGCTGTGGTGAAAATGAGGGGTACCCCCTCCCTTCTGTGGGGCTCACAGTCTGATTGTCCCTTTTCCCAGGCAAATCTCTTCAAGCATATAATTGCTAACTGAAGATAAAAGCAAACTCAGCTCTTGTGAGTAGTTTTGGAAGATATGAAAATATAAGAAAATCTTTACACTGGGTGAAATTACATTACATTTGGAAGAAAAAAAAAAAGGTACATTAATTGACACTGAGGAAAACAATAGCAAGAAGTTAAGACTTGTATTTTAAGTGATGAGCCTGAGAGTAGAAGAACATGAAAGGTGAGAGAGGCAGATTAGAATTCATGCTTTAAGACATAATAGGTTCAATAATTTGTTTTCCAGATTGTGTATTATTGGTTTTCTAATGCAATATTTAAATAATCCAAGGTGATTGTTAAAAATATGAAATAAAATTTTCCAGAGACGATAATATCATTGCTAACAAATACTGAGTGATTCTTATTTTCCATCAAGTTTATGAAAACTGCTCTAGGTGACTGGAAGCCATGAAAAATTGTTATTTTGTTAAAGCTTAATTAAGAAATAATTGAGATCTCATAATATTCACCTGCGTTAAGTGTACAGTGTCATGGTCTTGTTATATTTAGAGTTTGGTAATGATAAGACTACAACTTTGGAACATTGCCATCACTCCCAAATAATTCCCTTGTGTTCATTTTAGTTACTTCACATGTCCATCACCAGCCACATTCAACAGTTCATCTACTTTTTGTCTCAGTGCTTTGTTTTTTTCTGGATACTTCATAAACAGGGAATCATACAACATGAGATCTTTTGTGGCTGTTCTCTTTCACTTAGAATGATGCTTTCAGTTTTATTTCTTTGTATAACAGTCATTTCCTACTTGTTATTTCTAAACAGCATTTACTTGCATAGATACACAATATTTTCTTTTTCCTTTTACCAGTTGAGGCATTTTTGTGCTGTTTCCATTTATTGTCTATTACAAATAATGCTGCTATGAACATTTGTGAACAGGCTGTATGTGGACATATGCTTTCATTTCTCTTGATTAGATCTCTAGAAGTGGAAATTTATGTTTGTTTGCTTTTTTTTTAAAGAAACTGCCAAACTGTTATTGACCATGGTTGTATCATATCATATGCCCATTATTAATGTACTGAAGTACTAGATTCTCTACAACATCACTAATACTTGGTATTTTCTTTTGATGATAAATATTCTAGTGGATGTACAATGCAATCTCATTGTGATTCCGTTTTGGAATTCTAATTAATACAGATGTTGAGAATATTTTATGAGCTTATTGATATCCAGTTACTGTCACTGGTAAAATGTATATTCAAATTGTTTACCCATTTTTAATTGGATTGTCTTCTTTTTATTGACTTGTGGGAATTCTTTATCAATTATTAATACAAGTCCTCATTCAGATTTATGAGAAAATATTATCTTCTTGTACTTATGTTTTCATTCTCTTAATGTCTTTTAAAGTATAAAATTGTTTTAATTTGATAAGCCTATATTGTCAGTTTTTTTTATGGACTATGCTTTTAGAGCCATGTCCAAGAACTTTTTTGTGTAATCCAAGGTCTAAAAGATTTTATTCTGTTTTTCTTCTATAATATGTATAATATCATTCCCATATTTAGGTTCTTTATTAATCATTTTCAAGATTGTTTTGGTTATTCTGGGTCCTTTGCCTTTCTGTACACATTTCAGAATCAACATATCCCTTCTTGCAAAAAAGCCTGCTGAAGTTTTTTTTTTTTTTTTTTTTTTATTTATTAGTTTATTTATTTACGTGGTGGCTGAGGATCGAACCCGGGTCGCACACGTGCGAGGCGAGTGTACACAATGCAATGCATTTTAATAATATCAAGGGCTATGTTTGGTACGTGTGCAAGTTCCCCTAGGCACTGCAATCAATCTAATTCTCCAAAACATGAACATACATTTTCTCTTTAATTTTCTAGTATTGTACTTACTAAAGCTTATGACGGACTTCTGCTTCCAGCAATGGCCGACTGTGAAATGTGGATAAGCTATACTGATGAGGACAAGGGGAAGAGTTGGGCACTTAAAAAAAAAAAAAATTAATTCTCTTGTGAACTAAAGAAACACATAGTGGAGATTGGAGATTTTGGGATCTAGGGAAAAGGACAAACTCAGGCATTTAGGACTGCTTTTTCCTAGTTTCAGAGAAGCTGGCTCAGCACATTCACAGCTTCATGGGGGCTAAAAGATTAGGAACAGGGATCAGGTCCTGACAAGATGGAGTGGGCCTGATTAATCCTCCTCATTTGGAGTTGAGACTCCTAAGGACTGTACCACAGACTGTAACATAGAGGTGGGTCTTCCCAGAAATTATTTGGATTGAAGTGATTGAGGATGAATATTTTCCCAGGCATCCAACCAAAACAAATATCTTTTCCTGTAGAAGAAAATAATAATGTCCTAGAACTAAAGTGACTTCTATTAACAAATGTGCAAATAAAATGACTGCCACAAAGTAAAAAATAACTACGCACACAAGATGAGAAGACAGTAAGAATAAACAATATACAAGAAGATAAAACAGAGTATAAGGGCTCCAGGTATTGAAGTTATTTGAAAGACTTAAAATAGTTCTGTTTGCAGTGCTCAAGGTAGTAAAAGACAAAATTACAAAGAAAAAAAAAAAGTGGAAATTGTAAAATGTAAAAGGATAATGATCACAACAAAGAATCAGATGTGTTCAATAACAGATTTGATGCAGCAGAGGAAATTAGTGAATGAAAAGGTAGATCTAAAAGTAAACTCTAAATGAATCATGTAGAGAAAAATGGATAGAAAATACAGAAGAAAGGGGAAGGTGAAAAGAAGACAAAATGGAAAGAACTAGAATATGTTGTTTTAATTCCAGCATCAAGATGAAAGACAGAATGTGACAGAAGCAATATTTTAATGAAATGACTAAATATTTTCCCAAACCAATAAAAGACACGAAGTCACAACGTTAATAATGCCTATGATCACTAAGTGGGGGAAATAAAAAGAAATATGCAGTTCAGATGCATCAAATTAACTTCTAAAAATAACCTTTAAAGCAGCCAAAAAGAAAAACAAAATGATAGTTTACCCTTAAAGAGGCAACAATTCAATTGACAACTTCCTTCTAAATAGTAACACTAAAAGTTAGAATAAAATGATTTGCTGAATGTCAAAAGAAAAAATACTGCTCACTTAAAGTCAAAATCCAATGCAAACATCCTTTAGGAATAAAGGTGAAATAAAGATATTTTCTGAAAAATCTTAAGTGGAGAAAATTATTTATCTACAGACCTCTGCTAAAGAAAATATTGGCAGTTGTTTCTCAGAAGCAAAATGACATGGCTGGAAGACTTGAGATTCAAAAAGAATGATTAGTAGTGTAAATGATAAATGTGTGAATGAATCTAAAGAAATATGTCCTGCATAAAACTGAAGTAAGTACTCGTATATTCCATATGGGAATATAAGGCAGGAAAATACACAATAAGAATTATACTCCATGCCTGGCATGGTGGTGCCCGCCTGTAATCACAGGAGCTTGGGAGGCTGAAGCAGGAGGATAGTGAGTTCAAAGCCAGCCCTAGAAAAAGGGAGGTGCTAAGCAACACAATGAGACCCTATCTGTGCATAAAATACAAATTAGGGCTGGGTATGTGGCTCAAGTGGTCCAGTATCCCTGAGCTCATTCCCCAGTTCTCCCTCCCCCCTCAAAAAAAAAAAAGAAATTACATTGCAATTTGTAGGTTAATTATTGAAATAGCAGGAGTGTAAAACTCTTAGAGTAATACAGGGAAAAGTGGAACAATAAAAACATATTTAATCAACTCAAAGGAAGCACAAACAAGTAATAAAAGGAATACAGGATAGGAAAATAGAAAACCTTTAGAAAGATAAGTTAAGCACAAGTAAGCAAGACTGTCAGACTACATAGGACTACAATCCAGAAATTATTTGCTATTTGTAGGAAATATATTTAAGGACACACAGTTGTTGAAAGTATATGCATAAAAATACTATGCAATGCAAACACTAATAAAAATAAATTTTCCATAATATGATCACTACAGATACATAAGTTTAAGGGAATATACCTGTCCATCAAGGCAAAGGACACTTCATAATGATAGAGGATTCAATTGTCCATGAAATTATAAAAATGATGAACCTGAATGAATGAATAGCAGCCCAAAACATATGCAAAAAATAATAATTAAAAAAAGTTCAAGAAGAATTAGAAAATATACAACCATAGTGGGAGACACTAGAACTTGTGATTATACAAACATAAAATCTCATTTGAAACAGCAAAAGAAGTTATACTTTTAGAAAATAAATTAAATTTACTGAAGAAGGCTACTAAAAATTGTGATTTTAGAAGTCATATTTTTTCTGCACAAAGATACTGACTAGTTCACTTTAACCCAAGCAAACTAATCTGCTACTAAATATTTATCCAGATTGACTGTAGTTCAGGGGGATGTGTTCTGATGGCAGAATGAATCAAACAATTGGTTAACAAAAATTTTTAAATGATGTTTTTAATTGTTAAATAATGTTTTCCACAGGTAAAAATAACAAAGATCAAATAATCTAGCTATTTGGGACTGATTTTATCTCCTTTGTGTTAGAAATAGATGATTAGGTAAATCTTTATCATGATTTTATCTCCTTTGTGTTAGAAATAGATAATTAGATAAATCTTTATCATGAAAAACTTGAAAATAAAATTATTATTTAAAAAAAAAAGGTCAATATGATTGTAAATTGCCAACATATAAATGTATCTTATAAAGTTCTACAAAAATAGATAAAAACTTTGAGCCAAAATATTACATGTCTCAAAGTAGATTACCTAAAAGTGGACATAAAAAGAGAGCATTATAGGTAATAATAATCCAGGAAAGTTAGTTTACTTGTGTTAAAAGGTAGGATCAAATTCTAATCACATCCATTTCTGAACAATTCTTCTTATTAACATGAAGGTTAACATAGACTTAGAGGGTAAAGGAACTCTTTCAAACAGAAATCTCCTCTTGGCAAATACCATAGGAATAATAATAATGGTCATTCTTTATACCTGCCTTTGAAGGTATAATAGGTTTTTACTTGAGGCCACTTGTCTTCTACAGGGGAGAGAAGGGACGAGGCCCAGAGCAAGAAGACTGACCTTCTAACCACAGCACCTATTCCAAGTGCTAAGGTCAAGGATCTCACCTTTTTAGAAGGCAAAAATGATTTTAAATTTTCATTATTAGAGAAATTTGTCTTAACTAAAGGCCCAAGGAAGAAATTATCAATTATTTAAAATATTACTCAATAAATTGTATCACATTTGGGAGAAATTAGTAGATTTTTTTTTTAAATTTATTTTTTATTTATAATAATTACAATTCATAGTGCACATATATAGCATCTTTTTACATACAACTGTTTGTATACAAAGTATATTCGTACCATTCAGGTCCTCAATCATGCATTTAGGATAATGATATCCATCTCATTCTTTAGAATCATAAGTTAAACTGATTGCAATATGAAGGATAATTTAAAAATCCAGCCCTATGTACCGTTAGCCTGTTAATCTTCACTTAAATTGACTAACTTAGTTTTTATGAGGATTGACTAATCAGACAACAAATATTAAGTGTCCACTAAGGGCCATGCAGTGTAAGCTAGTAGGGTGACAGTCACTCTTTTGTAAACAACCTGTGACTAAATTGCAGAGATCAATGCAAAAATTTACACTGTAATTAATTATGGCATGAGAGTCATGTTTAAAAAGAAGATTTCCATAATCATAATTCTTTTAAACCCCTTTTTCTCAAACTGGGACACTGTGATGGATCATAGTTGCTATACAGCCTTAAGTCATAAAACCCTGAAGAGAATCATTCAGAAATAATAGTGCAAATTTTGATGTTCCTCTTATTTAATTTAGAAATTTCTTCAAAGATTAAGAAAGAGAGAGAGAGAGAGGAAATCTTATGCTTGCTAAAATTAAGAACATCATGTTAGACTCTAAATTTTAGTAGAAAAATTAATTCAGGATAGCAATTCATCTTGACAATATTAATGACTATTGTTGTCTTTTCCTCTGAGAGAATGAAAAAGAGCAATGAAAAAAATGCAAACAAAAGAGAGAGAGAGAGAGAGAGAGAGAGAGAGAGAGAGAGAGCGAGAAGTGGAAGGAGGTAGAGAAGGAAGAAGAGGAAAAGAAAAAGATGAGTAGAAAAAGAAGAAAAAAGAGAAAGGAAAGAAAATTAGCAATTAAAGCATAATTTACTTCAAAGAGAAAATCTAATAAAAACATTCTGTCTTTATTCTTGCCTTTCCACAAAATGAATGTCAGACAGATCTAGGAAATAGTGGTAATGGTATTATAATGCCATGTAACTATCGATACCATTTTTTAAAATAAAAACTGGTCTAATTTAGGAAATAAGCTTCATGGTAAAAGTGCATAAAAAATGTAAAAAGAAGTGCATTTGAGTACAAAAATGTTGGGCTAATATCCTGTATTAAAAGTGATTTACATTCTGATCCCCATTGCTCAGACTAAAATATTCAAAATGCCTGTACCATCTCTTGATATAAAAATCCCCTTTATTCTAAAATGATATTTGAGATACAATGTTAATGCCAGTTTCCTATATGTAAGGACTTTAGTGTTGAAGACACTTTAGCCATGAGGCTCCACAAATTGTATTTGTTTATCAAGATTTTTAATATATGCTATTTTTTTCTGTGATGAAATGACCTGCCAATTAATAAACATTTAGTAGATATCAGAAGAATGTGTTCAACAAGCAAAAGAGTGATCTTTGTTTTTATCTATTTAGTGTTTTTTTTTTTTTTTTTTTTTTTTTGGAACAACAATTAAATGCAGATACTGTTATAGGCATAACATGTAACTGTCAAACTGAAAAAAAAAAAAACACTTGGCTTCACATAATGTAGAGAGCACTGGAAAGAAAAAAAAATAAGTAAGTCAGAGAAATAAAATATATAGTTTTATGTGGTTGCAAGTTCTACAGATAAAAAAAGCAGAAGAGGAATCAGGTGTGCTAGGGAGGGAACTGCTACAATTTTATAATTTTAAATAGGGTGATAATGCATGGTCCCACTGAGAGGATGATGTCTGAGTAAAGACCTGAGGGAGTTAAGAGAGAAAGCTTAAGCTTACATAGAGGACAACTTTTTTAAGCATAGGAAATAGCCAGTGCAAAGTCCCTAAGGCAGTGCAATGTCTGAAATGTTGATTGGTGGTGTAAAATGAATGAGATGGAAAATTGTAGATGATATCAGATAGGAAAAGGGAAAGGTGCAAATGTCAACATTATAGTCAAGCTTGATCTAAAGACTGGAGCTTTGACATTGATATGGGAAAATATTTCAGAGATTTAAGCAGATATGAAACAAAATTTGACTTAATTTTTATTGCCCTGAATTAGAATGATGTTGTAGAAGGATAAAATCAAAACAGTTAGGAAAATCCCATATGATTTGGGTAAGAGATGGTGACCTACTTGTACGGAGTCATAGAGGTGGCTATACTGGTTTAGTTTTATATACTCTTGTGTAAGAGCCCTAATTAAGGAGATAGCTAAGATGGCAGCTAGCTGAGAGCCATAAAGGTGTTCAAGTATTTTCACTTGATATTCATGCATTTATCTAAGAATCTTTTTATGCCCATGAACACTGTATGACACGCCTATAAGCTCGAGCTGTTAGCACTTGTCGTTGTTAAGGCAAAAAGTATTTAACAGGGTGAGGGTGAGTTAGAGGTGTGGTTGGAGTTGGAATTGGAGAGGTTATTGGAGCCAGAGAGAGAAGAATAAAAGAACTTTTTCATTTCCATCCTGCCTCCGAATTTTCTCCCACGGTGTCGTTGCTGCAAGCGGCAATTGCTACAGGTGGCAACAAGTGGTGGCCCGTACAGGGAGTCCGGAATTGGCAGGTAAGAACTGAGAAATCTTTAAAGATGGTGCAAAAGATAACAAAAAAGCTGAGTAATAAAAGCCTTTCTTGACATCACTGACTCAGTTGATAGTGAGGAGGAAAGTGATCAAGAAAGCATAGCCTCCGCTGAGTCAGATAAGACCAGTAAGGATAATATTGGTGTGAACTCAAAAATAACGAAAATAAGAGCTGCTAAAGCTATCAGAGATTTATTAGAAATAGCCAAGGAATACGTGCTCTCAATAGAATCTGAAACCCAGGATGATACTACCAGTGAAAGTGATAGTAATGAGGAGGAGCCAAATAACCATGAAAACACAGCCTTCTCCACTAAGTCAGTTGAGACAAGAAAGGACCGTCAAGTAGAGGAACCAATTGTGCCCTCTGCTCCCTCATGGGTGGAATCCATTACAGAAACCATGAGGGGTATTTCTGAGCATATGTGTGCCCTTGAGGCAGAGATTAACGGCCTTTCTGAGCTGCTTACGCGCCCTCGAACACCAAAAACCACAGGAACATTGGGACCTGCCAGTATTTGAAAATGAAAACAGGCAGAGATACCACCAATCCCTAGATTTTAAAACAATAAAAAATTTCAAAGAGGCGATAATGACCTATGGGCCTCAAGCTCCGTTCACATTGAGAATGCTGGAATCCCTTAACACTTTCACTTTAACCCCCTCAGACTGGACGGGGTTATGCAAGGCAGTATTGAGCGGAGGACAATACCTGATCTGGAGGTCACAATTCCAGGAACTTTGTGTAGAAACAGCTAGGAGAAATGTAACTGCAGGCTTCCCAGACCAAAACATAGATATGCTAACAGGTAAACGACAGTTTGCTGAACTACAAATACAAATGCAATATGATCCCGGTGTATACACACAGATAGATGCTGCCACTGTCAAAGCATGGAAGACCTTACCAGGAACAAGTGATTTGCAAGGCAGCTTATCAAAAGTAATACAGGGGCCTAACAAACCGTATGCTGATTTTGCTGACAGACTTTTAAGAACTGCAGGCAGAATATTCGGGGATGTAGATCAAGCAATGCCTTAGTCGTCCAGTTGGCATATGAAAATGCCAATAAATATTGCCAAGATGCTATAAGACCATGGAAAAATAAAAAAGGACCTTTCAATATAGATTAGATTATGTAAAGATATTAATGATGCCTTTGTCTCAGGCAATGTGATTGCAGCAGCAATGAGAGGTGCTTCCCCTCAAAATTTTCACGAATGCGGCTCAACAAAAATTTATAATCAATCAGGATATTCCAGACAAAATTATTATAATCAACCAGGATATTCTAGGCAGTATCCCCAAAGAGAAATAAGACCAAGCTCATACTGTGCCCCAGGCCACTGTCCTGGGTGTAAAAAGGGAAATTATTGGGCCAATAAATGCCATTCTAAATTTGACATCTATGGAAATGTTTTGTCCAGGAATTCAAAAAGTGGGGCACAGGGCCCAATGCCTTGGGGCCCACAAATGTACGAGGCATTAGACAAGGAATATCCTCAAACATCCATACAGATGATTCCTCATCACAATCCCTCCTACCCATTGACTCCCTTGTCAGAGGGACAAGAGGAAGTACAGGAATAGACCTCTGTTCCACCACCCGAATAGTGCTAACACCTGAAATGGGGGTTCAACTGATTCCTACAGGAGTCAGGGGACCTCTTCCCTCAGGGACTGTAGGACTTATCCTTGGAAAAAGCTCTAAAAGCCTATTAGGTTTTCAAATAACACCAGGTGTTATTGACTCCGACTACCAAGGAGAAATAAAAATAATGCTTAGTTCGCCTAGAGGCATTATCTCTGTTAATCAAGGAGATAGAATTGCTCAGCTGCTTCTCCTTCCCAGTTTCCACAACTCATTCAAGAGTATGCCGCAGAATAGGAACAACAGAGAATTTAGTTCCACTGGCTCGGAACCTATGGCTTACTGGATTCAGGATTGTTCACGGAGGCCTATGTGCAAAATAAAAATTCAAGGTATAGAGATGGAGGGGCTGATTGATACTGGGGCTGACTCTTCCATCATTAATCTACAACAATGGCCCAAGCACTGGCCTCTGCAGAAGGCCTCAACTAGTTTAAGAGACTTGGGATATACTAACACCCCAGCACAAAGTGCTATAGTCTTAAATTGGGAAGATAATGAAGGGCATAAAGGAACATTCCAACCTTATGTTTTGACCAGTTTGCCAGTTACCCTATGGGGAAGAGACATTCTACAGCAAATGGGGGTACACCTCGCAACCAAGCCCACAGGTGTTAAAAATAAAAATCTACATCATCATCAAAAGGGTAAAAGATATTTTTTCTAGGGGCCACTGAGAAAACAATTTTGAAAATACCATGGCTTTCTGATAAGCCAGTTTGGGTCCCTCAGTGGCCCCTATCTAGAGAAAAATTACAAGCGGCCCACCTATTAATCCAAGAACAACTAGAAGCAGGACACATAGAGCCTTCCACCTCTCCCTGGAATCCCCCCATATTTGTAATCAAGAAAAAATCTGGAAAATGGAGATTGTTACATGACCTTAGGGAAATCAATAAAACCATGCAAATTATGGGCCCTACCCAACCTGGACTTCCTAATCCTGTAGCTATTCCTAAAAGTTTCCATCTTATAACTCTTGATATAAAGGATTGTTTCTTTTCCATTCCTCTACATCCTCTGGATGCCCCCAGGTTTGCTTTTTCAGTTCCTTCTATCAATAATAATGGCCCTGATAAAAGATATCAATGGAAAGTGCTACCGCAGGGAATGGCTAATAGCCCCACTATATGTCAAATCTATGTAGACAAAGCTATTCAGCCTATTAAGAACAAATATCCAAACCTTATGTGCCTCCATTATATGGATGATGTTTTGCTTGCTCACCCTAATCAAGAAATCTTATTTACCATATTCAGTGATATGACAGAAAATTTAAAAAGATATGGATTAAAATTTGATGAAGGAAAGGTTCAAACTAGATCTCCCATATTATATTTAGGATTTAAAATCATGGAAACCTTTATTAGGCATCAAAAAGTTTTAATAAATAAAAAACATTTGACCACCCTCAATGATTTCCAAAAACTGCTGGGAGACATTAATTGGCTTCACCCTACACTAAGCCTCACTACTGGACAATTAAAACCCTTATTTGCTTATCCTTCGCAAGAACCCTGATCCATCTTCACCGTGAACATTGACTCCTGATGCTAGGGAAGCTTTAAAGTTAGTAGAAAAGGCCATTGAAAGATCCCATTGTGACAGAATTGATTTTGCTCGACCGCTGTTATTGATTATTATTTCTTCACAATATACACCCACAGGAGTATTTTGGCAACAGGGACCTTTATTATGGATACATTTACCCATCTCTACTAAAAGTACAATTGAGTCTTATACCTCCATTGTGGCTAAACTTATTCTTCAAGGACTTAAGACTTCTACTAAAATATTTGGCATTCACCCCGCTACTATTATTACTCCCTATTCATCGTCACAGGTTTAATATTTGTGCTTCAATGATAATGATTGGGCTATAGCTAGATGCTCTACTTCTGCAAATTTTGATAACCATCTTCCTAAGTCTCCTATACTATCTTTTTGTGTCAATCATCCCATTATATTTCCACAGGTAATAAAAAATCAACCTATTCCTAAGGCATTAAATGTATTTACAGATGGGTCCTCTAATGGTACTGCTGCAGTAGTCACTCAAAAAGATAATTTGATTCATATTACTTGTCAAAAATCAGCCCAATTAGTTGAACTTGAAGCTATTATAATAGCTCTAGAAAGTTTTAAAGAACAGCCTATAAATATTTTTTTTCATACAGCCACTACATTGTACATGCTGCCCCTAAATTGGAGCTAGCAGGTCCAATAGCACCACATACTCCAGCCTTTGAATTGTTTTTTCAAATTCAAAATCTCCTATGGGAACGCAAAGAACCTTTATTTATTGGACATATCAGAGCTCATACTAATTTGCCTGGTCCTCTCCATGAAGGTAATCAAAGGGCTGATGCCCTTACTAAAACAATCTTTATATTTTCAGCAGTCCAACAAGCTACCTTGTTCCATTCCCAATTTCATGTCAATAGTACTACGTTACAGCAAAGGTTCAAAATCACAAAGGAGCAAACTCGAACAATTGTGAAGCCTTGTCAATCTTGTGTGACACATTTGCCCAATCCACATTATGGGGTTAACCCAAGAGGATTAATGCCCAATCATTTGTGGCAGATGGATGTCACTCATGAGCCAAGTTTTGGAAAATTGCGATTTATTCATGTGACCATAGATACATGCTCAGGCATGATTTTTGCTTCCTTACATTCTGGAGAAAAAGTTAAAGATGTTACATCTCATTGTCTACAAGCTTTTGCTGCATTGGGCATCCCCAAAATGCTTAAAACAGATAATGGCCCTACATATACGTCCTCATCTTTCAAACAGTTTTGCACAAAATTCAATATATCCCATAAAACAGGTATCCCATGCAATCCTCAAGGTCAAGGTATAATTGAATGAGCTAATTGCACACTCAAAATTATGCTATTAAAGCAAAAAGAAGGAAATTGGAAAAATCCTAGGGACAGATTGGCAGTTGCCCTGTTTACCTTAAATTTTTAAACTTTAGATTCTAATGGATATTCATCTGGAAACAGACACTGGAATTCACACCAACAACATAAACCTTTGGTTTACTGGAAGGATGTTCTTTCAGGTGCATGGAAGGGTCCAGATCCAGTATTAATTTGCGAGAGAGGATCTGTCTCATTCCTCCCAGCCGGGAGAAGAAGATCTCTCTTTAGTGTGCACACAATTGTATTTTTTTTTTATTTTTATATATGTCTTTATATCTGTGCATTTGTCTAAATTTCATGTTAATGTGACATCACAAATATATGTTTATATGTGCGTCTGTCCTGTGTGATGTCACAAATAACAAAGTGCTTATGAAAATTAATATTATAAAAAAATTAATTATATATATATATATACATATATATATGGATCCAAATAACTTTAATTCATTTAAGTTTAGAGTATTCAATTTGGGTAAACAATTTAAAAAGTGAAGGTACCTTCAATTTTGATTTATAGGTGTCCCTGGGACTTCTCTTCAGCAAAGAATATGACAAATACTGTATAACCTAATATTTTGGTATTTGACATGGGATTGTTTATTTGTAATTAACTTTATTTGTTTAGTAGCTGATTAATTTGAATTATTTCAACAGGTAATTTCATAGAAGGTTGCTGTGTATGCAGAGACTCGGGGGTTCCAGCTAACAAATTATTTTTCCAAAGTGCTTTTAGCTTTTCTTTAATCTATCTTTAATACAGTAAATACCCTCAGTCTTTCTTTGATTTATTGGGAGCTCAAGCAGCAATATGTGTGAGCGGAGATCAACTTTAATTTTCTAATCTAATAATTCTATTTTTTAGTCTGACAACTCGTCTCTTAACTCAGTACTGGAATAGCACTGCCTTTCCTTTAATAATTGGTGCTTGAGTTTCTAGGTAGTGGGCCCTGAAGATTTGCCGGTGGCATTGTCTAGACATAAAAAAGACAGCTGCTGCTACAGCTGCAGGGATCACGGTCTCTACAAGCATCCCTGCTGCTCAAGCATCAAACAACCTCATCAGCAGTGTGGCCTCTGCTCTGCATGCATGGGGCCTCCTAGATCTTCCTGTTATAAAAAGTGGACATTTTGATCTTTCATTATTTGGGACATTACAGGACAATACCTCGCAGGTATTTGTCTAGAGAACTCAGTGCATTACTTGACGGAATTTAGGGCAGCTGATTTGTTTAAAGACCTCGATTTGCTATGGAACTTGTCTTGTCAGCAGAAGGCATGCCGCCTTAAAGCCGCAGCATCTCCTCACGATTGGACAGCTGTTAGTCAACACACAGTCGATCCTGAAGGGCTCGAATGGACAGCTGGTTAGCCAATGATGGTTAAGATCCCCAGAGGGGGACAACCTAAGACAGGCACAGTCAATCTGGGTGAGGTCATCACCCATCCATGGGACAATCTCATGTAGCCAACATATCAACCTAAAACAGGAGTCAAGGGCACAGCCTCGATTATCCAATGACGGGTAAGAATGTTGGTTGCACTGGATGTCCTTAGCATCCCCTCTTTTAAAACAAAAGGGGGAAATGTGAGAGCCCTAATTAAGGAGATAGCTAAGATGGCGCTAGCTGAGAGCCATAAAGGTGTTCAAGTATTTTCACTTGATATTCATGCATTTATCTAAGAATCTTTTTATGCCCATGAACACTGTGTGATGACACCCTATAAGCTTGAGCTGTTAGCACTTGTCCTTGTTAAGGCAAAAAGTATTTAACCGGGTGAGGGTGAGTTAGAGGTGTGGTTGGAGTTGGAGTTGGAGTGGTTGTTGGAGCCGGAGAGAGAGAGAAGAGAGAAAATAAAATAACTTTTTCATTTCCATCCTGCCTCCGAATTTTCTCCCACGGTGGCGTCTTTGCTGCAAGCGGCAATTGCTACAGGTGGCAACAAGTGGTGGCCCGTACAGGGAGTCCGGAATTGGCAGGTAAGAACTGAGAAATCTTTAAAGATGGGTGAGAAGATAACAAAAAAGCTGAGTAATAAAAGCCTTTCTTGACATCACTGACTCAGTTGATAGTGAGGAGGAAAGTGATCAAGAAAGCATAGCCTCCGCTGAGTCAGATAAGACCAGTAAGGATAATATTGGTGTGAACTCAAAAATAAGGAAAATAAGAGCTGCTAAAGCTATCAGAGATTTATTAGAAATAGCCAAGGAATACGTGCTCTCAATAGAATCTGAAACCCAGGATGATACTACCAGTGAAAGTGATAGTAATGAGGAGGAGCCAAATAACCATGAAAACACAGCCTTCTCCACTAAGTCAGTTGAGACAAGAAAGGACCGTCAAGTAGAGGAACCAATTGTGCCCTCTGCTCCCTCATGGGTGGAATCCATTACAGAAACCATGAGGGGTATTTCTGAGCATATGTGTGCCCTTGAGGCAGAGATTAACGGCCTTTCTGAGCACTTACGCGCCCTCGAACACCAAAAACCACAGGAACATTGGGACCTGCCAGTATTTGAAAATGAAAACAGACAGAGATACCACCAATCCCTAGATTTTAAAACAATAAAAAATTTCAAAGAGGCGATAATGACCTATGGGCCTCAAGCTCCGTTCACATTGAGAATGCTGGAATCCCTTAACACTTTCACTTTAAACCCCTCAGACTGGACGGGGTTATGCAAGGCAGTATTGAGCGGAGGACAATACCTGATCTGGAGGTCACAATTCCAGGAACTTTGTGTAGAAACAGCTAGGAGAAATGTAACTGCAGGCTTCCCAGACCAAAACATAGATATGCTAACAGGTAAACAACAGTTTGCTGAACTACAAATACAAATGCAATATGATACCGGTGTATACACACAGATAGATGCTGCCACTGTCAAAGCATGGAAGACCTTACCAGGAACAAGTGATTTGCAAGGCAGCTTATCAAAAGTAATACAGGGGCCTAACAAACCGTATGCTGATTTTGCTGACAGACTTTTAAGAACTGCAGGCAGAATATTCGGGGATGTAGATCAAGCAATGCCTTAGTCGTCCAGTTGGCATATGAAAATGCCAATAAATATTGCCAAGATGCTATAAGACCATGGAAAAATAAAAAAGGACCTTTCAATATAGATTAGATTATGTAAAGATATTAATGATGCCTTTGTCTCAGGCAATGTGATTGCAGCAGCAATGAGAGGTGCTTCCCCTCAAAATTTCACGAAATGCGGCTCAACAAAAATTTATAATCAATCAGGATATTCCAGACAAAATTATTATAATCAACCAGGATATTCTAGGCAATATCCCCAAAGAGAAATAAGACCAAGCTCATACTGTGCCCCAGGCCACTGTCCTGGGTGTAAAAAGGGAAATTATTGGGCCAATAAATGCCATTCTAAATTTGACATCTATGGAAATGTTTTGTCCAGGAATTCAAAAAGTGGGGCACAGGGCCCAATGCCTTGGGGCCCACAAATGTACGAGGCATTAGACAAGGAATATCCTCAAACATCCATACAGATGATTCCTCATCACAATCCCTCCTACCCATTGACTCCCTTGTCAGAGGGACAAGAGGAAGTGCAGGAATAGACCTCTGTTCCACCGCCCGAATAGTGCTAACACCTGAAATGGGGGTTCAACTGATTCCTACAGGAGTCAGGGGACCTCTTCCCTCAGGGACTGTAGGACTTATCCTTGGAAAAAGCTCTAAAAGCCTATTAGGTTTTCAAATAACACCAGGTGTTATTGACTCCGACTACCAAGGAGAAATAAAAATAATGCTTAGTTCGCCTAGAGGCATTATCTCTGTTAATCAAGGAGATAGAATTGCTCAGCTGCTTCTCCTTCCCAGTTTCCACAACTCATTCAAGAGTATGCCGCAGAATAGGAACAACAGAGAATTTAGTTCCACTGGCTCGGAACCTATGGCTTACTGGATTCAGGATTGTTCACGGAGGCCTATGTGCAAAATAAAAATTCAAGGTATAGAGATGGAGGGGCTGATTGATACTGGGGCTGACTCTTCCATCATTAATCTATAACAATGGCCCAAGCACTGGCCTCTGCAGAAGGCCTCAACTAGTTTAAGAGACTTGGGATATACTAACACCCCAGCACAAAGTGCTATAGTCTTAAATTGGGAAGATAATGAAGGGCATAAAGGAACATTCCAACCTTATGTTTTGACCAGTTTGCCAGTTACCCTATGGGGAAGAGACATTCTACAGCAAATGGGGGTACACCTCGCAACCAAGCCCACAGGTGTTAAAAATAAAAATCTACATCATCATCAAAAGGGTAAAAGATATTTTTTTCTAGGGGCCACTGAGAAAACAATTTTGAAAATACCATGGCTTTCTGATAAGCCAGTTTGGGTCCCTCAGTGGCCCCTATCTAGAGAAAAATTACAAGCGGCCCACCTATTAATCCAAGAACAACTAGAAGCAGGACACATAGAGCCTTCCACCTCTCCCTGGAATCCCCCCATATTTGTAATCAAGAAAAAATCTGGAAAATGGAGATTGTTACATGACCTTAGGGAAATCAATAAAACCATGCAAATTATGGGCCCTACCCAACCTGGACTTCCTAATCCTGTAGCTATTCCTAAAAGTTTCCATCTTATAACTCTTGATATAAAGGATTGTTTCTTTTCCATTCCTCTACATCCTCTGGATGCCCCCAGGTTTGCTTTTTCAGTTCCTTCTATCAATAATAATGGCCCTGATAAAAGATATCAATGGAAAGTGCTACCGCAGGGAATGGCTAATAGCCCCACTATATGTCAAATCTATGTAGACAAAGCTATTCAGCCTATTAAGAACAAATATCCAAACCTTATGTGCCTCCATTATATGGATGATGTTTTGCTTGCTCACCCTAATCAAGAAATCTTATTTACCATATTCAGTGATATGACAGAAAATTTAAAAAGATATGGATTAAAATTTGATGAAGGAAAGGTTCAAACTAGATCTCCCATATTATATTTAGGATTTAAAATCATGGAAACCTTTATTAGGCATCAAAAAATTTTTAATAAATAAAAAAAATTTGACCACCCTCAATGATTTCCAAAAACTGCTGGGAGACATTAATTGGCTTCACCCTACACTAAGCCTCACTACTGGACAATTAAAACCCTTATTTGTTATCCTTCGCAAGAACCCTGATCCATCTTCACCGTGAACATTGACTCCTGATGCTAGGGAAGCTTTAAAGTTAGTAGAAAAGGCCATTGAAAGATCCCATTGTGACAGAATTGATTTTGCTCGACCGCTGTTATTGATTATTATTTCTTCACAATATACACCCACAGGAGTATTTTGGCAACAGGGACCTTTATTATGGATATATTTACCCATCTCTACTAAAAGTACAATTGAGTCTTATACCTCCATTGTGGCTAAACTTATTCTTCAAGGACTTAAGACTTCTACTAAAATATTTGGCATTCACCCCGCTACTATTATTACTCCCTATTCATCGTCACAGGTTTAATATTTGTGCTTCAATGATAATGATTGGGCTATAGCTAGATGCTCTACTTCTGCAAATTTTGATAACCATCTTCCTAAGTCTCCTATACTATCTTTTTGTGTCAATCATCCCATTATATTTCCACAGGTAATAAAAAATCAACCTATTCCTAAGGCATTAAATGTATTTACAGATGGGTCCTCTAATGGTACTGCTGCAGTAGTCACTCAAAAAGATAATTTGATTCATATTACTTGTCAAAAATCAGCCCAATTAGTTGAACTTGAAGCTATTATAATAGCTCTAGAAAGTTTTAAAGAACAGCCTATAAATATTTTTTTTCATACAGCCACTACATTGTACATGCTGCCCCTAAATTGGAGCTAGCAGGTCCAATAGCACCACATACTCCAGCCTTTGAATTGTTTTTTTCAAATTCAAAATCTCCTATGGGAACGCAAAGAACCTTTATTTATTGGACATATCAGAGCTCATACTAATTTGCCTGGTCCTCTCCATGAAGGTAATCAAAGGGCTGATGCCCTTACTAAAACAATCTTTATATTTTCAGCAGTCCAACAAGCTACCTTGTTCCATTCCCAATTTCATGTCAATAGTACTACGTTACAGCAAAGGTTCAAAATCACAAAGGAGCAAACTCGAACAATTGTGAAGCCTTGTCAATCTTGTGTGACACATTTGCCCAATCCACATTATGGGGTTAACCCAAGAGGATTAATGCCCAATCATTTGTGGCAGATGGATGTCACTCATGAGCCAAGTTTTGGAAAATTGCGATTTATTCATGTGACCATAGATACATGCTCAGGCATGATTTTTGCTTCCTTACATTCTGGAGAAAAAGTTAAAGATGTTACATCTCATTGTCTACAAGCTTTTGCTGCATTGGGCATCCCCAAAATGCTTAAAACAGATAATGGCCCTACATATACGTCCTCATCTTTCAAACAGTTTTGCACAAAATTCAATATATCCCATAAAACAGGTATCCCATGCAATCCTCAAGGTCAAGGTATAATTGAATGAGCTAATTGCACACTCAAAATTATGCTATTAAAGCAAAAAGAAGGAAATTGGAAAAATCCTAGGGACAGATTGGCAGTTGCCCTGTTTACCTTAAATTTTTAAACTTTAGATTCTAATGGATATTCATCTGGAAACAGACACTGGAATTCACACCAACAACATAAACCTTTGGTTTACTGGAAGGATGTTCTTTCAGGTGCATGGAAGGGTCCAGATCCAGTATTAATTTGCGAGAGAGGATCTGTCTCATTCCTCCCAGCCGGGAGAAGAAGATCTCTCTTTAGTGTGCACACAATTGTATTTTTTTTTATTTTTATATATGTCTTTATATCTGTGCATTTGTCTAAATTTCATGTTAATGTGACATCACAAATATATGTTTATATGTGCGTCTGTCCTGTGTGATGTCACAAATAACAAAGTGCTTATGAAAATTAATATTATAAAAAAATTAATTATATATATATATATACATATATATATGGATCCAAATAACTTTAATTCATTTAAGTTTAGAGTATTCAATTTGGGTAAACAATTTAAAAAGTGAAGGTACCTTCAATTTTGATTTATAGGTGTCCCTGGGACTTCTCTTCAGCAAAGAATATGACAAATACTGTATAACCTAATATTTTGGTATTTGACATGGGATTGTTTATTTGTAATTAACTTTATTTGTTTAGTAGCTGATTAATTTGAATTATTTCAACAGGTAATTTCATAGAAGGTTGCTGTGTATGCAGAGACTCGGGGGTTCCAGCTAACAAATTATTTTTCCAAAGTGCTTTTAGCTTTTCTTTAATCTATCTTTAATACAGTAAATACCCTCAGTCTTTCTTTGATTTATTGGGAGCTCAAGCAGCAATATGTGTGAGCGGAGATCAACTTTAATTTTCTAATCTAATAATTCTATTTTTTAGTCTGACAACTTGTCTCTTAACTCAGTACTGGAATAGCACTGCCTTTCCTTTAATAATTGGTGCTTGAGTTTCTAGGTAGTGGGCCCTGAAGATTTGCCGGTGGCATTGTCTAGACATAAAAAAGACAGCTGCTGCTACAGCTGCAGGGATCACGGTCTCTACAAGCATCCCTGCTGCTCAAGCATCAAACAACCTCATCAGCAGTGTGGCCTCTGCTCTGCATGCATGGGGCCTCCTAGATCTTCCTGTTATAAAAAGTGGACATTTTGATCTTTCATTATTTGGGACATTACAGGACAATACCTCGCAGGTATTTGTCTAGAGAACTCAGTGCATTACTTGACGGAATTTAGGGCAGCTGATTTGTTTAAAGACCTCGATTTGCTATGGAACTTGTCTTGTCAGCAGAAGGCATGCCGCCTTAAAGCCGCAGCATCTCCTCACGATTGGACAGCTGTTAGTCAACACACAGTCGATCCTGAAGGGCTCGAATGGACAGCTGGTTAGCCAATGATGGTTAAGATCCCCAGAGGGGGACAACCTAAGACAGGCACAGTCAATCTGGGTGAGGTCATCACCCATCCATGGGACAATCTCATGTAGCCAACATATCAACCTAAAACAGGAGTCAAGGGCACAGCCTCGATTATCCAATGACGGGTAAGAATGTTGGTTGCACTGGATGTCCTTAGCATCCCCTCTTTTAAAACAAAAGGGGGGAAATGTGAGAGCCCTAATTAAGGAGATAGCTAAGATGGCGGCTAGCTGAGAGCCATAAAGGTGTTCAAGTATTTTCACCTGATATTCATGCATTTATCTAAGAATCTTTTTATGCCCATGAACACTGTGTGATGTACCTGTAAGCTTGAGCTGTTAGCACGTGTCCTTGTTAAGGCAAAAAGTATTTAACCGGGTGAGGGTGAGTTAGAGGTGTGGTTGGAGTTGGAGTTGGAGTGGTTGTTGGAGCCGGAGAGAGAAGTTAGAAGAGAGAAGAATAAAATAACTTTTTCATTTCCATCCTGCCTCCAAATTTTCTCCCGTGGCGTCTTTGCTGCAAGCGGCAATTGCTACAGGCAGCAACACTCTTTGAAGATCAAACTGAGAGACTTTTGCTGCTAGATTGATTACAGAATATGAAAGAAGTAAAATGCTGTGGTTCTGGCCTAAGCCAATGAGGATTAACATTACTAGTAATTGATATGTAGACAACTAAAGTGAAGATCATGAACTTGGTTTTGAACATGTTAAGTTTCTACATTTGACAATAAGAATCTGAAAGTCAGGAGAAATGTCTAGATTAGACATGAAATTCTGGAGTCATCAACATTAAATGATATTTAAGTCCAGAAGAGAGAGAAGATTATCAGTAATGTTAGCAGAGGCAGAAAGAGGAAGGGCATGGGAACTGTACCTGGAAATAAATGATCCTTGATATGACAAGAAGATGAAAAGTTACCATCAGTAAATATGGAAAAGAGAGCAAGCAGTAAGGCAGAAGAAAAGACAGGCAAGGGAGCTGTCCCAGAGCTAATTAAAGAAAGTATTTCAAGAAAGAGATACTTGCTGTGTCTAAACTGCTGATAAATTAAGCAGAAATGAAGACTGAAAACTGTCCTTTGCTGTTAGCAACACAGAGGTTGGTGACAATATTCACAGGAGCAGTTTAGATGAAGTTGTGGATGGGGTGAATGCCTGACTAGAATAGATTCAAGAGAAACTGGGAAGAGAGAAATGATAGAATGCAAGTGTAGGCAATTTTTAAACAATCTGTTGCTGTAAAGTTAAAGATAAAATGGGGTAGTAGCTTGGTAGAGTGAGAGTGTTAATAGATTTTTTTTTAAAAAAATGAGATAAATCTAGAAACATATTTTAATGCTGCTTGTTATAATTTAGTAGAGATGGAAACATTCATGATGCAGAAAGAAGAATTTAAGAGTTTTGTCCTGGACAAGCAAGAGGCAATGGCATCTGGAACTCAGGGAGAAAGCTGGTCTTTTCCCGGAACATGAACAGTTCATCACAGAGGAGAATAAGAGATAATAAAATCATCAAAAAACAAAACAAACAAAACAAAACAAAACAATTCTGTCTGTTTTAAAAATAAAGCACAAATTAAAAAAATTGATATTCAGAAGAATTTAGGCAGTACCTTCTTATTGCCACTACATATTCCTAGGAACCATAATTTGAATCAAAATCTTAAGACAAAATGAAAGAGCTATTAGGCACACTACACCATAAGAATAGAGTCTGACACAAAGCAGACCCAGGAATGTTTGTTTAATAAATAGTAATTGTTTACTAAATGATTACAACTAAATTAATAAAGTTAAAATAAACGCCTTTATAATCACTTAAAATTTGCAAAATCATGCAACAGAGGGAACTAGAATCCCATGTTATACCCAATCAATAAATGGGCAAAGGAACTGAACAGACACTTCACAGAAGAACAAATACAATCGATCAACAAATGTATAAAAAAAAGTTCAACATCTCTAGCAATTAGAGAAATGCAAATCAAAACTACACTGAGATTCTATCTCACCCCAATCAGAATAGCAATCATCAAGAATAAAAGCAAACAATAATGTTGGAAAGGATGTGGGGAAAAGGTGCACTCATACATTGCTTGGTGAGACTGCAACCATTCTGGAAAGCAGTATGGAGATTCCTAAAAACACCTGGCATGGAACCACCATTTGACACAGTCACACCACTCCTAGGTTTATACCAAAAGGACTTAAAATCATATACTACAGTGACACAGCCACATCAATGTTTTTAGCAGATCAGTTCACAATAGCTAAACTATAGAACCAACCTAGGTGCTCTTCAACAGATGAATGGATAAAGAAACTATGCTATATATACAGGATGGAATATTACTCAGCCATAAAGAAGAATGAAATTATGACATTTGCCTGTAGATGGATGGAACTGGAGAATAATATGCTAAGCAAAATAAGCCCATCCCTTGCCGGGCGCGGTGGCTCACGCCTGTAATCCCAACACTTTGGGAGGCTGAGGCAGGAGGATCACGAGTTCAAAGCCAGCCTCAGCAATGGCGAGGCACTTAGCAACTCAGTGAGACCCTGTCTCTAAATAAAAATACAAAAAAGGGCTGGGGATGTGGCCCAGTGGTCAAGTGCCCCTGAGTTCAATCCCTGGTACCACAAAAAAAAAAAAAAAAAAAAAAAAAAAAAGCCCATCCCAAAGGTAAATGTGTTCTCTGATATGCAGAGGCTAATTCACAATAAGGTGGGGGGTAGAGAAAATAGAGGTATTTTGAAATAGAGAGGAGTGAAAGGATGGGAGGGATATAGGGGTAGGAATGATAATATAATATATCAGACATTATTACCCTATGTGCAAATATGATTACATGACCTGGTAAGTCTACATTATGTACAACCAGACAAATGAGAAGTTATACTCCATTTATGTATGGTATGTCAAAATGCATTCTACTGACATGTATTACTAATTAGAACAAATTTAAAAATATATTTAAAAGGAGAAAAAATAGAATTCCATATTTTATACAAAAGTAATTATCTTAGATTTAATGTTTTTGCAGTGTTTTTACAGGTTAGTAAAGTTAAAACTGAAATCCAGGTATTACACATTTTATTTAATACTTTTTCATGTAACTCATATCTCCTTGCTTATATAATTAATGGGGTATAAAGTATGCTCAGTACAAAAAAGACAAATTCATGGTGGCATACATATCAGCATTTAAGACCCTTGTATAATTACATGCAGTACAGTATTCTAACTCTGATAAGCATTTCACTTCTCTTTTATAATAAATTTGTTTGTCTTATTAGAATTAGAAGTAGTCTTGAGAAATGCTGTCAATGGCCCAGGTCTCCTATAGGGTTCCAGATATATATATATATATATATATATATATATATATATATATATATATATATATTTTTTTTTTTTTTTTTTTTTTTTTGGCACAAGGGATTGAACCAAAGACACTCAACCATTGAGCAGCATCACCAGCTATTTAAAAAAAAATTATTTTAGGACAGGGTCTCACTAAGTTGCTTAGGGCCTTGCTAGGTTGCTGAGGCTGGCCTTGAACTTGCAATTATTCTACCTCAGCCTCCTGAGCCACTGGGGTTACAGGTGTGTATCACAATGCCTGGCTCAGGGAAGTTTACTATTTCTTTTAATCAAGATGAACATCATGAGGTGAAAGAGATGACTCAGTAAAAACAAAAGCATGCCTTTAATAGAATCCTGGTAAAAGCCACCTACTAACTATTTGGTGTTGAACAAGTTACTTTCTATCTCTGTGACTTGTTTTTATCATCTGTGACATGGAAATAATAGAAACAACCTCATTGGAATGCTTTGATTAAATTGAGATGATGCCTCTAACCAGTTTCTAAGTGATCTAGAATCAGGAATAAAAAGACACTCTTCTGTTTCCTTCAGGTAAAGAAATGAGTACCAAATCAAATTTTAGACATATACCTTATCTTTTCTACTATGCTTATGAAATTTGTCCATTTGTTTTGGAATTAAAAAGTCTAGTCTAATGATTTCATAGCTCTAGTGTGATTACAAGATTGTGAACTCTACCAAGCTATGACTTTCTAGCTCACCTAAACTCATCCTCCTACCCCCAGCCTGATACATATACACTCAATTCAAATTCAGGCTTGCTTCTAGTTCTGAAGTCTGCATTTAAGGATGGGGACATAATGGTCCCTCTTTACTCTGATAACCCCCACTCACAACTGTTTCTGACTCCTCTAGACTCGGGGTCAAAGAAAGGGAAACTGAGGGAGAAAACTACAATGGTATGTGGCTGACCCACTTGTCACCCCTGGTCTTGGTTTTCTGGATGGCAGAGTGTTAATCAATGGCCTTCTTCCTGGGTGTATTGGTAACTTACATAGAGAACCTCTCTACAGGTTGTTCCCAAGTTTACTTGACTTGTTCTCATTCTCTTCTCTGGAATTAGTCCTCTACTCTGCTGCTCCTGATTCCCCATCTGGGAGCCTGGGCATCTGACAATCTACTTGCTCTGAGTTTAAGATGGCCCTAAGAATGACTCCTTTTTGATCTTTAAAAATCACCAATATTTATTTTGACATTAGAGGACTTGAAGTTTGCCTGCTGTGGGACTCTTGAGTCTGCTCTAGAGGCAGGAGAATCTCCAGTCACTGCTACTGCTTTTAAACTTCAGACTCTATATCCTTAAGCCTCAGGAGGAAACATCAAACTCTGAATGGTTACTCTGAAGCTGCTCTCACGTGGCTAAATAGAATGGAAATCAACCCATGCCCTATACATGGTGTGGCTCTCCAAGAGCTTTCCAGAATAATTCTGTCCCTATTCTAGCTTCTCCATCTCAGTCTTAAGATGGTGTGTGACCTAATACTAGACTTACTAGTTGGACTATGTTTAAGTATAGCCTGCAAATGAGGCTGAGCACCTCATTGATTTAGTTTCACCTCAAACACAGAGAACTGCTCCCATTTTAACATCTAGATGAATACATAAACATTGGTACATTGGCATAGTGGGAGTGTTCAGAAATGTTAGCTATTACAATTAGTCTTAGCTTTATTATGTAACATTGAAAGATTAGCTAGATGAGGAGTTTCCCACATGAAAAAATTCAAGGTAAAAAGTTGGAATGATTTACAAACCACAAGAGTGTGGTGTCATGAAAGTTAAGGAATTTTTTTTTTTTTTTTTTTTTTTGGAGAAGGGCACAATCTCAGTGTCAAATTAAACAATCCTACTGCAATTATCCATTGGTCATTGTTAATGTAAACATTTTGAACAGGATATGAGAGACTTACCAATGTGGAAGTGGAGAATTTGGTAAAACCATTTAGAAGAGTATATATATATATGTGTGTGTATATATATGATAAATTGAAAAACTTGCAAAATTTGGTAAAGATTGAGGAGAGTATAGGCTTTTGGCACTCTCAATTTGTGCTAATGCTCATTATTACCAAGTAGAATTATACAGTTAAGGTTGGCTAGAAATAATGATGATGATAATATGATAATAATAACTATAACAATAATTATATTTAGCATTTATTCAGCATATACTATCCATATTATCTGTAAGACATTGAACCGATCATTTGATATGTTCTAACTCATTTATTTCTCATAATGATCCTATGAGGCAGTTTCTATCATTATTTGAATGAAATATTTAATCAAGGTTATTGAGCTGTAAGTAGCAAGCCAGAAAGAGACCCAGGCTCTTTGAATAAAGAATAAAACTTAAAGGCAGAATCTCTCACTCTTTGTAAATTTCATCTAAATAGTTTGCATTTTAAAATGTCAAAAGATAAACATATTCCTCTTCTCAAGCAGCCTCCTTTAACTCCTCATCAAAATGTACATGGGCACATCTCAACTTACATTTAAAATGGTTTCTGAAGCGTGCACACGCACGTGTGCACACGTGCGCGCGCACACACACACACACACACACACACACACATTCTTGCTTCTATTCCTAAGAGTAGATAGCATCCCCTCTTTCCAATTAAGGAAATAAGAGTTTCAGGAAATTTAAAGGACTTACCACTGATTTCTCAGCTAATAAATAAAATTTGCTCCATTGCGAATTCTGATCTTCTGACTCAGGTCCAAAGCCTTGAGCCATCCAGTAGATTACTAGTCCCTGCTTCTTTCTCTTCAATATTCCCTATATTTCCATTGTTGTTTTTTTTTTTTTTTTTTTCCTAGCTTCCTGGTTCAAATTCCTATTTCAAATCTCCATTCTTTACTAGAAAATTATTATCATAATAAGTTTTTCCTAATACAATAATGATGTAAAAGCCTCTGGTTGCATTTGTGGTAGTTTGATTGCAAAATGGTCCTGGTGTTTCACACTTCCATGCGTCTATACTCTTTAACATGGAATTTTGTATTGGTTTCCACACTGTCTCTGGGCTTGGTCAGGGGGACTTGCTAAAAAAGGACTCAAGCAGAAGCTTAAAAAGCACTTGCTTATTTTTTCTTTGCTCTTACTCCTTTGCATTGACCATATGAGAATCTGCCAGAGCTAACCTAATGCTGGATTAAACACAAAGCATAGAGCTGAGTGGCCCTGTTCAAGCCAGCCAAAACCATCCTGAAGTAGACAATGCCCAGATGACATAGAGCTGAGGAAGCCAACCTTGTGCTAGCCAGTGGCAGAAGTTAGCTCAGCCAATATTAGTCAATTCAAGTTGATCAGCTAAATTCCACAAACCCATATTTTTGTATGCCACTGAGATTTCATGTTGTTCATTACATAGTATCATTTAAACACCAGATAACTAATAGGTGAATATTACATAATTCATCCAAAATCAAGACAACAGAATAATATTTTTTCATAATAACCTATGTGGTCACCAATTCATTCACAATTCTACAGACTATCCTATATGTAAACACCTATCCTTATCTTTCTCCCCACATATGAATAGCTCACACTCCCTTCCTGCTATATAAAACTTCATTTTTATACTACAACTTTCCATCAAGCAAATCTGTTGGTTATTTTCCTTATGTAGTTCCAATTTAGTCTTTAAAGTAAAACAGGACTACTGTTAGCTCATTCTTCTTTGTTCAGTTTGGGACCTCAAGCCTAGCCTAAAACATAGCATAGTTTGAATGTCAGTTCCCCTCATGTCCTTCAGCAAGTTTCTGTCTGCACAGCTTTACTTCCTTACACAGAATATTCGCTGATCTTTTCCAATATTTAAAAAAAAAAAAAAAAAACCTCTCTTATACCACTTCCCACATGAAACCTTCTACAGTTAATCACATATCACTTTCATAGCTCAAATATTTTCAGTACTTCTATAATCTTCCAATCCACTTACATTTTTTAAGCAATTCTATTTTCTATGTTGTCTTGGAGTCACACTATGTTACTTTTCCCCATCCCTTTATAATCATGTGTAACCATTCAGTCATACACAGGAGACCCTCAATATATACTAAACAAAGTGACAGATTTGTTAAACTTTTATATATGAAGACTTTTGCAATAGGAAGCACAGGCCTCTTATCTCTCCTATAAATATTCCTAACAAGTATGTTAATAACTGACAAATATTTGCTATTTTCAGAAGTATCTAAATCATTTATTTTTTCAATATTCATGCAAATTATCCTAATGCTTTTTAATATACATATGTAGGAATACGTTAATCTTTTGATATTCTGGATAAAATAAATGCAAGCAATTAAAAATTTAATGCTTTATAAATTATCTTTTACTTGTATCATTTTCTTGAATCACCATAAACTTCCCTGTGAGGTATTAGTATTAAGCCCCTTTTGTAGCACGGAAAATAGAAGTCTTGAGTCAGGCTGGTGACATGTGATACAAACTAAACCTTTCTATTTTTAGCTTATATGTGTTTCTACATCACAAGGCATATATTTAGTTCCATTTTAAACTTAAAAGCCCCACTATGGGCCTGGTACTCTTGTGGTGCAGAGGGTTATGGATGATTGAGATATGATCCTGTTCTCCAAGAATTTAGGGTTTAGGCTGGGAACAGGCACATAAGCAGATAATTTAATTACAATGTAATGAATGATAGGGGTAGGTAAAACAGGAAAGGTACTTGAGGTTCAGAAAAATAATTCCTGGAGGAGATAAAATCTTAGCTAGGATGAGAAATTAGCCAAACAAAGGCACTAGGGAAGAACATCATAGACGCAGAGATGAATATGCATAAAGGGAGAAGACTGGCACAGCCTGGAGTCTATCGGGGTACTACAAACAGTACTATTTAGCACACAATGTGGCATATTTACAAAAGGGGGGTGTTAAGAGATGGAGTAAAGAAGTTCAGGGCTAGGCCAGTGTGATGGTGGTGGCTCACACTTGTAATTCGAGCAATTCCAGAGGCTGAGACAGGAGGCTGAGACAGGAGTTCAAAGCCAGCCTCAGCAAAAGTGAGGAGCTATACAAAGTATATTCACACCATTCATGTCTTCATACATGTACTTAGGGTAATGATATCCATTTCGTTCCACCATCTTTTTTTTACCCCCAACCAGAGATATGAAAAAATTGTGCTCTATGTGTGTAATATGAATTGTAATGCATTCTGCTGTCATATATAACAAATTAGAATTTTTAAAAAAGCGAGGTGCTAAGCAACTCAGAGAGATCCTGTCTCTAAATAAAATACAAAATCGGGCTGGGGATGTGGCTCTGTGGTCAGGTGCCCTTGAGTTCAATCCCTGGTACCAAAAATAAATACATAAATAAATAAGAAAAAAGAAGTTCAAGGTCAGGTGCTGAAGGAATAGTAAAGAATAGAGGGATGTGAGAATTATTTAAGAGGTAAGGACTCTCAGGTGTGTGGGTAGGGAATTAAGGCAGAAGACACAGTGGAAAGTGGAAGGCACAGGATGACAGAATTGGGGGCACATTGAATGTGAGGGTCTGTGAACAATTAAAATGTATCTGTACATTTAAAAGATAAATAATTGAGTGTATAGCTTAGAAACATGTGCCTGGAGATGTGGAATGACCAGTGCTCTTAAACACAGAGACATCCAAACACATAAGGAAACATTGAACACTCTGAATGCAAAACAACTTACATGTTTAGGATTGTTAAAATTATTGGTGCCTTTCTTCATAAAGGAATAACAGGGCAGGAGCTAACTAAAGCAGAGCTCCAAATTACCAACATCAACAAACATTGCACAGGCTATTTAAAACGCCTATGTCAAAAGTTTGTCTTTGCTTTCAATTCTGTTTGCTAAAGTTGTTTTATTTTTAATGCTACTGTACTAGATTTCAGTTTTATATGTTATATTTCTGCCTCAAACCCCACATGCATAGTAGTCATTTCCCTTCAGTTCAGTGTAAACTACAATGCCACCAAAGAGTTCAGGTGCATTGCTTGCAAAAAAATATTATACAGCATTACAGGTACCAATAAATGAGGAATATTTCTTGATTATTTGCAGAAAATATATTTCTCATGGTACAGATTAGGTTACTAAGTATTTTGGTGTTTTGAAAAGTGACAGGGTCATCACTGTCTTTAAGGACCTGTGGATATCTAGGGACAATTATGGTAGTAGCAAACAAATCAACAATCAAAATTATGCATCAAAGTATATGTAAAATAGATTGAAACCATAGCCATCTAAATAAGTAAACCCATAATCTCTAATACACAATTCCAAAACTCAGATACTCTGAGAACTATATTTTATTTGTAAGTATATAGCAAACTTCATTGGTGGCAAAACTAGATCTATGCTAACATGAGACTGTTTCTAGTCTTTATTTTTCCCATGAAGTAGGAATATTCAAAAGATTCTCTTCAGAAATTAGAGTGTATAAATATATACTTCCCATAACCCTTCTGGGGAAATTTTTATAATATACATATATATACATGCAGAAATGAGGAAAATTCTGAACTACAAAACATAATTGACAAATAGTTTAAATAACAAAGTGTGTATTAATATAAAAATCAAATATTACATTATAGATGGCATTATAATCTAGATCTTTAATTCAATTGAGTTGCTAGAATAATTTTCATACTTGTACCTTTGATAAAAGATTGATCCACACAATGTAGTTCTTTGCAAAAATATTTTCCAGTTTTTTTTTCCTTTTGTCCCCAAAGTATCTTGTTTTAATATTATTTTTACAACAAACTTATGAAATTGTCAAATTTTTGTGAAAGGGGCAATCATTTAAAAACTCGAATTATTCTTAGAATCATTTTGACGGGGTTAGGACTGAATTCAAAAAATTAGGATTAAATAAAAAATAAAAAGACAAAGGCAGGAAGGATATATCATGCAGAATCTTACAAGTGAGATCAAATTAACTTCCAAGAAAGTGCAGAGGAAAATGGGCATACTCTATAGAATTTATGCAATTTAACTAAAAATGTTACTTGATTGCTATCCCAGTACATATTGAAGTTATGTTGAACTTGTGCCCAATATACAATTGTATATTTCTTTAATGAAACACTGTATCCAAAAGATTAATGACTACCATTTTGTGCTTGACACAGAAGATAAAGAATAGTGTGATTGATAACAGGACCCCACTTTAACAATAGCAATAACCAACTCAAAAATCCTAGAGATAGGAGCATGATGCTGATAGTTCTGGAAATCACTTTATAAAGACCAATTGCAAAGACTGAAATATGTACCTTGAAAATTTCATTCTTGGAGAAGTTTGGATAATTACCTTTCGAAACAAATCAACACATTCAGTGTGATTAAATAAACCAGTCTTTTTAATAGGTGAGAGATACATTCTGCTGTCATTTCTAACAACTTAGAATAACAAATAAATTTGAAAAAAAAGAAACATTACTTCATCTCAACACAAAACAAAATGAAAATGTTAAGGACTGAAAAAGGAGTTATTCACATGGGTTTCAGGGATTACCCAATATGGTGAGACAGACGGGTTTTGGTATCCTTTCTATTCTGAGAGTCATAAGTATCTCAATATAATACTGTAAGTTACTAATACAGAAGGGTTTAGAATTTAATCAAGTTTAATTGTATAGTTTTCAATATTTCTGAAAAGATATGTGCTGGTATCATAATTTCATGGAGAGAAGTCAACTCTCTAAAGTTCACTATATTGTCTTTTAAGTAGAAGGCCAATCAAACATGTATTTGGAAGAAAATTGTAGTGGTGGCAATTATCAAAAATCTCATTCACATCCTGTTTTTTCTCATACCTAAAAGAAGCAAAATTATGCAATTCTTCAGTAAGTAAATCAACCCTTATCATTAAATCTGCATATAAATATGTTTTCAAACACCAAAATTTTCTAGTTTTTTTTCCTAAAATAAAAAGACTAACAGAAATATATTTAAAAATAACTAATATAACAATATTAAATTGGTGTAAATAATGAATTTTGTTTTTTCTCAATTTCCAAACTATTTTTAAAATAAGAAGAAAGTAGTTGAAATTTGTTGTTGTTGTTGTTTGTTTTGGTGGGAGTAGAGTTCAAGCCCAGACCTTGTGCATGTTAGACCAGCACTCTATCATTGGGTTGCACCCTCAACCCCACAGTTGAAGTATTTCATGAAAGCAAAGGGCAATATATCAATAATTCTAATACAGCAGGTATTAGGCATTTTTAAAGAAAGACAGATAAAACAATACTTCCACAGTTGACTTGCAAACTACTGCCAAGACAGATCACATTACTAAAAATTAAAAATAGGTATTTCCAAACATCACAATCGTGTTTAAAATCCAAAAAAAAGATAAAACTGTCTTCACAATCAGGCAGTTAAAAACTAGTCAACAAGTGGTTTTGTACCTCTACCAAAACAAGCAGATAAAATTGTCAAGAGAGGGACCAGATGGGAACTCAAGCTTCCCATCAAAACACCATGATTTTGTTTGATGCAAGGTTTCTTATAAATTAATTACCTATTCTTAATTTTTTCTTACCAAAAATGCATTTTATATATAAGAAGTGGAAAAGTAACTAAGAATAGGAATAAAGCAAAACCTTTTAAAATCCTATCCCATTTTCAATTCCAACAGGAAGGACAAAATGGCACTAGAAGCATACCTGTGGCAGGGCTGAATTTAGCTGTCTCTGGAGTGAGTCTCTGTCATAGATGACATCCTGAAGCCTTTGCTGGGCAAGTGAGAGGCTTTCCTGGGTCTCGCGGAGGGTGTCCAGCAGACGATCTCTTTCATCCAGCATATTCACCATCAGCTGCTCAAAATGGGAGTCTGAGTCCGAGCCACTGCTTTGGGACCCCCTTTGGCTCATCGGGGTGTCCTCATTAATCGTGGGCATCACTTCACACATCATTGCTTAAAGAAAGTAAAGGGGAATCTTAGTAAAGATGTGATTCCAATAATGCCACCTGGTTAGCAACACACTATACTCTTGGCAGCTCATTAGCTTCACTACCCTTCCTTCCCCCTACTCACTGCCCCAACTCCAAACCAAGCTAAATGTTTTGCGCTCAAAGAAATATGATCCATTCACTTCCTCCAATCTACATGCTTTCTCCCACACACACACTTTTTTTTTTTTTTTTTTTTGGTACTGGGATTGAACCTAGGGCCTTGTGCATGCGAGGCAAGCTCTCTACCAACTGAGCTATATCCCCCGTTCCTGCTTTCTCTTTTCACAAGGTTCCACCAACAAAATACATCTTGGCTTCCCCTCTTTCTCTGTTTCCATTTTCTCAATTTATCCCACTCTAATTCAATTTACAGAAACATGTTATTTCAATTATATGTCATCACCTTTCCTTTCCTGCAAGTTTACAAATCTTTTACAGTGAGTACCTCTATGTTATTTGTTATTATATTGTCAACAGAAAGCACAGTGTCTGGCACTTAATGAATAGAAAGTAATGATTTTTGAATGACTTAGGTAATTGAGTGAATCAATATTCACCTTTCATTTAGAAAATCCAAAATAATTGAGTATTTATCTTATATAATGAGCAGCTTTTACCTCATCTTTTTGACAAATGTTCTCACATCAACTAGTTTAAAGCTTTTTGACCTTACAACTTTCATTTTATTTTTATATGCTTGCCTCCTGAATTCTTACAGAAGTCTATGCTAAGCTGATAGGTCACACTGACTGAATTACACTTAAACTTTATGAAATAGGCTAAGATACATAAATTTGTTTTGATTAGTATACTACTAATTACACTTAATATTCCTTTGTTTCCTGTTAGGCGCATTGTCTGGTTGCCACCCAAGCAATACAAACGAACACTTTCAAATATTCCACAAAACAGATGCGGTAAATTACATTAGCTAATGTAGTAACATCACATCTCAGCTGCTAATCACAAGCTCCTAGTCATGAAATAAATGAACTGTTCAAAATATTTTTAACTCATTTATTAATTTGATTTAAAATTGACCACACAGAAATGGAAATACAAAATCGTACTATTGTGTTGCATCTTAAAAAACAAAAATTATCACATTTTCTTTTTCGTCCTCTATCATCTGTTTTTAAAAAAGTCCAACTCATCTCAATTTCAGTTTTTGTACAATGGCCAGGAGCTATTAATTAGAGGGCTTGGTTTTGCAGAAGGCTGATGTGGAGAAAGGCTGGTTTGGCTGTTGATCCTGGAGCATTCTTTGGTTTTACAATGCAAGGTTAATTTATTTTTCTGCCTACATATTCATGTCCTGGGGGAAAACATTTCTGGTGATACTTTCAAATAAAATGTCAAGATTTAGCAATACAGTAGTTAATTGCTTTTGTATAATTCTTCATATGAATTGGGTTATTGAGAAGAGGAATTTGGTTATTTGTGAATGACTTAGTCAGGGACCACTGAAAACTAAGAGAATATTTTTAAAAAGGAAATTATTTTTGTGACTGATAATTACGTAAAATATTAAGAAATTGGTGAATTTCAGGATAATTCAAAATGCCTTGAAATTTTGCTCATCACTCAAACACTGAGCTAAAATATAGATTTGACATATAGAACAAATTTACACTCACCCGCTCACTCACTCACCAATATGTTTACTCCTTTAGTTAGCAACTTAATACAAAAAAACACAAATTGATTTTCATTTTTATCAATTTGATTTTCATTCAAAAACTATAACAAAGATGGAAAAATTTTAACTGCTATAAACTTTCTTTACATTAATTGAAGAGGAATTGGAAAACAAAAACAATAAAATTCTAACACATGTGCTTATTTAAAACAATTAGTTCACATGCCATGTATGAACTCAGTGCACTGAACAGTTGTGTCATTCTGCGAAACCAGTATAAGCCTATATTTATTTTTGACATTTAAGATTGAAACAAAGTATGGGAGAAGAAATGATAGCACTGTAACAATTTGTGCCAAAACACTAATAGAGTTTAAATTTAAGGTAACCTGAGTATTCTTAAGTCATTATTTTATGTCAATTCCTTCTTAAAAGTAAACTATTAGCACCTCTCCTCTTTGGATTACTTAGAAAAACTTTAAATTCAAGGGAAAACATAACTTTAGTGATTGCCCCAAGAACAATTTTCACCTGAATGTAATTTCCTAATTCTACACAACCTCTTGTAGTATCATGGGATATTAGATATTCATAGATTTTAGGCTCTCAGATCAGCGTTAAAGGTAGTCTTTGATTTAGTCAGTCAAAAGATGTTATTATGAGAAGCTGCTTGGGGACTTAGAAAGTCTATCAAATCCACATGCAAAAGAATTTGATTCCATTCAACTCCTGAAACATGTAAACCAGAGCAAGTTACTTCATCTCTCAAAACTTCAGTTTTCTCTTCCATAAAGTAGAAATAATTATCTAAGCTTTTAAAAAAATCCTATTTTATGTACCCAATAGGTTATCTCGCTGGGACCACACAGGAAAATATATAAAGGGCTATTACAAATCCAAATACTTATTTTCATTATAAAATGACCAACATTCATCTTTGCAGAAATAATATTATACCTTTGTGACTCTTTTTGCTTCTAGGCCTAAAGGTTTAGTTCTAGTGGATACTTCTGAACTCTTCAAATTCAGTTTATAAAAATCAAAGTATGCAAAAGTTATTTAGAAAATAAATGAATACATGTTGCTTTTTCTTTAGTCAACCTAAATGTAAAGATCCAAATTCTTTTTTATCAAAATTTAAAGGAAGTCTACAAAAAACAAAGCCACTCTCATGAGCTAACTTAGTTCTTGCATTAGAATTAGAGTCTGTCTAATAAGAATTGCAAAATATTTGAATAATCCTTAAAATATAGTGTACCTTTTCTTAAATGCACATTTTCAGTATTAAAAGCTATTAAAAATGTAAACAAAATCTTTTGTAGAAAGGATGACATCCAAAACAACTTGCATGATCCAGAAGGTTATGGTCATTCAATGGTTTCTGTATTTCACTCAGATATTCCACTTTTAACTTTGATAGTCATTTTCAGTATTAAAAAGTGCAAATATAGCTTAATTTCTGAAAAACCAGAAAGGGCATGCATACAATTGATTTGAATATTTGTCTTTTCATTACCTTCCCCCTCCCTAAAGTCAACTTGATGTGTCAATTATATTAACCTCGTCAGATATTGATGACTTGATAATTAAATTACTGAACATTTCTAGACCTAGTTAGAAACATTTAGTTTTGTTGTGAAAGGGAAAAAATAATAAGCCTATTTGGTTTAATTATCCCTGTGCTTAAATTTAGCTCGAATAATTTTATGCCAGGAAAATCAACTCCTATATTCTTAGCACATAACCTTGACTGTCTTCTAAATCTCTGATTTCAAAATAAAAGTTTTGAATATCCTCTGGAGTTATTACTCTAGGGTTTTTAAAATTTGGTGTGTTCCTTAGCAATGTATGTCACACAAGCAGTACCTAGTCAGATCTAAGAGTGTTCCAAAAGGTTTTTTTTTTTTCCCTGTGAATGAATAACTTTACTTAAATCATATCACTAGGATTTAGATCCTACTACAGGCAAAGATAACATTATTCTCCATAGTGAGTTTCCTCTGCAAAAATTTAGTCTTAAGAAACATCCCTGCTCCACCTCAGTTAACCCACAGGAGTAATTCAATGAGAGAAATGCTAGCCATTGTCTGATTACATTACATGAATATTCCTCCTTCTGTTTAACTCTTTGAAATCCCCCATTCTCCTAGAAATATCATTATCATCTCTAATGGAAGCATTTTCACTTTCTTTGCCCCAGTGCCTTTACAGTGGCCAAAGAGCCGGCTCACCCCATACTGCTGGACAGTTATATCTCAGCCACACCCCCCACCGCCCTGAAGAAGTTGACTTCATAATTTCCACACTAAAATTGTTCAACCTGCCCATCAGGAGCAAGATAAGTAGGCAGGAGGCAGAGAAAACGGAGATAGAGAGAAGGGATAGAAAGCAAAAGCTACCTAACAGTAATCAGTAATCCACAAGGAGGAATTTGCATCTCATCTTCCCTGGGGGCGGGGTGGGGCCGGGGACGTGGTTAAAAAATAAATAAATAAATAAATAAATAAATAAATAAATAAATAAATAAAGCGAAGGGAAACCGTGTAGCTCAAATACAGTTTCTGTACCTAATGTCTGTAATTTCGGGTCCTGCTTCTTCAATTGATCAATGACAACCGCAGTCTCCGGCTTGACGAGAGGGGAGGCTCACACCCAGCGCTCCTGGACCATTTCCCTAGCAACCAGAGGAGAAAGGCAGCTTAGACATACGCGTGCCCCAGCACTCTCCAGGAAGGTGCCCCGGCTGGGTGGCGTGGCAGCAACTCGGCATCTTCCCGCGGCTCCGTCAGCAGCCAAAAGGAGAAGCGTCCATCGGAAAAATGGCATATTACAAATTTTGCTTTGGGAAGCAGAGCTCGGTTCAGACCATTGTCAAAGGGAGGAGAGGGGGAGGCGGTTCTTAAAGCAGCAGCGGCCCCTTTGCTAGAGCAGCCGCAGCTCCCCGCGTGCAGCTGGAGCCCCAGGGCGGGGAGCCCAGAACTGGGAGACTGTGGTTGACTTTCAGAAACTTAACCAAGCGGCGCTGCTTCCCCTCCAGTCCGGGCCACCTGGGGTGTGAGGAAGTGTCCCTCCAAACATAAACTTTGGGGAAAGGCATGAGGAGTATCTGGAAGGGGAGTTCTCCACCCAGTCCCCCACCTGGAGCCCCTCCAGAGTTAATGTCTAATGCTGAGAGTTTGACAGTTAAAGGGAAGCAAGTCCCCAGGGATGCGAGAAGCAGGACAGGTCTCCTTCTGGCGTCCAGCCTATTCCTGCGCTAGGGTGTCTCATTTCACTTAAAGGACGCGCTTCTTCTCTGAAAAGGGAAGCTACCGGCCCTCCCGCACCCATTTTCTCCTTCCAGCCCCTCTGCAAGCCTCTCTGCTAGCATCCGTTGGCTGACAGAACCAACCTGCTGAGAGCCGGTGAGGATGCTACAGCATCTTCTTGCCTCACTTGCCTCGTGCGGTAGCTGCTGCTACGCCTCCTTCTCTGTCTCCTCCCCTCCTCCTCCTTGGCAGCCTCCACCTCCTCTTCCTCTGGAACAAGGGCTTCCCCTGGAAGCTGCTGCAGTGGTTTCCACCGGCCCTTAAATAAATTCTGAAGTAATCACGTCTTTGCTCTCCTCCTCACGCACACGCGCTCGCGAATACACTCGTCTCCCCCAGAGCAGCTCCGGAGCTGTGAGGCTCCCGCTGGTTCCAGTGCCCCTGGCGATCGCGAGGGCCAGAGATGGGCAGAAGTGGGAAGAGGGTACGCTTTCCCCCGCCTGTGCTTTGCCCACACAATGGTCTCTATAGGAAAAGCATGGGAGGCGTCACCACGAGCTGTTGGGGATGGAAATTGACTTGGGCACCTTCTGGCTCTGGCCTTCAGTGCTTGGCTTTAAGTAGCTCCCCGCCCCCAGCCGAGGACCAGGGCACTGTAGTCCCGGTTGTAGAGACCTGAGTCAATCTAGGGTGTGGCGGCATCTGTCACTTCTCATTACCTCTCCAGCTCTTCTCCATTCATTGCTTTGGCGATGAAAACAGAGACTGGTCTCTCCATCACGCTCCAGTTACCCCTATACCTATATACCCCTTTACCTACTCCCCCCACCCCTGCGCCCTTGCTGCTTGTCCATTCATATAGACCTTCAGGGATAAGGAGGTAGCAGGAGACAAAACCAGTACCTACTCCAAGCAGAAAGGAAACGTTTCAGCGAGGGAGATTCACAAGTCCTGGGGTTGGTAAAAGTAAAGAGGACATGCATGAGGAAATTGGAAAGAGCATTAAACACTGACTATAATGTAGGGTTAGTGCAAGAAACTCAAAAGGTGTCATATACTTTTGTGTGAAGCAAGGAGTCCTAAGTTAACAAAGGAATAGTACTCACTGACTCAAGCACAATATCCGAGAAACAGTGTGTTTCTTTCTGGGCTAGTTCTTAATCCAGTTTGTGATTCTACAGTGGAATGTGAGGTCAAACTCATGAATTTACCCTCCTCTCTTCTAGATTGTTATTCAAATTTTGAATCACAACATAAGAATTAAGTACAAAAATATTAGGATTGTTAGATGTCAGTGGAGCACTATTTCTCAAAATATAGTGTGCTTATGGGTCCCCCATAGACCTTGTGAACTTGTAGATTCTGAATCAACAGATTGTGTTGGACCCAAAGATTTTGCATTTCCAGCAAGTCCCAGATAATGCCCAATTTTAGCAAGGGTTTAGACCACCCAAACACACCACCACTTCATATAGCTTAAACATCTTTAACCACAGGAAACTCATTCCACAAAGCAGCCCAGTCTCTTTTCAGATAGACCTAATGTTATTATACTCTTATCATATTAATTATATATCAGGACTTTTACAACTTTCACCCTATGGAATCCCACAGAAGACTTAAAATGTCTTACATACATTAGAGACTTTTAAAATTTTAAGACAGCTACCATGTTTTTCTGTACAAGAATTCCTTCCTTACTAAACCTTGATTTACTTCTTTGGCAGTTAAGTTTTGTCAAATACAGGCTTGGTCAGATGTTTTTAACATTTCTAAGAGTTTTGATTTGCCTGACTTTCATTTGCTTATTAAATGAAAGTTTTAATTGTGAGCATAATCACCACATTCTGTTGACACAAAACAGACCAAATTTTACCCATAGTTGATATCACAGAAAGAAAAATTTAATAATGGAAGGCAGAAATTTTCCACAGAATAAAAATTATGAAGAATATTTTGGTTAGAAGATAATGGTCACTCTAAGTTTAGAAACTGTAAATTCTCATCTCTTAAACCATTGCAAAGAGTGTAAACAACATTTCCTGTCAAGATTAAAAAAGGCACTTTAAGGAAGCAATTTTGCAGAATTCATTAGGTAAACCAATTCACATGAGAAAAGAACAGATATCACTTACACTCATTCCTCTAGTTTTATGACCCTCAAATTTAGCATAAAAGAGAATATGCAGAATGACTTACTATGACACATACTGCTCAGCTCATCCCCAGAGTTATTAGATCTGTGGTGTGGTCCAAGGATTTGCATTTCTAGTAAATTCCCAGGTGATGCTAATATTGCCAGGCCAACATGCTATTTTGACAACTGCTTAGATAAATCTGGAGAAACTTGGAAACAAAAGAAACACCCAGCAAGAAAGAGCTGCAAAATATTTTTTGGTCAAGGTGAAAAGTCTTTTCTACAAATATGAACACGGTTTTTATGCAAAGGTTATAATTCACTCTGAAGTGATTTTGATGACCAATATTCAACTAGATTTAGTCAAGGGTAGTAGAAGCAGTTTCTTCCACTGTTAGTCTTAGTACCTAACATCAGTAAAAGAATTTTTTTCTATACATGCATATAAAATTACAGTGACCATACATACTAATGCTTCTTCTGCACATTTTATTACCAATATGATTTTTTTTGTATATTACTTTAAATGTAGTATGTCATACAATTAGTCCCATTTGTACTATAATGACCAATTCCTCCAACTCTGCTCATTCTGACCATCACACAATATATTGATAGTATAAAAATGATACACAATTAAAGCATCTGTTTATATTTAAATTAAATATGGATTTGTAAGTGAAGACATAATTTAGTAAGAGCACATACTTAATTACCCAAAGGAAATGGCTAATTGAGACTAAGTCATGAAAATAACAAAAGTTTTATCAATATCACCAATAATTAATTTTTTAAGCACAAGGATAATTTTGATTCAAAAAGAATGCAAGTGATAACTAGTTGAAATAGAAATGTTGCTCTCAATATCACCCTGTTTCATTATATGTTACCCCAGAAAGTTGAGGATTAAATGTTTTCTCTCACATGGGGAAGTTAGACCAAAATAAGGAACAAAGGGGCGGGGTATAATCCCATGAAAACAGAAGTGGAATCAATAGAATAGAGGAAAGAGATTGAAGGGGAGGAAAGAGGGACTGGAAAAGAGAGGGATGGCGAAATAAAATTGACCAAAATGTGCAATGTATGTACATGAATATGCCACAGTAAATTTTACCTATATGTATGATCTATAAAATGCCAATTAAAATAAAACCATACATAAAGTAAAGGAAGACCAGCAGAGTAGAGAAAGTGAATCAAGGAGAGGGGGAAGGAGAAGGAAATGTGAAGTACTGGGGATTGAATTAGAGCAAATTTATATTCCATGCCTGTATGATTATATCATAATGAGCCCCACTACTGTACATAACTATAATGCACTAATAAAAAACAAAACATAATTTGCCTATATTGAAAATTGTTTATATTAATATTATTAAAAACACCTCCATGACATTTTCCAGATTTATGCTTACTGTTGAATTTAAGATGGTTTTGCATGTAGACAATGGAAATAACCTCTACTTACTAACAGTCTTGTTGAAGGTAAATTTTATTTTAGTGTTATTTAAAAAGAAAAGTCATACAATATTACCACACTGTACTACTTAGGGTAGACAACAAAACAATTCTAAATACTAATTAGGTCAAACCCAACTGAAGTTTCTTATCAGTTTCTCTATATTCAACCATGAGAATTGATCAGTGGACTACATTTTTTTCTGCACAGTAATTGCTGGTCTGTGCCTGGCATCCAGATACTTGGGGAAGAATAAGCTAGGAGGAAGCACATCTACTTCCTAAGAAATCTTGATCCTGAAGTGTCACACATTTTTTTCTCCCATTCCACAATTGAAAATAACCCATAACTTGGCAACATTTAATTAGAAGAGAGGAGGGGAAATTAGACTATTGCAAGTAATAACTAGTTGAAATAGAAAGGACAGAAGAAGAATGAAAAGATTTTGGCAAAAACTTAGTTTCTCCCACATATTGTTTGTACAAATGGCAAGTAAAATAAAAGGTATGTTAGAAAAACATGTAAACTTTTTCTGATGTATAAATTTTAAAACAAAATCAGTGGAATGCAGTGGTGCACACCTGTATTCCCAGCAGGTCTAGAGGCTAAATTTCGAGTTCCATGCCAGTCTCAGCAATTTATGGAGGCCCTAAGCAACTTAGTGAGACTTTGTCTCAAAATAAAAAATAAAAAGGGTTGGGGACATGGTTCAGTGCTAAATTGCCCCTAGGTCAAATCCCCAGAACTGCTCCCCAACAAAAACAAAAAACAAAACAAAACAAAACAAAAAAAAAAAAACACAAAACAAAACAAAACAAAAAAAACTCAAGATTAAATGCAATTAATTAGAACCAAAGGTAAAAATCAATATCAAATCATATTTATCACAAATAGTATTTTTATTATGAGGGCCTAACATATTTCTTGTTATGTTTATGCTCTACATTATTATTTTTATCTGTCCAAAAATGCAAACTATAGCATATTAAAGCTACACTAAGCACTTGGTTGCTGACTCTTGTGCCTCTGCACAAATTTATAAATATCAATTCTCATAAGATAAATTGGTGTGAAAAGGGTACATTAATCAACCTTTACACATTTACATGGGATTACTATAAAATCTGGAAACTTGACAAACATTTACTGGCATTTCAAGTTGAAACTAAGGTTATCTCAGTGCTTCAGAAGGGCATTAACTGCTATTTTTTTTTAAGTTAAAGTATGACAGAAGACAAGCTTCAGAGAATTTTATTTTATATCATTCACTACTAGCTGACATCAAGTCTAACAGCAATATAAGGGCAGTAGAAACAAAGAAAAATAATGATGTCTTCTTAAATATTTCCCACTTTTGAAAGGAAAATAATATTTCATAGGAAAAACGGTTTCATGTTTCTCCTCAGTCACTTTGACAGTAGACGAAGAGATACATGCTAAATGTATTCAACAGAATTTTTTTTAACCATAAAGAATTCTAATATAAACCTTATAGAAAAGATTTTGATTTTTTTTTTTTTTTTTTTTTTTTTACTGTGCTCCAATCCAGAGGCCCTTACTTTGTTACTAAAGAGTCAAAAAAGTTTATGCTGAGAGCCCTGGTGTTACTCCAATATAACAGATGAGTGAAATAAAACTTGTTAGTATTGCTTTCTGGGTTTTCCACATCAAGTCCCTAAAGAAACTACTTCCCAAGGTACCACTTGACTTCTGTTATTCATATTTAATTTGTATCAAATACAAGCCATCTAGACATGACTCAAACTTATGTATGATTGCTTAGCCACTTTTGATCACTGAAATTACTAATGCCAGTTGAATATTTTATTTAATTAGCAACAGACTGTGTGAAGTTGAGATCAGTGACTATTACTGTTCTTTGGATGCAAAATCATTAGAAAAATTTCACAAACAAGAAAGTCACTTTTTCTTTGGTGTTCATCATTCACAAGCATATAAGCAAGCATTCATAGATAGTAAATACAACAAATAAAGTAACTAATAGGTAATCCTCATTTTAGATATAATTTGAAGATTCATAAATCAATAAAAATTAAAGATGCAGTTGTTTCTTCAATACCAAATTGCTAAGACTAAGTTTAGAAAGTCCTAGATAGTTAAAGCCATGATGAACAATCTTGTCAAAGTTACATATATTGCACTTGGTAATGGGGTAGACACATTTTATATATCTTCAAAATGGAGGAGTGAGATGTGGAAGCAGGTCAAGACCAGGTTGGAAAACAGCAGGCATTCTAGTATCTATTACCAAATTAAAAAAAAAAAATCTTGCTAAAACTTGTTATTTATTTATCTATTTATTTATTTATTGTGGTACAGGGAATTGAACCCAGAAGTGCTTTACTGCTCAGCTACACCACCCCTGCCCAGATGTTTTTTTATTTTTGATTTTGAGACAGGCTTTCACTGGGGCTGGGGCTGGCCTCAAACATGACATCCTTCTACCTCAGTCTCCTGAGTTGTTAGGATTATAGGCATGCACCACTACATCCAGCTATAATTTAGCAGTTTAAAACAACAGTGATTTCATTCATAGTAAAAGTGGGTTGGGAATTTGGGGAAGGCTGTCCTGGGTCCTGGCTCGAGATAACTCATGCACTTGTATTCAGACAGTGGCTAGATTTGAAAGACTGGAGGTGAGAGGCAACTAAAGCAGTTGGAACTGTACAGTGATCTCTCTTTCTCTGTGTGCATGTGGTCTTTTGGCTTCTCCATAAATCGAATAGTTTGTGCTTTGTCATAGTTTGGCCGCCTAAGTGCAGCCAGGCATGGCGGGAGAATTCTTCAGGAGCAAGTAGTGAACAAAGCAGAAGCTGATTCACTTTTTATGACCTATCTTCAAAAGTCACGTAGTGTCACTTTTGCCATACACTAATATTGGATAATAGTCATGAACCACATGGTTCCAAGAACGTGGATCCCTACCTCTCAATAAGAGCATCATCAAATCACATTAAAAGAGCATTTTCACAACCCTTTTTAGAAAATTCCATCAGACTTAATAGGCTACCTTTATGAAGTATGCATTTGCTATTGAAAATATTCAGTTATATTAGATGAAGTAGTCTGTAGTTTGTAAAACAGACTAATTCTTTAAGCAATTAAAATTACGGATAAGTAGTTAGTAGGCAAAATGTTTGTTAGGCATAGGCAGAATTCATAGAAATTGTTAAAGATAAAAAGAAAGCAAAATGTGTTAACCTAGATAGGGATGGAAAATCTAGATGCACTTAATATTTACAAGACACCTGGGTATTGCATATTTATAACACATAAATACACCTAAGGATAAATACACAAAGTATTTGTGATATACCATTAATATTGGTTTTCTCAATGATTTTTTGTCCAAATGAATATTCATGAGATCATTATTTGGCCACCCATCAGTGACACTAAAGGTGATCCAAAATTCCTTTGCCCAAGTAATGCATATAAATTTTATTCATAAGACTAATTGTTGTATTACATCTATCAGCCAGGTATATTTGTCCCTTTATCTCTCCAAAAGAGTGTGTGCCATTGACCCAAGTTATTTCCCACCTTTTGACCCCTCACTCAAGTCTCTATTCTTATAGCCACACCATTGGTGTGGAAAGCTGATGTGAGAAATAGAGGACAGGAAATATGAGCACTGAATACCCCAGGACTCAGGTAGGATGGTTCTTCCACACTGGTGGAATCCTATCCTACATGTGATAATCTATGCCATCTTTTTCCTTGCTTTTGTGTGATTTTATTAGACTTAATAAAATGTGATATTTGATCATTTTAATTTGTTCTTTGAGCATTTCTACTCTTTGGCCACTGAGATGTACTTGCAGGTTGTATACTTAGAGGCTCCCACTGTCTCACAGTAAGTCCCTCATGACAAGAATGCAAATCTTGGGTTCTTAGAATCCCAAAGATCTTCTCAGTGTTATCTCCCTGAATTGGTCCAAAAATGAAAACAAACCACCACCACCAACAGCAGCAGCAATGAAGCATAAGTGATACAAACCAACTGGACCTTTCTGGGAATCCCTGAAATTCCATTCAGCCAAAGAACCCTAAATCATCACATCTAGCTAAACTGGCCAAATATCACCAAATGATACCAAACTGCCACTGGGTCTAGGATAGATGTGGATAGAGGGACCAAAACCTGGGACTCCTGGCAATAAAATAGAATTAAGTTTATCTTAGTGACCATTGTACCTCAGTCAGTAACTATCTGCCACATCATATCAATCCCTTTTCCTCTACTCTCTCAATCAATTTTTTGAGTTTGGGGGTTATAAAATGGGTATTTGGTATTGAAACTTATTTTACAATATCATGTCCTCATAAGTAAGTTTTTGATTAATAATCCTTGATTTCTATGCACCATGTAGGAACCAGCAATGGAGGGAGTCAGGAGTCATACATTATAATAAGATATATAATAGTGGCGATATGAAGCATAGAAAAGAACCATCTAATCTACTGGTGGCAAATCAGAGATGGCAATGATAAGAATTACCAAGCAAATCTGTGGATAAATGTCATGAAATGGTAACAAGGACCAATAACCAGAGGCAGATGAGCTATGGCTTGAAAAAGGAATAGGAGATATTACCAATTTGCCTATAGCATAAAGGTGAGGGAAGTCTAGGCTGGAAGTAGACTGAAAATCCAAGCAGAACTCACACATGAAAGAACTAAAAAAAAATTTAAAGTGTTTTAAAACTTAACATGAGGCAATAGGGAGCCCTAGTAGAATTTCAATTCAAGAACATGTAGAGTGTATTTTGGAAGAGGCAGGATGTAAGTTGGGAGACAAGAAAGCTAACTATAGGTGACATGAATATTAAACCATCCTTCCACGGGACATAAAACAGAAGGGGGTATATTTGGGTTGAAACAAAATGAATTCAGTGTTGATCATGTTGAGCTTTATTATCTCACTGTGAACCATCCAGTTAGAGATATTCAAAGGGAGTTAAAAATGCCAATCTATCAAAGAGAAATCTGGAATGAGGATACATGCTTGGAAATCATTAGTGGCATTTGAAACAATGGAAGTGAACAAAATTGACAATGAAGAGAGTGTAGAATTAGATAAGATGAGAGCAGAATGACAGAATCTCAATGAGAACTAATATCTAGGAAATGACTCTAATAAGAAATACAGACAAGGGAGAGAAGCAGGGAAATGTTAAGAAAGGAGTAGGAATAGTGACCAGTGCTGGACATTCCTGAGCTACAAAGTCAGATAAAAATTGGAAAACATCCTTTTGTTATAGTAACAACATATTACATGGAGCAGGGAAAGTTTCAGTGAAATTATGGTTAAAGAAGACAAATCATAAGGAGATCATTGAAAATACCTAATTAGAAATAGTGGCTGTCCAATAAATGTGTCTACTAGTGGTGGTGAAGAGATGGAGGCAAGCTGAAAGAAGATAACAGTTCTTAGGAATCAATAGAGCTCTAAGTGGTTTTATAGGTGGGATTTAGAACATTTCAGAATTTCCCAAAATTTTATATAAAACTTTGCATGTATATGTGTGTGTGTGTGTGTGTGTGTGTGTGTGTGCATATTTATATTTCTTTGAGATTCATAGTTAGTGTTGTTGTATAAGATTTTTAAGGCAAAGTATAAAAACTAATAACCAAAGCTTTATATATTAAGCACCTATTAATATTATATATTGTATGTTTGATGTTAAAACTTGCATAGACCTAAATTTAAACGTGATAACAATGTCTTATTGTGACAAGCTTTATTTGGGACAGGAAAACAAATCATGCAACCCTAAGGTAGACTTTGATACATTTTATTGCTACTTCCTGTTACTCTAATGTGCATCCTTGAAGAAGATTATAAACCCTCCCCTGTTGCATATTCCTTGCACTATCTTTTTGGGCAGGTGTGTTTCCACTCTTCATTGACACAGACCTGGTCATAATTCCTGTCTATGTTCACAGAATATGAGCAGAAATGTTATATTCTACCAGAGGCATCTTCACATATTTCTCTTTTTCCTCTGCCACAGATTCAAGATTGTTAATAATCCTGAAGCCTGAATATATAAATTTATACTCTTCAAAATCATCTGGTACATCCAGATATTGCCATCCCTTAGAAATTAATAAAATTTTCAGGTGTTTGCCTCTTTTCAATTCTATATAACCAGTGTAAAAAAAGGACTGCATCAGGCATTTTTAATAGACAAATTTATATACTGATTAATTAATTAATACTAATTAATTTAAACCATGTGAAAAGAAAAATTGAAGCCACACTCTTTGGTGCTACCATGAGTAAATAAAAGAAAATAACAATGGACTTAAATATGAAAGAGTAACAATATAATCTGAAATTTTGTACAAAGCGAACTAACAATATTTTCAAATGAAGCAAAAAATGATTTGGTTTTAAATTATTTTTATGTGTTACAATAGGAAGAAAATATACAAGCAGATGACTTGAACAAATGTACAGAATTTATTAGGGTCACTGAGGAAATGAAGAAAGGGATAAATGCTAGAAAAATTCGTTTAAGAAGAGAGGTATCTGCCGGGCGCGGTGGCTCACGCCTGTAATCCCAGCACTTTGGGAGGCTGAGGCAGGAGGATCGCGAGTTCAAAGCCAGCCTCAGCAGTGGCGAGGCACTTAGCAACTCAGTGAGACCCTGTCTCTAAATAAAAATACAAAAAAGGGCTGGGGATGTGGCCCAGTGGACGAGTGCCCCTGAGTTCAATCCCCGGTACCACAAAAAAAAAAAAAAGAGAGAGGTATCCTAGGTAGGGCAGACTACAATAATGAATGTGAGGTTACTAACTTGCTCCAATAAGTGAAAAAAGTTAGTGAAAGAAAAATTCAAAGGACTTTTGGAGTATATGGAAATATAAAACAGGAACAAGAATACCAAAGAGTTAGAGATTCAAGATGCTTAATAGTTAAGAATTGGGCATATGGGGCTGAAAGCGGGGCGGTGGCGGGGGGGGGGGGGTGTGACACATCCAAATATATATAGTTGTTGCTGTTGTTTTGCTCTGATCCTTTTTCCCTGATCTTATCAGTCCTTATTTATGTACTTTATTAGGAATATAATACGCCTCATTAGAATTTATCCTATATACTTCATTAAGAATCTATGATATTTCAAACATTGTTAAAAATGCTGAGGGCATGGCAATGCATAAAAGATTCAGCAAAAGAATCCTGTCCCCATGCAGCCTATATTCTTGGGTTCGTTCTTTTCAAAATATGTGCTACAGACCTTCTTTTCATCAGAAAATCTGACAGCATTAGGTATTATGAGAGATTGCTTACAAACATCAGTTATGGCACAATGCTTTCAAAAAAGAGGTAGGGATTTGCAATCTTAGCAGTTTGTCACAAATATTCTACTTTTGAAACTCACTTCACTACTATTCTGTTTCTATTAACTCAAAAGAATTTTAAACACAAAATCTAATTCTTTACTAAATTGTTCTTCATGGTCTCATTGCATTTTTAATTAAATAAATTTTATTGTGTACATTTAAGATGTACAATATGTTATGCATATGTAAATATGCACGTACACATATATGGCCCAATGATTACTAATTGAGGAATAAATTAACAGATACATCATCACACAAAGCTAATCATTTTCCCCTTGTGGAAAGAGCAGCAATAATCTACCTCTTTTGTAAAAATCCTGAATACATTATATTATTGTTAACTACAGTCTTCATGCTATACATTAAATCATTCCACTTGTTCATACTACATATTTGCTACTCTATAGTTTGACCTCTTTCATGTATGGCATTTATGAAAATTAGGATGCTTCTCTATTTTAATAGTTCACAAGAAAACAATTTGGAAGGATTATTTTAAATTTTTAAAAACACAAATTTTATTAGTGATTTTAAAAATTCTTCAAAACCTAAAGGCCATCCATTTTAAAGATTACTTCAATCAAATAAACTTAATAATTTTAATTAAATAACTAAAAAAAGAGACAAAATGATGAGTGATGGGAAACAAGTATTTATTGTTTTCTAAAAGTATAAATGCATCAATTTATCAACTATTTAAGTGTTGCCTCTAAACTTCTTCCTGCGGCTTCGTTGCTCCAAGCAGCCATCGCTTCAGGCGGTAACATTACAAAAATTAGCTGTATGAATTTTCTGAGCAAATGGGATCTCATAATCTCTTCCTTCAAACAGCCATTTCTTTGCTAAAAAAATAATTCTATAATAAACCTTATTAAAACACCTTAAAATGCTGAGGCAGGAGGATCACAAATTCAAGGCCACCTTGGGCAACTTAGGAAAACCCTGTCTCAAAATAAATTTTAAAAACTAAAGGACCAAGGGTACAATTCAGTCATAGAGCACTTGCCTAGCATGCACAAAGCCTGGGAAAAACAAAAAATTTAAAATGACCTGCAATTAAAACAAACCTCTTTTAACTGAAAACTTTTGTTCTGGTTTCTGATTTGTCACAAAGTTATTAAGAGCACAAATAAAAATTGTGAATTTTTTAAAAACTTAGTAAACTTTTGAGATTAATTGAGTATATCTGTAAAGCAGATTCTGCATTAGTTACTAGAGTTGCTAGAGTTCATATATTTTTTATTTATTCACATTTAAGTATAGGTTATTCAATTTGAGATGAATTGAATTTGTAATTGGTAAAATTAGATATCAGTTTATGCCCTAGTTAGATAATAGCAATTCTATGTACAAAGAACTTCCTGAACACCTATTATTCCCCTCTTAATGAAATTTACTGATCTTCTATTGTTTCTCAGCATCAGATATTTAAAAAGAAGAAAGAAAATTATGTATAATGAACAAATAAACTTACAGATATAATGATATCATGATATCTCTTTTTTATGTATCTCCTTAAAATCAGTGTATCTAAAACCAATATTATGTCTTTAATTTTTTAAAACCCTAACTCCTCTCATGTGTCCTTTCTATATTACAGATTCATTATCCCAGTAACTAAGGTTCATAATTTTAAAATCGCCATTCAATTAATTCTAAATTTTGACCCTGTACTAGTATAACTGTAAGATTTTTTGAGTTTTAACTACAAAATATCTCTGAGTTTTTCTTTTCCTTCTCATTCCACTGTGACTTGATATCTTGTGCCATATTATTATGTAATTTAAATAAACATCTTGACAAATATTGAAGAAATTCAGCAACTGTCGAGAAAGTTGGGATGTGGAGTAGGTTATTGTGATAGGAAATAAAAGTAAACACTAGTGAGGTATAGTGGGAAGTGAAATACAAAATACAAAAAGGGCTGGGGTTGTGACCCAGTGGTCCAATGCCCCTGAGTTCAGTCCCCAGTACCAAAAGAAAAAAAAGAAAAAAAGAAAGGAAAATAGATTTCTTTTTTTGTAATTTTTTAAAATTATTTTTTATTCTAAGATGTTATAAATGACAGCAGAATGCATTACATTTCATATTACACATATAGAGCACTTTTTTACAGATCTCTGGTTGTACGCAAAGTATATTCACACCATTCCTGACTTCATACATGCACTTAGGGTAATGATATCCATATCATTCTACCGTCTTTTTTTCCCCCTTCACCCTTTTGCCCCCTCCTTTCCCCTCCCTACCCATTGGCCATTCTAGTATTCCTCTAATCCTCCTATGCTCCCCATCCCAACCCGACTGATACATAATTATTTCAGCAGACAGAGCATTGGAGTCATCACATAATAGGTAAGACTCAGCAGTTAGGAGAAAGCAGGTAGGGTTATCTGACAGTATGTAAGGTTTACTCAGATACAGACACAAGAAGGTTTGCAGCCATTAAGAGGGTGCAGGAGCTAGGCAGGGCATCTGTCTTAACAAGTCTTGGTAGGGTATTTTGAGTATAAAATATTAAACTGAATATATCATCTCAGCAGATTACCTGATTCCAAATCCTATCTCTGCTACATGCCAGCTGACCTTAAGCAAATTATTTAACATTTCTATATTACTGATTCCATTATGTGTAATATAAGGATAAAACAATATCTATTTATAGGAATGAACAAGATAATGCATGAGGCTCAATAAATGCCAAATATTATTAGCAAAAGTAATTCCAGACTTGAGAAACCAAGCAAAACCTAATATTTACAGCTGACATAAAAATTGGAGGTCATGGTAAAGCTAATTTGGATAAGTATATAAAAGAGAGTTTTTTTGTTGTTGTTGTGGATTTGGGGGAGTTTTTTTTTTTTTTTGTACCAATGATTGAACCCAGGGTCACTTAACCTTTTTTGTATTTTATTTAGAGACAGGGTCTCACTGAATTTTGTAGGGCCTCTAGAATTTGCTGAAGCTGGCTTTGAACTTTCAATCCTCCTGCCTCAGCCTCTGGAGCCACTGGGATTATAGATGTGTGCCATGCCCGGCAGGGATAGTTTTGATAGACAAATATACCTTGTTTTATCCTCTCACTCTTGAAGTTTCATCTAGAAAATGAATAACTAAATTACATAGAAGTTATGTGAACATTTAACCCGCCAACATATCATGTAGTTTATTGATGAACTTACGAAATGCTTTCTAATACAGTTATATTCTTCCCTCTTTATAAGAATATATGTACATATGTTATATATGTATATAATGCCCATGGTTAGGGTAAATTGCTATAAGAATGCGTTCTATGTTCACTTTTGGGGAAAGTACATTAGAATTACTCATGTTGAACCTCTGGTTAGATTCTTAAATCACATGGTTTGGACCTAAACAACCCTAAGAAGGGAATACTAACTGAAATCATTTCCTCAGATAAAAGTAAATTTGCTCCCAAAGCTATATGAAAGCTCTTTCCAAACACTGAAAACACATGGCAAAATATTATTAATACAGTTATTTTGGGTTTATCTATATTTTAGGTCTATGAAAAATATCATTCTATGTAAAACAATAAATCATTAATCCATTAAACAAATACTTATGGCTTCAGACAGTCGATTTAACAGTGACTATGGTGTACTCTCTTTAAGTAATTATAATAATTGTCTAATTCATATGAACAATTTCACAAAATAAGCAACACCAAATTAAACTCTTCTAAGATACTGTTTTCATTTTAAAAGATAAGAAGTTGTATATGCTGAAACAGCACTCAAATAATTCAATAAAGCTTCTGAAAACCCAGACTTACTCAAGGAAAGAAAAAGACAATGAACTATTTTTGCCATCAGATATGCAAAAATAAATTATTCACTTGAATAGCTTTCATCACTGATTCTTATACATCAGACTACGTTTTGTTTATCCCTTTTACCTCACCAGTTTTCATTGATTTGAGGGTATATTATAACCCTCTGTGTCCAACTTCCAATTTCATCAAGGACAGCAGTTATGAGAAAATATTGTTGTCTGCAATATTGGGATTTTGAATTTCCCTAGAAGAACCATTTTCAGAATCTTAACAAAAAAAACGATTATCTCACAAGATACTATTTATAGGGTACAACTTCCTCCGCAGAAGGCATATTACAGAGCAGGTAGGGCAAAGATAATTTTAATATGTGGGTTTATATGAAAAGTTGTGTTAGGACTAAAAGTAGGAGTTTCTTTTTCTAATATGGGAAAATGTAGTTTGATTTATCAACTTTATCACAAAAATTAATTCACTACTCCCATCAGTCAGTGTTTCAGAGTATCATTCTATCCAATAATGTTTCTGGCTATTTTAAGAATTTAAGTAATTTATGCTTCAACCCATTTTTAGAAAAGACATGATGTTATACTTATACCAAATTATCTAATTTTAATGAGTAAATTGTAATATTCAATGTGAATGTATAAATATAAATTCAAACTGTGCAAATAATAATGTGAATTTTTAGTTAGGTAAATAATGGAAGATAAGACTAATAAAATGGGCACTGTCGTTAACAGTGCAAAATCAGCATGTAGCTAAAGAATGTTTGCTCTCATTGATCAATTACCTTCTCTATAAAATGTTTTAAGCTACTTCTCTTCAGATTTAAATAATTTGTGCTTTAAAACATCTTTCTGTTCACCTATCATCCATCTTTCTATCTCTACTCTTTATATTTATTAGAATAAGAGCTGTTACTTCCTAAAGTTACATTTATTTGGGGTAGGCGCATGTAAATCTTGCTGTATATTATCTTCCAAACTTATAGTTCTTGAAAATTTCCCAGGTGAGGTTTGCACTTACTTATTTTCTTGTCTTTTGCTGGAATATGGTACCTGTTGTGTGAACCACAGGCTATACCTCTTTCTAGAGGTCCTTGAAGGGACTCAATTGCTTCTCTGTCACCAGGAAATACATTTAAGTATTCAAGGAAAAGTATTTAAAGCTCCAGGGTAGTAATGATGCTATCTACCTGGGAACTTTTAGTAAAACCTATACTTAGTGAATAAAGAGCATTTCAGGAAGGACTAACCATAGTGGCCAATCTAGCTAAGATTACCAAAACACTATAGTTTAATAGACTGCAAATGTGTGTGGGTCAGGCACCGTGTGGATATCAGCAAGAGCTATTCAATGTAACCTTTCTTTGTCACTCACCTACCAAAGGACAAAAAACTCTAAAGATGGTGATTTAGCTTATCTTCATTTACAATTATTATTTTGTAATAATTAGAGAGTGAATATTAGATGAAGTAGTTTGTCCTTCAGAAATTAGATCAAGATGTTGAAATTAACCTTCAGATAGTGACTTTTCCTCCTTGTCAACTTTGTTTATTTATAGTGCTTGTTTTCAAGGCTAACGATATTATTTCCACTATGTTGTCAGTTTTCTAAGATAAATAAATTCTTAAGTGATAGAACTTTAGTATATATTTTTCACATCAGGATCCATTCTGACCACACACTTCACAGTTTAATTATTGTGAAAAAATTGCATTACAATATTGTCATTAAATGACACCTTTGAATGTTTCCTCTAAACCTTCACATTTAGATCTTCAAATGTAAAGAGTGAAGAAACTTAAACACTTTGACTTAAAAATGAAAAAACACAGAATAATAACAATAATTTGTTTCTTTGTATCCAAGATTGAAAAGAAAATTATTTTACATATATTTATTTAGACTGTGTGTGTATGTGCACACACACATGTGCATATATGTTTGGTGAAAGAAAATAAAACAAAATATCTATCAATAAAGAATTTGTGCATGCTCAGGTGAATGGTAATAGAAAGAATTGTGTATTAAAATAGACCTGTAAGCTGAAATTTGTTCATGGACAAATACTTACATTTAAGAAAATTGGGAGTAATGTATGATTTACATGATTTCCATAGTGAGGCCAATTCTTGCTTACCACAACATATGACAACACTCTATACTCCCACTCTGAAATGAAAAAAAATCCTTATTATAAGGCCATAAGTATTAAATTACATTTTAAATTTCATATAATCCTGGTATAAAACTCAGAACTACAGTAAAGTATTAGCTTCAGTAATCTATGTCTCTGGGGGACATGTTCCAGGACTAGAAAAATTCTTAAAAATCAATAGGGATATTTCATTGTAGCTTTAAATAAATTGTAAAAACTTAAAAATGTCATTCTGGCATCTATCTTAAGAAGTTGTTTGCCTGAGTAGATTGTCAGGTCATCATCATAATACTTTGGTTTATAGAATATATACAATTTTTTAAAAATCTAACAAAACCTAACTGGGAATTCTGAGTTTATTTATTTATTTTCTTTTTTCTTTTCTTTGAACACTGAAAACTGAAATAAAAGTATCTGCAACAGGTATTCATAAATCGATTCATTATAGATACACATTTATAAGCAATATTTTAGGGACTATATTATTTGAACAATAAATTTACCAGCTATGAATTCAAGCAAAATGATTTCTTCCCCCAAATAACAACTGTAATCACAATATTTAAGCATCAGTACTGACAATTTGCCTTAATGTTTCATCAAGCACTTTATTCTTCACAACAAATCAAAGTCTAAATTACAGACATTGGTTGGCATAGAAATTCATATAAACTTTTAGAAATTAAAATATATATTTAAATCCATACTCTTATAAAACTCAGCTATCTTTCTTTTGTGTTACAGTCTGTCATTTTACATTCAAATTATCCTGATATCAAAAAGTCCTGCTGTTTTGCCTTTTTCCAATAGAAAAAGGAACTAACAATAGAAATGTTCAATGATGAAACCATGGTTACATTTGAAGAAGTTCTTTATGCATTAGTCAGATTAATTTGTGTTGTTTTCTTCATTTGAGACATATTCCAGTACTTTAAAGGAGCCTCAGTAGAGTGAGAGATAGGACTGCAGAGGAGCACCTACTAAAAAAGTAATGAAGGCTCCAAAATAAAACAGGGGGGAAAAAAAAGCCAACAAAAAGTATAGCCTTTCATTTAACACATGTGAAAGCATCTTGCTAAAAGCACAGTGTATGTTTCACTCTTTCCAAGGAAGTGGGTGGAAGTCAGCATTGTGGATTCTGGAATCAAGCTTATCAAGATATGTTTTGGAGCTACTGCATTAGTCCTTTAGAGTTCTCTGAGCTGCATGCTTCCCCACAATCCCATCACATACATGTGCATAGCCAGAAAGTTACTACTCTAGTTCCTGGTGTTGCTTTCCAATTTCCTTTTTGGAGTTGAAGTTCTCCCCTGAAACTCAGTCTGCATGGCTCCTGACTGCAGATAATGGTAGAGCATTGTTATGGGGCAGGAGTTCCTACTGACAAGTCTGCACTTTAATGTCTTCACCATTCCCAGTCACTTCCTGTTTCTCCTGCATCCCCACTTTAGCATAGATGTCCTCCTGCACACCAATGAACTTCCCTGCTTTCTTCACACCTTGCATCACCTGCAATGGGACACTTCCCTTAATATGGTATAGAAACCCTGAGTTAATTGTTCTACATAGTGTGTCATATTGAAATATCTTTCAAGTTACTTTTTCTTGCCTTTTTAATTTCATACCATGGCAAGTAAACAACGATGAACAAAAAGATGCTTTACATTACAATAAAAATTTATTTATTTCCACGTTGTCACCAAAAATCGTATTGAAATGAATACTTCAAAATCAAATTACATGCATTTGAATTAAAAAGGAATGAGCTACAATTCTCATTTTATGTAACATCTTGTCTGTAACAAGGATAATAAAAACATTAACTTAATTAACAGCTTTTACCAGAATATGATACTTGAACTCTAAAGAACTATTTAGTTACAAAGAGAGTTTGGGGCCAGAATATGTGGGTGCATTATTATCAAACTTTATGGCAAACAAAAATAAAAGTTCAGTCTCATAAAACCCATCTTGCAAGTTTTCTCTCTATTATGTTCTGGTAAATAATCACTTTAATTATCAGAACAGCAAAATATGAATAAAAACATTTGTATAGTTCTTTATAGTTTACAAAGAGCTTTCAGATATGGAAAGTTAGAACACTAACAATGCTGTATTCATATACTACAGGATATATGAGTTCCACCTCCATCCACAGTTTCACTTTCTGCAATTTCAGTTACCTGCAGTCAACTATGGCCCCAAAATATTAAATGGATAATTACAGAAATAAATAATTTACAAGTTTTAAAATGCATGGCATTATGAATAGTACGATGAAATTTCATACCATCCTGCTGTCCTATCTGGGACAGGGACCATCCCTCTGTCTAGCATTACCAACTCTGTATATGCTACCTGCCCATCAGTCACTTAATAAACATCTCAGTTATCAGATTGACTGTTACATTGCTTGGGTTGAAGTGATAGGAGTTTTGCTTTATTTTGCTTTACTTAATAGTGGCCTCAAAGCATAAAAGTAGTAATTCTGGCAATTTGAATATTACACAAGGACACCATAAGGTGCTTCCTTTTAGTGAAAAGATGAAAATCTTCAAACTGAATAAGAAAGAAAAATATCATATAGTGAGGTTGTTAAGATCAACAGTCTGAATGAAACTTTTATTCATAAAATTGTAAAGAAGGAAAAAGAAATTTGTACTAGATTTTCTGCCACTCCTTAAACTGCAAAGGTTATAACTGTAATACATGATAATAGCTTAGTTAAGATGAAAAACAGCATTAAATTTGTGTATCTCTCTCTCTCTCTCTCTCTCCATATTCCTATCATAGAACTTAGGGTTTCATATTTTTAGGTTTTTACTAGAGTCACTACATCATATGTGTTGTGTGTGTATATATATATATATATATATATATATATATATATATGGAAAATCATAGTGTATGTAGGGGTTGGTGTTGTACATGATGTCAGGCATGTGCTAGGGGTCTTGGGAAATACCCCCTTCAGATAAGAGAAAATTATTAAAAAAGATGAACAATAACAAGAAAAACATGATGTTCCATTCATTTATATTATTCTACCTTTCCTTGAAATTGTTTTTAGCAATTTAGTAATTAAACAGAGATCACACATAAAAATTGAGTTCATTTTAGACATGTATAATTCAAAAATTGGTTCTTGATCTTAATATGTATGCAGATATGTTATTTTTCATGCACTTTCTTTAACAACATGAGAAAAATTCTGTTCCACATTGCACGTTTCTCGCTACTAAAAATAAAAATAAGCTAAATAATTTGAAATCATTGTAATAGGAAATAAATTTTAATTTAAAATATTCAGATATTTGGGGTAAAAACTAATATTAAATAGAATATATTATTAATATTCAAGTATGCTAAACTTCTTTGAAAGAATGGGATGGCTAAGCCTATTCAATTTGTCTCTTGTGAATACATTCAAAGTTGTATCTCATTCAGTTTCACAGGCAGTGATGGATACAAAGACAAGGACTGATATTTTTATTGTTACACAATGATGAAGTCACATTGCTATCATAGAACTTAGGGTTTCATATTTTTAGGTTTTTACTAGAGTCACTACATCATGTGACATAATAATAAAGAAGTTATTTTTATCAACGATAGCATAGAAAGAGATATTGATTTCTTTCCAGTACTGGCATAAATAACGAACAGAGAGAATGACACAGCCAAATGTAGTCAATAAAGTAAATCTCTGTTGAGTTACATTGTTATGTAAAAAGCAAAGTAATGACAGAATTGGAAAGTTTTTAAACTAATACATTCTTTTATTATATTTTTACAAAGCAGTTTCATTAGTTCTCAAGCTTAAAAATGACAGCAATAATTGTTTTTCAAACCTAGCTGACTTTCAAAAATTCTCATCCAGAAACCATAAAAATAATTATAAAGTATTTTTCTTTCTATAAAAACATTTGGGTTCTAATTTCATAGAGATTCAGGATGATAAATGAAAGCTTATTATTTCATGACTGAATTATATTTATCTGAACTCTTTAATAAATTTCCAGTTATAGTTTCCATGAATATTTTGCATCTCCAAGGATGATCACTCAATTTCCACTTGAAAATTCTGACCTAATTATCACAGCATTTCATAAAACTTAGAACCCATTACTGCCATGATCAACCTTCTTAATATTTTCTCCTTTATTTAATGCATTTTATAATGAAATTCATTTCAAACTACTGAAAGCTTGTCTTCATAACTTATTATTTTATCCCTTCTTAATAAGTTTTTCCCCCTGTTATTTCTAATTCCTGTTAGTTCTGATTTACTTTTAGTTTGTTTCACACAAGTACAAATGAACTTTTTATAAAAAGTATTACCTTGGTTTCAAACATATGCCTGTGCTCTCTCCATGCTATGTTCTATTGATCTTATCTCCTTTTTTATGTAATATTATAGACCTCTTGCTTTCTTTTGAATCATTATTACAAACACACAAACCTACTTAAGTCTTACCCATCTTTTAAAAACCCCTGTGATCACCTAACACTCTATGATTACTTCTCTATCCCTTTTCCAAACTTGAAATATTAACTGTAAAATCTCCATCTGTTAACTCCCATTAATTCCATAACCTACCAACATTTTCTGAATAAGTCAACTTTGAACTTCACATTGCTCTACCACATAGCCACCTGGCAGGATTCCTCTACCCTGAGCTCTTAGAAGCATTCAACACTGTTGATAAACTCTATTTATTAGAACTCTCTCTTCCTTTGGCGTTTCTGAAGCTATATTCTCTGACTTTAACCCTAACCTAATAAGTGTGCTCCCTGGTTTACTCAGAAGTGTCTTCGATTACATGGTGTCACATCTAGTTTTCTATTTGTCCATAATTTTTATTTTTTTAATAAAATTCAAATATTGACTCTTTCATTAGAGGTGGCAGAATTTATTTGAAAAATTACTACTTCAAATTTTTCAAATTGTCTTATAATCTTTCCTAGCATGTAAAAAACATGTGCAATAAAGAGAAGTATAATTTCAATACAACATTAAGCATTATTATGATAATATTATCATATTAAAATAGCCTTGGATATAATTTCACATAGACTGTAGATTAAATTTATACTTAACGCAGAACAGAGAAAAAGATGGAAACATCATGGCTAGGCTCTAGTTAATCATTACTCCAATGCCCTCCCCAAATACAATGTTTAAACTTTCAAAAAATACAGTAGTTATGGGGAAAAATACAGTATTAACTGAATAATATAAATTCTTTTGGAGTAATTTTTAAATTTTACATTTTCAGAGAGATTTTTGTTTGAACTTTCTGTCTGCACTAGATGCTTTTCAATCTCTTACAAACACATACACACTCCCCCACACAGTTAAAGGTCTCCCTACTATCTACCTTGTTTGGGGCTTGTTACTACTGATTTCCTGCAGCTAGAAGAGGTGAATCATCAACTTCAGGAACATAATTCTGAAAAACATTCACTTCCTTGTCAGGACCATTAGTGTATAGATAGTGTCTTGTGTGGCTCATAAGGGTTGATGATGAGCAATACAACTTTGTGGACTTGCTCATCTGTCCTTGAGCACATGATGTGAAAGTCTCTTTAAATACTAATAAAATACTTGTTATTCCTAGTGACTTAGAGTTCTGGAAATTTCAACTCTTTCCACAAAGACTTATGTAACCACATCAGTACTAAACTATTTCATTCAAGTGGTTAGTTTCAAGTGTAGAGAAAAGATTTACCGTTTTTACTATTAACCAGAATCTTCAACACCTATCTCAAACACTTCATTTGGTGCTTTAAATCCAGATTCTTTATGCTCCCAATTCTTTTCTTACTAAGAGACATAATTATTCTTACCAAACCTTGTATTTCTATTTATCTAATATATCTAAAAGTGATTTAACAATAGGGAAATTGTCTGTTTTTTAGAAATGTAACACAATGCAAATACCTCAGGCTGGGCACGATGGCGCACACCTTTAATCCCAGCAGCTAGGTAGACTGAGGCAGAAGGATTCAAAGCCAGCATCAGTAATTTATGGAGGCCCTAAGCAACTCAGGAAGATCCTAATGAAGTATTAAAAACGGCTGGGGATGTGGCTCAGTGATAAAGCATCCCTGGGTTGAATCCCTAGTACCAAAAAAAAGAAAGAAGAAGAAAAAAGCAAATATCTCAGTAATGTGACCACTGTCAACTTTTGAAAAAAATACATGTACTTAGAAATTTAGGAAACATGGTCAATAAAATTATTAAAATGTATGATTGTGCTTTGACAATTATAAAGTACTAAATAAAAATAGAATAATACAGCTATGATTTTTACTTTTGGGGGCACTAGAATTTATGTCTTTTCTGTATATGTAAAGGTAGGAGGCTGAGAGGGAAGAGGTGGCCATTTGGAAGAACAAATCCTGAGATGCTTTCTGTGGATGTTATACATCCTTGTGAAACAGCTTAGATGAAGCCCCCTGTGCCTTCCCTCCACTCTGCAGCTATGCTACATGCTTCAGTTGCCGCAGCTTTCTTGGTCTTCTTTTATTAAATTCAACACTAGTGCCAGGGTGTGAAGTTGCTAGGGAAATAATTTGAAAAGATACTTATTCATAGCCCCAGTTGGTTTTCTCTGGATTAATAAGTAGCTTGATGCAATTTAATTCATTTCAAATCAATGATGCTACCAATCTTTCTGTAGAAGAAAATTATGCTTATCTCTGTTTAACATTTGGCAAGCGAATTACCTATTTGTACTGTTCGTTCCCCTCAGTCCATAAATGCTTTTAACTCCAATGTAAACATTATTATCTGTCTGTACAATTCTAGCTTTTAACACGTTACATTTTTGCAATAACTTTCTAATGTCCAATAGCCATTCCTGGTATATTATGGACTTTGCTTTCACGAGGACCTGTCTAAGACAATGATTTCATTTAGCTGTTGGGTAAGCTAAGGTCACCAGCTCATGAATGTCATTGAATCTTTCACAGGAGCTTCTAAAATTCTCCAGCACTGATTAACTCAGTCATTTGGCAAAATCATATACTGTTTTATAAAGCTGATTTTTTTCCTATTCAATATATGTCCAATTATATTCCAAATTACTTAAAGGGCAGAGAACTTGAAATTTTCTTTTGATTTTGACTTTATTTAAATTATGTCTGCTGTGTTCTGAGAACATTATATGTGTCCTATCCCTAATTATGCTGCAACTCATTCTAGGAATCATTAATATTGACTTAAACAAGGGATATGTGAGTTAGTTAACTCACACATAGCTGTTTGACTTGTCTATGTCCACATTCCTGATAAATGACAAAGCCAGGATTCAAACTAAAGACCCTCAGCTCTAAAACCCCCTCTCTCCATAAACTGCCCCCTACTAACTTGTGTTTGTTTTTGATGGTATTTGGCATCAAAAGCCAAAAATTATTAACAAGATGATGAAAGTGAAACTTCTGACGTTGCTGTTGATTTTTCTGTTTGATTTGCTTGATTATTAGAGTTAGTGGGAGAAGGAAAGAGGAATCATGAAGCAGATGGCTGGAAAAGTGTTCAACAGAACTGGGCACACCACACATTGCTCCTTTCTGGCATTTTTCTTGATTCATCAAAATACCCAGAAATAGTAATAACCCTCCAGTACTGAGACATCAAACTATAAGGTAACTGATGGAGTTTACAAAGAGAATTGTGGACCTATCATTTACATTCATTCCAGGCTAATGGGAGAAGGAAGAAATTCTTCACCTTACCCTTCCTAAGTGTTGAAACTCCTGCTGAATGACTTTTCATCAAGAGGTGCCACTGCCTGCTGGGAATTGCAGGTGGTCTTTTTTTGTGGACATAGGGAAGACAGCATGTGCAAAGAACTTACCTTAACATAAAAGGATTCCTCAATAAATATTGATAATAAATGTTGATCACTTTGCCTGACTCCTCAATAAATATTGATAATAAATGTTAATCAATTTGCCTGATTTCACTAGAAAAAAATCAATTAGAAAAAAATAATCCCTCCACCCCACTGGCAACAGGGTAGACTTTTTTTTCTTTTTCATTCTAGAAGGTGATAAACAAGCGTTTCATTGTTTAAAAAGGGACTCTTTTAGTATTCAGTTCCTCTTCAACTTAATCAGTCCTTGACAGCCAGCCAAAGACAAATATTAATTTTGGGGTAGGAGTTCCCACATAAATTGAGCTATCTGTCATTTTATAAAATTTCTAAATTAACAACATCCAAAGTCCATGACTTTGAAAATCTATGTACAAAATCTAAACAAAGTATCTCATCTAGACCCCAGTTTTTATACTCAAACCCTCTGTAGAAATCATCCCAACACTTTTTCATCTGTAGGAACATTGGCATTTCTCCCCATTTGATCACCTGAAATAATGATAGCACAGAATCTCTGTGTGACATAAGTTTGGCATATGTAAAAAGTTGTAGATGTCTTAAAATTCTTTTGATAGAAATTGCATGTTAAGGTCTTTCTTTTGCAGGAAGGAAGACAGGAATAGTCTATCAGGGAGAGGAGTCAGTGAATGTTATCAATTTTTAATTCCATAGGACAGAAAACATTAGTACTCAAGTAGGAGAAGAAAATGTAATGGTAACTGAAGGACAAGATAACTCATGCTGGGAACACGGTGTAACAGAGTTTTATTAGGGCCACATGGAAGGAAAGCCGTGAGGAACCCAAATGGGGTGGCTAGTGGGGGAGAGCAGCAGGGAAGAAAAAAGGGAAAAGGAGAAAAAGGGGCGGTTTCAGTCCTGAGTACGCTCAAGTAGGGCACAAGTGGTCAGCAGGAACCCTGGAGGGGTCCCCAGCTCCATAGGCTGCCTGGGGTCCAGAGGGGAACCCCTGTGTCCTAATTGGCTCAGTAAGGCACCTGAGGTGTGGCCAGCTCTACTGGCCAACAATGTGGCTGGTTTAGGGGGTGTGTCTAGTCTTCAGGTACCCAGGGGGTGTGGCCTGGTTAAACTACCTGGGAGGCATAGCCTGTCGATCTGGATTTTCTAACAGTAACTGTACTAAAGTAGTTTGCAAATATTAGTTATAGCACTCATAGTGCCTCTAGACCTTGTAACATTCACTTTTATTTAGAAAGAAATGTCAATATTAAAGAAAGGTAGTTAACACTATTAACATTTATTCTTGCCAGTATTCATTCTGCTGGAGATTAAAAAAAAATAAAAAAAATGAGTGTTCTCCTCATCCCCCAAATGCTGTTATCAACAGGAAAAAAAAAAAAAAAAAAAAAAAAAAAAGAAAGAAAAAAGGCTGCATAGCTTAAATATGTCAAATTAGGGGGGGAAATCTGCTTTTTAAATATAAGACAATAAATAACCATCTATATTACCAATGTATATCTGGAGAACAATATAAATATGTTGTAGCCAAAAGGAAAAAAAAAAATAGACTAGCCCAATTAAGATGCATTTTGGACAATTCTTATATGCCCACAATTTAAAGAATTACAGCATGTGGGAAATGTGAGATCACTTTACTTGTATTAAAAATGTGTTTCTATAGAACTATATTTACATATGTTTTAGTCAGCTATTTCTCCACTGTATCTTAAAGACCCAACCAAAACAACTGTAGAGGAGGTAAGGCTTATTTGAGGGATCATGGTTTCAGAGGTCTTAGTCCACAGAAGGCCAGCTCCATTCCTTGGGGCTTATGGCAGAAGCATGTGGCAGAAGGAAGCAGCTCACATCATGATCAGAAAGCAGAGAGATAGAATTCATGTGCCAGATACAAATATATGCCCCAGAGCCATGCCCCAATTCCCACCTCCTCCATCCAAACCCTACCACTTCCATTACCACTCAGTTAATCCCTTTGGGGATTAATTCACTGATTAGGGTAAGGCTATAACACAATCATTTCTCCTCCAAACCTTCTTGCATTGCCTCATACATGAACTTTTGGGGGACAACTCACATCCAAACCATAACAACATATGAATCAAAAATCACATAGAAAATTTAGGAAAAAATCCACTAAAGTTAGGGGAAACAGTCTAAAGAACTGGGTTAAATTTTTTACTGAAACAAAGGTCACAAAATATAATGAATGTTTTTTCTGTCATTAACTGAAAATACAAATGAAAAATACAATGTAAATCATACTGTGCAGATATAAGTTAGAACCTCACATACATGGGTGTGATGGGATCCTCTTGATTGGCATCTCACTTCTGCCCATCATGAAACACTCCTAGAATTTTTGTACACCTTCCCCCACAGTAGACACAATTCTAGGCAGCTAAAGCAATACAGACTTTATTGAAAATATGGATTAATTGTAACCACACAGAAGAAATTAATAGGAATCTTTCTAAACACCTGTTTTATCTTCTTTTGTTTTCCACACCATACATTCAAAGCTACATTTTTTTAACCTCTGCAATTTACAGAGTCTTGTAAATTTCCTCATTCCTGTCACAAAGATCAGCAAGTAAAACATGTTCCTTATAAAGCCTTGAAGCTTAAAATAGCAAATGATTTTTGCTTATTACAACTACAGTGTTTGTATTCACAAATTAAATGATTTCTGGAAAATAAAAGATGTTCAAGGATTAGAACAGGAGAGTAAAAATAATTTTTAAGACATATTTATGGAAATGTATGGGCACAGTTTAGTCAAACACCCTACCTACAAAACAAAAACAAAACAAAAGGATATTAAGAAACACTGATGAATTAGACCCCAAATCTCTTATTGAAATTTTTATTAAGTTCTTCTACATGTTAGCAATATCTCTCCATTTTCAATAAGAGTTTAACAAAATTTATTTATAAAGGGAAAGTATTTGTAGCATAAAGCCAAGATTCTGATAGGTAATATTTGTAACACACACATCTAAAAAAGAACCTTTAGTCAGGCACAGTGGCATGTATTTGCATTTCCTGCTACTCAGGAGGTTGAATCAGGAGGATTGCCTGAGCCAAAAGATTGGAGGTCAGCCTAGGCAACACAGCAATATGATGACTCTAAATAACTCTAAATAAATAGGATTGAATTTTCATTTAAACTTTTTTTTTTGTATTTTTAGTGCATTATAATTATATATAATATTGGAGTTCATTTTTATGTAATCATACAATGAAATATAATTTGCTCCAATTCAGTCCCTAGTATTTCTCCTTTATCTCCCCTCCTACCTTCTTCTGTTCCTTTTACCACTATTTAAGTGGTATGTTTTCTATTTATTTATATTTTTTTAAATTAGTGCTCTGTGTGTGTGTGTGTGTGTGTGTGTGTGTGTGTAAAGGATAATTCACTATAGTATATTAGTATATTCATATGTGTACAGAAGATAGTTTGGTAAAATTAAAAAAATTTTAATGAGGAAATGATAGATAACCTTTTAAAAAAGAAAACAAATGATGTGCACAAGCGCTTCATAAAAGAGAAATCTCAAATGACCTTTAAGCCTATGAAGAGTTATTCATATCATCACTTGTTATTTGAATTTGGACTGTCCCCTAAAGTCTCATGTGCCCAGAGGCTGGGCTTTGGGGAACTGATTAGCTCACGAAAGCTTTGACCACATCAATAGATCAACCCATTGATGAATAGCTACTGGGAGGTGGCACCTAGTTGGAAGAAGTAGAGCCAAAAGGGTTCTCTTCCCCTCCCCTCCCCTCCCTTTCCCTTCTCTCTTCCTCTCTCTCTGTTTCTCTCTCTTGCTCTCCATATCTTCTTTCTCTCTGCTTCCTAACTGCCATGAGCTGAGCAGTTTTCCTCCACCACACCCTTGTGCCATGATGTTCTGCTTCTCCTCAGGCCCAAAGTAATGGAACCAGCCAACCATGAACTAAAACCTCTGAAACTATGAGCCAAAATAAATCCTTCTTCCTCTAAGTTGTTCTTGTCAGGTATTTTGATCAAAGCAATGAAAAGCTAACAAAAAAAAAAATCATGAAGGAAAAGCAAATTTTAAAACAACAATGACTTTCGTTGCTACACTCAAAAGAATGCCTTAGAAAGGAGCTGAGAATGCACTGTGCTGATGAGGAAAAGTAGCGATTTGTACTATCAAACACTGCTTGTGGAGAATGGATTGGTATAATCTCCTTGGAAAAAAGTTTGGCAGCATCAAACAAAGCTGAGTATGATCATGTCCTGAATGTCGAATGTCGGCAGTTCCACTCCCAGGTATACATACAATAAAAAGGTGACAACAAATGTATAATATGAGCTTAATGCTACATATTTGTAGCAACATTTATAAGAATGCCAAACTGGAGGCAACCCAAATCGTACAGTAATGAAAAAGAACAAATCACACCTACACACAATAACCCAAATAAATCTCAGATGCACTATGTTGAGCAGAACAATCCAGGCACAAAAGAACTCGTGCTGTATGAGTTCATTTCTATAAAATACAAAAAACTCAACAAATATAACTTAGGATTATACAAGTCAGAATAGTGGTTATCTCTGGTGAACAGCACTGGAAGGAGGGAGGAGGGAGGCTTCTGAAAGCACCCAGTCTCTATTATATTTTGATATTGGTTGTAGTTACATAAATATATTTAGCTTTTAAAAATTAATCATGTAGTACCTTTAGAACTTTAATATGCTTTTTGTGTGTACAATATAGTTTGGCTTTATAAAAGTTTTTAATAAATGAATTTAATGACCTTTTGAATTGCTTTCCAGTCTTATAAGTTCAAATTTCCAACAAAAGCAAAGTCCATTGCTTTATTTTCCTGTGTCCAAGATGCATACATTTATTTACATGTTACTGTAGGCAATATGTAAAAAACTTATCATTGACTTTGTTTATCCTAACTTCTGGTACCCAAGGAGGAGAACCTCTGTTACCACTGCCTTTTACTCCTGCTCTTCTTCTTCCTCCTCTTTTTCCCCATCCTCCCTTTCCTCTATATCTTCCTCCTCCTTCTCCTTCTCCTTTTTCTTACTTTCTTTAAAAGTGAAAAGCATAGTGGAAATATATCAAGGATATAAAACATGATATGACACATTTTAAAATGTTACATATGTTAAATCATTGAAGATGAAAAACTAAGTACACATAGAAAGAAAGTGAAGGGCCATTTCTGTCTTGCAATATTTGTGACTAGTATGCAACTTTTAGGATAGAGGAATCAATAAATGAAGATTATCAAAATTACATTTTGTTTTACCAAAAATATCAGGATGTGGGGTGTCAGGAAATTTATGGAAAATAAATACAATATGCTACAATATTATAGAGCATTTATTTCTCAAACTCAATTTCCTTTATGAGATCACCCTTGTGGTACATTATGTCCATGCTGATGAAAGGAACAGTGTTGTCACACCTCTTCGAGAGACACATGTGCATTATAGAGTGAGTGTGAGTTGTCATATTGTCTATGGTGGAACTCTTGGGAAAAAACAGAGAAGGTAATCAGTCAAGGAGACAAATTTAGCTCAAATCCTGGAAGATAGAACAACCATTGTTACCAGGAGAATTTACTTTTTTAAAAAATATAAAGCCATTTAATGATGATCAAAGAGAAAAATCAAAGAACTAACTTTTAGGATGATTATTATGATATCAAATGTTAAATTTATTGGAATAAAGAAAGACTGACAAATTTTATAGTAAGGTAAAAAGGTATCATTCTTCATCATCCCCTCAAAAATAGCACAGAATTTTCAAAGCAACATCCTAAAAGCTATAATTTGATAGTAGAATAATTAGACTGATGTGTTCTCTTTACCATCACATCATTTGGAAATCCTAAACCTGATTTCCAATATTATGATCTAAACAATATATAAAGAGCTTCCTAAGACAGACATGACATTAATAACCCTGATATGCAAGTGTTCTCTAAGGCTTATTGGAGGAATTACAGAAAGTTTTATTCCCCTCAAAGACTCCCCAAATCAAAAACTTTTCAGCAATGGCTATGGGTGATATTGCACTATTTCTGATAACTTATGGACTTCTCAGTTGCCTAGAGCCTCATATGAAAAATAAAAATTTTACTAATAGAGGAAGCACCTGATATATAATTTTGCTCCCAAACTATTAAACCAAAATCCCCCCAATGGCAAAAGAGAAAGATTACCCCAAAAGTATGTAGAAGCATATACCAAAATAACTTTGGCAAAGTATATAATTTCTTCATATTATTATTAAACTTTATTTAAAAATAATTGATTTTTTACCTTTTTTGCACAAAATATTTTTTATAGTAGTAATGTGCCAATTAAAAATGTTCAGTGTCCCAGACCCCCCCAGTTAGGGGAAACCATGCATCCTGTTCAGCTTGAATGTGCTATAAGAAGTCTAGTAGTTGCAGATTTGGATAAACTGTTGCTTTCCCATGAAACTGAAAGTGGTGAGAATTCTTGGTAATCAACTTTTTTGACTCACTCTTTCCCTGTTTCCTGCCTGGAGCATTAATGTGAGGCTTGGAAGTAGAGCAGTCACTTTGAGCTAAGGAATTATGCACAAGTGTGCATAAATAATAACCTAGTAAGAATCAAGAAAATCTAGTATCTAGAAGGAGCCTGAGTGTTGCTAGCACTGTGGCTGCCTACCTCTCTACTACTGTTCAATATAACTTTTTGCAATATCGTATGCTACCCAGCAGAAGAGCCACTAGCCAGATATAGTAATAGAGCACTTGAAGTACCTCTAGTGAGACTGAGGAATAGATGCTTAATTAAATGTGCTTCTCAATTTAAACTTAAACAGCCCAAAGTGGCTAGCAATCACTATATTGGATAGCACAACTTGACTTATACCACTGCTTGGTTAAACTATATAAGCAGATTTATTTAACATGCAATTGCATGTTAGTTGCACAACTAAATACACTATGTTTATATTAGAATTTCAAGTTCTGTCTTTTCCTCTTGGCACACACACCTAGTCCGAAAATGTTTCCCTTAGAACATACTCAGAACACACCTTCATGGAACAGATACCTGGGAATCTCTTTTACAGTGGGACACAATAATGAAAATATGAAGTACTGAAGAGAGATTCATCTACCACAGGCAAGCTCCTTATAACTACGAGAGATTAGCCTCCCTCTAAATGTAATCAAGCTTTTTCATCAACACCTCACAGTACAGACATGCAAACAATGCAGAAAGGTGTTTGTTTCTGGCAAGTTTAGCCTTTCAATCCAAAAGAAAACTGAGGCTCTGCTTGCCCTCAAGGTATATGTTAAAAGCTATATGCCTTTCTACTCTGCCTTCTCTGACTTCAGATTGGGATAGGGTACCTATTCTAGTGGAAATTTGCTTTATATTTGGGTGAAAGAGGATGAGTAGGCAGAAAGCCCTAACTGGTAGTTATGTTCAAATAGCTCACATTTCTTGATCATTCACCTGGAACAGAAGAATAGAGGCCAATGAAAGAAATAATCCTCCAAAAAAGAGCAGATGGCTGTCTGATACCACCCAGTAAGCAAGAAGTAGAATATTAAAAAGTCTTGTCTTTGAAGATTGTAAAAACAGAAGGATCTGTGTCTCAGAGTCATAATCCCTACCATAAATATGACTTCTATGAACACAGAGAGTGAAAACCATCATTGGTGTGATCCTTTCAATCCTAGAGCTGCCAATGAAGACACAGTCCAATGGACTTTCAGGAGAATGCTTACTAGGCATCCTTTGTAAAAAACAAAAACAAAAACAAAAACATGTTTTCCTATATTTATGAATTGGATCATTATTGCCTTTTATTTTAAGCATTCTACATCTTCCTGTGTACGCCCCTTGGTCACATGTATTGCACTCAAGGATGTTTTGTTATTGTGGCTACTACATCTATGTCCCATCCCGACCCCTCCTCTTGCAATCATCCATGTAGCTAGTTGTCCATCATTTGTGGTTTCTGGTGTTTGTAATCATTTGTATTGTAATCATTTGTTTAATGAAACAGACTTGTTTTCCTATAACAAACAAACTACATGCACAAATACACACACACACACACACACACACACACACACACACACATATGGATTTAGGGTCTCCTTTTACCCAGCTGTGGCCTTAATACATCTGAAGCCAGTTTACTAATTTGTAATTGCTTATTTTTAATCTCTTGTTCCTTTTCATATGCTCACTGTTAGAAATATTAGAGCATACAAACGTAGAAGCATTTTGGTTTGCTTTTAGTTTTATAAAGCAGAAACTACCGCAGTCACAGACAGACTTATGAGAGTGTGATTTTTCCAACAGGCCTTGAAATTCACTGAATCATACCACTAACAGATTTAAATAGATGAAGAAAAGCATACTGCTCTCTGACTTGTAAATTTTGAATTACTTAATAATGTACTGAAATTTAAATTATACAGAAAATGAAAAGATAATGACTCAATATAGTAAAGCCAAGGAACACATCAGAGACTAATAAGAAATTTTAAAACTTTAATGATTTACTCTGAAGTCTTCCTTAGCTATAAAGTGAACAGTAGCTCACTTGGCATCTATTAGTCTCTTAAATATAAGTGAATACTTACTGAGCATTTACTATATGCCAGAAAAAGTACCAATCACTTCTTATTTATTGTCTCCTTTACTCCTCTTAATCAATTGTTCTGAAAGCGAACATAATCAAGGTAACACTTTATTAGCTTTATGAAGGATTTATATGAGTTGTAGTTCATGAAAAACGCATTTCATATTAATTTGTGCCTATTATAATGGTAAATAATGGCTTCCCAGTGAGGTGGTAAGTGTATTAGATAGAAGTTTAAAAACTATATGCATAAGATTAGCATCTAATATTCACTGTGGGCTCTACCACTGATTTATTGGGTATATAGCTGTGGTCAAGCCTTTGAAATTATCTCTAACAATTTACTCTATTAAGTATTGAGAAATTGTCTCAAGTAATTACAAAATAATATATGAGTGAGGAGGAAGAAACAAAGTAGAAAATGCTTCTGAACCAAAAGTTGTTGATGTAAGATAAGTGGAACAGGACTTCATTATATGTGCTTCTTGAAGTTAAATAAAAGAAGGAATAGAAAATGACTCAGAAGTTTTCCAAAGCAAGTGTACCTTTTATCTGGATTTTCATAAAGAAAAGCATGAAAATCAACAGGAGTAGATAGAAATTAAGGAATAAAATGGTAAGAGAAGAAAATCTTACAATCAACTCACAACCACAAAGTTGCTGCACAGCACTAGTTTCTACAAAGGAAAATAGATTCAGAAGAGGAACAATGCTTCAGGATAAATTATTAATGACCTTTCATATTAATTTGTATGAAATCATGTACTATAAAAGCAGACTTTCTCAGGAAAAAATGAAAATGATATGTCACAAATGTATAAATATGCCTGGTTTGTTTAATATTAGAATTCTTAAATAGGCTGATGGCTCTTGCTTTACATTGATGACTCACAATTCTCAATTACAGACTCAACTGCCTACACTTACTTCTCCTCAAATTATCCATAAATTCACCAGTGTTCCTGTATGCCTAGCCATAGAAGCTAGAACAATGATTTGCCGCATTCTGGGAATAATTCCCTTGGATACCCCACAGTTGTGCCAGATTCCACATACAGTCAGAGCTATTCCATATTTTGATGGGTAAAACAAAATGACATTGAAAAGTTGTGAGTCTAAAATTCACATCCACTCACAGTGTACAGTGACACAAGATATGCCCAGAACTATGAAGCCTACTTTCTTCAGTTTCAGGTCATTACCAATCCCCACCATACTTTCAGCCTTTGACCTGGATATTAAGCACCTAGTAATGTAGCCTGGCCATATTAAGACACTCCCAAACAGGGAGTTCAGCTCAGGGATGTGGCTTCTACTGTAATTTGGGGAAGTCATTCTGTGGCCAGGAAGAGAACTACTGTTTATTTCTAAACATCCAGCAGAAAAAAAAAATTCCATACTTCAGAGTTGGAAGTATAGGCAAAACAAGAAGGACAAGATCGTTTCTTAATCTTGCAGAACCATACTGACTAAAGGCTGCCAGACGATGGAAATTTGGCAAAGATTTTGCACATCAAATTGTCCTCGAGCTGACGATCTGGAAGGAGTGTTCTAAAAGCATCCAGGTGGAATATAAGAGGTTCCAAGAAGAAAATGTGCATCTTATCTGTTCTGAACAGTGAAATACTGGGATAGAGTGAGTGCTCATTTTTCAAAAGTAAAGAAACTGGTAGTAGTAGTAAGTGGAAATGACCTGGGATTAATGAAAAGACTACACAAATATAATGTGGAAATCATCTTAAAGATACACAGAAAGCTTATTCTTAAAATACAGTACTATAAACAATGTAAGAAAGTGTTGAATAGTGTTTACTATGTGCTGTCACTAAAATATAATAAACATGCGCTGTCTGAAATAAGACGGACAAAGTAGAAAAAATAAAATGGAGACAGACCAGCATGATTATAACTATATGGCAGTTAGAACTTGAATGAGTTCAAATTCAGTGTCCTCCACATCACTTATCAACTCTATCGTTTCAGTCAGTCACTTAGCATTATGAAATCAACAGGTTCCTTATAGAAAACACAGGAAAATTAAAATAAAACTAAAAATTACGAAACAGCAGATCTTTGGAAAAAGCACTAGGGAATGATATTTACCAAATTATGTATGTTCATGTATGAATATGGCATAATGAATTCCACTATTATGTATAATTATAAAACAGCAATTAAAAATGGGGGAAAAGTACAGGATAATATCTATACTATAGGTTTAAAAGTTCTAATAAAAGCTATAAAGTGAAGACCAATTCATGACACAACAACAAATTTCATGGTCTTTGAAATAAAATAAAGTTACATTGTTACTTTATACCATGTTCTATAATAATGCCAAGCAATTTGAAGAATTATCTGTGAAACTGATAACTGCCAAGGGATGAGATGGAGACATAGGTGAGTGTGTGTGCACCTGTGTGTGTGATCAATGGGAATGAGATGAGCTCAAAATCATTAAATAAATCATGAATAAGAATCAATCTGAGCACATTATATTTAGGCATTATTACCTATTCAAAATAACAAAACCCTCACAAATAACACTGAAGACAGAAATTAGTCCAGAGAAATAGAGTATGTTACAATAAAAGAGCTGTTTAATATATGAATAATTCCTAAAAAATCAATTCCTGAACTATCTTCTGTTTTTTTAAAAGATATTGGTAGATAATTTACAGAATAAATATTTATGGACAATAAAATTTCAAAAAATTTTGACCTTATTATCATATTAATTATATGGATTAATATTTTATATAACCTATCAAATTCACAAAGATTAAAGAATGACAGTGTGGCAGAAGTGCACAAATTTGGCAGTGTTACTCCTGCTGGGAGTAAGGCACAGAGCCACCTCAGGGAAGCAATTTCATTTCATGTATAAAAAAAGATCTTTCATAATATTACAAACCCTTTGACCTGGCGTGTTCTTTCCTACTGTTCTATCTAAAGGCAATAAAAATTCTGACAAAGATAAATTCATAGATATATTTATTGTGGCATTACTTTTAATAGCAAGATATTGAAAACAACCTATGTGCTTAACATTTGAAAAGTGATTAAATGGTGATGGACATATCCATTTGCTATTTGGAAGGTCAGATTAGAAATAGATTTAAATCCTGATCCTCTTCCTTCTTGTGGCTATTTTTTAGTCTTTGTTTCCTTAGTGCACAATGGAGTTAATTAGACCCATCTCACAGTATTTTCACTAAGAGTAAATATGATATTTTTAAAGTGCTCTGTGCATATCAAGAAGTTGAAGTGTTAGCTTAAGAAAAATTATCAATGTTTATGTGAATCCAATTATAAGAACTGGTCTGAACTTTAATACCCAAGAGTCATGATATCGTGTAGTTTGTTTCCTTCCAGACTATCCAGTTCTGCATATTTGCTGAAGGTGCTTTTTTCATTCCTGTATCTGACTTGAATTCAGAGACCAGATTCCATAAACAGCTCTATCAGGTGTTTGCCTGGGAGTTGTCATCACAAAGGAGGCTACTTTCCCAAAAGTGAAAACAAACTTGCACACAAGTGGTAGTCTTGGGGATGTTGCACCTAGAGAATCATGCAGAATTGCAAAAGTCTGTATCAGGAAGCAGAGTTTGAGTGGATTGAGTAAATGAACCCTTAAAGGGTAATTCTTTCTCTGGTTTATAAGAAATAGGATTCACTGTTTGGTGTGAATAGTGTTGTAACAAAAAAGATATGACAGGCTGAAAGACAACGAAGGATAGTCTCAGCTTATACAGGTTCCTCATCCACATAAAAGCAAGCACGACTGAATAAATTGGAAAGGGTCAAACCCAAATGTGGGAAGGTAGGGATTTAAAGCAATTCTAAGCAATTCTTCAATAAACATTATGAAGAATTAGTATTTAATATGAGGCTCTACATGCCAGGCATGACTTTTCAAGCTTTCTTTTAACTCATACACTACTTAGAACATCACTATGAGCTGGTCTATTTTTAACACTATTTTATGATGGAAAAAAAATGAGTCACAAAGGTGATAAGTGGCTTACCCAGAGCCATACCCTCACCTTCACCTGAGCCAGGTTGCAGACTCTGACTCTGACTTTCAGAGCCTGACCTCTTAGCCAACATGCAACTTTCACCTCCTTGATGACAGTAGTAGTGACAGTAATTGCTAGCCACACTTGAATGTATGCTGTGTACTAGGTGCTATACTGAATACCTTAGAAAGCTTATTCCTTCAATCTCACATAATAAACCTTAATGTACATGTTATATTTTATATCACACTTTGGCGATTGATATAAAAGCCTGATTTCTCAAACCATTTGGTGGTACTTCCTTACACTAAAAGTACAGGAAAATCAAAAGCATGCACCTAAAGATCACAGGCCTTTGAGTGAAGAAAAAAAATTGGGAATAAATAAACATTCTTATCAATACATTGAGCTCATAAAACGTAGATTTTTTTTTCTAGAACACTAACTAGCATTCATACAAAATTTAAACATCTTTGTGCACTTTCTTAATTACAAAATTTTAAAAATAAACTATCATACTGAACATGTGATTTGTTGGCACATAAACAGATTGTTCATTCCCTAACATCTTCAATTAACCATGCTTTATATGATATTATTGTTTTGGTGGTGGGGGTAAAGCAGTAGGGCTCACCTAAGAATCCTATTAAAATGCCAATATATTACCTGATATAGAAGGGGCTTTTTTTTTTTTGGCTGCAGCAAGGAAATTACTACAAATTTGTTGGCTTAAACCTGCTCAAATTTATTCTCTTATACTTTTGGAGGTCAGGAGTCTGAAATCAGTTTCACAGGGTCAAATCTAAGGTGTTGGCATTGCCATGCTCCCTCCAGTTGCTATAGGGACAATGCATTTCCTTGCCTCTTCCAGCATCTTGAGTATGATTCCTTATATTTCTTGGCCCATGGCTTTTTCCTGCTTTTTCAAAACCAGCAGCACAGTACCTTGTATCAATCTCCACTTTGCCTTCTTCTGTATCAAGTCTCCCTCTGCATTCCAATTTGCATTTAGAGCCCATCAGAATAATTTAGGAAAATCTTCCCTTTTCAAGATCCTTAATTTAATCATGTCTGCAAAGTCTGTTTTGCTACATAAATTATAAAAGTCCACAGAGATCAGTACTTGTTTATCTTTGGGAGCCATTATTCAGCTTGCCACATCTCAGAAGTTTGATTACTCTCAGTAACAGCAGAAAGTGAAGTAGTTGCCAAAGAGGATGTGTGACAAAATAAAGGCACACTCTTTTGAGATACAGTGGGTGATAAGCTGCTTTAATTAGTTCAGATTATCACAATAAAATGGGGTTTGAGCTTCCTCTTCCAGGAAAGAACCCATTGCAGAGAGAAGACAGTCATGGTAGTTTTTTCTCACTGTTTTTCTTTCTTTTTTTTTTTTATTTTATTCTAGGTTGTTATATATGATAGAAGAATGCTGTCATATTATACTTATAGAGCACATTTTTACATATTTCTGGTTTTACACAAAGTATATTCACACCATTTGTGTCTTTATACATGCACTTAGGGTAATGATATCCATCTCATTCTACCATCATTTTTTTTTTTTTTTTTTTACCCTATTGGCCTCTCCCTCCCCATTGTTCTTGCAATCAGAGCAGAAAGATTTCAGACATGTTACTCAGTGAAGCAAGCATGGATTTATGAGAAGGGAATAGGAAAATGAAAAGGGGATAGTCTCAAGGGAGAGAGTGGGTTCTCTCAGTGATGAGAAGGATAGAATGTCCCTCTTGCCCTTCAGTTTTATTGGGAGTACCAGGGAATTTTCCAGAGCCCTTTTCAAATCCACCTTTGACTGACAACAAGATGACATCAGTGGTTCCAAGTCCTCACAGTGCATTCATTGTAAATGTTTCAGCTAACTTTAGGTATTTTGGGCCCATGCTGACCAGTTCTAGATGGAACCTGTTTATATAGATTTTGTGGTCAGGAGGGAATTATTCTTATCTCCATAAGTTCTGGGATCTGGTCTGTGTAAGGGTCACAAGAGTTCCCCACCCACCCCAGCCAAACTGCCATGATAACTTGTGTTTTTATCAACATTTCAGGCCTGCATTTCTCCTGCAAAAAACAGGTTGTTTGCTGAGGAATGTAACATATCCAATTGACTTAAACCAAGTAGGGACCAGGTAAATTGCTTTTTAAAAGAAAACTTGGGGTCAGCACAATGGGCCCAGTTTATAACATTGGCTCTTTAATCTCATCTTCTCACCATTCATGTCTGTCTGTTACCTAACATTACTAAGTACAAATATGGAGGATTATGAAGTACTGTCCCATCCCCAAGATTATTTTGAATTTGAAATCTTAACTTCAAATATTTACCTTGTGGCAAAACTGGAAACTTCCCACAGTCCTTGTAGAATATAAAATATTACAACAGCTTTAGAAAAAAGCTTGACATTTCCTCAAAAGGTTAAATATAGAGTTACCATATGACCCAGTAATTCCATTCTTAGATACATGCCCAGGAGAAACAAGACATATGTCCACAAATGCATACACAAATACTCAGAGCAGCATCTGATTTAATAGGAAGGAGGGAAACAAGCAAATGCCAATCAACTGATGAATTGAAAAATAACATGTGCTAGAGACATACAATGGAATATTTTGTGGCACTGAAATGAAATAAAATACTGTTAACCAATTACAACATGGATGAACCTTGAAAGCATTATGCTACGTGAAAGAAACCAGTCACAAATGTTCACAAATTGTATGATTCCATTTCTATTACATTCCCAGAATAGTCAAAAACATGAACACAGAGAAGTACAACCACTGGTTGCCTAGACTAGAGGTGGGAAGAGTTGGGAAGAAGGGCTAAGGAAACAGAATGTTAATAAGTATGTGGCTTCTTTTAGGGATGACCAAAAAATTATAAAATTGTGGTGGTGGTTGTACAACTCTGTAAATATCATAAAAATGATTTAATTTTATGCCAGTAAATGGCAGAATTGTAAATTATATGGACTATATTTTTTAAAATCCCTTTTGAAAAGTTTGTCTTGACTTTCATTTACATTAAACACTACAAAGTCAATTATTCCTAGAGGTGTATAGAATAAGATTCACTTAAATTTTAGGTCTGAAAGTTACATTTGATATTTTCATTGCAACACCACTTTACACATCACAAAAGACAAAGTGGTCACTGCCTTTCTCCAGGTCACATAACAAGATGATGTGACTGTTCATTAGAACTTAGGACCATTTGCTCTCACCATGGAGTCATCTTGCATGATTAGTAGTCTCTTAATTCTCACATTCTTGGTTTATGTACACTTTAAAAAGAAAGAACTCTTGTATCCTTATGTTCTGAGAAAATACTACACTAATTTGAACTATTAATAAACATGTGATACACATAAATTTCCTCAAATAGTTTTCATATTTTTATGTTAGAACTTTCAAAATCATTTCTTTTAGCTTGCTCTAGAGTATAGAACCTGGTTGTTCTCTATAGTCACACACTGTTGTAATAAACACACCAGAACTTCTTGCTTCTAACTGTCTCTAGTAAGCATTTATCAACCTTTCCCCTTCCTCTTGATCCCTAACCCACTCTTTGGTAACCATCATTGTATTCAACTTCTATGATATCAACTTATCTGGTTTTTACATGAGTAAGAGATCATATTATACTTGCTTTCTATGCCTGGCTTATTTTATTTAGCAAGATGATCTCCAGTTCCATCCACTTTATTGCAAACAACAGAATCTCCTTCTATCTTTATGGCTAGAACACATTCAATTGTGTATATTTACCACTTTTTCTTTATCCATTCATCAATTAATGGACACTTAGGTTGTTTCTATATCTTACCTATTGTGAATGGTGCTACATTGAACACAGGAGTGAAGATGTCCCTTCAACATAGTGATCTCTTTTCTTTTGAATATATACCCAGGAGTGGAATTGCTCAGTCATATAGTAGTTTTATTTTTAATTATTTGAGGAATCTCCATATTGTTTTCTATAATGGCTATACTAATTAACATTCCCCAAAACATATGTGCAAGGGTTCCCTTTTCCCATATCCTCACCAATACTTCTTATCTTTAAAATTTTTGATGTTCGCCATTCTTAATGGGATGAGGGGATATATCATTGTGGTTTTGATTTCCATCTCTCTGATGACTGGTGATGTTGAGAATATTTTTCATGTATCTGTTGTTATCCTCTTTTGAGAAATGTCTATGTAAATCTATTGCTGATTTTAAAATCAGCATATTTTTATTTTATTTTACATCTTGGTATTGAGTTTTTGAAGTTTTTATATATTAGCCACATCAATCCCCTGTCAGAGGTATAGTTGGAAAATATTCTTCCTTTCTGTAGGTTGTCTCTTCCCTTGTTGATTATTTCCTTTGCCATTCAGAAGATTTTCAGTTTTATGTACTTTCATTTGTCTACTTTTGCTTTTGTTTTCTGTATTTTGGGGATCTTGTCAAAGAAAATCTTGTCCATTACAATGGATTTAAATATTATCCCTATGTTTTCTTTAGTAGTTACATGTCTTACATTTAAGTCTTTAATCCATTTTGAGTTGATTTTCATTACAGGAGACAGATAGGGGTCTAGTTCCCAGTGGATATCCAATTTTACCTACACCATTTATTTAAAACAGTCTTTTCTTCAATGCACGGTTCCTGCCCATGTCCGGTGCAGGCAGTGGGAATGGGGTTCCCCTCAGTGGAATGGGCTGGCTGAGAAATAAAAGCTAAGAGAAACAAAATGGTGGGGAAAAAAAAAAAAAAAACACAGAACACAGAAAGTTGTTTCAAAAGTGGGGGCAGGATAGGTAACCTGATCCAGACAGATCAAGCTTCTAGACAAAATGCCCACGCTTGCTTTATTTATATGGGGAAACATCAGAGATTCTATAGAATGTTCTCCAAAAAAAGGTTAAAGTTGGGCTGTTCAGTTCCCAGGCTTATCTCTCCCTGGCTACCATGCCAAGAGAAGATCCTCATGTATTTCACAGATGGCTTCCCACACATGTTCTTAATGACTTGGTTGAAAGTCAGTTTGCTGTAAGGGTGTGGGTTTATTTCTAGGGTGTCTATCCTGTTCCATTGGTCTGTGTCTGGTTTTGCTCTGATACTACAATGTTTCGATTATAACTTTGTAGTATTTTAAAATCAAGTACAGAGTAATGCCTCCTGCTTTGTTCTTTTTGCTCAAGATGGCTTTGGATATTCAAGGGTATTTGTGATTCCATATAAATTTTAGAATCATTATTTTCTAGTTCTGTAAAGAATGTCATTAATATTTTGATAGGGATTGCATTGCATTGTCACTTTACATAATACAAACATTTTAACAATATTAATTCTTCCAATCCATGAATGTGGAGTGTCTTTCCACTTTTTTCTCTACTCTTCAATTTCTTTCATCACTGCTTTATAACTTTTATTATAAATATTACTACTCTCTTTGGTTAAATTTTTTCCTAAATTATTTCTTTTATTTTTTTTGTAACTATTGTAAGTGAGATTGATTGCTTGATATCTATTTTAGATTATTCACTATTGCCATAAAATAATGCTGCTTATTTTTGTATTTTAATTTTTATCCTACAACATTGTTGAATTTATGTATTGGTTCTAATACAAAACCAGGCAAAGACACAGCAAAGAAAGGAAACTTCAAACCAATATCTCTAATAAACATAGATGCAAAATTTCTCTAATAGTTTTTGGTGTAGATTTTAGAGTTTTCTACATGCAAAATAATATCATCTTCAAACAGTGACAATTTGACTTCTTTTCCCATTTGGATGCCCTTTATTTCTTCCTCTTGACTGATTGCTCTGGCTAGGACTTCCAGAATATGTTAAGTAAAAGTGGTATTGCTTTCAGCTTTTCCCTATAATATTGGCTATTGGTTTATTATAAATGAATTTATTATATTGAGGTATGTTCCTTAAATGACTAATTTTTTCACGAAGAGATGTTGAATTTTACCAGATGTCTTTTCTGCATCTGTTGACATAACTGTATGGTTTGGCCATCATTGTGTTAATGTGTATCACATTTATTTATTTGCAAATATTGAACCATCCTTGCCTCCCTGGGATAAATCTCAATTTTTCACAATGAGTAATCTTTTAAATGTGCTTTTGTGTTTGATTTGCTAGTATTTTGTTGATAATTTTTGCAACTAAATTCCATCAGGGGATGTTGGCCTATAGTTTTCTTTTTATTGTTGTATTCTTATCTGTTTTTTTTTTTTTTTTTTTTTTTTTTTTTTTAATCACTGTAATGCTGGCTTCATAGATTGTGTTTGGAAGAATTGCTTCCTCTTCTAATTTTTGGAAATAAAAGGATTGGTATTAATTTTGTTATAAATGTTTGGTAGAATTTTTCAGTGAAGCCATGTGGTCCTGGGTTTTCTTTAATTGGGGGCTATTTATTACTGATTCACTCTTGTTACTTGTTATTAGTCTTTTTAGTTGTCTATTCCTTCAGGATTCAGGCTTGGTAAAGTTCATATGTTTAGGAATTTGTCCATTTCTTCTAGATTATCAAATTTGTTGGCAAATAGTTGTTCATAATACTCTCTAATGAACTTTTATATTTCTGTAGTATCTGTTGTAATGTTTCCCTTTTCTAATTTTATTTATTTGAGTCATCTCTTTTCTTTCTAAATTTAATTTTTGCTAAAAGTTTGTATATTTTATTTTATTTTTTAAATATTTATTTATTTACTTTAGTTGTACACAATGCAATGCATTTTATGTTTACGTGGTGCTGAGGATCGAACCCGGGCCGCACATGTGCGAGGCGAGTGCTCTGCCGCTGAGCCATAACCCCAGCCCCAAAAGTTTGTATATTTTATTGACTGCTTTGAAGAAACAGCTTTTCGTTTCACTGATTTTTTTGTACTATTTTTTAGTTTCCATTTCATTTATTTCTGCTCTGAACTTTATTATGCTTTTTTTAAAATCCACTAATTTGGGGTTTGAATTTTTCTTATTTTGATATTTTCAGGAGATGTAGTAATAGATTGCTTATTTAAAATCCTTCTACTTTTTTGATGTTAACATTGATTATTATAAAATTCCTTTGTAGTGTGAATTTTGGTGTACCTCATCTGTTTTGGTATATTGTGTTGCCATTTTTAATTGCTTTGATAGATTTTTTTTTTTCCTGATTTGTTCCTTGATCCATTGGTTGCTCAAACATCAATTGCTCAATTTACATGTATTTGTATAATTTTCAAAGTTTTTCTTGTTATTGACTTCTAATTTTATTTCATTTTGTTTAGAAAAGATACTCCATATTATTTTGATTTTTAGAGTTTGTTGAGACTTGTTTTGTGGCTTAGGATATGATCTGTCCTGGAGATAATTCCAGGAAATGATTACAGGAGAAGAGAAGGAAAAGTTTATTTTGGATCATGATTTCAGAGATCTCAGTACATAGACAACTGACTCCATAGCTATGGGACCCAGGAAAAGCAGAACAACATGGCAGAAGGGTTTGAAGAGGAAAGCTGCTCAGGACATGACAATCAGGAAGTAGAGAGAGAGGGGGAGAGCTCTGCTTACCAGGGACAAAATATGAATCCCAAAGTCACATGACCAGTGACCTACTTTCTCCAGCCATACCCTACTTGCCTACAGTTACCACTTAGTTAATCCATCAGTGAATTAACCCACTAATCAAGTTATACTTCTCTTAATTTAATCACTTCACTTCTGAAAATTCTCACATTGTTTCACACATGAGCTTTTGAGGGAAAGCTCATATCTAAACAATAACAGATAGATTTGGTCTATAGTATAGTTTAATTCTGCTGTTTCTAGGTTGATTTTGTCTGGATGATCTGTCCATTATTGAAAGTGGGATGTGAAAATACCCAATTATTGTATTGGAGTCTTTCTTTTTCCTTTATGTCCATTAATATTTACTTTATACATTTGTGTGCTCTAATATGAGGTACATATATGTATTTAAAATTATAATTTCCTCTTGCTGAATTGATACATTTATCATTGTGTAATGATCTTTCTTCTCTTTTACTGCTTTTGATATAAAGTCTGTGTTACCTGATATAATCATGGCTACTTCTGCTTTCTTTTGGATTCCATTTTCACACAATATATTATTCCATCCCCACTTTCAGTCTATGTGTATCCTTAGAGGTGAAATGAGTTTCTTGTAAGAAAGATACAGTTAGATCTTATTTTTCACCCAGCTACTCCATGTTTTAAAACTGGAGAATGAATTCCATTTACCTTTAAGATAATTATTAACAGAAAAAGTATTACTATAGCAATTATGTAACTTGTTTTCTATTTTTGTTGTAGTTCCTTTATTTCTTTTCCCCTCTCTTACAGTCTTCTATTGTAGTTAAGTGATTAATTTTAGTAGCATGTTTTGTTTCCTTACTTATTATTTTTTATTTTTCTATTAAAGATTTCTGCTTTGCAGTTACCATGAAGCTTAAGAAACATATCTTTTATTCATAACAAGCTATTTTGAAATGATAGCAACTTAATGTGATCATAAAAACACAGAAACAGGACAAGAGAAACTATACAAATAAGAAAAATCTACACTCACTTTCCATTCTTATTCACATTTTTGGCTTTTGATATGCTATTTTATATCTTTCTATATTGCCTATCTCTTAACATATTAGTGGTTATTAGTATTTTAATTTATTTGTTTTAATCTTTATAATAAAAATTGAATGATTTACATACCATGTTTACCATGGTATTGTTATATGCTGTATTATATGTATGTTATGTTATATGATATGCTATATAATATCATATATGATATATATGGCATAGATATGGTATAGATACAGTATATATGTGATATTTTATATATGTATGCTTTATGACACGGTATGCTATATTATATGTGGTTACAATTTGTATCATTATTCTTTCTAGTGATTTTATACCTTCCCTTATTTACTTCTTACTGTTTAAGGTTTCTTTCAGTTTGAAGAACTTCCTTTTATCGTTTCTTATTGAACAGATCTTTGGAGATGATTTACCTCAGCCTTTGTTTGTCTGGGAATACCTGTATCTCTTTTCAAATTTAACGAATAGTTTTGTTGGCTAAGTAGTCTCAGTTAACAGATATTTCTTTCCTTCAATACTGTGAAAATTTCATGCTATTTTTTCCTGGCCTGTAAGGTTTCTGTTAAGAAACCTACTATCAGGTGAGTTGTTAAGCCCATATTTTGTTTCTTTTCTCTTAAAGCTTTTAGAATCTTCATCTTTCATCTTTAAAAGTTTGATTTTAAGATGTCTTTGGGGTAGACCTAGTTGAATTAAATTCAATTGGTGACCTTTGATCTTTCTCCACCTAGATATTGTATCCTTCTCTAGATTTAAGAAGTTTTCTGTTTATTCGAGTAAATTTTCTACCCCATTGGTATTGTCAAGTTCTTCCTGAGATCCAATAACCTCAATATTTGTGCTTTTAATACCATCCTGAAGTTTCCATAAGCTTTCTTTATCCCTCTGTATTCATTTTTTCTTTTGTCTCTTAGTGTATTTTCCAGACAGCTTGCCTTTGAGCTTACTAGTTATTTCTTCTCTTGATCTATTCTTCTATCATGCTTTAAATTGTGCTGAGTGTATTTTTCAGCTCAAGAATTTCTGCTTGATATTTTTTATGGCTTCCATCTCTGTGCTAAAAATCTATGTTGTTAGGATTCTCTGCTAGAGTATTGAAACATTTCTTTGTGTTTTCTTAAAGCTCACGACAATTTCTTAATATGACTGATTTAAATTTTCTGAAAGTTCTTACATAAAGATTACTATCTGGTCACTTTCTAGCATCATATTAGGGGCACATATGATTTCCTGAGAAGTCTTGATGCTTGTTGGCAAGAAATGTTGAAAGATTAAGCATTTATTACAGTCTTCCTGATCTTGCTTGCTCTGCATGTGTCATGTGTTTGTGTGTGTGTGTGTGTAAGTGTGTGTGTGTGTGTGTTCAGCAATTCTAAATAGTTTGCTTGTTTTCTCTTAGCCTGTAATCACTTTTGCTATTTCTGCACTGGAAGGCACCTAGGTCTAGATTTACCAGGAGTCTTGGTGTGTAGTCTTGATTTTGGTAATAAGGGGAAATCTTAGCACAGGTTTGGGCCAAAAACATTGTTGGTGTGTTGTTTTGAAAGGAACAAGAGAGTTTCTGTTTGTGGTCTGTTCTCATCTGTTTCTCCCTAGGGACAGGGTATTTCCAGATGACTCATCCATTTTTGGTCTATGGTCAGGCACTATGAGATTTTTTCCCCATTCAAGGGAAAGTCACCTTTGGTGGACCATCCCTTGGTTCCTATGTCAAACTATGACCACCAACGCTACCAAGGTGTGTCACATCCTGAGCCGACAATCCAACAAGACTACTGGGATAGGACCAAGGTCTATGCCACTATGGGACTGTCTATTGCTGAAGTGAATCCATGGCCCAAGACCACTGCAACCATCCACAAATGATATTAGCAGGAACAGAAGCCCAATAGGCAGAGGCTATGTGTCTTTCTGGCACTGGAACTGTTCCAGAGGTTCTGTCCACAGGAGATTCTGGGGGTGGGGACTTTTAGGATCTATTCAGTGTTAGGTTTTATTAGCCCAGCACTTAGTTCTAGGACAAAGTCTTGTACTTACTACTTCGTATTACCCTCAGAAAATGGAGTCATGCAACATGCTATTGTGATAGTGTTGGTAAATGTAGGCCTTTGGCCACCTAGGGCTAAACTAAGTGGAATTGTACCTTAGTGTCATAGCCACAAAGACCTGCACAGGCTCAGGAGTGCACCAAGACCTATCTCACAGCTGGTAGTGATGAAGGCCAAAATACAAGTCCACCCCACTGGGTTAAAGGCCTCTGCTTAGTACAGGAGTAGTTCTAGAGTCCTGCCTTTGATAGCTGTGTTGCCCCAGGTGTGGTAATAGGTGTTGAACACAGTCTTTTGGTTACCAAGGCTGATGCTAAGCTTTGGCTTAGTCTTACAGCCACAGGAGCTTACAATGTGGAGGAGGACAGGTACACTGGGCCCACTCTAAAGCTGGAATTTATATAAGCCAATATTGAGTCTGTTCCACTGGAGCACAGGTCTCCAGCTGATCCCAATTGTTGCCAAAGTGTTGTCTGGACGCTCTGACATGCATATGGGGCCTTCAGTTTCCACTGGGTGCTGGGTCTCAGCACTGCAGACTAGCACTGGCACCCTTGACAAAACCTTCTGATATTATTTGTGCCCTACTCCCCAGGGGGTATACTGTTGCTTCCCACTTTATAACAAAATTTGGAAGAGGGATGGTGGAAGCCAACAGCTACCTAGCTTAATGAAGTTCCTGAAACTCAGTCCACTAGTATTGATTTAGCAGTTAAGGTTGTGGGACTTTGTCTAGCCCTGGGTTTCACCACTGAAATGCCTGGAATTAATTCTCATGCCCTCCCCCAAGCAGAAGACGTCTCTCTCCATGATGGGCTGTTTGGAGTAGGGGAGAAGGATAATGTCAGCAACACTTTCATTGCTGTCTTCTTCAAAGATCGGTTTTGTTATACTAAAAGAATGTAGCAAGTTCTCACATTTGATTTCCTTAGCCCTTGTGAGGGTAATTTGATGCATGAAAAACTGCTTAACTTGGAATGTCTATGGAGAGACAATTGCTGGAAGATCTTACTCAGCCACCATCTATATTCCTATTTTTTTTGTATTCCTTTAGACATACTGGGTAAAGGATTTTTTCAAAAACATTCAAGTAGAATTTTAATTAAAAAATAATGAGTTGCTTTTGCTTTCTGGGGGAAAAAATAATGTACACCATGGTTTTATGTTATAACTGAAAATGTTATGTTTACTACAATTTTTGACTCAAGAATTATTGTCTCAATCTTAAGAAACTTTTGTCATAGAATATAATTAATATTTAGTTTACTAGGTGCTATGTGGTATGTAAATATTATGTACAGTCACTTTTTAACATACTTATTAGCAAAAATGTTTTCTAATTACATATAACTTATGATTATGAATCTAAATAGATAAGGATATTTTCAAAGTTTGAATTCATGCCAAAGAACCTAATGTCAATATTTCAGATGCTGAGATTTTATTCCGTCACAGTTCCCTGAAACTCTCTTTTGCCTTCCTTTATTCTGGGGACTGGGAAGCAAAATTAACATCATTCCAGTCTCTTTCATAATCTCTTTATAAAATAAACCAGGTATATTAGCTATCTTCATATTACTACAACAAAATACCTAAGGAAACATAAAGATAAAGGGTTTATTTAGCTCACAGTTTCAGAGGTTGAAAAGTCCAAGATTAAGTGGCCCCACTGGTTTTTTATTATCACAAGGGTGACATATCATGGCAGGAATGTATGTAAGAATAAAAGTCACATCTCAAACCAGAAAGCAGAGACTGAGAGACTGGGGTCTTACCATACATTTAAAAGGGCATGCCTCCAATGACCTAAGGACATCCCCTGAGCCCTAACTCTTAAAAGTCGACAACATTTTTCAATACCTCCACCCTAGGAACAATCCTTTGTATATGAAACTTTAGGTGAAACTACCCATATTCAATTGCACCAGAATACATATTTTTGGCCAGTAGAACATGGAAGAATTCTTCAAGCTTTACTTCCTAAATGAATGGTCTAAATCTCTTGAAAAAAAAAAAAAGACTTTTGCATTTGACATTTCCATTTCTGTTTCCTCCTGTGTATTATGTTAACACACTGATTGGAATTACAACAACACTCATTTTCCAAGATGGGGAAAAGTACATATAAAGAAGAGAAGAGAAGGAAAATGAAAGAAATTGAAAAGCTTTGTTCCATGGTGACACACTTAAGCAGCTTTGCTTTACCTGCACTACCTACCTTGAGATTTTTGGTTGAATAAGACTGACTACCTTATTATCCTGATAAAGAAGAAAATACATGAAATGGAGGTCCAAGATGGGGGGGCTAGAGGGAGGCTGCATTCCTTGTCACTCTGTGAGCTGGGATTTAAGCAGTGGAAATACTGTTTCTCTGTGAGTTATTAGAGGACTCCGATAGCTGTTCCCACACAGGAATCCTAGCCACTGTGTCCACACAGGTCCCCTAGCCTCAGCGTCTGCACAAGATGCCCGGCCACCCACCCGCGCAAGACCCCCAGGCTGCTGCTATGATATGGACCACCATCTACCATCATGGGGCTCCCCCAGTTGCCTCCATCTTGAGTACACTGCCATAATTGTCTGCACCTGGGGACACTGGACAGGGTCTGGAAACAGCTGTTAGCCACAACACTGCACTCCACAGAGTTGCATCTTCAAACATGCCACCCAATGCCACTACCCAGCCTGACCCAACACCCCATCTCTGAAAGCAGCCATCTTCATCTTGGGACACTTGTCACCAACTTGGGTTATCCTTGCTACCACCATCACCATCTTTAGTTGGGGCAACTCCCAGTTTGGCACACTGGCTGGGGCCTAGAAGCAATAACAAGGTACCTATAGTTCCCTAACTCACTCCTCTTCCCAATAGCCACTATCTCAGCACAGTGTTTGAGGCTACAGGCTGGTCAATAGCTCGCAAAGCCTGGTCCTAATCTGCCCAGTACAAAACAGTTCTCGTGACAGGTATGCAGGCCCCAGAGCATAGCCCACAAGACCTCTGAAAGGAGAGGTTCCTGATTGGGAAGGAGAAAGGGAGAGGGTGAGTGAGATACAGTTTAGAGGCTGAAGTGGAGACAAGGAATTGTGAGGTCTACAGGCAATATAATGAGATAAGACCAGGAGTCCACATCACATAAGCAGGCCCCAAAGGAGATCCTTGGGGTGCAGCCTCCCAATGGGGACTGGAAAATGCTATACCTCACCGCCAGGAGTTTTACCTCCCAAATCAACACTCCCACCCTAGTAACCTACACCATCCTGAGGGTGGAGATACCAGCAAACAACAGACAGCCCAACCTATTGGATGAGAAGGGAACCAGGAAACATACTGAACTCCAACAGAAACAATCCTTTATTTTTCCTTTGAGATTATTTTTCTTCTTTCTTTTTCATTTGTTTTTCCTTTTTCTTTTCTCTCTCTCTCTTTTCTCTTCCCTCACATCCCCAACATTTGCAAAACCGAGTACTTTTCATGGATTAGGCTACAGAGGACTGGGATGTCTGAATAGTGTATTTTAGTTGGTTGTACAGTATTTTATCTCCTATTTTTACATTTTTAATTTTTCTTAATTTTTATGTTTGTTTGTTTGTTGTACTGTCTCTGTTGTCTTCCCACTTACTTGTCTCCCCAAAAGCATATTCTTTCTTTTATCCTGCTACTAGACAAGTTCTTTTGATTCCTCTTTCACACTTCCTAAGATCTAATATCCCTATATCCTCACCTCCTACTTCCTTAACATCTCATCCTACATCCCATCCCCAGTTCTCCCTTTGTCCACCATCAGACACTGTAGACTTTTTTTTGCAAACCTACTGTTTATATTGTAGGTAATAAGTGAACTCACCATTTCTGTATATTGTGACAAATTGTAAACATCTTATAGGAGCTATTTGGTTTAATCTCTATATTGTTTGTATTGAGATCTGTTAATATTAATCTCCCCCTTAAAGGAGATGTATTGGAACCCTGCAGGGACAGTACAAACCTATAGGATAAAAACTGTAATAACTTGGATCCTCAGTGCTAGAAGGGAAGACACATGAACTATGAAAAAACAAGGGAATAAAGTGCCCCAAACAAACCAAGATGCTATATTATTAGAATCCATGATCAACACAGCAAAAGAAATGTCAGAGGGAGGGATCCAAGATGGCGGATTAGAGGAAGCCGCACTTCAGGGCAGCTCCGTGGAAAGAATCCAACAAAGCAGATAAATTGCATTTCATCATATATATATAGGCTGAAAATACCGATCTCCTGGATGGTTTGATTACCACTACCAGAGAGAGAAAGAGACAAGCTGTCTGCAGCTGCTGGAGCCGCAAGGCTTCTGCAAAACCGCCTGGGTGGTGCACAGGGCGTGCGAAACAAAGTCAGTGTGGGGAGACCGCGCTGCGACTGCAACCCCAGCCATACTCACAGCACACCAGCGTGAAACCGGCGATAAAAACCAGCGATAACAGCCAGCGGAATTGGTGCTGGGGAACCACGGGAGACCTTGGGGCTACAACACCAGTTCAAATCCACACTCCGCCAGGACGCGACCCTCAGCAGTAGGGCCCTGAACAGAGTGGCACAGAGACCTGCAAACAGCAAGCAGGGGCAGAGTGGAACGGGCCACAGTCCGAAGCAGTGCTGTCTGCACCACAGTCACAGTTGTGGCTTCCCGGTGCCACTTCGGCAGGGAGACATCCACCCAACGGCTTTGAAATCGATCGGCGAGGATACGGGAGTCTGCGGAGCTGCTGTTGACTGGAAGGAGAGCACCGCCATCTTTGAAAGCTGCAGTGGCTGACCCAGACAAAGGGGAGGAGACGGAGAGCTACAGCTGCAGGCATCCAGGGACTCTCCAGCTCTCTGAAGACAACGCACAATTGGGTGAGGCTCGGGTGGCCAGCAGGGGAAGGCGTTTCTGAGGCCAGTGCAGCGGCCACAAGAAACTGCAACTGTGGGTGGGCTTGGGGAGGGGGTGCCTTCTGGAGGGTCCCGTTCCCAGTGCCATTCATCTGCTGACACACACAAACCCCCTGGGCCACTCCTTCACTGAACCATACAGCCACTGGCCTAAGATGCAGCCTTGATTTCACTAACAGGATCACAGACTGTCTAGAAGTGATCCAATAACAATTGGTTTGAACTGGAAAGGAAAAAAAAGAGGGGGGCTTCCCAGGGCCCGTTTTGTCTGAGACTTGGAGTTCGACTTTTTTTTTTTTTTCTTCTCTTTTTGTTGGTTTGTTTGTTTTGTTGGATTGCAGGGAGGTTTTTTTTTGTTTATTTGTTTGCTTCTTTTTCTTTTTCTTTTTTTGGCTTTGTTTTGTTCTGCTTTTTTTTTTTTTTCTTCCTTCCGCATTGATTGTTAATGTGTTTGTTTGCTTCCGCTCCTTTTTTCTTTCCTTCTTTTCTTCCTTCTCACTCTTGTATCTTTTCTTCCTCCTTCATCTTTCATGTTTACATCCTGCCAGTGCATACTAAACAGAGGCAAAAACAAGTTATATGCAGAACTTGGAATTTCTAGAACCGGCGCAAATGAACTGGGTAGCAAAGTGGTGTTATATATAGTTTACTCTCTATTTCCTTGATTCTCTCTCTCCTCTCTCTTACACCAATTCCTACTCTTTTATCATTTTTTTTTTTTTCCAACTTACTTTATATCTTACTTTATATATAAATCGGTCTTTCCACCTAATTGTCAACTCCATTCTCTTTCTTCCATCGTCTACTGATACTAAACCACTTCCACTAAACCACTTCAATAGATATCTCTTTTCATACTTTCCAAGAAAGAACAATTCAAGACACTTCCTTCTTCCTAAACATAACACCTCTGTATCTAATACTTGAAGCTATAAAACCCTATCAGAAGCGTACAGAGTAAATTGGAAATAATATCTGGGTTAACCAAATCTGTACATTGTGATCAAACTTGGATTTTCTGAATAGAAAGTGTTAGGTTTTAAAAGTGTAAAGGAATTATAAGGTGATCTGATAGCATTGTACTACAGGAACAACATAAGGCTTTAAGGTAAAATCGAAATAGTCAAGGTCCCACAGTGCAGGAAGAATAGGCACACAAGCAACATGAAAAAACATGGAAAGAAAATGACACAAACAAATCAAGATACCTCATCAGTAGATGTCGGGGCAAGCACAGTTGGTCAAATGCCAGAGATGGAATTTAGAAATTACATATGCCAAATGTTTATGGAACTTAAGAATGAACTCAAAAATGAGATGAGGGAGCAGGTACAGGAGGCAAAAGATCATTTTGACAAAGAACTCCAAAAACAAATACAGGAAGTAAAAGATTACTTCAATAGGGAAATAGAGGCTCTAAAGAGAATCCAAAGAGAAATTCCAGAAATGAAAGAAGCAATAAACCAAAATAAAAGCTCAATTGAAAACATCTCCAACAGAATAGAAGACTTGGAAGAAAGAACATCAGACAATGCAGATAAAATATATGTCCTACAGAAGAATTTAGACCATACAGCAGAACTTCTTAGAAATCAAGAACATAACATCCAAGAATTATGGGACAGCATAAAAAAAACAAACTTAAGAGTGATCGGCATAGAGGAAGGGGCAGAGTTTGAAGCCAAAGGAATGAATAATCTATTTAACAAAATAATTACAGAAAATTTTCCAAACTTGAGGAATGAATGGGAAAACCAAGTTCAAGAGGCCTACCGAACACCAAACAAACAAAATCTCAACAGATCCACACCAAGACACATTATAATGAAAATGCCTAATACACTGAGCAAGGAGAGAATACTAAAAGCCACAAGAGAAAGGAAGCAAATTACATATAGGGGGAAACCAATCAGACTATGTTCAGATTTTTCAACCCAGACCATAAAAGCAAGAAATCCTGGAATAGCATATTTCAAGCTCTGAAAGAAAAGGTATGCCAACCAAGAATCTTATATCCAGCAAAATTAAGCTTTAGATTCCAAGATGAAATAAAAACCTTCCACGACAAGCAAAAGTTAAAAGATTTCACAACTCGAAAGCCAGCACTTCAGAGCATCCTGGGCAATATTTTTCATGAAGAAGAAGAGAAAGATGATAACGAAAATCAAAAAAGGGAGATATTAAACTAAAGGAAATACCAACCAGAAGAGAAACCAAATCAAGCTAAAGACCATAATTCAAATAATAATGGATGGGAATAAAAATCAAATCTCAATAATAACCCTGAATGTTAATGGCCTAAATCGCCAATCAAAAGACACAGATTATCAGAATGGATTAAAAGAAATGACCCATTATTTTATTCTCTCTTATTGCTGAGAGAGAATAAAATAATGGCATTTGCAGGTAAATGGATGAAGTTGGAGAATATAATGCTAAGTGAAATTAGTCAATCTCAAAAATCCAAGTACCGAATGTTTTTCTCTGATAAAGGAGGCTGGTTCACAGAGTTGTTGGAAGGGGGTACATAGGATCAGAGGAACACTAGAATGGTCAACGGAAAGGGAGGAGAGGGAGGGAGTAAGGGGGGGGTTGGAAAAAAAATTGGTGGTTGAATGAGATGGATATCATTATCCTAAATGCATGATTGAAGATCTGAATGGTACTTATATACTTTGTATACAAGCAGTTGTATGTAAAAAGATACTATACTTGTGCATGATGAATAAGTAAATAAATAATAAAAAAAAAAAAAAAAAAAAGAAATGACCCCACAATTTGCTGTCTCCAAGAAACACACCTCATAGAAAAAGACATCAACAGACTGAAAGTGAAAGGCTGGGAAAAGTCTTATCACTCACATGGCCGGCGGAAGCAAGCAGGGGTTTCCATTCTCATATCAAATAAGGTAGACTTCAAACCAAAACTAATCAAGAAGGACAAAGATGGATATTTCTTATTACTTAAGGGAACCATCCATCAACAGGATATAACAATCATAAATCTGTATGCCCCACATAATGGAGCACCTACATTCATCAAACAAATGCTTCTTAAGTTCTAGAGTAAAATAGACCACAACACAGTTATTCTAGGGGACTTCAACACACCTCTCTCACCAATGGATAGATCATCCAAACAAAAGCTAAACAAAGAAACTTTAAGCCTCCTCAAAACAATTAACAATTTAGACCTAACGGACATATATAGAATATTTCATCCCTCAGTAAATGAATACACACTTATCTCAGCAGCACATGGCTCCTTCTCCAAAATAGACCATATATTATGTCACAAGGCAACTCTCAGCAAATATAAAAAAATAGAGATACTACCCTGCATGCTATCGGACCATAAAGGGATGAAATTGGAAACCAACGACAAAACAAGGAATAAGAAAAACTACTCCATCAACTGGAAGCTAAACAACATGCTACTGAATGAACAAGGGGTTGAAGAAGACATCAAAGAGAGATCAAAAAATTCCTAGAGGTAAATGAGAACACAGATACATCATATAGAAATCTCTGGGACACTATGAAGGCAGTAGTAAGAGGAAAATTCATTGCACTGAGCTCATTCCTTAAGAGGAAAAAAAACCAACAAATAAATGACTTAACATCACGCCTCAAAGCATTAGAAAAAGAAGAACAGACCAACACCAAGAGCAGTAGAAGACAGGAAATAATTAAAATCAGAGCAGAAATTAATGAAATTGAGACTAAGGAAACCATTCAAAGAATTGACAAGACTAAAAGTTGGTTCTTTGAAAAAATAAACAAAATTGACAGACCCTTAGCGATGCTAACGAAAAGAAGAAGAGAAAAAACTCAAATTACTAACATTCGTGATGAAAAAGGGAATATCACAACAAACACCTCAGATATACAGAATATAATTAGAAATTACTTTGAAAACTTGTACTCTAATAAAATAGAAAATACTGAATGCATTGACAGATTTCTAGAGTCATATGATTTGCCTAACCTGGATGTGGAGGCTATACACAATTTAAACAGATCAATTACAAGCAAAGAAATAGAAGATGTCATCAAAAAGCTACCCAAGGAAAAGTCCAGGACCTGATGGGTTTACAGACGAGTTCTATAAGACTTTCAAAGAAGAACTAATACCAATGCTCTTCAAACTATTTCAAGAAATAGAAAAAGAGGGAGCTCTTCCAGACTCTTTCTATGAGGCCAATATTACATTAATTCCAAAGCCAGGCAAAGACACATCCAAAAAAGAAAACCTCAGGCCCATATCTTTAATGAACATAGATGCAAAAATCTTCAACAAAATCCTGGCAAATCGGATACAAAAACATATCAAAAAGATAGTGCACCACGATCAAGCGGGGTTTATCCCAGGGATGCAAGGCTGGTTCAACATTCGGAAATCAATAAACATAATACATCACATCAATAGACTTAAAGACAAAAATCATATGATCATCTCGATTGATGCAGAAAAAGCATTTGACAAAATACAACACCCCTTTATGTTCAAAACACTGGAAAAACTAGGAATATCAGGAACATATCTTAACATTATAAAAGCTATTTATGCAAGGCCCCGAGCTAACATTATCTTAAATGGAGAAAAATTGAAAGCATTCCCTCTAAAAACTGGAACAAGACAGGGATGCCCCCTTTCACCACTGCTATTTAACATAGTACTGGAAACTCTGGCCAGAGCAATTAGACGAAAGAAATTAAAGGGATCAAGATAGGAAAAGAAGAGCTCAAATTAGCACTATTTGCTGATGACATGATAATCTACCTAGAAGACCCTAAAAACTCTACCAGAAAACTTTTACAACTAGTAAACGAATTTGGCAAAGTTGCAGGATACAAAATTAATACACACAAGTCAAAGGCATTTATGTACATCAGTGACAAAGACTCTGAAAGGGAAATGATGAAAACTACCCCATTTACAATAGCATCAAAAAAAAAAAAAAAAAAATACCTGGGAATCAACCTAACGAAAGAGGTGAAAGACCTTTATAACGAAAACTATAGAACACTAAAGAAAGAAATCGTGGAAGACCTCATAAGATGAAAAGACCTACCTTGCTCTTGGATTTGTAGAATTAATATTGTCAAAATGTTCATACTACCAAAAGCATTATACAGATTTAATGCAATTCCAATCAAAATCCCAATGTCATTCTTCAAAGAAATAGAAAAAGCAGTCATGAAATTCATCTGGAAAAATAAGAGACCCAGAATAGCCAAAGCAATCCTGAGCAAGAAAAGTGAAGCAGGGGGCATCACCATACTGGACTTTAAATTATACTATAGAGCAATAGTAACAAAAACAGCATGGTATTGGCACCAAAACAGACTGGTGGACCAATGGTACAGAATTGAGGATACAGAGACTAATACATATAATTACAGCTATCTTATATTAGACAAAGTTGCCAAAAATGTACAGTGGAGAAAAAATAGCCTCTTCAACAAATGGTGCTGGGAAAACTGGAAATCCATATGCAACAAAATGAAATTAAACCTTTATCTCTCACCATGCACAAAACTCAATTCAAAGTGGATCAAGGACCTAGGAATTAGACCAGAGACAATATACCTAATAGAAGAAAAAGTAAGCTCCAATTTCCAACATGTTGGATTAGGCCCCAAGTTCCTTAATAAGAATCCTGTAGCGCAAGAATTACTACCAAGAATTAATGAATGGGATAGATTTAAGCTAAAAAGCTTCTTTTCAGCAAAAGAAACAATCAGTGAGGTGAATAGAGAGCCAACTAATTGGGAACAAATATTTAATACATGCACATCAGATAGAGCACTAATCTCTAGAATATATAAAGAACTCAAAAAACTTTACACTATAAAAACAAATAACCCAATCAATAAATGGGCTAAGGAATTGAGAAGACACCTCTCAGAAGAAGATACATGATTAATCAACAAATACATGAAACAATGTTCAACATCACTGGCAATTAGAGAAATGGAAATCAAAACTACTCTAGATTTCACTTCACTCCAGTCAGAATGGCAGCTATCAAGAACATAAGCAACAATAAATGTTGGAGAGGATGTGGGAAAAAAGGCACACTCATACATTGCTGGTGGGACTGCAAAATGGTGCAACCGTTATGGAAAGCAGTATGGAGATTTCTTGGAAAACTGGGAATGGAACCATCCTATGACCCAGCCATCCCACTCCTGGGTCTATTCCCAAAGGACTTAAAAACGGCATATTACAGTGACACAGCTATCTCAATGTTTGTAGCTGCACAATTCACAATAGCTAGGTTGTGGAACCAACCTAGATGTCCCTCAGTAAATGAGTGGATTAAGAAAATGTGGTATATATGCACAATGGAATTTTACTCAGCAATAAAGGAAAACAAATTAATGGCATTTGCAGGTAAATGGATGAAGTTGGACGACATAATGCTAAGTGAAGTTAGTCAATCTCAAAAATCCAAGTACTAAATGTTCTCTCTTATATAATGAGGTTATTTCAAAGTATTGTTGGATGGGGGTACATAGGAGGATTAGAGGAACTCTAGAATGGTCAAGGGAAGGGAGGGTAAGGGAGGGAGCAAGAGGGGAGGGAGGGGGAGAAAAGAAAAAAAAAAGGTGGTTGAATGAGACGGATATCATTTTCCTTAATGCATGATTGAAGAACTGAATTGTACGAATATACTTTGTATACAAACAGTTGTATGTAAAAGGATACTAAATATATGCACTATGAGTTGTACATATTAAAAATTATAAAAATAAAATTAAAAAAAATAAAAAAAATATATGTAACCTTTGCCCCCCCAAAAAAAATCTGATTAATATACTTTGCATTTAGTAGATGCTCAATAAATATTTATTGTATTGATAAAAAGAAAGAAATGTCAGAGAAGGAGTTCAAGATGTACATAATTAAAATGTTCTGTGAATTAAAGGATGATATAACAGAGCAATTATAGGCAGCAAAAATCATTTCTATAAAGTGCTACCTAAACAAATACAGGAAGCAAAGGATTACTTCAATAAGGATATAGAAATTCTAAAATAAAGAAAACCATCAAACAGAAATCCTTGAAATGAAGGAAACAATAAACAAAATTACAAGCTTAATAGAAAGCATCATCAACAGATTAGATCAGTTGGAAGACAGAACCTCAGACAGTGAAGACAAAATATATAATCTTGAAAATAAAGTTGACCACACAGTGAAGATGCTATAAATCATGAACAGAATATTCAAGGACAACATAGGACAAGACATCCACAGACTGAAGGTGAAAGGTTGAGAAAGAAACCTACCACACACATGAATGGTGTAAACAAGCAGGGATTTCCATCCTCATATCAAATAAAGTAGACTTCAAGTCAAAGTTAATCAAATGGAATAAAGAGACCAAATTTAACATAAAAAGACCAAATTTAAGAATTACTTGGATAGAGGAAGGCATAGAGTTATAAACCAAAGTTATAAACCAAAATGAACAATCTAGTCAATGAAATAATATTAGAAAAATTTCCAAACATGAAGAATTTTTTGGAAAATCCAATACAAGAGGCTTACAGGACACCAAATGTACAAAATCACAATAGATCTTCACCAAGGCATATTATAATAAAAATGCCTAACATAAAAAATAATTAGAGAATTTTAAATGCCACAAGAGAAAGGAATCAAGTTACATATAGGGGGAAAACAATTAGGATCTCTGCAGATTTCTCAACTCAGACCCTCAAAGCTAGAAGAGCCTGGAATAATATGTACCAAGCTCTGAAAGAAAATGGATAAAAAGAGCCTGCGGGCCCTTCGACCTGTGGGCAGAGTTGCCAGTTCAGCAGCTGGCTTAAATTCCCAGTTTGGCCTGCCTGCGTGAGATCCTGGTTCCACCTGCGGGCCCTGCGACCTACGGATGGAATTCCCAGTTCAGACTGCCAGCATAAGTTCCCAGTTTGGCCGGCGGGCCCTGGGAACTGTGGGCAGAGTTCCCAGTTCAGCGGCTGGCTTAAGTTCCCAGTTCGGCCTGCCCTGTGAGATCCCGGTTCCGCCAGTGGGCCCTGTGACCTATGGACGGAATTCCCAGTTCAGAATGCCAGTGCATCCTCCCTGAAGGAGAGTCCCAGTCACCAGTTCGCCTGGCCTCCAGGGCCCAGAGTAGAGCTCCCTGCTGCTTCACGCAGGACTCTACCTGAGGAAAAGCTCCCTCCACTCCTGGGGGAAGTGCGACCTGCACAGCTGCAACCAGAACAAGAGGTGAAGTGCAACCTGCCCAGCTGTGACCAGAACAAGAGGTAGGCACCCACCGAGCCACTCTTCCGCTGTGCCATTCTGCAACTGGCCAAAGGTGCAGCCTTGACTCCACTAACAGGATCACTGACTGGACTTGAACCAAGTCAATTGTCTTAATCTGGAAGGGAAAAAAGAAGGGCTTCCAGGGTCCATTTTGTTTGAGACTGGTTCCTGGGTTCAACTTTTGTTTGTTGATTATTTTTTGGGGGGGGGGGTTGTTTGTTTTTAATTTGTTTTTGTTTTGATTGACAGTGTGTTTGTTTGTTTGCTTCTGCTCCTCTTTCTTTCTTTTCTTCCTTCTCACTTTTGTATTTTTTCTTCTTCCTTCATCTTCCCTATTTACACCCTGCCATTGCATACTCAACAGAGGCAAAAACAAGTTATATGCAGAAATTGGGAGTTCTAGAACAGGTACAATTGAAATATAGAGCAAAGTGGTGTTATATATAGTTTATTCTCTATTTTCTTGACTCACTCTCTCTCTCCTCTCTCTTACACTAATTTCTACTCCTTTGTCATTTTTTTCTTTTCCATTTTTCTTTATTTCTTCTCTCAACCGCTGCATAAGTTAGGTTTATATATAAATTGGATTTTCCACATAAGCATTCACTCCATTCTCTTTCCTCTCTCGTCAGCTGATACTAAAAACCACTTCCATAAAACTCTCTTCTCATTCTTTCTAAGAAAGAGCAATTCAGTATACTCATTTCCTTCTTCCTAAACATATCACCTATGTGTCCAATTCTTGAAACTATAAAACCCCATCAGAAGTGTACAGAGTAAATTGGAAACAATATCTGGCTTAACTAATTCTGTACATTGTGATCAAACTGGGATTTTCTGAATAGAAAGTGTTTGATTTTAAGGTGTAAAGGAAATATAAGGGGATCTGATATCATTGTACTACAGGAGCAAAATAAGGCTTTAAGGTAAAATCAAAATAGTCAAAGTCTCACAGTGCAGGAAGATAAGACACACAAGCAATATGAAGAAACAAGGGAAGAAAGTGACACAAACAGATGAATATACCTCCTCAGTAGATTCCATTTCACAGTTGGTGAAATGCCAGAGATGGAATTTAGAAATTACATATTCCAAGTGTTTGCAGAACTGAAGAATGAACTAAAAAAATGAGATGAGGGAGCAAATACAGGAGGTGAAAGATCATTTTGACAAAGAACTCTGTAAACAAATACAGGAAGTAAAAGATTACTACAATAGGGAGATAGGGGCTCTAAAGAGAAACCAAACAGATATTCCGGAAATGAAAGAAGCAATAAAACAAAATAAAATCTCAATCCAAAGTATCACCAACAGAGTAGATCACTTGGAAGAAAGAACCTCAGACAATGAAGACAAAATATATATCCTTGAGAAAAATCTAGATTACATAGCAAAAATGGTAAGAAACCAAGAACAGAACATTCAAGAATTATGGGATAACATAAAAAGACCAAATTTAAGAGGATTGGGGTAAAGGAGGGGGCAGAGTTTCAAGCCAAAGGAATGAGTAATTTATTTAAAGAAATAATTACAGAAAATTTTCCAAACTTGAGGAATGAATGGGAAAACCAAGTTCAAGAGGCTTAACGAACACCAAACATACAAAATCACAACAGATCCACACCAAGACACATTATAATGAAAATGCCTAATATACTGAGCAAGGAGAGAATATTAAAAGCCACAAGAGAAAGGAAGCAGATTACATATAGTGGGAAACCAATCAGACTATGTTCAGACTTTTCAACCCAGACCTTAAAAGCAAGAAGATCCTGGAATAGCATATTTCAAGCTCTGAAAGAAAAGGGATCTCAAGCAAGAATCTTATATCCAGCAAAATTGAGTTTTAGATTTGACGATGAAATAAAAAACTTCCATGATAAGCAAAAGTTAAAAGATTTCACAACTCGAAAGCGACCACTTCTGAACATTCTGGGCAAAATTTTTCATGAAGAAGAAGAGAAAAATAACAATGAAAATCAACAAAGGGAGATATTAAACTAAGGGAAATACCAATCAGAAGAGAAACCAAATTAAACCAAAGACCATAATACAAATAAAAATGGATGGGAATAAAAATCACATCTCAATAATAACCCTGAATGTTAATGGCCTAAACTCGCCATTCAAAAGACACAGATTATCAGAATGGATTAAAAGAAATGACCCAACAATTTGCTGTCTCCAAGAAACACACCTTGTAGAAAAAGACATCAATAGACTGAAGGTGAAAGGCTGGGAAAGTCTTATTACTCACATGGCATGCGGAAGCGAGCAGGGGTTTCCATTCTCATTTCAAATAAGGTTGACTTCAAGCCAAAGCTAATCAAAAGGGTCAAAGGTGGATATTTCTTCCTACTTAAGGGAGCCATTCATCAACAGGATATAACAATTATAAATCTATATGCCCCAAATAATGGAGCACCTACATTCATCAAACAAACGCTTCTCAAGTTCAAGAGTAAAATAGACCACAACACTGTTATCCTAGGGGACTTCAACACACCTCTCTCACCAATGGATAGATCATCCAAACAAAAGCTAAACAAAGAAACTTTAGGCCTCCTTAAAACAGTTAATAACTTAGACCTAACCGACATATATAGAATATTTCATCCCTCAGTAAATGAATACACTTTTTTTCTCAGCAGCACATGGCTCCTTCTCCAAAATAGACCATATATTATGTCACAAGGCAACTCTCAGCAAATATAAAAAAATACAGATACTACCCTGCATGCTATCAGACCATAAAGGGATGGAATTGGAAATCAACAACAAAACAAGGAATAAGAAAAACTAGTCCATCAACTGGAAGCTAAACAACATGCTACTGAATGAACAAGGGGTTGAAGACGACATCAAAGAGTAAAAAATTCCTAGAGGTAAATGAGAACACAGATACAACGTATAGAAATCTCTGGGACACTATGAAGGCAGTAGTAAGAGGAAAATTCATTGCACTGAGTTCATTCCTTAAAAGGAAAAAACAACAAAAACAAATAAATGACTTAACATCACACCTCAAAGCTCTAGAAAAAGAAGAACAGATCAACACCAAGAGCAGTAGAAGACAGGAAATAATTAAAATCAGAGCAGAAATTAATGAAATTGAGACTAAGGAAACAATTCAAAGAATTGACAAAACTAAAAGTTGGTTCTTTGAAAAAATAAACAAAACTGACAGACCCTTAGCGATGCTAACGAAAAGAAGAGAAAAAACTCAAATTACTACCATTCATGATGAAAAAGGGAATATCACAACAAACACTTCCGATATACAGAAGATAATTAGAAATTACTTTGAAAACTTGTACTCTAATAAAATAGAAAATACTGAATGCATTGACAGATTTCTAGAGTCATATGATTTGCCTAAACTGGATCTGGAGGCTATACACAATTAAAACAGATCGATTACAAGCAAAGAAATAGAAGATGTCATCAAAAAGTTACCAACAAGGAAAAGTCCAGGACATGATGGGTTTACAGCTGAGTTCTACAAGACTTTTAAAGAAGAACTAATACCAATGCTCTTCAAACTATTTCAAGAAATAGAAAAAGAGGGAGCTCTTCCAGACTCTATGAGGCCAATATTACATTAATTCCAAAGCCAGGCAAAGACACATGTTGCTGCCTGAAGCGGAAACCGCTTGGAGCAATGAACGCCGCAGGAAAATTCGGAGGCAGGATGAAAATGAAAAAAGGCCTTTTATTCTTCTTCTCTCTCCGGCTCCAGCAATCACTCCAAACGCTCTAACTCCAACCAACACCTTCTTCTTCTTCCCTCACACACTCACCAAACTCACCCAGTTATATACATATAGCTTTAACAAGGACACGTGCTTACAGCTCGAGCTTACAGGTGCGTCGCGCAGTGTTCACGGGCATACAAAGATTCCTTGAATAATGTATTACTATCAGGTGGAAACTAGAACATCTTTTATGGCTCTCAGCTAACCGCAATCTTTAGCTATCTCCTTGATTATAGGCTCCTTCATTTCCCCCTTTTAGTTTTAAAAGAGGGGATGTTCTAGGACGTCCATGTGCAACCGACATTCTTACCCGTCATGGGAGTCTAGGCTGTCCTGACTCCTGGCTTAGGTTGACATGCCGGCCACATTAGACTGTCCCGTGCAACTGTGCCGTGTCTTAGGTTGTCCCCTTCTGGGGATCTTACCCGTCATAGGCTAACCAGCCATCCAATAGAGCCCTTCAGGATCGACTGTGTGTTGACTAACAGCCGTCCAATTTTCAGGAGATGCTGCGGCTTTAAGGCGGCAAGCCTACTGCTGACGAGCCAAGTTTCCATAGCGTATCAGGTTCTTTAAGCCAATCAGCTGCCCTTAGTTTCATCAAGTAACACACTGAGTTCTCTTAGACAAATACCCGCAAGGCATTGTCCTGTAATGTCCCAAAATAATGGAAAATCAAAATGTCCATAAGTTATAACACAAAGATTCAGGAGGCCCCATGCATGCAGAGCAGAGGCCACACTGCTGGTTAGGTTGTTTGATGCTTGAGCAGCAGGGATGCTTGCAGCGACCGCGGTCCCTGCAGTTGTAGCAGCAGCCGTCTTTTTTATGTCTAGACATTTCCACCGGCAAATCTTCAGGGCCCGCTACCTAAAAACTCAAGCATCCATTATTAAGGGAAAGGCAGTGCTATTCCAGCACTGAGATCAAAAGGTGAGCTATCAAACTAAAAAAAAGAATTATTAGAGTAGAAAATAAAAGTTGATCTCTGCTCACACACATTGCTGCTTAAGCTCCCACAAACATAAGCTGGCAATATATCACATTCAGAAATAATCAAAGAGAAACTGAGGGTGTTTACTGCATTAAAGATAAAGAAAAGCTAAAGGCACTTTGGAAAAATAATTTGTTAGCTGGAATCCTCGAGTCTCTATATACACAGCAATCCTATACCTGTTAAAATAATTCAAATTAATCAGCTATTAAACAAATGAAGTTAATAACAAATAAACGATCCTCTGTCGGAACACCAAAATATCAGGTTATACAACATTAAACATATTCACAGCTGAAGAGAAGTCCCGGAGACAACTATAAATCAAAATTGATTATCATTATAATTGATTATCTAATTAAAATATTCTGAACTTATATGAATATCTATTTATCTATCTATCTATCTATTGATTATCTAATTAGAACATTCTAAGCTTAAATGAATTAACGTTATTTGGATCTATATCTATCTACCTATTTTTTTTTAAGCGCTTAATTATTTGTGACGTCACACTAGACAGACGCACATATAAACATATATTTGTGACATCACATTAACATGAAATTTAGACAAATGCACAGACATAAAGACATATATAAAAGAAAAAAATACAATTGTGTATACACTGAAGAGAGATCTTCTTGTCCCGGCCGGGAAGATGAAATTTAAGTTGTAAATTTAATGGAGGACTCTTAAGGGAATCACTCCATACCTTCATTTTGGTCCTCTTGATTTTGTATTTGTTTATTCAATCTAGACTCCTCAATAACTTCATCTTGATCCTTTTGACTTTGTACCTGCTTTATCAATCTAGATGGTATCCATATTGGAGAGGATTCGTGCTTTGGAAAAACACAAACAGATCCTCTCCCCAAATTAATACTGGGTCTGGATCCTTCCATGTACCTGAGAGAACATCCTTCCAGTAAACCAAAGGTTAATGTTGTTGGTGTGGGTTCCAGTGTCTATCTCCAGCCGAATGTCCATTAGAATCTAAAGTTAAGAAATTTAGGGTAAACAGGGCAACTGCCAATCTGTCCTTAGGATTTTTCCAGTTTCCATCTTTTTGCTTTAGTAACATATTTTTAAGTGTCCGATTTGCTCTTTCAATTATTCCTTGTCCCTGAGGATTATAAGCGATACCTGTTTTGTGGATAATATTGAACTTTGTACAAAATTGTTTGAAGGATGTGGATGTACATGCAGGGCCATTATCTGTTTTAAGCATTTTGGGGATGCCCAATGCAGCAAAAGCTTGCAGACAATGAGATATAGTATCTTTAACGTTTTCTCCGGAATATAAAGAAGCAAAAATCATGCCTGAGCATGTATCTATGGTGACATGAATAAATCATAATTTTCCAAAACTTGGCTCATGTGTGACATCCATCTGCCACAAATGATTGGGCATCAAACCTCATGGGTTAACCCCATAATGTAGGATTGGACAAAAGTGTTACACAAGATGGACATTCTTTTACAATTCTACGAGCTTGTTCTTTTGTGATTTTAAATTTTTGTCTTAAGGTAGTGCTGTTAACGTGGAACTGGGAATGAAATAAAGTAGCTTGTTGTACTGTAGTAAATATAAATATTGTTTTAGTGAGGGCATCAGCTTTTTGATTACCTTCATGGAGAGGACCAGGCAGATTAGTGTGAGCTCTTATGTGACCTATAAATAAAGGTTCTTTTCGTTGCCATAGGAGATTTTGGATTTGAGAAAACAATTTAAAAGCTGGAGTATGTGGTGCTATTGGACCTGCTAGCTCCAATTTAGGGACAGCATGTACAATATAGTGGCTGTCTGAAAAAATATTCATAGGCGGTTCTTTAAAATTTTCCAGAGCTATTATTATAGCTTTGAGTTCCACTAATTGAGCTGATTTTTGATTAGTGATATGAATCATTTTTTCATTTTGAGTGACTACTGCAGCAGGACCGTTAGAGGATCCATCTGTAAATACATTAAATGCTTTAGGAATGGGTTGATTTTTTATTACCTGTGGGAATATGATAGGATGATTGATACAAAAGGACAGTATAGGAGATTTAGGAATATGATTGTCAAAATTTGCAGAAGTAGAGCATCTAGCTATAGCCCAATCATTATCATTGAAGCACAAATATTCAACCTGTGACGATGAATAAGGAGTAATAATAGTAGCAGGATGAATTCCAAATATTTTAGTAGACGTTTTAAGTCCTTGAAGAATAAGTTTAGCCACCATGGAGGTATAAGACTCAATTGTACTTTTAGGAGAGACAGGCAAATGTATCCATAATATAGGTCCCTGTTGCCAAAATACTCCTGTTGGTGTATATTGTGAAGGAATAATAATCAATATTAGTGGTTGTGCAAAATCAAATCTATCGCAATGGGATCTTTCAATGGCCTGTTCTACTAATTTTAGAGCTCTCCTGGCCTCAGGAGTTAATGTTCGCGGTGAGGATGGATCAGGGTTCCCGCGAAGGATGTCAAATAAAGGTTTTAATTGTCCAGTAGTGAGGCTTAGTGTAGGGCGAAGCCAATTAATGTCTCCCAATAATTTTTGGAAATCATTGAGGGTGGTCAAATGTTCTTTACTTATTAGAATTTTTGGGGGTTTAACAAAAGTATCCATGATTTTAAAGCCTAAATATAGTATAGGTGATCTGCTTTGAACTTTTTCTTCTGCTATATATAATCCATATTTTTAAAAATTTTTTGTTATTTCACTAAATATATTAAATAAGATTTTTTGATTAGGGTGAGCTAATAAAACATCGTCCATGTAGTGTAGACACATGAGGTCTTGATATTTGTTTTTAATGGGCTGTATAGCTCTGTCCACATATAGTTGGCACATTGTAGGGCTATTTGCCATTCCCTGTGGCAATACTTTCCATTGATATCTTTTATCAGGGCCATTATTATTGATAGAAGGAATTGAAAAAGCAAACCTGGGGGCATCCAGAGGATGTAGGGGAATGGAAAAGAAACAGTCCTTTATATCAAGAGTTATAAGGTAATAGTTTTTTGGACTAGCTACAGGATTAGGAAGTCCAGGTTGGGTAGGTCCCATAATTTGCATTGTTTTATTAATTTGTCTTAGGTCTTGTAATAGTCTCCATTTTCCCCAATTTTTTCTTAATTACAAATATGGGAGAATTCCAGGGAGAGGTGGAAGGCTCTATGTGTCCTGCTTCTAATTGTTCTTTAATTAATTGATGGGCCGCTTGCAATTTTTCTTTGGATAGGGGCCACTGAGGGACCCAAACTGGCTTATTAGAGAGCCATGGTATTTTTAAAATTGTTTTCTCAGTGGCCCCTAGAAAAAATGTCCTTTGCCTTTTTTATTATGATTAGGATTTTTATTCTTAACACCTGCAGGCTTGGTTGCTAGGTGTAGCCCCATTTGATGTAAGATATCTCTTCCCCATAGGGTAACTGGCAAGCTGTTTAAAACATAAGGTTGGAATGTTCCTGTATGGCCTTCATTGTCTTGCCAATTTAAGATTACAGCACTTTGTGCTGGGGTATTACTATATCCTAAGCCTCTTAAACTGGTTGAGGCTTTCTGCAGAGGCCAGTGCTTAGGCCATTGTTGTAGATTTATGATGGAAGAGTCAGCTCCTGTATCAATCAGCCCCTCCATCTCTATACCTTGAATTATTAATTTGCACATCGGCCTCCGTGAACAATCCTGAACCCAGAAAGCCATAGGTCCTGAACCAGTGGAACCGAATGCTCTGCTATTTCTATTTTGTGGCATGCTTTTAAAAGAACTATGGAGACTGGGAATGAGGAGCAGCTGTGCGATTCTATCTCCTTGATTTACGGAGATGATGCCCCTGTGTGTACTTAGCATTATTTTAATCTCTCCATTATAATCTGAATCAATAACCCCTGGTATAACATTAAAGCCTAATAAACTCTTGGAACTACACCAAGGATTAGTCCCACAGTTCCTGAAGGGAGAGGTCCCCTGATTCCCGTAGGAATCAGCTGAACCCCCATTTCAGGTGTCAGGACCATCCGGAAAGTAGAACAGAGATCTAATCCTGCACTTCCTCTTGTCCCTCTGATAAGGGAGTTAATGGGTAGGAGGGATTGTGACGAGGAATCATTTGGATCTGAGGGCATTCCTCCTCTAGTGCGCATTCCTCCTCTAGTGCCTCATACATTTGTGGGCCCCGGGGCATTGGGCCCTGTGCCCCGTTTTTTGAAATCCTTGATAAATCATTTCTATATATATCATATCTGGAATGGCATTGATTGGCCCAATGTATACCTTTTTGCACCTGGGGCATCGGCCTGGAGCGTGGTATGAATTTGATCTTATTACCTTTGGGGGATATTGCTTAGCATATCTTGGTTGATTATAATACTTTTGTCTGGAATATCCTGTTCTAGGTTGAATCCTTTGGGAATTTTGAGGGGAGGAATTTTTCATCACTGCAGCAATTACGTTGCCTGTGATAACAGCCTCGTTAATGTCTTTGCACAGTCTGATATAAATTGATAAGTCTTTTTTACTTCTCCACGGCCTTATTGCATCCTGGCAATATTTATTAGCATTCTCGTACGCTAATTGGATAACTAGAGGCATAGCTTGCTCGACTTCGCCAAAAACTCTAGATGTTGTTTTCAAGAGTCTATCTACAAAATCAGCGTAAGGTTCGTTAGGCCCTTGTATAACTTTTGATAGGCTGCCTTGCAGATCCCCTGTGCCTGATATTGTCTTCCAGGCTTTCACAGCTGCAGTGTGTATCTGGGCATACACACCTGGATCGTATTGTAGCTGATTTTGTAGTTCGGCAAACTGACCCTCCCCTGTGAGCATATCTATATTGCGTTGAGGGAAACCTGCTGCAGCATTTCTCTTTGCTATTTCTGAACAAAGTTCCTGGAATTGAGTTTTCCAGATTAGGTATTGTCCCCCACTTAGTACCGCTCTGCATAGACTTTTCCAATCTGAGGGGGCTAAGGTTAGGGTGTTAAGTATCATACTTAATGTGAATGGAGCTTGAGACCCATAGGTCATTACCGCCTCTTTAAAATTCTTTATTGTTTTAAAGTCTAGGGACTCGTGATATCTTTGTCCCTCTTCATTTTGAAATACTGGCAGTTCTAGGTGCTCCTGTGGTCTATGTTGTTCGAGAGTGTATAAGCGCTCAGAAAGGCCGCCAATTTCTACCTCAAGGGCACGTACACTCTGATCAATACTCCTTATTGTTTTTGTTAGGTATTCTATCCATGAAGGAGCAGAGGGCACTAGTGGTTCCTCTATTTGACGGTCTTTTCTCTTTTTTAATTTCTTTTTGTTCTTTTTATTGGAGACTGTGCTCCCCGAATCGCTTTTTGATTCCTCCTCACTACTAGCTTCATAATTCCTAACTGGCTCAGTGGAGGAGACCGTACTCTCATGGTTTGGCTCCTTGTTACTATTATCACTTTCACTAGTATCCTGAGTTTCAGCTTCTAAGGAGAGTACATACTCCTCAGCTAATTTTATTAAGCTTCTGATGGCTTTTGTAGTTCTTACTTTTGAATTTATATTACTTCTCTCCTTGCTGGTCTCAACTGAGTCAGAGGATATGCTTTCTTGTTCACTTTTCTCACTATCCTCTGAGTTCTTGCTATCAAAAATTTCATTCGTGGCTTTTATAAACCAACTTTTTGTTATATTCGCTCCCATTTTTTTTTTTTTTTTTTTTTTTTTTTGGTACCGGGGATTGAACTCAGGGGCACTTGACCACTGGGCCACATCCCCAGCCCTTTTTTTTTGTATTTTATTAGAAGCAGGGTCTCACTGAGTTACTAAGTGCCTCGCCATTGCTGAGGCTGGCTTTGAACTCGAGATCCTCCTGCCTCAGCCTCCCAAAGTGCTGGGATTACAGGCGTGCGCCACCGCGCCCGGCTTCGCTCCCATATTTTTAAATTTTCTTTTTTCTTACCTTGCCGCCGAATTCCCCATATGGGCCACCACTTGTTGCTGCCTGAAGCGGAAACCGCTTGGAGCAACGAACGCCGCAGGAAAATTCGGAGGCAGGATGAAAATGAAAAAAGGTCTTTTATTCTTCTTCTCTCTCCGGCTCCAGCAATCACTCCAAACGCTCTAACTCCAACCAACACCTTCTTCTTCTTCCCTCACACACTCACCAAACTCACCCAGTTATATACATATAGCTTTAACAAGGACACGTGCTTACAGCTCGAGCTTACAGGTGCGTCGCGCAGTGTTCACGGGCATACAAAGATTCCTTGAATAATGTATTACTATCAGATGGAAACTAGAACATCTTTTATGGCTCTCAGCTAACCGCAATCTTTAGCTATCTCCTTGATTATAGGCTCCTTCAGACACATCCAAAAAAGAAAACTTCAGGCCCATATCTTTAATGAACATAGATGCAAATATCCTCAACAAAATTCTGGCAAATCGGATACAAAAACATATCAAAAAGATAGTGCACCACGATCAAGTGGGGTTTATTCCAGGGATGCAAGGCTGGTTCAACATTCAGAAATCAATAAATATAATACATCATATCAATAGACTTAAAGATAAAAATCATATGATTATCTCAATAGACGTAGAAAAATCATTTGACAAAATACAGCACCCCTTTATGTTCAAAACACTGGAAAAATTAGGAATATCAGGAACATATCTCAACATTATAAAACCTGTTTATGCAAGGCCCAGAGCTAACATTATCTTAAATGGAGAAAAATTGAAAGCATTCCCTCTAAAAACTGGAACAAGACAGGGATGCCCCCTTTCACCACTGCTATTTAACATAGTACTGGAAACTCTGACCAGAGCAATTAGACAGACGAAAGAAATTAAAGGGATCAAGATAGGAAGAGAAGAGCTCAAAATAGCACTATTTGCTGATGACATGATAATATATCCAGAAGTCCCAAAAAAACTCTACCAGAAAACTTTTGCAACTAGTAAATGAATTCGGCAAAGTAGCAGAATACAAAATCAATACCCATAAGTCAAAGGCATTTTTGTACATCAGTGACAAAGCCTCTGGAAGGGAAATGATGAAAACTACCCCATTTACAATAGTAAAAAAAAAAAAAAAAAACCTGGGAATCAACTTAATGAAAGAGGTGAAAGACCTCTATAAGAAAAATTCTAGAACACTAAAGAAAGAAATCATAGAAGAACTCAGAAGATGGAAAGACCTACCTTGCTCTTGGATAGGTAGAATCAATATTGTCAAAATGTCCATACTACCAAAAGCATTATACAGCTTCAATGCAATTCTAATCAAAATCCCAATGTCATTCTTCAAAGAAATAGAAAAAGCAGTCATGAAATTCATCTGGAAAAATAAGAGACCCAAAGAATAGCAAAAAAGTGAATCCTGAGCAATTAGGAAAGTTAGTGAAGCCATAAGGGGTGACGCACCTCACCAAACCTGAACTAAAGCCATGAGCTTAAAAGAAAATAGAGAATTAAATAGCATGGTAAAAACCATGCAGAAAAAAAGCCATTGAGCTTTGGCAAGAAAGCCATAAAGAAAAATAAAGAAGAGGAAAAATAGAGAAAAAGCCTTGAGCTTTAGTAAAAAGAAAAAAAAAAAAAAAAAAGTCAAAGCCGCTTATGCAATTGTGCTTAACTAGGTGCGTTAGCTGCTCCTCAGCATTAGGCTTCCTTAAAGCCACAGCACCTTCTCAAAAAGGGCTCAAATATCCACCCTTTCAAAAATAAAAGGTGAAAAGCTAGGTAGGGACAAGAGAAACAAAAGCACCTTTTTAAACTAAAGGGAAGGAATATGAAGGAGCCCTAATTAGGAAGGGCTGTTGTAGTTAGCTGGAAGCCATAAGTTCCACCTGATATGTATGTGACGCACCTGTAGGCACCCGCAAACCTGAAGGTATATAACCGGGTGAAAGCGGTCCGAGTTAGGAGAACGAATTCATTCGTCAGCCGGGCAGTCACTCGGTCGGTCAGAAGAATCAGAGCGGCCAGAACGTAGGCAGAGCGGTTACAGAAGAGAAACCAGATAGAAGAAGTAATGACTGGCCAGAGTTAGGCCGAGGCTCCAGAGGACTGGTCAGAGTAAGGCCGAGGCTCCTGAGGAAGACAGAAGACAGAAGAAAGAAGAAGGAAGAAAGAAGAGAGAAGAAAGAAGCTCTAATCTTTCTCTAAGCTAAGCTCTATCTTTCTTTCTCTCTAAGACTCTAACTCTAAGCTAAGAAGACAAGAAGAAAAGCTCGCTTTAATCTTTCTCTCTAAAAATCTTTCTTTCCCTCTCTAAGCTCTCTCTAAGAAAGTAGAAGTAAAAGTAGCAAAAGCTATACTCTGCCTCCGAGAATTTTCCTCCCGTGGCGGCGCCGTGGCTGGCCGTGACAGGCAGCTTACAATACCGGACTTTAAATTATACTATAGAGCAATAGTAACAAAAACAGCATGGTATTGGCACCAAAACAGACTGGTGGACCAATGGTACAGAATTGAGGATACAGAGACTAATACATATAATTTCAGCTATCTTATATTAGACAAAGGCGCCAAAAATGTACAGTGGAGAAAGGATATCCTCTTCAACAAATGGTGCTGGGAAAACTAGAAATCCATATGCAACAAAATGAAATTAAACCCTTATCTCTCACCATGCACAAAACTCAATTCAAAGTGGATCAAGGACTAGGAATTAGACCAGAGATAATATGCCTAATAGAAGAAAAAGTAAGATCCAATTTCCAACATGTCAGATTAGGCCCCAAGTTACTTAATAAGAATCCTGTAGTGCAAGAACTATTACCAAGAATTAATGAATGGGATAGATTTAAACTCAAAAGCTTCTTCTCAGCAAAAGAAACAATCAGTGAGGTGAATAGAGAGCCAACTAATTGGGAACAAATATTTAATACATGCACATCAGATAGAGCATTAATTTCTAGAATATATAAAGAACTCAAAAAACTTAACAACAAAAAACAAATAATCCAATCAATAAATTGTCTAAGGAATTGAAAAGATACTTCTCAGAAGAAGATACACAATTAATCAACAAATACATGAAAAAATGCAACATCGCTGGCAATTAGAGAAATGCAAATCAAAACTACTCTAAGATTTCATTTCACTCCAGTCAGAATGGCAGCTATCAAGAACACAAACAATAATAAATGTTGGAGAGGATGTGGGGAGAAAGGCACACTCTTACATTGCTGGTGGGACTGCAAAATTGTGCAACCATTATGGAAAGCAGTATGGAGATTTCTTGAAAAACTGGGAATGGAACCACCCTATGACCCAGCTATCCCACTCTTGGGTCTATTCCCAAAGGACTTAAAAACAGCATATTACAATGACAGAGCCACTTCAATGTTTATAGCAGCACAATTCACAATAGGTAGTTTGTGGAACCAACCTAGATGTCCCTCAGTAGATGAGTGGATAAAGAAAATGTGGTATATATACAAAATGGAATTTTTTACTCAGCAATAAAAGAGAATAAAATAATGGCATTTGCAGGTAAATGGATGAAGTTGGAGAATATAGTGCTAAGTGAAGTTAGCCAATCCCAAACATCCTAATACCAAATGTTTTCTCTGATATAAGGAGGCTAATTCACAGTGTTGTTTGATGGGGGTACATAGGAGGATTAGAGGAACACCAGAATGGTCAAAGAAAAGGGAGGGGAAGTGAGGGATCAAGGGGGAGGGAGGGGGTGGAAGGGAAAAAAATTGGTGGTTGAATGAGATTGATATTATTATCCTAAATGCATGATTGAAGATCTGAATGGTATTTATGTACTTTGTATACAAACAGTTGTATGTAAAAAGATGCTATATATGTGCATTATGAATTGTAAAACATACTAGTATTATAAATTAAAAAAAAAATAAAGAAAAAAAAAGAAAATGGATACCAACCTAGAATCTTAAATCCAGCAAAATTAAGCTTAATATTTGATGATGAAATAAAAACCTTCCATGATAAACAAAAGCTAAAAGAATTGAAAGCAATAAAGCTTGCACTACAGAACATCCTCTGCAAAATATTCCCTGAGAAGAAAAGGAAAAACAACAATGAAAATCAGCAAAGAGAGGTATTACACTAAGGAAAAAACAAAGGATAAACCAAGTCAAGTTAAAACCCAAAATAAAAATTACTGAGAGTACAAATCATATCTCAAAAATAAACCTGAATACCCTAAACTCATCAATCAAAAGACATAGACTGTCAGATTGGATTAACAAAAAGACCCAAGAATATACTGCCTTCAAGAGACCCATCACATAGGACAAGACATCCACAGACTTCAGAAAAAACCTACCACACACATGAACTGTGTAAACAAGCAGAAGTTTCCATCCTCATATCAAATAAAGTAAACTTCAAGCCAAAGTTAATCAAAGGGGATAAAGAAGGATATTTTATACTGCTTAAGGGAACCATACATCAACACGACATAACAATTATAAGTATATATGCCTGAAACATTGGACAATCTATTTTCACCAAAGTCTTCTCAATTTCAAGAGTCAAATAGACCACAACACAATAATACTGCATGACTTTAACACACCTCTTTCACCACTGGATAGATCTTCCAAACAAAAGCTAAACAAAGAAACTATAGAACTCAAAAATACAGTCAGTAATTTAGACTTACAGACATATATAGAAAATTTCATCCATCAACAAGTGAATAAACTTTCTTCTCAACAGCACATGGAGCCTTCTCTAAAATGCACCATATATTATGCCACAAAGCAACTCTCAGCAAATACAAAAAAGTACAGATACTACCCTGCATTCTATCAGATCATTTGGAATGAAATTAGAAATCATTGATAAAATAAAAAATAGAAGCTACTTGAACACTTGGAGTCTAAATAATATGGTAATGAATGAACAATGGATTGCAGAATACATCAAAAAGGAGACTAAAAATTCTTAAAGGTAAATGAGAGCAATGATACAACATATCAAAACCTATGGGACACTATGAGGAAAGTTCATTGCATGGAAATCATTACTTAAAAGAAGAAAAAATCAACAAATAGAGGATTTAACTTTACATCTCAAAGCCCTAGAAAAAGAAGAATAAATTAACACCAAAAGTAGTAGAAGACTGTAAATAATTAAAATCAGAGCTTTAATCAATGAAATTGAAACAAAAGAAACAATTGGAAAAATTGAGAAAATTCAAAAATAAATTTTTCATTGAAAAAATAAAGTTGATAAAAACTTTAGCCATGCTAACAAAGAGAAGGAGATAGAAAACTCAAATTACTAAAATCCATGATGAAAAAGGAAATATCATGAATTACACTACAGAAATACAGAAGATAATTAGAAATTATTTTTAAAATTTGCACTCCAACAGAAAATATCGAAGACATTGACAAATTTCTAGAGTCATATGATTTAACGAACTGAATCAGGATGTTACACACAAGTTAAACAGATCAATTTCAAGCAATGAAATAGAAGATGCCATCAAAGCCTACCACAAAAAGCACAGGACCAGATGGATTCACAGCTGAGTTCTACAGGATCTTCAAAGAAAAATTAACACCAATGCTCCTCAAATCATTCCATGAAATAGAAAAAGAGGAAACACTTCCAAACTCATTCTGAGACCAATATCACCCTGATTTCAAATCCAGACAAAGACACATCAAAGAAAGAAAAATTCAGACCAATATCTCCAATGAACTTAGAAGAAAAAATTCTCCATAAAATTCTGGCCAATTGAATACAAAATAATATTAAAAAGAGTGCACCACGGTCAAGTGGGGTTCATCCCAGGGGTGCAAGGTCGGTTGAACATACAAAAGTAAAAAAAAATGTAATTCATCACATCAATAGAATTAAAGATAAGAACTATATCATTATCTCAATAGATGCAGAAAAATCATTCAACAAAATATAGCACCCCTTCATGTTCAAAACACTAGAAAAACTAGCGATAATAGGAACATATCTCAACATCGTAAAAATTACCTATGCTAAACCCACGGCCAACATCATTCCAAATGGAGAAAAATTGAAACCATCCCCTCTAAAAACTGGAACAAGACAGGGATGCCCTTTTATACCACTTCTGTTTAACATAGTCCTTGCAACTCTAGCCAGAGGAATTAGACAGATAAAATAAATTAAAGGGATGCAGATAGGAAAAGAAGAACTCACACTATCACTATTTGCCAACAACATGATTCTATACTTAGGAGATCCAGAAAATTTCTAGAACTAATAAATGAATTCAGCAAAGTAGCAGGATATAAAATCAACATCCATAAATCAATTATATTTCCATATATCAGTAACAATCCTCTGAAAGAGAAACTAGGAAAACTACCCTATTAAAAAAATATACTTCAGAATCAACTTAACAAAAGAGATGAAAGACCTCTACAAGGAAAACTACAGAACACTAAAGAAAGAAATTAAAGAATACCTTAGAAGATGGAAAGATCTCCCTTGTTGTTGGGTAGGCAGAATTAATATTGTCAAAATGACCATACTACCAAAAGCACTATACAGATTTAGTTCAATTCCAATCAAAATACCAATAGCATTCCTCATAGAAATAGAAAAAGCAATCATGAAATTCATCTGGAAAAATAAGAGACCCAGAATAGCCAAATCAACCCTTAGCAAAAAGAATGAAGCAGGTGGCATCACAATACCAGACCTTAAACTATACTACAGAGCAATAGTAACAAAAACACCATGGTTAATGGCACCAAAATAGACTTGTAGACCAATGGTACAGAATAGAGGACACAGAGACAAACCCACATAAGTACAGTTATCTCATACTAGACAAAGGTACATAAAACATATATTAGAGAAAGATAACCTCTTCAACAAATTGTGCTGGAAAAACTGGAAATCCATATGAAGCAAAAGGAAATTAAATGCCTATCTCTCACCATGCACAAAACTCAACTCAAGGTGGATAATGGTCCTAGGAATTAGACCAGAGACCCTGCATCTAACAGAAGAAAATGTAGGTCCAAATCTTCATCATGTCAGATTAGGTCCCTACTTCCTTAACAAGTCTTCTAAAGCACAAGAAACAAAATCAAGAATCAATAAATGGGATGGTCTCAAACTGAAAAGCTTCTTCTCAGAAAAGAAACAATCAGTGGGGTAAATAGAGAGCCTAAAGAATGGGAGAAAATTTTTTAACACATACACATCAGATAGAGCACTAATCTCCAGGATATATAAAGAACTCAAAAAACTTAACACTAAAAAACAAATAACCCAATTGATAAATGGGCTAAGGAACTGAACGGACACTTCTCAGAAGAAGATATATAATGGAGCAACAAATGTATGAAAAAATGTTCACCATCTCTATTAGAGAAATGCAAATCAAAATTAAGATTTCGTCTCACTCTAGTCAAAATGGCCATTATTAAGAATACAAGAAACAATAAGTGTTGGCAAGGATGTGGGGGAAAAGGAACATTCTTACATTGCTGGTGGGACTGCAAATTGGTGCAACCAATCTGAAAGCAGTATGAAGATTCCTTAGAAAACTTGGAATGGAACCACCATTGAACCCAGCCATCCCACTTCTCTGTTTATACCCAAAGGACTTAAAGACAGCATACTGAGTCATTGATATGACTCAGCCATATCAATGTTTATAGCAGCACAATTCACAGTAGCTAAATTCTGGAACCAACCTAGATGCCCTTCAATAGATGAATGGATAAAGAAACTGTAGTATATATATACAATGGAACATTAGTCAGCATTAAAAGAGAGTAAAACGATGGCATTTGCAGGTAAATGGATGGAGTTGGAGAATAAGTGAACTAAATCAATCCCAAAAATCCAAAGGCCAAATATTTTCTCTGATAAGTGGATGCTGATCCATAATGTGGGTGGGGAGGAGCATGGGAGGAATGAAGGAACTTTGGATAGGGCAAAGGGGAGGGAGGAGAAAGGAGGGGGCATGGGATAGGAACAATGGTGGAATGAGATGAACATCATTACCCTAGGTACATGTATGAAGACACAAATGGTGTGACTCTACTTTGTGTACTATGAACTGAAATGCATTCTGCAGTCATGTATAACAATGTATAACAAATTAGAATGAATAAATAAATAAATAAAATACATGACAGAGGTAAGAGTTAAAAAATAGTTACAATGATTGAAAAAATAAGTACGAAATAGAACATTTTCTTTTTTTTTATCCTAGAAAATGTGTTAAACCAAAAGGTATTATTGTTATTTTAATTTTAGATAACCAGAATTTTGTGGTTAGAAAAATTTGGACTGTTCCCATTTCAGTTTAAGTTACATAATCTTCATTTCTTTTTGTTAAACATCTATTGAGATATATCAGAAGTGCAATTTGAAAGCTATGCTGTGTATATTATGACAGTGTGCCAAAATGTGACTTTCCACTGTTTTTAACCATATGCATGAGTTTCAATATCTCATGTAGGTATGGCTTCTTCTTGAACTTTGGTCACAAGAGTTCCTTCAACCAAGAAATTAAAACTCACAGTTTCAAGGGTACTAACAATGGGTGGCACAGAACTTTTCATTTTTTAAATTAAAAATAACAATTTTCTATGCCTTTTAGGGAATATTTCTATTATTTTTTCCATGTTCCATTCTGAAAAAAAAATGTTGAAAATAAAGTAAGGGAAATGAAAAACTGCTGAAAGATGCAAGCTTATGTATTGTGGTTAGTATTTTGCAAATAGTGACCCAAATGCATTTTAATTTCTCCTTTAAATCATTTTTGATTTTCTATTTCCCACCTCCAGAGCCAACTTTATAGCTCCTGGGAAGGAAAGGGTAGAACCTTGTTTTCTTTAGCAAGACATTGGATCTGAAGAACTGGCTCTATGGAGGAAGGAAAAAAAAAAAAAAAAAAAAAAAAAAAACAACTACCAGCCTGTTTCAGTTCCAATTTAGTATTTAAGGGACAATAATAAAGGGTACAGCCAGAGCACAAAGGAAAACATCTCATTCTCCTATGATGGTTAGCCCTTAAATCTTTTGTTCTAAGTAGAAATAAAGTCAGGACATAGAAAATGGAGATAAGCCCTTCCTTCTTTGTCTACTGGGATTAAGGAAGCAAGGGATAGAGAAGAAAGTGAAATTAGTTACATTTGGTTCTGATTTGTCTTTTGTAGGCTTTGATATGAAAGAGTCAAATAAATGAGGTAGAGTGGACATCCTGCCCAATCTCTCATTTGTATTGTGGATTAAAACTGTCTCACAGTATTCTTCATTTTCACATAAATCTTAGGATGCCCATATCAGAATAAGTGGTCACATGGCATACTTAGGCAAAGATGCTAGGGTTGGACTCCCTAAGGTTCTTGCATGAATTGAGATGGGACCCAGAAGGTAGCTGAGGGTGCTAGCTGATAAGCTTTCCCATAGTGGGTTGGAGATCATTTAGCTAAGTGAAACATCCCAGTGGGGAGCCACAAAAAGACCAAAGATGAGACTTAATCTCCCAGAGAGTACCATCCTGCATCAAAAACATTGAATGAAAACAGAAGATGAATTTTACTGATCACTGATTTTAGGCTTAATTCTCTGTAGTATTGATACAGGTTTGTGCTCTATAAAACCAGAATTTTGATCAGGTTTGTTTCTCTATCTATTATCTATCTATCTATCTATCTATCTATCTATCTATCTATCTATCTGAGGTTCTTTCTGGTGTGATTTTACACACTTGATGATCAAAGGATGTTTTCATGGATTACCTTCTGGCTCCATGTATTTCAGACCTTATGATTTTTCTCAATCACAACTCACCACATACTTCTGTATCCTCATGCAATCAGACATGTTCACTTTATAATAAATTATTTTGACCTGCAACTTTATGTCATGAGTAGGGTAAATTGTTACAGAGGATAATATAGGTAGTTCCTTGAAGCCACTCCTAGCGCAGCATGGCCAGTAATGACAGATCTCTACATGGGAATAGAGTGACCGTCAAAAATATATCACTTAACCTAAACCAAACAGTCCCAAATCCTCCTTTGCTGGGACCCACAAATACCAGCAGTCATTCTCTTTTCACCCACAATGTGATAAAAATATCATTGGAGTAGAAAAATAGTAGCCTTAAATGATTGCAATTATATATATGTCTTAATTATTTTTTTTATAAAAAATTGGACTATGGAGAAACATTGTAAGTACTTTGTAGTAAACCCTTTTTTTGAGTGGAAGACAAAATCTGAGAGACTGATTATTTTTTACCCTATATATAACAACCTCTTGAAAAAAGATTGTTTATCTTAAAGGAAGATGGTTAAAATTGGACAAAAATAAAATGTAAAATTTCCCCTACTAAACAATGAATGTGGGTTAAGTATAAAAAACATATTTGTTATTATAGAGAAAAAGCAATCTATAGTTTTAATCTACATTCCAACTTTAATGTGGATAATTTTTCACATCAAATGTGTGCATATTTTGAATAAACCACCTGCCCTTCATTTTGTCTCTTAAAAATCTTACTGTTTCTTTAATACTTGATGTAACTGTCATTTCTTTGAAACTTTCCCGGAGTAACAAGGAAAATTGCACTTGCCTATTGGAATTATGAATTCCAGTGATACTTACCTCATTTCCTAATACTAATTTCTTGCCAATTTATGTTTTAGTTATTGGTTTATACCCATTATCTGCAAAGTGAACAAATAACTAATTGACTTAATAATGCCAACTTTGAAAATAAGAGGGATATCTTATTAGTTAGCCAAAGTTAACAGCCATGAACTCAGACTGTCTTGACAAAATTGGAATGGATATTTACTTTTATTCCCCCATATACAAATGAAAGCTTTTAAAGCACAACAATTAGCACTTTAGTTTTTGTTCCTTTATTATACCTATTAATGTTAATTAAAATTAAAATAAATTTAGTAGAATTTGTTAGATGATTGCTTTATTTGTTAATTTTAGTAAATTAAAAGGTTCACCTGGTTTCCAAATACTTCATATGTCTGATCTATGGATGTAGACATAATTCACATGAACAAGAAGTTCATGGACACCGTAAATGGATAGAAATTGATCAATGCTCAATTCAATAAATACACACACACACATGCATATCTATATGATATATATAGACATCTGTTACTGTGAACAAAGTCACTCTGAATTCTGAAACAAATATGTCTCATTTTTAAGTTCATGGGCCTCAGAGAAACACTAAACCAACAAAATTTATTTAAGAAAAATTAAGGAAAATAAAAGTTATCCATGACACTTTAGGATATTGTGATCATTATTTTTAGTAGCTGAATGACTCATTTTAATATATAGGTACGCTAGAGTATATTTTATATTTTCTCATTAAATAGATCATATAAAAGAAACCTGAGAATTGTCAAGAAGCTCACATTGACTGCATTGTCCCATTAGCTGGAATTCAGCTTAGGTTCTGCATTAGATAATGAAGTCTTTAATCTGTTACATGATATTTTGAGCAATTTTTTAAAACTTGGTTTCATTCATTCGATAAATATTGATAGTTTGTTTTATTTAATTCATGTGGAGAAGAGCATTCACAGTGCTGTAAGTCAGAGCAAAGACAGTGAAGATGGTATGTTGAAGCTGAATGGAACATTTCCTTAATTATCATTCAAAAATTGGTTTGGGATCTAGTTTTATATTTGAGGATGGATAGTCTATAAACAGAAGTGTTACTTTTCAAAAAGAATAATATATTGTGTTAAATTCAGTAAGGACATGCCAATTGTATGCATAATTTTTAACCTGCATATTTACAGAAAAAATTTAAATATAGAGAATAATTAATGTAGGCTTCTTATCTAATCAACACATTAGAATAGTGTGTAAATTACCATATAGTTTTCAGAAAATAACCTCAATTATCACTTGATAGAATGAAGTTATGTTATATTACAGCTAACCTTATCAGGTCAAATTGTATTCATTTTTTTCTCAGGCTAATAATTAATTTTGAAGCTTCTAACTTAAGATTACTTTCTTTGGCCAAAAATATCCCTCCAGTTAATTTTATACTGAATACTATGCTACAGACCATATGGTTAACACAGACATATAATTTTGGAATTAGGCCCACATAAACATCGTAATGTGCAAGTCAAGGTTCTAGCAGAAAACAGATGGTGTAATCAATTAAGATCAGCTGAGGAGGGTTTATTAAACAGACTATTTAAAAAGTTAGGAGTGCCTATCTTTCAGTCTAGAGACTCTAGGGAAAGGGCTGGTCTGATACATACCCACTGTATTCAAACTCAGTTGGAAGCCAGAGAACAAGAAAACCTCCTAAAGGAATCAATACAGGCTCCCTTTCCAGAAAAAGCAGTGGAAGAGTGAATCTAAAGGGACACATAGAAGATATGTGGCACAATTTGTCTCTCTGTATCTCAGCAGACCCTCCTACCTCTGGCCTGGGTGCTCACATACAGGAGGCAAATGAAGACCCACAACCCATCAGTTCAGTCCTACTCCTCTCTGAAACCTGAAATATTAATATTATTATGAGAACATAGGAGGAAAGAAAGATTATCTAATATAAAATATAACTGTGAAGTCTCTACTTTTGTTGGTCACGAGCCCTAGGTTCATGATCATATTTGCTTAAATCCACAATACATTCATTTTATAATCTCCCTTGTCTCGGCCAGCAACTTTTCTGCACAGAATTCTTTGATGTGGTTATCCAAATCACCTTCCTGTCAAATCAAATGCCACAGTTCTGTTGATCAGTACTACTAACAAGTACCAAGCAAGTAACAAGAGGTGCTTCATGTGAATGTCCTGGTGTCTCCTAACAGGGTTCCCTTGACTCATTGTTCAGATACCTCCCTCTTAAGGAGACCAATAATCCCAGTACTTTCTCTTCCTGTGAATTTGGAGGCATGAAGAGCCTGAAAGAAAGAGAAGGCTTAGTCTCCAATTCACTGGAATCATGACTCTTTTTTTTATTTGAGGAAACAGTTGTACCTTGGCTCTTGGGGCCCCTCACTTCTATCACATTCAAGATTGGAATGACAAGAAGGGGGATTCCTCACAGGTTTACTATGTGTCAGAATGAGAGGGACCACCTTCACTGTTGTCAACTTTAGGTTCACAGATCTTTGGATTCCGGGCATTATGTAAGGTATATAGCATGTCCTGTCTCATAGCCTCCCAAAAATTAAGGTTCTCAATAATATAAGCAGGCAATCCTTAAATTGCATCAGACTACCTCTGTGACCAGTTACTCCGTATTTTCTCAAGAGAAACAATATTACCCCCAAATGGGGTGAATTAGTTTCAGGGTATGAAAAAAAAAAAAAAACTGATCAATTATAATAGTTTCTGATAAAAGGGGTAGAGAAGGCAGGTAGAAAAAGAATTAGTCTAAAAACTCATTAGGAATTACATAATGCAAACAATGCTTAGAAACATGTTATTACATTACCAGTTAAAGTCCAAGGATCATTCTGTTAAAAGACTCTGTACAGCATTATGGGTGAAGGCATAAGGAAAACCACAAGGACCAGAAAAAACCCTGGGTGGTCAGTGAGGATGGTTGCCACCTATAGGCACAAAAGAACCAGAAGAGGGAGCTGTTTTTGGAATTTAAAATCAAATGATCTTGTTTTAAAGGACGATTGGAGAGGAGATGGGGTCTCTGTTGTGGGAGCATACAATACCCTTTTTGGAAAAGTCTCAAGGTAGTATATCCACCAATTTCACTTTTATACCCTTTTTCAACCTCTTGCCACAGTTCCCCATTCACTGATCCAAAATGGACGTTCTATGCTTAGGGATCACGTGGAGAGAGTCGGTACAGGTCAGCCACCTAGAGAAGAGAGCAGAGTAGGAAAAGGTAGAAGAGAAAACAGATGTTATGTAACAGAACAACACATAAGGATATGCAGAAAAAGGGAGAGATTTTCTAAAATTTGCCTGTTGCTTAATTATAAGTGAAAACTTTGGATCTTTGAGATGTGTTTGCAATTAAAATCCTTTTGTACCAACTGGCATCTAAATTAAGGTGAGAGGCAACTGATAATACACTAGTGCATAACGTTGTCATAATTTCTAACAAAGGTATTATAGAATCATCACTAGGTAATCTTCATCATCACTTTTCAAATTGTTTTTAAACAGAAAATTCTCTAATTTTATCTAAAAATAAGCAAAGATAGTTGGCTTTTTGCTAGGAATAACATAAAAAATTGAGTTGATGACTTTATATCAAGTTTAAGAACCTTATTTCCAAAATACCCTCTGTGTGGTTTGAACCCTTGACAGTCATCTTCATTTGCTGCATATGATCATCCACAGTTACAGTGGGGTCAGGGAGTACCAGGAGGTATGCCCAAGTGGGCGACCAGAGTTTAACATAATTAATTTCCACTGCCCTAAACCAACTCTTCAACATGTATGGTGCTCCTCACCATCAAAATGCAAAACCGGCCCACATTCCTCTGCTATGAGGGTCATTGCCCTTCCCAGTGAGTTGACTACATTTTTACCTATTAATCCCTGAACAAAAAACATTCAAAGTACCCTGGTGGTATCTGTAACAAACAGTAGAAAGAAAAATACCCCCCAAAGATGTGTATGTTCTCATCCCTGTGAACTGGTGACTTATGTAGGAAAAGTGGGTTAAACTTGCAGATGGGATTGCGGTTGCTAATTGGCTAATCTTAAAATAAGGGTATTATCCTAGACTATCTTTTAAACACAAATGCCATTGCAAGGATCCTTAAAAGAAAAAGGAAGAAGAGGGAGAACCCAAGATAAATCTGGCTTTGAAAGTGGAGGGATGGAATCATGAGCCAAGAAATGCAGGTGACTTGTGGAAGCTGGTTAAGTTGTAAGAATAGATTTTGCCCTAGAAGTTTCCAGAAGGAAGGCTGCTCTGCTTATATATTGAATATGACCCATTTTGGACTTCTGAATTCAGAACTGTAAGTTAATAAATATGTTTTGTTTAAAGCTACCACATTTGGTATCATTTGTTATGTAATAAAAGGAAACTAATCCAGTTTCCTTGCTGTGAACTCCTTCTTTTAGGACCAGGTCTTCAAATTCTACAGAAATCAGAGTTGATAGAAACAAAATCTACCAGGGTGTTATTAGAAATGATGGTAAGTGGTGCCATTCTTCTCTCTACCCTACATAGTCCCATTCTTCTCTCCACCCTACATAGTCTTCCTATTGGATACAGCACTTTATGGTGTTCTCTGTTATGATAAATATATGGTGCCCCAAAGAATGACTCAATATTTTCAGTTTTCCTCTAAGCCAATACTTCAGTTGTACCTTTAGCAGGCTATTTCAGATTCCTATAAAGTTAGCTGCCTCTGGATGGTGCTGTACATAATAAAACCAATGGGTCCCGTGGTGGGAAGTTTCCCATCTCATCTTATTTCTTTCCCTGGAAAGTGTGTCCTGTTTGGATAAATGTTATGCTGGATTCCATGCTTGTGGATCAAGTATTTCAGAAATACTTTAATCATTCCACTGGCTGAGATTCTCCTAGAAAACCAAAGGCATACCACGAAAAATGTATCTATTCCTATGAGAACAAACCACTGGCCTTTCAGAACAGGAAAGTTCTGAAACAATCCATTTGCTACCAACTGCCTGCTTGTTCTTATGGACTGAACTCCATATTGGCTTATATTCCTGAAAGTTGGACCTTCAGAAGAAGGTGTAGCTAGATCAGTCACAGAAAGAGTCCAAATAATTGGGCCTAACAAATAGCCTCTTTCTCTCTCTCTCTCTCTCTCTCTCTCTCTCTCCCCCCCCCCACTGAGTTTATTTACACACACACACACACACACACACACACACACACACACATTCAGTTAAGTATATATAAGAATACACACCCACACACATACATACATTTAACTGTTATGGTCTGAATGTGAGGCCCAGTGTTCTTATGTTGAAACCTAATCATCAGTGTGATAGTACTAAGAAGAGGTGATTAGGTGATTAGCCTGGAGCCCTCCTGGATGAGATTAGCGCACTTATAATAGGGCTTGAAGGAATGTGTTTATTCCTTCAACCTCTTTTGTCCTGGAAGATATAGTAATGTTCCCTTTTTTCCTTTTGCCACGTGAAGATGCAGAAACAAGGTACCATTTTGGAAGGAGGGAACAGGGCCTCACTAGACACTCAAATTGCTTATGCCTTAATCTTCAAATTCCCAGCCTCCAAACTTCTGAGAAAATAAATTCCTGTTCTTTATAAAATATTTGGTCTGTGGTATTTTATTGCAGCAGTACAAATGGGTTATGACATTAACTCAGGCCATTTCTTGTTCACTATGCCACATTGGTGTAATGTCTACCAATATAATGGTTTGGTACAGTGTTCTGTAGAATTTCTCCATGGACCTCAGTATAATACAGAGTAGGAGAGCTACCATTGCTCCAAGGGAAAACTTTAAAATTAATATTGTCCATCGCTTGTGAGTACAGACTGTTCTGACTTCTTTTATAACTGGAAAAAGGTTTTAAAATGCATTTGTTAAATAAATGATTACATGCCATGTTCCAGAAGTTTTAATTTTCTTGGGCAGTGACATCATGCCTGACTCAGCAGTTGCTGTTAGGTTTCTACTTGGTAGAGTCTGCAATAGTCTATAATAATTCTCTAGTGTCACAGGGTCCACAGTAGCAAATTAAATGTACATATGGTTGGGGTCCACTATCTCTGCTTCCTTTAGATCATTAATGGTGGCACTAATTTGAACATACACCCCAGGGGAAAATAGTTTTCTTGGATAGGATTGAGGGGAGGGGTAGTTTCAAAGGATTTAATTTAGCTCTTCCCATTTAGGTTGCCTTACTCCATAGATCAGTTACTCAGTATGGTGTCACTTCTATTACCAAGTATACCAATTCAAATTATGTGCTCAGTAACTAAGAAAATGGCCAGGGTATGGGTTTGCAGACACAGTAGACTTACTGTAATCTATACTTTCACCAAAATTTCATTCATTATGTGGGCTCATAGGTTGCCATTTGAAAAGGGAAAAGGAGAAGGAGGACATGATAATGTTGTGGATCTCTGGGTATATATACCCATTCAAGTCAGAACGGCAATTATAAAGAAAACAAGTAATAATAAATGTTGGAAAGGATATGGAGAAAAAGGTACGTTGCTGGTGGGACTGCAAATTGGTGCAACCACTTAGAAAGCAGCACTTATCCTATTCCTGGGTCTATATGCAAAGGACATAAAATCAGCATGCTACAGTGACACAGACACATCAGTGTTTATAATAGATCAATTTACAATATCCAAGCTATATAACAAACTTAATGTTCCTCAACAGATGAATGGATAAAGAAAATGTAGTATATATACACAATAGAAAAATACTGAGCCACAAAGAAGAATGAAATTATAGCATTTGCCATCATGATAAGTAAAGTAATCCAGTCCCACAAAAACCAAAGACCAAATGTTCTCTCTGATATGTGGATGCTAACCCACAACAAGGGAGGGTGAGGAGGGAAAGAATAGAATTCCACTGGATTAGAAAAGGGGGAATGAAGGAAAGGGAGGGTGAAGGGCAATAGGAAGGTCAGTAGAATTAATTGAAATTAACTTCCCTATCCTTTTATTTGAATACAAGACCAGGGTAACTCTGCATCATGTAAAACCACAATATTAAGTTCCTAATTAGAATAAGTTATAGTTCCTATATATCATGTATATCTACTGTCATGTATATCTAAAAATAACAAATTAAAAAATACCACTCAAATACTACTTGTGACATTTTAAAAAATGTATATGTATATAAGTCAATTTAAAAGTAAACATACATTCATACCCTCTCTCTCTTTCTCTCTCTCTCTCTCTCTCTCTCTCTCTCTCTCTCACACACACACACACACACACACACACACACACAGATGCGACAGCAATAGATGTGATCAAAATGATTTGAAAATATAGAGGAGAAAATCAGGACTTTCCTGTGGAGTCTTAAAGAAGCTCAGCTGAAGAGATGCCCTGAGAAATATCCCTTCCTTATCACAGATGCTTCATATATAAGACTGATCATAAGCAGGTCTGATAAGCATAAAGTCTGATTAAACTTTTTATGCTGATGTATAACGACTCTCTTCTAGTTTCTTCATGCTTTGTGAGGCTTTACTGACAAGATCATGAATCTTTTTAAATTAATAACTTGACATGATAAATTGCTTTAGAAGATGGAAGGTTTTTTAAACAAATTATGTCTTTTTTTATAATAATTTTATACCATAACACTAAGATTCTTAAATCATTACTTCCCTTTTCCCTCAAAAAGTGAGGGACATAGTTGTTAACCTGGCTGTGGTTTTTCAAACAGGAAATTAGATCAGAAATTGTCTCTTTGTTAATCTACACTTTCCAAGATTCCTGCCACACTGGTATGTACACATACATAATTGACATATCCTGAAAAATTCTTATAACAGTTTATTTTGTTGCATATTTAACATTGTAAACTAATAGACTCCAGATTACATTATAAATGAATGAATTTAAAATAGAATATATAATACTTGATGTTAAAATAAGAAATAGTCTGTGATTTCACAAGAAGGGAAATTTAAAGACATGATCTGGTACAGCTTACACTTAATTTTCTAAATACCTCTATGTAATAGAAATTTTTAGCACTATGCATGTCAATTATCATGTGAAATGTTTGAATTTCTTTAATATATGTGAAATCCGCATTTTCTGATACAGCTATATAGCTCAATGAACAAGCTCCTTTTTATTTTTTAACAGTTCCTATTAAAATATAATTGATATACAAATGCTGCCCATATTTAATATACACACTTTAGTGAGTTCAGACATGTATAACACATATTAAACCATTATTATAATCAAGAAAATAAACATATCCATCATTTTCAAAGTTTCCTTATGCCCCTCACCCATTTTTGTGGCAAAAGTGCTCTTTTTTTACTCTGAGATAATCAAGTTGGGATTTCAAATATAAAATATAAAATACTTTTGCAAAAATAATTAAAACTATAAATTCAGTTTAAAGAATGTTAATTGTTTTACTTAGTTCTACTACGCATGAAGTGAGTGGAAGAGTAAGCAATAAATTTATAAATAAGTAAGTTAGTTCAAATGTGATAAATTCCATTTGAATACCAAAAATTATCTGCTTGAGTTTAGCCAAAATAATTAATCAGCTGGTATATAATATATCTTCAGCTTGTGAGCCAATATAGGAATCCATATATCCAAAATATCATTTAAGATTAAGTATTATCATTTTAAAATAATTTTTCTCACTGTTTCTCCTATTTGTCTATTTTCTTCTTTACCCTGTGTGTCTTCTTCCAGTCAAAAGTTTAAAATATGATATGAACACAGTCTTAATTCCTAACATTTATCTTACTTGTCTAATAATAAGTTAAGAATCTTGCCAGGATTTGGAAAATAAGTGAAATTGATGTGAGCAATGATTCTTTTAGAATCTAGACTTAGAAACCTGTACTGTGGTTTTCATCCATGTTAGAACCCTTCCTGAAAGACACTCCTGTTCCCTTACTTGGTGTCAGCTTCTTGTTTGTCCTTTGACATTCTTCTGATGTTACCATGGTGTTAATGAGCAACAACTTTTTATCCTTGAACAGAAGTGAACTAATTCTAAATTATCCCTTTAAGATGGACGAGAAGGAGAGACTAGAACTCTGTGTAATTAAATTGAAGGAAAACAGGACAGAGAATGTAGTTCAGTAGCAGAGTGCTTATCTAGTAATCACAAGGCACTGGGTTCAACTCCCAGTACCATGAAAAAAAAAAAAAAAAAAAAACAAAGGAAAACAATAAACTATATATGGCTTTAAACTGCGCTCCTGCTTCCTTTTTCCTCTCAATCAGACTATTCACCCCAAAAGCATTTTTCTTAAATGTAAACTGATCATATCACTTTATTTTAAAGCTTTAAATTACTTACTTTTGGTCCTAGGATCAAAATCTTAAATCTTTAAATCTCTCTTCAAAATCTTAAAAAATGGACTGGGTCCTTTTTTAACCCATGCCTAACAAAGCCCATGCTTTATAAAGCCATATAGTTTGTCAGAAATAAAGATTGCATAGCTAATTGCTTCAGTGAAGCAAACTGATGGAATAAAATACCTTATATATTCTGAGTAATACTAAATAAAGTGCTGTGCTGTGGGACATTGGCCTGGTCTTCTCTCTCCATCTTATCATGCAAGTTCTAGCTATGCCCAGCAATGGGCTTCTGCCTATAGAGTATATTTCGCACAGTAAAGCTATTATGTCTTTCAGATCTATTTATAAGTTTTACACAAATAAAGACATTATTTTAGCTTATTTTAAAAACAAAATGTATTTGAAAGAATAAACAAATGAATTATATATGCTGGAAATGTTATAGTACATTTTTAACTAAATCTTTATTCAAATAAAAACGCTAAGTAAATTTAAATGTCAGAAGCTCAATTCCCTTAAAAATATGTTCAAGGCCATGCAGTCTATTCTGCCCCACCCCCACCTTTTAGATGTAGCCTAAAAATGATGTTTAGCTATCCTAGTGTGATTAAAAAATTTTAAATCCTTTTTCAGTATTTGATAATTTTGATATATTTTCCTAAATGTCCCAAAATGTGTTTCATAGACTACAAGTTTTCAAGAGGTTTTAACAGATGTTCAACTAACACAACAAAAACAAATGTTCAGATTATGAGGTGCACTTGTAAAATTCTGGATGATACAAAATCAAAGACTTTTTAAAAACTTTAATAGATTGATATTGAGATATTTTGAAAGTAAGGCAATATAAGCTGCAATTCTAAAAATTCTTCAATAAAATGCCCATTAAAGAACAAGAAATCTAATTCACAAGGTTTAAAATGGCTAACAGAGGCACATAGATATTTGAACTACAGTATTACAATTTTTCATAGCTAAAACTAAATGTGGTTTCTCTTACTGACAATTTATTAAGTATCTACATAAAATTGACATGTAACATTGTCTTTTCACTGAAATAACTAAAGAAATTTAAAGCTGTAATTGGAAGTGCCTATCTCAAATATGGTTTTCTCTGTAAGTCTAATTCTTACCATGTGATATTCTGAATATCAAGTCTATCTTGTCTCATATCACCCTTTTATTTTCATTTTACTATATACATCCTTCTATCTGCCTTTTCCTACCAGATTTATCAATTTTACTACCATGCACCCAACACATAGGCCATGCCCAATACATAATAGTTGTTTCATTAATATTTGTTAAATAAATTAATGTGATATATAAAACCAGCCTAAATCAGGTTTAAAAGCCACAATTCTTTATAAAAAGCAACATCAATTTAGTAAAAGATTTATCCATATTTTAGTAAAAGGCATCAGCCAATAGATACTACAAGAGAACATATGTGTCTTTATGGAAAAGCTGTAGAAAGGTAGCATTACTTGCAGGCTAACGTATGGGAACATGATCCTTCTCAACTGAATGGATTCACTTTTATTTCAAATTTCAGCACTTCCCCCAAAATAAATAACCCATCAGGCGAACAACCCTGAAATCTGTGAAGTCACTGGAGCTTGTTGTATCTGCTGTATTTGTATTCCTTGAGTGTCAGTATTTAAAATGCACATTTTATCTATATTTTAATTTTATTTGTTCTAATTAGTTACACATGACAATAAAATGCACTTCAATCCAAGTTTTTTCACTTTCTTGAGGAAGAATCTTACAACTTGTATATTTCCAAGCTAGCAATAATGATAAGCTAGTAATTTTCTCAAAAGATTTTAGCACAACTCTCTCACCACTGAATCAATCGTCCAAATATAAACTAAGTTTCCACAGAACAAAAAAGTACAACTAAAACTATAGACCTAACAGACATCTACAAAATATTTTATTCATCAGTGACTAAATTCACTTTATTCTTATCAGCACATGGAACTTTTTTTTAAATTGACCATATTTTAGGTCACAAATCAAATCTTAGCAGATAAAAAATATAGAGATAATACCTTGCATTCAATCGGATCATAATGGAATAAAATTAGAAACCAATTATAAGATAAAACAGAAGCCACTCTAACACCTGAAGACTAAATAATACACTTTTGAATGATGAATGGAAATCAGAAGAAATCAGCCGGGGAAAAAAAAAAGAACTTCTTAGAAGTAAATGATGATAGTTATGCAACACATCATAATCTCTGGAACAGTATGCAGACAGTTCTAAGAGGAAAGTTCATAGCCTAAAGCTAATGTGTTAAAAGGACAGAACAATACCAAATAAATAATCTAACATTACATCTCAAGGCCATAGAAAAAGAACAAATCAACACCAAAATCAGTAGAAGACAGGAAATAATTAAAATCAGAGCCCAAATCAATAAAATTTAAATAAAAAAAATTTTTTAAAAAATCAATGAAACAAAGTTATCTCTTTGAAAAAATAAACAAAAGTGATCAATCCTTAGCCAAACTATCCAAAAGAGAGAAAAAACTCAAAATGACAGAATTTGAGAGGAAAAGGAAATATCACAGACACTACTGAAATCCTGAATATCATCAGAAACCACTTTGAAAATTTATACTCCAATAAGCTACAAAATCTTGAAGATATTGATAAATTCCTAGAGATATATGACCTACCTAAATTGAACCATGAGGATATAAAAAATTTAAACAGATCAATATCAAGTAAAGAAATTGAAGCAGCTATCAAAAGCCTTTCAAGAAAGAAAATCTCAGAACTGGATGAATTTTCAATCAAGTTCTACCATACCTTTAAAAAAGAATACCAATCATCCTCATATTATTCCATGAAATAGAAAAGGAGGGAACACCACCAAAGTCATTCACTGAAGCCAGTATCCCCTGATACCAAAACCAGACAAAGACATATATGAAGGAAAGAAAACTTCAGACCAATATCCCTGATGAACATAGATGCAAAAATTCTTAATAAAATATTGGCAAACTGCATACAGAGAAACATTAAAAATGTAACACAGCATGATCAGGTGAGTTTCTCCCAGGGATTCAAAATTGGTTCAGCATAGGGAAATCAATAATCCACCACATAAATGGACCTAAGGACAAGAATCACATGATCAACTCAACAGATGCAGAAAAAGCATTTCACAAAGTACAATATCCATTCATGTTTAAAACACTAAAATAACTAGGGATAAGGAACATACCTCAACATTGTAAAGGCTATATATGACAACCCAAGGCCAGCATTATACTGAATAGAGAAAAACTGAAAGCATTTCCTCTAAAAAAAGGAACAAGGCAAGGATGCCCACTTTCACCACTTCTATTCAACATCATTCTTGAAACTCTAGCCAGAACAATCTGTCAAGAGTAGGAAATTAAAGGTATACAAATAGGAAAAGAAGAGCTCAAATTATTTCAGCTTGAGGATGACATGATCCTATATTTAGAAGACCCAAAAAACTCCACTTGAAGACATCTAGAGCTCATAAATGAATTTAACAAAGTAGCAGGATACAAAATCAACAATCATATATCAATCATGTTCCTATACTCCAAAGATGAATCTGCTAGAAAAGAAATTAGGAAAACTATCCATTTACAATAGCCTCAAAAACGAAAACAAATGGTTGGGAATCAATCTAACAAAAGAGGTAAAGGGCCTCTACATTAAAGAAAGAATTGAAGAAGACCTTAGAAAATGGAAAGATCCCCCCACACACACACACACATTCTTGGATAGGCAGAATTAATATTGTCAAAATGGCCATACTACCAAAAAATGCTATACAGATTCAATGCAATCCCCATCAAAATATCAATGACATTCTTCACAGAACTGGAAAAAGCAGTTTGAAATTCATTTGGAAAAATAAGAGATACAGAATAGCCAAAGCAATTCTTAGAAAAGCAAAGCAGGAGACATCACAACACTGGACCTCAAATTATACTACAGAGCTATAGTAACAAAAACAGCATGGTATTGGCACAAAAACAGGCATGAAGAAAAATGAAATTGGAGACATAGTGACAAACCCAATAGATATAGTTATCTGATACTAGACAAAGGTGCCAAAAAAGGGTTGGAGAAAAGAGAGCCTTTTTAAACAAATGATACTGGAAAAACTAGCAATCTCTATATATAGAAGAATTAATTTTAACCATCTCTCTCACACTGCACTAAAGTCAACTCAAAGTGGATTGATAAATTAGCCCAGAAACCTGTGACCCTGGCAGAACCCAGGGAGGCCCATGAAGGATCACTGACCCTTTCAGAGCCTGCCCTGAGGCTCCCCATTTATCAGCATGTGCTGCCATCCTCTGCCCCTCCATCTTGGAACACTGCAACCATCTCCACAGCCCTCCCCAAATAGTAGCCTCCACCTTGGAACAATGGAGAGGGCCTGGATGCAGCTGCCCACTGCAGCACCACAAGTCACAGCACTGCATCTCTGAACAGGTAGCCCAACACCATTGCATGGCCCGCCCTTTCAGTCCTATCTCTGAAAGTGATTGCCTCCATCTTGGGACACCTCCACCACCATCTGGATCTACCTCCACTTCCACCACCACTGTCTTTAGTTGCAGCAGCTTCTGTCTTGGGACATCAACCCAGGACTGGAAACCCAACACCAAGGTACTTACAAGTTTGATACTGCTGCCGCCACAAACTAGGGAAGTAACCACTTCCATCTAGACCAGAAACCCTGCAACCTATGGAAGAAAACATAGGCTCCATACTCTAACATGTTGGCACAGGAAATGACTCCATTAACAAGATTCTTAAAGTACAAGAAATAAAAGCAAAATCAATAAGTGGGTTGTCATCAAATTATAAACGTCTTCACTGCAAAGGAAACAAACGTGTGAAGAGAGAGCCTAAAGAATGCACGAAAATATTCGCCACCTGCTCCTCGGATAGGTCATTAATATTTATAATATACAAAGAACTCCAAAAACTTACCACCAACAAACAAATAAACCAATCAATAAATGGGTAAAAGATCTAAACAGACACTTCTCAAAAGAAGAAATACAAATGGTCAACAAATATATGAAAAAACATTCAACATCTTTAGCAATCAGGGAAATGCAAATTAAAACTACACTGAGATTTTGTCTCATTCCAGAATGGCAATTATCAAGAATACAAACAACAATACCTGTTGGCAAAGGTGTGTGTGGCAGGGATATACTCATACATTGTCTGTGGAATAGCAAATTAGTGTAGCCACTCTGGAAAGCAGTATGGAGTTTCCTCAAAAACCTAGAAGTGGAACCACCATATGACTCATCTGTCCCACTCCTCAGTATATATCCAAAAGATTTCAAATCAGCATACTACAGTGATACAGCCACATTAATGTTTACAGCAGCACATTTCACAATAGGCAAGCTATGGAACAAATCGAGGTGCCCTTCAACAGATGAATGGATAAAGAAAATATGGTTATATACATAATGGTGTATGACTCAGACATAGAGAACAATGACATTATGGTATTAGCTTGTAAATGGATACAATGGAGAACTATTACACTAAGGGAAATAAGTCAGTCCCCAAAGGTCAAAGTTGAATGTTTGCTCTGATATGTGGAAGCCAATTCAAAATAAAGGGGGGAGGGGAGAATATAAAAAAAATAGAAGGTCAGTAGAGTAGATGAAGGGGATTGAAGGTTAGGGAGGATGGATGGGATAAGGAACAAACATTGGAATGAATCTGACCTAGCATTTCTATGTACATATATGAAAATACCACAATGAATCTCACCACCATGTCTATACACAAGACACTAATTACAAAAAAAAAAAAAAAAAAAAAGAAAGAAAGAAAAAAAAAAGAAAAAGAAAAACACTATAAGTGGGACATAAAACGTACTAGAGTTAGAGGGAGAAAGAGGTGGAGTCTCTATCATGGAGTATTTTAATACCACTGAGGAGACACAAAATGTAAATATGGAAACATTTTAAGGAAATTTAAAAGGGAGATTGCACTTTAGTGTAAATTAATTAAAGTTGTTGAGAATTCAGAGAAGGGAATTCAGGGAAATGAAAAGATGATCTCAAAGAAATCCCAGATATGCTCATCATTTGTAAAGTCTTGAGCAAATTTCTTAACAATTTTATAACTTAGTTTCCTTATCAGTAAAATGTATAAGCAGCCGGGTGCGGTGGCGCACGCCTGTAATCCCAGCACTTTGGGAGGCTGAGGCAGGAGGATCGCGAGTTCAAAGCCAGCCTCAGCAATGGGGAAGCACTTAGCAACTCAGTGAGACCCTGTCTCTAAATAAAATACAAAAAGGACTGGGATGTGACCCAGTGGTCAAGTGCCCCTGAGTTCAATCCCCAGTACCACAAAAAAAAAAAAAAAAATGTATAAGCATCAGCACATATTAGGTCAAGTATACAACAAAGTTTGCTCCCTCCTCTGGGCTAATCAAGTCTTGCTAAGAAATGTTGGTTCTTAAATGGACATTTCTCAGCTCTCATTGCATATCAGTGTGTAACCAGGCTTTTAGTTCTTGGTTATGGAAACTGAATGGAAGTCATATTTGTCTCTGGTGGGCCAAAATTACTAAGAGGGTTTTATCTCCATTATTTCTTTCTCATTTCACTAGTTGGGGGCAGAATAATCACTACATGGAGGACTGCTGCTTACCTAACAGGAATCTCCCCTTTTGACTATTTAACAAGGTCATTGAATTTTATCCACTTACTTGCTACAGTTCTTTACCATTCTTTCACTAACATAGCCAACTGTACTTTAGGTTGTTGTGAGGAACAACTTAACATCTAAGCTTTCTCATAGTAAAAGCTTTATTAATCAGATTTATCAATAACAATTTTACAGCCAGGTGTGGTGGAACACACCTGCAATCCCAGCACTTGGGAGGCTAAGGCAAGAGGATCGTGAGTTCAAAGTCAGCCTCAAAAATGGCGAGGCACTTAGCAACTCAGTGAGACCCTGTCTCTAATAAAATACAAAAATGGCTGTGGATGTGGCCCAGTAGTCTAGCGTCCCTGAGATCAATCCCCGGTACAAAAAAAATCAATTTTACTATTGTTCAACTATTTTGAACTATTTCTTGATATTTCTTGCTTGTTTTTTTTTATAATCAGGTTTTTTTTTCTATGAGATAGTTGAAAGAACTGTCAATAAATCCTACATTGAGAGAATTTAAACAATATATCCAGATTTTTTAAGCCCATATTATTAGCATCCCATGTGATTCATGAATTATTTCATATTTTCTTTTTTTTGTTAATTTTTTTTTTATAATTTTTAATATGTACAACTCATAGTGCATTTATTTAGTATCTTTTTACATACAACTGTTTGCATACAAAGTATATTCGTACAATTCAGGTCTTCAATCATGCATTAAGGAAAATGGTATCCTTCTCATTCAACCACCTTTTTTTTTTTCTTTTCTCCCCCTCCCTCCCCTCTTGCTCCCTCCCTTACCCTCCCTTCCCTTGACCATTCTAGTTATCCTCTAATCCTCCTATGTACCCCCATCCAACAATACTTTGAAATAGCCTCCTTATATCAGAGAGAACATTTGGTACTTGGATTTTTGAGACTGACTAACTTCACTTAGCATTATGTCTTCCAACTTCATCCATTTACCTGCAAATGCCATTAATTTATTTTCTTTTATTGCTGAGTAAAATTCCATTGTGCGTATATACCACATTTTCTTAATCCACTCATTTACTGAGGGACATCTAGGTTGGTTCCACAACCTAGCTATTGTGAATTGCGCAGCTACAAACATTGAGATAGCTGTGTCACTGTAATATGCTGTTTTTAAGTCCTTTGGGAATAGAGCCAGGAGTGGGATGGCTGGGTCATAGGATGGTTCCATTCCCAGTTTTCCAAGAAATCTCCATATTGCTTTCCATAACGGTTGCACCATTTTGCAGTCCCAGCAGCAATGTATGAGTGTGCCTTTTTCCCCACATCCTCTCCAACATTTATTGTTGCTTGTGTTCTTGATAGCTGCCATTCTGACTGGAGTGAAGTGAAATCTTAGAGTAGTTTTGATTTGCATTTCTCTAATTGCCAGCGATGTTGAACATTTTTTCATGTATTTGTTGATTAATCGTGTATCTTCTTCTGAGAGGTGTCTTCTCAATTCCTTAGCCCATTTATTGATTGGGTTATTTTTTTTTTTTAGTGTAAAGTTTTTTGAGTTCTTTATATATTCTAGAGATTAGTGCTCTATCTGATATGCATGTATTAAATATTTGTTCCCAATTAGTTGGCTCTCTATTCACCTCACTGATTGTTTCTTTTGCTGAAAAGAAGCTTTTTAGTTTAAATCTATCCCATTCATTAATTCTTGGTAGTAATTCTTGCGCTACAGGATTCTTATTAAGGAACTTGGGGCCTAATCCGACATGTTGGAAATTGGAGCTTACTTTTTCTTCTATTAGGCGTATTGTCACTGGTCTAATTCCTAGGTCCTTGATCCACTTAGAATTGAGTTTTGTGCATGGTGAGAGATAAGGGTTTAATTTCAATTTGTTGCATATGGATTTCCAGTTTTCCCAGCACCATGTGTTGAAGAGGCTATCCGTTCTCCACTGTACATTTTTGGCACCTTTGTCTAATATAAGATAGCTGAAATTATATGTATTAGTCTCTGTGTCCTCAATTATGTACCATTGGTCCACCAGTCTGTTTTGGTGCCAATACCACGCTGTTTTAGTTACTATTGCTCTATAGTATAATTTAAAGTCCAGTATGGTGATGCCCCCTGCTTCACTTTTCTTGCTCAGGATTGCTTTGGCTATTCTGGGTCTCTTATTTTTCCAGATGAATTTCATGACTGCTTTTTCTATTTCTTTGAAGAATGACATTGGGATTTTGATTGGAATTGCATTAAATCTGTATAATGCTTTTGGTAGTATGGACATTTTGACAATATTAATTCTACCTATCCAAGAGCAAGGTAAGTCTTTCCATCTTCTGAGTTCATCTATAATTTCTTTCTTTAGTGTTCTATAATTTTCATTATAGAGGTCTTTTACCTCCTTCATTAGGTTGATTCCCAGGTATTTTTTTTTTTTTTATGCTATTGTAAATGGGGTATTTTTCATCACTTCCCTTTCAGAGTATTTGTCGCTGATGTACACAAATGCCTTTGACTTATGTGTATTGATTTTGTATCCTGCAAATTTGCCAAATTCATTTACTAGTTGTAAAAGTTTTCTGGTAGAGTTTTTTGGGTCTTCTTGGTAGATTATCATGTCATCAGCAAATAGTGCTAATTTGAGCTCTTCTTTTCCTATCTTGATCCCTTTAATTTCTTTCATCTGTCTAATTGCTCTGTCCAGAGTTTCCAGCACAATGTTAAATAGCAGTGGTGAAAGGGGACATCCCTGTCTTGTTCCAGTTTTTAGAGGGAATGCTTTCAATTTTTCTCCATTTAAGATAATGTTAGCTCGGGGCCTTGCATAAATAGCTTTTATAATGTTAAGATATGTTCCTGATATTCCTAGTTTTTCCAGTGTTTTGAACATAAAGGGGTGTTGTATTTTGTCAAATGCTTTTTCTGCATCAATTGAGATGATCATATGATTTTTGTCTTTAAGTCTATTGATGTGATGTATTATGTTTATTGATTTCCGAATGTTGAACCAGCCTTGCATCCCTGGGATAAACCCCACTTGATCGTGGTGCACTATCTTTTTGATATGTTTTTGTATCCGATTTGCCAGAATTTTGTTGAGGATATTTGCATCTATGTTCATTAAAGATATAGACCTGAAGTTTTCTTTTTTGGATGTGTCTTTGCCTGGCTTTGGAATTAATGTGATATTGGCCTCATAGAAAGAGTCTAGAAGAGCTCCCTCTTTTTCTATTTCTTGAAATAGTTTGAAGAGCATTGGTATTAGTTCTTCTTTGAAAGTCTTATAGAACTCGGCTGTAAACCCATCAGGTCCTGGACTTTTCCTTGTAGGTAGCTTTTTGATGACATCTTCTATTTCTTCGCTTGTAATTGATCTGTTTAGATTGTGTATAGCCTCCACATCCAGTTTAGGCAAATCATATGACTCTAGAAATCTGACAATGCATTCAGTATTTTCTATTTTATTAGAGTACAAGTTTTCAAAGTAATTTCTAATTATATTCTGTATATCTGAGGTGTTTGTTGTGATATTCCCTTTTTCATCACGAATGTTAGTAATTTGAGTTTTTCTCTTCTTCTTTTCGTTAGCATTGCTAAGGGTCTGTCAATTTTGTTTATTTTTTCAAAGAACCAACTTTTAGTTTTGTCAATTCTTTGAATGGTTTCCTTAGTCTCAATTTCATTAATTTCTGCTCTGATTTTAATTATTTCCTGTCTTCTACTGCTCCTGGTGTTGGTCTGTTCTTCTTTTTCTAATGCTTTGAGGTGTGATGTTAAGTCATTTATTTGTTGTTTTTTTTTTTCCTCTTAAGGAATGAGCTCAGTGCAATGAATTTTCCTCTTACTACTGCCTTCATAGTGTCCCAGAGATTTCTATATGATGTATCTGTGTTCTCATTTACCTCTAGGAATTTTTGATCTCCTCTTTGATGTCTTCTTCAACCCCTTGTTCATTCAGTAGCATGTTGTTTAGCTTCCAGTTGATAGAGTAGTTTTTCTTATTCCTTGTTTTGTCGTTGATTTCCAATTTCATCCCTTTATGGTCCGATAGCATGCAGGGTAGTATCTCTATTTTTTTATATTTGCTGAGAGTTACCTTGTGACATAATATATGGTCTATTTTGGAGAAGGAGCCATGTGCTGCTGACAAAAATTTGTATTCGTTTACTGAGGGATGAAATATTCTATATATGTCCATTAGGTCTAAATTGTTAATTGTTTTAAGGAGGATTAAAGTTTCTTTGTTTAGCTTTTGTTTTGATGATCTATCCATTGGTGAGAGAGGTGTGTTGAAGTCCCCTAGAATAACTGTGTTGTGGTCTATTTTACTCTTGAACTTGAGAAGAGTTTGTTTGATGAATGTAGGTGCTCCATTATTTGGGGCATATAGATTTATGATTGTTATATCCTGTTGATGGATGGTTCCCTTAAGTAATAAGAAATATCCATCTTTGTCCCTCTTGATTAGTTTTGGTTTGAAGTCTACCTTATTTGATATGAGAATGGAAACCCCTGCTTGCTTCCTCTGGCCATGTGAGTGATAAGACTTTTCCCAGCCTTTCACTTTCAGTCTGTTGATGTCTTTTTCTATGAGGTGTGTTTCTTGGAGACAGCAAATTGTTGGGTCGTTTCTTTTAATCCATTCTGATAATCTGTGTCTTTTGATTGGCGAGTTTAGGCCATTAACATTCAGGGTTATTATTGAGATGTGATTTTTATTCCCATCCATTTTTATTTGGATTATGGTCTTTAGCTTGATTTGGTTTCTCTTCTGGTTGGTATTTCCTTTAGTTTAATATCTCCCCCTTGTTGATTTTTGCTATCATCTTTCTCTTCTTCTTCATGAAAAATATTGCCCAGGATGTTCAGAAGTGCTGGCTTTTGAGTTGTGAAATCTTTTAACTTTTGCTTGTCGTGGAAGGTTTTTATTTCATCTTCGAATCTAAAGCTCAATTTTGCTGGATATAAGATTCTTGGTTGACATCCCTTTTCTTTCAGAGCTTGAAATATGATATTCCAGGATCTTCTTGCTTTTAAGGTCTGGGTTGAGAAATCTGAACATAGTCTGATTGGTTTCCCCCTATATGTAATCTGCTTCCTTTCTCTTGTGGCTTTTAGTATTCTCTCCTTGCTCAGTGTATTAGGCATTTTCATTATAATGTGTCTTGGTGTGGATCTGTTGAGATTTTGTTTGTTTGGTGTTCGGTAGGCCTCTTGAACTTGGTTTTCCCATTCATTCCTCAAGTTTGGAAAATTTTCTGTAATTATTTCGTTAAATAGATTACTCATTCCTTTGTCTTAAAATTCTGCCCCTTCCTCTACGCCGATCACTCTTAAGTTTGGTCTTTTTATTCTGTCCCATAATTCTTGGATGTTATGTTCGTGATTTCTAACAAGTTTTGCTGTATAGTCTAAATTCTTCTCTAGGATATATATTTTGTCTTCTTTGTCTGAGGTTCTTTCTTCCAAGTGGTCTATTCTGTTGGAGATGCTTTCAATTGAGCTTTTATTTTGGTTTATTGCTTCTTTCATTTCTGGAATTTCTCTTTGGATTCTCTTTAGAGCCTCTATTTCCCTATTGAAGTAATCTTTTACTTCCTGTATTTGTTTTTGGAGTTCTTTGTCAAAATGATCTTTTGCCTTCTGTACTTGCTCCCTCATCTCATTTTTGAGTTCATTCTTAAGTTCCATAAACATTTGGTATATGTAATTTCTAAATTCCATCTCTGGCATTTGACCAACTGTGCTTGCCATGACATCTACTGGTGAGGTATCTTGATTTGTTTGTGTCATTTTCTTCCCTTGTTTTTTCATGTTGCTTGTGTGTCTATTCTTCCTGCACTGTGGGACCTTGACTATTTCGATTTTACCTTAAAGCCTTATGTTGTTCCTGTAGTACAATGTTATCAGATCACCTTATAATTCCTTTACACTTTTAAAACCTAACACTTTCTATTCAGAAAATCCAAGTTTGATCACAATGTACACATTTGGTTAACTCAGATATTATTTCCAATTTACTCTGTACGCTTCTGATGGGGTTTTATAGCTTCAAGTATTGGATACAGAGGTGTTATGTTTAGGAAGAAGGAAGTGTCTTGAATTGTTCTTTCTTGGAAAGTATGAAAAGAGATTTCTATTGAAGTGGTTTAGTGGAAGTGGTTTAGTATCAGTAGATGAGGGAAGAAAGAGAATGGAGTAGACAATTAAGTGGAAAGACCAATTTATATATAAAGTAAGTTGGAAAAAAAAATGATAAAAGAGTAGGAATTGGTGTAAGAGAGAGGAGAGAGAGAATCAAGAAAATAGAGTAAACTATATATAACACCGCTTTGCTACCCAGTTCAATTGCGCTGGTTCTAGAAATCCCAAGTTCTGCGTATAACTTGTTTTTGCCTCTGTTTAGTATGCACTAGCAGGGTGTAAACATGAAAGATGAAGGAGGAAGAAAAGATGCGAGAGTGAGAAGGAAGAAAAGAAGGAAAGAAAAAAGGAGCGGAAGCAAACAAACACACTGACAATGCGGAAGGAAAAAAAAAAAAAAAGCAGAACAAAACAAAGCCAAAAAAAGAAAAAGGAAAACAAACAAACAAACAAAAAACCTCCCCAAAATCCAACAAAACAAGCAAACCAACAAAAAAAGAAAGAAAAAAAAAATTGAACCCCAAGTCTCAAACAAAACGGGCCCTGGGAAGCCCCTCTCTTTTTTCCTTTCCAGTTCAAACCAATTGTTATTGGATCACGTCTAGTCAGTCTGCGATCCTGTTAGTGGAATCAAGGCTGCACCTTAGTGGCTGAACGGCTCAGTGAAGGAGTGGCCCAGGTGGTCTGTGTGTCAGCTGATGAATAGCACCGGGAAGGGGACCCTCCAGAAGGCACCCCCTCCCCATGCCCACCCACAGTTGCAGCTTCTTGTGGCCGCTGCGCTGGCCTCAGACACGCCCTCCCCCCTGCTGGCCACCCGAGCCTCACCCAGGTGTGCGTTGTCTTCAGAGAGCTGGAGGGTCCCTGGATGGCTGCAGCCGTCACTGTCCATCTCCTCCCCTTTGTCTGGGTCAGCCACTGCACCTTTCAAAGATGGCGGTGCTCTCCTCCCAGTCAACAGCAGCTCCGCAGATTCCTGTGTCCTCGCAGATCGATTTCAAAGCGGTTGGGTGGATGTCTTATTGCTGAGGTGGTATCAGGAAGTCACAACTGTAAGTGCAGTGCAGACAGCGCTGCTTCGGAATGTGGACCACTCCAATTGTGCCTCTGCTTGCTTTTCGCTGGTTTCTGTGCTGCTCTCTCCAGGGCCCTACTGCTGAGGGTCGCGTCCGGCCGAGTGTGGATTCGAACTGATGTTGTCGACCCGCGGTCTCTCGTGGTCCCCCAGTAACAATTCCGCTGGCTGTTATCGCTGGTATTTTATCGCCAGTTTCACGCTGGTGAAAGGCAATTTATCTGCTTTGTTGGATTCTTTCCACGGAGCTGCCCTGAAGTGCGGCTTCCTCTAATCCGCCATCTTGGATCTCTCTATTTTTCTAAAGAAAAATAGAATTGTGTCAACAATAAATGCCTGTTTCTTTTATAACATATTTATTAACTTATTTATTTCACAAGTGAATAATCCAAAATAGTAATCATCCTTAAAACCAATCTATTGCCACTCTAAATATGTGCCTGGGACAATGCACTAAAACTGACTTCATAGAGTTTCAGCAATAATTTTCCAGCTTTATTTAATGTTGAAGAGAGTAAATATTAAAGATAAATAATGGTAAATTTGATATAAGGTAGCTAAGACCACACTCCTGGTTGCCCTTTTGATGAAGTTTAAGGAAATTAATCCTTTCAGTAACCAACCATCAATGATTAATTTTATTTAGTATATAAATCCAGTCTTGTGCAGAAGTTACTGTTTGACAGACTCTATCAGAAATGTTATTTCTTAGGAATTCCTTTTGCCTAGGCTATCAGTCATTTCCATGCTGTTATCAGATTCTTATTTTCTATAGCAGCATCCTCCAATGCCTTACAATCATAGAAGCCCTTTGTTATCCACAAACCAGATATCTTTTCACAGATCTAAAATATGTGACAGCCAACTAAATGGTTAGCAATCATTACTTTCTATTTTGTTCTATAGAAAGTGTATAAATCCAAGTCCACAAAAATGATTGTGAATATCTCTAATCAAATGAATTATCTTAGCCTTTATATACAATTTAAATTCCAACTCCTTCCCAACATGAAGAGAAAATTGTATTCCTAGCCAAATAATGTCTATATTTTTTGCTATATGCTTTTATTCAACTAACCTTTTTTGTAGTGAAGTCCAATGTGAGCAAAATATGCCTGCAAGGGAAACAATCATTTAAAAGGACTAAAGGTGATCTGGCTGGTTATTTGCCTTCCATTTATAGAAAAAAACAGTGAACATGAAAATATTGGGTAAAAATCAAATGTAACTAAATTGGAAGATTCCTATGATGGAGTAATGCTTCTATACTCACTCAATTCTTGCTCTTCTTCCGAACTGGCCAGCTTTTGTTGGACTATCCTTTCCATTTGAACCAGACAGTGATAGCTAACATTTATTCCATATGCATCATATGTCAGGTACCTTTCTAAGCACACTATATACACTGAATTATTTAATCCTTGTAGCTACCAACAGAAGCAGATACTACTATTATCATTTTACCATTTGAAAAATAATACTATCCATATTTATATAAGCATATAACCAGTCGCTTTTGGGGCAATTAGTGGACATACAGACATATAATATGATTATCCAAGCAAAACAAAACATATGAACATCCTACCAATATTACATGATGGTTTTAAACAGAAGGTCTTCTGTACTTAAAAGTAAGTTCAATTTTGAACTTTTATTTTTCTAGTTCCTAATAGTTGGGATTGACCTTATGGTTCCTAGGTAAAAGTGTTAATACAAATTTTAACAATATTTGTTTTATATTCCAAAGTAGCAGGAAAATAATGTCCAAAAAGCCAGATAGAAAAAAATACAGAGAATTTTAAGTTCCCTTTAGGTATACAGAAGTTGAAAATTTTAAGGTAAAATTTCTTAAGTATATAAACTTATATTCATTTTCAAAGGTTTATTGTTCACCTTAGAAATGTCAACATAAAACAATTATTAAAATATATCCATTCACCTGACATATTTGTTCATAACATGTATGTGATCTAGTATTTTGGACCTAGGTGGAAATGTTACATTCTATACAGTCTCAATTATCTGAAAATTTGGTTTAATTGATATTTATTGATTATTCATTATGTGACAGCCATATAGGGATTTAAAGAAAAGAAAAAATCAAATTCTAGGTAGGTGTGTAGTGGAGAGAGAAAAAAAAATAACAATGTAAATAATCATCACTGTGACATCAGATATTAATAATTTCTATAAAATAGATTATTGAAAGATTAACTAAAGGATAACAGAATTTTGATTGAGGTGTCAAGGAAGTCCTGTCATAGGAATGTACATTTTGGTTGAAATTTTAATGATAAGTAGGAATTGATCATGAGAGGTTTGGGAGCAAAATTTGATGCAGAGGAAAGAAATAGATGTAAAGGCATGAGCTAAGGAATGAACTTAGGTTGGTGGAGGGAACAAGAATTTATTGGGCTAGATTACAGGAACAGAAGGAGACCACAGTCCCAAGTGAGATTGGCAAAGTTCTCACTGGTCAGAGCACCAGAATTTTATGGACATTGGTAGTTTCCATAGGTTTAATCTAAGTACAATAAAACACCTTAATCAGTGAGCAATATGATTTGATATTCTTTTTAAATGCATCACTTAATGTAATAAAAAATAACAGACTATAGGAGGTATATTTGTCCATTTTTAGTTTCTATAACAAAATACCTGAAAGACTACTTTATAAACGAAAAGGGTTTATTTTGGCTTATAGATCTATAGGTACAAGTTCTAGGGGCACCATCCGGTGATGGTGTTCTTGCTGATGGAGTTCTGAGGTAGTGAAGAGCATCACTTGGCAAGAGTAAGAGTTCACAGGTCTGAGTGTCTCTTTCTGGTCCATCTATCTCTTACAAAGTGACAAGAATTCACTGATAAAGGTTGCATATTTCATAACTTCTCTAATCCTAATCAATTCCCAAAGCCTCAGCTCCAAACATAGCAATCAGATTGCTTCCACCCTTTTAAGACCTGACAATGGGGATGAAATTTCAACTCATAAGAACTTAGAGGATCTCAAACCAAATCTAAACCATAGCATAAGGACAGGAAATGGAAACAGAAAGATAACAACAAGTGCTCAGAGTAGGCAGAAAGTGGCTAGTTTGGATTACGGTGTTGGAAATGAGAAGAGGAAGATTTGTTTTAATCTATTTCAGAGTTGGAACAGGATTTATTGATAGAATTTCTGATTAAAATAAATCATGGCTCCTTTCTTTTTCCATAATTTTGCCTTAATAAACTTAGTTTTTATTTTGTTTTTCACCTGTCACAAGATTTAGAGTCGATTAATAGATTTCAGGTGCTCAGCAAACTTTCTAAAATTGTATTCAAAATAACAAAGTGCATTGACTTATACATAATTTGGAGGGAAGAATATTAATTACTTTCATGAGGTAATTAGAGGTCTATGACCAAAAGCAAGACAGGAACTACTGAGATTATGTTCCTAAATATTTCAGGTCAGCTTTCCCATGACCTCTCTCTCTCTCTCTGCCTTCACCTCTTGGTAATACTGAACCCAGTGTCACCTTTGGTAATCCTGGGGTGTCTCTTCTCTGTGGAAAGAAATAAACTATGGTGCTTCTTTCTTCAGTGTCTCTGTTCATGCTGTGTTTTCTGCAACTTAGTACTTTTGTTTTGGCAAACTTCCCTCATCCTTCAAGACTTGGCCAAGGTATCATCTCCTCCACAAAGTATTATCTAAATGCTTAAACTGAGCTAAAATTTCCCTTCTGTGTCCCCCAAATTAATTGGAGGTACACTGTGTCTTAAATTTTTAAATTTGTGTCTCCTGTGTGGAACATAATGCTTATTTTTGACATACTAAATGGAGGGGCACATTGTTTTCATTTAAGATTACTCAAGCAATAAAATCTTATTTTATGTCATTTTTTAACTCACATATAAAATGTTTAACACATATGCTTTGCTGTTTTTATATAATCCTCCTTTCAATTCACATAAAAGTCTTGCATTTCTTGTCAATAATTTTAATTCATAACATTTTATACTCTAAATATAGAACAAAAACTGTGTTTTGAATTTGTGATTAGTTTTGAGATTTTAAAAACTAGTTCTCAGACAATTCTGATTATATTTTCTCTTTGGGTTGTCACTATGGTTTCTCATAGCTCTACAATAAAAAATATAAATAATTAAAAATTTATTTAATGTATTTTAAAACAACTTCTGAAAATATTGAAAGAAGATCACAGAAGACAGAAAAAAAAAAAACAAGAAAAAAGTCACTCACAATGGTATCAATTTAATAAATCCACTGTGATGTAATGTTTTACCTCATTCTAGGATTTCTTTTGCCTTTCTTTACAAACTTAACAATTTATATTTCCTGTTTTACTCAAAATTCAAAGGATTTCCCCTTTGAATGTCAATATTGTATACTGCTTGTTTTTAGTGGGTACAGTAATCATTTGTATATAAACTCATTTATGTAAAAATTCCCTTGTTAAAGTATGATTTTGCATTTACTTATATATTGGGGTAATTTCATTAAATAAGATCCATAGTGCTGGATTACTGGATTAAAGATAGTTAATAAAAAATGGATCTTGATACAGATTGCCTATTTTTTTCCAGAAATTATACAGTTAATAGGTCGCCATCAAAGAAGGTTAAATTCATGTTACTCAATGTTCTCCAATAAAAGTATTATTCATCATATTTTGCTTAGGAGATGCATAAAAATGTCTTATTTTTAATTATTTTGTTACTGAAGTTGAATCTTTTTAATTCAACACATTTAGCTTAGCTATTCATTATTTTTCCTCTTTTGTTTGTTTTCATTTTGGTAATATTTTACTGTGATTTTTCTTTATCATTATAAACATTACTAATAAAATAAGCAATTATTTCTGCCATGTTTGTAATTTTGTTTAAAAACTAGTTATCATTGAACACTAATTACTGTCCTATGTCATAAGCACTGTGCTTAGGGATTTATGTACTACTAAATTCTCAAAATGAATTATGACATATGTACTTCCATTACCCTCATTTTACAAATAGGAAACTGTGATATGAAACAGTGAAGTTCCTTCTAGTGAGAAACAGGATTCTGAAATCAAACAGATTGACCAGAACTTTCCCAGAAAGATCTAAAATCTCACAACTGATACATATTGCTTTTGGTTTAGATATTTAAAGCCCTGACTATGAAGAATTACATTGTACTTAAAATTCTTACTTCTAGCCCTTAATTAGAAATGGGAAAATACAAATTCTTTTTTCTTTTATGCATTGTAAAATACATAGAAAAGATATATGCTCCAGTTGTATCTTTTTTAAATCAAAACTACAAATTCGTGGAAGCATGTATGCAGAAGTTTGATGCTTACCATTTAATAGTGTTTTATCTCAGTTACACAGTAGCGATATCTATAATGCCCACTAGATTTATACCCACAATTCCACAATTGCACATTGTGGCACTGAGTTATTATTATTTGGTATCCAACTACTAATTTATAATGTCTGAAAAAATAAATATTACTGCTTATCTATGAGGTACATTTAATGATGCCTTGTGGGATATTAAGATCTTAAATATGTATCATACTGGATTGTGGCTGCTATGCTATATGCAGATATAAATATTTGTTTTGTTTCTCATAAAAATATTTATTAAATCAAATCTGGAATATAATTAATTCCTCTACATAAATAATGGGTATAATAATAATTCCACAGGAAGTCAGTATCACAGGGATTAAAAAAAAAAAAAAAAAAAACTAGGGGCTTAAATCAGAAAGACTGTAGAAATCAAAGGCCTGTCACTTAAGATGTGACCTTGGGAAAGTGAATACTTTACAGTTCACATCAGTCTTCTCTCAGGTATATTCTCAGGACTAAAAGTAATATTTAATATTATCAGAAAACAAGCTAGAAATTAAGTGTTCAATAAGTGTTAGCTCTTAATATGAGGCATGGTCAGAAATCAGTAGTAATATCAAACCAGTGCCCAAAGTTTGTGTGTCATCTGTTTACTATGAACATTGAGCTTTTGGAATTTTCTTTTGGTGCTTTTGCATTAAAGCTCTCTGAGGTCTTCTCCACTTGAGTGGGTATTTATATCAATAAATTAGGCCACTATGAAAAATACACACTTGACCTGGTTGTCAGTGAACTACAGCTTGTTTCAGTTGAGAGGACGCTTGTGCCCTTCCTGTTAACTCTTTTTCAGCTAAATCAAAACTGAAAACATAATTATTTCAGTTTATTTTCCAGGTTTCTAAAAGTGATGACTTCATTTATTATTAAGAGAAGCATCTGGTCACATCTCCAAGAAAGCAAATCAGCTAACTCACCACTATCAAGTTTTCTTCTCTCTTTTCAAGTAGGGTATAGCCTTTTTGTTGACCTAAAATGCAATTATTTCCAATAGGAAGAAAAACAAGCAGATTATTTATCAATATCAAGTGGATTATGCCCTGTGAAAAAATGTAAAGTTTTGAGCTGATAGAATAGGAACAAGGAACAAATAGCATATTTATTGTAAGAGTCTGAGTTTGGCATATATTTAACTTAAACAACCCATTTTTAATATGAGAAATTATTTTAATGTTGATTTGCTTACCTCCATCATTTAAGTTAATTATAACATGATGAAGAAAAAAGTAATTGTGGCTAACATCCTTAGGAAAGAACAACAAAGAAACATGCTTTTTATTTTTGGCATTGGCTTTTGTGTGAAAAATGACTGGATTTTAAAAAATTGTATATGAATGCTTTTTCTTTTAATCTGTGGTCTAAAATCAAAATTGAATGTTCATGTGAAAATTAACATTTTTTGTAAAAATTATGTCAAATCTTTATTAAAATTTTACTAAATTTACAACAATAACATTTGTATTATTTGCAAGAGAGATAATTCTTTCATGTTTTTCATTTTCAGGGTGAAGAATCAGGAAAGTGGTATGGTAAACTTCCATCCCATTATGGAATGAATAAATATTTACTTAACAAAATCTTAACTTTTCTCATTTATCATTCACCCTTTGATTCTCAAATAATCATAATTATTATATAACATAACAATAACATTCATGTATTGCTAGACATGTTTTAAATGCAAATTTTATACTATACTGGGACTTTTATGAATTGTAATTAAATATTAATAAAGTTTTTCAAAATAGAAAAATGTCTATTAATAAAATCTAAGGCTCTTTTCTAGTCTATGCTAATTATTTTATCTAGATTTCATCTTTCATTGATGTGGCAGTGCCCATATCTATGGTAATATTAATTTTTAAAATCCTTTTTCAGAAAGTATTATAGCTAAAACAATAAAAATTACATCTTTTATATTATGTCTATAAGCTAAAATAAAATTTAGATACCAAGATGCTGATACATTTAAAAATATATTATTTTCAAAGCAGAAAACAAATTTTCCATTTGGACAGTCAAATGAGAATTCTTAGTGGAAAAAATGTTTCAAATGATATTTGACCATACTTTAAATAAGTTGATTTTAAATATTATTCAACCACATTGCCAGCTATTTTCATTTTAATTCATCAGTGTAGTTGTTTACTCATGTTTCTACTTTTTTTAATTATTTCACACCAGAGAATCTTTTTTATTTTCACAATATTCTCTGAGAATAAATGGAGTTAATTTTAAAGTGATATTGTGGGATCACTGGGTCATATGGAAACTTTATTTTTCATTTTTTGTGAAATTCCATACTGTTTGCTGCTGCCCTGTTTTACATTCCTATTAACAATGTACAAGGGTTCTAATTTCTCAACATTCTTGCTAACACTTGTTAGCTTTTGATTTTAGATAATAGCCATCCTAGCAGGTGTGCAGTAATATTTCATTGAGGTTTTGGGTTGAATTTCCTTGATTATTTGTGATGTTGAACATATGAGCATCTGTTGATCATTTGTATGTATTCCTTAGAGAAATTTCTACTAAGTCTGTCATCCATTTTCAATTGGATTATTTGGATTTTTTTCACCATTGAGTTGGTTAGTGTTCCTTAGATATTTTAGATTGTTCACATTTTATAGTACAAATATAATAGTTTCTTTGGGGTATATTTATCATGAAGTAGTATGATAAAGGTGAAGGTTCAATGTCACAACACAAAGTCAAACTGGTTTGTAAGAAAGTCAAACTGGTTTGTAAGATTATCTATTCATTCATTAACTATTGTTTATTGAGTTTTTTTGTTTGTTTGTTTTACCTTGAGGTGAGGCAGAATGTCATGGTGGAAGAGTGGCAGATGGCAGCTCATATGATGATCAGGAAGCAGAGAGAGAGACCACTGACAGATATAAAATATATTCCTCAAAGCAAGGCCCCAATACCTACCTCCTTCAGTCACACCATACCAGCCTTCAGTTACCACTCAGTTAAATACTATCAAGGAATTAATTCACTGATTGGGTTAAGACTGTCACAACCCAATCATTTCTCCTCTAAACATTCTTGAATTGTCTCACACATGAGCTTTTTGTCTCACACATCCAAACCATAACAAGTATTTACTGAAAAAATATTGAAGTATGATGGTGTGTATTGCTTTAGATCATTAGAATCCATCAATGAATTAAAACAAATAGCATTGTCCTCATGGAGTTTACATTTTAGGTGAAGAACATGGATAGTACACACAAGTAAATTGCATAGTATGTTAGAAGATGAAAATTACTATGGGAAAATGTATAAAAAATACAGTAAGTTTATGACAACTGTTGAACAGGGTCAGGTTGCAAGTTAACCAGGCAGATATCTAATAGAACTTTTCAAGTAGTGAAAACAGGGCAAAGAATGTTGTGCAAAGAATGTCACTGCAGTTGCCAAAGTGACTAATTAGAAGATAAAATCAGAGAAATGATGGAATCTAAAGTGGTTAGGATCAAAAAGGAACACAAGGGTCATTATAAGGATTTGGGGTCTTATACTGCATAAAACATATTTTGAGTAGATTAGAAGCATTTCTGACTACCGTTTTGAGGGACCCATTCCTCATTGGATGTACCACGATGGAATATACCACGGAAGGGCAAAGATAGACTGGACACAATAAGAAGATTCCTGCAACAATTTGGGTAAGTGTTAATGGAGCTTAAGTCCATGTTGTTAAAAATGAATTTTGAGGGAAGTGCCTGGATTTTAGAATATCTGAAAGGTAGACACAAAAGAATTTTCTAAGAGAATATATGTGCTATATTAATACAATAAGAAATAAATCTAACTTCAGAACTTTTGGCCTGAACAATTAAAATTTTGGGTTGCCATCACCTAAAATGACAAGACAAGTCTAGAATGAAAATGGTTGAGGAAACATCAAAAGCATAGTTTTAAATGTGATTATTCAAATTTTAAGTATTTATTTGGCACCTAAGTAATGATGTTAAGTATACAGTTTTATGCTCATATCTGGAATTGGAGAGGTCTTGGCTGAAGAGATAAATCTAGGAAAAGATAGAGTATCCTGGGTAAAAAACACCAGGAAATAATAATAGGGCAGGAAGCTGATAGAACCAAGGATTTGGGGGAATCCAAACATTAAAAGGTCAAGGAGTAGAAGAGAAAGTAGTAAGTAATAGATGGGCTTGGGCCAATGGGCCACCTCCCCATGGAAATTTCCATGTCCTCAGAAGCAACCTTGTTTCATTTTCTCAGGGCAGGATGTTTCATTTTCCGGGGGGCAGAAGCCAATGGGCTTAAAGGTTGCTCTGATACACCCCCCCACCACCACCACCAGAAATCCCTACTTAAGCTCCCTCCCACCTGGGACACAGACACAATAGCTCATTCCTGCTGAGAGGAGGTAGCCACTGCACCAGCCTAGGATGACCCACCAACCCACCGCCTCCAGCCCCACAGCAGCTGCCCCAGCCAACACCTCCAGAGACAATAGCCAGTGCATCCGGGCACCCACCTTTCGTCCAGAGCTTGCCCCCAACTCCTCTCTCCCCAACTCCTCTATACCCGCACCCCTTATACCTCCAGCCAGTCATGAAGGCTGATGAATAAATATCTTGGTGGCATGGTTGGATCCAGTATGATTTTTTTTCCCCCTTCAGTAAGAAGGAAAAAGAGTGATTGGAGAGGTAAGGAAAAAAAACTGAGTATGGTATCCAGAAAAATAATGACTATGTCATATTAAAGATTACATAATAATCAATTTTGTCAGTGTTGCTGACAGATCACATCAAATGAAAACTGGGTATTTATCATTAGGGCTAAGCGATATATGTTACTCATGACCTTGACAAAGGCATTTTTACTGGAATAGTGAAAGTGAAGCCCAAATTGGAAAGATGTATGAAAGAATGGGATGAAAGAAATACAGGTTTATCTTCCCCCCAACATATTATGATGGAAATAGTTCACTTACCATTTTAACCATATATGAGAGCAACAGGTATTATATGATATGGGCCAACTTAGTATTTTTGTATCGCAAGTTTCTTACCTATAAAATAGGGAATGATGAATAGTTCTTACGACTATTATAAATTATAAAAGAAATAAACCAAGAGAGAACGAATGTAGAACCTCAACTACTTTGCCAAACACATAGGAGGTGCTACATAAATATTTCTTTTATTCCTTCCTAGGAGCTGCAAGTAGAAGGGCTACACTCAGCCATACCGTGTCATAGGTAGTGAAGAGGGTGGGCACAGGTGTGTGTGAAATAACATGAAGCCTTGGAGCTTATTTCCAAACTGAAATTGTTAATATGGAAGTACATGAGCAAAATGATTATGACTGTTAAGAATTGTGTAAAAGTACTGGCTAGGGAGATGAAGACTGGGATTAGAAAATTTGTAATCGATTCTTGGAGTGCAACATCATCAAAATTTGAAAAACAGCAACTAAGAAGCAAGAAAAATACACGACCTAAAGGGCATAGAAAATCATGGTAGAAACAATGCCTTTGGTGAGCAAGCAGCAGACAGATAAACAAGTTTTAAAGCCCCATCTCCTCCCTACAATAACTTTACGATCTTGAGTTTATAGATAATTACTTAATTTCTGTTCATCATTTTCTTTTTTCCTCTGTTAACTTAAATATATTCTATATTTATAGAATCTTTTTTCCTTTTATCCAAGGCTTGTTGTTTTCTTTTGATACCAGTAACTTTTCACTCCTTCAAATAAATCTCAACTGTTACCTTTACTTTTTCTCTCTGTATTTATCTTGACAAATTATGGCTTTAGTTCTCATGTCATGATCCAAAACACAATCTTCAATTTCACTCTTTTCATTTTTCACCTCTCTGATGGATGCTGTGAAGTACCAATTGTTGCCGCCTGAAGCGCTTGGAGCAACGGAGCCGTGGGAAAAACTTCAGAAGCAAACTGGAGACAAACAGCTTTTTATTCTGATAACTTTTCTCTCTGGTTCTAAACACGACTAACACACGCCAAACACACCACTAAAATGGCGCTGACCCGATCAGCAATTTCGGCCAAGTCACTCGAGATCCCGCAACAAGTCCCGTGAGACTACGGGAGGCGACAATGCCCAAATCTCCACGGCTCATAGTCAACTGCAATTCAAGTCAATCCCCAAACAGGGCTCCTGCAACCAATCTCATTTCAAGGAAGGATTTGGCTTGTTACTGTGAATCCTAGGAACGTGGTTGACGCACAACCTCCAGTGAGCAGCCCATTCATGGGGTGCCTCAATTGCAGAACCCCAGATCATGCACGTTCATTGGCTGATCAACATGGAAGGATCAGACCTGTAATTTCACCCAATGTAGGACCATGCCACAGGGGTCTCTTCAAAGGCACTCTTTGTAATAAACACATTCTATACTGAAATTCACTGCAGTGTCTTCCTCCTGTAACAAACCCCATTTCCTTGACCTCTGTGTTCTAGCATACCTACATTATTGAAAGCCTCTCTGTCCACTAAAACACATTTTTCTGTTTTTTTTTTCCCTTTCACTGATGATTTTCAGTTCTCACTTATGTAAAGAACCACTAAAATATATGATTCTCCGTGTTCTGTCCTTAGCACTATTTTCATTAAAAATCCTCTTTCAGGGAAATGTCATTTATTCAAATGTCTCTATCAATATGATTTATAACTCTAGGATTTATCTTTTTATTCAGCTCCGTATCAATATTCCAACTATCCATTGGGAATGTATCAGTCACATCAAATTGCAACATTGAAACAGTAACTGAAACCAATCCTTCCGAAACCTACTCCATTCTCAGTATTCCCTCTCTCAGTTCGCCCACACACTCAGGCTAGAACCATTCTCTTCTAATAATATCATATTCCCTATTTAGTCAGCAAGTCCTCCTTTGTGACTAATTTTTAAGTCTCTTCCCTACACATCATCCTCCGTTACTTAATTATTCTTATTTGTGCTATTGAAACAGCCTCCTTCACAGACTTTCTGCCCATCCCCACCCCCACCCCCCCACACACACACCTGGCTACTACACACAGTATGCTTTGAAAAAAATCTGATTTTTTTAAATAGATATTTTTTTGGCCTTCTACAAATCACATTCACACAACTTTGAATGGAGATTTTGATTTATAATTGAGTGACTTTAGGTTCTGCAGAAAAACGCTAACACCCTTGAAAAGAACAGATAGCAAGAGTCTGTCTATGAATAAGTTGGGGAAGTCTCCGACTGACAGAAAAGAGTAAAGGAAATTGCATAAAAAGTTAAAGAGGCTAGAAAGGTTGCTGTCATCTCTCAGAAACAAGAACAACATTGCAAATTCAATGAAAGTAAGATGTCAAGGGCATATGAGTTCTTACTTTTTAGATAGCAGGACAAATAAAGGATGATAATCATGGGGCACTTTGACAAAGCCACGTAAGAAGAGAGATTCATGAAAGTTTGTATGAGGAGTTTCAAGGTGCTTTGGAGGAAAGACTAATACTGATGTCCTCTCTTATGTATCTTACCCATCTAGATGAAATATAGGTTGACAGAACTCAATAAACTGTGGTGTAAGGAAGCTCTTTGTTCACTTTTTAAGCCATTGAGCTTAATACAAATCTAACATTTTGAATCTCTTGATGTACTGTATTGCAACAATACTTGGAGTATTATTATGAGGATGAGCAGAGTACTAAAAAATGCTACTGTTCTCATTAAAAAACATCAGTGGACCCCCTAGGCATATTAGTCATTTCTCCTTCAGTGAACTGAAAATCCTATACAACTAGTAGTTTCTCTTCCTTTTCCTTTTTAGCTGTGACCCTACTCTTCATTGGCCAATTCCATTAGTAAATGGACAGTACACTCACTCTGGGTAATTATGAAAAATTTAAAGAAAATGTCAAAGGTCATAGTAAAAATAATTCAGAAGAATAATTGCAGAAACAGCACCACAAAAATATCCATAAAAGTCTATGGTTGGTTAATGATGTTTCCTATGTTAAAACACATTTGTGTGCATGCACGTGCATGCACACACACACAAGACTCCCCAGCTGAGACCCAAATACAATTCAGGCAAGGCATAAATGCCCAATTCATATGCAAGTGATTGTGCCTAATAAAGCAAAAGGCAACTTAAAGATAAATATTTGAATTGATGAAATTAACCATAGATATATATTATGCTCAAAATACTAATGGACATGGCCTTACTCCTATCTTTGCCAACTTTCCACCTTCTTCATTTATTAGATGACTAGTTCTATAGATCAAATGCTATATGCATGAACAAATATGTCATAATGAATCCACCTATTATTTATAATTATAATGCTCTAATAAAAATATAAATAATGTAAATAATAAATATAATAATATATTATTGCACAATAATATATTATAAATAACAAAATAAAAGGAGATAGTTAATACTTGTGGATGTACATTTGTTTTGTGTTGGTTTTAAACAAGAAAGTTAGTGGGAGAGGGACTGTTCATTTCAACAAAGACTGGCCATGAAAAATCTGTATTTTTAGAGTTTAATATCAGTTGCTGGATCTTCTGACTCATGTGGAGAATGTGTGATGAGCAGGGCATCGTGGTTCATGCCTGTAATCCCCGCACCCTGGGAGGCTGAGACAGGAGGATCTTGAGTTCGAAGCCAGCCTCAGCAGTGGCGAGGCGCTAAGCAACTCACAGACCCTGTCTTTACATAAATAAAAAATAGGGCTTGGGATGTGGCTCAGGGATTGAGTGCCCCTGAGTTCAATCCCCAGTATCCCCTCACCCCCCAAAAAAAGAAACAAAGGATGCAATATTTTTCGAGTAATCAGCATACTCTCATTCATATCATTTCACTAAATATACCTTTGAAGTAAGCAGGGAAGAGCATGTTATGATCCTGTATTTACAGGAGAGGAATCAGAGACTTGGGTCATTGGCAACTGGCTCAGTGTCCCACTGACTATTAATAGAAGAGTTAGACAGTGAATCTAAGTCTCCTAAAATGAGACTCCAGAAGACCTTCAGGCAATTCTGTTTAATTTAATCATGTAGCCATGAGTATCAGGTACTGATGTTCATTCAAATTTAGATAAAACAAATTTTATCCTTTGGGAATTTATAATCTGTTTTGAGAAAAAAAAATACAAATTTAATAACATGATTCATAAACTCATTCTGAAACCTGAAGATAGTTTTGTAAATATGCAGCATATATTTAGTTATACTAATATACATAGATACAGATTTGATAAAGATGTGCTGAGAGGGATCACATGGTGAGCAATATATAGTAAATACTTTCTGAAAAGGTTTTCTCTTGTTTCTTAACAAGTCTTTTCCCAAGTAACTTGTAAAACAAGACTAAAACACTCAGCTGTTAGCACTTCCTCTGATATGTTGAAATCATATAAGTGCATAGAAGAAAATGATTATATAAATCTAGAGTAACATATAATTATTCATGTTAGTTAATGCCAGTTTTTAATTACAAATTACATGGTATTTAGAAATATTTCTACAGTATGGTAAAATTACCTTTGATACAGTACAGTATTAGGACAAAAGCTGATTATTTAGAATATTATAATTTGCTTTGGGGAAAGCATGAATGCATATTTTATGTTTTTTCTGATGCTTATTAAAATTTAATATTTACTTATTTAGGGAAATATATAGAAATGGAGATGAAAATCATGATTTTTCCTGAAACCTCACCTCTGCCTCTGAGATCAGTAGTGAGTAAATCGTGCAAGGGAAGTAGAAATATGAAGTCAATTATACACTTAATTACATTGAATATAGCATTGTGTGCAAAAAGAAAAGAAATATAACTGTAATGAAAATATTGATTGATTGTTTACCATTAACAGTACACAATGTTTGCTAAAGGTGTCATTAAGTTTTTACAATTGTCAACCATTTATCTTCATTTTATAATTGAGGAAACTTGGCTTTACAGAAATTATGTATCCAAAATACATGCAGCAGTTATAGGACTAAAATTCAAATTTTTCTAATATTAGCATCTGATTTTTATGCTCTGTACTTTAACACCTTACTATAAATATCATGGGAATTACTTTTAACATTGCAAATAACATTTTTTTAGAAAAAAAGTTTTTCTTTCCTTTAGAATGCTGGATCATAGACTAATTTTTGATATAAAAAATAAACTTTTATTGCCATTTGTATACTCGACCACTTTTGGGTAATACACACATCATTTTATTTCAACTTACTGTTATTAAAATATTAATAACTATATAAGCCTAATTTTGTGTGTGTGTGTGTGTGTGTGTGTGTGTGTGTGTGTGTGTGGTACCAAGGATTGAACTCAGGGGCACTCGACCACTGGGCCACATCCCCAGCCCTTTTTTTTGTATTTTATTTAGAGACAGGGTCTCACTGAGTTGCTAAGTGCCTCGCCATTGCTAAGGCTGGCTTTGAACTCGCGATCCTCCTGCCTCAGCCTCCCAAAGAGCTGGGATTACAGGCGTGCGCCACTGCGCCCAGCTTTTTTTTTTTTTTTTTTTTTTTTTTTTGTGGTACCGGGGATTGAACTCAGGGGCACTCGTCCACAAGGTCACATCCCCAGCCCTTTTTTTTAAATTTTTTTAAATTTTTTATTAGAGACAGGATTTCACTTGCAGGAGCCCTGTTTGGGGAGATAGCTAAGATTGCGGTTGACTATTGGGCCATAGACATTTTTGGGCTTTTCCGCCTTCCGTAGTCTCATGGGACTTGGTCTGGGATCTCGTGGGACTTGGTCGAGGATCTCGAGAGATTTGAACGGTGACTCAGCTGATCGAGCGAGCGCCATTGCTGCTCGGGCGCATGGGAAGAGACCAGAGAGAGAAAAGACAGGGTTATCGCTATTGTATAGATATATTGTAGTTTCTTGTAAGATTAAAGAATATTTTCGTCTCCATCCTGTCTCCGGACTCCTTCCCCCGGCGCTGCTGTTCCAGGCTGCAATCCCTTTCCGGCGACTACAGTTGGTGGCCCGTACAGGGAATTCAGCACGGCAGGTAAGAACTGAGAAACCTCGCAGGAGTCTCTAGTCAGAGCAGTTAAAATGGGTTCGAAAATATCTAAGACCCAAGTGTACGAGGCTCTTGATGAATTCTTTGATATAGATGAGTCTGTCATTAGTGAGGAGGATTTAGAAAACAGTGAAGGCGATCATGAAAGCGTAGATTCCGCTGAGTCAACTAAGACCAGTAAGGAGAGTATTAGAAGCATCCCCAAAATGACAAAGATCCGAGCTGCTAAAGCTATTCAAGATTTATTAGAGATACTTCAAGGATACATGGTCTCAATTGAACCTGGGACTCAGGATGTTACTGAGTCAGTTAGGACCAATGAGAGTAGTAGTAGTGAGGAGGAATTAACTAAAGGTGATTTTGAGAAAATGAACAAAAGGAAATTAAGGAAGACCAAGATAAGGGATCATCAAGTGGAGGAACTTGTGTCCTCTACTCCCCCATGGGTGAAATCGATTACAGAAAATATGAAGGGTATCACTAGGTGTTTGCATACCCTAGAAACAGAAATAAAAAGTCTTTCTGAGCGCTTATGTGCTCTCGAGGGTAACTCACAGATACGTTGGGAACTGCCAGTATTTGAACATGAAAATGGACAGAGGGTCCACCAGCCAGTAGATTTCAAAACAATAAAAAATCTCAAAGAGGCAGTAATGACTTATAGACCCCAAGCTCCTTTCACGTTGAGTATACTGGAGTCCCTTAACACCTTTAGCTTAGCCCCCGCAGACTGGAAACGTCTATGTAAAGCAACATTAAGTGGGGGACAATACTTGGTTTGGCGATCGCAATTTCAAGAACTTTGTATAGAAACAGCTAAAAGAAATGCAGATGCAGTGTTTGGAGACCATAATATAGAAATGCTCACAGGAGAAGGGCAATTCGCAGACGTACAGGATCAAAAATATTATACCCCAGGAGTATATGCTCAGATAAACGCAGCTGCCTTAAAGGCATGGAAAACTGTACAAGGACCTGGGGATCTACAAGGTAGCTTGTCCAAAGTAATTCAAGGACCTAATGAACCATATGCTGAATTTGCTGATCGACTTTTGAGAACTGCAGGTAGAGTTTTTGGAGACATTGATCAAGTTATGCCATTAGTTGTCCAATTAGCGTACGAAAATGTTAATAAGTATTGCCAGGAAGCCATCAGGCCATGGAAAAATAAAAAGGATCTTTCCATATATATACAATTATGTAAAGATATAAATGATGCCTTTGTCACAGGGAATATGATTGCAGCAGCTGTGAGAGATGCTGCCCCTCAAAATTTTACAAGAGCTCAACATAGACATTATAATCAATCAGGATATTCTAGGCAAAATTATCATAATCAATCAGGATATTCTAGGCAAAATCCTAAAAGAGAAATAAGACCAAATTCATACCGTGCTCCAGATTGCTGCCCCAGGTGTAAGAAAGGAAATCATTGGGCCAATAAATGCTATTCAAAATTTGACATCCATGGAAATCCTTTGTTCAGGAATTCAAAAAACGGGGCAAGGGGCCCAGTGCCCCAGGGCCCACAAATGTACGAGGCATTGGAGGAAGAGTATCCTCAAGCATCCACTCAGATGCTTCCCCGACACAATCCCTATTACCCATCCACTCCCTCGCCAGAGGAACAGGAGGAAATGCAGGATTAGACCTCTGTTCCACTGCCCAAATAGTGTTAACACCTGAAATGGGGGTTCAACTGATTCCCACAGGAGTCAGGGGACCTCTTCCCTCAGGGACTGTAGGACTTATTATCGGGTGAAGTCCTGAGAGCTTATTAGGTTTGCAAGTGACCCCAGGTGTAATAAACTCAGACTATAAAGGGGAAATAAAAATAATGCTTAGCTCACCCCAAAGTATAAGTTCTATTAATCAGGGAGATAGAATTGCTCAGCTGCTCCTCCTTCCAAATTTACATAAGTCATTTAAAATGAATATGCCTCTAAATAGGAACAATAGAGGATTTTGTTCCACTGATTCGAAACCCATGGTTTGCTGGGTTCGGGACTGTACAAGGAGGCCTATGTGTAAAATAAGAATCCAAGGAATAGAAATGGAGGGTCTTATAGATACTGGAGCTGATTCTTCCATCATTAACTTACGTCAATGGCCCAAACACTGGCCTCTGCAAAAAGCTTCAACCAGTTTAAGAGGCTTGGGATATAATAACCTCCCAGAAAAAAGTGCGGTAATTTTAAAATGGGAGGATGATGAAGGACATAAAGGCACGTTTCAGCCTTATGTTTTACCTAATCTACCAGTTACTTTATGGGGAAGAGATATTTTACAACAAATGGGAGTACACCTTGCAACCAAACCTGCAGGTGTTAAATGTAAAAATCTACAGAGTAATCTTAACCCTATAAGAAATCATCAAAAAGTACAGGGTAAGCTTAACCCTAAAAGAAATCATTATCATATAGGAAAAAGACATTTTTCTTCGGGGCCACTGAGAAAATAATTTTGAAAATACCATGGCTTTCTGATAAGCCAGTGTGGGTCCCTCAGTGGCCCTATCTAAAGAGAAATTACAAGCGGCCCACCTACTAGTTCAGGAACAATTAGAAGCAGGACATATAGAAACTTCCACCTCTCCCTGGAATTCCCCCATATTTGTGATCAAGAAAAAATCAGGAAAATGGCGATTATTACATGATCTTAGACAAATTAATAAAACCATGCAAATCATGGGCCCTACTCAACCTGGACTTCCGAATCCTATAGCTATTCCAAAAAATTTCCATGTTATTAGTCTTGATATAAAGGATTGCTTCTTTTCTATTCCCTTACATCCTCTGGATGCCCCCAGGTTTGCCTTTTCAGTTCCTTCTATTAACAATAATGGCCCTGATCAGAGATATCAATGGAAGGTTTTGCCACAGGGAATGACTAATAGCCCCACCATATGCCAAATATATGTGGACAAGGCCATCCAACCCATTAAAAATAAATATCCAAACCTCATGTGTCTACATTACATGGATGATATTTTACTGGCCCACCCTAATCAAAAAATCTTATTTAATATATTCAGTGACGTGGTAGAAAATTTAAAAAAATACGGATTATATATAGCAGAAGAAAAAGTTCAAACCAGATCTCCCATATTATATTTAGGATTTAAAATCATGGATACTTTTGTTAGACCCCAAAAAATTTTAATAAATAAAGAACATTTAACCACCCTCAATGATTTCCAAAAACTACTGGGAGACATTAATTGGCTTCGCCCTACACTAAACCTCACTACTGGCCAATTAAAACCTTTATTTGATATCCTTCGAGGGGACCCTGATCCATCCTCACCACGAACATTGACTCCTGATGCTAGGAAAGCTTTAAAGGTAGTAGAAAAAGCCATCGAAGGAGCTCATTGTGACAGATTTGATTTAACTCAACCGCTGATATTGATTATTATTTCTTCACAATATACACCCACAGGAGTATTTTGGCAACAAGGGCCTTTATTATGGATACATTTGCCTGTCTCTCCTAAAAGCATAATTGAGTCTTATACCTCCATGGTGGCTAAACTTATTCTTCAAGGACTTAAAACTTCTACTAAAATATTTGGCATTCACCCTGCTACTATTATTACTCCCTATTCATCGTCACAGATTGAATATTTATGCTTCAACGATAATGACTGGGCTATAGCTAGATGCTCTACCTCTGCAAATTTTGATAATCACCTTCCTAAGTCTCCTATATTGTCTTTTTGTATTAATCATCCTATTATATTTCCACAGGTAATAAAAAATCAACCTATTCCTAAGGCATTTAATGTATTTACAGATGGGTCCTCAAATGGTACTGCTGCAGTAGTCACTACAAAAGAAAATATGACTTACATAACTGCACACAAATCAGCTCAACTAGTGGAATTGGAAGCTGTGGTAAGAGCTCTGGAAAATTTTAGAGACCAGCCCATAAACATTTTTTTCAGATAGCCACTATATTGTACAAGCCGTCCCAAAATTAGAGTTAGCAGGACCAATAGCACCTCATACTCCAGCTTTTAAATTGTTTTATCAAATACAAAAACTTTTGTGGGCAAGAAAAGAACCTCTATTCATAGGCCATATTAGAGCACATACTAATTTGCCTGGCCCCCTCCATGAAAGTAATCAAAAGGCTGATGAACTTACAAAAACAATATTTATACTTTCAGCGCTACAACAAGCTACTTTATTTCATTCCCAGTTTCACGTCAACAGCACCACCTTGCAACGTAGGTTTAAAATCACAAAGGAGCAAGCCAGAACAATTGTAAAAGATTGTAAATCTTGTATGACACATTTGCCCAATCCTCATTTTGGTGTTAACCCTAGAGGATTAATGCCCAATCATTTGTGGCAGATGGATGTTACTCATGAGCCAAGTTTTGGAAAATTGCGATTTATTCATGTAACCATAGATACATGCTCAGGCATGATTTTTGCTTCCTTACATTCCGCAGAAAAAGTTAAAGATGTCACATCTCATTGTTTACAAGCTTTTGCTGCATTGGGCATCCCCAAAATGCTTAAAACAGATAATGGCCCCGCATATACGTCCTCATCTTTCAAAGAGTTTTGCGCAAAATTCAACATATCCCATAAAACAGGCATCCCATACAATCCTCAGGGTCAGGGCATTATTGAAAGAGCAAACCGCACACTAAAAGTTATGTTGTTAAAACAGAAAGAAGGAAACTGGAAAAATCCTAAGGACAGATTGGCAGTTGCCCTGTTTACCTTAAATTTTTTAACTTTAGACTCTGATGGTTATTCTGCTGGAGACAGACATTGGAACCCACATCAACAACATAAACCTTTGGTTTACTGGAAGGATGTTCTTTCAGGTACATGGAAAGGTCCAGATCCAGTGTTAATTTGGGGGAGAGGATCTGTTTGTGTTTTTCCAAAGCATGAATCCTCTCCAATATGGATACCATCTAGATTAATAAAGCAAGTACCAAATCAAAAGGATCAAGATGAAGTTGTTGAGGAATCAAGATTAATAAAAAAGGTACAAAATCAAGAGGACCATGATGAAGATATGGAATGATTCCCTTAAAAGAGTCCTTCAAAATACGTCACAACTTAAGTGTCATTCCTCCCGGCTGGGACGAAGAGATCTCTCTTTAGTGTGCACACAATTGTATTTGTTTTTATTTTTATATATGTGTTTATGTCTGTGTATTTGTCTAAATTTCATGTTAATGTGACGTCACAAATATATGTTTGTATGTGCGTCTGTCTGTCCAGTCTGACATCAAAAATAATAACAAAGCGCTTGTGAATATAATATATATATATATGGATCCAAATAACTCTAATTCATTTAAGTTTAAGAGTATTCTAATTGGGTAAATAATTTAATAAGTGAAGGTACCTTCAATTTTGTTTTTATAGGTGTCCCAGGGATTTCTCTTAAGCGAAAAATATGACTAGGGCTGTATAACCTGATATTTTGGTGTTTTGACATAAGGTTGCTTATTTGTTATTAACTTCATTTGTTTAATAAATGATTAATTTCAATCATTTCAACAGGTATAGGACTGCTGTGTATGCAGAAACTCGAGAGTTCCAGCTAACAAATTATTTCTCCAAAGTGCTTTTAGTTTTTCTTTAATCTATCTTTAATACAGTAAATACCCTCAGTCTTTCTTTGTTTTGTTCTAAATATGATGTTTTGCCAGCTTATGTTTGTGGGAGCTCAGGCTGCAATGTGTGTGAGCAGAAATCAACTTTAATTTTCTAATCTAATAATTCTATTTTTTAGTTTGACAACTCGCCTCTTGACTCAGTGCTGGAATAGCACTGCCTTTCCTTTAATAATTGATGCTTGAGTCTCTAGGGAGCGGGCCCTGAAGATTTGCCGGTGGCATTGTCTAGACATAAAAAAAGACGGCTGCTGCTACAGATGCAGGGATCGCGGTCGCTGCAAGCATCCCTGCTGCTCAAATGTCAAACAACCTCACCAGCAGTGTGGCCTCTGCTCTGCATGCATGGGGCCTCCTAGATCTACGTGTTATAACAAGTGGACATTTTGATCTTTCATTGTTTGGGACTTCATGGGACAGTACCTTGGGGTATTTGTTTAGACAACTCAGTGTGTTACTTGATAGAACTTAGGGCAGCTGATTTGTTTAAAGAATTTGATATGCTATGCAATTTGGCTCGTCACCAAAAGGCTTGTTGCCTTAAAGCCGCAGCATCTCCCCATAATTGGACGGCTGTTAGTCATCTTACACAGTCGATCCTAAAGGGCTCCATTGGATGGCTGGTTAGCCAATAACGGGTAAGATCCCCAGAGGGGGACAACCCAAGACAGGCACAGTCGCACAGGGATAGTCTCATGTGGCCGACATATCAACCTAAGACAGGAGTCAAGGGCACAGCCTTGATTATCCGATGACGGGTAAGAATGTTGGTTGCACATAGACGTCCTAGAGCATCCCCTCTTTTAAAACAAAAGGGGGAAATGCAGGAGCCCTGTTTGGGGAGATAGCTAAGATTGCGGTTGACTATTGGGCCATAGACATTTTTGGGCATTTCCGCCTTCCATAGTCTCACGGGACTTGGTCTGGGATCTCGCGGGACTTGGTTGAGGATCTCGAGAGATTTGAACGGTGACTCAGCTGATCGATCGAGCGCCATTGCTGCTCGGGCGCATGGGAAGAGACCAGAGAGAGAAAAGACAGGGTTATCGCTATTGTATAGATATATTGTAGTTTCTTGTAAGATTAAAGAATATTTTCGTCTCCATCCTGTCTCCGGACTCCTTCCCGCGGCGCTGCCGTTCCAGGCTGCAATCCCTTTCCGGCGACTACACTCACTGAGTTGCTAAGTGCCTCGCCATTGCTAAGGCTGGCTTTGAACTCGCGATCCTCCTGCCTCAGCCTCCCAAAATGCTGGGATTACAGGCGTGTGCCACCGCGCTGGGCTCCTAATTTTAAAATATCATTTTCATACCTATTTATAGCAATTGTTTCTAAACTCTGGAAAATTTAATAAGATTTTTCTTCTTATTATACTTCTAACTCATAAGAAAACACATGCTATACAGTACTTTCCCAAAACTAATGAGAAAAATAGTTAATTGAGAAATTTATATTTAAAAATCAAATTTCTATGCCAAATTATTATGCTAAATAGCTTTGTAGAGATTTATTCAATAAGAAATTTCACACATCTGTACCATTTCACCATAAAATATTCTAGGAAACTTCACAGAAAAATGCCTAATCCTGGAAGATACTAAGCTACAAAGAGGACTTTCAGCTAAATTTTTCGAGTCTTTTAAACTCTAGGATAAAATATTATAAAGGATGAAAATTATACTTTTTCTTATTATTCTAGGAACTATAAAAGAGATAAAACCAAAATAGTATGGATGAGAATTTGTGTTAGTCAATTTTCTATTACTTAGCTAAATCAAATTAAAAAGGAAAAAAAAAATAATTTTGGTTCATGTTTTCAGAAGTTTCAGTCCATGGTTGCTTGGCCCTTCTGCTTTGGGTCTGTGGCTGAGGAACCTTGTTCACCTCAAGGCAGCTGGGAAGCAAAAGAGAAAGAAGATAGGGTCCCAATATTCCCTTCAAGTCCATGCCCCAATGACCTACCTTTCTCCCACTAGGCCCCACCTCTTAAAACTCCACTGACCAATAGCACCACACCACAGGCTGGTACCCAAAGCCATCATTGGCCATTGGGTACTTTTCCAAACCATGTTAGGAATCTTTAATGGACATAATGGATCATGGCACCACTAATGACAAAGGATCTCCTGCAATCGTTTTTTTTTTTTTTTTTTTTTTTTTCTTTGTTCTTTCAGGGAAACCAATTATTTTGCTTTGTCCCTTTGTCCTGCATGGTTTTTTTCCACTATTTCAAAATTTTAACCTTAAATGAAAACATTCCTCTGTGAATTTCTATGGCAAGTTAGTCTATATTTAGCTTAGAAAGGGTTGGCAAAAGAAGAGAAACATGATTTATTAGGTGCTGTGCTGGAATCTTTAAAATTATGTTTTCATTTGCAATAGCTATTTCTTTCCCCATTCAATAGATGAGATAACTGAGGCCAGAGCAAGAACCAGAATAATACAGCAATTGCAATGTTTCCTCTAAAATGAAGAGAAAGCATCAAGGTGACTATTAGTATTATGTATCCTTATGAAGTTTGAAATCCACGTTTATACTTTGAACTTGCCATAAAAGTCTTTACCTGACATATTTATCAACACTTAAATCTGAATTATTGCCCATAAGCTCATGACATTGTTTCTTTTAGTGGCTCTAAGGCTCTCTGCCACTGTCAGATAAGTAGGAACATGAATATGTATGGTTCAATTTTACTTCATTAGCTTTCAAAAGAGAGGATGCTTCTGAGATTCTATTCTGCATTGATTATATTTTTAAAATACTTTTAAAATATTTACACTATTTAAAATAATTACACTATTTCACATGTTTGTTTCCAGTGTCCCTAGGTTTGCAACAAAGAGACAAGGTTTCCTACAGGGACTTGACCTCAAGAGCCCAGTGGTTCCAGGATGTGTTATTCTTGTTGCTCACAGTTTCCCTCACTTATCTACCCTGGTACTTCAGTGTCTTGCACACTTCCATGGGAACAAGGGGAAAAAAAAAGATATTTTTACTGGATGATTTAAATGTAACAGATGATCTGATCAGTGAAGAGAAACTGGCTCCTCTCCTGTAGAAGGTGCATCAAACATTTGTCTCCATCTAACCCATCCAGCTTTTCATAGATATTTCTATTTTCTCTGTTCCTGTATATTTTCTGCAGTTTCTCACACATGAAACATACATCTAATTGCTAATGTAAATTTAATTTAAATCAGTAACTAATGGTTAGGCTATTTTGAAAATGATTTACCATCTTTAAAGATGTTTTTTTATGTTATTTAGAATAAATAGTGACAGTTTTATTAGTTACTATAGCAACCTAAAAATCTATTTAAAAATGTGACATTCCATTTTCTCAGAAGGCATTTTAATTAAAACATACTCATGTTTACTGAAATGAATATCTAATCTCACAATCATAGCACGAGGGCATATGATGTAGCTGTGTCTAATAATATAAGAAGTACATATCACTGAAAATGAATTAAACTTGGAAAAATGTCTTTCCCAGCAGCTTAACTGTTTCACTGATTGGGTTAAACTTAGTTCTCTCACCATTACCTAGAATTTAATATTCTTACACACTTATTCTAGTAAATCTACTGAACCTGTTATTATTTGAATACCAGATACTATTTCACATTTTTTTTCTCACTCACCCAAAGTCTCACAGGTCCATTAGGTAAACAGATATTCTTCTGTATCAAGACTCAATTTATGATATTCTGCTGTAATGTTTTTTGACCATTTTCTTGCCAGGAAGTACTGTCCAGTCCTTTTTGTAGACCCTGCTGGTTTGTATATAGGTCGCTAATATGTTTAATTCTGTTTCCTCTTCACTGGATTGATATGTCTGAAGGGCAGGGCTGCCCTTATTTCCCAGCATTTAGTTTTAGCACTCAAAAGTAGAGCTCTTTCAATAACAGGATTACTATTGAAAGAATAAAGTATGTAAGAATGAATGCGAGTAAACCAAATCATGGATGATAACTATTTATAAAGGCACATATTCGAAAGATCTCATGAAAAGATGGGAGCAGTGATTTTCATCTCCTATTTCTTTCCTCTTTCTTTCTTTCTTTCTTTCTTTTTTTTTTTTTTTTTTTTTTTTTGGTGTTGATTCTTCTTTCTTTCTTTTATTTTTATTTTCTAATTTATTTTTTATTCAAAGTTGTATTTATAATAGTAGTATGCATTATAATTCATAGTAAACATATAGAGCATCTTTTTACAAAACACTGTTTGTATACAATGTATATTCATACCATTCAAACTTCAATCATGCATTTAGGATAAAGACATCCATCTTATTCAACCACCTTTTCTTTTTTTTCCCCTCCATCCCCCCTTGCTCCCTCCTTTCCCCTCCCTACCCTTTGACCTTTCTAGCATTCCTCTAATCCTCCTATGTACCCTGGCCTCAGTAGATGAATAGATAAAGAAAATGTGGTACATATACACAATGGAATTTTACTCAGCAACAAAAGAAAATAAAATAATGGCATTCGCAGGTAAATTGATGAAGTTGGAGAATATAATGCCAGGTGAAGTTAGTCAATCTAAAATATCCAAATACCGAATGTTTACTCTGATATAAGGAGGTTGACTCACAGTGGTGTCGGGTCTTTCCTCTTTCTTTCATTTATTTGGTACTAGGGATTGAAACCAGAGGATCTTTACCACTAAGTTGCATACCTAGTCCTTTTAATATTTTATTTTGAGACAGGGTCTTGCTAAGTTGTTTACGATCTCACTAAATTGTTGAGGCTGGCCTTAAATTTTGTGATCCTCCTGCCTCAGCCTCCTGAGTCACAGGGATTATAAGCATGTGCTACCACCATACCTGGCTCCACTATTATTTTAATCTAAACTTACACTGTATCTCAGCTATTCTCTTGAGTTTTATCTCTTGTCATTTTCTTAAACTATTATTTAAAAAGTTGTTTTCTGTGTAGTCTAGAACATACAATTGAGTCAAAAAGTACTTATAGAAGAGAATGTATAACATGTAATTACATAATATGTTCTATATGAGAATAGTTTGTGTGTGTGTGTGTGTGTGTGTGCACTCAGCAATCTTAAAATGTGTTCATCAAAGTATTAGTGATGTTTACATCAGGTTGTTCATTTTTTTTTGCCACATTTTTATTCTTTCCTTTTAAAAAATACACTAAAATTTCAAAATTTCATATAATTTTTTAAAAATATGTATTCCCTAAATAAAAACACATTAGTATATAAGCATATAAAATAAAAATATATAAGTAAATATGGATGCAAATACTGAACTTGAATAGTTAAAAAATAATATCATCTTCCAATGTAACTGAGAGAACTGTAAATTGTTTTCCTCTTCTTTATATATTTGACAAATAATTGTTCAGCATGAAAAGTTTTCACAATGAGAAAAATATAACCTTTAAAATTTTAAAAAATAAAAACAAGAAACCCTGGGAATACAATTTTTAGCATGTTTGAGAAGTCTATAATTGGTAAATTCCAACTTCCATTTTAAAAATGGCAAGAACTATTGTTAAATAGAGAAGGAAGAGTAGTACAAAAATACAGTACACAGTGGATATTGTGGACTTGAACAATAAAGATTTCAATAGAAAATAAAAAAATATGTGTTTTCAGCTTTCCACATTATAAATGACTAAGTGTGTTGAAAGATCATTGTCACTCAGTTTGGGTACATCCTAAATAGAACCTTCCATGAAGTATAGTAGATTTCACAACAGGTAGTAAAGACTGTTTTCAAAATGAAAATAGAAAATAAAAAATGGATAAAGGATGATTTTGTGCTGAAATAGTACATAGCCCCAATAACTGGCTTGCCAGTGATAACACTGCTGTGTGCACCTTCAGTTGCAAATGTCTTAGGAAAATAGGGCTGTAGTGTTCACTCTATCCTTCCCCCAATCTCCAGTGATTTCTAGAGGTTACCAATATGCATTTAATATGCTCTCAAGGATATTCTCTAATGCTTTACTTATTTCCTTCTAGATTTGAAACTATCTAGGACACTATGATTCTTCAATTCTAATGGTGAATAGTGGCAGTGTACTCCTCGCAGAAACTGAAATAGTACCGGATCATTCAAGATCACACTTTGGCCCCTGAGCCCTGAGGAAGTGTTATTTATTTCCTGTATTTTCCAAATCCTTTTGAAAACATTTATTTCCACTTTTAATTATGGTATTCCTTCCAGAAATGTCTAAACTACTAAATGGAAACAAGTTTGAGCATAAACTATCTTGTGTTCCTTCTCCTCATCTATTCTATAATTTCCTCCACACACTTTTTGCAAAATCTCCTTCCTCTCTCCCTCATTTAAGATATCTGTTCCTAACCACACATCACTTAAAATCGAGACGAGTTTTAAACAATGATAATGTTTAATATTTTCAGTAACCAGCATGTCATGAGACCGAACCAATCATAATAAGTGCCTGAATAATCAAGATACAAAGTTGTTATGCCATATTGGTGTGCACCCTCCGAGTCTTACATGTAAATAAGTGTTATCAAGGTCAGGTTTCCCCTTATAGCATCTTGAGCAAGTTATCATTGTCTTTCCCTACATAGTTTTCTTCTCTTCATTGTTGATGGTTCAATATCTAGCTTCCCTTGTGCTGTAAAAACGAGAAGTTAGGAGTTTTTTATTCTTTTATGGTAAAGTGATTTATAGTCCCAGTAAAAAAAAAGTCACAATATTATAGTATCCGCAGAAGTGGGAGCCTTTTACAATTGAGTCAAATTTATAGTGTTATGTTTTCTGTAGAAACAAAAGGTAACACTCAAAATGATCACTGTTTTCTTATTCACTGGCAGTCCAATGTGTGATAAAAGAACTTTTTCAATTTTTAGTGATCATGGAGGGTGATAGTTACATATTCTCTGGTCACCAGCAGATATGAAAAGTTTGACTATTGTCATTGTTGCATTGATTGGTGTTATAAATATTTATGGGACATAGGCATTTAAGATTCAAATATTACCCAAAAGACACAAAGAATAGAGAAATAACATATCTATGTCATTTATATTTTACTAAGACAATTTCTTCATAACTCTTTAGACAAAAAATCATGTCTCTTGTTACAGAGATAAAATGGCAAGTACCAAGCGTGTGTGTGTGTGTGTGTGTGTGTGTGTGTGTAACATGTATATACACTAAGAATTTTAAAATAGTCCATGGTAAATAAACATCTCCACATATCACTTTATACTCACTAATTGGAAAGGAAGCAGAGAATAGGAACAGATTTCTCATAGCATTTAAAATTCTAGAATAAGCTCAATTAGGATATCCAACCACCCTACATTCCATTTTTTCTTCTTTACTAAGATAAATTAACTCCAGCATCACGCAAATGTATTCATATCCATGAATAAACAAGCATGTAGGTAAAGAAAACATAATATATTTTCTTTCTATTTCCACTTCTTACTCATTTACATATTAGTACCTAAAAATTGATGCTTAAGCTTAGAAGCCAATGTAAAATTTTAATATAAGGTTAGGACAACATGAGAATCTTTGAAGGAAATAGTAAGAAAATGTACAGATTATATATATATAAATATATATATATATATATATATATATATGTATATGTGTGTGTGTGTGTGTGTGTATAGATAGATAGATATATCACTAAGCTCTCCTATTGTAATGATCAAAGTATACATACAGGGTCAATAAGGAATTCTTATTTCATCATTGGATAAAATAAATCTATAAAAGAAGAGTTGAAAATATCATCACCTCCCCTACCCAATGTCAAGTAGCAGTGAGATTTTTATTAGATTACATCATTTGCAAAATTCTACTCATGAATATCATAGGCCAAACTTAAAATATGAGCCTTGACACACAGAAATAGAACTAGTAATAACCATTTGGGAGACCACACACATTAGGTTATTTATCCAGAAATGGAAATTTGGATTGATCAGTCACAGTATTCCATACTGGTTTTGCACATAATGTTCTCTATAGCACTTAAAAACTTATGTATGTTAATATATATTTGAATTCTTGCATTCTCTGTAGGAGATAAGTATTTTTTTTACTCTGTTTATCCAGTTAAGGAAATTCAGATGCAAAAGACCTAAATAAATTGCTAGATCTCACATAAATGGTAAAGTGGGAGATAAAATACAGGTTCTGTGATTCCATGTTAATTTTGTTTCCTATGATACTATATTATCTTATAATCACAGGATAGTTTTTGCCATGAACAGAAAATATCTAACAAGGTCATATGAGCATTCCATCTCATTAATTCTAAGTGAGAAATACAGAAAAAAATCAGACTGAACTTAGAAGCTTAATTATGTTTTCAAAAGGACACATTCCTAAACGATAGGGGAAAATTAAATGCACTCATGGTATTAGAAGATATTTATGGATTATCATTAATTTAATAATAAATACATAATAAAATATTCATAGATAAAATTATAGGATTTATTTCATTTACTTCAAATAGTTATACCTAAAAACATGAGTATCAGGAAGATAAATAAAATAGCAGAATGTTAATATAATTGAAGTTGCATGATGGCTATGAGGGAGATTATTTAAGTTACTGTCTCTATTTTATGTATGTTTGGAAAATTTTTTATAAATAAAATGTTTTAAAAAAATTCAAAGAATCAAGAAATGATGCCAATGAACTAAAAATCTTTAGTTATAAAGGATGGTTTTACATAATCTATCAGAACTTCTATTGTTGTTGTACTGGCAATTGAATCCAAGGGCGCTCTGTCAAGAAGCTACATCTCCAGTCCTTTTTTATTTTGAGATAGGGTCTCACTGAGTTGTTAAGACTAGCCTTGAGCTTGTGATCCTCAACTCCAGCTTCTCCATCTGCTGGTGTTACAGACATGCACCACCACAACCTGCCAGATCTTACCATTATGAAAAAATCTTAATTGATATATAATACCATATATAGTGGAGTCAATAGTTAAAAATATACACATATAACCCCCATACACTGAAATCTAGTGGTCTTGGGTATTTTTACAGATGAGTTCTATAATATATTTTAAAATTAGATGATTTCAATTTCTTGCAAATGATTTCTGAAAGTCAGTAAATTATCTAACTCGCTTCGTGAAGTTGGTATAGCACAGATAACAAAACCAGAAAACAACAGCATAAGAAAGCAAATTTATTACAGGTCAATCTCATATCTGGTCATAAAAATTACGAATAAAACAGAACCAAAATTATTCAGCAACTCAACATAAGTAATGCAAAATAATTAAACATCAGATAATTTCTTCATATGGCTTTAGAAATAATAAAAAAACATAATAATCTCAATAGATAAATGAAGAAAAATATCAAATATGATAAAAAAAACATGCATTCATAGTAACAAAATAAATAAATAAATAGCAAACTTTGGGAAAAACAAGAAAAATAAAACAATCCTTTAAACTGATGAAGACTTTAATACAAGTCATAGAAAACATAATACCTAAAAATAACCTTTCAAATTAGCAGGCCTCAGTAAGATATGTACAAATAAACATTTTATCTTCTATCATTAAAAAAATCATACCCAATGGCGGAATATTATAAAGATTATTTTCATATAAAAACAAGAATACTATGCCTATGATCAATAATTATATTTCAATAGTTTTCTGAAATCTCCATCCAAATGAATTAATTTTGTTTCTCCCATATCATACACAATACAAACATCAAAGTTAATAAATGCACAAAAATCTACAAATTATTGCATTTAAGAATAGAGTTTGAAAAGTATGTTATAATTGAGATCAGGATCAGCAATCTATGGCCTGCAGACCATAGATTTCATTTGGTTTCAGGTTTCCCTAAAGTCCATGAGCTAAAAGTGATTTCGCATGTGAAAGAGACTTTCAGTCTTTAGGCAAGAACAATTGCTGGATTTTGCTATTTTGCACACAAAGCCTAAAATATTTACTCTTTGACTCTTAATAGAAAAAATTTGCTGACCTCTGACTTGGATATCAAAACAAAATCCATTTAAACCACAATTAGAAAAAGTAATTTATAAGTGCTATTTATAAAAGTTAATATGTAAGATCAAATGTATCGAAGGAAGTGTCAAGATTTTTGTAGGGAAACATCATAAAACTCTGTTGAAAGGTATTATAATTGACATACAAAGATAAAAAGCACTGACAAACAACTTTAAAAAAGTAAACATTCTAACAGAAAAATGGGTGAAAGCAAAGGAAACACAAAGGGCCAATATAATAAAAAATGTGTGTCACCAGTGATTAGGGAACATATATTAAAATCACAAGGAGATACTATTTTGCATCCAACAGATTGGCCCAACCTGACAATCCCAAGTATTGGTGAGAATATAGATGCAACAACATTCTAATGCTCTGGTACAATCTCTGGAGAAAATTTAGACAATACCTACTGATGTTAAAGATATGAATAACCAATGCTCCATCAATATCTTTACTGGAAATTAATTCTAGAGAAACATGTGTCCATTTATACAAAAGATGAGTCTATCTTAGAACATGAACTTTAGAAGGACATAGAATTTTACTCTTGTTTCAATGATTCATAAATGTTCATTCCATAAATGAATGAATAATAAAATGAAATACCAACAAATTGTCCACCAACAGGATAAAGAATATATTTTGCTATAAAACAAATATAAAAAATCCATACTAAAGGGAAAAAAAATGAATTAAATTTATATGAATCAACATGAGGAGTCTCAAAAGCATAATATTGGATAAAAACAAATTGCAGAATGATAAATACAGCATAAACCTAAAATAGAAATATAAAAACGATACTATACATTATCTTGAGATAAAAACATAGGAAAGACAGAGAGCTAATTTTCTCTTGAGGTTCAAGACGAAATGTTTATATTGAGAAGGTACACATAATGAAGTTCCAAGGTCTCTTAAATGTTTTATATATCTTTTATTGATTTATTTTATGTACATATATATGCACATACATACACATATATAATGTAGGAGTTTATTTGACATAATTTTATACTAAATGCATATCTTTTATTCTGAGTTATGGATACCTGTGTAGTTATAATATTATTTCCTAAACTCTTTCCAAATCTAATATTAATTGTTAAAAATAAAAAGTGATGAATTTTAGAAACATAGTGGTCAATTTATAGGAAAATTGAACCATAGTATTTGTTTGTATATCAGTTTTCATTACACAAAAATCAATTGTTGCTTTTATTCTGTGTTGCTCCCTCTTCATTTTGCTAAATTATTCCTTTTTACAAATTCCCATTTCTGGAATCTTGAGCTGTGAAATGCAAAAACAGAAGGCTTTTTTCTTTGCTCTCTGCCTATCTGTCTCTCTTCCCTTGTAGATAACTGCTAATGGAAATCAACTTCATGAGAATTTGAGTTTGGGAAATTAAATTTAGTTTAAACATGAACAGTCTTGAGTGCCAAGTGAAACAGTGTAAATCAGATTCTAAAAACACTGTGTATTTTCTAGGAAGAAGATAACATGCTCAAAATGGCATTTCAGGATAATGTGTTGAGCAACAGTGTGTAAAATAGACAAGAAAAACAATATGGAGACCATTAAGATACTGTAAGTGTTTTTATCATAAAAATATGAAAACATGCAAAAAAATGAAATTTTGTGGCCATGTAAAAAGTCATGTAAAGATAAGTAAAACAGGGCTGGGAATGTAGTTCTGCAATACCATGCATGCCTAGCATGCACAAGGCACTGGATTCAATCCCTAGCATCACCTCCCAACAGAAAAATGAGGAATACATTGAAGCTAAAAATGAATATAAGTTTTCTTGCATCATAATGAAAGGTAGGGAGGTCTGGGGCTATAGCTCAGTGGTACAGCGCTTGCCTAGCACTGGGTTCTATCCTCAGCACCACATAAAAATAAATAAATAAATAAATAAAGGTATTGTGTGCAAAAAGAAAGAAAAAAAAAAAAAAAAAAAAGAAAGGTGTGGGAAGATGGCAGCATTCCCTAGACAGGGGCTGTCTAAGGGAAAAGGTTATACTTGAATTATTATTGATTAATTATTAACCTGTATTAGTTAGAGCTGTCACAGCAACATACCCCAATGTGGATGGCTTAACAGAAATGTATTCTCTCATTGTCCTGGAGGCTAGAAGCTGAAGATTAACATGTGGGTAGGATTGGTTCCTTCTGTTGACTGTGAGCAAGAATCTGTCCCTGGCCTCCCCTAAAGCTTTCTATGGTTTGTTAGGTATCTTTGTTCCTCCTTGTTTTTATAGAGCTCTGCCTTTGCTGTCACATGGTGCCATGGTTTGGCTCTTAGATGTCTCCTAAGAGCCCACGTGTTAAAGGCTTGATCCCTAGGTTGGAGCTAATTGGGAACTAGTGGAAATTTTAAGAGGTGGGTCCTATTGGTAGGTCTTTGGGTCACTGAGGGCATGCCCTCTGAAAGAATTGTGGGACCGTGGACTCTTCCTCTTTCTCTTCCCAGCTAAGAAGTGAGCAGTTTGCCTTCCCCGACACCACACTCCACCATGATGTACTGCTTTGCCACAGCTTTGAAAGCAACAGGGCCAGATCATGAACCAGAAACTCTGAAACCATGATCCAAATAATTTTTTTCTTTATATAAACTTATCATTTCAGTTATAGTGATGAAAAGCTGACTAGCACACCAGCACATGTAAAATGCCTATGCCCCAGGTTCTTCTTTTTCTGAGAATACCTATCACCTTGGAATAGGGGCCCACTCTATTCCAGTATGACCTTGCTTATCTAATCGCATCTCTAATGACCCTATTTTCAAATAAGATAACATTCTGAGGTATTAGGTTGAGACACAGGACTAAGTCATTCAGGGTCACTCCAGGTCAACTGGGCTGGCATGAAATAATCGCGAAAAGACAGAGAAAATAGCTTTTTCTCGGGATTCTTCAGCAACCGCCCCTCTCCTCCAGCTCCCAGGAGGGAGGTAGACAAAAAAGAGGAAGAGGACATTTGGAAGCCCCTTTTTATTGAGGTGAAGACACTTGAGAAAGTTCCACCCCAATGAGGAGGTCAGGTTTAAGGAAGTTGAGTCTAGCTTTGTGATGTCTTGCTGTCAGCAGATTGACTGACATCTTGGAAGGTCACGCCCATCTCATGTGCTGTGTGGGGATCAGAGGCAAAGCAAGTGAAAAGGACACATATGTCACCAGCCCAAACAGAGAGTCATCGTCAGTCCAGTCCACTCATGTACTCATACTCATAGTTCACAAACACACAGCCCATGGCTGGCTCGCCACAGAGTTGGGACTGAAACAAATCAATATTTGGGGGGTGAGACACAATTTAATTCATATAGGTAGGCATTATTTATAATTCCAGTTTTTACAGTTGAATCAACTGGAGAATTAAGAAGCCAAATTAATTGCACAAGTTCATCCAGATAGATGAAATTGAAATTGCATTCAGGTGGTCTAGCTCCATGTGCCATTCTTTAGAAAGTCTTCATTAACTTAGACGTTGGGATGAATAAAATAACTGCCTTTGATAGGAGTTTTCCAGCTCAGCGTATACTAGGCATGCTACGATTGTTTGCACCTTAGGAGAAAGTGATGAATCTGACTTTAAAAAAGATACAGAAAGCATGTAAACAATGGGTGCTCAGAGCTGAGAGTGAAGACATGCATTTAAATATGGAAACCTGACTGTGTGGAAGCCTCTGGTTCTCCTAGAATGTATTTCTCCTATGAGAAATAGCATCTCCTTTTTTATTTCTCCTTACTTATTTCTCCTTGAGAAATAAATCTTGAGATAATCAGAGATGTTAGAAGTTGGTCATTGTCTAAAACAGTTCATTTCAACTACAGAATCCAATCCTGACAGATTATAATGTGGGTACTTTTAGAGGCCTATATGTACCCCCAGCTCAGTGCTCTCTCATGGCTCATTTCAGATGTCTTCAACTTTTTGTATTCTAGATAATGATGTGAGGACCATCCTTACTACTAGAGCACACTGTCAATTCCATACTCTTTTCTTCAAATAAGATCCTAGACATGAAATTATCTAAGACATATGTAACTTCCAAGACTCTTGTTACACATATCCCAGTTGTCTTCAATTTTCCTTGGATAATGCCTTAGTATGAAACACTCACCATCTGGTCTCAATACTTCTAGAGCCTTATCTCTCATCAGATTTATTTTCCAATGTTGTAAGTTCATTTGTGACCTCCTAATCCTGCCGTGTGCTTTCATGTGTCCCTTTGCTATATGATAAAAATCATAGTCCTGGTTCAATTACAGTCACTGTTATCCTTTTTGTAGGGTTTCTGATTCACACACCAGTTTGAAATATGCTCCTGCTGTGTTCCCTTTGCAATTGTCTCAAATCACATTTGCTAGGTAGCTGCCTCTCTACCTGCTTAATTTGCAAGCTGCTTATAAGCACTGACTGTGTCTTCTATACTTTATGGCACCACTAAGGACTAGTATAAGTAACATATAATCTTATCTTAATAAATTTTTTGAATGAGTAAAAGGAACATATACTCTATTTCCCAAATCAGACCTAAATTTTCTGGCTCACTTTTTATCATCCCTTAGGGGTGACAAACCATTCAGTCAAGTACCAACTGTTGTAAATCTCAACTCCAAAATTTTCTGATACAAAATTCAAAAAGTTGAATAGATTTACAAAAGAATTGCATGAAGTTTTAAAATATGGATTTAATCCACATTTTATTAAGGGCTGTACGAATAATTCCATTACAATTTTAGTCATGTTTAATCTTGGAGTGATGCCAAAAATAGATTAATTACATGTGTCTTGAAGAGATAACAACAGCTTTCAAAATTATTTTTCATGAAAAACAAGAAAAACATGAGAATTTAAAAAGCACTTATGAAATTGAACTTTCATAGAATATTAACATATTTCGTATTGGTCTTTTCTTTTTAAAAAATATGGACATTTAAGTATATATTGAAAAGTCTGCAATTGGTTCCGAATTTTTTAAAAGCTTAGGTGAGTAGCTTTTACAAATGCAACTGAGTATTCATTTTGGATAAGGGATTTCCTTTTACACATTAACTTTAAAAGTAAATCAATTCTGCTGCTTTCTGTAGAATGTCCATTTTTATCTCCTCTCCATAGCTTGAGCACTCAGACTTTTGTAAACATTTGGTACCCGTTGCTTCTGACTGTATCCTCCACAAACACATTAATCCTGTGCATCACCTTCATTCAGAACACAATTTCCTACCTGATCTTTGTTAATGTGAGGAAGAAATTACAAATTTCTACCATGATACACATTTGCTCTCTGCCTAGACATATTGTAGAGTTCCATAAACCAAAGTATTTCTAGAAATCTGATAGCATAGTGGGCATGTTGGGAAATAATTCTATGCCTGTTAGGATTTTGGACATAGCCTGAAGAAGTGTTTATGAATTCAAATTCTACAAATGAGTTGGACAAGTAATATTCATGACCAATGCAGGTCTCACATTACAAACTTAAGTGCAAAGACCCAATCTAGGAGTCCCTGCAGTGACTCCAGTCCAGAAGATTTTACCATGCACCTCAGCAAAATAAAACCTAGAATCCCAGCTTTCACAGTTTTGTGCAAAATCAAGCATTTCAAAATTGTTGTTAAATAATTTATCACCCTTGAAACTTTGTGTAAACCAAAGAAAACATGCTTCCAGGCAAGATGTAAAAAGTGGACATCCAATCTGCAACCTCTATGGCATAAATTGTGCCAAACATATTCTGCTTCTGGAAGGACAGGCTAAACTTCTAATTAAACTTTTACTCCCACTTTAAGGCTGGTGAAACTGGCCTGCTGGCTGTTTAAATCCCAAAACTTAGAAGCCAAAAGTAAAAGGGTCAAGGAAAAAGCAGCCAACATTTTGGCTTTTGCCCTTTAAGGTCCACCAGGACCCAGAGAATGATGAAACCATTCTCTGGGCCCTGCAACTCTGGTGAGTCACTCAATCTGCCAATCAGGGAGATGGGGTTGACTCTAGAGAACAGGAAGCCAACCAGTGCACATTCTGCAAAGATGAGGGTCATTGGAGATGGAAAGTCCCTCATGCTCCCAAAGGAAGCCAAATATGGTCAGCAAGACTCTGACCAATCCTGGCAGATGGTGCCACTGGTAAAGAAAAGCTAAAGGAGACAAGAGGCTTCATACATGTCCCCAAGAGTGATCTCTGAGGAATCTCAGCTGACTCTTAAGAGTAACTAGGTAGGAACAAGGTCAGTTTTGACCAATTTGGTCTTAAACACCTGGCAGGATAGTACACCCCTAAGCACAGTCCTACATGGACATTTAAAATTAAAAAAGAAACAATGTTTTTGTAATGTAACTTAAAATGTGCATTTGTGTCACCCCTACCAAAAGTAAGTAAACTGGAGACTATAGAGGAAGGGTTCTTGTGTGGGAGTACCTAATAATAACAAACATGAAGGACTCCAGAGTGTCAAGTTTGTCCTGATTTAATTTGAGCCTGATCTCATAGACCTAAAAATCTTCCTAACCTCCTATATTGATGAACTTAATCTGTTTTTCACTCATATGATTATGAGTTACTGTCTTCATGGTTTTGAGACTGGCTGAAATACTAACTGCTTTTGTGCTAATTGTTTACAAATATGTAATATTTTTTAGTCTTATTTATTATTGTCTTAGTGTGTTCCCTGTCCTATGTATGTCTTGTCCAGTTACCTGCCATCTGCCACTGTGGACCTCTGGACTGCTCTGATGCTGAACACTCTTAACTGTCCACATTGCACCTGATAGGGCACAAGGATTTTGGGTTACATCCCCCAACTTCGCCCTCTTTCAGCAGTAAGCCTCTTGTAGATGTCATCACCCATTTTTCCATAGAAATGAAAAGTAGAAATAATGGGGAAATAGAAAGTGGTTGGTTCATTTTATGCTTTGAATATAGCCCTCACTGCTCTGCCATTGCAAACTAGTTTTAAAACCAAGGTTTCTTTCTCTTCCTCTCTTCCTGCTCCTCCCTAATCTCCCCCTCTTGCTAATATCAGGGAAGATAGGATTACCTTTCTTCCCCATTCTAGACAAAGTTATCTGTCCTTAAGCACACACCACCATAGGAAAAAAAATAATGCAGACTTTGAGGATGGCACCAGAAGATCTCAGAAGTGACTATTTCCCAAATTAACAAGTAAATTACAACTCCAACAGAGAACACCTGGAATATAGCCTTTGATTCCCTCTTTAAAAGCCCCATGTACTGGCTGAGGGGCAGAATCAGAACCTTTGGGACAGGAGTCCCCTGTGTTTCTTCTTTGCTAACAAAACAATAAAACATTTTTTTCCTTTTTCTCAAAAAAACAAAACAAAACAAAAACAAACAAAAAACCTGAACATCTAAACATGTTTTACATATATGGTCTTTGATCCTAATCTTCCACCTCTCCCTAAGATTCTCCTTTCATGAGCTATATTCCTAAATAGAATATTCATTGCTCTTCCTGTAATGCACCATATTTCTCCCATGTTTTAGTTTTCATTATCTGTTGAGTTACAAAAACCAACAGAGTGTTTCAAAGGTAACATTTCTCTTAAGTCTTAGTGTTAGAGCATAAATAGCTTTGATGAATGGAAAAGAGAATACAATAGTCTTTGTAAATCCAATTTGTATATTAATCCCTTCACAAAATGGGGGCAATACATTTGCTCACAATTAACAATTTTATATTATTTGTCTAGGACAGTGCTATTCAGTTGAACATTCTGTGAGATATAAATGGTCTATATTAGCCCTGTGCAGTAGAGTAGCCAAAGGGCAGCTATCTGGCACTTGAAGTAAGATTAGTATAACTAAGGAACTGAATGTTTACCTATATTTAATTTTAACTAATTTAAATTTAAAGATCCATAAGAGGCTAATGGCTTCAAAAATAAATAGCACAGGTCTAGGGAAGTCTATGAGAGAATAAAATTAGGGGAAAAATGAATAATAATCACTGACAGCAACAGCATAAATTAAAAAAAAATTACAGTTGAGCTCTCTCCCTCTACTTACATTCCAATCACGAAATGCTCATATTTTTTGTGATCTCTTATAAAACCTGATTTAAAAAATCATATTTAACTTAGAGCAACCTTTACTAGCAAATTCAATTATGACTTCAAATAAATAATAATGTAAGTAGCAGACCATTTTCCTTTTCAAAAATGTCCCAAGACATGTATATAGGAAGGCTATTTGATTAAGTGTGGATGAACAACTAACTATAACACTGTGCTTTTTTAAATCAAGAACTATCAACATTTTAAATTTCCCATTGGTGAATCTTCATTGATGTTTCTTTTCCTGTTCCCCTAACATCTTTGTTACCATAGGCCTTCATCAAAGAAGTTAATATTTGCAAAAAGAAAAAGAATATTAAATTTATGAAAAGATATTTTTAAAAGAAAATGTAAAATCATGATATGCTCAACAATGGATAACTTTTACACAAGCATGATAATCTAAATACTAATAAGTAATTTAACTAAAATTATGATTTCTATATTGAGTAGAAGAAAGATAATGTCCCTATCTCCCATAAAAAGAAGTTGATACATATTATACCAAGATTCAAATTAATTAATGGCATTAGCACATCACATAAAGATACTCAGGTAAAATCAGAACAAACAACTAAAGGTGTTTGCCAAGAGATTGCCACTGGGGATTAACAGTAGAGACTGGGATTCTCAAAATCATGTATTTTTTAAACTGTGTGCCCAAATTACTTTGATAAATATTTTTACATAAAAGCAAAACTAGGAGGACATTGACTAGTCACTGGAGAGAAAAATTCACCATAAAAATATTTGCAATTAAATGTTTCAATATGCTTGATGCGGCAATTATCACAAAACTTAATTTTGTTACCATTTTTGGATATGTATGCAAAGGGTATTATCTAGGCAGAAATGAAATTACACGAGTAACTTAGTCTGCAATCACAGGCCCCAGACTCTTAGAGATACCGCAGAGATCATCTTTTCATTTTTCTTTGCTCTTTCTAGCTCAACTACCATTTTCTTACAACACAAAGGGGCATAGATATGAAGATGTGTCAATACAGCTCAAACACTGACTAGATATAACTAGAAGGTGGATATAGCCAAAACAGGGAATCTTAATTGTATGAAAAAAAATAAAATAAAAATTGAGAGATCTGATTAATAAAATCTTATTGAGTTAAGAATAAAAGGTTAGAATTTTTTAGTGATTATATTTTCAAGCTTACTAGTTTAAGTATCAATAAAATTATACTAATTTCAATTTAATATCTTCCACATAGATTTTCATTAAACTCTAAAAACTTAATGTTTAGGTCTTTAAAGATGTAACTAACTTAGATAAATGAAAATGAACACCCACAATAGTCAACCTTTATTTTACTCTGGAGTGGGAAATGCAGTTCAAAATTGAACTCTTTGAAATACAGAAAGGTGTTTCTTTGTTCTGAGTGATCTGTGAATAAAACTGTTCTTTTGGGCATTGTCATTATTGGACTGTGGAACTTAGGTTAGGGTTTCATTCCAAGAAGTACTCTTGTGGTGTGATATTATGGGTGTTCATTTGGCCTTTGTAGTTGTATCAGATATATTAATTCCACTGTGTTAGAGGTGTTCCTAACAAACCTCTTCTTAAAGTATTTTTGTTTGTTTGTTTAAAGTTTTAGAGTTATTTCACTTTCCTATACAGATGGAAATCAGACTTTCTGTATAGCACAACATCAACCTGTTTCAGTTAGCTTTTTCATTGTTGTGACTGAAATCCCTGACAAGGACAATGTAGAGAAGGAAAAGTAGGTTCAGTCCATGACCAGATGACTCTGATCCCTGACGTAAGGCAGGACATTATGGCAGAAAGGCATGGTAGAAGGAAAGCTTCTGAGAATGTGGGAACCAGGAAGCAGAGAGCAAGCTCCAATAACCAAGAACAAAACATAAACTACAAAGCCATACCTAGTAACCTACTTCCTCCAGCCACAGCCTACCTACCTTCTACTACCTACTTATTGTTCAATTAACCCAAATAAGTGAATTAACATCCTGATTAGATAAACCCAATCTAATCAAATTTACTTCTGACAATTCCTGCATTGTTCCACACTTGAGCTTTTGGGAGATACCTCATATCTAAACCATAAGAACATAGGAACCCTAAGCAGGCCCTGTAGTTGCACAGTGTGTACATGGACTGTGTATCTTTGGAGGTGAAGTAGTACCACTAAACCAAAAGTTGTAGAAGGGATAGGAATTGAAAACAAGAGGTTGAGTACTATATGCCAGGAGTGAGATGTTTTAGAAAACTGCTTAAATACACATCTGAAATACAAATGCCATAGGTAGTTGGCACAGCATTTGAATTAATGAAATTCATAGAATATATAAGCTTCTCTACCTTTTGTAGTATTGGTAGGCATAATAAACTTCACATAGATTTATTTGGTATGTGCCAAGGGACATTTGGTCTTTAACAACATCAGTTTTATTTGTTATCAAGTATTTTGTAATGTTGATGAAATACATTTCTAGACTAAACCATTAAAATAAAAAGACTAGTTATGCATTTTGATAATTTATAATTATGGTATAAAATAATTATTAAAAAATATTGAAATAAAAATTCTTAATGTTCCTTTTGTGCTTATATCTCAACCAAAAGTTATTGTCATCCTTTTCGATTTTATCTTCTTGACAAAAAGAGCTTGCAGGACTTCTTGCAGCATTGGCTTAGCAATTCTTTTCCCAGGAATTCTGCCCCAGCTCATTAAGCATCTTATGGGATTCCAAGTGGTTGTCACAGAGACTATATTATGCTCATGTGTGAGTTTAAGAGAGATCTCAAACAAAAGATTATAATGCTGGTTTCTTTACCAACAGAGAATGAAAATGTCATTAATAGCATTAAGTAGATTTACCTTCCAAAAATACATGCACAAAAACTAATTAGAACAACAATGAACTTAAAGCCTCTCCCTAAATTAATTAGTTAACATCACAGGTTTATATTTGGTCATTCGGTTTTTGTGGCTATGTTCTGAATTATGTATAAATGAGCCACTTATTATATAGTAGCCTGAAACTCAGGGAGTTGACAGGTAATCACTGGCTATTTTTAGAATTCTTGTTCTATGATTTATCTTCCTCTTGTTTGCATCATAAATTATGCTGTGTTTGAACTACACTACTGTACACAGAGGAGTCACCCAGTTGGCATAAAATAAAGTACGCATATTTCTGCTACTACAGAAATTTGGGGAGATGCATCTGAATATTTATAAAATAACAACAAATTAATCATAAAGACCCACTTCTTAAGGTTATTGCTGCACTACTTTCTAGTTATTGACAAAATAGTTGATCCTGGGAACAGGTAGATGGATTCAGTAAGATGTTCACTTATATGCTATGGTATTTGCTAAAATACTATACTATATACAAAATGTTATATGGAATTCTATTAAGATGTCAAAAGATGAGAAAAATCTTGACCAAATAATAACGAGAAATACCATGTATTGAGCATTTATAGTGTGTTAAAAAAATACTTCATTTTGTACTCCTGATTTTCCTAAAAGATAGTTTTATTAATTTACTGTTGAATATCTACTATATCTGTCAGGGTCTCAGAAGGAAAAGGATGGCACATTCAAATGGATAACTGAGGACATTTTCATGGAGGACAAATTGCATTTGCCCCTCAGTATCCACTGGGGATTGGTTCCAGAACCCCCCCCCCCACTCCCCCCCCCCCCACCCCACCGCTCCCTAAGGACACCAAAATCTGCAGTTGCTCAAATCCCTTATATTAATTTGGTAGTACTTGAGTATAACCTACACACATCCTCTCATATACCTTAAATCATCTCTAGATTAGCACCAAATGCAATGTAAATGCTATGTAAATAGTTGTTTATTATGCTGTGTTTAGGGTGGCAGGAAAAGAAAGTCTGTACATGTTCAGTACAGATAGAATTTTTCTAGTATTTTCCATCTGTGAGTGGTTGAATTCAGCAAAGGAGAACCTGTGGATATAGAGGGCCAACTGTGCAAAGGTCTAGGAATGGTTAAGAAATAAAAATAAAAGAGGAATTAAGCCTAGGAATTAAAACAAAAGACTTTCCAGTAAGGGGCCAAAGTAGGAAACAAAGAAGCAGTTACAAGAAGCTGGGAATCCTGCAACCTTTGGAAAGGTATTATAGGACAGCTGTGACCTTAAGTAGAAAAACACAGCTAGTTCTGGGATGTTGCAAGAGGGGTGAAATCCAGTGTAAATTTCCCTTCCGCTCTGATACTCTGAAAGTACTTCCCACAGACAAACTTCTGAAAGTGGAAAGCTGGAGTACAAGGGCATCCACATAAGCAACCTGTAGATGTCAGCTACTGGGACATAGTGAAGGATAGGAAGGAAAAGAGCTTGAAACAGATCTGTTGCAGCAAATGGAGAATATCTAGCAATGTACCCTCATACTCGTTTGGGGCTCTGTTGCATCGGCGGTATATACAGCAAAATTGCTGCAGGCAGGGTATTTACATTCTAATGGGTCAGTAAAGAGAATAAGCAAACTAATAAAATATATAGTACACAATCTTTTCACAAAATTTCATCATAATTCTTGATTTTCTTATTCCTTTCAGACATTTGCAAACATTCTTTCTATACTCAGTCATTCTTTTGTGTGTATGTGTGTTTTTAAAGGCATATATATTCCAAATGTCTTCAATTCTAGCCCTTTGGTCACATTAAAGACAAGATAATGTTACATTTTGTCTCAAAATATCATTTTTCTCTGCCTATCTTTTCCAAGGGATTTCAAATACTTTTTCTCTTAAATATTCTCCCAAGAAATTCCTCCATGTGTTTTCACTTGGCTTAAAAATCTAGTTAACTCAGGAAGGAAGCTGTGGGTATAAAGTTTTAAGCCAAAAAAGTTTAGTGTCCTTTGGAATGTAAAGTGCATTTCAATCAGAAATGAGAGAAGAGAACAATTTGTTGGTAGATGCTTTTTACTGGATTGCCTGAAAGAAGTTTTTGTTGAGCAATGGTTCCTTATGCCTTAGTTTACAACAATTTATAGCTATGCCAATCCTCCCACAAAGGAGCACTGGAATATTAAGTTCCTGTTTAGTTAACAGATAAATTTTATTACTTTTTTCAACAATTGGGCAGAACTCATTGTACCTCATTATCTATGACAACAGAATGACTGCATGTTTACCCTAGCATAAATTCCTCAAAGCATCTTCCAGTTACATGGAAACCTTAATGCACAAAGTGGATACGTAATTCTTTAAAGTAAAATGAAATGCAAAGTGGGCTTAATTTTCCAGAGATAAACAGAAGGTTAATTTTGAGATGATAATATGTTGCTTACCTCCAAACATTTTAAGATAGAGTATATCACTGTTTTATACAATCTTCATTTCTGATTTAGTAATTAGAATATTAATATAATTTACCAATAGTTTTCCTAAATATTCCCTTCAGCTTGCCTGAACTTTAGACAGGTTTTTTCCTGTCACCAGACCCTGACCTTCTTTCTTAGAACATTTGTTTTAGAAAACATACACTTATAAACTGTTTCTCTGCCACTTTGATATGTAAATATTCCACAGCCTGGAATGTCTTTCTTCAATACTACCTTTAAAAAAATGCAAATATCTGTTTTTAGGCCAGTGCTATGCTGTTTTTGTTATTATAGCTCTGTAGTATCATTTGAAACCTGATATTATGATGCCTCCAGCATTGCTCTTTTTGCTTTGGCTATTCTGGGTCTTTTATTCTTCCATATGAATTGTGGGACTGCTTTCTTTTAATTCTTTAAAGAAAGCCCTTTTAGTTTTTGATGGAGATAAAATTCAATCTGTAGATAGTTTTTTATAATATGGCCATTTTAACAATATTAATTCTGACTATCCACGAACATGGGGAGATTTTTTTTTCAACTTCTAAGGTCTTCTTTAATACATTTCTTCAAAGTTCTATAATTTTATAGAGGTCTGTTATAGTTTAGATATGAGGTGTCATCCAAAAGTTCATGTGCTAGACAATGCAAAAATTTTCAGAGGTAAAACAATTGGCTTATGAGAGCCTTAAACTAACAGTGGATTAATCTATTGACGTAGATTAACTGGGCGGTAACTGCAGGCAGACAGTGTATTGCTAGAGGAGATAGGTAGGTCACTGGGGACATGCCTTTGGGATTTATATTTTGTCCCTCGTGAACAGAGCTCTGTCTGCTTCTTTCACCACTCCCTTCTACTGAAGCCAGAATTAGACAGGCAGTCAGTATAGATAGATAAATTGAATCAGGTCAGATCAAGGAGGCCAATTTGAGTGAGTCCAGAAAGTTGGAGAGGGATTGAAATGCTAATCTCTTCAGAACCCTTCCTCCACCCTTATCAAGATAACCTGCCCCTGCTCCAACCTGTTGCTAAGGTAACCTGTCCCAGGGATTGTCCCTCCCTACAGGGAGTTATTAATTAAGCCCCCATTCTTCCCAGATCACTCCAACTTGGCCCCTTCAGTCCATCTGCTGAACATGGCCCCTTCAGCCCACCTTTTGGCCTTCCTACCGAGCATCCCCTGGGCCTACTCAAGTAGGCAGGAAGGAGAGAGATAAGGGGAAGAGAGCAGGAGAACAAAGGAAGCTCAAGACATAAAAAAGGCAAAAACCCCTCACATTTGGGGATGTCAGGATACCAGTTATAGCCCCCTTCTCCTTCATGGGAGAAGTCTATGTCACCCCTTTTTAAATAATTCCTGCTTTATATGCTTGCCTCAGAGTGCTTCTCTAATAGGTGAGGGAGCAGAACTCACCACCCATAATGAGCGATATCATGACCATGATGTTCTGTCTCACCCCAGGCCAAGAGCAATGCAGTAGGCTATCCCTGGACTGAGATCTCTGAAACTGTGAGCACCAAATCAACTTTCCCTCCCCTAAGTTGTTTTTGACAGATATTTAGGTCACAACAAGAAAGCTGACTAAAACAAGGTATTTCACCTCCTTGGTAAGATTTAGTCCTAGGTATTTAATCTTTAAAAAAAAAAAAAAAAAAAAAAAAAACTATTGTGAACAGACTTGTTATCCTGATTTCTTTTTCACATTTAATTTCAGTGTATAGAAAAGCTATTGATTTTTGTATGTTGATTTTGTATCCTGATACTTTGCTGAAGTTGTTTATCAGCTCTAGAAGTGTTCTGGTGGAGTTTGGTCTTCTAAGTATAAGAAGTATAAGATCATATTGATAGGGAACAGGGAGATGTAAGCAGTGAGAACAAGAGGTTAAGGGAATAATTCTATAAACTTGGCTTACTGTGCTGACCCCTACATGATTTCATTTTTAAAAAAAGCAATTACCCGCAGCCAGTCCTGCCTGGCTTAAGTCAACAGGATATATTACATTCCTCAGCAAACTGCCTGTTACCTATAAGAAAAATGCAGGCCCAAAATGCCAATGAGAAGTACACAAATTACCCTGAAGGAGGGTAGACCAGATTCCAGAATTCAGGGAGATAAGGATAATTTCCCCTAATCATAAAATCTCTAAGAACAGGTTCTATTAGAACCAGTCAGCATGGGTCAAAGGGACCTAGAGTTGACATGCGTGGTAAAGACTCAAATGTCTGATGTTATCATGCTGTCAATCAAGAGGTGAACATGGAGGGGACTCAATGGAAACTTCCCTGGGGCCCCCAATAAAATTGGAGGGGAAGAGAAGCATGTCATCCCTCTTCTTTCTGAGAGGACCCACTCTATCCCTTGAGAATGTCACCTTTTCTTCTTTCCTATCCTTTCTAATAAACTCATGACTGTTACACTAAGCAATATATCTGAAATCTTTCTGGCATGATTGCAAGAATCAGATATGAAGAAGGGATCTCTGTAACTCCCTCAGCTTCATGGCAGGCCTCTGCCCTGAAATAATATTATCACCAAGCTTCCTTTTCTATTTGTATCACTTATTTCCTTCTCTTACCTAATTGCACTAGGTAAAATTTAAAGTATTGTTTTGACTAGGAATGGTGAGAGTGGGCATCCTTGTCTTGTTCCTGATAAATGCTTTCAGTTTTTCCCACTCAGTGTAATGTTGGGCATTGAATTTGTTGCAAATAGCCTTTAACCATTATAATAGAATGGAAGACACAGAGACAAACCCACAAAGGGATACTCATCTGATCCTTGATAAGGACACCAAAACATACATTGGAGCAAAGACAGCCTTTCTGTCAAATTGTCCTGAGAAAACTAGGTATCCATATGTAGAAGAAATGAAACCAGATCACTACTACCCTACATAAAAGTCAACTCAGACTGGATCAAAGACCCAAGGATTACACCAGAAGCACTACAAGTGCTAGAAGAAAACATAGGGTCAACATATAGGTTCAAGCAAACACTCTTTCAAATAAGACCCTTATAGCTCAGGTAATAAAACCAATAATTTGACAGGACCCCATCCCTTTTCCATTCACATGCAAGCTGGTTGCAGTGGGCTTTCAACTGAAGTCTCTTTTTGGAGGGTGGCACTCAACTACCAGAACCCACTTTGCATACATAAATGAGATGGGATTCCTTGAGAATTTATGTTCCCTTGGCACAGCTCTTAAGAAGGGACTGATGTGTCCTTGGATAAATATACCAAGTCTCTTTCTTCACTGATTGGAACAATCTGATGTATGATTTGCAGTGTCCCAGAGCTCTCCTGTAGGGCTGAACCAAAATTATTCTCCATGGAACACGGCTTGATGCCCTGCTGCTTGGCTTCTTTTCCTTTCAAATTCTCTACTTCTCTTGGGGGATAAGAAAAGTAAAGTTTCCTGGGAATACTTCATTAAAAATACTTTCAAGTGAAACAAACAAACAAACAAAAAAACAAATAATGTAACAAACGGGATGGATGGGATGGCAGCAAATTAAAAATACTTCTGCACAAGAGAGGAATTACTTAAGAACATGGAGAGCCCACAAAATGTGAGACAAAGTTTGCTAGCTATTCTTCTGACAGAGGATTAATAAAGAGAATACATAAAGTACTCAGAAACTTACCAATAACGACGACAACAACAACGAATGGGCAAATGAACTAAACAGATATTTCTCAAATATAAATTAAAATGGCCAACAAATACAATAAAAAGGTTCAACATTTTTAGCATTAAGTAAAAGCAAATCAAAACTATACTGAGATCTCATCTGACTTGTTATAATGGCAATCATTACGAACACAAGTAATAAATGCTGGTGATAATAAATGCTGGTGAAGGGAACACTTAAATACTTGGTGGGATTGTAAATTAATAAAACCACTATGGATATCAGTATGAAGTTTCATCAAAAGACTATGAATGGAATAACCATATGACCCAAATACTTCAATACACACACACACACACACAAAAAAAAAAAAAAAAAATGGAGGTTTAATTAGCAATAAAGAACAACTGTGTCATTTGCAGGAAAATAGGTGAAACTGGAGAATACCATGTTAAATGAAATAAGTCAGACTTAGAGAAGTTAAAGGTTTTATGTTTCTTTGCATATATGGAAGCTAGAAATAAAAAATGAATAAAAGGGAAAATCTCATTAAAATAGAAGGGAAACCAGTAGAACAGAGGATGGGTGTTAGAAGGTGGGAGGAGGGGAGAGAGATATAGGGTAATGAAATAGACCAAATTATGCTATGATGCTATGTGCAGATGTAACACAATGAATCCCATTACTGTGTAAAGTTGTAATGGACCAATATTTTAAATAAATAAAATAGAATAAAATATAATGTAATCACCCAGAAACTTAGAGCCTCTACCTCCCTGTCTCCTTTGGAGTTGAGGAGACCAAGCACTATAAATGCTAATTAGCAAATACTGATGGCCTGTGCCCTGCTGATCAACTTCCCTACCCAACGATTTCCTCAGTACTTTTCTACTCTTTGGGATTTTTAATTTAGTGCAGTTGTGCTGTTTTTCTTCCACATTGCAATAGCCTTTCTCTCTTATTGTAATAATCTTGAAAAAGTCTTTCTTGACTGTTTAAATCGTCTGGTGCTTTTTCGCTTTAGTATAGTAAAGTCTCTGAATATTTGAATCAGATGGACAGATCATTCATTTAGTTAAGTAGTAAACATGCAAAATTGAATGCGCATATGATGCTCAAGAGTTCTTGATCAATTTATTGTCCTCTCATGATCTCACTATAGTTTTGAAGCTAAAAGAAATAGTAATGATTTGGGGTCATACAGTTTTTCCAAATGTAGTTTCTGACCCTCTCTTTAAATTCTTTTGTTTAAATTCTTGTTATATACACTATATATTTTTAAAATTATTGGATGTAATTATTAGATGTGTTTACTATAAAATTACATAAATTATAAATACAATTAAAATCAAGTTATTTTAATGTCAAGTATTAGAAACAGATAAGCATGCCATTAAAATCTTTGAAAATAAGAGAGAAAACATAGCATGTTGATAATAGTTTCGCTTTAAAATGCAAAGATAATGATCAAATATTATTAAATTATAACATAATTAATTCCATTTGAGGCAATGGGTAATCTTTAAGTTGTGAAAAAAGAAATCTAAAAAACATTAACCATTGTATGTAAACTTTGGGAATCTTGTATAATTTCACTTTATAAGCCAGGTGTAGTGTCATATGCCTGTAATTACAGCAACTCAGGAAGATGAGGCAGGATTGCAAATTCAAGACCAGCCTCAGCAACTTAGTGAGAACCTGTCTCAGAACAAAAAAGGTTGGGGATGTGCCTCAGTAGTTAAATGCCCCTGGGTTCAATCTCTGGTACAATTATTTTTTAAATTTACATTTATTCCAAATCAATTTTAGAGATATAAACTTAAGGTTAATAATGTGTTCACTGTACATTCCTTCACCCCAGACCACCATTCACTCTTTGACCACCTCTACCCTGCATTGTGCCCCAGCAGCCCTCTGTCTGTGGACTGCAGACTCTTTTGACTCTGATTTCCACTTGGGAGATACTGATGGAAGACACTGGTAAACAATTAGATGTTCTCTCCTGCATGTGAATTATTTTCTCAGCTCTACCTCCTCTCTGGTGGCACATTCCCAAGGCTCCAGCTCTCACACTTTCCAGTAACAGGGTTCCATTCCTGCCCTTGTCTCTTTAGGTCTAGGACTATAATGGCTCCAAGTCCCTTAGGTTTCACCATTCCCTTGTTTTCCTTTACTCTGCACTCACCTCTATACATAGTTCAGCCACTAAACTTTTGATCTCTTCGAGGGTGCCATCTATTCCCCTCCTGTATAGCACAGTGTGTAGCATATCAATGCTACATATGAACTGAGTTCAAGTTCCAATCTTGGGCAATTGGAAGAATTGACAATACATTTTTAAAAAAAGCCTGTTGCAGTCCTTGTTCATCAAAGACAGTGAAATATAGCTTCACAGGCATCTTCATTATCTTTTTATAAATTTGTATTAATAAAATTTTCAACATACACAATAGTAGGGTAAATAAACTCTATTACCCCCACCACTCAGATTTTTATAAAAAAAATAATATTTTGCTGTACTTATCTATTTTTGTTGTTCTTTTTGTTTGTTGTGGTAGTAGGGTGAAGGATTATGAAATATTGTTTTTTATTATATATTGACAAATTATGAGTGTATATACTAATGGGGTATAAAGTGATGCTCCAATATATGAATACAGTGTGGAGTGATTGAATTATGATAGCTAACATACCCATTACCTCAAATACATATTTATTCCTTTGGACTAATTGAAACATCATGCCCTTTGACCAAACTCTAATTTTCCTTTTCTAGTCACTGGTAACTATCATATTGCTCTCTGCTTTTATGAGTTCAATTGCTTTAGATTTCAAGCATCAATGAGAACATGCTATATTTGTCTTTGTGTACCTGGCTTATTTTACTTAACATAATATCCTCCAAGTTCATTCATTTTGTCACAAATGACATAGTTTCCCTCCATTTATGGCTAAATAATATTCCATGTTGTACACACTTTTGCTTTATCCATTTATAAGTGGATGGGCAGTTAAATTGACTTCAAAATTTGCTATTAGGAATAGTGTTACAATAAATAGAGGGGTCCAGATGTCTATCCCATATTATGACTTCTTTTCCCTTGTATATATATATCCAGAAGTGGAATTACTGGATCATATGGTAATTTTATTTTTAATTCTTAAGGAACCTCCATAACCTTTTTCATAATGACTATATAAATTTACATTCCACAAACAGTGTAAAAGAGTTTCTTTCTTAGATGATTAAATTCTTGCTAGAATTTGTTATTTTTAGTTCTTTTTATATGAGCCACTGGATCATGGTGAATAATTATTTTAATGCACTGTTGAATTTGGTTTATTCATGTTTTGCTGAGGATATTTAAATTTATGTCATTAGAGATATTGGCTTGTTACTTTCTTTTTCCACAATATCCTGTTTGGATTATCAGAGTAATACTAACTTTATAAAGAGTTTTGAAATATTCCTTCCTTTTCAATTTTTTGGAAGTTTTTGAAAAGGACTGTTATCAGTTATTTTAAATATCTTATAGAATTCATTCTTAAAAACTCCAAAGTCTAGGCTGTTTTCTGGTAGGAAAATATTATTACTCATTCAAAGTTTTCACTTGTTATTCAGCTGTTCAGATTTTCTAGTTCTTTATAATTCACTAAAGTTAATACCAAACCAGACATTATTTCAGTCTATGTCAATATACGTAAAAGGCAAAGAAATTGATTTCTTATCAAAAATTAAAAAGGAGAGAAGGAAAAGAATGATACTTTTGTGATTACTTTGAAAAGGCAACAAAATTGATAATCATGGCTTATCAGTTAGACACTCCTGGTTGTCTAAAAAATATCTTTTTGTTTTTGAACTAGAAAGCAACCTGAACAGTCCATTAATTCTTTGTGCTTGGTAATTGTATTGTTGATTTTTTTTTTCTCTCTCTCCTCTCCCTGTTTAATTTTAATATAGATAAGTCTCCTTTTCCCCCCACCCTATATTGTTCAAGTCATTGTCTGTTATAAGAAATTGGATCAGTTGTCCTGTAGAAAATTGTTACAGTTTGGATCTGGAATGTCCCCCAACAACTCGCACAGAGTAAAAACCACATCCTGCAGTACAACTAAAACTAAAATAAATCACCCAACAAAAAATAAAAGTTGATAAGATCGAAAAGACCCATCTAACTGCTGAAAGAACAAATCTCAATACCCTTAGAAAAAACTTAACATACTCCAGTTTCCCTATAATGTTTCATCCTTACTGTTCATTATTAAAAAATTATGAAAGTGATTCTAATTGTTATAACTTGTGCTCTAACAAGTCTCCCCCTCATTTCACATATTGTAAAATAATGCTGTTTAATTTTTTTCTTTTTTATCAGTCTTACCATTTAAAAAATTTTTAAATTTGTTTTAATTTGTTATACATGACAGTAGACTACACTTTGATACTACATTTATAATGGAGGATACCTTCTCATTCTTCTGGTTGTACATGATGTAGAATCACACTGGTCATAGATTTATACAGATACATAGGGTAATAATGTCTGTTTCATTCTACTATCCTTCCTACCCTATACTGCTTCCCCTCACTCCCCTCTACCTAATCTAAAGTAACTCTATTCTTCCCTAGCACCCCCAGTCAGTCTTAACATTTTTAAGATTTCAAAAACCTGTTCTGTCTAGGCTATTTGTTTCCATTGATAAAAAGAAGGGAGGGAGTTATACATAACTTTAGTGTCCTTTTAATTGTTTCCATTGACTTCTGATGAAGTTATTTCACATTCAATTGCCTTTATTTATAACTAAGTCTTTTCTCATAGTGTACATATTCCTGACTCATTTTTGACTGAGGTTTGTTAAAGTTAATAATAATTAAAGAGAGTAAAAGTTTCTTGTCTCAGATTTATATATTTCTCAATTTTTCTTAAATTTCTGATATTTGAATGACATCAAATATTTATATGCTAACATTGTAAAAGAAAGGGAATAGAAGTTTAATGTTATATACTTAATAGGAAAAAAAGAAAATTGTATTTCACAGTCCATAATTTGTTAAGCTAAGTCATTAATTTAGAAATGACTATGTGTACTAATGAAAGGATAGGATGCATAGCCAATTTTCCTATTACAGGTAAAAAAAAAAAAAAAAATCACCAATATTCCACACTATGTCAGTGATTACTTTCTCACACTGCACTGTCTTTCAAATGCAAAATGTTTAAACTAAAATTCAAACTTTTGTGAGGTTAGTACTGTTTATTTAACAATAAATATATTAGTGTTTTCAATTTCAAAAATTAAAAATAAATATCAGGTATCAAAATTATACAACCAAATTATGCTTTAGCAAATTAAGACAAAATTTGAACTCTATATATAAATATTAGCTTCTATTTCCCTTTCTAGAAATTGCCTGTTAAATAATTCTACAGTGCTAATGTGTGGTCTTAAATTTTTGAAAACCCAAAATAAAGAGAACTAATTGCTTTATACCATTATCATAATACTTACTCTAGTAAAGACTTAGAAACATATTACTAATAAAGAATTAGTAATAATTCTTTTTTAAAATGAACTTGCATGGAGTTTTTTGCATTTGGTTCTCAATTATTCAGGCAATGGTGAGTTACCAAAAGAACATGAAATCTAAAATCAGCCAGACATTCATTCTAAACCGTGACTTTGTCACTCCTAGCAGTGTGTTATTTTAGGCAGTAGCATAATCTTTCTGATTCTTACATTAGTTTATAAAAATTACAATACTGCCTTTATTTCCAGGGTTTTGTGAGGATAAACTGTGATAAGTTTCTTAAGAGAGTCTGCAATTCAGTACATATTCTATATAAATATTGGCATCCTTCCCATTCTTTTTCTGTTCCTTCCTCACAAAAGAAGAATCTTAGTTCAAAAATCACATGTTTTCAGAATATTCAGGAAATAGAAAAGAAGATAGATATCATTAGAACCCTTTTATTCTCTCACCACGATATACCTCCATCCACTGCACTAAGGTGCATTGCCTGCCTTACCTCCTGTTATAGGAAATGAATCATTTGCTCTCCTACTGAAGAATTACCTGCTGCTCGTGCCCTGCATCCCATTTGCTTTGCCCTAGTCTAGACTTTTGCTCTTGCAATCTCTCCTTTGTTTCCCTTTCCTCACATCTTCGTTCTTAACATAAACAATGCTATTTTTTTATCTTAAAAAAAGAAACAAATACAAATTTCTCTTGACTGACATTGTCCTTCTGCATCAATTCTGATTTTTTCTGTGTTCAAAAAACTAAAAATTTGCTATAGATACAATCTATCTTTGCTATACTCTTAATTCTAGACCTGATCTAAATCAAGAATCATCTTTATGTCAGACCTTTACATATCTAGCCATCACTTAAACTATTTCCTTTGAGGTAGCTAATTGCAATGTTGGAAGACTTATTATTAAACATGTTCTAGCACAAAGTAACCAAAACCTGTCTTCTCACAATCCATAGTAATTTTTCATTCAAATGACAGGTCTCAAATCTTTGATGACAGCTATTATTTTCCATTTTTTCCCTCTGGGCTAATTATTTTCACTTCTTTTTAAACATTTCTTATATAAAAACTGAGCCTACAAAACTTTATTCTAATACAACTTTCTATTTTCAGTCACATCTGTTAATTCTTCTATTAAGTTTATAGTTTTACTGAAACTACTTGAGAAATAATGTTTTACATTTAATTAAAATCAAGGATTTTATGAAGAACTTTGTCACATTATCTTCTGGCTTTCCATTTTATGTCTTATTTCAAATATACTTATATAATTTAAGTATCTGGTAAGCTTATTATCTGAACTTCCCATGTATAATTCTTCTGTTTCTTACTGCATCTGATTCTTTCTCATTTCTTGGGCTTTATAATTTTGAATACTGAATTCTGCTTCATTTTTGCTTATTTGAGATTCTGAGCAATCTGAAATTTCACATTGATAAACTTTGCTTTTGTTTTATTTAAGTGCCCTGAGACCACTCTTAGTTTACTGTCTTCACCCAGGATAATTTGGGCAGACTAAATTTAAATAACACTTACTGTGAATAAAGGAACATAGGTGAGATTATTTTTTCCCCAGAGTCTGGGGTGAGACAGACAAACCTCATTGGATTTTCCTGGTGAAGGATTGTATGTTGTTCTGATTTATCTTTATAATGATTGTACCCAGTTGTGGGCAGTAGTCTTTTGATTTGGTCCCCACATGACTTGAAAATGCAGAGGTCATTCAGGTACTCAAGCTTCTTCCTGTACATGACATATAAAAATTGTCTCCAATGGTAACCAAGTGACCTGGGTTTTGTTGACTTACCCTCACGTTCTGCCTTCCTTGCTCTTAGTAATTGGTTCAAGATTTGTCATATCATCCAAGCATGAGAAATAAAACCTAATTGTAGTTTTTAAATCAGAATATTTGATAAATACATTTTTTGTCTATTTATATTGGACTTGTTAGTATAAGGCTTATAAAGGCCTCAGCTGTGAAGGACCAACAAATTGAAAGAATGTTATTAACCCAGAGGAAAGCAGAAATAAGAGATAAAGGATGGAAATCCAAAAATCATCATTTTATTTGAGTCATTAGGTTTAGTAGCCCCATATTTAATGGCCCACATTTTGAATTAATGAGTTGAGGCCTGCTTGAATTGGATTTCTTCAAACCAAATAAAGAGTCATAACTAGTACAATAGCATAATAATTATTCTCTGTCTTCTCCCATCTTTTCTATCTAGCAAGTGGTAAGTATGAATTTGCGTGCAAAATGTAGAGAACAAGAAGAAGTTTAACTACCCTGTAATGAACACGGATGTCCAGCTAAGATTGCCCTGTTGGACTGAGGGGTTATTCAACCAGCTACTGGAATTTCTGTTACTACATGTTCTCAGCTGTCAGCCTGTATCAGTGCCCAACCAGAGGAACAGAATCAGTAGAGAATATAATGAAGAGATGTTTTGTATGGACTTGGTTTACATAACTGTGGGGCCGACAGGGCACATCTGGAATCTGCAGGGCACAAGCTAAATCTCTTACTCATCAGTTGACTGTCTTCTTCCTCAAGGAAGCATCATGTCTGTTCTCAAGGTCAGTCAATGTATTGAATCAGATTCCACCAAAATTATCCAACAATAATCTCCTTTACTTAAAGACAACTGAAATTATCTTCATAGAAACAACTACTGGTATTTGAGTAACTAGCGACTATAACCTACCCAAGGGGATGCATGAAACTGACTATCATATAGCCTTCTTTAAGAACAGCCACAGTTGAAGAGTCTTCTCCTCTGATATTATAATCCCTTCCCAGAGCAAATGAATTCAGTGACTGGTCAACACAAGTCTATGAAAGCCTGATACTTTTGATCCAACTTGGGAAAATTCTGAAGGATGGTATCAACTTTAGAATTTCCAGGGTATTGGCTGAAGCCTTTCTTGAGACTTCCAAGCTTTCTTTGGCCAATCCTATTTTCTTTCCTTCCTTACACAGGTATGGAACTACTTCTTCATGAGTTTCACATACAAATCCCTCCTCAGAACCCCCCTCTTGAGGAACTCAACCTGATGCATCTGTCAACATTCTCTTTACTTATCTTCCTAGACACACACATGAATGATACTTTATGTGTGTTCTTTTAAAACTTTGGAAACAGTAAGACTATAGTTGCCCAGTGCATTCTAATACTGGGACTACGTGCATGTGATTTGCTAGCGTATCTCAAGGGTGCACGCTGCATACATACAGCATATAATGTGTTCAGGAAATGAATACAAATAATTGAAAGCATTAGAGTTGGTTACCACCAATAGTTAAAAACATCTATTCATGAAGAAAGCAGAGATTGTTTGGATTAACATCTAAATTTATTTTAATTTTACTAGTGTTTTATAAAACATAAAGCTTGATATCCACTGTAAACTGAGGGAAGAGGAAAGATTATAGATTGACTTTATGACCACGTTGGAATTGACTAGTACCTTACATCAAGAGTCCCTAAATTAGCCTGTGCTGCTTATTTTCAATCAACTTAAATTCTGGTCTGCTGGAGTGAAATGACTCTGAATTTAATGACACCATTCCAGTCAATTCTCCTATTGCCTTCATTATGAATATAATAGCTTTATTATTGTATTTCTATTATTCCTACTTGAATGGATAAAGGAGAAAATTACTGTAACTTTAAAAAAAAAAGAGATGAGAACATGCATATTGCTTCATCCTAAAAGAGGTGGTCGCATGAGTATTGTTCCAGTAATGTTGATGACAGGCATTTATGGTTTCCTAAAAAATACATTGGGAACAAACTAATTCTGTGTAAATGACAATTTTTAGGTAGATGCATTTTACCTCTCCTGGACATGATTACTGTTAAATTGGACAAAATAATGAAAATGTGGAGGAGGGATTTTTTTAATACCACAACTATTGGCAAACACTATACACCAGGGTTTTCCCCAGAGAGCTGGTGGTCTATAAAAACCACACATGTGCCACTAACTCAAGGACACGGTACTGTCGATTTTTTCTTTCTCTTCCTCATCCAATTTAAAAAAAAAAAAAAAAAAAAAAAAAAAAACAAAACAGAAATTTAATGAAAAATGCAAGCTGACTGAATTTATCAAGTTTATATTAATCTGTTCTAGGTAGTAAAACAGCATTCAAGCATGTGGGGATTATATAACAAAATCACCACAGATGTTCAGACATTAGCAATGCAAGTCAGAGATAGAGATGTTTTGGCTCATGAGTTTGTAAGTGTTTGCTATGGAGTTTGTAACTTATGGGAAAAGCACAATGTTAACATTTATTTCGTGGCTTAGAAACAGAAGGGGAGATCTAATTTGTGTTGATTTGTTTATCCTGGAGTGTAAAGATTTTTTTTTTTTTAATTTATGAGAGCAATATATGATGTACACGTTATTCATTATCAAAGCAGGACACATAGCCAATTTGCTTTCACACACATCCTTCCTGTGTTCAAGACCCTGCAATGGCTACTGATTCTGTCCTAAGGGAAAACCAAGATCCTTACAATGTCCATGAAAGCTGCATAGGATGCAGCTTCAATGAGGACAGGACCTATCTTTGCTTTGCTTACTCCTATTTAATCAGCCCTTAAGACAGTTCCTGGAACACAGTGAATGCTCATTAAAATTTTTTTAATCAATATTTTGACTAAAATTATCATAGGTTTGTTGGGAGGGGATGTGAGTCACCTTCTATTTCTTTCCTTTATCGTAGTTTTTCAGTGGACACTATTCCAAAATAATCATAGCTGCACAATGGTTTCAGACTCTTAGAGTATATACTCAGTCTGTTTGGGGGGATTTAATTAGTGAATATTTGCCAAAGAATAATTGGTACTTCTAATATCTGGATATCTTAACATTTCATTGGCCATGCTGGAGGAAACCTTAGTGAAATTATTACAAACTACAACAAATTGAGATATAAACATAGAAATTAGAAGAAACTCATACCTGCAGTATTTGAGTTGGAAACTAAGGTAGTTAAAAAAAAAAAAAGAATGGAGACTAATATATACCAAGTACTTATTATTTATTTTTTCTAAGTAATTTGATTGCACCATCTTATTTTATACCCATAACAGCTCTATGATTTTTTCTTATTATTCTCATGTTAGGGATATATGAGACTTAAATAATTTTAAAAGCTTGTTTTATTTGTCAGGATTTTTGAAAGATATAGAGCCAATATGACATGTATATTCACATAAATTGAGAGATTCACTTTAGGAATTGGCTCCAGCAATTGTGGGGGAAAGTCTGAAACATGCCTTTCAGGTCATCAGGCTGGAGACTCACGAGCTGATATTGAAGTCTTGTCTTGTGTTTGTTTATTTTGTTTTTTCAGTTCCATTGAGGCATAATTGACAAAGAAAAATTGTATGTATTCTAGGTGGTATGTAACATGATGTTTTTATGTTATTTTATTTATTTTTTGCAGTACTGGTGATCAAATAACATGATGTTTTTATACATGTATGTTATAAAAGAATTATGACAAACTAATTAACACATCTATCACCTTGTAATTGTTATCCTTTAAAATTAGGATGTTTTAGAGAAGACTCATATTGTTTTTTCTCAGTCCCAGTCATTGTCATGCTAACCTGTTCTAAGTTATTTCTCCATTCCAACTTCCTACAGGTAATCATCCCCTGCAGAAAACAGAAGCTGAAACTGTTCCCCAAAGCCCTATTACCAGGAGGATGCAACAGAACCCAAAAAATTCTAATTGCAACATGTCCCTGTTAAATCTACACATACATATTTCTTGACTTTGTTCTCCATAAATCATCTCTCCTATAAATTATAAATCTTCCATGGTTCAGTTTGTAGAAAGAGAGACTAGTTGTCTTACAAGTTTGGCCAAACTGAATAAATTCATTTTTCCTTTTTATATAATTTTTCTATTACTCTGGATGCATGTGGGTATCTAAATACAGTCACTGTAATGTAGATTCAGGTCTCTGGCCAGGAGTCTGGTAAAAAGGCCATATGGGCTTCAGCCGGTAGTTGTAGAGTGGGACTTCCTAAGTCCTTTGGAGCCCATATCATGCCACCAGGGGTCCCAGATGCTAGATATGGAGTTGCTGAATTTAAAATATGTTCTGCTTGGTTTTAGTCTTGCTTTGGCCTAATTCCTATACCTCTCTTTTGAGATGGGAATGTTTACTGTGTACCACTTTATCTTGGAAGTCTGTAACTTGATTTTTAATCTTTATGGGGCTCACATCTAAGAGTCTGCCTTGAGTCTCAGAAGAGCTTTGGGCTTAGACTTTGACCGATAATGGAACTGATGACACTATGAGGACTCTTGGTGACAAGTGCATTTTGTATTATGAGAGGAGCATGAGCATTTGGGGGTCAGGAATGGAAAGTTATGGTTTGGATCTTAAATGTACTCCAGATACATGTGTTGAAGGCTTAGGCACCATCCAATGGTGCCACTGGAACGTGGTAAAAATTTCAGGAAGTGGAGCCTCATTGGAGGAAAAAGGTCATTGGGGAGTGTGTCCTTGAAGGGTACATTGGAAACCCAGTCCTTCCTTCCTCTTCTTCTCTCTTTCTCTCTCTACTCTTTGGCCAGCATGAAATGAACAATTTCCTTCACCATGTGAAGGAGCCTATAATCAAGGAGATAGCTAAAGATTGCGGTTAGCTGAGAGCCATAAAAGATGTTCTAGTTTCCACCTGATAGTAATACATTATCCAAAGAATCTTTGTATGCCCATGAACACTGCATGACGCACCTGTAAGCTCGAGCTGTAAGCACGTGTGTCCTTGTTAAAGCGATATGTATATAACTGGGTGAGTTTAGTTAGTGTGTGTGGGAAGAAGAAGAAGGTGGTGGTTGGAGTTAGAGCGTTTGGAGTGATTGCTGGAGCCAGAGAGAAAAGAAGAATAAAAGACCTTTTTCATTTTCATCCTGCCTCCGAATTTTCCTGTGGTGTTCGTTGCTCCAAGCGGTTTCTGCTTCAGGCAGCAACAAGTGGTGGCCTGTACGGGGAATTCGGCGGCAAGGTAAGAAAAAAGAAAATTTAAAAATATGGGAGCGAATATAACAAAAAGTTGGTTTATAAAAGCCATGAATGAAATTTTTTGATATTGAGAACTCAGATAGTGAGAAAAATGAACAAGAAAGCATATCCTCTGATTCAGTTGAGACTAGCAAGGAGAGTAGGAATGTAAATTCAAAAGTAAGAACTGCAAAAGCCATCAGAAGCTTAATAAAATTAGCTGAGGAGTATGTACTCTCCTTAGAAGCTGAAACTCAAGATACTAGTGAAAGTGATAATAGTAACAAGGAGCCAAACCATGAGAGTACGGTCTCCTCCACTGAGCCAGTTAGGAATTATGAAGCTAGTAGTGAGGAGGAATCAAAAAGCGATTTGGGGAGCACAGTCTCCAATAAAAAGAACAAAAAGAAATTAAAAAAGAGAAAAGACCGTCAAATAGAGGAACCACTAGCGCCCTCTGCTCCTTCATGGATAGAATACCTAACAGAAACAATAAGGAGTATTGATCAGAAAGTACGTGCCCTTGAGGTAGAAATTGGCAGCCTTTCTGAGCGCTTATATGCTCTCGAACAACATAGACCGCAGGAGCACCTAGAACTGCCAGTATTTCAAAATGAAGAGGGACAAAGGTATCACGAGTCCCTAGACTTTAAGACAATAAAGAATTTTAAAGAGGCGGTAATGACCTATGGGCCTCAAGGTCCGTTCACATTAAGTATGATAGAGTCACTTAACACCCTAATCTTAGCCCCCTCAGATTGGAAAAGTCTATGCAGAGCGGTACTAAGTGGGGGACAATACCTAATCTGGAAAACTCAATTCCAGGAACTTTGTTCAGAAATAGCAAAGAGAAATGCTGCAGCAGGTTTCCCTCAACGCAATATAGATATGCTCACAGGGGAGGGTCAGTTTGCCGAACTACAAAATCAGCTACAATACGATCCAGGTGTGTATGCCCAGATACACACTGCAGCTGTGAAAGCCTGGAAGACAATATCAGGCACAGGGGATCTGCAAGGCAGCCTATCAAAAGTTATACAAGGGCCTAACGAACCTTATGCTGATTTTGTAGATAGACTCTTAAAAACAACATCTAGAGTTTTTGGCGAAGTCGAGCAAGCTATGCCTCTAGTTATCCAATTAGCGTACGAGAATGCTAATAAATATTGCCAGGATGCAATAAGGCTGTGGAGAAGTAAAAAATACTTATCAATTTATATCAGACTGTGCAAAGACATTAACGAGGCTGTTATCACAGGCAACATAATTGCTGCAGTGATGAAAAATTCCTCCCCTCAAAATTCCCAAAGGATTCAACCTAGAACAGGATATTCCAGACAAAAGTATTATAATCAACCAAGATATGCTAAGCAATATCCCCCAAGGGTAATAAGATCAAATTCATACCACGCTCCAGGCCGATGCCCCAGGTGCAAAAAGGGTATACATTGGGCCAATCAATGCCATTCCAGATATGATATATATGGAAATGATTTATCAAGGATTTCAAAAAATGGGGCAAGGGGCCCAATGCCCCGGGGCCCACAAATTTACGAGGCACTAGAGGAGGAATGCGCACTAGAGGAGGAATGCCCTCAGATCCAAATGATTCCTCGTCACAATCCCTCCTACCCATTAACTCCCTTATCAGAGGGACATGAGGGAAGTGCAGGATTAGATCTCTGTTCTACTGCCCGGATGGTCCTGACACCTGAAATGGGGGTTCAGCTGATTCCTATGGGAATCAGGGGACCTCTCCCTTCAGGAACTGTGGGACTAATCCTTGGGCGTAGTTCCAAGAGTTTATTAGGCTTTAATGTTATACCAGGGGTTATTGATTCAGATTATAATGGAGAGATTAAAATAATGCTAAGTACACACAGGGGCATCATCTCCGTAAATCAAGGAGACAGAATCGCACAGCTGCTCCTCGTTCCCAGTCTCCATAGTTCTTTTAAAAGGATGCCACAAAATAGAAATAGCAGAGCATTCGGTTCCACTGGTTCAGGACCTATGGCTTTCTGGGTTCAGGATTGTTCACGGAGGCCGATGTGCAAATTAAAAATTCAAGGTATAGAGATGGAGGGGCTGATTGATACAGGAGCTGACTCTTCCATCATAAATCTACAACAATGGCCTAAGCACTGGCCTCTACAGAAAGCCTCAACCAGTTTAAGAGGCTTGGGATATAGTAATACCCCAGCACAAAGTGCTGTAATCTTAAATTGGCAAGACAATGAAGGCCATACAGGAACATTCCAACCTTATGTTTTAAACAGCTTGCCAGTTACCCTATGGGGAAGAGATATCTTACATCAAATGGGGCTACACCTAGCAACCAAGCCTGCAGGTGTTAAGAATAAAAATCCTAATCATAATAAAAAAGGCAAAGGACATTTTTTCTAGGGGCCACTGAGAAAACAATTTTAAAAATACCATGGCTCTCTAATAAGCCAGTTTGGGTCCCTCAGTGGCCCCTATCCAAAGAAAAATTGCAAGCGGCCCATCAATTAATTAAAGAACAATTAGAAGCAGGACACATAGAGCCTTTCACCTCTCCCTGGAATTCTCCCATATTTGTAATTAAGAAAAAATCGGGAAAATGGAGACTATTACAAGACCTAAGACAAATTAATAAAACAATGCAAATTATGGGACCTACCCAACCTGGACTTCCTAATCCTGTAGCTATTCCAAAAAACTATTACCTTATAACTCTTGATATAAAGGACTGTTTCTTTTCCATTCCCCTACATCCTCTGGATGCCCCAGGTTTGCTTTTTCAATTCCTTCTATCAATAATAATGGCCCTGATAAAAGATATCAATGGAAAGTATTGCCGCAGGGAATGGCAAATAGCCCTACAATGTGCCAACTATATGTGGACAGAGCTATACAGCCCATTAAAAAAAATATCAAGACCTCATGTGTCTACACTACATGGACGATGTTTTATTAGCTCACCCTAATCAAAAAATCTTATTTAATATATTTAGTGAAATAACAAAAAATTTAAAAATATATGGATTATATATAGCAGAAGAAAAAGTTCAAAGAAGATCACCTATACTATATTTAGGCTTTAAAATCATGGATACTTTTGTTAAACCCCCAAAAATTCTAATAAGTAAAGAACATTTGACCACCCTCAATGATTTCCAAAAATTATTGGGAGACATTAATTGGTTTCGCCCTACACTAAGCCTCACTACTGGACAATTAAAACCTTTATTTGACATCCTTCGCGGGAACCCTGATCCATCCTCACCGCGAACATTAACTCCTGAGGCCAGGAGAGCTCTAAAATTAGTAGAACAGGGCCATTGAAAGATCCCATTGCGATAGATTTGATTTTGCACAACCACTAATATTGATTATTATTCCTTCACAATATACACCAACAGGAGTATTTTGGCAACAGGGACCTATATTATGGATACATTTGCCTGTCTCTCCTAAAAGTACAATTGAGTCTTATACCTCCATGGTGGCTAAACTTATTCTTCAAGGACTTAAAACCTCTACTAAAATATTTGGAATTCATCCCGCTACTATTATTACTCCTTATTCATCGTCACAGGTTGAATATTTGTGCTTCAATGATAATGATTGGGCTATAGCTAGATGCTCTACTTCTGCAAATTTTGACAATCATATTCCTAAATCTCCTATACTGTCCTTTTGTATCAATCATCCTATCATATCCCCACAGGTAATAAAAAATCAACCCATTTCTAAAGCATTTAATGTATTTACAGATGGCTCCTCTAACGGTACTGCTGCAGTAGTCACTCAAAATGAAAAAATGATTCATATCACTAATCAAAAATCAGCTCAATTAGTGGAACTCGAAGCTATAATAATAGCTCTGGAAAATTTTAAAGAACAGCCTATGAATATTTTTTCAGACAGCCACTATATTGTACATGCTGTCCCTAAATTGGAGCTAGCAGGTCCAATAGCACCACATACTCCAGCTTTTAAATTGTTTTCTCAAATCCAAAATCTCCTATGGCAACGAAAAGAACCTTTATTTATAGGTCACATAAGAGCTCACACTAATCTGCCTGGTCCTCTCCATGAAAATAATCAAAAAGCTGATGCCCTCACTAAAACAATATTTATATTTACTACAGTACAACAAGCTACTTTATTTCATTCCCAGTTCCACGTTAACAGCACTACCTTAAGACAAAAATTTAAAATCACAAAAGAACAAGCTCGTAGAATTGTAAAAGAATGTCCATCTTGTGTAACACTTTTGCCCAATCCACATTATGGGGTTAACCCATGAGGTTTGATGCCCAATCATTTGTGGCAGATGGATGTCACACATGAGCCAAGTTTTGGAAAATTATGATTTATTCATGTCACCATAGATACATGCTCAGGCATGATTTTTGCTTCTTTACATTCTGGAGAAAACGTTAAAGATACTATATCTCATTGTCTGCAAGCTTTTGCTGCATTGGGCATCCCCAAAATGCTTAAAACAGATAATGGCCCTGCATATACATCCACAACCTTCAAACAATTTTGTACAAAGTTCAATATTATCCACAAAACAGGTATCACTTATAATCCTCAGGGACAAGGAATAATTGAAAGAGCAAATCGGACACTTAAAAATACGTTACTAAAGCAAAAAGATGGAAACTGGAAAAATCCTAAGGACAGATTGGCAGTTGCCCTGTTTACCCTAAATTTCTTAACTTTAGATTCTAGTGGACATTCGGCTGGAGATAGACACTGGAACCCACACCAACAACATAAACCTTTGGTTTACTGGAAGGATGTTCTCTCAGGTACATGGAAGAGTCCAGACCCAGTATTAATTTTGGGGAGAGGATCTGTTTGTGTTTTTCCAAAGCACGAATCCTCTCCAATATGGATACCATCTAGATTGATAAAGCAGGTACAAAGTCAAAAGGATCAAGACGAAGTTATTGAGGAGTCTAGATTGAATAAACAAGTACAAAATCAAGAGGACCAAAATGAAGGTATGGAGTGATTCCCTTAAGAGTCCTCCATTAAATTTACAACTTAAATTTCATCTTCCTGGCCGGGACAAGAAGATCTCTCTTCAGTGTATACACAATTGTATTTTTTTTCTTTTATATATGTCTTTATGTCTGTGCATTTGTCTAAATTTCATGTTAATGTGATGTCACAAATATATGTTTATATGTGCGTCTTTTCTAGTGTGACGTCACAAATAATTAAGCGCTAAAAAAAAAAATAGGTAGATAGATATAGATCCAAATAACATTAATTCATTTAAGCTTAGAATATTCTAATTAGATAATCAATAGATAGATAGATAGATAGATATTCATATAAGTTCAGAATATTTTAATTAGATAATCAATTATAATGATAATCAATTTTGATTTATAGTTGTCTCCGGGACTTCTCTTCAGCTGTGAATATGTTTAATGTTGTATAACCTGATATTTTGGTATTTTATCATTTATTTGTTATTAACTTCATTTGTTTAATAGCTGATTAATTTGAATTATTTCAACAGGTATAGGATTGCTGTGTATATAGAGACTCGAGGATTCCAGCTAACAAATTATTTTTCCAAAGTACCTTTAGCTTTTCTTTATCTTTAATGCAGTAAACACCCTCAGTTTCTCTTTGATTATTTCTGAATGTGATATTTTGCCAGCTTATGTTTGTGGGAGCTTAAGCAGCAATGTGTGTGAGCAGAGATCAACTTTTATTTTCTACTCTAATAATTCTTTTTTTAGTTGGACAGCTCACCTTTTGATCTCAGTGCTGGAATAGCACTGCCTTTCCCTTAATAATGGATGCTTGAGTTTTCAGGTAGCGGGCCCTGAAGATTTGCTGGTGGAAATGTCTAGACATAAAAAAGACGGCTGCTGCTACAACTGCAGGGACCACGGTCGCTGCAAGCATCCCTGCTGCTCAAGCATCAAACAACCTAACCAGCAGTGTGGCCTCTGCTCTGCATGCATGGGGCCTCCTGAATCTATGTGTTATAACTTATGGACATTTTGATTTTCCATTATTTTGGGACATTACGGGACAATGCCTTGCGGGTATTTGTCTAAGAGAACTCAGTGCGTTACTTGATGAAACTAAGGGCAGCTGATTGGCTTAAAGAACCTGATACGCTATGGAAACTTGGCTCGTCAGCAGTAGGCTTGCCGCCTTAAAGCTGCAGCATCTCCTGAAAATTGGACAGCTGTTAGTCAACACACAGTCGATCCTGAAGGGCTCTATTGGATGGCTGGTTAGCCTATGACGGGTAAGATCCCCAGAAGGGGACAACCTAAGACACGGCACAGTCGCACGGGACAGTCTAATGTGGCCGGCATGTCAACCTAAGCCAGGAGTCAGGACAGCCTAGACTCCCATGACGGGTAAGAATGTCGGTTGCACATGGAAGTCCTAGATCATCCCCTCTTTTAAAACTAAAAGGGGGAAATGAAGGAGCCTATAATCAAGGAGATAGCTAAAGATTGCGGTTAGCTGAGAGCCATAAAAGATGTTCTAGTTTCCACCTGATAGTAATACATTATCCAAAGAATCTTTGTATGCCCGTGAACACTGCGTGACGCACCTGTAAGCTCGAGCTGTAAGCACTTGTCCTTGTTAAAGCTATATGTATATAACTAAACTGGGTGAGTTTAGTTAGTGTGTGTGGGAAGAAGAAGAAGGTGGTGGTTGGAGTTAGAGCATTTGGAGTGATTGCTGGAGCCGGAGAGAGAAGAAGAATAAAAGACCTTTTTTCATTTTCATCCTGCCTCCGAATTTTCCTGCGGCGTTTGTTGCTCCAAGCGGTTTCCGCTTCAGGCAGCAACAACCATGTGCCATGCCACAGATGTAAGTCCCCCTGCCTTGATGTACTCCCTTGCCACAGGCCCAAAGGTAACAAATCCAAGGGACCATGAACTGAAATCTTTGAAACAGTAAGACAAAATAAATCTTTCCTCCTTTTAAGTTGTTTTTTTTCTAGGTGTTTTGTCACAGAGATAGAAAGTTAATACAGAGGGGAAGCATTTTATAATTCCACGATTAGTGATCAATCTATCAGTGAACCTCTGTCCTTGGGATATGACCTCCACAAGTGCTTCCTGGCTTTCTCCAATGCCTTTATGTGTAAGAGGAAGATGACATGGGGCTGGAGTTGGGTATTTCCCTTTCCCCAGGACAACAGTGCTCTGGGAAAATCTAAATATATTAGACTCTGGAAAAACAGTTTCCATTGAGGGCAGGTCTTTGTTTAAAATGGTGCGTTTGAGTCACAATCAAAATTATTACTTTCTCCTTCCTCTGGCACAAGCATGAGGGTTTTATTCCATGATATTTACTCTGAGAACTTGGAGGGTCTCCTGAAGGTAAAATCCATGGAAATGTAGCCCCCTTAAGGAGAGTTGTCTCTCCAACTAGTCCATGTTATGAGTCCAGCATGTATTCAATTTCTAAATTTTCCTACCAGTCGCTGGGCCCAGTAGTAGCTTCTGTTCCCAGTGAGCTGTAGTTTTCTATACTAAGGTCTCTTCAGTTTTCACAGCAGTAATTTGCCCTGTGACCTTGGTTCTTCGGTGGTTCTAAGAGTGATGGCTTTCATTTTTGCAGTATTTGTTTTAGTTGTCAGTCTAGGTGTGGTTACTTCTAAGTTCTTTACATGTTAGTCCAGAAACCTTAAGTCCATAAGTAATTAAAATAAAAGTGTTTAAATTATATAAATGTAACATATTATTAGAAAAAGATAAATTCAGCATAAACTGAAATGCTCTCAGAAAACAAAGAGGAAAATAGATAAAACTTATGAGAATCTATCTGATAGTCTTAAAGTCCCATGTAAATATCTTATTGTCATTTATTCATAGTTTTGTGAGTTTTTATTCAAACAATGAATGGAAGAATATATGATTATTTTCATCTTCCATGGTTCTTTATCTCATCCATACACCATGATTAAATGAATGTGCTAATTTGATCTTATTTACTGAAAGAAGATGAAATTGACATTAATTACAAATTTACTATAAAAATGAGACAATAATAAAAAATAAATCCTGTCAACCTAGGAATTAGTAAGAGCTGCCCAAAGTACAGATGCAAAGGTTTTCAAATATCTGTTGCTGGCAATGAAATCCTTTTTCAAAGCAGTGTAATACAGTATTCATATAAATGTAGAAAAAAAGAGGTCTGGTTATACTTAGGGAAGAGGAGTTTATATCTTTCCTTGCATGGTTGCTCTCTGCCTATCTCACATCCAAAAGATCATGTTAGAACATTTTTTAAAAGTGTAGAATAATCATCCAAGTTTTAGTGAATTGGCCATAAACCCTATCTATTTTGAAAATTTAAACACCACATATTTTCCTTGGTTCAGGAAAATACAGACAGCACCAAAAATCTAAAACACTAACTCTATTTTCTGAGAATCTGAATATCATAGGGTTTACCTAAATATTACAACTGATGCATTCACACACTGATCTGCTTTTGAGGAAATAAGATTAGATTCAGTTCTGATCTTCAGCTTTCTTGTGGCTTTATGTATATACCTTCTTTGACTACAATTTTTAGGGGCAATTCTAATTTGATGGCATACCCTGCTGCAAGGATAAATTTTGATGACCACTCAGTATTTCTGATTGTAACCTCCTTAAGAAAATTAAGCTTTTTAGTGGAATTTTTAATTTGTATATCTATATCCTCCTTTCTCTCTCAATGCATATAACACTTATTGGTAGTTTCCCCCTAGTCATATAATTATTGGTAACCCACTTTCTTCTTCATATATGCATATATTATTAATAAATGTTGTGGATTGTTTTACATTTTTTTACATAAAACTTCAGCAGACAGTAAATATTGTGACTAATTCAAAATTTTAGTACATATGACAGGAGACAGTTTGCCAACTGCTAGGAAAATCTAATAATAAATGCGTACTTTTTAACTACAAGTTTAAGCAACCAAATAATAACGTCACATCAAATATGATATAGTGAGTTGATTAGAGAAAAATCCAGTGATGATCTAAGCAAATTTTATGTAAGTCCTGAGTGAAATATGTCACACAGCATCTCGCAGAAAATTTGATTGCTACAAAAATCTTCCTTCAAAAGAAAGAAAAGGAGATTCTAACAGTACTTTTTTTATGCTGACAGTGATAAATAACTGTGAAAAAGCAAACAATACAAATAAAATTGATAAAGTGTCTCACTCATGATACAGAACATCAATAACTGTTTTCTCAGTGTTTATATACTCATCTTTTGAAGATGTCTCATTAGAGAATATAAAAATGAAAGCCATGCACGATGCGTTCAAGCACTGTAAGAATAAATTATGGTTCTTATTACTGACCTTGGTAATATTCCAATAAGTGTTTAACAGACAAAACAGAATGTTCTCATTATTTGTTATTCCTGTATGAACTAGTGTACCTCAATATTATACAGCATAAGAGGATAAAATTGTATTATAAATGCTGCACAAATCATGGTATTGAGAAAAAAAGTCCTTATAAGCTAAATAAATTTAATTTATTGCAATAGAGAACAAGTTTTATTTCTGTTAAAACAATACAATTGTTTAACCATCTATCCATCCATCCACTCATCCACCCAAACTTCTGTTTCTATGCAAACACTAAACCAGGCCTTGCTTATAATATACACATTGATACTTGTAAAAGTGCTTGAAACATGGCAGTCACTCAACAAATACCAGTCACCTACTACTCTCTGTGTTCTGATGACATATTCTCATTTAGTAAGCCATTTTTCTCTTTCGAGGATCAAAACAAATTTTCTACTCAGATTTTGTCAACATCCTGGCAAACTAGCCTCATATTTCCATTAGCATTCTTCTGTTATCTATGTATGACTAGTCTGTTAGATATATGGATATCATTCTCTCAATTCCCTATAATGTATCTTAAGAAAAATAATTGTATGTTTTTAACGTGTTTGCTTTATGATAGTAACTTAGTGAATATTTGCTAATGAAGATGAAATATAAGGGAAGGTTACTTATTTGTATCTAAGAATCTATATTAAAGTTGAACCAAGATCTGTATGGTGCCCTGGGCAAATTGTCTCTGTCTCGTTATATTTAGTTTCTCACTTGCCCCACTATTTATTCGAGTAATTTCAATGGTCCTTGAATAGCAGCAAAATCAACTAGCTAAAATGTATTGAGATTCTACTATGAACCAGCACTTTATATAAAATCATTATAAGAACCTTATGCTCTATAAATTATTATTCCTATGTTACAGATGAGTAAAGCAAGACTCATAGAGATTAACAAACTGCTATAGGGGCCCATAGTAGCAAGTTGGCCTGACTTCAAAGCCTGGGTCTACCACATACAATGTCTAACTTCTACTATAGCAACCCAAATCTGTTTTTTCTTCCAGGTCTCTTGCCAGTATGACTTGCACAGACTTCTTGTTATTTACAATTATACACTCTAGATCAAATACATATATAAATATGTATATACATACGCTCACATACAGAAACACTTCAGTGGGTAAATATGTCTCCTGAAAAATAAAAGAATAATAAGAGGGAAATATTTCCTAGTGATACCCAAAGTTTACATGGGAGTAGTACTCATAATTATGCAAATTATTGGTATAAAATCTCAAAGTCTTATTCTTATGTCAACTTGTATTTCCTTGGCCTTTCTAATAATAAAAAATAAACCAAATGATGACCCTTTTTATTTTTTTCTTGAAAGTTACTCAAATAGCAATGGAAAATTCCAGTCAAAACTCAAATTATTGTTTGTACTAGTTCAAAATCTTACTATAGTATCCATGATGATTTCAGGTAGGGGTGTATATAATAGTATGCATGTGTGTTTTCACTGACCATCTGGTATTACTGATCTTGTTGTTTTATCCATAGTATTTCCTTTTCCAGAATGTAATTGAATTAAAATATGTAGAATACAGTCTTTTTAGACTGGTTTCTCTCGCTACTGTTAGCAATACATACTTAAGGTATTTCCATGTCTTTTAGTGGATTGACAGTTTGTTTCTTTTTATCATTGAATGATATCTCATAGTATAACTTTCCACAGCTTTATCCATTCACTTAATGAAGGACATCTTTGTGGGATCCATTCTTTGGCAATTATGAGTAAAACTGCCAAAAACATTCATGTCTGGGTTTTTGTGTGGATATAAACTTTCAGCCCACTTGGATACATGCATAGGAGCAGGATTGCTGAATCATATGGTAAAACTATATTTAGCTTTTGTAAGAAACTGGCAAACTGTATTCCAAAGTGGCTGTTCCATTTTGCATTCCATTATCATCAAATGAGAGTCTATTGCTTCATATTCTTACCTGCATTTGAAGTTTTGAGTGTTTTGGATTTTTGCCATTCTAATAGATGTGTCACATGGTATGATTGAATTTTAATTAGTCTTATTGCTTAAAATATTTTCTCAATGTTATCTCCTCAGTTTAGATTCTAAAATTAGTCATCTCTGCCAACATTTTATTGCCCTGACTTTTTAGAGTATCTACTCATATCAATTCTTGTTTGCAAGCCCAGAAAATGATGTTTTTGATCTCAATTGTTTTCTGTAATTCCTGGCCAGATACAATCAACAGTAACCAACATAAATATTGGCATTTTGTGTCCAACTTATTTCCCTAATGCTGAAAGTTCGCTGATGAACTGATAATGATCTGCCTCTCATGTTATCTCAGAAGACAGATTTACCCAGTATTCTGCCACAGTATAATATGGATTGTTATAATATAACACAGGTTGCTTTCCATTCAGCCACTAGCTCCTGAGTGAATGTCAGATATTTTTAGTCATCATTTAGCCCCAATTTCTGATTACCAATCCCTATATTTGTAGAAATAAGCTATGTTTTAGAACCCCCAAATCAGTTATCTAAAGCAAAGGTTTATTTTTCATTATGCTACATGTCTGTTTTGGGTCAGCAGTGGATTTTGCTCTACTTTATCCTCTCTTAGGGTATGCTAGAGATTTCACCTCCTGAGATGTTGTTTGCAACAGCAGGAAGAAAAGAACATGACAAATGAAGCATCAGTCCTCAAAGGCTTCCACTCTTAGACAACAAATGTCACTTCTGCTCACACTTTATTTGCCTAGAGAAGTAACATGCTATGCCTATTTTCAAAAATGCTCAGAGGTATAATCCTACCTTGTGTACAGAAAAATGAGAACAAAAATATTGGTAATTTGCCCTGAATGTAATCTCAGTAGCCTAGCTGAGGTTTAGTACAATAAAGTCTCACAAATCATTTAATATTATTAATTATATTAATTTCAAACTTATTTCCTTATCTCTGTGCATTTTTCACTAAGGAAGATAAAGGTAAGCTACATCTGACAAGTGCCCTATGAAACCTGCTACTTGGGATAACTTTGGCTCGGGTTCTAAGAAAGAAGATCAAGTACAGGTCAAGTGAAAAAGCCTCTTTTTAATCTTTCTGTATATTTAGAAATTTCCAACCCTTTGTAATCTAAGGGGAAGTTTCAAAGAGATTTGCATTTTTTCATTCATCAAAAAGAAGTTGTTAAACAGAAAAAGAATTCCAGAGTGTTTTTTTTTTTTTTTTTTTTTTTTTTTAACAACAGAGGATAAAATTATACAGCTGAAAGAATTTAGGACTAAGGTAATGTATACATACAATAAAACAAAGGCCATTCTAAAGAGTTGCTTTTGGGTTTCAAAAGAAGTGGGGTATAGGAATTGTTCTCTGCCTGTTTTAAGAAAGAATGGTGCAGAAAATCAGAGACTAACTTTTGTAAAGTTGTATATATACATAATTTTTCTTAAAATATAGAAAAAAATAAAAATTTTGATCAAAGTCATATTATATCATATTATAACAACAATTAAAATAAAGCACTTTGTTTTCAAGCCCAAGATACATTGCTTTAATAGTCATGCTTAGTATAAAACTTGCAGTTGTTCAATCCATGATAACTTACTTTAATAATTTTGGTTGTTCCAAAATAGGAAAATTGTGTCAAACTACTTCAATTAATTCACATGGAAATGGAAATTGGAAGTAAGCATTTAAACATACCCCTAATCATTATAATTCTTTGTTCACAGAGGGGACCATTCTGAGAATTTAAAAAACATCAACAAAGTAGATTTGTCAGTAGTATTATTCTGGTGGGGGATATTGTTAATGGGAAAGAAAATGCATGTGTGGTGCAGGGGAAGATGGGAAATCTACACATCCCTGTTCACTATTGCTGTGAACCTAAAACTGCTTAAATAAGCAAAATCAGTCTTTAAAAGAAGAGCATTAAATATCAATTATCTGATGTTTTCTTTTCTTTGTAGAATATGAAGAACACTATAGGCCATGCAATTTATATTGCTTCCTTCCAGCAGACTAGATATTTCAATAGAAAATGATGATTTTTAAAAACTAAAATATATCCTTCTTCTTATACACTGAATCTTAGCTTCATCCATCTTGTACAAATTATCCATCTGTTCACTTATTTATCCATCCATTCACATAGTCTACAACACTGTACTGAGAATCTGCTATGTCCTGAGCATTATGCTACTCATTGAGAATACAATAGTCCTAGAGAACATGTTAGGAAGATAGGATATTGATGTACTGTGTAACCTGGCAGTAGGCCCCTGTTCTTTATTCCAGTTTATTGTCAAAGTAGCAACAATTAGAGCTTCTACTTTGGGGGAGAATTGGGTAAATGGGAGTGGGTAAAATCAGATAGGAAAACTGCAGGCACTGGAAGAGATTTTTGTTTTATCAGTATTTTTCCATTCCCAATATCTCAAGTACAAAATAATAGCCCTAGGATTATAAATGTTGTCCTAGAAGTCACAGCCAGGTTTAGATTTTAGGATATTCTCCATGCATATTTAAACCAGAGTAGAGAGCTGCTGTCAGATGGTGCCAAACTACAGCCAGAAAGAGATGGGTTTGGACCTGGCAGACAGATCCCTGGAATTCAGGATGGATAGTTGTACAGGTTCAGATCTCATTTTACCAACCATGCAATAAAGTAATCCTACATGTTCGGTTATTTAATTTTTGGATCCAATTTATAATATCATGGCAGGGGAATTTACCAGAGTAGCATCCTTTTCCATTGTCACACAATGCAAAGACGGAAAAGGAATGAGCACAGATGCTGATAATTTGCAGCTTTGGTGGCAAGGAATTGAGGAATTTTCTGCCTAATGAGTTCTATTTTCTCTGTGAATTAGGATGCAAGCTCATCTGATGAGAATGGGGAGGCAGATACATCCAAACATACTCAAATCTTTAAGACCTTAAAAACAAAACAAAGCAGAGTCATTCTCAGGCTGTCTTCTTACCACTTTCCACCAGATATTTTCTTTTCCTTCTTCTGCTGAGACCCTTAAAATTTCTCTGCTTGCTGACTTATTCATAGCTTTGTTTTTATTTCATGTGTTTTATTGGTTTGCTTTGACTAAATCTGCCAGATACAGTTTCTGTGTTTCTTGGCCTTAAGTTTCAGTTTCTTAGAAATGAGAACCTGGTGGGACCAACTTGGCTCAACTGGAACCACCTGAAACATTCAGCAGTGAACATAAGTCAGATTCATGGGATCCAGAAGGTCATTCCTAAGAATAGATCACTTCTGGAAAGGAGGAAATTGCTAGGAGTCAGAGAGTCAAACAAATGTACCTCTATGACACACTCAGTATAGCCTCCAGGCACCTGATACTCTTCATGTTCAGGTGGTTCCTTCTCAGTCCTTATTGGACACCTTTTTCCCCACCTCATATGCTGGCATTTGTCAGTGTTTTAGTCAGCTTTTGGGCTGCAGTGACTAAAAGACCCAGCAAGAACAATTTTAAAGGTGGGAAAGTTTCTTTTGGGGGCTCACAGTTCATACACAGCTGGCTCCATTCCTCAGGGCTTGAGGTGAAGTAGACATAATGGAGAAGAGTGTGGCAGAAGGAAGCAGAGAGAGACTGTACTCTCCAGATACAAAATATATACCCCAAAGTCACGCCCCTGCCAATGACCCACCTCTTCCTTCTCAGTTAATCCCTATCAAGGGATTAATTCACTGATTTGGTTAAGACTCTCATAACCCAATCATTTCACTTTTAAGCTTTCTTGCATTGACTTGCATGAGCTTTTGACAGACACCTCACATCCAAACCATAGCAGTCAGGATCCTCTTTGAGATCCCCTTCTCACTCCTAGACCCTCCTCTGGGTTATTTCAACCTTTCCCAATGATATGATTAGCAGTTATCTGATTCTGACTCCCAAATCTATACCACTTTTTCATTGCTCACTCCTAAGTATGGCTTACAAAACACCACAGACACAGATCTGAGAGATGGAGGGAGAAAAAAACCTTGATGATATCAGAAGTGTCAAAGCCCTGGATTTAGCTGTTCTGAAACAAATCTCCTCTAGGATTTTTTGTAATAAGAATCCCTCATGCTAAAGCCAAATTGAGCTGGGTTTATGATACTTGGAACTGCAATAATGTTTGACTGATTTGTTTGACTGAAAGAGATTTTTTTCTTTCTTTGTCACATGGGTTTTCCCTTAGTGTTCTGTCTTGCTGTTTCTTCACAAATACTTTCTTGATCACCTCTTTCCTTTTCTCTCAAGGTCTGCCTAATGTCACCCCACAAATGATTCTCATCCTCTTCCAGAAACTTCCTCACCATTCTCTTCTCCCAAATTATTGTACACATGAACACACTGAAAAAAAAGCACTCAAAGTGTTAATTATCATTTTGTTCTGAATAAACAGTTCAGTGTGTGTGGCTATCAGAATTAATCCCAATACAGACCTCCAGTTTCAGTTGGGAGTAAGAGAGAGGGAAAAGGAGAGAACTTCAGTATTATCTGCAGTGAAACAATACAAAAAATCTGAGATGGAATCTTGCCTATTTTAACAAGAAAGCTAGGTAGGAAAACACATTTTTTTTTTTAAATTCTGCTTTGTAGTTCTTCCTTAATAATAATTATATCTGCTCCTCATATGTTGTTATGAAAGTCTTACTAATAAAAGCTGTGAAATGTTTTGGAAAATGAGAAATGAGAGATGCTTTTTTATGATATCTTAAAAGAGAGGTATAAATAATAAAATAAAAGAATAGTAAGGAATAGTAAATGAATGAGCTCTTAAAAGAAATATATATTTATATATAAAGAATATATATTTATATATACATATATATAAAACACATATAAAGAATAGATGTATTTTTCTTTCTTCAGACCAGAGGTTTGTTAATAAATGTCTGAAGAGTCTTTTCATATAAACATATATAACAGAGCAGACAACACAGAATTCATATGTGGCGCATACCTTGACATGCATACAAAGGATTTAATGTAAAGAAAAGACTAACACAGATTTTTTTCTTATGCTACCCAGACACATTTGTGTCTAGAATGCATGAATATTGATTTATATACAAATGCAAAATTGGATTGCTCATGAATTTACCCATTTGTGTATGTAGGTTGTATGTGAAATAAATACTCAGTACAACATAATAAGATGCTGTAAGCAGATTCAGAAAAATGTTTTTAAATACCTCTAAGCAATTCCTAGAGAATCAAGTAAAAATTAAGTTTGGTACAGGGTAAACATAGATAATATGCTATACCTCTACTGAACATCTTGCCTACAGCATGCATCACAAAATAATCTAAGACTTGCAATCATCATTAATTAAATATAAATTTATTTTTGTGTATGTAAAATGCTGTAGAACAAAATACAATTCATCAAATTAGGGCAAGATGAAAATTTCTAGGCATTTGCAAACAAATGTTTTCAAAACCAAGTTCATTAAGCTAAAAATCTATTTTTTGAATGTACTGATGTCTTTAAAAACAATTAGTAACAAATAATCATTCACAAGGATAACACCAAAAGGACAAGTAGCAGAAAAATTATAGAAATGGAATAGAAAAAATACAGAGAAGAGACTGAAATCTTTGTCCTCAGCTTAGTTTTAACATGAGAGGGTTATATGAGCTTTATGAGCTTGGCCTGGTCATTATTTCCCTGGGCTTCAGTTTTCCCTCATGGCAAAAGAGGATGTTGATTTTCATTAAGCAAATTCTACTCACTCCAAGTTTAATTTTAAATATGTCAGTTATTATTTAGTGCAATAAAGATAGGAACTAATTGATATATAATGAAAGCACCTGCTCAACCTTAGGCAATATTACCATGAAAAACAAAGGATTCCTTGTTTCTAAAAAGAATTCCATTCAACCTCTGAAATTATTAAACATATGTATGAAGGGTTTACTCCTAGTTTACTCTTAAGAAATAGGAAATCATGGTTTGTCATGATTTGCTGTATTTTTTTCTCTTTTCCTGTAAAGAGTGAAGAATTAAGGGACTTGGTCTATAGTTGCCAAATAAACAAAAGCACTAGGTGACCTCAAATTGTTTAGAATGCTTTTGTGTTCCATTTTAAGAAAGAGAGTAAATCAAAGAAGAATGACTAAAAAAGTTGCCTGGGGCAACTTTAACTTGTGCACCAATGGAATACATAAGAGTCACATGGCACTGGGTATAACTATCATTTTTTTCTCTTTCTATTCAAAAGCAAATGCAGCAGGATCCACTTAACCATTAGTGTTGTCAAAGTGAGGCTGGATTTCTCTTCATTCCTGAAGGCCATTATACTAGCACAATATTATTGTTATTATGGAAGAAGCTGAGACTGTTTCTGTGCTCAAGATGCCAAAATAATTTAGTCACTGCCAAATGAATAGTTTAGCATTTTACAAACATAGCTTTACTTGGACTATCCTGAGTCTTTTGAGATTGTTCAGGAATAAAACATAAGCCACCTGCTCAATCAACAAAAGCAATCAAAGAGAAATGAAGTCAAGCTTCAGTGAAAAGAAAGGTTAGGACAGTAGTCATCTGGGGATAGAGTAACACCAAGCTCACTACTGAGAATTATTTTGAGAACAAAGAAAAGCAATTTAGCCCATTTAGTGGAAGAACACTCTAATGAGACTTTAATAATGGAAGAAATAAATGTCCTCAGGCTTAAGTGGAGTACTCCATCAAACTCCTGGCAATGAATTTTAAAGCTACCATTCCTTCACCAGTGCTATCCTGCCTCAATTCATTCACACAATAATTACAAAGCATCTACTACATGCCAGACACTTGCTGGTCATGTGGAGATGAAAGATGTAGTGTGTGCTCTATGGGTTGAAAATTATTGTGACAGAGTTGTGAACAGAATGCCAAAAGAGGCAAAGAGTCATCTCTGGATAATTCCAGAAACACGAAAGAACATGTCTCAGAGGAAGAAAATATTGACCAAATTCTTAAATAAATGTAGGAGTTAGGCCAGATAAAAAAGGGCATTCAGGTCATTCTTCCAGAGAGTTCACCTGCAGTAAGGCATGATAGGAAACAGGTATAAGATAAGTTCCAGATACAAGAAAATGAGAGATGAAGTTACAACAGCAAGGGGCAGATCTTGGAGAGCCCTCAGTTAAGCTAAGAACCTTAAGTTTTATCTTGACAACATGGGAAGCAGTTAGAGTAGTCCGCTGGAAGGAGAGACCCAGCCGCCAGTGTCCCTGGCCGCCTGGGCCCAGAGTAGCAGCTCCCTGCTGCTGCACGCAGGGCCAGACCTGGGGAAGGGCTTCCTTCATTCCCGGGAAAGAGTGGGACCTGCCCAGCTGCGACCAGAACAAGAGGTAGGCACCCGCCCGCTGGAAGGAGAGACCCAGCCGCCAGTGTCCCTGGCCGCCTGGGCCCAGAGTAGCAGCTCCCTGCTGCTGCACGCAGGGCCAGACCTGGGGAAGGGCTTCCTCCATTATCGGGAAGAGTGCGACCTGCCCATTTGCGACCAGAGCAAGAGGTAGACTCCCGCCCGCTGGAAGGAGAGACCCAGCCGCCAGTGTCCCTGGCCGCCTGGGCCCAGAGTAGCAGCTCCCTGCTGCTGCACGCAGGGCCAGACCTGGGGAAGGGCTTCCTCCATTATCGGGAAGAGTGCGACCTGCCCATTTGCAACCAGAGCAAGAGGTAGGCACCTGCCCGTTGGAAGGAGAGAACCCGCCGCCAGTTTGCCTGGCTTCCAAGGCCCATAGTAGCATCTCCCTGCTGCTGTAAGCAGGGCCCAGCCTGAGGATAAGCCCCTTCCACTATTCCACTGTGCCACTCTGCAAGGACCAAAGGTGCAGCCTTGACTCCACTAACAGGGTTGCTGACTGTACATGATCTGGGTCAGGTGGCTTAAACTGGAAGGGAAAAAAGAAGGGCTTCCAAGGGTCCATTTTGTTTGAGACTTGTTCTTGGGTTCAACGTTTTTGTTTTTATTTGCTTGTTTGTTTGTTTTGTTGTTTCTTGGGAGTTTTTTGTTTTTGTTTTGATTGATAGTGTGTTTGTGTGCTTCTGCTCCTCTTTTCTTTCTTTTCTTCCTTCTCACTTTTATATTTTTTTTTCTTCCTTCATCTTCCCTATTTACACCCTGCCATTGCATTCTCAACAGAGGCAAAAACAAGTTATACGCACAAATTGAGATTTCTAGAACGTGTACAATTGAAATATATAGCAAAGTGGTGTTATATATGGTTTATTCTCTATTTTCTAGACTTATTCTCTCTCTCCTCTCTCTTACACTAATTACTACTCCTTGGTTATTTTTTTTTTCTCTTCTTTTTTTTTTTTTTTTTCTTTTCCATCTTTCTTTATTTCTCCTCTCAACCACCGCATAAGTTAGGTTTATATGTAAATCAGTCTTTCCATCTATTCATTCACTTCATTCTCTTTCCTCTCTCGTCGGCTGATACTAAACCACTTCCATAGAACTCTCTTTTCATACTTTCTAAGAAAGAACAAGTCAATACACTCACTTCCTTCTTCCTAAACATATTACCTCTCTGTCCATTACTTGAAACTTTAAAAACCCATCAGAAGCATACAGAGTAAATTGGAAACAACATCTGGGTTAACAACAATCTGCTGTCTCCAAGAAACACACCTCATAGAAAAAGACATCAATAGGGGTAAAAGCAAAAGTTAAAGTAGTACAAGAAAGCAGAGTAATAAGAATGGCATATAACAATTTAAAAATGCCCCAAATAATGGAGCACCTATTTATTCTCAAGTTCAAGAGTAAAATTGACCACAACACAGTTATTTCAAGAAATAGAAAAGAGGGAGCTCTTCCAGACTCTTTCTATGAGGCCAATATTACATTAATTCCAAAGCCAGGCAAAGACACATCCAAAAAAGAAAACTTTAGGCCAATATCTTTAATGAACATAGATGCAAAAATCCTCAACAAAATTCTGGCAAATCGGATACAAAAACATATCAAAAAGATAGTGCACCACGATCAAGTGGGGTTTATTCCAGAGATGCAAGGCTGGTTCAACATTCGGAAATCAATAAACATAATACATCACATCAATAGACTTAAAGATAAAAATCATATGATTATCTCAATAGATGCAGAAAAAGCATTTGACAAAATACAGCACCCCTTTATGTTCAAAACACTGGAAAAACTAGGAATATCAGGGACATATCTCAACATTATAAAAGCTATTTATGCAAGGCCCAGAGCTAACATTATCTTAAATGGAGAAAAATTGAAAGCATTCCCTCTAAAAACTGAACAAGACAGGATGCCCTTTATTTGCGTGTGTAGTTTAATATATCCTATGCATACATTTAACAAATAGTTGATCACAGTAATCATTTACTGTGAGCAATGTGCTGTATCAGGTAATAAAAATGAAGCTTTAAATGACAAGCTGGTCCTTGTCCACATGGAGCTTCTAACCCCCTCATAGTCAAATGTGTATGCCAAGGAAACCAGCTCTCAGGCTATTTCAATAATGCATGCATGGTAATCATTTACTGAAGTATGAGGAAGCTGGTCAAATCTGAAGCAAGCTGGTAAGAAGTGATGAGGATCAAATTGAAGCAGTGGCAGCTGAGGTAGAGAAGAAATGTTTTCATTTGTTAAGACAGGCATAGTCAAAAGATTTAGTTATCCTGATGACCTAAATTCAGTTATGATTTTCTAAAAATAACTATTCAGTTGACAAACAGATATTGCTTATACAGAGGCTACTCTATGCCCAGAATTGACATACAGTATTTTACTCAAAGCTCATAAAAACTTTGCAAAGTATCTATTCTTTGTCAATTTCATGATAACCTAAGAGTGTGAGAGATTTAAAAAATGGCTTCTGTACTTTTCATCTCCTTCCAACAGAGGGATGCTATTTCCTCAGAAGGCTTGATCCTGTGGCTTCCTTTGACCAATAAAACACAACTGGAATGACTTTCCACCCATACAGAGCCTCAGCCTCTGTGTATGCACTCTTACCATATGCCCATCACTCAAAGCAAATAAACAAAACCAAGGAAGAAAACTGGAATTGATCACAAGCATGAGACTTTCCTAAATTTTGTGGGACTTACTTTCAGATTCCTGAGAAAAACTCCATTTTTTGTAGTACTGTCAAATCTTACATTCTTCATTCATGGGTATGCATGCCACTATCCACCTTTATCATCTTGGCATCTTAATTCTTCAAGAAAACTGGATGACTATTTGGATCAAAAGCAAATGCGTATGTATGTGAATAAGTCAAGATATACTGATGCCTTTTAGAATTTCCTGTCAAGTTCTTGCAATACAAGACTCTTATCAGGAATCTTGGATGGTGTTGCACAGGAATTTTAAATATAATTCTATGGTCATGAAATAGTTTCCCATAATAACCACGGACCAAGAATCATGCCACATGTTCATTCATAGAATAATGTATTGACAATAGAAAGAGACTAAATGCATGCAGACTAATGAAGAAAATATATTCAGACTACCTCTATTCACAGACAAGAAGACAGGTTCAGAAATACTGTTGTCAGCCCTTGGTCATATAATTCATTACTTAAAGAGATATAATCAAAAACAGATCTAAAATCCTGACAGTGTTACTGCAACTTAAACATAGTGCTGTCTGTCATCAATCCTTCATTAATAGGAAGGTAAACCAAAATGTGCACTTTCATCTCCCTAAGAAATGTTCAAATTCTACAACATTAAAGTAAAACTAAATGAAATGAAATCTAAACCAAACACAAGAAAACACAGAAGAAAACAAAAGGAACAATGTTTCCCTAACGAGATATATTTTTAACACTTCTTACAAATCAAAAATTTACGTTTAGATTGTTCACTACAGAGGAAAATTCAGTTGAGATTGTTTTTAAACAAAATAAAATATTCATTAATGTTTTGAAGAGGATTTTTTAAAAATATTGTAAAATCATTACTAGTTTCTAAAGAAACATTAGACAAATGAAATGATTGGTATCATTCTTTTTCCCAAGGTAGCACAACTTCCAATAATCATTTTATATTGAAAAATATTAACAACTTTGGAGTTTAAACCACCATTCTTATTTTACCTGATATTTGAACTACCTAAAAGTACCATGGATTTTGTCTTATCTAAAATTCTCATAAACTAGAGCAGAGCGCAATGGCTCACGCCTGTAATCCCAGCACTTGGGAGGCTGAGGCAGGAGGATCATGAATTCAAAGCCAGCCTCAGCAATGGCCAGGCACTTAGCAACTCAGTGAGACCCTGTCTCTAATAAAATACAAAAAAGGGCTAGGGATGTGGCCCAGTGGTCCAGTGCCCCTGAGTTCAATCCCCGGTACAAAAAAAAAAAAAAAAAAAAAAAAAAAAAAAAAAAAAACCTACATAGAATTCTTATTTATTCTCACAAGGAGAATTTGGATAATTTTACAATGAAGGAATATAAAGGTATCAAGGACTTTTTGACGGAGACCTGGACTAAATATAAAAACAGAAGAAAGCTGGTGAATCAGTGAATATATGTCAGAAGATCTTCCCAGCTAACATCCTTCTCAGTTGCATCATCAAACCCCTGATGGAGGGGCAGGCTGCCCTCTGTGAAACTTGTGATTTTCCCTGGTTATAAGTGATTGAAACAGAATTGAGCATGTATTTCAAGACAAGATAATCCTGTTCTGTCTTGGAATTTTATATTTTGAGGTTTGGTGGCAATGCTTGTTGGCCTTGGTTCTTGGAATGACAAGAATTGGTGTTAGAATCAGTGCCATGGGAAACTGGTGTCACCACGAGTCATTAAGAGACTCAAGGTCAAGCCTATTGAAAGAATGAGAATGAAGCTGAATATACAGCACATGGCCTACAGAATGAGCCTGAGAAAGCTCGAGTGTAAGAGAGTGGACAAGAGAATAGGACAAAGGCTGCTTGTTAACCTTCCAGTGCTAATGAACTCCAGCTGTATTTCCAGTGACTGGGTTCCTAGAGATTTCTCTGGTTCTTACATGCTTTGCAGACGTAATATCTGTTAAGGATTATACAGGGTTTATAAATTAGGTCCTTATTTTGGATCCAATTGAGAGACATATTTGGAAATTTGACAGAGTTCAAATTGTCAGCTTTAATTAGTGACAAAAGCTAAGTTGGACTAGGCAAGCTGCTAATGGCTCACTATAAAATTTTCAGATTTACCTATTGTCACAAATCCAGAAGGAATACTGTAGGTCTCACCCAGGAAGGCCTCTCCCAGTAAAGATCATATCAAAGAGGCAAAGGTAATGAATGCATCACACTGCAGTTAGGCAAAGCGGAAAAGGAGAGCAGAAAAGAATGGTGTTCTTCAAATCACCAAACGAATCATGCCTTCTCTGTGATTCTAGCTCTCATCACAAAAACTCTCATTTAATTGGTTTTGGGGACTTTTGAAAGCTCCCCAGTTGACTTGAATGTGCAAATTATCAGGAGGTTCTCCTGGGTAGGTAAGATTTTCCAAGGCATGGCCATTCTCAGATATCCTTTTGCACTCTTACCTGTTGGACTTAATCATCTGACTCCTGGTTGTTCATCTGAGGTTGCGATTGTCCCTCTCAGGGAAGCACATTATGTTTTATTAAGACTATCCCCCTTCCATACACAAGAAGCCAAAGCAAAATAAAAACAAATACTTCTCTGATTGGTATGGTATATCCCACAGGAAGCTCCACAAACCATCAAAAAACCAAATTAAGTACAAGGTTTGCTCAATTCAAGTTATACCCCTTACTTTGTCCTAGCCAAATTTATGTCAATCCATGTTCATCACAGTTCATCAAAGTTTCTGCAATAAGATTAAATAATTTTAGGATATAGCAATGATAAAGTAATACCTTATATGCTCCATATTTGGACATAAATTCCCTTCCATTATGATTGTCACAGGAAGTCATTTTAAAATGTCTGAAGAAATTTTACATTTAAAATCAAATATTCAAGTGAAAGAATTTAAAGCCTAATAGATTTAAAGATTTCTCCATTTTCTCATTCCATTTAATCTCTCAAAAGACTTCTCATAAGAGTTCTTGAATACTTGTGTCCGTATTACCATTGGTAAAGCTATAAATCCTGAAGAACCAATAAAGTTAAACTTAGCCAAAGTCTTCAATGTGCCTCATAAAAAATCAAATCATTAATAGCACACGCCATATTATAACAGTACTCAACTACTCCTGACAAATTTAGATAAAAGCCAGTTCTCAACACAAAGATACACTGAAGAAATTTTGTTGCAATACTTAGTATTGTCATTAATCAGCTGTTCCCATTCCTTGAATGTATACTACAATTATCATGAGTACTTTTCAAAAATACTGTTATCTTATTCAGAAATAATTAAATCAGAATTTCTATTATAGTTTGGATCTCAGATCCAGATGTCTCCATGAAATTCATGTATTGAAAGCTAGGGGCCCAGGTGTTGGTGCTATTGAGAGGTCATGGAAACTTTAGAAAGTGACACCTAGTTGGAAGAAGTTGATCATTGGTAGCATGCTCTTGAAGAGTATAACAGAACACCAACCTCTTTGTCTTTCTTACTCTTTACTTCTGGGATGTCGTAATGTGAGCAGCTTTGCTCTACTTCTGGTTTCTCACCATGATGTTCATCCTTGACACAGCTCCAAAACAACAGGGCCAAGAGACCATGGATTGAAACCCTAAAACCAGGAGGAAAAATCAATCTTTCTTCCTTTTAAGTTGTTTTTCTCAGGTATTTTGTCACAGCAATGGAAAGCTAACATGATCTCTGAATAAGGAATTGTGTAAATGCAGTTTTTAAAAAGCTCCCCAGGGTTGTTTTGTTTCATAAACTGAATTTATTTTTTTAAGTAATTTCAAGTTTACAGAATAAATGAATAAAAAATAGAGAGAGTTTGCATATAAGTCCTTATCCTGATTGATCTTCCTGCCCCAGTTTTCCCTCTATTATTAACATCTTGCATTTGTGTGGAACATTTTTTATATTGGTGACAGAATATTGATACATGAGTATCAACTAAAGTATGTAGTTTATATAAGGAAGTTTACATGAGAGTCCACTCTTTGTGTTGTACTTTCTAAGAATTTTGATAAACGCATCAAAGATTGACATATATGGAACATTATCGTCACTTACAGAATACATTCATTGAACTGTAAGTCCCCTGTGCTCCACCTAGTCATTGTTTCTTCCCTCTACTTGAGGCCTGGAAATGATTAACTTTTTCTTTCTTTTCTTCACCATCTCAAGGTTTTGCCTTTTCTAGATGAATTATCTAGGTGGACTCATACAGTAGGTAGCTTTTGCTGGTTGAATTCATTCATTTAGCTCTATGCATTTACAATTCCTTTGTCTTTTGGAGGCTTGAGAGTTCATTTCTCTTTATTACCAAACCATATTCCAACTTATGGGTGAACAGTTTGTCTATCTGTTCACCTATTGATGGACATCTTGGCCCAAGATATTTTCATGTTCCAGCTTGAGTTAAAATTCTCTCTTAGGCCATAGCAGAAAATTGTTAATGGTATTTGAAAAAGGAGACAAAATGAGGAACAATATTAGGGGGCCGTAGTGGGATGTCATGCACTCAATGGTAGGACGTACTTAAATATACATGTGAAGCCAGAATTAGATAGGCAGTCAGTATAGATAGGTAAGTTGAGTCATTTTGGATCAAGGAAGACAATTTTGAGTGAGTACCAGGAAGTTGGAGACTGTCTCTTAAGGATTGAAATGTTAATTCCTTCAAAGCCATTCCTCTGTCCTTATCAAGAACCTGCCCCTGCTCCAAACTGTTGCTAAGGTAACCTGTTCCAGGAGTTGCCCCTCCCTACAGGGAGCCATAAAGTTGCTAATTAATGTGTCCTGGGCTGCACCATCCTGCCCTTTCCCCTTCAGCCCACCTGTTTCCCACCTTTTGGGCAGCCCACCAAGTATTCCGAGCATTCCTGCGCCTAGTCCTGTACACAGGAAGGAGAAAGATAAGGGGAAGAGAGCAGAAGAACAAAGGAAGCCTAGGACATATAAAAAAAGGCAGACCTGCTTCGCTTCTTGGGATACCAGGATACCAGCTACGGTCCCCTTTGTCCTCCCGGGAGATGTCTGTTACCCCTTTTAAATAAACCTTGCTTTATATGTTTGCCTGGGCATGCTTCTTTAATGTTCAAACTTCAACATTTGGGGGAGCAGAACTCGTCACTGGCAACCTGCAGTATCACATGTGTGAAACGGAATTGAGAGAAAGTTCTCATTGAGGAGTTATTATTTTTTAATAAGCATTTTTTTGGGGGGGAAGAAAACCACATACTCATGTTGTGATCCCATGCCAACGTTTGGGCTATTGCTACCTTCTTCCATCTGTGGCATAGAAAAGGTTTCTACTCTCATTTATTTTAACTTAAGAATCACCTTCAGTATATTTCTGAGGTAAAACTGCTCTGGTTGTTCTGTTACTTTTAACCTCAGAGGTCTAAGATCAACCAGCTTCTGTCATGCACTCCTCAACTTGCTGTCCTACGTCTTGTTTGTCATTCTCCTTCTGTTGTTTTGTTTTCAGACAGCTTTATTGAAGTAGAATTCACACACTGTATAATCAATACATTCCTTGGGTGGTGCGACCATCATCACGATCAAATCTCAGAACCTTTTGTGGACCCTGCTAAAAGAAAGGAAGGAAAGAAGGAAGGGAAGAAGGAAGGAAGGAAGGAAGGAAGGAAGGAAGGGAAGGAAGGAAGGAAGGAAGGAAGCTGTTCTCACCTGCAGAAATCCCCATTTTCCGCATTCTACTCTATCCCTAGGAGCTGCTAGTGTATTTTCCCTCTTCATATGTTTTCTTATTCTGGCCATTTAATGTAAATGGAATAATCTAATATGTGTTCTTTGGTGACTAGCTTCTCTAACTTAATAATGTTGTGGAGCATCATCTCTGTCAAAGTATGAATTAATATTTCATTTTTTGTTGTCAGGTAATGTTAGATTGTATGGATATACCAAATTGTACTTATATGTTAATCAGTTGATGGACATTTTGATTATACTTTTGGACTATTATGAATATTCATTTTGCAAGTTTTTGTACAGCCATACATTTACATTTCATTTGGATATATACATTGCAGTGGAATTGTAAGTTGTATGGTAACACCATGTTTAAGTTTTGAGATCACACCAAACAGATGTTCAAAGCGACTCTGCCATTTTACGTTATCAATGATGTGTAAGTTTTCCTCTTTATCTCATCCTTTCCCGATGTGTTGTTGCCTGTATTATTTATTTTTGTCATACTAGTAAGTGCAAAGTGGCATCTCATTAAGCTTTTGATTTTATCGTCACTAAAGATATTTAGTATCATTGCATGTGCTCAATGGTCACATGCACATCCTTTTAGAGGAAATGTCTATTCAAATCCTTTTCTCATTTTTAAGGTTTTACTTTTGTTATCAAAAAGCAAAATTTCCTTAAATATCTAGATACAACTCCTTTACCAGATACAGGATTTGCAAATATGTTCTCCCATTCTTGGTTATTTATTTATTTTTTATTCTTACTTTTCTTGATGGTATCATTTGCATCACAAAAGTTTTAAAATTATGCATTCCAATTTATATATTTTCTTTTATTACTTTTGCTTTTGATGGACTACCTAAGAATCTATTGCTTAACTCACAATCATTAAGATTGTACTTTTTTTTCTTCTAAGAATTTTTTAAGCTGTGACCTTACATTTAAGCTTATATCCATGATCCATTTAGAGTTTTGTAGCTTTTTTTTTTGGGGGGGGGGTATTTTTTTGTTTGTTTTTATTTGTTTGGTTTCTATTTTGCCTATGATTTGAGGTAAGGTTCCAACTTCATTCATTTGCATATTGTCATTTAGTTTCCCCAGCAGCATTTGTTGAAATGACTATTTTTCACCATTTAAATTTCTTGGTACAGTTTCAAAAATAAATTGACCATATGTTTGTAATTATGACAGTACCACACTGTCTTGATTACTGTAGCTTTGCAGGAAGGGTTGAAATCAGGAAATATGAGCCAAGATTGTTTGGCTATTCTAGGTCCCTTGCAGTTCCTCATAAATTTTAACTTCAACTTGTCAATTTCTTCCAAAGAGTCAGCAGAGATTTAGATAGGGATTATGTTGAATTTTAGAACAATTTGGAAACTCTTGACATCCCAAAAACAAGTCTTTTAGTCCATGAACATGAAGTATCTTTCTTTGTGTTTAAGTCTTTTTAAATACGATTCAGCAATTTCTTTTTTATATTTTTCAGACTATCATTCTCATATCCCTTTTGTTAAATTTATAATTATTTTATATGCAACTATAAACTATTGAAATCATTTATTAATTTATATAAATTTTTACTGATAACCCAAGAAATAATTGATTTTTATAATTGATTTTTTATTTTACAAACTTGATAAAGTTATTGTTTATAATAGATTTTTAAAGAATTCCCTAGGATTTTCTATGTATACAATTATGAAATGTGAAAATAAAGATAACTTCATTTATTTCTTTATAATTTAGATTTTTTTATTTAACTAATTGTGTGGCAGGAGACCTTCCGTAGAATGTTAAAGTGATGAGGTTTGACATTCCTGCCTACTTCCTAGTCTTTGGTTTAAAGTGTTTTTCGTTTGTCATTAAGCTTAACTGTACTTTATGGACACTCTTTCTCATGTTGACAAAGCTCCCTTTTATACCAAATTTGTTGAGTGTATCATGGAATACAGTTAAATTTTCAAAAGCTTTTGAAATGATTATATTTTTTTTGTTCTTTATTCTATCAATATGGTGCATTTCAGTAATGGATGATTAGATGTTGAATCAACCGTGCATTCCTAGAATAAATACTACTTGTCCATGGTGTATAATAGTTTTAATATGTTGTTGGATTTGGTGTACTAATTGATTTTGCAAATGTATTCATAAGGCATATTATACTATAATTTTCTTGTAATTTTTGTCTAGTTTTGCAATCAGAGTAATTCTGGCCTCATAGAAGGAAGTGAAAAAATGGTTCCAACTTATCTAATTGTGATTCATTTATAATTATTTTTCTTTAGATGTTTGATAAATTTCACCAGTGAAAGTTTTAATATGATTAATTTGATCATGTCACTTATGTTAGCCTCATTCACATTTCCTACTTATTCTTCAGTGGAAGTCAGTAGTTTGTGTCTTTCTAAGAGTAATCCATTTCATCCAACTTATCTAACTTGTTGGCATACAGTGGTCATAATCATATTCTTTTATAGTCCTTTTTGTTACTGTAATGTCAATAATTATGTCCACTTTTTTATTCCTGATTTCAGTAACTTAAATCTGTTCTTTTTTCCACTGTTAGTCTCACTAAAAGTTTGTCAGTATTGTTAGCATTTTCTAAGATCATGATAGTCACCCCTGCTATCCTTTGTTGTTTACATGGTATGACTGCTTTCATCCTGTTACTTTGTGTCTTGGTGTCTCTTTTGTAGACAAAATATAGTTGTATCATTTTTTAATACTTTTATTTAATTAATTTATTTTTATGTGGTGCTGAGGAAAAAATCCAGTGCCTCATGCATGCCAGGCAAGCGCTCTACCACTGAGCCACAACTCCAGCCCCTGGATCATGTTTTTTAAAACCAATCTGATAATCATTACTTTCTGTTTCAATTGTATAAGCTTTTTACATTATACTAAAATTATTTTCGTGGCTAGAAATAAATCTTCCCTATCATACATACTACATCTACATACTTTACAAACTGAATATCATATTATATAATTATTACTTCATATAATCATACATTTTTAAAGGTTTAAACATTAAAACAAAACAATTTGTTATGGGAGCATTCTTTTTCTCAGGGACAAGGGGTACCAATTGAACTCAAGAGCCCTTAACCACATGCCCAGCTCTATTTTATATTTTATTTAGAGACAGGGTCTTGTTGTAGGGACAAATGAGGCAAGGCACCGAAGATCATAGGAAACAGTTCTATTATTTTTGCTGCAGCTGGTTCAAAGGGTACAGCTCTCGCTGTAATCAATTAATCCCCTGAACCCTGACTTCAGGTAGTTTCAGAATTTTATACACAGTATGTAAGGGGAGGGGCTTAGAAGTTCACAGTTTATAGAAGTTCACATAAAAGCTTTTTTCTTTCACTGTTCTGGGCAAGTTAACCCTTCAAGGACAACACCTGAGAAGGGGAGAGCTTGTTGTCTCCTTTCTTTCCTCCCCGTGCCAGCGGTTATAATGGAGCCCAATTAGTAACTTCTCTTATATTAGAAATGTAGACATCTCTGTGAAGCTCCAGCTCAAGGCCAGAGGCCTTGTTAAAGAATTTGTCCTTCTTATTATCACACTTTGCATTTGCAAATACACTTCTACAAACTGCTATACTGCATACGTATTTCTGAAAAACAAGTAAAGGAGTATCCAGCACCTGGAGTGCTGATTTCTTCCAGGCCAGTGGCCAAGTAATAGAGCAACAGGAAAATAGGAAGTTTATCTACACTGAACTTTTTTGTAGAGACTCTTTTGCTGACAGTCCTAAAATTAGCCATGGTGAAGATTTCTGGAGAAGCTTAGTTATGATTTTCTGTGGAGGAGGGGGTGCCACTGCAGTCTCACTGAATTGCTTAGCACTTCACTTTTGCTGAGGCTGGCTTTGAACTCACTATCCTCCTGCCTCAGGCTCCCCAAGCCGCAGGGATTACTGGCCTGTGTCACCTCACCCAGCCAAGGAGCATTCTTAATTATTCTGTCTGGTTCTATTTATTTTTTATGTGGAATTTGAGGCACCATTTGGTGTCATTTTCTTAAACATAACCACATTCACAATCACTTCCTTTATGTTCCTTTTGTGAGATATATTACATTTCTGTGTCTGATATCCTTGATTGCTATATTATATAATTAATTTTTAAACTGGTCAAGCAAAGAAATTAGAACTAGATAAAATGTTTTATTTATTTTTTTAACCTTTTTCCCTCCATAGCTTTATTGAGGTAAAATTGAAGTACAATAAAATGCACATATTTGAAGTACAAAATTTGGTCAGTTTTGATATGTATGTAACCAACACAATCAATATAAAAAGCTTTTCCATTATTATTATTATTATTTTTAATTTGAAATTATGCAGACTGTGTTTCCTGCATTATTTATTACATTGGAAATCAATCGCCATGCTGGGCACATGGAATACACCTGTAATCCCAGCTGTGCTGGAGGCTAAAACAGGAGGATCTCGAGTTCAAAGCCAGACTCAGCAACAGCGAGGCACTAAGCAACTCAGTGAGACCCTGTCTCTAAATAAAATACAAAATAGAGCTGAGGAACCCCACTTCCACATATCAACTATTTTAAAATTAAATGGTACACTTATAAATATTGCAGAGGTCAAGGAAGAAAGCTCAAGAAAAATAAATAAGAAGTGCTTTGAACTAAGTGATAATAAAACCTTAAAATATCATCGTCCTCACTACCATTTATTGCTAGTTATCTAAGTACCGACTTAGATGAACATTTACAACTTAAAGTACTTGTATCAGGAAGAAGCTGCTGGAATAACAATCAAATTTTTTTCAAATTGTGTAGTAAGAAGGAAAAGATAAGAATAGAAGCAGAAATGTATGAAAAAGAGAAGAAATAATACAGATAAAATTTGATAAAAATCAAATAAGTTTAATCAAGAAAAAAGAACACAAAAATTAATTTCAATAGAAAGGGAGCTATCAAAATAACCCAGCAGATAGTAAAAATATATTAAGGTAATATTACAATTGTATGGCAACATACGGGACAGCTTATATAACATGATCTATATTAGAGAAGGATATATGTGCTGCTGAGAAGAAAGCATATTCAGTTAAAATGTTTTATTTTTAAATTAACTAAATAATTATATTAACATGCACATTTTTCTTTTTGTGTGTGTGTGTGTGTGTGTGTGTGTGTGTGTGTAATTATCTAGTGTCACTTGCTTTCACTCTGAAGAACTTTTAATACTTTTGAAAGTATAGTTTACTAGCCAAACATTCTGTTTTGGTTTATTTGACATCTTATTTCATACTAATTTTTGAAATGTAGTTTTGCTAGATATAAAATTTTTTGACAGTTTTTGCTTTCAGTCCTTTGGATATGTCATCTCGCTGCCTTTTCGCCTTTATTAATTCTGATGAGCAGTCAGTTTGATGCAATGATTCCTTTATCCCTTGCTCCTTTCAAGATTTTCTCTTTGTCTTTATCTCTTTCAACATTTTTACTATGATGGGCCTGGGTGTTTGCTTTTTGCACATTTTCTATTTGGAGTTTGTAGAGATTCTTAGCTGTGTACATGAATGTTTTACCATTTGGATCTTAAATGTCCCTCAAAGGCCTGTGTACTAAAGTCTTGAACACCAGCCTATGGTGTTATTGGGAGGTGTTGGAATTTTTAAGAGGTAGGGCCTAGTGTTGGAAGTTTGGTAATTGGAGTCATGCTTTTAAAGGGGATACTAGGAACCTGGCCCCTCCTCTCCCTCTTTGCTTCCTGGTTGCCACAAAGTGAGCAACTATATCTTGTACTCCCCACTATGAAGTTTGCCTCATCATAGGCTCCATAAATAATGGGACCAACCAACCACGGACTAACCTTCTGAAACCATGAGCTAAGTTGATTATCTCTGATAATATCAGGTATTTTGTTACAGTGACAGAAAGCTAACAAAAAAAAATTAATCAAATTTGGAGAGTTTTCAGTGATTATTTCCTTGATTGTTATCTGTTTCGATACTTCCATTACATGTATGTTGATATGTTGAACATTGTTCCACACTTATCTGAGGATTAGTTATTTTTTATTTATTTTTTAATTCCACTTTGGGTTATCTCAATTGTTCCATCCTTAAATCCACTGATTTTTTTCATTCACAAGCCCAAATTTACTCTTGAGTCTTTCTAATGATTTTTTCATTTCAGCTGTATTTTTATTGGTGCATACTAATTACATAGAATAGTAAGTTTTATTTTGACATATTCATATGTACATTTAAAATAATTTAATTAATTTCAATCCCTAATACTTCACCTTACCCTTTCCTTCTCCCTCTCTTTTTATTCCCTTCCTCTGTCCTAAGGGTCTCCCTTCTACTTGCATGTGATTCCTTTTCTCTCTCTAGCTTCCACTTATTAGAGAAAATATATGACACTTGTCTTTCTGATTTCACTTAACATAAAGCTCTCCATTTCCATCCCTTTTTAATCCAGATGATGCAATTTGATCCTTTTTATGGCTGAATAAAATTCGTTTGAGTATATATACCACAATTTCTTTGTTCATTCATCTGCTGATGGATAGCTAGACTGATTCCATAACTTGGATAATGTAAATTGTGCTGTATGTATCCTTGAAGTATGTTTACTTTAATTCTTTCGGATAAATATCAATAAATGGCATAGCTGGATCATATGGTAGTTCCATTTTTAGGTTTTTGAGGAAACTCCATTTTGATTTTCATAGTCACTACACTAATTTACATTTCCACCAATAGTGTATAAAAATTGCTCTTACCTCACGTCCTCACTACCATTTATTGCTAGTTATCTTCTTGATGATTGCTATCCTGACTGCAGTGATATGAAATCTCAATGTAGTTTTGAATTGCATTTACCCAATGGCTTAATATGTTGAATTTTTTTATATAATAGTTGGCCATTTGTATTGATGTTGAGAACTGTCTGTTTAGTTCAGTTGCCCACTTACTGCATGGGTTGTTTGGGGCGGGCTTTTGTTGTTGTTTGTTTTGGTGTTGAATGTTTTGCATTTGGTATATATTCTGATTATTATTCTCCACTACATGAATAGATGGCATAGATTTCCTCCCATTCTGGAGGCTGTCTTTTCACTGTTAGTTGTTTTCTTTGCTTGTGGAAGCTTTTAAAGTTGATAACATTTCATTTGTTGATTCTTAGTATTATTTTCTGAGTTATAGAAGACCTATTCAGAAGGGCAATGCCTGTACCCATATGTTGGAGTGTTTCACCTATGTTTTCTTCTAGCAGTTGTCAAGTTTATGGTCTTATACCTAGGTCTTTGATCCATTTCAAGTTGAATTTTTTGCAGGGTGAGATAGATATCTAGTTTCATTCTACATGAGGATATCCAATTTTCCCAGCACCATTTGTTAAAGAGGCTGTCTTTTCTCCAACATAGGTTTTTTTTAGCAGCTTTGACAAGAATCATTGCTTGTATCTGTGGATTTATTTTTGTCTTCCATTCTATACCATTGGTCTATGTGTCTGTTTTTATTCTAGCATCATGTAGGTTCTGTTATTAGGGCTCTGTAGTATAATTTTAAATCAGGTACTGTAATGCATCCAGCATTGCCCATTTTTCTCAAAATTGTTCTAGTTATTCTAGGTCTTTTGTTCCTGCATGTGAATTCTAGGATTTTTTTTTCTAGTCCTGTAAAGAATGTCATTGGCATTTTGATGGGCCCTGTATTGAATCTGTATATCACTTAAACAGTAATATAATCATTTTGACAATATTATTCTGCCTAGTTAAGGTCTTTCCATCTTCTATTGTCTTCTTTAATTGTTTTTTTTTTTTTTTTTTTTTGTCAATGTTCTGTTATTTTCCTTATATAGGTCTTTCACCTTCTTGTTTAGATTTATTCATAGTTTTTTTTTTTTTTTAAGTTATTGTGACTGGAATTATTTTCCTGATGTCTTTATCAGTTGGTTCATTCTGGCCATATAGAAAAGCTATTTATTTCTGTATATTGATTTTTTTTTGTCCAGTAAATTTGCAGAATTTGTTCATCAGAATTAGAAGTTTTCTGGTTATTGCCTTTAGGATCTTCTAATTCTAAGAGCATATAATCTGAAAGTAGGGATAAAATGAGTTCTTCCTTTTCTATTTGTATTATTTTTATGTCTTTATCTTTAATTAATTGCTCAGGCTGAAATTTCAAGTAATATATTGAATAATAGTAAGATTGGACATCTTTGTCTTCTTTCTAATGTTAGAGGTATGTTTTCAGTTTACCTCTATTCAGTATGATATTGATATACATTCCTTCTATCCCTAGTTATTTGGGTTTTTATCATGCAAGTGTATTGAATTTTCCAGAAGGTCTTTCTACATTTATTGAATGATCATGTAGTTTTGTTTTTTTTTAACCTTGGTTCTATTTATAGATATATTACATTTATTGATTTGTGAATGTTGAACCCATTTTGCATCCCTGGAATGAAACCAACTTGGTCTGATGTATGATCTTTTAAATGTGCTGCTGATTTAACATTACAAGTATGGAATTAAGGATTTTTGCATCTATTTTCATAAAAAATGTCACTCAGTAATTTTATTTCTTGACATGTCCTCAACCAGTTTTGTTATCAGAGTGATACTGACTTCATAGAGTTTTGAAGTATTCCTTCCATTTTATTGAATAATTTGAGGAACATTACTATTAGTTCTTCTTTAAACATCTGATAATATTAAGCTCTAAATTCATCAGGTTGTAAGCTGTTTTATTTCTTGGGAGGCTTTACTGCTTGAATCTAATTGTTCCTTATTGGTGTGTTTATGTTTTCTACACCTTCTTGGTTCAATTTTGGTAGGTTGTGTCTACAAATTTATCCATTTCTTCTAGGTTTTTAAAATTTATTGGTATATTGGTTTTCAAAATAGTCCCTAATGATTCTTTGTTGTCATATTCCTTTTTAATTTCTAATTTTATTAATTTGGGTCTTCTCTCTTTTTTTAGTTAATTTGGCTAAAGGATTATCAATCTTCATTATCTTTTCCAAAAGCCAACCCCTTGTTTCATTAATGTTTTGTATTGTCTTTCTATTCTTTATTTCATTAATTCTGGCTCTGATCTTTATTATTTCTTTTCTTATACTGGCTTTGGGATTGTTTTTTCTTGTTTTTCAAAGAACTCGAGATGCATCATTAGTTATTTGAGATTCTTCTGTTGTTTTTTTGTTTCTTTGTTTTTGTTTTTTAATGTAAGACTTCAGTGTTAAAAACTTCCAAGAACTGCCATTTCTGTATGTCATAGTTTTTTGCATGTTGTATTTGTATTGTCTTTTGATTATAAGAATTTTTAATCTTTTCTCTGATTTCTTTGATGACCTGCTCATCATTCAAAAAGAGTATTATTCAGTCTCCATGTGCTTGAATAGTTTCTGTAGTTTTTCCTGATTTTGATTTCTAACTTCTTTCCATTATGACTTGCTTAGATACAGGGGTTATTTCAATATTTTTTTGTATTTGCTAAGACTTGTTTTGTGGCCTAAAATATAATACATTTTAGAGAACATTCCATAACTACAAGAAAACAAAATGTATTCAGCTGTTGTTGGATAAATATTCTGTAGATGTCTATTAAGTTCATTTGATCAAATGTATTATTTAACTTATTTAATTTAACTTATTTAATTAAATGTATTATTTAATTTAAATGTATTTTTATTAATTTTTTGTCTGAATGATGAATCAATAGTGAGAATGGTGTATTAAAGCCATCTATTGTTATTATACTGGGATCTATCTGCCCCTCTATATTGAATAGTTTTTGTTTTATCAAAGTATGTGTGCTTATTTAAAAGTATATTTATTCAGGGTATAAATATTTACAATCATTGTATATTTATTCAGGGTATAAATATTTACAATCATTGTATCTTCTTTTTGGAATCTTCCATTTACCAATACATACTGACTATCTTTGTCCCTTTTGTCTAATTTTGGTTTGAAGTCTGCTTCTTTGGACTTAAGACTGATTACTCCTTCTTGCTTTCAGATGCCATTTGCATGAAATATCATTTCCCATCCTTTCACTTTCAGTCCATGGATATCTTTGCCAGTGAGATGTATTTATCACAGACAAGATAGAGTTGGGTCTTGTTTTTGAATCCAAACTGCCAGTCTGTGTCTTCTAATGGAATAATTAAGACCATTTACATTTAGTTATTATAGACAGTTCTGTATTACTTCTAGTAATTTTGTTTTATTTCTAATGTTTGATTTGTTCATTTGCTCTTCTAATGAAATTTATTTCTTCCCATGCTTTCTTGGTTGTTTTTGTCTCCTTCCTTTGAGTGTAGGATTCTTTAAGTGTTTTATGCAATGGGGGCTTGGTGATCATGAGTTTCCTTAGTTTTGTTTTATCTTGGAAGGTTTTTTATTTCATCATAAATTTTGAAAGTTAAATTTGCTGGATATAGCAGACTATGTTGGCAGTATTTTCTTTCAGGGCTTGCAATAAATCCTGAAAAGTGTTTATTTTTCTGGTTCTTTTTTCAGAACCTCTATCTTTTCATTGAATTTCTCATTCATAACCCGTATTTTTTCCATAAATAATTCAGATGTTTATTTTGCATCTTCCTTGATTTCAGTAGTCATTTTGACAATTATTTCATCCTCTGTCTGGCATTTCATCCACCTAGCTATCTATGGACTCAGTTATTGAGGAGATATGAACTTTTGGAGGTATCTTATTGGCTTTTATTCTCATATTTTCTGTGATTCTATATTGAGCTTTGAACCTATGTTGGAATATATTTTTCTTCCCTTATTATATAATGTTTTTAAGTCATTAATTATCTTTTTACAATGTGCCCTGGGCTGATAGTATATCTCAGCATTGAAGTACCCATTCAGCATAATGTAAGTGCTAAGTTAATCTGCCAAAACCACTTTGAAAGGAGAGAATAAACACCAGTAACAGTTGTATTTAAAGAGCAAACCATTATATCAGCATATAATATAAAACTTTAAAAATATTATCCCTACAACTCCATTAACCAAAGAAGATGAATAATATGGAATAGGCTAAAAACTTATGCATTCATGACAATATTTGTAGTAGTAAAATATATAGAAGGAAGGGAAAAAATCAAAAAGGGGGAAAAAGGGGATGCTGAATAAGAAAGGAAGCAAAAAAGAATGAATACAAATAAGAAAGAAGAAAAGAAAATTTGAGAAAAATTCAATTAGTTGAGAAAATACAAAAAATTAGAAATATGAAAATAGAAATAATGAAGGACAACAAAGAAGCCTTTTTTTTTTCTAAAGCAAAAGTAATAAAAGAAACCAAAAGATTGAAATTTCCCCTTGCTGGGGTGATTAAAATGCAGACACTACTTTCTAAGACTTTGATTTCAGGATTCAACACCTATGTGGAGATTCGTGCGACACAATTGCAGAACAGTTTGGTTCTTCTCAGCTCCAACTCATATGGGCCAAACCTGTTATTGGATTTTGTATGCTCAGTTGTACACCCTCTTGCCTGCCAGGAGGTGGTGAGGGAACATCGTGGTACCATCTAGGGGTGCTGGGTTCATTGTCTCCGTTCAGCAAAGAATTGAAGAGCAGGACAGAGAAAGAGCAAGCAAGAAGTAGGTTTATTACAAAAGCAACAAAGACACAGAAATAAACTTCTCCAAACAGAAAGGGCCCCAGAGCTGGGAATCCAATGGGGGAGTTTTGGCCTATTCATTTTACAGTCTCTGGAATTCCCTCCTTTCCTTATCTCCTCCCTGTCCATGCACTCTTCACTATTATTGATTGCTGCCCCTCTGTCCACATGATGATTTTAGTTTTGCTACTGGACTCCCCACTTAGGAGCACAGGTACAAAAGTGTCCTTCTGATTATGTCCCTGCTTGTGTCCATGAGCACCTTCGTCAAGTAGAAAGTTAACTCATCAGAAGATCCTTTCCATATTCCTTTGTTCTGGCCCTTCCCCTGACCTCCTCACTTACCATCTTGCCCTGCCTGCCTAAGCCTTTCTACCTCTCCCTCAATTTTTCAGGTAGAGAAAAATTGACCCTCAATATCTCTATTTTTTGTACCCAGGGATGGAGGTATAGCTATAATAGGAGATGCCAGCCCAGCCTCTCATCCTCAAATACTGTGGACCAATCCACTTTGTATTATACCCTGTCACCCAAGAACCTCAGTCCATGCACTGGGGAATGAGGGTTGGCAAGTGTTCAAGTCATGGGAGCAACTCCTCCAAATGCCTTGGAGCGTGAGTTACGTGGCCAGAACCAGGGGTCTACGCTCAGGTGGGTTGCTGCAGGCAATATGCTTTGCACCAGACCCAGTCTCAGCACTTTCATAATCAAACCTGTTTCAGGTACAAACCCAGCTGCTCTCAGACCTTGTCACAAAGTTTAGATCAACAATTCACATAATCTACCATCATGCCTGGCACCATCCACAGCTCCAAGTATGTTCTGTGGCTTTGGGTGTGTGGCTGATTTTTGGTTCAGATCTCTACTGACCAAACGGAAAAATGACCATTGGGTCTTGGCGATTAAAAACAAAGAATAAAGAAAAGAGAATGCAGGGATTTCTGATGTAGGTGCAGAAAGTCTGGAGAGTAAAATCCCCTTTAAGATGGCTCTCCTTTCCAGTTCTCACTAAATATTCAGGAAAGTGCAGGTAATCTCTTCTTTCACATCTTGCGACATAGCGATACCACCATTTACCATGATGAGTTGAGTCCTTGCTTCCTGGAATGCTGAAGTATAACACCAGAGAAGCACACCAAGGCAAGTGTAGAAAGTAAAAGGCTTTATTAAAGGATACAGAAAAGACATCCCCTCAGAGGAAGAAGGGGACCTGAAAGGTAGAATCCGTGGGAAGGGGAGGACTTCTCCCTTTTGTATCTAAGGTCTTCTTTTGTCTTCCTATATTCCTGTCCTTTATTTTGCTTATCTTCCTCTATCCTGCAAGTGGGGAGGCCAAAAGGTGGAAGACAGGTGGGCTGATGGGGCAAGGAAGGAGGGATCTGGGCCTGAAGGGCCTAGGGTGATTTGATTTAGCATCTCCCTGTCTTGCTGGGAGCTGTTTCATTAACAGTTCTTTGGGATGGGCCAGGGCCTTGGGAACATTAACATTTCAATCTCCCAGGTGTTGTTCTGGTTTCCAGGCTCAGACCAACTTCATTTTCTTTATTAGACTCAAAATCTGACCCGATTTACCTAACTACACTAACTACCTCTCTTTAAATCTGGCTTCAATAGGAACTAAGTCTCCTTTCTGTTCAGACAGCATATTTGTCTGATAGTGGAGTCTGCCTTCCTTGAAATCCTTATGATTCCTTCTTTCAGCTCTCCAGAGGGGTTTCCTCTTTCTCTCCCCCACTGAGCACCCATGTGCTGGTATTGCTGCAATCTGTTTGCATTTCTTCTGTTTCTAGCTCTCTTATTATTCTGAAAAATAGTATTTCTGTGTTTTACCTAGCCATTGACTCTCTGAGTTGGACTTCTCCATTTCCCACTGCTCCTCTACCTCATCATGTAGCTGTACAACTGTTGATTTGATTCTATCCCAGGGAGCAGCCAGTATGTTGGATACCACTAGTCTACCATTTTTCTTTTATCTCAGCTGTTCAACTTTTCAACTGAAATTTTTAATTTGATTCTCTTTAATAATTTACAACTCTTCTATTATATATTTGATAATATATTGTCATCATTGCTTTTCTCAATTATTTAAGCATAATATCCTTTAGTTATTTGAAACTATTTTAAATAGCTGCTTTTAAGTCTTTGTCTACATCAGGGCCACTCCAAAGACAGATTCTATTGCCAATTTTTTTTTTTCCTTTGTATGAGTACCATATTTCTGTTTCTTGGTTTGTCCCCTTATTTTTTGTTTAAAAAAAAAAAGGGGGGTGGGCACTTAAGATAATACAGAGTACCGGTTTCTTGTACTGATTATTCCTGGGGGTTGTTCTTATTGTTTATTTATGATTTATTAATTTATTAATGGCCTGGCTGAAATAATTCTATGAAGTTGTTTTTTGAAGGGCAAAAACCACACTGGGACTGCCTTGTAGTAAAAGGCGGGGTTTATTAAGGGAAGGGAGATAGGGAAAGAAGAGGGGAACAGGAAAGGGGAGAGCTGGTGAGAAGATGGCGGCAAAAGAAAGGGAGTTCTGGACTGGCCGGGGCTTAAGTACAGAGGGGCAGAAGCGTGACTCATATGGTCAGGATTGGCTCAGAAAGGGAGAGCTGGCCCTGGGGTGAATTCCCGTGAGAGGCGAGTATTCCCAAGATCAGGAAGGGTGAGGACTCAAAGCCGGCCAAAGGTGGATTCTCATGAGAGATGGGCACTTCTGGGAAGGTGCCTGGGAGTACGGCCTTTCAGCCTGAATTTTATCCAATTTTTTTTTTTTTTTTCCCCCATGGAAAGCCTCTCATGTCTCTGTTTAATTTTTCCCCTTTTTTTTTTTTTTTTTTTTTTCTTTAAGCCTCCTTATCAGTTAGATTTTTGCCCGTTGCCACTGGGTATGCTTGTATGTATGTACTTTGGAACTTACAGCCATCATTCAGGGAGTTTACATTTTCCTTCCCCTAGTTCATCCAGGGACAGTAGCTTAGAAGCTCTCACTCTGAACACTCCTGAGAGGACAGCCTCAGGCAGGCACATGATATTTGAGAGTGCCTGGGATGATGATAATATTATTTGAACACTTGGTTTTTTAGGAGTCGCCCTGAGTCAAAGTAGCTTGTTGCTCTGTTGGTGTTCAGTATGAGGCTGTGTGCAAGCTTCCTTGCTTGAGAAACTTCAGAAAGGTTCTGATTTGTGTGAGGCTTGACAGGTTCTCTCAAGATTACTCAATTTTAATCTGATTGCATCTTAAAGCACTTAACCTTGTATATGGCAGAGTCTTCCCAATCCCTGGAGTTGTCTATGATCCTAAGAGTATCTCATTTGACTGTCTTCTTCCACAGTTCTATTAAGCTCCTGGATGTTTGGCCATTTTGTTTATATCAGAGCTGCCAGTGTCTACTCCTTAGGGCTGACAAAAGCGGATTGTTATTTTTTTATATGAAAAGCACAAAAAAGTGAATTATTATTTTTATAATAAACAATACTTTCCTTTAATTTGTTTCTAATATCTATCTATTCCTACTCTATTACCAAAATGACATACTGTAGTATAGATATCTAAAGCTAATTTCAGAATGTGGTCATTAAAAATTTTGGAAACAATATGAAAGGATTGGCTAAAGGTGATTATTGACCTAGTAGCAGCCTACCTAGCACTGTACACCTGGCATGAATTATTTTAACCACTTGGGTTCTTTGTCATTAGATAGACTTCAACACTTTTGGTTGAGAAAAGCCTAACCCCCAACCTTAAAATTTTTTTAAATGGCTTAAAATAATTTCATTTCTTAATGTCTAAAAGCCTGCTTAAAATAGGTTTCCTGATGCAGGCAGAATGCTAAGTTGTCCTCTCTCCTCCAGATCTTCAATCCTTGGTATATGTACCTTCTCCAAAAGGTATTCCTTCCAATAATAATGTGACATTATTTCCTTTAAGATGGAATAATATCATATGTACATAGTGCTTATCTTTATCCATCCATCCATCAATAAGCAGTTAGGGTGTTTCCATGCCTAGGCTATTGTAAATAATGCTGCACTGAACATAAAAGTGAAAACATCTCTTTGAGATCTTGACTTCAAATATTTTGGATATGTATTATCATAGGTCATATGGTAATTCTATTCTTCAATTTTTGAAGAAGCTCCATACTGTTGCTACAGTGAATGCACCATTTTTCCCCACCAACTATGTACAAGTATTCCAATCCTTCCACATACTGACCAATACTTTTTATCTTTTTTTTTATTTTTGCTAATAGCCATTCTAACAGGTGTGAGTGATCCCTAATAGTGATTTTTTATTTATAATAGTAGTATATAAACAATTCATAGTGCACATCTTTTTACATACAACTGTTTGTATACAAAGTATATTCGTACCATTCAGATCTTCAATCATGCATTTAGGATAATGATATCCATCTCATTCAACACCTTTCCTTTTTTTTTTTTTTAAGAGATTTTGATATGCATTTCCCTGATAACTAATGATGTTGAGCATCGTTTCATGTACCTATTGATGATTTGTGTTTTTTCTTTGAAAGAATATCCGTTAAAATACCTTTCCCATTCTTAAATCGGATTATTTGGGATTTTTGGTATGTTTTGATTTATACTTTTCATATTGCATAGCTGTGTTAGCTTTTCATTGCTGTAATAAATACCTGAGAAAGCCAAATTAGAGGAAGAAAGATATATTTTGGTTCATTGTTTTGAAGTTTTCTGTATATGGCCAGCTAGCTCCATTGTTTTGGGCCTGAAGTCAGGAAGAACATCATGATAGAAGGGCTTGGCATAGGAAAGCTACTCAGCTCTTGGAAGCTAGTAAGCAGAGAAAGAGAGAAAGGAAGGAGCTGGAGACAAAAAGTACACTCCCAGGGCATGCTCCCAATGACCAACTTTCTCTACATAGCCCCAGTTCTAAAGTTTCTACCACTTTCCTGTAGTCTATTCATATTATTAATTGCTCTCTGGACTAACCCTCTGAAGAGGTTAGCCACCTCATGATTTAATCACTTCCCCAAAGCCCTACCTCAGAACATTGCTGCATTGGTGCCAAGCCTTCAACAAATGAGCCTTTGGAATATTCTAAATCTAAACAAAAATAATGCCAATAGAAAACTAATACACTCTTTTTTCTCTGTCTAATTGCATCTTTGCTTCTTCTATGCCAGATTGCTAAGGGCAATACTGTCCATGAGCATTTCCCAAGGTGATATTATAATCTTACATATGTAAAAACAGCCAATTGCTTGCATAAAAGTCACTCACCTAAATAAAAATTATCACAAGCCTATGAAGAAGGCCTTCATAAAGTGTGGTAACCTGACTAGTTTATGAACCCAGGTGGCCAGCACTGATAAAAGGCCAAGTTCAAAATTGTTTCCCTAACTTGCACAAAATAGACAAATGGGATGTTATCAAACAAAAAAGCTTCTATCCAGCAAAGAAAACAATCAACAGAGTAAAGAAATAACCTACAGGATAGAAGATTTTTGCAAAACATACATCTAATAAGGAGTTTATTTCCAGTATATATAAGGAATTCAAACAACTCAACAGCAAGAAAACAAATAATACCTCATATAAAACACAGACAAAGGAGCTCAGTGCACAATTCTCAAAAGAGACAGCAATTACCTACAGGTATATGAAAAACTGTTCACTATCACTAATCATCAGGCAAATGCAAATTTAAAGTGCAATGAGATGTCATCCCACATCTGTTAATAAGGTTATTACCCAAACTGCAAAACATAGCACATGCTGGTGAGCATGTAGCAAAAAGAGAACACTTGTACACTGTTAGTCAGGATGTCAATTAATATAGTCATTATGCAAAACAGTATGGAGGGTCCTCAAAATTTTTAAAAAATTCCCATATGATCCAGCAATCCCACTCTGTGTATATATTCAAAGAAAATGAAATCAGTATATTCAAGAGATATCTGTTTTTCTCATGTTCATTACAGCATTATTCAGAATAAAAAAGATAGGGAATCAATGGAATTGTTCATCTATGGATGAATGGATAAAGAAAATCTGGACTATATGTATGGATGGTATTGGAGAACTGTATGCTAAGCAAAATAGGCTAGACACAGAAAGACAAATACTGTATAATCTTGCTCGTCTGTAGACTCTAAAAATTTTGATTTCTTAGAAGTAGAGTAACATAGTTGTTGTCAAGGGCTGGGTAATGTAGAGGAATAGAAAGATGTTGATCAAAGGTACAAAGTTTCAATTAGATAGGATTAATAAGTTCTGGAGATCTATCTTAAATCATGGTTACTATGGTTAATAATGTATTATGTACTTAATAATTGTTAAGATAGTAGATTTTAAATATTCTCATTATAAAATAAAAACAAATATACTTAGGTGATAGATATGTTAACTACCTGGATCTAATTTCAAAATGCACACATTTATCCAAACATCACATTGTAGAACATAATTATATACAACTTTTGTTTATTAAAAAATAATTACTGGGCTAGGATGTAGTTTAGTAGTAAAGCTCTTACATCGAAAGTGCAGAGCCCTGGATTCCATTCCCAGCACCAAAAAAAAAAAAAAAAGAAAAAAGAAAAGAAAAGAAAGAAAGAAAGAATGAAAAAAAAATTTTAAAAAAAAAACAGAACAAACAGAATAATTGTTTATTTTTCCAATAACATAGTTCCACTTACAAAGAAAATTTCACATTTCAACACAATTTAAAAAAAATACAGCACTGAATCTACAATTTTATGAAGGAAGAAAATTATACATATACCCATTACCTTAACATATGTGGAGGCTAGGTTTATGCAACCTGTATCTTCCATCTACTCCAACATTTATCCTAAGCTATTTTTAAGTGGCCTATAAATGAGACTACTGACTAATAGAAATTATTATATAATGCATTAAGAATTTTAATATTTTAATACTATAAAGGGTTGTCTAATCATAACTTCACCACCAGCAAGAACTCCACTATCTCACAATTCTCTTCCATAGTTGTGCATCACGATTTTTTTGTAAGACAGGCAACAAATTATTTGCCAATATTAACAAAATTCCAGAATTGGGATAGTGTTTGTTATTTTAAAAATAACTTGGAGAATACCATTTAGAATTTCTGCTCCTCAATTGAATACAAAAATATATTAAAAAGATAGTGGTGCACCATGACCAAGTGATTCATCCCAGGGATGCAAGGTGGATTGAACATAAAAATATAAATGAACATAATTCACCACATCAAGAGTCTTGCAGACAAGAATCACATGATTATCTCAATAGATGCAGAAAAAGCATTTGACAAAATACAGCATCTGTTCATGATTAAAACACTAGGGGAAAAAAAGGAATAAAAGGATCATACCTCAACATTGTAAAAGCTATATTTGACAAACCCAAGGCTAGCCTCCTTCTAAATAGAGAAACACTGAAAACATTCCCTCTAAAAACAGGAAGAAAATAAGGATGCCCACTTTCACCACTTCTATTCAACATAGTTCTTGAATCTCTAGGCAAAAGCAAAAGAAAGAAATTAAAGGTATACAAATAGGAAAAGATCTCCAACTATCCCTATTTGCCAATGATATGATCCTTATTTAGAAGACCCAAAAAACTCCACCAGAAAGCCTCTAGAACTCATAAATGAATTTAGAAAATTAGTAAGATACAAAACTAACACTCGTAAATCAATTGTGTTCCTATACTCCAATGACAAGTCAGCTGAAAGAGAAATGAGGAAAATTATCCTGTTCACAATAGCCTAAAAAAAAAAAAAAATTCCTGGGAATCAATCTAACAATAGAGGTGAAATATATCTACAATGAAATTACAGAACACTAAAGAAAGAAATTGAGGAACATCTTAGAAGATGAATATATCTCCCATGTTCTTGGATAGGCAGAACTAATATTGTCAAAATGGTCATACAACCAAAAGCACTAAACAGATTCAATGCAATTTCTATAAAACTTCCAATGATGTTCTTCATGGAAATTAAAAAAGCACTCATGAAATTCATGTGGAAAAATAAGAGGCCCAGAATAGCCAAAGAAATTCTTAGACAAAAAATAAAAAAAAAAAAAGCAGGAAACATCATAATACCAGGCCTAACATTATACTATAGAGCTATAGTAACAAAAACAGCATGGTATTCATACCGAACAGGCAAGGAGACCAATGGAACAGAAATGGAACAGAATAGAAGACACAGAGACAAACCCACAAAGGTACAGTCACCTCATACTAGACAAAGGAACAAATAATATACATTGGAGAAAAGATAGCCTCTCAACAAGTTATGCTGGGGAAACTGGAAATCCATATGTAGCAGAATGAAATTTAACACATATTTCTCACCCTGCACAAAACTCAGCTCAAAGTGGATCAAGGACCTAGGTATTAGACCAGAAACCTTTCACATAATAGAAGAAAAGATAGGCCCAACACTCCAATATATTGGCACAGGAATTGACTGCCTTAATAAGACACCTAAAGTGCAAGAAGTAAAACCGATAATCAATAAATGGGTCAGCATCACTAAAAAACTTCTTCACAGCAAAGGAAACAATCAAGAGTGAAGAAAGAGCCTATAGAATGGCAGAATATCTTTGTTACCTGCACCTCAGATAGAGTATTAATCTCCAGGATATATGAAGAACTCAAAACATTTAACACTAAAAGAAAGTCAAATACTCTAATCTAAATGGGCAAGGAAACTGAACAGACACTTCACAGAAGAAGAAATATGAATGGTCAACAAACATATGTAAATATGTTCAACATCTCTAACAATTAGAGATTAAAGCAACACTGAGATTCCATCTCACTCCAGTCAGAATGGCAATTATCAAGAATATAAGTAACAATAAATGTTGTTGAGGATGTGGGAAAAAAGTTACACTCAAACATTGCTGGTGGGACTGCAAATTGGTGCAGCCACTCTGGAAAGCGGTATGAAGACTCCTCAGAAAACTTGGAATGAAACTACCATTTGACCCAGCTATCCCACTCCTTGGTCTATACCCAAAGGACTTAAAATCAGCATACTACATTGATGCAGCCACATCAATGTTTATAGCAGCTTTATTCACAATAGCTAAGCAATGGAACCAAACTAGGTGCCTTTCAATAGATGAATGGATAAAGAAAATGTGCTATATATTAAAATGGAGTATTACTAAGTCATAAAGAAGAATGACTTTTATGACATTTGCCACCAAATGGATGGATCTGGACACTATCATGCTAAGTGAAGTAAGCCGATCCCCAAAAAACAAAGATTAGATGTTTTCCTGATATGTGGAGGCTAACCCAAAATAAGAAAATAATCAGGGGGGTGGGTAAGGGGGAAGGATAGAAGTTCAGTAGATTAGACAATGGGGAATGGAGAGAAGTTAGAGGGGATAAGCAAAAGAAAGACAGTACAATGAGTCTGACATAGTTTTCCAGGTACACATATAAAAACAACACAGTGAATCTCACCATCATTTACATCAATAAGAATGAAACTGTCACTAGAATAAGATATATTCCATGTTTATATAATTACATCACAATGGATTCTTCTGTCGTATGTAACTAAAAAGAACCAATAAAAATAAATAAATAAATAAATAAAAATAAAATTCTCACTCCTCAAAAGAAACTATAAAAATGAAGATAAAAACATTAAATATAAATTTTATAAATCATATTTATATCATAAAATATATACAAAAATATATAATATGTGATTTAAGATTTAAAAAACTCTATGATATGTGAAGAATACTCAAAACTCAATAGCAAGTCCAACAAGAAACAAAGTGGGCAAATATTTGATCAGACTTATCACAGAACTACCACAAGTACCTAGAACAACAACAACAAAAAAGTTCTCTGCTATTAGTCATTAACATTCTGCTGTCATATATAACAACTCAGAATAAAAAATGAATATGCAAAATTTTTAAAAATGCAGCCTGGTATGATGACTCTCACCTGTAATCCCAGCGGCTTAGGAGATTGAGGCAGGGGGATGGCAAGTTCAAAGCCAGCCTCAGTAAAAGTGAGGCTCTAAGCAACTCAGTGAGCCACATCCCCAGCCCTAAATAAAATACAAAAATAGGGCTGCAGTTGTGGCTCAGTGGTTGAGTGCTCCTGGATTCAATCCCCAGTACCCCACCCCCCAAAAAAAGAAAATGCAAATTAACCATGATGAGTATCAAAAAATCTACTGGAGTAGCTAAAATCAAAATGACTGACTATAATGTTGATGAAGATATGGAGGATCTTTAACTCTGTTAGCAGAAATATAAAAAGGTGTAACTACTGTGGAAAACAGTTTTATCAATTTCTTAAGAAATTAAATATATACCTAGCATGTGATCTGATCATTCTGCATCCTGACAATTACACAAACTAAATGAAAGTTTATGTCTATACAAAGAATTATATACAAATGTCCACAGGAGCTTTATATTATAGTAGAATAATACCTGAAAACAAAAATGTACCCAATTTTAAAAATTGGGTACATTCACACAATTTAATATTATTCAACAATAAAAGTAAAAAACTTCCAACAATATATAAAAAGAATTATATATCAAGTACAATTTTTCCTGGGCATATAAAGATGGTTCAGTAGGAAAAAAAAACACGATTAATGTAATCTCTCAAATCAATAGTCTAAAGAAAAGAAATCACATGATATTACCAATAGATGCAGAAAAGTATTTGACAAATCCAACAATGATCCATGATTTAAAAAAAATAAAATAAAAAACTCTCTGTAAACTCAGAATAAAAAGGGACTTCCTCTGGGCTGGATGTGGCTCAATGGTAATGAGTACTTGCTTAGCATTAGTGGGGCCTGGGATGGATCCCCAGCTCTGAAAAAAAAAAAAAATAAGAAGAAGCCAGAAGGGGAGACTTCCTCAACTTGATAAAGAATAATATCTACAAAAGGTCTATAAGTAACATCACATTTAATGGTGAGAACTCAAATTCTTTCCACTATATTCAGGAACAAGGAAAGGTTGTTCCCTCCAACCTGTTATTTTCAAATTCTTAACATCTTACTTTAATTCCAGCTAATTAATAACAACAAAGTGAAATAATTGGCATATAGAATAAGAAGAATCAACTAATAATTGATTATAGCAAGGTTATAGAATACAGTTATAGAATAGAGGCAAAAGTCAACCAGTTTCCTATATAGTAGCATAAGCAAGTGGAGTTGGAATTAAAATATTACTTACCTTAGCACCCCTTAAAGTAAAATGCATTGGCATAAAGCTAGCAAAATATGTACATGATCTATATGAGGGAAACAACAAAAAATTTCGATGAAAGAAATTAAAGGACAAGTAAATAAATAGATCATGTTTGTGGGTGGGAAAATTCAGAGTGGTCAAGATGTTTGTTTTTTCCAGCTTGATCAATGCAATCCCAATCAAAATCCTAGAAATTATTTCATGGATACTAACAAACTGATTCTAAAGGTCACGTCATGTCGAGTTGTGAAACATTTAGAATAGTCCACATAATATTGAAGTGGAAAACTGTCACTTCCTGACTTCAAGACTAGTTATAAATCTACAGTGATAAAGACAGTGTGTGTGGTATGAGTGAAAGTACAAACAGGTCAATGAAATGGGATAGAGGACCCAGAAATATATGCACTTATATATTCAACTGATCTTTGAAAAAAGAGCAACTGAAATACAGTGGAGAAAAATTAGTCTTTAAAAAATGGTGCTAGAGCCTGGTCAAGTGGTGCATGCCAGTAATCCCAGTGGCCTGGGAGACTGAGGCAGGAGGATCACAAGTTCAAAGCCAGCCTCAGCAACTTAGTGAGTGCTGCCTCAAAATATAAAAAAAATAATAATAAAATAAATAAATAAATAAATGAATGGATGAAAGGATTGGGATGTGGCTCTGTGGTTAAGTGCCCCTGGGTTCAATTTCTAGTACCAAAAAAAAAAAAAAAAAAAAAAAAAAAAAGAATGCAAAGAAGGAAAGGGGAAGGGGAGAATAGAATGTCATAAAGATAAAGATCCCTAATGTAGAAGGAGATGGAGAGGCAGAGTGGAGGGATAGAAAAGAGGAGGTAATGCAGAATGAATTCTTTAAAAACATGTTATGTAAGCATATAAATGTATCAGAGGGAACTTCACCTTTATGTATAAGTAAAAAGAACTTATTAAATATAAATAAATAGACAAATGAAAGAAATCAAGTAGAGTAGAGGAAAGAGAACAGACGGGGGAGAATGGGAGGGAAAAGGGTAAAGGAAAAGTGGTGATCATGAACAAATCAATTGCCACGCGTGTATGAGTTTATCAGGATGAATCCAACTACTATGTATAACTATAACGCTCTAATTTTTAAAAAAATGGAGCTGGAACAACATGGTACCCACATGCCAGATGTTAATTTATGCTTATACAGAACATATAACCTTCACAAAATTGACTCAAATGGATAATAGACGTAAATGTGAAATGTAAACTATAACACTCCTAGAAGATAACATACGAGAAAACCTAGATGAGTGGGTTTGGTGATGACTTTTTAGATACAACACAAAGACCCAATCCATGAAAGAATGAAGACCATGATAAGCTGGATTTCATTAAAATTAAAATTTTCTGCTCTTCAAAGATTGAAGAGACAAGTCATAGGACTGGGATAAAATACTTGCATAAGAAATATATAATAAAGGACTATTACTCAAAACACCAAAAAAATTTTAAAATTAAAAATAATACGAATAAAACAGATTAAAAAGTGAGCCAAAAACCCTAACAGATACCTCAATAGAGAGATGGCAAATAAGAATATGAAAAGATATGCCATATCATTATCAGAGAAATGAAAATTAAAACAATAATGAAGCACCATAACCTTTCTATGTGTTTTAGGCAGCTTTTTCTCTGCTGCCACTGCAAGATCCAACCAGAACAACCATGGAGGAGGAAAGGTATATTTAGGCGCTCACTCAGAGGTCTCAATCCATAGACAGCAGGCTCCATTCCTCAGGGCTCAAGGTATGGTAGGACATTATGGCGGAAGAGTGTGGCAGAGGGAAACAGCTCACATGATGATCAGGAAGCAGAGAGAGAGACTCCACTCCCCAGATACAAAATATATAAATACCTCATAGCCATGTCCCAAATGAACCATTCCCTCCAGCCACACCCCATCTGTCTCCAGTTACCACTCAGTTAATCCCATGAGGGAATAATTCACTGATTAGATTAAGGCTATAATTCAATCATTTCTCCCCAAACCTTCTTGCATTGTCTTACACATGAGCTTTTGGAGGACATCTAACATCCAAACCATAACAGTATGCAAAGGACATAAATATCCAGAACACTGACAGCACCAAATGCTAGTGAGAACTTGCAGCAACAGAAACAGATTCATTGGTGGTGGAAATGAAAAATGCTACAGCCACTGTGGAAGGCAGGTTTGTGATTCCCCTACAAAACTAAACAACCACCAACACACAATCCAGCAGTTATATTCTTGGTATTTACCCAAAGGAATTAAAAATTTATCTTCATGCAAAAACCCACAGAGAAATATTTACAACAGCATTACTCATAATTGCCAAACCTGGAAGCAAACAATTAAAGTAGGTAAATGAAAACAAACAGTAGCTCCTCCAGGCTATGGAATATTACTTGGCAATGAAAAAGAAATGTGCTACCAAGCCATGAAAAGACATGGTATAAACTTAAATGCATATTAATAACTGAAAGAAGTTATTGTAAAATTACAATATGCTATATCACTCAAATTAGATGACATTCTGTAAAAGGCAAAATTGTGGGAACAGTAAAATATTCATTTGTTGCCACAGGTTAGTGAGGATAAATAAAAAGTTCATTATGACACTATAATGATGAAAACATGACATTATAAATTTGTCCCAATCCATAGCATGTGCGACACCGTGAATGAACCTTAGAGGTAATTCTGATGTTTCACGAGTTTACCACTCTTGTGCAGGTGTTGGTAACGGGAGCAGCTGTGCATAGGTGAGGGCAGAGAAGACATAGAAAATCTTTATACCTTCTACTCAGTACTGCTGTGGACCTAAAACTACTCTAAAAATTGTCTTTTTCTTTTAAAGTAATAAAATATTTAGACCCACTAGAAGATGGATATCAAAACAATTATGCAAAGCAAAATGCTGGATGCCCCAGTATCTTCTTGTTCCCTGATCTAATTTGCTTAAAATTCTAGAAATTTCAGAGTCATCTCTAGTGCCATAAATCAGATAAGTAGGTGACAGTGGATGGATGGAGAAGGATGGTGGAGGAGCACACCTGAGTAATTACAAAGTAGCATGAGAAGGAGATGGTAAGAGTTGTTGTAACAATTTTACAGGAATATATATATGCCAACATAGTAAAATGTACTTTTTAAATATGTGCAGTTTATTTTGTATCCATTACATTTAAAGAGGCTTAAATTAACAAAAGCAGAATCAATAGTATCATTGAAATTTAATGATAGAAGAGAGGTGAAAGTTACCATTTGATCACAGAAGGGCTTATAATACTCGGCAGATCTATGAGTATGTGTTGTAAATATGAATGTCATCTGCCATTTGTGTCTTTGTGGTAAAAACTGAAATCTCCATTTAAGACGATGCCTGGAATATAAACACAGTATTATACCTTAAAAAGTATTATACATGAAAGTAGTTGGAATTCAAATAATCGTGCCTAACTATTTTTAGAAGACGTAGCTAAACCTGCATATTAGCACACAGAAATGCACTGACAAAATTGTGACCAACCTCCTCTTCTGGCTCACTGCCCAGAGCTTTGGCCATTACATCCTCATATCATTTCCCTTTTACTGAATCTTCTGAGCACAGTCAGTGATCAACGTACTTGCTTACCAACTGATGATCACAAGTGACAAAATACACCAGAGAGCCTCCAAATTATATCCTGTTCAGAAAGTTGATAGATAAATAGTTTGCAAGAATAAGAGACAATAGAAAACACCAAATCTTCTTACTTATTCCTTCTTTTCTTTGAGATTAGACATATTTGTGTATAAGTGCTGTAAACAAACAAACAAACAATGAATAGCCAATGCCCTAGACACCATGAGAAAAATTGGTTAGTATGGATTTAGGGAAAATCTGGAAAGGACTGTTAAAATGTCAATTTATGAATTAAGCCTATTAGTACAGATTAAATCAGTCTGGTGAAAAATCAGTGGGAGACCTTTGAGAAACTCCATGCTATTAATAGTAAAGGTTCTGAAGCTTGGCTGTTCATTTATATTAGGTAACGAAATTACTACTGCAACAGAAGCACTTTGTGGGATCTATGGCACTTGGCAGGAAAAGAGAATTGACTCCAAGCCAAGGAAATGACAGCATGGTATAGCTGTGGCTGACTTGAAGGAAGGGGAACAAAAAGAAAGAATGGATAATAATAGATTCATATGGGCAATGGAGAAAAGTGCAATCAGCTCAGATTAATTACAAATCTGATACAATGTGCGAGGGACAAATTTTGAAGGAGACCAAGATGAAAGAGGATAGACATTTAGGACTGCAACGAGTTGACATATTTAAGCAAAAAAGATAAATCTCTATATTTGCATCAGCAAGGACAAAGGGCCTGTCATGAGAGAGATTCATTGAAAGTTCTGAAAGCAGGAAGAAGTAATCACGGTCCCCAGCACCTGGATAAACATTTAATCCGCCTAAGGGAGGTACCCTTAGTTCTCTTCATCAGGTGATGGGCATTTTTCCTAGACTGTTTTGGGAAAGGTATTATGGTGAACAGAAGTATTGATGACTTATTAAGAACTCATGCTTGGAAATATTAATTAAAATGTAAATTTTAAACTCTAATTTCTAATATAAACACAGTATCATTTCCCAAAGGCATGCATTCAGTGAATTCACCCCTATTGATCATTGTCCATACTTAGGAGTATGAGGAAACAACACCAATAAAACTCCTTGAACAAAATACATATCACAAAATCCATGAACTTTGATCATCTGAGAGATCTTCATTCAGAGTGTGACTTCTGATTCACTGTGGTTTCAATAGAATTGTGTTCTCCAACAGCAGATATACAACAGCAAGTTCTGAAGGGTGAGAAGCTGTTATAAATAGTTTTAAAGCCAAAATATGTATGCAAAACTGTAGTCATGAAACTATAACAATAGTAAAAACATCTTAATAATCAGAGGTCAGTTAATGTAAAACCATACTTTTCTACACCTCAATCAATCATGATGCCATCACATGCTATTATACAAAGTGATTTATGTTCAGAATAATGACTCAAAGTCATTGAAAGAACAAAACATTATCTTCCATACACTCTACAACAGAGACAGAAAAATAAAGCATTTTATAGAAAATTGCCCATGCAAAAGCATTAATATGAACAAAAGTATTGCCTTGAGTATAAAAGTAATCTGAGAAATTCCCTCATGTGAAATACTTCATTGGTCTTGAGGCATTTTCTAGACATGCCAGAGTAACTCACTGGGGGGAAAAATATACTTACCTCTTTTGCTTGGAAGAAAGAGAAACACAACTAAAATGATTAAAGAATATTTTGACTAATGTATCTGAAAATCCATGGTAGGTTTGTGATCAAACATGGCTGGACAGAGGTATACAGAATTGCCAGGAATCTTTATACTCTTACCTTTTTGTGTTTTTAAAATCATTTTTAGCATGGAATAATTTTTGATTTGCAAAATATTTGTGAAACATTATAGAAAGCTCAGTTTTCTCTAATGTTAAAATTTTGGATAGCCAAATACAATGTTTAAAACCAAGAAATTAACATTGGTACACTACTACTAGTTAAACTTGAGATTTTATTTGAATTTAACCAGTTTTATTTTTTCCTAAGGATTTTTTTTTCTAGATCACTCAGGATTATCATATTGCATTTACATCCTCACATTTCATTGATCTGTATCTTTAGTCTTTCTACTTGTGACAATGCCACAGTCTTTCCTTGTCTGTCATTACCTTGACAATTTTGATGAGTAATGATCAATCATGTTGTATATGCGTCTTGATTTGAGTTTGATTGATGTTTCTTTGTGGTTGAATTAAGGTTATGCACTTTTGACAATATAGCAGAAAGAATGGTTTTTTCCTGTAATTACATAACAATGATCATTTGGTTGAGGTTCTGCTACCAGACTCCCACACTGCAAAGTTATAATTTCCCTTTGCACTTGATAAATCACTTTGGGGAAGACACTCAGACTATGTCAATATCAGTTTTCTCCTCAAACTTTCACCCAGTGGTCTTAGCATCTGTTGGTGGATATTGTTTGTAACACCTATTCAGTTGTTTCTTCTGTGTTATTTGCATTTTCAGGAAGACCTTGCCAAAGAAATTATGACCACAAGTTGCTCTAGCTTTCAGCCTAACAAGCTCAGGAATCCCAATAAAAAGAGCACACCTTGTTCTCTGGTTGCAACAAAAGACCTGGTGCTGTCAATAGTTTCTTTTGTTGGAATCATGTATTACTGAATTACCATGGCCAAAGAGAAGTCCACTATCATAAGCCAGGCATGAACCATGTTTCTCCCCTAGAATGAAGAGGTGTCCCACTATAACCACATGAACTCAGAGTGGCAGAGAAGAAATTCCCCAAGTTTGGAACAAGTAGAGTATTGTCACTAAAAGACAGAATAGACAGCACAGGTCAAATTAGCAGATATAATTACAATAAAATATGACCAATTACTACTGATGTTCCTTGAGATCTGTTTGTGAAAGACAATTGTTAAACTCATCAATACTTAAAATTTAAACATCTAAGTTGACCTTATTTATCTTAATGTGAAAGAATGCAAATCCCTCGTCACCCATTTCAGTGTTCTCCCTTATAGTTGCTGCAATTTAAGATTCCTTCTTCTCTGTCCTTAATAGAAACAGTAAAAATAACCATAATTGTTCTTACCATTAAAATAGAATGCTTGATAAAATATATAACATATAAATAACTACTCAAAATGTTATTGCTGATACTATCCATGAAAATCCATATATTCAACTTGACACATATTTATGAAGTGCCTGTCATATATAAGATACTACTAGGTTACTCAAAGAGGAATAAGGATATTTGAAATGTCCTCACCACAAAAATAAATAAATATAAAAATAAATATTTAGAATGGGTATTCTGGAACATTAATAAAAGCATCTGATTTTGATGAGCACAGACAATAGTATGGATGATCAAATACGTATAAAACTCTTATACCAGGCAGAATGTAGCAAGTGTTTATAATAGATGTATAAGCCTTGTGTTTATAACACATATGCACTTTAAATTTTAGGTCCCCTACTTAATCTTCTTTTCCTTAGGCAATATAAAAACAAAGAATCAAATTTATATCTGGCATTTCTTAAAAGATTATATGCATTTAACATTTTGGACATTAATTGGTTGTTACATTAGCCAGGAACTGAAAACTCACAGCAAAGACTATCTGACTCCATTGTTATAAATGTCTTGAACAAATAAACAAAATTAATGATCACAACAAATGAATCAGTCTTAACCTTATTTCCCAGACTTTCATACTACAATCCCTTTATGCAAACAGAAGACTTTCTCTGCATTTTTTCTTATACATGAAAAACAAAAATACGATTATTTGATTCCAGTTTCACAAAAGGCTATGGAGATTTGAAATAGCCTTTGAATTAAATGACCATATTTTTGCTAAGCAAAAGGGTAAAAAAATTTAAACATGGAAACAGCCTTAAAATATGAGTGTACAAGGTCAATGGTACTATCTCTGACATTTTCACTCAGTCCATAATTTTGCAAAATAAATACTTTTGTATTTTCTTTTTTTTTTAAAAAAAAGTTTAGATTTCTATGTGAGTGTGAAATTAGAAGAAATTAGATGGATAGAATATAGAATAGTAAGAAAAAGCTCAATCACAATTGGATTACTCTTGAAGCAGTTCTAAACAGAGAGCCATTCAGATTTTCTAGGATAGTGAACCTGCTCTGAAAATAGGGCATTTTATGGATGGTATGCCTGGGAAAACATGGCACAAAAGTAACAATTAACTTGATAACATATGGAAATTGATGACAATTTAGGAATTATCAAATAATTAGTACAATTTTGTTATAAAGATCCAATATTTAAAATACAATAACTTATTACATAACCAATGTAGGTTTGCACTACTATGGTAAAATCCAGGAATGTACTTATCACTTTTTAAACCAAAGGAGAACACACATTTTTCTTATAAAAGCATGAGTAGTAAATCTGGTCCTTTTTAGCCGGAAGAAGGGGCTTTTGAATTATTTGTCTGTGAAAATGCTGCTCTATTTCTGCAGAGGTAGCTGTATCGTCAGATGAACTTGGAACACCCAGCCATCACTCTGAGGAGATTTGTCTATCTCCAGCCCTAAAATGCTCCATGTAGTCCTAGTCTGGAGATATCAGACTCAGCCATTACATGGAAACCAATCCTTTTTTATTTCATAACAAGTTTTACCTTTATAAAAAACTTAGAAAAAATGTATTTGGGTAACTAACTGGTTAAGCCGCTTTTAGCAGAGGATGAGTCTTATGGACCTTAGGATGAGGAAAAATCAAGATTGAAAGAATCAGGACTAAACTCTTCTCTAAGAGACATGGACAGGAATTTGTTCAGCTGTTGAGAGGGAAGTTCATGGAGGCAAATAGAAAATAGCCAGAGACTCAGAAAAACCAGAGATGCAGTATAACTGGAAAATGCAAGAGAAGATTCCATTCAAAACTGTCCTCTTTCTAGTTATTGGTATTGCTTCAACATACAGATTTACCTCTGCAACTCCAATATCTAATTATAATATCCTTCCTAACTAGTATTCCAGGGAACCACCTCAGTTACAAGTGGTTTCTTGTAGAATTTCCCCCCTAAATCTTATGCACAGGATGAGTCTCACTTATGAGTTGAATGGTGTGATTCACAACATGCACAAAGCACAAGCCAAAGCTAGGAGAACCTAAGGCGGCTCAGGTGTGTTTACACAGCACTTGAAGAAAGGGTGTAAATTTCTACAGGTCATGAAATTGGAGTTTAAAGCCCTCTCAAGTAATTTCAAAAAAGCAGGGAACTCTATTAAGAAAATATCTGGCTTACTGATAAAATACAAATGTGTTTGATGTTTTGGGTTATTTCATCTGTAGAATTTGTCCTACTGCCATGTTAAGATAATTCTATAGACAACTATGTTATGATATATTACCTAAATATAAAAATCATACAATAGTATGTTTGCTGCAGGAATGGTTTGGATTTCCTGCATCTTTGGGATGTGGATTACTGCCTGTTCAAATCAAGTAAACCAATCAGAACTTTAGTTACATAATTATGTAACTCTAATTATATTAAAGTCACACACAGATCACTTTTTATATCACTAATGTGAGTACTAGTTAATAGGACATTTTGTACAAAATATAAACCAATTGAAATGGTGTTTTTGACTAATAATAAAGTAATAAGATTAGATTACAGCAGGAACAAACATTTTTCCACATGATTCAAAAACAGAAAAGCAAGTGCATTTTGAAAAGCAGCATGCGCCCTGTTGGTACCTTTCCCTAGCACCAGCTATTCCTTTGCTTTTACCCTTTCCAGACACTTTTCCTCACCCAGAAAGCAACACATACAGCAGAGTTTGTTTTTATTCATGAATCTTTTGCCACTGGAATCACACACTCAAAATAAAAGATAAATTATAAGAAGGAATAAAAAAGTCTGAAACAATCATCACGTTCCTAAAAGAGTTGTCACAGCTTCCTAAAGTCCACATCATTAACCGTGTGGTCCAGCAACCACAGCACATGAGACAAGATGTGATAATTTTTAGTATTTTAGTGAATATGACTAACTATGAGGTAAGATTTTTCTAATTTAATTCAAAAGCAAAATTACCACCATCTCATGGTATATTTTTTGAAAGGGCTTATTGTTAACTGCATTTATAACGTGAAATCTTTTGCTTGCCTCATTTCTACCTTGACTCTTAGAAACAGTTTCGAATGCAATGTGTTCCTAGGCAACGGAAACAAAAGAGTTATATGCATTTAATTTTGAAGAACTCTGCAAATTGACCCAGTGATATTGTCCTTGAGTTTGATGATATGAAAAATAATGCATGCTCTAACTTGGACATATTTATTGGATATAGCTAAAGGTCTTGGGAATAAACTTTAATATGACAATATTAAATATATTTAGGGAAAGAAAAGACATGTCCTCGTGAGGATTAGCAATTTAATATAGAATGATAGTAGTTCAGCATAAACTCTAGAATATGTGTAGTATAAAAAAGAGGAACTAGATAATATAGCAAGGAATATAAGGTTTCTACTCCACATTACACAGACACACATATGTACACACACACACGCATATGCACGTATGCCATACCAGTAATTTTGTACAAAAAAAAAAAGGTCAGTGCAAAAATAACAGTAATGCCTTAACAGATTAAAATATCTTTGGCATCTTTGGAAAGTATTGAAGATAAGAATCTCATCACTAAGAATTATTTATTATTTTACAAAGGGTCTTGCCACATTAAAGCACATTATAGAAAAGGTCTAAAAAATCACTTAAGATAATAGGAATAATAATATGAAACAATTAGAAAAGTGTGTTCAGGTCCTATCTAGGTAGGCCATGAATCTTGGAACTGGGCTTGCTATGATGGCTACATTTCCTCTGCCTTAAGTCTTTACTTTCAGCTTGTGGCATAATGAAATGACAATGCCCATTCTTCCTCCGTTAGAAGTAGCATTTATGTTCACTTTGTGTGTCAGCTAAATAGAATGACAGACACTCTGCAATTGTTTCCTCTCATTACGCTATATTTCCTGACTATCAGGACTTAATGGAGTTAAAGCAGATACACAGGCCTCAAAAGCTTCATCAATAGATGTAAAAGTATTTGATTTTGACACCTTAAGGGAAGGTCTGGCAAGAGATCCATTACCCTATAATTTCTTTAAGGGTGGCATAAGCACCAGTGTTTTTTATTTTATTCACACCCTCTAGTAGGGTGAACACACAGTAGATGTACAATAAAAAATATGTTTTGGAGATATCAACTCCAAAAAAGTTAATCATGGTTTTCATAAGTATTATTTTTGAGATTTGGAAAACATCAAACTCATCTTTACTGGTATTAAAAAGTAAATGAACCATAAAAACATATTCAAGATGATTCTTGTTATTTTTGGAAATCTCAACAAGTACCCTTGGAACTGAAGGTGAAAGGTACTTTCTTGTAGAAACATGGTAGAGTTTTTTACAGTGTACTACAAGTTCCAAGAGCTAAAATATATTAATCATCTCTTCCCTGCTACTCTTAGTTTAATTATGTAGGCATTCAATATGAATTTGAGTGGAAAATGAGTACTATTAGAATTTTATGGTTTATTCTTACAGTTAAAATAATTCCAACTCTTCCCAAATTGCCTGTCAAAAGACTATCAAGATAATAAGGCAGTCTTAAAAATGTAGTATTCACCCAGACCCTCTGCTGAGGAGAACATCATTGATGTACACTCCCAGCTGCCAAATCTCTGAATTTCCATCATGTCAACAACCATGGATCTGTCTGCTGGGCTACTTTAACAGGACACCACAGACTGCATAGCTTCAACAACAGATATTTATTTTCTCACAGTTCTAGAAACTAAAAGTTCAAGATCAAGGTGCCATCAGGGTTGGTTTCTAGGGGGGCCTCACTCACTGGCTTGCAAACAGCATTTTCTCACTGTGTCCCTACTGACCTTTCCTCTGTGTGCATGCACACCATACACAGAGAGAATGCTCTGGTGTTTCTTCCTCTGCTTATAAAAAGACTAATCATATCAAAATATATCCTGACCTTTAGGACCTCATTTAATGTTAATTACCTTCTTAAAGTCCTTATCTCCAAAATACAGTTACATTGAAGGTAGAATTTCAATATATAAATTTTATAGGATATAATTCAATCTATCACAGCACTAGTCAATGAGCACTTTTCCTTAAGAGACCACTGTCCACTAATGGAAAATCAGCTACATTGGGCCCTTTCCATCCTAAGAGGGGCAGTGGTTCATCTCCATAGAGATAAACACTTACTCAGGGTATGAGTTTATCTTTCCTGTTTGCAGAGACTCAGTCACTACCATTATCCTGGTTCACAGAACACTTGATACACAGGTATGCAAATGCACACCTCGAAGCATATACTTCATAGCAAAGTGGCAGGAGAATGGGCCAATGAATCATCAAAACACATATGTTGGCATTCAGAAATAACTAGCTGCATGGAACAATGAAAGAATATTCTAAATATACAGCTTAATTCCTAGATTGAAGGGATCAGACTAGCATCAAAGTCTCCAGATTCTCCCCATCTTCACCAGCTCTTACATCTTTGTGCCAGTATAGGCAACTGCGATAAAAAAATAAAAAATCTCTTGCATATCTAGCCTCATCTTATATCTGCTTCTAAGAAGACCCAAGAAAACACATAAGAAAACATTGGCACAAAGGGTATAATTATAGCGGAAAGATATTATTAACTAGGTAGAGATCATAAGGGATTTTTTAAGATATGTTTTTACTTTTTACAAAATTGTCCAGTGTGCAAATACTTTTATAATTAAAAATGTGAAAAAAATAGAAATTTTACAGAATTAAATGTCATGACCAAAGACAAACAGATAGGAAGAGAGATCCTAGAGGATGGACCTAGAGCAGAAGACTTGGCAATCAGCACACTGTGACCCCTGCAGACAGCATGTGAGCAGTGTCCACCTACCTCCTGTGCTGAGAGTGACTTCTCTTTCTGAAAGCCCCAAAGTGGTTCATCAGATGACCTTTGTTTGTCATCAGACAAATTCTTGCTCCACACTATCTCTGATTTATTTGCCTCAGTCCCCTTTTAGTTGTAAATGGAATTAATAGCAAACGTGCCACAGAAATTTGTTTTAAGATCAAATGAGAAAAGTGCCAGGCACATGATATAAACTCAATTCACATTATTTTCACATGATTTTTTTTCACAAGCCATTTCCCCTATACCTTGAAAAATATGAAGTTAAATTATAAAGTAGTTTTACTATCAAATACATGGTAATACTGGAAGGCTATTCTGCCCAGGTGATTTTCTAATTGATATACATTGTACAACCCTAGGTTTCAGGCTTTGATGGTTTTGAGACTAACTTTAGGATAATGCATGCAAGCAAATTTATGTAATTTTTAATTAAGGGACTCAAGTAGAGTACACAAGATTTTCAAGTATGACCATTGAGATTCAATGAATTGAAAAGTAAATCTTACAGGATGTCCTATGGTACCATCAATTTGAGTTTTTTAAAAACCAGTGGAGATGTTTCAGGGATACAAATTTCCCATGGAAAAAAACACAATCACTGCAGGAAGAAGGTTCTAGCATTCCCAGTTCTCCTCATCTCTGTTGCTGGAGAGTGGAGTAAGAAACCTTCACAGGACATCCACTCACTAGCCTGGCAAAGCAGCACTGAAGTTAATACCAGCCTTGTTCCTACATGTCTGTGTATTCTGTTTTTACATCATTCATAAAGATAAAACGTGTTGATTGCAAGTCTACTATGTACCAGATCTGTCATAGAAGATAGCAGAACCAACAAGATGCACAAGCTCACCCCTTCAAGGAGCTTACGTTCAAACACAGGAAACCAAACAATGCATGAGTAAGTAAGAAATAAACCAGTTAATATAATTAGTTATGTAAACTAAGCAGGATGATGTGAAGAAGAAAGTTGTGTAGAGACACAGAGGCAGTGTAATGTAGCCTTGATATTTAGGGAATACCTCTTTCTTAAGAGGCCCATTTGAGCTCAATTTTAATAAAGAAAATGAAATAATCATTTGAAGATTCAGAGGGAAATTTCCATGAAAGAAAAGAGTAAGTTAAAATGCTGGAAAGGGAATCAATTTTGTTCTTAGAAGAATGAAACGAAGACCTGGATTACTGGACCCAGGGAATGAAAAGGAGAGTAGCAAGAGGTAAGGTCAGAGGAGTAGGCAGACCTTAGAATGGGGAAGAATTGCAAGTCATGATACAGAGTTTGAACTCATTCTAAGTTCACAGGAAGCTATTGGAGGGTTCTAGGCATTGGGAATGTGTCATCCACTGTTTTAAAAAGTAAAATTCTCCATGAAAATTCAATGCATTAGCACTCTGACTAAACATTTTTATATGAATGAATGGTACTTCAAATTAAAATACAAATGTATAAAAGACAAATTTGCAAACATTGAAATGAAAACTTACAGTTTCAGAACAAATGGAAAATTCAACATTCATTATATTACATGCAAAAAAAAAAATTTAAAGAAAACACCAACTAGGGTAGACTTTCAAGTTTTCTTTGACAAGTTATTCATCTCAGAAAGGCTTTAAGCCTCAGAATCAAATGAAACCCTGCCTCTCATGACATTCTTCTCCTTACCCCTATCTGGATGAAAGAGCTGCAAATCACACTCTCCTTTTAAAATGTCTAGGCTTAGAAGCAGGTCAAATTGTATGTTTATACCTTCACATTTCACCAGACTATCCCAACACTGTGAGACACAGGGATTTGAGACCATCAACATCTGCAATGATACTTTCTGAGTTCTCTGCTAATAGACACAACCATACTTTACCCCATACATTCACTATGAAAACTATTCTCAAAAAATTACTATATGCTCAGGAAACAATTCTAAACTGAACCCTACCTGTGTTTCCTTTAGACAAGATAAAGGTTCCCATGAAATCTTGCCTGATTTAAGTCTCATTTACAGCCATGCCCTGTAATTTGTAACTTGTTATTTGAAAGAGTGCTGACTTCATTTATGTATAATTTATTTATATGTTCCTTTTGTCCAGAAAGGACTTCTAAGAACATATACAATGAAAAACATGCCATTAAGCAAAGACTAAATTTTAAAAAGAGAAGGAAAACAAGGCAAAGAGGAAGTAAGAATGGAAAAGTAAAATGGCACCAAAATGAGTTACAAAGAAAATAAATACCACTAACCTTAGTGGAGGGAGGGTTCACAGATTGGCTCCGAGATTTGCAGAGAATGGCATTTATTCAGTTACATAATTCTTCATGTCTTAAGATAAAAACATCTAGTTTCTCAAGGGGAGCAATAACTCTTTCTGGTTCTGAGACTAGAGCAAAATCTATTCTGCAGACTCTCATAAAAGACACTTTAATACACTGAACAACATACTCAATAACATTTTTACTGTAAATGTAAGCTCCTTGGCATTGTTTTTTTTTTTTTATAAGGAATGGATGAATAAAGTTTCAATGCATATACATGTTGCAATAACAACATTTATTATTTTAAACTTCTTTTACACTGAGAATGAATAAATAAGTAGTTTAGAATGGGATTGCTAGGGTTTGGAAATAATGTCCATGAATGGTATTCAGTTTCTCAGTGCTCCTTACTAGGACTGACACATAAGTGAAGAAAGGTGAGATGATGTAATTATATACTTGTTTAAGTGGGACTGATTCTAAGGGAGAAATGGTCATGGTGTGAACAGGTATGTGGGATAGAAAACATACTTCCTTAAGTTTCTATTATTAGTGTATGGGAAAATCCTGGCTCTGAAATAGAGAACATAGAAAAATGCCCTCAGGGTGCTTAAGCCAACATTTTCCTTGTAAAAGAGTTTCTGAATTAAAAAAAAAAAAAGAATAACAATTTTGCATATACTTTCTAGGTCAAGAACTGCTTTAAAATTCAGATTTAAACCAGCAAAAAATCACTTACATCCTAAAGTGGCAAGCCTCAGCTCTCAGCCCACCCTGGCTTTAGAAAAATATTGACACTGAGATTCTATGGCAGGGAAAAAATGTCTCAGGAATTTAAATTCTCTCAGTATGCCAGTTTGAAAAATAAAAGCGTTGGCAAGTTATAGGAGCCTATGTGTGGAAAGTATTCTGTGTAAATAAAAGAGCAAAAGTAACATTACTGGTTTTAGGATTGAAATGGTGATGGATATGAAGTGGTGCCAATAGGACTGGTAAAGATATTAGCAAGTGTATCAGTGGCAACTAACAGGGACTGTTGGAGGCATCCTTGGCAATGACCATGATATTGGCACAAGGCAAGGATAAAGAATTTTCCTCCACTGGCTATCTTAAGCCTTTGCCTTGAGCAGCAACATCAAGAATTCAAGAACTGGGAGGCACAGAGAAGAAAAAGTAGCAGGAATAAAGTCAATCAGATCTTGAATTTGGGAGTACAGAGTGAGTTATCTATGTACTAGCATCTTCCCCATGAAATGTAAGCAGAGAAGATTAAAAAAATTAAAAAAAAAGAAAAGAAAAAATAAAGGAAAAAAAAAACACCAAAAAAATGGATCACCTACTGAGATAGTTAAATGGAGAAGCACAAAGTTTAGGCAAAAATAAACTTTTGGATGCATTCGATTATGTTCCCAATGGGTTCTTAAAAACTAGTTTTCATTATGTAAAATTTACGTGTCATAAACATACATTTTGGCTTCTTCCAAAAAAATCAGATTTGGCAATGTCAGACTCCCAGTTTTTCACTCACAGCACCAAAGAAGGTTTCTTTTTCTAACACCTGAGACAAGTTATCTTTAAGCTTGATCAATGTTTCTTTCCAGAAGCCAGGATACCTATTTTGTTCATTTATATCACTTGCTTCGTTCCTACGGTTATTTGCATTTCCAACCCACCCCTCCCCATTCCTGGGAAATGAATTATTTTTTTATTTTTATTAATGTTTCAGTCATGAGAATATTCCTTACAGATATCCAACTCTAGGGACCTTAACTGGCCAAAAACATCACTGTCACACTTTAAATCCGCCACACATTTCTTACTAGCTATCTCTAGTGAATGACTGAGCACACAGGGATCTTGAAACGGGTTTATTACTGAAAGACCTACAGTTCTGGTAGCTGGCTTTGGCTCCAGGACACCCTGGTGATCTTGTTGAAATTTCTTAGATTGCAGTAGGAACTAAGATTTTCCTCTCCATTTTCCTTTCACCTCTGAGGTCAGAGGAGTGGATAAAAGGACTCAACCACAGGAAGTTGTGAAGATGATTAATAGAACTTGATGTCCCAGGGAGGAAAAATAAATGGCAGCCAATAAAGGTTAAAAAAAAATGGAACAAGAATGGAGGATGAGTAAACTGAGAACAGTTGTCACCATAAAAAATGATCATTTTTTGCTCCTGAGCCCATTTTCAGATCTAGAACCCACTGAACAAAAGTTCAAGTCTCTAGGAATAAAGATCTGACAACACCAATGCAAGTGTATAACATGATAATTCTCTAAAGAAATCTACATATGACCATTTACTGAAGTATCCCAGAAAAAGGGAAATAACCACTTTTTTGTGACTGTTAGACAAAGGTTCCAAATTGACTCTGATGCCTGAAAGTTCTAAGTTGCTTCAGAGCCTTTCTGTTGAAAGTGAAAATCTTTGGGAAGTAACTAATGAAGGAACACTTGTCTAAATGCCAGCTCAAATCAGGCGTCATTTCCTCAAATCAGGGACTCAAATCAGGGGTCATTTCCTCAGTACCAGAAGAACTATTTGGTTTTGCTATGCATGGCCATGCAAGTCCCTAGTTTTTGTAGTAAAAGCTATCATATTAGGAAAGGTCATATGGAAACCTTTGAAACTGTCCACCCTTCACTCATCTACCTTTAGCCAAGATAGTATATAAGAATCAAAATTATATTCCATGGGTTATGTCAGAGATGGGCACTACCATTAGACACTAAGTATATAAGAGTTTTGCCCCATATTTTATCCTCATTTGCTTCACCAATCTGGCCCCTGAAGAAATGGGATGGATGTGGACAATAGATGTAGACTCTATCAGATTTAATAAAGTTGTAATGTTGTAGCAGTTGTGGACATGGTATCATTGCTAGTGAAAATTATGAAAGCCTCAGGTAGGATTGATGCATGTTAATTTGGCAAATGTATTTTTACCATTATGATTAAGAATAAGGTTAAAAATAGTTGGCATTCATATGGACTGGATACTAGTTTACATTTATGCTCTTATCTCAGGGCAATCATAACTATTCCATCTTCTATCCTATTATAGTCTGAAAAGACCTGTACTATCTGGACATTTCACAGAATATCTCAGTCGACTATTGCATTGGTGGACATCATGTTGATTGTGCAAGATGAGCAATTTATGGCTAGTATGCTAGAAATCATATAAGAAACAACCCCAAAGAAGTTTCAGAGAAGTTTCACTACAGTGAACTTTTTACATGTCCAGGTATCATAATCATGCTGAGTTTCTGTCATGGTCATTGTCATCATTATCATCATCATCATCTACTTCTTTCCCAAGTGCTTGATAAGCATCTTTAGTTCTGGAGCCAACATATTCTATAGCTTGGAATTTTGCTCTGTCCCGTATACCCTTATGAAACTAAGTCTTCTAGAGTTAGGCAGTCCTGGGGTAGGAAAGGATTATGTAGTAGGCCCTGGTCTTAGTGCAGTTATCCCTGTAACTTGCATCATGTGATCTGGCAGACCTTATGGTGTCAGACATATCAGTAGTAGGAAAAATACAGTGTGGAGTTTGCAGCTAGCTATGGTGGAAAATCTAATGCAGGCCACTGGAATTATGGAACAAAGCTAAGTATCCAGAGGATAATAACAATATGCCTTTTGAGAAGCAACTCTTGACATTTTTATGGGAGCTGGTAGAAAATAAATAATTGACCAATGGGATTCCAAGTGAATATATGTTCAGAACTGCTCATTGTAAATTGGTTTCTGTCAGACCTGCCAAGTCCTAAAGTCCTTAAACATACCTGGCAACAAGAGTCTATCACAAGATGGTAATAGCACATCTGTTCAAGCTGGATCAGAATGGCCACAGTGGTGTACACTAAGAATACATATTAACATCAAAATTATGGACTCTGATTTCTAAGACAAATTCATCTGTTTATTCCTCCAACTCTCCCACATTTCATCAACAGAATCCAACACTGAGCTCCAGATAGGCGCTCCCTAAGAAGGCTAATTAGCAAGTAGGTAGCAAATTGGCTGCACCAGGCCCCTTCCATTCTGGAAGAGTCTATAAGCTAATTATTTTGAGGTGCATTTTCTCTTCCTCTCTGCAGAGCCTCAACCAATACTACTACTAAGAAACTTATGGAATTTATATAAATGGAATCCACGTGGCCTAGTACTTGTCCAGGGGATTCACTTCACAGTGAAAGAAGTGTGAGAGTGAGCCAATGTCCAGAAGATCCACTGGTCAAATCTTGTTGCATATAATTAGAAGCAGACAGCTGTCTACAATGCTGTAACAGGCTTCTAAAGGTTTAACTGAAGGAACCACCCTGGAGAGATGATGCTTTATCTTCCAGATGGTATGTTCATTAAACCAGAGACTGTGGTATAGAGTAATGGGACAGGCTATATTGGCAATGACCAAACAGACTCCATTTTACCCTGAGACTACATATCATGTAAGAAATGCTTCTCCCATGGGAAAGCCTAGCCTCTACCCATTAATAGTTACCTAGCATAGCATACTTGGCCACCACACAAAATAGCAATTCTTGTACAATGTAAAATTGTTCTCTTTGGTTTCCATTTTTCTTGGGCAATGTACCTTGTAAGAGATTGATTGTCTAGATGTTAGTAACCATTCAATAACTTGTACTGAACGAGGGTCATTTTCACCCACTTCCTTTCTGCTTGCTTGCTGCTATGCCAACCTGAAAAGTCCCATGGGAAATACCAATGTACCTATTGCGTTGTCTCACTAACTGCCCAATTCAGCTTCTGTACCTGCTTGCTTGCAGCTAGGTCAACCCAGATGTAGTTTTTGCCTTTAAATGTCCTTAAATGCTGGGGTTGTGGCTCAGCGGTAGAGAGCTCACCTAGCACGTGCGCGGCCTGAGTTCGATCCTCAGCACCACGTACAAATAAACGCACAGTACAACTAAAGGAATAAATAAATATTTAAAAAAAAAATGTCCTTAAATGCTCAGGGGCTGTTCCTTGCAGAGACAGTTATGGGTTCTTCGGGGAGCAGTAGTCACCCTGCCAGCTAAATAAAAACTCTTCAGTTTGGACAAAAACTGGGACTTGGCGTGTTTTCTGAGCAACATGCCCCACAACAATAGCATTGTTTTCATGGTGGGAATGATATACAAATCCTTCTATCAAAGGCGGAAGCAGGAGTGATCCCACTTATTATTTCTTCCAAAGACCCACTGGAGGATTTTGTGCTTCCTGATTCCAACACTCTGGGCTCTTGCGTGGTCAACAACCCAGCCCCAGTGGGGAACACTCTTGTTAAGAGACACACAAGTGGGCTACTGAGCTCTAAGTTATGGCTGCTGCCTGGGCTTTGAATTTCCTGTGTCAAAGGACTAACTGGGAACAAGAAGAGCTCATTTTGCTGACAGGGGTGATGACTCCAATCAGCAGTACATCCAGCTGCTTCTGCACTACGAGGACAGGGAATGTGCAGAAATTAGGCATTCTACTTGACTGTCTCCTAATACACATTTGCTCCATTGTTACTGTGAACAGACATATACAGCAATCCTAATCTGACAAGAATATTATCAAAAAACCTTCACTGATTTGAGAAAAAGCAAATATGATAATGACCTGTACAGTTACAGTGGAACTGATCTCTGGTCTCTTCCTCACTCCTATTGCTCTCTGGACTTATTGAAGTATTTACACCTAATAAGCATTTGCTCTGTAGCTAAAACACACTTTCCTGAGATATTGGGAAAATTGTTTTCTCTCCTCTTTTTGTTTTTATCCAAAAATCATCATAGAGTTTCCACGACTACCCTCTTTAAAATATCATTACATCTCTATACTTCTTTCAGCCTTTATTTTTCTCCATAGTAATAATCACCTAAAATACAAAATAACTAATGTATTTATTTATTTCTGTCCCAAAATCAAATTTATGCTTTACAATGACTGAAATTTTTGTCTGTTTGTACACTGCCATATCGCCATACCACCGCAACAGTACCTGGTACACTGCAGAAGACATTGTTGAATGAGTCAATGAAAAGTTCTCATCACAGGCACTAAATATAATGGGAAAACAACATAGACAGAACATGAATTACATAGATTATGGCATAAGTGGCAGTGAGAAAATATCATCACTATCATCATGACATCTAACATTTATTGACTTTTAAACATGTTCTAGAAAACCTGTACCCTGTTTTACATGCATTGTCTTACTTAATCCTTCCAACTCCATTACATGGGTATTAGTATTATTTCCATATTCTCTATGGAATAATATCTTCACTTTAGAAAGATACAGGTGATAATTGGCAGAAGTGTTATTCAAACTGGATCTGATTTCGAAGACTGGATTCATAGCCTGGGCTCTCTGTAGTGAACACAGGAATCAGAAAACAGTTTTAAAGCTTTTCAGTGCACCAAAGAAATAGAAAAGGATAGAGAAATATTAAAATAATTCAGCAATGAGGTGAAGATATTTCCTAGTAAAAGAAAGTATGTCTTAACAAAAATGTAGGTATGTCTTAAGTGGTCAGAGAAAAATATAGAACCCTGTGAAAGAAAAAGAAAACTAAACTATGTACTACATATACGTAATTGTCTTCATTCAAAATTGGTTTCTAAAACCAATTTTAGTAGAAGTTTAATTAACATTATATTACAGCAACAGAGCACAATCATCAGACAGGTACTAGCAATACTTAAGTTCAGTAAGGAAAATAGAAATGCCATACATAAATAAAGATAATAATACATATTGTAGAACACTGTGTTGAATGTTCAAGTTAATAGATCAAGTCCATCCTGTTCAACCACACTTACACACACAGGCACACACCAAATGGAAGATCATTGTGCTTTTCACAATTTTTTTCCTGTGAGGTCTGAGACCCAGATGCAAGGCGTCATAGAAAAGTCTGCTGTCTCAGAAGCAGAGAGCTACATATTCTGAGTTTCTTTTAAAACATTCAAATTTCAAGGACAGTTTTTCTGTTATATTGAATGGAAAGCAGAAAACTCTACAGAAAAGCAGCAAATCATCAGAGAACCACAGATCTGGAAAGCACTTACGTCAAGGATAAGAAACAATGGTAGATATATGTATTGTGTGTAGAATAATCTTAGTTAATGTGAGAGTAGAAAATGCATTTCCTTTTGAAAAGTTTCAATGTATTCATTGTTTTCATCCATATGTTCACATTCATTGAAAGAACTTTTCACTAGCTGAAAAAATGTAGAAAGCCTTTATTATGTTTTGAAATGTATTAGAATTTTAATTTTACCACACTGCTAGCTTATTCATTCATGCAGTTCTACACACACACACACACACACACACACACACACACACATTCACACATTATTTGAAAACCTCTTGACTAGTAGATATTGTAATGTTTTGATGCAAAGATAAATAAGAATTTTCTTTGTCCTGAAATTGAAGGAGTAGAAATAGTAGACTGCATATTGCAAAGCCATATGAGAGATTATGTGGGAATAAACAGAATCAGGGTCCTCATTGAAAACCTACTGATTTTAAAGGAAGGATTCACAATATTAATTGTCAATTTGGAAGAGTGAGAGTTATTAGAAAGCATATAATAGTCCATAGTGTCTTGAGGCACCGAAAGATTACAGCAAGACATTCAATATGGCCATAGCACAGGACACCAAATTGAAGCAAGAGGTTTAAGTTGTTTTGGAAACTGAGGTGTTTGCATCAAGTAACAGAAAAAAGACAGAGAACACTTTGAATAAGAACAGGAGTTGTATGCTGGATGTACTAGAGTTATTGGAGATGGAAACTGGAGATATAACATGTTACAGGTTAGACAAACAAAAATCTGGTCTAAACCCATGTTGTGCAAACTAAAAGGCATGCATGATAAATGCATTTTTTAAAAAGTATTTATTTATTTTAGTTGTACACAATGTCTTTATTCTTACATGGTGCTAAGGATCGAACCCGGGCCGTGCACATGCTAGGCAAGTGCTCTACCGCTGAGCCACAACCCCAGCCCCCGATAAATGCATTTCACACTAGATGTGATCTTTACTTTGTTATTTGTTATCAGCAACAGTGACACCAGGCAGATGCTACCCATGACATTCATAAGCATATTTATTGCTTGATGTCCTTCACTCTTTAATTACATATGTTAACAGTACAGTTTCTTCAGGCACTTAAGTTTGTGAGCTCTGGTTCAAATTTAAAAGTGGCAGAAGAGTCAGAGAAAAGAGGTCACAAGACTTCTTCTTATTAAATAGCTGATTTAATAACAATAGAATCTCTGTGGTTCTTTCTTTCATCCTTAATAAACACATTAAAGGTTTTCATATTTTTAATAACAATTTTTAATAATATTTGAATTATGAATGGCCATGACTTTAAGACCACTTTTAATTATAAGGATTTTAATGGCTATTGCTTATCACAGTGTTATATATTTCTTGAAGATTATCAATAGTTAAACTTGATTCTTGGGCTCATTATTGATATGTCTTCATCCTATACAAACTACTTAGCATTTAACTTGTAAGTCACATTCTCTGGCAAATAATTATTAGGAGAAGCACAGAAAGATGTGTCACAATCAATGAGCCAATTTCATTTCAGGCAGTGAAATTCAAAAGGGAGAAATTAGTCTACAGTTTGAAGAAAGAAATGGAAAGCCTGATGCAAGCTTATTTTATGATAACTATTTTGTCTTTCACAGTAAGGAAGAGTTGAGAACTATGGAGGTTATCATGAAATGCACAAAATTTCATTTATCATGCATGCCTTTCTTTAGAGATATTGATTTTGATGGAGAAATTTCACAGTGTATTTTGAGACCAAAATCTTCCCCAAATAGCTTAGTCTATCAATTCAAAGACAGAGTGAAATGAAAAAAATGCTGTAATTCTTTGTGTGATCTCTAAACTGACAAAACAATTACCCAGTTATTTTCTGCTGTGAGACCCTCAGTCAATGGCAAAAGTTATTTGGACTTATGTTTTGTTCTTTTATTAGAAAAAAAGTAGATCTTTATTTCTATTAAGGTCATTGCCTTTAACAAATCATAATATTAATAAATAGAGAATAGGTTCATTAACATATAAAGTAGCTTCACCCGCATTCCCTTGTAAATTATGGAAACTCAACCCAGGTCTGATAACCCTACAGATAAACATCACTTAGCCATTGCTGAGTTGAAAAAAGAAATAAAAAGAACAAATTTTAAAAAAAGATTTAGTATTATAAAAAAAAAAGATATTTTAGAAAAGAAAAAAATTTGACTTTTCACCAAACACAAGTGAAAATAGCATTTTAACATAAATCATGTTGTTAATTATATACATTATTTGCTAAATTGCAAATCATTATTGTGAGGACATATGAAAATTATAATTTAAAAAAAAGAATGTGGTAGCTGGGAGCTAATAACACAATATAATATACTTTGACAAAATTAAATGCTTTTAAAGGTTTAATCAGGTTGACTTCCTACAGTTAAAAATGAATATTTATTAATTGAGTTATTAATATACAATCAGTTTCTAACAATTTGCTCATAGGCTTTGTTTACACGATTGTTTTTTCTTTAATAAAATAACTGATTAAAATTTTAATTTCACTTTATGTAGATAAGAGTTAAGATGACAGAAATCTACCATTTTCACACTAGAAAAGAATTGTAATTTTACAACTAAAGAAACTGGCATCCAATCGCCAGGATATTGATACTTAATATTTACTGAAGGTTTTCTCTGTTGCCTGGTACTTAAACATGTACTATTTCATTTAAGCTTCACACCAATTTGTGATCCAGCACCATTACAATTTCTACTTTGCACAGTAGGAAATTGAGGTTCAGAGAATTTAAGAAAACTACTAAAACCCACAACACTTAACTTTGGTCAGATTTAATATTACTATTCAGTTATTATCAAAATATACATAGTTAACTAAAAAGCCTAAAAACTTAAATGAGTATACCTCACGCCCTCATAGCTCACAATAAAAAGGATTCAGTAGCATGAGAAGAGTATAAAAAATGTTGACATTTGAAATCTCTCTCACAAATAATTTTTTAAGTCTTTACCAATATGTAGTGCTATAACGACTTGTGAATGGTGACAAAGTTTTTACTTGAAACTGATTAATATTTGACCATGTGCTTAGTGATCCCATGGACTAATTAACTAATTGGATATAAAGAGTTTAATTCTTTTGGGGGGCTAGGAGGCTACCAGTGATTGAGCTCAGAGGTACTCAACCACTTAGCCACATCCCCAGCCCTTTTTAGTATTTTATTTAGAGACAGGGTCTCACTGAGTTGCTTAGCACATCACTGTTGCTGAGGCTGGCTTTGTACTTGCAGTCCTCCTGCCTCAGCCTCCTGAGCCTCTGGGATTACTGGCATGTGCCACAGCACCCAGCTAAGAGTTTGTTTATGGACCTATTTTCTATGTCTTATGACAGGATCATTTTCAAATGAGAAAATTCATTTCCTTTTTAGTTTTTTATTTCAAAAATTTTAACAGTTTTATTAAGGTATAGTTGATATTTTTAAACTGTGCTTGTTTAATAATAAACTTGGAAATATGCATTTACTCATGATACTATTAAACACAATCAAGATATGACACATGTCCATTACCTCCAAGAGGATCCTCATGTTCCTTTGTTGGTTTGTGTGTCTATGTGCTAAGAACATATAACATGAAATCTATCCTTTTAAGTGAATAATATCATATTACTAATTAGAGACAGTGTGTTATATAACAGGTCTACAGAACTTATTCATCTTTTACAACTGAAATTTTAGGCCCACTGATCAAGGGCTCCCTATTTTATTCTTCCCTGTATATCAGCCCCTGGAAACCAATATTCTATTTGTTTCTATCACTTTGACTATTTTAGATACCTCCTATAAGAGGAATCATGATGGATTTGTCCTTCTCTGACTTTTACCTTAATATAATGTCTTCCAGTTTCATCATGTTGTTGCAAATGATAAGATTCCTTCTTTTGGTTTTTGTTTTAGACTGATAACACTGGGGGTAGGGGACACTTTGTTTACCCATTCATCTGTATATGGACATTTGGATTATTCCCATTATCTTGACTATTTGTGAGTAATGACATAATGAACATAGACTTTCTCATATCTCTTTGAGATCCTAATTTCATTTCTTTCAGATATGTACACCTCCATTCTGTTTCCCAGAGGTTGTTCTTTTACATTTTCACCAATCATAGAGAAGGGTTTAATTTCTTGTTCTTTTATTTTGCATTCAATCAATATTTTTGCTGCTTATTTCTCTGTCTTATTTTTAATTTAACTCACATAGTTACACAAATACAAGACATGAAAATTGTGTCAGTGAGGCAGGTATTATTGGATCTCATGGGTCATAAGGTCCTTGAGAAGAAACTGGCAGCCTCACAGTGGGCATCTTCCACAGATTCCTCTCCCTCTGGAACTCATTCAAAGCTTAGGTGTTACTCAGTGAATGGGAAGAGCAGCATACTGAAATGTGCAAGAAATTACCACCACAGTCTAAAGAGCCTCAACAGTTGCTGTCCTCTTGTTAACAGATGCATTGTGTAAGGTACAGAGATGAGTCTTTTACTTTATAGAGAAAATACCTTGACACACCCCAGACTTCAGGTCCCCAGGATCAAGACAACATGTCAGCCTTTGAAATTTTTTTAATGAGTTTCTCTCTTTTCTCTAAAGATTATTCAGGTATTTCCTGTTTCCTGCTTACCAGATCCAGTGAATCCTGGATGAAAGAAAACTACAGATGAAACAACATACTCTATTTTACTGCTCTCAAAGAACAGAATTAAAATGTGAAAAAATAAAAGAAAGAATGTTAGTGTATTGACTTTAATACAACAGAAAGAGATCAGCCATTGATTTCATACCTTACTTTAATGGGTTTTCTAAATAAACCAGGATGAATATTGTCCAGGTGTCAGAAAAACATGTTTAGTATGGTGAACTGGCTTGACTAAAATATTCTGCTTATTTCTGGAAAATGGAAATCAATAGATAGTGCCCATAGCTAATTTAGGTCTTTCAAACCTAAGATAGGTTGAAAAGAATATATGGTATAACTGATGACTGCATTCTGATTTGGGCTGCATTTATATTATAATGTCAGGTAATTTCTACACAGGTGATGGTGTTCACCAAGAAGTGTTCTCCAATTATCCCCCTTAAGCAATGCACACAAAAATTAGTAGGATTTAATGGGAACTTCAATTCAGTGGTCTTCCTTCTTTGCTTTCCCTACCCTCTTCTCCCCTTCCTCCCCCCTCCTGCAGTTTCTTTCTTTCTTTCTTTCTTTTTCTTTCTTTCTTTAAATCTTTCTCTTTCTCTGTGGTGTTAGAAGTTTTCTTAGTTCAAACTAATATGTGGCCCAAAGTCACCAGACTAATATCTCCTAGTTTCCTTTTAACTTTAAAATTATAGCTATAATTTCCATGACATTTTTACTACATGTAAAGTATAATAATAAGCTAATTCTTTAATCCCTCATAAATTTAGCTGTTAAAAAATTTCCAAAAGAAATTTTCTAAAATATTTCTCTAAATATGATTGTTATTTACATAAATTCAAAGTCACCAGTGGTGATTATTTTCAAAGATAAAAACTCAGCATAGCTATTTTATTTCAGTTTAAAAGGGTCTGTGATATCATCTTCTTATCTAGTCTCTGAAAAAAAAGTCAGAATTATAAATAAAACCACATGTGATTTCTGAAGAAGTCAGATATGCTTATAATCAAGTGAATCACAGAACACAGATATATATGTACATATACACACAAATATATATGTATGTGTATATATAACTATATATGTACATATACATGAACACACATACCTTCATTATACCTGATTTTCCTAATATGTATAAAATGTAGAAACCACTGAAATGGAATGAATTATACTCCAGTTTTGCCAGGCTCATTCTTTTATCACTCATAAACTTGAATCTTACATTAATTTAAAAAATGTGTTAAAAATATTTTAAATATCATACCATCCTTTATATAAATATATAGGAAATAATCCATAACTTTATAAATTACAATCTAATGAAACCTAGTACCTAGATGATTTTCCAGGTAAACAAATATACTTCTACTAAACAGAAGCTCTGGCTACTCTAAGCATAGCATCATTTTTGTAAATTAAATGTTTCAATAATCATATCCAATATATGTCGTATGTAATCCATCAAAAATCATGCAAAAATATGTAAATAAACTTTGTAATAACTCACCATTACCATTATGTAGGAACTGCCCATTCCATATTTTCTTCCCATTTCCACTTTTGTGAGTTAGCAAGAATCTATTTTGAGCAGACCAAAGATATCTCAGATTATATATAGAATAAGCAGGCACATGACATAAATGAGATATTTCCTCTCTATAGAATAATGTGTCCCATTTATAGTAATTCTTAAGATCAACTTCCTTTTCATATTTAGCAAAATTTTTAACAAATTTTCAGATGGCTCCAAATACATTATAGCATATTGGAAAGGACATGTGAGGACAGAAATAAGGATTGGAATAAAATGTTTATAGTGTCTTGACAAATACATTATTTAAACAATTAACCTTTTACCAGGTAAATATGCAATATCAGGTTTACCAATTTGTTATGGAATAGTTATTAGGTTATTATTATTGTGTTTTTGCTCATGACCTATACTTTTGGATTATCTACTCTTTAGTCTTATAACCAACTTTTTTAGTTATCAAAATGCCATAACTTTAAGCTGTCTTATGTATGATATTCCTGATTGCATGTACCAAATTCATAATGAACAATGAGTTATAGGTTGCAAAGGAGGATTTATTTTTGCACCTGACTATAAATATTTGCTCACAAGTTAAACACACATACGAGTGCTAAATCACATTCTTTGGTTTTAATGTAAAATTGGAATATAAAGTGTTTTTCATGAAAAAGTTATACAATTTAAGAAAAACAATTAGAAAGTAAAAATATGCAACTGAGAGGCCAAATTCATTTACATATAAATGGATTTATTTATACTTATATAAAATATAAGTATTTTACATTTACTATTAAAATAATTAAGTTGGAATAATGAATTTAATGCTCTTTTAAAACTGATGACAGCAGAAACAACATCTGTTTTGCTCACTTCTACATACTGGCTACCCCATCAAGTATGTGACATCTAATGGGACTTAAATAAATATAAATATCAATCTTGTTACTAACATCACATTTTGAAAAATAACAAATATTAAAAATACATTAAAATAAATGCACATGACTGAAAGAAATCACCACTGATAATCTTTCACTTAAGTTATTTCTGTGGGTTGAAGTTAAAGAAGAAAAAAAGTGGTCTAAGTAGGATTTAGAAAGCACAATGGGAAGCCGGGCGCGGTGGCGCACGCCTGTAATCCCAGCACTTTGGGAGGCTGAGGCAGGAGGATCGCGAGTTCAAAGCCAGCCTCAGCAATGGCGAGGCACTTAGCAACTCAGTGAGACCCTGTCTCTAATAAAATACAAAAAAATGGGCTGGGGATGTGGCCCAGCGGTCTAGTGCCGCTGAGTTCAATCCCCGGTACCAAAAAAAAAAAAAAAAAGAAAAGAAAGCATAATGGGAAATGCAATTTGAACATGCCATATAAAACAGTAATCATAACATCTAATTTTAACCTGGGTGTGGTGGCACACGCCTGTAATTCCCATACCTTGGGAGGCTGAGGCAGGAGGATCTCGAGTTCAAAGCCCGCCTCAGCAATGGCGAGGCACTTACCAACTCAGGGAGACCTGTCTCTAAATAAAATAGGGCTGGTGATGTGGCTCAGTGGTTGAGTGCCCCTGAGTTCAATCCCCCATACCAAAATAAATAAATAAATAAATAAATAAATAAATAAAAAAAATCTAATTTTAAGGTTAAAGTCAGAATTAATTGAACCAATAGCATAATATATCTGGTATGACGGAAACAGACCTAATGGACTCTGAAATCCTTGTGCTGTTTGAAAGTATGAATTACAAAGTTGATTACATTATTTTTAGGTCAGCATGTTCAAAATCCTAGTTAACTTATAATAAATAAAAATATAATGAATATTTTCTATTTTTAAATTAAAAAATAAAGAGGAAATGTCAAAGGAGAGGTAATATTTAAAGCCAGAGGACTGGCTGTGATCTCCAGAGGGATGTGTTCACAGAGAAAACTAGTCTGAACTCTGTAGCATTAAGAGTAAAAGAGAGCAGGAAGTGGTGAAGAGGATGAGAAGGACTTTGGTTTACCGGGAGGAAAAACCATAATGTATGTTCTGAAGCCAAAGGAAAAAAGTGTCATGAGAAGAGAATGGTATGTTTTTTAAATGCTGCAGATAGGTCAGATAAAATGAGGACTGGGAATAGACCACTGGGCTTGTCAATGTGGTTCATTAGTGAACTTGGAAGAACAATTTTGGTAGAGTGTTTGGGGGTAACCTGATTGGAGTGTGTTTCAGAGAAAAGACAAAGAAGTGTGGACACAGCAAGTAAAGACAAAGATTTTGATAAGTTTTCCTGCAATGTAAAAGAAAAAATGGCATGAGAGCTGGTGAGGAAAGAAAATATTTCAGACTGAAGAAATAACAAAATATTTGCACACTGATCCAATAGCTAGGAAAAAGAAAAGAAAATATTAAAAATGATGGTGAGAGGAGGATCTCTGGAACAATGAAATGGAAGAGGTGATGGAAGATAGGATTAATCAATGAGTGAAGGGGCTATCTTTAAAATAAATCACTAAGAGTTCATATTAATGAGTAAGATGGTTGGAGTATGAATGTGCTAACACTGGTAAATGGTTAGATGTAGTAGTGACTTTCTGTGAAAGTTTGCTAATGATTGTTACAGTTTTCTCAATGAAGTACTAAAGATAATGAATTTAAAGTGAGACAAGTAAACTCAGTTGTGCATTTTCCTCCAACCTTATGTTGCATGGTTGTAAGCCTGGTATAGGAGAAAAGTTTAATTAAACATGATTTCTGTTTTGCCAATGGAATAAAATAAAGCAAGAGTAACATAAAAAAAAGAAATAGAGAGTATATAAAAGGAACTAAAATCAGAGACCATGATTTTAATTTTGATATATGGAAAAGTTATCAGGAGGGCAAATGACAGTATAATAGTGCCAATTGAGCAGAACAGAGGTACTGGTTAGATATCAAGAGACTTGATTCCCAGGTAGTGATTGTGAAATGTAAAAAGAGGAGGATGTGGTTAGAAAGTGAACATATGCATGCCTTATCATTTGGAGTTGTTAAATTATGGTAAGACGGCATCTCTAGGACTTTCCCATGGAAATGAATGATTGAGGTAGGATGGAACACAAAACCAATGGAGGAAGGGAAGTCAAACCAGAGAGACCAGGTATTAGATAGATTTCCCATACATTTCCTTTTCAAATGGTCAAAATTAAGTCACAAGCAGAATTATAATTCTTGAAAAGTAAATGTCATTTACTATCATAGGTTCTAATAAGAAAAATGATTGAAATAAAATGGGTGTGCCCTAATTTCATCTAATTTAGCCTTGTTGAATAAAAGGCTGACCAAATAGTTGCATTACTTGTGGTTCTTATTTTTAAGTGGTACTCAAAGGAACCCTATGGATTTGCAGATTAATGCCCCCCAAATATGTACAACTTAGAATTAGTATTGACAAATAATAAGAAACAGAAAGCCTTACTCCATGCTATAAATGGAGGGGAAACATTTTAGGTATGTGGTATCAAAGCAGTTTCTCAAAACACTGACATATTCCCATATCAGAAGCAGTTATGTGACTAGGTTTTAGATGAAAAATAATATGGGAGATGGTTATGAATCTTAAGAACCTAAGCTATGGCTGAATTTTACCCCAAAATTGATGGTACAAGCATTTGGGGACTTTGGGAGGTGATTAGTTTCTGCCTAAGGGCATTGATAAGTGAATGAGACTTGTGCCCTTTATAAGAGGCGTGAAATAGACCCCCAGCTGCTTCACCATATGAAATTGCAATTAAGGGAAGGCCTTTTAGAAAGTGGGTCCTAATCAGGCATTGAATCTGCTTGTGCTCTGATCCCAGCCTTTAGAACTATGAGACATACATTGTTATTGTTTATAAATTGCAAACTCTATGACATCTTATTATAGCAGCCTGAACAGATGAAGACAAGGATCCCTAGGGAAATAGAAAACCACCCCTTAGTTTCCATCAGGAAGTGGTTCTAGGAGCTCATGGATGATTCTTTGCAGATGTTCAACCATATTTGCATATAACCTATATACATCCTTCCAGTATACATTAAATCATCTCTAGATTACTTATGATACTTAATATAATGTAAAGACTATGTAAATTATTGTTATACTATATTGCCTAGGGGATAACAACAAGAAAAAAGGTTACATGTTTAGTACACATGCAATTGAGAGAGGGTAGGGTATATTTGATTCAAAATTTGTTGAGTCCATGAATGTGGAATCTGCAACACAGTGTGTGTTAGAATAAGCAAGACTGGCTAGATAATGTTGTGGTAGCTAAGAGTCTCCAAATTTCAATGAACAACAGAGGTTTATTTATTCCTCACACTAATGTCCAACCCAGTTCAGCAGAGTGGGTGTTCATCAAAGTCACTAAATAACCCAGGGCAACAAAGGCTGCATCTTACACTGGCACAATAACACCTGCAAGGGTATTTTTATATATTTTTATATATATTTTATATATATAATGTATATATATATAAAAGATACTTGCAAGATATATATATATACATATATATGTATATATATGTGTATATATATATATATATATATATATATATATATCACATCTGTTCACAATTTGTCAGCCAATAAAGATAGAGAACTGGAATATTTACAAAGCTGTAGTGACCACAATACAATGCTGATAAAATAAATCAGCTAAATAACAACAAAAAGTTAAATAAATATACACATATAACTCTTTAAGAAGGGGAAGGCATAATACTGCTAAGGAGTTAAAATTTATAATGTATCTATTAAATTGCTTCCTCAGGTACATCTATAAATGGGCACCAAGTAGGCCTACCCTTAGCTCTTCATTTTCAAGGAATGATATTGTCCCTTTTGTAAAACTGAATGTACATATCATATAGTCTCCCCAATCAACTAATATTGGAAACATTTTTCTTTACCCTGCTCGCTTGTGTTTTTCTCTATGCTTATAATTGCTAATTAGATGTAATCTAATAAATTCATAATTCGATGAAAACTGGACATGATTTTACTAGGAAGAAGCTGAAATATTCCCACAAAAACCTTCAAATGTTAGTGATTTTTCCTTTCAACAGCATCATTTAGCTTTTGCTGTGTATAAACAAATGAAAACTGTATATGAAGTATTTTGGTCATGCACAGCTGCACTCAGATGAGGTTAGCAGCTTTTTGTCATTGTGGAAGATAATGTGGGTTAACACTTCCACAACATTTTTGAAAATTGTTTTTAATAAAAACATGGTTACTCCTTAAAAGGAGGTTTGGTACAAGAAGGGTTAATGTATCGCTAAAGTATTTTTGTTTTGATGGGAGTGACAGGCAATGTAAGAGAGAAGCTGGGAAGAAGAACCCCAAAACGAACCAGTGTCACACAGCTGAGGCATACAATGCCAAGAGAGACAGGAAGTCAATTTCCAGATGGATCCTCACAAGGCAGGAAGCCTGTGCCAACCTCAGAATCATAAGTCCACACTCTCTGTGTGGTTGACAAGGCAGCCTAAAGGAAATTCTCTCTGATGGTTCTATTGGAAAGAGTTAGGAGTGACAGCAGTATAGATTGTGGGGAGTAATTCATAGTGTATACTATGATGCGGAAAGAAAGATCTATCATTTGTGTTTGGAACACACAGAAGGAATAATAAAGTGAATATTATAAACTTTCACAGCTATACAATGTATTTGAAGATAATATTTTCAAACTAGTATCCTAAATATGACAACCGAGGTAGCAGAATATGTAAGAATGTGTTTCCTACAGTCACACCACCAGGAGTCAATGACACCCTTTACTATTCATTTCTTCATGAATTTTCACATATAACATCTTTTGTTGACACAATTTCTTTATGTATAAAATCAGATGAATTGATAATCTCGTAAGCTGTTGCCGCCTGAAGCGCTTGGAGCAACGGAGCCGCAGGAAAGAACTTCAGAAGCAAACTGGAGACAAACAGCATTTTATTCTGATAACTTTTCTCTCTGGTTCTAACAACAACTAACACACGCCAAACACACCACTAAAATGGCGCTGACCCGATCAGCAATTTCGGCCAAGTCACTCGAGATCCCGCAACAAATCCCATGAGACTACGGGTGGCGACAATGGCCAAATCTCCACGGCTCATAGTCAACTGCAATTCAAGTCAATCCCCAAACAGGGCTCCTGCATTTCCCCCTTTTTGTTTTAAAAGAGGTAATGCTCTAGGACATCTATGTGCAACCAACATTCTTACCCGTCATCGGATAATCAAGGCTGTGCCCTTGACTCCTGTCTTAGGTTGATATGTCGGCCACATGAGACTGTCCCGTGCGACTGTGCCTGTCTTAGGTTGTCCCCCTCTGGGGATCTTACCCGTCATTGGCTAACCAGCCATCCAATGGAGCCCTTTAGGATCGACTATATATGATGACTAACAGCCGTCCAATTGTGAGGAGGTGTTGCGGCTTTAAGGCAACAAGCCTTTTGGTGATGAGCCAAGTTGCATAGCATAACAAATTGTTTAAACAAATCAGCTGCCCTAAGTTCCATCAAGTAACACACTGAATTCTCTAGACAAATACCCGCAAGGCATTGTCCCGTAAAGTCCCAAACAATGAAAGATCAAAATGTCCATTTGTTATAACATGTTGATCTAGGAGGCCCCATGCATGTAGAGCAGAGGCCACACTGTTGGTGAGGTTGTTTGATGTTTGAGCAGCAGACATCTTTATTATGTTTAGACAATGCCACCGGCAAATCTTCAGGGCCCGCTACCTAGAAACTCAAGCATCAATTATTAAAGGAAAGGCAGTGCTATTGCAGCACTGAGTCAAGAGGCGAGTTGTCAAACTACAAAATAGAATAATTAGATTAGAAAATTAAAGTTGATTTTTGTTCACATACATCGCTGGTTGAGCTTCTACAAACATAAGTTGGAAAAATGTCATATTTAGAACAAAACAAAGAAAGACTGAGGGTAATTACTGCATTAAAGATAGATTAAAGAAAAGGTAAAGGCACTTGAGAGAAATAATTTGTTAGCTGGAACCCTAGAGTCTCTGTATACAGAGCAATTTTTTACCTGTTGAGATAATTGAAATTAATGAGCTATTAAACAAATGAAGTTAACAACAAATAAACAATCTTAAGTCAAAACACCAAAATATCAGGTTATATAGCACTAGTCATATTGTTTGCTAAAGAGAAGTCCCAGGGACACCTATAAATCAAAATTGAAAGTACCTTCATTTATAAAATTATTTACCTAAATTGAATACTCTTAACCTAAAATGAATTAAAGTTATTTGGATCCATATATATATATATATATATTCTTTTTCATAAGCGCTTTGTTCTTTGTGACGTCACACTGGACAGACGAACAAACATACAAACATATATTTGTGACGTCACATTAACATGAAATATAGACAAATGTACAGACATAAAGACATATATAAAAAGAAAAGAAAAAAAAATACAATTGTGTGCACACTAAAGAGAGATCTCCTCGTCCCGGCCGGGAGGAATGACACTTAAGTTGTGAAATATTTTGAAGGACTCTTTTGAGGGAATCATTCTATACCTTCATCTTGGTCCTCTTGATTTTGTACCTTTTTTTTTTTTTTTTTTTTTGTGGTACCAGGGATTGAACTCAGGGGCACTCGACCACTGGGTCACATCCCCAGCCCTTTTTTGTATTTTATTTAGAGACAGGGTCTCACTGAGTTGCTAAGTGCCTCGCCATTGCTGAGGCTGGCTTTGAACTCGCGATCCTCCTGCCTCAGCCTCCCAAAGTGCTGGGATTACAGGCGTGCGCCACCGCGCCCGGCTCTGTACCTTTTTTATTAATCTTGATTCTTCAATAACTTCATCTTGATCATTTTGATGTGGTACCTGTTTTATTAATCTAGATGGTATCCATATTGGAGAGGATTCGTCTTTTGGAAAAACACAAACAGATCCTCTTCCCCAAATTAATACTGGATCTGGACCCTTCCATGTACCTGAAAGAACATCCTTCCAGTAAACCAAAGGTTTATGTTGTTGGTGTGGATTCCAATGTCTGTCTCCAGCAGAATAACCATTAGAGTCTAAAGTTAAAAAATTTAAGGTAAACAGGGCAACTGCCAATCTGTCCTTAGGACTTTTCCAATTTCCTTCTTTTTGTTTTAATAACATAATTTTCAGTGTTCGGTTTGCTCTTTCAATAATGCCCTGACCCTGAGGATTGTATGGGATGCCTGTTTTATGGGATATATTGAATTTTGCGCAAAACTGTTTGAAAGATGAGGACGTATATGCGGGGCCATTATCTGTTTTAAGCATTTTGGGGATGCCCAATGCAGCAAAAGCTTGCAAACAATGAGATGTAACATCTTTAACTTTTTCTCCAGAATGTAAGGAAGCAAAAATCATGCCTGAGCATGTATCTATGGTCACATGAATAAATCGCAATTTTCCAAAACTTGGCTCATGAGTAACATCCATCTGCCACAAATGATTGGGCATTAATCCTCTAGGGTTAACTCCGAAATGAGGATTGGGCAAATGTGTCATACAAGATTTACAATCTTTTACAATTGTTCTGGCTTGCTCCTTTGTGATTTTAAACCTACGTTGCAAGGTGGTGCTGTTGACATGAAACTGGGAATGAAATAAAGTAGCTTGTTGTAGCGCTGAAAGTATAAATACTGTTTTTGTAAGTTCATCAGCCTTTTGATTACCTTCATGGAGGGGACCAGGCAAATTAGTATGTGCTCTAATATGGCCTACGAATAGAGGTTCTTTTCTTGCCCACAAAAGTTTTTGTATTTGATAAAACAATTTAAAGGCTGGAGTATGAGGTGCTATTGGTCCTGCTAACTCTAATTTTGGGACGGCTTGTACAATATAGTGGCTATCTGAAAAAATGTTTACGGGCTGGTCCCTAAAATTTTCCAGAGCTCTTACCACAGCTTCCAGTTCCACTAGTTGAGCTGATTTGTGTGCAGTTATGTAAGTCATATTTTCTTTTTTAGTGACTACTGTAGCAGTACCATTTGAGGACCCATCTGTAAATACATTAAATGCCTTAGGAATAGGTTGATTTTTTATTACCTATGGAAATATAATAGGATGATTAATACAAAAAGATAATATAGGGGACTTAGGAAGATGATTATCAAAATTTGCAGAAGTAGAGCATTTAACTATAGCCCAATCATTATCATTGAAGCATACGTATTCAATCTGTGATGATGAATAGGGAGTAATAATAGTAGCAGGGTGAATGCCAAATATTTTAGTAGAAGTCTTAAGTCCTTGAAGAATAAGTTTAGCCACCATGGAGGTATAAGATTCAATTATACTTTTAGGAGAGACGGGCAAATGTATCCATAATAAAGGCCCTTGTTGCCAAAATACTCCTGTGGGTGTATATTGTGAAGAAATAATAATCAACATCAGCGGTTGAGTTAAATCAAATCTATCACAATGAGCTCCTTCGATGGCTTTTTCTACTAACTTTAAAGCTTTCCTAGCATCAGGAGTCAATGTTCGTGGTGAAGATGGATCAGGATCTCCACGAAGGATGTCAAATAAAGGTTTTAGTTGGCCAGTAGTGAGATTTAGTGTAGGGCGAAGCCAATTAATGTCTCCCAGTAGTTTTTGGAAATGATTGAGGGTGGTCAAATGTTCTTTATTTATTAAAATTTTTTGGGGTCTAACAAAAGTATCCATGATTTTAAGTCCTAAATATAATATGGGAGATCTGGTTTGAACTTTTTCTTCTGCTATATATAATCCATATTTTTTTAAATTTTCTACCACATCACTGAATATATTAAATAAGATTTTTTGATTAGGGTGGGACAATAAAATATCATCCATGGGGCTGGGATTGTGGCTCAGCGGTAGAGCGCTCGCCTAGCAAGTGCGCGACCCGGGTTCGATCCTCAGCACCACGTACAAATAAAAAACGCATTGTGTACAACTAAAAGGAAATAAATAAATATAAAAAAAAAAGAGTAAAAAAAAATTAAAAAAAAATATCATCCATGTAATGTAGACACATGAGGTTTGGATATTTATTTTTAATGGGTTGGATAGCCTTGTCCACATATATTTGGCATATGGTGGGGCTATTAGCCATTCCCTGTGGTAAAACCTTCCATTGATATCTCTGATCAGGGCCATTATTGTTCATAGAAGGAACGGAAAAAGCAAACCTGGGGGCATCCAGAGGATGTAGGGGAATAGAAAAGAAGCAATCCTTTATATCAAGAGTAATAAGATGGAAATTTTTTGGAATAGCTACGGGACTAGGAAGTCCAGGTTGAGTAGGCCCCATAACTTGCATGGTTTTATTGATTTGTCTAAGATCATGTAACAATCGCCATTTTCCTGACTTTTTCTTGATCACAAATATGGGGGAATTCCAGGGAGAGGTGGAAGGTTCTATATGACCTGCTTCTAATTGTTCCTGAACTAATTGGTGGGCCGCTTGTAATTTCTCTTTAGATAGGGGGCACTGAGGGACCCACACTGGCTTATCAGAAAGCCATGGTATTTTCAAAATTATTTTCTCAGTGGCCCCGAAAAAAAATATCTTTTTCCTTTATGACAATTATTACTTTTAGGGTTAAGATTACTCTGTACTTTTTGATAATGAGTTCTTTTATGGTTAAGATTACCCTGTAGGTTTTCACATTTAACATCTGCAGGCTTGGTTGCAAGGTGTACTCCCATTTGTTGCAAAATATCTCTTCCCCATAAAGTAACCGGTAGATTAGGTAAAACATAAGGCTGAAATGTTCCTTTATGGCCTTCATCATTCTCCCATTTTAAAATTACTGCACTTTTATCTGGGAGGTTATTATATCCCAAGCCTCTTAAACTGGTTGAAGCTTTTTGCAGAGGCCAGTGCTTGGGCCATTGGCGTAAGTTAATAATGGAAGAGTCAGCTCCAGTATCTATTAATCCCTCCATTTCTATTCCTTGGATTTTTATTTTACACATAGGCCTCCTTGAACAGTCTCGAACCCAGCAAGCCATGGGACTTGAGTCAGTGGAACAAAATCCTCTATTGTTCCCTTCTTGAGGCATACCCATTTTAAATGAATTATGTAAATTGGGAAGGAGAAGCAACTGAGCAATTCTATCTCCTTGATTAACAGAAGTTATACTTTGGGGTGAGCTAAGCATTATTTTTATTTCCCCTTTGTAGTCTGAGTTTATTACACCTGGGGTCACTTGCAAACCTAATAAGCTTTTAGGACTACGCCCGATAATAAGTCCTACAGTCCCTGAGGGAAGAGGTCCCCTGACTCCTGTGGGAATCAGTTGAACCCCCATTTCAGGTGTTAACACTATTCAGGCGGTGGAACAGAGGTCTAATCCTGCATTTCCTCTTGTTCCTCTGGCGAGGGAGTGGATGGGTAGTAGGGATTGTGTCGGGGAAGCATCTGAGTGGATGCTTGAGGATACTCCTTCTGCAATGCCCCGTACATTTGTGGGCCCCGGGGTATTGGGCCCAGTGCCCCGTTTTTTGAATTCCTGAACAAAGGATTTCCATGGATGTCAAATTTTGAATGGCATTTATTGGCCCAATGATTTCCCTTTTTACACCTGGGGCAGCGGCCTGGGGCACGATATGAGCTTGGTCTTATTTCTCTTTTGGGATTTTGCCTAGAATTGCCTGATTGATTATGATAATTTTGCCTGGAATATCCTGATTGATTATAATATCTACGTTTAGCCTTTGTGAAATTTCGAGAGGAAGCACCTCTCATTGAGGCTGCAATCACATTTCCTGTGACAAAGGCGTCATTTATATCTTTACATAGTTGTATATATACGGAAAGATCCTTTTTAGTTCTCCATGGCCTGATGGCTGCTTGGCACCATTTATTTGCATTTTCATAAGCTAATTGAACAACTAATGGCATAGCTTGGTCAACATCTGCAAACACACTACCTGCAGTTCTCAAAAGTCGATCAGCAAAGTCGGCATACAGCTCATTAGGTCCTTGAATCACTTTTGACAAGCTACCTTGTAGATCCCCAGGTCCTTGTACAGTTTTCCATGCCTCTAAGGCAGCTGCATTTATCTGAGCATATACATCTGGGTCATAATCTGTTTGAGCCTGTAAGTCTGCGAATTGCCCTTCTCCTGTGAGCATGTCTATATTATAGTTTTCAAACCCTGCAGCCGCGTTTCTTTTAGCCGTTTCTATACAAAGTTCTTGGAATTGCGATCGCCAAACCAAGAATTGCCCCCCGCTTAATGTTGCTTTACATAGACTTTTCCAGTCTGAGGGGGTTAAGCTAAAGGTGTTAAGGGACTCCAGCATACTCAACGTGAAAGGAGCTTGGGGCCCATAAGTCATTACTGCCTCTTTGAGATTTTTTATTGTTTTGAAATCTACTGACTGATGGACACTCTGTCCATTTTTCTTTTCAAATGCTGGCGGTTCCCAATGTATCTGTGAGTTGTCCTCGAGAGCGCATAAGTGATCAGAAAGACTTTTTATTTCTGTGTCTAGGGTATGCAAATGCCTAGTAATACCCTTCATATTTTCTGTAATGGATTCCACCCATGGGGGAGTAGAGGACACAAGTGACTCCTCTGCCTGACGGACCTTTTTCTCGGTCTTTTTAAATTTCTTTTTCCTCATTTTCTCAGGATCACTTTTACTAGATTCCTCACCACTGCTAATTTCACTGACAGCAATATCCTGAGGCCCAGGTTCCAGTGAGAGCAAGTATCCTTCAGCTTTCGCCAATAACTCCCGAATAGCTTTAATAGCTTGGATTTTTGTCATTTTTGGGTCTCTTCTAATACTCTCTTTACTGGTCTCAGTTGGCCCAGTGGAATCTACACTTTTTTGATCACTTTCACTTTTGTCTATATACTCCTCACTGAGAACAGAGTCAGGTATATCAAGGAGTCTTTGCATAGCCTCTATCACTTGGGATTCAGTTATATTCGAACCCATCTTTAGAGACCTTTCAGTTCTTACCTGTCCGCTCCGAAGTTCCCCGTACGGGCCACCACCTGTTGCCGCCTGAAGCGCTTGGAGCAACGGAGCCGCGGGAAGAACTTCAGAAGCAAACTGAAGACAAACAGCTTTTTATTCTGATAACATTTCTCTCTGGTTCTAACAACAACTAACACACGCCAAACACACCACTAAAATGGCGCTGACCCGATCAGCAATTTCGGCCAAGTCACTCGAGATCCCGCAACAAATCCCGTGAGACTATGGGTGGCGACAATGGCCAAATCTCCACGGCTCATAGTCAACTGCAATTCAAGTCAATCCCCAAACAGGGCTCCTGCAGTAAGCTAATTTGGAAAGTTAATAAATGTGAATCACTTAGTTGAGGATATGTACATATTAAGCACTAAATTACTTTTTTATCTATTGTTTTCATTCACATTAAAAATATCTTATTTGAATAATATGTCCCTATAGGAATCTGATAAAGTATTAAAACAAATTGCAAATAATTTTAAATTATTCTCAGTGAATTGACTATAGAGATAATTAATTAAAAACAGTAAAATGACTGAAATACATCCACTAGAAATATGTCAATTGGTATCACTTAAATTAATAACTATATATATTATTTTAAAAATATTCCTCAAGGTATAAATATATTTTTGCTTTAAAAACTATCCCTTTTGAAACACACACACACACACCACATATACAAATGCAAACACAGAACATTGCAGGAAATATACAAAACTCTTCATGGTAATTACCTCTGAGGAAGAGGATATCGTATGTATGTCATGAAAAGAAACATACTTTTCTTTGTGTCATTCTTGGTGTTAGAATTTTTGAACTAGAACCTCTAGTAGCAATTCAATAATATATAAAAGTGTTTTCTTTCCACATACAAAGCTGTTTATTGTGACTTACAACATGTGATTTTTTATTTCAGTATTTTTTTTCCTTTGGCTACAGTAGGCACAATCCTCAGATATCAGAAGACACATGTTGAATTATGTATGAACATGAAGGGAGCTTTTTAATTCTGGCAGTAGCTGCACTTTGTATTGGAGTAGGGTGGGGAAACCCCTTTTTCATTGATGACCTGCCAGAGCAGGATTAACAAGAATGTACCTTGCCAAAAGGGATATTCTCTGTTCTAGGTTATTTTAAAGTGTATAGTTTTCCCAAGAAAAAAAGCTATATTGGGATCTCAGTACCAATATTATCTCTGACATCAGTAAGCCAAAGTATGTTTATTACAAATGAAAGTGACATAAAACAAGCTTATAATGAAAGTTTGTGGTTCAAAGTAGCAGGGGACCCTAAAAGGAAGAGTACAGTTTTATTTAGAAGAAAAAGAAAACAAAAAATAGCAGAATTCTTTTCCCAGTGCAATTTCTAGGAAAGCGGTGAAACATACTCTTTTTATAAAGTGTGGACACTGTTGACTAGGTATATTAAAAAGAACACACTCTTTCAGCCTTTATTTTTAACATTTTTGCATCAATCATTATCTAATTTTAACCTTGTCATGCAGAGTTTCTTCAAGGAGAGCTATTTCAGGTTGCTAGAGTTAGCACTAATATTAAGAGATGTTTTTACTTTTACTTATGTATGTCCTATAAAAAGTACCTGAAGAAATATAAATTGAAATTTTGATAAATTCAGTAATATAAACATTTTATAGAAATGGTGTGCAGAATTGTTTTGTTTTTCTCAGAACATTTGACCCATTCATGTTCATGATAAACTTAATGAAATTATTGCAGTAATTTTATAATGCCAATGTTGAAAAAGATATTATCCTCTGATTATGCAAAAAAAGTTGAATAATCTAATTCCTATCTCTCTATACTTGTAAGGAAATTAAGTTTACTTTTAAACAAACTTCTAATAGGTTAACATATTGGTTCCATTGTAATAATATTTTACTTCCTCTAAAAGTTTTATGAATAACTCACGTTTAATAATACTATTAGAAATACAATTTCCAAACTATTTTTATTTAAGCAGTATTTTTATTCAGTACCATAATAATCATTACTAGTAATAAATGTGATAAAAAATTCTTATCTTTCTATTTTCCGCTAGCTTTTTAATAAATTCTCTATTCAAGGATTCACAGTGAGGCTTGTTCCTATATTCCTTTCAGTTTAATAGAAGATTTAAAATCAACATGATGTCACCATATGATTTTAAAACTCAAATAAATACCATGGCAGTGGCCATGTGATCTGTCCATCTTCATCAGTACCCATGCACAGAATTATCCAGAATACAGACTACAGTTCCTACCATGTGGCCTAAATTATCATCAGCTGGACACAGGGATTTGGGGTAAGAAATACTGGAAATAGAATCCTTAAATTCTGTTTATCCTTTCTACCTTTTTTATTCTGTCATATATTTTATGTCCCTATGTTTTCAATCTCCCAAGGTAATGTTATGGTTTGGATATAAGGCGGTTCCAAAAGCTTACGTGTGAGACAATGCAAGAAGGATCAGAGGAGATTGGGTTGTGAGAATTTTAAGCCTATCAATAATTTAATCCCTGATAAGGATTAACTGAGCTGTAACTGACATGGTAAGGTGTGGCTGGAGGAGGTGGGAACTGGGGCGTGGCTTTGGGTATATATTTATATCTGGCAAGTGGAGACTCTCTCTGCTTCAGGATCACCATGTGAGCTGCTTCTGTCCACCACCCTCTCCCCCCATGATGTTCAGCCTCACGTCCAGCCCTGAGGAATGGAGCTGGGTTTCTCTGCACTAAGACCTCTGAAACCATGAGCCCTCAAATAAACTTTTCCTCCTCTATAATTGTGCTGGTTGGGTCCTTTAGTCACAACAGTAAAAAAAAAAAAGCATAATAATACAGTAACACTTGCAACTTACTGATTAGTTTCTTCAGGCTTTATTTGAAGCATATTTATCTCACATTTATTTTTTAATCTATTCTCACTAGTTATAATATTCTAGATTAGTAGTTATTTTTGAGCCCCTTAAAGATATGATCCTATTGTTAGTTGGCCTCCATGATTATCACTAAGAAATCAGCTGAATTTTTTATTATTCTCATTTAAAGGCTATGACTGCTTTTTAATTTTTCAGAAATCTTATCATGATAGCTGTTTATTTATTGTGTGGGGTTGGTTAAAAGCACTATTTGAATCTCTGGCTTGCCATCTTTCACTGTATGGGGAACATTTTTAGTCAGTCTTCAGATGTTGTATCTGCTCCTTTCCATCTCTTCTCTCATCTGGCACTCTAAATGCAAGTATTTTAGATGTATCCCATACATATCTTAACATCTCTTCAGTACTTTACATCTTTTTGTCTCTGGGGTTTAGTCTGAACATGTTCTACATGTCAATTCATTAATTCATCATTCAACTATGTCTAAACTTCTGTTAAACCTGTCCATTAATTTCTAAAGTCCAATGAATATGTTTCTACTTCCATAGTTTTCATGTGTATTGTCCTTAATTTAATGATATTTTCATACATTATTAAAACATGCTTATTTTAAACTATATGTTGTTAACTCCAATATATAGTTAAATATTTGTGCATCTTTTTTATCTATTTCTCTTGATTTTTATTTAAATAATCTTGTCTTTCATAAATTTTATTAGAATAAATGCTGTTATTGTATCTGAAAATGTGTAGATAATTTAAAGTCCCTTCTTTCAGCAAGGTCTTATTTTGGATTTTAGCAGTCCCTTAGCACAGCAGATATTTGGGTTGCCCTCGCCACATTCCCTTGAACTATCTGATTTCAATGCAACTGAAATGTACATTTGCTTGCATGAGTTCAACTTCCATGTGAAGTGTATATCAGCATTTTGGTGCCTCCTTGCATAAAAGCTTTCTCCAATGCCATGGAAGCCTGTTCCAAAACTGTGCAGAGGCAGAGTTTTGAATGACAGGAAAATAATGCTTTTGAGGGCAACACTCAACCAACAATGATATCAGTAGATAAATACTCCAGTTTCATATTCTTCAGTGTGGGTAATTATGAAGTAAGTACTGCATGGTTTTGCTGAGGATTCTCTCTCAATGTGAGAGCCAATTGTCCTCACTAGCAATCAGATCACTAAAACACTGACTTTTTTCTCTCTTCTCCTGATTTTTTTCCCCACTCTATCCCTTTCTGTTTCCAGAATAATGGCTCAAATAAAATAATTGCATCCAGGTCTCTGTATCAATCTCTGCTTTCCAAACTAAACCAAGACAGGGTGGATCATCTTAATCAAATAGTGAACTAGGCTGATCTGAAATTAAAACCTCAGTCTTGGTTGGGCCAGTGAGTTTCCACTTCATGCTTTCTCCCAGATTGAAGCCCTTTGGAAGACTGAAATGAAGTCTGGAATAGTTTACCATTCACTTAGTCACTGCTCAGCGTTTCAGCCTCTGGTTTTGAATGCTATCTCTGCTATCACAGGAAATCTGTTTTCTCAACGCTAATGTGGATTTACTTGTCTTTGTCCAGCCTTCCTAATATCATTTAGAATGTGAAAATTAGAATTTATTTTCACAGTAAAAAATTATAATATAACTAACATATTGCTCAGTATAACTTCTTGAACTTGAATTAAAGTTTCTCTAGTAATTACAAATAAAAATATTGTTTGAAAAATTAAAATTCATAAGATAATAAACATCACAAAATTTTTTAAATATTAAAAAAGTCCAAAATATTCTTCACACAAATTATGAAGTTTGTCTTACTAATTACTACACATGATTTCTAGGAATGGAATTAAATATCTTCAAAATTATGATTTGCTGAAATTTAGTTGCATTTTTTTTTTAGGTTTTACACTGTTTTGTAGAGTACAAAACTTAAGACATGATGTGACTAAATGTTAAAATCTCTGAATAATTCTTTCTATATGAAAGTTATTAGAGTTACACAGGAAATCTCATGTCATTGTGAAATGTAAGTTCATACTTAGTTCTGACAGCAAGCAGAAAATTACTCTTTTACTCTAAAAGAAGTTTAAATAATCCCTTAATAATCAGCATCTGCATAATGCTGACCACTGGGGAGAAAATAATTATGTCAGAGAGGAAAAATTGCTAAGTGGTCATATAAGAATGATGCTGATATATTGTGCAGCCATTTGAGATAACAAGTAAAGCAATTGCTGTTTTTGCATAGACTATTGGAGACATGTCACTTTTATAAAATCTGTAAACTTTGAACATTTGCTGCAAAAGAAGCAAAGAAGTTGCTAACTTTAAGTCCATTGTGTGACCTGGGTTCCTTGCACACATCCATGTAAGCAAAGGTTTGAACCACACATGTCTGAGTCTTGGCAGAGCATGTTATGATACTATTTCAATAGAGAGGATGGAAAGCCTATAAGGAGCTACATTAGACCTTATCTGATTCTCTATCTTTCTCAGCAGGCTAGTATGAGACAGATCATCATTTCTGAGTTTTGATAAGCTATGGAGCTATCTGCCTCATCCCTCCCAGAAGACAGTGTCAAAACATAAAACCACCTAGGTGCAGTCCATCTTCAGCTATTCAGCCATGTGTATCCCTCAGATTTCATTGTTGTCATCTGACTTCTATTGTTTTAATATTATCCTTTCAAATCTGTGGAACAAGAAACTGACAACTTGGGCTTGATCTCTTTGCTGACTATATAAGTAATAAACTGTCTAAATTTTAAAGTGGTTCATTGCATCTTTACCAAAAACAAGTTAGGTCTTGGGTTTGAACTAGCCTGTCTTGTATGTTTCCTTGAAGTTACAGGGCCTGCAAACTGAGCATACTACACTTAGGGGCAGACCATGAGATTATTGTGTAACATATAGAAGGAGTACAGAACTGAAACAACAAAAAGTTAAGGTAACTTGGATGGAGGTCCACTAGTGGTCTTGTCATCTATTTTAGCTTATTATAAGCATCACTTTCAAATAATGAAATGGAAACAAGAATATAATACTATAATTATGGAAAAATCAGATTGCATAGCATTTAATAAGGCTGAATATACTAACACAAAAATGTTATTTTATGAAACTTAGATTTGTTTTGTATATACAGACATCCCTATGTTTCAGTTAGCTATGTATGGCCACCATAAGGCTGTATTAAAAAAAAAAAAAAAAAAAAAAAAAAAACTAAAAACTGAAGACACTAAGTTACAGCAACATAGAACAATAAGATTTTAACTAGCTCACAGGTGTGTGGGTAGGTTAGGGTTTGTGGATTCTAGTCTATACTTTGCTGAGTCTCAACAGGACTCTTTGCTTATGTTGATCTCAACTGGGCTTATTCAGTGAACAGATCTGGAGTCAACCTGGCTAGTTTGGCTCTGCTCCACATATCTGTTACCCTCTTTCCCCCAGGACCAGACCAGAGTGCTGGCACGGTATGTTCATCTCATAGCAATGGAGAAGCACAGGAAAGAAGGCCCAATCACTCAAATGTTATTTAAACTATTGTTTATATTACATTTCTTAACATCCAGCCAAAGCGAGTAGTTCGCTAAATCATGAGCCAAGTTTGGAGAGCTATAGTCTTCCCACTGGTAAGAGACCACTGCAAAGGCATATGGCAAAGGGTGTGGCTGTATAATCCTATTACTGTGGAGGGAGTGAAGAGTTGAAAAAATAAGGTGGTCTGCCAAGTTCTCCCTAGCTGAAGTCTGTATTTGAAGACATGCTTCTATGGAGTGCGATCATGTGTACTCAAAAGTCTATTAACCAAAGCAAAAACCATGACAATTAATCTATGCATACCTGCAGACAAAAACATTTAAATTGCCTGTAAGTCTAGGAGTAAAGTATAAATTAACTTGTCATCATATATCAGCTTTTTTATTCCCCAGCAGGATCATGTTTTATGCTTTTACCACTTACATGTATTGTGATTATGATCTCCCCCACATTATCAAGTAAAAAAAAAGTCTTCAAAAAAAAAAGATAAAAGGCTTTGAGGAAAGTACTTGAACTTAAAAGTTCTTGAAAAGTTCATAGATTAGAAGAAAAATTGGAAGTTATAAACAGCATAGACTGAGAAAAGCACAAAAATATTCAAAGACATACATGTGTTAGAAAATTAAAAAAAACAATGGAAGCAGATAAAATAAAAAATAATAAAATAAAATAAAATCATGGCATTTGCAGGTAAATGGATAGAGTTGGAGAATATCATGCTAAGCAAAATAAGCCAATCCCAAAAACCAGGGAACAAATGTTTTCTATGATAAGTGGATGCTAATGCATAATAGGGCGGGGAGGGCGGTGGGCATTGGGTGAGTGGAAGAAGTTTGGATGAGGCAAAGGAGAAGGGGTTAATGGGGAAAGGGGATAGGAAAGATGGTGAAATGAGATGAACACAATTACCCTGGGTACATGTATGATTGCACTAATGGTGTGACTCTATTTCATGTATAACCAGAAAAGTGAAAAATTGTGCTCCATTTGTGTAAGATGAATCAAAAAGCTTTTTACTTTTTCCTCTTCTTGATTAGGGCTAATAAAATAAATAAATAAAATACACTGAAATCATTTTTTAGTTTTTCGTTTGTTTTTATCATGTCTTAGACTTCTCAGAAAGTAAGAGTTACTCTAGCCTCTTTTGTCCTCTGACACACTTGCCTGGGGGTGACTCTTATCCCCCAGTGTTACATGGAAGGAGAACAACATGACAGAATTTACTTGCTTATTAAAAGTAGCACAGTCTATAAGCAAGGGTTGTACAATTTGAATCCAGAGAGCTTAGTCCTATAACCTAGATATTTCTCACCACAACCATTCAAAATCAATTTTAGGTATTTGGGAGTTGTGATAATCATAAATTTGGTTCATTCAGAAAACATACCATTTTATTTGTCATAGCTATACTTTTATAGCTTCAAATAATCTGACAAAATTATTCATTGGAATATATTTATTATAGAGCAAAAGAACAAGCAATCCAAATGACATCTTTTACTTACCCATAGGGATTATAAACAATACATACTGACAACTTTTCAGATCCAATGATAAGCATAATGCCTTCCTATCATTCATATCAAAATGCAAAGATAACAGAAGGACCTGGTTTATTCAAGTCAAGGAAGAGTGGAACATAAAATTTTTTTCTAAAACAAATTTTTCACATAAGTTTAAAATTGTATTTTCACTGAAAATCTTCTTAATCTACATAAATCTTTAGTTTTCCTCACTCAGAAACTAGGTAGCTAACAAATTAGAAAAGAAAATACTTTGGGGCTATTTGTCTGAAGAACCTTCCTAAGGGCAGAACCTTCAAGGCCCCAAGTTCTATTCATTTTTACATAACTACATATTTTACAATAATTATAACAAAAATGCTCTATTAGCCTTGAATCAGCAATCACTCTGTTCTTGTGAATTCTTATTACAAAACACATAAAGGTGATTAAGATTCATATTTTCTCATAGTCATTTATCTTAGTGACCAAACTCTGGCAGTCTACTTAGTTGCCAAGAGCACATGTTCTCTCTCCACTCAGGGGTGCTTCCAGATCTTCCATCTAACTAAGATGGAGCATTTGTAGGCATCTAAAAGTAAACAAGCTGGGACTCACCAGGATTAGATTCCCTAAAAATTCCTTATAAAGTATAGAAAATCTACTTAGGACATAAAACCGGAGCTCCCTTGGCTCCCTAACTTACTTCAACAATTTGGAATTTATGTGATAGTGTTCTACAGATTGTTTATACATTGGAAATTCATGCTCATCCTGAAAGGAAGTTCTTCAAAATCTTTATGCTTTAAGTGGCTCTAGCAGGATCTCAGCCATGGACAGCAATAGCCAAGGTCCAAAGATCAACAAGCACATTTATTTTGTGTCTATGGCTATGAGCAGATAGATATAGAATGCAGGGGGGAAAAAAGTGCTATGAATAAAAATTACAAACTTATTAAAATATTCACATTTCCCCAGGATAATTTGATTCCAAGCATTATAACTTGCATTTGACCATTTACCTCCAAAGGTTTCTACTTATAGTTTATTAACCTAATAACTTGCAGCAACCTGAGAGTATTGGTTGCTCTATTGGAAATCATTTCATTTTTAATTCCCTACTAGGTCATTTTCTATAATTGAAAATATCTAAACTCACCCAACACTTGTTTGTGTAATGGGATTTTTCCCCCATAATCTTTAGCTATTGAGATATAATGGATATACAAATTATAGGACACATATAAAGAACACATTTTCATGAGACTGGAAATTTGCATGCTCATGAAGCCATGACCTAACCAAGACACAAAATATATCCATTACTTTCAAAAACTTCATTGTGTTCTTTTGTGGATTTTGACCTTAGTTTTTTGTTGTTGTTGTTGTTTGTTTGCTTTTTGTTTTGTTTTTGTAAGAAATATAACATGAAATCTTCCCTCTTCAAATATGTTAAAATATACAATAAGCTGTAGTTAACTGTAGGTACTGTATATTAGATCTCCATATCTCATTCATTCGGGCTTGCAGAAGTGATACCCACTGAAAGACAAATCCCCATTTCTCTATCTGTCCTCCCAGTTCCTGGCAACCATGCTGTCTTCTTTGTCTATATGAATCTATTTTAACTAACTCCTATAAATCCTTCTGAGTTTAGCTTATATCACTTAACAAAATGTCCTCCAAGTTTACTCATTTATCAGAAATGGCTTTGTCTTTCTTTTTGGCAGGGAGGGGTACTGACAATTGAACCCAAGGACATTTTACCACTGAGCTATATCCCCAGTCCTTTTTGTAAAATTTTATTTTATTTTATTTTGAGACAGGGTCTCATTAAGTTGCTCAGGGCTTTACTATTCTGCTGAAGCTGTCCTCCAACTTGTCATCTTCCTGCTTCATCCTCCTTCCATTGTATGTATACTACATTTTCTTTCTGCATTCATCTCACCAAAGTACATTTGGGTTGTTTCCATACCTTGCCCATTGTGTTTAATAAATATGGGGTGTATATATGTCTTCAAGATCTCTAAAGATCAGTTATTTGGGATCTGGCTATACTCATGTGAAAGTATAAATCAATAGTGTATGGAAAGCTGAAAAATTCACAAGTCTGTGGAAATAATACTAAACAAGCAATAAATAAAGAAGATATCAAAAAGGAAAATTTTAAAAACTATCTTGTGACAATTGAGAATGAAAACACAAAATACCAAAATGTATTGGACACAGCAAGAGTAGTACTGAGTAAAGTTTGTAGTAATAAATGTCTACATGAAGGAAAAAGTAAAGAATTCAAATTAACAGCTTAACTTTATATTGTAAGGAACTAAAAGGAGAACAAGCTAAGTGCAAATTTAGAAAAAGGAAGGAATTAAAAAATGTTTGAGTAAAAATGAATGGAATAGAAAACTGAAAAAATGATTTAGTCAATGAAATGAGTTGATTTTTTAGAAAAGAAAACTGACAACTAGGGACCATAGTAGCATCTCCCTGCTGCTGCACACAAGGCCAGACCTGGGGAAGGGCTTCCTCCATTCCCAGGAAGAGTGCGACCTGCCCAGCTGCGACCAGAGCAAGAGGTAGGCACTCGCCCGCTGGAAGGAGAGACCCAGCCACCAGCTTGCCTGGCCTCCAGGGCCCATAGTAGCATCTCCCTGATGCTGTATGCAGGGCCCAGCTTGAGGATAAGCCCCATCCACTATTCCACTGTGCCATTCTGCAACTGACCAAAGGTGCAGCCTTGACTCCACTAACAGGATTGCTGACTGGACACGATCCAGGTCAATTGGCTTAAACTGGAAGGGAAAAAAGAAGGGCTTCCAAGGGTACATTTTGTTTGAGACTTCTTCTTGGGTTCAACGTTTTTCTTTTTGTTTGCTTGTTTGTTTGTTTTGTTGTTTCTTGGGGTTTTTTGTTTGTTTGTTTTTGCTTTGTTTTTGTTTTGATTGACAGTGTGTTTGTGTGCTTCTGCTCCTCTTATCTTTCTTTTCTTCCTTCTCACTTTTATATTTTTTCTTCTTCCTTCATCTTCCCTATTTACACCCCGCCATTGCATTCTCAACAGAGGCAAAAACATGTTATACAGAAATTGGGATTTCTAGAACAGGTACAATTGAAGTGTATAGCAAAGTGGTGTTATATATAGTTTATTCTCTATTTTCTAGACTCTCTTCTCTCCTCTCTCTTACGCTCATTTCTACTCCTTGGTCATTTTTTTTTTCTCTTCTTTTTTTCTTTTCCATCTTTATTTATTTCTTCTCTCAACCGATGCATAAGTTTAGTTTATATATAAATAGGTCTTTCCGCCTAATCATTCACTCCATTCTCTTTCCTCTCTCGTCTGCTGATACTAAACCACTTCCATAGAACTCTCTTTTCATACTTTCTAAGAAAGAACAAGTCAATACACTCACTTCCTTCTTCCTAAACATATCACTTCTATGTCCATTACTTGAAATTATAAAACCCCATCAGAAGTGTACAGAGTAAATTGGAAACAATATCTGGGTTAACTAAATCTGTACATTGTGATCAAACTGGGATTCTTGGAATAGAAAGTGTTTGATTTTAAAGTGTAAAGGAAATATAAGGGGATCTGATAGCATTGTACTACAGGAGCAATGTAAGGTTTTAAGGTAAAATCAAAATAGACAAGGTCCCACAGTGCAGAAAGAATAGATGCACAAGCAATATGAAGAAACAAGGGAAGAAAGTGACACAAACAAATCAATATACCTCCTCAGTAGATTCCATGACAGGCACAGTTGGTGAAATGCCAGAGATGGAATTTAAAATTACATATTCCAAATGTTAGCAGAACTTAAGAATGAACTCAAAAATGAGATGAGGGAGCAAATACAGGAGGTGAAAGATCATTTTGACAAAGAACTCCATAAACAAATATAGGAAGTAAAAGATTACTTCAATAGGGAGATAGAGGCTCTAAAGAGAAACCAAACAGAAATTCCAGAAATGAAAGAAGCAATAAATCAAAATAAAAGCTCAATCGAAAGTATCACCAACAGAGTAGATCACTTGGAAGAAAGAAACTCAGACAATGAAGACAAAATATATATCCTAGAGAAAAATCTAGATTACACAACAAAAATGGTAAGAAACCAAGAACAGAACATTCAAGAATTATGGGACAACATAAAAAGACCAAACATAAGAGTGATTGGGGTAGAGAAGGGGGCAGAGTTTCAAGCCAAAGGAATGAGTAATTTATTTAATGAAATAATTACAGAAAATTTTCCAAACTTGAGGAATGAATGGGAAAACCAAGTTCAAGAGGCCTACCGAACACCAAACATACAAAATCACAACAGATCCACACCAAGACACATTATAATGAAAATGCCTAATATACTGAGCAAGGAGAGAAAATTTAAAGCCACAAGAGAAAGGAAGCAGATTACATATAGGGGGGAACCAATCAGACTATGTTCAGATTTTTCTACCCAGACCTTAAAAGCAAGAAGATCCTGGAATAGCATATTTCAAGCTCTGAAAGGAAAAGGAATGTCAACCAAGAATCTTATATCCAGCAAAATTGAGCTTTAGATTTGAAGATGAAATCAAAACCTTCCAAGACAAGCAATAGTTAAAAGATTTTACATCTCAAAAGCCAGCACTTCTGAATATCCTGGGCAAAATTTTTCATGAAGAAGAAGAGAAAAGTAACAACGAAAATCAACAAAGGGAATATTAAACTAAGGGAAATACCAACCAGAAGAAAAACCAAATCAAGCTAAAGATCATAATACAAATAAAAATGGATGGGAATAAAAATCACATCTCAATAATAACCCTGAATGTTAACGGCCTAAACTCGCCATTCAAAAGACACAGATTATCTGAATGGATTAAAAGAAATGACCCAACAATTTGCTGTCTCCAACAGCAAATTTTCCAAACTTGAGGAATGAATGGGAAAAGCAAGTTCAGAGGCCTACCGAACACCAAACATACAAAATCACAACAGAACAAAGACACATCAATAAAAAAAGAAGGAAGGTGAAAGGCTGGGAAAAGTCTTATCGCTCACATGGCCTGCGGAAGAAAGCAGGGGTTTCCATTCTCATTTCAAATAAGGTAGACTTCAAGCCAAAGTTAATCAAAAGGGACAAAAATGGATATTTCTTACTACTTAAGGGAACCATTCATCAACAGGATATAACAATCATAAATCTATATGCCCCAACTAATGGAGCACCTACATTCATCAAACAAACTCTTCTCAAGTTCAAGAGAAAAATTGACCACAACACAGTTAATTCTAGGGGATTTCAACACACCTTTCTCACCAAGGGATAGATCATCCAAACAAAAGCTAAACAAAGAAACCTTAGGCCTCCTTAAAACAATTAATAACTTAGACCTAACGGACATATATAGAATAGTTCATCCCTCAGTAAACAAATACACTTTTTCTCAGCAGCACATGGCTCCCTCTCCAAAATAGACCATATATTATGTCACAAGGCAACTCTCAGCAAATATAAAAAAAATAGAGATACTACCCTGCATGCTATCAGACCATAAAGGGATGAAATTGGAAATCAACGACAAAACAAGGAATAAGAAAAACTACTCCAACAACTGGAAGCTAAACAACATGCTACTGAATGAACAAGGGGTTGAAGAAGACATCAAGGAAGAGATTAAAAAATTCCTAGAGGTAAATGAGAACACAGATACATCATATAGAAATCTCTGGGACACTATGAAGGCAGTAGTAAGAGGAAAATTCATTGCACTGAGTTCATTCCTTAAAAGGAAAAAAAAAAAACAAATAAATGACTTAACATCACACCTCAAAGCACGAGAAAAAGAAGAACAGATCAACACCAAGAGCAGCAGAAGACAGGAAATAATTAAAATCAGAGCCGAAATTAATGAAATTGAGACTAAGAAAATAATTCAAAGAATTGACAAAACTAAAAGTTGGTTCTTTGAAAAAATAAAGAAAATTGACAGACCCTTAGTGATGCTAATGAAAAGAAGAGAAAAAACTCAAATTACTAACATTCGTGATGAAAAAGGGAATATCAAAACAAACACCTCAGATATACAGAAGATAATTAGAAATTACTTTGAAAACTTGTACTCTAATAAAATAGAAAATACTGAATGTATTGACAGATTTCTAGAGTCATATGATTTGCCTAAACTGGATCTGGAGGCTATACACAATTTAAACAGATCGATTACAAGCGAAGAAAGAGAAGATGTCATCAAAAAGCTACCAACAAGGAAAAGTCCAGGACCTGATGGGTTTACAGCAGAGTTCTACAAGACTTTCAAAGAAGAACTAATACCAATGCTCTTCAAACTATTTCAAGAAATAGAAAAAGAGGGAGCTCTTCCAGACTCTTTCTATGAGGCCAATATTACATTAATTCCAAAGCCAGGCAAAGACGCATCCAAAAAAGAAAACTTCAGACTAATATCTTTAATGAAAATAGATGCAAAAATCCTCCACAAAATTCTGGCAAATCAGATACAAAAACATATCAAAAAGATAGTGCAGTTGGAAGACATAATGCTAAGTGAAGTTAGTCAGTCTCAAAAATCCAAGTACCAAATGTTTTCTCTGATATAAGGAGGCTAGTTCATAGTATTGTTGGATGGGGGGGGGGGGGTGCATAGGAGGACTAGAGGAACACTAGCATGGTCAAAAGGAAGGGAGGGTAAGGGAGGGAGCAAGGGGGGAGGGAGGGGGAGAAAAGGAAAAAAAAAAGAAAAGAAAAGGTGGTTGAATGAGACAGGTATCATTTTCCTAAATGCATGATTGAAGACCTGAACTGTACGAATATACTTTGTATACAAACAGTTGTATGGAAAAAGATGCTAAATACATGCACTATGAGTTATACATACTAAAAATTATAAAAATAATATTTAAAAAAAGTGCACCACGATCAAGTGGGTTTATTCCAGGGATGCAAGGCTGGTTCAACATTCATAAATCAATAAACATAATACATCACATTAATAGACTTAAAGATAAAAATCATATGATTATCTCAATAGATGCAGAAAAAGCATTCAACAAAATACAGCACCCCTTTATGTTCAAAACACTGGAAAAACTAGGAATATCAGGAACATATCTCAACATTATAAAAGCTATTTATGCAAGGCCCAGAGCTAACATTATCTTAAATGGAGAAAAATTGAAAGCATTCCCTCTAAAAACTGGAACAAGACAGGGATGCCCCCTTTCACCACTGCTATTTAACATTGTGCTGGAAACTCTGGACAGAGCAATTAGACAGATGAAAGAAATTAAAGGGATCTAGATAGGAAGAGAAGAGCTCAAATTAGCACTATTTGCTGATGACATGATAATATACCTAGAAGACCGAAAAAACTCTACCAGAAAACTTCTAAAACTAGTAAATGAATTTGGCAAAGTAGCAGGAAACAAAATCAATACACATAAGTCAAATGCATTTTTGTACACCAGTGACAAAGCCTCTGAAAGGGAAATGATGAAAACTACCCCATTTACAATAGCATCAAAAAATAAAATAAAATAAAATACCTGGGAATCAACTTAATGAAAGAGGTGAAAAAACTCTATAAGGAAAATTATAGAACACTAAAGAAAGAAATCATAGAAGAACTCAGAAGATGGAAAGACCTACCTTGCTCTTGGATAGGTAGAATCAATATTGTCAAAATGTCCATACTACCAAAAGCATTATACAGATTTAATGCAATTCCAATCAAAATCCCAATGTCATTCTTCAAAGAAATAGAAAAACCAGTCCTAAAATTCATCTGGAGAAATAAGAGACCCAGAATAGCCAAAGCAATCCTGAGCAAAAAAAGTGAAGCAGGGGGCATCACCATACTGGACTTTAAATTATACTATAGAGCAATAGTAACAAAAACAGCATGGTATTGGCACCAAAACAGACTGGTGGACCAATGGTACAGAATTGAGGACACAGAGACTAATACATATAATTTCAGCTATCTTATATTAGACAAAGGCGCCAAAAATGTACAGTAGAGAAAGGATAGCCTCTTCAACAAATGGTGCTGGGAAAACTGGAAATCCATATGCAACAAAATGAAATTAAACCCTTGTCTCTCACCATGCCCAAAACTCAATTCGAAGTGGAGCAAGGACCTAGGAATTAGACCAGAGACAATATGCCTAATAGAAGAAAACATAAGCTCCAATTTCCAACATGTCGGATTAGGCCCCAAGTTCCTTAATAAGAATCCTGTAGCGCAAGAACTATTACCAAGAATTAATGAATGGGATAGTTTTAAACTAAAAAGCTTCTTCTCAGCAAAAGAAACAATCAGTGAGGTGAATAGAGAGCCAACTAATTGGGAACAAATATTTAATACATGCACATCAGATAGAGCACTAATTTCTAGAATATATAAAGAACTAAAAAAACTTAACACCAAAAAAGCAAATTACCCAATCAATAAATGGGCTAAGGAATTGAAAAGACACTTCTCAGAAGAAGATACACATTTAATCAACAAATACATGAAAAAATGCTCAACATCGGTGGCAGAGAAATGCAAATCAAAACTACTCTAAGATTTCATTTCACTCCAGTCAGTATAACAGCTATCAAGAACACAAACAACAATAAATGTTGGAGAGGATGTGGGGAAAAAGGCACACTTATACATTACTGGTGGGATTGCAAAATTGTGCAACCACTATGGAAAGCAGTATGGAGATTTTTTTGGGAAAATGGCAATGGAACCACCCTATGACCCAGCTTTCCCACTCCTGGGTCTATTCCCAAAAGACTTAAAAACAGCATATTACAGTGACACAGCCACTTCAATGTTTATAGCGGCACAATTCAAATAGGTAGGTTGTGGAACCAACCTAGATGTCCCTCAGTAGATGAGTGGATAAAGAAAATGTGGTACATATACAAAATGGAATTTTACTCAGCAATAAGAGAGAATAAAATAATGGCATTTGCAGGTAAATGGATGAAGTTGGAGAATATAATGCTAAGTGAATTTAGTCAATCTCAAAAATCCAAATACCAAATGTTTTCTCTGATATAAGGAGGCTAGTTCACAGTGTTGTTGGAAGGGGGTACGTAGGATCAGAGGAACACTAGAATGGTCAATGGAAAGGGAGGGGAAGGGATGGAGCAAGGGGGGAATGGGGGGGAGGAAAAAAAATTGGTGGTTGAATGAGATGGATATCATTATCCTAAATGCATGATTGAAGATCTGAATGGTACTTATATATTTTGTATACAAGCAGTTGTATGTAAAAAATACTATACTTGTGCATTATGAATAAGTAAATAAATAATTAAAAAAAAGAAAACTGACAACTTTTTTTTAGGAAAAATGAATATTCAAATAAAATTAGAAATGAAAGAAGAGATGTTATACCTGATACCGCAGAACTACAAAGGATCATAAGAGAATACTATGAACATTTATATGTCAAAAATTGGATAGCCTTGGAGAAATAGATACATTTCTAGAAACATATTCCCAGCCAAGAATGAATCAGAAATATAAGGGAATATGAACAGACTAAAACTGAATAAGGAGATTGAGTCAGTCATCAAAACTGTTCCAATGGAAAAAAGTCCAGTACCATATGGTCCCATTGGTTAATTCTACCAACAATTTTAAGAATTGATTTAAATTCTTCTCAAAAAATTTTTTTTTAATTTTATATGTTAGAAATTTAGGTTTAAAACTAACTTCCAATTAAAAAATATAAAAGGTAGTTTAAAAATCATTGTTTCTTTTATGAGAACAAAACAAGTTCCTCTCCTAGTTCAAAAGTAACTTTGTCCCCAGACTATTTAGAATCCAGTTATGAATAACTATTTGTTTCTCCTTATTTGCAAAATGTGACATCCACTTCATCTCTCTAGCCTCTCAAAAAGATATGTCCCCTTCACTTAAAGACAGGTAACAGATGTACTTTCAATATTCCATTAATTCATATGATACAGGCCACGAGATGTGCCATGTTGCTTGCCTGGTTTAATAAAGCTGGTAAAATTCAGGTGAACGGCGGAATGCTGTATTTGGGTATTGATGCTTATTAAATCAATTGCATTCTACCTTCAACATGTGTTCACAGATAACTTGCCAACAAGACTGTCCTCTTCACATCCCACTGAAGTTCACAGTGAGATAATCTAGACCAGAATTTGATTCATCACATTTTTCACAGTGGATGACATTTCCTTTGCTTTCATAAATGCAATAAATAGATAAAAGTTTTTATTGAAGGATATGCTAACCTCCACAAAAATGCAACACACATCAGGTTCCACAGAACATTGAGAGTATCCATATCTGAGACACTGGGATCCTACTGTTAGCCAAAGCACCTTGCACAGTGCTGCACAGAACTAGTTCTCACTGAAAGTTGGCAAAATTGAACATTACGCGCTGCCAACTCACCTCACCACACTTTTTGAAAACCATACCATTATGTAGGAAAAAGTACAGGACTGAGAGTCAGATGTCCACGTTTGGGTGTAAGCTCTGATATTTACCAGTGATATTTCCAGAAAAGTCACTAACCCTCACTAAGTCTGAATTCTCTCTTCTGTAAAGAAGAACTAAAATGATTTTCTAACAAAATAACTAGGACACACAGAACATGTAACTAAAATAAGTGTTTTGTAAAGTATAACATCAAAATACTCCTGAAAATAGGTAGATTATAAATAAAACATTAAAACCCCACCAAGATTCAAATATTCTTGTTAGTGTTACTACATCACTGATGTTTATCTTCTGTTGTACCTTGGAATAAGCATTACTTCAAATGATATTAGGCTGGATTAAGTAACTGAGTGACATTGGCAACACAAAAGTGTACTACAATTAAATAACAGAAATATTCCTACATTAATCATTCATCTGCTCATTACAATGAGTTCATTCATTTCCCCTTTGCCTTATTGGCAATTTTTCTGTGTAATTTATTTTCATTCCTAGAACATTAGTGTATAACAAGACAAAAGATTTCCACTCATTAGTGACTATGTACTGAATTATGGAGAAATCACGTTTTGATTATGTTGTGTTTAATTTTAATTTTTATTGGTCTTGCATATTTCACCTATCAGGATGACAGAAGAATGTAAGACAAAAAGAAAATGTTAATGGAACAATTTGAAATGAGCCAAGGTTTGATAGCAATGAGGAACTGAATAATAAATAAGATGAAGGAATTACAGATATAACTAATGCTTTGTAGCAAAAAGAATACATACTAGCAACAAAATACATATTTAAAAACATATATGGCATCACATTCTACCTTTCAGGTAAATGTTAATATAAGCACTTAATCAGGTTTGAACTAACCAAGTCCAATGTGTAGAATGGGGCATTAATGATTTCCTTAGAATCTTTAACTAACCAAATATTGTTTGTAAATAAAACCAAGCATGGAACAACTGTGGCAAACCTCAAACAGCTTTTACATGTTGATCATATCTGAAAGCTACTTTATTGTTTGATGTATTTTCTAGAAATCATTTTTAAATACTGTTTATAAAATATTTCATTTTCACTATATAACTTCTGAGGAAATAACACCTATAATTATAATCATCTTTGCATTTACTATGATTCAATATTTTCTTCAAAAATTATAGCATCAGATTACATGTGGCTGGTTCCCTGTTTTTATCTACTGCACTCCTTAACCTCTGCATTCAATTAATCACAAGGTTTTCCCAGTTCCACCTCCAGTGTTTTTCTACCTGTCTGCAAAACGCTGCTTCTACTTTTGTCACTGTTCTCACTCAGTACAATGTATCCTACAAAGTGTAGCTAGAGTAAATTAATCTTTCACCAACCCAAATCCCACTATCTCACTGCACCTCAAAGTTTCATAGCAGTTGCCCATTGACCTCAAGACAATCCAGATTTTTTTTCTAAAGCTCTATTCCCCTGTTCTCTCTCCATTTCCTGTCAAATACTCCCAAGTCCTGCCCACACCAACACATATTCCATGCTTCACTAATTCTCCCAAGTTTCTCTAGACATATGTTTTCTGTCACCTAAAATACTTTCCTCTGATTTTGTCAGCTAAATCCTCTCTCTTCAGGTCACATCTCGGCTGTCACAGTCCCCAGGACTTCTGAACTCTAGACCAGGTTCTTGGCCTTTATGTTCTTATCTCAATCCTATTTATCCTGATTTACCATTTTACCCCCAGTATACCAGAGAGACAATAAGATAGGCAGTTAACAAATGAGCATGAAAAACTAAACCATGAAAAAATAAATATTTTGCCAGGTGCAGTGGCGCACGCCTGTAATCCCAGAAGCTCCAGAGACTGAGGCCTGAGGATAGAGAGTTCAAAGCCCGCCTCAGCAATGCAGAGGTGCTAAGCAACTCAATGAGACCCTGTCTCTAAATAAAATATAAAATAGGGCTGGGGATGTGGTTCGGTGGTCAAGTGCCCCTAAATTCAATCCCTGGTACCGCCCCCCCCCCAAAATATTTTTTAACCAAGATTTGGTGATGTATATTGTCAACCAAAATATGATTCTCATTACTTTTGCTTGGGGCAGGGGACAAGTTTAAATTTTTAAATATAATTATTTCACATTATAAACTTTGGTTCTAAATCCATTAATGCAAATTCAAATTGATCTTTGTTTTCAGTGCATTGTTATCAATCAACATATGGAAAATGTCCTGGCAACAACTATGAATTCTTTGAAAAAAACTTCCTTCAAACAATATTCCTGGTCTATGATTTAAACTAGGAAATCTATCACTCACGTCCTAAACCCACTATTCTATTGGTTTGCCTAATGATAAAATAAAAAGAGCTATATTGAAAAAAATCCTCAAGGTTAAAGGAAGCCTCTCTTTTATGGGAGAAATGAGTCACAAAATTTGTTAAATATGTAAGGAATTGTTTTTAATGCTGAGGTAATGCAGCTAACATTTTGACAGAATTTTAGCGTCAAATGAACATTGAGGAAGCATAATAGACATGTTTCAATGGAAAACTAAAAAAATGGAATATAAATTAGTGTTCTTCTGAGTCTAGAGGAAATATGTTGAAAGTCATGCAGACAGTTACACTTGTGAATTATATCAAACATTTAAGGAATAATATACTACACAATATCAGAAAAGAGGAAAACTCCTCCCAATGTATATTATCCTAATACCAAAACCAAAGATGTTTGAAATTAAAGTACAGATCAGTATCCCTCATGAATATAGAGTAAAATATTTTAGCAAGATATTAGGAACTAAAATCAAGCATTAGATAAGAAGAATCTAAGATCCACTTCTATTAGTTATTGACTATGTGACTTTGGAAGAAGAAACTCCTTTGAGCCTTTGGACGCCATCAATGAAATGGGAATGTTAGTAACAAATCATCCTGTGAAAATTTTGAGAAGTGATGTCCTTTCCTTTAAGTACATAACACAATATTTGGAACAAAGTAGAAATTACTTCATTAGTGGTCAATATTATGGAATACTAGACTAGACAAGATCACTATGGACTATAGTGATGAGACCATTACATTACTTCATCTAAAAGTAATATCTCATGTGGACATACATTGAAGGTGAGCAAATGTTGGTAAAGTTATAGTACAGGTTGGGCAGGCTGAATTTTTACTTTGCTTGAACCTGTATTATGGAGCATTTATTATATACTACCTTGTGAAATTGTTATTTGTGAATAGCAGATTCCTCCTACTATATTGCAAATTTCTACAGGGAGGACTGACTCTGCTAATTACTTGGCAACTAGAAAATAGTAGACTCACAACATTTTGGCAGTGTTATATTTAAATATCTGTGTGGGCGACTCCAAAGAAAGAGTCTGACTGAAAATTGAGAAAAAAATTAAATAGTTTGGGTGAGATTCTATTATGGAGGGCCTTCAAAGCTAGGCAAAATATATATATATATATATACTCAATTTTATTAAATGTCTTTAAAATAAACCCAAGCAACTGATGATTTATATTGTAAAACTATTAAAATCTTCCCAAATTAACATGTAAATTTGAAGAAATTATAAATAGATAGCAATAAGATTTTTGCATGGAATAGGAGAATAACTTCATAAATCGCATTGAAGAAGAAATATGCAAGGATTGGTCATAATTTTTAAAAGAAAAATACTGATAAATGCATATGCAATTATATATTAAAACTGGATATAAAATAAATATAATCAAATCCATTATGATATAGATAAGTACAAGATTGGAATAGTCTAAAACCCAAACATAGATCTTAAAGTGGATTACTTTAGTCACATTCTGGAAGACTCTGAAAGTTAGGAACTAAAGAAAACTGTTTCAGCAGGCAGAATATCAGCTATCTATTTCACTGTGTACTTTGCCTGAAAAGACAGATTACCTAAGCTAAGGAGCTATACCAATTATTGGGCTGTGGCTAATGATCAGGGACTTGGAAAGAAAATAAAATTAAAGACTTGTGGCTAAGAACATTTGGGAGGAAATACTCAAAACACTTCCACAGTGGTGTAGATCATTAATAAACTGATACATTCACCCACTCTGGACAGAGGTTAGCCTCCTTTTTAGCAATCTACTGTTTGCTCAGTAGGCTCATAAATAAGGTGGGTGGTCACAGTGGCATGGACATAGAATATAGGTGGGCATAATGCCAAGGTATTGCCTCATTAAGACTGATCTACCCCTTTGTTACACAGAGTTTTAGAAATGGTGACTAACCCTTGTTGCTCAGCATGCTGTCATGCTTCATTGAAACCAATATGCTGGATGATGGCAGAATGACTACATTAGATCCCTTCCATCATGAAGAATGTGATTACGCCTCCTCATGGAATTAGACACTCCTCATGCTTTTGCATTTTCTTTCCCTACTCATTGTGCTTATATCAGAACCACCATCTGTGGACTTACTAAATGCCTAATGTGCCAACATTTTATCCCATGCAACACTACTTCTGTCAAACAAATGGTAAAAGATACAGGGCAAAGGTCTAATGCCCATGAGATTTGCTGATGTTGATTTTTGTTTTGGGGTGTTTTTTTTTTTTTTGGTACCGGGGGTTGAACTCAGGGGCACTCGACTATTGGGCCACATCCCCATCCCTTTTTTGTATTTTACTTAGAGACAGGGTCTCACTGAGTTGTTAAGTGCCTCGCCATTGCTGAGGCTGCCTTTGAACTCAAGATCCTCCTGCCTCAGCCTCCCAAATGCTGGGATTACAGTCATGCCGCTACTGCACCGGCAAGATTTGCTGATCTTATCACCCATGAAACAGTGGAAAGACCTGGTGAAGACAATTATATTCCCAAGCAGAAGACAATGTCATGAGACTACTGCTCTTTTCAACTTTTAGTGACTACTTACTCCATATTTTAACACAGTTATACATTGGACATAGGTGTCTTAGACAAGAGATTTATTCAGACCCATCTCAGAGACCCAATCTATATTCTTCAATGTAAACCCAACCCTAAGAATGATGGGAGTAAAGGAGAATAGATGCCACTGAGTACATAATACATGCAAGGCAGTGTTGGGTCTGTTTTACAGGTGAGGAAACAGGCTCGAGAAAGTTAAATAACAGTAAGGATACATGCTTGAATAAAGATTAGAATACATGTAGTTTTTATACTAAAGACTGTGATTTTCTAGAGTGAAATGTTGTAAGAAAATTAAACAATCCCTTTACCAAAGAAATTTCTACAACCATTTAAAACATACTAAAGAATAACACAAATTGTGTCTACTTCAAAGAATGTACAGTATCTTTCAGAGTGGAAAAATCTCATTGTAGAGGGTATTGAGAATGAACATTTCCAGTAAATGCACTGCTTATTTATGCCTTTGTCTGCTTAACTTGGTGTGTCTTCTCTGCATATAAATGACATTAGAATAAGAATGTTATTTATCTTGTACACTGTTATAGACATAGATCTTAAATAGTTCATGGCACTTGGCAAATATTCTGTAAATATCTATTCTGTTAATTAATTTGTTAATAATTGAACACAACTTTAATCATGTCTATTCAAACTCCTCCCATCTTTTCATAGACACCATATTTCTATAAACTGAGGTTGAAGGAGTAAGTGTCTAAGGGGATAAGTGTTTAAAAGACCAATTCATCTATCTTATTCTAGGTACTATTGAAGGACTTTCTCTTTTAATTAATGACTATACCTGGATATTTAGGAAAATGAATATAGGACCAAGAGAAAACACTGAATATTAGAACACTGTATTCCTCAGACCACTGTCTCTAGTAAGCTGTGAGATCTTCATCAGGTAACTCCATGAGTTGGTGTTTGTATTTCCTCAGCTGTGGAATAAATAGGTTTATGAAGTTGGTCTCTCAGACCACCTCTGCAATCTAAACTTCAATGACAATAAGAATTACATTGTTGACTGTCTTTTCACATTTCAGAAGAGTGGTAAGACTAATTTAAAATTAAAGCAGTTATGGAATAGGTCCTATTTACTTGTATATTAATTATAACTACAGCATATAATAATAGCATGATGTGTATACATAAAATAGTAAAGTATAAAATACAGTACTAGAAAACATGTCATAAATTGAACATCATTGACTAAGATAAATTTTCTTTTTTTCTGATTATGTATTTTTCATGCAGACAGTATGGTTTCCTTAAAAAAAATTATCCCATAGCAAAACTACTCAAAATGTTCAAGTTTGCCTTAAAGATTATTTAAGTAGAATTTATTGCACAGCACCAGAAATCACAGTCTTTTGCATACATCTTAGAGAAGCAGATAATACATTCACTTCTATAGACAAAGCTTAATCTATTATTAAATTGTTAAACCAATAACCTTTAAAGGTCTATGGTATTCAATTTTCTTAAACTAATTAAAATATATAAGAGATATTTTGTTTTCACTGACTTCATAAAATTCCCTGATTAACATTCCAGATGCCACAGCTCTTCAAGCCTGACGAAGGCTCCCTGGAGTTAATGTCCTTTCAGCAGTTGTTGCCAGAGGACTGAAACAGATTGTGCAAGGCTGCATAATCATATGATTTTGCTCATGTTGAGGAATTACTTCTATAAGAAAAATCAACTGTCTTGATAAAAAGTATAGTTTACAATAACACACTATCTGGATAATGATGAATTTACAATGCAGGTCAGCACTATGGTATCCCTTCATATTCCACTTCTGAGACCTCTGTTTCTATTCTTCCTCATATGTGTCATTGTCATGAAACAATAAAGCTCTCTACAGCAGCCATGCTAAAAGGTGAGATGGTCTGGTTGGTTATAGGTTGCGTGTGTGGGTATTATTAAACAAAAATGGAAGAAAAGGAAAATTAAACTGCTTGGGCCACTTCATTTTTAAAATTGATTTTTATATTCCTTTAGGTATTACATTCACTAATTCAGATTGTCATACACAATTATGAACAAGAGTTAGTCAGGGAAATGGCATGTTTACATCTATGGGCAGCGTGTTACTGCAATCCAGTACACAGGGCCACCTGGGATAAACTGGTCAACTGTGGAAGATACTGTTAATGTCCTCCCATATCCATTCTCTGTTTGCTGTTTGTTAACAGAAACATGATTTTAGCTAAGGAAACAAAGTAACCTCCTAGAGATGAATACTGATAATCAATCATGACCACATTTTTCCTTGATTTCCCAACCTCCCTTGAAGCTGAGTAGATGAGGAACAGAGCCTGTTATAGCCAAAAAAGACTTAAGTCTGCTTAAAATTTTTATTTCTTTCCCAGTAATGTACCTAGCACAACCCTTTCCCTTGTCACTAACATGTATCATTTTTCTGTTCAAGAGAGAATAGGCAAGAGATCTCTCAAAAAACTGTAAGGACACCGAACCTTATAACTTAGTAGAGTTCCTGGACCAATTAGAGCCACTGTCTATTTCCAAGACTTATTATATAAAAAATAAAATGCATTCACTACAACAAGCTGTATTTTCTATTAATTGAAGCAAATACCTTCCTAATTCATATGCCAACTATTTAGAATTGCGTTTCCACTTAGACATTTTTGCTTAAAAACCAACATCTCTTGCCTGTGTTAGGCATCTTCAGTTTTATTGCTTGCAGTTTAATCCTTTTACCTATAATTTAAAACTCATCAATTCATGTTCCCCTTTAAAAACCTTTCAGTGGTTCCCCAATTCTGTTGGAACAAAGTTTCAAGGTCTCATCATAACCTGGATAGTGTACACATATGTATCTAGTTTCATAAATTCATCTATTAATTTAAAGATTATTTATTCATTGCATATTTATTAAGGATCTAGTGAATATGGAGCCAGCAAAAATCCTACCTCTATGTAGTCTCCTCTTTATCACAATTTCTCACTTTTGCATGGTCACAGTCTGAACCTTGCCCTTGATCCCAGTTAGCAACTGATCAGAATCTAGATTTAAATCATTTGGTGTAGAAAATAATACAAAATAAATTTCTGGATTTCTAGATCCTATAACTCAAATATATCCAAAAAGAATTATTCTTATTTCATAAAAATTTCTATTACGTACAAAGATACTCAGATTTATTCTGTGGTTCATTAAAATTATACAAGTGAGTATTATGGGCCAGCCTCCAATCCTCCACTCTTAGGCTTTTTACTCAATTTATTGTGAGAAACCAATAGGTTTCATGCAGAATTATTCAATTGTTCACTCAATTAACTATAAACATTAGTTACCAAACTTTGTCAGTAAATATAGTTGCTTTTAGAACTAACATTAGTAAATCACTAGGATGAAAGCATAAAGATGCCACTAATAACACATGGAATTAGAAGGAACAATCACAAATACATTTTTACTAATGGAAGTAAATAGTTCATAGGAAAATGCACATTGGTAATGCCTCAGCTAACATTAAGCAGTCACAAAATGATACACATATCTAAAACAATTTTTTGTATGAGATAAAGTAACTAAAATTGACATTAACACATATGTTTTCAGCAGTTTAAAATAACTGCTTCACCCACATTCTTGCACTTCAGATGATGCACAGTGGTAGCACACTATGACTTAAAGATTATTTTCTCTCACAAAGTTTATATAGAAATCTTCCAAAAATAAATTATTAATGCAAGAAACAAGTATATATCATCGTCTTAGTCACTTTAGGAGGCTGTATCAAATATATAGTAGAATGGTGGCTTTAACTACATTAATTTTTATAGTTCTGAAGGTAGAAAAGTCTAAATTCAAAATGATGGCAGATACAGTGTCTGATGAGGGCCCAATTCCTGGTTTGCAGATGGCTGCCTTTTCCTACTATCCTCCCATGGAGATGGAAGTTAGGTTTCTTCTTCTTCTCATGTGGACACTGATTCTAACATGGGGTCTCCACACTCATGATCTAATTATCTACCAAAGGCCCCACCTCCTAACACCATAACATTGGAGGTTAGGGTTTCAACATATGAATTTGGTGGCAAACACAAGCATGCAATCCAAAAGATTCATATACATGTATAGAAGAATTAAAATCTAAAGTATTCTGTGGAAAAAATATAGAATATTAAGCAAATTTATATTAAAACTCATTTTGCATACACATAAACTCCACTCCTGTTCAGCAGCCTTATCATTGAACAAACACATATTGAGCATCAACCACAAGATCTATTTAAAAAATCACAATGTCTTATATTTACATGGTGTTTTATAGTTGTAAAACCCTTATTTGTGCTTGCTTTCTCATTTTATCCTCATGTCCAATCTGTCAATACAGATATTTTTATTGACTTAGAATACATTCTCTGAACATTTTAACTGAGAGTCCAATTATACTGAAAAAATTAAAATCCTTATATTATGAACTTTAGTCTTTGGTGTTTTTACTTAGCAGCTTTGTATAATATAAAATCACAGTCACTGAAGTCAAGCATTCTCACATTCAAATTGTAGCTATAAACCGTTTCATTTGCATAATGTCACCTAACTTCTCTAAGTAAAAACAGGTTTTTCCACGATTTGTTGACATCATTGACAAGATTAAATGGATTGCCGCATTTAAAGTGCTTAGTGCAAGACCTGAAATACTGCAGGTACCCAAAGTGCTCCCCACAATCCCTCTTTCATTTCCTCTCTCTTCCTTTCTTAAAGACATACGTGAATTTAAGAGAAAGGAGTGCTGAAAAAAAAAAAGTGACAAAGTTTTCAATTTCATGGAAAAAAGGAAATTCTATGTTAAGTTTTTCTGAGTTCATGCCAAGAATAGACTTCAGTTACTGAAAATTCATTGTGCCAAATGGCCTAGTTTGTAAAACCAAAGACAACATTGAATAATTTGCAGGTGTTTTGATTTTTTACTGATATGTAGAAAAAAACAAACACCAAACTTAACAAATTATCAAACATGTACTTACAAATTATAAGGCTCAGAAATTCAGGCAGGACTTATCTGAGAAGTTCTGGCTCAGAATCTCCTGTGAGGTTGCAGTCTAGTCAGCCATTACTGCAGTAATTTGAAGGGGCTGAAAAACTCACTTCCAAGTTCACTGCAGGAACTGCTAACAGAGGTTTTGACTCTTTACTACATGTGCCCCTCTATAGACCTACTTACACAACATGAAGACTCTCCCTGGAGCATGTATCAAAGAAAGAGATCCCAAGATGGAAGCTGTAATTGTTCCAACCTACTCTTAGAATTCCGTCATTTGCTATTGATCACAAGAGAATCCTGGCACCATGTGGGAGGGGACCACACAAAGGTGTACGTATGATTAAATTGGAGAACCTTCAAGAACACTGATACTTAAATAGATGTGAGATAATATTAGAAGTTTTCTTAAATATTTATGTAATTGGAACGTGTGAGAGCCTGGTACAAAACTGACATTTTGTGATGTTCTCCACTTTCAACTTTGGGAGAGTGAGGCTTTTAGAGATCCCTTGCTGTTTTTGTATTACAGTCTTAGATGAGCATAAAATCTGTGCCTCTAAAATTTTCTTCTTGTTTATCACATTTTTTCTGGACCACTGGGACAAGTAGAGCCTAGTTTCACAGAGATATCCAGCCTCCAAGATGGCACATAATGACCTGAAACAGTTAATCAAACTTCTTAAGCTCCCTCATGTCTACTTAAATCTAGATACTCTTAGGGGTTCTCAATTTATTCATATATATGCTCTAGTAGAAGCATCCTTTCTCTCCCTACCTTTTAAGATCTCTGAGCTACAGAATCCATCCCAATAGTACAGACAGATTTCTAGAATGACTCATGGAATTTTCATTTCAGTGACATAATTTGATGGAAGTTCACTTGATATGTTTAAGTAATATTGCATTTATATTCTGGTAAAATATTTGAGAGTATTGTGTGCACATTGATTAGCATTTAATGGATATTATAAATATTTATTGACTATGCTTTTTACCACTTCTTCTGGAAAGGATAAAAGAAAATACTATGATATGTTTGATATTTGTGTTAGTATTATAAAGGTCAAAGAATATTAAAGAAAACTAAAAATCCATAAACATGCCCATAATTTTAAAATCAGCACATACAAGGACAGTACATTGTTTCTACCAGAGTAGAAGCCTGGATTTCCAAATAACTGTAATTGAAGAAGAAATGAAAGTTTTCTGCATCTTTTTTAAAGGTCAGTTAGTATTCATGACAACAACAAAACCTCTTGCTTTTATTATACTATATGTATCTACTTCAATGAAAATTATAACAAGAAATAAAAACTAAAATTAGGGTAATTTAAAACCACTTCAACATGTCATGAAATCCCTCTTTTTTAGTCTTGTCTCAAAGGTACTTCTATACTATAATTTATAATTCATGATTCTGGCAAGAAAATGAGAAAAATGACTTTGAGAAATTATTTTAAAGGTAGTTTTAAGCTGACACATTTCTCAAAGACATGATTGAGGAATTTAAATATGCATACATTTTCTCTATGCTTTATTATTTTAAGTTATAATATCCTATACTTTAATAATAATCTAAACTATTTAATAATGTAAGAGGGAGGTTAACAGATTTTTAAAAGTATTACTTTGTAATCTCATGTTAAAAGTAGTAAAATGGAGGAAAGTTTAAAGAGTAGTGTTGGTAGATGATGGTTAAAGGAAGCCCTTCCAACTGCTGTACACTTATTTAAGAAATTAAAGCATTGTCTTTAGAATGTAATTGCTAGGAACAGTTTAAATGACCAGAACAAATAACTCTCTCAAATTTTATTACATTATAAATCTAAGCCAAAAGCCCAAGTTTTTAAAGATGATTCATTCATTTACTCTATTTTCCCCTTGATTTACTGAGCTTCATAGCACTTACAATCAACTATCCTATTGTATTTTAACTGATTCATTGGCTCAAGGTCTGTATCCACCCATGGGCATCTGAACTTCAGAGTTCCACGGCCATATTAAGTGTTTTACAAAAAATTACCAACTTAATAAATAAATGATTGTCATGTGCTATAAACTAGCAGTTAAAGTGATACGTAAATAGAGCTGGTGCCTCTCACAATAAAACCTATAATTAACTAAAGATTATCGACAAATAAGTAGGCAATTTCAAGAGAAATTTTAGAAATACTTCAAGAGAGGAGAATGAAGCCCAGTGACTAATTCTGGGTTGAAGGAAGGCTTTCTGAGTTGAAACTGAGACTTAAAAGCTGTCTGGTTATTAGCCAAGTTTTTTGAGACGTAGACAGAAAGGTGAGATAACTGTTCAACATAAGGGCAAACCTATGTGTAAAGGCCCAGAGATGAGAAGAGGAGCCTGAAAGAAACTCCATACAATTCTATTTTAGAATTAAAAATGAGGGCAGAGGGGTATCAGTTAAGATGTTTTCAGCACCAAGTAACAGAAAAATCATCCATAAATCCAGAGCTGGTTGTTCAAACTATCAGACTAGGACCCAGATTCTTCTTTCCTTTTTGCTTACCCATTTCATTACTATTGATTTCATTCCTGATGCCCCAGTTCCACTTTGGTAAACTCAAAGTGACTGTCAGCAGATTCCAGACTGACCTGGTTCTTGTTGCACCCAGCAAACTGAAGAATGGAAGACAATTCCCATTTACAGCAAAAATACTGAGATTTACTTTGACTAGCTCAATTCAAATCACATAAAATTTAGTAATTAGAATGGTGTAATCCAGCCCTCCTGTTCAGTCCATGAGGCATAGATGGAATTAACTTTGCTGACACTATAGGGAGTCAAGAGAAACTGAGGAATCTTGGCAATGGAAAAATAAAAAAAAAAATGGAAGACAATGAGCTGTTGCATTTGCCATGTGTGTTTATATTCATATAAGCAATGAAGAGCCATTGAATAGAGCAAAAAAGAACCCACTTAGATTTTTATTTTAGTAATATTACTCTTTGTGAAGAAAAGAGTGTAAAGAGATTAAGGAAAACAGGAGGCTGTTGCAAATTGCTTGCAGTACAGATAGACTGAAAAAAAAATATCAAGAGATATTGAATGGTTGCAGTTAGAATAGAGACACATTGGCAAAGATTTGGGTTTAAGGTAGTAAAAAAAAAGGGCAAAGTCAACAACAATTTCCATATGTTCTGTCTGGCCAAGTGGACATACTTCCTTGCACCACAGAAACCAAAGAAGAAAAGACTTCATGATAGAAATGGTAAGTTGGCTTCTAGTTATGAGTTTAACAAGTCTGCAGGGCATGACCTTGAAGTTGTTTCATGTCTCAATGTCTTATTATTTCAGGAGACACTGCAGATGCAATATAATTCTATAATAATAGAAGTAATAAAAAGTAAAATTAGATATAATGTTTAGTAACTATTAGCAAATGACCCATTTCTTTTCTGTTCTAATATGCTTTCCTCCTAGTCAAAGATTAAGAGGAAAAAGGAACATATCAGGATCAATGATAAATCATCTTCATTTTCTTTTAATAATAAATATAAATGCATATTTATTGCCACATGCTATGATGATATGGAAATAAAATAGAGTAAGAATCAAACATCCTGATTCAGTAAATGAAGGACCAAGCATTGGATTGGATAGCATTGAGGTCAAACCATGTCCCTGGTAAACAGAAAGCAGAACAAGATGTTTTGAAAGTTTATCAAGATAAAAAATATTATTCCAACACAGGCATGCTAGATGCTTATAAACAGGAAGCATTTTGCATAGGATAATGTCTACCTGATACATCACTTGGAAGAATGCTAGGCAGTAAGATTTGCAGCTGCAGTATGGAACTGATTCAGCAGCAGATGTGAGGCAAAACACCCTGTTTCCCAATTTGCTAGAAGGATCAAACCTTATTAAGGAGGAAGCTGAATCTGGGTTATACAATAATGAAGTAGACAAATGGCATAGCTAAACTGTACTGTATAATAAATCAATAAGAAATTCAGTGTGGAAGAAAGAAAATAAAGGGGGAAATAATAAGAAGTGGGAGAGAAAAAGGAGAGGAATAAAAGGAGAAAAGAGGGGCGAGAGGGAGGACAAGAGAAACAAAGGTCAATGACATGTCAACTAAATAACCAGAGAGAATTTCTCATGGCCAGATAGCTAACAGAATGTTCTAGAAGAAGGTTTATTTGGTATTTATTTGCAAGTTATTTTCATTGGTATATTTGCCTTGTCTTCCCACATTTTCAGCAAAATCTGAGACACTGAAACGTGTGGTGGTGTTGAAAGAATAAGAAACAGAGTAATAACAGGAAGTGTGGTCTTCCCTACAATTACCTTTTGTATCATCATCTTCTCAACAGGAAAAGAAAAAAGGAGTTCCAGTTTCACTTGAGATGTGGTTTTATACTACAATAAATTCAAAATTAAATTATCTGTCCCTAATGTCCATTTGTGTGTTCAATGCATGCAACCAATATCAAACTGAAGGCCATAAATGAGAGTGTTTTGATGAAGCAGCTGCAGTGTAGAGCTGACGTAAGAGTGACTGTGACACAAATACACTAATCATGGGTGAGCGTAAATACATTAATTGTAGGTAGGCTTAAATGGAGCAAGCCAGACATTTTTACTACACTAGAATATTTCTACACCAAAGATTTAAGGGCCATTGTTTTCAACATCCACAGATCTTAAATACTTTTAAGGACACAAAACAAATATTCTAATCCTAGCTCTGATGTTCTATGTGTGAATTTGAGCAAGGCAGGAGTCAGCCAGAGCTCAGTTCCTTTGCTATAATTTGGGAAACTGTGATTAAATAGTTGCTCAATTTTTCAGCCCAAGTGTTTTATATTTCTGGCGCCTATATATTATTGTCTTTTTCTAACGTATAGCATTTATAATATGGTTTTGTTGTTGTTAATGTTATTTTAGGGCCTGACACATGCTAGCTAAGCATTCTGTTTTGTTTTGGTTTTGTTTAGTTGTTTTTTTTTTTTTTTTTTTATTGTTGTTGTTTTGTTTTTGTTGTTTTTTAAGTAATTCTATTATATAATTTCTTTAAAAAAGACAAAATTGGCTATAATGTATCCAGCCACTAACAACCTTTAAAATAACAACTATTTTTTCCAAAAAAAAAAAGCCTACTGAAAACAATGACATTTGTGATCAAAGTCTCTATTTATTTATTTATTTATTTATTTTTGGTCACCTGATTTGTGAAGTTTTTGTTTGTTTGTTTGTTTCCTAGAGCTTTGTAGTTATACATAGTAGTTGGGTTCATCCCAACAAAATAGATTTTTGTTCGCCATCCCCATTTTCCCTCCTGTCCTCACCTCTTCTCCCATCTCTTTCCTTTATTCTGCTAGACTTCCTGTTGATCCTCTATTAATTTATATTTGATTTTTTTAATGGTATCCTATCTTTCCCTCCCCCTTTCCTTTATTTTACTCTAGCTTCTGCATATGAGAGAAAACATTCAAATTTTAAATTTCTGAATTTGGCCAATTTCACTTAGCATGGTATTCTCCATTTACATCCATTTACTGGCAAATGACATAATTTCATTCTTCTTTGTGGCTGAGTAGAGCTCCATTGTGTGTGTGTGTGTGTGTGTGTGTGTGTGAGAGAGAGAGAGAGAGAGAGAGAGAGAGAGAGAGAGAGACCCTTAATCCATTCATCTATTGATGGGCATCTGGGTTGACTCCATAATTCAGTTATTGTGAATTGTGCTGCTTTAAACATCAATGTGGCCATGTCACTGTAGTATGCCTGTTTTAGATCTTTGGGGAATATACCAATGAACAAGATAGCTGGGTCATACAGTGTTCCATCCCTAGTTTTTTGAGGAATCTCCATACTGCTTTCCAGAGTGGTTGTACTAATCTGCAGTCTCACCAACAATGTGTAAGTGTGCCTTTTGCACTACAACCTGATCCATATTTACAATTGTTCATATTCCTGATCATTTTCATTCTGACTGAAGTGACATGAAATCTTAGTGTAGTTTTGATTGCATTTCCCTAATAGCTAGAGATGTTGAAAAATTTTCATATATTTGCTGGCCATTTGTGCTTAATCTTTTGAGATGTTTCTGTTTAGTTCTGCCCAATTATTGCTGGGGATATTTTGTTTTTGTTTTTGATAATTTTTGAGTTCTTTGTATTTTCTGGATATTAATCCCCTATTGGAGAAATAGCTGGCCAAGATTTTATCCCATTCTGTAGACTCTCTCTTCATACTCTTAACTGTTTCCTTTGCTGTGCAGAGCTTTTTAAGTTTTATGAGATCCCACTTATTAATTCTTGGTTTTATTTCTTATGGTTTGGGTGTATTGTTAAAGAAGTGGGTGCTAGCACCTAAATGATGGAGTGTTGACCCCATGTTTTCTTCTAGTAGTCCTAACATTGATGGTCTAATTCCTAAGTTTTTTATATATTTCAATTTGAGCTCTATAAAGCGTGAGAGAGAGGGGTCTAATTTCATTTTCAACATATAACTATCCTGTTTTCCCAACACTACTTGTTAAAAGGCTGTTTTTCTTCAAGATATATGTATGGCACCTTTGTCAAATGTCAGATGGCTACATTTGTTTCTGTGTCTTTTATTCAGTTCCATTGGTCTCCATGTCAATTTGATACCAATATCATGTTGTTTTTGGTACTAAAACTTTGTAATATAATTTCAGATCAGTTATTGTGATGTCTTCTGCTTTACTTTTCTTGCTTAGAATTGCTTTGGCTATTCTGGGTCTCTTATTCTTCCAAATGAATTTGAGAATTTTTTTTCTAATTCTGTGAAGAATTTCATTGGTATTTTGATGGGGCTTACATTGAATTTGTATATTACTTTTGGTAGTATGGCCTTTTTTGGCAATATTGATTTTCATATACAACAATATGGGATGTCTTTCTATCTTCTAAGGTCTTCTTCAATTTCTTTGTTCCATGGTCTATACTTTTCATTGTAGAGCTCTTTCAACTTCTTGGTTAGATTGATCCAAGCATTTAATTTTTTTTTAAAGATTATTGTGAACGAGATGGTTTTCCTGATTTCTTTCTTGGTTGAATCACTCTTGGAATATAATAAAGCTATAGATTTATGGGTATTGATCTTGTATCTTATTACTTTTCTAAATTAATTAGTAAGTTCTAGAAGTCTGGTGGAGATTTTTGGGTTTTCTAGATACAACATCATATCATCGGCAAACAGAGATTTGACTTCTTTTCCTATTTTTATCCCTTTGATTCCCTTTTCTTCCATGATCACTTTGGCTATTGTTTTGAGTACTATATTGAATAAGAATGGTGAGAGTGGACAGCCTCGTCTTATTTCTTATTTTTAGAGGAAGTGCTTTTAGTTTTTCACCATTTAGTATGATGTTGGCTTTGGATTTGTCACAAATGGCCTTTACAATGTTGAGTTAAGCTCCTTCAATCCCTAGCTTCTCTAGTGTTTTTAACATGAATGGGTATATTAGATTTTTATCAAAGATATTTTCTGTATCTATTACAATGATCATGTGATTTTTGTCCTTAATTCCGGTTAAGTGATGAATTGCATTTATTGATTTACATATATTGAACCAATCTTGTATTCCTGGGATGAAACACACTTGAACCTAGTGTATTTTCTTTTTGATGTGTTATTTAATGTGGTTTCCTAATACTTTACTAAGGATTTTTACATCTATGTTCATCAGGAGCAGTCAATGTCTTTTGCTATCCTCTCATTAACAGGATTCTTGTACCTACCCAAATTTGAGTATTTTGTTAGAAAATATAATTATTTCTAATTGCTATGACATGTTTCCATTTGATAAAGCTACCATAAAATCACTTTCAGGTAATGTATTGAATTACACACACACAACACACACACACACACACACACACACACACACACACACACACACACACTTACTAGGACAAATTGCTGTTTTAGGTATAATTAAAAGCATAACACAATCTTCCCATCAAGGAAACTCACAAGTGAGATATGAACATCCAAACAAAAGGAGATATTTTAGAAGGAAATGTTTTTAAAAAATTATAGAAATAATGGCAGGGGCTACTATAATTGAATCATGACACATCTGTAAGATGGGAATAACAACAATACCTATCATAAAGGATTGTTGTGGGCATCAAATAAAATAACATATATAGAGCATTGTGAAAATGTAATTATTCAGTAAATTAGTTCATTCAATGCTCCCCACAAATATAAATATCCAGATTTTACATATGAGAATACTGAGTCTAAAAATCATAGAGCTAACAAATGGTCAAGTTGATTTTCTGACCTATCAATACAACTCCAAAGACAGTAGATTTAACTTACGTCATGTAATACCTTTTTCACTTACTACTACCATACTCATAACTTATTGAACATGGAAACAAAGAGTTTTATTGAAATTAACTGTGGAATCAGATATTGAAACATATACATGTATATATGCATATATATATACACACATACATATATATATAATGCAAACTCTGAAGATGTACATTATTGAGTATCTAGAGTAACTAATTTTATCAGCCCCATGAACAAGGGTGATCTAAAATTCTGTGTAGCAGATGGCAAATCTTAGGAACTCATGCCTTATTCCAGGTATGGGATTTAGGCACTTGGATAATGAAATCAGGAAAGGCATTAGCCACATTCAATGGAGCAGGCAAAACTGCTACAGGTAACAGTTGAAAGCAGTCAGTTTGGCACTCAAACAGTGACAGTTAGGTGTAAATTCAGATCAGTGATATCTACATGGAAGGTAAGAATAAATGTCCTCAAAGGGAAGTGTAGAAGCAAAAACAGAAAGTCTGGTAACAGGAAAAATCAAATAGTAAAAAGAATTAAAATACAGACTACAGTGAAACTCCAACATAGTGCCACATGTGAGTTTTAAAAACAAAACAAAACAAAACTATGGAGTGTGAAGTTAATGAATTGACTAAGGTAAGGCTGCTTCAGAAAATGGGAGTAAACTTTCAATCATATTCTGTTCAAATTTGCATTGTTGCAGGATACATTATCTCAGTGTTTCACTGTGATGACCACACACCAAGCAAAACTCTTCACTTCATTTGTAGTAAATCTACAGATAGTATCGTTATCCCCATTTGTGTGGATGGAGAAACTGCAGTACAATAAAGTTTTAATTTTTCCAAGATCAAATGGCTGATAAAGAGCAGAGTTGGAATAAAAATCTATTTTCTATATCTCTAGAGCCCATATTCATAACCACTGGGTAAATGTTTTATATGCTATGACTGGAATGTTTTGTAACCCCTCTAAAATTATTTTGAACTTAATTACCAAAGTAACATTATTAAGAGGTGAGGGCTTAGGAAAATGATGAGGTCATGAGGGTATTCCTTCATGAATAATAGTGGAGACATTATAAAAGAGAGGAAGCTAGTTTGAATTTTATTTTGTTCTTTGCCTTCTACCATGTGAGGATACAGTACTCACTCCTGTAATGTGAAGATGCAGCAACAAAATATCATTTTGGAAGCTGAGACTGGGCCCCCTCCAGACAATACACCTTTGATATTAGATTTCCAGTCTCCAGAATGGTAGAAAACAAATTCTTGTGCTTTATAAATTACCAGTCTCAAGTCTTTCATTCTAGCAGTAATAATGGACTAACACAAATCCTGTGTCTGCAAAATCAGCAATGGCAGCAAATCTGGCAGTAGGTAGCAGGACTTGTCACAGTTTTGAGATTCAAGGTATAGGGTCAGAGCTCTCTGGTCAGTGGAATAGTAAATGTGACAGAGCTAGCACAGTATCTAGTGTATATTAAGTACTCAATATTAGTTATGAAAATAATAATTGTTTTTGTTTTTGTAATAGGGAGAAGAAGAGATGGAAAGTGTTATGGGTTTAATTATGTCTCCTTAAAATTCATACAAAGTCCTAACCCTAAAAACTCAGAATGTGACTACATTTGGAGATAGGGTCTTAAAATGAGTACTTAAGTTAAAAATGAGATCATTAGGGTGGGCCCTAATCCAATATGATTGGTGTCATTAGTAAGAAGAAAAGATTAAAACACAGACATACAGAGAAAAGACCATGCGAAGACACAAGAAAAGACAATCATCTGCAAGCCAAGGAGGAAATCCTCAGAGGAAACTAACCCTTCCAATACCTTGATCTCAGATTTCTAGCCACTTGCATTGTGATAAAATAACCTTCTGTGTTTACGTTACCTAGTTTCTGATACCTTTATGCTATAATAGTCCTAGAAAACTACCAGAACAACCAAGAGTTAGAAAACAAAACATGACTAGAAAATACAGACCAGGGCCTCTGTGCTAAACTTGATACAAAAGGACGGGGCAAAATTTAAGGCAGGACTCACACAATGGAAATGGATTGCAGGAAAGAACTAAGTGAATAGATCTGAGGCAAATACCAAAATCAGATGCTAAAAAAAAACTATTTTTCTAAAGCTTCTTAAATGCTCTCTGTTAAAGAGAGGACTAGAACTTGGGAAAGGAAAAGAGATGTTATCAAGGGAGTGTTAAACATATGCAGATATAACTGTTAAGGCAAGAAAGTAGGGGATATCTCATTCCCATGTCAAATGCCAATATTATTAGATGCATAAAAGCAATCTTACTTTTTAGGTTCTTCTAAATTAGACCTCAATCTAAACTAGGTCACTGAAGCTGTATTTTGTCCATAATCTTGCTGGTTTCAGTGATGAATGCCTTGAAATAATGGTGAAATTTCCCTAAAATTAATATGGTTCTGAAATCTGTAAGTCATGCAGGACAACAATCCTTTCTTAGATTCACATTATTATCTACTAATCTGCTTTAAATAGACACTATTTTTTCTGCTATTTACAAAGGTTTTTTTTTTTTTGTTGTTGTTGTTCATTTGTTTGTTTTGTTTTGCAAATATGTTTTGTAAAAAAAAATGTGTCTTTAACAATAGCTATATCCAGAGGTAGATAGATATCATGACTTAGCTTGGCTTCATAAAATTATTTCAAAGGAATGACATCAACCAAACAAGCTTTCTTTTGTTTTTTGGCCACCTCACACATTTTCTGAATTTGAAACAAAGAAATGCAGAGAGCAAGATCTGTTAGTGACATCATTGTTTTCTATTCTTTATTAATAATGTATACAGCCATACCTAGTTTTATTGAATTTCACTTTATTGTGCTTTGCAGATATTGCCTTTTTAAAAATTGAAGGTTTATGGCAATCCTGTACCAAGCAGTTGTATCTGTATCACTTTTCCCAACAGCATGTGAATTTTTCATGTCTCTGTGTCACATTTTGGTAATTCTCTCAATATTTAAGACTTTTTCAATATCATTACAGTGATCTGAGATCCAAGATCTTTAACATCACTGCTGTCATTGTCTTGAAGCACCATGAACTGTGTCCAGATAAAATGACAAACTTAATCTCTAAATGTTGCACATGTTCTGATGGTTCCACCAACCAGCTATTTTCCATCTCTCTTCCTGTCCTCAGGCTTCCTTACTCCCAAGATAGAATAAATTGAAACTATACCAATTAATAACCCAATTAATTACAATGGTCTCCAAATGTTCAAAGGAAAGAAAGAGTGATACATCTCTCATTTAATGTCAAAAACTAGAAATAATTAAGCTTATTTAGGTAGGCATAGCAAAAGTTGAAATATGCCAAAAGCTAGGCTTTTTGTACTGAACAGTTAGGCAAGTTGTGAATGCAAAAGAAAAGATCTTGAAGAAATTAAAAGTGCTACTCAAGTGAATACACAAATGTTGCTGATCAGGAGAAAGTTTTAGTGTCTGAATAGAGGATAAAATCAGCTGCATCTTTCTCATAGGCCAAAACACAACCAGAGCAACAGTGATTCTTCAATTCAATGAAGACTGAGAGAGTCGAAGAAGCTTCAGGAAAAAAAGTTCAAAATTATCAGAAGTTGGTTCACGAGGTTTAAGGAGTTTGCTCCCTAACATAAAAGTACAAGAAGCAGCAGCAAGTGCTGATGTAGAAGCTTCAGCAAGATATCAAGAAGTTGTAGCTGAGATTATTGATAAAGATGGCTACGATGAAGCACAGATTCTTGTAGATGAAAAAATCCTATATTTCAGAAGATGCTATTTTGGACTTTCATAGGCAGAAGGAAGTCAATGCTTGTCTTCAAAGCTTTGAAGGGCAGGATGACTCTTTCATTAGGGTCTGATGAAGCTTGTTACTTTAAGTTAAAGCCAATGTTTATTTACCATTCTGAAAATCCAAGAGCCCTTAAGAATTATACTGTCTACTTTGCCTGTTCACTATAAATGGGACAATGAAAACTCAGTGACAGCACATTTACAACATATTTCACTTAATATTTTAAACACATTGATGAGACCTACTGCCAGGGAAATGGTTTTTCTCAAAATTTTACTATTCACCAGCAATGTACCTGGTCACCAAGAGTTCCAGTAGAGATGTGTAATGAGATTCTATGACTGCTAATACAACATTCATTTTGTGGCCCATGGATCAAATAAAAATTTTTACTTTCAATTCTTATTATTATGAAATATGGTAAGTAAAGCTATAGCTACAACAGAAAATAGTCACTCTGCTGGACCTGAGGAAAACCTACTGGAAAGGATTTATTGCTCTAGTTACTGTTAAGAACATTTGTGATTCCTGAGAGAGGATGAAAATATCAGTATTCTTATGGTTGTACATGATGTAGAATAACACCAATCATATAGCTACATATGTACATAAAGTATTCTACTGTCATGGATAACTAATTAAAACAAATTTTAAAAATTAAAATAAGAGGTAATTTTTTTTAAAAAAAACTAAGTATTAACAGGAGTTTGGATGAAGCTGATTTCAACCCTCATGGAGGGATTCAAGACTTCAGTGGAGCAAGTAACTACAGATGTGGTGGAAATAGCAACAGAACTAGAATTAGAGGTGGAATCTAAAAATGAGACTGAAGTGCTGCAGTCAAATGAATACATTTTAACAAATGAGTTGCTTCTTATGGGTGAGGAAAGAAAGTGGTTTCTTTAGATGAAATCCACTTCCAACAAAGATTCTGAGAATATTGTTGAAATGACAGTAAACTGTTTAGAATATTACATATAGTAAGTTGATAAAGCAGCAGTAGGTTTTGAAAGAACTGACTCTAATTTTGAAAGAAATTCTACTGTGGCTAAAAAGCTATCAAACATCATTGCATGCTACAGAGAAATCCTTCATTGTTGTCTTTTTTTAAAAAAATCTGGGGAATGAAACCAGGAGTGATGCATCCCCAGTCCTTTTTTATTTTTGACCGAGACAGGGTTTCACTAAGTTGTTGAGAGCTTTGATAGGTCAGGTGAGGCTGACCTTGAACTTCCCATTTTCCTGTCTCAGCCTCCACTGGGATTACATGTATGTGCCACATGCCCAGCTATTTTGTTGTCTCCTTTTAAGCAATTGCTACAAATATACCAACCATGAGCTACCACCACCCTGACCAATCAGCAGTCATCAATATTGAGACATGATCCTCCACTAACTGAAAAATTATGAGTCAGATGATTGTTAGCATTTTTGCAATAAAGAATTTTTAAATAAGATACTTGCACAGCTTTTTAGATGAAATGCTATTGCACACTTAACAGACTACACTATAGTGTAAACATAACTTTGACACAATCTTTGAAACTAAAAATTTCTTTGTTTCACTTTATTTCAACATTTACTTTATTGCAGTGTCTGATACTGAACCCATAATAGCTCTTAGCTATGTCTATACTGCAAAACACAGAATCAAAATAGTTCAAATGAGCACATATGAACTAAAGTCAATTAGTGATATTTTAACCAATTATAATTTCAAGATTAACAAAAATCATGCAATGTGGAACAACTAACAACTGAAAATGTTTTGAATGGGGAGGCTTTCCATCATCAGAATTTAATAAGAAAATTGAGCAAAAAGAACTAAAATATACCTTCCTTCACCCTTTGGGCATATTCTCCTTTTCAGATGATTCAGTGCATGGTATATTGAGTTTTTCACAGGTCTAATGGTGATATTAGTAGAAACAAATCCCATATACCAAGATATGGTCTCTCTTCAGGAATAATGAAACCTAAAACTGATGAATACTATAAGAATACAAAAAAAGTACAAGGGAGCCTGGAGTTGTGGTGCATGCCTGTAATCCCAAAAAGGCTGGAGTCTGAGGTAGGAGGACTGCAAATTCAAGGCTAGGCTAGACTCCACAATTTAGTGAGACCCTGTCTAAACTAAAAAATAAAAAGGGCCGGTGATATAGCTCAGCAGTAGAGCATCCTTAGTTTCATTTCCTAGCACAGGGACTTTGACACTATTTCAGGCTTTTAAATAAACTTCTTAGGGAATTTATTTTTAAAAACTTTTGTTTTTAATAGCAGTAAATGGTGATTTAAATTAAGTAGTTTAGAAATTGCTGTGCTTATTTATCATCAGAAATCAAGAAAACTCTATCTGCTGTTCAGCTCTGTGGACTTTATGGTGTAACACTTCTACATGTTTTTCCTATTCCTTTATAGAATAAAACAAAGTAGATGCTCTAACATCTACCATACTATGCCAATTTGCATGACATTCATTTTCAGGGCTGAATCATGGTGGTGCATTGAAGAAAATGGGTGACATCCTCTGGAGAAGGAAGGAGACCCCTGTTATTAACATGGACATCATGTAGTCTGTTTTCGGCTACTATAACACAATACTTGGATAATTTATAATTGGATAATTTAAGTTTATTTGGCTCATGGTACTGGACACTGTGAAGCCTAAGAGCATGCCATGAGTATCTGGCCAGCCTTAATTCTTCATTACCCCATGGAGGAAGGTGAGACAGAGAGAGATAAACTCACTTTTATGTGGAACACGCTCCTAACCTAACTGACCCACTCCCACAATGTTGGCATTAATTCATTCTTAGAGGCAGAGCCCTCATGATCCAATCACCATTTAAACATGTTACCTCTCAACACCATTGTGATGGGGATAAATCTCTAACACATGAACTTTGGGAGCCTATTCAAACCAGAAAAATACCATCTTCATAGGAGTCCTAGACAATAGTTGGAGATGAGAAGATTTCTGAATTTAGGTTAGAAGATCATAGTGACAGCTGCCATTGGAATACAGTCACATGCAAGGTGAAAAAACATGGTCAGAATTTTATGACTCCAGTTGTATGCCTTTTACATACAATTGACATTTTTTAATGCAAAAAAAAAGAAAAAGGAAAAAATTGAAAGAGTACACATTTTTATCATTTTAAGCTCGAATTCAAACAAGATCATGTACTTTCTTTTATTCTTCTCCAGGATATGCCAAACCTCTGTAGAAATATTGCTAGCTTTTATCTACCATGGAATTTTACATTTTTCTCAAATAGTGGTTGTTATTTTAAGATAAGACATACCAGAGACTGAGGATTTTATGCATATCTGAAAGAATAATCTTAGCCCTCAAAGATTTTCCAAGGGAAGCTACAATATGAATAAGTCTCAGCATATTTTTTATTAATATGAATTATAGTTCTACAGATGAATTAAATATTCGACATTTTTCTGCTTGTTATACAGTGTACATAACTTCAGAATAAAACGAAAAAGACCATTTTTGTACTTGTTTCGCTATAGTTAAATTATGCTTTGAGTCTCAGACAGTGCTTTTGTTAAGTAGATAAAAGAAATAGAAATAATTACAAAGAAATTAACACACCTCAATTCATTTCTTCAGTCTTCCAGTGAAAACCCAGACTTTTGTCAGATTTCAGGGCCTCTACACAATTAGATTAGATCACAAATCCTAGGACATCCTATGCAGAAATGATTGACCAGCTCAAGGCCAGGGCATCGCCAATATAATCAATAAGTTTAACTATTTCAATATTTTAATGCAAGTTTATTAAATACCTACTGTGTGCAGACACTGGGACCTTGAACTCTAGGAGTTTTATTGTTAGTTTTCCTGTGCCTGAGGCCAACTGTCCATCAGTGACATCCAAGCAGAGAGTCTGAGGCCCAGAATAGGACTATGTTGCCCCTGCTCACCATGTCTTCCTTTCAAATACTTTTCAAATATCCTTCCTACACAGAGGGTCAACCAGATGCTCCACAGATCTTCAGGACTCATTCCTATGAAGTCACCCCTTGTTTCCTAGAAGTTGACCCAAAGAGAGAATTGTTCACATGAAGACAGCATATTATCCCTTTCAAGGATAATATAAGATTGGCTTTCCGGAATTGTCTTGATAAGTCAATTGTGTGTGGTGCTCACTCACACTGGGCTCTGGATAAGTTCAAGTCTTTGAGCTGTTATCAATGTACTGTTAATTAACTTGTGCTCATATGCTTGATGACATGTCAAAAGTATCACATCTAATAGAATAATGTACTGATCTTGATACTGCTGTATATTTTCCTCTATGATCCCAATACTGGTACACTTGGGATAGCTATCTGTCCCCATGGCTCTGTGCCATGTGGGAAGGATGCTAACAGTTGCACATGTTTTACCCAATGACTTCTGAGATTGCTCTTCTGATCTAGATCCTCTTTTACCTCCCACATTTGTCATGGTGGGCACTGTTGTGTTCTCATGGGTCAGACTAAGCCATGTCATACAATGTTTGCTTGCATGGAACCACTCCTCTTGTTCCACCATGGCCCCTCTCCTAGTCCTCCTATTGTAGGCTGTGTATAGAAGGTAAGCAAGGGCTCACTATTGAAAGTGATCACATTTCAGGATTATAGTAATTACTGCCCAAAGAGTTTAAAAAACACATAATTAGAAAATGTGTTGCTTTCCTCTTACGCTGTGAAAGATACTAAAGTATAAGTGCATCAGAAAACAAATTATCATTTACATTTCCTTGCGTACTCTGGATAAGATTTCAACTTGTGGATATTGGTAGTGAAGCAAAGTAGCAAATCTTGAGAGGGTCACTGAAATTGGTATTTATGGAAGCACAATGTATGACACCTACAGAGTTCTGAATAATGAAGCAAATACTACTAAATATTAGGAAACAGCAGAGGCAAATAGATCCATATTGTTTCAGATTTTGAAGAGCCAAAAGGCTATATGTAGTTACAAGGTTGCCACTTAATTCTCATGGCAAAAAAAAAAAAAATTAAGAATAGAAAAAAAGATGGTACCCAGACTCAGCAAGGAATTTCCATTTGCACTGAAATTTTCTAATAATGCATAAGTACCTCATTTTCTACCCATTATTCTAAGTCTTCATGGATAAATCACTATACCTCAGATTGGCCCAAGATTTTGTAATACATTTTTAACTAAAATGCTTATATAAGCAAAGGCTTACAAACTAAAATATCTTCTTCCATAGTTTTGTACATACCAAATATTCCTCCCAAAACAGAATTATAAAATGTGATATGTGACAAGAAGGAAAACAACAAAACCTTAATATTTTCTGATATCTTCCAGTTTATGGGTCCCTGTACAGTATCTGAGCTGAGAAGTAGTAGGTGAATAGGACTTTACTCAAGAAAGAGAACAAAACCATAAATGCAATGTTTCAGACATGGTAGTGTAGAAAGCCAACATGCTTGGAAGGAAAGGAGTGAGAGGAAGAGAGATCTAGGTAGCTGAGTAGGGACTCAGGGAGACAAGGATGTGCAGGTGATTTCAAACATTAGAAACTTTATCCTAAGAGCAATAGGGGGCTATGGGAAATGTCTTTGCAAGCAAGTGACATGATTGGATTTGTGTTTTTAGAGGATTACGCTGTTTCAGCTTGTAAAACAGATTGTATGTGTCTATTCAGGGAGGATGATTGCAAGGTTGCTGGCAGTAACTAAGGTAACAGACAATTGAAGCTCGAAGTAGAGTAGACATATAATATGAAGAAAAAAGGTCAAAATATATATTTGGGTAAGATTGGCCAATGGAGACAGGAATGAGAGGAAGATCTCAGGGAAATTTTTAGATGTATAATTTGTCTATTTGTTTGGGGTTTTTATTATGGAAATATGACCACTAGAGAATGACCAAATTTTTTGGTGGAGATCATGAGTTCAGTATTGGGTAATTTAAATTTGAGGAGCTTTGAGCTATCTAAATGAAAATATCAAATAGCCAGTGATGCATATGGCCTTATATGACTCCAGACAGCATGTATGACTAGAAAACAAATGATCTTTCACTAAGCTATACTCCTATGTATAGTTTAGAGATAGTTTTGACCCTTAACAAATTCAAAATCAATGGGAATATAGAAATACTAACCAATCATTGTTATAAACTATATTAAATGTTATTTGGGAATTGTGTTTAAAGTGTTATAGAAACAGAGGAGGAAATACGTTTCAGGGATTCATCCAGGAAATGCTTAAAAATTCTATTAATATTTAAACTGGTTTTTCAAGTATGAACATAATTCTAGTTTGAGGAAGATGTCCTAGTTGCAAACCACTTTTGGTTCCATTTCACTTTCCTTGAGGAATTGTTTTCCACGTCATCAAGGAGTTTGCTTTTATATTGATTTTTCTGGCCAGAGTTAATAGACTGAAATAATGAGATAGATTTAAAAGAACTGCATAGTGAATTCCATTCATTCATTTAGAAAATACGTATTGAGCACTGAATATTTGCCAACCACTATTTTAGGTCTAAAGATAGAGCTGTAAGCAAAATGGATGTTGGGAATGCAGGTACATCCCCTTCAAAGATAAGGTCAATTTGTATCTTACATTACTGAAAAAGGCCTCGAAGGATTTTTTGGATATTCAATAAAGTGTATGTTACACTTAAATATACTGTCCTAACCCAGTTACCAAGTGACTCAAAAAACCTACAGTTTTGGGTGTGGCATAGAATTAGAGAGGCTTCTGTAGTTTGGTTAGGCTAGATACCAGGGGCCCTGCCACTTAGTTACAAGACTCTGGCAGGAGTGGAGCCATCCAATGTTTCAGGGGTATCTGTAGAAAATAAAGACACTATGCAGAGTCTCTAGAAGGCAAATGGGAGAGTCAAAGCACATATCCTTAGAAACAGAACCTGGAGTAGAGAATTATAATCCATACAGATACCAACTCATTATGAATTTGGGCCTTGGCATTTACTTTTGACTCTCGGAGAGAAATAGTATGGTTATTGCCCATTGTGAGTACATTGTGAGTACCCTGAACTTTATAAAATATGATCTAGACAGATCTCAACTCCAAACTCACCATTCAATATAATTTTTGAGATGCAGGACTGAGACATTTCCCAAACCACTTTTCTAGCTGTTTGAACTGTTTCTAGCCTACTTTCTCTCTCTCTCTTTCTCTCTCCTCCCTCTCTCCCTCTCTGCCTTCTAGTATTATTTTATTCTAACTTTCTTACTAAGCAGATTATACTTGAAAACTCTACTGGTTTTCTTTTCTCCTGAATGGTTATGGACACTTTCTTCCTCACTTTGTTATCTAGAAATTGAAGATTTTCATGCAGCCTACCTTAAAATGTTATTGTGAAAATTAGTTACTGTATGCAAGCCACTTAGCACAATACCTGACACTCATGTGTCAACAATATTTACTACTATTTTTCCTATCAGTTATTCCAATAAAATGGGATTTAAAGGCATTTTCATATGAGAAGGCTAATAGTCCCATATGGCCCTTGAGCCTGGCTGGTTTCATAATTGGACTCTAGTTTTCCTCATCATCACCTTTTATTTTCTTTGCAAATGCCCAACAGCAATATCAAACTATTACACGTGAACACAGCTATATAATTTGTTAATGTCTGAGAATATTCACACATTAGCTGGAAAATAGCCCCAGAACTGAGTCCTTTGAACACCTTCCCACTGCCCCAGATAATTTTTCTCCTTCCTAGGACACTTTGGACCTCCTCACTACATATCAATAAAAAAGCCAAATGCCTCAAACATCCTACTCCAGTGTTAGGACCAGTATCTGTTTTACAAGTCAAATATACAAGTATATTGTATCTCCCCTTCTCACCTTGTATATGTGTGTTATTCTTCTCCCAAACAAGAATATTGTTGAAATTATTTTTGAGTACTTACTATTATTATCGAGGTATGGTGCTGAAGTATTTACTATTATTATTTCTTTTCTTTTTAGAGAAGAACACTAAGACAGAGCGATTTAAAACCTGCTTGAGTCACACAGTTACTGAGTGATGGATCCAGGATTCGCACCAGGCAATTCTACTCTAGAGTCTGGACTCTTGATTGCATTTCCAATCTGGGAACATGAGCTGATTTAGCTGGGGCAGGGCAGAGAAGGGCACAAGAAATTAAAGTTTCACTTTATGGATTCAGAAGAGGCTACATGAAATAGGAAAATATACTCCAGTAGATAGGCATTTGAAATCAAAGTCAAGAGCCTCTCATTTAATAACAAAATTGGTTACTTAAAATGTACTGATTTTGTTCAATAAAGATGCTTCAGTTCACTATTATATTCTGAAGCTATTCTTTGAAAATTTGCCCAAATTAACTGAAAACTAAAAGAATGTGACTTTTACATGCCCATCTGAATCCTGAAATTTTGTATTGCTCTCATTATAAAACCTTATCTAATAAAACAGTTGGCTCTTAGAAAAAGCATACTCTTTGGAGTAAGACCTGGATTTAAATACTAGCTCTACTTTTGACTAACAGCATGACATTTTGCCAAACTTGAACTTCAAGGTAATTTTTAAAAATATAAAAATATTTGTGTCATTTTCTCACAATGACTGGTGGGATTTAATAGCATCATTTATTTATTGTATCTGGACATTACAATGAACTTTATGGATGTAGATTCTCCATTTCTTATCTTAAGTTTCATGCCTAATGATTTAAAATAGGTTTCTGCTTCCTAAATTCCATGTACACTTAGATAGGTATATTTACTTGCCATCAACATCAATCATCGAATATGATTTTCTAAATTAGTCTGGTACTTGGGAACTGAACATCTATCAAATTTACAGTTTCTTAATTTTTTAATCTATCTGAAGAGTGAGACTCTTATAATCCATTTTGAATGATGTGAACTAGATCCTAGATCATATAAATTGATCCAATATGACTCTTTTCCAAGAATACACAATGAATGTGTGTGTGTGTGTGTGTGTGTGTGTGTGTGTGTATGAGAGAGAGAGAGAGAGAGAGAGAAGGGGGGCTAGGTGGGGTCAATCTGCCAGTATCTGATTCTATGGCTCTTCTGTATCACTTTTTTGTTATTTTCAAACAATGTTGTATTCCTGTATAACCCAGCTTCATTTCTTACATCTACAACCAAAAAATTCCAAAATTCCTAACAAAGAAGAATGTTTCCAGGATAGAATCTTGGTTAAAAAAAAAATAGCAAAATGTTTCTCCCTAAAAATTCCCAAAGCATTGCCATCAACAAAGTTTAAGGTGTACATTTCCAATTTTTGTATAACATAAGAAAACAAGTAGGTACCTGACATATGCAGATATATCCCACTTGAACCCTCATAGGATTCCCACAGATAAATCTCTGATGCAAATGAGGATAGTATCCAAATTTTCACAGCATAGGAAGAAGCAAAGTATTTAGAGCCAGTAGAAGCAAAAGATATGGTAATTATATTACTAGGAACTTCAGATGCTGAGATTGTAAAAAGTTATTAAATGCATGTTTTAAGTAATTATACAGAAAATATTAAAATCATAAGAAAATGAACCATAGAAAACAAGAGCAGAAAACTGTGAAATTTATAAAAAATTGAAAATATACTCACTGAAATAAAAATAAACCTCAATGGATAGGTTAAAAAGGAGAGCAGACGTTACTGAAAAGATAATAAATGAATAAATTATGAGCAATGTGGCAGAAAAATGAAAGAAACAATTGTTTGTGAGGAGATGTTAAAAGATCTAAAAGACAGTATCAAGTATAAATTATAAAGATTAGAAGCAGTAAGGAAGAAACAAATTCTAAAGAAAAAAGTTAATTGATAAGAAATATTAAGTATTGGAGATCAAGAAGTATAAATACAATTTAGGAAAAGTGAGACAAAACCGAATCTATGCTTTGACACCATCATAACAAAACTGAAGAATAGCTGAAGATGAGAATAAGCAACTAAAGAGAAGAAACAGATTGACAAAATAAATAAATATAAAAGTAATATTTAAAAAGATGACAGAACTCTCAACAGCAAGAAAAGGATTCAAAAGAAAAAGGAATTCTCTCTTTGATGACTGAAATAAAATGAGTTAACCTAGAATCTTACCCTTACTAAACTGTTATCTTAGAGTGAGGCCAGAATAGAAGTATTTTCAGACACATGAGCTTTAAGGAAGTTTACCTTCAACAGAATCTCATGGGATGGAGAAAATTATTTGAGGAATGTATTTTAGGAATAAAAAAAAAAAAAACTTGATCTGACAAACAGACAAAGATGGCAAGCAAGACAACATCTCTGTCTTGAGACAGCTCAAAATTTTTTAGTTGGAAAAGTGAATATAATATTTCATACACAATTTAAATTTTTTAAAAATAGTTATCAAAACACAAACAATTTAGGCCAAGAAGAGTATGTCACAATTTAAAAACAATTACTAGGTTCCAAAAGTAAGAAAGACCTCTACAATGAAACTATAAAATGCTAAAGAAAGAAATCAAAGAAAACCTTAAAAGACAGAAAAATCTCCCATGTTCATGGATATGCAGAATGAATATTGTCAAAAAGGCCATACTACCAAAAGTGCTATACAGATTTAATGCAATTCCTATTAAAATTACAATAATATTATTCGTAGAAATAGAAAAAGCAGTAATGAAATTCATTTGACAAAATGAGAGGCCCAGAATAGCCAAATCAATCTTTAGCAAGAAAACCGAAGCAGAAGGCATTACAATACCAGACCATAAATTATTCTACAGAGCTACAGTAACAAAAACAGCATGTGATTGGGACCAAAACAGGCATGAAGACCAATGGAATAGAACAGAAGACACAGAGACAAACCCATATAAATACAGTTATCTCATACTAGACAAAGGTGCCAAAGACATACTTTGGAAAAAATATAGCATCTTCAACGAATGGTGCTGGGAAAGCTGGAAATCCATATGTAGCAGAATGAAATTTAACCCCTATCTCTCATTCTGCACAAAACTCAACTCAAAGTGGATCAAAGACCAGAAATCCTGCACCTACTAGAATAAAGTGTATGTCCAACTCTCCATCATGTTACTAGGAACTAGCTTCCTCAACAAGACTCCTAAAGCAGAAGAAGTAAAATAAAAAATCAATAAATATATGGTATCAAACTAAAAATCTTTTTCACAGCAAAGGAAACAAGAGCATGAAGAGAGAGCCTACAGGATGGGAGAAAATCTTTGTCACCCTACCTCAGATTAAGCATTAATTTCCAGGATATACAAAGAATGCAAAAAACACCAAAAAACAAAACAAAAACAAATAACCCAATCAATAAACTGGCAAAGAAACTAAACAGACACTTCTCAGAAAAAGAAATATGAATGGTCAACAATTACATGAAAAAATGTTCAACATCTCTAGAAGTTAAGGAAATGCAAATTAAAACTACACTGAGGTTTTATCTCACTCCAGTCAGAATGGTGATTATCAAGAATACAAGTCACAATTTGTTGGTGAGAATGTAGGGGAAAAGGCACATTTATACATTTTTGTGGGACTGAAAATTGGTGGAACCGCTTTGGAAAGCAGCATGGAGGTTCCTCAAAAAGCTAGAAATGGAACTACCATTGGACTCATATATACAAAGGAATTAAAGTCAGTATACCACAGTGATGCAGCCACATCAATGTTTATAGCAGCTCAATCTGCAATAGCTAAACTATGAAACAAAACTAGATGTCCATCAACAGATCAATGGATAGAGAAAATGTGGTTTATATAGACAATGGAATATTACTCAGCCATAAAGAAGAATGACTTTATGACATTCTTTGGTAAGTGGATAGATATAGAGAATATCATGCTAAGTGTAATAAGCCAACACCCCCCCCCAAAAAAAATAGTCAAATGTTTTCTCTGTTATGTGGATGCTAACCCATAATAAAGGACATAGAAGTTCAGTGGATTCCACAAAAGGGAATTCAGGAATGGGAGGAAGAGTGGGAATAGGAAAGACAATAGAATGAATCTGACAAACTTTCTTGTGTTCATATATGAATATACCACAGTGAATCTCAAAATAGTGTACATCCATAAGACTGGGATGATGCTAATTAGCATAAAATATATTCCATGTTTATACAAATATACCAAAATTAATTCTACTGTCATGTATATCTAAAAAGAACAAATAAAAAATAAAAAATGACAAATAAGACCAGAAATAATTTTTTTCATGCTAATTAAGACTTTTCCATTTTGAACATCAAGAAATTAGAGATTGATAATCAGAACTTCTTATATACCTTTGAATTTCTGTCTCACACACAAAGAAGAATCTCCAAGCAACAATCCTCCCTTTCTTTTTAAGAATATCATCTAGCTACCATTTGTACGAGCATCAACTAATAACTTCTGAACAAATGTTCATAGGTAGCAGGCATTAATAAGTATTTAAATCAGAAATGTGGAAGGAGCAAAGCGTGTTCATTTTCTCTCCTGATTAAAGAACAAGATGCTTCTAAGTGATCTTTTCCATATCATTGTCAAAAACAGTTTGTAAACTACCAGATGGAAGAGAACAGTCAATGCTTTATATTTCCAGAATCTCTCCCATTCAGCATGATTTCTCCATGGACTCTCTTACTGTCCTCACATGCATTTCAGCTAAAGAAGACCAATGCACAACTCAATGGATCAGTTAAAATATTTAGTTCTTATATTTCCTGAGTGTATTTTTTTCCAGTCTGAAAATCAGTTATTGTAAAGGAAAATTCCCTTATCTCAGAGATAGTCATTAATACTCTTCCCTCAGCCAGCCCCACGCTTAAAACTCTATCTTCCCACTGCAAATATAAATGCAATGGTCCTTCTAGTTTTTCTTAACATTTTGGAAACTATTAGCTCATGTAAAGTGTTAGTCTTCCTGATAGTCTTCTTAATATTCCAGTGTTTAAAAACTTAAACAATTCTTTAAAACTTTGAGCTGAAGGTAAATTTCATCTGTCCTTTCAAGACTTACTTGCACATTATAGACATGAAAATGTCACAAACAAATCCAATATTATGCATAATTAATATGTACTAATAATTATAATAAAGATAGAAAAAGAAAAAAAGAATATTCTCACAGTGGTATCGATTATTAATAACCCCCCAAAGATGTTCACACAATAGTCTCTGCCCTTTTACACGAAAAAGGTAATTTGCATAAAGTTACAGAGCTAAAGGTAGGGCAATGATCCTGGATGATTCTCCTTTGCATAATCCAATCTTAAAAGCAGAGAATTTTTTTCCCAGTGGGAGATTCAGAAAAAAGAGAACCCAGAAAGAGTCCAAATTATGAGTAGAATTCATTTGCTGCTAGTGGAGGGAGCCATGTGGAAATCATGAGACAGAACACAGGTACTCTGTGAGAACAAAGACCTGCTGCTAGCCAGCAAGGAATGGAAACTTCAGTCCTACAACATCAGGGAAATGAATTTAGTCAACAACCTGAACCAGATCTCCTGACAAGCTATTTGTTTTGGCTTTCTGAGACCTTGAGCAGAGAATTCAGCTTAGCTACACCATGCCCAGATTTTGATTCATTAAATTGTAAGATAATAAAATTTTCAGCCACAATTAGGTAGTAGTTTGTTATAGCCACAGTAGAATGTAAGTATACTCAAAACTCTCTTCCTTTCTAGAGCTCCAGCTCATGGAAGTGAGCCTATCTTTCCCCCTTACTTTATAAATCTGGGCTTTCCGGTATTTAGAGTATATGTTGGCACAGCACAGCCTTCCACTCATGGCTACTCTGACATCCAAAATGGCATTGATCCCTTTCCTCCACGCTTTGCAGCTCTTGCATAATACCAGTTCTTTTGAGAAGAGGATCAAAATCACAACAGTCTCTGTACTTGTTTTCTCAGTCTTTGGGGAGATGAAGTCATCAGCAAGGCAAATCCAGAACTTGTGGGGTACTCTGATTTTAGCCAGCCGAGACTTCCAGCAGATGTCCAGAAAGTCCCTCATGTTGCCTCTGTGCCAGTTCTTTAATTTGTGTCAGGAACACATCATCCATTCCCTCCATCTGTTAGTCTGTCACCTTCAAATGTAAGAACTAGAAAGAAACAGCATTTATGTTTTTGGTTCTGAGCTGATAATAATGTTACTTCAGTGCCTCTCTAAATGCTCCCTAATTGAAGTCATTTTTAAAATATGTATATTTATGGTGTGTAATGTGATATTTTGATATATGTATACATTTTGGAATGTCTAAATCAAGCTAATTAGCATATGTATTACCTCACATGCTTATCATTTTGTGTGGTAAGAATACTTAAAATCTACTCTCAGCAATTTTCAAGTATTCAAGACATTTGTTATAAACTGTGATTGCCATGATGTAAAATAGATCTCTTGAACTTATTACTACTAATTCATACTTTGTATCCTTTCACCAATCTCTCTCCATCCTTTCACCACTCTTCCTTCTACCATCCCAGGCCCTGATAACCACCATTCTACTCTCTACTCCTGTGAGCTCAACTTTTTTAGATTGCACATACAATATCATCATATGGTATTTTTTCCTTGTGTCTGGCTTATCTCGTTTAGCATAATGTCTTCTAGATTCACCCATGTTGTCACAAATGACAGGATTTTTTTCTTCTTTGAATAAAAGTAGTATTCCATCAGGTGTAGGTACCACATTTTCTTTATATATTCATTCATTGATGAACTCTCAAGTTGATTCTAAGTCTTTGCTATTGTGAATAACACATAGAATATGAGAATGCAGATATCTCTTCAAGAACTGATTTCATTTCCTTTAGCTATATACTCAGAAGTGGGATATACTCAGAAGTGGAATAGCCAGATACCATAGTAGTTCTATTTTTTTTTTTTTTTTTTTTTTTTTTTTTTTTTGAGAAATTTCCACAGTATTTTCCGTAATGGCTATACTAAATTACATATCCACCCACAGTGTACAATAGTTCTCTTTTCTCCACATCCATAGCAGCACAGTTATCTTTCACCTTTTTATAGTACTAGGTATTATTTAATAGATATGGGATATGGGTAATATCTCATTGTGGTTTTGATTTGCATTTCTCTGATGATTATTGATGTCAAACTTATTTTTATATACCTGTTGTTGTGTGTATTTTAGAAATCTCTATTCATTTTTTTAAATTAGATTTTGTTTTATTGCTATTGTTGGAGTTCCTTGTATATTTTCTACATTAACTATTTTTAGTCTACTTTCTGTTGTTACAACAAAATCCATGAGATAGGGTAATTTATTAAGAACAGTTTTGTTTTGTTTTTTTTTCTCACAGTTCGGAAAGCTGTGCAAGTTCAATATCAAGGTATCTGGTGACGGTATCTCTGCATCCTAAAATGGTGGGGGGCATCCCATGGCAAGAGTGAGGGGGGCACATGTGCTCAGGTACTGCATTACAGTTATATTTAATATTAGGGTTCATTTTGACATAATCATATAAGCATAGAATATAATTTGTTCTGATTCAGTCCCCAGTACTTCTCCTTTCCTCCCCTCATCCTTCTCCCTGTTCCCTTTCTTCAGCTCTACTGGTGTTCATTCCATTTATTTTTTATATTTTTTTAAATCAGTGCTTTATAGATAAACATAAAGGTGAAATTCATATTGTGTATATTGGTATATAATGTGGTATATTTTGGTATGTGGTATATTCATGTAGAAGAATTTGGTCAATATCATTCCACCATTCCTCCTTTTTCTTGTCCCTCCTCCATCCTCCTCAATTCCCTTCCTCCACTCCACTGATCTGTCTTCTATTTTCATGGGAATCCCTTTCTCCCTTTTATTTTTTTTTATTTTTTGTTATTTGGGTCTAGCTTCCACATATGAGAGAAAACATTCTACCCTTGACTTCCTGAATATGGCATATTTCATTTAGCATGATGTTCTCTAGTTCCATCTCTTCCTATAAAGTCACTAATCCAATCTTGGAGGTCCCATCCTCATGATCTCACCTAACACCAATTAACTCCCAAAGGCCTCATCTCCAAATACCATCAACATTTAACTTTGGGGATTAGGTTTGTAACACATGAAATTTGGGGGATGCATTCAAAACGTAGCAAACCCTTTATCAAATGTATGCTTTGCAAATATTTTTTCCTGTTCTGTAGATTTTCTCTTCAATCTGTTCTTTCCTTTGTGATGCAGGATTTCTTAAATTCAATGTAATTCCATTGATATGTTTTGCTTTTACTGGATAAGCTTTTGGGGCTGTATCCAAAAAAATCATTGCTCATTTAAATACAACTTGTTAAGTCTGTAATCCACTTTGACCTGGGATTAGTATATGGTGTGAGATGCAAATCTAATTTCATTCTTCTCCAAGTAGATATTGAGTTTTCACAATACCATTTATTAAAGAAATTGTTGTTTCCCCATTGCATGTTCTTGAACCCTTTGTCAAAAATCAATTGATCATAAATATGTGCAATTATTTCTGGGATTTGTATCCTATTCTTTTGGCCAATGTGTCTTTTATTATACTAGTAACATGCTGTTTTGATTACTGTAGCTTTGTAGAAGATTTTTATATTCAGGTAGGGTGATGCCACAAGATTCCTTTTTTTATTTTTATTTTTATTTATTTTTTCTTTTCCTGAAAATTTCTTAGGCTATTCAGGGTCATTTGTGGCTCTACATGAATTTATAAATTTCAGGAATTGTTTTATATTTCTGTAAATAATGTGATAGTGATTGCACTGAGTTTTCAGGTTGCCTTAGGTAGTATGAGCATATTAATAATATTAATTCTCCCCATATGTGAACATGAAATATCTTTCCATTTATTTGAGACCCCTTCAGTTTATTTCGTAGTTTTCAGTGCACAGATTGTTCATGCTCCTTAGCTAAATTTATGTAAGTATTTTAGAGGATAACTATTGTAAATGGGACTATATTCTTGATTTTTTTCAGATAGTTTACTATTAGCTTATAGAAGCAATACTGATGCATACTGGTTTAGTACCCTGCACCTTTATTGCATTTGTTTATTTTTCTAGTATTTTATTGTCAGACTATTTAGGAGTTTCTATATATAAGATCATGTCATCTGGAAACAAGGACAAGTCAATTTCTTTCCAGTCTGGAATGGCATTTATTTATTTGCTTTTTTTTATTTACCTAGTTTTTCTAACTTGGAATTCCAATAGTATATTGAACAAAAGTATCAAAAGTAGGTTTCATTGTTTTTTTTTTTTCCTGATTTTAGAGGGAAATCCTTCAATGTTTCATCATTGAAAACAATATTAACTATGGATTTGTCATACATAGCCATTATTGCATTGAAATACATTTTTCTATACCTAGTTTGTTGATAGGTTTTTTTTTTTTTTTTTTTGTACCCGGGATTGAACTCAGGGGCACTCGACCACTGGGCCACATCCCCAGCCCTTTTTTGTATTTTATTAGAGACAGGGTCTCACTGAGTTGCTAAGTGCCTCGCCATTGCTGAGGCTGGCTTTGAACTCATGATCCTCCTGCCTCAGCCTCCCAAGTGCTGGGATTACAGGCGTGCGCCACCGCGCCCGGCTTATTGATAGTTTTTAATCATGAAAGGATGTTAATCTTGGTCAAATGCTTTGTCTGAATCTATTGACATGAGCACATGTGTTTTGTCCTTCATTCGGTTTTTGTGGTGTCTCACATTTATTGGTTTGTGTATGCTCAACGAACCTTATGTCCTAGAGACAAATCCCACTTGATCATGGTGAACGATCCTTTTAATGTGCCATTGCATTCAATTTGTTAGTGTTTTACTGAGGTTTTAAAGTACTTTTGATCTTGTCATAGAGACTTGAAATTTGCTAGCTCATTAACCCTATATGCCTGTCTGAAGACTTTCAGTCCCTTTTTCAGCATTAACTTTGTTTCCCTGGCTAATTCCCTAGTTAATTTCCAAGAGACCCCAAAGGTATCTTTAACACACTCAGCAATCTGTCTTAATTACTGCAGATCATGATTCTATGACTTTACCTCCAACTACCATTCAGGCTGTCTGCTTCTTCTTCCGCCACTTTGCTCATTTGTTGTCTACTCCTCCTAGAGCAATATATAATGCTCCCCCAGGTTGCCCACATCTTCTGCAAAACCTATATAGCTTATATGATAGCCTATACTATATAATAGTCTGTAGTCCAAAATAGTAACTAATGGACACTTGTAGTTACTAAACTAACAAAAAGATAAATTAAAATTAAAAGCAGAATTCCTCAGTTGTACCAACCACATTTCAGTTATTCAATCCATACATGGCTAACATCTTGGACAGCAAAAAGAAGCACTTCCATTTAACTTCAGAGAATCCACTGAAACATGTTGTTTAATAAGGAAATATTTCCTTCCTTTAAATTCTACTCTTTTAGAGGGATCCACAAATAAGTTGTTACATAGTGTAGGAATTTGAATGTCAGTTTATGATTGTTAAACCTGAATATTAAAACAGAAAAAAATGAAATAGCTGTCAACCTATGTGGGAAAATTTTCTTGTAGAGATAGTCCTCTACCCTCACTGAAAATATAAAAATTAAGACATACTAATTAGTAGTGCTCACATTGTGAGTGTACACCAGCTCGAAATACATCATGAATCAAAAAGCAACTTTCATTAGGACCTGACCAAGTGTATTGTTTAATTAAACTCTTATTGTTAAGATAAATATAGTTTTGGGGCAAGAATAGTTAAATCTTTCCTCTGCCTCTGTATTAAGAAAAACATTGTACTACTCATCAACAGCCTATCCCTCATCCTATCTTTTCTCATAGATCTGCTGCAAGCAATTTGACAGGTAAAAGCTGGATTCACTTTGCAAATGGAGAATAGAGGAAGACACAAAAAAAGAACTACAGTACATTGTTCCTTGGAAGTACATTTATTCCAAAGGAGAAAGGATTTGTGATGGTCTCCCATTCAACTAGGATGCAGTATGGGAAATGTGAAACTGGGTTATTGCTGCCAGCTTTGCTATTTCTATTTGTCCACAACTGCGCACAATTAGTGTTGAAGTTCTCCCTATTTAAGAATGCTGGATTTGGCTGATTAAAGTGAATAAGCTAGTAAATAGACTTTGAGATGCTGACATTAACCCACAGAAGACATTCTGCTACAGGGAGTAATTTAGGTTACTGCTATGAAGGTATTTTGCAGAAATAATTAAGGACTCAAATCTTAAATGAAGCAAATTAGATCTGGGTTGGCCTGACCTAATTGCATGAAAATTTTAAAGGCAGAGCACTTACTTCTGCTCACTGGGGAAGGAAAATTCAAGAAAATTCCAAGAAAGAAGGATTCAATATATGGGAATTTCTGGACCTGAAGAAGGGTACATGTCAGGGAAGTTTGTTGGACTCTAGGAGCTGAGAGTGGCTCATGCCTCAGAACTAGCAAGGAAATGGAGACCTAAGTCCTTTAACTGCAAAGAATTGAAAACAAACAATTGAAATAAGAATGAACTCAAAGAGTACTTTGGATTAGACAGAGGGGAGTGAAGGGAGGGAGGACATGTGGAGGTAGGCAAGATAGCAGAATGAATTGGACATTATTACCTTATGTGCATATATGATTACACGACTAGTATAATCCTACATCATGTACAACCAGAACAAGTTATATACTCCATTTATGTAATGATGTGTCAAAATGCATTCTAGTGTCATGCATAACTAATTAGAACAAATTTTAAAAATAAAAAAATAAAGATTGGATACAATAACAACACAAAAATAAGAATGAGCTCAAAGGATATTTTTTCCAGAGTATCAGCAGTTTAATTGACCACCTGATTTCAGAGTGTGAAGCCTTGAGCCATGCTTTATGTCTAACTCATAAAGGACACAAGAAAAAAATAAAACTACAATTGATGTCATTTGTGCTGCCATGACCCCATCAGACTCACCTTCCTAAAATCACTTCCCCTCAAATGTGTTTTGAGTTAAGAGAAACAAAGCACTACTATATCTATTACAAATTTTACAGGGAAGCTATTTAGTTCAGAGTTCTTCAAGGTTTGATACCTCACTAGTCATGCAGCTACAAAGACTAAGTGACTGACTTTTTATATTCTCCAGTACAATTGTGTCAAAGATCCATAAAATTATAGGTTTATTTATAAGTTCTAACAAATCATAAATCCTCTAACAAAAGAAATCCCTTGTCAATATACAGTAGTAGCTCAGAAAAGGCTGTCATTTTCTTCCAGCTGCTGAATTCCATTAGTATATTCACAAGAAGGTGTGGTCTAGTCAAAATTGCCTACCCTGAGGGAGGTGGAAGAAATTGTGTTACAGACTTGATTTCTTCTTTCTTCAATTTTGTTCAAAGTAACTGCTTTCAAAGCAACTGCTTTCCTTTCATGCTTAGAATTTTTCTTTCTTTTAAAAGAATTTTCTGCCTGGTGCTTAATAGTCCAACCACTTCCATTCCATCATGAGTTGGCTTCTGATTGATGCTACTGCCTCAAAATATCTACCATAATATCTATCTAGCTTAATTTACACTTAAGTAACTTAAGTATTGAAAATGTCAAGGGTCATTTTTAAATTTATTTTGTTTTGTTGTTGCTGATTTCTCTAAGAAGTTCCGAACTCCATGAAAATTAATGGATATTAACAAAAATATTCTGGCATTAGATTTAAGAAGAGGTTGTTCTGACAACTATGTATCAGATCAGTTAAAGCCCAGTCTACTCAGGGATCCAGCATCTGTCACTTAGTATATCTCTTTCCATAAGTTACTGTTGGTTGGAGGGTCATTGGTTGTCATTTTTTGTTAGTTTATTTGTTTTTTGTTCTTGTCTTTTGGGTCTTTTTTGGTTTGTTTGTTTGTTTGTTTGTTTTTTTTTACTAGTTTCAGTTGGTTATTCCCATTTTGAATCCATTCCAATATCTTTTCAGGACATCAATGAGGTTAAACTTTACTTTTGGAATAATCTTATGTTTAGTTTATTTATTACCCATGTGCTGACAGTATTTGATAAACATATGAAACCATTTTATTTTCTAGCCTCTCCTAAATAGTTTATGTTTATTAATAACCAGTGTTTCTATTCTCCACGGAATGCCTAAATTATTCAACATTGTTCCTTCATATCAGCATCTGAATCTCCCCTCCATATTCAGTTTAGTATATTCTAGTACAAGACATATAGTCTTTAAGCAAATAGCCAACACATTCTCCTTGTTTCCTGTAAGGTGGGTCAATTTATTAGTCAAGTTTTTGCTGATAGTATGACAGATTCATAATGCCTTTTTTGAGTACCACCTGAGATACCCGAATTCATTTGAATATGTCACTATTTTCTTGCAGCACTTCAATTTTCTGTTTAAAACCACAATTTACAGTTCTCTAAGATTTGGGGAAGTACTTTTCTAAAAATATCATTTACTTCTTTATAAAACAGCATCAATGAATTGCACATAGTAAATTCTATTGATCAGGGGCAGGTTATGTTACAGATTATATTATACAAATACATTTCCCAGTACATTATGTCAGGTCTACATCCCCCAGTAAGAAGACAATGAACTCTCAGTTCTTTTCAGAACCAATATGAGATTCTTAGAAGCACTGGACCTCAGGAGATTAATTACACTGTGCCATTTTTTTTCTCAGAATCTAGATTTTCTATTGCAGGATATGCGTATTGATTGCAAAGCTTCAGTAAAAGAGTTTCTTGCTCCATTTCCTACTCATATCACTTTTATAAATTTTTTTATCTGTGTGACTTGTTTTGCTTTCCAAATATTTCTTACCTTTGTTTCATCAAGCATTTTCTCTTCCATGTCACCCACAATGCATCATGTCTTATATGTATTAGTTATAAAGCAAGTTTCTCTCTTCTTTATCCCAGAGTCATTCATCTCTATTCTTTGAATGCTTGATACTGATTTTTTTTTAACATACTGAATTCCCTTAGACTCTTGTACTATTTCCTCTGTTTCAGTGGTTACTTAGTTATACAAGAACAATCACATTTAGCAAAAGAACACTTGACTAGGATCAAACCAACATGGACCTGATATTTTTTACAAAGATGATGTTGAGCCTGCCACAACAATAGTTCTGCTCTAAAATAGTGAATCATGATTTTATACCTTAATATTGTAAAGTGAAATATGATAATGTATGTGATTTTTTACTCTTAAATACACTATGTAAATTCTTGGTATTTGTAATTTAGTAACATTCATTCATTCATCCAACTATCATTCAAACTCAAAAATATATATGAAACTATATAATTGTATTTTCACTATAGTCCTAGCATGTATTCAAGATCTTGATTCTTCTCTGTCTTAGAAATGTTTGCTGTAAAACAGAAACTATTAGAAGACAGTATTTTTCCTATTTTAATTAATAGTGTATTTTATTAAACTTATTACACTAAAAAAAACATGAAAATCAAAGATATATTTCCCACAAACTAATATAAAACCAAAGTTCAAAAGGTGAATTCCATCCTTTTGTACCTTAGGGCACCAGGCTGGGAAGGCTGGTAAAATACCGAACGAACTCCTTGTGTTATTTATCTTAAGAATTGGCACTCAATGGACTCCTAGCGTCACCCAGGAGTTCCAATGATTATAAGTAACTTTTAGGCACCATAGGAGCCCCTATAGGCAGTCAGTGAGCATTGTACCTTAACAAGCATTTACAGGTAGGCAAAATCTTTTTTTTTTTTCTTTTTAGTTATAGGTGGACACAATATCTTTATTTCATTTTTAAGTGGTGCTAAGGATCGAACCCAGTGCCTCACGCATGCTGGGAGAGCACTCTACCTCTGAGCGAGCGCCCTACCTCTGAGCCACAACCCCAGCCTGGAGGTAGGCAAAATCTTGATGCTGCTTTGGGCTATAGAAATATTATATACCTAGGAGAAGAAATCTCAATAATGACAGAAAATAAGTCTATTTGTAGTGGATAAGTACTTTCATATGGATTAGTGCTTTTCTAAAACGGCTAGAAGAAACTACCAGGTCCACTTTTGCCCTCCACCTTCTACTTGTAAGGATGAAGCAACAAGGTCCCATATTGGAAGCAGAGACACCAGGCTCCTGTCACACACTGGCCCTGCTGGCAACCTTATAAATTACCCAATCTCAGGTATTTTGTTATGGCTGCACAAATAGACTAAGATCAGGATAGGTAGATGAGGACAGGTAGATGTATAATGATGAAATCATTATGCAAATGAATTCTCTGAATAGAAGGATTATGATCAAATTTACTTTTTAAATGTATTTGCTTTATCTTTGAAAATTTCAACAATAAATATGCATCACTGTTTATAATCAAGCACAAACAATAAATATAGACCTTCTGACACTTTCTCATGTTATCCCCTTCCAGTTGTCAAGAAACAATTGGTTGCCAAATACCAGGAAATTAGCAGCAATTATCACCAGCTGGCTAGCTGCTAGGAGTAGTCACTGGACTGTAATCCACCCAGCATGATATAGAAAACCTTGAAGGAATAAGGTTGACGATTAATCAAACTTGAAAAATTAACATCCTGGGATAGCATATCTCAAGCTGGCTTAGTGAACACTGGACATCATTGCTGAAAATTCCATTCTAATGATTTCAAGCAGCATCAACACTTTTAAAGAGACTGTGGATAGTGCATCTAACAGAGCAGACATTTCTTTTATTTGGGGGAAAAAAACTAAAATTCTAGCTGACAATGAAATCCCTCATTAGGAGAAGGTGACAATAATATTTGTATATGATCTCTTCTTTACTTAATCAGTATCAGGTTCAAGTGCACAAAGGGCAGCAACAGAATGCATGCATGCCAATTTTACAATGGTGAAGAACATACAATACTCTCTAATTTCTCTACAACCCAGACAGGTAAATTGATGCCTATGTTAATTGACAACATGAGACCATACATATTAAATTTGAGGTTATAAGGAGATGTTATAAAAATGCTATAAATAGCACACCTCTTCCCCACTCAAATTTTGATCTAATCAAAACACAAGATGAAAGGCAGATAGAAAACTAAAATCAAGGAAAGCATTTCTATCTGTGGGCAAGGAGGCTTCCTTGTATTGACCCAGAAAGTGACAGATTTACTAATCTTGACAGAGGAAGTCCTACTGCTGGCCCCACCACAGGGGTAGAAGCTGCCATTACAAAACTGCTAGCATGGAGATGCAGAGCAGAATTGTGTGATCTTTGGGCAGTGTTGTGCTACAGCAACTGTTCTCAACGTATGATTCCTGGACCAGCAGCTCAATATCACCTGGGAACTTGTTAAAAATGTAAATTTATGTGCCTACCCTAGACTTACTGAATCAAATGTCTAGGAAGGGATGCCAAAAATCTGTGTTTTAAGAGCAGCTTTAGTTAGCAAGGAAGAATTTTAGTGTTCTGTAGCACAGTAGAGAAACTATAGTCTACAAACATTCATTATATATTTCAGAATAGCTAGAAAAAAATGGAATAGGGATTCCTAGCACATAGAAATGATAAATGTTTGAACGAATGAAAGTAATAATGAGCTTGATTTGATCACTGCACTTTGTATTCATATATCAAATTATCGTGCTATATCCCATAAATATGTGCAAATATATTATGTTTTAGTTAATTATAGAAAAGATCATCCATAGGGAAATTGGACTCACACCTGAAGTTTAACAGTTGAGGGGATTGAGAAAGAGAATGAGCATATTTGCAGGAAGCTCGACTATGCATGTATATATTCTCTTTCCAGATAACTCACTTATTTCTGGAGAGAAGTGAGGGAGGAAGGGTAGAGAAGAGTCTAGAAAGTTTGCACTATTGGAACTTCCTCAAAACAAAAAGAACTATCAGGGTCTGTGTTTGTAGCTCAGTGGTAGAACACTCGCCTAGTACATGTGAAGCACAGGGTTCAATCATCAGCACCACATAAAAATAATTAATAAAATAAAGTTATTGTGTCCATCAACAACTAAAAAAAATATTTTTAAGAACTATCATCCCCAGCTGTAGGCACCTACCTAGGTTGCCTTGTACCTAGGCAAGTGTTACACTGCTGGGAGAACAGCAGCCGATAGCTGGTTGGCATTCTGGTCTTGGTTCATGCTGACCCTGTATTGTTCACTATACCAGGATGTCAGCATAGTTGAAAAAAAAAAAAACTATCAAAAGCAGGGGAGAAGCATCAGCCTAGCAAACTTCTTTAACTATTGTTTTTCTTAACCCACATTCCACATGAAGCCTGTGGTTAAATAGGGTGTCCTCTGATGGTGATTACAGCAGAATCATGACAGTTAGATTTCCTCTTTCATGAGAATACCTCACCCCTTGCTTTTTTCTATTTTAGCACCCTCCTGGAATCATTGGGGTACAGTGTAAATTTTGTTTCTTAAAATTTCTGAAATTATTTAAAATAAGATTTCATTAAATTGGTTGAAGAACTTTTAAGAATTATGACTGATCCTTCCATAGTGAGAAGTTGAGGGCTAATACTAAACATTATGGAATGTGCAGGGCTATTTAAAGACTGTTTTGATACCAATTAAGAAGAAAAATGTTCATTCATTCTTCAGCCTAGATTTTTTTTTAAATCTTAACTCAAAAGAGTTTATCTAAAAGCCCCCAGTCAAACATTCAAAAAGAATCCAAAGAATCTACTTTGAGGATGTCAGCTAATGAACTGCATAGCCAGACAACTACTCTTTTAATTTGTGTTTTAACCAGAGAAATGATCTATGAAATTACCTTTAACAGTACAATAATTTATGTCATGAGTGAAATTATAAAACCTGGAATTGTTTGCATAGCTGTAAGAAATTGTGTGCTAATCAAACAGCACAGGACCATCACAAGTTGAATCTTATGATTTTCTTCTTATGTAAAAACTAATTACCATGGTGGACTGGTTATTTCCTGTTCCACCAGGAATCAACTGCAAGACCATTTTGTACCTAAAGCCAATCATGTGCTTTCACTTCTATTTCCCATCTCAAATTATGTCCATACAGTTTCATGACATAAACCAAGATTCTGCAAATAAGAATTAATATCAAATTAAGATAGTCTAATAATATGTCAGCAAAGATTCCCAAACCTGAAATAAATATCTTCCCATTTTTGTGTTGTGAGGAAGAATTAAATTGCAAAGACCAAATACTGTTACAAATTAAAGACCTCAAAGTCCAAGTGAATTAAATCCTCAAATTAAACAATCTTGTCCTTTTCTAAGTAAAAAAGCCTAAGAAATAAAATTCTTTATCCATTCATCAACTGAGGGACATCTAGGTTGGTTCCACAATGAGCAATTGTGAATTGTGCTGCTATAAACATTGAAGTGGCTGTGTCACTGTAATATGCTGTTTTTAAGTCCTTTGGGAATAGACTCAGGATGGAATTTTACTGGAATTCAGCAATAAAAGAAAATAAAATAATGGCATTCGCAGGTAAATGGATGAAGTTGGAGAATATAATGCTAAGTGAAGTTAGTCAATCTCAAAAATCCAAATACTGAATGTTTTCTCTGATATAAGGAGGCTGATCCACAGTGGTGTTGGGTCGGGGTACATAGGAGGATTAGAGGAAAGCTAGAAAGGTCAAAGGGGAGGGAGGGGAAGGGATGGAGCAAGGGGGGAGGGAGGGGAAAAAAAATGAAAAGGTGGTTGAATAAGATGGATGTCATTATCCTAAATGCATGATTGAAGATTTGAATGGAACGAATATACATTGTATACAAACAGTGTTTGTAAAAAGGTGCTCTATATGTTTATTATGAATTATAATGCATACTACTATTGTAAATACAACAACTTTGAATTAAAAAAATAAAATAAGATAAAAAAATAAAATTCTTCCTAAACCTCCTATCTTTCTCGGACTTAAATGAGAGGGCTCTTGATAATTCTGTGAAACTGAGGATCTTTCATGACCACAGATTGAAGTCTCCAAAGACATGGGATAGCCACTTTAGGGCCTCAGAACATAAAGTGAACTCCTATGTGAGCCACCTCAAATTTATCAATGAACTAACAGAAGGAAATTGTGCAGCATTATTTATTTGCATGTAGCTCTCTAGTAAAAAAGTGAACAGTTCTAAGTCTGGGGTTGTGGCTCAGTGATAGATAACTAGGTGCACAGAAGGCCCTGAGTTCAATCCCAAACCACAAAAATATAAACAAACAGTTCTAGAGAAAACATGCTTTTAAATACATTGTTAAATTTATAGGAACTGAGAAATTTTTTGAAGCCCTCACCCTTCTGTCCAAATTAAGAAAAATAATAATCCATGTGTGGAAACCTGAATAGAATAGTTCATAATCAGTGGAGGAGAAAGCTGATGTTGCCCATAGATCTGCCCCAAACACAATACAAAATTTTGAGTCTCTGGTGAGATGAGGGCATTGAGACTGAAATTTCTGCATTAAGACTGAACTTGAGTAGTTTGAAACCTCTAGGAAGAGATTATAAAATACGATTCCCCTGTTTTCCAAGAAGAATGTGCTCAATTTTGGAAATTGAGACTCTCAAGTATTAAGATGATCAAAACCAGAGGAAATCAGCAGAAGTAAGAACAATAATAAAACAAGAGAAAACAAATTTTGATCTACTAAGATATCAGTTTTGTTTTTTAAATACAGATATATTTTAATTATCAACAGGTGCATAACAAACTACCTCACAATTTTATGGTTTAAACCTTTTTCTTTTGCTCAAAATTTTGTGGGTCAGGAACTTGGGGATCTCAGATGGTTGGTTCACCTCTGATCCTCTTGGTATCAGAGTGATTAGCAGGTATGGGAAGCTATTTATGAGATGTATTCTTTATTCATGTGGCTGGTGCCTCACTGTTCTTTGGCTTCCTTCTAGTTCCACATGGTATCTCCTCCCCCAAGGCCTTGCTACTCAGTTTGGTGTTCTTACAGCGTGGTGCTTACACTTCTGTATGTCAGTGGGCTTCCAAGTAGTTTGCCGTATTCAGAAAGTATAAACTAATTTTTATAAGTAGAAAAGGTCCCAGATATTGCCTGGGACATACTTATACTAAAAAGTTCTCTTCTAAAAGGTAGCGCACCAAAAGTTTCCAGGGCAGTTTACAGTGTTGCCTTCAATTGAAATAGCTCCATTTCCTCTGTGGAGGTCAGTCACAGATATAAGAGACGGGGAAACACTTCTATCTTCCTCACTTTGTTTTTAGAGGTTCTTCTGGGATTCTTCCTCACTTCTTGATAAGGAATTGTCAAGGTCACATTGCAAAAGAATATGTGGGTGGGATATACTGTTATAGGAATCTTTGGAATATACAACCTACCACAAGAATAAAAATAAATATGCAAGAAAATATTTAAAAAATAAAATATGGAATCATAAAAATGAATAAAATGACAAGAATAGAACTAGACCATCTAGGATTAAAAGTTATAATAATTGGAATTTTAGAAATATTCAATAGATATTGTGCATAGCAGATCAATATGGCTAAAGAAGAAATTGGTTTACTGGAAGATAAACATGTAAGTGAAGACTGCTGCCCAAAGCGACAAGGAGCATTATTAAACACTAATAACACTGTTAAAACTGTAGCTATTAAAGAGAAGAGAGATTAAATAAAATAGAAAGAATATACTTAATGAGATAATGATGAAGAATTTTTTAAACTGATGAAATTTACCAATTCAAGAATATTCAATACATTCAGTCAAGTTAAATGAAAAACAAATTAGTACATATATGCCCAGTTTTTTTTAAAAAAGTCACTGAGCACCAAGAACATGAAAACCATTCATAAAGAAAATAATAGAAACCTAGCAAACAATGATAATTAGATGTCAAGACTTCTCAAGAACAAGACTAAAGTATAGAAAATAGACAAAGTTCTAAGAAACAAGAATTGTCAATTCAAAAAATTGTACCTAGTAAAATTATCTCCCCAGAATGAAAATATTTCCAAGTAAATAAATCTGAGATACCTAATTTCTAAGAAATCTTCACTGAAGTAATTTCTAAAGACATACTTTGAGAGGAAATAAAATGCTGCCTACATACAGATCTAAAATCTAAAATGTAGGCTGTGCAATTTTTTTTAAGTTTAATTTAGGGGCCTAAAAAGCATTAGGCATTAATTAATTAATTTCTATTCTTTAATTTATTAGACATTAAGAACATACATACCAAAAGCTAATATGTCCTACATTTTATATTATATTAATAGGGGTAAGGTTCTATGGGCAGCAAAACAGATGACTTAATACACTGACTGGCTTCCAAATCTGTTAAGTATGCATGGCAAAATTTCAAAGTGAAATGACTAAAAATATAGAAGTAGAGTACATCACAGTTTTAAACATAGTACCTTGGTTGAGGTATGGTGAGGCACGCACACACACAAAAGAGAGGCGACTGGAACGTGTTTCACAGTTTTGCTGCTCACAGTTTCCTTGAGAGAACACAGCACACCACTGAGGGGAAGCACTGACAAGGTCAGTCCCAAAGTAGAAAGAAAAGAGGACCTGGGGAAAATATCTCTTCTGTGGAATCTGAGGCAAGGAAAAGGGTTGGAATGGGCTAATTTGAGTGATTTCATTGACTCTGGGCAACAGGACACCTCCAGGTTGTCTGATACCTGGACCTGGGACAATTAGGCTGACTGAAAGTAGCTCAGAACATGAGGGCCAAACAATGGAGGTCGTGGGGAGTACTCACTCAATTGGCTGCTCAAGAAGAACTCACTGGCCTCTGGCAGGGTCACAAAACTGGGTCAAGGCAGCATTTTAACAAGAAGATTGAAAACAGTAAGGAGGAAAAGGACTGGAAAAACATAGAAACTTTTTAGAAAGGGGTAGAGATGAGAAAAGGCAGCACAAAAATAAGACAAAATTAAAAACAAAAGTAAAACGGTGCAAACAACTTCCCACAAATTATCAACAATATCAATAAAATTAAATGGACTAAAATTTGCCAGAGAGTCAGATTTGAGAGGACAATAAAAGATCTACCTGTATGTTCTTTATAAAAGAAACAACTAAAACATAACAAAGTGCAAAATTTGGTGTGAAAGACTAGAAAAAGTTTTTTTTCAGGTAGATACAAATGAAAAAGAAAGATGGGGGTGATTTTTATACTATCTGAGTCTTTAAACCAATGATTTTAGTTTGAGCACAGTTGATGCTGCAGTACAAGCACAGCTTCATTCACGACCGCACCATTGTATAACACTGCCTGGCAGGAGATAGACAGTCTAGGGAAGGCAGCATCAGTGGACCACAGGATGATCAAGAGACTTACATTTCCTGAAGTTCCTTTGTCTGCCACCATGTGGAGAGCTGCAGATACATAGTTTTTATACATAGTTTAAGCTGGGTCACAAATATGTTCATGTCTGACCAAAAAGAGGAAAAGAAGACAGAGGAAAGCTCTCTTCCCTATTACATACGTAGTAAGAGTTATTTCATCTTTGTTCCCATTTTGTTCGTTAGGACTTGGTGACAACATAGACATTGTGTTTGACATTCAATCTTCATGGATGAATAGGAAGCATGAGCATATTTCTCTCAGGTATGATCATGGTATGATACCCAAATTCACTTTCTAATGTGGGAATTCTCCTTCCTGTGTTTAAATCCATAGTACGAATATACTTTGTATACAAACAGTGTTATGTAAAAAAATGCTCTATGTGTGTATTATGAATTGCAATACATGCTACTGTTATAAATACAACAAATTTGAATTAAAAAAAAAGAACAAAAAAAAAAATTCACAGTCATCAATTCCATGTCACTGGTATAAGACTAAATAGCATCCCAGTGAGTGTAAACCTTGAAATAGAAGCTTTCTCTCTTCTAACCTCCTTCACTCAAATAAGTAGAATCTACCCTAATGTTTTTGGCAATATCATTTACCTGGAATAACCTCTGTTGAATAAGGAATGGCTAGTTTTCTAATCTTCAAAGGACTTAGGCACAGAACTATACTTATGTATGTTCTACAAGATATTTTGACATTTAAAAAGTAGTCACATTAGAGCTATGGCATTTAATTAATTCAACTTGGGAATTCCCCCAGAGGGTAGGTGCTCAAGAAATCCTATATCATCCCCAAAAGAGGAAACCCCACAAGCTGTAATGTAAAAGTGTCAATTCCTTTAATGTCAAATTATCTGTAATGATTGATCATGTAAAAGGAGTTTGTGTTAAAATTTGAGACATCTGTATATTGACATTTTATTATTTGCATATCTTAGCGTTATTTGATATTTTCATGAACTTCTGATAGGCTATATTGTAACAACATGGCTATAAATAATATAAGAGAAATAAACACAGAAATGAATTTTGGTGTTTCTCCAAATGTCACACAAATGTTAATTTAATTTTTTTTTTTTGCTTTTGCCCATTTTCTAAGACTTCTGAAAGCAAAATTATACTGTCTATCAGCATTCCTAGAAAAATACCCAAAGGACTAGTAGCTTATATAAGGGAAGTGGGCTCATGTAGGTAGAAAAGGGACTGCCTGAGTAGGCTACTATGCTTTCCCCCAAGGAAAATACCAAAACACTAGCATTCCATGGGCTCATTAGTTAAACCCAGCAGGCTATGAGGACAGCTAACATCTAAGGGCACCAATGATCTATGAGTTTGTGAAAAGTAGTTTGACACATTTAGCCCAGCTGTTTGTTCTCCTTCTTAATGAAGAATGTGTTCCACTCTGCTGCCCTAGTCTATAAATTGTATACAGGAGAAGACTACCTCTGCCAAATAAGTAGATGGGAATGTGTTTTAGATACACTGAGCTAGGCAAAGATGAGGTAATAAAATTTTAGTAGTTTCATGTGTTATACTGGTTTAGATCTTTAATGTTCCCCCAAAAGCTCATGTGTTAATGCAGGAATGTTCAGAGGTGAACCGATTAGATTATCAGAACTATAACCTCATCATTTAATTAATCTACTTGATGGATTAATAATTTGAATGAACTACTGGATGGTAACTGTAGGCTGCTAAGTATGGCTAGAGGAAGTATGTCACTGGGGAGTTAGTCCTTGGGGGTTATATCTTATTCTTGGCTCCTCACTCTCTGTTTTCAAGCCAAGCAGCTTTCTTCCACCACCTCCTTCTGCCATGATGCTCTGCCTTATCTCGGGTCCAGAGTAATGGAGTTGACCAACCATAGACTGAAATTCTGTTGCGCCCAAAATAAACCTTTTCTCCTCTAAGCTTTTCTTTCAGGTATTTTGGTCATAGTAACAAAAAATGTTGATTAACACAGATGTCAAAGTATAATTGAGATCAGCAGCTCTCCAAGACTACTCACTTTCAAACAATGACTTCGGGATCCAGCTGATAAATCTTTCCATTGGAACATGTGAATTTCCGGTGATGCTACTAAGGTGAAGGAAAAAAAAATATTGAAAGTAATTTTTAAATGCTCTAGCCTAGAAGTGACATAGCCCATTGGTTAGAACTAATCACATGGTTCATCTAAATTACAAGGAGGACGGGGAATAATGAGGAGCATGTGACAACTTGCTGTGGAGTGGATATGACTACCACAGGATATCTGTAATATTTTAGTAAACAATATTAGGAAACCACATTTATCTATATTAAGTTTATTTGTAGTAAAGATATGATTTTGTTCTTGTCTTAATTCTCTGTGTTGTTTTTCATTGTTCCAGGATTTAGGTGTGATTCTTATTGCAATCCCCACTGACACCAATAATGAGTACTGAAAGATTAATAGAGACCTAAATGATTAATAGATACAATATGGGGCCTCAGCACAAAGGAAAATTAATAAAAGTTGGGAAAATATTTAGTAAGATTTAACCTGATTTGAAAATTAAATGAGCTTTAGGGTTTTAAGATTATAATTCTTTTTTTTAATAGAGTAAGGAGGTTTATTTGACTCTGAAAGCTTGGCACCAAATCTTGGCAAAGAACACCTGATGGCATCATAACATGGTAGAGAAACAGAAAGGAAACTAACTTCATGTAGAAGAAGCCAAGAAGGTGGCTGTGCTGTATAACAACCTGTTGTTTGGAGAACCAACCAGGATCCCCTCAAGAGTGACATTATCCCTTCTATGGGTGGCCACCATCTTTCACATAACCCTCCTAGTCTGCATTACCCTATTTTTCAAATAGGCATGTTATTGGCATTGTTGGATCAGGTACACATTCCATACTAGATTGTCTCCCTTATTGTGACTTCTTTTTTTTTAAATTTATTTTTATTCTAATTTGTTATACATGCTTTCAGAGTGCAATTCACTTCAGATTACATATACAAGAGCACAATTTTTCAAGTCACTAGTTTTATATAAAGTATTTTCACAATGTGTCTTCATACATGTACATAGGGTAATGATGTCAAACTCATTCTACTATTATTCCTATCCCATAATTCTAAGCATTTTTTCTGTTTCCCTAATTATAATCAGCAAATGCTTTTTCTAAACCTGTATCTTCTTAATGAAATAATGACAAAAGAGATATGGAAACATCAATGAATTAATCCAGAAGTTGTCAGAGATTTTATGTATAACCTCAAATGTTAGTTTTCTGGAGTCCATGTAATATAAAATCATTATTTTTCCCACTGGCTTAGTAAGGTTGTATTGAGTAAGTGGAAGATCCATGCAAATGCAGACATATTCCAGTTAAAAAATGTGGTAGTGAAGAGGTCTTGAATGAAATCCAGTATGTCCCTACTTTCTAGCAACATTCTAAGTTATTCAGTCTCATCCATTGTAAGACTCTTTCCCCTGGGTACGTCTTCTTAGAAGTACACAAATAAAATAGAAGTATTTCAGTGATGTTATCATATTCTGCCTTCATTGCCATGATAGTAATCCTCCTAGTAGATTTTCCATGAAACATGGCTGGGGTTCTTCTCTGAAAACTGTTGTCTCCTCACTCCACTTGCCTGTTGCAAGTCTGTAAGTCTGCCAATTATTTTTAGTCACAAATACAGGCATGTACTATTCCAAACTTGGTATCCACTTCTCCTTGAAGGCATTAATCTGAAATTTATGGGGAAGAAAATCAATGACTTTTTCTGTAGTGATTGATCTCTAATAAACTAGAAGCTATAAATTACTGAAATTCAATTAATGACATATTAAACTTCAATATGTATATTATATAAAAGAGGAATTCCTTGACTAAATGTTTATTATATAATGATTTCCTTTATAATAAAGGATAAATAAGTTCAAGAAGCAAGATAAATTGTGTTGTATAAGGAGACAATTTTTAGGGCAATATTCATCCTCTAAATAATTTGTATTAATGTTAAATATATACAATATGTGTTTTTTCACACAACTGATTCAGTATTACTTTAAAAAAACCCTCAGATCCTAGTACTATATCTGCAATAGTCCACATTCAAATGTTTAAATACATATTCAGACTATCATTATTATAATTTCTTCATTAGAAAAATACTATATGGTATTCAAATGGCAAGTGACAGAAAAGCAGTTCACATTTGCATAAATAAAAAAAAAAGAGAGCGCGAAGAAAGGAAAGTAATGTAAAGGAAGGAAGGAAACAAAAATGAAAATAATTAATGGTCTACTAAATGGTCCAGGAGAAGATCTTGTACCCATCTGGAATAAATCATGTTTTAGACAGACTTTTCCAGAGAGAAACCAACAAGTTCTCTCTCCAGACACACGTGCACGTGCACACATACACACACACACACACACACATACACACACAGATACACGTGAAAAATAGGCATTGTCTTCTGTGATTATGGTGGTCTATAGGTTGGAAAATCAAGAAAGATGGAAGTGGAATCATTTGGTCCAAATGCAAAAGCCTAAGAATTGGTGGGAGCAAGGCAGGGGAGATGCTGCTGCAAGTACCAAGTACAGGTCTTAGTGTACAAAACCCATGAGGACCAAGGCCTGAGGACAGGAGAGGATGAAGGTCCCAGATCAGAGAGAACAGATTTACCTTTCCTCTGCCTTTTTCATTAAACTGGGCCTTAAAAGATGGGACAATGCTTACCCACACTGAAAGGTGACTTTTTTATTTTCTTACACTCTGTGGGTCAAACACTAATCTCTTTGAAAACATCCTCACGGATATACCCCCAAATTATGTTTTACAAAGTATATTAGAACAGTTAAATTCATTCATAAATTTAACTATCACCAATTCATTCAAGTATTCAGTATTACCGTATTATATCTCCTCCTTCTCTCTTTCTATCTTTATCATTATCTCTATTTCTATCCCCATCTCCCTTTCTAAATTTTGCCCAAATACACACCACACACCACCCACACCTACTTTCTCCCCCATTGCTATTTCTACCTACCTATTTACCTGTGGATCCATAGCTCTCCATCCTGAAACTCTTTGCAAGATTGATACTGGTGGTGCCGTGTCCACTTTATCTTTAAATTTTGAATTTTAATTTAAGAAAAATAGGAGACTCTGCTTGGTCCATCTGAGATCACATGTTCAAACAAACTTCTGATTAACATGAGGGGTAGGATATTCTGATAGGTCAGCTTCAGCATCACCCATTGCTATAACTAGATTGAACAGAGAGGTGGCAGTGAAGAAAACATGGCTAATAAGTGAAAAGTAATGTGCATCATTACTGTTTACTTAGTATAGTGCCAGGCACATTTCTTAGTAAAAAATAAATAAATAGATAAACAAATAAATAGAGAAATGATGGATACTGCATTTTTAAGTAGTATGACTTTATTATGGTAATTTAATTTAAAAAACATAGTAGGAAGATACAAAATATACATTATATCACCTCCTACAAACTCCTTTAAAATCCTAAGATTCTTAAACATCTAAAAGGACAGGCTTTAGATCTCCTACTATTGTCATCTACATTTCTTTATATGGTATTGCACATATTAACTTCATACACCATGGGAAAAATCCTTTCTATTATGCTCTGGATTTTAATTATAAAAACCACATGGAGAAAAAAAAATAGAGAATAGAAATATTATCAAAAAGGAAGACGATTTTATGATACATTTGCCATTGGATTAGCAGCAGCTACATCCCAAGATGTTTAAACCATATGGAGCAGCTCAGTCAGACAATACTGACTCCCTTGGATTCCTATCAGATGTGCAGCAGAAGGTGTTAGTGACATTTTTGAGAATCACTTTGAAAGGAACTGCTTTATTTAATCCCAAATCCACATCCTGGGTAATTATTTGCTTTTCATCTTCCTTCACAACTTCCTTTTTATTTTCCTTTTCTCAACCCTTACAAAGCAGAGAAAGAGCATCTATTTTTGAAATTACATTTGAAGTTGGCAGTATATGGGCATGTGTTTCTTTATGGAAAAATTAACAGATGATAGGACAGCCATCCTTCACCCACACGTTATCATTTGCAGTAATATGGTGTATTTATGAAAAAGTTAAAGTAAAAAGGGGGGAAAAGAGTAGACCTCCATATAGTGTGTGTATGTGTCATATAGTTACTAATAAATATTGTAGAGCTTTCAATAGCATCTTTTTTTTTTTTCTTTGTTCTTTTTTTTTTTTTTTTTTTTTTTTTTAACTGGGGCCTGAACCCAAAGGCACTTCTACATATCCAGTCCTCCTTTTTATCTTTTATTTTGAGATAGGGCCTTGCTAAATTGTTGAGGCTGGCCTTGAACTTGCAATTCTACTGCCTTAGCCTCTTGAGTTGCTAGAATTACAGGTATGTGCCACCACATTCAGCTTTTGTACCATTCTGTTAGTAAAATTGCATAAGCATTGTAGACGAACACAAACACACAAAAGTTTTATTATAGAAATGTGTATTTCTACAAGATTTTTTATATTTTGTATAAACAAAATATTTTATATATATGCACATATTTATTTCTATAAGGAATATTTGTTATATACATATATGTTTACGTATTGTTATATAAATATGAATCTTTTTAAGAAGTATAACTACTTGTTATAGATATGTATGCATATATAATGCTAGTAACCACAATAGTAAACAATTATGCAATGCTTGCCAAATGCCCTATGTTCTATTATGAACCAATTACATGCATAATTTCACTGATTTTTCATAATAATTTCATGAGTTATATAGTATTATTATATAATATCATCTATTAAATAACCATCTATATTCACATACCACACAAGTTCAAGATTAACTAACAATGGCTAGAAAATAAAAGAGAAAAATTTGACATAAATAAACCATTCACTGCACAAATACATTTTGAAAACCCTAAAAAAAGTGCATTGCATAAATTGAGACATAGAAAAATGATAGTTTATATTTTTTAAAATCAGCCATAAGTGTCATCTTGCAAATTAATTGAAAACTTTGAAAATGGTGGTTAAATTTATCTAATTAGGTAAACTTTAAAGAATACAATTTTGTTTCTTTTTGAAATCTATTTTGCTAATTTATTACCAACCTACATCAGTACTTTACTTAAGGTGTCTTAATGCTATTATAAGTGTCTCCCAATCTCAGTACAAATGCAAGTGTTGAATATTAAGTCAATGGAAAATATTATACTTCTAAATATCATGGCTTCCATTTTTAGCATTTAAACAGATATCTTCTGCATAATGTTAAACTGAACACAACTTTCTTACCATTTACTTTTCTTATTTAAAGAACAAATTTTAGACCGAGCTCTTTTTACCCAATGCATAACAAAATATGTTATTTGAATAGTTCTTCTCCAATGGAATTCAGACATTTTCTCTCCCCGCCTCTCTCTCCCCCTCTTTTTCACTCTCTCTCACTCTCATTCTCACTCTTTCTCTAGCCATAATGAGATAATTTATAACATTGAGATCTTTAAATTACCAGGAAAAGCTAATATTGTAATAGAATAAATCATACATGAAAATTTCCAAAACATTGACTATGTAAATTGCTCTCAAATGCTAATACTAATCATGGTACATTGTTGTTTTAATTTAGTATGCTGGACACATTCTTGAGTCTTAAAACTAAGGTTTATTTTTCCCCTGATGATATAAAACATGCTTAAAATCTGAATTCACATCTACCATTTATTAATTAATATCTGGTTGAAAAAATCAAAAAACTTCACATTTAAGGAACAGATATACTGAAGTGTTCTACACTGAAAGCTTATAATTTTATTTCATTTTATTATCATTGAAAAGTCTATTAGCTAGCATTAATTTTAGCTGCTTATGACAGAAAACTCAAAGCTTAAGCAGCTTTTCAAGAGATAGGAAGATATACCATACTAATCTTGATAAAGTGCACCAACAGAATTCTAAAATAGCTTATCAAAGTCTACTATTAACAAAGGAAACTGGTGTGAGAGCTGAGGATGTAGCTCAGTAGTACAGTGCTTGCCTAACATGTAGGAGGCTCTGAATTCAATCCCCAGCAACGAGCAAAGAAGAAAAGGAAAAGAAAGAAAAAAACAATTTTGATTCACAGGCTGGAAGGAAATTGTTCACAGTTCATGTATCCAACAAATAACTTACATCAGAAGATATACATGAACTGTCTTTAAATAAGGAAAAATTCTAAATTTTAAAATGAACAAAAGATTTGAGAAAATAATTTTAAAAATACGCAAATGGTCAATAAGCACATGAATAGTGTTCAACACTATTACATATCAGATACATGCAAGTGAAAACCACAAAAAGATATCAGTATATTTCCACTGCGCTAGTTTAAAATATTACTAACAGTTCCAAGTGTTGAAAGCCATTAGAATCCCCAATACTGCTGGCAGGAATGCAATATGGTACAATCACTTTGGTAAATTACACAGCAGTTTCTTTTAAAAATTAATTATATATTTACCCTATGAGCCAACACTTTTTGCTCCTATGCATTTATTCAATAGAAATGAAAATATATGTCTACATAAATCTTCGGACAAAAAAATGTCCATTGTAATTTTACTCATTAGAGCTCTGAACTAGAAGCCAGAAATAAAAGAATAAATAGTGCATGACTCCATACTAAGTTTTTGAAATGGCAAAACTGATATAAAATCATAAAAAACAAACCAGTGGTTGCTGTTACTGGAAGAAGAGGAAATGGTTGGGAAGGGGCCTGAGGAAACTTTCTTGGCTGATGGAAAGGCTGTCTTTATAGCAGTGTGGTTTACACGAGTATGCACAATTTTTAAAACTGATTACAAAGGACACTTACAACCTCTAAATTTTACTGTATTTGCATTGTCTTAATAAAAAGCATTTTAGGGGAGATAGATTTATTTTCCCTCTCTCCTACACAATTGCAGAAGAAACAGATTATGGCAATTTTCTTTCTCTAGAAAGCAGACTCTGAGACAGTTTGGCATGTACACTATGCTTATTTTGGATTGCCTTTGGGACCTACATCAGACCAACAGAAGAAAGATTTAGCAGAATTAGTCTCATCAGCATCAGCTAAACTAACAGGAACTTCTTAAGATGTTTTATTGAATTTGTCCCCTATTAGGTGCAAGTAGTCAGACTTTCATATCTCGGTTCTGAAAAATCACTGAATGTGGCATATCCCTGGAGGAATGTGGACCTGGATGAGCTGACACTTCAGCTGAAGCAATGGCTGAAGAGGCCAGCAGCTGTTACTGTCTGCTGAGAACATTTTTAGCACCTAGGCCAACAAGTTCTTTCTTGAAGAGAGATCACAGGCACATCCAGGTACACCTCATATATACTACAGTTAGAATTACTGTTTCTAACATATAAAAATTCAGGAAGCTTGAATTCAAATCATGAACAGCAATAAATAATTTGTATTTTGTGTATTGCAAAGGCAATGTGTAAACTTACACTAAAAGATGTCTATCTGAAATTCAGATTAAACTGGGTAGTCTGTATTTTATCTGTCAACACTAAATACAGACAGTCCTTGTGTTCTCATATCACCTTATATATGTTCTATGTTTGGCAGCAACTCCTCCAGGGTCCCACAGGGCCTGGTTTGACTGATTTATATGGTGGATCAATCCAGACATCACCCTTATCCTGCAAGATCCGAACTCCTAGTCATCAGTACTTCTTGCACTGGTGATGCTGAATTTATCCCTTTAGCATCATAATACTCAAGAGAACAATAAGAGACACCTAACTGGATCATCTAATTATCATATGCATTCTTCTCTGTTTCCATCAGGTAATAGCAGTCCAAATTCTTCTCAAAAATCAGTCTTGATAACCCCTGAAAGATGGTAATTCATCTTCTTGCCTGCTGTTTCTTGGACACAACAGCACGGAGTAGCAGCTGGAGCTTAGAGTTCAACGCTTCTATTGCTGAGTCCCCCAGTGAAAACGTTTCCTCCTCAAAGACTAGGAACCATCAGAGATCATAGTTGTGGGTATAAGTAGTACAAATCCTAGATTAGTCATTGGAAATTAGGGTAAGAATGGCCATTGCCATATAGTAATCTTTAAGTCTAGGATGTATTATTTCCTTGGAAAATGACATCCCATTCTCAAGATATCAATTCCAAAATGATTCAAATGTGCATTCCATCCCAATGCTATGAAAGGTTTTCACTTGTGCAATATGATATACCCAGTGGATCCTATAGTCTTGGTCCTCTTTTGCAATAAAATGGGTACCTTGGTCTGATGGAATATTATGTGGGATTCTATATCAGAGAGAAAATTCTTCATACACTCTCATATAGTAGCATTAGATAAGGCTCTGTAAATAATCACAAGAGAAAAGGCAAATTATATAGAAAAGGTTCATCCTTTATATTATATTATATAGAATCAGTTCCTCCAAGAACAAATTGTTGGCTCATCCAAAAGGAAGGGATACATGGTAAATTGGTGACATATCAGAGACTCAATACTAGCCTCTACTGTTGGAAGCCTGGACATTCAGCGGCTGCCTTAGTGAAACCCTCCTTGGTGAACAGAACCTAGTGTTTCTGAGCTTAAAAATAGCCTTCAGTATTGCCAAGTGGATTTTTTATTCATGGTCCCACAATATAGCACTGGATTTAACCAATAACAGAGGTTGGCTCATGTCAACTGTATGCTAATTTTTGTCTACTTGGTTTTGTCTACCCGAACTATTTCCTTAATATCTCATCCATGCTAGATGCTCATGTGTAAGGATAACATAATAACAAAGATCTTTACAGTTTTTTTCCTACTCCTATAACTAATTCTGTTAGTCTGCTTTCTGTCATTATGACAAAATATCCAATATAATCAACTTTTAAGGAAGAAAAGTGCATATTGGCTCATGGATTCAGAGATTTCATTCCATTATTGCTTAGGCCTGTTGTCTCTGTGCCTATGGTGAGAGAGTAGGTCAAAAAATTAATATTATATCACATTTTTTATTACAAAAGAAGACCATGACCATAAGATCTACTGGATATGTCATATTGTACAAATGAAAACATTTGAGGGGATACTTGTACGTCACTGAGAATAATATTAACACTTTTTGTCTCATTCTCAAATTTAGTGATGGAATATAAGAACCATCAACATCTGCTTTAGCACATTCAATGATTTAAATATAAATTAATAAAAGTAATAAATGTATCAAACATTTTAAATTTAAAGTCCCTATTCCAAGATAAATTCAAGTGCCCTATGATAATCTTTTATCTATGAATTTCTTTTGGTTTTGTTGTTGGTGTCAGTTTTTGTTTTTTATGAAGGTACTGACTGGGTATTGTACCCAAGGATATTATACCAATAAGTTACATCCCTATGCCTTTTTAAAAATTTTTTCCTATTTTGAAACAGGGTCTTACTTAATTTCCCAAACTAGCCTAGAAGTTGAAATCCTCTTGTTTCAGATTTCTAAGTAACTGGGATCACAGGCATGCACCTGGCAAATTTTGCTTATTCTGAAATTCACCAGTAATGCCTGTTACAATGTAAATATTAATAACTTTTTCTTTTAGTTCAACTCTACCAAGCATTGAAGCTCATGTTTTGAAATGTTTTCATGTTCTTCTCATTATAATGGTTAGAAAATCTAGTAAATTGTCAGATCTTTCATTTAAATTCTGTATGGTTGACAGTTACATGCAGTTACTTGAGGCCTTATTATGGAATATTTGACAAACAGTTAGGCTACCTTCCTCCCCAAACCTACACCCCCCCTGCCTGAAATATTTCTAAATATTTCTAATCTTAACAAGTTTATTCACTTTATCTCTCAGGGTCTCAATTTTCTCACCTTAATGTAGATATTTAGATTAATAGTTTCCAAAAGTCTATGTCCCAGCCTGTTGCTGATTTTTTCTAAAAAACAATCAACTGGGAATTTCTATTACAAATTTTGACTTAAAAAAAGATCTACTCCTGGCATGCTGAAATCAGAATCTCAAAGGCTGTGGTTTAGGAAGTTCTCAGTTAGAGTCTATTGTGAAATCAAGTTTGAAAATCACTGGATTGAGTGAACTTTAGGCCTCAGTTGCAGCTCAAGCATTCAGTGACTCTGTATCTGTATCAGAATCTGTATCAGATAGAAAATATTAAGCCAAAATCAATTTTCATCTATTTTATAAAATAAGAAAATTGGTCTACCTCTACATGTACCATATGATGTGACCAAGTTTTATTATGTTAAAAAAAACTGAATTCACAAAGCAGTGAATTTAGGATTCAGAGGAAGACTAGAAATATGCCAGTGTTTTTTGTTTTTGTTTGTTTTTTTTTTTGTTTCTTGATTCCTTCTTTGGCTACCACTCCTCTCCTTCGTTCTTCTCTTCCCAGAGCCTATTAATTGCATTAGCACAGTAATTCAGTAACTTCATCATAACAACTCAATGAATATTTGCTGACTAGATATAATTAACCTATAAGTCAATTCCAGGTAGAGTGCAGTTTACTTATGCATAATATGAATATCTCATAACTTACAAAAAATCCATTAAAAATGAAACCTGGTGGTAGAATAATACTTTCTAATGTTCTTGTGGCTTCTTGTGAGCATCCTTACTCTTGTTGAGTTTGACTTCATGGAAGTAAAATAAAATGGAAAGAATTTAAGGAAAAACAGGGGTTCTAATCCCAAGTATGTCACCTATTAATTTGGGTTCAAAGGTGAGCTGTTTTCGACTCTGAAACTCACTTTTTATATGTAAAATGAGGAAAATGATAATACTTCTCCAACGAATCACTGTCATCATTAAATGAAAAAATATATTTAAAATGTTCAAAATAATACCTAGCATGTAAAAAAGTACTCAATACTTGTTTTCTACTTTCTTCAGTAATTTTAATGAGTATCAAATAAGATTTTATGTTAAAATCATTTAACTACACAGTACTGTTATTCATTTAGTTAAAACTACTTTTCTTCAGATTTTCCACTGTAAAGCTAGATCATATGTATAACTTCAAGCTAACATGTCAACTTGTATTAGCTTCCACATATCAGAGAAAACATTTGACCCTTGACTTTTGGGGTCTTGCTTATTTCACTTAGGATGATAGTATCCAGTTCCATTGATTTACTGGCAAATGTCATAAAGTCATTCTTCTTTATCGGTGACTAATACTATGTTGTGTGTCTATATGACATTTTCTTTATCCACTCATCTCTTAAAGGACACCTAAATTGGCTCCAATAGCTCAGCTATTGACAATTGAGCTGTTGTAAACACTGAAATGGCTGCATCACTATAGTATGCTGATATTAAATCATTTGGAGATACACAAAGGAGTGGGATAACTGGGTCAAATGGTGGTTTCATTCCTAGTTTTTTGAGGAAACTCCATACTGTTTTCTAGAGTGGTTGCACCAATTTTCAGTCCCATCATCAATGTATGAGTGTACTTTTTTTTTTCACATCCACACCATTTATTTTTATTTGTATTCTTGAGAATTGCCACTCTGACTGGAGTGAGATAAAATCTCAGTGTAGGATTAATTTTCATTTCTCTAATTGCTAATATATTGAACATTTTTTCGTATATTTCTTGACCATTTGTACTTCTTCTTTTGAGAAGTGTCTGTTTAGTTTTTTTGTCCATTTATTCCTTGGGTTATTTTATTTTGGGGTGTTAAGTTTTCTTAATTCCTTGAATATCCTGGAGATTAATGTGTTCTATCTCAGATGCAGGTGGAAAATATTTTCTTCCATTCTGTAGGTTCTCTCTTCATGCTCTTTTTTTTTTCTTTCTTTTTTTAATTTATTTTGTTATACATGCTTTTAGGGTGCAATTCCTTTCATATTACATATAAAGAGCACAGTTTTCCAAGTCATTGGTTTTACACAAAGTATTTTCATACCATTTGAGTTTTTATACATGCACTTAGTATATTGATGTCCAAATCCTCTGTCATTGTTTCTATCCCTTGCCCCTTTCTCTCCCCTCCTCCCCCTTTTTTCTATTTAACATTCCTTCATTCCTCTCATCCCCCCTCCCTTGCCACTACAATTCAGTATCATCATAGCAAAAGAATCAATCAATCTTTGGTTTTCGTGGATTGGCTGACTTCACTTAGCATTATTTTCTCCAACTCCATCCATTTACCTGCAAATACCATGATTTTATTCTCTTTTAGTGTTGAGTAGTGTTCCATTGTGTATATATATAAAAAAGTTTCCCTATCCATTCATCTATTGATGGGCATCAGGGTTGTTTCCACAATCTAGCTATTGTGAATTGTGCTGCTATGAACATTGATGTGGCTTTGTCCCTGTAGCATGCTATTTTTTAAGTCCTTTAGGTATAGACTGAGGAGTGGAATAGCTGGGTCAAATGGTGGTTCCATTCCAAGTTTTCCTAGGAATCTCCACACTACTTTCCAAATTGGCTGCACCAATTTGCAGCCCCACCAGCAATGTAAGAGTGTGTCCTTTTCCCCACATCCTCGCCAGCATTTATTGTTGTTTTGTGTTTTTGATAGCTGCCATTCTGACTGGAGTGAGATAAAATCTTAGAGTAGTTTTAATTTGCATTTCTCTAATTGCTAGAGATGTTGAACATTTTTTCATATATTTGTTGATTGATTATATATCTTCTTCTGAGAAGTGTCTGTTCAGTTCCTTAGCCCTTAGCCCATTTATTGATTGGGTTGTTTGGTTTTATGTTTTTGTTTTTGTTTTTGTTTTTTTGGTGTAAAGGTTTTTGAGAGCTTTATATATCCTTGAAGTTAATGTTCTGTCTGATGTGCATGTGGCAAAGATTTGCTCCCATTCTGTAGGTCCTCTAGTCACCTCACTGATTGTTTCTTTTGTTGAGAAGAAGCTTTTTAGTTTGAATCCATCCCATTTATTGATTCTTGGCTTTAATTCTTGTGCTATAGGGGTCTTATTGAGGAAGTTGGAACCTAAACCAACATGATGGAGATTTGGGCCTACTTTTTCTTCTATTAGGTGCAAGGTCTCTGGTTGAAATTCCTAGGTCCTTGATCTACTTTAAGTTTTGTGCATGGTGAGATAAAGAAATTTAATTTCATTTCATTACATGAGGATTTCCAGTTTTCCCAACACCATTTGTTGAATGTTGCTGCCTGAAGCGATTGCCGCTTGGAGCAACGAAGACGTGGGAATAAGTTCAGAGGCAGACTGGAAATGAACAGGCTCTTTATTTTGGTAGCTTCTCTCTCCGGCTCCAACAACAACTCCCACACACCAAAACCACACTCATCCAACCAACCAACAACCAATGGCACGACCCGATCCGCCAAGTCCCGGCTCAAGTCTCACGAGATCCCGGACCAAGTCCCGTGAGACCACAGAAGGCAGCAATGCCCAAACATCTCCATGGCCTGCAGCCAACCACAATCTCAGCCATTTCCCCAATTAGGGCTCCTACAGTTGAAGAGGGCGTCTTTTCTCCAATGTATGTTTTTGACATCTTTGTCTAATATAGGCTAACTGTAAATGTGTGGGTTAGTCTCTGTGTCTTCTATTCTGTACCATTGGTCTACTAGTCTATTTTGGTGCCAATACCATGCTATTTTAGTTACTATTGCTTTGTAATACAATTTAAGGTCTGGAATAGTAATGCCACCAGCTTTACTCTTCTTGCTAAGAATTGCTTTGGCTATTCTGGGTCTCTTATTTTTCCAGATGAATTTTGTGATTTCTTTTTCTATTTCTATGAGGAATGACATTGGGATTTTGATTGGGATTGCATTGAAATTGTATAGTGCTTTTGGTAAAATAGTCATTTTGACAATATTAGTTCTACCTATCCATGAACAAAGTAAATCTTTCCATCTTCTAAAATCTTCTTTAATTTCTTTCCTTAGTGTGGTGTAGTTTTTTATTGTAGGGGTCTTTCACTTCTTTTGTTAGGTTGATTCCCACATATTTTATTTTTTTGACATTATAGTAAATGGGGTGGATTTCCTAGTTTCCCTTTCCGAGGATTTGTTGCTTATGTACAGAAATGCCTTAGATTTATGGGTATTGATTTTATATCCAGCCACTTTGCTGAATTCGTTTATTAGTTCTAGAAGATTTCTGGTGGAGTGTTTTGGATCTTCCATGTATAAAATCATATCGTCTGTGGCTCCTGAGTGGGTGGGCAGAGCTGGGAACGCAGGCAGGCTGGCTGCGCTGGAATGCTTGCAGGCAGGCCTAGCAGGACCGCTCCTGGGCTGGGCTTGTTCCCCTGTGTCCCCAGCAGGAATGTTGTCTCTGAGGTGGGCAGGCCAAGGTGGGAAAGCATGCTGGAGGGCCTAGCTGGAACTCTTGCAGCTGGGGCTTGTTCCCCTGCCTTCCCTAGCCGGGATGGTATCTCTGAGGTGGGCAGGGAAAGTACACTGGAGGACCTCTCTCTTCAAGCTCTTGATTGTTTCCTTTGCTGTGAAGAAGCTTTATTATTTGATCCATCTCATTTGTTTTTTTTGTTTTGTTTTGTTTTTTGTTTTTTTTTTTTACTTCTTGTGCTTTAGGAGTGTTGTTAAGGAGGTTATTTCCTGAGGCAACATGTTGGAGTGCAAATTTGTGATTGCCTAAAAGTAAGGGTTGGAAATGGGGGCAACTATAAATAGGCATAAAGTTTCATTTTGAAGTGATGGGTATGGTCTAAAACTGGGTTGTAGTGACAGTTGTACAACTCAGTAAATATGCCAAAAATCGCTGGATTGAGAACTTAAAATGGGTAAACATTGTGATTTGTAAATTTTACCTCAATAAAATGATTAAAAACAAAAGAAAAAAATCCAAGAAGCTTATTTTGTTAAGCACCCATGGAAAAATACCACAACAGTTACAATGGTAGGCAATATTCAATTACTTATATAGAGTTTAAAAAAAAAAAAAAAAACAACAAAAACAAAAAAGACAGTCTAAACAACAGACTTAGAAAGAGTGATTTCTGAACACGTTAGAGTTATTTCCATGAGTTGGGCCAGAAAATTTGGGGATGAACATTGATGAAGCTATATGTCCTAAGTAACAATAAGGATATAAGAACGGGAAATTTCAGTGACTCTTTCTAGATTTGTGAAATTCATTGACTTTTTAGCCTTCTCTTCTCTACCATATATGAAATTCCCTTAAGAGATGTAAACAATATCTCACAAGTTTTCATGTTATATCTTCATTATCATTTAGTTAAAAATAGTTTGTCACTGTCATGTTATTTTATACCATTCCATTGGCCAAAGCGAGTCATGTGGAAGGCCAACTTTAATGGAGAGGGAAGTAGACTCCACTTTTAGAATTCAAAGGGGGCTCAATGAATATTTCTGGAATATTAATTTAAAAGACTACATTTCCATATGGCAAGTATGGGAGGAATTCCAGACAGAAAAAAAAGGAATGCACAAAACTGTTGCTTTGAAATATCATGATCAGCTCAGAATGACTGAACATGACTAGAAGAAGGGTAGAGGTAGGCAAGTTATTTTGACCTTTCAAGCAATTATATTTCATCTGTTTTCTCAGAGAAATGTAAGTAAGAGTCTATCATCAAAATATCCATGCTAGCAGAATGCTTTTTGCCACAAAAAGCTGGCATATTACCTCAGGAGTTTTAAAACAACTCAGAATGTCAGGTAAAACATAATAAATTATATGATTTTAAACATTTTTATTTGCATGGCTAATTTTTAAAAGTTATTTGTAACACAATATCCAATGTTTTTATAGTATGGCTGACATAAAGAATTGCTCATGAGCAAACTGTGTGGAGAGCAGTGAGGAGGGAATTTTAATGCCTATGATTAACCTTAGTAGGCTTGATTCAAATATCTGAAAGCATGATCTACAACATTGCTTTAATTTTGCCAAAAACTTTATAGTTGCAATCAACATCATATTTCACCAGAACATGCTATTTATAAAGAAACACTCAAAATAATTTTAAGCTTCTTAATATTAATGTGACCAAAATAAAATATGTAAGCATGATAAAGACACAAAGCAAGAAATAAATTATTAGTGAAAATTTTCTCTGAATTTAAGAAATTGTTAAGTTTTAGGAGAAAACTTTTTTTTTTTTTAAATTAAAAGAAGACCCCAAACATTCTTACTTTATAAGGCAAAAAAAAAAGGAGGGGGGATAGATATGTTTAAACTGATTTAACCATTTCAGGATGTATATGTGTATCAAAACATCACATGGTGCCCTGTTAATATGTATAATTTTATGCTTGTATGTATCAGTTAAAAAATAAATTTAATTTTTAAAAAACAGATGAGATTGCTAGTATTTGATAGGTCTCTTTTTCATTAATATCAGTGAGTTTAAGTGGATCTAAATTTTGAGCATGTTGAGCATGTTTTAATCATTTTATTAAATGTTGAATGGTCTTTCTCAGCTAGCATTTCTGGATGAATTCAAAGATGTGTAATTCTAGGTAGTTTTCATTCAGCATGAGCACATTTCAGGACTGTACTAACTTATTAACTATCTTTGTACAAAAATGAAATGTTAGTTCTTAGTCCAGGAAGGCACAGCCTGAATTTCAGCACCAATTTCTGTGTTTATGCAGGTGCAGTAAACAACCAGAACAATTTTATGCTGTGGTTTTTGGTGAAAAAAAATCATTTTTCTTCATCAATTACTTATATTTAAAACAACTTCAAAAAAACTATTCATTTGCTTAATATCAAAGAAATGTGATAAACTGAGACTTTTCTATTTTATGAAGTCATGAGCTGAGTTTTAAAGAACTCCTCTCTAAAAATAAAAGTCCAATAAAATCATGGCATTTTCAGGTAAAGGGATGGAGTTGGAGAATATAATGCTAAGTGAAGTTAGCCAATCCCCCCAAAAAAAATGCCGAATGTTTTCTCTGATATAAGGAAGCTGATTCATAGAGGGGTATGGTGAGGGAACATGGGAGGAATAGACGAAGTCTAGATAGGGAAAAGGGGTGGGAGGGGATGGTGTAATGAGATGGACATCATTATCCAAAGTACACATATGAAGACACGAATGGTGTGAATATACTTTGTGTACAACCAGAGATATGAAAAATTGTGCTTTATATGTGTAATATGAATTGTAATGCATTCTGTAGTCATACGTAATAAATTAGAATAAAAAAAATTACAGTATGTAAAATCAGCATGAACAGAAAAAGTATTATATTTGTAAGTTGAAATTTATGGGACATTAATGTTACATTTTATGTAAAGTAAGTAAAAAAGCCCATTAAATCATTATGAGTATTTGATGGAGTTCTGAACAGAGAAGACTATGCCTCCATATCAAGGAAGAACTCTTAAGATATGCTTGATAGGAAGATGTTACACATATTACACTTAAATTTGATGAGTTAATAGGAATTATGGGCAACCTAAACTTGGATGTGGGCAATCTTTTCTCTTCTTTTCTTTTCTTTTTCTTTTTTTGGTGTGGGGGGGAGTACCAGGAATTGAACTCAGAGGCACTTGAACACTGAGCCAAATCCCCAGCCCAATTTTGTATTTTATTTAGAGACAGGGTCTCATTGAGTTGTTTTCACCTTGCCATTGCTGAGGCTTTGAACTCTCAATCCTCCTCTCTCAGCCTCCCAAGTCCCTGGAATTATGGGCAAGCACCAACATGTCTGGAGATGTGGGCAATCTTTGCTGGATAGTTCTAGGAATTCATTTCCATCACTTTACCTTCTAGACTTAACTTTCCTAATCTATAAAATAAAAATGCTTCCTAGATGATTTCTTATATCCTTTCTAGTTTCAGATTCTTGGGGTTTTTATCAAGAGAGTATAATAGTTTCTAATTTCAAATTATATGTTTGGTCCCTGGAGAATTTGCATTGTGACAGTTGAAAATCAACCAAGTATGAATAACAACTAACAAACTAATTTTAAATATATATGTGGGTGTTTCATTACCTAATATAGAAAAATCCTACTTATCTTGTGACTCAAGGACAAAGTAAAACTCATACTAATCAAAAGTCTAAAAGATGACTTTATTTTTAGAAATGGTGCAGTATCATGAAAAGAGGTGATACATATTTCCTTCATGAAAAAAAAGGAATGTTTTCCTGGTTGTTTGGTTACTTCAAGTAGAAATATGCTGTTTTCAAATGACTAAAAGAGCAGTTATTATGTGGGCAGTGGTATTTATTTGAATTGTAAAAAATAAACTGAATTTTAACACAAAATTTTAAAATCTTTTTTATAACTTTATTTTTATTTATTTATTTATTTTTTTTATGTCATGCTGAGGATCAAACCCAGAGTCTTCCATGTGCTAGGAATGCCTTCCACCACAGAGCCACTACCCAGCCCTTAACACAACTTTTTGAAGAAATCTTTCCACAGATTAATTTCCAGTGAACTTTCAAAAATAAGGTATTCTAGTATTATATTCAGAGCATTTAAACATCCATGTAACTCTATATTGGAAGACTGACTTTAACAATTTGTCAGCATTTAAAAGACATTCTTGTATTCCTACAAATGAATATACACCACTTCATTCATTTAGCTTACATATACATGTGCATTCTTGTCTTCAAAAGCTCAGACTGTCCCATCTCATCTTTGCTACAATTATTCTTTTATTCGGGTTACAAGAAATTCTATAAAACAGGGGACAGAGTATGAAACAAAATCTATCACTTTAATTTTTCATTGATTATATTACAAGCAGGAGGAAAGAGGCCAAATACATGTAGAGTCCTTGTGACTGCTGTCAATAAATAATTATGCTTGAACATTCTCCAATCTTTATCTGACCTAAGTATCTTAACTAAAACTCCCAAAACTACATCAAATACAACACCAAGGAAATGCTAAGCCTTAAAATAAAGAAATAATAATCTTAAGTCTGTCCTTTTCCTATTAAGTGTAAAAGTATCACTCGTGTCTTAATTCAATTATTTATTTACAAACTTACTGAAAACTAGCAAAAAATGCTGTTCTCCTATTTTCTCCTCCTCCTCCTGGGACATGTCTCCTAGACTCCCTTGTATTTAAGTGTGACCATACAACAGAGTTATGGTGACCTACAGTGGGCAGAAGTGAGGTATTCCACTTCTAAGCTTAGAAAATTAAAACCATCTGTGTGTGAGCCACTTTTCCTTTTTCAACCCAAGGACCACCTACAGGTAAATCTGCAGACAGACAGAAAAAACAAAGTCGGAAGTATCAAAGTAAATAAGTTCTGAATGATCATGTGGATGGTCACAGAGGCAGGAATACTAATTATGGTCTACAAACTGAATGAGGAACAAATTTACAGGGTGTTAAGACACAGATGTCATGGTTTACTTGATATGGCAGCATATTGATATGCCTACTTGATAAAGCAGCATTACCTTGCCTAATAAAAGAAACTTTTTCTCCAGCTGTGGAGGCACTTTGAGGTTGAGGGAAGAGAAAATATGAGAATTATTATTTATTCATTCAAAAAAATATTTCAACACATACTTTGAGAGACCCTGGAAGACTGAAAACATTTCTATGGGCTTCTCATGACATTAGCCCTGACTGTTCTTCCCCTCCCTTCTGGCAATACTTAAGTATCAGCCCAGTGGTTGCTAAACCATAAAAACAATTTCTCCATCTTCCAACAACTATTTTTGGTTACCTGTTCTGGGAATCAGTGAGACATTTTGCTGACAGCTTTTGCTAACAGTCTATGAAAACTATGCTTTTCTTCCCCGGATTTGAACATATCTTTGGAAAGTTCATCATATTCTAGCATTCTGAATAAAGACTTGTGCTTAATGATATGCTGCAGAACTTTCATCTACACTGTGTTGTAGTGGCTGTGCTGTGTTGGAGGCACAAGTAAGAGATTATATTTGTCCCCAGAAAGCTTATCATCTACAGGAGGACACAAATCTGTTCTGTCATGAATCAAACAATAGGGTTATGAATTAACCATTGCAAAACCACAGATGAGTGAGCAATTCATTTCCCTGAATCTCCCTATGAAAGGTATATTAGAAAATTAGTCCTGGAGGGGGAAATGCCTTTTTCAGAGAAGAAACTACATGTGTGATGGAAAATAGCTGCCCCAAATAGAAATGTTTCAGAGGCAACTAAAAATTTGTGGATCAGAAATAGACTTTCCATCATTCCAACCACCATCTCAGTAAATAGCATCCAGAACTGCACAAACCAGAGATGAAGTCATCTTTGACTCTTATCCCTCATTGCCCTGTACAGCAACCCACCTACATTTGAAGGACAATACACTTCAAATTTAGCTACTTCCCTACATATCCCCTGCCACGGTCATAGTCCATTTCTCACCCAGGTTATTTCAATAACCCTACAGCTGGACTAACACCACCATCTATCTCCAGTCTCTCATTCTTCCCAATCATCTCCACAGCCATAAGTTTCTCTTTAAAGTGCCAAGCAGCTCTCTCTCCCATAGAATCTTTCAGTGCTTTCCCACTGTGCTTAGTATAAAAACTATAATTCTTAAAATGAACAACCAGGCTCTACATTTTCTGAACTTTTCTTAACTGTCAAGCATAAACTCAAAATAGGATCTGTGCCCCATTACCTTCCCTTGTTCTTTAAGTTATAATGGTATTAGATTGTTTCATGTCTCCTACCCAAGACCTTCTGCACACTTTACTCCATGCTTGGAACACCTCTCTCCACCACACCATCACTATCACATTGTTTGTTTAATTAGTTCTATATGTCTTTTACTAGGATGCACAAAATTAGATGCTATGGGGACAAATTAGTTGCAGAGAAAGACATTAAGGCATGTATTATCTATTGAATTTAAAAACAAAAAAAAGTGTGCTTTTATTAAAACTATGTTCTGACAATTATGAGCAACCAAAATAATGAACTAATTTTCTCAATCAGGGAAAACCATTCATACCAAATCGGGTGATAACAAATCAGTGAATTTTGGTTTGCCCCTTCTTTCAGGTCTTTCGTATCTATGATACTTTCCCAAAATGTCATCCACAATCCTCTAGAACAGCTCCTCCGCTCTGATTGTCTGCCTATTAAAACTGTCTGCAATGATAGAAGTGTTGTATATCTATGTTGCCCAATTAAAGTACGGGGGGGGGGGGGGGGGGGGGGGGGGGGGGGGGGGGGGGGGGGGGGGGGCTCCTAGCTACACATGACTCTTGAAAGTTTAAAATGCGTCCAATGCAATTGCTAATTTTAATGTCATTTAATTGGGCAATTTACCACTGAGCTACATCCCCAGTTCTTTTTATTTTGAAACAGGGTCTCATTAAGTTGCTTAGTTGCTTAGGGTCTCACTAAGTTGCTAAGGAGGGTGTTAAATTTGCCATCCTCCTGTCTTAGCCCCTTAAATCAGTGGTATTACAGGCATGCACCACCACAACCATCTGAATTAATTTAAATTTAAAGATAGCTATGAAAGGAATTAACAGTTTTCATTTAAGCTAAGTATCCTTGTTAAATGTTCTATTACTCCTTTTTATTCTCTTTTGAATAGATTCATTAAACTTTCATTCAATATTCAACAAGTATCTCTTAAGCATCTACTATGCCCCTATACAGCATATATTTCAGGTGCTCACAAGGAGCTTAAATTCTCAATATTTATTGCCTAACATAGCTTCTCTTTACAACCCTAAGCTCTGTGAAGGCAGATACTGTCTGTCTTATTCACAAATATACTTTGGAACCTAATTTAAGCCAACAGATTGCAGACATTCAATAATTACTGTGTCATTGATTTATTGTTTGATTACTTCCTGTACCATTCTATGTTGGTAGGGAATGTAACAAACCAGGTTGGTTTGTATATTGTGAAAACATTTAAAGGCTCTTTATCCATGGATTTTTAAGCAGAGGAATAGTGGATCACATTATGCTTTTAAAAAATAGTTCTGGTGTAATGAGATAATATACCTAGTAAGATAAGACTTCAGTTAATTTTTCTGTATTAGAAGACCTAAAGACATGCTTGGTTTTTGGAGTTAGAAATTCTGTTATACTTATATCTATTGAATTTGTAGGCAGATCTTAAAATTTCGTGTGTTTTCTAAACCATAAGTAAACTCACGTCTCTCTTTTGCTCTTAACTCCCCAGTGGTTTCTCAGGACCCTTACAATTACAATCTAATAAAATCACTGATCCAGAATACACCCCCTGTTCAGTTCCTGTCACCTCTTTGGTCTCACTTCCTCCCTCACAACCTCTAACATAATGTGCTCCAGACAAGCAGAAATCATCATTTTTTCCTTAAAACTCAAAGCATATTTCTATTCCAATGCCTTAGTACCTCTGTTTCTTTCTACCAGAATGCTTGCCTTCACTGATATGTTAAATAAGATAGAATTTTAACTGCTCTAACAAAGATCCAAATTTAATAATGTCTTAAGTAAAATAAATGTTTAAATTCTCTCATGTAAATGTCCAAGAAGTAAGTCAAAGATGAATATAATATCTCCACTATCAGCAGGAACCCATGCTCCTTCTATTGTGTTTGTGTTGCCCTGTCTTCTTCAAGTAGTTCATTCTCCTGTCCAAGGTGGTGCTACAATTCACACCAGCATATCACTTTCCCCAGCAGATAGGGAAGAATCTAGGGAGTGTGCACTTCCATTTTAGCACATGGCACAATAATTAGACAAATTGTTTACATTCACATTCCATTGAGCAGCCTTTTGTCATATGGTACATTTTGCAACAGAGACACCAACAAAAGTATCTTCATCTGATGATGGAGGATTTGCCCAGATGAAAATTTTACTTTGTAGATAGGTGATAAGAGAATAAAGGGAGCCAATTAGCAATAACTTTCACAGTCCACTTCTTTGGTAACCTAAATATTCATGTTCACCCTGTTTTCAGCATATAAATATACTTGCCTAATTCACAGCAAGAGAAATGCTCAAATCCAACACTTTTAGTTGTCTATAACAAAATTCAGGCTCTGTGATTTAGACTCCGATTTCTTCACCACATCTGAAGGTGACTGCAGAATATGCTCTATTTTTAAAAGTTATCCCTCTCCATTTCTCACCCAGGTGATTAAAACATAATTGTGGAATTAGAAGACAACATAATAAAACAAGTTCACATTTAGGAAAAAACAAGAGTGTAAAATACTAATAGTCATTAGTTCAAAGTAGTTATCAATACTTGATAATTTTTTTTAATTCTTGAAAAATTGCAGACTCCATACATAATTATGGAGTTATTCCTCAAATAGGTGAGCTGTCCTCCCCTAGGTCTATTCTGAGTAATTTCCTTAATATTTCCTCTGTGCTCCCTGGTCTTGTATTCTAGTAGGTTGTTTCTTGCTTATTATCTTCTGTAGCCACCTCAGAAGTGGATATAGGAGTCTATGTTCATCACACTATTCAAAGGAAAAAGGTAGCCCTACATGAATTAAATACTAAGAAAAAAGTCTGGCATAAATAAATGCAATGCTTACTTTGAAAAATTAGAAGGAATTTGAAAAGAAAGTATACAGGGATTATGAGTATAGAGGCTAAAATTAAGAAAATGGGCTAAATTAAAATGAAGGGATTTTATTTTGTTTTGTTTTTTTTTTTTTTTTAATTTGGAGAAAACCAATAAAATATGTGAATTACTTGAATACTAAAAAATAAGAAAGATTAAAGGGGCTGGGGTTGTGGCTCAGCGGTAGAGCACTTGCCTGGCACGTGCGCGGCCCGGGTTCGATCCTCCGCACCACGTAAAAATGAACGCATTGTGTACAACTAAAGCAAATAAATACATATTTTTTTAAAAAGATTGAAAATAGTTAAGTGTACAAATACACAATCACAAAGAATAGATAAAAATATAACTCTACACTACATGTACATGTATGGCAGCAAATTCCAAATTCAAAGGCATTATTTCCTTATAAAAATTCATATCTAGCTATCTATCCATCCATCTATTTCTAAGATAGTACTTGACTCTCCCTTTTCTGTTTTATTCTTTCATTCTCTTCATTATACTTGTCATTACCTAACATGCTATAAATGTATTAGTTTATCTGCTCATTGTCTTCTAATACATACAAATTTAAGATGCCTGAAGGCTGGAATTCATCTGTCTTGCTTGCCAATCTTTCTAGTGATTACACCAGTACCTACATAGAGTAGGCATATAGTAAACTACTCATTAAACCAATAAAAAAATGTCCTTTGTGTTCTCATGCATTTTCAAAAATCTATATTCTTTCCTATTAAGAGCCACATCTTAGAAAACACTTCATGCATAATTTAAAATCCTTGATTTTGCAAAGACAACACCCAGGATGAGGCATTCAAGAAAATTGGAAGTAGATTTTTTTTCAATTTATGAAGAAAGGTTTAAATGATGTTTTATTTTAGTTTTTCCTCTCATCTATAACATCAGTGCACTTTTCTATACAGAATAATACAAGACACTACCCATTCCAAATTAGTGAATTGGGTTTGTAGAAGGGAAAAAAATCCATTACATGAGAAAATTAGTATTGTAAGGTTCATTTCTTTCCAGATAAAAATAGAACTACTCTTATAGTCTCATAGAAAGCATATTCCTAATAAGAATTCTATCAACAGTGCCTTCCAAAAGAATTCAAGGAAGTTACCAGACATGGCTTTATTATAAATATCCATTAGTGTCCACCATTCAGCATTCTAATGAGTTGTTTGTAATATCCTCTTTCAAATAATTATAGCACTTACCTTTCTGAAAAGGACATTACTCAAGAACAGGGTTGTTGTTGTTTTTTTTTCCCATATTACAATCTATAAAACTGCCTTTCTTTTAGAACTTATAAAAATAAGATAAAGCAGCTAGCAATGTAATAGACATATTCACTATCCAGTCATAAAAAGAAACTGAAAATAGCCACGATTTCCTGTAAAGGAAAGATAAGGTGACACTTTACAGTTTTAGTATTTACTAAAGTTGAACATACACTTGATAGACATACCTGTGATGCTGATTTTCCACTATGAAATATTTACCCTAAAGAAATTCACTCATGTGCATCAAGAGGAATTTATAAGTATGGGCATGAAAACATTATTATAAAAGACCCAAACTAGAAACAACTCAAATATCCCCCAAAATCAAATTCATAAACCTATTTTACTAACTTTATCCAATGGAAAATTAGAGAGCAATAAAAATCTACTAACAGAAGTCATTTGTTATAAAAAAGTTAAAGAAGTAAAAAATATGCTTGACAATATTATAAGTCTATTTAATATATTATCTAATTACAAATACATATAATATATGTAAAGACAGGAAGAAAAAAATTAGCATATGAAGAACCAGGAAAATGGTTCCATTTTGAAATAGAAAGGGAGTCATTAAGTGAGAAAGAGCAATGGATGGATTTCTGGGGTGCTGGTCATGTTCCATTTTTTGACTTGGAATTTAGGAAATGGGTGTGTTCAGGTGTGATGCTTCAACAAACTACAAGTATTTTATTTGTGCATCCCCTGTAGTATACTTTCAGAAAACATTTGAGACAAAAAATTATAATTCAAGATTTCAAAATTTTTAAGAACCAAAGAGATTATGCAGACAAAAAATAGGGATAGGAAAGAACTTAATAATATAATCAATATTGACTGATGCATGCATATGTGAAGAATGTTTTAAAATATAATATATTCTTGTTTATAATGCAATTTTTGACATTTTAATAGTTAAATGAATGTATTTCATGTTAATATACATGCTTTGTATATATATATATATGTTTATATAAACATACATATATGTGTGTATGTATGTATATATACATACACACACAAACACACACACATATACACATAGAGAGGGATATAGCAAAAGATGTCAAGAACCCATTACTAAAATTTATGGGCCATAGCCAAAATCATATTCAGATAAAAATTTATACATTTGAATGCATTTGTTATTAAGAATAGTCTAAGTAGTTCAATACTTATTTTGAGAAATTGAAAGTAATACAAAATAAGCAGATAATAATTAGGAAGTATGAGGGCTAAAATTAATAAAGTACAATGCTCAATGACTCATTTGGAGAAATTGGATAAAATCTTCTTAAGGTCACATGAATAAATAATGCAAAAAAATAGGCAAGAAATTATTAAATAGTAAGAATAAAGGAGTACTAGCCTGACAAGTTATTAAAATGATCATACAGCATTACCAGATGTTAAAATAAATGTAATCAAAAGTATGTGCTACTTATGACAGTATACAAATAAATCAATGACACAAAATAGAGATCCCAAAACACTGCCCCAGCGTTCACAGAGCAGTAAGTCAATGAGAAAAAAGATGAATTATCTAATCAGTGGTACTGGAATAATAGGCTTTTCCCCTTTTACCCGCCCCCCCCCCCCCCCCAATCACAATATTTAAAGGAGTAAAATGTTTTAAAAGCCCAGATAGATGAAGCATTTAAATACAAAAAAGAATTAAAATACTAAAAAGGAAACAAGGCTGTTTTAAAATCTAGCATTTGAAAAACTTTTATAACAAATACAGGAAATAGAATTTTTGCAACCTGACACTAAGAAATTGAAAAGGAAAAAGGTGAGAAAGCACACTATTAGACCAGGATTTTTTCCATATCATCACTGCTAGCATTGTGCCCTGGACACTTCTTTCTATGGGGGCCTAACATGTGCACTATAGAATTATTAGCAGCATTCTTGGCCTTTGCCCACTACGTGCCAATAGATATGCCTCCTTCTTTTCCCTAGTAATAAAAATATTTCTAAACATTGCCATATGTGTGTCATTATCATAGATCCATTTCATAGGACATGATATAATTACAAATATGCATTAACTTATCTGGTCATTGTCAGCTGCCTCAGATCATCACAAATAAAAAGTGCTGTAACACAAGAAAAGATGCAGAAAAATGTAAATAATAGAATCTTATTTATGTATCAGAAAGGAAAAATTTTATCTGTATGTGTTGATTTTCATTCATTATAATTATTCATTTTAAAGTACATAATTATTTTATTCTTAGTTTTTAAAATACAACCCATAATATTAAATATCCAATTGAAGTTTTCTGTCTTTTATTTTATTTTTTGTTTATCTTTTGGGAGTTCAAAAAATGTTTTGTTGGTGGCTGGGGTTGTGGCTCAGAGGTAATGCGCTCAACTAGCATACGCAAGGCCTTGGGTTCAATCCTCAGCACCACGTAAAATAAATAAAATAAAGGTATTGTGTTCAACTACAACTAAAAAACAAATATTTAAAAATGTTTTGTTTCAGTTTCTGTTGAAATTCAATTTAGAATTAGCAAATTTATTAGAGTCAGTGATAAAATACTAACTGTATTCCTCAATCAGTTTTTGCCTCTGAACCATCTTCCATGTTTGGCAATAAATATTTTATGTCATATGATATGGGTTCTGATTTCATTAAATTGTGTTCCTTTACAACATGAGATATTGAATTACCAGGTGTTTTGATACTTTTGAAAACATTTTTGTAAATAAGCTAACCATTTATGGAAACATCCTTCATCAATTCATAATACCTCTTTTGACTAGAAACAGTGATTACCTAAAGTAATATTAAATATTTGTCAAAGTTTTAAAGAAAGACATCAAAGCATCTGCCAACATTACTTGTGAACAAAAGCTATTCTTAGATTGAAATATTGTTTTAAATTGCTAATATTTTATAGTATCTACCATGTATCATGACTTACTGTTTCCAATTCTTTCATCTTTAATTTTCAGATAAAAGAATTGAAATAAGGAACATTGAACAACCTGCTCAGGAACACATACATAATAAGAAGTGAGATTGTACTTTCAGCCTGGTTCTGTCTAATTCTGATGTACCAGTGATTTTTATTAAAGTAAGCCTTACAGCAACAAGCCTCCCAGTTAGATTCTTGTTCTCACTCTATAGGGATGGAGCAAGGTGTGAGAAGAAAGAAGCTTTCAAAAAAGAGATCCTCCAAATTTTTCAAAAAGCACTCACTGTAGTGAAAATTGAAAGCTGCCTTCTCAGCATCCACCTTTCCACTAAACTATCCCAAAAGCCACAATTTATTTTAGGGCAGTATGCAAGTTTCCAATCACAGCATAAGAAGTAACCACGGAAGCTCTTCCAGAATGCAGAATACCAGAGAGGGGTGGGGGGACCTTTCAATTGTCTATAAAAGCAAAAACAACATTGGCAAAAAAAGATCAGAATTTTATTTTTCAGGATTCAGAAAGTTAAGCAAAGGCTTGCAACAACCCATGGAGAATTGATTCAATAAGAGAGGTTGAATCTCAATAAGAACAGAACATTTTGTGGCCTCTTATCTTGACCTATTGCTATAATCCCCTCCTCATTTCCATAGTAACCTTGAAAGCCAGCAACCCTACAGCATAGCCGATATTAAAAAAAAAAAAAAAAAAAAAAAAAGCAGCACCCCAAACATTCAATTCCCAGAAAACTGTCATTATTGGACCTGACTGACAGCTCCCTGGAAAAGTGTCATCCACAGGGTTTGTCTTTGTTTGACCTTGCTAAATTTTTTCTGTGGAAAGGGTCCTGTCCCAGGGAGTTTATTAAAAATCATCAACAGCAAATGACTAACATGACAACTACATATGCACAGAAAATATCTGAAATGGCCTAAATCCCTCAATTCTGGCTGACCTTCAGGTCCTGTATAAGCAGGAAATATAAGCTAAGCATAATTAGAAACTGCCAGAGTGTTTAAGGCCCCAACATATACATGAAGCCACTCTCAAAAGTATAGAAATTTATCAATTCAAGGCATTTGAGAAAATCTCTGTTCTATCATAAGCTGACCACTAAGCTAACTATACACAGATTTCAGTGTTGTACACAGCAGAGAATGCACTTGAGAGAACTCATGCAGTAAAGTCCATGAACAACAACAAACCCTGGAGGAGGAAAGGTGTCTGTTTTCCAGAATTGCCACATTACATTGTTTAAAATGTCTAATTTTCAACTACAACAACAAAATATGAGACATGCAAAGAAACATATATAAACCAATGGAAAAAAATCAATATAATCTACCTCCAAAGAAACTCACATGCTGACTTACAAAAAGGCTTAAAATTAGCTACTTATAAACATATTTAAATGACTTAATTATGTATAAATAGTAAAGGAAAGTAAGAGAGTGACAGCTGTCTGAACAAAGAATAACAACAAAGAGAGTGAAATCCTGAAAAAGAACCAATAGTTCATCAGAGATTGAAAAGCCTCAATGACCAAAATGAAAATTAACTAGAGGAATTTACAGCAAGCTTGAACCAGCATAAAAAAATAATGAGTAAATCTGAAGCTAGATTAAGTGAGATATTGCAGTTTGAGGAACAGAAATTTTAGAACAAAGAATAAAAAAAAAAAAAAAAAAACAAGGTTCAGAGCTTTCTAGGACACAATCAACTGTACTAAAATACATAATAATAAGAGTCTCAAAAGGAGAAGAGAAAGAGAAGGGGTGAAAAGGATATTTTAAAAATAATGTCCAAAAACTTCCCAGATCTCATGAAAAATGTCTGAAAAGCTCAAGGAACTCCAAGCAGGATAAATTCAAAGACTTTCACACCTAAATATATCATAGTCAAGCTGCTTGAAACTAAGATCTAATTGTAATCCCCAGGGCAATCATTAAAAAAATAATAATATATTAACAGAAACATGAGAATTAAAACAGAACACAAACACTTATCTATTTAACATATAAGAGTACTAAAATTTCTTATATAATATAGTCTACTAAAAGTTATATGGTTTCACATTTGGATTTATAATCCATTATGAGTTAATTTGTGTATAAAGTTTGTGGTCTAAATTGAGGTTGCTTTTGCCTACTGATTTTCAGTTGTTCCAGCATCACTTGTTGAAAAGCTGTTCTTCCACTGAACTGATTTTACTCCTTTCTCAAGTCCTAGTTAACTAATGTGTGTGGGGGGGGGGGGGGGGGGGGGGCGGGATGAAGATGATAAGAGTAAATCACTTTGTAGAATTATCCAGATTGTCAGAGCATTCAAAATGCTTAACACCATTCTTGACACAGAGATGTTACAAACAAAGTTAATTCATTGGAAGTTAAAAGATTATAGTTAGGAAAAAAATTTAAAAAACACTCTCAGCCCCTGATACAAATGAGTAATCACTTTTACTTAAAACAGGGAGTTTTAAGTAAACTTCAGAACTCTAGGGCTATGAATTTTTCTATCCTTTCATCAATCTGTCAGTGCTCAGGACTCTGTAGAACCCCTTTCAATCTTTATTTGGAGTTATATTGATCCCTCAGTGAATATTCAGTGTACTTTACATGTTTCCTTTCTTAATGTGCCTATTAAAATCTTCATTCTAAACAGAAAGTAGCTATATTCAGAGTCCCTAACATTGTCTCTGCCAGCATTTCTCGAACACTGTTCTTCTCCTTTGACTTACTGCAATTACACATACAGATTCTGGGAGCAAACTGTTTTAGTTGAATGTTATGTAACACTGGAATCTTCAAATGACCTTAATGCATAGCTATATCTGGCAACGCCTGGTTTGGGCCCCACTGATATCTTCCCATGTGAAGTTCCCTAATTATCTGCATCAGAAGCACTTAGAATGGTAAGATCATATCCCAGGTTAGAGTGTTTGTATCAGAGCACATACTACATTTTTTAAAATTTATTAGTTGTTTACTCACATATTATCTGTATTCTCTTTATATGGTAAGCCACATGAGAGTAAATACTATAATTGTTTTATTCATTAATATTTGTTTGCACCTTTGCAAGGAGGAAAGGTAATTTAATGGTTTTATAGATGATGGCACAGGATACCCAGTAAACATTTGCCCATAGGAAACTTCCTTTTTTACTTACAAAGAGATCTCTAAATTATCACTATATAACTTGTCTAATAAAATGAGAAGCAATTTAATAATGTTAAATAATACTGAGGGATTCTTTTCTAAAAGAGAAGTTAAAATAATTGACTATTAATTATCTCTCATGATAATAAGATTTGGAAGCCAACTGGATTAAATTTAGACAGAACTGAGTCATTTGTGTTACTACCACTTATCAGCTTTGTATCCTTCAGCGTGTCAAAGCCTGAGTTTGCACATTATTTAAAAACTAGAATTCTAGGTACTAATTCTTAGGTTTGTTTTTAAAAATCAAATGTAAATGTGTGTGTAGAGAATAGAACAAAGTATACAGTATATGGAAAGTTCTCAATAAATGTCATATTTTATGATTTCTCATTCTAAAAATGAGAACTTTTTTTGGTACCCGGTATTGAACTCAGGGGCACTCGACCACTGGGCCACATCCCCAGTTCTTTTTTGTATTTTTTAGAGACAGGGTCTCACTGAGTTGCTAAGTGCCTCACCATTGCTGAGGCTGGCTTTGAACAATCCTCCTGCCTCAGCCTCCCAAGTGCTGGAATTATAGGCGTGCACCACAATGCCTGGCTGGAAATGGATATCTTTAACCATGATGAAATTAGGCATTTTGGCCTTTATCTTATTTTGATTATCAGCATTAGTCACTCTAATCTATCACAAATATAATTGGGTGATAAAGTTTCTTCACAGAGTGATCAAAATGCCAAGGAGCTCTGAGATCATGCTTTTCATACTCTAAATTTGGGATCATTTTCCATTTATAGTATAAAATTAGTAGTAGAAATTTTGAAGCTACAAAATGACTGTCTTTTGCCTAGGAAACAACAGAATTGGCTAATCTGATAACTAGTATTTTAAGAAACATACTGTTTTTTTGTTTTTGTTTTGTTTTGAGGGGCAGGTACTGGGGATTGAACTCAGGGGCACTTGACCCCTGAGCCACATCCCCAGCCCTGTTTTGTATTTTATTTAGAGACTGGGTCTCACTGAGTTGCTTAGTGCCTCGCTATTGCTGAGGCCGACTTTGAACTCAAAATCCTCCTGCCTCAGCCTCCCAAGCTGCTGGAATTACAGACGTGTGCCACTGCGCCCAGACATACTGTTCTTATATGTATATACATGCTACCATGTAAAGAGAATGAAAAATGAAAGTAAAGAAAGAAAGAAATGAGAAAGCCTGCAAAAAGCATCAATAGTAATTGGGGTCAGAACATATTGAAATATTGTTGATTTGTTGTTAGGAAAGGAACTTGATCTGAAGGAGGTGCAGTCCCAGGATGCCCACTGCAAGAGAAACACTAACAGAAGCTTTCCCTTCTAGTTTAACAATGCACTAAATGAAAAAGCTCAAATAGCCACTGGCAACTAAAAAATCTGCTCACTTCATTATACCATTGTGCTTTGTAAATTCAAAATCTTGTATTTTGGAGAACCAACTACTGTATAATGTTTTGCCCCATCACTTACTATTCATAAAATTCTCCAGAGAAGATTAATTGCTACCAAAGGGTTCACAATTTATTACATATGATGGATTCCACTATTTGCCAAATTATTTATTTTGATTAATCTTGCATTCTCTTACTAGGAATAGTTTTAAGAAGAAATTGAAACTATTTGTCTATGTATCCATGTAAAAGCAGCAACTTAGCTTCTATCTCACTGTGATAGATTTTATACCAGCAATTCCCAGTAAATTACAACTTCAAAATTCATGCATAGCCCCTCCCACATTGATGATGGACTCAGCCTTATGACTTGCTCTAGAAAATGGAATTCAGCAAATATGGTACAAGTAGAGACTTAATAAATGTTCATGCATGAGGCCTCCTTTCTTGGAATGATCTATCTACTAAGTAGAGAAAGGATCCCCTCTACTCAACCCTCAAGGCAACAAGGAGATTGTGGTATCCCAAAGAATCAAGGAAAACAAGGCTAAAGACTGATAAGATGTGGACTTGTATTCTGAAGTATAAAAACAACTGGCAAAAAAAAAAAAAAAAATTAAAAAAATAATAAAAATTTAAAAATAAAAAATTAAAGTAAATAAAAGTTTTTATTTTAAAAAAAGATATGAAATGTTCCTAATGATTGAGGGTTTAGGTTGATTGTACAAATCTAATTTAATGCACCATTTAGACTAAATTTTGAGCATGGGATTTTGAAAACTAATCAAATAAAACAAATTTTGACCCAAATTCTCCTGAGCCCAGACTTGTAGTTAGGAATTCTTAAAGTGTTTTTGTTTCCACTGTCCCAGAACAAATTCAATATAGGCAACTATTTATTGTCAGTACATCTCCTTGTGGTGTGTTCTTTGATTTTTTTGGTTCACCCAATAAGGATATCACCTTTGGTGATCAGGCTTTCTCCAGGGTTTTCCCATCTAACCCCTACCTAAACAAAGCCTGTGTTCTCTCCTTACCAGAGACTCAGAGGATAGAAAATACGATTTCATGTTTTAGAATTATGGAAGAATGAAAACTGCCTTGGTCACATCTGATGGCTAAAGTGACAAGCCACTTGTTAAAGACTATGTTAAAACATGAATATATGAGAAGGTACCTTGAGTTTCTTGAGAGGGTATCAATTCAACTGGATTTGTTAAATTCTCTTTTGTAAATAAATTATATATGGGTCACACAAAGCATGTGAAGGACCATGTTACACAAATCCCTGAAGAAATACCTGGATTAAGTTATTTGCTATGCCTAGTGATTTAATATTCTACCCTTAACCTGTATGAAATGCAAAAAATAAAAGCTTTTTATTTCAACAGTTTTTCCTCCCCATCTTTGGTACAAACAAAAATGAAGATGTTATCAACTATATGATGTCCCTTATAATAAACCTCCATGGTATAGATCTCATTAAATTTATTTGCAAGAACTAATTTGCCCCTGAAGAGGAATTTTAATGCATCTTGTATCAGACATGAATATTACTTAGCTCAGTGTATTTCTCTTTTTGCCTTAGCTGCCAGGGAACTCAGCCAAGTTGTGTGCCTATTGGTAGTAGCAATAAGGTCATATAAGAAATCTAGTGACAACTCCTTATGTTTCTCTAATCTCGTTTCAATCTTTTTTTAATTCTGTAATTAACATTGATATAATTTAAAATTTGATATAATTTAAAACTGCATATTTCATGTCTAAATCATTTGAAAGGTGAGATTCAAATAAGAATATAAACATTATATATTTTATATATATATTTAGATATCATGTCTTTCAATAAACATATAAGTAAAAGGTGATCTGCTCATTAAAAATTTCCTGATGAGATTCAATCATATAATGGTTATATTATATTGAATCATTTATATTCAATCATATAATGATTATATTTATATTATATAAAATTCAAAATTTTATAAAAATGTTATTCATCTCTCCATTCTTTCAAAAATGCTATTTCTTTTCAAAGCTATGAACAAATGGGGGAAGGGGAAAACAAGTAAATCGTTATTTACAATATGACAAATTGAGTATTTCAACTCAATAAGGTCTAGTGAAGCAACTAATTAGCCATCTGAAAAGAAAATATTGAGTCCTCTATCAGACATCATCCCTGAAGGACAATTGGTGCTTAAACTTAATAGAGGAGTTTGATAAAGAGACTATTTACAAAGGTTTATGTGGTATTGTAAAATCTGAAGAGCTAGTAACAGCTGGATCCTCATGCCATACCTAGGCCTCAGGGGACAGAGTATAAAAATGTTTACAGATGAATAAATGTGTGGAAAGGGTTACCTGACAAGAGCTGTGACCTTAGGTTGAAAAACAGCCAGGCCTCAGTGACACCCCAAGGAAGAACTCCCCTACTCCCCTGATTTGCTATGGATCTCATTTGACCAAATCCAACTGGAACCTGAGAAGCAGTTTGGTTCTCACAGATGTTAGTTTACTGGATTTGGGCAGGATGTAGAAGAGACTGGGATAGATATGGAAGGACTCATGGGAAAGAACACTGATGAACATCTTACAGTATCGCTCGGTAAATTTCAAATGGATCAATGATTCTAAATATGGACAACTCCTTTATAACCTTGGTTTGCATAGTGTTTATGACTGTGATTCAAAATCTAGAAGTCACTTAAAACCCAGCAAATTTGACCACATTTAAAATAAAATACTTCTGTGTACAAAAATCACCACAACCAGAACAAAAAGCCAATGACTACCTGGTATAGGAGGACTGCATCTGCTATCACAACGTGCTAAAGAACACTAAGAAGTCAATTTAAAGATATCAACAGAAAAGTTACCAAAGACTCTTCCCTCTTCAGAAAAGAGGGAACACAATTTACTCTTAAATATATGAAAATATATTCAACCTTACTCTCATTAAGATAGATGCAAGTTAAATCTCCTCAGAAATAACATTTTTCATTTAACATATTGCCAAGTACTTAAAAATTAGGTATACAACTTATTGAAGCATTGCAGTGGAAATATATATGTGTAAAAATACTGTGGATAAAAAATTGGCAATGTCTGTGAAAATTGAAAGTGAACACATATTTTCTCCCTCATTATCTTATTTTTTTCTTTCAGTTCTTTTCACTAAGGACAAAAACCTTAAAACAACATCACATAACTAAAAAAAAATTCTGAGTCTCAAAAAAATGCTATATCAATTTATCAGTCACCAAAGACAAAAAGCAAAAATCTTATTTATTTTATATTCCATATCACTGGGATATCATTAATTGTAAGTATATTGCTCATAAATCATAATAATGGCATAATGATTGGGAAAGTTGGTTCTGAAATGTTTTCAGTATCTATTTATTTGTGCTTATAATCTGTATATTTCCTACTATTGATTTCTGAGATGTATCACATTTTCAGCTTAAGTGTATTGGAATGCTTGAGAAAGATTATGATTCTTCTTTTTTACCGTTTTTTAAAAATAGAATTATGTCTCCCTTTGCTATTATATCAAAAATCATTAACAAAATACCTACCCTTTGGCAAGCTCAGCACTAGATCCTGGGTTCCAAATATGAATACAAAATGGTCTCATGATGACCATTTAAACTAGTAGAGTGCTCTAGTGAACCTGAAGCTATATAACCACTCTAAGACTTACTGACTCAAAACAACTGTATTTACTTGACTCATGAATCTGTAATTTGATAAGAATTTGGCAAAGTCTAGTATTGCTTGACATCAGCTTGAGCAGCTCAAAGATTAGAAGCTACAAAATCTGCAGGCGCCATTACTCAAATGATGGTGGTTGGTAGTTCAGTGATGTCACCTCAGTAACTTCAATCTGCCATAGCATGAGTATGGGAATCAGCCAACCCTACACATCAGGGCTATTGTTTATTTACTTATTTGAGAGTTTGTTGGTAAACATTTGAGCACACTACTGAATATCTGGCACCAACTTTTGAATTTGTGACTAAAAATTCCTGCATGTGAAACTCTGAATAGCAAATGTGCTACTGAATTTTTCAAATGATATTTGGAATTGAGCAAAACCAATCATACTGGATTTTCAAAATGGTTTTAAAAATACATCTTGTATGCATCTGTTATGGTATGGATATATTTGTACATTGTGCAATAAATATGTACATGAAGTATTTATACACATATGCTCATTCTAAATACAGTGTATCTTTTTGCCTTCTTTTTCCTAGGTATGCCAAGAAATAGAACTAATAATTTCTCTACAACAACTTCATCAATCTCAAAATATCTAGAGACTTTCCTTTGCTATGGTTTTCCTTTGAAGTATTTTTGTAGATTTCCATTTTTCATTTCTGCCTTTATAGATTTTTTTCAAAAGTGGAAAGAAGCTGGACTTCTAGCCAGATGCCACCTCAAATGTTGTATGAATAACAAGTCCTTTCACAACTCTTTTAAATCTAATAAAAAGGTTTTGATAACACAAGCATATTAATTTTTAATTAGGTTCATAGTTGGCATTAATGACTTTAGTTTCTGTGTGCACAGAATTATTTGGTGTCAATCTATGGTGTCACAAAAATGAATGGTTTAAGACAAATAAAAGACTATGCTGTTAAAACCCTTTACATGAAGAAGGTAAGTGATTAGGTGATCCTACCAGGCTGAATGATTAAATTATGCAGCTTAAACTGTAGCATTCATAGCATTCAAGGGTGGCAATATTTTGTCTGCACGAGGTAGAGAGTTGCTTCCATTCCTGTCCTATGACTAGCTATTCCTTCAGGTAACAAACAGCATATCTAAAATGAGGCACTCTTCTATGTTTCGCATGCTTTAGCACATTTAATCCTCAAAATAATTCTATCAGGAAGAACTGTCCTTTTGAAGATAAGAAAATTGAGCCAAAGAAATAACAATAGGTTTGCTCAAGGTCACAAAATAGAAAATGGCAGAATTCAAAGTAGATCACAGGTATTCAGTCTCCAGAACCACCTTTTCAATCATCCTGCTCCTCCACCTGAGAAAAAAGGGGTTTAATCCAGAAAATGGTACTGAATGGAACCTGTTCTGAATATCCAAATATAGCTGACTCCTCCATTTTTAGTGAGGAAAATAAATGTTAAAATTTGCAGACTCCATAAAACCTATTATTGTGAAGGAAGCAAAGATTGACATTTGAATCCCTCCTTCTTTTTCTTGTAAGTAATTTTGAATATAGCCAGGTTTTCTTTGTTTAGATATTCCTAAAGTTTATTACTTTCACATTTTTCCTCTTTGAATATTCTAGAGTACAGCCATATATTTGGCAAACTCAAGATTTAATCATTCTCAGAGCTAGAGTCACCATTTTCATTCATCCCTGCTCATACGTTTTGAAATCTCCATATAAACATGCAGAAATCTTTCTCCATTCCCTGAGCTCTACAGGAGTAAGATTGCTGAACCTGGTAGAGTGATAAAAAGAAGAACCTTTAAGTCTATAGCAAGTAACTTTTAAATATAAAATCTATTTCCTTAATCACTTTTTTTTTTCTCTTTAAAGGTTAGGAAATTGCTTTTGTTGGATTACCTATTTAGTAGTTACAATAAGCTAAGTATATATTGATTTTCTTTCCAAAATGATATATTATGGCATACTTCCCAGAGTTTGTAACATTTAATTTATTCTGATCTATTTTATAAATTCAAACTTTTTTTAAAAATTTGGAATAATGTCACACTTGTTACAATATTTCATGTATCTAACACCTCCATTGCCAAGTCTTGTGCTGCCATTTACAAATTGATATCTTTTTTTTTTCTACAAGGTAAAACTTCAAGTTACTCAGCAGTCATTCACAGATGAATGTTGTGTACCAGATACTGCGATTGGGGCTGGGACACCAGCTTGAGGTAAATCCTGGACCTGCTTCCAAAGACATCATTTTCTCACAGAAGGTACAGTCAAATAAACATATAAGTACAACACCCTATAGTGGTGGGCAGAATAATGGCTCCTCAGAGACATCTGTGTTCTAATTTTTGGAAATGATGAATACATTAGGTGATGAAAGAGAGGATTTAATGTTGAAAATGGGATTAAATTTGCTCAGAAACTGACCTTAAAATAGGGATTTTAGCTTGGATTACTCAGGTGGGCCCAGAGTAATCACAGGATGTTTTAGTCACCTTTTTCGCTGCTGTGACCAGCACAATTGTAGAGGAAGAAAGGTTTATTCGGGGCTCACAGTTTCAGAGGTCTCAGTCCATTGACAGTTGCCTTTATTCCTCAGGTCTCCAGGTAAGGAAGAACAACATGGCAGAAGAATGCAGCAGAGGGAAGCAGAAAAGAGCTGTCTCTACTTGCCAGATACAAATATATACCCCAATTCCCACCTCCTCCAGCCACACCCTACCACTTCAGTTACCACTCAGTTCATCCCTATTAGAGAATTAATTCCCTGATTGTGTTAAGACTCTTACAACTCAATCATCTCTCCTCTGAACCTCCTTGCATTGTCTCACACATGAGCTTTTGGGGGATACCGCAGATCCAAAGCATAACACAGGATCATTGAAAAGTAAGGGAAAGGGGTCAAAGATGAAAATTAGTTAGAGGAAGGTGTGACTAAGGAAGAAAGACATAGAAACAAAGATGGAGGATAAAGGCCTCAATCCAAAAAATGTGGGTGCACTCTAGAGCCTGGAAAAGACAGGGAAAACAGATTTCCCCCCCAACAACTCCAGAATGGAATACAGCATTGATATCTTGATTTTATCCCAGCAAGACTGGTATTGGACTTCTATCCTATAAACTATAAAATAATAAATGAACATTGTTCAAATCCCTAAATTTGTGGTGATTTGTTATAGCACCAACAGGAAGTTAATATATTATCTGAAATAGAGAAACCTCATATAATAGTGAAGGATACCAGATGAGCTGTTAGCCAGGCATGAAAAATAGTGAATTCCCCAAGAAAGGATTACAATAAAATTCAGTTTTCAATTGTTTCTCTACCTGGTCTTCAAAGGGCCACTACAATTTTATGAGAATTTTTTTGGATTGTTACACATTTAAGAATAAGCAAGAGAACAAAAGCCAAATGGACTAAGATAAATCATTCTCTTCTCCTGAAGATCAAGTTTTGGGGAGATAATAAAAAATATGTCAGGAAATTAAGAGCCCAGAAGTGGACAGTGGTTCCAATAGAGAAAGAATGAGAGAGATACATTTTTTTCCATTGAGTAAAAAATGAACAAATAGGAAAAAAATAATGGACAACTAGGATCTGGTTTTAAACTTTAATTATCTATACAGCAGTAGTATTTCATATTGTAAAATTTTTTGTGTTGATATTCTTTGTATCTTAGACAAAATTAAACTTCATAAAGGTACTAACTCAAATCATAGAGGTACAAATACACATGACACAAATCAAAATCAGAGAAATCCTCAAAATAATTAAAAGCAGGAGATGCAGCACCTGTAGTAGCCTGGCCCATGGCCACACAGACCCCCCAGGGAGCTAAGCATTATGCACAGATGCTTCAAAGGAAGTAAAATGCAATCATGGTTATTACTAGTGGTGAGATAACTTTTTCATAGTGAACTAATTGGTTACACTTATTTTAACATGAAAGCATAAAAATAGTATCTATAATTGGGCAATGTGAGATTTCAATACACATGTAATTGTGTAATGTTTAAATCAGGTAAAACATTTCTATCTCCTCAAATATTTGTCATTTCTTTTTGGCGAAAAGTTTGTGTATATTTTTGTTATGGTTTAGATGTGAGGTGTCCCCCAAAAGCTCATATGTAAGATAATGCAAGAAAGCTTACAGGTGAAATGATTGGTTACAAGGGTCGTAACCTAATCATGTGTTAATCTCCTGATAAGATTAACTGGATGATAAATGAGTTCTCCCTCTCAGCTTCTTGGTAGCCATGTCCTGACCTGCTTTCCTCTACTGTACCCTTCAACCATGATGTTCTGCCTCATCTGGAGCCCTGAGGAATGAAGCCAGCTGTCTATGGACTGAGACCTCTGAAACCATGAGCCCCCAGCATAGCAGAACCTCTTACTCCTATGACAGAGAATCCTTTGATCAATGTTTCCCCATTACTCACCCCACCACCATCCTTTTTCATTCAAAGCAGTCAGATCTATTGAAGGCCAAATATAGCAGATGATAAATAATAATGGTAAAACAAAGATCTCTCCCTTCACCCCGCCTCTCTCCCCACCACCACCACCACTTAAGTAAAAGTTACCATTTGAAGAACAGTAATTCCTGAAATGAGGACCTCTCCATAACTCAAAGGAATACCCTCCTGCCATGAACTATGAAAGAAAATTATAAAATGGTTCCCAGATGTTAGTCTTTAGAATTTAAGCAGGGTATAAGCCAGATGTATATACAGAAAGCTAGTAGGAGTTTGGTGTGAATAAAAAAGAAAAAAGACACTAAGGAACTACTTAATAATTAGTGGTAGTACTATTTTTTATCATCATCTGAGTCATAGCTATTTTAGCCAGGTGCAGTGGCACAGGTTTATGGTACCAGGTACAGGAGGCTAAGGTAGGAGGATAACTTGAGCCAAGAATTTCAAGGCTAGTGCAGGCAAAATAGTGAGACCTCATTAAAAGAGAGAGAGAGAGAGAGAGAGAGAGAGAGAGAGAGAGAGAGAGAGAGAGAGAAGAACAGAAGGAAGGAAGGAAGGAAGGAAGGAAGGAAGGAAGGAAGGAAGGAAGGAAGGCAAGCTATTTAGAAAGTCCTATGGGTAAATATTTCTCCACAAATTTCCTGTTAAAATCTCATCTCCTCCACAAGATGAAAAAAGTGAGCTCAGTTAGTGTTCACTAGTGGACCTTAAGTATTCAGAAAGTAGAACTTGGCATGTAATTGATATTTTAAAAGAAAATATTAATTAATTAATTATTTTTAAAAACATAATGAGTATTTAAAGACATTGAAAATTCTTTTCAGTAAAAAATAATAAGTGAAAAATATAGAGATTTGGGTACTCTGTGACCCAAAATACAATAACACACACACACACACACACACATACACACAGCATAGATAAGGTAAACTCAAATTTTTAGCTATGAATATTTATGACTCATCAGCTGGTCCATATTGTGTTTTCCAAAATCTTGAAAATTAGCATGTGTTACTTTTATAGTCCATGCCTATTTTTTAGAATTTTTAAAGCCATGTGGGTTAAAATGTGATTACCTCCCACACAGACACAAAGATTGGAGTTGTAGAAGATTCATGTAATTTCAGGAACATTTTTAGTATACAGAAATGGAATCTACTAGATATTTTAAACAGCTTTATTGAACTATCATTGACATATGAAGATTGAATATATGTACATACCCAAATTGATGTTCTGATTTATGTATATGCAGCACATACAATAGTGGTTGCTATGGGCTGGAGAAAGGGGAATATGGAAATGGGAAAAGTTTGCTAAAGTTTTGTAAAGTTTCAGTCATGCAAAATGAATAAATACAAGATACTTAATGTCTATCATAATGACATACCTGAAATTTGCTAAGAAGATAGATCTTAAATTTAACCTTCCCAGCACACAAACACACACACACCCACACACACACACACACACACACACACACAAAGTGGTAATTATGCAGAGGTGATGAATATAATAATTATCTTGGTTGGTTTCAATATAATATCCATACATTGAAACCATTAAATTTTATAGGTGGGATAAACAATTTCTTTTGCATCCTATCTTCTTTTTACTATCAATTGTACCACAAAAAAAATATGGATTCCTATTCAAGGCATTATTTGTATGGCTCTACAATCAACAATAACAAAAAAATCTCCCATTTGGTTTGAAATCATCTAAAGAACAATAATCTTAAGAAACCCTTCATTCATTCACTCACTCATTCATTCAGTTATTGATTCATGAACATAAGATGATGCTCCTTTAGTCCTCAATAGTGGTAACTCCACAGCTGAAAAGCTATTCCATTTCATCCTTGGTCCAATAATTCAACTAGTTTCCTAACTGTTCTTCCTACCTCCTGACACTTTGATTTTTTAACCTATTCTTTACTGTGTTTACTGAGGCTTATTTTTTAAAGCACAAATCTGAGACATGGCATGTAATGGGGGAATTGTGATGTTAGGGGTCCGAGAAACTTAGATTGGAGGCTGATTCTTCTAATTACTACATTGGTTATTGAAATCATCTTTGGAGTATACAGTTTCTGTTCTTAAATCCTGTCTCTGTTCTTGTTATTTCTGTGTTCTTTGGAAAGTTATTTCAGGTTCACTTCCCTTCTCTGGAAAATGAGGTTAACCATACCTACCTCATAGTATGAAGTGATAAAATGAATGAAAACTTCTGAGCTCCCTACTTAGCACCTATGCATTTCCTATAGCTGCTTGTAAGTAATTATCAAAATGTCTTGTCTTCAAACAATGGATATTATTTTTCTCACAGATCTGGAAGCCAGAAGTGAGAAACCAGATTCCCTCAGTCAAAATCAAAGTGTCAGCTGTTCCTTCTGGAGTCCCCTGGGGAGAATGTTCTTTCCCTCTTGCAGCTTTCAGTGGCTGCTTGAATTCCTTGGATTGTGGCTACATCATTCCAGTCTCTGTCACCATGGTCACACTACCTTCACCTCTTCTGTCTGAAATCTTTCTCTACCTCCTTCTTATGAAAACACTTGTGGTTGCATTTAAACTCTCCCTTCATGAATAATCCAAGATAATTTTCCATTCTCAAGACCCCTAACTTAATTACATCTATAAAGACCTTTTCATGTAAGGAAATATTCATAGATTTCAAGGATGAAGTCATGACCATCTTCAGAGGCTATGATTCAGCTTACCATAAGACCTTACCTTATACTAAGTCCCACAAAATGTGTTATTCTTTACATTATTTGATGTTGTGCTACCTTCTTAATTTTCATTGGTTTCCATGTTAGTAACATGAGAATAGCAGGATATTATTATCTATCCTATTATCCCAGTGATGGTATAAAATATAATAAGTATTTAATAAATGTATTTTAATTTTCTTTAAATACTTTTAGACTGTGTTGTTGAGGATATGAAACAATAGACACACTCACCAAATTCCAACTGAAAAGTTGTGACATCATCTGCAAACATCAACCATTTCATTCATAGGCACATGCTCAATGGAAATACATAAATATGGCCACCAAAAGCATGTACAAAAATGTTCAAAGCAACACTATTTAAAATGGTTCCAAACTTTACATAATCTAAATGACTATCACCAAAGAATTAATCGAATATGGCATATTCACACAACGGAATGCTCTACAAAGATGAAAATAATCTAAAACCAACTACAGCAATATAAATAAGTCTTTCCAGCATCAGGGGGAAAAAGCCATATACAAAAAAACTGCTATATGATTAAGTATCTAAATATATAATCAAGTCAAATTAGTCCATGCTATTAGAGACATGATAGTGATTACCCTTGGAGTACTGATTAAGAGAGGATACCGGGAAGATTTCTGAGATGCTACAATGCTGTCTTTTGGTCCAGGTGTTGGTTTTTACATTGAATTTTCAAAAATTCATCAAACCATGAACTTATTATATATGCTATTTACTGCACAATATACTTTAACATATCTTTACTGTAAAAATATGCCATAAAAGTAAAATACTTTACAAATCTCCTCAGGAGCTCCCAGTTCCCTCAGAACACTTGTTCAAATTGTTTAGTTTGGCACATAAGAAATTTTCCAATTTCACCCCACTCCATTCTGTTTTATCATCCTCATCCTGCCATTACTTCTGACCTACCATCACAGACTTCTATTGCTATTCTCTAAAGCAAGTGATACACCTTTGTCCTCATGCATTTGTGCTTTCTGTGACTTCTTTTTCTTTTTTGTGTGTTTTTAGTTGTCGTTTTCCCTTTTCCTGCTGAATAACACTCATTTTTAGGTCTCAGCTTGAATTCTACCTTGTCTCTTTGAAACTTTGCCTGATTTTATGCATAGCATACTATACATGAATATTCCACAAATAACATATTTAAGTTATTTATGAATTTACATATCTATGTAGGAAGGATTTATTTATGCTCCAAGGTGGTTTGGGCAATCAATCCTTTTCAGTCTTCCAAAGCACCCCTGCAGATTCTTCTATCATCAACTCTTAGATGTGGTACTACAGTCATTTATTCATGTACCTGTCCTTTCCTCCACAGGGTGTAGGCTTTTTGAGGACAGAGATCTTCTTATCTTTTTGTCACCCAACAGTAGGCATTCAACACATTTTTATTAGACTAAATTCAACTGTCTCATTCAGTGTTATGAGCTATTGAACCAAGGAATTGAATTATTCATTATCAAATTTCTGGCACCCATCCTAATATTTGATATGTATTATATTTTCAATACATATTCGTTGCATAATTAAGTTTATAATATTTCAAATTTTTAGATTATAAAATTTCTGAATTAATCTGGTTTAGTAGTCAATTAGTGACATTAAAATGGCATCTTGCTTTGCAGAAATTCCTCTGGAAATTCAAGTCAAGGTGATGAGAAATGCCTTTATCAATTGCAATACTATGGACTCAAAAATATTAGCATGCCTTTTGGAAACCTTAAAATGGAAAAGTGATTCAAATCAACACAATCAATTTAACTCAGTAAGTATCTACCAAGAATCAATTTAAAGTGTTCTGTTAGGCTTGGTAGTGGTATACCTAAATACCTCAAGGAATTCACATTGACTGAGAATAGACCAAGCCTCCTTAAAACTACCAAGTGGCATCTTAGTCAAGATGTCCTGTACTATAATAATAGCTACAGAAGGGAGAAATTCTTATGCACAGATCATTTGTGCTGGTTCTTAAAAAATACACAGGTTATTAACATGTGCATCAAAGATTGTGCTCTAAAAAGATTATTTTTCACCTTATTTGGGGAAGGCAAAGGTAACTTGATAATTGTTAGTCTTTAGCAGGAGATGAAAGGGAAAAGAATAATAAACAATATCAAAAAGTTTAATTGGGTCTTAAATATTAAGAGTTGTAAGTGCTACACTGAGATATTTGAGATCTACTCTGCATGAAATTATAAATACTAAATATTGAGCAGTTTTGTAGGAATATAATTTGATAAGTATATAATATGGGCAAGAGAAGGATGACATTGGAAGCAAAGGAACATCAAGGAGTTTATTTAAATAATACAAACAGAATGATGAGAGGCAGAAACACAACAGCAACCGTGGTAGCAGGAAGTTTGAATCCAAGGCAAAATTGGAACAAGTAGCAATAGACAACAACTCATAGCCAGTGGTAGTATGCAATGAGATGGAAGGAGGTGGAAAAGTGAAAATTGAAATTGACTCCCACTTTTTTTTATCAGAATTCTCTTATGAAATAGTTATACGTATTTTCACTAAAAAAAGGGGGGGGGGGGAGAAAATGGTTGCTGACCAGGTATCCATTTCTCAGACAGTAAGAACATACAAATTGAGTAAAGTTACAGGAAGTAACCATATCCCCAAATTCAGGCTAAGAATATCAGAATTTCGGCCAAAGATCAAGGTCCTGGTCCCCTAGACAAAAAAAGCACATGTTATACTCCTGCACCTACTGCTAGGGAATGTTCAAATCATAGTCAAGAGGCTGGGGTAAAGGAATCCCACCCCTCAAAACTTCAAACATTGGATACTTTAGTTAAATAATGCAAATGCAAATGAAATGCCCAGGTTTTTCTTTCTAGTGGTTAGGCCCACAAAAGCCAGAGTTACACATTACATTGCTGAACACTAAAATGAAAAACATTCTCCAACTCTTCTCTTAAATATATGTAATATTCAACATTTTGCTCTTAGTATAGGCCTCACAACAAATTGTCAAGATCTGTGGAAATAACACATGAAGATGTGGGTAACCAAAGTCCTTGATAATAAGGCAGCTCACACCAAAGGGTCAAGGATTTCAGAGGCTGCAAAGGACTTAACAGTAAGAAAGAAATGTAACTCTTTTCCTATCAACTCACTTTGGAAAGGAGCAGCAAACTATTTTAATTATATTTTTCATAAGTCACATCTCCTCCTCCTAGAATTGGGGGGAAAAAAGGACTACAGTGGCAGTCACAGGAAGTGCAGTGTTCCCCCACCTGTACTTAAGTGTATCCTCCTGAAGTGTTGAGGATCAGTTCCTCCACCATCACCACCACTACTGCTGCCACCAGCATCAATATACTTCCCAAATAAGTCTTGGAACCCTCTTAGGAGAGTTCCTCTGTACTCCATGGGCTAGTCTTCTTAGCAAGCCCTAGGCATTTTATATTTTTATCCTCTTCTGTTATGACACACTGTGGTGACATCTCTTGTCACTGTCAAAACAATAGGAGGGGCTGGAGATGTAGCTCAGTGGTAGAAGACTTGCCTAGCATGCATGAAGTCCCAAGTTCAATCCCCAGCACCACCAAAAAAAAAAAATGTTGTTATCTGCCAATGCCTCTACAGTGCCTATTGATACTGCATATCTAGGAACTCCATAACTGTAAACCTTGACACACCCAAAGCTTTGCTTATCAGTGAGAACACTAGAGCAGTCTTCTCTAGCTGCACAATCTCTAACAACAATGCCTGTTAGAGCCACCTTTACAGTATCTGAGTCCTTGGGGACTGAGATGAAGTACAAGCTAAGTGACAGTCTATACTTGAATTAGAATAACTCCTCCTTTCCAATCCTAGCCTTTAATATATAGTTAATACACAAAAACTTTTGTGCTTTTACTAGGGACTAGGCACTGTGCTCACAGACTTTAAATCAATTCCCTTATTTGATCCTCTTGACAATCCTATAAATATGTACAATTATCCCTATCTGAAACTGAGGTTTTTAAAGTTGATGTCATTTGTCCAAATTAATACAGGCTTTGATCAGGAGCTTTCTATACAAAAAGTATTAGACTGGACTATACTGAACTGTTTCTCATCCTTTATGACCTGGACTATTGGTTTTTGTTTGTTGTTGTTGTTGTTGTTTGTTTTGTTTTCCTACAAGGTGATGGCTCTATGGGCAAATGAGAGATTAACCTAAAAGGAGTCCTACTTGACTCTATGAGGCACTTGTAGAAAATTATGTCTTGGTTGGCCATTTGCATGATCTGGAAATACTTTCCTAGAAGAGCCTAGTTACCAAAAGTATAATCAAAATGTCAGGCTGCCATCTCACCTGGATGGTAAGAAATCAAATTTGTCTTTAGTTTATCTTTGCCTCACAAAGAATCAATCCCTGAGATGGGAGGCAAATTTCTGCGATTTCTCCTTTGAACCTGTTATTTCCCTGTGGAGAGATAATGTGTCTACTCATAGCGCCTCTGTCAGCCCCGGAGCACTTTGACAGGATGATGTGCTTTGGTCATAAGGGCTAATCTCCTAAATACAGAGTAGGAAGTGAAGTGTCAGTGAGCTTGGGATGTGTGTGGCTTATGCTTCTGGAGAACACTTTCACCAAGTGGACAAATGATTGAATATGCAACAAAAGGTGATGTCAGATTGCTTAAAATAGAAATCTTCTTTTGCCTTATACAAACTGAGTTTCTATGTGTGCCTCTGTAACAGTAGTCTGAAAGAAAAAAATAGATAAATAAAAATATGAAAAGAAACATTAAAAATAGAGAACACAAGAAGATGATGAAGGGGAGCAACAAGGAAGAAGAATAGCAGTTACCAAATAAAACAGTATTCTCAGAGAGAATAGAAAATAGTACATCCTTAAACAACAACAACAACAACAACAACAACAAAAATACAACATGATGATGAAACAGTACAAGAAAACACTCCTATTAAATAAACCTATACATGCATATATAATGTATTTTTAATTTTTAACAAGTCAAAATAATGACTTGAGAATCAAAATAATGACTTTGAATCATCATACAAAATGTAGGATGAAAAGCAGAGCAAAGGTAAATAGAAGTGAAAAAGATCAGAAAATCAAAGGATCAATAGTGATTTGACATCTTACAAATGGGACACAGGAAAGGGAGAATAGAAGATAAATTTGATCATTAAGAAAATTATCAGTAGGGGGAAGATGGCGGACAGGAGGGAGGTGCTCTCTGGACATAGTTACTAAAAGACGCTTAGTGGGAAGTTTGAGCACGTTACTAGCAATTATTTTGCAACTGAAAGGGAGCTGAGACATTCATGCACCTCCAGACGGTGAAATACAGTGATCTCCAGACCACGACAGGCAGGGGCAGAGTTGGAGCAGTACACAGTCTGAAGCAGCGCTGCTGGCAGCCACCCGATAACATTGTGTAAGGGGACGATCCACACAGGTGCTTTGAAACCGATCAGCGAAGAAGGATAGAAAGGAGCCTAGAAGCGCGAGCTGTGTCCACATAGAGCTCTTTCACACAACTTGCCAAGCTGACCCTGCATGCTTTGGGGTGACACAAAGGTCTGTGGAGCTGCTGTTGAGTGGGAGGAGGGCACCGCCATCTTTGAGGAAAACAGTGGCTGACCCAGACAAAGGAACAAGGCAGAAAGGAAGAACAGTTGCAGACATCTAAGGAGCCACCAACGCTCTGAGAACAGCGCACGCCTGGGTGAAGCTCGGGCAACGAGCAAGGGAGGGCATGTATGAGGCCAGCACAGCGGCCCCAAGAAGTTACAACTGTCAACTGTGGGTGGGCGTGGGGAAAGGGTGCCTTCTGGAGGGTCCCTTTCCCGGTGCCATTCATCTGCTGACACACAACCCCCCTGAGCCACTCTTCCGCTGTGCCATTCTGCCACTGGCCAAAGGTGCAGCCTTGATTCTACTATCAGGATCACTGACTGTCTGGACATGATCCCATACAATTGGCTTAAACTGGAAAGGAAAAGAGGAGGGCTTCCCAGGGTACGTTTTTGTTTGAGACTTGTTCCTGGGTTCGACTTTTTTTGTTACTTTGTTTTGTTGTTGTTGTTTTTTTTTTTTGGTTTTGTTTTGTTTTGCTTTGTTTTTTGCATTGATTGTCAGTGTGTTTGTTTGTTTGCTTCTGCTCCTCTTTACTTTCTTTCTTTTCTTCCTTCTCACTTTTGCATCTTTTCTTCTTCCTTCATCTTTCCTATTTACACCCTGCCAATGCATACTCAACACAGGCAAAAAAAAGTTATACGCAGAATTTGGGATTTCTAGAATGGGTGCAATTGAACTACATAGCAAAGTGGTGTTATATATAGTTTACTCTCTATTTTCTTGAGTCTTTCTCTCCTCTCTCTTACACCAATTCCTATTCTTTTGTCATTTTTTTCTTTGCTTTTCCATCTTTATTTCTTCTCTCAACGGCTGCATAAGTTAGGTTTATACATAAGTTGGTCTTTCCACCTAATTGTTCACTCTATTCTCTTTCCTCTTTCGTCTACTGACACTAAACCACTTCCACTAAACCACTTCCATAGAACTCTCTTTTCATACTTTCTAAGAAAGAACAATTCAATAAACTCACTTCCTTCTTCTTAAACATATCACCTCTGTGTCCAATACTTGAAGCTATAAAACCCCATCAGAAGCATACAGAGTAAATTGGAAACAATATCTGGGTTAACTAAATCTGTACATTGTGATCAAACTTGAATTTTCTGAATAGAAAGTGTAGATTTTAAAGTGTAAAGGAATTAAAAGGGGATCTGATAGCATACTACAGGAGCAACATAAGGCTTTAAGGTAAAATCGAAATAGTCAAGGTCCCACAGTGCAAGAAGAAAAGACACACAGCAACACGAAAAAAACAAGGGAAGAAAGTGACACAAACAAATCATCAATAGATTCCATGGCAAGCACAGTTGATGAAATGCCAGAGATGGAATTTAGAAATTACATATTCCAAATGTTTATGGAACTTAAGAATGAACTCAAAATAGAGATGAGGGTGCAAATACAGGTAGCAAAAGATCATTTTGACAAAGAACTCCAAAAACAAATACAGGAAGTAAAAGATTACTTCAATAGGGAAATAGAGGCTCTAAAGAGAAACCAAACAGAAATTCCAGAAATGAAAGAAGCAATAAACCAAAATTTTTTATTTCAATTGAAAAGCATCACCAACAGACTAGACCACTTGGAAGAAAGAACCTCAGACAATGAAGAAAAAGTATATATCCTAGAGAAAAATTTAGATTACACAGCAAAACTCATAGGAAATCAAGAAAATAACATCCAAGAATTATGGGACAGCATAAAAAGACCAAACTTAAGAGTGATTGGCATAGAGGAAGGGGCAGAGTTTCAAGCCAAAGGAATGAGTAATCTATTTAATGAAATAATTAGAGAAAAATTTTTCAAATTTGAGGAATGAATGCGAAAACCAAGTTCAAGAGGCTTACTGAACACCAAACAAACAAAATCACAACAGATCCACACCAAGACACATTATAATGAAAATGCCTAATATACTGAGCAAGGAGATAATACTAAAAGCCACAAGAGAAAAGAAGCAGATTACATATAGGTGGAAACCAATTAGACTATGTTCAGATTTTTCAACCCAGACCTTAAAAGCAAGAAGATCCTGAAATAGCATATTTCAAGCTCTGAAAGAAAAGGGATCTCAAGCAAGAATCTTATATCCAGCAAAATTGAGCTTTAGATTTGAAGATGAAATAAAAACCTTCCAAGACAAGCAAAAGTTAAAAGATTTCACAACTCGAAAGCCAGCACTTCTGAACATCCTGGGCAACATTTTTCATGAAAAAGAAGAGAAAAATGACAACGAAAATAAACAAAGGAAGATAATAAAAACTAAGGTAAATACCAACCAGAAGAGAAACCAAATCAAACTAAAAACCACAATACAAATAAAAATGGATGGGAATAAAAATCACATTTCAATAGTAACCCTGAATGTTAATGGCTTAAACTCGCCATTCAAAAGACACAGATTATCAGAATGGATTAAAAGAAATAACCCAACAATTTGCTGTCTCCAAGAAACACACCTCATAGAAAAAGACATCAGCAGACTGAGAGTGAAAGGCTGGGTAAAGTCTTATCACTCACATGGCCTGCAGAAGCAAGCAGGGTTTTCCATTCTCATATCAAATAACGTAGACTTCAAACCAAAACTAATCAAGAGGGACAAAGATGGATATTTCTGACTACTTAAGGGAACCATTCATCAACAAGATATAACAATCATAAATCTATATGCCCCAAATAATGGAGCACCTACATTCATCAAAAAAACTCTTCTCAAGTTCAAGAGTAAAATAGACCACAACACAGTTATTATAGGGGACTTCAACACATCTCTCTCACCAATGGATAGATCATCCAAACAAAAGCTAAACAAAGAAACTTTAAGCCTCCTTAAAACAATTAATAATTTAGACCTAATGGACATATATAGAATATTTCATCTCTCAGTAAACAAATACACTTTTTTCTCAGCAGCACATGGCTCCTTCTCCAAAATAGACCATATATTAGGTCATAAGGAAACTCTCAGCAAATATAAAAAAATAGAGACACTACCCTGCATTCTATCAGACCATAAAGGGATGAAATTGGAAATCAATGACAAAACAAGGAATAAGAAAAACTACTCCAACAACTGGAAGCTAAACAACATGCTACTGAATGAATAAGGGGTCTCCAAAGACATCAAAGAGGAGATTAAAAAATTCCTAGAGGTAAATGCGAACACAGATACATCATATAGAAATCTCTGGGACACTATGAAGGCAGTAGTAAGAGGAAAATTCATTGCACTGAGTTCATTCCTTAAAAGAAAAAAAAAATCAAATAAATGACTTAACATCACATCTCAAAGCACTAGAAAAAGAAGAACAGACCAACACCAAAAGCAGTAGAAGACAGGAAATAATTAAAATCAGAGCATAAATTAATGAAATTGAGACTAAGGAAACCATTCAAAGAATTGACAAAACTAAAAGTTGGTTCTTTGAAAAAATAAACAAAATTGACAGACCCTTAGCAATGCTAACAAAAAGAAGAAGAGAAAAACTCAAATTAGTAACATTCGTGATTGAAAAAGGGAATATCACAACAAACACCTCAGATATACAGAAGATAATTAGAAATTACTTCGAAAGCTTATATTCTAATAAAACAGAAAATATTGAAAGCATTGACAGATTTCTTGAGTCGTATGATATGCCTAAAATTGAAATGGAGGCTATACACAACTTAAATAGACCGATTATAAGCAAAGAGATAGAAGACGCCATCAAAAAGCTACCAACAAGGAAAAGTCCAGGACCTGATGGGTTTATAGCTGAGTTCTATAAGACTTTCAAAGAAGAACTAATACCAATGCTCTTCAAACTATTTCAAGAAATAGAAAAAGAGGGAGCTCTTCCAGACTGTTTCTATGAGGCCAATATCACATTAATTCCAAAGCCAGGCAAAGACACATCCAAAAAAGAAAACTTCAGGCCCATATCTTTAATGAACATAGATGCAAAAATCCTCAACAAAATCCTGGCAAATTGGATACAAAAACATATCAAAAAGATAGTGCACCATGATCAAGTGGGGTTTATCCCAGGGATGCAAGGCTGGTTCAACATTCGGAAATCAATAAACATAATACACCACATCAATAGACTTAAAGACAAAAATCATATGATCATCTCAATAGACACAGAAAAAGCATTTGACAAAATACAACACCCCTTTATGTTCAAAACACTGGAAAAACTAGGAATATCAGGAACATATCTCAACATTATAAAAGCTATTTATGCAAGGCCCCAAGCTAACATTATCTTAAATGGAGAAAAATTGAAAGCATTCCCTCTGAAAACTGGAACAAGACAGGGATGCCCCCTTTCACTACTGCTATTTAACATAGTACTGGAAACTCTGGCCAGAGCAATTAGACAGATGAAAGAAATTAAAAGGATCAAGATAGGAAAAGAAGAGCTCAAATTAGCATTATTTGCCGATGACATGATAATATACCTAGAAGACCCAAAAAACTCTACCAGAAAACTTTTACAACTAGTAAATGAATTTGGCAAAGTTGCAGGATACAAAATCAATACCCATAAGTCAAAGGCATTTTTTTACATCAGTGACAAAGCCTCTGAAAGGGAAATGATGAAAACTACCCCATTCACAATAGCATCAAAAAAAAAAATAAAATACGTGGGAATAAACTTAATGACAGAGGTGAAAGACTTCTATAAGGAAAATTATAGAACACTAAAGAAAAATCGTAGAAAAACTCAGAAGATGGAAAGACCTACCTTGCTCTTGGATAGGTAGAATTAATATTGTCAAAATGTCCATACTACCAAAAGCATTATAAAGATTTAATACAATTCCAATCAAAATCCTAATGTCATTCTTATTCTTCAAAGAAATAGAAAAAGCAGTCATGAAATTCATCTGGAAAAATAAGAGACCCAGAATAGCTAAAGCAATCCTGAGCAAGAAAAGTGAAGCAGGGGGCATCACCATACCAGACTTTAAATTATACTATAGAACAATAGTAACAAAAACAGCATGGTTGGCACCAAAACAGACTGGTGGACCAATGGTACAGAATTGAGGACACAGAGACTAATACATATAATTTCAGCTATCTTATATTCGACAAAGGCGCCAAAAATGTACAGTGGAGAAAGGATAGCCTCTTCAACAAATGGTGTTGGGAAAACTGGAAATCCATATGCAACAAACTGAAATTAAACCCTTATCTCTCACCATGCACAAAATTCAATTCAAAGTGGATCAAGGACCTAGGAATTAGACCAGAGACAATATGCCTAATAGAAGAAAAAGTAAGCTCCAATTTCCAACATGTTGGATTAGGCCCCAAGTACTTAATAATAATCCTGTAGCACAAGAATTACTACCAAGAATTAATGAATGGGATAGATTTAAACTAAAAAGCTTTTTCTCAGCCAAAGAAACAATCAGTGAGGTGAATAGAGAGTCAACTAATTGGGAACAAATATTTAATACATGCACATCAGATAGAGCACTAATCTCTAGAATATATAAAGAACTCAAAAAATTTAACACCAAAAAACCAAATAACCCAATCAATAAATGGGCTAAGGAATTGAAAATACACCTCTCAAAAGAAGATACGCGATTAATCAACAAATACATGAAAAAATGCTCAACATCGCTGGCAATTAGAGAAATGCAAATCAAAACTACTCTAAGATTTCATTTCACTCCAGTCAGAATGGCAGCTATCAAGAACACAAACAACAATAAATGCTGGAGAGGATGTGGGGGAAAAGGCACACTCATACATTGCTGGTGGGACTGCAAAATGGTGCAACCGTTATGGAAAGCAGTATGGAGATTTCTTGGAAAACTGGGAATGGAACCATGCTATGACCCAGCCATCCCAATCCTGGGTCTATTCCCAAAGGACTTAAAAACAGCATATTACAGTGACACAGCTATCTCAATGTTTGTAGCTGCGCAATTCACAATTGCTAGGTGATGGAACCAACCTAGATGTCCCTAAGTAAATGAGTGGATTAAGAAAATGTGGTATTTATGCACAATGGAATTTTACTCAGCAATTAAAGAAAATAAAATAATGGCATTCGCAGGTAAATGGATGAAGTTGGAAGACATAATGCTAAGTGAAGTTAGTCAGTCTCAAAAATCCAAGTACCAAATGTTTTCTCTTATATAAGGAGGCTAGTTCACAGTATTGTTGGATGGGGGTACATAGGAGGATTATAGGAACACTAGCATGGTCAAAGGGAAGGGAGGAGAAGGGAGAGAGCAAGGGGGGAGGGAAGGGGAGAAAAGAAAAGGAAAAAAAAAAAAAGAAAAGGTGGTTGAATGAGACGGATATCATTATCCTAAATGCATGATTGAAGACCTGAATTGTACGAATATACTTTGTATACAAACAGTTGTATGTAAAAAGATGCTATATACGGGCACTGTGGATTGTAATTATTATAAATTAAAAAAAAAAGAAAATTATCAAATTACAAATTTATAAATTTCTCCAAAATTGAGGGACTGGAGTATCCTAATTAAAAGGACCCACAGAATTCTCTGAAGAAAAAAAAAAAAAAGATGATGAGAAAAATAATAATAATTTATGCCAAAATAAATCAACATATCCCAGGACATCAGAGATTAAAAAAAAATCTAATAATGTTTTAAAAATTAAAACAGAAGATTCAAGAAGTAACAGATCAGTTTCCCAATAGACTTAACCAACACTGGAGAGATTACTGTAATGCTCTCAAAATTCTGAGAGAAAATAATTTTTAATCTAAAAATCCAAATGGCTCTTAGCTATCTATCAAGCTTAAAGTCCTAAAACCAAATTTCTCTGTCATTGTCCTTTCTTAGGAAGCTACTAGAAGATGGGCTCCCCAGAAAAGAGATCAAGGGAATTCCCATGATATGGGTAAAGGAGTACCAAATGGCATCTGTGCACAGGTCTGGAGATTTGCCAGTCCACATGGGAGCAGGAAGTCTCTGGGGTGATGGCCACCATGAAAACAGCAAACCACTAGTGACTTCACTTGCTGACATTTTGGAAAACTGTACTGATGTGGTTTTATGGCTCTAATGAAGCACTGAGATGAAATTTAAAGTAAGTACATAGAAGAGTAGGCAAGGAAAAAAGGTTAATTCTAAAAATCAAAAAGTCTCATAAGAAAAGACAAAGGAAAAAAATACAATCACTTCTTTGGTGCACAGTGAAAATTCCTATTTAGACTTTAAATGTAAATAGTAATGAAAGATGTAACCAAAACTTCAATATACCATATTAATAAGGGGATTAATGGAATAAGTATATTGAAAATAATTAAGTAGTAAAAAGCTGATCCTCAATGATGCAACCATGTAACATTGGCAAATATGCAAAATCAATTGAGTAGTTTAAGAATTCCAAAAGGGTAAATAACAAGGAAAATAAAAATATGGGAAAGAAATGTAAGCAACTCTCTATGGCAGCAGGGCTGGAGGGAGGCAATAGTTGCTGCAGGACAATTTTTCCCTAGAAACCTCTGAGAACTGCTTAATTCAACTATGTGGCCACTGAATATGAAGAAAAAAAAAACTATCTCTGAACTGCTCTGAAAACAAATTTTTCTATTTATAACAAACAAATTCAATTACTTTTACTCACCTAAAGGTACTTGCAAAATGTACATATAGTTATTGTTGTTTTTATTTTTTTTAATTCTAAAATTATATTTGGGGCTGGGGTTGTGGCTCAGTGGTAGAGCGCTCACCTAGCACGTGCGCGGCCCGGGTTCGATCCTCAGCACCACGTACAGATAAACGAACTGTGTACAACTAAAGCAAATAAATAAATATTTTTTAAAAAATTATATTTGATCTTACAGAAATTTAAAATAGTAAATTTAAAATCATAAATCAAAGATACCCAAACTGATAATACTTAAAATAAATAAAGCAGTTCTATAATATTCCAAAGCAGACACTCCCACAATGTCTTAATCATTATTGTTACTTTTTTCATTTTTTGAGTACTTAACATATACTGGGCATCATATTCATTATTTTACATATACAATTCTTGCAACAGCTCTGGATAGATACTACAACAGATCTTGAAGAAAGCAAAGGTGTTCCTTGATCATATTCCCTTTTCTCCTCAAGTCTAAATTCGGTTTCTCTAATCTTTCATTTTCACTTTTATTTTTAGTCCTTTGAATATTTTGCTGTCTTTTTTCTCCAATATCCTTGCTCTTTCCACTTCCTTTTTCATGTATGAACCTGCCATCTCTTGAGAACTAAATGAACTGGTTAGTGTGATCATGAAAATTCCCTTATATCCTTCCTTTATGAATCAATTTGTGTCTCTCTAAAGCCAGTGTTGATGGCCCAGATTTAGTTCACCATGCACTAATAGGGAGACTGTTTACTTAATGGACTGAAACACAATAAAATTTTTTCTCTTCACTTCATTTGACCTATAAGAGAGCTTTCATTTTCAGTTTTCACTTATTTTTATTGTTTTCTCTCTTCTTGCTTATAATAATACAAATCTGGATAGACTAGCTGGTGTGTTTAATTCTGTTAACAAAATAAAACATTTCTTTTCACAACATGTATTTTTAGAAAATTAAACCAGTAGGGAACATTTACCCATTTACTCAATGCTGCATTTTTTTTTGTGTGTGTGTGGTACTGGGGATTGAACTCAGGGGCACTCGACCACTGGGTCACATCCCCAGCCCTTTTTTTGTATTTTATTTAGAGACAGGGTCTCACTGAGTTGCTAAGTGCCTCACCATTGCTGAGGCTGGCTTTGAACTCGCGATCCTCCTGCCTCAGCCTCCCAAAGTGCTGGGATTACAGGCGTGCGCCACCGCGCCCGGCTAATTCTGCATATTTTTGCTCAATTTATAAAATAAATGTTTGAATGATTATACACACACACACACACACACACACACACACACACACACTTAAACCAGTGTAATGGTGGTGGACCACTTTTATAAACTATATTCAATTAAGAAAAAACTATCACATAAATATATAATAATGTGTTTTCACAATTCAATGAAGCACATTTTTTGATAGATACATACAACAGCATATAACAATGTAATAATCCTTAAAAAGCTGAGTGTGATGGCACAGGGTGTAGCAGCCTCTCTTGTTATCCATATAGAGCAGCTGTGTGATCAATTCCCCAGCTGTCTTTTGGGAATAAGGCCAACTCTGAGAACAGGCACACCAGGTGAAAGTCTAACAGATGCAGCACAAGTTCCACTAGTCCTACACTGAAACACAGACATCGTCACCCAAAAGCCACATGAAATGCAGCCAGAATGAAAAGATATGAAAAGAGCAAAATAGAAAAAAATCATCAGGTAGCTTCTAAGTATCAGAATGGCCAAGTAAAAGGCAATACCAAAATTAACAATTTCTTCATTTCAATTTAATTAAAGTAGCTGTCTCTTCTATTATATTACTGGTACCTCAATCAGGTAATATGTAGTAAGCAAATTATATGCACATGTAGATAAGGTTTTCTTTGTCCTATTAAATATTGTTTGGGGGTAAAAGTAAGAGGATCAAGCATAGGAGAATACAGATGGCATGTGCAGTGAAGTAAATCTAAGAACAATATAAGCTCTAAGCAGAGAAAAGTAGAAAAAAATAAGATTAATAATCAGAAATGATTTAATTTCATTCTTAGGAGCTAAAGTGCATGTCTTTTTCTCTTTATCTTTCTTTTTTTTTTTTTTTTTCCTGCCTGTGCAGACATTGATTTTCAGAATGGCCTAGAGCATGTAATAACCTTTCTACTTTCGTACTTTAGTACCCTTATGCAGAACATTGGGATTATGTATTTTATTACTTTGAAATCATCACTAGAATGGTGAAATGTTTAATTTATTCATACAAATTTAATACATTTTGTAAAAAGTCCCTTTGAATTTCTGCCAAAACCCAGCCTTTCCATTTTTGATAAGCAGTAATTTTTCTTCAAATGACTATGGAATTTAAAAAAATTTCTATTCTTTTTCATTAATAAGAAAAACTTCTAAAGGAAAATCTTGAATGCAGTTAAATTAAATCAAGGCTAATTTCTACAAACAACATGTACTTAAATGGTTATTATAACTTTCATTACAACATCATGTAAATTTTAGCAATTGCAAATCAACCATTCAAGAAATGAGGTCCAATAGATTCAGGACATTCACAGATTTGATGCATTGTATAGCCTATTTCTTGCAGAAGGCTAATCATTTCTTGATATCTCGCACAGTTCAAGCTAAAATGAACGTGCAGTTTTCTGAGGCTTTCCCAATGGAACAATGCGTATCACATAGCAACATCTGCCAAGGAGCAAACTACACAGCCAGCTTGTTTTTCCCCTCTTGTAAAATGATTCCATTCAATTGCAGGAAGCATGTGCAACATCAATACCATTTTAAATATATTCTACTATGCAAGACTGAGACTTTTTATTGAGTTCAATAACCATTAACATACCTTACATTTTGCTTTTCCAAAGAATTTTCTCACATGCCTAATAATCCTGTTATAGCATCTATGATTATCTTTGTTTATATTTGGGAAAGCCAATATTTGATATTCATAGGAGAGGATGTCTTATTCAAGATCAAAAGGTTGGTGTGTGTATATATATATATATATATATACACATATATGTATATATATACACACACATATATACATACACATATATAGACATATAGACATATATATTTCATATATTTACATACATATATTTATATATGTATATGTATATAAAATCAGGTTATATCACCAGAATTAGATTCATTACTAAATTCTCCTTTCTCTAGAGTTTTCCATAGCTCATACATATGCAAGCAATAGTTAAGAATAATAAAAGTACAATGTTGGGTACTAATTTGTTATTTTGTAACTGACTGGATCACAGGCATTATGAAATGATTCATTATGCCTATTGGTTATTTTAATTTCTGTGTAATCATAGAGATTTTGGCTTTTGTCTTATAAATGATGGTGGCTTGGAACTGCTACAAATTGCTGAAGCTCCTGGAAACATTTGGCAGCAACTTGAGGCAAGCAAACCCATGACAAGAAAATTAAATGGTTAGAGTAGTTTATCTGTAAGAGTTTATAACATGAATGACAAAGGAATTGTGGATTCACAGAAATTTGAATAGAAATATAGGTGGTTATAATTTGTATAAAGGAATTCAATCAGTTCGGAGCATATAGTACAAGGGAAAACAATCAGGAGACTAAACCTCTTGGTCAAGTTGAAAGACTGTGAGCTTTAAAGGAAAGATTGAAAGATTTCAAATGCTATATAATATGAAAGGAAAAGCTTGATAATCAGGCCAGGAGGGCATTCCAGGCAGAAAGCACAGTATGGGAGATGGATCTGAGGCAGATGTGGGATTAATGGATCAAGGAGTTCGGTTTGTACAAATGCTGCACCCATCTTGTCAGGAGAATCGTAAATAATGAGCAGGCAGATGGGAGATGCCAAGGTCCTCCCTAGCACAGCTCTGCAGTACAGTGAGTTACTTTGTATTTCACTTCTCCCCGCCTCATTTCACTCTGTGCCATGCTTGTCCTCTGCTCAGTGCCAATTTTACTCACACACTTGGTAATTTTTGCCTCATGGTTCAAAACTACTGGCCATGAGCCATGAATAAGTTAGAGAGATGAGAATATGAAAAGAAAGAAAGCATACAAACACAGGGACAGGGACACACCAGGTTCCTCTTCATTCAGTTCACAGACATCTTTCTATGTCACCAAGTGTCAAAGCCTCTAATCTTGTTACATCCCCTGTCCTCTATCCCACCTCTGTACCTGTATGCACTTTTGCCTTTTTTAATATTGTTCGAGAGCTTTCCCTGAGCCTTCCAGACAAAATAACAAATATCTCTAAATGTTTTCATCTTTCACACAAGGTAGTAATTATATTATCATAATTAGTAAGAATATAACAGTGTGAATTTTTACAATGAATATTTGCCCATGGTTCAATAAATTTCCTAAGTTTCCTTAGACTATAAACTCCATGAGGGAGTATGATTTGGTCCACTGTATTCCAGCTCCTTGCACAGACTGTTTCAGTAAATTCTTGTTGAATAATTGAGCCCTTCCCAAGGGTAATTCTCAAGTTAAGAAATTAGTGGAGCTAGGGAAAAGGGCAGGAGCAATTATAACTGGATGAAGAAAACCAAATTCACTTACCCATTCACACTTGTACATTGGCCAATTCAGTGGTTAATAAGCTGGTTTAAAATCTATCAACTTTCAATAGCAAGCCCCTTTCCCTTTTTACTGTGTATTGGAGCCATTTAATTAGGCCTATTTTGTGGTATTTGGAGCACAATTTTCCTATTTGCATGATTACAAAAGCTAATGAATGCCATATACTAATGGTTCTTTCTACTCAACATATATGTTGTTCCACCTGTGGTTAGGAATGAAACCAATAATCATGATACTGCTTCTCTGAAATGCATGATGTGATCTACATAACTGTAATCTATCTTAAAATATAATCCCCCAAGTATTCTCTGTAAAGAATAGCATGAACTCACCTATAGATAAGAATGTAGACGAGCAACCAGAAAGAAATGTAAAGTATTTCAGAAGCCTAAACAAATGGATAACAAGGAAAAGAATGGGCAGTATTTTAGTCTGCTTGTTCACTGCTGTGATCAAAAGACCTGAAAAAGAACAATTTTAGAGGAGGAAAAGTTTATTTGGGGTTTATCTTTTCGGAAGTCTCAGCCCATTGAAGGCTGGCTCCATTGCTCTGGGCCCAAGATGAGACAGAATATCATGGTAGAAAGGTGTGAAGGTGTAGTCGCCTGAAGCAATGGCCGCTTGGAGCAAAGAAGCCGTGGGAAGAAGTTTAGAGACGAACTGGAAACAAACAGCTCTTTATTCTGATAACTTTTCTCTCTGGCTCTAACTACACCCCGACACGCCGTCCACGCTCCTCTAACCTCCAAAAATGGCGCAGACCTCATCAGCAATCTCGCTCAAGTTCCTCGAGATCTCCGGGCAAGTCTCGCAAGATCCCAGGGCCAAGTCCCATGAGACTACGGAAGGCGCCAATGCCCAAACATGTCTGAAGCCCGTAGTCAACCGCAATCTTAGCCATCTCCCCAAACAGGGCTCCTGCATGAAGGAAGAAAGCAGCTCAGAACATGGAACCAGAAAGCAGAGAGAGAGAGAGAGAGAGCGCCTGCTCCCCTCACCATGGACAAAATATAAACTCTAAAGGCACATCCCCGGCAACCCACCTCCACCAGCTACACCCTACCTGCCTACATTTACCACCCAGTTAATATCTATCAGTGGATTAACTCACTGATTGGGTCCAGGATCTCATAATCCAATCATTTAACCTCTAAGCTTTCATGCATTATCTCACACATGAGTTTGGGGCAGGGGCAGGGGAGGTGACCTCATATCTAAACCAAATCAAGTAGAGAAGGTAATTGTGGAAATTAAGGGAAGTATGAGACTTGGGTAACATAACTTGAAAATGCAAGTTGAGGAAGGTATAAAAAGAGTTCTAGGTTGAAGTTTTACTAGTAATAAAGGTATAAGTAAGATACTAACTCAGCCAAAGTATTTAGATTCTTTATATGCATGCTAAGTTGAAATCTCTTGACCTAAATTGTCAGTGAAACTTAATTCATATAGGGTTTTTCCCTCTTATCTCTACTTTTTCACCAAGAGAAATGAGTACCTTATAAGTTACTATCAAGTATAAGATCCCTTAAATTGCATATCATATTATTTGGAAAGCGACATTTAATGCACAATTTGTTCATTGAAAACATTTATTAGACATCTACTGTATGCATAATGTATTGATATGAAAGTCTGAAAAAGACATATTGTCTTCATAAATCTCATATTCTGGCAGGAAAAGGCAGACAGTAAACAAAAAATATTCTACAATTATCCACTTCATCATGGTGTTAATACTATGGAAGACAGAGTATTGTGAAAGTGTAATACAGAGACCTGAGCTACAGGTCAGAAAGGAGTAAGCTATAGTGATCCACGTAGACATACCTGAGAGAATTTTATTTCAGCTGAGTGCTGAAGAATGAGAAGGAATGAACTAATATTATTCTTTGGTCAGAAAGCATCTAAATCTCTTATTTATTTGATAAATTCATCACTTCATGAGTGTTGCTAGGAAGCAGAATCCATCCAAGCCAAGAAAAGACAAAAATGACAGATACTCATTTTCCCAGCCCCCTTAAATAGCTAGAGTATGTTCACATTTACACAGGTGCTACTAGTAAGCCACAACCATAAAATAAATAAAATAAAATAAATTAGAAGCCAGTAACCCACAATGAATGGAAACTGGAAGAAATGTTTTCTGTGGGTACAGGGTGGTACAGCAGTAAAAAATTACTTGGTCAACAGGCTTGGCAAGGTCAACAGCTACCTATGGGGCTTGGTGTTGAGGACAACACTGTCTGCACTGTACCAAACCTGGAGTAATTTGGGATGTGATTCTGGCGATATGGACACAATCTCTGTTCTCTAGAAAACTCCCATTTTATGAACCTCATAACATCTTTTAATATTTTTCTCTTCCTTAAATTAGTAAGTTGGATTTTGTCGTTTTAAAGCTAGGGAAAGGAGTAGGAGAGCAAAAAAGCGATTCCTGGTGGAAGTGACAGTGAGTGGGTATAGCAGCCTGGGTGGCCTGGAGAGAGTATGACAGATGAGGTAAGCAAGGTGGACAGGGCAGAGAAGATGGGCTTGTGGCACGAAAAGGATTCTTTACCTTCGTTCAAGAGCAAAGTCACTTAAGGATTTTAAGTAGACAGGAGACATGATAAAATTTGCATTTTTAAAGGTCACTTGAAAATTGGAGACTTTATGCAAGAAATTACTATGGCTACAAAGAGAATATGACTTGTGGAAATATGGAGGAAAAGCTGAATTTTTGAAATGCTGTGAAGTAAAATAAATAGGTTTTGGCAAGAGGTCAGTTGTGTAAGAGTAGAGTATTTTACTTACACAACAACTTGTTAGTTGTTCAACAAAAGTAGATGGCAGATGGAGCAATTCCAGTATGCATGCATTTTGTGGCTGATCTGATTTGCATGTGTTTCACTAAGCCAAATGTAAAGAGGAGACTGAATAATAAAACATGTACAAAGATAGAACCCAGGCTGATGTTTTCACTGTTTCCTTGACCTAAGGGAAAAATAAGTATCTTGGGATTTTGTTCCATTATTCTTTGGTGGTTGATGGTACTGTGCCATCTCATTAATATTAACTGGCTCTTTTACAATGCATTTGGAAAAGAACTGAAAGCATTAATTTGTGCAATAAATCTACAAAAATACCCAGATACTTTATAAATAAAAAGGTTGAAAATCAGTTTGGGGGAGATTTGCTGTGCCTCAAAACAATATAAGTCAATTATTAGTCATATAAGAAGTTATGTATTCACACTGTCAGGTAACAGTGAGTAAAATGTTCTCATAGTTGAAAGTTCCTTTGACTGTTTCAACTTTCATCTATAAACCATGGTGCATACAAGTCATTATACATTTGTCAAAACCCAAAGAATGTGCAACACAAAGTATGACCTATAACGTAAGCTATGCACCTTAGTTAATAATAATTTATTAATATTAGCTTATCAATTCTAATGAATGTACCACCCTTATGTGAGATGTTCATAAGCAGAAACCGCTACAGGTGGGGGAGTATGAGTGGCATATGGGAATCCAGTATGCTTTACAATCAATTTATCTATATACCTAAAACTACTGCAAAGAATAAAGTTCATTAATTAAAATATGATAACTTTCCTTTTTACTTTGTGCCACAGTCACCTAGTTCATTTCCTTGTAGGTAATGCATTTATATGATACCTTATAAAGCATTAAAATACATAATGACAATTAGCAGGTAACTATCGATGATTTAAAAATTGGAATCATGGTTCACCACAAGGAAATAAAAATACTCCTTACCATTGTTCTTTAGTTCTATCACAGCTCCAAATTACTTCTGCCCCATAGGATTTGCTTATGTTTTGTTTCCACCTGAATAAATATTTCCTACTAGATGAGGCTCTATGATTCACTTTCATTTTCATAAGGATTTTCTTGGTTATACGTATCATCATTAATTATATATTAATTTACAGAATTATTTTATTTCATGGCTGTCTATTCTCCTAGACAAGTCTGGCAAACTGATTCTTGATGGGAACATTTGGTTAAATTCAGCATTTTAAAAGTCATGTACTAGGCAGATGTAAATGTTGTTCTTAACACAGCACAAACAGATAGTAGACCTATTGTACAAAACAAATTAGCTTTTCCTTTTATGTTACCGTCGGGTGGTCTCCCCCAGGTATTTGATATGTGACCCCTGGATTTTAATGTTAGTTCAGAGTGGACCAGGAGCAGCACCTTTAAGATTCTAGATTGTATTTTCTTTCAGTTCCTTCTATACTACCTAACATCATTAATTGTGCGGTATAACCCCAAGGGGGCCTAGTCACACCTCAACAAAGCCCAACTTGCAGTAATTGATGAAGCCACCCTAGAAATAGGCTTCCATGAACAAACATACTAAATGGGGAAAAAAAAACATAATGGTTATACAAAAAAGCAGAAATTATTAACATTTGTTTGTCTTTTGCTAAACACAATAATGTAAAGCTTATTTCATTTAGTGTATGTCAGTGGACATTATTTCTATTCAACCAGAATAATGTTGTAGCATATTGGGTCAATGTTCCCAATTTTACCCTGCTGCAGAATTTATCCATGTCTTATGGCATGTGCTTTTTCAGTACTTCCCCTAATGTGGTGACATGTTCCTATCATACTAATGTTTGACATAGCTGTGTGACTCTTCTTGATAGATGGGATATCACATGCTATGAAAGTCTGTAAGTTGACTATAATTTGACTTAGCCTCCTGGAACTTTCAGCCTCTGCCATGAGAAAAATGCAGTCATTCCCTCCTCATTCCCCTGAATCCAAACCAAAACCAAGAGTCCAGCATAGAACAATCAAGGCACAGAGCAGCCCAACAAAGATAAGCCAAACAGCAGCTGACCCAGAGACTCAGGAGTAAGAAAAAAAATGCTTATTGTTGGAAACCAATAAGATTTTATGATTGTTTGTTATCAGCATTATGTCAGTATAGGAGAAAAAAATGAATAATGACAATCCACATTTCAAAAGTATTAAAAATAAGTAAAAAGTGCATTCTCCCTACAAATGTTATCCAACATTAAATAGTTGACCAACTATTTTTATTTTTAGTGAGTTAATATTCTTTGAAATATACACACTCATTTTGAATGAATAGCAGGCCAATAACTCCTCAGTTAACTTTAATTTGTTCTGTCTTTAGTGAAATAAAGTTCACTCTCCACTATATAACATTCAAAACCATATCAGTTTGAAAGATTCAAAGTATATTTTGAATGACCACAGAATATATGTTTTAACTGCTTAATTTTATAACAAACATCAGTGAGTAAATAAATGTCATTTTTACATCTCAAATTTAATGAAAGCAGTACATTGGAACTTTCTAAATACATATTTTATATATATATATACATATGTACACACACATACATATATATGCATATATATTTGTTCAATACATACAAAACAAAAAATTAAATTAAAACATGGAAGTTGTTTATTATTGAAGTTCATTTTTAGGCTTGGTGAAGTTATAGAGTTGAAAGCCAAAATAATTGTGACTTGCATTCACTGTAATGGGTAGTGGTGCAAGGCATTTGAGTATATTATTTCTAACATCTTGATAGTTCTGAAAAAGTAGGTATTATTTTTCTCAATTTTAGAGATGAAAATGATAAAGCTCAAGAGGGTGTGAAGTGATCTGACTGAGGACTCAGAGCCACTAGACCAGGGCTTTGGTCAAAAACGAATCATCTGATGCCATAACAAGGGCTGTTTCACACACTGTCCTAAGGCCATTCATTCATCTTTCAATACCTCCACCTACCCACATATTAATAAAAATGTTGGGTGAGTTGAATTGAGAGTATACAGATAGATATTCAATTTTCCAAGAGACAAGCTAGGAAAGGCAGCCACTTTCCCCATGGTAAGAATAAAATTGTTTCCTCAAAGAGCATCAGGGTTACCAATTGTGTTAAACTTGTGTGGCACTTGCCAGACCTTTAGAATCCATACTTTAATGGACCTTGCATTGGTCAAATTCTTAACCAAGACATTCTGCCTAGTATAGTTCTTCAACCAGCATGGAATTATGATTTTCCAAGAGCAATCCCTTTAGACAACTAGAAACATCTTCTTCATGATTTTTTTTCTCATATTATATGGTGCCATATGGCAACAAGAATCTACCCAGCCTAGCATATGGAAAACTTGCCATGCATGGGAAAACATTAAAGAAAAAATATAGAAACAAGAAATGCTGCCATTGCTCATACCACTGCATGAGAAAATTGCTTGTCACTAGTGCCAAAGCACAAGAATTTAACATATCTCTTATGTATGATTTCTACTTTATAGTTAAGTCTGGATTCCCAAGCAGTATTCTGCCAGTCTTGGTCCTCCTTTGAATGCTAGTTGAATAAAAATGTTTTCTATCTAGTTAGTAGAATAGCATGGGCAATCTAGAATGTTCTCTGCCTCCTACCTTGAATAGCTTCTTTTATCGTTAATTCTTCATTTACATCACGACTGAATTAGTTTCTCAAAGTAGACATTTCCAACCCATTCTCAATTACTTCTTCTCCTTCATCTCCCATATCCAACCAGACCAAAAAACAAAATAAAACAAACAAAAAATCCATCAATTTTACTTCAGCAATACCCTTGAACCTGGCTTCTCTTTTCTAACCTCATTGCACTTATATTCAAGTACTTTCTTGCAAAATTGACACAACTGTCCGTTTATTCATACTAGACCTGGTCTTTCCTCCCCTAATCTATCTGCCACTGGAGTGAATATTTAAGAGCTCTATTCAAATAAAGTCACTTCTGTCTTTCAAAATATCTGTTGGTTTGAAAAGAAGTGCTATTAGAATTAGACCCAAATTTCTTAGCATAACAGTTCAGGGACTTCCCCATCTGATGCCACATAATCTCATTTTTCAGGAATGCTATGCTCCTACCACCCCATTTGTTCTCGCCTTTCCTCAGACCCTTTCATGTCTCCACATCGCTTGTAAACAAATCCTCCTGTGCCCTGTAATGTCCTTCCCTCCGCCATCTTTATCTTGCAAACTCCAACTCATGTGAACTGCCTCCTCCAGGAAGGTTGCTTCTTCCCTGCTTTGCAGAGATCTCAGGGGTTAATGGTTTCAAAATTAATTCTTCCTCTCTTTGAAGCCCAGGAAGAGACAGGTTTTATAAATACAAATGTGTTAAATGGTACTTGATAAATAATTGCTGAATAAATAAATAAAATCAATGAATCAATCACTCATTCAATGCTATTAGTTTTAAGACAGTCTGATTTGTAATATAGAGTTATTTAAAGTACACTTTAGAATTAGTTTGAGAAGGAAAAAGAACAAAGAGAATATTTTCTTATTCATGCATATTATTTATACAAATAGTGGGTTTCATTATGACATATTCATACATTCATATAACACAATTTGACCAATTTCACTGCTCAATACCTCCCCTATCCTTCCTTTACTCCCCCTGAGGGTAAGATACTTATTTATGCAACAATACATACTAATTTGTCACAAATAAGCTACTTTATCAAAAGGATACCAAAAAGATAACTCAATATCAAGTTCTCATTATGACACAATCTTCCTTGAGTCTTCCAGGTAAAAGGAAACAAAGTCTCTTTTTTTCTTTCTTGATGGTTTAACAGCATATTTCCCTTTGTCCTTTTATTTAATGAAAATATACTTTGTCAGTTGGCTGCTACAAATGTCTTGAACCCTTCAGAATGTGAAGTTCAACATCAAATATTATTTGTTGAATACTTACTAGATATTCTATACGTGTTTACATTTACTTATACTTTTGTCTATAAGTAATTAACTTCTTCATTAGCAGTCCCTCCTAGTAACATTTCCTTTATTTTCACCATGCCAGCTCTTTTGTGATACCACTGCTGTTGCTACTGTGTCATTACTGTGAGACTGTTTGCTTTCCTGACTCCACACCTATGTGACACTACCTTTTGTTGGATGTAGTTTCCCTCAAGATCCTATGTTCCTCTTTTGTTTCTATAAGCTTCTTCAAGGTTAAATTCTTTCTCTCAGAGCTGCCTGCCCCACAGCATTAGTCTTAATCTTCTTGGTCTTCTAGAAATCCATGTTGGCCACATCCCCACCATATTCTTATTGTTGGTCACTTCATTCTACCTGGTCTTGCTATCTTTGTCTGCCCTAGTTCAAAAATAAATGTGCCACTTACTAATAGCCCATCACATACTACCCCTCATATATTCTAGCCTGTTCTGAGAGAATCCCCATCTCAAACATCAAAGGCTTACTGAAATTACAGATAAGCCTCAAAGGCCTTTTAAATCCTTTAACTTCCACTTTAATTTGTACTAATCTCTCTCGATACATAAACTGCATACGCATCCACCAAGTTCCTAATTTTCTTAGTCTATTTTCAGATAATCAACATTTATTATCAGCTTTTAATAATTGATGAACATAATTGTCCTAAAGGAAGAAATTATAAACACCTCCTACATGTATTATTCATCCTTTACAATTCTGTATAGGCTTTAAGAAACAGAAATGTATTGAATCATAGATAAAGGGGTGAAGAAAAGCAAATACCATAAAAGTAAATTTACCAAAGCATAATATTTTCTTGACAAATTACAGAGCCCACCACTTATGAATATAAGTATTTCCCCAAAGTTTGCTTATAATCAAACATGATTATATGAAATTTTATTTTTCCAGAGAAGTAATGTTTTAAGGCTGCCTCTCTCTGACAAATATCTATCTTACCACAAAATGGCTAAAATAAATACTGTTATCATTCCTTCAACTTCACAAAGCCCCCATCCTTTTTTTTTTTTTTTTTTTTTCAATTTTTACATTTCAGTTTAAGATTTGGATAACAGAAATATATCTACCCCTATTAAAATAATGGCATTAGTTAATGTCTCAGAAGACAAGATGGCAAGCAGGTGGTCCTGAGCTCTACAACCATGATCTCTCACCGTATGCAGAGGAGAAGGAAACCCAGTAGAGCAAGCATCTCCTCAGGAGTTAGAAACTAAGCAATAAATGCTTGCAGGAAAGAGAAAAGGCTTTCCTGACATCACTGGGACTCAGCCAAAGATGGATCACAAATCCATATGTATAAGAAGAGACATAAGAGTCTTGTTCATTTGTCATTTCAAGTCAGTATTTTTTAAACTATTCAAAACTATTCAAAAAATCAAATTGAAGTTCTACATCTGTGCAGTTCTAATGTTGGAGATAGATAGATAGATAGATAGATAGATAGATAGATAGACAGACTAGACATACAAGAAATGGTGAACTATAGATTAAGTATTCATTTCCATCTTTATGATTCTATATATTGATTTTCAAAGTACAACTCAAACTTTTAGCTTATTTCAAACTGTATGGGAGAGAATCAAATATGTCTTCTGTGGCTAATTGGCTAATTGTATGTGCTTAGTAAATATGTAATTAATTGATTAATTTCCATCATAAACATCTACTCTAATCTCTATAAGAGGTAAATTTTGTTTCTCCAAATTTTCATAGCATCTTTCTATATCCTCTTCTATTTTTATCACTTTCTATGTGATAATGTTAGTAACTTATATGCATGGCATATGGCCCTTATGTATAATTCCTCTGAGCAGAGGTTTTATATATGATTAATTTTCTCACATTTCAATCAACCAATAAGTATCTGTGAATAGAACTAGCATCTGAAAAAATCTGATCAGATATCTTGCTTCATTTTAAATACTGGTTCATATCCAAAACATGATAACAAACAGAATTTTCACCCATGTGGCACTCTTTTTAGAAAGCAGACAGACCACAGTTATAAGAGAAAGTTTTTTTAAATGAAATTCTACTTCCCAAGGAAAAATAAGTTCTAAAGTAGTATTAACTCCCCAGAGATGCCTTGATAAGCAAATTTTTAAGAACTACAAAGTTTATGTGTTTGACTTAATTTTGCAATTATGTAAATGGCAACTTTAGGAATGACGATAAATCTCTTAACAGTTCTAAAAAGAAACAGAAAGAGAATAAAATAAGAATTTTTCTCAGTCTGTTTATGACATTGAGTTTATTTGGTATAGATTCCATTAAGTATAAAATCAGAACAAATGAGCTCAATGTAAGTTTCCCAACTCACAAAGAAACCAGACTGTAAATATTGAAAGCATAACAGAACATGACACATGAAATCAGCACAAAATTGCAATATAAAATCAAAATTCTATTTGTTCTTCAATAATATAAAAACATCAAGGATGTTTCATCCAGATAAAAATTTAAGAGCAAACAAATGTAGTTAGGTCATCAGGAGTTATAATGTACTTCAATACTGTGCACTGATCTCCACCAACTCCACATTGAGACACATGCACAGTCCAAGCTGATGAGAACAAAATGCATAACACTAAGAACAATATTTTTGGCAGGAAAACATATTACCAAAATAAATTCCTGTGTGATGCACATTTCTTTTGGTCTAGAAAATTTATTTGATGTGTTTCAATCAAGGCAGTTCAGAAGTTGATTAACCAATTTGGGAATTATCCAGAAAACTCCTTGTACCCTATTATTATCTTTTGACACTTTTATCAGAAACCAAAAAAAAAAAAAAAAGGAGTGATGATGAGATAAGGAAATATTCCATTTAGTTTATTTACAGTCAATTTGTTAAATAAGCATTGTTGAAAGGGGAAATTGAAACTTGTAATTAAATTAGTGTTTTTGATTACCAGTAGATTTCATTTTTTTTCTTATTCTGAACTCAATTATGCTGGATAATTGAGATCCATCTTTATGGTATTAGGAAAAATGCTTCAAAACAGAATGTAGGCAATTTAAAGAGGGGGTGAGAACTGAGGATGTTGAAAATCAGACAACTTCCCTCTCTTTGGTCTTCCTATCCTCACCTCTGGCCACCCCTATTGCCTTTACTCTTAGGAAGCTTCACACTCCTACACCCACAGTGAGATTTAAAACATGATAAATATCATCAATACACTTCAAAATTGTTGGTTACCATGGTAGCAAAGCACTTCAGGTGCAGTGATGTAGTATGTTTGGAATTGGAATATTAACCTAAAGAACCTAACACTGATCCTCTCAGACAAAAAAGAAAAAAAAAAGCTTACCAATAAACATATAACTCAGAACTTAGCTTAGAAAAAGTTTCCAGATTGTTTGCCATGAAAACAACTATTGACAGATAAACATATGCACTTAATATCTCTACTTAGATATCTACAAGCATATAGTTAGTTCAAGAAAATCAAAAACTGTCAAGAAGTAACATTATGACTATGTTACCTGTCATGCTGAGAAATTTGACAATGTTTTCATCAGTGACATCATATTTGCTCAGATATTCTATGAACCGCACCACCTGGGTAATTATATGCTGCTAAAGCTTTTTGCATTTTATTTCAGATATCCCCATAAAGCACAACCAAGATGGCTAAATAGATTACCTTCTCATTGGTATACTCCAAAAGCAACTCATAACAAATTCACTCATCCCCTAAATTTTTTGCCGGAAGAATATATATAAATCTAGAAAAGGATAATGCATATCTAAAGTCAAATAACGTTTGTAGAATAAACAGCCAATTTTTCTGAAAAGCATTCAGTAGTTTGATTTATCTGACATTATTTTTTAAAATTTTCTCTAGACAGTGACATTATACTGGAAGATAGATTTTATATATACATACATACATATTTACATATATATACATATATATACATATACATATGTATATAAATCTATACTGGAAGATAGATTTTATATATACATACATACATATTTACATATATATACATATACATATTTATATAAATCTATCTTCCAGTATAATCTATATAATATGACTCACTTCCATATATATAATATGACTCACTTCAAGATTTCCATGGGCTACTTAATTGCCAAAAAACTTAACTTATTTTAAATAGTATTTTATTTTATTCTAGTACTTTAAATACTATGAATGTTCATAGGATCTCTAAACTAACCAGAAAAATTGGTCAAACTATTTCATTTCCAACAATGCTAGGTAACATAATTTACTGAAATTGATTGTAATTACCTCCCTAGATTCCTCATTGGTGAGTTAATTAAGGTAAAATCATAGCCATATGACTCAAGTATATTCTAAAAACTTCTTTAATGTCTTTCATGTGTCTAATAAAATAGGCAGCTAACTTTTATATGTGGTAGGCAGTGTGGGGTCCTCTACCTGATAGCATCGAGTTTTATGGAGATAGCCGGGCACGGTGGTGCACGCCTGTAATCCCAGTACTTGGGAGGCTGAGGCAGGAGGATCGCGAGTTCAAAGCCAGCCTCAGCCATGATGAGGCACTTAGCAACTCAGTGAGACCCTGTCTCTAATAAAATACAAAAATGGGCTGGGGATGTGGCCCAGTGGTCAAGTGCCCCTGAGTTCAATCCCCGGTGCCAAAAAAAAAAAAAAAAGAGTTTTATGGAGATATATTATTACCTTCTTCTTCCCCTTTTTCCTTCTCTCTCTCCTTTCACTTCTACCATCGTTCTTTACTCAGACTTTCACCCACAAGTTTGAGTTTTAAAATATAGTTAAAAATCTATTAGTCAAGCCCTGATGAAAGTTAAGGACACACAAAGAAATGAATTAAATCTGTTCTTAAATATAGACGTGTCAATGCCCTAATCCCCGTAACCTGTGAGTGTTACTTTAGACATCAAGGGTCTTAGTAAATGTGATTAAGCTAGGAACCATGAGATGGGGAGATTATGCTGAATTATCTGGTGGACCCAATCTAATCCCATAAATTCTCAAATGCCGAAAATCTTTTGGTTTCAATTAGAGAAAAATGTGGTGACAGAAGATCAGAGAAATGGTGACATGATAATTCATTGCTGTGTGGCTCATTCTGAACTGCATAGGACCTCTACAGCAAAGGGCAATCACCAGCTGACAGCCAGCAAGAAAATTGAAGCTTCAGTCCCACAGCCACATGGAAGTGACTTCTGTCAACACCTGAACAAGCAAGGAAATGGATTCTTCCCCAGAACTTCCAGAAATATGCTAAAGGCTTCATTTTAACTCTCTGAGACCCAGTACCAGACTTCTGATCTGCAGAACAACTCTAAAGTAATATATCAGTGTTGTTTTAAACCACTAACTTTGTGGTAATTTGTTATGACAGCAATAGAAAAATAATACAAAAGTTTATAATCTAGCGAATAAGAAGAACTACAAACACAACAAAATGTGTGTGGTGTTTTGGGAACAAGTGAACAAAGCACTCTAAACATAAAAGTTTGCTAAAGCAGCCATAACAAAATACCAAAGCCAGGCAGCTTAAGTAGCAGGAATTTACTTCCTAACATTTCTTGAGGATAGAAGTCCAAGATCAAGGTATCTGCAGGTTTGATTTCTTCTGAGGCCACTCTTCTTGGGTTTGCAGATAGTCACATTTTCACTGTGTCTTCTCATGGTCTTCTGTACATGCACATGTCTCTGTCTTAGATTTCTCTTTGTAAAAAGACACCTGTCACATAACATTAGACCTATCCATATGATCTCATTTTACTGTTTCTTTAAAGGCTCTATATCAGCAAATACTAAAACATTCTGAGTTACTGGGAATTAGAACTTCAAAATGTGAACTGTAGAGACACACTTCAGCTCATAGCAGTGAAATTGCTAAGTGAGGAATAAACTTAGAGAAATTGGTAAAAATGAGATAGTTACCAGGCACAGTGGTGCATGCCTGTAATCCCAGCGGTTTGGAGGATTGGGAATTCAAAGTCAGCCTCAGCAATGGCAAAGTGCTAAGCAACTCAGTGAGACCCAATATCTACATAAAATACAAAATAGGGCTGGGGGTGTAGCTCAGTGGTTGAGTGCCCTTGAGTAGTTTGATCCCAAGTATGCACCCCCTCAAAAAAAAAAAAAAAAAAAAAAAAAAAAAAAAAAAAAATGATGAGATACTTGGCCAGGCTGCTGTTTGTCAAAGAAAGGTAAAAGAGCATCAGATTTGAATAGACTAACATATGCAGTGTTGGGGTTTTTAGCCCCCGACTCCTCTCGACCCACAAGAGAAGGGGGAGCACGCCCTAACAAGGACGGATCAGGAAAGGTAAGAGCTGACTGACCGCCCTCACCCAGCCCTCCTTTCGGAGGACAATCAGAAGTGTCAGGGAGACGGGTCAAGGCACAATCTCAGTTTATTGAGGAACTTGGACAGCCTTTATAGAAGACATGGGCCAATCAGCAGAAAGGTTATAGGGGAGCATAGGGAGCATGAGCAGATCACATTGGAGGAATAGCCACTAGCCTATTCTAGTGGTGGTTTGATTTTTCGTCATATGTCAGGGCAACACCCCTGGGCTAGGCCAGGTCCATGTATCAGGAAGTGGGAGACAGCCAGAGAGTTAGGTTTTCATTTCCTTGACTTAAATTTCTATTCTTTCGGCTAACGTGTTCTTAATGTCCCCAACAATGCAGAAGCACGCTAAAACTGTGCACTATATATATATATATATATATATATATATATATATATATATATATATATATATACACATATATATGCACATATATATGATCAAATATTTAGAGAAACATAAAATTCAAATTCAAATGCCATCTACCTTCTTACTACCATCTGACCTCAGAGCAAGATATAACCACTGTTAACCAATTCTTCTGTACTTTTCCATTTGATTTTAATTCACATACAAGTATATGATTATTTACAAAGATGGGACTATACTATGCACATTTTTGACTGCTTGTTTTTTATAACTTGAAATTTTTATTAACTAGATTTCTATATCATCATAATGACTATAGAGTACACTACTTTCTGAATCATAAAATAAAATTCATCTAATTCCATATTTATGGGTAAGTTTGCTTCCACAAATAAAGTCACAATAAATATTTCTTATATATATCTTTATCTATTAATACTGGTTTATTGAATTGACTGAACTTAATGGATACAAAAAGAAAGATTGTGCTGGGCATGGTGGTGCATGCCTGTAATCCCAGTGGCTTGGGAGGCTGAGGCAGGAGGATTTTGAGTTCAAATCCAGACTCAGCAATTTACTGAGGCCCTGAGCAACTCAGTGGAGACCTTGCTTCTAAATAAAATGCAAAAAGGGCTGGGGATGTGGCTCAGCGATTGAGCGCTCCTGGGTTCGATCTCTGGTATCAAAAAACAAGAAAAAGAAAATTTGTCTTGTCATTGTTTAATTAACAGTGGTTTGCAAAATGTTAACATCAATATCAATATCACCTGGAAACTTAGAAATGCAAAATCTCAGACCCCAGACACCCTCCCTGAAACCTACTAAATCAGATATTCTGGGGGTGGGATTAGCAAAGTGCATTTTAACAACAAGCCCTCCATGTGCTTCTGATGCATACTAAAGTTTAATAATCATTGCTCTAACTCCTCTCCTATTCCTACTCCTTGAAAGCACCTCAGGCAAATCCCTTAGCTTTCTCATCTCATTCAGTTTTGCTACTTGCTTTTAGATATTATAACATCTCACAGATTTAAATAAAAATTTTTATTTCAAAATCAATTCAAGACCTGAAACTATGACTTAGTAGGTATAAAGGGGAAAGATAGTTTATTCTTTTCTTCTTCTTTTTATTCCTAACACTCTGCTATTTTTGATTCTTTCTTTCTTTGAAATGTTAAGCCCTGGAAGAAGAGCTATATTTAAAAAAAAAAAAAAAAAAAGAAAAAAAAGGAGAAAATGTCTCAGGTGACTTGTGCTTTTGTAATCCAACCATCAGAGTCTTTGATGAGGCAGTCCCCAAAACTGTTTGGAAGACTTTCACTGTCATCTCCGCTTTCCATGACAGGGCAGTGCCCTCATTGGCTGACCTGTTAGAACTTCATTAGTCTCATTTCCTAGTACCCCACTGCACAGGCTCCTATTGTTGGAAACCTATTGCCTCAAAATATATCCTTTGACTGATATTATGCTCAATCTGGGTTACCTTTCACAGCAATCAATGAATTGACAGCAAATTCATGCATCTGTGACATGCTGATAATTGTGTATTGACTGTTCCTTTGCTATCCTTTTCTCTTTCCAGCTGCTAGGTTTTAAGAGATCCTAATAAAAAATAATCCTTTTCCCATCTGAATTCAAATAAAAATAGGATAGATATATGAATCAAAAACATGGAGACAGAGATTAAGCATTAGTATTATTCCTGATGAAAGCATGTTTGCAGGAAATAGCTTAGAGCCATGCCAGCAATCCTTGCTAAAATATCACCCTCAAATTAGACAGAATTATCTACCCAGTCACAAGCATAGCTGGCAAACTATAGTACTCTCCCCACAGGAGCAGGATGCTAATCCTTGGCAGAAAAGCAGATGATAAGGCATGCTTCATGTGGACAGGCTGGTTCCCAACCCAGTCAGGAACTTTTTACAGACTTTTCCAGTTATGAAATGACAAAGAAATGAGAAGAGAATCAAAACTTTAGCCTAGCTCAACACTGTCCAATATACATAAAATATGGACCTAAACAAATACTTGTGCAATTTTAAACTGCCTAGTAAACACACTAAAAGGGAAAAAAATGTAAAACTAATTTTAGTAACATTTTTATTTAATCTAGTATTTCTAAATATTCTTATTTTGTCATATAATTAATAGAGAAATATAAGTGTATATATCACTACTTTTTCAAATCCAATGTGTGTTTGACATTTTCACATTTTGATAAGGACTGGACACATTTCAAATGCCCACTGGAGGCATGTGGTTACTGGCTACCATTCTGGACAGTAAATGTCTTGTTTTCAATATTGAATCATAAAGAGAAAAGATTGTAATATTACTCTACACTCAGTCAAATTCCACATTTCAGAATCTTCTAGGCATAAAGGAGAAAATTGATTATATTATGACAAATTTCACTATGACACTTAGCACCACACACCATAAGCCATAATTTATTGATTTTCCAAAATTGTTTTCTACAAGAATTGGGATAGACACACAAATTTCTGCAGCTCAGCAAACATCCCATGTGAAATATGATCATGGTCTCCTAAAATTTGACTGCCACTTCAAGACTACAAATGGACCTTTATTAGCCCACTTCTCATGGATAGGAAGGAAAAACCCACCTATGGCCAAAGTATCAGAGGAACAATTTAAAGAGGTTACAATTGATTTATATTCTATAAAAACAGTATGAAACTTTCACAGAATTTGTTACCATACATATGTTACCCTACTGAAAACCCTGAACTCCGAGTTGGCATTTATAGCATATCTGTTCTCTAGCAGATCCAATTAAATATACACAATTATCTATTAGAAATATTTACTATTTTCTTGGATTTTTTCTTGTCTTATAGTAACAAAATATTTCATATATTTGACATGTTTGGATATGATAATTTGAATGTGTGATAAGATTTTCTTAATATTGTCATAATTATCACAATCAGGGCCTTATCACAGTTGATTATGATAAATATGCAATCAGCAGCAATAATGTGGAAATTGCCTGTTGTACCAACAAATATAGATCATGGATAGTAAGTGGTAGATCTCTGGAATGTCTCTGAGGAAATTGGGCCATCTGTATGAGCCCCTCCTACTCGGGCCTTTGTTATTTCAGGGCTTCCCTCAGCCCTTCTCCCCAGATCCTTGGTACTTTGAGCAAGGAGGACCTTGATAGCTACCTCAGTTGTGAATCGTGTGTAAGCTCTTTTCCTACTCCCTTTTAGAAATTGGTCCTGTCCCCACTCTTCCCTCTCCTACTTTTCAAAGTATCTATTGCTATGGGAGGGCTCTTCCCCAAAAATTTTGCTTCCAGAACCTTCACAGTATACTCCAGAAGCTGAGTATTCAAAGTTCCATACCATTTTAAAACTTTACTACAATCCTTTGTTTGCCAGTATGTGGTATAAATTGGACACATTTCTATTTAAATCAAAGAACTGGTTATTAGCACCTTCCCTGGATTTGCTGTTTCCTCCCTATCTAGTCCTGGATCCTGTTAAAGTGCTCCTCCTCTTTTATCTCCCCTATTCTTCACCTTCATTAACTTTAAAACACAGTATGGTGCAGGGCACAGTGGCTCATGCCTGTAATCCCAGCAGCTCCAGAGACTGACAGGAGGATCTCAATTTCAAACCCAGCCTCAGCAACAGTGAGGTGCTAAGCAAGTCAGTGAGACCTTGTCTCTAAATAAAATACATAATAGGGCTGAGGATGTGGCTCAGTGGTAGGTTGCCCCTGAGTTCAATCCCTGGTACCCCTCCCCACAAAAAAATAAGCAGTATGGTAAAGAGCAGGGAGTACCTGGTTCAAACTCCCATTCAGACATTTACAACCTGTGTAACTGTGCCCAAATTCCTTAAGCAATTGGATACTTTCCCCTCATTTGTAAAAGGAGGAAAATAATAGCACCCACTTCATGGTGTCATTTGAAGAGATAAATGAGTTAATAATGCACAAAGTTCACAAAAAGTAATCTGGCATGAAGAGAGTGCACAATAGTATTTTTTATTAGTAACACAACATAATATGAAGCTAATTATGACAAACCTAGGATATTAAAATCATAAAAATCATTTGTACCACAGGGCTGGGGCTGTAACTCAGTGGCAGAGCACTTGCCTAGCATGTGTGAGATACAGAGTTCGATCCTTAGTACCACATAAAAATAAACATATAAAATTATTTGTACCACGAATACTCTAGTATTGTCTAGTATTGTTTCAACAATAAGATAAGAAAAAGGAGATTACAAATATGGGTATCACAGACAAGGAAAGTAAGAGGTAGGACAAGAAACAACAGGTTAAAATTCTCCCATTTGAAATTGTAACTTGCCACCCAAATACTGATAATTTCTTCTGGGTCAATCAAGACAAAATTAGGTTCAAATATTGACTGAAAGTTTACTGGAGAAGAACGAACTTCACATTTATGTCCAGGTTATATCCTAAAGGTTGTGTCCTAAAACTGAATAGAAATAAAGAAACAAACACCTGAGTGAAAGGATGATCCTAACAAAGTCTAAGGGGAAAAGTTTTCACACACCTTTAATCCAATGAAACAAACAGGGAAAGAAGGGAGAATGGGGAACTGAAGATGTGAGAACCACATTTTTTAGTAAATATATGAAAGTGGTTTGCCAGACGGCAAAGCCATTCTACAAGATTCTAATCACTGATAAGGTGCTAGCAGTTTGACACTGATAAATTAAACTTATAATGCACAGTAAGCTTTCAGGAAAAGCTTATTCTTACAAAAAGTCTCATTAATTAAAAGTATGTGATTGCTACCAATTTAACTGTAAAAAAATATTATGATCATTGTTATTATTTTCATATTCAAAGTAGAAATTTATTGTGTCAGGACATAGCACAAATTTAATTTAGCTCAATTTCCTGCACCTTACATTGTAAGAAGTAACCTTTCTTACCCTGTTTCCCACCCCCCCAGATTCCAAACTTCTTACCAGAACTTCAGTTTCCTTTGTAATTTGGATCTTTTAGCTTTGTTTTTCTTTAATTTACCAACATTAGGTAGAGGGCCCATACCAGTTATTAATCAAACTAAAACAACTCTGAGTAATATAATTTTCCAAAATAATTAAACTAATATAAATATTTGAATTAATATTTATTTGTTTGAAAGTTTGGTTTTAATGAATCTATGAAACACTGTATTTTAAAACTACTTTCAAAAATAAAATTTCATTTAGAATGTAAAGATAACATACAAGTGTACAAAAAAGGGGAAACTGCTCTCTTTATTATGAGAATATTATAAGTGGCATAAATATTATTGGTACATATGCATGTATTTTTTTATCAGTTTCTTCATTATATTTGTCCCAAAGCCATGTTACTGGCATTTTTTCTAAATACTATGTTTTTAATTTTATCATTTGTTTTATCCAGTTATCTGAAATCTTCTTTAAACTAAACATAATGTGAATGCATTTGAAATTGTTGATAATCTAAAATAGAATCTTTTCTGCAATCACAATAACTTCCATTAAGAAAATTTTTCTCTCCACAGGGTAGGGGTAACTCATTAGCTCAAGGCAAATTCTGCTAAAGAGGGAATATTCTCAGTTTTAATATTTTACATTTATAAGTACATATTTCATCATAAATATTTTCACAAACACATCATTTTCACCTGCAGTCAGAGGATTTATCTTTGGCAAATATTTGACATGACAAACTTATCAAGTAAGTCAGCACAGTTTATAATTGTTCTAGATGTTTTGCCAAATTCTTATCTTGCAAAATTATAGGCCTTCTCAAGCTTCATTCTATTCTTGTAGGGAATCTAAATTAGCCCATAAAACATGAGAGCTCCATCAAAATCATCTTATTCTGAAAGCAAATTTGAGAATTTCAAACTAAATCTTGTATTTTGCTTGAACTCCTACCATTTAACATGTTCACTTATTCCTTTGATTTTCTATCAACAAATTTTTAACTCTCTCCTCTTGTAAGCTTTGTTTTCAATAGTTATAATCTCTAAAGGCTTCAAAAGATGGAAACTCTTGACATTCCATTTGTTGAACATTTGATTAAAGATTTCTCACTGATTTTCAGCTCATTGCAAACAAAGATTCAGAGAAGTCACTCGTTTCAATGTTTGATAACAGGGTAGAATACTAAGCTGAAAACAAGGTAGTCCTTCAAAACTCAAACAAGTCAAAAGTCTGAACGGTGGATTGCCCAGAAAGAAATCATTCATTGCCATTCTAAAGTATTTAGTCAGAAACATTTTGTAAGTATTACTCTAAGTGCATATACATAAAAGCTCATCACATTTTGACAAATGGTATATACCATATCAAACCCCAAGTACTTCTACTTTTAGGTTTCTTTTCTTTTCTTTCTTTCTTTTTTTTTTTTTTTTTTTTTTTTTTTTTGGTGGTGGTACCGGGGATTGAACTCAGGGGCACTCAACCACTGGGTCACATCCCCAGCCCTTTTTTGTATTTTATTTAGAGATAGGGTCTCACTGATTTGCTTAGTGACTCGCCCTTGCTGAGGCTGGCTTTGAACTCGCGATCCTTCTGCCTCAGCTTCCCAAAGTGCTGGGATTATAGGCGTGCGCCACCACGCCTGGCTAGGTTTCTTAATTTGTGTGTAGCAGTCTTTATGACACCACTGTGTTGTACCTAAAAGATTTTACATTATCACTGCAAAAATGATTTTAAATTTTAGTTTTGAACTTTTAAACCAAATTTATAACAGTAATATTAAACATATTAACTTGACAGAATGTTTCCAAAGATTCACTGAAATTTCAGTAATTCCATGAAATGAATTCTTCTTGCAATGAAATCACTATGGAAATTAATTTAACTGATTTCCTACTTTAAGCATCTAATAGTTTCTATTTAAAACTGGCATCACTGTCTGAAAATTCTTCTGCTAATTGGTCCAATATATTAACACCTAATATTTTACTTATGTACTTAGAAAGTTGGGATTGATAATGCACAAAATGAATTTAAAAGAAATTTTTTGTTTAAGTCTTACTGTGCCTTCTGCAGTTTCAAGTGTCTTATAAAGTTTGAAGCATATGATGATTTATGTCTGTAAGTGTACTTAATGTTTCTGTTTTTAATGTGGTTCAGAGACATTTTATGGCTCCCATGATTGAAGGCAAAATGTTGAAAAATGAATATTTTGTAAGTTTATGTATTCTTTATCAAGTTCTTTGAGAAATAATCCAACCATAATTCTTCATTCTGTATGCATTTTTAGCTCACTGCTAATATGATTTAGTCTCAAAGATTCCCTGCCAAATTGTCATGGGCTGTCCGTGGGTTACATGTGCATCACAGCACATGGAAACCTAGTGGACAGGAACATCTGGTGTCTGGAAATAACCAGTGAATATTTTCTCTAGTCAATTGCCCAGGGACAGTGTGGATTTCTATCCCGATCTGCCACAGCCCACATAGCACCTGAGATGGGTGTGACCTACCAGGATATCAATCAACCTACTGACTACAAGACATCAAGACTCCGCCCTTGAAACCTTATCCCTGCCTTTGATGTACCCCCTTAAACAAACCACGGGAGCCATCTTTTCTCTGTCTACTTTCAGCGCCCATGTAGACTAGATCGATCAGGGGCTTCACTTTTGTAAATATATTTCTGAATATTTGTGTTTTGTTATTCACTAATTGAGACTTTAAGTTTTAGGATGGCTTACATTATCCTAAGCAGGAAGAAGAACCCCACAATGAGATGCTGGCCATCGTCCCCATTACCAAACACAAATAAATAGTTAGAAAGACATACCACATGCTTACCATCAAAAGATTATTGGGAGAAATCTATATGCAAAGTGTATGAAGTCTTTATTCCAGAGAACTTCAAGTGAAATCTGGCAAAAACTTTATATGAAATTACCTACAATATCAAAGATACATTGGACCAGGTTGATTCTTGATTGTGGGAATGGCTGTAGTAAATTTTACCAACATCTTGTCACTAGTATAATTGTGGTAGACTGAGTGAGAAATGATCAAGAACTCAAGACTTCTGGTCCTTTTGAACATCTCCAAATAGATTTCACACATACTACAAATTTTAATATGTCCAAATCAATGGTTATTATCAACATGAATTGAAGTTGTCTCTTGCCAAAGAGTTAAAGCTCAGCCAATAGCAGAACTGTGGCTAATTTTAGGTTCCCAGCATAGTTGTTATGGTTTAAATATTAAGGATACCTCCAAAGCTCATGTGTCAGATAATGCAAGAAATCTTAAAGGTAAAATGATTAGAATATGAGACCCTTAAACCAATAAGTGCTTTAATCCCCTGATACGGATTAAATATAGGCAGGTTGATTATGGTTGGAGGAGGTGGGTTCCTGGGGGCATGCCTCTGGGGCACTCTCTTTTCCTGGTGCAATGTCCTGGGATTCTTTCCTCTGCCACAACCTTCTACCATAATCTTCAGCCTCATCTTGAGCCCAGACCAATGGGGCCAGCCATCTATGGTCGAAGGCCTCTGAAACTGTGAGCCCCAAACAAACTCTTTCTCCTCTAAAATTGCTCTTGTCAGGACTATTGATCACAACAGTGAAAAAACTGACTACGGTAATGGGGAATCTCAAACTACCTCTCCAGTGATAAAAGTATTCATTTTCTTAGAACTGTTACTATGAAAATTTAAGCTCTTCCATGTCATTAGAAACTTTATTGTCCCAATCACTTGTCTTCAGGAAGGTAAGAAAGAAGCAACGTCATGTTTAAATTTAAATTTTAAAATAAATTATCTGTCATTATTAGGCGTTTGGACAAGAATGCCCTCATAACACTGAGATCCTCACCCTTTGTGCTCGAGTTGAGATCTTGAATGTCTCCCAAAGGTCCATGTCTTGAAGGCCTGTTATCCAGACAAGGACACTGTCAGTAGGTGGTCAAACTTTTAGGAGGTGGATCTCAATGGAAGGAAAATTAAGTCATTAGGGGCATGACCTTATAGAAGATATGGGACCCTTCTTTCTTTGTGCTTCCCAGCCACCCTGAGGAGAGCAGGTTGCTCTGCCACTGTGTTGCCTATTGTAACATACTGTCTTGCCACAGACCCAAAGGCAATGAGGTAAAATGACCATAGACTAAAACCATGAGCCAAATAAAACCTTCCTACTTGTAAGTTAATTATCCCAAGGGTTTTGTGTTGTTAACAGAAAGCTGACTAACATACTCTGAGACCCATCAACTGTCACCATATAAAATTACTTCGTGTTTCTATGTAAGTTGGGTATTTATCCCCAGATTTGGAGCTTGAATTTACTTCAATCAGAGATTTAGACGCAGCAAAACACTTCAAAGATCTTAAGCGATATATTCGGTCTTTTCACCAACATGTACAAGCTTCCTTGCCTTCACAACCTCCTGAACAAATTCCATAAAAAAAAAAAAAAAATCCCAGAGACTTTATCTTCTGAAACAGAAATAAAATGAAAAAGAGAGAAAATGACACAGTTGGAAGCAACTCTGTCAGGTACTTCTAATCATAAGAATAGATGTGTAGCTCCATGGGTAAATTCGTAGACTCGGGTATCCTGGCTTCATGCTTCAGCATCTGGACTGGAATTCCATTGATAGTTTGAAAATCCTTCAGAGGCAGACAGTCATGACAAGAAGGTATTTTCAAACCAAGAGCTTCCGATTAAGGTGAAGACAATATAATGTAGGTAGCATTCAACCCAGACCCTACAGAATTGAGTTCTGGCTTACTGAAGTTACAGATTGTCATGCATGCCTTTGTTCTTTATTTACCTAGTTTATTTATTTCTTCTTTACTGGGTTAAGGTTTTGTATTTTTTATTTTTCTTTGTACTGGGGATTGAATCCAGGGGCACTTAACCATGAGTCACATCCCCAGCCCTTTTTATATTTTGTTAAAAGGCAGGGTCTTGCTAGGTTGCTTAGAGCCTTACTAAGTTGCTGAGGGTGGCTTTGAACTTGTGATCCTCCTGCCTGAGTTACCCAAGCCTCTGGGATGATAGTTATGAGCCACCATGCCCAGAAAGTTTTGGACGTTTTAAAAGTAGTTTTATTTTTTGTCCTTAAACACATTACTTTCCAGAGTTTACTTATAATATTGCTATCTGTATTTTCAATTACTTTCTTTTACAAGCCCAATCCCTGTCTGTAAACTTTTCATGATTCGGACAAAATGCACATTCAAACTACTATTTGGTTTGTACACTCTTACCCCTGAGCACCAACCGGTAAAGTGAACTACTAATTTTTTTTTGTTAAAAAAATCCTTTTAGCCGGGCGCGGTGGCGCACGCCTGTAATCCCAGCACTTTGGGAGGCTGAGGCAGGAGGATCTCGAGTTCAAAGCCAGCCTCAGCAATGGCGAGGCACTTAGCAACTCAGTGAGACCCTGTCTCTAATAAAATACAAAAAAGGGCTGGGGATGTGGCCCAGTGGTCGAGTGCCCCTGAGTTCAATCCCCGGTACCACAAAAAAAAAAAAAAAAAAAAAAAAAATCCTTTTTTTTTTTTTTTTTTTTTAACCAATGGTTGGACTTCGCTGTCACATGACATCTATCTGGCAGGTAGCCTAACAGTTCAGTAAACAAAAATGTAAAAACTCCCATCATAAAAAAAAAAAAAAAAAACCTATAGGAGGTTTCTGTTTCCACCAAAATAGCAGTGAAGATCCATTCCTAATAAATAGATTCTATAATCATACTCTCACAGAGTGTAGGCACAAACCAAAAAAAAAAAAAAAAAAAGTGGCTTTTCCAGCCTCAGCAATGGCGAGGCACTTAGTAACTCAGTGAGACCCTGTCTCTAATAAAATACACAAAAGGGCTGGGGATGTGGCCCAGTGGTCGAGTGCCCCTGAGTTCAATCCCCGGTACCAAAAAAACAAAACAAAACAACAACAAAAATGTGGCTTTTATTTTACCTGTCTCACATTTACAGGCCTTACAAAGAAGGTTTACTATGTAAGTTAAGAATCTGATCTCTTATCAGATTTAAACATTAATCTATTTATGAACATCTCCATGTCATAGTCTCCTGCCTGGCACCGAACTACTTCTGACTAGGGATGAATTTAGACATCCCATAAGGGTATCTTAGCCAAGATGACATCATTGTGTAGACTCCAGTGACAATAACAGCTAAATTGAATTTGTGACAAAAAGAAAAAAAGCCTATTGGCTATGCCCAGTACACTGGGCAAAATCTTATTATTTCAGTAAATTGATATCTATATTTAGGATTGTTTCTGATATCATGTAGGTCTCATTTTGACACTCTAGGTTTTCTTCTTTGAAAAAGAGCTTGGTTTGTAACTTCAAGATGAAGAAAAACTGGCCCTCAATGTGAGGTTCAAAACCTTACTTAGAGGGAATTCTAGGCAACTTCTGTCCTCAAGATTATTAATACCATGCTTTAAAGAAGATATAAAATATAAGGAGGCTTACACCTGCTACAATGCAATGATTGACATAGGAGCTAATCAATCTAGCAAGAACACAAGCCTTGTATCACAAGAAGTTCATGAGACTGGAACAAGTTGATTTAAAGTAGAGCAGCTATAGACAGAATATTGACCTTCTGAGGTGGTACAAATGTCATTTTAGAGGAATGATTGATTTGTTGCACTAAGATCTTTATAGACTTCTGTGAGATCTTTTATGCTACTAAAAACATCTTATGAACAAATAAAGAAATCATTAAGTTAATTAATTTGGCAAATGCCTTCATATCTGATCTGCTGATCCTTCAAATTAGGGACAATATTTGCTCTATGAGTTTAATTTGACACTGTTGGGTTTAGGGTTAGGAATAGGTTACAAACTCTGTTTATAATTATTTATCTAGGATTTATTGAGTGGTGTTGTTCAAATATGTGATCTCCAAGGACTTAAATATTGTATAAGATTATGTATAAGAAATTAGAGTTTTATATAACAAGCCTTCTTTGTTAGACCAACAAATGTGACACAGGTAAAACATAAGCCATATTCCCTGAACTTTTGTTTCAGCCTTAAATCCTGGGATGATTTATATAGCCATTGTTCTATCAAATGATGTCCCCAAAATGATCACCTAACAACTGGAACAAGGAAGTCTAATATGCAGCAGCTGAAATGACTGCTAGCAGCAATTTGCTATGCAGTCATAATTTTCCAAAGAGTAATACAGGTATGAACTGACCATTTCCCCAGATGATAACGGTCTATCCACCAGCCTGAACTGAAGTAGGACAATAAGTGGGGATGAAGTTGAAAACCCTGTGTCACTGTGACTTAGATGAATCTGTAGATGACTGATGTCAACAGGACTGTATCAACTGTGACATCATTAACTGTCTAAACTCAGTCAGCTACCCATCTTTCAAGATTCACCTTAACAATTTCAGCTACACACGAGAAAGACCTATAAATTTCCTACATATACCCTTTCCTTTCAAGATGCTGCTAGGACCCTATCAAGATGGTGTGCTCCCTCACTTAAGAATGCTCCAAAAAAGTTACCTTTTCCTTTTCTTTTTTTTTTTTTTTTTTTTTTCTTTTTTGTTACTAACAGGTAATCTGGTGAGATTTTGCAGAATTCACCATATCCTACTCTGTTTCCTGGAGCTTATCTCATCTCATAGAACTAAGAACATCAAACCTGAAATTATGTCCTCTTTCTTTCTGCTTCATCAATATTATATTTCTCCAATACTACTTTCCTATTAGCATAAAAATGTCAAAAGTGAAAGAAACAATACTTAAAACAGTTCTCAAGAGTCCCAGTTTCTAAAAGCAACACGCCAAGAGCCAGGTAATGCCTACCCATCCAGTGGGTTGCATTACAGAAGAGGAATCCTGAACTTAGAAGTAGTGAAGTTTTTAAGATGGAAAGTAAATCTGCCTGACTCTTCCCCAGAGGGAGAAACTATCATACCAGACAAGAAACAAATATGCCTTTTGCTCCAAAGAAAGAATTGTCTCCATCAGGCAAAGCTGCTCACTTTACATATGTTCTTGAAAAGATAGTCTGGAAAAATGGTAATCAGTGCAACTGCTCATAAGATATAAAGAAATTTGAGAGACCCATGGAAAATGACCTCTCTACAGTAAAACTCTTGATGTTTTTTTCTAAATTCTTGTAAAGATAAGGCTTTAATGCATCTGGGTAAATTTTCATCAAGAGCTCTCATCCTTTTTCCAATAGCCCTGCACCAACACCATTTGCCTTTCTCTTCATCACATTTCATAGCTTAGCTTCTAAACTACCTCCTCAGGAAAAACTTTTATGATCTCTTGATGTTGAAATAGGTGTCACTAGTTGCTCTTAGGATCCAAAGAATTCTGAATATATATTAACCACCATATCATAAAACATATTGTATTTTATTGGGAAATTAACTTTTTAAAATTTCCTCTTTAAGCCATGGCTTCCTTTTTATTTGTTTGTTTGTTGTTGACTTTTTGTTTGTTTGTTTTTAGTTAAACAATCCAAATTAGCCTTCTTTGCTATTCTAGATTTGGAAAACAATCAAGTACCAACAGACAAAAAAAAATAAAGAAAACAGGAAAAAAAGTCTACACACTTTAACTAAGTAATCTGTTCATTAATATTTGCAACTGAGTCTTGTCAATGTAAAATAACAACTCTGCTTTAAAGAAAATAATAAAGTAATTTATTCTGAACCAAATATGAGTGCCCATGGGCCAGGATCATTGATTTAAGTTACCCTGAATGATATGTTCCACTGTGGAATCGATTACATGAATTTGTATAGTCACAGAACAAAAGAAAGTCATAAATTGATCATTTACCAATTATTACAATGATGGGCACATAATGTAGGCAGGTTACAGAAAGATGGGGAAATTTCTGCTATAGTTTTCAGATGTTGTAGCCAAGAGCTTCAGGATTGGTAGAGGGTAGAGGTTTGCTAAGCTTAGTGATTCTTTATGAGAAGTTTATATAATCATCACATAAATGTTCGACCAGATACAAAACTTAAGGTGAATGGCTATTAAGAAGCCTAAGGAAGCCCAAGATAATTTTTGACTCTCAACCTAAAACATTCCATCTCCCCATAATCACAATGGTCTAATGAGCCAAGATTAATCTGTCTGCAGGATCTTTAATATAGATGCTGCTTCTTCAGAGACCTTCAGTTCACAGCCTCTACAATATCCTGTGTATTTATGTGCAATAAGAAGTAGTAGCAAGTATCAGCAAGGAATGCATGGATTCCTTCCTGTTCAGTTAGTATGGATCAAATTGGTCTTCTACCATAACTGGAATGAGGTAAATTAAAGCAGAAAAGTGATAACACTAACAAAGATCACTAGTATAATTTTGAAACATTTGGGCTAGAGACATTAGATATTTTATGGTGATATCATTATTTGCATAAATTCAATAAAAATCTGTTCTTTTTATAACAGGATATAATTGGAAACAGTACCTTCAACTAGGATGCCATACTTAAGGCATAGTGTACCTGGCTTCAAGGGTTCCCAGCCTTATAGAGAATTGCATTACAAACTGTCACTTCTTAGCAGGTCCAGAAACCTCAAGATATTAGGTAATACATGTAAAATCCGAAATCTTCCTTTGTTTGTCTTACCTCAAGATTTTGAAAGTCCAATCTGAGATTCTTTGCCAAAATAAAAGAAAACAAATTTTTAAAATCCTATGTGTTTATTCTGGCTATACTTATACAAATATACAGGAAACTAGACCTATTTTACCAATAGCTCTCACTGTAATTATCTTGGGAAAATAAGGGAAATTACAGAGGGAAAAACTATCTCTGGAAGCAAAAAACATAGTGTACTTATTAGATTGTAGCCCTGTTTATTGTTTCTGAGTTTTTAATTACCTACCTATAGTCTGTGTTGGATTTTTTTTTTGTGTGTGTGTGTGTGTGTGTGTGTGTGTGTGTGTGTTGGATTCTTAATTCTTCCAGTTTTCTCTAATATCTGGCTATAATTCTCAAGCTAAGAACAAAACTGCTCAGTTCCTGAAGCTTTACAAACTAGAGCTGAACAACTTGATATTAACTCCAAGGAACAAATCGCGTGATGCCTGATGTGTGGGTCACACAAAGTGTTCACCAAACATCTGATGCCTCAAACTATGAAACAGGATGAAAAATTGATGACTCCATACTTTGTAAAGCTTTTCCCAGGATTGTCAGAACAAGACTCTTCCTCAGACTGAGACTCTTTGTCCTCTTCTTTTTCCTTTTTTACACCACTCTCTTTCACCTGGCAGGATAAAGCTATAATTAGAATTTCAACTACTACTACAACCAGTAGTAGCTGTGGGTAAGCTGACATAATGTGGAATCTGTCAGGTTACACTCAGGTCTTTGCTGGTTCCTAGCTGTTTTTAGCAAGCCAGAGCTTCTGGACAGCAGGAGGGATTAATTCATCTATGTTCACCTGGTAATTTAATATGCAGTTTGACCTGTTGTTGATTCTCTAAAAATATTTGACCTTGAGAGCTTGGGATATTTAAGAAATCTTCATAATTTATACGTTTTGGGTGCTTTGTTAACATAAGGCACTGTGCAGAGCATTTCCTTAGAGGGATCATCATGAAGAGGTGAAATTTCATTTAATTCACACAAAAAAAAATTTTTAATGTTTTAGTTTCCAGTTGAAAAGGGCTAAAGAAATTTTACAAAAATTTACTTTCACCAAAATTAAGTCTTAAGGTTTGCTTAACCAAAAACCTTTAAAAAATCTGTCTCAAGGTTACATTAGTGTTCATCATCCATCAACACTAGACAAAAAATTAGATATTGAGTTATTGTCAGCATGTAGCTAATTGTGTTGACTATTATCAAATTAAATGATATTTTGTTTAGAAACCCAAATCCTAGGACACTATAATGGTTTTTAGGAAATATAAGGAAAATAAAGCATATTTTGTCTCATACTGTTTTGATATTCTTAGGCAAATCTATGCCAATTTTTTCCTTTTTTATTGGTCTGCAAATAGAGATTTCATCAGTGTGTCTACCAGAAATACTAAAATATTAGATGTTATTTTAAAGATAAACACATTGCATTCCTAAGTGATATGAGTGTTAAAATTTTTAATAATAAAAGCAAACTCAAAACCTACAGTACATCTCATTTTTTTTATTTTTGAAAACTCAAGTTACCATGACAACTAAGTAACCTGAAGAATTCAATAACTCATTACTTCAATTAGGTATTTTCCCCCAAGAAAACAGAAGATTTTCTTATCCATCAAGAATTTATAATGTACTGGGCAAAATCTGCTATAAAATCAGTTAAAATAAAAATGTCCAATTAAAACAATGAGTCTCTTAGAATCAACATCTGCCAGAAATTTCAGTATCCTACTGAGTCTTAAAATTATTAGTTCCTCTACTTAATCCCCAGGCATCTTGAATTTCAATACTTTTAAAATAATTTCTCTGACAATGCCAAAAAATAAAAATAAAGAAAAAGAAAACCTAAGAGTGAAATGACAACAATTGCTATGAATTAGCATTCTGAATGACAATGCAAAAAAACAATATTATTTAAGATGCAGACAAAATATCACAGACAGAAGTGACATTCTTCCCTTATTAATTAGGTGATTCTAATATTGAACCTTATTTTAGGAATCTACTTATTTCTTATTAATAATACTAATATAGCTGCTGGTTTCTAAAGAATTTTTCAATAAATGCTATTTCAATAGCAAGATGATTCTTCAATCCTACAATGCTAAAAGTTACATAATAACTGAAATTGTAATATATTTTAGTTCATTTGTTTGTGTCCCTGACAACAAGATAATGTGAAGATAAATCACATATGAAAATTGAAAAAGGATATTGCGCAAATTAATATTTTATTTTAGACATTTGTGTGCCTTCATTTATGTAGTTAAATATTCTAGCCTTTATGTTATTTTAACTGAATAAACTTGGTCTAACAGAACAAACTGAGTAAATTTAAGACAAGTCATCATTGACGGGACAGATAGGATATAATACTTTCAGTACTAATACTGACCCCAATTAAATGAAAGTTAATAACTGTAAAGTTACAGATATTGAAGTAATAACCCATTACTCCCATTTTAAGACTGCTGAAACTGGCCTGCTGGATGTTTAAAAACCAAAAACGTGGAAATCAAAGTCAAAGAAGTAAAAGGGCCAAGGGAAAAGCAGCCAATACTTTGACACTTGCCTTTTTATGATCAGCCAGGACTCAGGAAATGATGGCACACCTCTACAGGCACTGTACCTTTGGTAAGTCACCCCAAACTCTGATCATGGAGATGGAGAGAACCCTAGAGAACAGGGAGGAAACCAGTGCACATTCTACAAAGAGGAAGGTCATTGGAAAGACAAATGTCCCTAATGTTTCCAAAGGAAGCTACATGTGGACAGCAAGACTCTGACCTATCCTGGCAGATGACACAATTGGTAGATGAAAGCAAAAGGAGCCAAGGGGTTTCTCACATGTTCCTATGTATGATCTCTGAAGAATCTCAGCTGACCCTAACAGCAGATAGGAATAAAGCTCAACCTGGCAGGGGAGTATAACCAAAACACAGTCACACATGGACATTAAGTAAAAGGCAATGGCTGTTTTAATGTAACTTGAAATGTACACTTGCGTCAGTCCTTCCACAAGTAAGTAAAACTGGGAGATTATAAATAAAGAGTTTAAAAAGACACTACCAGAGTCACAAGTTTATTCTAAGCCAGTTTGAGGTCTACACGTTCCTTACCTCCTATATAGGTAAACTATTTTTTACTAACATGATTGCCTATTTTTAATATTTATGCCTCAGATCAATCTAAAAGGTGTAATGTGGCACATAAAAGCCCTAACTGACTTTACTGAGAGTTCTAAGAGACACAGCTAAAGGGATCCTTCAGCTAACACAGAAGTAATGCCAATAAAAGTCTACTTTACATAAATCAGATGGCATTTAACAACTCAAGGAGACACCTGTGCCATTATAAAAATTAAATGTTATGTTTCTAGCAATTCTTCTAATGTTTTGAAAGCCTGAATGGCCTTACTCACAAATAAATGACATGTCCAACCACACCTTAAGCTCTAATAGGTTACTATCTTTGTGGTTTTCAGAGGCTGGCTGATAACACTGATTGTTTTTGTGCTAATTTTTTGCCAAAAATAATGTTTTGAATATTGGTTACTGTTGTCCTAGCATGATCACTCCTTCATGTACACCTTGTCCAGTCACCTGCCAACCACCATCATGGAACTATGGTCTGCCCTGATGTACAAGATGCCCAGAGTCCATTAAGCTCCAGATAGTCATGGAAATTGGACCCTCATGGAGCTGCTGGCTCCCAACTTCTATAGAGGCCCCCTAGATAGCCCTTCTGGAGGAAATACCTGACTGCCATAGCCAACACCCACCATGAGCTCAAAGAAGCCAGAATAGTCTTCACCCCTTTCCTCTGACAGCAGTCAAGTGCCTCTTCAGAGGTAGGGTTGAGACAGGAGATAGATTGCCCGTAGGCAGATAGAAATGAGACCTCAGAGAATGAGATCCCACCACCTCAGATTTAAACCCTAGGCTAAAGCCTTTTTCATCTGTTTTCAGCTGCCTGACGAGAGAGCCTCAGTCAAGCTTGAACACTCAACTCCTATCCTTGGCAGGAACATCCTAACAAAATTCAAAGCCTCCATTTATTTTAATTCTCACCAAAGTATCCCACATTCCTCTGCCTCCTTTATCATCTTATGCTGACCAGAAACATCTCCTTCTCCTCTAACATTCCTGTCAGCTCTCCTCCCTGTGGTGTCAATAATAGTGCAGGATACCCCCAAGCCCACCAAGGTCACATTCCATAATTCCTTCTAAAATTTGCCCTACAAGACCCTGTCTGCAATTGAAGCAACTCATCTCCTATCACTTTTCTGGCTTCCTTGACTATAATCAGAGAATCTTCTTCACATGTGGGATTTATACACTAACTGGACAGGAACTCGCCTAGCCCCTTTTCTCTTCAATTCCCTGTATAATTATTGGACTTGTTATTGGGCTCTCCCTATTTTGGCTATTCACTTCCTTTTATACAGAGGACTATTACTGATCAGGGGGTCCAGAACATACTCCTGCTGAGCTCTATTAGAATTGCTTAATATCAGCACTTACAAGAGGCCTCAAGCACATCCCCCCCCCATGAAAAGTAGTTTAAGATACCCCTTCTTCTCCATCACCCTTTTCTTATCAAATAAAAATAATAAAGCAGGAATGTTAGGTAGAACCTGACCTAGGCAAGGCATTTTGAAGCATATCTTCCGTCTTAGAACCATAGTCACCTCCAGGTCACTCTTACTCAGCCTGACCTAAACCCCAGACATTACTCCATCACCATGCAACGCAACTCCATCATCATACAAAAGGAAATAGTTATCTGAGACTAAAATCCTGAAAACACCTAGTTCCTTATAAAGGTGACACCACAAGGACCCTTCCCTACAACCCCTCCCTCATCACCCTATGTCTACCCCAGGCTGTAAACAGAAGACAGCTCTCTGTACTCACTGGGCCCCCCTCTGCAGGTCTGTCCCAAGAAAACCTGTATTACTCTTGAACTGCCTCTCCTCTCTCTTTGTTTCCTTCATTCACTTCTTTCCTTATACTCTGCACTGTCAAGCATACCTGGCAAAACTCCAAGTCTGATCATGCCCAGATACATGCCTTCCCCATACCTGCATGCAAGCAGCTAGATGATACTTAAAGGAAACCAAACCTGGGCTGAGTACTTTCCCTTCAAATTTCAGAATCCTAAGCCTCAGGTAGACTTACAACCCAGTGCAGCCAAGCTACTCTTTTCCTAGTTAGATTTTTTCCACACTCTGGAAACAGCAATTTTGTCCTTTACCTCTACCTTGGATCTCCTGTATGCCTTAATTGCCTCATTCTACACTAAAAGACTCACTTTATAGCTCTTTCAGGAAAAAAACAAATCAACTTCAAACCAGAATTCCCATGCCTTCCCACCACCCAATCAACATGGCTACCTGCTGTAATACTTCAACTTTTTCCCCGTTGTTATAAGGCCAATTCTTTTTTGTTGTTGTTGTTCTATATTTTAAAAAATTTAGGCAAAACAAAGTCAGTGTGGGGAGACCGCGCTACTACTGCAACCGCAGCCAAACTCATGACACACCAGCGTGAAACTGGCGATAAAAACCAGCGATAACAGCCGGCGGAATTGGTGCTGGGGGACCGCGGGAGACCGCGGGTCGAAAACACCAGTTCAAATCCACACTCCACCGGACGCGACCCTCAGTAGTAGGGCCCCGGACAGAGCGGCGCAGAGATCAGCGAACAGCAAGCAGGGACAGAGTGGAGCAGACCACAGTCCGAAGCAGCGCTATCTGCACCACAGTCACAGTTGTGGCTTCCCGGTGCCACTTCGGCAGGGAGACATCCACCCAATGGCTTTGAAATCAATCGGCGAGGATAGGGGAGTCTGCGGAGCTGCTGTTGACTAGAAGGAGAGCACCGCCATCTTTGAAAGCTGCAGTGGCTGACCCAGACAAAGGGGAGGAGACGGAGAGCGACGGCTGCAGCCATCCAGGGACTCTCCAGCTCTCTGAAGACAACGCACAATTGGGTGAGGCTCGGGTGGTCAGCAGGGGAAGGCGTTTCTGAGGCCAGCGCAGCGGCCACAAGAAGCTGCAACTGTGGGTGGGCTTGGGGAGGGGGTGCCTTCTGGAGGGTCCCCTTCCCGGTGCCATTCATCTGCTGACACACACAAACCCCCTGGGCCACTCCTTCACTGAACCGTACAGCCACTGGACTAAGATGCAGCCTTGATTTCACTAACAGGATCACAGACTGTCTAGACGTGATCCAATAACATTGGTTTGAACTGGAAAGGAAAAAAAAAGAGGGGGGCTTCCCAGGGCCCGTTTTGTCTGAGACTTAGAGTTCGACTTTTTTTTTTCCTTTTCTTTTTGTTGGTTTGCTTGTTTTGTTGGATTGCAGGGAGGTTTTTGTTTGTTTGTTTATTTTTCTTTTTCTTTTTTTGGCTTTGTTTTGTTCTGCTTTTTTTTTTCCTTCCACATTGATTGTTACTGTGTTTGTTTGCTTCCGCTCCTTTTTTCTTTCCTTCTTTCCTACCTTCTCACTCTTGCATCTTTTCTTCCTCCTTCATCTTTCATGTTTACATCCTGCCAGTGCATACTAAACAGAGGCAAAAAAAACAAGTTATACGCAGAATTTGGGATTTCTAGAACCGGCGCAATTGAACTGGGTAGCAAAGCGGTGATATATATTGTTTACTCTCTATTTCCTTGATTCTATCTCTCCTCTCTCTTACACCAATTCCTAATCTTTTATCATTTTTTTTTCTTTTCCAACTCACATTATATATAAATTGGTCTTTCCACCTAATTGTGAACTCCATTCTCTTTCTTCAATCGTCTACTGATACTAAACCACTTCCACTAAACCACTTCAATAGATATCTCTTTTCATACTTTCCAAGAAAGAACAATTCAAGACACTTCCTTTTTCCTAAACATAACACCTCTGTATTCCATACTTGAAACTATAAAAACCCCATCAGAAGCGAACAGAGTAAATTGGAAATAATATCTGGGTTAACCAAATCTGTACATTGCAATCAAACATGGATTTTCTGAATAGAAAGTGTTAGGTTTTAAAAGTGTAAAGGAATTATAAGGTAATCTGATAGCATTGTACTACAGTAACAACATAAGGCTTTAAGGTAAAATCGAAACAGTCAAGGTCCCACAGTGCAGGAAGAATAGACACACAAGCAACATGAAAAAACAAGGAAAGAAAATGACACAAACAAATCAAGATACCTCATCGGTAGATGTCATGGCAAGCACAGTTGGTCAAATGCCAGAGATGGAATTTAGAAATTACATATGCCAAATGTTTATGGAACTTAAGAATGAACTCAAAAATGAGATGAGGGAGCAGGTACAGGAGGCAAAAGATCATTTTGACAAAGAACTCCAAAAACAAATACAGGAAGTAAAAGATTACTTCAATAGGGAAATAGAGGCTCTAAAGAGAATCCAAACAGAAATTCCAGAAATGAAAGAAGCAATAAACCAAAATAAAAGCTCAATTGAAAACATCTCCAACAGAATAGACCACTTGGAAGAAAGAACCTCAGACAATGAAGACAAAATATTTATCCTAGAGAAGAATTTAGACCATACAGCAAAACTTGTTGGAAATCAAGAACATAACATACAAGAATTATGGGACAGCATAAAAAGACCAAACTTAAGAGTGATTGGCGTAGAGGAAGGGGCAGAGTTTCAAGCCAAAGGAATCAGTAATCTATTTAACAAAATAATTACAGAAAATTTTCCAAACTTGAGGAATGAATGGGAGAACCAAGTTCAAGACGCATACCGAACACCAAAAAAACAAAATCTCAACAGATCCACACCAAGACACATTATAATGAAAATGCCTAATACACTGAGCAAGGAGAGAATACTAAAAGCCACAAGAAAAGGAAGCAGATTACATATAGGGGGAAACAAATCAGACTATGTTCAGATTTTTCAACCCAGACCTTAAAAGCAAGAAGATCCTGGAGTAGCATATTTCAAGCTCTGAAAGAAAAGGGATGTCAATCAAGAATCTTATATCCAGCAAAATTAAGCTTTAGATTCAAAGATGAAATAAAAACCTTCCACGACAAGCAAAAGTTAAAAGATTTCACAACTCGAAAGCCAGCACTTTTGAACATCCTGGGCAACATTTTTTCATGAAGAAGAAGAGAAAGATAACAATGAAAATCTATGAAGGGAGATATTAAACTAAGGGAAATACCAACCAGAAGAGAAACCAAATCAAGCTAAAGACCATAATTCAAATAAAAATGTATGGGAATAAAAATCACATCTCAATAATAACCCTGAATGTTAATGGCCTAAACTCGCCAATCAAAAGACACAGATTATCAGAATGGATTAAAAGAAACGACCCAAAAATTTGCTGTCTCCAAGAAACACACCTCATAGAAAAAGACATCAACAGACTGAAAGCGAAAGGCTGGGAAAAGTCTTATCACTCACATGGCCGGCGGAAGCAAGCAGGGGTTTCCATTCTCATATCAAATAAGGAAGACTTCAAACCAAAACTAATCAAGAGGGACAAAGATGGATATTTCTTATTACTTAAGGGAACCATCCAGCAACAGGATATAACAATCATAAATCTGTATGCCCCAAATAATGGAGCACCTACATTCATCAAACAAACGCTTCTCAAGTTCAAGAGTAAAATAGACCACAACACAGTTATTATAGGGGACTTCAACACACCTCTCTCACCAATGGACAGATCATCCAAACAAAAGCTAAACAAGGAAACTTTAAGCCTCCTCAAAACAATTAACAATTTAGACCTAACGAACATATATAGAATATTTCATCCCTCAGTAAATGAATACACATTTTTCTCAGCAGCACATGGCTCCTTCTCCAAAATAGACCATATATTATGTCACAAGGTCAACTCTCAGCAAATATTAAAAAATAGAGATACTACCCTGCATGCTATCGGACCATAAAGGGATGAAATTGGAAATCAACGACAAAACAAGGAATAAGAAAAACTACTCCATCAACTGGAAGCTAAACAACATGCTACTGAATGAACAAGGGGTTGAAGAAGACATCAAAGAGGAGATCAAAAAATTCCTAGTGGTAAATGAGAACACAGATGCATCATATAGAAATCTCTGGGACACTATGAAGGCAGTAGTAAGAGAAAAATTCATTGCACTGAGTTCATTCCTTAAGAGGAAAAAAAAACCAACAAATAAATGACTTAACATCACACCTCAAAGCATTAGAAAAAGAAGAACAGATCAACACCAAGAACAGTAGAAGACAGGAAATAATTAAAATCAGAGCAGAAATTAATGAAATTAAGACTAAGGAAACAATTCAAAGAATTGACAAGACTAAAAGTTGGTTCTTTGAAAAAATAAACAAAATTGACAGACCCTTAGCGATGCTAACGAAAAGAAGAAGAGAAAAAACTCAAATTACTAACATTCGTGATGAAAAAGGGAATATCACAAGAAACACCTCAGATATACAAAATATAATTAGAAATTACTTTGAAAACTTGTACTCTAATAAAATAGAAAATACTGAATGCATTGACAGATTTCTAGAGTCATATGATTTGCCTAAATTGGATGTGGAGGCTATACACAACTTAAACAGATCAAATTACAAGCAAAGAAATAGAAGATGTCATAAAAAAGCTACCAACAAGGAAAAGTCCAGGACCTGATGGGTTTATAGTCGAGTTCTACAAGACTTTCAAAGAAGAACTAATACCAATGCTCTTCAAACTATTTCAAGAAATAGAAAAAGAGGGAGCTCTTCCAGACTCTTTCTATGAGGCCAATATCACATTAATTCCAAAGCCAGGCAAAGACACATCCAAAAAAGAAAATTTCAGGCCCATATCTTTAATGAACATAGATGCAAAAATCCTCAACAAAATTCTGGCAAATCGGATACAAAAACATATCAAAAAGATAGTGCACCACGATCAAGTGGGGTTTATCCCAGGGATGCAAGGCTGGTTAAACATTCGGAAATCAATAAACATAATACACCACATCAATAGACTTAAAGACAAAAATCATATGATTATCTCAATTGACGCAGAAAAAGCATTTGACAAAATACAACACCTCTTTATGTTCAAAACACTGGAAAAACTAGGAATATCAGGAACATATCTTAACATTATAAAAGCTATTTATGCAAGGCCCCGAGCTAACATTATCTTAAATGGAGAAAAATTGAAAGCATTCCCTCTAAAAACTGGAACAAGACAGGGATGCCCCCTTTCACCACTGCTATTTAACATAGTACTGGAAACTCTGGCCAGAGCAATTAGACAGACAAAAGAAATAAAGGGATCAAGATAGGAAAAGAAGAGCTCAAATTAGCACTATTTGCTGATGACATGATAATCTACCTAGAAGACCCAAAAAACTCTACCAGAAAACTTTTACAACTAGTAAACGAATTTGGCAAAGTTGCAGGATACAAAATCAATACACACAAGTCAAAGGCATTTGTGTACATCAACGACAAAGACTCTGAAAGGGAAATGATGAAAAATACCCCATTTACAAGAGCATCAAAAAAAATAAAATACCTGGGAATCAACCTAATGAAAGAGGCGGAAGACCTCTATAACGAAAATTATAGAACACTAAAGAAAGAAATTATAGATGAACTCAGAAGATGAAAAGACCTACCTTGCTCTTGGATAGGTAGAATTAATATTGTCAAAATGTCCATACTACCAAAAGCATTATACAGATTTAATGCAATTCCAATCAAAATCCCAATGTCATTCTTCAAAGAAATAGAAATAGCAGTCATGAAATTCATCTGGAAAAATAAGAGACCCAGAATAGCCAAAGCACTCCTGAGCAAGAAAAGTGAAGCAGGGGTCATCACCATACCGGACTTTAAATTATACTATAGAGCAATAGTAACAAAAACAGCATGGTATTGGCACCAAAACAGACTGGTGGACCAATGGTACAGAATTGAGGATACAGAGACTAATACATATAATTACAGCTATCTTATATTAGACAAAGGCGCCAAAAATGTACAGTGGAGAAAGGATAGCCTCTTCAACAAATGGTGCTGGGAAAACTGGAAATCCACATATGCAACAAAATGAAATTAAACCTTTATCTCTCACCACGCACAAAACTCAATTCAAAGTGGATCAAAGACCTAGGAATTAGACCAGAGACAATACACCTAATAGAAGAAAAAGTAAGCTCCAATTTCCAACATGTTGGATTAGGCCCCAAGTTCCTTAATAAGAATCCTGTAGCGCAAGAATTACTACCAAGAATTAATGAATGGGATAGATTTAAACTAAAAAGTTTCTTTTCAGCAAAAGAAACAATCAGTGAGGTGAATAGAGAGCCAACTAATTGGGAACAAATATTTAATACATGCACATCAGATAGAGCACTAATCTCTAGAATATATAAAGAACTCAAAAAACTTTACACCAAAAAAAACAAATAACCCAATCAATAAATGGGCTAAGGAATTGAGAAGACACCTCTCAGAAGAAGATACACGATTAATCAACAAATACTTGAAAAAATGTTCAACATCTCTGGCAATTAGAGAAATGCAAATCAAAACTACTCTAAGTTTTCACTTCACTCCAGTCAGAATGGCAGCCATCGAGAACACAAGCAACAATAAATGTTGGAGAGGATGTGGGGAAAAAGGCACACTCATACATTGCTGGTGGGACTGCAAAATGGTACAACCGATATGGAAAGCAGTATGGAGATTTCTTGGAAAACTGGGAATGGAACCATCCTATGACCCAGCCATCCCACTTCTGGGTCTATTCCCAAAGGACTTAAAAACAGCATATTACAGTGACACAGCTATCTCAATGTTTGTAGCTGCGCAATTCACAATAGCTAGGTTGTGGAACCAACCTAGATGTCCCTCAGTAAATGAGTGGATTAAAAAAAATGTGGTATATACGCACAATGGAATTTTACTCAGCAATAAAAGAAAATAAATTAATGGCATTTGCAGGTAAATGGATGAAGTTGGAAGACATAATGCTAAGTGAAGTTAGTCAGTCTCAAAAATCCAAGTACCAAATGTTCTCTCTTATATAAGGAAGCTATTTCAAAGTATTGTTGGATGGGGGTACATAGGAGGATTAGAGGAACACTAGAATGGTCAAGGGAAGGGAGGGTAAGGGAGGGAGCAAGAGGGGAGGGAGAGGGAGAAAAGAAAAAAAAAAAGGTGGTTGAATGAGACGGATATCATTTTCCTTATTGCATGATTGAAGACCTGAATTGTATGATTATACTTTGTATACAAACAGTTGTATATAAAAAAGATACTAAATATATGCACTATGAGTTGTACATATTAAAAATTATAATAAAATTAAAAAAAATTATTTGTTTTTTATTCTAAGTTGTTAGAAATGACAGCAGAATGCATTACATTTCATATTATACGTATACAGCACATTTTTACATATCTCTGGTTGTATACAAAGTATATTCACACCATTCGTGACTTCATACATGCACTTAGGGTAATGATATCCATCTCATTCCACCATCAATTTTTTTTCTTCACCCTTTTGCCCCCTTCCTTCCCCTCTCTCCCCATTGGCCATTCTAGTGTTCCTCTAATCCTCCTATGATCCCCGTCCCAACCCCACTGTGAATTGGCCTCCTTATATCAGAGAAAACATTCAGCATTTGGCTTTTGGGGATTGGCTAGCTTCACTTAGCATTATATTCTCTAACTTCATCCATTTACTTGCAATTTCCATGATTTTATTCTCTTTTATTGCTGAGTAATACTCCATTGTGTATATATACCACATTTTCTTTATCCATTCATCTACTGAAGGGCATCTAGGTTGGTTCCACTGTTCAGCTATTGTGAATTGTGCTGCTATAAACATTGATGTGGGGGTGCGGTGGAAGATGGTGAACAGGAGGAAGTGCTCTCAGGAGTCAGTCACAATAAGAGGCTTAGTGGGAAGTTTGAATGAGTTGTAAGCACTATTCCTGCAACTGTGAGGGAGCTGGGACATTCATGCTTCTCAGGACCCTGAGACAGCAAAATACAACTCCAGATCAACGACGCGTGGGGTCCCAGCACAAGAGTTCTACAGACAAATCAGCACTAATGGCGCAGCCGGCACAGTAGCAGCATGGTAGGGGAAAGTCCTGGGCAACAGCATTAAAACTTAACAACGCAGAAGGATAAAAAGAAAGCTAGATGCGGGCGGTGTCAACACAGAGTTCTTTCACACAGTTTGCCGGGTGAGATTTGCACGCTCAGGAGTGACACACAGGTCTGGGGAAAGTGCTGTTGAGCCCAAGGAGAGCAATTGCTGTTATTTTTGAGGAGAGCCACAGCTGACCAGGACAAAGAAACAAGGAAGAAAGGAGAAGCACCTGCAGGCATCCAGGGATATGGCAAGTGCTCTGAGAACAGCACACAACTGGGTGAGACAAGGGCAGCCAGTAGGGGAGGGCTTGTCTGAGGCCATAGTGGTGGCCCCTAGATGCTACAACTGTGGGTGGGCATGGGGAGTGGATGTCTTGTGGATATACTGTTTCCTGGTGCCGTTCACCTGTTGACACATCCCCCCCTGAGCCACTCTTCTGCTGTGCCATTCTGCCACTGGCCAGAGGTGCAGGCTTGACTCATCCCACAGGTTCTCTGTGACTGCCTGGATGTGATCCAGGACAACTGGCTTAAACTGGAAGGGAAAAAAGAAGGGTTTCCCAGGGTGCTGCTTGACTGAGATTTGTTCCTGGGTTCGACTTTGTTTTTTTGTTTGTTTGTTTATTTGTTTTTTCCTCTTTTCTTTCTTTCTTTTCTTCTTTCTCTCTCTTTGTCTCTTTTCTTCTTCCCTCATCTTTCCTATTTATACCCTGCCATTGCATTCTTAACAGAGGCAAAAACAAGTTTTATGTAGAAATTGGGATTTCTAGAACTGGGGCAACTGAAAATGTCAAAGCAGTGTTATATATAGTTTATTCTCTGTTTTGTTTTTTTTTTTTTTTCTTTTTACTCACTTTCTCTTTCTTCTTTTTTACACTATTCCTACTTCTTTGTCATCTTTTTTTTCTTTTTTTCTTTTCCTTCTTTCTTTTTTGCTCCTCTCAATGGTTGCATAAGTTTGGTTTATATATATATTGGTCTTTCCACTAAATTGTTCACTCAATTTTCTTTCCTCTCTCAACTGCTGATATTAAACCACTTCCATAGAATTCTCTTTTCATACTTCCTAAGAAAGGACAACTCAATACCCTCACTTCCTTCTTCCTAAACATATCACCTCTGTGTCCAATACTTGAAATTATAAACCCCATCTAAAACATACAGAGTATGTTGGAGATAATATCTGAGTTAACTAAATCTGTACATTGTGATCAAGCTGTGATTATCTGAATAGAAAGTGTCTGGTTTTAAAGTGTAAATTATTTATAAGGGGATCTGATAGCATTGTACTACAGGAGCATCATAAGGCTTTAAGGTAGAAATGAAATTCTAGCGCTGAGGTACCACAGTGCTAGAAGAAAAGCCACACAAGAAATATGAAGAAACAAGGGAGAAGAAAGTGACTCAAACAAATCAACATACCTCCTCAGTAGATTCCATGGCAAGCACAGTTGGTGAAATGCCAGAGATGGAATTCATAAATTATATATTTCAAATGCTTATGGAACTTAAGAATGAACTCAAAAATGAGATGAGGGAGCAAGTACAGGTGGTAAAAGATCATTTTGACAAAGAACTCCAAAAACAAATACAGGAAGCAAAAGATTAATTCAGTAGGGAGATAGAGATTCTAAAGAGAAACCAAACAGAAATTCTGAAAATGAAAGAAGCAATAAACCAAAATAAATGTTCAATTGAAAGCATCACCAACAGATTAGACCACTTGGAAGAAAGGACCTCAGATAATGAAGACAAATATATATCCTGGAGAAAAATGTAGATTACACAGCAAAAATGGTAAGAAACCATGAGCAGAACATTCAAGAAATATGGGATAGCATAAAAAGACCAAATATAAGAGTTATTGGGGTAGAGGAAGGTGCAGAGTTCCAAACCAAAGGAATTAGTAATTTATTCAATGAAATAATAGTAGAAAATTTTCCAAACATGAGGAATGAATGGGGAAAGCAAGTTCAAGAGGCTTACCAAACACCAAATGTACAAAATCACAACAGATCCATACCAAGGCCCATTATAATGAAAATGCCTAATGTACTGAACAAGGAGAGAATATTAAAAGCCATGAGAGAAAGAAATCAGATTACATATGGGGGAAACCAATTAGACTATGTTCAGATCTTTCAGCCCAGATCTTAAAAGCTAGAAGATCCTGGAACAACATATTTCAAGCTCTGAAAGAAAAGGAATGTCAACTAAGAATCTTATATCCAGCAAAATTAAGCTTTAAGTTTGAGGATGAAATAAAAACCTTCCACAACAAACAAAAGTTAAAAGATTTCACAAGTTGAAAGCCTGTATTTCAGAACATCATGGGAAAAATATTGCATGAAGAATAAAAGAAAAATAACAATGAAAATCAGTAAAGAGAATTATTAGACTAAAGGAAACACCAACCAGAGGAGAAACCAAATCAAGCTAAATACCATAATCAAACAAAAATGGAAGAGAATACGAATCATGTCTCAATAATAACCCTGAATGTTAATGGCCTAAATTCACCATTCAAAAGACACAGACTATCAGACTGGATTAAAAGAAATGATCCACAATATGCTGTCTCCAAGAAACCCACCTCATAGAAAAAGACATCAACAGACTGAAGGTGAAAGGCTGGGAAGAATCTTACCATTCATATGGGCTGCTGAAACAAGCAGGGGTTTCCATTCTCATATCAAATAAGATAGACTTCAAGCCAAAGTTAATCAAAAGGGACAAAGATGGATATTTCTTACTGCTTAAGGGAACGATTCATCAACACAATATAACAATTATAAACCTATATGCCCCAAATTACGGAGCACCTACATTCATCAAACAAATCCTCCTCAAGTTCAAGAGTAAAATAGACCACAACACAATTATTCTAGGGGACTTTAACACACCTCTCTCACCAATAGATAAATCAGCTAAACAAAAGCTAAACAAAGAAACTTTAGACCTCATTACCACAATTAATAACTTAGACCTAACAGACATATATAGAATATTTCATCCCTCAGAGAATGAATACACTTTCTTCTCAGCAGCACATGGCCCCTTCTCTAAAATAGACCATATATTATGCCACAAAGAAACCCTCAGCAAACATAAAAAAGTAGAGATACTACCCTGCATTCTATCAGACCATAACAGAATGAAAGTGGATATCAATGTTAAAACAAGAAATAAAAAAATAAAAAACTACTCCTACAATGGGAAACTAAACAACATGCTACTGAATGAACAAGGGGTCTCAGAAGACATCAAGGAAGAGATTTAAAAATTCCTAGAGGTGAATGAGAACACAAGTACATCATATAGAAATCTCTGGGACACTATGAAGGCAGTATTAAGAGGAAAATTCATTGCAATGAGTTCATTCCTTAAAAGAAAAGAAAAAAAAAAAAAAACAAATAAACAACTACATCACATCTCAAAGCTCTAGAAAAAGAAGGGCAGATCAACACTAAGAGCAGTATGAGACAGGAAATAATTAAAATCAGAGCTGAAATTAATGAAATTGAGACTAAAGAAACAATTCAAAGAATTGACAAAACCAGAAGTTGTTTTTTTGAAAAAATAAATAAAATTGACAGACCCTTAGCAATGCTAATGAAAAAAAGGAGAGAAAAAACTCAAATTACTAGCATCCATGACGAAAAAGAAATATTATGACAAACACCTCAGAAATACAGAAGATAATTTTAAATTACTTTGAAAACTTATACTCTAATAAAATATAAAATACTGAAGGCATTGAAAAATTCCTAGAGTCATATGAATTGCCCAAACTAGATCTGGAGGCTATACACAATTTAAACAGATCAATTTCAAGTAAGGAAATAGAAGACGCCATCAAAAAGCTACCTACCAAAAAAAGGCCAGGTCCAAAACCTTCAAAGAAGAACTAATACCAATACTCCTCAAATTATTTCAGGAAATAGAAAAAGAGGAAGCTCTTCCAGACTATTTCTATGAGGCAAATATTACATTAATTCCAAAGCAAGGCAAAGACACAGCAAAAAAAAAAAAAGAGACCTTCAGGTCAATATCTCTAATGAATATAGAAGTAAAAATTCTCAACAAAATTCTGGCAAATCAAATACAAAAACATATTAAAAAGATAGTGCACCATGATCAAGTAGGGTTTATACCAGGGATGCAAGGTTGGTTCAACATATGGAAATCAATAAATGTAATACATCACATCAATAGACTAAAAAAAAAAAAAAAAACATATGATCATCTCAATTGATGCAGAAAAAGCATTCAACAAAATACAATACCCCTTTATGCTCAAAACACTAGAAAAACTAGGGATAACAGGAATATATCTCAACATTATAAAAGCTATTTATGCAAAGCCTCAGGCTAACATCATCTTAAATGGAGAAAAACTGAGAATATTCCCTCTAGAAATAGGAACAAGACAGGGATGCCCCCTTTCACCACTGTTATTTAACATAGTACTTGAAACTCTGGCCAGAGGAATTAGACAGACGAAAGAAATTAAAGGGATCCAGATAGGAAAAAAAGAACTCAAATTAGCACTGTTTGCTGATGATATGATAATATACCTAGAAGACCCAAAAAACTCTACCAGAAAACTTTTACAACTAGTAAATGAATTCGGCAAAGTAGTAGGATACAAAATCAATGCACATAAGTCAAAGGTATTTTTGTACATCAGGGACAAATCCTCTGACAGGGAAATGTTGAAAACTACCCCATTTACAATAGCATCAAAAAATAAAATAAAATACCTGGGAATAAACTTAATGAAAGAGGTGAAAGACCTCTATAACAAAAACTATAGAACACTAAAGAACGAAATTATATAAGACCTTAGAAGATGGAAAGCCTACCTTGTTCTTGGATAGGCAGAATTAATATTGTCAAAAAGTCCATACTACCAAAAGCATTATACAGAGTTAATGGAATTCCAATCAAAATCCGGATGATATTCTTCAAAGAAATAGAGAAAGCGGTCATGAAATTCATCTGGAAAAATAAGAGACCCAGAATAGTTAAGCAATCCTTAGCAAGAAAAGTGAAGCGGTGGCATCACCATACCAGACTTTAAATTATACCATAGAGCAACAGTAACAAAAACAGCATGGTATTGGCGCCAAAATAGACTAGTAGACCAATGGTACAGAATTGAGGACATAGAGAACTAATACATATAATTTCAGCTATCTTTTATTAGACAAAGGCACCAAAAATGTACAGTGGAGAAAGGTTAGCCTCTTCAACAAATGGTGCTGGGAAAACTGAAAATCTGTATGCAACAAATTGAAATTAAACCCTTACCTCTCACCATACACAAAACTCAATTCAAAGTGAATTAAGGACCTAGGAATTAGACCAGAGACAATACACCTAATAGAAGAAAAAGTAAGCTCCAATTTCCAACATGTCAGATTAATCCCCAACTTCCTTAATAAGACTCCTGTAGTGCAAGAATTAATATCAAGAATTTATAAATGGGATAGATTCAAACTAAAAAGCTTCTTCTCAGCAAAAGAAACAATAAGTGAGGTGAATAGAGAACCAACTAATTGGGAACAAATTTTTAACACATGCACATCAGATAGAGCACTAATCTCTAGAATATATAAAGAACTCAAAAATCGTAACACCAAAAAAAAAAAATAATGCAATCAATAAATGGGCTAAGGAACTGAACAGACACTTCTCAGAAAAGGATATACAATCAGTCAACAAATACATTTAAAAATGCTCAACATTGCTGGCAATTAGAGAAATGCAAATCGAAACTACTCTAAGATTTCATTTTACTCCAGTCAGAATGGCAGCTATTAAGGACTCAAACAACAATAAATGTTGGAGAGGATGTGGGAGGAAAAGGCACACTCATACATTGCTGGTGGGACTGCAAAATGGTGCAGCCAATCTGGAAAGCAGTATGGAGATTCCTTGGAAAACTGGGAATGGAACCACCTTATGACCCAGCCATCCCACTCCTGGGTCTATTCCCAAAGGACTTAAAATCAGCATACTACAGGGACACAGCCACTTCAATGTTTATAGCAGCACAATTCACAATAGGTAGGTTGTGGAACCAACCTAGATGCCCCTCAGTAGATGAGTGGATAAAGAAAATGTGGCATATATACACAATGGAATTTTACTCAGCAATAAAAGAGAATAAAATAATGGCATTCACAGGTAAATGGATGAAGTTGGTGAATATAATGCTAAGTGAAGTTAGTCAATCTCAAAAAATCCAAATGCCGAATGTTTTCTCTGATATAAGGAGGATTATACACAGTGGTGTTGGGTCAGGATATATAGGAGGATTAGAGGAATACTATTAAGGTCAAAAGGTCGGGGGAGGGAGAGGGAGCAAGGGGGCATGGAGGGGTTAAAAAAAACAAGAAGGTGGTAGAATAAGATGATAACATTATCCTAAATACATGATTGAAGACTTGAATAGTATGAATATACTTTGTATACAAACAATGTTATGTAAAAAGATGCTCTATATGTGTATTATGAATTGTAATCCATGCTAATGTTATAAATACAACTTTGAATTTCAAAAAAATGAATAAATTAAAAAAAATGGATGTGGCTGTGTCCCTGTAGTACGCTGTTTTTAAGTCCTTTGGGACTTAAAATTTCCAACATGTCAGATTAGGCCCCAACTTAAGGAGTGGGATAGCTGGGTCATAGGGTGGTTCCATTCCCAGTTTTCCAAGGAATCTCCATACTGCTTTCCAGATTGGCTGCACCATTTTGCAGTCCCACCAGCAATGTATGAGTGTTCCTTTTTCTCCACATCCTCGCCAATATTTATTGTTGTTTGTGTTCTTAATAGCTGGCATTCTGACAGGTGTGAGATCAATTCTTTAAGGTAGCCTTGAAGCACACAATCTCTAACTTTGTCAAGACTGTTTTCTCTCGTAATTACCTTTGTTCCTCTCTCGTATGGTCGATTTTTTTCTACACATTTCATGCCATTTTATCTCCTTGTCTTCAACAACTGTTCCCTGACACACAGCCACCTCCAGCTACCACAGTTTCTACAACACTCTTCTGGCTTTGCTTTTATTTCATTGGCTCCTTCTTCTTAGTCTCCAATTTTGTTTCCCCCTCTTCTCCTCCTATTTAAGTGTTCCTAAGACTATTTCTGGACAGCCTTTTCTTCTGGATGTGTTCTTTCTTCCTACTTTATCTCAACCTTCCCAGTGGTATTTAAATATTAACCATTTTAATGGCTTACAAATGTATTTTATCCCCAATTAACTGCTCCTTTGACAATACTGAAAGCAAAACTCCTGATTCACTCACCACCACCACACATACACACACACAAAGGGTTCCATCTCTCACTAAGTAGTTCCAAGAGTTACCTATACCCAAAGCAAAAGTTTATCATGATAATCTATTTCTCTCATCTCTTACATTTAATCCACTGATGTCTTCCAACCATTTTGCCTTTTATTTGAAATTGTTTGCTTCTCTTCATCTTCACTAACCAATTCATTCACAAGACACCAGATCATGGGAGGTTTGGAAATTATATTAAAAATTAAATCCAGTACCAATTCTCAAAGCTCTCAGTGAAACATGAAACAACACAAGCATTTTTAAAACAGTAGGATCACATGGATGTGTGCTATATTAAGGGAACATATTTTAGTGCTAAGCAACATATTTAAGAAATAAATTAATTATGATGTTAATAGTAAGATAAATTCATCATGAGAAAGTTATCTCAGTTTTTGCTTGTGGGATTAGTAGAATTTTACTCTCCAAGAATGACACAGTCTTGAGAGTAAGTGTATATATGTCAATGGGAACAATTTAGAGGAGAATGATTTTAATATCAAGGATGAGAGAGCGAAGATGAGAAGCCAGATGATCAGTTAGGGAGTTAATGAACAATTGTGAGAACTTAAACTTAGATATTGAGTTTGGAGTTGGAGAAGACAGTGATTCCATAGATAGGAGTCTCCTTCCTTCACACAACTCAGTTTTATTCATGGGGAAGAGATAGACACTCCTATACTGAGATATAACAAGAAAGAGATTCCTCATTACATTTGTAAATCTTGATGGCTTCCTGTGTGCTGAAATTATGTAATGTTTTTCAATTTTCTCTATTATTAGCTAGATCTACAACACCCCAAAAATAGCGAGAGATGAAAGCCAAAATAAAAACAATTAGAAACAGACTGATTGCTATTCTAGAACTTTTTGTATCTTGTTCTCATTTTTATAAATGTATCAAAATTGTCAAAATGGAAACATTATTTTAGTCTCTAAAACTCTCAATTATGTTTCAAGTTAAAATCAATGAAAGAATTATTGATCTAGAGTCTTAATATAAGACATTGCATCTTCACCCAAGCTATAAATCAGATTGTGACTGCCCTATCAGCCCAAAGCAAAAGGCTTTGGGAGGCATCTGAAAATAAAATTTAAGGTAGACAGGCATCCAAGATATGACTTATTCATGCTTTTATATTTTTAGTGTCAGCACTGAAGCTGAAATTTCTACTACTTTATGTCAGATTTATCTTGGATGTATTTTAAGCATCAAGAATGAAGTGACAGATCCCATCAGTTATATCAAGACTTTAATCTATAAAATGCCCTGTGAGTTTCCACATATGTTCATAGATAGACAGTAATATGTTCCATAAATATATATTATGCCCAATTCCCTATTGTTTTTTGCTGGTCCACTAAGTAGATGCATCCCTAGTCCTGAGGGGTGTGAGGGAGGTGAAATATTTATGTATGTCTAAAAGTCTCCATTTGACAATCCATCCTCTATACCTCCTAGCCAGAGGACAAGTTATGCAACTGGAAGGAGGAAAGCAATAGGCTGAGATAAAGTACAAATAAATCTCGTAACAGTTCTCCTGATTAACTCCAGTTTTCTTCCCTCAATTTCCTTTGCGATTCAGAAACTTTGTTTAGATCCTATTCTATCTGATGACAGAGATCATGTATTCTTGCTTGGGTTTTTTCATAAACATTTATAGAGCCCTTACCATATTCTGGGCCCTATGCTAAGTAGTTTCAACAAATTATATTATTTAATTTAATTCTTTCCAGTGCTTAGTGAGGTTGGTCCTCTTATTACTTTCGTTTAGCCAATAAATTGAAATTTAAAGAGCTATGTGACTTGCAGAAGTTTACAAAGCTAAAACAAAGGAACTTTGGTTGAGACTGCCTTCTTCAGAATAATTTTTAAATCAGAGAGGTCATCAGAAGATATATTGAAACAATCCATTTATGCCCAAACTAAACATTTTCCCTTTGAAAGTTAAGATTACTTTATTTTCCAAGAAAACAGGGATGAATGAAGAGGAAGGATGAGAATTATGTCTTCTTAATCTGAGCATAAGGCAGTTGTTATAGTTTTACTTTATGGAAATAAGTTACCATCCTATGAAATTGATGGATTATGTTCCTTTTTTTTTTTTTTTTGAAAAGAAAATTGGGTTATGATCAATTTGACAGATACTATATAGCCATTCCATATTTTATTAACAATTTCATTTATATATTTAGGCTTTGTTTCATTGCAAAAATGAATTGAATAATTCATACACTATTAATTAAGAAATCAACTTAGGTCCCTCCTCATATAACTATGAATTATAAGGTTGAAATAAACGGGAAGGCCATCTATGTCAACCACACACAAACCATTTAATCCCTCCATCGTGCTCTATCTGGGCTTAAAAACCTAGAGTGAGGAGAAAGTCACCTCATTACAGAGGTGACTGTTTCATCAGGAGCCATTTATTGACATAGCTTTTTTCTTTATATTGAGCCAATTCTCTCTTTTTGTTCCTTCTATGTGTTGAACCTAATTTTACCTTGTTTTTTAACAGCTTTATCCAGATGCACATACCATACAATTCATCCATTTCAAGTACACCCATTCAGTCTTTTTAAGTATATTTACCAAGTTGTACAACAATTACCACAAACCATTTTAGGACATTTTCATTACCTCAAAATAAACACTCTACTAATTATCATTCTTCATCTCCCCAAATTCTCAAGCTCACAAGCCATTAAACCACTTTCTATCTCTATAGATTTGCCTACTCTGGCATTTTTTATAAATTGAATCATGTGATCTGAACTTTCTTTTTGGACATTTGTTTAACTTATCATATATTTTTAAGATTCATATACCTTATGACATATATAAGTACTTCATTCATTTTTATAGCTAAATAAAATTTCATTTTTTGAATATGCCAAATTTATTCATGCATTAATTAACTATCAACATTTAAGTTGTTCCACTTTTTGGCTATATTAAATAATTATGCTGTAAACATTTGTGTACATGGTTTTTTGTGAGTGTATTTTTTCGGGGATACTGGGAATTGAACTGAGGGGCATTCAACCACTGAGTTGCTTAGTAACTCACTTTTTCTGAGGCTGGGTTTGAACTTGTGATCCTCCTGCCTCAGCTCCACACCACTGTGATTATAGGCGTGTGCCACCATGCCCAGCTTGTTGGTGTATTTTTTTGTTTCTTTGGGGTATAACCCATTAATACTTCAAGGCACTGTCAAGCACTTTTCCAAAGTGGCTGCACTATTTACATTCTCCCCAGGAATGGATGTCAGAGTTGTAAATTCTCCACAACGTTACCAACACTAGTTATTATCTCTCTTCCTGCCCCTAACCCCCATACTGGAACTAAACCCAGGAGTACTCTACCACTGAGCTGCATCTCCAGCCTTTATTATTTTTTATTTTGAGACAGGATCTTGCTAAATTGCTAAGATTGGCCTCAGACTGGCAATCTTTCTGCCACAACTTTCTGAGTTGCTGGGATTACAGGCATGTACCACCGTGCACAGTTTATATTTCTTTCTTATTGTAGCCATTCTCGCAGATATGAAATAGCATTTCATTGTTGATTTGCATTTCCCTAATGGCTGATAGTATTGATCTTCCTTTCATGTGCTTTTGTCCATGTATATCATCTTTGAATAAATGTCTATACAAGTAGCTATATCTTTTAATCATTTTTAATTGGGTTACTTTATTATTATTTTATTTAATTTTATTACATATATTTTGGATGTATAATATGATGTTTTGCTGTAGATAATCAACAATGGCACAAGCCCCACTAAGAAGGCACAATGAAGAAAAAAACAATTTTGTCAATAAATGGTGCTGTGAACACTGAATATCCACATGCAAAAGAATGTAACTGGACTTTTGTGTTACCAAATATGATAAAAAATAAACTAAAAATGGATTAAAGATCTAAACTTAAGCCTGAAACTGCAAAACTTCTAGAAGAAAACATGGGACTGGGGATACAGAGTAGAGTGCTTTCCTAGTGTACACAAAGACCTGGGTTCAATCCCCAGCACCACAAAGAAAAACAAAAAGGAAAAAAGAAAAGTGAAAGAAGACAAGGGAAAAACTACTTTCATTGGCAATAATCTTTTTGATATCACACCAAAAACTCAAGGACCAATAGCAAAAATAAAGAAGTGTGGCTACATCAAACTAAACAGCATTTGCACAGCAAAAAAAAAAAAAAAAAAAAAAAAAAAAAAAAAAAAAGGAAATAGCAATGGGTATTTGCAAACTAGGAATCTGAAAAGATTTTGATATACAAAATTTATGAGTAACTTATAAATAGCAAAAGGTACAAAAAAAGGAAGAAAGGAAGGAAGGAAAGAAGGGAAATGAGAGGAGAAGAGAGGAAAGGAAAGGAAAGAGAAGGCAGGCAGGCAGGCAGGCAGGCCTGATTAAAAAATGGGAGAAAGACCTAAATAGACGTTTCTCAAAAGAAGACATACAAATGGCCAGTGGGTTTGTGAAAAGGTGCTTAACATAATTAAAAACAAGAAAATGTATTGCAATTTAGAACATTCTCCCTTGCTTTTAAAAGTGGTTTTCTTGTCTTTGAAATGTATCTAATTAGAATAATAGCATACATATTACTTAATTACTTTCTTTTTTTGCTTTTAATTGTATTTGTTAGATTCATCTATGTTGTATGACATTTCTCTGTATAAGTACACAATTTTATATTCATGTTCTTATTGATGATTATTTGCATTGCTTTTTATTTGTTTTTGTTTTGTGTTGTTTAATTTTTGTGGAACTCAGGATTGAATCCATGGCCTTGTACATTCTAGACAAATGTTGTACCACTGAGCTACACATCCCAATACTCCCAGCCCATTTTTATAAATTGGTGCATATTAACTATACAGAATAATGGGTTTATTTGTGGTATATTTGTATACTTATACAGCATATTTTGATCATTTCTGCCCCTTCCACTACCCCCCCCCCTTTACCCTCCCTTCCTTCCTTCTTCTGTCCCCTTCTCCTTTTCTAATAGTCTCAATCTGGGTTTATTTTAAAACCTGATGTTATAAAAATTCTTATAACTGTCTCATTGTACACATGTACAGGAGATTCTCTAGGGAATATATTAGGAAAGAAATAACTGTTTTGCATATCTTCAACTTGACTAGATAATGTTATAGGTTTCCCAAAATATTTACTTAAAAAGAAGACCTATACTGATTCTTGTCATACAATTTTTATTTATTTTAAAATTTTACATGTCCCTCTGGTTAAGTAAGGATGTTTATCTATGACTTTATTTATATTTCTTTAAGAACAAGTGAGACAGATCAGCTTTTTATTTATTCATTGGCCATTGGATTTCCTATTTTGGGGAGTTTCTATATAAACCTTTTGCTCATTTTTTTATTTGAACTGTATGATTTTGTTACACTGATTCGAAAGCATTTCTTATCTATATGTGTTGGGAAAAGTCCAACATCTCTAGCAATTAGAGAAATACAAATTAAAACTACACTGATATTCCATCTTACTCCAGTCAGAATGGCAATTATCAAGAATACAAGTAACAATAAATGTTGGCAAGGATGTGCAGAAAAGGGTATAATCATACATTGTTGGTGGGACTGAAAATTAGTACAACCAGTCAGGAAAGCAATATGAAGAAAATCTTTGCCACATGCTCCTCAGAGAAGAGTTTAATTTCGAGTCTATACAAAGAACTCAAAAAAACTTAACACCAAAACAAAACAAAACAAAAACCCCAAACAACCAATAGGCAAAGGAACTAAAAAGACATTTCTCAAAAGAAGAAATATGAATGATCAACAAAAGATTTTTATCACTTTATTTATTTTATATTAACAGAAATATAGAATTCCCCTTTTCTATTTTACCTTGACTCACTTTGGACAAGTGTTATGGTTTGGATATGAGGTGTTTCCCGAAAGCTCATATGTGAAACAATGCAGAAATATTTGGAGGTGAAATGTTTGGATTGGAAGAGTTGTAACCTAATCAGTGAATTAATCCACTGATATGGATTAACTGATTGGTAACTGGGCAGATTGGGTGTGACTGAGGAGGTGGGTCACTAGGGGTATGACTTGGAGTTTATATTTTGTCCCTGGTGAGTGGAGCTCTCTCTGCTTCCTGATGGCCATGTCCTGAGCAACATTCCCCCATCACACCTTTCTGCCATGTGCTGCCTCATCTTGGCCCAGAGATCGGGAGTTGGACGACCATGGATTGAACTTCTAAAACTGTGAGTCAAAATAAACTTTTCCTTCTCTATGTTGTTCCTTTCAGGTCTTTTGGTCTCAGCAATGAAAAATTATGAGCAAAACAACAAGGTTTAATTTGTAAGAAATTTGAACCTTTCTTCAATATTTTCAAATTTATTGGCATAAACTAATTAATAATACCATTAATCTATTTACTCTCTGCAACACTTATAATTACATGCTGTTTGCATTATTTATATGAATTATTTATGCTGCTTCTCTTCGTGATCAAACTTGTTAGAAGTTTGTCAATTTTATTGATCTTTTCTCTCCAAAACAGCAAATTTTGGGCTGAAATTATAACTTTTTTTTTCTATACTTGTTTTCCAGCTCATTATTCTCCACTCAAATTTATTATATTCTTTATCACATTTTTTAGTTTATTTTACTGTACTTCTCTGAGACAGATACTTAATATTAATTTTTAGTCTTATTTTCTAAATAAATCTTCAAAGCCACAAATTTGTAATTATTGTTTTAGCTGTATGACCCACCAAAACTGTTTTGAGTATCTTACTTATTGTTAAGTTGAAAATATCTTCCAATTTCCAGTAAGACTTAATGCAACCATGAATTGTATAAAAATATGTTTCTTGCCTTTCCATTTTATGAAGGTTTTCTTGTTAACCATGTTATTGCTTTGTACCTTTTCAAACTTAATATACTTTGGTGAGAGAACATGCCACATAAAATTTCAATGTTATCAAGTTTTTGAAACTTTCTTTTTAAACATTTCCCATATGTTCTTTAAACATAAATGTTCTTCAGCCTTTTGGGTTCAGGATGTTGATTGATTGTGTTGTTTATATTATACTAACATTTTTGTCTGTTCTATCAACTAATGTGAGATATGTGCTAAAATCTAACACAATTAGGATTTACTTGCTTATTTTTCAGTAATTCTAAAAATTATTCCCCCGATATGTTTTAAGGATATATTACCTGGTATCTATGTATGTAAAATTTTTCTTAAAAATTGAAACTTTTATCTCTATAAAGTGACTGTCTTTGTATAATTCTTTTATTCACTAAAGTCAATTTTGTCTGATAGTAATATAGCTGCACCTGTGGGATTTTTTGTTTGTTTGTTGTTGTGTTTTTAGCATTTTAATGGCAAACTATCATGTTCATGGATTATTTTGTGGTTTTTCTTTTAATACCCAAGGGATGAGAATTTTTACTACAACTCAATTCAAAATTCCATGGGTGATGATAATTTCTCAAGAACAGTTTCTTTCTTTTCTCTTGCTCTTTTAAGTACCAAAGGAACTTTTCTTGGAAGGTCCTATGGATGAAGAGGTAGAAAGGGACAGTTTTAACTTCTAGTTCATACTACTCAGGTTACAGTCCTTTGGGGAGCTCAGAATTATGGTGGAGCTTCAGAATTCCTGTATTGCCACCTGCTCCACTTTCCTTTTTTGTTACTTCCAGTTCTCCACCAGGTCATGAGATTTGAAACTCATGTTAGTGTGATCAGCAAAATGGCCACAGGGCAACAGGAGCATCAGTCCTGAGCCTACCTTCTTTGGAATTTAATTTGCCATTCAACATATCTGCTACCCCTCTAAAAATTTTGTACTCATTCTTTACGTTTTAACTGGAAAGGCCGCATATTATGATATCTAAGAATGCAGATGCTAAAATCAAGGAAACTTAACATTCATCTCAACTCATCAGTTTACTAGCCATGTTAGTTGGGCAAATCACTTCACCTCCCCCAGCTTCAATTTACTTCTCAGTAAAGTGCAGATAAAAATAACACTCACCTTACCTCACAGTCATTGAGGTACTTAAACAGGAGGGTGGGCTTAAGATATGTAGCACAATTCCTCACCCACAAGTTCAAACATTTTAGGTCGCAAGTTACAGACAACCCTGTATTGACCACAACAGTAGGAAGTATTCCTGCACACACACACACCTGAAGGTAGGAAGGCTCCTTTTTTCAATGGTTTAAGGACAGTATCAATGATGGGATTTTTCTCTCTTTACTGCTATATGAATATGCTGTTGGCTTTTCTTCTATCTCTGGACGACATTAGCACATTTTTTTTTTCTTTATGGCAAAGTCCAAAAGCCATAAGAAATGTCCTGTTTCCTCTGTATTCTAAAACTTTCCCATGCTTCCCAGTTTTCCTGACAAGTTAGAATGTTTTTTCTTGCCCATTTCTGAGTCAATCATTGGGAATAAGGAAACTGGCACAATGACTGTCATAAATCAGTCATAATTCCATGGCTAGGGATGCCATTTCCCTGTAAGCACTCGGCTGGGCAGACAACAGTTAATAGTAGCAAAACGTGGTCTGTGTTAGAAAAAGGAGAAGATTGGCTGTGAGGAAAATATGTAGTGTCTTCTAAAATTTTGACTATTCTTATCATTGGGTGACTGATAAAAATATAAATAAACCCCAAGAAACAACAAAGCTATGGCCTGAAATATACAAGTATAAATTTTCTTATTTGTTTATATTTATTCATTAAGGAAGACCCTCTGTGTAGAATTACTAAGTTCATTATTTTTCTCAACAGTTAGTAAAGCATCTTTCATTCTTTTCTTTTTATCTTGTTCACAATGATAAGAAGAAAGAGCATATCTATTGACACTAAAGTTCAGAAACACCATGCCTTGTGACAATTGGAAGGATGACGTTGTATTCCAGTCTACTATTTCTGTCTGAAGAAATTTACTTAGACCTGATTCATTTTTTTTTAAATATTTATTTATTTGCTTTAGTTGTATATGATGGTTTATTTTTACGTGGTGCTGAGGATCGAACCCGGGTTGCGCACGTGCTAGGCAAGCGCTCTACTGCAGAGCCACAACCCCAGCCCCAGACCTGATTCATTTGAAGTTAATCTGTCTGGGCTTCTAATCACCACTTTCTCTTTTCCTAGCTGTGCCCAAACAATTATTTAAATGTTATTTTTATTTATTGGTCAATGTTAAACACCAGAATCTCCGGGATAGAGTTATGAATTTTATTTTCTTCACCTCTTTGATTATTATAACATCTTCTCTAGCCTGTTATATCTTCTCGGATTATAAATATTAATAATGGTGGCAACAGTCATAGTACAGATAGTATTTTGGACCAACTTACTATGTTCTAGGCTTTTTGATGATATATATATATATATATATATATATATATATATATATATATATATATATATATATTAAAGTATTTAATCCCACAATAACCCTGTAAATTTGATATTGGGGCACAGAGAAGACAAATTGCTTACTCCAAATACAATCATCCAGAATCTAGAGCTCACACTCTGGACTACTCTGCAATACTGTGATAGTGGCTGTCCTTTTGTTTGAACTTAAGTCCCAAAGGGAATATTCAATACATGTTTATGTTCTTATTAAGGATACACCAGGTTTATTTTAATATTAACATGAATTATTTTGATTATATTACTTTGGTTTTACCTGCTTAGACTTTCAGTTTTAAAATGAATTGATAAATAAATTCTCAGTCAATATCTTACCAATACAGTTTGTTTCCATTAATGTCATAATTCCTTGTGTTTGAGATCTCCCTCAAGCTACAATTTATATTACCCTACTTCCTCTTAATATTCAGCCATTGTATTGGACCTTACCTTTGAAAACAATTAATAAAAACTTCCCATCAAACAATATTGACAACAGTCAATAAAATATGTCTGAATCCTTAAAGTAACTATACTAGAAATAACTATAATTTTATGGTAACTAAAGTGAACATTTTCAACCTTAGTTTTTAAAAAATTATCTAAGTATATATTCAAAATGGGATCTATTCAATCACCTGTTTCTAACTAAAATCTGGATTTTTGCTGGCTTTATGGAAAGAAGTTTATCAACAAATAAGATTTTCTGTTAAATTCACACAAATTTTGTTCACAGGCTTAGAATAATTTTTAAGGAAATATGAATATAGCTCTAGACAATTAAGTAAAATTATCCTATCACTTTTTTCTAAAATTTAAAATGTTATCCATATATAACAAATTGCATCACTGTAGTATCTTTTCAGTACAGCTGTGGTTTTATTATAAATTGGTAGTCAGTGAGCTATATCACATGTCCAAGCCTTCATTGGCATTACATCTGTAGCTTTTTCTAAGTCCAGAGAATTTTTCTATTCCTTCCCTGATGTCAGTACACAGCTGTACTTCCTCCTTATTTTCTCATTTTATATAACTGCTTCTTGGTTCATCCTACTAAAACATACTGTATCAATATCCAAATATAGCAATGTTAGCAAATATAGACTGAGTCTCAGATTCCATAGGCAGTAATGAAAATGCCCTTGGGAGGGGATGTATTCATTCTACACAGCAATCTCTACATTTTTGCATTTCTAAATATGCTTCTCCTCATCATCTTCCTCTTTATCATCTCCCTCTTTTATTGGATTCCCTTATTTTTGTACCCCTATTTAGATAAGGCTTTATCTGATAATTACTATGAGGGGGTAGGGTTAAGAGAAAAGGGTTTAAGCATCTTTGGGATTCTGGTAATGCATGCACTATCTTATTAGAAAGATGCTCCTATGTGCAACCTACATATCTTGATGTCACCTACATATGTTGATATCACAAATCCATAATACAAGTATTATTTTCTCACCTGTTAACAAGGAGTTTGGGTTAGATGACCTCCAGTCTGGCAACCTATTAAAACCTATTAAAATAAAAAAAGACAAAACTTCTCATTACATACGGTACACTTGGAGTAAGAAGCATTTATATTTAGTTCTCTTTTTATTAAGGACTTGAAGAAATTGATGAGGAAAGTAAATATTTTCATCTGAGGGAATAATTAATAAACCTAGTATACTATTAAACCATAAAATTTGTTTTTGTCTTTTCTCATTTTTTTCCCCAGTTAAGGTACAATTTCTCTACCATGGATGTCATTTTGATCTCCTTAGTGGCCTTATTAAACTAAGAAAAAAGCACTAGATATTAATTATGGAGAAAACATTTTCTCTTTTTGTATAGCAACAATATCACATTCTGTTTGCATTTATTCAAAAATAGATAACTACAGTAATTTCAACATGGAAGTTGATATCACAGAGTCCAGAATGTGGCTTGCAAGCTTTCAACTGCCCTGGGTGTTTTGTTTTGGAGTAGGATCTTCTCCTGTTTTCATTTCCTTGTCCTCTCAGGAGTTGAATTAAGACAGTTCAGGAAAGCTACTGTATACTGCATGCATCACTTCCAAGTTCCTTTGAAACACCACCACACTATTTTAGTGGCATAGTACCTCTGAGGATCTGATGCATACTGCCAATCTCTGAGTACACGTGGATGGGAGAAACTATGTGGCTAGACATTGACAGTACTTTGAAAATCTCAAAAGTCTGTATCCAGAAACTAGCAGGATGCAGTCAAGGGCTGAGCTATGGAATGGTGTCCCAGACAAAATACTAGAACAGTGAATACAATGGTAACCAAAATCTAACCCAGTCCCAGCCCTTACGGAGTTTTTAGTCAAGTTGGATAAAAATATATTAGTCAAATAATCATAGAGTACAATACCTATGAGTTTAGAATTAGGGACTTGTACTGTCCTAAAAGGCCAGGTGGAGAAGGCTTCCCTGAGGAAATGAGACTTCAACTCTGGAACGAGTAGGTACTAACTGGGCAGGAAGAGCTTATTGCTGATAGAGACACAACTTATTTGAGCAAACAGAATTTCACGGGGACTAGAGAGAAGATTAGAGAGAGAGAGAGAGAGAGAGAGAGAGAGCCTGGAAGAGAAGGGAGAACATAGTAAGACCAAAAAGAGTCAAATGGAGCATGATAAAGAGTCTCATCTTGAATGGGGAAACAACAGGAAAAGAAAGGGGGCTTTATTCAAAGTGGTGACATTATCAGATTTCAAAGATGATTCTGGCTGCAGTGTGGAACTGTGTTCTATGTACTTCACATCCATGAGCCCTCATCTTTACTTTTTGTAGCCAAGAGCCATGGTTGCAAAGGATTAAAGCAAATTACTCTTCTATCACACTGAATAATTCAGAGTACATGGTACTTATTTTTTACATTTATATTGAAGGCATTTATTGCCACCTCTGATGCTCAAAGCTGTTTATATTACCATGACCGTGGTTTGTCTCTATTCATACCATCACAGTAAGTAATCTCAATTGGCAAGGTTCTCTCAGTAGCTCCTGTCTCTGGAATTTATTAAAGGAAATCTGCATATTCTTTCTTAATGCAATCCCACATGTTTATTCTGACACCATCTTGATTATTTAATTATATGCAAAAGTCCCATTCAATAGACAAGACACTTATATCTACAATAATTTCATATTTTGTTGCTGTGACATCTGTAGTGTTTGAAATGTGTTTTAAAACATGAAAATAGGAAATGACTAAATCCCATTCTCTTTAACACATTTAAGATTTTTTCTTGTGATAAATGTGATTGACTACTTAAGTCTCCAAACTAAAGTCATATAAGGCATTTTTTAATATGAGCATTATCCAGTGTCTGACTTCTCTGAGCTATCTCATTTCACTAATTCATCATCAACTTTTCACAAATCTTGATAAAGAAACTGCTAAAATTGCCTAATTTATGGGACTAGGAAATTAATAAATAAGTTATGGAAATATGCCATCAAAACATGATTAATTCTAGAGCACATTTTCCCCATTCCTCTTCTGGTAAAGTGAAGATATTTTAAAGTAAAAGTAAGTACTAAGCACTGTCTGGACACGTCTTGCCAATCTATCACATCTCTGTGTCCCCTGATGCCATTTGTCATGTTGCTTCTCAAATTGTAGCAGTTCTAAAAATACAAAAAGACTTTCTAAGAATAGTAGCATTGATATTTTGAAACAGCGACACTATTTTTAAGTATTCTTTTTCTTTTGCTGTCTTCTGATGAAAGTAGCTCCATGCTTCCACCCAGTGGGTTTCTTCACAAAAGTATTAAAGAAAAAATAGGAGGAAGGAAAAAAGGGAGAAGGGGAAAAGAATAGTAAGAGTAAGAGGAGCAGAGAAAGCAGGGAGAAGGGAGAAGAAAAGAGGGAGGTGATAAAAAACAAAAGAAAAAGCATTCTTTCTTTTAAAGTATCAAGGATGGAAATGTGTCTAACTTTACCATTGATCCCAATGCCATTTGTCCAAGGATATCTACTGCTAAGCTATACTCAAACGCACTCACCTCTAGGGGACAAAATGTGACCTTGCTGTGGACATGAAGCCTAGTAATACTAATGTTTGATTAACAATAATTGTCCATTATTACCTTTGATAATATTTCCTGCCAATCCAGCAAGCTAGGAAAGCAAGCATTTAAAGCTCCAATTTAATACTGCTTGAAAACATGTTTAAAATGAGGACATAATACTGGCTTCAAGTTATAAAATTACTTTTAGAGGCATTAAATGCAAAAGACTTCAGGTAGAACAGTATGTAAATAAAAATAATTTGTGTAGTTTTCCCCATCAGAAAACAATTTACGTGAATTTTTAGGATTAGTACAACTTTAAATTGATTCATGTATTCAATAGCTATTTATTGATCAGTTTGTGGATGTTGGAAATGGGGGAATTTAAGATGATTAAAAGAATGTCTTGTTCTCACAGATTTTTGTTTTGTGATAAAACAATCAGCATATATACAGATTAACACAGGACATAATGCCAGAGATAGATAAACAGCAGTATTAAAATTAAATAAGAAAATAAAAGCATGAGAATAAGCTAGCCAGGGAATTTCTGTCTAAATAGATGATATTGAACAAAGAACTACATGACACATAGTAAGATCTTGTTGAAGAGTGTTCCAGAATGAGGGAATGGCATTATGGATTGGATCTGAAGTGTCCCTCAAAGGTTCATATATTGAAGACTTAGTGCCCAATGCAGCAATGTTCAGAGATCGGGCTTGAGGAAGTGACTGGATCATGAGGGTTCATCCACTGATGGATTAATAGCTAAAGGGAATATTAGAAAGTTGTAGAAGCTGTAGGAGGTAGGTATTGGTTAAAAGGAGTGTGTCCTTACCGGAGTGACATTGGGGTCTACATCTTGTCCCCAGTCCCTTCCCCTTACTCTTCTTCCTGGCTTCCATGAGGTGAGCAGCCTCTCTGGCTGCATGCTCCCACCCCTGTAATCTTCTACCCAGCCACAGGCCCAAAGCAATGGAGCCATTCAACCATGGTTTGAAGTCTCTGAAACTGTGAGCCAAAATGCAGGAGCCCTGTTTGGGGAGATGGCTAAGATTGCAGTTGACTACGGGCCATGGAGATGTTTGGGCATTGCTGCCTTCCGTAGTCTCACGGGACTTGGCCCGGGATCTCGAGAGACTTGAGCCGAGATTGCTGATCGGGTCGGCGCCATTTGGTGTGTAGGTTTTTTGGTGGTGCATGTTAAAGACGTTGTTAGAGCCAGAGAGAGAAGTTATCAGAATAAAATGACTGTTTGTTTCCAGTTCGCCTCTGAACTTCTTCCTACGGCTTTGTTGCTCCAAGCGGCAGTCGCTTCAGACAACAACACCAAAATAAATCTTTCTTCCTTTTAAGTTGTTTATCTTAGGTATTTTATCACACTGATGAAAAACTAACAGCATGGGAAGCGCTGTGAGGTGCATATATCCAAATCACATCACAAAAGTTGAACCTCTGTAAATTCTTCCAACATTTTTTCCCTGTGAGCTTATAGGGTTCATCATAGGCAACTAAAACAACATATCTTACAAAATCATATTGGAACACTTGAATACTTATTGGTAAACTTTGACCTATGAAATGAACCCACAATTTTCCAAAGTTTGTTGTCTAACCCCCACATGCTTCTAGGGCAAGGAATTTTCTGGCTGGCAACTTATTATGCTCAGATGAAAGATCATGTCAGCCTATGTAATATGGGATATTTGTCTCAGTATCATTTGTATATACTGTAATATTTGAGCTACATGAGCTTTATTGCCCTAGACTTAAGTGTTATATATGACCCAATAAGGGAGCCCAAACATACTTGAAAATTAGCATTATGGTAAAACACTCATTACCAACGAGGACATCCAATAATTCCAAAATATCTTGTTCCTATGGGGTGCACTTACAAGTACTTGACATCTTCCAGTTCTCTTCACATACCTCCTAAAGAAAAACCCATTACTTGAGTGAGTCCTTTTGGCAGGATATAGGCTCCAGAGTCTGTCCTTTAAATTTACTTTGAAAACCCTCTCATCCACTTGTGAAGGAGATGGATGAACCTAAATGATCATGGCTTCTGTGGAGACCCAGAAGGAATCTAGTTTCTGGCTTTTGTTTCTATGCTTGTAATTCTTAAAGAAGCTCAGTCCATTATAACACATCTACTCACTACACATGGACAATGATAACTCAAGAACCACAGGTAAGGTGGGATGTCTTTACAAAGAGGGCAAGTACATGTTATAGCATGAATACAACTGGCCACAGCAGCTTAGCACAACTCCACATGATTATGAAATTAAGTGATGACAAGGATGGTAATTGCTATTCTTTCTATATTTCAATTCCTTGATCATAAACAAGCATTAAAGGCTGAACTATGAAATCCTACCTAAAAGCAAGGATATCTAAACATACTGGATCTTTTAATCCCTAAAAAAGGCCTCTGCCCTATTTTTGAATAAATAATTTATCACCCCTCAGACTACCTTCATATTCATCTTTCTCACTTGGCAGCAACATAAACTGGTTTATTTGCTCAAGTGATTTTCTGTTATTCACATGTACACCTATCTTTACTAATGAATAGACTCTGTTATTTGCATTCCCAATTCCTGTCTCTTCCAGGAAGGCCCTTGAACTGCTACTCTGATTATGCCACAGTTTAACCTGGAGCCATAACACATTCTACAAATCTTTGCAGACTTCTCTTCACCCTTATTTTCCATCTTGTAAATCAATATGCTTTAGGTGTGGTGTCTGTGTCTAAAGGAAAGACTGCTCTAAAAAACTTCAAGCTTTTTCTGCTGTCCATGCAAGCATCCATGACATGGTCACATTAGTGGCCTTACTTGCCTGTGTTCCACTCATCATCAAGGACTCTCAACTAAATGCCCATTTTATATTTTGCTTGAAAGCAACCACTATATTCTCAAAATGTTCTGCTCTTGCTATGTAGATCCAAATACAGAACCTTGCAGACTAGATAATTAGAATTATAAGACACAGGTAATCTTCCATTTTTAAAAGGCGCATACAAATGAGCCCAAAATAAGCTTTCCTTACAATACCATAATGCCTATAATTTCCACACTGTTCTAGGTACATAAATGATACTTATTAATAATGATAACAAGTTCCTAAAAAGGATTTGAAATATTCAGCAAATATTTACAAATTTCCTACAATGTGCCACTATGCTACAATGTAGATAACCAATGGTGAGGGAATAATTTCGCTATTATCATTAGAATTTACAGACTATCAAAAATGTCCAATAAATTAGCAGTATAAGTAAATGTAATTTCAGTGACATGACAGAAAATATAGGATCTACAAGATGCAATAGGAGATGTAATGAAGATGGCTGGTTGTCAGGGGAATATCAAGAAAGCTCTTTATAAGAAGGGATGCTTAGAGTAAGATATAAATAGGCAATCATTAAAGGTGTGGTAAAGGGGAGAGATTGGAAAGAATTTGTGTTCCAAAGATGGACTGGCATGTTTAAGAGGCTGGGAATGAACAACAAAATAATAAGCTTGGAGGAATTAAGGAAATGCATTCTAGCTTCACATAAACCACATGAAAATGGGAGGAGACCCAGATGAGGCAGTAGAGGTGAGATACTGAAAGTTAGTGAAAGAAATGCTAAGATAATTAGAATTGATCCCAAAGGCATAAGAAATCACCGAACATTTTTTTTGCAACAATTTAATTTTATTTGTGATTTAGCAAAAATAGCCTGAACACATTGTTGAAATTTTACTATAAAACCACAGGTCTTTCCCTATAACCAACTTAACAAAGTCTACTGCCTTATGAATTTACTTGCTAATGCCCATAAATAAGAAGCATATCTTATAATATGGGCAACTAAAAAATTTTAAAGTTCTCAAACTGTAAAACTTCTAAATGCAGTGGATAAATGCAACATTTTTAAAATATATGATAACTTAGAAAAAAGTAGCAAAGTTTAATGGACCAAACTGAGAATAAAATAAAATTCTTAAAGGTAAATACAAGTTGGTGGAGTTCCTGGGTGGGGTGTACTGCACTGAATTTTTTATCTGCTTCCAGCCATTGCCATCCCTTCCCCATCATGTGAAATAGTATTCTGTAAACATACACCCATTTCCCACCAGAAACAGATGAAAAGATAATTACTTATTCTTTCTCTTATGCATCTGTGATAGAGGGAAAAGAAATCTCTGCACAAATTTGTGACCTCAGGCTTGACCTTGGTCAGACATGATGTTTGAATTCCCACCACATGCTTGGTCCATATCTCCAAAGCTTGCCTGCAGGCTGGTAAATCCTTAAGACTCCTCATGAAACTAAATACAAAATCATCCCTAAAGGATACACCCCAAATTCAGGCAACATAAGATTGCCTGCTGAAGATGAGCAACCTAAAATTAGAAAGCACATAAGGAAACCATCCACCAAGAGCAAGAATCAGCAGATGCTGTACACAGCAGGTAAAATCCTTAAGACTTCAGATAATAGAACAATCTTATATAAAATACCAAGTATATTTAAAGATTAAGTATATAAAGAAGGAGTGAAAATCCTGAATATAAAAATAAGTGCAACAAGAAAAACTCAAGCAGATTTGCTAGAAAGGCAAATATAATTTTCAGAAAATAAAGAATATTAATAGAGACTAAGATCAGGGCATCAAATGAGGCTGAAAAGATGATTATTAAATTCTTAAAGAGTGCTGAGAAAATTACCAAGAAAGCAATGACTATAAGGAAGAATAAAGATTATTTGGGAGTATATAAAATTAAGAAGGAATGAAAATCACCTAATTGTTAATAACATGTAAAAGAAGGTGGGCATTATTAAGAAGAAAACATTAATTAGAAGTCAATTACATTGCTTGGGAAGAAAGAAAAATTCCATGTTGCTTGTATTTTTTAAATACTTATGTTAAAATTTTAAGTATAAAAATAAAGAAATACAAGCACAATATGTAATTTTCAATTGAAAGAGTAAAAAGACATAAAATACACCTATCAATTCAATAGCATAAATGAGGTAAAAATAAACATAGAAAATATCATAAAATTAAGGTGAAAATGAATAACAATTAATAATAATTGCAATAAAAATAATTTTTAAAAACCCAAACTTAAAATTTCAGGTAAAAGATTAGGGAAAGATTAAGGAAAAAGCACTATCAAATACTAATAGGAAACACTGATCAAAAAATGTTGACATAGACAAAATAGAATTTCTGGATAAAAGGGAAAGTATATTAAATTAATTATTAAGCATAAAGAGTGACTGGGTGTGACCTCGGAGATGCTATCCTGGCTGGGAATAAGCCCTGGCCTGCAAGAGCTCCAGCTAGGCCCTCCAACGTGCTTTCCCAGCTCTGCCCCCCCACCTCAGAGATGCCATCCTTGCTGGGAACAGGAGGGGAACAAGCCCCGTGAGCATACCCAGTAGGCCTGCCTGCAAGCAAGTATTCCAGCTCTGCCCACCTGCGTGTGTTCCCAGCTCTGCCTACCCACTCAGGAGCCACAGGTATCTCCTCCTCTGTCTACAGGTCAGGGAACAAGCCCTGGGCCCAGGAACAGGGAATATTACATGGGGATACCTATCTTTTGTTCCTCCTACTAACACCCTAATTCCCATGATTACCCTCTCACTAGACAAATAATCTAATACCTCTATCTTCTCACATCCTACTTCACAAACGTTTTAGCCAACAAATAAGTCCACCCTTCTACCATTAGATACTGTGAACCATGACACAAAAATACTGACTAAATGGTAGAAGATAATTGATCTCATCATTTAAGGTTAAAGTGTGAAAATTGTAAATATAAAAGTAGAAACTAACTGATATATGGCAGTACGTTGGGTACTTTGACTGCTGTAATATTGATCTTTCCCTTAAAAGTTATGCATCAGGTAACCTGTAGGGATGATATAAGACAATAAGACAGAAACAGGAATACCTCAGACTTACACTGCAAGAGAGGAAAATACATAGATATCATGAAAAAACAAGGGAGGAAAATGCCCCAAACAAACCAAGATACTACAGCAATAGAATCCATAGAAAGCACAGTAGGTGAAATGTCGGAAAAGGAATTCCGAATATACATAATTAAAATTATTCAGGATTTTAAAAATTACCTAAGTGAGCAGATGCAGGCAAAAATTGATCTCTCCAACAAAGATATAAGAGATCAAATACAGGCAACCATCGATCACACCAAAAAAGAGATAAGAGAACAAATACAGGTAGCAAAAGATTACTTCAAGAAAGAGATAAAGAGTCTGAAAAAAACAAACAGAAATACTTGAAATGAAAGAAACAATAGGCCATTTAAAAAACTCAATAGATAGTATTACCAATAGATTGGATCACTTGGAAAATAGGACCTCAGACAATGAGGACAAAATATATAATATTGAAAATAAAGTTGACCACACAGTGAAGATGGTAAGAAACCATGAACAAAATATCCAAGAATTATGGGATACCATCAAAAGACTGAATATAAGATTTACTGGAATTGAGGAAGGTGTAGAGAATCGATCCAAATAAATGCAAAATCTCTTTAATGAATAATACCAGAAAATTTCCCAAACAAGAAGAATGATTTTGAAAACCAAAGACAAGAAGCATATAGGACGCCAAATGTACAAAATTACAACAGATCTACACCAAGGCACATTATAATGAAAATGACTAGCATACAAAATAAGGATAGAATTTTAAAGGTCATAAGAGAGAAAAATCAGATAACCTATAGAGGAAAACCAATTCGCATCACAGCAGATTTTTCAACCCAGACCCCCAAAGCAAGGAGAGCCTGGAACAACATATACCAAGCTCTAAAAGATAAGGGATGCCAACCAAGAATCTTATATCCAGCAAAATTAAGCTATAGATTTGATGATGAAATAAAAACCTTCCTTGATAAGCAAAAGTGAAAAGAATTTACAACAAGAAAGCTGGCACTACAGAACATCCTTGGCAAAATATTCCACAAAGAGGAATTGGAAAACAACAAAAACCTTCAAAGGGAAGAACAACAATAAAGGAAAACTAACCATAGGAGAAATCAAGTCAAGCTAAATACCAAAAATTAAATTAAATTTAACTTAATTTAAAATGACTGGTAATACAAATCACATCTCAATAATAACCCTGAAGGTTAATGGCATAAACTCACCAATTAAAAGACATATGCTGATAGATTAGATTAAAAAAAAGACCCAACAATATGCTGACTTCAAGAGACACATCTCATAGGAAAAGATGCCCACAGACTGAAGATGAAAGGATGGGATAAAATATACCACTCACATGGACTACGTAAGCAAGCAGGGGTTTCCATATCAAACAAAGTAGACTTCAAACCACAGTTAATCAAAAGAGATAAGGATGGACATTTCATATGACTTAAGGGAATCATACATCAACAAGAAATAACAGTCATAAATATACATGCCTCAAATAATGGAGCATCCACGTTCATCAAACAAACCCTTCTCAAGTTCAAGAGCCAAATAGACCACAACACAATAATTCTAGGTGACTTTAACACACCGCTTTCACCACTGGATAGATCTTTCAAACAAAAGCTAAATAAAGAAACTGTAGAACTCAATAATACAATCAATAGCTTAGATTTAACTGATATATACAGAGTATATTATCCATCAACGAGTCAGTACACTTTCTTCTCAGCAGCACATGGATCATTCTCTAAAACTGATCATATATTATTCTAAGCAAATATAAAAAAGTAGAGATACTACCCTGCATACTATCAGATCATAATGGAATGAAATTAGAAATCAATGATAAAATGAGAAACAAAACCTACTCCAACACTTGGAGACTAAATAATATGCTATTGAATGAACAATGGGTTGCAGAAGACATCAAAAAGGAGATTAAAAAATTTTTAGAGGTAAATGAGAACACCAATACAACATATTGAAATCTCTGGGACACTATGAAGGCAGTACTAAGAGGAAAATTCATTGCATTGAGTTCATTCCTTCAAAGAAGAAAAGGTCAACAAATAAATGCATTAACATTACACCTCAATGCCCTAGAAAAAGAAGAACAAATTAACCCCAAAAGCAGTAGAAAACAGGAAATAATTAAATCAGAGCCGAAATCAATGAGATTGAAACAAAAAACACAATTGAAAAAATCAACAGAACCAAAAGTTGGTTCTTTGAAAAAATAAATAAAATTGGTAAACCATTAGCTATGCTAACTAAGAAAAGGAGAGAAAAAACTCAAATTACCAATATATGTGATGAAAAAGGAAACATCATGATGGACACTACAGAAATACAGAAGATAATTAGAAATTATTTTGAAAATCTATACTGCAACAAAATAGAAAATAATGAAGACATCAACAAATTTCTAGAAATATATGATATGCCCAAACTAAATCAGGATGACAAACACAACTTAAATAGATCAATTTCAAGCAAAGAAATAGAGGATGCCATCAAAAAACCTACCAACCAAGAAAAGCCCAGGTCCAAATGGATACACAACTGAGTTCTACAAGACCTTTAAAGAAGAACTAACACCAATACTTCTCAAACTATTCCATGAAATAGAAAAAGAGGGAACCCTTCCAGACTTGTTCTATGTGGCCAGTATCACCCTGATTTCAAAACCAGCCAGAGACAAATCAAAGAAAAAAAAATTCAGACCAATATCACTAATGAATATAGATGCAAAAATCCTCAATAAAATTCTGGCACATTGTATACAAAAACACATCAAAAAAATAGTACATCACGATCAAGTGGGGTTCATTCCAGGAATGCAAGGTTGGTTCAACATAAGGAAATCAATAAATGTAATTCACCACATCAATAGACTCAAAGATAAAAATCATATGATCATCTCAATTGATGCAGAGAAAGCAGATAAAGCACCTCTTCATGTTCAAAACACTAGAAAAAATAAGGATAAAGGAACATACTTCAACATCGTAAAGGCCATCTATGAAAGCCCCAGGCCACCATCATCCTAAATGCAGAAAAGCTGAAAGCATTACCTCTAAAAACTGGAAGAAGACAGGGATGTCCTCTTTCACCAGTATTATTTAACAGTTCTTGAAACCCTAGCCAATGCAAATAGATGAAAGAAATAAAAGGGATACGGATAGGAAAAGAAGAACTCAAATTATCACTGTTTGCAGACGATATGAGTCTATACATAGAAGATCCAAAAAACTCCACCAGAAATCTTCTAGATCTAATAAACAAATTCAGCAAAGTGGCTGGATATAAAATCAATGCCCATAAATCTAAGGCATTTCTGTACATCAGCAACATATCCTCAGAAAGAGAAACTAGTAAGTCCACCCCATTTACTATAACATCAAAAAATATAAAATAAAATACTTGGGAATCAACCTAACAAAAGAAGTGAAAGACCTGTACAATGAAAACTACAGCACACTAAAGAAAGAAATTAAAGAAGATCTTAGAAGATGGAAAAATTTACCTTGTTCATGGATAGATAGAACTAATATTGTCAAAATGACTATTCTACAAAAAGCTCTATATAATTTCAATGCAATCCCAATCAAAATCCCAATGTTATTCCTCATAGAAATAGAAAAAGAAATCATGAAATTCATCTGGAAAAATAAGAGACCCAGAATAGCCAAAGCAATTCTTAGCAAGAAGAGTGAAGCTGGTGTCATTACTATTCCAGACCTTAAATTGCATTACAAAGCAATAGTAACTAAAATAGCATGGTATTGGCACCAAAATAGATCAGTAGACCAATGGTACAGAATAGGAGACACAGAGACTAACCCACACATCTACAGTTATCTTATATTAGACAAAGGTGCTAAAAACATACATTGGAGAAAAGACAGCCTCTTCAACAAATGGTGTTGGGAATCCTTATATAATAAAATGAAATTAAACCTCTATCTCTCTGCATGCACAAAACTCAACTCAAAGTGGATCAAGGACCTAGGAATGAAACCAGAGACCTTGCACCTAAAAGAGGAAAAAGTAGGCCCAAATCTCCAACATGTTGGATTAGGCCCCAACTTCCTAAATAAGACCCCTATAGCATAAGAACTAAAACCAAACATTAATAAATGGGATGGATTCAAACTAAAAAGCTTTTTCTCAGCAAAAGAATCAATCAGTGAGGTGAACAGAGAACCTACAGAATGGGAGCAAATCTTTACCACATGCGCATCAGACAGAACATTAACTTCAAGGATATATAAAGCTCTCAAAAACCTTTACACCAAAAAAAAAAAAAAAAAAAAAAAAAACCAACCCAACCAATAAATGGGGTAAGGAACTGAACAGACACTTCTCAGAAGAAGATATACAATCAATCAACAAATATATGAACAATTGTTCAACATCTCTAGCAGTTAGAGAAATGCAAATCAAAACTACTCTAAGATTTCATCTCATGCCAGTCAAAATGGCAGCTATCAAAAACACAAACAACAATAAATGCTGGCGAGGATTTGGGGAAAAGGAAACACTCTTACATTGCTGGTGGGGCTGCAAATTGGTGCAGCCAATTTGGAAAGCGGTATGGAGATTCCTAGGAAAACTTGGAATGGAACCACCATTTGACCCAGCTATCTATCCCACTCCTCTGTCTATACCCAAAGGACTTAAAAATAACATACTACAGGGACACAGCCACATCAATGTTCATAGCAGTACAATTCACAATAGCTAGATTGTGGAAACAACCCTGATGCCCATCAATAGATGAATGGATATGGAAACTTTGGTATATATACACAATGGAACACTACTCAGCACTAAAAGAGAATTTTTATTTTTATTTTATTCTAATCATGGCATTTGCAGGTAAATGGATGGAGTTGGAGAAAATAATGCTAAGCGAAGTCGGCCAATCCCAGAAAACCAAAGATTGATTGATTCCTTTGCTATGATGATACTGAATTATAGTGGCAAGGGAGGGGGGATGAGAGGAATGAAGGAATGTTAAATAGAAAAAGGGGGAGGGGAGGGAAAGGGGCAAGGGAATAGAAGCAATTGCAGAAGGAGTTGGACATCAATATACTAAGTGCATGTATAAAAAACTCAAATGATATGAAAATACTTTGTGTAAAACCAATGACTTGGAAAACTGAGTTCTTTATATGTAACACTGAAAGGAATTGCACTCTAAAAGCATGTATAGTGAGACCCTGTCTCCAAATAAAATACCAAAATTCAATTAAATTAAAAATTTAAACAAAAAGAGTGACTGGGTGATAAAAGGAAAAATTTACCAGGAAGATATCATAGATATCTGAATATACAATTAGTTTGGTCTTTTCTCTGTGGACCCTTGACTCCTTACTTACAACTTTCAACATCTATTTATTTGCTGAAGTCCTTTTTTAAATATATTTTTTTTAGTTGTAGGTGAACACAATACCTTTATTTTATTTTTATGTGGTGCTGAGGATTGAACCCAGTTACTCATGTGTGCTAAGCAAGAGCTCTACCACTGAGCCACAACCCCAGCCCCTGCTGAAGTCTTTTTTAAGATTACTATTTAAATTATGGCTTGGTTTCTGAAATTTTAAGCTGAATCGTGGTCCTTTCCTGTATTCTCTACTAACCTTTCTTGCCTTTTAATACTACCTAGAAAAAAAAAAATTCAACATGAAAAAGAAAGGAATACTAAAAAGAAAAATCAGACACCCACAAACTGACCCTAGTAATATTGTCTTTGCCACCAAGGGTGAGGAAATAACTCTCAAAAAGGAATGGGGGCTCCTACTGTTTCCTCTGTAGTTAAGAACATGAATATAGAATCAGATAGAACTGGATTTATATGCAAGTTTTACCTCTTCCAGAAATCTTACCACAGGCAAATTACTAACTTCTGATGAGTCTTTTTCCTCACCTAAAAACAGGGATTATGAAGTTGTCCTAAGAATTATTAACTAGTACCTTTCCTTTCTGAATATACTATTACCTTTTCAACAACAGGGATTTTTTTTTTTTTTTTTTTTGTCTTTTCTCTTTGTCCCAAGCGCATGAATCATTGTCTGCACATAGTGCTCAATAAGCACTTCCTAAAGTTGATTTAATTGATTTTGTTAGCATATTTATACTCATATCCTGTGTAGGCACAAACTCAATTATTGGTGTTCTAAATGTGTTAATCAACCAAAATTTAATTTTTTTTAAGATCATAAAACTTCTTTTTAAAACTAAACTTATATCATAATAAATAATATTAAAATGTTCTAAGTCTTATTTAATTATCATTAATCATCATTCCCAGTTTCTCAATAATCATTGCAACAACACCATAAACTGGGTATGATAATTGAGTACATTTTACACATGGAGAAACTAAGATACATAAAAAGTAATTAATTTACCCAGAATTCACAAGTAGTAGGTGGCAGAGCTGGGATATATTCATTTGTAACACATTCACTCAAATCATGAGAATATAGTATGGAAAGTAGCTCCAGCAATTTATAACAAAAACAGCCAACTCTTCATTAATATTTTAGATAAAATGTAGAAAATGAACATATGCTCTGTGGATACCAACCTGCAAACTGACTTGAATGGATTAGAAAAGAAAGTCCTTCACTCAGCTCCTATAGCAATTATCTCCACTTCTCCTCTGGTACTTTAATGTTGCTTCAGACAATTAATCTCCTCCAATGTGTTAACAAGTTTTTTTTAGTTCAAACCCATGGCTCAGAATTCACTGTAGCTTCCAAAGCACTTTATTGGATATATTATACCATGAAATATATAAAAATTTTTCAGTCAATACCTGAGAAATGGTAGGTAGTCAATAAATGTTATCTCCCTGAACCTCAGAATGGTGTGATAGGATAGAATTTAGGAATCAAGCAGACAGGTTTGAATGGCCACCTCTGCTACTTCTCCATTATGACGTGTAAAAATTTTTATTTTCTTAGAGACTTGATTATCACATCAGTTAAAAGTCATATAATAATATCCATTTTATTGCTAGATGCACTAAATGAGAAGTGTTTGAATAGACATGGACATAGAAGGTACTCAATAAATATTAGTTATTATATTAGATGATTAGATGATTGATTTCTTATGGACTTTAATTTTGGGTTTATTACAGATGTCAAATCCAGAATCAAAAAAATATTATTATTAAATTCTTCTGCATACAAAATGTCAAATGCAGACCTCATCAATAGTACAGTCTTAGAACATTGTTAGTAGTCTATTAAGGCTAAAATTATCTTCTAAATCACAATTTTAATAGACAGGACCTAAATTCAAATGAAAATAATTATTGTGGCCACTACTTTTTTGGCAAACTGAAACTACCTAGGCAGATGATAATAAGCATCTCAGAAAACAAATGCTTTAAAAATATTTTAATAATAATATTTTAGAGAATTGCTTTTAAAGGTATAATATAATGCAGTCAGATGAAACGTGCTGCATTCGAAAACACTCCCCTGCTGTGCTACATTGGAAATGGGGAAATTTCTCTATATGCATATATTTTAATTAGGTGCATTAGGTAGACAGTGAATATAAAAGGTGGAGTTTTCAAGATTACAAATTCTACAAATAGCAACCAGTTTCACTAAGAAGAAAAAAATGTATGTTTTTTTCAACCTGGATTCCTCCAGGTTAGACCTCCGTCAGCCAACCATATACTTTATTCTGAAAGAATAAATTGTCCTTGTAATGAAGTCCTAAAGCACTGAGGCTTTTGACCTGTACCCTCAAGCTGATCAAAGATCTGAAGCAAAAACCAAGGAAGATTATTGACTGTCATGAAAAATAGAACTTAAGCATTTGATGAAATTCCTTTGCAATAGAGTTTATATCAGATACATCTTCACCCCCAGCTTCTGGTATAATTTAGAGTAAGATTTTTTTCTTCGATATATTGATGAATTTTTCTAATTATGTTTAAAAAAAAAAAAAAAAAAACCTCTATGCTCACATCATTTATAATTCAAGTCAAAGACTGAAACTTACATTTCACCAAAGGACAAAAGTCAATGAACCTGTCAAGTCAGTTGATTTATCAAACTGTCTAAACATTTCTCTTTGGTGTCAAATAATTGTTTTTCTCAGGTTAAGCACAAATTTGAATCCTCACACTTTAAATATACTTCCATCAAGGTATAAGAGAAAAACATTTACATATGTAACTCTTGGCTCAATGTTACTTGAAAATCTCTTTCCTAGCACTCAATAATAAGTCATTTTGTTGTTCACAAACTTGAGAGGTTGCTATGCAACCACATTGAGAGAAAGGGAAATTTCAAGTCACGGACTATGAGGACATGAATTAAGGTGTTAGAAGTAAACGAGTTAAATGTGTATGTGTGTAGGCAATACTGTATAAATTATCAGAGAGTAATAAGCTATAAGTATAAAGTGGTTTTTCTGTGAGGAAAAGAAATAACTAGAAAAAGCAGATTTTCCAGTTAGAAGCTTGCAAAGTTTTTAGAGTTAATTAGGTCTATCATTTAATTTGATCATTCAAACTGCAGCATAGTCTTAGCTTAGCACAAAGAACAGAACAGTGGGTGGACAGTTAGCAACTAAATTGGGCAGGCAGCTCACACCAGTATAAAACTATTTTTTTTTTCTTTCCATTGTGGCTAAGAACATAAGAATACCTAGAACTAGAGCTCATACTAACCTGTGTAACACTTTGTGAAGAGAAGGAATGAATGCATGATATTCAAAATGTGTTAATGAGTTTTCCATCACTGTAACAAACACCCGAGATAATCAATTTATGAAAAGAATTATTTTGATCCACATATTGGGAGGTTTCAGTCCATGATCAGGAGAATCCATTGCTTTTAGGCCTGTGATGCAGGGAACAGGATAGTATGGTGAGAGTGTACAGTACAGCAGAAATGCTTACCTCGTGACTGAGAAGCAAAAGCAAAGAGGAAGGGGCTAGGGGCCCATCATCCCCTTTAAGGGCATGCCTCCCAGTAACCTGAACCATCAACTAAGCCTCACTCTCATAAGGTTCCACCACTTCTTAATAATGCTAAACGGGGACCAAGACTTTAATACATGGACCTTTCAGGATGCTTAAGGTTCCATCTATAGCAACATAACCTCCAACTTTGAGGCAAGCAAAAATTAAGGATATACTAGAAACATATGTGCATAAAGCATTACCTCAGCCTACAGGATCTATAAAGCCAAAAACAAAATGGCTATTTTTAAATGGAAGTTTTTCTTAACTAATGGAATAGTTTCAACGTTGGATGACCTTCCTCACACACACACCTCAAATCTTTATTAACAAAAATATCTTTTTAAGTCTTCTTCCATCATGGAACATAGTAGCATAAATCTCTAAAGTCTGATTGGAAATTTCATGACGTTTGTCAATGCCCTCCCACTGAACACCACCAGAGTCTCAACTGTGGTTCATCAGTTTAGGTTTATTATTCATTTAAAGGAGGGTGAACAACACATTGAAAACTGTGGAACATCTCAACAAGAGGGCAGACTTGTGTCCATCAGAAAAATTCACATATTGATATCCTAGTTTGTGGTACCTCAGAGTGAATGTATTTGGATGTGAGGCCTTTAAAGAGGTCATGAAGTTAAAATGACACTATTTGGATGAGCCCTATTCCAATCTGACATGTTCTTATACGAGGAGGACATTTGGGCACACAGGAGACTTCAGAGATTGGCATGCACAAAGGAAAGATAATGTGCAGACACAGTAAGAAGGTGACCATCTGCAGACCAAAGAGAAAGGCCTCTCAAAAGACCAAACTTGATGAAGTCACAATTCTGGGCTTCCAGCCTCCATAACTGTGAGAAAATATATTTCTGTTCTTTAAGCCAATGAGACTGGCATTTTTTTTTTTTAAATAGCAGCCCTAGCAAATGAAAACAGAGGTGTTGTAAATAATCTATCACAGGATTTGAGCTTTGGATAAGTGCTTCTGAGGAGTCTAAGAAAGTGGAGACCATTCTGTATTTGATCATCTCAATAAATTTTGTCTATACTGAAAGCAGACTGGAGTGAGGCTAGGGTTAAAATTTGTAAAGTGGTAGCAATTCCTCCTCTTAGTCAGGAAAGGAGGATGTTAGCTACTATTGATGGATGGCATAGTGACCTTGGTTTTGTCTGTGTTTAAAAACAATGAAGTGCCTTGGTTTGTCTTACTCTGTCAAAGTCTCCGAGTGGTTGATGAGCTTACTTATGTCCAACAGGAAAACAACTAGCTATGCATGCTGGGCCAGCTTCAAATAATACTGAAGCCCAGAGCTGTGTCACATCAGTTTCTAGGTATCAAGGATGATTTTTTTCTTTCTCACTTTTTAATGATTTGGGGATAAATATCTTTAACTGTGTTTTGAAGCTAGAATCTACACAAGAACTATGTTCAAGATCATTTGGTATAATGTTGGGTTTACCAGAGGAGTCAGAAAGGTTGACTGCCACACACAGTACGACCTTCTTCCCTCCATATTTTCAAGGACTTGTTTTTACACACAGTCCTATCTCAGTTGAATAGCGAGGCTGCCCATAAATATAAGTGACAAACACACTCCACTGATTAAATTACCATGACAGTTGACATTCATTTAGCTCTTATTTGCAAAAGAGCTTTACATCATCTTGTCAGTTATGTCTCACAAGGCGGCTATTGATGACCTGAAAGATCAGGTGGCTTTTGGAAAGGCATAGAGTAGTGGAACCAAAACAGGAAGTCATCTTCTGAGCTGGGAATCCACTCAATGTATTCACCATTTCTTTTGAACAACTAACCTAACAGCACAGTGGTGAAGGAAGCAGAGCAGGAACCAGTCTTCTTCTGTTTGTTCCCTGCTCTGCCACTTACTACCTTTGTGACTTTTAGAAAGTCGTTTCATGTCTCTGTGCCTCAGTTTTTACATCTGCAAAATGGGATTCATAACATTATTTAGATCATAGGTATTTTGAAACACATTAAACAAGTCAGTACATGCAAAAGATTTATACTAGTGCAGACCCATAGCTGGCATTTATTAAATATTCCTTACTCTTATCATCTGAACTACAATCTTTCAAAATTCATATTGTGAAGTCTTAACACCCTGATCCTCAGAATGTGACTGTACTTCCAGAGAGCACCTTTAATGCATCAGTTAAGGTAAAATGGGTGCATCAGATTGAAATCTGATCTAGTACAATTGGTGTCCTTCTAAGAAAAGAAGATGAGGACAGAGACAACATAGAAAGTGGGACAACCATGTGAGGACACAACAAGAAACATACCCACACTTGCTTTTGGACTTCTATCCTTGAGCACTGTGAGAACATTTACACTATTCCTAAAGTTTGTTGTGAACTTCCTTTGAATCTATAGCTTTGCTGTTATTTTTCTTTTCTTGCTATTTTCATGATTAGAGAAAGAAATTTCCCATAGAGTGAAAGAAATCACTTCTTCATTGCTTTTATGCTTTGAGGTAGTTTCAAAACAAATTTGATTCATTTAACTCTCTTTTTTTCTGTCCTAAAAGTTAGCACTTTTAAAGTAGGTTTTATAAATTTTTGTTTAAACCACCCAGTCTGTGATATTGTTGTGGTAGCCCTAGCAACCAAATACAGCTATTTATCGAAGTTAGCCATTATTGGAAACTGAACAATTCCAGTGAATTCTTGTTGCATTTATTACATGAAGATATTGATGAGCTCTTGAGGAACACAAAATACTTTGTTCCATATTTTAAAATGTGTAACATTATCTCTTGGATCTTTTAACTGTTGATTTTTTTCTTAATGCTTTTCATACAAGATTACTTGTTTTTGTCTCACTGATAGCACCTTCATAAATATTTACTACCTCTTACATTCTAATTAGCACGGGGTAAAATCCATATACAAAGAATAAGGAAGACAAGCTAATGAGGAACAACAAGATAATAAAGCCAATAAGCATGCAGTTACCAGTGCCAGGCCATGACCAGTCACTAGTCACTTTTGAAAATTAGTAAGATACAAGAGAGAGATTTCTACTATTGTCAAGACAACCTATGCCCAGATCAGGACCTGCAACTATACACAGCCACTTTGAAATCCTCCTCGGTTAAAACCAGGACCCTAGCCTCTATTCAAATCATAGATAGCACTGCAGATGATTAGGAATGTTCAACTCATTCTGCAACAACAAAAAAAAATTTTCCCTATGTTATGCTATTTGAAAACAGTCTCTTTCAATGAACCCTTCTCAGCAGGAAATCCCACATCACCTAAAATGAGTCTGGGTTCCCTAGATGCCTCAACTCAACTTCTAATTATTTCTATCAAAAATTCTGGCACCTTATTCCTTTACCATTAGAAAACAAGAACAAAAATAAACTTGGACTCAGAGAACCAAGTTGAAAATCTTGCTCCTGTTGAGCAATTGTGTGAAATCACTTGAGCTAATGATTTCTACATCTCAGTTTTCTCCTTTATAAAATAAGGAATTATAAGTAAGGGAATAAATTAGAAAAAGACCTATATCATATTAAAAAGATATAAAAGTAATATGTTGTATAAAATATAAGATATACTATGTGCAAAATTTTAAAATGTTACTCAATATAAAATATTAGGAAAACATAATTGTATACAATTGAAACTATATAGGAAAATGCATCAAGTCCTTAAGTTTGTATTTTCATCAGAATTGGCATTAATCTACCAGTAAATGGATGGGATCAGAGACTATCATGCTAAATCAAATAACCCAGTCCCAAAAAACCAAAGGCCAAATGCTCTCTCTGATATGTAGATGCTAATGCACAATAAAGGGGAGGAAGGGAAGGATAGAAGTCCATTGGATTAGACAAAGGGGAATGAAAGGAAAGGAGGCAGGATAGGACTAGGAAAAACAGTAGAAGGGATCAGACATAACTTTTCTATGATCATATCTGAATACATGACCAGTGAATCTCCACATTATGTACAATCACAAGAATGGGATCCTAATTAGGATAAGTTAAACTCCATGCATGTATACAATATCAAAATACATACAAAATACACCAAAATATTGTGTATATCTAAAAAGAACAAACTTTTGATTTTTTTTAAAAAAAAGAATTGGTGTTAATCATTACAGAAAGAAAAAAAGAAGATGAAGAAACAAGTAGACCATGGAGTACTTTGGAATCTTTTAATCACAAGAGCAAGACAGGCCAAGCAAACACACACACACACACACACACACACACACACACACACACACGAGAGAAAAAAAAAAAACCTGATGAAGTCAAGTTGAATATCTCTTGTACAATTGCAGTGTACACTCACCTCTCTTCATTGTCCTGGCAGTAGACATCATTCCCACCTCCCTCCACTATGGAAATAGCATTATAATAAGGAAAAGCACAAGTAAATAGAACAAGAATTAATTGGAGGTGAAGCCACACAGTTTACACCAAGAAAGAACTGGGGAGGAGGGCAAGAAAGACTATCACTGGGCCCCAAGTCACCAGCGGGAGACTTGTATCAATGTATCAATGGATTAGCTGGGACCTGTGAGCCTGAGGCAGCCTTTGACCTCTTCCTTTTCTCATTTAATCTCATCAAATCAGTGTGCATTATTTAGATTGCCCTGCAGTAATAAATATAATTGTCAATAATAGAGTGGCTTTAAGAGTAGAAATTTTTTTCTCTTAACTCATAGTCTGAAGTGAGCATTCCAGAGAAATAGTCCACCCTGCTCCATGCAGTTAGTCAAAAGCTCAGGATCTTTCCTTTACATTCTCCCACCATTCCTTAATGTCTCACCTTTATCTGTAGGAGTGAAATTGGGTACTATCATATTAAGGATAAATTGGCTACTGGGCAGACAAGAATGTGGTAGAACATATCCTGAACTAGGTCCAAAAGTGGCACACACTATTTCACTCACATATTTTCAGAGAAAATTTAACCACCTGACCGCATCTAACTTGAATAACTTGGAAATAGAAATAGCTGTGGAAGGGGAAAAGGAAAGAATCAAGACAACAAGATCATGATAAAATAACTAAAAAGAAAGATAAATGGGAATTAAAATGTATCTTTAACTTGAAATTTTTTTTAAAAAAAAATCTATCATTGCTTCTTTTGTCACTGAATAAAAGTGACTGTAACAAAAGTGCCTTCCAGTAGCTCATCCATATAAAAATTCTCAGACTGTTTTAAGAACAACATAAAGCTCATTCAATTCTTTACAGAAAAATGTGAAGTATAAATCAACACCATATATTGTTTGAGATGTTTAAACAAATATTGCCATTATTTTATCTTTTTTAATTGTGAGAATATGTAACTTAAAATCCATTTATGTGATCTAAACTTTTTAAAATCATATTTTCATTTTACACATAGCAATAGAAAGAATCCAAAAGAAAAGTTTTCATTTAATAAATTCAACTCAAGACTATATATTTTTGTGGTTACCTAGGTAATAGCTGCTATAACTCTACAATTCATGATAAGTTTAACATTATATTCCTAATTATTGCTACACTATGGATTTAAGTTATTATTTTAAATTTAATCATAACTAGATAGGTTAAACTTTGCATTGTTTTCCATCAATACCAAATATGCATATTTGTTACATCATTGTCAATATCCCAAATACCAATTAAAATTCATTCTTCCTTGACTATTCCAAAGACCAAGAGTTTTACAAAATTTCTATATCTATGTTTATATTTATATACATTGGTCATATAAAAATAAATGTCAAATTTATTTCTATACTAAGAATATATTTGGAATATATGCATAATCTCAAAAAGATTTTTAATTTTATCTGTTTCTACTAAATAGGTCAAAAATAGTTATAATTATTTAGCCAACCAAACTTTGTCTTGGAAAACCAAAAAATTTGACCTTAATTTCCATGTATTATTGTTGTATCTTTAAGTATTGGATTGGAACCCATTCTAAAGTACTTAAAATTTTAATTGGTGTTCACACAGGGCATAACGATTGCCTCTCTTAAGCTGTCTGGTAATTTTAAATCAAGAAGTAGTATTGCATATAAGAGTAAGTAGAAGCTTAATGAAGGACTGACATTGAATGCTGTTTCAAACACAGTTTACATAATTTGTATTGATTAGTGCTATATTTAAATGTAGATATCCAAAGTAAAAACTTCTACATTAGGGAAATTTGTCCAATTCTTTTTCCAAAAGCATAGTGTCCATAAAGATTTTAGTACTACTTATATTCTAAAACAAGTACAGTGTAGAATAATTTGACTGGCTTCACCAGATCTCTCTTCTAGGGATAAAACATAAACACACACACACACACACACACACACACACACACACACACACTGCTTCTCTTCTCTCAAGCTCTAATTCCATCTCCTTAACATGCTTTTCAACAAGTCTTTCATCTGTGCTATTCCAATGACACTGCTCCTGTCAAAGCCGCCATTGATTTCCATTGTACCATTTCCAAAAGTCAACAATTAGTCCTCATTTTACAATGACTGACTTTAGCCAGGAGCAGTAGCATATACCTGTAATCCCAATAATAACTCAGGAGGCTGAGGCAAGAGGATTGCAAGTTGAAGGCCAGCCTTAATGAGACCCTGTCTCAAAATAAAAAATAAAAATGGTTGTGAATGGAGCTTAGTGCGCAACACCCCTGGGTTCAATTTTCATTACTGTTGCCGCCTGAAGCGCTTGGAGCAACGGAGCCGCGGGAAAAACTTCAGAGGCGAACTGGAGACAAACAGCTTTTTATTCTGATAACTTTTCTCTCTGGTTCTAACAACGACTAACACACGACAAACACACCACTAAAATGGCGCTGACCCGATCAGCAATTTCGGCCAAGTCACTCGAGATCCCGCAACAAGTCCCGTGAGACTACGGGAGGCAACAAAGCCCAAATCTCCACGGCTCATAGTCAACCGCAATTCAAGTCAATCCCCAAACAGGGCTCCTGCACATTACCATAAAGAAAAAAAAAAGAAAGTATTCAATCTGTGATGATGAATAGGGAGTAATAATAGTAGCAGGGTGAATGCCAAATATTTTAGTAGAAGTCTTAAGTCCTTGAAGAAATAAGTTTAGCCACCATGGAGGTATAAGATTCTGAGGCAAAGGATTGTATCCATGATTTTAAATCCTAAATATAATATGGGAGATCTGGTTTGAACTTTTTCTTCTGCTAATATAATCCCATATTTTTTTTCAAATTTTCTACCACGTTGAAGGCTCTCTGGTTCTAACATAAAATGGTTGTGGCCTCCTTGAAGTCTCGAACCCAGCAAGCCATGGAGCTAACACACGACAAGCGTAAGTCTGCGAATTTGCCCTTCTCCTGTGAGCATTGTTTTCTTTTAGCCGTTTCTATACAAAGTTCTTGGAATTGCGATCGCCAAACCAAGGCCCCCCGCTTAGAGGGGGGTTTAAGCTAAAGGTGTTAAGGGACTCAACAAAAAAAATCCTTGGGTTTCCAGGACACCAAATTTACGTACTGTTCCTTCTTTGTAGCTTTCGATATCTCCTCTTCTTAGTCTCGATTTTTGAACTTTGTAGTACCTTGGGGCTTAGTCAAAGTCACTTTTTGGTCACTTTGCCATTTACCCTCACTTCCATAGATAATCTCGCCTGATCACATTTCATCTCTATGTTAATGATTCCCAGATTTAATCCCCATTCTACTTCTCTTATGAGCTTCAAAATGCCCTTATCAAACTTGTCGATTTAAAAATCTAATAAGCAGGGTCTGGGGTAGTGGCTCAGTGGTAGAGCGCTCGCCTTGCCCGTCTGCGGCCTGGGTTCAATCCTCTGCACCACGTAAAAATAAAGGCATTGTGTACAAATAAAATATTTTTTTTTAAATCTCATAAGCATCTTAAACTTCACATATCTGAAACAAACTCTATCTTCCCACCTAGATCCTTTTTCATTTACACATTTTCTAAGGCCACAGACCCAGGAGTCACCCTTGACTTCTCTCTAATCCTCGTTTCCCAAATTCAACCAATCAGAAATTCATGGATTTTTTTTTTAATTTTTGTTTTTGCTACACTAAGAAGTGAACCCAGGATCTCTACCAATGAACTACTGAAATACATCTCCAGCACTTTGTTTGTTTGTCTTGTTTTTGACACAAGGTCTTGCTAAGTTGCCAAGGAAGGCCTCAAACTCATGATCCTCTTGCTTTGGCCTCCAAGTAGCTGAGATTACAGGTGTGCACCACCATGCACAGCCCCCATACCATGATTTTATATATCTGATATCTACTTCTTCACACAACCCAATCACAAACACCCTATTGCAAGTCACCATGTTCTCCTGCTAGATTTTTATAAAAATACAAACTAGATCAGTGTACCCACCATTCAAAAACTTCCATTGGCAATCCATTGTACTCAGAAGATATCCCAATCATGGCCCTTATGTTCCTAGCCCTTCTTCCTAATCTCTGCTTAAGAATGATATTATAAGTGGTTTTCTCACCATCCTACCTAAAATAACCTTCCTACATCATTTTCTCTTCTTACCTTGTTTTTATTTTCAACAAATTGATGGACAAAGACATGCAGCTCTTTTTTTTTTAATATTTATTTACTTACTTTAGTTGTACACAATGCAATACATTTATGTTTACGTGGTGCTGAGGATCAAACCCGGGCCGCGCACGTGCGAGGCAAGCGCTCCGCCGCTGAGCCACAATCCCAGCCCAAGACATGTAGCTCTTAAACCTTCCTTCAAGAAAAAGATCTTCTTTCTTCTCTTCAGAAGAGAGGAATGGGACTGACTGGCTTCCCCCAGCCAATAACTCCTTCAAGACCCACCTCAGCTTTCAAGTACAAGTGATGATCTTATCTGGGTGACCTCAGTCAATGGTTGAGCCATGCTCACCATTTATAATGAGCATTATTTGCTAAGGAGTACTTCAATAAATTGGTAGAAATATTGTTGGGTTTAGCATCATGACTGACCTGACCCAATTCCCATTTTTTTTTTCCTTTTTCTTTCACAAATTTACTACCCAATATTTTCAATGCAACTTCCTCTTTAGTGTCTACTTTTTAGAGAACCCAAGCAACATAGCAAATTATATCATGTTTTTTTTTTAATTGTTTTAATTAAGGAAGTGACTTTGTCTATCTTTTTAATCATTGTACTAACACATCCCCAGTATTAGTCAATTTCATGTTACTGTAATAAAATACCTGAGATAATTAACTTAATGATGGAAAAGTTTTATTTTATCTTGAAGTTTGAGTTCCAATATTCCCTTCAAGGGCAAGTCCCTAATGACCTAAATTTCTTCTAGTAAGCTGACCTTTTAAAGAGTCCACCGTCTCTCAATAGTGTCACAACCTGGCAAACAAGCCTTCAATACATGGGCCTTTGGGGGACACTGGTCCAAGCACAGCGACCCCCACCCCTCAAAAATAACTAGGATAGAATAGATTCTCAATGCAAAATGACTTTTAATAAGTAAATTACCTAATCCATAAATAGCATTGCAGCACTATAATTCAAACATGAAAAAGGAAGAAGTAGAAATCCACAATTTCAAGTTTAAATTTATGTTTCTTTTTCTTTAGTCAAATTCTTACAAAATTAGTTAGTTTTATTCACAGAATTGCTAACACAATTTTTAGTCAGCTAATTCATTTCAACTCACACAAAAAAGTTTTAAGTTTGCCAGAGTGCTTAGATTATACATTATAATGCTGTCCATTTCATTAGATACATCATTCATTAAATTGCTGGAATTTTTAAACCAAAAATTTTAGTGTTAAAAGAAACAGCACAGAAAATTTCCTGTAAGCATCTAATTTTTTCAGCAGACAGAGCAAGTTTAGGAATATTTCAGAAATTTTAGGTTAGAAATAGAGAATAAGAGCCGGGTGTGGTGGCGCACGCCTATAATCCCAGCACTTGGGAGGCTGAGGCAGGAAGATCACGAGTTCAAAGCCAGCCTCAGCAATGGTGAGGCACCTAGCAATTCAGTGAGACCCTGTCTCTAATAAAATACAAAAAAGGGCTGGGGATGTGGCCAAGTGGTTGAGTGCCCCTGAGTTCAATCCCCGGTACCACAAAAAAAAAGAAAGGAAAAAAAAAAGAAACTGAGAATAATTAATTTTCTATTATATAAACCCCAGTTGTACTTTGCCAAAAGGCAATGAAATACATGTTAAGTTCTCTCACGTTGGATGGGCCTGGCAGAAAGAGCATAAACTGAAGGGAGAATAAGCTAAAAGTCTTATGTGACCTCTAGAACTGTAGTTGAGTCAAATATACATGATCTCTAGAACTGTTTTTTAAATAGGTATGCAAACTTAGAGGTGTGTCCTCCAGCTCTGTGCACAGAATCTATAGATGCAAAGTGAGGTTGTAAATCAGTGGTACCAAGTTAAAACCACTGTATTTTGGAATATCTGGGCATTAATGCTCAAGTTATTTAATTTTAAAACCAAAAGCCTTTCTCTCAGTTCTAGACTCTCATAATGGGCTTGGAAAGTTGACAATGTAACAAATGCACATTTTATAACACTTTTGGTAATATGCTGAGAAAAGTTGATTTGAAAAGGTGCAATCCAGTGGTACTTTCTACTCCTTGACACATTTAAGTAGGAGCTTCCTGACATGAGGCAGTAGAGCGGGAGTGTGGAGAACCCTTGAGTTATCTACCATAGACTATAAAACCAGTGTCACCAGCATCATTAAATATTGTTTTACAAAAAAACACTCACTTGCTCTAGTACTTCAATTAATTTACTAACCTGTTTAGTCAAACTTCACAAAGATTTATGTTATTTTTTTAGTACAATTTAAAGTGTTAATTAAACATAGGACTTTTTTTGACCCTTTTTTCTTCAGATTACAAGAATAATGCATATACTTATTCTATTAGTTAGGTTAGACTAAACCATAGTAGCACATTCTAGAACTTCTGGAGTTTAACCCATCAGAGTGTATTTAGTCCTCCTGTATCAGTATGGTTCTCTTACCTAAAATAACTCAGGACCAAGTTTCCTTTCATCTATAGCTGTGTCATTCTCACTAGCCTCTATAAGCAGATAGAACTAGAGGAAAGGAATCATGAAAGAGACCTACCCACTCCTATAAAAGCCAAAGAAAAGAATGACACATTTGTTTTTTATTCATATGTTGAGCCACATAACACTTCCACCACAAAGGAGTTAGGAATATATATAGTCTCACTATGTTCCTGATGATAATCCTATTGATACAAAAGGAAAAAATGGATTTTTGAGGAATGTTCATGCTTGCTCCACATTTATACAAAATTGAAACATTATAAAATACGATTTTAAAAATAAATCAATCCTTATGACAATCCCACAAGGATAATCATCATAAAGGGTCTGTTACATATCTCTATGACTCATTGTAGTCATTGTAGTCATGCATTTAAATATATTTTAAGTGAGTCCATAGTGTGCCTAACACTTTTCAACTTTAGAACCAAAAGTTCTTAAGAAGCCTAAAAAGATGTCAAAGAGACTACTCATGGAGTTCATTGCCCCTCCTTCACTTCACACTGGCCACATGATGTTTTCTTCTGTTATTAGGATAGTCTCATTTACTTTGCAGTTTTCTCCACCTGAAACCTTCCAATTTGTTGCAGGAATGGAACCTTCCTATTCTTCAGGTCTCAACAGTCATCTCAGAGAATTCTGTCTTCAACACTGACCTAGGATAGTATCTTCCACTCTTGTGATTCTATCTCATGAGCATATGTAATTATTTTGTAGCAGTTATCACCATCTAAAATTATTTTATTTATTTTTTTTTTTCCATTAGGATGTAACCTCCTAGAAGAAAGGACCTTATCTATCTTGTTCAACATGGTTTTCCAGCATATAGAATGTTGCCTGGTACACAGTAAGTGCTGAATGAATAAATCAATCAATATGTCTAAGGCTATGTGACAACCTGGCTGAGAATTTTTTTTTAATATTTATTTATTTACTTTAGTTGAACACAACGCAATGCATTTATGTTTATGTGGTGCTGAGGATCGAACCCGGACCGCGCACGTGCAAGGCGAGCACTCTGCCGCTGAGCCACAACCCCAGCCCCTGGCTGAGAATTTTGAGGCTTAAATCAACAATGATTTCTTATTTCTTGACTCTGTGGATTAGGAATTCAGAGATTGCTCAATTGAGCTATTCTTCTGCTGTATGTGGTATTGCCTAGTTTCACTCATGCAACTGCAGTCAGTAAGGAATTCATCTAAAGTGGTTTCTCTTGCTCCATGTGGCCTCCAACCATTCAATAATCTAGACTGGGTTTCTTTACATCATGGCTGCTGAGATCCAAGATGGAAGAGTGAAAGCTGTAGTCTGGCATCAGTTATAGTGTGGACATTCTAGAATGTCATTTCCACTCCATTCTGTTGGTCTAAGTAAGTCAAAAGTCTATCCCAGATTCAAGGAGAGAGAAATAAGAGCACATTTCTTGGAGTCTCTGCATGCACAGTGAAGGGACTGAGGAATCATTGGCAGCCATATTTGGAGACCTGTCTCAATAACTGCCTCAATTAGGATTCAATTAGTGAATCACTAATAGTTAACATAATAGTTGTAGAATAAGTTATAGAATAGTTAAAGAATAGGATGATGATTCTGTAAGAATTAGATCTGAAAACAATGTTGAAAGAAACTCAAAAGTTACAATCTGAAAATGGAAGTTAGATGGTCAGTGGAATCATCACCATTAGTGTGAGAAGCCAGGTAGATCCAGCTACCAAAGCAGAACCACAAAAGGGGAGCAGGCTGGAAAATCTGTGGAGAGCTGTTGTGGATTCAAATCATAGTAGTGGTAGACCTGGGGTTAGGGCCAAGAATTTTGAAGAGGAGTTAGAGACTGAAGCAAAGCAAAGCTGGAACCCACTAGAACCTGTGTACTCTTTGTTGAAGTTTGAAGCTGATGTTGGTCAGCAAGACCAGGATTCTAAACAAAGAGCTGGACATGTGGTGGAGGAGCAGGAAAACAAGCAAGAGTCCAACAGCAATCTCTATAACCACCCCCAGGTAACCATGACAATTTTCATAAGATTAACTTACTGCTTGATTCTACCTTCCAAATCATGTGAATTCTTCTTTTGACCAATTCTAACCAGAAACCATATATGAAAGAAATTGGGAAAACTTAAGTATATTGACATTGCAAATATCACAAAAAAGTACTTACTTTTTTATTGATGTACAACATGAGCATATACTGTGTAAGTTGTATATCTTTCAAAATCTATACACATAGCTCTTCCTTGTTTTTTAATTTAAAATATTTAGGATGCCCTAGGCATCAACTTTCATCTGATCTCTCTACATGAATTCTTGCTTCCTAATTCCACCCCAACTACTGTCCAAGTCCTTACCACCTCAAAACCTAGCATGACAACTTTCTAAAATAAAAAACAGAAATTGTTTCATTCTTCCTCAAAACTTTCATATGGGTTCCCATTACACTTAGAAAAAAATCCAAATCCTTTACCCCAATTTACAAGGGACACTCCATGATCCATGGTCTGGCCTTTTTCTTCCAATTTTACTGTTATCTAATCACTCCTCACTCTTGTCCTTCGCTCTTCAGCAACATTGATCTTCTTTGTATCTTCAGATAAAACACACTCAAATTTTCACTTCAGTGATGAGGCCTCTGATTTTCGCACACCAAGCTTTGCCTGGTTCTTTCAATGTCAATTTAGCACCTCCGCAGAGAGGATGATTTCAAAGTAAGCACGTGGTCTCTTGTAAAAGGAGCTTTTTATATATATATATATATATATATATATATATATCCCTTGATATTATGCACTGTTTGCTTAATTGTTTATTTGTTTCCTTCCCCTAATGAAAGTTCTATAAAAGTAGAGACATTTTAACCACCGTTCACATCTTAAAAAACAGAGCCTTAGTGAGAATTTGTTGAATATATACATAGACATATTATCCCTTTTTACCAAAAAGAGATAAAACTTGAAGAAAATCTAATTCAAAGCATTTCTAGGGGGAAAAAAAATTAAAGATGAGTAATTACTTTCCCCTAAATGTTGTATCCCTTCTTTAATTGCTTCTAAACAAATTTTTCAGTGAATTAATGCTACTGAATTGCTAATTAAACACTAATTGGAAACAAACAACAAAACATTAGGTAGGATCCCTAACATCAAGATGACTTAGGTAGGCTTGGGTTGTGGCTCAGAAGTAAAGTACTTGCATGTGTGAGGCATTGGGTTTGATTCTCAGCACTACATATAAATAAACAAACAAAATAAAGATCCATCAACAACTAATTTTTAAAAATGAAAAAAAAAAAAAGATGACTTAGGTGAGGAGAGGACTGTACACATGAAAAGCTAAGTCACTACAGGCAGCAAATGGTAGATGTTAGAATGATTGACACAAATAAAATTAAGGAGAACTATAGTGAGATTCAAATGCATTGTTATTGTTTTTTAATAATTTTTAATGTGTACAACTCACATACAACTGTTTGTATACAAAGTATATTCGTACAATTCAGGTCTTCAATCATGCATTTAGGAAAATGATATCCATCTCATTCAACCACCTTTTCTTTTTTTTTTTTCTTTTCTCCCCCTCCCTCCCCCCTTGCTCCCCCCCTTACCCTCCCTTTCCTTTGACCATTCTAGTGTTCCTCTAGTCTTCCTATGTACCCCCCCATCCAACAATACTATGAACTAGCCTCCTTATATCAGAGAAAACATTTGGTACTTGGATTTTTGAGACTAACTTCACTTAGCATTATGTCTTCCAACTTCATCCATTTACCTGCAAATGCCATTAATTTGTTTTCTTTTATTGCTGAGTAAAATTCCATTGTGCGTATATACCACATTTTCTTAATCCACTCATTTACTGAGGGACATCTAGGTTGGTTCCACAACCTAGCTATTGTGAATTGCGCAGCTACAAACATTGAGATAGCTGTGTCACTGTAATATGCTGTTTTTAAGTCCTTTGGGAATAGACCCAGGAGTGGGATGGCTGGGTCATAGGGTGGTTCCATTCCCAGTTTTCCAAGAAATCTCCATACTGCTTTCCATAACTGTTGCACCATTTTGCAGTCCCACCAGCAATGTATGAGTGTGCCTTTTTCCCCACATCCTCTCCAACATTTATTGTTTCTTGTGTTCTTGATGGCTGCCATTCTGACTGGAGTGAAGTGAAATCTTAGAGTAGTTTTGATTTGCATTTCTCTAATTGCCAGCGATGTTGAACATTTTTTCATGTGTTTGTTAATTAATCGTGTATCTTCTTCTGAGAGGTGTCTTCTCAATTCCTTAGCCCATTTATTGATTGGGTTATTTGTTTTTTTGGTGTAAAGTTTTTTGAGTTCTTTATATATTCTAGAAATTAGTGCTCTGTCTGATGTGCATGTACTAAATATTTGTTCCTAATTAGTTGGCTCTCTATTCACCTCACTGATTGTTTCTTTTGCTGAGAAGAAGCTTTTTAGTTTAAATCTATCCCATTCATTAATTCTTGGTAGTAATTCTTGCGCTACAGGATTCTTATTAAGGAACTTGGGCCTAATCTGACATGTTGGAAATTGGAGCTTACTTTTTCTTCTATTAGGCATATTGTCTCTGGTCTAATTCCTAGGTCCTTGATCCAGTTTGAATTGAGTTTTGTGCATGGTGAGAGATAAGGATTTAATTTCAATTTGTTGCATATGGATTTCCAGTTTTCCCAACACCATTTGTTGAAGAGGCTATCCTTTCTCCACTGTACATTTTTGGCACCTTTGTCTAATATAAGATAGCTGAAATTATATGTATTAGTCTCTGTGTCCTCAATTCTGTACCATTGGTCCACCAGTCTGTTTTGGTGCCAATACCATGCTGTTTTTGTTACTATTGCTCTATAGTATAATTTAAGGTCCGGTATGGTGATGCCCCCTGCTTCACTTTTCTTGCTCAGGATTACTTTGGCTATTCTGGGTCTCTTATTTTCCCAGATGAATTTCATGACTGCTATTTCTATTTCTTTGAAGAATGACATTGGGATTTTGATTGGAATTGTATTAAATCTGTATAATGCTTTTGGTAGTATGGACATTTTGACAATATTAATTCTACCTATCCAAGAGCAAGGTAGGTCTTTCCATCTTCTGAGTTCATCTATGATTTCTTTCTTTAGTGTTCTATAATTTTCATTATAGAGGTCTTTCACCTCTTTCGTTAGGTTGATTCCCAGGTATTTTATTTTTTTTGATGCTATTGTAAATGGGGTAGTTTTCATCATTTCCCTTTCAGAGTCTTTGTTGCTGATGTACAAAAATGCCTTTGACTTATGTGTATTGATTTTGTATCCTGCAACTTTGCCAAATTCATTTACTAGTTGTAAAAGTTTTCTGGTAGAGTTTTTTGGGTCTTCTAGGTAGATTATCATGTCATCAGCAAATAGTGCTAATTTGAGCTCTTCTTTTCCTATCTTGATCCCTTTAATTTCTTTCGTCTGTCTAATTGCCCTGGCCAGAGTTTCCAGTACTATGTTAAATAGCAGTGGTGAAAGGGGGCATCCCTGTCTTGTTCCAGTTTTTAGAGGGAATGCTTTCAATTTTTCTCCATTTAAGATAATGTTAGCTCGGGGCCTTGCATAAATAGCTTTTATAATGTTGAGATATGTTCCTGATATTCCTAGTTTTTCCAGTGTTTTGAACATAAAGGGGTGTTGTATTTTGTCAAATGCTTTTTCTGTGTCTATTGAGATGATCATATGATTTTTGTCTTTAAGTCTATTGATGTGGTGTATTATGTTTATTGATTTCCGAATGTTGAACCAGCCTTGCATCCCTGGGATAAACCCCACTTGATCATGGTGCACTATCTTTTTGATATGTTTTTGTATCCAATTTGCCGGGATTTTGTTGAGGATTTTTGCATCTATGTTCATTAAAGATATGGGCCTGAAGTTTTCTTTTTTGGATGTGTCTTTGCCTGGCTTTGGAATTAATGTGATATTGGCCTCATAGAAAGAGTCTGGAAGAGCTCCCTCTTTTTCTATTTCTTGAAATAGTTTGAAGAGCATTGGTATTAGTTCTTCTTTGAAAGTCTTATAGAACTCAGCTGTAAACCCATCAGGTCCTGGACTTTTCCTTGTTGGTAGCTTTTTGATGGCGTCTTCTATCTCTTTGCTTATAATCGGTCTATTTAAGTTGTGTATAGCCTCCATTTCAATTTTAGGCATATCATACGACTCAAGAAATCTGTCAATGCTTTCAATATTTTCTGTTTTATTAGAATATAAGCTTTCAAAGTAATTTCTAATTATCTTCTGTATATCTGAGGTGTTTGTTGTGATATTCCCTTTTTCAATCACGAATGTTACTAATTTGAGTTTTTTCTCTTCTTCTTTTTCTTAGCATTGCTAAGGGTCTGTCAATTTTGTTTATTTTTTCAAAGAACCAACTTTTAGTTTTGTCAATTCTTTGAATGGTTTCCTTAGTCTCAATTTCATTAATTTCTGCTCTGATTTTAATTATTTCCTGTCTTCTACTGTTCTTGGTGTTGGTCTGTTCTTCTTTTTCTAGTGCTTTGAGGTGTGATGTTAAGTCATTTATTTGTTGGTTTTTTTTTCCTCTTAAGGAATGAACTCAGTGCAATGATTTTTCCTCTTACTACTGCCTTCATAGTGTCCCAGAGATTTCTATACGTTGTATCTTTGTTCTCATTTACCTCTAGGAATTTTTTAATCTCTTCTTTGATGTCTTCTTCAACCCCTTGTTCATTCAGTAGCATGTTGTTTAGCTTCCAGTTGTTTAAGTAGTTTTTCTTAATCCTTGTTTTGTCATTGATTTCCAATTTCATCCCTTTATGGTCTGATAGAATGCAGGGTAGTATCTCTATTTTTTTATATTTGCTGAGAGTTTCCTTATGACCTAATATATGGTCTATTTTGGAGAAGGAGCCATGTGCTGCTGAGAAAAAAGTGTATTCTTTTACTGAGGGATGAAATATTCTATATATGTCCGTTAGGTCTAAATTGTTAATTGTTTTAAATAAGCTTAAAGTTTCTTTGTTTAGCTTTTGTTTGGATGATCTATCCCTTGGTGAGAGAGATGTGTTGAAGTCCCCTAGAATAACTGTGTTGCGGTCTATTTTACTCTTGAACCTGAGAAGAGTTTGTTTGATGAAGGTGGGTGCTCCATTATTTGGGGCATATAGATTTATGATTGTTATATCCTGTTGATGAATGGTTCCCTTAAGTGGTAAGAAATATCCATCTTTGTCCCTCTTGATTAGTTTTGGTTTGAAGTCTACCTTATTTGATATGAGAATGGAAACCCCTGCTTGTTTCCGCCGGCCATGTGAGTGATAAGACTTTTCCCAGCCTTTCGCTTTCAGTCTGTTGATGTCTTTTTCTATGAGGTGTATTTATTGGAGACAGCAAATTGTTGGGTCATTTCTTTTAATCCATTCTGATAATCTGTGTCTTTTGATTGGTGAGTTTAGGCCATGAACATTCAGGGTTATTATTGAGATGTGATTTTTATTCCCATCCATTTTTATTTGAATTATGGTCTTTAGCTTGATTTGGTTTCTCTTCTGGTTGGTATTTCCCTTAGTTTAATATCTCCCTTTATAGATTTTCATTGTTATCTTTCTCTTCTTCTTCATGAAAAATGTTGCCCAGGATGTTCAAAAGTGCTGGCTTTCGAGTTGTGAAATCTTTTAACTTTTGCTTGTCATGGAAGGTTTTTATTTCATCTTCGAATCTAAAGCTCAATTTTGCTGGATATAAGATTCTTGGTTGACATCCCTTTTCTTTCAGAGCTTGAAATATGCTATTCCAGGATCTTCTTGCTTTTAAGGTCTGGGTTGAAAAATCTGAACATAGTCTGATTGGTTTCCCCCTATATGTGATCTGCTTTCTTTCTCTTGTGGCTTTTAGTATTCTCTCCTTGCTCAGAATATTAGGCATTTTCATTATAATGTGTCTTGGTGTGGATCTGTTGAGATTTTGTTTGTTTGGTGTTCAGTATGCCTCTTGAACTTGGTTTTCCCATTCATTCCTCAAGTTTAGAAAATTTTCTATAATTATTTCATTAAATAAATTACTCATTCCTTAGGCTTGAAACTCTGCCCCTTCCTCTACGCCAATCACTCTTAAGTTTGGTCTTTTTATGCTGTCCCATAATTCTTGTATGTTATGTTCTTGATTTCCAACGAGTTTTGCTGTATAGTCTAAATTCTTCTCTAGGACATATATTTTGTCTTCATTGTCTAAGGTTCTTTCTTCCAAGTGGTCTACTCTGTTGGAGATGCTTTCAATTTAACTTTTATTTTGGTTTATTGCTTCTTTCATTTCTGGAATTTCTATTTCGTTTCTCTTTAGAGCCTCTATTTCCCTATTGAAGTAATCTTTTATTTCCTGTATTTGTTTTTGGAGTTCTTTGTCAAAATCATCTTTTGCCTCCTGTACTTGCTCCCTCATCTCATTTTTGAGTTCATTCTTAAGTTCCCAAAACATTTGGCATATGTAATTTCTAAATTCCATCTCTGGCATTTGACCAACTGTGTTTGCCGTGAAATCTACTGATGAGGAATCTTGATTTGTTTGTGTCATTTTCTTCCCTTGTTTTTTCATGATGCTTGTGTGTCTTTTCTTCTTGCACTGTGGGACCTTGACTGTTTCGATTTTACCTTAATGCCTTATGTAGTTCCTGTAGTACAATGCTATCAGATCCCCTTATAATTCCTTTACACTTTAAAACCTAACACTTTCTATTCAGAAAATTCAATTTTGATCACAATGTACAGATTTTGTTAACCCAGATATTATTTCCAATTTACTCTGTACGCTTCTGATGGGGTTTTATAGCTTCAAGTATTGGATACAGAGGTATAATGTTTAAGAAGAAGGAAGTGTCTTGAATTGTTCTTTCTTGGAAAGTATGAAAGGAGAGTTCTATTGAAGCGGTTTATTGGAAGTGGTTTAGTATCAGTAGAAGAGAGAAGAAGGAGAATGGAGTAGACAATTAGGTGGAAAGACCAATTTATATATAAAGTAAGATGGAAAAGAAAAAAATGATAAAAGAGTAGAAATTGGTGTAAGAGAGAGGAGAGAGATAATCAAGAAAATAGAGAGTAAACTATATATAACACCACTTTGCTATCCAGTTCAATTGCGCCGGTTCTAGAAATCCCAAGTTCTGCGTAAAGCTTGTTTTTGCCTCTGTTTAGTATGCACTGGCAGGGTGCAAATATGAAAGATGAAGGAGGAAGAAGAGATGCCAAAGTGAGAAGGAAGAAAACAAGGAATGAGAAAAGGAGCAGAAGCAAACAATCAAAACACACTGACAATCAATGCAAAAAAAAGCAAAACAAAACAAAGCCAAAAGAAGAAAAAGAACAACAAACAAAACCCCCGAAAACCAATAAAACAAGCAAACCAACCAAAAAAAAAAAAAAAAAAAAGTCAAACCCCAAGTCTCAAACAAAACGGGCCCTGGGAAGCCCCCTCTCTTTTCCCTTTCCAGTTTAAGCCAACTGCATCGGACCTCGTCCAGATAGTCTGCGACCCTGTCAGTGGAGTCAAGTCTGCACCCTAGGCCAGTGGCCGATAGTCTGCGACCCTGTCAGTGGAGTCAAGTCTGCACCCTAGGCCAGTGGCCGAATGGCTCAGGGGGAAGATTGGCTCAGGGCGGTTGTGTGTCAACAGGTGAATGGCACCGGCAAGGGGACCCTCCAGAAGGCACCCTTTCCCCACGCCCACCCACAGTTGTAGCTTCTTATGGCCGCTGCGCTGGCCTCAGACACGCCCTCCCCTGCTGGTTACCCGAGTCTCACCCAGGTGTGCGCTGCCTCCAGAGCGCTGGGGCTCCCTGGATGTCTGCAGCTATTGTCTCCTCTGTCTTTTCCCCTTTGTCTGGGTCAGCCACTGCACTTCTCAAAGATGGCGGTGTTCTCCTCTCATTCAACAGCAGCTCCACAGACCCTTGTGTCAGTCCAGAGCGTGCGGGATCGGCTTGGCAAGCAGTGTGAAAGAGCTCCACGTGGACACCACCCACGCCTCTAGGCCTCTTTTTATTCCTCCTCGCCAATGGGTTACAAAGCCGCTGGGTGGATCGTCTCCTTGCTGAGATGGTATTGGCCCCTGCGCCTACAGCACAAACAGCTCTGCTTTGGACTGCGACTCTGCCCCTGCTTGTTGTGGTCCGGAGAACCTTGTATTTCGCTGTCCAGAGGTGCAGGAATGTCTCGGCTCCCTTTCAGTTGCAATAGAACCACGAGCAACACGCTCAAACTTCCCACTCCGCGTCCTTCAGCAACTGCGTCCAGAGAGCACCTCCCTCCTGTCAGCCATCTTCCCAGGATCAAATGCATTGTTTTACAGATAATTATTGAGAACATTTTCCCCTTCATGTTGAAGTACAATTGCAATTTTTAAAGATTTTGACCCTAACTTCATCTATGACCTGGTCTAAGAAATATTTGAGAACCCTAAAAAATCTATGTTAGCCAATTCAAAAACAATAAAGACAAAAAAATATAAATGATATTCTCCAAGAAAAAAAAATGCAACAGAGGGGGAAAGCTGGTGTGTAAAGGAGAAATAGACACATTCAGTTGTTATAATATACACATTTGGGGATTATTTGAAAACCAGATACATGTTCTATAGATGTAATTTTTAAATAATGAATTTATTGCATGTTTCTACTTGTAGAAATTTCTACCACCAGTGTCATTTTAAAAAATAAAATAACATAAAATGTTTCCCCTAGTGTAACTCTCTGCAGTCATGACTTCAGAGTCTACATAACGCCACTCAAATACAGTGATATGATTTTTTTAAATAAAGCTCAGTGTGAATGGGATTAACAAATTCATTTATTCCTGTTAGAAAGATCTGAGGTAATATAAGGTCATCAAATGTCTAGAGAAAATAAAAGATGCTCTACTGGGGAAAAGGTCACAGAAAAAGAAAATGTAAAAACGATAAATGTTACCTACTTTTGAAAATAACCAGCCTGAACATCCACCAATAGAAAAGTTCTTTAATTATTCTTAAAAGAAATGGCAGGGAGGGCAAGTTTAAATAGAGTCTATCAGCAAAAGACAACAATCCTCGGTTCTCATAAGAAAAAACTCAGCAAGATGTAGACTTGAAGTCATTCTGTATGGCCGTATCACCATGGTAACCTCCAGCTCAGGCTACATTATATCTGCAGAGCAGTAAGAACATTCCTTCAAAAAGAAAAGAATGCATGTAGGTCACACTTGGAGCAGGGTACATGATGCCTGAGAAGAAAAGATTCATTTATAGGGATGTAGAAGATGAATGTTGTAGGCAAGAAACATTGGGACAATAAAACCTTTTAGAGTTTCTCATTATAAGGAAGCATGCAAAATTTTAACCTCAGCTACTGAAATTAGGAGTATTCTTTAAATGGCAAGAAGGACAAACTATAAAATAAAAAATGGTTGAAACTTTTACTGGCTACATAATCCAGAAAGTTATTTTCTCCACCTAAAAAACAAGGTGGAAGAAATATCATTTGTCCTCTTCTGGAAGTACAAAATACTTTTATAGAAGCCATGTACATCCACCCCTGAGCATTACAATAGAAAGACATCAGTGCAATACATTCGTACACAAGGAAACCTGCACCTCATTCATTAACAATACATGTATGTTTGAGAAATAAGCATGGAAAATGAACTAGAATAATTATGACATCAAACACTTGCATAATGCTTATTATTTGATTGATGCTTTATAGGTATTTGCTTTCTTAATCCATCCATCAACACCAAAGAATAGATACCATTATTTTCCCTATTTTATAGAAGAAGAAACTAAAACACAAATAGACTTAGAAATTTCCCCAAGGACACATAGCCAATATATGTCAGATCCAGATTTCAACCTGGAAGAGCTTGGCTCCAGCGTCTAAGTTCTTTTCAGCTATGTTGAGGCAAGACTATATAAACAACACATATTCATTCATTTTACTTTATGTACAAACAACTAAATGCCTCATATTTGCTGTTGTGTGAATTACCTGTTCTTGTGGGCCATGAAGTCAAGAGTAGCATGATTATGGCTCAGGGTTCTTATGAGGCTACAGTTATCTGAATGCTTGACTGAGACTGAAAACTCTGCTTCCAAAATGGTTCACTTCTGGCTGTTGGCTGGAGGCCTCAGTTCCTTGTTCCTTGGACTTCTGAATATAGCTGTTTGTGTGTCTTTACAAAATGGCAGCTGTCTTCTCCGAGCATGAGAGCTTCTCCCAAAAGCAAGACCAAGTCAGTGGCCAAAACATTACATTTACCATCATGTTAGACATATTCTGTTGGTCACACAGAATGCCATGTATTTATAAATACCACATACAAAGGCATGAATACCAGAAGGAGAGGATCACAGGGAACCATCTGGAGACCAACTCTCACAGCTGTAATTTTAATTTCTCTGATTAGTGCAAAGCAGGGCTGGGATCAGGGCAGGGCAATCAATTAAGGCGCAAAAAGGTACTCATTCTTGGTGCCAACTTGCATGAACTTGATTGGCCCAGAGAATGAGTGCCTCTTTTTATTTTGTGTACTAGTTATCTTAGTTTATTTACCCTATTCCCAACCCTGGTACAGAGGATAAACATTTTTCCATGTTTTATTTTACTTTTTTTTTTTTTTTTTATTACCAGATCAGTCATTACTTATCTCTTAAAATCTTTGTCTTCTAATTTTTGTTAGTTTTCTTTAAAATTTAAATATATTAAGCCTACATTCTTGTCATAATCTTTAATACTGCATTCTGTTTTTAACAGACTTATTTAATATTCATGTATCAGTAACCTGTCTTATGGGTCTAGAATAGAAACCATTTTTAAATAGTGTTCTTAACCTGGTTCTCACAGGTTCTGTTCTATGAATATCCTAATATTGTGATATTTGAGTTATATCTATTCCAATTTTTCTGGGGTAATGCCAAAAAAAGGTTTTTTTTTAATTTTTTATTTTTGTTTGTAGATAAACATAATACCTTTACCTTATTTATTTCTTTATATGTGGTGCCGAAGATCAAACCCAGTGCCTCACACATACTAGGCAAGTGCTCTCCCACTGAGCTACAGCCACAAAAGTTTTTAAAAGCTACTTCTTCATGGTGAATTACACCATCATATGCAGACGCTGGGGTATTTGCTCTCATTTGTGCTATACAATTCATCATTTTTCAATGCAAGAATACTTCTTTAATTACTAATTACTGCTTGGCAATATGAGAACTAGAATTCACTTTAAATTTAACTTTATTTAATTAAACTCTGTGAGAAAAAAAGATTTATATAAAAATATTTAAGATGATTTAAAATTTACATTTAGCCAGTCACAGTGACGCATGCGTATAATCCCAGCAGCTCGGGAAGCTGAGGCAGGAGGATCTGAGTCCAAAGCCAGCCTCAGCAAAAGCGAGGTGCTAAGCAACTCAGTGAGACCAAGTCTCTAAATAAAATATGAAATACAACTTGGGGATGTGGCTCAATAGTTGAGTGATCCTGAGTCCAATCCCTAGTACCCCCCCCCCAATTTTATATTTATCATATAATCAATACTACAAAATAAAGCAATGTCAAAAGAAAGAATGCATCCCTGTTCTAACATATCAGCTTCCTTTTTTTAAATGCATTTTCTCTTAGTCATGTCTTAGTTGCACACAATAAATCACACTAGATATATACTTGTTTTTCTCTTATATCCTAAACATCTCTCTATGTACTAAGCACAAACTATATAATCCTTATAGTCATCATTTCACATCTTTTTTTAAAAAAAAATTTAACTCATAAATTCAATCATACATAAATATAAGGAAATAGGTAAAATAAGCCTTCTGAACACATTATGCAACTTCAACAATTATCAATCACCTTGGGATCAATCTTAAATCAGAAACTCTTTTGCTGGGACATATTTCATCTCTCCAAACCTAATGAACTTATGCACTTAAATCATTAACTTGCAATGTAGATTTTTAAGCTTTTCACATCTCCATAAGAGACTTTCCCTACATTCCTGGTTCATCATGAGGTAGCCCATATCACCATGAAAAGATATCTTACATGGTCCATAGCTGACAACAGAGGTAAGAATAAGTTATACATCTCTTAAGTTGCCCAAGATATGAGAATATGTTATTAATTTCTACATTATTATATATATTTTTTAACTGAATGTGGAAAGAATATTAGAAACAATTAAAAATCATCCCAAGTTAATTTAAAAATAGCAAAGCCTCAAGACTAATCACTTAATGGTGAGTTGTTTATCCTTTTCAATTGCTTTAATCATTGTAAAAATGCAATTTTTAAAGAAAATAAATAATGGTTTGAAAAATGATAAATCTGGGGGAAAAAAGAAAAAACCAAAATGTATTTTTGTTATCTGAGACCTGGGGAGAAGAGCGATTGACCGCTGAGTTCAATTAAGTTTCAGAGAAGAAAGTCAAAATTAGCAAATCCTTAACAAGTCACTCTGGCAGGAAATTAATTTTTGATTAAATAACATGATTATAGAGTGAAAAGGTTTAATTCATAGAGAGATACTGGATGGCTTCCAAATATGTTACTTATTTCTAAGAATTAAAGAATTACTTAAAATAGCCTAAAATGATATTTTAAAAAGCATAAAAATGACTTAAAATTTGGCAGCAACTAGTTATCTATGGTTAATACTTAAATATTATGCTGGATTTGGCAATGTATTCATTCTAGTGATTTTTTAAAACTTTTGTTTCAAATATGTCAAAATTCTTCCATTGCTGATTCGAACACCCACACATTCCTAAAATAGGTAATTATGAAGCCCAGACTTCAGAGAGACCTGGAGCAGTAAGGAAAGGAATATGCTGGAAAGGAGCTCAAGCATCACCATCCCACTCTAATGACAAGTACAAAACCTCAATAAACAGGAAACATCAGCCACCCTTCTTAGATTCTAGATCTGTCAGAGAAATGAAATCACAGGGCAAACCACTCCCCCAAAACTGGAAAGATAGACAGGTAGATACCAAGAAACTCCAGAAGAAACCTCTATGGGAATGGGTACCAGGGTAGGAAACCCTGGGCTGTAATTGACAAACTGCTGGAGGTTCTTTGTGAATAAGTACAGAGTTAGGAACTCTGAAAGGACTCCCTTTGTGAATTTTACCTCTAGGAACTCACAGGTCCTCACAGGAAATAAGTATCAGGAAAAAATACTCTCATGTTCCCAGCAGGGGTAGTAGAAAAGTCGCCATTTTGAACTACACCAGAGCACTCGCTTCTTCTGCGTAAGGTCTGTCCTCACAAGATGCTATTTGATCAGAACCTTACATTTTGGGGTTCTAGCAAAACCTTACCTACCCGACTCTAATCAGTCTGTCTTCCACAGAGAAAGGAAAATAAGCCAAACCCAGGTCATTCTATCCATCCTGTCTCGTCTAAGCAGGAGACAAATCTAAAAGCAAACACTGGTGAATTTCACAAGTTAGGGGTATGTGCTTAACAAAAGATTGAGATTTAATCATAGGACTGTATAATACTCCCCCCCCCCCACACACACACACACATCATACCATCCTCCTGTTACCACCCACTGGGACGTCCAGTTGGAGTCCAGGTTCTCAGTGTCCTGAACAAAGAATTGATTGAGTAAGACATGCAGGAATGACACAAAGATTTATTGAAGGTGAAAATAACAGTGCATAAAGTAGAACAAGTACACTCCACAAAGCAGAGAGGAGCAGGGAGGTTCCAGTCCCCAATGTCAAGGGATTATTTTTTTATATGCTGAATTGTGAGGTGTTCCCCTCCCTGCACAGACCTGATTAAAGACCCTGCCTCAGTTTTTCCTGTTGGTCACTTTTTGATACCAAATTAGAATACTGTCCATTTTGCCTCAATTGGTTACTTTATTTTTGCCTAATTAGAATACTGAACCCACGGAGGGAGTTGTCATGGGCAATGAGCCCTTAGTGGCGGGAGTTGCCATGGTAATGTTACTAATGATATACAAGGAAATGATGACTCCTCTCTTGTCTTGTACTTCAGCCATTTTTCTAACACCCTGCCTTTACCATCTTGATATCCCTAAACTCCTACCTAATACTACTACTAATGGCCTACTTACTGGTATCTGTTTTACACAATAATGGACCCAGGGACCAAGGTGGCGTTATGGTGATGCTGGCCAGAATCTGACAGTAGAGCTGTGTGTCTCTGTGAGCCTCTGGCACTAGAGCTGTTCCAGAGGCTCTGTCCACAGACAGTCCTGGAAATGGGAGCTGTAAGGATCTGCCTAGTATTAGATTTAATCAGCTGAACACCAAGTTCCAGGTAAGTCTTGGACTTACCTACCTGCCCTATCCCCAGTGAATGAGATCCTGCACCACACTATGCTGCCTGAGTTTGGGGTAGTGTTGCTGAAAGCACAGCCTTGGACTTCTGGGCTAAAACTAAGCTGAGTCAAACCTGAATCTCAGAGCCATAAGGACCTGCGCAGTCTCAGTGGTGTACTGAGGCCCATTCCACAACTAGCAATGATCCAGGTTGACACAAAAGTCTGTCCTTGTGGGGCACAAATCTCTTCCTAATGGCAGAGCAGTTCTAGACACTGTCTATAGGCACTGGCCTGGCAATAGCTGAGTTACTCGAGGTTGGGAAATGGACAGTGGAGACAGTCACTTGGCCACCAAGGCTGATGGTAAACTGGGTAATACCTGAGTCTCACAACAAAAGGGACAGTCTTTTGTGTACACAGTTTCAAGTGGAGTCCTGGAAATGATGGTGGCTGAAACTCCAGTTTATCACGACAACACACAGATCTCTGTCTATTGCCGGGGCAGGTCTAGAGATTCCATCTGTGAGCCCTGACATGCATCTGGGACCCTTATTTTGTACCCAATATTGGGTCCCACCATGGCAGGCCTGGCACTAGTCCCATGCTAGCTTTCACGTTCTAATCTCCAGCATGTAGAGTCTGGCTCCAGGCTCTACCGCAAGGTTGGAGGGGTAGGTGTGGTTGCAATCAGCCACCTGACCTGACCTAAGGCAGTTTTAGCATCTCTGGTATTGGCCCTGGGTTAGGGGATGTGGGGCTTTTCCTAGCACTGGTTTCACCATGGCAGTCCTGGCACTGCATTTCAAGTCTCAGACCTGGACTTAATTCTATCTCCCTCTCTCAAGTGAGAGGCCTCTCTCCACATTGGGCTGCTTAGAGTTAGGTTGGGGGCAAGGTTGACACAGGCAACTTTCCTTCCTCCCTTCTTCAATACACCTTCTTCTTTTTTTTTTACTTTTTTCTTTTTTATAGGTTGTTTTTAGTTATATATAACAGTAGGATCCATTTTGACATAATTATACAAGCATGGACTATATCTTATTCTAATTCAGACCCCAGTACCTCTCCCTCCCCTTTTCTTTCCCCTCTCCCTGCTCTCTTCTCTCTATTTCTTTCTTTTCTTTTTTTCATACTGTTAGAAATACCGAGGTGCCACAAGAAATCAATATGTGCTCCAAAGTGCAAGGTGGGCAAGGGAAAATTTTACCAGAAGGGCAAGCTCCCCTACCTGGCTAGCAAGTATACCTGGGTGCGCATTCAGCCTGCTTTTATCCCTAACATAGCACTCCCCCTTTCCCTGATAGGAAGAGCTTAGGGTTAACTTTACACAATTAGCTAATTTTAAAATTGAGGCTGGCAAAGGGAAGGGCTGTAGTTAAAAATGGCTACAATTAGATCTTCACATCCCAGTTAAAGCTAAATACTATATTCTGAAGGACCATCAAACTTTCTATTTCTCACAATACAATAAGCAGATATTATGGTCTCTCACCTGATTTCCTTTGCTCTTGTGAAGGTTTGGTGTGTGAATATCTGTTCAACTTGGAGTGTCTGTGAGGGGACGACCCCAGAGTCCCTGACTACGCCGCCATCTTGCTCCAACCTCCAGAGAGGGGGGAAGAAAAAAAAAACTAACAGAACAGAATATCCAGGAAATGTGGGACAACTCCATATGGCATAATAATGCATAATGAAAGTGTCTGAAAGAGGGAAAGGAACAGAAGAGATATTTGAAATAATAACTTTTACTGGGTGAGATCTGAGGAGGTCCCCAGAAGGAAAGAGGACTTCAACTCAGGCTTGGCAGTTTCTGAACTTAAACCACAGAAAGGAATTTCAGAAAGCATCAAGAGATACAGGCAGAGATTTATTAAGGCAGGCAAGGTGTTTGAGCTAGTTGTGCCATTAACATAGACCAAACACATTTGTATCTTTTTACAATGTCAGATTTGTTGATTAACAATAAATTCACAAGCTATACCACTTTCATCCGTGACAGTTCACCAAATACTCCTGGGTCACCTGATAGTCACAAGCTGGGCAATCACAAATTCTTTTATTCCAATCTTAATTTCTATTATCTATAATACTCAAGTCACATTTTACACACACACACACACACACACACACACACACATTATAGAAAGGCTACGAAAGGGTTCAGGCAACCACGGGGCTTCAGGAGGCTGAATAGGGAGCATAGCCAAAGAGCAGACAAGAATGCAAAAAATCACTGTAGATAATCAGATAAGATTAGAAACCAGCAAAAAACAACAACAACAAAAAAAAAAAAACTTATTCAGGGCTTCAGGGCACAGGTGTGTCAAAGCACAGGAGCTTATTCCAAGCTGAGGTCCAGACAAATGTCAGTTTCGGAGTATCATGTCATGTTGGGGTGTTCTTCCTTTTATGAGCCTCATGTGAGGAGGCTGCTTCTTTCAGTGGACTGGTATGTTTGATAAGATCATGGGCCTGGTTTTTCTGATAGGAGTTTGATATGCCCATGCATCTAAAATGCTTCCGATTTATTCAATAAGTTCACAGGTGGTTATTTTTATTAGCATGACTGATTTATTTATCAGTTTGTGCCTCACGGGTTGTACTAGGCAAATGGTGGATTTTACTTGTACAAACAAGGTGTAGAATCATTCTCCACCTCAGCACTTAAACTGAAAATGGAGGAGTTTATGGCAACCTACTGCTTTATAAAATAGTAATACAGGTTCAGGCATGGTCTGAGGTTACTGTTCTACACGTTGTGCAGTAATTCAGAACAGGGCATAGCCTGCTCTCCGCACAAGGAGATTTATTCAGGATAGCAAGCTATAAAGCAGGATATGCATTTAAAGGGAGAGCAAGCATGGACACTGGAGTGAAACAAGTTTTGGGCTCCTCAGTCTTCTTAAAGAAAATGTTGTAAATGGTGATCATGAGGGGTACATGGGGTGGCATCAGCCTAATGAACTCAATGTTTCTGACTACAGAGTGGAGAGTGGGTCATGATGGTTTGATTCTTCTTAGAGTTTTCAGGTTGACATTGTCTGGTTAATAAATAGCACTCAGACTGTGCCCATAGCATGGATCTCTAACAATCTCACTCTGTAGGTTTTTTCTTTTTAATCTGTCTAAAAAGTACACTGTGTAAACTAACAGTACATAGTCATTAATGAACTAGACTTACAGTACTCAAAGATTTATTGGATATTTTAAGAATTCAGGCCTGGAGGAAAACTGGCCTAGGGAGTGAAGGTAAAGGTGTGGTCATGGAGCTTTTAGATTTGAAGTTGTAGACCTGCTTTCCTTCCCTGTTTGTTTCCTTTCTACCTGACCTTATTTATTCAATATTACTTAAATAATGACAGATATTTCTCCAAATTAATGTCAGATACCAAACCATGGATCCAGAAAGCTCATAGAACATCAAGTAGGATAAATGCCCAAAACACTATGCATAGGCATATCATATTCAAATTTCAAAAATAAAGAAAAAAGAAAGAAGAAAAACACCATATATAGAAAAGCAAAGTTAAAAATTACATAAACAGGCTAGGTTTTGGCTAATTGGTACAACATATGCTAAGCATGCACAAGGCCCCCAATCTAACCCCTCAGCACTAAAAATATGAAAAGAAGATATAAAAAAGAAGAATAAATTTGGAACTTAATAATAGAGCACATTCTTAGTATGCACAAGACCCTGAGTTCAGTCCCAACACCTCCCCCCCACCAAATTTTATATGATTTTTCCTCATAAACCACACACACACACAAAGAGAGTAAAATATTTAAAGTACCAAGGGTATCAAAACATGAACCTAGAAGTCTTTACCCTTAAAAATTATCTTTCACAGTGAAAAAATGTTTTAATTTCTCAAAATTTGAAGAAATTTGTTACTAGTAGAACTTCCTTGAATAAAAATTTTAAAAGCTTCAGAGAAAAGAAAAATGATATAGGTTAGAAGCTCAAATATACATAAAGAAAAGAAGAGCATCAGAGAAGGAATGAAACAAAGGTAAACTAAATTTTTTTCTCATTATAAATCAGTATACCAATAATGGTTTTTAAAATTATAATAGCAACAATTTGTTTGAATTTCTATGCTTATGTTTATATGTATATTTATGCTTATGTGTGCATATATATGTATATATATATGTGTATACATATATATAAATAGAGAAAGAATTAAAATAGTGATTTTAGGAATAGGGGAGAATTAGGATTGTTTGGTTATTATAAAATGTGAAGGGTTTTGGTTTCAAATTGATTTTTTTAGAAGATCCACAATATTGATAAGCCTCTATGCAGGTTAATAAAAAAGAGAAAGCTCACAAATAACTAATAACAGAATTAAAAGAGAGAACATCACTACAGAGCCCATGGACTTAAAAAGAATATTGAAATAATACTGTGAACATCTCTATACCCCCAAATTTGATAACCTAAATGAAATGGAACAATTCTTTGGAAGATACAATCTGCCAAAACTCACAAAAGAAATAGTAATAGAAAGCCTGAAAAAGACTATATAAAAGAAATTTCATAAAAACAAGTTTCCAAAACAGAAAACACCTGGCCCAGATGGATTCACTAGTGAATTGCACCAAGCATTTAATAAAGAAATTATTTTATTTTTTGTTATAATCTCTTACCAGAAGATAGCAAGAGTGAATGTCTCAACTCATTCTGTGAAGCTATTTATTAATCCTATCCCCAAACCCTACAAACATTAAGGGAACAGAAAATAATAGACCAATATGAAAACGTTATAAACAAAAGAATCAGCACAGCAAATCCATCAAGGGGTGAAAACAATCATACAGCATGACCTAGTGGGATTTATCCCATGTATTCAAGGCTGGTTCCAGGAAAAAATCTGAAAATGAATTAATCAAATCACTAAGCTAAAGAAAAAAGCCACATAATCATAAATATATAGAGAAAAAGCATTTGACAAAATCCAATTACCGTACATAATAAACACAATTAGCAAACTATTAGCAAACTAGGGATAGAGAGAACTTCCTCAATTGACAGAGAATATCTACAAAAGACCGACCTACAACTACCATCATACATAATGGTGTGAAATATAAAATTTTTCCAAGACAAATTATGAAAAAGGCAAGGATTTATCCTCTCACCACTATTTTCAACATTGTGCTGGAACTCTAGCTAATATAAGAAAATAACAAAAGGAAATTAAAAGTATACATATTATGAGGAAGAAATAAAACTATCTTTGCTTGCAAATGACCAGATTCTATTTAGAAACTCCCAAAGAATCAACATCAGCAAAAACGAAGAAAAAAAAAAAAAAAAAAAAAAAAAAGCAAGATTTCAGGATTCAATACTCAGGATTCAATTCAATATACCATCAATGAACAGGTGGAGTTTGAAATTAAAAACACAATGGTGTTACATTAACACATCTAAAACTGAAATACTTACATACAAATCTAACAAAATATGTTCAAAACTTATATGAAGACAACTATAAAACTCACATGAGAGATATAAGAGAAGAATCAAATAAATGGAAAGGTATTGTATGATCATGGATAGGAAGACTCAAGTCATCCAAAGAGTTAGTAAAATCTCAATTCAAATTCCCCACATTATTTTAGGACCTCAACAAACTGATTCTAAATTTTATATGGGAAGGTAAAAGGCCTAGAATACTTACCTAAACAATATTGAAGAATAAAGATGGAAAATTGACATTAAAACTTCAAGACCCACTACAGAGCTACAGTAATAGAGAATGTGATTTTGCTGAAATAATACACAAATAGATCAAAATAACAAAATATAGAGCCCAGAAATGAACCCAAAGACATAATCCATGAAGGAAATAATTCATAAACAGGACTTGTTTAAAAGCAAGATCTACTCTGTAAAAAGCAATGAGAGAATAATGATAAAATGAGCCAGAGGGGGAAAAAAAGATGGTAGAATGAGATGGATATCATTACCCTAAGTGCATGTAAGAAGTCACGAATGGTGTGAATATACTTTGCATACAACCAGAGATATGTAAAAATGTGCTCTATATGTGTAATATGAAATGTAATGCATTCTGCTGTCATTTATAACATCTTAGAATAAAAAATTTTTTAAAAATGAGCCAGAGATGGGAAGAAAATACTTGAAAAAGACACAACTGATAGAAGACTATTAACCAAAACACCCAATTACTCTTAAAGCTTAATGGGGAAAGAAAAAAAAAAAAAAAAAAAACAGAAAATGGACAAAAGACCTGGACAGGCACCTCACCAAAAAGGACAAAAGTGGCAAGCAAACAGGTGAACAGATGCTAAACATCTTAAGTCATTAAATATTTGCTAATTAAAACAATGAAATACCACTACATACCCAATAGAACAACCCAAATCCAAAATACTGATACCACCAAATGCTGAAAAAACTATGGAGAAAAAGAAATTCTCATTCATTCTTGGTGGGAATATAAAATAGTATTGTCACTTTGGAAGGACCCTGGGGGTTCTTCCAAAACTAAATATACTCTCACTATATAATCTAGCAATAATACTCCTCGGTATTTACCCAAATGAAAACTTATGCCCACACACAAATTTACTTGCAAATATTTACAACAGCCTTATTTATAATTACTAATGTATAGAAGCAAACAAATCATCAGATAAATGGATAAATAATTTATAGTACAGCTAAAAAATGGAATATTATTCATCCCTGAAAATAAACAAGCTATCAACCTATAAAGAAACATGGAGAATATTTAAATGCATGTTACTAAGTGAAGGAAAACCTGAGAGGACTAGATACCATATGATTCCAACTTTATGACATTCTAGAAAAGGCAAAATAATGGAAACAGTAAAATGTCAGTGGTGGTCAGAAGTTATGGTTGAAACATAGAGCACAGAAGATTGTTGGACAATGAAATTATGTTGTGCAACACAACGCTGGATACATTTACATTGGTCCCAATCTTTGAAATGCACATCAAGTGAGCCCTAGTATAAACTGAACTTTGGATGATAATGATACATCAACACAAGTTTATTAACTGTAACCTTTGCACCATTCCACTGGTGATGTTGATAGTGGAGGCAATTATGAGTGTCAGGGTTGGGGTTTATTGGAACTCCATAATTTATGAATTTTGCTGTGAATCTAAAATTTTCCCATAAAATAAAATTCATTAACTTTTAAAATAAAGAATACTGGACTAATTGTCAAAGGTTTTAGTTACTATTTTCAATTCATTCTCTAAGTGTTTACTTCTTGGGGTCTCAAAATATCTGTTTAAAATTATAGAATGAACTATGTCAAAATATGATGACTAAAAGTGAAAACAAGAATGTGCTCCAATATACATACAATGAAAATGTATGATGAAAATTTAAATGGCAATTACATGTAAGCTTCTATTTCAACAGATTTTTTTAAAAAAAAATCTTCGTAGTGGCAAAAGTCTTATGTGTCTGAGTATAATTGATATTCAGACAAGTGGAAAAAGAAGTGTATGCAACTGTATCACAAAGTTACTATATGATATCACCCAAATGGGATTTATTCCAAAAACTAAAACTAAAGATACATACTGAGCATAGCATAAGCCATTCTAGAATACCTTCCTAATTATTAAATCTGTATTGAAACCTCTTTGTATGCATTTGATTGTAAATGCAATTAATAGTTCCCATTTAGAATGCAATGCTCAATAATGAGCCCAATTATTGAACTTTTGAGGAATGATACTGGTAGGCATAGATTATTTGCTACATAGAACAAGGCATAATGCATTACATATTCTGTGTAGGAATACTCAAGAAATACTCTAGATTGATGATTTTCCAAACGTGGTCCTTGCTTCAGCAATCTGGGAAATTCTAATATTTCCATATTCTTAGATCCAACTCCATGCCTCATTAATAAGAAATTCTGGGAGTAAAGTCAAATAATCTATTTTTTAAAGCTCTTCAGCTAATTCTGGGGTATGCTAAACTTTGAAAAGTTGTGCTGTAAATATTTTTTGTCAAAACACATTTAATACAGGTTAGATGCTTACAGTGTCATTAAGAAGGCTGCAAGAGCAAGCTCAGAACAGGGTTTCCAAAAATAAAGAACAGAATAGAACTGACTTTGCAAGGAGTTACCATTTCCAGGTCCACTACTAGAGTAACTCATTTCAACAGCGTGTGCTATGACTACAGCAATGTCAGGATACGGAAATTAGGCCACCATTACTGTCCACTTGTATGTGCATCTCAACACTAAACACTGAAGAATAAAACCTGAAAAGCAGCAGCAGACAAACCTCATATGTTCCTGACTGCTTCTCACACAATAAAAAAAAAAGGGGGGGACACAAATACTGATCCTGTCTCACAAATCTTGGATCATTGAATTTTTTGGTAGATCACAGTATACAACTAGAAACACAGATGCAAGACAATTAATGGCACTACCTATTGGCACCCAATGGACAAACTGGCTAAATCATCACTTAAAACACAATCCATTGTGTTTTGAAATTCATAGCTAGAATCATCTTTGGTTCTATAACTATCTTCAAGCATAATTAAAGAAATACTAAGGAAACAACAATTTAGAAGCAATTATATGTTAAAGCAATCATTACCAACTTGTTATGTGTCATTGTCTGTCACGAGCCATCTATGGGCTATGTGTGTGGACTGTTGCACATAGTAGCCAAATGAAAGTATAGGTCTGGCATTCCGAACTCACTGAACCTCCCCATCAAGCTCTGCCTAAGATCCCACAAGGCACCTGAGATGGGTGTGACCTGCCAAGATGACAATCAATCTGCTGACCACAAGAAATCACAGAGCAAGGCTCCACCCTTGAATCCTTATCCCTGCCTTTGATGTCCCCCATTATAAAATAAACCAAATGCAGGCTAGAACTCTCTTTCCAACTTGGAAGCTTGACCCTTGAGGTCAAAGAGCCATCCTCCCCTGCTTTCTGGATACTACTTTCTGTGTTGTATAATTTTCACCACCACCTTCTTAGCTTAATGTTGCAACCAGCCTGTTCAAACCCAGTTTGTCTCATCTGCACGGGTCGCAATCAAGAATTGTCATCATTTATGAATTTATATGCTCTTATATTTATTGATTAAACTGATCAAATGAAATGAAAGAGAGAGAGAAATCAAATCCGTATTGTATAATATAGCACTTTACTCTTTATATACTACAATAGAGAGAAGCAAGAATATAATGAGTTAATTTTGGGGGTAGCAAGTACTGAACTCAGGGGCACTCAACCACTGAGCCACATCCCCAGCCCTATTTTGTATTTTATTTAGCACCTTGCGATGGCTAAGGCTGGCTTTGAACTCAAGATCCTCCTGCCTCAGCCTCCCAAGCTGCTGGGATTACAGGCATGGGCCACCATACCCAGCATAATGTGTTAATTATCAAATAAAGAAACTGAGTTCCAAAATTGTAAACTCTCACATGACCATGTGGCTAATAAATGAGAAAAAAAAATGTATGTCTTTCAACTTCTCAGTCAATGTTTATTCCAACACACTTAAATGTTCTTGGTTATGTGTTTTCTAAAAATCCTTATAACAGCAACAAAACATGACAGAAGCAAATGGGTACTGTGCTTAAGGCAAGAAAATAGTGTGAGTGCAGAGCAACAGGAATACGGAGCAGTTGCCCAGGGAGAGATTTTTAAGTAACCATCATATCCAAAAATAAACATTGTACATCTAATGCAATTCCATGTACATGTACATATTAGTCAAAACATGCTTGCCTATGCTGAGATAACAAACAACCTTGAAATCCCACTGACTTAGACAATGAAGGTTTATTTCTTGCTCCACTGAGGGATGGATGGGGGCCTTAATTCACCTCATCTTCATTCAGGAACTCAGGCTTATGAAGCAGCCATTAACTGTAACATTGCTGATCATGAAAGCAGAGGGAAAGCACACCCTAGAGAACCACTTACTGAGATTTAAATGATACACACCACTACTACTCACACCTCATTGACCAGAGTAAATCACATGGCCTCACCCAATTACAATGGAGCTAAGAAGTACAATCCTATCATATGCTTGTAAGGTAGAAAGAAAAACAGAGATACTTGGTGAGTACTGTTACTGACGATTACAACAGTGTCAAAGTCAAATTAGTAAATAAAATGTTTAATTAAAAACTTGGAATTATAGGTCAGAAACACCCAATTAGGGTATATTAAAAAATGTTGATAGAACCTCATATCTGTGAGTAACCATTTTCCATAATAGATATGGAGAAACAGAAGTCAATTTACAAGGAAAAAAGTGATACAGATATTCTGAAAAAAATATGCAAGTTCTAACATCTTTCTTGATCTTGACTCCAGTCAAGGAAGTCCCTGCTGCCCTTGATGTCACTAGATAACTCAATATCTGTTGTTAAATTTTCAATTTTTCTTAAACTAGATTAAGTAAATTTCTATGGTTTGCAATCAACAGAGTTTTAATTGGGGCAATGACACTAATACATTTTTAATATCTATCAAGTGAAAAAAGATAATTAGGTTCTCACATAGTATATTAAAGTAGTTCCTATCAAAATTAGTGAGCTTTATTTTATTTTCCCTGTATATAATGTAGTAGCACAGAAAAGTATTTCAAATTTGAAATTACTTTTCACAATTTTAGAGAAAGGGAAATAACAGTGATAGAAAATTGTGTATTTTTTCAAGGTTAAAAAGTTGAGTGAGATTAATCTAAATGAACACCAATGAAGATAAGTTGCTATTTTTCTGTTTTGTTTTGTTTTGTTTTATGCCAAAGCAGAAACAAACAAATGAAATCATAAGATACTAGTTTTAAAAGATGAGAAAATCCTAATTGAGCAACTCTCATGTAGAATGTAAAATACTAAAATAAAACTTATATCAGAGGACAAACTATTAAAATGTATAATGATATTCAAAAAACTGAAAGATAGAAAGCTTAAAGAAGTTTCCAAAACAATTAAGCAAAAATAAAATGTTCAAATTCATAATGAAATTCATATTATTGGGCTGGGGATATAGCTCAATTGGTAGAGTGCTTACCTCACATGCACAAGACCCTGGGTTCAATTCTCAGCACCACACACACACACACAACAACAACAAAAAATTTATATTATGTCCAACAGAGAAAATGGAATGTAAAAGGAAAAAAATGTTCTAAATCCTTAACATAATTCTTGCAGGAACATTTCATGCTAACTCTGTATGTCTCTGAATAAATCTGTAATGTTTCTATAAATACTCAACTGGCAAAATAACAATTGTAGGAAATAACCCCTTTTTTGTTAACTTGATATACAAGAAAATCTTTTGGTTCACTATGTGGAAAAATTAGACAAGCATGGAATAAAGCATTAGATAGGCCAAACTGTCTGTTTGGTTTGAACATTTCTCAAAAGAGGAAATAATTTGACCAGAACTGCCAAAAATATGCCAATCCATTCAGTGCATGCCTGAATAAACATTAGACAATATTTATATATACTGATTAAAGATAAGATTTTGTTATAGATTACAAGATTCCATTCAAAAAAATTTTCTGTTAGTAGAAGGTCCAGTAATGCCATCAAACATAAAACAAACACTGAAATCCACTTTTAGAAAATGTAACATGAAAATAGTATGATATTACTCACAAAAGGTTAAATTTAATGATCTAAAGTAAAACATGTGGCTTCCCATATGATTAAACTTTAACAATTTGACTCCCTACATAATCTCATAGTTTTCTGCTACAAGACATACTTCTTCAAACACAGGATTTTCAAATATTTTTCTTCTCTATTTATATAGGGTGTAAAATGGTGACTATCTTATTATTTCTGTTTTCCAGTCTCAAGTAGATTCAAAACTATGAACAACCCATACACATTAGCAAAGTGGGAGCCAATGTTGAGTGGTTCTGTACACTGAGTTAGTATTGATTTATTTTAAAAACAGTTGAGTATCTACTGGGTACCAGACATTATTTTAAGTGCTCAAGAATTCAGCTGGGAACATGATAGGAAAAGTCTTTGCTTTAGTAAATATAGTTAACTAGTGAGAAAATATTTTTAAACAAGGAAATAATTGATAGGACTGCTACAAATAACAATTAAGTTAGGAATTATGGCAGAAATATAATGGCCCTTGTCAGGGCTCAAATTGAGTATTCCAGCAACCTCTTTTAGCCTCACTTAATAAATTCAACATTACAAATTTTATTTATATATAAACCCTTTTAGCATGTGCACAGTCATTACTTTTCCACACAATACCATAGTTAAACCATATACATATGTATATATACATATATATATGCATATATATATGAAACCACATATATGGTTTTATATATATAAACATTTATATATATGGTTTTATATATTATATATGTGTGTTTATACACATATGCATATATATGTAAATGTATATGTACATATGTAAATAAAAGCATATATATTTACATATATATAAACATTAGCCTGTTTTGCCTCAAAATGCAGATACAGAAGCTTACTTTACTTACCTCCATATTTATTGGTGCTAAAAATTGAACCCAAAGTCTCATGAATGCTAATCAAACATGACTCTACCATTGAAGCTATATCCCTAACTTCAAGCAGCTTTTTAAATATCCATTTTATAGATGGAGAAAATGAGCCTCAGGGACATTAAACATAGCTTGGACTTGAACCTAAGTTGATTTAAGAAAATTCTTTTAATTAATTGATATATCAGGCACATAATAGATATTTTATTTGCATTTCTCTGATTGCTAAAGATGTTGAAAATTTTTTCCTTTGTTTTTGGCCATTTCTATTTCTTCTTCTGAGAAATGTCTCTTAGTTCATTTGCCCATTTATTGATTGAAATTTCATCTCACTCTGGTTAGAACAACAATCACCATGAATACAAATAATAATAAAATGCTGGCAAGGATGCAGGGGGAGAGGAACATTTATACATTTTTGGTGGAACTGCAAATTAGTACAACCATCATGGAAATCAGTGTGGAGATTACACAAAAACCTAGGAATGAAACTACCATATACCCCTGCTGTCTCACCCCTCAGTATTTATTCAAAAGAAATAAATCAGCACACTGTAATGATACATGCATACAGACATTATAGCAGTGCAGTTCATAATAGCCAAATCATGAAGCCAGCCTATATGTCTGTTAACAGATGAATGGATGAAGAAAATGTGGTGCATACATACACAGTGTAAAGAACAAAATTATGTCATCTATTGGTAAATGGATGGATCTGGAGAACACCATGCTAAAAGAAATAAACCAGATGAATAAAGTCATGGATCATATGTTTTCTCTTACATGAAGTAGATAGAGAGGAAAAAAAGGATTTCTTGGAAAAAGAAAGGAGACCAGTAGAGTAGAAGAAGGGGAGAAGTAGAAGTGATAATGAAGGAAAGGGCTGGTACTAGGAAATGGAATTGACCAAAATATGTCCTCTGCACGTATGAAAATATTGCAATGAATTCACTTTTGTGCAGAACTATAATGCACCAGTAAAAAATAGATATTATAAAAATAAATATGGCCCCATTCTGCTTGAAAGTATTTTATCAAGTATGGTTCATTATTCTTAATCCCAGAGTACCAGCATGATTGGGTCTTCTAAAAATAGCAGGGCAAAAATAAACAAACAAACAAATGCTAACACTTGGAAGACACCACAAGAGCCTATAAATGAGTGAGATGCTTAGTGTCTGCCATTCCTCTTAGTGATGGGGTAATTCCTTTACCTCCAGAAGCCATCAGAGTTGGGTACAAAATATTTAGGAGAACTGGTTGAAATCACATTTAAATTACATCCTCCTCTTTTATGTTATTTAAGGTGAAGAAAGAACCAAAGAGTAAGACCAAGAGAATATCATCAGGGACTTCCTGGTTTTCCCCATGTGTGACTGTATGATCGCATCTGAAGACTGAGGAGTGTGTTTCCTACAGCCCCAGTGGGCATTGCCAGAGTTGTACTCAGCTTCATGTGCAAGATAGGGGAAGTGGCTCTTCACCTGTTTAAATGGGATCTGATGAAAGTAGCTTCTTGGGATCACTGATGTGGTGCTAAATGGCTTTTTGAGAGTTGAACTTAGCTAATTGAGAGACAATCCAATAGATTTCCCTAGAGATGCACCAGATAGATTCTCAAAGTGAAGGGTTGTTGAATTCCTAGAGGTGTCATCTTTTGGATGAGATTCAAAATGGAAGTGTTCACGTTAGTGCTAAAATGCCTAATGCTAACTAATGTCCACAGCAGGACAGAACAAATAGGAAATTTAGGAAATTGCCCTCATGTATTCCTCCAATAATATCAGTAATGATTGAATATCATGTTCTTCCTTGTTTAAATGATTTTATGTTTATTAATAAGTAGAAATGCACCTTTTTAAAAATATATTTACCTTTAACATATACTATACTACAGGGAGAACTCTTATATGTCACTAGACAAAGATTACAAATTGCATGAAATAGCATTAAATTATTAGACTTAAAATATTAAAAGGGGAATTGTCATTTCTATTGCCTGTTTCTACCCTCCTTCCAGAGTTATCTAATGAGTATAGCCTGTTACCTTGAAGACTATACTTCTATATAGCTTTCTGCACATGGGAATGTGGTCAATCAAGGTTCAAGTACATGAGAACAAAACCCCAGGAATCCCTGTGACAGTTACATTCACAAGTCTCTCCATTCCTTCTATCCAATTCTGGCACAGGCCAGACTCTCATCTGGAGCCTATTGTGTTCAAAGGAAACAGCAAAGAAGTGCTATTAAGCCAGTACATAGAGGAGATTGGTTCTTCAGATGGCTCTAATACAAGGCCCCTGTGTAAGCACTTCTCCCGTATTCACTAATAAGGTGCATCCAGGTTTAAAATCTAGCTCACTGGTTAAGACAAGAAGGAAAAAAAAGGAAGAGGAGAGAGATAAAGAAAGAAAGGGGACAATGAATGGTGATATTTGTCACATCAATCAATTGATTAGCAGATACAGAAAGATGGAGGCTCCAAAAAAGCATGATAGTGTCAAACTTACAAATCAGATTTAAAAAATTAAGTTAGGAAAAGATGATAATAACTTTTGACTTAATTAACATGACTTTGATAAATCATACAATGTGTAATATGCTAAAACTGACAAAAATCACAGGACTACAAGGGACTCCAAATATACATTAGCTTCCATTCCTTGCCTTCAGGAAGGTGATTTTCTACACTGCCCAATACAATGGTTCTCTCATCTTTTTTAGAAAATCTCTAGAAACAAATGGTTCATATTCTCTTGAACAGATTGGCATATAAATTTCATCAGAGTAAACCAATGAAAGTGATGATTAATCACTGTGCCATTTGAAACAACTTTTCTTAGCTTCCCAATAAATCATTTATAAGGCATATTTCTATTTCCTTTTCATTTATCATGGTAAGAAAATTAAAAATACTGTATAAAATTTAAAGTCCATTTTCTTTGTGAAAATATTGGAAAACACTAGAAACAATGAAGGAAAAATAGACCATTTATGAATCTACCAACCAACATCCCAACATAAGATGTTCTTTACAATCTTTATGTAATTCCTCTAAGATGTTATTAATTCACACATTTTAGTCAAAATTAGTACTATTTACTCACAGCATGTGTGTATGAATATATGTATATGTATATATGTATATATAAATATATGTATGCATATATTATACATACATAGAAACAAAATTTCCATCATCCTTTCTTAATTTAACATTACAGCATGAATATTTCTATAGATTTTCAACATCAATCAAACTAAGATCTTTTAATAACACCATAACAATGTAATACATTGTAACAGGTTGAAGAGTGGCCTCCCCAAAATGAAAATGTGAATGTAACCTTATTTTGGAAAAGAGTCTTTTAAAATGTAATTAGACCTCTCAAAACGAGTTTACTCTGTATTAGAGTAGACCCCAAATACAACCAGTATCCATATGATCATATAGAAGAAAAGACACAGAGAGGTAATTTGAAGATTAAGTTATAGATTGTGGTTATGGCTTCTGAATTGTCAGCAGCCACCCGGAATTAGGAGGCCTGGAACTAATTCTCCTTCAGAGTCTCCAGAAGAAATTATCTCTGCCAACATCTTCATTTCAGACTGCTGGCTTCACAGTTCTGGAGTTTCTAAAATTTCTGTATGTTAAACTACCCACATTGCTACAATGGTCCTAGGAAATTTATACACATGGGGATGAATCACCATATGTTTAATCACTTCCAGACAAAGAAGAATGTTTCTTATTTTTTTCTTTAGCTATTATAAATAAGTTCAGGATGAACATCTTTGACATTCAGTCATTCAACCTATATTTTTTATATGCTCTACATGCTAGATGCTTTTCCAGATAATTGGGGCAATAAGAAACCATGGAATAAGACAAAGGTTTAAGTCTGCTGAGCTTATATTCCAACAAGGGGAGACATAATCACTGTACATGATAAATACATAAATTGTATTAAGATATAGTATGTGCTACGAAATAAAGATAAAGAGCAAACTTGGGGAGTATGGATTGGAAGGGTGGTATATGCAATTTAAGTAGGTTGGTTAGGGAAGGTTTTGTTGAATAGTTGATATTTGAGTGTAGATCAACAACAAGGTGGTAGAGAGTAAGGAGTGAGTCACATCGTTATTTGAAGAAAAGTCTCTAAAAAAAGGGAAAATGCAAAATGTCAATGAATGTGTTCTGGGACAAATTCTCAAAAACATAATGACCAGGTTAAAGTGTGTGAATAATTTTAAACATCTTGATAAATATCTTTCAGCATCCTGAAAGATTGCACAAGATTAAACATTCATTGAAAATGCATATCAGTTATCACTTACCTGGTTTTCAACTATTTATTATCATTATTTTTGCCCACTAAATTGAAAGGCAAAACCAAAACCTTCAATTGTCCATGTACACAATTTCTGGTGAGAATGCATCCTTTTTTTCATGTATTTAATAATCATTTGTATCTTTCTTTTAACAAGTGCCTATACTTTGAAATGTACATGTTTTATTGCCAAATATTGAATTGAGAGGGTTTATTCTATGAATCAAGGAAGCTTATTCTGTGATCTGTTGTTTAAATAGCTTGTATAAGTGTTTCCTTTTCAGTCTGGAAGTTGTATGTTAAGTTTAATTATATTTATTTTGATATGCAGAAATGTTTTAAGTTAATATACTAAAATATACTCATCTTTTTCTTTCATTTTGAAGTAGTACTCAAATATTCTTTTACCTCCAGGAAAGCATAAATAATAAAATACTTGTTTTCCTACTTGTTTTATAAGCCTATTTTCAAGTGAGTATATCTCATAAGAACACTCATGTGTTTTTGTGAATTATGACCAGACATTTAAAAGTACTGTAGTTAAATTTGTTTTTGTTAGCAAAGTTCAAAACCCAAGTGCTCATATTGAACAAAAAAATTCTGAAATGGGAACATGACAAATTCAGCAATGATAATTTAAATATATTATTCTAAAATGTACTTTAAAATTTAATTTTGGCTATAATATAAATAGCATATATTTGAGAAATTTTAGATTAAAAATAAATTTATAAATCATTCTTATTGCATTATTGTTCCCTTGTTTAATTTTTGTAATATATTATCCTTTGTAAAAATAAATTAACACATCCTAATTTTCAACATTTACACACACACACACACATACACACACACACACACACACATATACTTGTGCATCAGATAATGTATCTTAACAGCAAACAGAACTAAATCTAAAACAGAAATGAAATGGATATATCAAATTCAGAGTAATGGAGTTACCTTGATAGAGCATTAAATTTAAGACTAAGCTTCCTGGCTTAAAAAATATTTGATACGACAAAATCAGGTCTACCTCTGCTATCACATAACAAGTGGCCCACAGGGCTTTTGTAACCTTTGCTTGATTGAATTACTGCCACTGAGAGGTTCAGTGAAGCGTTTTCTACTTCATAGCAGTCTCCATCATTCTGATATTTATAAATAGCAAAGAGCAGCAGGCTGCAAACAAAAACTTCCACCGAAATAACATAGCTTTTTCAAAGTATCCAAGATTGGCCCATTTATAAGTTCTTATTAAATTATCAACCCCTTCTTAGATTATCATGTTTGCAATGTTTTCTAATTTCTAATTACTATAGTGTAAAGGAACAGGCACTTCAAAATATGTAGTGTTGTTATTCATCCAAGAATTTCATATTTTTACATGCATATTCTCACTTAGAATGTTCATGTGAGCAAACATAAGTGGTTAAATAATATATACACATTTATTAATTATTCTACAATTGGCTTTGAATTTTTCCTGACTTTAATCTCCAAAAATAGATAGGAATCATACTTACTATACTCCATAAACCATTTCAATTTTAGGTTATGTGTATTGTGTGTATAAACTAAATTTTGTCCCCAATTCTCCTCATTCAATAGGCGATTTAGGTTCATCTCTAAATTCTGTGATTTATGGAGGACTTATAAATATTTAGGCAAGTTTTGGTTGTGTACGAATAAACTTTGATCCATAAAAATATCTGAATGAATAAATATTTTGAATTCTTAAATTTATTCCATAAATCAGTAAAAGAATGCATTTGAAAATAAATTTTAATTTCTTATGAGGAAAACAGTGCCTTGTACTCCCTCTGCTGGCTTTATGATGGTAGTTTAAAAGACATAATATTCTAGCATGTAAACAGAAACACTTACAAGCACTTTAAATGTTACATAATTACTCCAATTATAATAAAATTCATGTAAAAATAAGCACTCTCAGTCTTAAAAATACAGTTTGAAGTCATAAGAAGTGAATATTGAAAGGATGTTAATATGAAATTATAGTAATTAACATAGTTTAGGAAGGCAGAGGTAAAGACAAAAAGATTAATGTAAAGAGTAGAGTATCTGAAAGAGCCTTTTAGGAATTGAATAAATTAAAAACAGGACAAATTAATCAATGGAATGTATAGTTTATTAATAATGTATATTAACATAATTGGTTAGATTTCTGGAAGAAACCAAACAATGACCTCTACCTCATACTTTATGCCACAATAAATTGTATATAAAAATTTAAAACTTTAATTTATAAGTTATAAGTCAATATAAACATTACTATAATATTTTGAAGAATTTTATATATTTAGATAGGAGAGTTCTTTTTAAACAAAACAAGAAACTTACAATTCACAAGGGAAAATAATTAGTTAAAGTATTTAACTACACACATATTCTGATAAACAAAGTCAAAGGCAGATGATTGCCGGCAAATATTGCAACAGATATAATAGATAAAGGTATAAATTCCCTTATATATGAATAGCTCATATAAATTGGTAAGAAAAAGAAAAGGAATTCAATAGAAAAATAAGCAAAGACTTATAGGAAATTCATAGAAGAAGAAATCTAAATAATCAATAAGTATGCATAAAGCCACTGTTCCTCCCTAGGAGTCAAGGGAAATGAAAACAAAAATGAAATGCACATTAAGTTTACAAATCATTAATGGAGTAGTTAGCTTAATCTTTGTGCTAATTGGCAAAAAGTAAGAATATAATAACATTCGTTGTAAGCAGCTGCAATATTTTAAAAAATATTTTAGCAATATCTATAAATCAGATATACACACAACTTTGATGAAATAATCCCACCTGAGTGAATCTAGCCAGTAAAAGTAAAAGGACCAACACCCAATAATATTCATGTAGATGAAGAGATAAAAAAAAAGTATTATATGTACACAATGGAATATTATTCAACCAGAAAGAAAAATGAAATCCTGTCATTTGCAGCAAAATCAATGGAACTAGAGAATGTTATGTAAGTGAAATAAGCCATACCTAGAAAGACAGGTAATACATATTCTCTTTCATATGTGAAAGCTAAAAATTTCTGGGGCAATAGTAGAAGAGCAATTACTAGAAATTGGGATGAATGCAGGGATGGTGAATAAAGGGAGGTTGGATTTTATTGTTGTGTATTGTATGGAAATATCACACTGAACCTCATTAGTATGTATAATTAACACATGTTAATAAAAATAAAAAGTAAAAGTAATATACATGTAATGACATTTAATGTAATATATTTGTAGCAGCAAAAACTGGGAAACATTCAAATATCAAAGAATAACCAAGCAAATATATTTTAACATGGTCACTGTATTATATAATTATTAAAAGGAAATATGTAATTAGACATATAGGCATTGATCAGAAACAAATATAAATTGATCATGCTGAAGAATCATTGAGATGAATCATGATGGATCATCAAGTAAAGCAGTAACAACAACACTTCAATTATATAATTTTTCATGTTTGTGTGAACATAAGGTAAGTAGTGAAAAGAAAGTATAGTAACTAACAAGTGGGACAGGAATACAGAGCGGGCAAATTTTAGCTTTTTACATAAACATCTTTGAAAGCTTTTACTTCCTAAAATGAATATCGATGTATCTATAATGTATTATTTCAATAATTTCATTTTAGTAAAGAAAAAAACACATAAAAAGTTAATATGAAATATTTATGTCCATCTCTCTAAGAACATAAAACATGTTCTACACTTTTTTTGGGGGGGCAGGTACTAGGAATTTAGGCCAAGGCACTTTACCACTGAGCTATCTCCTCCTCCCTTTTCATGCTTAGGGCCTCTCTAAGTTGCTGAGGCTGGCCTCAAACTCGCAATCTTCCTGTCTCAGCCTCCCAAGTCACTGGGATTATAGGCATGTGCCACCACGCCCTGCTTTTCTACATATCTTTAGGTCATAGGAATTTTCTTAATTTTTTTTTATCTTTTTCCCATCAAAAAGTAAAAGAAATCTCAACCACCTAGCAGGGGAATCCATGAAATATGGGTGGGAAAAAGGAAGAGGTAGTAGGGGAACTTCCCAGGAGGAAGGACACAGCAAGACCCCAAGCAAGCAAGTACATGGGAAACTCCCCAATCCACCTCATGCTCACAGCTAATTCCAGGTTGGGTAGAGAAAACCTCCCCACTTGGGTTCGTGTGTTTCTTTGGGGCAGGTTGTGATCACAGGTGCCATCACTAAATACTGACTCCCAAAATAGCTTTAAAATAGTTCCAGAAAAGTAGTGTGCTACCTTTGCCTCAGCCTTGGCTTCACATCAGAGTTAACTGAGGAACAAAAACCAAACAGAAGAGTAAAACATGAAAGACACGTGAAAACTGTCTTTCATCTAATCAGATGAAATGGTCTTTCATCTAGTTAAATCCAAATCTTGAAACTGGGGATTGGATCTTCTTTACCAGTGTTTGAAAAAGTTCCCCAGGTAATCCAGAAGCATTGTGTGGGCTGAGAACCACTAATAGTGTAAGCATTCTATCCCTGATTCTGAAACAGTAGCTGGAGTGTTGACTTCAGCCCAAAGGGAAGAAGACAATTACCACACACAGAAGTAAAAAAATTCTTTTTAAACCTGGAGCTCTATAACAATGGCCATGTGTTTTATTTTCACTGTACGTTTTTTAGATATTTATTCATTTATTTTTATCTTTTTTCTTTTTTATTGGTGCATTATAATTACACATAATGGTGGGATTTGTTATAATATATTCATATGTGCACACAATAAAATGGTATAAATTGATCAACTTCATTCCCCAGTACCTCCCCTTTCTTAAAACAGCTTTATTGAGGTATAATTTGTATATCATGCATTAACCCACTTAAACATATAGTTTGAATCAGGCATGGTGGCACACACCTGTAATCCCAATGGTAAGGGAGGCTGAGACAGGAGGATCTCAAGTTCAAAGACAGCCTCAGCAACAGCAAGGTGCTAAGCAACTCAGTGAGACCCTGTCTCTAAATAAAATTCAAAATAGGGCTGGGGATGTGGCTCAGTGGTTGAGTGCCCCTGAGTTCAATTCCCAGTACCAAAAAAATAAATAATAATTTTATTATTATATATATATATGTATATATAGTGATCACAGGTGCCATCACTAAATACTGACTCCTAAAATAGTTTTAAAATAGTTCCAGAAAAGTAGTGTGCTACCTTTCCCTTAGCCTTGGCTTCACATCAGAGTTAACTGAGGAACAGAAGAGTAAAACGTGAAAGATATATATATATATATATATATATATATATATATATATATATATATATGGTTTGATAAGTTTAAATAACTTCATATAGTTGCACAATCATCACTACCACCAAGTTTTAGAATGCTTTTATCATTCCCCAAAACGTCTCCTCATGCATGTTTTTAGTCTATCCTGGCCCCTAATCCAATCTGAAATATCCACTGATTTTGCTTACTGTCTCACAAGTTTGCTTTCCTGGAAACTTGGTTTTGTAATTGTACCATATATACTCATTTGTGTCTTGCTTCTTTTCCTTAACACAATATTTTTTAAAACCACTATGGTATTGCATATGAAAGTGGTCTATTCTTTTTTATTGCTAAGTAGTATTCCACATTTAATTGTTATACAGTTGAAAGGCATTTGGACTTTTTCCAATTTGGGGATATCACAAATAATGCTGTTATAAAATATTCATGTGCAAGTAGTCATGTGGATGTATGATTTCATTGTTTCATTGATACCAAGGAGTAGCTTCACTTAATTTTATGAACAGATTCTGTGAAACTGACAAAATTTCCAAAGTGACTGTACTATTTTACAATCTCACAAGTTGTATGTGGTTGCTAGGAGACATTTTCACGTGTCTTTCATGTTTCTGCACATTTTGCAAGCACAGAAATTAACTGTTCTCTTTTGTTTCATACTACCTTTTAAAAAAGAATGTTTGTACAGTGAATAGACTTCAAAGAGCCAAGAATAGTTTTGTTCACTAAGATAGTAAAGAAAACGTCTTCCTCTGAGAATAAAGTCAGAAAAATTTGTAGCCCATTACAAAAGATTCAGATTCCTCAGGCGTAGGGGCTGATATATATATATATATATATATATATATATATATATATATATATATATAAAATATATATAAAGGCTTAGATGTAAACCCATTCTATCCACAGCATTTACATGGCCCTACTGTAACACCCTGTCAGAATTTGAGCTCAGAAAACTGATGCAAGAACTGACCACTGATATGTTAAGTAAAAAAAAATTTTGTCTCAAAGTCAGGAATCTTATGTTTTCTATCAGCATCCATACAGCATAGAAGGGGTATTCATTAACCTTGAAAGTAAGGTAAAATGTCAAGCTATTTATGGTTCTTGATATAGGTTTCCAATGTCTTCCATCTTCCTCAACTCTTGATATAGTCTATTTTGGATGTTAGCCAGCCTATTAAAAGTGTGGCTTTAATTTTCATTTTCCTAATGACTAAGGACACTGGGCATCTTTTCCAGCACTTTTTTCTATTCATATACCTTCTTTGGTGTATTCAAATAGTTGGTCCTATTTAAAACTGAATTACTTGTTTTCTTATCTGTTAAGTGCTTTTTGTATATTCTGTACTCACATTCTTTATTGGATATATAATTTGCAAGTATTTTATCCCAGTCTAATGGCTCATGTTTCATTCCCTTAATAAAGTCAAATTTGTCAATGTTTTCTTTTTCTTTTATAGATCATGCCTTTGTTGTTATATCTAAATCATCTTTGCCTAAGCCAGGATCATAAACATTCTCATATTTTTGTAGAAGTTTAATATTTTTAGATTGTTCATTTAGGTCTATGTGCTACTTTGTATTTTATACAGAGCAAAATTCTTGTTTTTTTTATGACATATAAATATTCTACTAAAAGCACCATGTATGTGCTCCTCCAATTAAATAAATTGTCAATAATGAAAAACTCGATCAGATCAATAATATATGCACAGATCTATTTATGGACTCAAAGGTATTCCATCCATCTTTAGGTCTATTTTTATGCCACTAGTACAATGTCTTGATTGCTGTAACTTCATAGCAATTTTAAAATCAAATAGCTAAATTCTTTAAATTTTTCCTTCTTTTTTCAAAATAGTTTAGCCATTTTTAGGTCTTTTGCATAATACTCTGTTTTAACAGTTGTGACAAAGGCCAGTTGTAAGGTAGAGTTGAAGTAGGAATTTATCAAAAAGAAAGGTCATAGCCCAGTGGGGTGGAGCTTGCCTGTAATCCCAGCTGCTCAGGAGGCTGAGACAGGAGGATCCTGAGTTCAAAATCCAGCCTCAAGCAATGGTGAAGCGTTAAGCAACTCAGTGAGACCCTGTCTGTAAATAAAATACAAAATAGGGCTGGGGATGTGGCTCAGTGGTTGAGTGCCCCTGAGTTCAATCCCTGGCACCCCCTCCCCCAAAAAAGAAAAGTCATAGAGTGTGTTGGGCATTTGGACTTGGAACGTGTGTTGAGGAATCTGGTTTGCAGAGTCAGCAAGGTATTTTCTATTTGTGGCATCAAGGAGTGGGAATCTGGTGTTACGGTTTCACCATTTGATGATTATTCCTCATTCTCATACTTTTGATTGTTCTAATAAATTAACTAGTACCATTCTGTCTTATTAGCAACTGACAAATTTTTCTTTATGTTTTTTAAAGTGTCTGCCATATACTACATACACAATTTAAGTCAGCGAAAGCATTGTATCAGCTAATCTTTATAGACTTAAATTAATAGTTACAGGCATTGAAGTTTAAGCAGACACTGCTTAGACAGCTTTCAGATTGCAATGGAGAACTCAGCTATGATGTCCAGGAATCATTTCAGCTCAGAAGCAAAAGGCTTCAAGAAAATAGATCCTGAAGAACAGGAATTAGTTACATAGAATCAAATACTTGGATGAGGCTATTTAATTGTGGTTATTCTTTTGGCATACTATTGGTATTATTTCTAGAGATCTATTTTCTGATTGTTTTTGAGGAAAACTTCCCCATTCTTATAAATGTCTTTCTAACCTTCAGTGAAGAGGACTATGCTTCAATAAACTGAAAGGAAATATTTTTTAAATGATATCTGATTCTCACCTCCCAGAATTCAGAAATGATGATTTCACTGAGTCTTGTTACTCTTCATGGTGATGTATTTATTTCATAAGTTCAGTAAGAATTTATCCTTCCTTGTATCAGGGTATATTTAACAAATTGATAATGCAACTAAGATCATAATACAATGTTATAAATGATAAAAAAAAAATCTCTAGAGCTTGCCAATAAGGAGTGCTTCATGTCACCTGTAGAACCTATATTCACAACTCCTCATACCAATTTGGACAGCGACCTATTATATGAATTACAAGGTCCTGCTGCCACAGGGATAAGAAAAATCACTTCCTGTCAGGCCATGGATTTCAGAATATTTGAGGAATTTTGAAGGGAAAACAATTCACCTAAATTAAAGGCCTTGAAATAAATCTTGTATAAAAAGACTTTTGTCTTTGGTTTTTCTGAACAAAAAAAAGCAAAGAGGAATTTAAAAATTCAATCCTATATTTCTTCTAAATTTCCAGACAAAAGTTAATTTCTAACCTTTATTTGCTCAACCCTTAATGTTCTCTGAGATTCATATTAATTAACACTTCTTAGTGTACCTGATATAAATAAACAAGTCCAAACACTGTGAAATCAGCCATTTTTATTAGGAATAATCTTTGAGTCTTACTTATCCTAATACAGGGCAAGTAAAACTAGCTTTTCCAAAGTTTATAAATAGAGTTTTGAGTTTATTAAACGAGAAATAAAAATAAAATCATTGAGAGGTTTGTACCAGATTCTCTTTCTCAAAATCTTTCCAATTTGGGAGTTAAAGGAAGAGCTGCATATCCTTTCAATATCATAAAGGAACATATCAATCAAAGAAATATTTTATTGTCTATAAGAATTAATAAGTCTACTGCCATTTAAATCATCATTTTCTATTAATTAAAGGCCTAAAATGAGTTATTTTACATGTTAAATTTTGTATTTCCTCTAGAAGTTTGTTTCAGTAGATGATATAACCCCAGAAATTATACTTTTATTAGTCTGTAAGGTGTTAACCTTCTTGTATCTAACTGGCAAGCTCTTCCAGTAATGTTTTTTCAATGACAATAAAACTCTTATCCCTTTGATTAAGATTCCTGCTAGTTAGGATGAACACATTTTTACAAGCATTTATTCAACATTTAATAATAATCATATTTTTAACCTTTAGAAAAATATAGTGTCCCTGGCACAAAACTAACAGAATCCTTGCTTTTCACTAATTAGGGAATCATAGAAGTTGATCTGTGGAATTGATAACTGAAATGAATTCATTTTTCATTTAACCAGTCAGTTAAAAGTATTTATTAATACCTCATGCACAAGATCTCTCCTAGACATTATAGGCACAGAGTGGTAAATGCGGCATGCCATTACCCTGCTATACAGGAATTTAATATATTCATGTGAAGAGGGATGAAGCAAACACATACAGAAGATACACATCCATTAGTAATTTTTTAATAAAATAAGGCAAAGAAGAGGGATAAGAGATGTGTTTTGTGGGTGGGGAGAATTGTACCCCTATAATCACTATGCCAGGTGGTCTTCAATAAGAGAATCAAGGCAGCAAGTTATTTACTATCTAGTGGAAGAATGATCTAAATATTGATTCTCCATCAGAACTTCTCCTCTTTTAAACTCAAAGTCAGATGTGATGCTGCACACCCAGCTACTTGGGGGACAAAGGAAGGAGTATCACAAGTTTGAGGCCAACCAGGGCACATTAGTGAGATGGTTTCAAAACAAAAAATAAAAGGAGCTGGGTAGGTAGTTTAGATAGAGAGCACTTACCTAGGCCCTGAGTTCCTCATAGGTTTTTAAAATATAAATAAATAAATAAATTCCTCCAGATTTATTAAATAAGGAAAAAATTTTATGCAGACTCAGACATATGCTCACATGCACACACCTGGTATTATTGTATTATAAATTATAACTATATAACTTAAAAACTATGCATTATTTTTCTAAATAGCAGCAATAACCCATTACATGCTAACTTAAATAATATAATTTATCGATAATAACACTTTCCAAAATGAAAAATGTGTGGTGAGAAAAATGGCAGTATTCACTTTTTGCAACATTTTTTAATGTTAGGCTCAATGAGAGATAATCCAATAGATTAATCTGCATTCAGTCTGTTGGAACATGATGTTTTGGTTGAAGTATATGAAGAAATTCCTGCTTCACTTGGTTGTATAGTTGAGGAAATAATTGTTTTTATAATAGCTTTTATAGATAATCAGTTTAATTTTAATTATTACTGTGTTTAGTAACCACTTTGCAAAATTCCAGGTTACCAAGCTGGCATTCTCCTCAATATCACATTTATTAGTGCCTTAATGAAAGAAGTATCCTCAAATATCTCTCTTTGGAGTCTGATAAGAAGAGGTTGAGCAGATCCATTCCAACATTTCTAATTTTTGACCCTTGGGACTTCTTTCTTTGGAGAATGATACCATCATTCAGGCATTTCCACTTTATAGAATTTGGGTTACTGATGAGTCCAGGTTTCCATCAGCCAACTTCTTGGGTTACTAATCCCTTTTTCACATGCATAAGCCAATGTATTAAGGAATATATTCTGGGTGAATGCATCCATGGCAATGGAATCACCCCAATTACATCTGATATTTCACTCTCCTTGGTCTAACCCTTTCAAATCCACTTCCACACATACTTGTTGATCTCTCACCAACACAGACTGTGAAGCTTTGAAACACTTTGAGGGTACAGGCTGTCTTTTCTTGGTGCAATTCTTGTATTCTTCATTCATTCTAGATCTGAAAGCATTCATAGGCTGATTATGAGGATCAATTATCTGTGAGGCAAATACAGTCATTAAAAGGTTTTTATCAGAAGAAATTTGTCCTTTAGTTTTCTACATGTATTATATTTGAGGAAATTGATGGCCCCAAATGAGGAGAACATCAAATTTCTCAGTCTCATCCATGCTGCTCAAGTGTCCCTGTCTTATGATTTAAAAACTACACTCCTTCCCCAATTATTTTCCATCAGTGAGAGGGACTGTGAGTGTATTTGAATTAAAACTTGGAAACTTCTCAATAAGACACTGGACATCCTCCATGTGGCCCTTGAATTTTGAAAGATTCAAGATCGCTCCTTAAGCTTTCTGATTATCCGTGCATGATATCTTTTATCAATTGCATCTCAACTCTTCTGGCCATCAAAAGAAACCAGGTAATACCAATAATTTATAATCACTTTTTGTCATAGACACTAACTTTCACAATTACTTGAGTTCTCAACACCTTGACCTGCTTATATGCTTTATTCCATGCTAACACCTGTGATCACTTGAGTACTAATACTGCCATTTCATGTCATGAATTGTCTATATCCCATTTCTTCTCAGCACTTCCCAAATATGTGAGTAATCTGTTCCTATAATATGAAGTTCTGTTTCCTGGGGCCAATTTTGGTAGCAATTATTGTACCAGTCAAGGTGTTGGCAAGATTCATAAAGAAACAATTTACACAGATACAAATAATGTGTAGGGAAGCCACAAGCTATCATGCATAATATTATAACATTTCTAGGTACTTACCCACACACACACACACCATACACACCATGCTTGGAACTTCATTTTACTTTTCACTCAAGATATAAATTTGGGAATCATCCAAGATTCTCCCTCTGCATCCCAATCTTAATTAACCTAAATACCAAGTCCTATCCATTTTGTTTATTAAATAAATGTCTAAAATATCTTCTCTTTACAACACTGATCCTCTCTAATGGGGCATTGGTTCCATGCCTACTAAGTAAAAAGAATTTTTGTATAACAGATTGTATATACAAAAACAGTAGGATAAGAAGTTGAAGTAATAGGAAGATCAAGGTCATGGAGTGGTTCCTGTATTGTATTAGGAAGATCATTTTCCTCCTATTTACAGCAAAAGGAAAATATGGGGCTTGCAAAGTCATTTATATGTCCACATTGTTTTTGCTTTTGCCTTGACTGCTCAGCTTGAGAAGATGCATTAATACAACATCAGCATAAAAGATGTGAATTTTAATATGTAGCACATCCAGTTAAAGCACCACAAAGAGAATTAGGAGAAAAGAAGCTATAAACATCCAGCTGCAGTTTAAACAGTCTCATGCTGTGACTTCAGAGAATGCAAATTATATGTTCTCAACTCATTTTAGAAACCAAAAGTGCATTATATTAAGCTCAATCTGTGTTATGACCTGGAAATTATAAACTTCAACACAATTGAGGGAATGTATAAATTTATTGAATTCTTTATTTTGATTAGTACCACTGAAGAAATGTTAAACTACATTACATGAAATAAAAAGGGCAACATATCCTAAGGTGTTCCTTCCTGAACTATAGTACGGTTCATCAACCAAGTGTCAAGGTAAAATGTCTATAGTTTTCACTACCTATACTGTATTACCTATATACTTTATATTAACTATGACATAATATACTAGACAGAACTTTCAACTTTATATTACGTATAAAATGTGAGGGTAAAGCATGTCTCCAACCTGTGCTGTAGCAAAATATTTATTAATATAAAGTCAGCTGCTGTTTCACTAACAAGTTAGGTAAAAATTCATGGATCTTAGTCTTTCTGTTTTTGTCATCTGAAGAGATCTAAAAATATATCATTTCATAGTAATTTCTTAACTATTATAAATAAGTAGCTTACAGGAGACTGCTGTGAAGGAACTAATGTATATCCAAATAAATTATGTATATGATGATCTAAACCTAATTTATTCATCCTATTTTTCTTAACTCAATAGTATCTGGATCGTTTACTTTAACTCAAAATTGAAAACACACCCCCTTTTTAAGAATAATCTGCACTATGGAATTGAATAGACTCAACTTTTTTATGATACTCAACACACTATTCAGTTGCTAGAACAAAATAGACCTCAGAATCTTGAACTTTTATAAAGGAGTATACAAATTTAAATTGTAAAACATAAATAGACACAGGATGGAAAGATCACTTTTACTTCTTTTTGTAAACTTCATAAGGAACTATTCAGGCCAGACAGTCTTTAACAATTATGTAACTTTGTTGCATAGAGGACATATCTATTAGAAAGGACAAATATCATACGTTCCAAGGAAAGAAAAGATTCCTTTCCAAATGCACTATTCTGAAATCAATGATTGCATTGTTAATAGTTATTTATGTGCACAGGAAGGGGAGAGAAAGCCAACTTAAGAAACAATAATCCATCTGGGCATGGTGGCACAGGCCCACAACTCGCGAGGCTGAGGCAGGAAGATCACAAGCTTGAGGCCAGTCTTTGCAATTTATGGAGTCCCCTAAGCAACTTAATGAGACTCTGTCTCAAAATAAAGAATAAAAAGGGCTAGGGGTGTAGTTTAGTGGATAAGTGCCCCAGGTTCAATCCCCAGTGCCCTCCGTAAAAAACAAAAACAAAAACAAAAAAAATAGTCCAGGACCCCCACTGCACCCCATAACTTCTGACCATCAAATTGACATTTTTAGATTCACCAATTGGGTGTGCTTTGTATTTTTAAGATTTCAGGCACTTAATAAAAAATGTCTTGTTAGGGCCTAATACTAATAACTTTAAATAAAATTCCTGGACTGGGGATATAGTTCAGTTGGTAGAGTGCTTCCCTTGCATGTACTGCATGTACTGGCCATGGGTTCAATCCCCAGCACCACAAAAAATAAATAAATCAGTAAAATTCTTTTTTAAATAATCATTTTATAGTACAAAGCTTACTTTTGAATGCATGGAGACACCATTACAAATAAACATGTTAAATTACTTAAAGAAATACTAATTGCAGTACATATAGTAAACTTTCCTTGAACATATTTTAAATATTGAAAGGTAAGAACCATGCTCTTTGTCCTTTCTGGATTTGGCATTATACCTCAGTTAGTGCTTTCATAACAATGTGAATTCAATAAATATATTGGCTGAATTTCATTAACTACCTGTCTTCTATGATTTTATTTTCTTATTTAAGTTTTATTTTTTAATTGACACATAATAATTGTATATATTTATGGGGTACAGTGTGATAATTCAATACACATATACAATGCGCAGACCAAAGCAGATTAACTAAGTATTACCATGTCCTTATACACTTATCATTTATTTATGTTTGAAGATTTTGAATTCCTCTCTTCCAGTTCTTCATTAAGGATATAAGAGGTTTTTGGGAACTATCATCACCCTTCTCTGCTATAGAATACTATAAATTATTCCTCCTATATTTTGGAACCAATCTAACTTCCCACTATTCCTCCTTTCTTCTCCCCATGCAACCATCTGTAAATACTGTTCTAATCTCTTTAAGGACCTATGTTTTAAGCTTCTACAAATGAAAACAGGCAGTATTTGTCTTTCTATGCTTGGCTTATTTCACTTAACACAATGTCCTTCAGTTTCACTCTTTTTAAAAAAAATATTTCTAGTAGATGGACAGAATAGCTTTATTTTATTTTTATGTAGCAATGAGGATTGCACCCAGTGCTTCACACGTACTAGGCAAGTGCTCTACCAACTGAGCCACAAACCTAGCCCCTCCAGTTTCATTCTTAATAATTTTTCTAAAAGCAGATTGCCTCTCTGGAAGATCAGGATAAATCAGAACCCTCTAGTTTGAAAGTTTCTAGAAGTATACTACAATATATCCCATATTGTTGTGTCAGATTAGTTAGGAAAATGAGGCATTCTTCAATAAGTGGTGGAAATTATTGTACTTTCCAATAACTTAATTAAGCATTTTCATTTTTCAATAATATACATAAGAAAGAGTGTAAGGAGTCTGGATGTGGAAATGTACAGGACAGTGTTCCTCTGGTGTGCAAACAACTGGAGGAGGGGGTGGTAACAGGCACCCTGTTTTCCACACTTGGAATATTCTGCAGTTTCTCTCAGAAACTGGTAAGATAACTAATACATGTGCAATGCCTAGCTCCAGTAGCAATGCCCTGCATTGTGGAGGCTCTGTGCTATATAGTCTTATCAGCCTCCACCTTCAGCTCCTAGGAATAAAGGAACTCTCTTGTTAAACAACCACAATGTTTCACCAAGCTCCCCTGAGCCTTAACCTGTCCACATAACTTTAAACAATGTGGACTTTCTTGAGAGCTACACAAAACTCCTAAGACTGCACATTGCAACTATAGTATGTAACTGAGAAATAAGCTGCATAATATTGCTAACTCTGTAACCTGCCTAATGACACAATGAACAATAATGACTACTGATGCCAGTGACCTAATGTAACCTATTGATATAAATAAAGCTGGTGGGGGCTGGGGTTGTGGCTCAGAGGTGGAATGCTCACCTAGCATGTGTGAGGCACTGGGTTCAATCCTCAGCACCACATAAAAATAAGATAAGTATATTGCGTCCACCTATAAGTAAAAAATAAATATTTTAAATAAATAAATAAAGCTGGCAGCTTGCCTTTCTGCCATTCTGCCATCCTGCTATTCTGCTACTTGGCCTCTACCTGGCTTCTGTCTTATTTTGCTTTCATTACAAAAGAGCTGGAAAAATATTCTTCCATTCTCTTTTAGAACTATGCAATGCTGTTTTTCTACATTTCATTTCTATTGTTTAATTAATTACTTAGATTGTCCAAGAGAGTTTTTTAAAAGCTCAAAAAGAAAGACTTTATAACATTCACCTAATATATTCTTAGGATGATGGTTAATATGCTAATGCTTCCCAAATACTTAGTTTAGCATGAACTGTGATATTTATTTCTCTATAGATACTTTGTAAAAAAAAAAAAAAAAAAAAAAAAAAAACCCGAAATTTGTAAAGGAAAATTCATGAGAATAATGTTTAAACATTTATGCACAAAAATTTTATTGTGGTATCTTTTTTCTCACATAGTCAAAATTCCAAAGACAATTTTCTGAAGTACTTAAGAAATTATTGTTCATCATTATACTAAAATGTTATTTGACTATAAGTTATTAAAATAATGGTTTAGAAGAGTATGCAATGATGCAAAGAGATGTTTATACAATTGTGATTATGATATAAAACATTTGGAAGATGTGTGTCAGTGCATTAATAGTTCTTACCTCTTCATATTTTTTAAAACATACATTTTCATCGATGACTAATATTCAGAAAAAAATGCAATATTCATAAACTGCTACTCTGTTTATTCTTTAGCAGAATTAACACTGTACAAAAAATGTGTTGGTCACCAGGTAGCTGAAAGAACATTTTTCATATGACTTTGATACCAGAAGACGAGAAAAGGTAAGCACTACTACTTTTTATCTTCAATTTTCTTCGGAAACATATTATACATTAGAATGTTAACCTTTTTTTAATATTTATTTATTTGCTTTAGTTGTGCAAAATGCATTTATTTGTACGTGGTGCTGAGGATCGAACCCGGGACGCGCACGTTCAAGGCGAGCACTCTACCACTGAGCCACAACCCCAGCCCCATAGAATGATAACCTTTAAATATGCTTTTTAAATTTTTGAAACTATAAAATGAGTAACTGTCTTAACAGAAACTTTCATCATTTCTATTTGAAAACAAAGTGCTTTAATAAATTGGTAAACTAAATTTCAAAATTCTGTGTATAAAGAACAAATATTGAGGGATTTAATTTGGATGAATACTATACATGAAATATACTAATCTTGGTTTGCACGCAAGTTAATTCACCAAATATGATTAAGGGACGATAGGAATTATAATTTTCTAAATTGTAAAATAGCACCAAATAACATGTACCAGAGAGGTCTATTGATGGAATTAAATGAGAATGTACATAAAAGACTTAGTCAGAATTATACAATATTAATATTATTATTTTATCATATTATTGTTATTTAGCCAATCATAGGACTGGGTGAAAGCATAGGGTTTGTTGGGGAATTAAATAAGATAATATTTATAAATCTCAGCACAGTGTCAAGTAATTATAATAATAACAATAATGATAGTATTTTACTTCCAAAAATACACACAATATCATATTAATAATGTCTAAATATTTACAAATTCCTCTAATGTTTATATTTTTCTTGATCCCAGATTGCTAGTTTACTGTTAAATGACCTCAATATGCTAACTGCTCTTCATGTGGAAATATATGGTGAGTATAAGAGGAAAAACATATTTAATATTCAGCAATGTTGATCCAAAACTCAAAATGTCTGAGTTATTAGTTTATATTGCTACAAAAATGTGTTTATAAATCATCATTGGAAAAGCGATTTTTCAAAATAAGTCTCTGCAATCAAATTTTGAGAAAGACAAAGTTTAATTTGTGACATATAATATAAATTTATTTTTAAGAAACAAAAATGTCTAAAATGTTTATAGAGATAAAGAGACATAAATGGATGATGATTCTAATGTTGACAGGTTTTATTTAGAAAGCATCTGGCACTCTCGATTTTTGTATTCTCCCTTTAATAGCCATAATTGCCATTATTAATTGAACAGGGTTTTATCCTATATTAAAAATAACTATGCATGATTATTAATTAGGCAGTATAAAATGTTAGTAAAGATTATTCATATAGAATAATATATAAGGCAACAAAATATTAGAGGAAAATAATTGTAATTATAGGTAGTTGCAAGTGTTTTATATTGACAACATGTATGTTTTTTCTAATGCCTTTGTTAATTTGGACTTTTAATTTTTCCTCATGACACAAACTGCATCAACAAACCAGCCATGCTCATCCAAGTCATATCTGGTGTAAAACTTTGGATAAAGTATCTTATTTCCTTGTAAACAAGATGAGTGTGTCAATATGTAACATCTCAAAAATAAACCAAGGTACATAATATAGTATTATTATATAATTATTATCATTATTACAAACATATATGAACATTTAGTATGTGCCAATTGCTGTTTTAAGTACTTTGCATGAATTAATTTATTTATTCATTTAAGATACCCTTTGATGTATGTATTATTTTCTTCTTCTTAATTTTTTTATTTGTTGACCTTTATTTATTTATTTATTTATGGTCCTGAGAACCAAACCCAGTGCCTCATACCTGCCAGGCAAGTATGCTACTGCTGAGCCCCAGCCCCAGCCCTGATATACATATTATTTCTGACCTGCAATCTCTTACATACAATTTTGAAAGCCAAAAATCTCTGAATACAATGTTTTGTTTTGTTTTCCCTACACAGGCTGAAATCTGACTTTATGGAAAGCTTTTCATATTTTTGAAATATCCCTCTTAGTTTTAAATTATTTTGCTGCAGCTATTTTAATATGCTGCCTCAGACCTAACTGTGGTATTGTCTATGCTGAATTGCTTTCTAAAATCTTAAATATTCTTAATTCTGAAATAACCCTTAGACTCAAGAGTTTTAGAAAATAAGTATAGGGCTTGGGATGTAGTTCAGTGGTAGAGAGCTAGCCTAGCATGTACAAGGAAGGAAGGCAGGAAGGAGAAGAGAGGGTGGGAGGGGGGACATAAGATACGAACTGAATCATTTCCATGCTTATTTCACAGGCAACTGTAGAACAGAGAAGGTAATTAATCTTGCAAGGTCACACAGCTAATAAGCAGTTGATATGTAATTCATTTTCATGTAAACATTTATCCTGGTTTTAAATTTTTCTCCCATCCTCCTGGTTTTCCCATTCACTGCAACACCTAAAATATGGAAAGTTAGATGTGTACCTAGAGATGAATGTCATTTAAAAATAATATAGAAAACTCTACCAGTGTTGCTGGCTAAAAACTAATTTTGTCTTCCAAGAAAGACATCATATTGGTCATCCTATATATGTCAGTTGAAGATGAAACATTAATTTATTTGAGACTGTGTGTGTGTGTGTATGTCATAGTAGATGCAATGGGTGGCCAGATTCTGTGCCAGCATGGACTGTCCAAAAAAAAACCACTGTGAACTATATAATAATCAGTCTGAAACTGTGAAACTACAGAGCAGGTAGAGCTTTTCAAGGACTGAAATACATCTGTCTTGATTGAAATTTCACATATGAAATTTCTAGAGCTATCCATATAGCAGATTGAGATGGATGTTAGGAAATGGAGTTTCTGTTTCTAGCTCAGAAACCAAATTGTTGTATGACCTTGAAAAAATAACTAAGCTTTATTTTGCTTCGTTTCTTCCTAGTTCTAAACTCTAAATTATATTTCAGATTCTGTTTTCATGAATTCTAAATGAAATAAATGTACATGAGTACAGTTAATCGAGTCATTTATAGGAAGGCCTAAAAGTAGTATCAAGTATTCTAGGGTCTAATCCTGAAAGTGTATGTCCTATTTCACAGTATCAGAAGCCAAAGTAGAAATTGTCATCTGCAATGTGCCTCAAGATCGATCATTTAAGGTTCTAGGAGACTTCAATAACTTTTAAGGAGTGGCAAATGAATAATAATTTCATAACTCTAAATATAAATGCCATCCTTAGTCAAGTTATAAAGATGTAAGGTAATAATTTAGATATTTTTTACCCTATCACAATCTACATAAATTGTTAATGATGTTCCTCAAATTCAGTAACTATTGGGACAGCAGAATACTGAAAACTGACAAACTATCTCAATCCAGAGCAAAGACAATGCTCACCTTTTGCACTAGATTAGTGGTTTCTGATTTCTAGAAAGTGCATATTCCATTACTGCTCATGGACAGAAAAGGACTATAGACATAACTCATGTGAATGGCCCCTTTATTTTAGGCCACTAATGTAAAACACTCCTATGAAATCAAAGAATGTGCATAAGCCTTTTCAGTTGATTATAGAGAGTAGTACACTCTGTAGAAAATATGTGAATGTCCAGAATTATAAATCATGATTATTCATGTCAGATTATACTACCTCTCAAATATTTTTCCAGGTTAATCATGGGTTGTTATAAATAGTAAGCCTTTCTTATCCGATTTAAAACTTAAATTTGTTTTTTATTACTTTATTAGTAAACCATACCAAAAATAAATTTGCCTGGAAGAAGTTTGGGGATAAGAATTAATAGATTAATTTAGCAGCAGTTTATCATTTTTTACTAAGGGATGGGAGTTATTGTGACTGTTTATAACTTAAGACGATGTATGGGCACTTCAAACTGTAAACCCAGGACAAAAGAAAACCAAACTACCCTTCTCCATATGCAAACATAAAATGCAAGTCACACAAAAATGAAAACGTTTTTAAAATGAATTCACATTTTAATCTACATTTAAAGCATGAATATTAACCTTCAAAACTTACAACCTTGGTAATTAATTCAAGCAGAACGTCCAAAAGACTTTTTGTTCTAAGGATGTTAAAAAGGAGTAGATGACATTAAAGTTGCACTTACTTTTCTTTCCCTACTGCTGTGAACATATAATTAGACCCTACTCAGCTATAAACCCAACAAACTCAGTATTTTCTAACCCAAGTCAGGTTCTTCTAGTAGTTTCTCTATTCTTGTATCATAATAATTGTATCTATGTGTATATGTGTGTGTAAATATAATTAAATAATAAAAGATCAAATATTGGAGGCTCTCATAAAAGAGGTTTTAGGGAGAAAAAAGGGTCTTCAATTACCACAAGATTGTGAACCATCTCTGTTTCATATTAGGAAATTAAGATCTTTCAGTGATGTCCATCAGATGATTATATCTGAATTCATGGGTTAAATAAACACTGGGCTGGTTGGAATGTCCATGTGGTGTTCATTTCAGAACTATTCCTTCTATGCTCCTTTGCTTTGTGAGTTCCACACTTCAGAGTTATGGCATTAGGCTGACTCAGCTTTATAGGTACTGTGCTCAAGAGGGCAATTTCTGCAGTCGCTTTCTTGCAGTTTTTCTTTTATCCCAGAAGAGAAGTTTGACCATAGGAATTTGTTCAACTCTGGCATAGAATTATCATTTAAATGTCACTCTATATCTGAGGTTTGGCCATAGATAGAACTGGTTCCTTGAGTTAATGATTTACTGGAAACTGAATAATCACAGTGTATTATTATTATAAACATAACCATAAATAGAATTTTTCCTTGAACAAGCAATCTGTATAGCCAGTAATGAAAATTTTTTGATGGACAGAATATTGATTTGCCTTCTGTAATATGTCTGTTACTGGGAGCAGGATTGGTCCAGAAATGACAGAAAGGAGACCATACCAAGTACTGCAGGCATACACAGGCAAGGCTTTAATTGGGGCTCCACTGAAAGGAGACAGCACTGAGTAAGAGGGTGACCTGGCTGCTTCTGGAACAAAGGAAGGAGCCAGCTTCTTGTTGAGTTGCTGGGGTGGGCTGGGGTCTGGTATTTCTCACTGGTCATGAATGTTATATTTTCTCAAGGAATTTCTTCCTTGCGAAAGATACAGATCAATAGTTATATAGTTTATTCTTGGAGATGTTTTAACATCAATTTTCTGTCTTTTTGCACCTGGTCTCATGACTGTCCTGGTACTTGAAATAATAGTGTTGAAAAATATGGAAGGGAAGGAGGAATGAAAGAATGCATGGCAATTTTAAAGAATGACAAGGCTAAGGCCTTGAGTGCTTTTCTGTCATTTCTGTGTACCATTCTTTTAATGGATGACAAGTCAGAGGCTGAGGCCTTGGGTTTTTCATCTTATGTTCTCAAAGCAGCCCCTGTCTCAGGTCTTGTACAATCTGCAAGGTTGACATAAGGTAGGCTAAATTACTAGGAGTAATCACCTAGCAGATAACATCCATCAAGTACCAGTTCCACAGATTCAATACAAGGAGGAAGAAAATACTCAAAAATCAATCCCTAGGGAACTAGCACTAAAGACATTTTGTGTTATTTTCCCCTATCATTTTTCTATTATATTTCTCTCTTGAATGAATATTGCTAAAAATGACACATTTTTGAAAACTATTCTGTTATTGTTTTTACTTCCTAAAATTGAATTTTAACAAATGCTATCCCCATTCAGACTCTCTGACCTATGTGGTTTTTGATCAGGTAAATTGAGTCTCTATTGAGAATCACAAGAAGGTTTTCAAAAACTTATTGTGGATAGTGGTCACTAGAGACTAAAGCAATCACAGAATTCTGTACATTACTAAAATGATAAGGGACTTGCAGTATGGAGATAGGTTGTATATTAAAAGAAAAGTTCCCATATTCCTGGCCATTTTTGCAATTACAAATGCACAGGCTAATTTGAACCATGGATTTTGAATGTGCTAAGACTGAATATGATTAACCTCAGGTAGGCTGACAGAAATCAATACTCTCATGGTATTTGGACTAAATCACCAAAAAAAAAAAAAAAAAAAAAAAAAAAAAAAACAGAATAAAAATTACTAAAAGATAAATGTTTTCAAGGAAAACTGACCATTATTTTGTTTTATCAGGCACAGGAGATAACATCATGATCATTTCATTGGCTTACAGGGTTTCAGGCAGAGCTGCATGCTTCTAGACACTTCTTAAAAAATATAGACTTGGTTGAAGAACTTATTGAGTGGAAATCTACTTATTTGGGTTGGTAGTTTGTGTTCATAGAGACAAGAACCCTTAAAAGAAACATAAATTGTCTTCCATCAATAATGTAATACAACATTTTCATATTGGTTTGTATTATAAGTATGTGTTCTTCAGAAAAGATATGTTGGAAATCTAATTCCCAAGACTTCAGCATGTGGCCTGATTTGGAGATAGGATAGTTACAGAAGTAATCAGATTAAAAAAAGAGGTCATTGGAATAGTCCTTCCAACAATGACTAGTGTCCTTAGAAAAAGGACATTTGGACACAGAGGTGTGCATACAGGAAGAATACCAAGAGGGACAGTTATGTTGCCATGATTTACAGAGTTAGAAAAGAGACCCAAAGCAGATTTTTCTCTAGTGCTTTCAGAGGGAGCATGGCCCTTCAAACACCTGGATTTTGGATTTCAGGCTTTTGGCCTTCACAAACTATAAAACAATAAATTTCTATTGTTCTAAGATACCTGGTTGTGGATTGATTTTTAATGGCATCCCTGGGGAAGTAATACAATATGTCTTCTAAAAGTTATAATTTCTGGCTGAAAGTTTTTGTTTCCTTTGGAAAGTTGTCTCACCCCTCCAGGGCTTTAGACTGAATAAAACAGGTTAGTCTCTGGCAGTATTTAGGTATAGTATCAGTGGAGTTATTCCCAGTGGCAGAAGATATCTTATAATGATCTTATAGAAAGAAAGCCTGTGTGAGTTCTGATGAGAGGGCTTTGGGTTATTAATGTTTAATTTAGGCCAGCTTAAACTTTGTTTATAAAAATGTGTACAATACCATCTTTAGTGTCTCATTTACTCTTTCTACTTTTCATTTTGATTGAGCTCATATTTATCATGAATTTTTGGATTAATGGAAGGATCAAGCAGTTTCTCTTTAACTGTTCCCATAAAATCAGTTCCTTTATTTGGGGATAAGTATAGCATTTTAACAACTGACAGTGTTAAGAAAGAGTATCAAGCCAGCCAAACATTTTATAAACAATAACTAATGAGTACATATAGCCTGAAGATTTGGACAGTTGTAAAAAGCTCATTTGTGAATCTCAAGAAGGATCTTGAGGGGAACTAAACCAGTTATTACCATTACACATTTACATGGGTTATGATTGTTATCCACCATTATTTGTTTAATGATAATTTTTTAAAAGTCCAAAGTGCTTGCCATTACACCATGGAACCCACCAAAAACTGTTTTTCTATTTCATAATATGAACAATCATAATAAAGTAATTTGACCTGGGTCCATTGAAGGGATTGTGATGGTACAGGGCACCCATCTCTAAATCACCAAAATCTATCTCTATGGAAAATGAGTCTTTGTGTTGACCAATTTTGTCTTTCAGGAGGTTGAGCTTATCATTGTGAGTCCCACCATGGCAAGCTTAAATTAAGACAGTTAGACTTTTGGAGGCTTTATGTTTATATATGTCAATTTAGAAGCATCACATGTAAACTAATGATAAAGCTATTCATTCAGCATGTGATGCTTCAAGGGCATTGCCCTCAGATTTCAGTCTACATGTGAACTGCTATCTCAAGAAACCATGTATTTTTAATAGCTTCCATTGAGTCATTGATCTTTTTCACTGGCAGCCAAAATGTATGAAGAGGTCATAAATCCTTTTGGTCTTCATATTATTCCAAATTCATGAACAATTATTAAAGTATCCCTACTCTTTTTATCTTTTTTTCTTTTGCTGCAATACAGGCTTCAGCTACCTGGGAAGTTTGAATATAATATAATGGAGCTGCTTTAATGGCTGTATTTTCAGTAAATACAACAAAAGGGAATGCCATTGTTATTTTTTAAAGTAAAATCCATCTATAAACTTATTAAAGCAGGAATAACTAAAAGAATTTGTGTAAGGTCTGTCCTGGGCATAATGAACTCCTGAGTTATTGCTACTGTCCTGTGTTTTATCTTCATCTGAAAGAGTGAGATTTGAACAATGTTACATAGTGATAAGCAAAAGATGATAGAAGGTTTTCATAAATGGAAAAGTTGCTAATAAAGAAATTTTGCATGTTCTTAAAAATAACAAGGACTTTACAGCAGCTGCCAATTCTTGCACACATGACAAATAGGCCTTCATTATCAAATAGGCAATAGAAAGCTTCTAGGAAGTTAGTACTCCCCATGCAACATTTTGCCTTTGTTCAAACAAAAGAGAAGTTTTGACATAATTAGCAACACACAAAGCTGAAGGTTGTTGAAGAAAGGAAGTCAAAGAAGAGAAACCTTCTTCCACTTTTACATCCCATGGGAAAAGCTCAGGAATAGTTCTTAGGAAGTTCAAGAGAGGACTAAACTATTATAAATAGATATTCCGTTCTTACAATAACCAGTCAATCATTAAAATCTTTTCATCACCCTTTAGTACAGTGCTTTATTAAAATGGAATTCTTTGTTCTCTGCAGGACAGAAAATACTAGGTACCGACAGATAGTGACACAAAAAATTTGCTCAGTTTTTTGATATTATCATGCCTTCTCTTCACCACTGGATGGATCTTCCAAACAAAAGCTGAACAAAGAAACTATAGAACTCAAAACTACAATAAACAACTTAGACTTCATTGACTTATATAGAATATTTTATCCTTCAACGAGCAAATACACTTTCTTCTCAGCAGCACATGGATACTTCTCTAAAATAGACCATATACTATGCCACAAAACAACTCTTAGAAAATATAAAAAAAAAAAAAAATAGATACTACCCTGCATTCTATCAGACCATAATGGAATGAAATTAGAAATCAATGATAAAATAAGAAATAAAAGCTACTCCAACACCTGGAGACTAAATAATATGCTACTGAATGAACAATGGGTTGCAGATGACATCATAGAGGAGATTAAAAAATTCTTAGAGGTGAATAAGAACACAGACACAACATATCGAAATCTCTGGGACACTATGAAGGAAGTTCTAAGAGGAAAGTTCATTGCATTGAGTTCATTCCGCAAAAGAAGAAAAAGTCAACAAATAAATGACTTAACAGTTCATCTCAAAGCTCTAGAAAAAGAGCAATCCAACACAAAAGTGGTAGAAGACAGGAAATAATTAAAATCAGAGATGAAATCAATGAAATTGAAACAAAAGAAACAATTGAAAAAAATTGACAAAACAAAAAGTTGGTTTTTTGAAAAAATAAATAAAATCGACAGACACTTAGCCAGGCTAACAAAGAGAAGGAGAGATAAAATTCAAATTACTAACACACACACAATGAAAAAGGAAATATCACAACAGACACTAGAGAAATACAGGAGATAATTCAAAGTTATTTTGAAAACTTGTACTCCAATAAAAGACAAAATATCGAGGGCATTGACAAATTTCTAGAGTTGTATGATTTGCCCAAATTGAAGCAGGATGATATACACAATTTAAACTGACCAATTTCAAGTGATGAAATAGAAGATGCCATCAGAAGCCTACCAACCAAGAAAAGCCCAGGACCAGATGAATACACAAGACCTTTAAAGAAGAACTAATACCAATACTCTTCAATTTATTTCAGTAAATAAAAAAAGAGGGAGCACTTCCAAACTCATTCTTTGAGGCCAATATCACCCTGATCCCCAAACCAGGCAAAGACACATCAAAGAAAGAAAACTTCAGACCAATATCTCTAATGAACATAGATGCAAAAATTCTCAATAAAATTCTGGCAAAATGGATACAAAAACATATCAAAAATATAGTACACCACGATCAAGTGGGGTTCATTCCAGGGATGCAAGGATGGTTCAACATACAGAAATCAATAAATGTAATTCATTACATCAATAGACTTAAAGATAAGAACCATATTATTATCTCAATAGATGCAAAAAAAAAAAAAGCATTCAACAAAATACAGCACCCCTTCATGTTCAAAACACTAGAAAAAACAGGGACAACAGGAACATATCTCAACATTGTAAAAGCTATCTATGCTAAGCCCCAGGCCAACATCATTCTAAATTGAGAAATATTGAAAGCATTCCCTCTAAAAACTGGAACAAGACAGGGATGCCCTCTTTCAGCTAATCTTGAAAAGAGATAATGTATAGTCTTCCTGTGATCTATGTAGACAAAGTAGGTACGATAGTAAATCATCTACAAATTGTATGAGGATGGATGCTCAAGGAAAAATCAAATCATTTTGTTTATTTACATTGAAAGTAATATGAAGGACAGTCAAGTAAATCCTTATTACCATCCATGTATCCTATTAATCTTCATGCAAAAATAGCAAACAAATGTCAACCAGCTTTAGTTACATGTTTACTAAGGAAAGCTGCACATAAATCTACTACTATAACATACTCAATTCTTCAGCAAATGGATGATGGAACACCTGATGTTGGAAACTACCAGAAATCTATTGCTTACTCTAAATTCTTTTTCCCCATGATAAACTTCCTGATGTTGAGCATTTTTTCATGTATTTGTTGATTAATCGTGTATCTTCTTCTGAGAAGTGTCTTTTCAATTCCTTAGCCCATTTATTGATTGGGTTATTTGCTTTTTTGGTGTTAAGTTTTTTTAGTTCTATATACATTCTAGAAATTAGTGCTCTATCTGATGTGCATGTATTAAATATTTGTTCCCAATTAGTTGGCTCTCTATTCACCTCACTGATTGTTTCTTTTGCTGAGAAGAAGCTTTTCAGTTTAAATCTATCCCATTCATTAATTCTTGGTTAATAGTTCTTGTGCTACAGGATTCTTATTAAGGAACTTGGGGCCTAATCCGACATGTTGGAAATTGGAGCTTACTTTTTCTTCTATTATTGCTCTATAGTATAATTTTAAAGTCCTAGTATGGTGATGCCCCCCTGCTTCACTTTTCTTGCTCAGGATTGCTTTGGCTATTCTGGGTCTCTTATTTCTCCAGATGAATTTCATGACTGCTTTTTCTATTTCTTTGAAGAATGACATTGGGATTTTGAATTGGAATTGCATTAAATCTGTATAATGTTTTTGGTAGTATGGACATTTGACAATATTGATTCTACCTATGATATTTTATTTTTTTTGATGCTATTGTAAATGGGGTAGTTTTCATTCATATTTCCCTTTCAGAGGCTTTGTCACTGATGTACAAAAATGCCTTTGACTTATGGGTATTGATTTTGTATCTGCTACTTTGCCAATTCATTTACTAGTTGTAAAATAGTTTTCTGGTAGAGTTTTTTGGGTCTTCTAGGTAAACTTACTATGTTAAATAGCAGTGGTGGGTGAGAGGGGGGCAATCCCTGTCTTGTTCCAGTTTTTAGAGGGAATGCTTTCAATTTTTCTCCATTTAAGATAATGTTAGCTGGCTATGTGAGAGTATTGCAAAAATTGAAATGTGGCCACAGGTATTCTAATAAAGACTGCACAATGGGTTTTATTTAGGTTTGAGCGACTATTAGGATGACCTCAGTAAGAGTTTATAATTCATTTGAACTTTAGGTCAGTTCCAAATATTCTACTACTGTCAGTAGAATGTTTAATCCAAAATTAAAAGTGATCTAACAGTGCATAGAGAGAGCCCAGTATATGCAGAAGAACTGCTGTAATTTAGGTTGTTCTAATATAGTGCCTTCTGACAAACACTTAATTTCCTAATTTCGTTATAGAGTAAGTCTCAATAAGTTATTTGGAGCAGAGACATATAATTGACATTGACAAAAATTTCAAGAGTGGGAGGATCATATGTTAGCAATATTTATTGAAATCCTCCACAGTTGTATTTTTGGTGCTCCAAAGAACACGTTGGGATCAGGTGGTGAGGTTTAAGGTGGAAAATATAGCATGTGCCTCCAGTAGGAATTGGAAGGCTTGCCCCACAAACTGGCATAATACTATCTGCCAACTACCTTGGAGGGGTGTCACTGTTAAATTTCCCATTTCAGAGGCTTCTTTCTTGATTTCAGCAGGAAGACACATTTCCAGTGCTCATTCTTTTTAAATATGTCACATTTCCTAAAAAGTTAAATATTCTTCTACCATGTAAATCAACTATTCTCCTTCTAGGTATTTCCCAAAGAAAAATCAAAGCACACACCCATATAAAACTTAAACACAAATATTCATGGTAGCTTTATTTCTTTTTTATTTGATCGTTTTAGATATATGTGACAATAGAGTGTATTTTGACATATTATACATACGTGGAGTATAACATCCTGATTAGGATCCCATTCTTGTGTTTTACATGATGTGGAGATTAACTAGTCATGTATTCATATATGAATATAGAAAAGTTATGTCTGATTCATTCTATTCACTTTCCTTATCCCATCTCACCTCCCTTCCCTTCATTTCCTTTTGTCTAATCCAATGAACTTCTCCCCCTCTCCCTTATTGTGTGTTAGCATCTGTATATCAGAGAGAACATTCAGCCTTTGGTTTTGGGGGATTGGCTTATTTCACTTAGCATGGTAGTCTCTAGATCCATCCATTTACCTGCAAATGTCATAAAGTCATTCTTTTTATGGGTGATAAATATTCCATTGTATACATACGCCATATTTTCTTTATCCATTCACCTATTGAAGGGGACCTAGGTTGGTTCCATAACATAGCTATCGTAAATTGAGTTCCTATAACAATTGATGTGGCTGATTTAAAAATCCTTTGTGTATATACTGAGGAGCAGGATAACTGGGTCAAATGGTGGTTCCATTCAAAGTTTTCTAAGGAATCTCCATACTACTTTTCAGAGTGGTTGTACCAATTTGCAGCCCCACCAGCAATGTATGAGTGTACCTATTTCCCCACATCTTCACCAACATTTATTGTTACTTGTATTCTTGTATTTATTGTTTCTCATATGTCATTCTGACTGGAGTGAGATGGAATCTCAGTGAGTCTTAATTTTCATTTGTCTAATTACTATAGATGTTGAAAATTTTTTTCACTTATTTGTTGCATGGTAGCCTTATTTCTGAGATCCAAACACTGGGAACAACTCACATGGCAAAACACAGGTGAATGAATAAACAAATTATGGTGATAAAAGAAACAAACCATTGATAATAGAATAACAAACATAAATGAGCCTCCAAATAATTATGCTTATTAGAAAAGCTATACAAAAATAGAGGAGAGTATATAGTTTCCATCCTATAAAATTTTTGAAAATTTAGACTATATTGTAACAGAAAACAGATCACGCTCTTCCTGGTTTCAGTTTGGGGAGCTACTAGGATTATGAAGGAGCATGAGGTGAATTTGGGTAGTGATGTATCATGAGTGCATACATGTGTCAAAACTCCCCAAATTACACTTAATAAATTAGACTTCAATTAATCTGTTTGTAAAACTTAGCCACCAGCCCTGTGAGGTTCACATTTCTTCCATAGGGCTCTATATCAGCTCTATGTATGATTCAATTAGGTGTTCTCCATGGGAATTATCCAAATACATAAAGAGAACATAGCAAAATGCCAGTAAAACATCAATATCCCCCATTTTAGCTTAAGTTTTATCCCTTATCCAACTCCTAGAGGGGGAAAATGAGGTCTATATTAAATTACCTTTTAAGCTAATGTCTGAAGACAAAGAAAAAAAATAAAACACCAGAATTAAATCCTCTTGCTGTTATAAGGTTAAGAATTCAGCAAAATTAAAGTTCTTCCAGTTGATTTCATCCCTCACAACCAGAAATGTTCTCAATGTCTAGGTAGTTTGCTTCAGCATCTGCAGCCTAGGTGGCTTAAGAATGGATGTAACTCTGTGAGCTCCTTAAAGTTTAAATCAACTCAACATTAAGTCTAGAGTGTGCCTCAATTTTTAGAAGGCCCAAAGAGTAATAAAACACTGAAGATCCTCACACTAACCTCATGCTAACAAATCCTCACACTAACAAATTTAAAAGGCATTTACCCTGTACAAAATTATGCTCCCAGAGCCCAGTCATTAGTATCATCAAATATAATAATGTAGCATAAACTCTGTAATAGAAACTCGCAGATATGTAGGAAGAAAGCTGGTGGTGGCTTTAGTTTAATAGAATGCTATTCAAATCAACTGCATGCTTAAATTGGAAGACATTTATCAGCAAGAAGTTAAATTTATCACTATGCAACCAGCATGACACATTGTCTTCTCTCAATGGTGTTGGAGACGCTGATACTATCTTGCCAAATATAGAATTTGCAGTGGTTCAGTAACCAATCACTAAGTCACCTTTGACTTGGTTTTGATCTTTCCTTTCTAGAATGTTCAAAATTTCTTATTCAAAATTTTATCTTTAACACTGTAATTCAATGACCGGCATAACCAATCTGAACCTTGAGCTTCTCTAGAACTGTCCAGAAGGCATCTCTCTTGAAGTTTAAAAAGCAGCAAATACTGAAGAGTCTTTAATGTCTACTGTGGCGTCTCTCAACCAGCAATTGAGCTGGGTTCCTCCCTGTTAATTCGGGGCAGTTTGAATCTGAGTTCTTCCTCGTTTACTCAAATGAGTTTGAGCCCTAGCTCCTTCCAGTTAAATGCCTGGAAGTTTGAACTTGGCTCCTCTTTGCTGATGAAATGCCACCTTTATGCGACTATAGAGGAATTAACTTTGTATATGCTCTTGACGTATTTCTGCTGCATGGCCACCAGGTATGAATGCATTTAATTATCAAAAATAAAACCAGTTCTATGGCCCTGTGGAATCTAGCCAGAAGCTAGCTAAACCAGCAAGATAGGTTTTTTCAGCTAAAGATTAGCTTTTGCAAATAACCCCTCTCTACAGGGCGCAGCAGTACCCATTGTTTAAACTTCTCTCCATTGAAAAGCTAATTGTCTTTTTGTGTGTCTGTAAAGGACTCTTCTTTATCCTCTAGCTAATTTAGGATTTTTGACAATCATATCTCTTTTCTTCCTGAGCCCCAAAATAAAAGGTTATTATAAGGACACAGTAGAAGTCAGAAGTCTAGGCCCAGTTGAAGTTTAAAGAAGATACTAGGGCAATATAACCTTATGAGCAGGCGTGCCTAGAGTTGAGGAATTTTTTAACATTAGTTTAGATAATACAAGCTTTAAGATTTTTAAAATGGTTTCCTCGGCCTATAGATAAGATTAATCAGTGGTATGTACTTAGGATAAATATTTGATTTTCCCCTGATTATACGACCCTGGAAATTCCTGAAATTCTTTAATGTAACCTCCTATAGTTGAAATGTAAATTACTGAAATTCTTTAATGTAACCTCCTATAGTTGAAATGTAAATTACTGAAATTCTTTAATGTAATCTCCTATAGTTGGAATGTGAATTACTGTGTTTGTTGGGATGTATAAAAACCATGCTGAGAAAAGTAAAATCAGAGTAGGATTTCTGCAACCTGACTCGTGTGCATTTTTTCCACTCTGCCGACTTTCCCCTCCAGCATGGATCGGATTCGCCCTGTCATTCTCTGCGGAAGCTGGTCTTCCGCAGTCTACCAAAGGTAGACTGCAAAAGAGGTGCCTTTCCAATCTTCCCAGCATCTAATAAGGCCCCTGCTGCTTGAACATGCATATTTAATGTAGTTCAAGGTCAAACCATAATATCCTGTATCTGAGGCTACCTACTCATGCCAGTGACTTTCTTGATGCCAGCACAGCCGAGTAGCTTGCTAAACCTCATCTTTGCTAACATCTGCTAAGGCCATCCAGGAGGCCAGCCTCTGGGTGAGCCCTACTGTGTTTATGCTGAAACCTGTATGTCTCTACCACATCAATTCCACATCTACTTGTTTGTTGAGGCCTGCACTCTTTTGTTTACAGTATTGCTCTCTGTCTTTGAGAAATAACTGACTTCCTGCAGACAAAGCTATACTCATTTTCAGATCAAATTCTCACAAGCTTAAAAGCTTTAAGCCTTTTACCAAAACTACAATTGAAAGCTTACTGTAGAATCAGTGTCTACTAAAATTGTCTGCAAACTGTGAAAATAAAAACTGCCTGTGTATAAAGCCTGAAGCCTCAAACCACAGACTCTGGCTAGCCCAAAGCCTCTCTATTTGTATATGCTGATCCCTAAAGTTTTATTGTTTTACTGGACCCATGCACCATAAATGATTAGATGTAACATTTTCTAAAACATGGGCTTCCCCCTTGTTCTGCATCCATCCTCCTCTTCATTGATAGAGCCACTTTTTTTGTTTTTAAAATTTAAAGTATGGCAGTGGTATGAACACACAGACCAAGTGCTGCAGGAAGTGCCTGTAGTCCTAGTGAATTCTGGGCAATATGATGACACTCCATTAAAAAATACACACACACACATATATGGAGAGAGGAGAGAAATAGGAGTTCATGCATGCTGGACTATTGGTGTCCCTTTAAGGAGGGAAACATTCAAATAGACACAAAGTGTTATTTCCCATTGGCAATAATATATTTCATAACATTCTTTACTTATTTCAGTGCACCCAATACTTTCTTTCCCTTTCTAAATTTTTTCTTATGTATTTTTACCATTAATCTTTGCAACCTCGATGGCTCTTCAACTGCCAGTTCACCCATGAAATTTTTCCTGATTTCTTCAGATGAAACCTCTTTCCAGAGGCTTTGGACTGATGTTTTGTAAAGTGTGGTACATACAAGTCACTTGAGGAGCCCATCTATATTATCCAAATCTTTGAGGGTAGGACCATCAGATGTGGTTTTATTGAAGTTCCCTGAGTGATTTTCTAATTCACTAGAATCTTTTGTTTTGTATCTGACACTGTTTACTTTTTGCCTTATGATGTTTTTGACGATATACTATTTGACATTTATTCCTCTGTAAGATCTTTTTTTAAAAAGAATATCTCCAAATATAACCTTGCATATAGTAGCTGCCCACAAAAATGTTAGTGAAATTTGCACTTAGTCTCTCAAAACAACTAGATCTCCTTCCATGCTTTATGACTGAACTATCCAGAGGAATACAGCTTGAAACGATTATAAAGTTCACTGCCATCTTTTAGTCAGCATCATTATGTATTATCTTCGCCAACACAGATAACTATTAGCGGTCTTTCCAGTCTGCTTAAGTACAATACACTGTATTGCAAATTTCTTAGATAGCATTATTTTGCTATGCAACAGAAAATAAATTTTAGTGTTTCCTAAGCAACCCCTATTGCACTTTCAAATGCAGGAAGAAATCACTAGAGAATAAAGGTTCCCTAAGACCTTAACACAATTTCAGACTACATTTACTATCACTTAAAAAACATACAATGCTTTACAAGTATTCTTGTACAATCTCTTTGCTTACACTGACTATAGTCAAACTTTTATTATTTTGCTGCAATGACAAGGCAAAGAAAAAGTTGTATTTTCTCTCAGCTTACTTGTATACCAACAGAGTTACATGGTGACCATCACCTCCCACAGGATCTAGAAAGCTTTATTCTTACTGTGATACTGCTGGGTTTCCATAATCATTTAAAAGGTTTTACACTAATAAGCCATGTGCTTCCATTAAGGGGATGTTTATAAATATCAGACTCAATTCTTAAGCCACACTGCTTTATCAAGTCTACCTTATTATGATGGCAATAGGTTATTTTAGCACCTGGGTATCCTATTCTCAGGTTACTGGAAAATATATTCTCTTATAGCATACATATTTTAAAATAAATTAAAAAATATTAAATACTCCCAGGGAATCTCTGCCTTCCTCTTTATCAAAATAAATTTAAAAGCAATATACTATAGCTGATTACTAAATTGAAACAGGTACATGTACTTGCTTCACTGAAAGCTGTCACTCTTACTTTTAAAAATTTTATTTCACAAATTTCATGATACAAAAGTAGTACATGCTTGATCATGTTTCTCAAATAGAAGGTTCTTTCAGTTCTTCAGGTCATCCTTCCTCCAGAGGAAAATAAATAAGAAGTCAAAAATATACAGCATATATAGAAAATTTTGAACAAAAATATTTGCAGAATTTAGCAGATATTCAACCCTTAATCATTTTTCCTTAAGGAAAAAATGTCTGATTTAACTTTTTTCTTGTATTTTTTGAAGGAGATACTCCATTTGTAAATTCAAGTTTGGTTGGCCCTTTCTAGTCTTTTTGCTCAATATTTTGAACACTTCCATTTTCTTCTTTTTGTAGAGCCTTTGAGCTTCTTCTCTTTCTTTTTTTTCTCCTCTCGAACTCCTGAAATAACACAACATACGTGACATTTATTAATAACGAGCAGTAGAAATAATTTAGAAATGGTCGGGAAATAGCTGTCACCTTGCAAATATTCTTCAGGTTTGTCTCTTACATTCTCCAAGATGTAAAGAGCTTCCCAAAACTGAAGCAATATATAATTCTTTGCCTTCACACTATAAAAATACACGGTATAACATAGAATAATGTAAAGTTACTGAACCATTTTACATATTTATATGCAAATAAAATTAGGTCAAAGAAGACAGAAGACACATATATTTGTACTGTTAAATCCACTGAAGTTAGGAGACTTTACAGGTTATCTAGTGTAATTTTTCACATAACACTAAAAATTTCATTTCCAAAAACTTATATCTGGTATTCCTTTTGTCATCTGCTTTGCAGTTTAATTTTTAAAAAATTTATTGACTACTTACAATATATGTGCAAAACATTCAGCTAGATATTATGATTTTGACCATTAAGAACTAGAGTTCTTTTGACATGCTAAAATAAATATTCAAGTCTAGTATAAAGAAAAAGAATTCAAAGTTCTAAATGGTCCTGAAAAGCCACTACTCAAAATGTACTACAATATTCTTGCTAAATATAAAAGTTGAAAAGTTCTTCAATAGTGTAATATGCACACCATTTTCCAATTTCTCCTGTGATGTACACAGCCAAATAAATGATACATTACGCAAATATAGGACTTGACATTTACTCATAATTAACAAAGTACTTTCACATAATTATGTGTAATCACAGTACATTCCAGTCTCTCTTAAACTTTTTATGCTAGCTGGGTTCAATGGCACACACCTGTAATCCCAATGACTCAGGAGGCTGAGGCAGGAAGATTGCAAGTTCAAGACCAGCCTTAACAATTTAGGGAGACCACAGCAACTCAGTGAGACTTGTATGACAATAACAAATGGTAGAGCTGAATCTTTTATCCAGATACTATAAGTTCCCATAATGCTACATTATATTACTTAAAATTACATTCCTCTATTTTATTTCATTTATTTCTATAAGCACTTAAAGATTTGAAACATATTTGTAAATTTAGGAGTTATGGAGCCTAGTTTACCCCATGGAGTTTCACTAAGCAAAACATAATTTTATTATCCTTACCATCAATTATGGGTCTGTATTTAATATTGTTAACAATTTCCCATGTTAGCTTTAAAATCTGAGATCTATAAGTTCTAAGAAATGGCTAATTTTCATGATACAAAGCCCTCATTCTATATAAAGAAAACTTTCAAATTATACTAAATGTTTTACAACATAATGGTCCTTACTATGCTTCATCTGATATACCGTTTCCAAAGGTGGCAAACTGTGGATACTTAGAAAAAAGCATAAGGGTCCAGTATTTCCACAGAGATATTTTTGCTTTATCCCAGTTTGCCATTGTTAAACTCTTAGCCACATATATTTATTCTAAATCAAAAACAAAAAGGCAACTGAATTAACCATAGCCTCTACAATAGGAAAATTTTGTTGAAGCTATAGATAATTGTTTTACTCATTGGAAAAGTCTATTAAAATTCTGATTTTCTAAATGATAACTGAGTAGCAACTTTCTGCTAAGTTAAAAAAGTAGGTAACAAAATAATACACAATGGTTTTTAGTAGGCAAAAATCAATTCTCAATATTTTATTCTAATACCTCCCCACTGGTTTTTACTTGTTTTAATGCATCATAAAAATCATCCATATTTTGTAGGTCAGTGGTTCTCAAATTTTATTATATGCATAAGAATCTTTTGAGGTACTTGTTAAATGTGCCAGTTCTTGGACCATTTTCCCAGGAGCTCATATTATTAACCCACAAGCATTATCTTTAAATTCTATTCTTGACCTAGCAGTATTTCTTGAGATAATATAAATAATGAATGAATGTGAACATGATGCAATTCTATGACTCTGCTCAGTCATTCATTCAAGAAATATTTGCAGTTAGGAGGCCAAGGCAGGAGGTCCACAAGTTCAAGACTAGTCTTGGCAACTTAGTGAGACCTTGTCTTAAAACAAAAAGGGCTGGGGATGTAGCTCAGTGGTAGAGTGCCCCTGGGTTTAACTCCAGTACCAAAAAAAGAAAGAACGAAAAACAAAAAAATATATACATTTACAGAGAGAATACTGTGTGTCCAACCCCAAGAATCACAGGTTGCATTCCAGATAAATAAGGGAAAATGTACCCAAATATTTTAAAAGTAGAACTTACTTGTTTCTTGGCAGCGCGTTTAGCTTGTATCTGTTCATATTCCTCTAGTGCTTTTTGATTTGATGTTTTCTTTTTATTCTTTTTTGGAATAGTCACAGAACTTTATAAGATAAATTAAGAAAGATAAATCTCAAGTTTTAAAAATGATTTAACCAAAATTATGATGCAATATGTGTCAAACATATTTATATATAATCTTTTCCCCTAAACTCTTCATAGTCAAGTTTATAGAAAGGATAGAAAACAGACTGATTGTCACTTCCCATTCACTCCTTAATTCTTATATCTGAGTCTCACTAATGCATATTAATTGAGAAAGGAAGAGACAATAAGAAAAAAACAATTTACATATTAATAATTAATAAGATTAAAAACATACTTGCAGCTTTTAAGATTATGGATCAATTACAAGGTGGCATATGGAAATTCTTAGAAATATTTCACCATGGAAACTATAGAAAGCTTTGAAAGATCCTAGAATGTTAAAAAAAAAAATTTAAAGATAAACTAGAAAAATATATTACATTGAAAGACATTATAGAAGTTGCTTGTATGAATAAACTTTAATCTCAAAGTTCTTTGACCACCTTGTCTCTATTCTATTTCATTCACCACCATGCCTTTGGACCTAGTTTCCATTTAGAAGTATTCTATCTTAAAGCATTTTCACTTCTTTGAAAGTGTTCTTCCTTCCAAGGCTAATCTAACTACCTAGGACATTGCTTATTTCTTTAGAATACCTGACTGAGTAGTAATCTTTCTTTCCTTTGCCTCTCAACATATCACTATCTTCATGCCATAACTACAATAAAACATTTTTCTATAACTTCCTTGTTAATGTAAATAAATAAATTTATTATTCATTATCAGAGTATATGTCCTCTTAGCTCCTAATCTTTTCCCCTAATTTTCATAGTCAAATTCCTAGAAAGAATAAAGCATAGACAATGATTTCCACTTCCCATTTACTTGATACCCCTCTGATATCTCACTTCTGGTCCACAACTCCAATCAAACTACCCAGACCAAAATAGTGATGCCATCCTATTCAAGGATCATCAGTGGGCCTTTTTGGTCTCTTTTAATGGACTATTCACTACTTCTGAAAATTCTATTCACTTAATTTGGGTGATATTCTTCTCTTCTGATCCTTTCTGATTACTTCTTCTTTGTAATGGTATAGCCTCTTTCTTGTCCGTATGCCTGATTTTCTCCCAAGATGGTTCTCTTTTTAGTTTCCATTCTTTGTCTTTGGGCAGTTAGATCCATAACCTGGATGGCTTCAGATGCCATGTGTATGTATGGCTGAATGCTTAATCCAGCTTATCTACTGAAAATCTTGCCACAGTCACCAAGGATTGCCTAGACCACAAACCTAAAAATTTGTTCTCAGTCCTGTTTTCCTTAGGCCTTATAGGATTTGATAGTTAACTAATCCCTACTTCTCAACTTTTCCTCTCTTGACTAAGATGTCCTTTCATTTCCCCAATTCTCCAGTTTTGACAAGTTTATTTCACTTCTTCAATGAGTTTAATTCTATTTTCACCTCAAAATAAAAAGCATTGTTTTTATCTTGTTTCATGATTTAACTCTTCTCACTTTGATCATCACTGAGAATAACTCAAATCTATAATGCTAGTGCTTACTTTTTCACTGAGCAACTCCATTGTTTAAAAATATGACAGATAAGTCTACTGAAAAAAATCAGAACTTTTAGTGTCTATGCCTTTATCCCCAACTATACTTTATTTTAGAATTCTAGTTATTAATAATAAGCTAATTATTTGTATTAGTTTTAGCACAAATAATTCACAACGTCAAAAGAAAAAATTATGGTCCCAAGTATCACCTGACTTCTTTGAAAAGTTTCGATTTTTAATGTTTTTACCTGAAACATGTAGAGAAACAGTTTTATAAGTTAGCTCTTACAATATTAAAGTGTTTGTGGAGCCATGTCATTTTTTTAAAATTACAACCCATTACCTATCCTCCAAAGAAAATCCAGATTAGTAACAGAAGTAGTAGTACTTTACACTTATAATCACTTACCAAGTATTATACACCTTTTAAAATGCCTGATATAAATTAACTCTGTCATCACACATCATGAAATACTAACACCATTCACTTCAGTGAATGATTCACACTGGAGTTATGCAACATGGTGGCTCTCAATTACATACTTATTATCCTTCCCATTTTAGAGGACAGTAGGAAACAACATGCTAAGTCTCGCTCCATAACTAAGCTGTTATTGACCACACTTACAATAATTCTCAAATATTACTTGAAAATATTAGTAATAGGAGTTAACTATGGTCCAAGTAAATTACATATACACAAGGCAGAAAGCCAAACCTCAGATATTTTAATTTTGTCACTTCTTCATTTATGCTAGTCTAATTCAGTCATTTAAAGTTAAAAAGAATTCTTCCATGAAAATATGATCACCTACTTACACCACGACTTCTACATGTGTTAAATAAGAAAAATCCAAATTCCTGTGTAAATTGTCCTATAATACCTTTCATAAAATACTACTTATATTTAAATTTAAAGTAAAAGACTTCAGAAGAAAATACATACTTTTCTGTTTTGCTACACTGTTCAGGTTGAGGCTGATGAACACTACATTGGTCTTCAGACAAAGTCTGGTCAATGCTATGCTCTTTTTCAGGCAAAGGCTGGTCAACTTTTTCTTCTGACAAAGGCTGAGTAACTTTTTTCAGTTGCTTCCTGAGTCTTTCTTCTTCAGCTAAATAAAGATGTTTTAGATGATCTGGGTACTGATCTGTGAATTGAGACTCCTGTGATGTTTGAGCCTTCTTTTTCTTCCATAGCAATTTCTTGTAATGTTGTTGAATCTTCAGTTTTCTCCGAAATGCAAAGCCTTGTCCTACATTGAACGACATCAATAACTATCACAAAACGTAAATTCATTGAAAAGATAAAGCTGTTAATTAAAAATGAAAATCTTTACACACTATTATATTCAAATGTTACAATTATTTTGTTTTTTTTTCTTTAAAAGAATATGTCTAACAAATTTAAGTAGAGAGGCCGAAGTTGGCCCTCTGCAAAGATTAGACAGACATCTGTCATACAACTCCCCCAAAATCTGAAAAACTGACCAGTCAGACTCTTGCAAATTTGAATTCATAACTGGACTCACAAATCAAAACCAAATTTCTTTAGTTCATCTCACATCATCAGGCCCTTCAACAAATATTGAGAAATAAACACATCTATCTTTTTACCTTTGCGAAACTTACTACACAATGTATCCTCGAAAATACTGCAATCCAAAGGGGGGGAGGGGGAACAGTGTATGATTTTCCCGCACAACTAGCAATTATCAGAAGACTTAACTTATTTTATAGTTATGCATCTGAGAGACCTAACAGCAAGAAAAAAGAAAGAAAAGAAAAGAAATGAAGGAAAAGAAGAACCGTAAAAGATGCGAATGGCTACTGGGATATTCGTAATCAGTAAAGTTTGGGACTTATATTTCTAGCCCCATCCTCCTCTCCATCTTTTACCCCAATCCAGGTACAAATGTATATACGCAGTGGACCTGTAAAGATGCTGTCTGCCTAGGGACAGAGAGGAAAAGAGTTCTCATGAAGTCTGATGTTACTTCGAAGGGGACATTTTAACCCGATTTAAATGATCAGCTCTACCCCCATCTTCCCATCCAGCGCACGGTTTCAGCGGTTTTAGGAATGGCTTCCTCGGTCCCAAGCCGGACCCGGGTTTGGGTTCCTAAAACCTTCTTTCAAGCCTAGGTGGGTCGCGCATCCCAGGACTCCGTAGGCCCGAGGACTTCTAAATGGCTGTCTTCTTACGTACCCTCGCGAACGCTGCCCGAGAAAGCTTGAGAGTAGTTAGGCCGCCAGGTCCTATTTCTCACATTCTTATTCCTGCATCCGACAGGTGAAACCCAGTCCACACGCGTCCCCAAACCACCCGTTCTCAACCTCGCGGCCGGCCTCACGGGTGCCATAGTGGACCAATTCGGTCGACAGATCACCACGACTGACGTTCCCTAAAGACGTCACCAAACAGGAGCAATCAATCGCCAAACTAAAGGCCGGCTCGGAGCTCCACTGATCAGGCCTGCACCACTTTTTATCAGACTCGATGTTGTACGGCCATGTTTGCGCCACCTACAGCCCGGGAGGTTGCGCGTCATGGCTGCTGCTTGCCCACTCCCGGCGACCCAGGACCTGCCCATGCTGCATGCCAAGTTACAGGGACTGCTGCGGTTCCTGAGGGACGCTCTGCCTATTTCCAACGCGCACACGGTGGACTTCTACACAGAGTCCGTGTGGGACGAGCTGGTTGACTTGTCCCCGGAGACTGTGCTGGCTGAGTTGAAGAGGTCCACGGCAGAGGTGGAGGCGGAGGCCGGGTTTTCGGAGGCGCGCCCCCTGGTGGAAACAGAGGCGCGAGCAGGTGAATGATGGAGTGGGCGGGGTGGGAAGGGAGGAGAGAAGGGTCCTGTTTGCACCGCGCGCCGCCTGGTGGAAGCACACCAGACCCGGCGGCGGCGGGGTGTCGTTTTCCCCGGGGAAAACGGGGATTGGTTTACTGAGAACTGGGCCGCGGCAGCCTTTCTGCGATCTCTCTTTTGCATTGGGGTGTATTGAGAATTACCATAATTTAAGGAAAACAAGGGGCGTTCGTTTAGTAATAAAACAATTTTTTTTTTTTTACTTGAGTGAAACCAGAGAACAGTGATTTCACCGGGTTTATAGATTCTAGGTGGAAACATGGCAGAAAATAAAGTGAACAGAAAAAAGGTAATTTCAGATGTTGGTAAAGCCAAGTAGAAAATAAAAAACTGTATGAGGCGATAGCTCTTGCGTAAAAAGCCTCCCAGTCCTAAGATGGGAAGGTACTAGTTGGCCCAGAGCCAAAGGAAGGGGGTTAGAGACGGTGGGAACCACAGGATAGATTAGCCAGGACCCTATGGAGGGCAGCGACAGGTGCAGTAATAGAAGTGCACAGAGACCAGGTCACATGGACCTTTCTGGGCCATAGAAAGATTTGGTATTTTAAATGTGTTGGGAAACCTTTGGAGTCATTTAGGTAGCATGGTGACCTAATCTAATGTATGTTTGAAAAGATAACTCTGAGGGTTTTTGAAGAATAAAGTACACAGCAGTGCAGTGCAAAAAGCTAGTTAAGAGAAGATTTCATGCCGTGGCGCATGCTTGTTTATCAGATGTTGGAAATGGCCAAGTAGAAAATAAAAACAGTATGAGGCGATAGCGCTTGCGTAAAAAGCCTCCCAGTCCTAAGATGGGAAGGTACTAGTTGGCCGAGAGCCAAAGGAAGGGGACTCAGGAGGCTGAGGCAGGAGGAGGGCAAGTTCAAAGCGAGCCTCAGCAATTTAGCAAGACCTTAAGCAACTTAGCGAGACCTTGTCTCAAAATTAAAAGAGATAGAAAGGGCTGGGGATGTGATTCAGTGGTTAAGCACCCCTAGGTTCAGTCCCCGGTACCAAAAAAGAAAAAGGCCGGGAGACCTTGTAGGAAAAAGATGACTTAATTTGAATTAGGATGGTAGCAGTGAAGATTTTGTATATCCGCTAATGCAGCCTTGAATTTTTGTGGGCTCTGGAGTTTCCTGTCCTGGAGTAATGTAAATTTTACCGGAATCTATATTTCGGATATAAAAATCACAAAAGAATACCGGCAGCTCCTGGAATGTCTTCTACTTTGTTTCCAGGCTTTCCAAGCCCTGTCTTGCTAGTGAACTTCATTCATCAAGCATTATCTAAATGCAAAGAACCCCTGGAGGGGCCTCTTATAATGACACTTGGAAACTTTTGGTTCTTTGAAATCATTTTTTATTGTTGGAAAGTTAGGCATCTCTTTAGTTTTCTCTCATAATGTCCTGTATTAATGTCATAAACAGCAGAAGCCATATTTGTCTTGCCAACTGATGTATTCCCAGCACCTAGAAAATTACTAGGCATGCATTATGTGCTCAGTGAATATTTATTGAGTTGATTATTGACTCATGTTAGCTTTCCAAAGAAAAACTACCTTTAAATATAAAGACCAATAATTTCATGTAGGTTTAGCCTGATCTCCTTACAATGGGGTGAATTGTCTTCCATGCCCTAATAATAATAATAACAATTGTATTAATTGATATTTATTATATACCCTGCAGTGTGATAAGTATTTTCATACATATTCTCTCTTTTAATCTTTATATCAGCTTTGCAAGATGGGTTCTTTTATCCTCCATTTGTGAGATTGCAACTTGAGTTAATTTGCCAAGAACACAGCTTTTTTTTTCTTTTTTTCTTTATAATAGTAGTATGTATTACAATTCATAATGCACATATATAGTGTCTTTTTACATACAACTGTTTGTATACAAAGTATGTAAGTACCCAGATTTGAAACCTATGTCATCTGACTCTAAGGTCTGAGCTCTTATATTCATTTAAAAGTTTACTCTGAATTATTTAGCAATTAATTACCAAGTAAATTTATTATCAAAATCATTAATACTTTTCTTTATTTTTATCTGTTTCCCTTCATGAATATAAGAATTGTTTTGTTCACTACTTTCACTCTATTACCTAGAACGATCCTGGTGAGAATAGGTGGTTAATGGGTATTTGGAGAGACTTAATTGAATGAATGAATGAATAACACCACATATTTGTTTTTTTCTACTACGAGTAAATGCTGACTTCTTTTGGGAAAACTTTAGAACCATTTCTTTTTTAATCTATCTAACAACAATGGAATCTAGAGAAGATAATTAACCTTTGAAATATCCCTAAACCTAAAGGCTTTTTTATACAAAATGTTTAATTATCCAACTGCTCAGCTATTTCTTGTATTAAAAAGAATGAGTTTTAATGATCTTGTTGTAAGGAATCTTAAGTTTTGATGATGGAAAGATGGGAATTTCCCTCATTATTATATGAAGTCCATTATTTGTGTCAGAGAAGAGCATTAGAATCATTTGACTAGATTTGTTCTTTTATTAAATAGTTATGAGTTATTATAGAGTAGCTGTGAAATTTGTAAACTTTGGAGTCATAGTTCAAATTCCATTTCTACCATTTATCAGTTCTGTGATCTTGGGGAAGTTCATTTTTTACCCCAGTCACCCAGTCAGTAAATGTTTACCAAGTGTCAACTGTGTGCCACATACTTTCCTAGAAATTAAAGAATTGTAAAGGGATGAAGTAGACCCCCCCAAAAAAAATGTTTTTTAGGTGCTACAGAGAAAAAGTACATAAGAGAGAAATAAATAAGGGGAGACAGAAGTAGGTTGTCCTGGCAAGACCTCATTGAGTTTTAAAAAGAAACTATGATAATAGCTACCAACTTGGGTTTTTAAAATTAGTTTAGTTTTTTTTTTTTTTTTTTTTTTTTTTTTTTTTAGCATAGTATAAATTATCACTGCTCTGGGCAATATGCTGAATCAGTAAGTACTAGAAATGGTTGAATTTAAACTGCTATTTGAGAGGAATAGGCAATCCTAGAGCCTCTCTTCTGTGACCTCTGCAGGGTCATTATTTTTCAAAACTTATGTTGTCATTCATAGAGCTGAGATAGGTCAGTAGTCTCTAAGCCTCCCAATCCAAATGTGCCTGATTGTTTTTATTTTTGCAAAATTTACTTGATAATTTCTGAGTAGAATGTTGAGCTAGGTGTTGTGAATTTACATCTCTTTCTTCAAAAACTTACATCCTGCCAGGTACAGTTGTGCACCAGAGGCTCAGGAGGCTGTGGCAGGAGAATCTCCAGTTCAAAGCCAGCCTCAGTAATTTAGTGAGACCCTAAGCAACTCAGGGAGAACTTGTGTCTAAATAAAATATAAAAAAGGGCTGGGGATGTGGCTCAATGGTTAAGCACTTTTGGGTTCAATCCTCAGTACCAAAAAAAAAAAAAAAAAAAAAAAATCCTTTTTAGGAGACTTTTATTTTAGTTTCTTCCCATTTCATGTGATCTGGTAATATGTAAAAATTACCAAATGTAGATCAATTAATATGTAAAAATCCTGTGCTCTTGAGTATTGCCCTGGAAGTGATTTTTGATTTTTATATATATTTTTTATTATTTAATTTCAACTATGTGACAGTGCTCTTATCTAAAACTAGTTGGTTTCATTTTCCAAATAGATGTTCAGCATTTTTTAATCTTTGAGATTGAAAATGTGTGTCTCACATGTTGTATGGCTTTCTGAGTTAATTTTTATAAATTTCCCCCACAAATTTCTAGTCCTGTATCCCACAAGTTAAGTTGTTCTTCATCTATTATTTTAGTCTTCTTCATGTTCCTAAGAATTTTAATGCAATTTTAGTGGGAACTGAATTAATCTTTCATGACAACTTTTTACATAGCAGGTGCCCCTAACTTAATTTACTTTTTAACTAATTTGGTTTTTGTTTAGTAAACACATTTCTAAATTTGTTTCTTTGAATATTTTTGTTTCCTTCAAGAGAAAAGAATCTGAGTTAAAATACTATGGTTAAATTCAATTTAGTGTCATTTTCATAAATATAAATTTCACACTTATTTTTGGCATGATTAAATGAACTTATACATTCAATGTGATGTTGGTATTGGTACAATAAAGACATGAATGTCAATTTCTTATTAATTATTTCTTATTCCTTCCAAAAGCATTGTTTAAATGTTTAAGTAACTTTTCTAAAATTTCATATGCAACTGTATGTAAATTAAGCTGTAGTGACATAATCAAAAATTTTCCTGGCATATAATTGGGTGATATTAGTTTCTTTTAAAAGCAACAGGATATATTCTGTTTTTTTTTCTTGGTAGATTATAGGAAGATAGGAAACATTCATAAAATTTAGCTAAGCCTATCTTTAATTTTCAAAAATTGATAGGACATTTTAGCATTTGATTAAATTTTATTAAACAATTATCAAAGATTGAAGTTAAAAGTCAACTGTTAATAGAAGGCAAAACCTTAAAATGCTTAATTAACCAGTAATCCCAACAGCTTGGGAGGCTGAGGCAGGAGGATTTGAGTTCAAAGCCAGCCTCAGCAAATTATTGAGGCCCTAGGCAACTTAGCAAAACCCTGTCTCTAAATAAAATACAAAAAAGGGTTCGCGATGTGGCTCAGTGTTTAAGTGCCCCTGTATTCAATCCCCAATACCAAAAAAGAAAATAAAAGCTTAATTAAATTTTTATTGAATAAAAAGTAAATTTTTATTTTAGAAAACATGTTCAGTTCAACTCAACCAGTGCTTACTGAGCATTGTGCTGTGGGACTTTTATCAATAAGGAAAATAAGAACTATGAAGCCACTGGTGATAATTAATAGAATTTGAACCACAGCGATGATAGAGGGAGGAGGTTTCCAAATAAAATACATTTTTACATCCAGATGGAGGCATGGGTGAACGTGTGAATTGAGGGCACAAGAAATATTTAATAATGTAAAGATTTTTAACTTTAGCAATGCATGAAAATGCTTTTAAGACAGGAAGTAAGAGAAGAGAAAGATTATGGGAACATGAGAACATTCAGTTTGGTTCTGAACTTTTGAACTAAAGAAAATTTTAGAACATTTGTGTAGAAATTAATACAAAATATTTTTGTGTCCTTTTGAAGATTATTATGAAGAAGGCACTGTTGGTTTCTTGAAATTCTGATCCATAGGCTGTGTGATATTGAGTTTCCCCTCACTCCTGTAACACAAATTTTGGTGCATAATTGCATTTTGTCTTATATCACATTCTAAATGTTCTAAATCACTCTCACCTTACCCTATGGTTGTAAATATTTGGGCTGAAATGAGATTTTATGCTTCTCTAACAGGCTCAGTGGTGCTATTGAAGTCCTCGTAGAGGCCTCAGTGATTACATCCACAGAGTTTTAGGAGAGTTCGTTTCTCTTTCTGTAGCTGATGATGCTACAATAGTAAGTGTATTGAAATATTGCTGTCACTCATGCATGCAGGCATTCATTCGTTTATTCATTCATGCTGTGTGCAAAGTACTTGCTCTACAGTTGGCTTGTACCAGTAGTATTTTGTCTCTATAAATAGATACCACAGTAAAATCTTAAAAGCATTTTTGTTCCCCTTTCAGAGACTTATCAGTTATTTTACATGTGAAAATTAATTTTCAATTCTTGGAAACTTTTAAAAATCATTCTGGTGGAGAGGAAGTTGTTAAAAGGTAATGAAGAAAGTGGTTATAAAGACAGAGTACAAAATATTTTAATCTCTACAGGAGGAAATTATTGCCAAACCTGATGCTGACAGGTTTGCTTAATGCTTTTTTCTTTCTTTCTTTCTTTCTTTTTTTTTTTTTTTTTTTTTTAACTGCTATCTTGCCTGATTTCCTTTGTTATCCATTATACTTATCACTGTGGCATGATAACTGAATGTGGTAAGAGCAAGGTCTGAAGTCAAGACTGCCTCAGTTTACGTGCCCTGCTACTTAGTATCTGTGCAAATTTGGATCAATTATAACTTCCGTATGTCTCAGTTTTTTCCTCTGTAGATGAGGATGAGAGCACTAATTAACTAGTTTAGAAAACTGTCATATGAAAGGAGAAGAGTTTGGTCTAGTACTTGGCACATAGCATAATAGTGAAGAATTACTGTGAACCCTGACAGGTGTCATCCATAGTGTTTTCATAACATTCAAGTAAGAGACATTTGTTTTTGAAATTTTGTTTTTATTATTAATTGTAAATGTACGTTCATTTGTATTTTTTTTTAGTTTTGAAATTGTATTATGAATTTGTCTGCCTTAAGACTTTCATAATGTAATATGTATGAATGACTTTTCTGTCTTTTCTTACACATTGATCTCTGATATAAAAAAGATACCCTGGTCTTGTATTTATAGAAAATATCTCCCTCCCCCACTTCTCACTCAGTTAACCTATCTTATAATAACTATCATATAACCTATCTTATAAGAAACTTTTATGAAATAGTAGGTTGCATGAAAAATCAAAGCATGTAAAGAAGACAAGAAAAGCATATAATGAAGCATAACAGGAACTTCCAGTAGAGGGTGTAATGGGCAAAATAATCAAGCCACATATGTAGGTAAAATGAGCAACAAACTTGACAAGCTTTCCCTGTACAAAAAGAAAAAAACAAATCTATGAATTAATTAAATGTAAGTAATCCTGTGGTTTCTGTTTTGCTAGTTGCTGATCTCAAACTGATTATACAGGTACCCAAGGAAGCACTGTGTGGACTCTTGACATCATTATCATTGCATTATAACTAACTTTTCACATGCTGTTTCAGAGAAAGAAGTAAAGACAAGATCATTGACATTTCTCTCTTTGAATCTCTAAAAAGCAGCAAGTCATGGAAGTTATGAGTGGGCTCAATCATTTGAAAACAAAATAAGTATAGCAGATGTAGTTCCATAATTTCAAAATATTTTATTCATGGAATTCTGGCCTGAGTAAAATGGTATTGATCCTAATGATATAAACTGTTGGGCTGGATCAGAACACTGGCCTTTATAAAAATTAATCATTGTTGAAGAGTTATTATTATTGCAATTTAGACCTTCAAAATTTCTGAAATAATGGGGGTGGGAGGCTATTATTAAAAGCCAATTAACAAAATTTTATTCAGGTTTGATTGAAAATTTTTCAAGTATTTTCAGTAGGATAGTTAAGTTGATTTGAACCTTTACTTTTCCAACAGAAACATCATATTTCTTTCTGTTGGCAACATTGTCCAATAACTGACTTTTATAATAGTCCCTCTGCACATTGAGATTTAATACTCTTATTCTATCACACTCTAAGAAATTGCTGCCCTGGAACTTGGGGATGTTGAGACTGCTCTTAAACCTGAGAGTCTCACTTAATAGTTGACTGAGTTTTCTCCTCTGTATCATGCCTAAATATTTTGATGTGGATTTTATTACTTTTGGCTGCACCAGTTCAGTTTGTAAAATGTCCAAATAACTTTATATAATGCATAAAATATATCTTAAATAAATCACTATAGTAATTTTGAAATCATCTTTGCTTTTTAGTTGATTAAAAAATAGAAGTTACATATACCTGCCAATTTTCTATTAATGAATTTCGTAAACATTGTCCCCACCTACTTAAGACATACTAGGTTTAAAAAGATAATAGCTTAAAAATGTTGTTTTTGTTTAGAATTCTATAAACATACATCAGTTATCTTGCTTTCAGGTCTTGTCAAATAGCATCATTATTCTTTGTGTTTAGGTGAACTTTTATAATTTTGTAAGTAACTGTGAGAATCAGCTGTGCTAGAGAAGACTTCAGTGGTATATAGATTGTACCATGCTTTCAGAAGGTGAGCATTTTACGTATTTCATTTTACCACTGGATGGAGTTTTTTTTTGTTATGTTATTTTTAAAAAAAATAATTATCAGCAAATGGGCTTACTTGGACCCTTCCATCTAGTGTTACTTTGAACTACTACAGACAAATTGGAATGCCTTTTTTAAAAATCCTCTTAAGTAAATTGACTTGACTTAAAAAATGACCATAGAAAAATAAGAATAAGCAAATCTGTCAGTGTGCCTTTATATATCCATCAGAATAGTCAGGATTATGCTATAGTAGTAAACCTGAAACCTCAGTGACAGAAAGGAATGCAGTTGACATTTCATCCTGTATTTCCATTGGTATATACATCTCCATTATAGTTTGACAATATTGTTTACTTTGTCATAGTCACTTAGGGACTCAGGTTGAGATAAGTTCCATCTTCACAAATCACAGAGCTAGGGAAAGTTCTTCTCATATTCTTAAATCTTTGGCCTAAAAATTGTATAGTTTACCCAAGCAAGATGTTGCTATATCTTAGTTTAATAAGTATTTATACCTATTCCAACACAGAGGGGCACTGATGTTTGTAAACAGTATACCACCTTCCCATACCATTTTGAATTTGTGAGCCTTTGGTCACTGTCAACAGTTACTATACTAAGAGAATGTGTGGTTTAAAACTGACCACAAGGAAAAATAAGCTGTTTTACCGGATCAGAACCTAATTAATTACTTTTTAGAATTGTCAGACTGACAGCACCTTAAGCAATGCATGTAGCCCCCCACCCGGCCCCATGTGCACGCACACACACAACACACACACACAAAAACCAAATAAGTCTATATGGTCCAAATGATAGAGGAACTGTTATACAGTAACCTTTATGCCACTGAGGTTATGACCATTGTTCTGTAGACAGTGTGGAGAGGAAGTGAATAGTGTTATAAGGGTTGAACTCCTGAAAATGCATAGTTGTAGATCAGAAAGGACAATTCATGAGTTAAATAACTATCTTACTGTTAAGATTTAAATCTTTCTTTTATTAGCTCTTTTAACAAGCCAAAATTTAATTTTATATTTAAACATATAATTGAGTAAAATATTAAAATGGGTGCTACAAATAGCTACAGTTTAAATAACAAATACAAATGGAACTTTTAGAGATACTGCCAAAATTCACACTAAAACAAAAATATTGTAATTTTCTATAAAAATCAAACATTAATTTATTATTTTAAAAATCTCATACTGACTAGTTATTAGTTATTTAGTTATTGCTAATGTGTTGTCTTTTATTTTTCCTGATTTTTTAGGTGTTAGTGATTTTCCAAAAACATTTTGTGCAACTTCCCGGAAGCTAGTGAGTGTGGAAGCCTTTGCTCTGGCTGCAAAATATTATTCTATACAAAACTTGGGAATATGTACTCCTTTTGAAAAGTTGCTTGTAGCTCTCCAAGGAAATAAAAAGCAGAAGACTGGTATGTGTGTTTGTTTGTGTACATGTATGTGTGCTATCTTTCTAACATATTCTTAGTTTATTGTTATGCCTGCCCCTCAAACATAGATTGCAGTGGGATAATACAAATTACAAAATCCTTTTATTTATTTTTGTTGCAGTGGGCTACTGGTTGCTATGGCTGGTTATTTTCCAGTGGGCAGTGTGCTTGGAGATACCGGGGAGAAACCTGAGTGTGAGAAAGTAGGGACGGCACAAATTAAAAAACAAATGGTAACATAGTAGATTAAAACTCAGTTGATTCAATAATTTTATTAAATGTGAATGACTTATATGTTCCTATTCAGATAGAGATACTACCCCTTGATGTTGAAATAGGAACCAGTTTTAATAATTATTATTATCCAAATAATAAAATAATGAATTACAGACGTTATTTTTTTTGTCCACAAAGCTCTGAATTGTTATCTCATTTCCCCACCTTTTTATTTTGAAAAGATCCAGAGGAACAAAAAGTTGCAAGAATAGTACAGTGAACCCTGTATAATTTTCATCTAGATTAACCATTTGTTAAAATGTCCTCATATTTGTTGTAGTTCTTTACACACATGCCCACACATGCATGCTTTTATCTGAATCCTTTGAACATAGTTACATATATCATAACACTTTACTCTCAGATACTTTAGTATATATCTTTCAAGAACAAGGACATTTCCTAAACATTTCATAACACTTTAACAGACTCAGGAATTATTGTTACAGTAGAACTATCTAATAAGCAATCTATATTCAAATTTCTCTTAAGTTTCTTAAAAATATTTTTATGGCCAGTTTTTTCCTTAATATAGGAATCAGTCCAGGCTTATGTATGGTATTTAGTTCTGTTTTAAATTTAATCTCTTTAGTCTAGAACAGTTCCTCAGCCCAAATTTTGTTTTTCCTGACACTGATACTTTTGATGCACATAGGCTGGGTCTGTTTGATTATTTCCCTGTGATTAGATTCTGGTTATGCATTTTTTAAAATATTCTTTTAGTTGTCAATGGACCTTTATTATTTAATTTGTTTATATGTGGTGCTGAGAATCAAACACAGTGCCTCACACATGCTAGGCAAACGCTCTACCACTGAGCCACAACCCCAGCCCCAGGTTATGCATTTTTTCACCTGAAGACTACTTAACTTAATTTCTTTCTCATTCATGATACTAGGAGGCACATGTAATTTTGTCCCATTACTTGTGAAAATAAGTTTGCTCACTTGTTAAAAATGAGTCCACTGGAGTTCTCCATTGTAAAGGGAACTTTTTCCCTTTAAGTGTAATTCTTTCATTATTTTAATCTTTCTCATTAATCTCTCTAATCATTTAAGCAAAATTATTTCATGTTTCTACTGGAGCAAAACAGAGGGCTTTTTGATAAATCATCGCTCTTGGTAGGAGTATGCTGGTTACAAATATGTTCACCAGCAACATTGCTGTAGAAGCTGTAGTCCGCTGGCACTCAGGGCACTGAGCACTTTTTAATCTGAGATGTTGCTGACTGGCAATAACTGAATGGGCTTCTGCATCAAGGATAGCACCCTTGGCCCTTCCCTTGATTATAATGTTTAAGGACTGTATTTTGGAACTCAAAGTTAACAAAACTGTTATGCCATAATAATCATCCCAGCACTAAATTTGAGTTCCTTACTGCCCAACTCAAACCTGTCTGATGATGTTAACTACTTTGTCACATGCTCTTTGGCCATTTTTATAATGTAGAGTCTGTATCTAATATATGCTGTCATGTGCCATCCCATGTGATGTTCTGCATTGATACAGAAATAATTATCTGTGCTTCTCGGGACAATAGAAACTAAGTTGTTGAGCATTTTAAGTATGCCTAATGAAGCTCAGAAACAATTTGCAATTTTATTTGAATTATTTTAAATGCAAATTTATTTATTTTTTTAAAAATATTTATTTATTTGCTTTAGTTGTACACAATGCGTTTATTTTTACGTGGTGCTGGGGATCGAACCCGGGCCATGCACGTGCTAGGCGAGTACTCTACCACTGAGCCACAACCCCAGACCCTTAAATGCAAATTTAAATAATCACATGTGGTTAGTAGCTACTGTACTAACTTATTGATACATATTGATACATAGGAATTCATTTTGTTTTTTTAGTTGTATGTATTGGAAATATCTTTTCCCACATTGTTGCTTACCTTTTCACTCTTAAAGTTGTCTTTTAATGAAAACTTTTCTTCATAGTATAGTTTATCAGTCTTTATCATTAATTGCTTGTGTCAAGGGACATTTTTAATGATATGTGAATCTTTATTAATTCAAATTAGATTTATAGCAACTAAGCTAATAGAAGTCTATCAGATACTACAATAGAATTTCTATCTTGTTTTTATATTTAATTCCAAAAAATGAGCATTGACTGATAATTCTATTAAATTTTGTTTTAATAGTGTTATTTCAGTTTTGTTTTATTTTTATTTAGGTGAAAATTTGAAGCCAGTTGAGTTTATGAATATGAAAAAATCTCATGAAGTTCAGGCAATGTCACAGCTGATCTGCAATATTACTGATTACTATGGAATAAAGCAGGTAAGAATATATCCCTGTATCTTTAGTAGCCAGGAGTGTTTGGGCATGCCTGTAATCCCAGCAACTCTGAAGACGTGAGTCAGGATGATTGTAAATTTGAGGCATATGTTTGTAATCTTGGAAATAGAAGTTGCTATAGGGCACTTAATCCAAATACTTTCAGGCCATACCATTTCATAGTGTGCTAGACTGCTTTCTACGTGCACTATCAACATTTCTTTCCTGTGGGCTTTCTCCTACTGCTGAAACAAGCACTGTTCATATGCAAGTTCTGGAAATTAATTCCTCCTTTTTCAACTTTGAGCCAATAACTGATGTAACATTTCAGGTGGTATGATATTTTAGTCAGCTTTTTTGCTGCTGTGACTAAAAGACCTGACAAGAACAAATACAGGAAGAAAAGTTTATTTGGGGGCTCCCCATTTCAGAGGTCTCAGTCTATAGACAGCTAGCTCCATTCCTTGGTACTTGAGGTGAGGCAGAACATCATGGTGGAAGAGTGTGGCAGAGGAAAGCACCCAGAAAGCAGTAAAAGAGAGAGACTCCACTCACTAGATACAAAATATATACCCCAAAGGAACACCTCAGTGTTCCACCTATTCCAGCCACACCCTACCTGCCTTCAGTTATCACTCAGTTAATCTCTACCAGCCTCTACCAGCGGATTAATTCACTGATTGGGTTAAAGGCTCTCATAACCCAATCATTTCATCTCTAACCCTTCTTGCATCATCTCACACATGAGCTTTTGGGGGACACCTAATATTAAACCAACACAGATGATTCTTAGGTATGTGCTTTACACTAGGCTTCAGCTTCTGAGTGGGATTAAGCTCAAGTTGTCCTAAAGTGGTATGTCATCTTGTTTAAAAACACACCTTTATTGGGCTGCTATTTTTTCTATTTTTCTCTTTTTTACTTCCCTTCCTGTGTTTTACCTACAAAATAGATCACTCTTACTTCAATCTTTGTTGATAGATCTGCCTTTGGGATAACACAAACAAAAATGAGGGGAATTTTACTCTATAACTTTACTTATATTTATATATCTGTGTGTGTATTTCATTTATTTTTATGTGAAATACTGTGTAATAGTAAATTTAAGTTGATAAACCAGATTTATTTGTGTTTCTATTTGTTTTGTTATACACAAAATATTTTTAAATAGCTTAATATCGCCAACTAGCTGGGCTGGCGACCTGGGTTCACAAGAGCTGGCTACATCAATAACTAAGAAAATGGTGAAGAAAGCCTGCATGCACAGAAATACCTTTTGCTTGAGGCAATCAGGGATGGCTCTGAGACCCCTGAGATCCACTGGAAAGAGAGCATGCACCTGGATGGGGGGACACTCAAAAGAAGGTTTGATGGAATGTCCTTTCCAAATAAGGCAAGGGGTCAGGTTTCAGGGTGTTGAATCTAGCTTTATGATGTCTTTTGGTCAGTAGATTGATTGACATCTTGGCAAGTCACACCTATCTCAGGTGTGGGAACACAGGCAGAAGGAGAGGAAAGGGAACACAGGCAGAGCGGGAGGAAAGGGCACACGTGCATCACACAGCCCAAAGAGCACGCAGCAACAGGCCAGTCTTCCCATGTGCTCAAATGTGCATAGCTCACACACACAGCCCATGGATGGCTCGCGACAGCTTAATGTACCATGTTAGGCCTTTTTTAAGAAAACTTTTTTTATAACAGTGAAAATTGTTCCTAGTGAATGAAACAAATCTAAAATTTGTGACTCTGATAAGGTGCAAATTACTACAGATTAGAGTGTCCTTAGCATTAAAGACACTAAGATTGTTCTCTTAAAATCACTTAATAACCATGTGATTTGATTCTCTTAACGTTTACATTTAAATGTATCTTATGTGTTACTAATTATTCTTTTAAAATGGAGATTAAATAAATACAGATTTGGTAGACTGAGTCTTAGGTTCTGAAATGTGTAACCTTAGCAGTAACCATAGAGAAGTAGAAAAGAAAAAAAAATTCATTTCTACCTAAACCATAGTACCATCAGAATGCCCAGAACTTTACTTCTCACATTCTTATTACCAAGGCTTCTTAATTTGTATTTCTTAAATATGTGCATTCATTTGTATATTTTGCACATTTTCATGTATTCATTCATTTAGCCAATGTTTTCTTTAGCTCCTACCATGTCTCAGAGGCACTGTTTAAAATATTGAACATATACCAATGAACAAAAAGTACTTTTGCTTCCATGGTATTTATATTTTAATAAGAACAACTATACAATAAAAAGTTTCTAAGTTTATTTTGTTGTATATGTAGATACATTTTAAAGAGGAAAGAAAAAGGGAAGGGAGGAGTTAATTCAGAAGGGAAAGGCAAGTAAGACCTCTTTGTAAGGATAATATGAGTTAATACCTCTTTTAGAGGATACAGAAACTTCAAAATATATCTGAAGGAAAAGGTTTTCAAATGAAGTGAACATGTTCAGTGGGACTGAAGTGGAAATATGACTGCTTAGTTCTTAGAACAGCCAGGAAGCCAAATAGACACCAATGGAGTGAACAAGAGAAAAGTAGCAGCTGAGGTTGGGGTGGGAAAGGGAAGATTAGTAAATTATAGATTTTTGGAGGCCAATGTGATCATCATTTGGTTTTATTCTGAATGAGAAAGAAAGCCACTATAGCCACTAGATCAGTTTTTCTCTTGTGTTGTTTTATGAAGGAATTAGTTCCACTGTCTTTGATTCTCTGCTTCACTACAGTCTGTTTTTAGACATTGAACTGATTCCTTTAAGAAACCAGCTCCTATTTATTTAGACACTTCCAGGATTAAAGCAAACAATTTAGGCTGGGCACAGTGGAGCACGCCTGTAATCCCTGTACTTCAGGAGGTTGAGGCAAGAGGATTATGAGTTCAAAGCCAACCTCAGCAATTTAGCAAAGCCCTAAGCAACTCAGTGAGATCCTGTCTGTAGATAAAATATTTTAAAAGGGCTGGGGATGTGGCTCAGCAGTTAAGCACCCCTGAGTTCAAGTCCCAGTACCAAAAACAAAACAACAAAAATACCCCAACTTACTAACAAGCTAGTCATAAGAGAGAAGATCAAAAAAGACAATGAGGGTTTTAAAAAAAGGAAAGGTATGATCAAACTTTGTGTTTTCTGTTGGGAACAGAGTAAGGGTGAGAAAGGTAGCACCAGGGAGACCACTGAGAAAGCCAAGCCATTACAGTTACCAGATTTAGGATAAAGTTGGTTTGCAAAGCTTTGGTAAATGATCAGTTTATGGATTTGCTCACAATTAACATGTAGATGATGAGAGAAAGAAAGAGTTCTGTTCTCTGCCTGGAAATGAGGTATTATTAACTTTGATGAAAAAGATTATGGGAGGGGCAAGTTTTCCAGAGAATATCAAGAGATCAATTTCAATTTGTGATACTTATTACATATTCAAGTGGAAATGTTAGGTAGAGTATTGGATTTGTGAGTATGGAATTTGTGTCAGAATTCCACACTGGAGTTATAAATTTAAGAGTCATTACCCTAGAATGGTAGGTCGGTAGGTTAGTCTACAAAACATAGCTCTTCTATCTGAACAATAGTAATATTATGAAGAAGTTTAACTATTATATATAATAATGTTTCTGTAGAAAAGTCTTCTAATTAATCTCCTAAGCAGATTAGGAGAGTAGGAGATCTCTCTCAACCATTTATTAGTCTAGAAACATCTGTCTTCAAACCTATAGACTAGTGCGGATGATCTGGAAAGGAAAACATTATGATTATGGGATTTTGCTATTCGAGCAAGATAGTTTGAAGCAGAAAGTTGAACAGCTTCTATGTTCCTATCAGTGTAACTTAATTGCAGAGTTTTTCTTTATATTGCTAACCATTGGTATGTTATTGTAATACCAGTTTGGAGGGGAAGAGGTAATTTGGGTCAGTAAGGTGTAAGTGCAAGTTGGCTGACAAACATTCTAGGAAAGTTTGTCCTGCTTTTAAAAAAATATCTTAGAAACTAAACTACATGATATTTTTTTTAGAGTTTCTATAGCCATCTGCAACCAAAGCAATAAAAATCAACTGGTACAAAGACTGTGCATAGTTGAGTCTCCCAAAGGTGCATTCTACTTCAAACTTTCTTATTAAGTGAAGTAATAAATTTTCTTGATTGTTCAAAACTTGGTTTGGTGTTACTTACAGCCAGAACTTTCTTGATTCAGTAGAATGATAAACAGTTCTAGGAACAAAATCAATTACTTCTTGGTAAGCAAACATTTTTAGATTTAAGGGAACAAATATGCTGGTGTTTTACAAAGCAGCCATGAACTGTAAACATTAAGCTTGTCATTGGCATCATTAGTGTATTTTATAGGAAGAAGGGAATGGAGAACTTTGCTTTCTCTTGAGATTAAGAAATGGGGGAATTTATTAATAGAGATTCTACTGTATAACCTTTGCATTTATGAATATGAATATGGAAAATTCAGTTAGATTTTAGTTCCTTAAAGTAAGAGGTTATTGTATAGATCTTGCATTTGAGTACAGCTATTGAATCTTCAGTTAGAGTTTTGTTCCTTACAGTATATATGTTTGATATATAAACACATGTACATACACGCATATAATACTTCTCTTATTTCCCATAATGCCTAGCTTTAAAATTAGTATAAAAAAGGGTATAGAGAAATGTTTGTAAATTAATCTCTTACTTATAGAACATTTTGGAGTCTTAGCTTTGAACTGGTCTAATTTTAAGATCCTAAAAATTTTTTAGGACTTAATGGCATGTATTGATATACATATAGAAGTGTTTCCTGGAGTAGTTTATGCTAATGTCAGAGTTTAATAACTTTAGGATTAAAGATGTGTGAATGTATGTGTAAATAATAAGATTAGGTAATTGTTTGTTATGATAGTTGTTACGGTTTGGATATGTCCCCCAACAGTTCATGTGTGAGATAAGTAGGAATATTTGGAGGTGGAATGATTAGATTATGAGCTGTGGCCTAATTAATGGATTGGTTTAATCCAATTGATGTATAAATAATGTGGATTCATGGGTGGTAACTATAGACAGGTAATACATAACTGGAGGAGTATCATTGTGGGGAGTATCATTCTTGAGGATTATATTATCCCTGGCTTCTTGCACTCAAGTTGTTTCTGCTTCTTGGCTCCCATCAACTGAGCAGCAACTTATCTCTGCAATGTCCTTCTGCCATGATGCTCTGCCTTGCCTTAGGCCCATAGCTATGGAGTCAGCTGTCCATGTACTGATCTTCTGAAACCATGAGCCAGAATAAACTTTTCTTCCTCTAAGTTGTTCTTGTTCAATATGTTAGTCACAACAATGCAAAGCTAACTAACATATTTGTATTTCTGTATGTGTTCATTTATTTCTCATGGCAGAAACAACTTATAATTTCTTTTTTTCTTATCTTTATATTTATTGAGGTATAGTTTAGCTATTTACCAACTTAAGGTTTGATGAGGTTTGGTGATTATTATATACAGTTGTAAAAATGTTTCCTCTTATCATTCTGTAGGATGTTTCTTCCTTCATTCTCAGGGAACCACTAATCTTAGTTGTAGTTTTGACTTTTCTAGTTTTGACTTTTATAGTTTTGTAGTTTTGACTTTTCTAGAACATGGTATAAATGGAATTATAGTGTATAGAATTTGGTGTTTTGAGTTCTTTCACCTAGTACATAGCTTTTGAGAGCCGTCAGTGTTGTTTATATTGATGACTTTTTGCTTTCTTATGAAATTATGTTGTAGTATGGATATAACACAATTTATATTTCCTTTCACGAGTTGATAGACTTTGAGTTGTTTCCTTTTTTTTTCTGCTATGAATATTCACATACAAGCCTGTGTGTGGACATATTTTCATTTATTTTGGGTAAATAGCTAGGATTGAGATTGGTAGGTTATATGTTAAGTGTATGTATCAATTTGTAGTAAACTATGTTTTTTTAATCTTTGTATGCAAATGTTCTATTACAAAATTTTTTTTTAAAAAATTTGTCCTTTTAAAAAAGTTTTAATAGTACATGATATGGGGTTCATTTTGATATAAACATGCATGCATAGAATGTAATTTGCTCCATGTCCATCTAGGTGACAGAACCATTTGACATTTGTGTACATTGTGGCTTTAATTTACATTTATCTGATGACTGCTAACATCAGGCATCTTCACATTGGCCATTTGTATATCATTTTGTAAAGTATATGTTCACATATTTTGCCTGTTTTCTAATTGCATTGGTTGTCCTCTTATTATTGACTTGTAAGAGTTTTTCATATGTTCTAGGTACACCAAGCTCTTTCTCAGTTACGTTTTGAAAATATTTATTTTCCTTTTGAACTATATATTTTGAATAGCTAAAGGTTTATTTTAATGAAGTTTTAACTATTTCTTTTGTTATACATGAATTTTTGTCTTACATAAGAAATCTTAGCCTGTCTCAACATCACAGAGATTTAGATTTTTCTCAGTTTCTTCCATAAGACAACAGTTTTCACTATTATTTAGATCTGTGATTCACTTTTCATTAATCTTTGTGTTTGATGTGTGACAGGAAAAGAATGAACACTTCCTGTCACACATTCAATTTTACCTATGAGGTTTTGAAAAGACTATCTTCTCCTTAGGCAGTTGGCAAAAATCAGAAGACTATTTAAGTGTATTTTAATCTATTCAGACACTTTATTTTTTCCATTTATTTTATATGTCCATTTTTATATCATTACTAAACTCTTTTGATTAGTGTAGTTTTACATTAATTCTTGAATCAGTAATATTCTTTGACCTATTCTTTTTTTTTTTTTGCATCAGGGATCTAACTCAGGGACACTCTACCACTGGGCCACATCCCCAACCCTTTTTTTTTTTGTATTTTATTTAGAGACAGGGTCTCACTGAGTTGCTAAGTGCCTCGCCATTGCTGAGGCTGGCTTTGAACTCACGATCCTTCTGCCTCAGCCTCCCAAGTGCTGGGATTACAGGCCTGTGCCACCATGCCCAGCGACCTATTCTTTCTCAAAATTGTTCTTGTCATTCTAGAAACTTCATCTTTCCATATAAATTGTAATATCTGCTCATCATTTTTCTTAAATAGCCCTTCTAGTATTTTTATTAGGATTGTGTTGAATCTTTTAATTCATCTTAAAGAGAATTGCCATCTTAGCATTTGGCTTGTTATTTTGTGAATATGATATATCTTTTTATTTAGACTTTCTAAGGTTTTTTTTTTGTTGTTGTTGTTGTTGAGGGGTTCCGGTTATTGAACTTAGGGGCACTCGACCACTAAGCCACATCCCCAGCCCTATCTTGTATTTTATTTAAAGACAGGGTCTCACTGAGTTCCTTAGCATCATCGCTGAGGCTAGCTCTGAACTCTGGATCCTCCTGTTTCAACCATGCCTGGCTAGACTTTCTAAGTTTTTTATGTGATGTTTTATAGTTTTCAATGTGTGGGTTTTATATGTCCTTTGTTAGTTTATTCCCAGATATTCTATTGTTATGCCATCTTAATTCAATTGTTTTAAAATTTCTACTTCAAATTATTCATTACAACTGTATTATATATGTTCTGATGGTTCATTGTTAATTTCTGTTGACTTTGTTGTATCCTAACTTGTTTCTAAATTCACCTACTATTTCTGTTAGTTTTTTTTCTATTCAGGGATTTGCTTTAGACACAGTCATGTCATCTTTGAATAAAGATAGTTTTTCTTCTTCTCTTCCAACATTTATCTTTTACTTCTTTTTCTTGGTTTATTATACTAACTAGAACCTATAGCAAATGTTGAATAAAAATGATTTTTGAAAGAAAAACAGCAAATATAACAGGCTGTGTAAATATATAATCCATTTGTTTACTTGCTTTAAAAAACATCTAGAATGCTTTCTATTACCAACTGACTAAAATCATTTAATTCATTCCATTTTTCTTACTTTAGGTAATTGACCTAGGTTCTGGGAAAGGCTATCTAAGCTCCTTTTTGTCCATGAAGTATGGCTTAAAAGTTTATGGAATTGATTCCTCAAATACCAATACTCATGGGGCTAAGGAGAGAAACAGGAAATTGAAGAAACATTGGAAACACTATCATACTCCATCAAGAGTAGATGTCAATGGAGTGGTCTTAAAAATGGCAAAAGAAAGGAAAGTGCAAAATGAAATTAAATATAAAGCAGACATTGAAGAAACGTATAATAACAGTTCTGCAAATCAAGAAAAAATGTCTACCTCAGATTATTTGCCAGATTTTTCAGGTTCTGTAATTTCTGGCATCAGAAAACAAATGGAAAACCTACATGCTCAACCACATGGAGAAGATAATTTGTGTTTTGAAAATCCCCTTTCTCTGATAGACTTTTTGCCTATCAATGCTGTAGAGCCAACCTCTTCATCTCAAATACTTAACAGAGAAATTTCTGAAGCAAATAAAGAGAGAAGAAAAATGGCATCAAATTCAAGTGAATCAAATATATATTCACCATTAACCTCTTTTATCACTGCTGATTCTGAACTACATGACATTATTAAAGATCTGGAGGTGATTTGACTTTTAAATTCTTTTATTTGATTTACAATAATGCTGTAAACATAGAATTTAATTTTAATAACTTGTTAATGTAATTTTATCTCATTACATTTTTCTAAAAGACCAAGAAAATAAAACCCTGAACAGGCGTTCATTATACTTTCAGCTGTTAAAATCTGACAAGAACACATTCCAAAATAGAGTACCCTTTTCTAATTTCAGTTTTAGTAAGCTAAATCTCTGTCTCCAATTTAGGTATTATTAAAATTCCAAGAGAAGAAAGTCTTATGTTTTTATAAGATTTATTTTTAATTGACATAAAAATTTTACATGTTTATGGAGTACAATGCTGTATTTTAACATGTATATGTGGTATAATGATCAAATCCAGCAAATTAGCATATGTATTACCTTCAAAACTTGCATTTCTTGTGATGAAACACATATTTAAAGTTAAGAAGTATCTAATACAAAATTATGTTTAATGTTAGACTTGGTGATCAAATATGTGATTTCTTTTGAATAAAAGTAATTTGTGGGTATTCTTTCAGGCTTGAAATTTTTCCAAATTTCAAGCATGTCAAATTACATAAGTGAAAGACAGTATCTTAAACACATAATGTCATATTTGAAAAGAATGATTATATATAGAGAAGCTTCTAGAGATCATTTGGCTTAACTCCTCTCAAAAACAAGATAGCTTTTGGAATTGTGTTATTTTACCTTGTTAAAGTTTTTAGAAATTCTTCCTCAAAGAAAGGAACCAAGAGATACCAGAGTTCTTTATAAATTTAATTCTTTTTTTGCAACTGACTAGTGTTTTGCCGTTTTTTAAAAGTGGAATTTTCTTTTCCCACATATTTTTTAAAAACACCAACGAAAGTAACCTAGTTAATCCTTATGAATTGTTTTTTATATATATGAATTCCATTATTAGGTTATCCTCAATTTGTTCTTCAGGTTAAATGACCCCATTAATTTAACCTAACTTTAGAATTTTTAGTGTGTATTGTCACTTTTTTTCAAGTTTCTCCAAATCTATTTGAAATATTTGAAAATAGACAATAAAAACTACATGTAACTCAGAAGAATTATTTCAAATAAAATACAAGACTATTTCTTGAGTCCTGTAATAAGTCAATTTAATAACTCCAATTACCAGTATTTTTATTGTCCCTCCCCTGACAAACAATAAAGATTTTACTATTAGGATAGTGTTTTATTTACATGTCTTTGTTTCCTAGCTGCTACCTGCTAATAATAATTCTATATGATGAATATAGTAAAGAGTGAGATTAAATGTTCTTCTATTTTCTTTAGTGAGAGTGTAGCTAAGCTTAAAGGAAGAAATTAATGCCTGTTATTCTTCCTTAATTAGCAATAAACCTTTCCTGACTGAATTCTTTTTTATTTATAACACTGTAGCATGGAAAAACCTATCCAAAATATCTAATTAACAAGAAAAGCAAAGTAGTTACAATATCCCTTCAAAACTAGTTTGAAGAGAATAATAGTTGAAGCAATTGAATTTTCTATCAGGTCAAAGCCAGATACGGTACAATTTATTTCCTCAAAAAAGTATGATTTTAGCCCTGCTTTATGTCTAGATTACATGGGCTGAAATAAGATTTTTAGTAAAACATTTTTGAATATTTAATACAATTGTATGTGTTCCCAAAGATAGTTATGAAAATATACTTGAGTCACAAGTTAATACTTCTATATTTTGTATTTATAATTTAAAGTAAATAATAATAATGAAAAAAAATGGAAAAAAATCTGCTAAATTTTATTGTATGCCTGAGGTTGCACTAAAGACTTGACTTAATTTTAAGTTTTGCAACAGTGCATCAAGTTGAAGTACTGTTATTATCCCCTTGTTTTAGATGAGGAAACTGAGGCACTGAGAAAGTAAAAATAAATTTATCAAATCACACTTGTGATTAAACTGAAACTTAAACCCATATTGTCTGTTGTCCAAAACTATGCTTTTAGTGATTATAATATAATTCATACAATTAAGGTTATTAATAATTAGTTATTTGATATCTCTTAAGTAAACATATGTATCATTAATAATTTAAAATTATTAAATTTTAAAAATTTTATTTAGTTGGCATTATAAAGGAATTATTGTTACATTAATAATACTTTAGATAATATTTGAAAGACATGATGGTGTAGTTTTTAAAATACTGAATTATAAATTAATATTTAAGTCATAGATCTTAGACCTTTGGACTATCAGGGATTAAGGGTATCTGGAATTGAGAGGGCAATAGAAATTCTCTAAAAATCTTTTAATTCCAGATGGTAAAAGTAAGTTCTAATAGGGCACATATTTCCTGAGTTTAAAAAAAAAAAAAAAAAATCTACTTTTTAAATTAAACTTCTATGAATCATGTGAAGGACAAAAAGGTATTATATTAAATCAACTTTTTAATGATTGGTAGACTGAACAAGATTCTATGCATTGTATGCATGTGTACCTGTTAAGCATTTGTGTGTAAACCTTTAAATTAGGTTTCAGAGAGTTTTTCCATAAAATAAATGTTATAAAATTTAGGATGAAAATTTTTATATTAAGTTTTACATTGCCATATTTGATATAGTGAATAAACTAAACATTTTTGGTGTTAGACTAGACATACCAACTTTATTTTTATTGTTTATTTTTCATAACACTGTTTTAGAAGGTTTTTAATGGGCAATCTGTGAAGTTTGATCAATAAAAACTAGTATAAGAAAAGAATAATAGAAACATGTCTCAAATCACAATTTTGTCCTAGTGGTGCATACTGTACTTGTTTGATCCAGCTTTTAACTAACTTTGTGTAGTTGTTAAGCAAACAACTAGTTGTAAAAGTATTGCAACTTGGTTGTAAAGTAGGTTAGAGAAAATAAAAATGGATAAATAACCCCAAACACTCTCTAAATAAAATACAAAATAGGGCTGGAGATGTGCCCCTAAGTTCAATCCTTGGAACAAAAAACAAAGAAACAAACAAAACAAAACAAACAAACAAAAAAAACACTGAAAGAAACTCAAAAGTCATGATAATAGATCACAGCCATTAAAAAAAAAAAGCTCTAAAAATTATTCATTATAAAAATAAAAAAGTATAAAATACTTTATAGGTAAAATTAGATAATTACAAAAATCTTTACATATTTGAATGGATCTTTAAAATCTTCATTTGAAATGTTAATCCTCCTTTTAATTCCCCAAACTTATTTTTCTTCTTTAAAGGAATGTTTAATGGTGGGTCTACATACTTGTGGTGATCTTGCTTCAAATACTCTGCGAATATTTACTTCCAATTCAGAAATCAAGGGAGTTTGCAGCGTGGGTTGTTGCTACCACCTCTTATCTGAAGAGTTTGAAAATGAGCATAAAGGTACAAAGTTCTCCATAATAATTTTTATTTATTTGAGTAAAAATGGCTGTTTTTTATTTACAAATTTTTTTCTTTTGGCCATTGTTGTAATTTGAATTAATATTTAAGATAACATCTGATTTCCTTGCAAATTTAATATTATGGTATATTTGAAATTTGATTCAACATCACTTTATATATTTTAGTATGGTTTATTTGCTCATAAAATGGTCTAATTAGTGCTGAAAGCTTTGCAAATATTTGAAAATTTTATGTGATATATATTTCAGAGAACTTCTTTTTAAAAATACTTGTGAGGTATGCATTTACTGAGACAATAAAGCTAAGTTATTTTGTCGTGAATAGTGTTTCAAGGTTTGCTTTCATTTCCAGAGCCTTCTCCATTTCTAAAGGAATATTGATATTTCTAAAATAAAATAATAATTGAAGAGTTAGCCCACAGGATTTTAGAAAACTACAAGAGTGCACTTCCATTAAAATTATTATATTCAAACTATTTTCCCTGAACTCAGATGCCTGCAGAGCAAAGTACAAAATAGGTTGGAGAATTTGAAGCACCTCACAACCCTTCATCCAGGGTTCCTGAATGGTACATTTTATGTGTTAAATTTCTGCATAAAATATGAGTTCAAAACTGCAGCTTCAGATTACATGGTTAGTCTATTAATATTAGCAGTTCTCTTTCATATTAGTTTAATGAATTTTTAGGTCAGAAAGTTGTATACATAAGGATGATATTATTTATTTTTAATATTAAAACCCAGTTGAATGTGAAATTTGATGATTTTCATTTAGTCAGGTCCAAGAGGTTAAAGTCATAATTATAGAAGTCTATTGAAGTGAGACTAGGTGAAATAACCATCTTTGGAAGTGGCTTAATGTTTTATGCAATAGAGTTAATTGAATTAGAATTACTTTGTCCAGGTTTTGAAAAGTATCTTATAGGAAAGATGCCTAAAAGTAAAATTATGAATACACAGAGATAGATGAAAGAAAAAAACAAATTGGCAAAAAGTTAGCTATTGCTTAATTTAGATGGAAAATATATGAGTGCTATTCTAAGTACAAAAATTTTCGATATGAAAATTAGAGGAAAAAAAGTGAACCTAAAAATAGAAAAAGAAAGAATTTCTATTAAATTATATACCCCAATATCTTACTTTTTCCAATATCTTACAGTATTTTTATGTATCATTCCTAAAGGAAAAAAAAGGAGAAAAATCCCGAATGCAATCACAGTTCTGTAGCTTTTGAAATATTAAATGTGTAATAGTTTTCTTAATCTGTATATTATACAACTCTATATAGGTAAGCATTGGCTTCTGGAGTATATTATTTGGGTCTTTGTTCAAGTGCTTCCTAATCTGTACAATGAAATGCAATTTTAATAATTGTCCCAATTTGGGGGTAGAGGTAAATATTTATTGTCTTTAAATTCAGAGATACCTTCCTATATTTTAAAGTCTTAAATTTCAGCTGCCTGCTTCATTCTTTCATTTCATCATCATTGTCCCCAAGGATGCCTTTTTTCAAGGTGCCTTTAGGCAGTATCTTCTTTAAACTGCCATCAGTTGGTCTTGCTGGATCTTAGCAGCCATTGTTCTGTACTGTCAGGGCTCAGACCTAGCCTCTGTACTTCCCCACCAAGAATGAGATCCTCATTTTTGAACAATGTTCTCCACTTTTGCACACCATTTTCTCCATTGTCCCCACATTATTCTCCCTTTGGGGTGATTCCCAGAGCTGGTCATGCTGATTTGAGATGTTTCTTTCCTAACGTATTTAAATCAAAGTTCACTGTGTAGTTGTAGGATATGAGTAATTTTATTTCTTCTGTTATTTGTCAAATATGTAAAGAGTCCAATTAAGGTGAAAATCACTGTTTTATGGCAACTGGAAAGTATCAGTGGTGCATTTTTCATCTGATATCTTGTTGTTCAATCCTATTCATAAAGAGATTGGCATAAGCTTGCCAGGATTGAAGAAAATTCAGACATTACTCCTTTGCCAATCTATTTTAAATCACTCTTAAGGTACATTTTCTGATAGATTATTGCATTCAACTGTTAAGAAATATTCATTGACCATATATTCTAATTAAAATGAATTTAAATGGGACAGGTTAGATAGAGAGTTCCTCTAAAGAGACTGAAAGTAAAAAGGAAGGTTGGTATATCCACATATTTTGTCACTTCAATTTCTTTCCTGCCAAGGAAAGATTTGATAAATTGATGAACCTTTAGTGTATAGACACTTTAGCTTATAGATGAGCCTATAGCATATTTATACACTTTTGTGTCTTCAGAACTAAGCACATTAACCAATCATGTTTAGCTTAAACGTGATTGATGTAGATTAATGTTTGTATGATGCATATTGAATAGATCATTGGAAATAAGTGACTACAATAGAGCTTTATTCAACTATAAAAAAAAGTAAAATTACATCATTTGCGGGAAAATGGATAAAGCTACAGACCATTATGTTAAGTGAAATAAGCCAAACTCAAAAGGTCAAGGATCATTATGTTTTTTTTTTCACATATGGAAGCTAAGAGGAAAAAAGAGAAGGGGGCAGGTATCTCATGAAAATCATGACAAGATCAGTAGAAGAAAGGGACCAGGTGGGTGGGAGGCGGAGGGAGGGAGAAAGTGCTGGGGAGTGATATTGGCTAAATTATATTGTTATAGTGTGTGCACGTATGAATATATTACAACAGATTATGTCATTATATACTACTATAATACATCAATTAAAAATATGGGAAAAAGAAAACAAGTGACTATGAATAAAGAAAAGAACAATCACTGTTCCCTACCTTGGCAGCTGCATTTCATAGAGGTGATAAAGTATATGATTGAGGTGAATAAACTTATATTGAACTGCTACTATTTTTAAGGGATTGTATTAGGCACTTTCTATATGATAAAGAGAAATTGAAGAGGGGCTCATAAAAAGTCAGTGCTTTGGGAAATATTAGAAACTAAAATAGATGGCAAGCAGATTTCAACTCAGTAAACATTCATTGAATGCCAGTTGTGTTCCATTCTAAGTGTTGGTGATACAGAAACATAAAAGATGGTATCTTTACCCTCAGAAAACCATTTTTTTTTTTTTGTTTTGTTTTTTAAGTTCTTCATTCTAGGAACCAGGTAATACTTGCTAGTAACTTACCAAAATAAATAAATAAATAAATAAATGTGAAAATTATTAAGACTAGAAAATGCAAATAACAGAAAAAAATGAAAATACAAACTTCCTACCCCCTAACCTTCCTAGGAAATAGTGTACATACACACATATACATTATATATTCTTATGTTTTAGGGAAACAAATACATGAACTTTTCCATTATCTCACATAATACATTTTGGTGATCTTTCCATTTCAGTACAGAAAATGTTCACTTGGTCTTTTTAATGATTCCAAGATTATTTTATACACTATATTTATTTAGTCCTAAAAATTAATATTTGCCTAAAGTGGTACTCTTTGTTGTGTGTTTTTTTTTTTTCCCCACCACATGGATAGCTATAATACTGAGTTCTTTTTTTTTATAAATTTTATTTGTTATTTTTTAGATTTACCTGAGAGTAGAATGTATTTTGACATATTGTGCATACATGGAGTATAACTGATTTTAATTAGGATCCCGTTATTGTAGTTGAACATGATGTGGAGTTACACTGGTCATGTATTCCTATATGAACATAGGAAAATTATGTCCAATTCGTTCTACTGTCTTTCTTCTTCTAGTCCTCTCTCCGTTCCCTTTATCCTCCTTTGTCTGATCCAGTGAAATTCAATTCTTCCCCCTCCTCTGCCCCTTATTGTGTGTTAGCATCCACATATCAGAGAGAACATTTGGCCTTTGTTTTTTTGGGATGGGCTTATTATTACATTTAGCATGACACTTTCCAGCTCCATCCATTTACTGGCAAGTGCTTTAATCTCATTCTTCTTTATGGCTGAGTGGTGCTCTTAATAAATCAAAATTTAGTGAATAGATGATGGGTTCAATATAGAATTTAGAGATCACAAAATATAGCACCAGTGTTTATCTTTGTCATATTATCCTCAGATATTAGTTTCAAAATAGCATAGTAAATGCTCTTAGGATATTATATTGGTGTTGTTTTATTGCCAAGTAGCATACAGCTCAGTTTGTGAGGCTGAGGATATGTTACAGTGCAACCACACCCACTGTCATAGATCAGTAGAATTTAATCACAGAAGGAAGAGGGAAGTGTATTAAAGTCAGAATAAATTAAGACATGGGGTAATAAGTGTTTCAAGTAAAATTTCCTTCTCTGGCTTTCATATTAATTATTTCTGTTTGTAACTCTCTTTTTTCCTGTTGTATTTTTTCTCATATCTTTCTCATTGTGATAATCCTAATTTGCATTCAATACTGGAAGAAGGCACAATTTGTAGAGCAAATGAGGCAGCCTTTTTCATTTTAGTTTATGTTATAGCCTGTTTCCCCACAACCTCTTCTTGGTTCACTGTAACTGACTTATTTAGAACTCAGTAATTCGTAAGATATTCTTTTGAATCTTCTGAGTAAATTGGTTAAATAAAATAATTCCAAATTTTTGCACAATAGAAATGGAAGCCTCTGTTAACATATTCTTGAGAATTGGTCTTCGATCCTACCTGGATTAAGGCAATTTTGCCATTTCTTACTAGAGTGGAAATTAACCATTGTTCACTGTGAGTTAATAGGACATTTTTGGCCTCAGAATTCAGACAAAAAGAAGTGTTAGAAAGTTTGTTAAAACAGAGACTGGTAACTACAAACTCTTCATTTTCCCTCCCTGTAGGCTTAGTCAACTTATGGTAACAAATGTCCACAAGGAGCCAGCGCTATGGCACATGCCTGTAATCCCTGTGGCTCTAGAGGCTGAGACAGGAGGATTATGAGTTCAAAGCCAGTCTCAACAACTGTGAGGTGCTAAGCAACTCAGTGAAACCCTGTCTCTAAGTATAATAAAAAAATAGGGCTGGGGATGTAGCTCAGTGGTAGAGTGCCCTTGAGTTCAATCCCTGGTACCCCCTCCCAAAAAAATATCCACGAAGAATCATTAATATTATCAAATAGATAATGGTAGGCTTCAGTAGGGGGAAAGCAAATGTAATATCTTAGTCTTGCTGGCTTTCCTCATATATACCTGAAATGAACAGAGGATTGGATGTTTTGTTTGTTAGAAATACAAAGGATAAGCAGGAGGAAACAGTACAGAGAAATATAATGAAATAGGTGGAGATGTGTGCAACAAGATTGCTCTCAAATGCTTTGGAAATGAATAAAAGTTTGGAAATTGAGAGAAGAGGAAAATGTAGGAAAAATAAAAGCAAACTTGATTCATGATGTGGTTTTGCCTAGCTCTGGACTGCCATAATTTCTCATCTCAAAGCCAATTGTGGGGAGGTGGGGAAGCCAGCTGGAAAAGGTAACTTACTCTGTTCTTTACCACACTCCATCTCTATTCTTCTCACCTTCTCTTTGCTAGAGAAAAAAAAAAAGAGAAGATATTCCATTGCTGCAAATTTTTAACAGTGCTTCTCAACTCTTGCTGTCTAGCTAAATCAAATATGACCCTTTTAGTGTGCCATGGATCTGCTTCTGACCTGAAATGTAATTTCTAGGTGTAGGAATTGAATATTCTTAAGAAGCTCCATAGTCCATTCCTATGAACAGCATGTTTGAAAATAATGTATTAATAATAATTATTTAAGAAGACATGTAGAATTCTGTAGGATTTTTAGAAGTATGCTCAAGGTAATACATATTTATTTCACCTTCCCCCATGCACAATTACATGGGCCCTATTCTGAAGCCAGTTTGTACATCCAAAGCAAAAGTTGAACCCACAGTGGCCCAGCAGGGTACATCTTCAGAGAGCTCCAGTAATTAGTTCAGAATAAACTCCATGAATTATAGAGTTCATACAAAAACCTTGGGAAGCCAGACACCAATCTAGGAGGGCAGAAAGCTGGGTTGTAAACGTGGAATAAAGTTAGGGGTTATAAGCTAGACAAATTCAAGGAGGAAAAAAAAAATCTAAAACATGCAAGGAGTGTCCAAGATAATTATTATGATACCACTAGAATTTTGGTTGCTTACTTTTTATCAATAAACAAATATAAGGTACAGATAACTATACAGTGTGTGTGTGTGTGTATGGTGTATGGTTTGTGAGAGTGTGTGTATGGAGGCCGACAATGGCAAACAGTTCTGGACTATTTAGCAGTCACTTTTGTGAAATATGAATGTAACTATATTTCACATATCCAATATATGTTATATAGTCCTAGAATTTACTAAAATAGAAATATGTCGCTATGTAGTTTGATCATTATATAAAAATAACTGACAGAGCAAATGGTTTATGTGCATAATATTAGTGTATTTCCTGTCATATATCAAGCACTAGATTCCATGGAGCTTTATCTCTGAATGGCTAAATATGTCATGTGTCCCTCTCTTCATATCTTATACACCTGCCCCTTACCCTTACTTTATTTGCACAGCTGTTTTTACATTTGGATTGGAGTAGTGTTGCCCTTTGGGATGTAAATTTGAATTATTACTAGTCCAACATAATATAGTAGAAAATTCTGGTATATACACTGCAGCTTTTCATGTTGATATTTACTATGTAAACAATGTGTTTTACATGTTTACCTAAAACCGCTGTGGTAGACCATAGAGGTGGTCTGTCGTGAATGCTGGTTTTAAAATATACCTCAAAGCTTTACGTGTCATTATGAATACAGATTTATGCCATATGTTTTAAAAACTGCTTTTAAATATTTTTGTTATGAGCCAGTAGTCCCTAAGAGAACAAGAAATACCAAAAACTGTTTTCTTACAGTTCTTTATAGAATATTCATTTCCCCAAGATTGACTAATGTTTCCATATTTGTCTTAACACTGATTATTATTGTCATAATTAAGCTGAAATATTTATATTATTTTTTGTCCTAGAAGGTAGGACAACCAATATAACTTGGTTGTTTTTCTCATAAATGTAGAAACAGGCAAAAGAAACACTACCACATCTACATATCTCCTCTACCTTCCTAACTGAACCATAATTTTGTTCAACCATCAGTTATCAGGGATATTGAGTCCTTCTGTAGCCTCATAAATAAGTAAATCTCAATTACTCTAAATTATGGTAATTTCATTGCACTAGGAATGAGTATGAGATACAGTTCTGACTAATAAGGCATGTCTCCTAGGGTGTCTCTGTTAATTTTTTTTATTTTCCTCTTAAAACTGAACACAAGAAAGGAATATCTTTTTTTTTTTTTTTTTTTTTTTTTTTTTTTTTGCAGGTAAGGTTCCTGACAGAATTCTTGTATCTGCTTACTGTTGTCTTTAAAAATATTTTCTCTCAGAAATTGTTGTTAGTACTCTGAGCTTTTCAAATCCATTCAGAGGGTTGAAAGATAGCTACTTTAACTGTAAGTTTATGTGATTATTTCAGTGATGTGGGAGTATACCTCCTCCCAGTCTAGTACCAGGAAGTCTTCAAGTATGATTAGTGCACTGCAAATACTGCAGTACTACAGTGTCAGATGTCAACAGTGTGGCCCTGGAAAGCCCACACCTGACTTCATGTTAACCATCAGTCATTAATGTTATGAGATAATAAGGTGATTCTCCTATACAATTAATTAATTTATTTATTTGTTTATTCATTTTATATCTAGCAAATAGTCACAGCCATCTTTAGGTGACATATTTCAACCTGGTACCACCATTTCTGTATCAAACAAATTTAAGAGTGAATGATACTTTCCTCATGTAGGTTCTTAGTTTGTGTCAACTAGAGTAATTTTTTAAAATTGTTATTTATTTATTTATTTATTTATTTATTTATTTATTTTAGTTATACATGACGGTACCACGTGTTTTGACATTGTACATTCTTGGATATAATTTCTCATTCTTGTTGTACATGGTGTGGAGTTAACGCTGGTCATGTATTCATATATGAACATAGAAGTTATGTCCGATCCATTTTACTTTTCTTTGTGTTCTCATTTCCCCTCTTTCCTTCATTCCCCTTTGTCTAATCCAATATATAAAATGAGTGTCTGTTCTTCCGTCCCTTATTGTGTGTTAGTATGCGTATATCAGAGAGAACATTCAGCCTTTGGTTTTTGGGGGGTTGGTTTTATTTCACTTAGCATGATAGTCTCCAGTTCCATCCCTTTACCAGCAAATGCCATAATTTCATTCTTCTTTATGGTTGAGTAATATTCCATTGTATATATATACCACATTTTCTTTATCCATTCATCTGTTGAAGGGCACCTAGGTTGGTTCCATAACTTAGCTATTGTGAATTGAGCTGCTATAAACATTGATGTGACCACGTCACTATAGTATGCTAATTTTATGTCCTTTTGGTAAATGCCAAGAAGTGAGATAACCCGGTAAATGGTGGTTCCATTCCAAGTATTTTGAGGAATCTCCATACTACTTTCCATAGTGCTGGTACCAATTTGCAGTCCCACCAGCAGTATATGAGTGTACCTTTTCCCCCACATCCTCACCAGCACTTATTGTTACTTTTATTCTTGATAGTTGCCATTCTGACTGAAGTGAGATGAAATCTCAGTGTAGTTTTTTTTGGTTTTTGATGGACCTTTATTTTCTTCATTTATCTATATGCAGTGTTGAGAATCGAACCCAGTGCCTCCCACATGGCAAGGCAAGCACTGCACCACTGAGCCACAACCCCAGCCCTCAGTGTAGTTTCAATTTGTATTCTCTAATTGCTAGAGATGTTGAAGATTTTTTCATATATTTGTTGACCAAACCTATTTCTTCTTCTGTGAAGTACTTGTTCAGTTCCCTCGCCCATTTATTGATTGGGTTATTTGGGGGTTTTTTTTGATGTAAAGTTTTTTGAGTTCTTTAAATATCCTGGGGATTATTTTCTCTCATTCTGTAGGCTTTCTCTTCATGTTCTTCCTTCGCTGTGAAAAGCTTTTTAGTTTGATAACATCCCATTTATTGATTATTGGTTTTACTTCTTGCACTTTTCAACTAGACTAATTTTACATGAGGAGGCTAGATACTTATTCTTCTTTACTATCGTGGACATTTAAATATCGGTTTATTATTTTAAAGTTAGAGGTATTTCATATTGAAAAGGTATCATGAGGTTATAAAAAGACATATTGAGAATATTGTTTAAAAATGTAACACACTATTTAAAAATAGGTGTATCTTATATATTTCAGTACCTTTCAGATATTTAATATATAATATTAAAAACTGCCAAGACAGAATTAACTAGTTAATCGCATTAAACCATGTGTTGTATTATACAGAAAGATATGACTGGTCAAGGAACTAGCAGTGAACCAATCCCATCATTGCAATATTGCATACAATTGGTATCTTTTTAGTATAGCTCTGACAGTATTTTCTATCACATAGAATACATGTTTTATTAAATAAAACTATTTGTTTGCTGTGGATTTTTAATGTTGGAAGTTTGAAGGCTATGGAGGAATAAAACATGATTTCTCTTTTCATAAAAGCGTAAATTTGACTTCCATTTCCAGCAGTCTTGGAGGTGGGATTTTTCCTTAGGTACCTTTTTATTTATAGTTCATCTATAGCTGGCTAAATTAGATGATTTTTTTTTTCTTTTAAGGCATTGCTGAGTCCACATAAAATAAAGGAAATTCCATGTATCAAGAAAAATCAAATCTAAACTTATAAAAAAAAGAAGGAGAAAAGAGAAGAATGAGAATTGAGACCAAAGTAGGAAACCGTGAGCCATAACATGGTAGACAGTATTGTTCTGAGGCAAGTGCTGGTCACATTGGGATCTACAGCCTGATATTGGGTCTCTTGCACAATAAGGGAGCTGGACCTATGAAGTCTACACTAAGGCATGCTTTTGAATCAAAGAAAGTAGTCTTTAGACTACTCGCATAAACAAATTCAAATTGTTATAGAGGAAAAGAGTACTTCACTAATGCAGGCCTTCTGAATTTCTACTGATAAAAATTTACCAAATATGAGCTCAAAAACTAAACTACAATATATGTGTCTTGGCTGCTCTTCCTGTATACAACTAAAAACACTGAATATGACTAGTTTTGTTGTTGATGTTTTTCAAACATTCAGGTTCTAAAAAGATACTTAATATTTATCAGGTCTATATTTAGAGAAATGCTTCAGTTTGCAAAGACAAAGGAAACACTGAAGCTATTGTGGGTATATGTGTGGTGGCAAACTTGAGCATTGGTTTCATAGCTTTACAGTGGCAGGTTCCAAATGATAGAACTTATATTTAGGCAAACATAGACTGGAGTCTGATAGACACACACCTAATTTGAGACTAAAATGGTGAGGACTGAAATTAGGACAGCAGTAGTTGTAATAAGGTAAATGGAAGAATTCAAGAAGCATTGAAAATTGTTTACAGGAGCAGGAGGTAAAGGAGCAGACATTATCAAGAATTATTATCAAGGTTCTGTTTTGAGAAGCTGGGAAAGTGACTATTTGTGCAATTTACATTACAGGAAATACTAAGGAAAGGGCAAGTCTTGGGGCAAAGTTTTGAATATGTTTACTTTTAGATTGATTTATGCATCAGTGATTATATATGTTTTATAAATACAGATACATAAAAACATGGAAATAGAACTATTGTGGCATAAACCCTTAAGATTTATTTTTGTCATATTTTCCAGAAAAATCCGTAGGTAGTAGCTGACATTGGTTCATATAATTCAAGAACATGAGGGCCAAGTATTGCAGTTTTATTGACCTTTCCACATATGATTACATTAAAGCTGTTGTTGCTCTATTACAGTCCAGATGGAAAGAAATAATAACGAAGATGGGAAAGCTTCTGAGAGAGCCTCCTTTAAAGAACTTTCATGTAAATTCTACCGTAGTACTTCGTTTTACTTTTTGTAGGTCTACTCTAGAAGGCTGGGAAATGTAACATAGATGGGCACATTACAGTTCCAACTATAAGACTGTGTGAGTAACAAAAGAGAAACTAGATATTATACAGGCAGCCAGCATTCTCTGCAGCAGAGTGTCTATATGCATGTGTATAATATTTATGGATAATGCACTGGAAGGAGGGGAGTGACATGAGGAGTAGACAGTGTAACAGTATGTATGTATAACAATGTAACAATGAAATAATGGTCATTGTCCTCTTCTTTTTAATAACATGACCCCTTTTAATTTAGCAGGGCAAACATTGCTCTGCTAGAGTACCTGTTCCTCTTGTTGACAAAGTTCAAGCCAAAGAATATGAGTTAAAATAATGTGTGCAAATTGTAGTTCCTTTCCTTTACAGTGAACCTGCTCCCCAGCCCCATTTTTAAAATAACAATAAGGAATAATAATAATCTAGATGTGAAAGTCAATAACCAGTTCTCTTTTTTAAAATTTATTTATTTTTTCCTTTTTTAAAATTTTATTTATTTATTTTAATTAGGTATATATGACAGCAGAATGCATTTTGATTCATTGTAACAATTGCATCACAACTTCACATTTCTATGGTTGTACGTGATGTAGCATCACACCATATGTGCAGTCATACGTGTACCTAGGGTTATGATGTCCATCTCATTCCACCATCTTTCTTGCCCTGCTGCACCTTCCCTCCTTTCCCTCCCCTTGGCCCAATCAAAGTTCCTCCATTTTCCCATGCCTCCCCATTATGGATCAGAATCCACTTATCAGAGAAAAGATTCAGTCTTTGGTTTTTTGGGATTGGCTTACTTAGCATGATATTCTACAACTCCATTTATCTGCACATGCCATAATTTTATTCTGTTTTAATGCTGAGTAATATTCCATTGTGTATACGTACCACAGTTTCTTTATCCATTCATCTATTGAAGGGCATCTAAGTTGCTTCCACAGTTTAGCTATTGTGAATTAAGCTGCTGTGAACATTGACATGACTATGTTACTGTAGAATGCTGATTTTATTGATAACCAATTCTTGAGGATGGCAGAACAACCTTACCTGTCTAGCTCCCTGAACAGCATACTCTGTACTGCCTGTCTTCCTATGGATTATGACCAAAGAGAAATGGACTGTCTTATTTAAGAACCTGTGTTCTGAGATCTTTTGTGATACCCTGTCTAATACAGTTGAATCCAAGGTCTGATTCTAAATACTTATCCTTTCTGTGAAGTTTTTTGCCATGATATCATAATTGGTATTTAGGTACTATGAATGTACAAGTGTATAATAATAAAAATAATAAATAAGAAGAAGCTATGATTTATGTATTATATATAGATATATGATAAAGTATGTAATTTCTAAGGGAAGAAAGAATTTGTAAATATTAAACGAGCCATTCTAGCTAGAAGGGAAAGATTATTTCCACTTACATGATCAAGAAGGGCTTTACAAAGGTAATAACATTAGAGTTCAATTTACAGGGAAGGATATGGACAAACAAAAATGTGGAGAGGAGCATTCCAAGTAAAAGGAGTCTTAGTCCATAAGTGCTGCTTTAACAGAATATCATACACCAGGTACTTTGTGAATAATAGAAGTTTATTTCTCACATGCCTGGAAGCTGAAAAGATCAAGATCGAGGTGGAGGTAAAGTTTAGCATCTGGTGGGGTCCTGGTATTCAAAAGGCAAATTCCATTCAGATATGTGTTTACATGTCTTATCAAAGTTTTATTGGAAATGCAGCAAGAATTTCTAAGTTTAAAATTCCATTAATAAAAGCAAGTTTTTCTAATAAGTATTTACTATTTCTGAAGCATAAATCTAAGTGCTTTATCTTTATTAACTCTTATTCCTCATTATATCCATATCAGGTAATAATGTTATCGTTCATTTTCATTATATTTCATATAAGATGCCTGTTAGGTTATAATAATACTGTTGTTATCATGTTCATTTTTGGGATGTGGAAACAATCACAGAGAGGTTAGGTAACCTGCCTATAATCACACAGCTAACAAGTGAAGAAGTTAGAATTCTAGCCCAGTCAGCCTATCTGTAGGGTTAGCCTATTAGAACATCAGATAGGTAGATAGAAATTGTCCTTCTGTGGAAAGTTCATTAAGTCTAAAAGCATCAGGGCCACAACCCAATGGATTAGTATTTTGCAATAGCCTCCAGTCTTATGGGAGGATTGGAATCTAGTGCAGACCTTGAGACGAAGGCTTGCTATGAATAAAATGGTGTGATAAAGTGAGTTGCACTTTAGGGGATGCACAGATGCTGCTTCTTCCCAGATTAGGGTAAAAGTCAAGCATAGATTTGAAAGATTACTCTATCCCTCACCTGTTGGTAAGAATAGGGCCTTTTGAATGTGTAAAAGCCTGGTTAGTTTGAGTTTAGGAAGTGGGTAGGGGACTTTGACTTTGGCAGAGATTAAGATAGTTTGGGTATTGATAAATCTATTTTTACTAACATTGAGCAAAGACAATTTCCTAATCTCTACCTCCATCTCCTCAATTTTGAACCTTATAACTTTCACAGTTGAATAAAGTAACTGGTGCTGTTTCTCTTCTCTAGAATGTTATAAGGGTGGGGTGTGTCTCTTCAGTTCATGTGGCATTTGCCATATTTATAAACTATTTTTTATAGATATCAGATATTTTGTTTATTGGATTTAGGATTATATTAAATTAGCATGATTTTAGTAGTTATGTCCTATTTTATTTTATTTTATTTTTCTCTTGTAACCTGCATTGCACAGATCTTTTGTTGTTTTTGTTTTGTTTTGTTCTGTTTTTCTTTCATCTTGTGTTTGTGGTGGGTTACAAAGGTTCTGGAGAAAAGAGATTGAATAAGTTTAAGATAAGTGTACTCTTTCTTTAACATGGCAGGCATGAGACTCCTGCGGAGCCACATCTTGGAAAAAAAGTAGATATTATTAAGCCACACATATTTCAGTTTTAAATACTTAGGAAGACAAAACAATAGAAAGGTTACCTAATAGTCTGAAGGTAGCAATTCTAGGGTTGATTCACTTGTTCAGTTACACTGGAACACTGGAGTCTTAATCTTCTCCCACAATACTGAAAAATGACTACTACAGTTGTACATAACTTGTCTTAATGAGAAGTGGGCATGTGGTAGAAATTTTCTTCTCAATTGTCTCTTTTTCTTTTGGTTAAGGAGGAAAAAAATGTATCCAGAAATGTCTTAGAATTGCTTTTTGTTTCTTTGTATTGAAATGGTTCACAGGTAACTTTTAGCTACAAGGGAATTTGGAAGCATGAATATTTGATATTTTTTAGTCTCTATTGTGAGACAGGCAAAGTAAAAAGGAGCAAAAAAGACTCTCCTGTAGCTAACTAACAGCATCTGCAAAAACACCCTTTTTCTTCCTTTCCCCTGGTCCTCCTTCCTCATTTTCCTGTCTCCTGTCTTTTGTATCCTGTTTTTGGAGTTTGGGTGAGGTAGCACGAGAGCACTAACTCTTCATAAGGAGAAGGGCAATGATTTCTTTGTACTTTCTTGTGTTTTGGCATCCACTAAATTATTTAATCATGGTTCATTTAGTATTTATCTCTCATTGTGGACTCTGTGCTACTCTAAAGCAAAAAGCTTGTCTTGAATATTTTTCTTATAATGCCTTAAACTCACCGTAATATGTAGTATACAGCTTGTACTCCAAACAGAAATGGCATGTGAAATAAAATTATAAATTTAAAAAAAATTGATTTTGCACTGATTAAAACTAAAGATATTCTGAGAAATTTTGAGAATAAATGATTATGTTGACACAATTAGGTCTTATTTAACTAAATCTACATACATTCAGATTCTTTTGTGATCATAAATTAAAATTTTTCTCTTCAGTATTCCTTAAGAAGGAACAAAAAAATTTCCAAATATTCACTTATTAACTACAAAGCTTTTATTTCCTTTCCCAAGCCTGTGATCTTTAACCACAACCCAGTGGATGACTACAAAGGTTGTAAAACACGTTCATGGAAGAAAAATAGATTTTTATACAAATTGTAGTTTATGGTATCATACCCACAAAGAAGATGGTAGAATGAGATGGCTATCATTATCCTAAATGCATGATTGAAGACACGAATAGTATGAATATACTTTGTATACAAACAGTGTTATATAAAAAGGTGCTCTATATATGTATTATGAATTGTAATACATGCTACTGGTACATATACAACAACTTTAAATTTAAAAAAAAAATCATCATAAAAAATACATTTTACTTTACTACCTAGTATGTGTAGAGAGAGAAATCTAAAACTAATGCATACATTTTATTATAAGAAAGTACTTACTCATTTTCTTTTTGTTTACTATATTCTTTAATAGGTAATCTTAAAACACACAATGCAAGTTTACATTTTTATTCCATTCCTTTCTCTTAATTTTATAAAATGTGGTTCACAATCTAGTAAATTACTTCACAACACATAAGTGGGTTGTAGCCAGTAGTGGAATGGTGTTTAATTGTTGATTCTTACAAAAGCCATAATATATAGCATTTCCTGATTTCCATGGTGTAAATATACCCAAGTTGGCCAGTTTGAAGCTACCAACCTGATATCATTATAAAAGCTAAGTTGGGAAGAGATGTATGAAATCAGGTATTTCTGGAGCCACTAAGAACCAGCAAAGAGCTAGTAGCTCCATCAGTACATTGCCTGTACCCTAGGTTATGTAAAACATTGCTCTTAAGATTTGTTTCTCATCAGTAACTGGATTTGCTCATTTAGACTGAAAATCACTTAATCTGTGCTGTGATAAGCATCCTAACCAGTATCTGGTATGTAGTAAAAGCTGTGTATATTTGTTAAAGGAATGAGTTGCTTTATTTTGACCAGTACAAAAGAATATTTTTTTGTTTCCTAAGTTTTTCTTCAGTCATCCAGCTTTACACATGAGAACTTCAGTTTCTGTGTCTAATTTCAACAGGATTTTCCAGATTGTCAACTTCTAATTTGAAGAGGAAATATTTTACTTTGCTTATCGATCATGGTGCCTGTAGCATCACATGTTCATTACTAGAATTTTCTCTAAGAATTTTAGCATACAATTTGAGAAGATAAAGCTTTAAAACAAATGACATGATTGGTGATATTTCAAACTCATAATTTGAAGAAAACTTTTAAAACAAATTATAAATGATTATATTTTAAATCATTTCTTTTCATTCTACTCTTAACATTTCAATACTTGATCAAGAATCTGGAGATTGGAGCAAAATTTTTTAGCAACTCCTACTTTGAAATCAACCTGAAATTAAAATGAGAATTCTAAAATTATGAGCACATAGAACTTAGTACAAAAACACAGGGCAATGAGAATATCACTACACATTTTTATTCAATGTAGAATTGTGCTTAGATTTAGAAGACACTTAGCAAATTCTGTACTCATCTATAGCCCACTTTGCTAGAGGCTGGGAATATCCAATTGAAATGATTTAAAGAGATGAACAACATAATAGTAGATTTTGTTATAGAAAAAACAGTAGTAATAGAAGGTGATAGGTGCTCTAATACCACAATATAGTATGTGATGTATATTTATATTGTACATTATGTACTTTTCCCCCACAGTGTGATGTTAAGACTTATATGTAAGATACATTGGAAGCACAGATAGAAATTGTGATTGCTAAATATCTATAGAAGAGATGCTTTGACTGACTGGAATTCTAATTCTGTTTCTGCAGCACTGTGGCTTGAGATAAGTTGATTTATTTAGCCTTTGATGATTATCTAGTAAAATGAGAGGGATTAAATGAGATGATCTGTCTCTTATGGTTCTAATGATATTCTGTGACTTGAATTAAGCTTTCCAAAACATGCCTGTTGCTTAAACAGAACCTCCCTTTTCAAAATATTTCAGCTTATTTTTTTCTTAATTATATTGGGTTTGTATAAACAAATATTCTGTTTAATGTGATGACTCTCCATTTGGATGATAATGTGAAGTTTTTGAAAATTACACTTTAAACCTATGTTTAATAATGGCTATAACTGTTGTTATATTTCCCAGAGTGTTTTGTGTCTGGCTTTTAAGAAGTAAAACTATCTAACAATAATTCATAACAAATGCATATTTAAGTTTTCAATTTCTTAATTATCAATATTAACAGCTTATTAGCTAATTAAGTGATTCAATGAGAAACTGTCAGGACCTATCTCAGCATGAAAAGAAGTTTCTAGGGTAGCTATTCTAGGTATTGTTCTTTTCAGTTTTACAGTAGATAAATAGATTCTGCTGTCATCTTCGTAGGTTCATCTGTTTATAAGCTTTTGTTACAATATCCCATTACTTTTCACTGCTTGGACCTATGTCACAGAAAAATTCTTGCCAATTAATATCAGATGAATAGAGGTTTCTAGATGTACTTGGCATTCTTTGTGTAGTTACTTCACACTGACAGCTGTGTCTGATCTTCAGTTAGCTCTGTGTTTTCTTGAATGTTGGCACTGATTTTATTTTTGCCCTGAGGCATCCTTTTGCTGCCTAGCGGTATTTAGAAATGGATCTTTAATGCAGTTTGCTCCTTTCTTTCTTTAATTTGCACCTCATTATTTTTTTGTGACAAATATAAAGTGGTTTTTGAAGCTCATGCAAATTGGATTTGTTCAGCGTAAGTTCTCCTTGAATTCATGGTAAATAAAAGAAGCCAAGAATGTGATTAAGTTTAAAATAGAAATTAATATATCCACTTAGAAGAAGTAGTAAAGAGAATTAATTTGTGCTTTGAATATAAAGTAATATGAAAGCAAAGTTGATAAAAATTTATAGAATTGACTATCATATAAATATAAAAAAACAGGCTTTCAAAAAGTAGTTTACAGTTTATAATAGTTTATAATCTGGATTTGGGTGCTGTAGAGCAAATGCCTTCAAAACATATTTTGAAAGCAGTATACTGTTTTTAAAATTTCTTTTTTCCCATAGTAAACGAATTATGTGCAAGTTATTTAAATTTCTTTCATTATCAGTCTGAAATTTTCATAGGAATGAAGTTACATGATCCATAATACTGTTATAAAGATTGTTTCAGGTGTTTCATATGTGTCTCAAAATAAATTATTTTATCAAAAGCAGAGACTTAACAACAAAGCAAGCCTGTCATAAACAGTGAGAAATTACATTGGGTTGTGGCTATCACAGTGTGTACCAAACCAACACATTATTTTCTCTTAGTACCTGGGCTTTGCCATTGTATAGTCATGCACAGTAGTAGCCTCACTGATTTATTTATATGCTATTTTTATGTAGGTATAATTGTATTTAAATAATGTGTATGTCTTTTTACTGAGTTTTTATCTTCCTTTGTGTGTACACTATACATGTGTACCATGAGATTACATATCCAGATTTTGCTCTTAATGAAAGGATAAGTGAAATATTAAAAACATTGATTATATAATGAAAGTGAAAGTGTTTGTAGAGGCTGAGAAGTCACTATTATGAGGGCTGAAGACCCAGGAAAGCCAGTAATGTTACTTCCAGTCTGAGTCAGAAGGCCTGAGAACCAAGAGAGACAGTTGTCTAAGTTCAGTCCAAAGGCAGGAAAAACAGATGTGTTAGCTCAAGCAACTAGGTAGAGAGGGAGAAAAATCAACTTTCACCACCTTCATGTTGTATTCAGGCTCTCATGAATTGTTTGATGCCCATTGGGGAGAGCAATCTATACTCCAACAATTCAAATGCCAGTCTCTTCCCCAAACTTCCTTCCAGAAACATCCAGAAATAATGTTTTAAACTAGATATTTGGACACCCTGTGGCATAGTCAAGTTGACACATAAAATTAATTACACCTGGCATGGTCCAGAGGGAAATAAATCAGAAATAATTATTCTTTTTATATTTCTGCCTTGGTAAAATTACCATTTTTACCATTACCAGCTATATCCTTTAGAATCTTTTGTGAAGCAAAAGCCTATATATGGAATCTATTTCTTAGTTACTTAAATTGAAGATGCATTCTACTGATAATAGTAAAAGAAAATCTGTAGGAACTCAGTAAATATTTATAGTATGAATTAATTGCTATGAGTGTATGATCATTGTTCTATAATTTTCTTTAAATATCTTGAATTCTTGGATTTTTCTGTTGTACTTCATTTATAGCTTTAATCATGGTCAGTATCTACATATAAATTATTTAAGTGACCAAATTTTTACATCCATGTTTTTTCTAATTATTTTAAGTGGGTAGGGCAATTTTAGAACTTGCCTGCTTTTGAATTAGCTATTTATTCCTTTTCTGGTTAAGCCATTTTAAATTTATTCTTCATTTTATTTTGTTCATGATTAATTCTGTTGAGTATAGATATGATTTACACAATTACTTAATTATATTTTTCTGCTTGATTTTAATGTATTTGAGAAACCAATGAGCTATTAGAACTTCAGAAATCTTGTCAGTTTCATATTACATTTATCCTCAGGTAATATTTTGAATGCCATGTACATTTGCCTTTATTTAAAACCTGACATGATTCAGTTGATTTTTGAGTAAAAAGCTGAATTGAAAATCAAGAAATTCTCATAGAATTGTCCTATAGATTCTGATACTGATTTAAAACTGTAAAACTCTTAGTAGGAAAATTAGTTTATAAACATACAGCTAAAATAGAGATGTCATCTTTACTGGGAATATGTCAGTCATACATGCAATTCTTCAGATACCCTTGAAGGACATTTTTTAAAGAAACCTAAAGAGTCTTAGTGAATCCTTGAAGAGAAAAACATAGAACAAAGACTAAATTTTAAAAACAAGGTAAAACAACTGGTAAATGGGCTGGGGATATAGTTCAGTTGGTACAGTGCTTGCCACACATACACAGGCTGTGGATTCAATCCTCAGCACCACAAAAAAAAAAAAAAAAAAGAAAAGAAAAGAAAAGAAAAAGAGCTGGTAAATAATATATACCTGACTTTTTAAAAGAAAGTATTATTTTGTGGAAGACTATTATTAAGATATTAAGATCCTATCAAATCATCATACCAAGCTTCTGCAGAGGTCACCAGGGGAATCAGCCAGCAAGCCTCTAGAAGAGCATGTAGGAATTGTAGGTCTCGCGAGTTTACAGGTAGCATCTTAACACTATTATGAAAACAACAAAGAGAAAGAAGGTAAGACGGATTATTGTTGTATGGCCTATATATTCCACCAGGCAGGACTCACAGTGAAGAGGCCAAGAGAGTAGGAGGCTGGTGAGGAAGGTCATCATAATGAACATAGGGTGGCAGATTAAGGGCCCTTCAGAGGTAGCCGTGGAGGAGTCATTCAGGGTGTAGTTGATCCCTCTAGAGACTGGTAAGTCTGTTCTGAGGTGGTGAGAAATCATCTCTGGTTGGAAAGTCATCTGTGGTTTTTAACAGTTGATAATCCCTGAGGAGTAGCTGGTTAAAGGTTTGATTAGAAATCTGATAAATCTGATTTTGAAGGCATCTTATGACACAAGGGGCTAACATCAGGACAAGACATATGGTTATGAGTGGGCCTAGGAGAGGGAGGATCCATGTGGCCAATTCCCATAATTCCCATGAGGACCTCTGCCGCCACTGAATCTTCTTGTCCCCTAGATCTCGTATCACCTTCTTTAAGCGATGTACGCTGTGGTCAACCTTGCCTGACTGGTTAACAAAATAGGAGCATTCTTCACCCAAGAAAACACAGGTACCCCCCTTTTTCTGCTGTGATGAGGTCTAAAGCTCATCTGTTTTGGAGTACAACCTCCGCTAATGAGGAGAGTTGTTGCTGGAGGGCCTGGATGGAGTAGGCAGTGGCTTTAGCCATGCTGGTAAGCTTATCTGTGAGATCAGAGAGCTCCTGTCTAAAGGATTGAGTCACTACAAGTGAATGAGCCAATCCTCCAATTGAGAGGCCTGCAGAGGCAATTGCAGTGACTAAGCTAACACCCACTAAGACTGCCAGGGTGGCTGCTCGTTTAGAGCGCCCCCCTTGAGACTATAGAGAGGTAAGAAGGTCCTCAACCTCAGCCTCCGTATATAAGGTCAGGCTTGGAATTAAAACAGCAGGGTAGCAGAGACCTGGGTGGGGTCTTAGCATGAATGCATTGGAATATATGGGTGGAGCACCAAAATAGGAGAGGGGAAGGTAGAGTCAGATTGTCCATTATGGGGTACCAGGTGTGTTCTGGGCAAGAGTCATTGATGGCGACCCAACAAGAGGTAGCATTAAAGAAAGGGGGAATAGTCAGAAGAAGGAGAGAGAGATGGTTCATCAGGGCACGAGGAGGTCGGGGTGGCGTTGGCTTGAACTGTGATTGGGACCAATAGGGACTTGTGAAGTGGCGCGCAGAGGGAACAGGTTGAGGCATTAAAGGTGGAATAGTTCGCTAATAAGGAGAGAGATAAGGAGAGGATGGAGTCCCAGGAGAAAGAGAGAGACTCATTCAAATGTTGAAGATGGGTTTGAGTCTGTTGCCTGGTGGCATTAAGTATCTCAAGGGCCCTGACAGCAGAAGTGTCCTTTATAGTGTTTTCTATAATGATTTTACCTCGACCATGGACCCATTTGAGATTAACAAACCCTACTGCAGCAACACGATTCTGCCAGGAAGAAGGGTTAGTAATCTTGAAAGTCACGTTTTTACTGTCACTGGAGGATTAGAGTCGGGTCAGTGTAATTCCTCAGGTACTTGTTACTCCCATAACGGGATGAGACCAGTGATAATTACAGCTCCAGGATGGACATCCAACCCATCCATCAGGGTCATTGCAACAGTCCTGTGTCTGTTCCTCCTTAAAACAAAAGTACTTTGTTGCTTTTGGCATTCGGGGGAAGCATTGGTGAGCACATGTGGAGACCGCATCAAAGGTGAGCAGGATGGACGGGCAGTTATCAAAAGGGCATGATGATTGATTAAGGAGGCGCATCTTTTGCCCATGGTTATCCAGTTGCCAAACCTCAAACAAGTAATGGCATGCAGGAGTAGAACAATAAGACACAGAACTTGCAGAGGCAAATGGGAAGAGAGCCAGAGATAGAACAAAAAGGACAGAAAAGGTCACTTTAGGTCAGTGTTAAGAGACACGAGAGAAGTGAATTTTTAGGGGATCGGTGGGAAGGGGAGAGCAAGTATACTAAGCTGGTTGTTTGTCGTCCTTTTGTGGATCCTCAGCTGGTTGAGCAGCTGGTTTCAATCTGGAGATATGAATCCAAGATGTCAAGTTCCCTGAGATTTCACAAAGTGTAGCAGCCGTGGGTGTGCACAGTACAACTTGGGAGGGTCCTGTCCACTTCCGGGCAAGGGAGACTGTTGCTGTGTCCTGGGAAGGGGAGAAATATACCTAAGAACCGGGTGTTAATGGGAATGAAGCAGTGAGTCTACCTGGGTCAGGCAGAATGTAATCTTGGCACTTCCATAGCTGATGTCTGATAAAGGACAAGAAGGGAAGAGAGAGATCTTTGGGTAAGGGTCTTTGAGTTGGGGAAACTCCAGGTGGAAGAGCTGGTCGCCCAAACATAACCTCAAAAGGGGATAGTGAGAAAGATTTCTTTGGGAGGACTCGGAGCCTAAAGAGGGCCAGGGGAGATAATTGACCCAGTCCAAGTAAAGCTCCATGGAGAGTTTAGTCAGAATATTCTTAAGAGTTCTATTAGTCCTCTCTACCTTTCCTGAGGATTTGGGGTGATATGGGATGTGAAAATGCCAAGGAATGTTAAGGGAAGTAGAAATATTTTGGGTGACATGGGAAACAAATTCAGGCCCGTTGTCAGACTGGATGGACGTGGGCAACCCAAAGTGGGGAAGGATTTCTGAGACTAAAATAGAGGTTTCTATGGAGGCTCTTTTGTTGGAAGTAGGGAAGGCCTCTACCCATTCAGAGAAGGTGTCTGCCAAGACCAGGAGATATTTGTGGTTCTGGACAACTGGCATGTTGGTGAAATCTATTTGCCAATCGGCTCCTGGAAGCTGACCTCTAGCTTGGTGAGAGGGAAATGTTCCTGGTTTAAGGGGAGTATATGGGTTGGTGCGCTGACATGCAGTGCACATAGAGGTGAGGTAATGGAGAAACTGTGTGTCCTCTGAAGTCAGGGTGAGGAAGGGGGTAGCAAAAGTTTTGAGGGCCTGAGGGTTAGGATGGAAAAGAGAATGGAGATAGGAGAGGATTGATTGTATGGAAGGGGGTGTGGGCATCTGGGTAGTAGATTGTACTGGAGCCAGAAGAGAAGGAGAAGATAGTGCTGCTTCCCTTGCTGCCCTATCAGCCTGCATGTTTCCCTGAATTATGGGAGACTCACCATTTTGGTGTGAAGGATGAGAGATCCCTATTAGTTTGGGCAGAAGAGAGGCCTGCAGGAGCTTTGATATTAATTTGGAATTAGTAACTGCAGAGTCCTTTGTGGTCAAGAGCCCTCGTTCCTTCCATATTGCTGAGTGAGAAAGTAAAATATGATAGGCATATTTTGAATCTGTGTAGAGGGTGAGGTTTGGGTCAGCTGCTAATTTGAAGGCACGAATAACAGCTATTAGTTCAGCCCATTGGTTTGTGGTGTTGGGGGGAGGGGTGCTGCCTCAATAACCTCTGATTGGGAGACGACAGCTTAACTGGCAAAACGTTGCCCATACTCAAGGAAAGAGCTGCCATCTGTGAACCAGATTAGGGAAGGATCAGGAAGTGGTCCCACTTGAATGTGGGAGGGGTGGGGGATTAAAGCCTCACGCATCTCTGTACAATCATGCTCTGGGGGCTCTGAAAAGACTGGGAGGAGGGAAGCCGGGTGTAAAGAGGAGCAGGGTTGGAATGAGATTGAGGAGTCATGCAGAAAAGAAATGAGGAGAGAATGCGGCAGGGCGATAGAGTTTGAAGTCTCTTATAGGTTAGTAGATCCTTTAAATGGTGAGGAGAGGCAACAGTGACATGGGCACCAAAGGTCAACTTTTTTGATTCCTGTAGAAGTAGGTAAGCAGCAGCCAGGGCCCAAAGACAGGGGCCCATCCGCAAACAGTGGGGTCAAGCTGTTTAGAAAGATAGGCAACCGGAGCAAAAGTGGAGGCCACACCTAGAGCCAGACCCTTCATTTTATGGACATAAAGGGTGAATGGCTGAAGAAGGTCCGGGAGGTGAAGAGCTGGGGCCTGTAATAGTGCCTGCTGCAGATGCTTAAACTCAGCCCAAATGCCTTTGCGAGGAACTTTTCCTCAATCCCCTTAGCTGCCTCACATAGGGACTTTGCATAAAGAGAAAAAGTGGGAACCCAGGCATGGAAATATCCCATGAGCCCTAGGAAGGAAAGAATCTCTTCCTTTGTCTTGGGACATGGGAGATCCTCAATGAGGGCCTTTTGGTCTACAGTAATGGCCTTCAATTGATGGGAAATCTGAACTCCTAAATGAACTACCTGGGTCTGGGAAAGCTGCACCTTAGAGGGGGAAACACAATACCAGTGAGAGGCAAGAAAATTTTAAAAGGGTGTAAGAGTCTTCACGAGCTGTGGAAAAGGAAGGGCTGCAGAGGAGAAGATCATCTACATATTGCAGGAGAATGGAGTCAGAGAATTTAAGGTCTTTGAGGTCCTCAGCCAATGTCTGTCCAAAGATATGAGGGCTGTCTCGAAAACCCTGAGGGAGGACTGTCCAGGTCAGTTGTTGGGACCGTTGAGTATCAGGATCAGTCCAGGTAAAGGTAAAGAGGTCTTGTGATTCCCGAGCTAAAGGAACAGTGAAAAAGGCATCCTTGAGGTCAATAACTGAGAAATGGATGGATAAGGAGGGAATTAAGGAGAGAATGTTATAATGGTTTGGGACCACAGGATGTATGGGCCTGATGGCCTCGTTGATGAGACGGAGATCCTGGACTAGCCGATAAGACCCATTGGACTTCTGAACCGCCAGTATAGGAGTATTATAAGGGGAATGGGTGGGTCTGAGAAAACGTTTCCACAAAAGATCTGGGATAATAGGTTGGAGACCCCTAAGGCTAGTGGCTGGAAGTGGATACTGGGCTCTGTTGGGGAAATGCTGGGGATCTTTAAGGTGTATTTGTACAAGGTCACAATGAGCAAGGGAGGGAGTCTGGGTATCCCAAACTTTGGTGTCTACCAGATGGGTGGGAGCAGGGTAATGGGAGGTTTCTGCGTCAGTAGAGGGTTGAGGGGTTTCTACATTGGTAGGGGGTTGAGGGGTCCCTGCATCGGTAGGGGGTTGAGGGGTCTCTTCATGGTCACCAGTGGCCTTTAAAACAGTAAGAAGAAAGACGGAGGAGGAGACGGAATGAAACGAGCCAGGGAGCATAACTGAGCTAGGTGGATCAGAGAACACAACTGAGGCTTGAAATTTGGCCAGTATGTCTCGGCCCAGTAAAGGCACAGGACGTTGAGGCATTACTAGGAACTGGTGGGTGAAGGGGTGGTGGTGTAGACAGCAAGACAGCAGGGCTGTCTTGCAGGGGCGAATAGCATTTCCCTCTACCCCAACAATAGGGGACGGTGCTATGGTGGTGGGGCCCCAAAATTCCCTCAAGACTGAGGAAGTGTCTCTTGTATCTAGCAGGAAAGTTATGGGGCAGCCATCAACAAGGAGTATAACCCTAGGCTCCTGTAAGACGATGTCAACCGTTGGGAGAGGAACCCCCGAGCCCCATCAATCCTCTATAGCCAGTGCCAGCAGATTGAGGTTTGTGACTGGTCTAGTCCCCCTGCAGGGACTGGGGCAGTCAACACCCCAGTGGCCCACCTTGGAACATTTAGGGCATAGGCGCATAGGGGGCCTGGGGTTAGGGCAAGCTTTAGCCCAGTGTCCATCATTCCCACACGTGTAACAGGGCCCTGGATGTTCTTCCTGTATGGACTTATGAACCCCTGTTTTTGAGGCCCGAGCATCAGAGCCCTGTAGGGCCTGGGCCAACATTTGAAACTTTGATCATTCAGCCTTTTCATATTTCTGAAACTTGCGACGCCCTGCGTCCTCATCTCTGTTATGGTAAACTTTAAAGGCCATGGCCAAAATCTCTGTCTGAGGTGTTGCAGGCCCTTGCTCCAACTTTCTTAATTTAGCCCGTATGTTGGGGTAACTCTGGGACAGAAAATAAGTCATAAGGACCTGATGCCGCCCTGGAGACTCAGGGTCTAAATTAGTGTACTGCTGAAGGGCTTTTGTCAGCCAATCAAGAAACTCAGAGGGAGTCTCTTCTCTTTTTTTGTATAATTTCCTGTAGCTTATCAAAATTAACGGCTTTCTGGGCTGTGCGTTTAAGGCCAGCTACTATACAAGTGACAAACTGATCTCTCAGGGCCACTTTACGCGGAGCATTATAGTCCCAGTTTATATCTTGGTCCAGGACAGCCTGAGATCCAATGGGGTGACTTGGATTGGTTCTGTGAGTCTCATCTGCGTAGGCTCTTACCTGCTCCCAGACCTGCCTATGCTCCTTAGGAAGGAGAGTATTTGCCAAAATCATGTACACATCATGAAAAGTGAGACTATAAGTTTGGGTGACCCATTGAAATTCCCGAAGGTAGGTTGTGGGGTCAGTAGCATAGGAACCCAACCACTTCTTGATCTGGGATAAATCTGCCAGAGAATGGAACACGAACTTTATTCCCTCTGCTCCTGCCACTTTCCTCAAGGGTGCAATGATCTGGGTCAGCTGCTTTCTCAAACGAGTAATGGGAGGGCTAAAGGCGGGATTGGGCAGCGGAATAGTCTGGGAGTTTAGGATTTACACTGGGACTGCAGCGGGAGAAGCCGGAGCCAAGGGAGAAATTGGAAACTCTGCAGGAAGCACCGGGGAAGGAACCAGAGGAACCAGGAAAACTGGAGTCTGCACGGAATCCGCAGGGGAGGAGGCTAAAGAAAGATGGGGGGTGCTGAAGAAAGATTGGAGGCTGGAACCAGTGCAGCTGGCGGAGAAGCCGGCAGTGGGAGGTTAGGGGCTGGAAGATAGGTCGTCACAGGAGATAACGTAGGAAGAAGAGCTGGAAGCTGTGTGGGCACGGAAGATGGTTGAGAAGGAAGAGGTGGGACTAGAGGCAGGGTCGCAGCCGGTGCGGATATTGGAACAGGGAGAAGGGGAGGGGCCGAAGACAGAGAGTTTCTAGACTGGCTGTACAGAGGAGGGGGAACCTCTAACCTCCGGTCAAAGTCAAGATCAATTAGGGATGGAGATGGATCGCTCAGTTGGCACGCAAGGAGGCCTGTTTCAGGGCTACAGTGAGTGCAAGGTGAGGGATTTGAATGGAGGAGAAGAAAAGCATCTACATAGGGTAGTTCTGCCCATCGTTTCGACCACTGGCAAATACTGGAAAGTTCCTGTAAAACACAAGGGTCTAGGGATCCTGAACTTGGCCATTTGCTAGCTAATGGGTAAGAAGGCCAGAGCTTTGTACACAATTTAATGTTTCTTTTTCTTTATGTCTGTCTTTAAGCCTAGGTTTGCCCGATTTTTAAAAAGGCAGTTAAGAGGAGAGTCAGCTGGAAGAGATGAGAAAGCTCCCATTTTTCCTGTTCCGAACAGGAAGAGGCTAGTACAATATCTTGAAAAGCGTACTTCTCAGAATGAATATTAAAGCGAGATCCAAGTCTGTGACTTGGTCGTCACTGGAGCCAGGCAGACATGAGGTCTGAGAGGACCAGAGGACTATGAGCCACCTTGTGCAAGGATTTTCATGTCTCCTGTGAACAGGAAGGAGAGACTTAAGTCTGGAGTATGGAGAGGAACTTCTTTAATCGCTCCCACCTGAAAGCCCTGGAGGCAAAGGCTTTCGGGCGGGCAGATGGGGTGGGGGAGTTCCTGGGGTCTACGTCGCCTTGAAGACTTGGGTGGGGTGTTCCCCCCACCCCTGTACAGGCCATGGGCGAGATTGCCAGAAACTCAATGGTCAATTCTCACCGCATAATGACCTGACAGGTTTAGGAACTCAGGGGAGGGGAAGCTTACCAAATCCAATGATGCTATGGTGGAAAAGGTGAATGGAGGGCGATTCCAGGCAATTCCAGGAGGTTTATGTCCTCAGAATAGACACACGCTTCCGGGCCCAACACACCAGAATGAAGGGCAAATGAAACCACGCTGGGACCACCGTGTAGTAAAGGGGGTTTTATTAATCAGCCAAGGGACACGTGGAGGGGGAAGGGAAAACCATCGTTAGGAGGGGAGACAGGCAACAAAATGAAAAGAAGAAACGGGAGAAGGGGCGGGTTTCAGTCTGGAGAAGGCTTAAGTAGCGAACTGGTAGTCAGAGGGACCCCCCCAATTCCATAGGCTGCTGGGGGGTCAAAAGGGGAGCCCCTGTGTCATAATTGGCTCAGTAAGGCACCTGAGATGTGGCCAGTGGCATGGCCAGCTTGAGGCGTGGGAGGTGTGTCTTGTCTTAAGGTACCTGGGAGGTGTGGCCTGTCTGCCCAGAATCTTATTTTTTCAATTGGCAATTGGATATAGAGCACAGGGATATGCAGAGTCAGCTGTATTCTTTTCACTTGATTTTTCATTTCATTTTACTCTCTGTTCAAACATTAGATCCTCAAAAGGGACTTGTATTAATTAGGAGAGAATTATTCAACCTTTGTATATGGGTGTTCCTGTGATATTGTTTCCTTCATCCCCTGGGTTTTGCCTCTCAGCATCATCATCATCTGTTTATGCCATAACCATATTCAGGAAAAAAAAAGAGTTTAAAGGAATGGAGAGAGTATTGGGGAAAGAGCTTCACCCTCCAGTAAGCATATGACCTAGAATTTACTTACACACATCGTTTCTGTCCACATCCAGTTGACCAAAATTTTGTCTTATAGCTATTATAGTAGCTGCATGGGAGACTGAGAATTTCAGTCTTTAATATGGACAGTTGAGTGATCTGTTACTACAAGGAACAAAGATAGGATGGATTTGGGCATGAAAAATCAGCAGTTTTATTGGTTGGTACTTTTTTCTAACCACTATGAATAAAATAATACACTCTGATCTTTCCAGCCCTTTACTCTTTACTATAAGTTTTTGCTATAGTAATACGTTCATTTAGCAATAATTGTGTTTCCTAATTAAATCATAAAACCTTGAATAAAACTCAAACCACCATTTCAAATCATCTTGGAAATAGAAATAACCCAGAGAGCCGGGCGCGGTGGCGCACGCCTGTAATCCCAGCACTTTGGGAGGCTGAGGCAGGAGGATCGCGAGTTCAAAGCCAGCCTCAGCAATGGCGAGGCACTTAGTAACTCAGTGAGACCTTGTCTCTAATAAAAATACAAAAAAAAGGGCTGGGGATGTGCCCCAGTGGTCGAGTGCCTCCGAGTTCAATCCCCGGTACCAAAAAAAAAAAAAAAAAAAAAAAAAAAAGAAATAACCCAGAGTTCCTAGGACCTAGATAGGCTTCAATGTCTCTGAGTTCTATGCAATTAATAGTGAAATTATTTGTGAATATACATTTATATAGCTTGGTAATTAAGAGCATGGGTCCCAGAGTCAGATTTCCAGGTTTAAATTTTAGGTCTGTTGTGTGCTAGATGCGTAAATTAGGCAATTTTCTTAAACTGCCTGTGCTGAGTTTCTCTATCTGAAACATGAAAATAATTGTGTCCCTACTTCATAGAATTGCTTCAGGGACTATAGAAGTTAATACATTTAAAATACTTAAAATATTAAGTTCTATATAAATAGTAGTATGCTTAATATTTATATTCTGGGGGGTGTCCAATTTTCAACTGATTAACAGGAGAGGCTATTATAAATTTTAATTTAATGCCTGAAAGAAATTGCTTTCACAGATTTCTAAACTGCATGAAATTTAAACTGAGGGAATGGGGATGTAGCTCAGAGGTAAAACACTTGGGTAGCATGTACAGAGCCCTGAGTTCAATCCCCAGCTCATAATATAAATGAATAAAATGAATTTAAACTTTCTTTTAATCAAAACTCATTTGATCCTTCATAGTGCAGAAGTTTATTTATTGAACTCTTGTTCAACTACATTTTCTTTGTAAAGAGTTTTCTTGTTTTCAAGTTTAGTTCTATTTTGTTTTTTTTAACCTAATAGTAATTTATATTTATTTTTGTCTCAATTTTCTATTAATAATCATAGTTTTTATGAAACTCAAATCTATTTTCCAGGCTTTATGAAATTGTGATTTTTTCCCCCTTTTTAAAGATCCTGTGGAGCTGATAGTTCTAAATGAGGGATTTGAACATGAGCAAGTTGGATGTGTAATAATCCAGAGTTGAGGGGTTCAATATGTGATTAAGCAAGAACACGTTCTTTTTCTGAAAAGTGAACAGAGTGGCAAAAGAAAAAAAAAAGGAATCATGCTTCAATATTGTTAGGAATGAATTCATATTATCCTATATAAGTTGACAAATGTCAAAGTCAGATCACAATAAATGTCCAGTATTTCATGAGTTATCTCCTACAGTTAAACCAAATTTGCATTTTAAATTCTTGCGCTAAATCTTAGAGAAATACTTTTGTCAAATTGGTTGGTATTAGACCTGGAGCTTAAATACAAAATAGCTGTTTTTGAGCTAATAGCATTTTCATTAATATGCTTTCAGTTAACAAACTGGAATGAACTGTTAAACATCACCACTTCCATGTTTGACTGCTATTTGACTTTCTCAATGAATGATTTGCTTTCTTAATAAATTATTTACTTTAACTGAAAAAGGAAGAATTTTATTTTAGTATCCATATTTTCCCCCTTCTGCAGAATGTACTCAAGAAAAGTGGGGATTTCCAATGTGCCACTATTTAAAGGAAGAGAGATGGTGCTGTGGTCGTAATGCCAGAATGTCAGCCTGTTTGGTATGTTTGTATTTTTTCCTAGAATAAGAAGTTTATCCAGATGTTGCAAAATTTATTATTTTTGGATAATATCATATTAAATGCTGAAATTTCTAGAACATCAACATTAATGCTTTTATATATTGCAAATTATGAGAAAAAATATTTGTTTGTCATGCATTGTCATAACATGTTTACATATAATTAATTACTATGTGAAATGTACTTACTACCAACTCTTAAACACAGAAGCAGTTCAGTACTTTATACATAGCTATTTAGTGTCTTTGTGTTTATTTACAAAAGTCTTTTGGTTTTCTAAATTTTTATAGAATGGGAAAAATACTACTGTACCTGGGACATGAAATAACTATATAGTTAAATTAAAACTATTTTGTTTGGCATCCTTAGATATAGAACAATGTAACACATGGTGTTCTTTGTTCATAATGCAATGTTGTTTTACACAGGAACAATTTAAATAGTGTAAGTAGATAATTTTTGTCATCAGAAATTTAAAATATCACAGTTATATAGGATAACTAAATCTAGAGATCTAAATAACAACATGAGGACTATAGTTAATAATATTGTATTACATATGGAAAATTTTGTAAGTAAGGTTTTTTCTAAGAGTAAAGTTTCAATGGTAACTGATATGGATATGGTCAATTGCTCATCTATGATAATCATTTTGACATATATGTATGTGTGTTTATCAGAACATTATATTGCATACCTTAAATTTATACAATAAATATTTACATTAAGTATAGTTGATTAGATAATCTGTTTTAGTGCGTAACCACAGGATAATTCATTTAAGGCCCGTTATCTCTATGATAGTTACTTAGCAACATAAGAAATAATATACCAATGTTCTAGGTTATATATCCTAGAATTATCTTAGAGATCTGTTTATATTCTAATAATTATTTTCCTATGTAACCCTACCAGAAATACTTCTCTGGAAAATTGTCTTGTTCCTTTATTGTAGGTGTAAATGATACTTGTTCAGAATCTTAGAGATTAGATTGACAGGTCGTTCTTGAAATGATATAGTTCCTGGAATGCTGACACCCAGGTTTATACTCTATAGGAAAATACTGAAATAGTCTTTTTTGAGGAGTATGACTATCTTAAGACCAAATACCTGAAGATACTGGCATGAGGTATTTTACAGTGAAACAGTATAGATCTATTCCTCTATGGAGAGGCCCACAATCTAGTCCTCACATATAAGCATAATGTATTAATCAGGTTTATGGTATCCACATTACAATAATCAAGAATCACTAGATGTCAAGGAAAGCAGAGATCAGGGACTGGGGCTCAGTGGCAGAGCAGTTGCCTAGCATGTGTAAGGTACTGGGTTCAATCTCAGCACCACATACAAAATAAACAAAATAAAGGCATGCTGTCCATCTATAACTACAAAACAATTTTTAAAAAACATCAGATTTCGTAAAAGTTGAAAAGGAACTTGGAGGAAATGGAGACTATTCAAAATAAATTAATTCTTAAGATCCCTTGAAAAGATAAAAGAACATTTTTTTACCCACAAAACAGGTATAATTGCTATAACAATAAACTTTCAAAGAACTAAAGAAAGAAAAAAAAAAAAAAAAAAAAAAAACCCGTACACATAGAATTTACAGACCATGATGCTCTTAAGAAGTTCTCCTGACCAGTGTCAGTTTCTGACAGAGTTCAGCTCCATTGCAACCCTTGCTCACTTTGACTACTAACTACTACTTCTTCTTTTTTTTTTTAATTCCATAGTAACCTTGGGAAAGTTTAAGGAATGTTTCTTTGGGTACATCTTTGCTATATAAATGACCTTTTCCAAAAATATTCAAAGCTTTAAGGGTTATTTAAAAGGTGCCTTTTGTAGGGACATTTATAAATAAAGTTCCTAGCCAGAAATAAAATTTTAATTAAATTAGAACAACCTCATCAGCTTTTTTTTTTTTTTTTTTTTTGTACCGGGGATTGAACTCAGGGGCACTCGACCACTGGGCCACCACATCCCCAGCCCTTTTTTTGTATTTTATTAGAGACAGGTTCTCACTGAGTTGCTAAGTGTCTCGCCATTGCTGAGGCTGGCTTTGAATTCATGATCCTCCTGCCTCAGCCTCCCAAGTGCTGGGATTACAGGCATGCGCCACCACGCCCAGCTCAAAAATATTTTAGATTGGTATGAAAGGAACACTTGGTATATTTTCTTCATTACCTCTGCTGATTGCCCAAGAACAATATTAATGTTTACTAGAAACTTCTTATTATCTACCTGATTATCTTCTAATTATGTAATCAAAATGTAACATTTGTATTTATAAAATAAGTTCATCAGTACCATATACAAAAGCTATTCTCCATTATACTCAAATTTTATTGGCACCAAATAATTTATTTTTGAATATTTTTCTGTTTCTATAGCCTTTAGAAAAATCCATAACAAAATTTTTATCTTAAAATTACCACAACTAGTACCATAAATGAAACTCATTCTATCTCCAGTGATAAGTCTGTTCTGGGCCAGTTGCTATTTAACTTCATGTGAAAATTATGTAATAAAAATCTGCTATCTTCATAACTTTCTGTTTGACTCTAAATGTTCAGTGAGGGTGTCCTTCATGTAAGTTTCAAGTACCTACAAGGTATCCTATCCTTCAAGAACATTTATTCTGTAGTTTTCAGAACAATTTCTGTGAAACACATTTTCGTACCAAGAATTCTTTTTATTCCAGTAAATCTACATGGTAGGAAGGCACAAGAAACAAAGCAAGAAAGAGGAAGTTCCTGCTCAGTTGCTAACTAGGTGTACAACTTGATGCAAGTTGCTGACCTTGTCAGTGACCTTGCAGATCTTCAAAATTGCACTTACACAAAATAATCTGCAATTATCTTTTAATTTTAATAGTATATGCTTCAGCTATGCCTAAAAGTACTTATTTATGAAAACCTAGAAACCTAAAGCATGACTATCTAACGTTTGAGTAGCCATATACAGATCCATTATGTTTTCTCTACTTTTCTATATTTTGGGGATATTTGCTAATTAAAATTCTAAAAATAAAACTTTGTCTAAATTTTAAAATTCTAATTTAGTTATAAAAACCGTGGAAATATATATCTTGAAATAATTATCCTATTTCATATTTAAATAGTGACAAAATTTTCATATGTGTTTCATATGTATTGGATTTTGAGTATTTATTAGAGATGTTAGGAAATTTTGTAAAATTGCTTTAGATCAACTATAAATGTAAGATCCAATACATATAAAATTGTAAAAATATGTGTTACAGTACTTTCTTTTCTGACTCTTGATTATATTTATATATGATTTGAATTTGCAGAACATGCAGACTAAAAATAAACATACTTTTCTAAAATAAGCTATCAACAATAATGCATTCATTTTTGTTTGCTAAAAGATAAAATTACATGATCATTAAAAATTATAAGAGGGCTGGGGTTGTGGCTCTGTGGTAGAGCACTTTGCCTAGCAAGTGTGAGACACTGGCTTTGATTCTCAGCACCACATATAAATAAATAAAGTCCGTTGACACCAAAAAATGTTTTTAAAAAAATTATAAGAAATATGTTAAAATGTATGTAAATATGTCTGTGTTTCTCTATATATGCATACTAGCTGCTTTGGATTTAGTTGATTGTATAGCTACACTAAACATAGTCAAGACAACATTGTTTCATTTCTTTCCTGTTTTCTTGTTCCTTCTGAATTTCAAAATGTATAATTGGAGCATATATGTGTTTATATATATGACACATACCTATTATCAATTAGTATTAAATTATATAAGTATACTAGTTAATTTTTTAATGATATAACACTTTTAATTGTGTTGACTTATATTTATCACTGAATTTATCTTTTTAAATGTCACTTTTACAAAACCTACAGTGTGTTTATGACCTTATAAATCTTATAACTTTATAAATTTTATGAAGTAAGACTAAATATATCAAAAGTCCTTGTCTTGTTTTTTCTCCTTAAAGGCATTGGAGCGGGTTGCACTTGGCCAAGGGGTAAGTGAGAGTGTTTACTTAAATCCAGCTTATGAACACTATAGTTTTTCTCTTGAGCCCTCTTCATACTGGACCTGCTGATGAACTTAAAACCTGATGGATTTTCATAAATATTACCTCCTGGTGTTACCACAGTATATTCAAATCTACATTTTCTATGCATTTGCTTTACAGTGAATTTTCAAAAAGTAAATTGAACTTTTAGGAAAATTGCCCCATTATTCTCTATACTAACCTCTCATTTCTTCATATTAAATTATATGGCCCATAAACATTTCTGGAGTCATGATGTTCCTGACTGACCAGGTACTTACAGGCTTAGTTCAAGCAGAGATACATAAGATATAATATTCAGTGTATTCTTTATCTATAATCCAAAACAAGTATATCAGTTGGTTGATAACTTTTTTTTCATTTACTCAGTCATTAGTTGCAATAGCCAAATGGTTTTGCAAGTATAAAACAAAACTTTGCTCCCTTTCCCAAATATTCACATTTGCATTATTCTACCTTGTGTTCATGAAGCATATTAGGACTATTTTAAGAGTTTTTTTTTAAAGCTTATCACACAATTATTTTTATTGGACCTAATTTTAAAATCTCTTTTTTTTTCCTCTTTTCAATGAACATTAATAATGTCAATTTGAATTTTTTAAAATAATAATAATTTTAAAATAATAATAGCAATAACAAGTACCATTTATTATATGCTCACACTTGGCAAAGAACATTGACAAGTATTGTGTATATTGTTGCAGTTTTTTTTTTTTTTTTTCTTAAATATATTTATTTATTTGCTTTAGTTGTACACAATGTGTTTTATTTTTACGTGGTGCTGAGGATTGAACCTGGGCCGCGCACGTGCTAAGCGAGCACTCTACCGCTGAGCCACATCCCCAGCCCAGTTGTTTTTTTAATGTATTAAGTGCCTATCTAAAAATTGATAAAAACTGGTATTTGTGAAGTCATCATTTTTTTTATCAAGTTTTAGAATTTATTAAGTGTGTGGGTCTTAGTCTTAGACTGTTGTTTTGCATCCTGTCTTCATCATTAACTGGTTGATGACCTTGGACACATCATAATTTCTCTGTAGTGTAATTTCTTTATCTGTGAAATAGGAGAAGTGACAATAATACCAATAATATTTTGCTTATAGTATTGTTACAGTTAAGTAAATGAAGCATGTGAAATGCTTAAAACATTGGCTAGCATATAGTAAGTGCAAAGTAAATGTCAACTCTTGCTGTAATCAATAATCATTTTAATCATGAAAATAACAGTTAAATCTAACACAGTGCTTACCAAAGTACTGTTCAAAGTTCTTCTCACCTATAGGTAATAAATACATAGAACTATGAAATATGTGCTATTATTATCCCAGGATAATCATGAGGATACTATAAAGTAGGTGATGCTGAGATTTGAATCAATCTCTCTCCCTGGATTTCATGCTCTAACTACTATACTACATTTTACCTTAGTGGTTCCCTAGGGATTAGAAAAAAGAAAGAGCTTTTATCATCATAATGCTCCAATGGCATGGTGTTTTTAATTTTCCAAGTGTTTGCTCATGCCTCCAGTCAATCTTATGAATTGGTTATTGTGCCAAACTTACATGTGAACTTGCTACACAGCAGCATTTAATTGTGTTCTAGCTTCCTTAATTAATTACAGAGCCATAACTTCTAGCTCAGTGCCTTTTCCACTAGATCTGTAAAATGCATGTCTGATATATATGCTCTAAGGTTGTATACTTTTTGTTTCCTCCCATATTTAAAATGCATTGAAAATGTTAAGTAGATTTATCACTTGTGAGGGAAAGAACATAAACTCTGAGCTACATTCAGCTTTTTCCTGGAATAGTCAGGCTGCTTAGGAGATGCTGACTCCCTTCCCACTCACCCCCCTCTGTATTTACCAGGATGGACAGTCCTACTTATTCTAGGAATGTGCATTTGAAGGCACTATATAACTGTAAGCTACCTGGTACCGAAAACCGGGAGGAAAAACTCTCGGAGGCAGAGTTAAGCTTTTACTACTTTTACTTCTACTTTCTTAGAGCTTAGAGAGGGAAAGAAAGATTTTTAGAGAGAAAGATTAAAGCGAGCTTTTCTTCTTGTCTTCTTAGCTTAGAGTCTTAGAGAGAAAGAAAGATAGAGCTTAGCTTAGCTTCTTAGAGAGAAAGAAAGATAGAGCTTAGCTTAGAGTAAGATTAGAGCTTCTTTCTTCTCTCTTCTTTCTTCCTTCTTCTTTCTTCTGTCTTCCTCAGGAGCCTCGGCCTAACTCTGACCAGTCATTACTTCTTCTATCTGGTTTCTCTTCTGTAACCGCTCTGCCTACGTTCTGGCCGCTCTGATTCTTCTGACCGACCGAGTGACTGCCCGACTGACCGAATGAATTCGTTCTCCTAACTCGGACCGCTTTCACCCGGTTATATACCTTCAGGTTTGCGGGTTCCTACAGGTGCGTCACATACATATCAGGTGGAACCTATGGCTTCCAGCTAGCTACAACAGCCCTTCCTAATTAGGGCTCCTTCATATTCCTTCCCTTTAGTTTAAAAAGGTGCTTTAATTCTATTTTCTCTATTTTATTTTCTCTATTTTCTTTTTTCTTGTCCCTACCTAGCTTTTCACCTTTTATTTTTGAAAGGGTGGATATTTGAGCCCTTTTTGAGAAGGTGCTGTGGCTTTAAGGAAGCCTACTGCTGAAGAGCAACTAACGCACTTTGTTAAGCACAACTGCATAAGTGGCTTTGACTTTTTTTTTTTTTTTTGTCTCTTCTTTATTTTTATGGCTTTTTTGCCAAAGCTCAATGGCTTTCTATTTTCTTTTAAGCTCATGGCTTTTTTCTTTATGGCTTTTTGCTAAAGCTCAAGGCTTTTTCTGGCTTCTTTATTTTTTACTATGCTTCGGCTTTTGGCCGGCTACTCTGCTTCGGCTTAATTCTTAACTGGCCTCAACTGAGTCAGAGGCTATGCTCTCTTGTTTCTACTCTTTTTGCTGGTCTCAACTGAGTCTGAGGCTATGCTTTTTCGTTGCTCTCCTCACTATCTTACTTCTACTTAGCTTCATTGTTCTTATTTCTTAGCTTTTCTTCTCTGCCTGCCGAGCCCCGGACGGACCACCATTTGTAAGCTGCCTGGTACCGAAAACCGGGAGGAAAACTCGGAGGCAGAGTTAGCTTTTACTACTTTTACTTCTACTTTCTTAGAGCTTAGAGAGGGAAAGAAAGATTTTTCTTCTTAGCTTAGAGAGAAAGAAAGATAGAGCTTAGCTTCTTGTCTTCTTGTCTTCTTAGCTTAGAGTCTTAGAGAGAAAGAAAGATAGAGTAGAGCTTAGCTTAGAGTAGAGTCTTAGAGAGAAAGAAAGATAAGAGTAGAGCTTAGCTTAGAGTAAGATTAGAGCTTCTTTCTTCTCTCTTCTTTCTTCCTTCTTCTTTCTTCTGTCTTCCTCAGGAGCCTCGGCCTAACTCTGACCAGTCATTACTTCTTCTATCTGGTTTCTCTTCTGTAACCGCTCTGCCTACGTTCTGGCCGCTCTGATTCTTCTGACCGACCGAGTGACTGCCCGACTGACCGAATGAATTCGTTCTCCTAACTCGGACCGCTTTCACCCGGTTATATACCTTCAGGTTTGCGGGTTCCTACAGGTGCGTCACATACATATCAGGTGGAACCTATGGCTTCCAGCTAGCTACAACAGCCCTTCCTAATTAGGGCTCCTTCATATAACTCTCTTCTTTTTCTCTTAGGAAATAGCTGTAAAGCCCTTATTTACTCAGAGTAACCTAGAAATTATGATTTTTCCTATCCTGTTTGCATTTCTCTATGCATTCCATTTATGTATGTTCTTTTGCTTAAAATGCATTTCTTAATCTTTTGTTGTCGTCATTCTACACTTAGTTTTTCATAAAAATAGATATAATTTTATAAATTATGTTGATAGCATTTATATGATTTTTCTCAAAGGCATGATAAAGAAATTTTAATAATTTTAGGTATTTCATATAAAATTGAAGTTCTCATGTATTATAGGTTATCAAACCGAAAGTTAAGAATTTTGTGAGCAGTTTATGGTACAAAAAATATTTCAGTTCATGCAATAGTAGATTTAGCAAAATGCCTTGAATTTTAATAGAATATTTCCAGATTAAATGTTAATGTATGAAAAGGGATTTCAGCATTTTTGTGAGAGCAGTGATTTTCAAGGAAATGAGGGATAGATGATAAAATAGAGATTTTAGTACTGTAGTGATGTGTTCTCAAGATGAGAAAATGTCAAATGGAAAATATGTCTGAACTTAAGAATTCAAAATGAAATGTATGTCACAGACTTCAAGAGAAGAAAGGCTTTTAAATTAGTGAACTCTAAAACTTTGCCAGTTGTTGGACAGTTAGATTCACCTTATTTGACTTCTCAAAAGCGTTCATTATTGTTGACCTTTTCACTTTAGTTCATTTTCTTTTTCTTTTCTCAATACTAACTAGCTTTTCAGGAAATCTAGATTGTTGTTGCTAATATTGTTTTGTGTTGGATATTTCTGTATTATCAATATCATGAGATCTGTAGGGAAATTGATGGGGTATTGGTGTCCTTTGTAGTTTCTTGAGTACCATCTCTATTTTGCACTGAAGTATTATTTCTTTAATAAATACTACAGTACTTTTTTATTTTTATTTTTTACTTTCTCTGTCTTTGAAACTCTTGGGTTTTATTGAGGACTTTCTGTCAGCCTCTCCCTTCTTTTTTTCTCAAAATCCTCTGAATCCTGTGGGACACCGCCCATCTCTCATTCCCCCAGAAGAGCTGTCTTGCCAAGAACTCAGTTTCTTTTGACCTTTCCAAGGCTCTGAAATAGCCAAAGTTATGATATTTCAGGCTTCAGACATATTTTTAATATTGCCTTACATAGGTAGTATCTTCTCAGTATGTGAATCCCAGCCCATAATATCTTTGTTATAACTCCATTAGGATAAAGCCATTTTCTCTTATTTTACACACATCCTTTCTGACTCCTATATGCTTCAGAGCCCATTGGCTGGTATTAAAAGTTTATTTGTACATTTGTATGTGATAAGAACTCCATTTGGGTTACTAGCTTATTTTTCATTGATTATGACTTATCTTTGATGTTTAATACTATTTCTCTTATGGTTTCTTCTGTTTCCTTGCAGAATTAGTTTCATAGTGAGAATTAATCTTAGGATAGTACTTTAAGTTATAATGGAGAAATTATAATGTCTTCCTCTATGTTTAACAGCAAACTAAGGTTTCTCACATGCAGATGGTCCCAACTCTCTGATATTAATTTAATTTCTGGTTTTTGTCTGCCTTTTTTTCAGCTGCCTACTGAATCACTATTCTATCGTGCTGTTCTTCAGGATATTATTAAAGATTGTTATGGCATCACGAAATGGTATGATGATTTTTTAAATAAGAATAACTCATAAGTGAAATTATTTTTAGTCTTCAAGTGAATTTATTAAGGGTCAATTATTAGTAAAAAAATAAAAGCTATGAATTTGAGCTAATGTAAATTAAGAAGTATATAGTCACATTTTCTTAGTTAACTCATTATTAATGTGTGGATTCTAATAATTCCTTCTTTTCCTGAAAGATTTTTGTAATGCTAAAGTGATATATTTAAAGTGTACTTTAGAACTTGAGAAGTATTAAAATGTTATGTGTAAATAATTTATTGAATATTTGAGTAGGAGTTATTTTTAGATGTTTCACAACCAGCACAGCATAAACACTTAACTGATTTGAACAAATCTCCATCATAGGCAACTATCATATTCATTCTAATCTCTATTAGTAGACTACAAGCCCTGCATTACATTCATAATATTCTTGTTCTTTCTTTTCTTTTTCTGTGTGTGTGTGTGTGTGTGTGTGTGTGTGTGTGTGTGTGTATGTATCTGTTTTCTCCAAATAATTTACAGGATATATAGAGAGGCAAGGGGGTAAATGAACTTTTTCATAATATTCATTTAAAATTTTCATTATTCAAGCATATATTTATAATCTTGGCAAATTGTATGAATGTTATTTTGCTAATTGTAACTTTATGATTCTGGTAGTCACTTGGTGCAAAGCAGGATTCTTCTTTAAATTAAAGTAGGGTGATTTTTAGGTACTCAAAAAACAATCTGTTTGGCAGAAATGGAAGGGATATTTAGATTAGCTATCTCTTGGCAAGAAAAAACTCTTGATAGAAATTTGTATGTGCATATATCTACATATAGACTGTTGGTTTCAACTATCATTTCTATGCAAATAACTTCCAAATCTTTATATTTGCGGGTGGGAGAGGGTACTGGGCTTTTAACCCAGGGGCAGTTTGCCACTGACCTCCATCTACAACATTTTTTTATTTTGAGACAGGATCTTACTAAGTTATTCAAGGCCTTGCTAAATTGCTGAAGCTGGTCTTGAACTTGAAATCTTCTTGTCTCAGCCTCCAAAGCCACTGAGATTACAGGTGTGTGTCACTGTACCTGGCCCAAATCATCTTAATCTCTATTTCCTTTTCCATAAATTTATCAATCTTTGATGTATCTAAAAAAGTGAACTCTTCATGTTCTTCTGAAACCAGCTGCCTTTCTTGAGCCCACCCAAAGATAACATCCTTGTTGAAAAAGTAGTCCTAAAATTGTGCAAACTCATGTCCACTCAAATATTGACTCCCTGCCTTCTTTTAAGACCTCAGATCTGTTCATTGATTTGTTTATTGGTGTCTTATTAACCTCTTCAATTTGTCTCCATTCTTTTCTCAGTCATTCTCTCAATTAAAAATTCAACTTTCTAACATTCCATATTCCTGCCTTCCTTTACTACACAAAAAATAAATGGTATATATTATAAGATTTCTTTCATTCAGCTACATTTGTCCATGATAATTGTTTTTTCTCTAAACTTTCTTGCTCATTATCTTGTGTTATGTTGCACCCTATTAAGTTTCTTTTTCCTACTCTAAACATTCATCTTAAATGTCTGGAGGCATCCGCCAGTGTGTCAATAGGCAGCTATCTGACAGTCAACAGGCAAGACAGACTGAGCCCAGCTTTCAACAGAATGACAGTTCTTGTGAGGCAGAAGTTGAAGTTCATGTTTTACCTGGGATGAAGACTCAAGAGTAAGCTAGGTAAACCATTCATAACATTGAGTTAGGTCCCTAAAGGTTCACACCATAAGAATTAGATATACAATGTTTCCAAGATGGACTGAAGCCCCATGTCAAATCATCTCAGACTTCGATTATGGTGTTTCTGATTATTGCTTCCATTAGCTCTCTGCAAGAAGCAGATTCTCTCTGGACAAAAATAATATAAATCCAGACCTCAAATTATCACAACAGTTTACTACATACAGCATCTGGCAGTCAATCTAAAATAACCATTCATGTCATGAAACAAGACAACATGGCTGTAAATCAAAGGTAAACTATAGTTAACAGAAATAGGCCTTTAGGAGATCCATAGAAAAACTTAAAATAGCTATACTAGAGAGACTTACATCCTGGGAAAATGAAAGGGATGTACTTGTCTCCATTTTTCTTGCTAAGTATAATTAAAACCCTGCACATTATATACTATAAACATTAGAAGACTCTGAAAGATGGAGAGAGTAGGCAAGAATGGCTGTGGATTTCAGAACCCAGGGAACAACATGATGAATTTCTTGGGTTTTCTTTTTGCCTTATGTAGTTCAGAATTGAAACTGGAAAAGCTAGCAATCTAGAAATGCTAATGGGCACCAACAAAAAATTCTGAAGAGAAATTAAATGGGGCAATTGAAATTTTGGAATTCTCCAATCTTAAGAAATAAAATACATCAATCCCCAGATTTAACATGAATGTAAACCCTTTGACAAAGAAAAAAAAATAGAATAAAAATAATAAGAAATACAAGAACCACCAACTTCTAGACACATAATAGTGAGATTGTTGAAAACAGGCCAGGCACAGTGGTGCAAGTTGAGAGGCTAAGGCAGAAGGATGGCAAGTTTAAGGCCCCAGCAACTTAGCCAAGACCCTGTTTCAAAATTTAAAAATATAAAGGACTGGGAATATGGTTTCATGGTGCTAAGCCCCAGTTCAATTCTCTAGTACCAAAAGAATAAATAAATGAAAAAGAAAGAAAAAAAAAGGATTGCCAAAAATGGAACCAAAGAGAAAATTCTTAAAGCAGTCAGAGGTGGTAGGAGTGGAAAGGGGAAGACATGATATCTTCAAAGGAATACAGTTAGAATGACCACTGAATTCTAGGATAAACACTGGAAACCAGAAGTTAGGATATCTTCAAGATGCTAGAAGAAAGTCACCTACAACATAGGTGATATACAGACATTTTCAGACACACAAAAACAGCAAATATGCAAACCAGCATACGAACCTAAAAGAAATACTAACGGGTTAAAGCAAAAAGAAAATTACCCCAGAATGAAGTTTGAAGATACAGGAAAAAATATAAAATGATAGGAAAAATAAGTGGGCTAAATCTAAATGAAAATTGACTATATAAAACTACAAAAGCAAAATCATATATAAAAATAGCATAAAAGTCAGAGGTAAATAAATAAAGTTGAAATGTTCTGATGCCTTGAGTTGTTCATGGCAATATAAAAATAGTCACTTTGTATTGGACTTTATACAAGTTGAGGATGTATATTGAAACCTTTGATATCAAATAAATGGTATGAGAGTAAGAGTATATAACTAACAAGCTAATTGAAAAGGTAAAACATAATGAAATTATTTCTTTAATCCAAAAGAAGAATAAACAGGAACCTAAAAAGAGACATGCTTTCATCATTGATGGATGAGAATTATAGCTGGGAAGTTTACAGAGATTAGGCATTTATTCTTGTACAAAGTAGAACGTATTTTGATTTTAAATAGTTACTGTCGTCAACTGGTTTAGTCCATTCTTTGTGGCCATAATAATACCACAGTTTGGGTGACTTATAACAAAGTGTTTTTTTGCCAGTTGTTCTAGAGGTCCAAGATGAAGGGCTACATCTAGTGATGGCTTTTTTTGCTGGCAGAGTTTTAAGGTGGTACAGGATATCACAAGGCAAGAGACTCCACCATAATGACCTTAACTAACCCTAATAACTTCCCAAAGATCCTATCTCAAAACACTTTAGTTGGACCATTTTCATTCTCTTAAGGTATTAAGATGAGAATGATTTTTTAATTCAAGAAGCCTTAAAAGGGGACATATATTACCACAGTACAAACCTAGAAGTCATATTGGTCAGAATATGCCATACCAAGGTAGACTCAAAGGAGCTGTTTCATTGAATAGTCACACACACAAAAAAAAAGCATCTAGCATAGTCCTAAAATTCTTGAAATCTGTTAAAAAATGGAGTTGAGGGCTATACGTTAGGAAGGAGGACTATGATAGCTTTACTTTAGAACCTTTGACCCTTACTAGATTTCCTATTTTGGTTACTTGATATATGAAAGATAGTATTTAGTATAATGCTGTTGTTGTAAGTTGCAGAGGTCAAGTTTACTTTTTAAATGCCGGTTGACTAGATGGATATATTGATGAATATTCTGAACAGAAAATAATACTGTTAAATAAAAGTTTACAAAAACAGCAAGTTAAAAGATTTAGTGTAGTTAATGTAAACAATAAGTACTCAGAAAAAGAAACCTAATAGAGCACCTAGAAAGAGGTATGTAGGGGATACCCAACCTGGTACAAGAATTAATGGTTTAACCAACATTATCATTTAGTACTCAGGCTCAGGAATCTAATGTACTTCAGCAGTGAGCTCATCCTTAACAAGGTGTATGCAAAAAAAGAAACGAGCCTTTGGCAGGACAGGGACAGGAGGAGGTTCAGATTGTTTAAAAAAGAAGCTTTGTAGTTCACTAAATAATATTAAGCACGATTCAATTTTTATGTTATATGGAAGTTTTGTTCCTGTTGCCTTTATCCTCATGCTTTGAAAATGCTACAGGTTCATAATATAATTGTAGGGGAGTTAAATCAAATAACCGCAAATTATATAATTACTATCAAGTAGTTAGTTACACAGCATCAACTAGAATAGTGGGTATTTTGGACCTACTATCCTACTGTGATTTGAGGATTAGTTTAAAAGGAATGTTCTGAACTAAAATATAAACCAGAGTACTATTTCTAGCAATATTGTAGGTTTATATGCCTACAAATAAACTACTGAATAAAATAATAAATTTTTCATGCTTTACTGAGCTGAAAAGGAAAAAAAAAAAAAAAAGGAATTCTTCAAACCCAAAATCAAGTGAATTCAGAGGTAGGAGGAAAAAAAAAGGATAGCTCTGAAACCTGTAATCTCCCAAGGGTTATCTCTTAAATCCTAATGACATTTCACTTTTATTTTCACAGATGCCCATGGTAGAGAGGGATAGAGGGTAAATACTGCTACCTCAAAATGAGTTTTCTAACAAGACATCCCCTTACAAAGATAGAAAAACAAAAGGCTATAACTTTACTTAAGGGTGAACTAAAAAGGAAGCTTTCCTGCTGGGGTTACTGAGTTATGAATGGGGCCGAGTTCTAAGCTATCCCCCTTTTGGGCCCTAAAAGGGAGTTTCCCCTCTGCCCGCAGAGGGAAAATATAACTTACCCGGCGAGGGTGGACATAAGGGCAAAAATAGCTGGGTGAACCTCTGTTTGATGAACAGAAAACCACGCCACACCCAGGGAGTTTTGTATAGCAAGCGAGAATCCAGAAACTCAGATTTATTGACAAGGCACTGAACTTAAATAGGCCTAGAACTAGCCAATCAGCCAGCAGGGCGGTCCGGTCTCTCACGCTACGTCACAGCCACACCCCTTTGCTTAGCCCCGGTCCTTTAGGGCGTGGTAAGCAGCCAAAGCCCTGCCCCTTGGCAGACATAGTCCCAACAATTCCCCTTTTTTCGTTTATTTAAAAAATGGAGTCTCTCCATTTTATATTTTAAAAATGGGATGTCCCATCTTGTAGGGTGTCCAACTCATTTGAGAGTGTGCCTGTCTAGGTTGACTTCTCCTCTCTGGGAAAAATCTTACCCGTCATTGCTATCACTCTAGCACTTTAGGTGGACATACCTAGGGCCAGCAGGTGGCCAAGGGGAGCACACGGGACATGACAGTCACCTTTGGGAAGGCTTGACTGGATGGCATACCTCTGCATCCTATTAAGGACCGTGGCCAAGCCTATAGGGCTATAGCTCAGCGTGACAGTAGACCACCCAGCTGTATCTGGCTAGTTCTATAGGGCTAAAGGTGCACACAAAGACAATGACAATCAGGGGTTTCACCAAAAAGAGAAAGTCCATCCATTTGGCTTAGTTTAAAGGAAGTCTTTTGGCATAAAGTCCGGACAATTGTCACAGGAATGGGACTCTTCTCTTAGAGTCCAAAGGAAGCCGTCCAGCACAAAGTCCAGATCATAAGATATAGCGCTCTTCTCTCAGAGTCCAAAGGAAGTCGTCTAGCATAAAGTCCAGATAATTGTCACAGGAATGGCACAGTCCTTCTTCTCTCATCGCAGAGGGTTGAGATGCTGACAAAGAAGGAGTCCAGGATAGTGTCTTTGATGAATTTTGAAACGGATGTGATGAGAAGTTTAATCACAGCAGGACAGGAGATTTGTCACGGTTTTTTTCATTTCTGTGGAAAAAAGAAAGGATCACTCTTCAAGAGCTTGTGCTCCTGGGTAGTCATTTTGGTCGGATTGGCAGTATTTGAGATCTCTGGCAGGCACCCATATAGGGTTCTGTTCCCCCATTGGGAAGACACATCCAAAACCTCTGCCAGCACTTATTAACGGATCAGGACCTCTCCAGACTCCAGTTAATGGGTCTTTCCATCGGACCTCAACTTTTATATAAGGCGTTTGGTTAGACCAGTGTCTTTGAAACGCAGATAGAGGCTGCTGTTTGGAAAAATTTAAAATATTTAAAGTAAGCATAGCTGTTTTCAACTGTTCATGGGGGTTGCTTCCCCCATTTTGTTTTATTAATTGGTCCTTTAAGGTTTTATTATGTCTTTCTATTATGGCTTGTCCTTTTGGGTTATATGGAATCTCTGTGGTATGCTTAATATGCCAAGTTTGGAAGAACTTTTGTAATGATTTGCTCACAAAACAGGGTCCATTATTGGTTTTAACTTGTTTCGGCAATCCAAGAATAGCAAAGCATTGTAAAAAGTGACTTTCAGCATGTTTAGCCCTTTCTCCAGAGTGTGCCGTGGCCCAACAAGCATGTGAGTAAGTATCTATGGACATAAATATATATTTTAATTTTCCAAATGGCATATAATGGGTTACATCAGTCTGCCAGATAGCATTGGGCCTTAGGCCTCTGGGATTTACCCCAGGGGACTGGAGAGGTGGGACCTGTAAGAAGGGCAAACAGGATTTACATGTTCTTATAATCTTTTAAAAATCTTTTATAGGAACTAAAGGAAATCTATTATGTAGACCTCTCCAATTTAAATGAGTAAGGTCGTGAAGACCTTGGGCTAACTGAAGGTCTTGTTGATATGTGACTGTAACTGTCAATACACCTGTGGTGGCTAAACGGTCAGCGGCCTGATTTCCCTCAGAGAGGGGCCCAGATAAGCCTTGATGTCCCCTAAGATGTTGGAGGAACACAGGTTCATTACGCCCCTTTAGCAGGGATCGAACCTGGATCATCAGAGGGGTGATAGGATTATTATCTATCTTTATATATGAGGCATTTAGAGTAGGTAATAGGTTAATTACATATAGACTATCTGAGAAAAGATTCATAGGCTCTTGGACATGGGTCAAGGCTAATGTAACAGCATATAATTCTTTAAATTGAGCAGAACCAGTAACTGCTTCAAAATATTGTGTCCTTTGGCCTGAGGATGGGTGAAATATTACAACTGCTGACCCTTCTTTTCCTCCATCTGTGAAGACATTTATTGCCTTGGGGAGTGGCTTGTTGGAGAATAAGATGGGGGGAGTCCACTCCAGTTTGGGGAAAGAAGAGGTCCATTTGGTTGACCCGTAATGACAGTCAACTTTTTCTAGGAATCCTTCTAAAGCATAGGAGACTCTAGGGTTGTTTCTTTCTATTTAAAGTCTGACAAACGGTAAGGAATTGTTAAAATATCTGGGTCTTTTCCATAATGCCTCAATGAGGTATCTCTCCCTTTTATTATAAGATCTGCTAATTGATCTAATTGGGAATAAACTCGAGGTGCTCCTCCCACAGAGGAATGTATCCATTCTAATGTATTTCCCATCTGGGTTAGTACAGCTGTCAGGAGCTTAGCACCTGAGAAAACCCACAGATATAGAGGTTGTTTTGGTTGGTATCGAGCCAATTGGACTGAATTGAGGGCATCTTGGACTTTTTGTAATATTAACAGATGACTTTCTTCTAGTATAATTATATCAGAGGGGGATTGTCCCCGTAGCAACTCAAAGAGAGGTAATAAATCCTCAGTAGAGATATGAAGCCAAGGTCTTAACCAGTTTAATGTAAACTTTTTATAATTATCTGGATGAAGAGGTATTGAAAAATAACAATCTTTAATATCAATAACAATTAAGGTTAAATCTTTTGAGATCTGGCCAGGGGAGCATTTTGGAGGCCGACCAAGGCCATTGGGGTAGTCTTTTTTAACATAGCCTTGTCGTCTATGTTTAAAATAGGTTTCTTTTCCATTTAAAACTGTTGTTAATATCTTAGTACGAGCATTAAGGGGAGTGTTTAATATCTGAGACTGGTGAGTTGTTGAACCCACATCTTTGGTGGCAATAATCCATGTCTCTATAGATTTATCTTTTAACTTAGCATAGGCCAGTTTGTGATTTGTGGTCATTTCTTCCCAAACTAACATTTTTGTAAATTGGTCATTAGGTGGAAGTTTCCTTTGAAGGCTTTTTTCCACTTTCTCAATAAATGTGGCCAGATTTTTATTAGCTTTTTGAGTGATTTTAGCTATAGGAAGCTCTGTTAAATTAACTGGAAATGTCATTACAGATGAGGGCCCACTAGAGGGTGCTAGCGCCTCTTGGTATAGCTGTGGCGCCGAAGGCTCAGCAGGGGGTGGCTCATGAAATGGAGGATCCCGCTTGTAGGGTACTGAGCCATGTGGCCAGTGGCCTTTGTCCCCAGGGCATTTGTTAGATATCTCTAAAGGAGGGGCTGTAATTTTTAATTCCCTGGAGCGGGTTTTTTTTTATCTCTAGGGATTGGTTCGGCCTTTCAAAATTCGAGGACCGGGAAAGATTAGATCCTTTTGTTTCTTGTAAGAGCGAGCATGCTTTTAGGGCGGTTAAAGCTGGATAAACTCCCGGAGGCGGGGATTCCCCGTACTCAATTTCTCGGTCTCTTAAAATTTGTTTTATTTCGTCCCACGTCTCCCAAGAATCAAAATCAGACTTTGGGAGCCAGGGAGCTGCCCGTTTTAACAAATTCCAAATCACCTCCGCTTGGCTATCAGATATTTGGAGACCTTGCTTTCTTAAAATACCGCGCCATGCCTCGAGGGCTGGGTCTTGCGATTTCCTGAATGTTAATATTTGCCCCATACTAAAGGGTATTTTTGCCAGCGAAAGAGACGCTGCGTCTCTAACCGTATTAAGTCCACCGATAATTTTTTCTTTGTTCTCGCCCCACGTTGGGCGCCAACCTGCTGGGGTTGCTGAGTTATGAATGGGGCCGAGTTCTAAGCTGTCCCCCTTTTGGGCCCTAAAAGGGAGTTTCCCCTCTGCCCGCAGAGGGAAAATATAACTTACCCGGCGAGGGTGGACATAAGGGCAAAAATAACTGGGTGAACCTCTGTCTGATGAACAGAAAACCACACCACACCCAGGGAGTTTTGTATAGCAAGCGAGAATCCAGAAACTCAGATTTATTGGCAAGGCACTGAACTTAAATAGGCCTAGAACTAGCCAGTCAGCCAGCAGGGCGGTCCGGTCTCTCACGCTACATCACAGCCACACCCCTTTGCTTAGCCCCGGTCCTTTAGGGCGTGGTAAGCAGCCAAAGCCCTGCCCTTTGGCAGACATAGTCCCAACACTTTCCCACTCAAAAAATGTAGTAAACTTGTCGTGATACTGATTTGGGGATAGAGGAGAACTCTTTCCTAAAAATTTATAACCACTGCCTTTATTATGAGGATTTTGGGAAAACAAAATCTTAACTTTAATGCAGAATTTATTTAAAGAAGGTTCAGATTAATAGTGTTCTTTAGTCTCCAGCAGAAAGTGACATGAATACCTATGGAAGAATATACCTTCAAAGTATACCCCATGATAAACTTTCAAACGACATGACATTAAAAAGAAAGATCTCAAAATACTATTGGAAAAAAAGAATCCATAAATCAGACAACAACCAACAACAGATTCAGATATCCACTAATATATGATATAAAAATCATGTTTTAGCATATGTAAGAAAAATATAAATTTTTCATGTTCATAGGGATCAGATAAAGGGAAAATGTAATAAAATATGTGGTTGTAAAATAATGACCAAACATATTTAAGAATGAATCAAAGCCAAAACTCAGTATATAATGTTGAATAGAGAAATAATGTGTTAGAAGATGCATACAAAGAAGTTATCCACAATAAAAACAGATCATGAAGTAGAAATTATGAAAATAAGATTGTGAAATGGTCAACATAAATGTCTCTGGAGATAGAAAAAAAGAGAAAATTGAAAGAGAATATTTAAAAAGATAATAGCTAGCTAGAGATTCTTCAGAATTTTATGAAAACACCGATTTAGAGATCCAGAGAATTCCAATCAATTTCAAACAAACTAAAGAAAAAGAACCCCACATTTAAACTCCCTGGACTTAAAATCAGATCATCAGAGACAGAAAGAAGATAAAAGCAGTCTGAAGGGAAAACAGGGGAACAGATTATGTCAAAGGAGTAAGTATTATACTGACTTTCTAATAGTGACATAGAAACCAGAAGAGGTAGAATGATGTAATCAGTATCGTGATTAGAAATAATTTATCTTAGATTTATATATTCAATGTATCTGTTTTTTAAGATCTCAATAATGCTTGAGAGAATTTAGCTTTAATAGACCTGAAAAATGAATATACTTGAAATATAAGAAATAGGACTTAGATGGCAGGACTAGTAAAGAAAATTGTTGAGCAGAGAAATTGGCAAACATCAAAGCAAGCATTATACATATGTAAAGTAAGTTATGAACATAAGTAAAACTATAGTGATACTAGCTAATTGGTGAAATCTTTGAAAATTATAGCTAAGATACTATAAGCAAGTATATATGTTTGGAGGGATTATCAGAGCATCTTATTATATTGTCTTTTACTTCATAAAAATGATGATTAAGATAACTTTATAAAATATTTGTGTTAACAGTTATAGTTGCATAACTTTAAAATATAGAATTTCTAACTTCCCAGTTTTTTTTTTTTTTTTTTTTTTTTTTTTAACTTGTAGTCTAACACAACACCTTTATTTTATTTATTTGTTTTTATGTGGTGCTGAGGATCCAACCCAGCGCCTCACCCATGCTAGGCGAGGACTATACTGCATAGCCACAACCCCAGCCCCTAACTTTCCAGTTTGTAAAGAAAAACAGAAATTCAGGAAAAAATAAACATTAAATTCACCAAGCAGCCAAAGCAATCTTTAATAAAAACAATATTATATGACCTAGATTCAAAATATGCTACATAGCTCTGGTAAATAAAGCAACATGGCATCGGCATAAAAATAAACATATACACCAATGGAATTGACTACTATGCTCAGAACTAAATGTGTACATTTATGCTCAACTGATTTTTGACAAAGGCACCAAGAACACACAATAGGAAAAGAACATTCTCTTCAAAGGGTGCCAACTGGATATTCTTATGCAGAAGATGAAATTAAACCCATATCTCTGACCATATTAAAAAAATCCACTCAAATGGATTAAAGACTTAAATATAAGACCTAAAACTGTAAAATGCCATAACAAAATGTAGGGGAAAAGCTCCATAACATTGGCATGGGCAATGGTTTTCTAAATGTGACCCCAAATACACAGGCAACAAATGCACAAATAGACAAAATGGGATTACATCAAACTAAAAAGTTTCTCTTCAAGAAAGGAAATAACAGAATAAGAGACAGCATACAGAATGGGAGAAAATATTTGCCAACAATACACTGTCAAGGAGTTAGTAACCATAATTTATATGAAACTCAAAAAACTCAATAACAAAACAAAAATAACCCAATTTTTAAGTGAACTAAAGACCTAAATAGGCATTTCTTGCAACAAGATATACAAATGACCAATGGATATATGTGTAAAAAAAAAAAGTCCAATAATTACTACCATCAAGGAAATGCAAATTAGAACCACAGTGGGATTATCACCTCACCTATGCTAGAATAAATAGCATTAAAAGGATAAAACAAAAAAATAACAAAGGTTATTGAGGTTGTGGAAAAAGGGAAACTCTGGGTGGAAATGTAAATTACACCCTTCATGGAGAACAATGTAGAGGTTGCTCAAAACAACTAGGGTAGAGGGAGTGGGAAAGATATGAGTTCAAGTGTACACAGTTTCAGTTAGATAGGAAGAATAAATTCAAGAGATCTATTTTACAACATGGAGACTATAACTAATAACAATTTATTATATTCTTTAAAAATGAAATAAGTAGACGGTAATTGTAATCATAAAAAAATGGTAAGTATTCGAGGTAAGGCATATGTTAATTAGATCAGTAGAGCCACTCTACAGTGTTTACATATTTCAAAATAACATGTACACGATTAATATATACAACTTTGTGAAAACTTGAGGGAAAGTAAATATAGTAATGAACTTATATATTGGTAAATGGAAATAAACAGAAATGAAGAAAAAAAAACAAACGTTAAATTATTCCAAAAAAACAGGAGGATGAAGGCAAAAAGAAACAAAAATCAGAAACAATGGAAAGTTGGTTAGTTTAAAACAAAATACCTTAGTAAATTACAAATAGTTGGTAAGGCTACATCATTAGTTTAAAAATGAATTTGTATCCTAAAGTGTACATCAAATGCCATGCTAAATGGAGTAACATTAAAAGTATTCTGGTCAATATCAGGAAAAAGGCTAGGATGCCTGTTGCTTAGAATCAGTATTGGTCTAGAAGACATAGCCAACATTGTAAGATTAGGAAAATAAGTAAACAGTATAAGGATTGGAAAGGAAGAAGAAAAACTATGATTATTTTCTGCTGTTATGGTAGACTACATAAACTATCTATTTTAAAATAATGTACAAATTGTTAAACAAAGAGGCTAGAGAACAAAAGAGCTTGGTTAAATATTCAAAAAGCTGTTGCTTTTTAAGCTATCATTTAAAAAACAATTTTTAGTACCACTTAGGATTTTAGTTAAAAAAAAAAAATGATAGTAATGAACCTACCAAAGCCATGAGGAAAATAATAAAATGTAAAAATGATAAATGACTGCTTAACAAAAGAACAAATATACCATATTTATGGATAGAAAGATTGTCATAAAGATATCAGCTCTCCTTAGTATTTTCTGGAGCACTGCAACTCCGTGCATTTAATGAATATCCAAAAGGGTAGTGTGTGTCTCTCTCTCTCTGTGTGTGTGTTTTGTGTGTAGAATTTATAAGTTGTTTCAGAATTTATTTGGAAGAGCTAAAGACAAAATAAGTGAAGACTCTACTGAAGAAGAAAAACAAATATGGAAATTCTTGTTTGACTGGATATCAGCACTTATTTTTGAGCTACAGTGATTTAGATGATTTCTAATTAGACCAGAGGAACCAAGTGGAGTTCAGAGAAAAATGTTTTTGGTGTATGTTAATTAGATCAGTAGAGCCATTCCACAGTCATTAGAGTAGTAATTTATTCAGTGTATCAGTTTCCTTTGTTGTGTTACAAATTATCACAAATGTAGTAGCTTAAAACAGCATAGATTTGTTATTTGGAGTTCTGGAGGTCAGAGTCCAAAATGGGTTTCACTGAGCTAAAACTCATGCCAGCAGAGCAGCATTTCTTTTGAAGAATTTAGAGAATAATCCATTTCCTTGCCTTTGACAGCTTTAAAGGCACTCTTCATGCTTTGGCTCATGGCTCCTTCCTCCATCTTCAAGGCCAGAAGCATAGCATCTTTTTCTGACTCTTCCTCTCCTGCTTTCCTCTTCCACTTTAAAGGATTCTTGGGATTACTTTGGGCCACATGAATCATCCAGGATGCTGTCTTTTCTTGAAGGTCAGTAGATTAGCAGACTTAATTCCATCTGCATCTTAATTTCTCCTTGCCATGTAACATAACATATTGACAAGTTCCATAAAATAAAATGTAGATGTCTTCACGAGACCACTACTCCGCTTTTCCCTTACAGAAAAAATTTAAATCTAACTTTTACTTTATTCCAAACATAAAAGTCAATCTATTGTGGATTAAAACTTAACAATGACATACAATGCTATAGTACTTGTAGAAGATAGTGTTGATAGTGACTCTGGGATAGGAGAAGGTTTTCTTAAATATAAATGTACAAATTTTTAAAGACTGAAAATTAGAATACTAATATTAAGAAATTCTGTTGTCTTAAGATATCATGAAAAGAGTTAAGGAATATGACCAATGTCAGCAGCTAATTCTAAGACTTAGAACTAACAAGATTAATATCTAAATTATATACACAAAGAAAATTCCCCAATGGTCAGTCAACATAGGAAAAGATGCTCAGTATTTATTAGGAAACAGGAAAATGCAAAATCAAATCATAATGAAATAATGTTTTTATAATCATTAGATCAAAAAAAATTTTGGGATTTGACAAAATTAAGTCATAGCAAGGATGTAAAGCATCTAGAACTGTCCATGTTGCTGGTTTGAAAAAAAAATTATTAGTTGAACTCTTTGAAATCAAATTACTCTTAATAAATCTGAAAATATTTATATACTTATCTCAGAAGTTCTATATCTAAGTATACTTCCTAGAGAAAATTTTGTGTGTTTTCCTGTAGATTTATACAACAATGATCAATAGTAGCAGTGCTTAAAAGAGCAAAAGTCTAGAAAACAGAAAGTTTATTAATATTAAGTTTGTTAAAATGTGTATTCATAGTAAAATGCTGTGACATAATGAAAATTATGAATTATAACATGTCAATGTGAATGACTCATAATTTTAAGATGTTTCTATTTATATAATTCACAAACAAAACTATATACTAAATTATTAGGATTACAAATATGTGGTAAATAATCAAGAAAAGCATAAGAATATGAAAACAAGGATTAATATTGTGTTTCTTATGGGAGGAGCAACAATGGAGTAGGCAGACTGATAAAGGGAAAGACAGAGTACATAAGAAAATCAATGTACTGATAGTGTTATATTTCTCAAGTTTGTTGTTGAATACAAGGGTTCATTTTATTGACATTCACATTTTTTATGTATTTTGTATATACTTAAGATTTTTTGTGTTCATTATTAATAAACTTTTAATCGTTTAACAGGCTACACCACAGGGTCACTTTATCCACATCCGATGTTCCTAATATCTAATAAAGACATTTTATTTTATTTATTTATTTTGCGGGGATACCAGGGACTGAACTCGGGGGCACTCAAGCATTGAGCCACATCCCCAGTACAGCCCAATTTTGTATTTTTATTAGAGACAGAGTCTCACTGAGTTTCTTAATGCCTCGTTGTTGCTGAGTTTGGCTTTGAACTCATGGTCCGCCAGTCTCAGCCTCCCAAGCTACTAGGTCTACAGGCATGCACCACCATGCCTGGATGATATTTTATTATAATATTAAAAAATTAAGATAATAATTAAAAGCTTGTCTAAAGTTTTACAGCCTGAATGAACCATGCTAGGACTAAGTTCACAGTATGGAAGTGCTTTCACTATCTCATGCTTTTTTTTAAATTTTTATTTTATAAATTTTTTATTTATTCTAATTAGTTATACATGACAGTAGAATGCATTTATACAGTTTGATATTACACACATAAATGGAGTACAATTTTCTCAGTTTTCTGATTGTACATGTTGTAGAATCACATTGGTCATGCAGTCACATATGTACATATGATAATGTCTATTTCATTCTAAAATAACTCTGTTCTTCCCTAGTGCCCCCCACCTTATTGTGAATTAGCATCTGCATGTCAGAGAAAACAGTCGACCTTTGGTTTTTTGGAATTGGCTTATTTTGCTTAGTATGATATTCTCCAACTCCATCCATTTACCAGCAAATGCCATAATTTCATTCTTCTTTAAAGCTGAGTAATATTCCATTATATACATATGTGTATATATATGTATATATATATATACACATATGCATGTATGTATGTATATATATATGTGTATATATATGATGAATAGATGAATGGCTAAAGAAAATATGGTATAATATGTATATATACGTATATATAATATGGTGTATATATACATATATATTATATATGTAATATATAATATATGGTATGTGTGTGAGGGGGTATATATAATATTTTCTTTATCCATTCATCTATTGAAGGGTACCTAGTCTTGTTCAATAGTTTAGCTCTTGTGAATTGAGCTACTATAAATATTGATGTGCTGAGTCACTGTAGTATGCTGATTTTAAGTTCTTTGTGTATATACTGAGGAGCATAATAACCGGGTCAAATGGTGGTTCCATTCCAAGTTTTCCAAGGAATCTCCATACTCGTTTACAGAGTGGTTGCACCAATTTGCAGTCCCGCCAGCAATGTATGAGTATACCTTTTTCCCCACATCCTTGCCAGCATTTATTATTGTGTGTATTCTTGATAATTGCCATTCTGACTGGAGTAAGATGAAATTTTAAAATAGTTCTGATTTGCATTTCTCTAATTACTAGAGATGTTGAACATTTTTTCATATATTTGTTGGTCAATTGTATTTCTTCTGTGAGTTGTCTGTCCAGTTCCTTCGCCCATTTATTGATTGGGTTATTTGGTTTTTTGGTGTTAAGTTTTTTGAGTTTATTATATATCCTGGAGATTAATGCTCAAGTGCATGTGGTAAAGATTTTTTTTCCCAATCTATAGATTCTCTCTTCATAATAATGGTTGTTTCTTTTGCTGAGAAGAAGCTTTTAGTTTGAATCCATTCCATTTATTGATACTTGAATTTAGTTCTTGTGCTTTAGGGGTCTTGTTAAGGACATCAGATCCTAGGCTGACATCGTGGAGATTTGGGCCTACTTTTTTTTCTATTAGGCACAGGGTCTCTGTTCAAGTGCTTAAGTCTTTGATCCATTGTGAGTTGAGTTCCATGCAGGGTGAGAGATAGTGGTTTAATTTCATTTTGTTACATGTGACTTTCCATTTTTCCCAGCACCATTTGTTAAATAGGCTATTTTTTTTCTCCAGTGAATATTTTTGGTGCCTTTGTCTAATATGAGATAACTGTATTTATGGGGATTTGTCTATGTCTTCTATTCTGTACCATTGGTCTGTGTGTCTGTTTTGGTGCCAATACCATGCTGTTTTTGTTACTATGGTTCTGTAGTATAGTTTAAGTTCTGTTATTGTGATGCCTCCTGCTTCACTTTTCTTGCTAAGGATTGCTTTGGCTATCATGGGTCTCTTATTTTTCCAAATGAGTTTCATGATTGCTTTTTCTAATCCAATAATAATGTCATCAGGATTTTAATAGGAATTGCATTAAATCTATATAACACTTTTGGTAATATGCCCATTTTGACAATATTAACTCTACCTATCTAGGAGCATGAGAGGTCTTTCCATCTTTCTAAGGTCTTCTTTAATTTCTTTCTTTAGTGTTCTATAGTTTTCATTGTAAAGGTCTTTCACCTCTTTTGTTAAATTGATTCCCAAAATATTTTATTTTATTTTTTGATGCTATTGTGAATGGGGTAGTTTTCTTAACTTCTCTTTCAGATGATTCATCACTGAGGTATAGGAACATGTTTGATATATCCTGCTACTTTGCAGAATTCATTTATTAGTTCTAGAAGTCTTCTTGTGGAATTTTTTATATCTTGTAAATATAGAATTATGTGGTGATAGTTTCAGTTCTTCTTTACCTATTTGTATCCCTTTAATTTCTTTCGTCTAATTGCTCTGGCCAGAGTTTCAAGGATGATGTTGAATGAAAGTGTAAAAGAGGACATCCTTGTCTTGGTCGAGTTTTTAGAGGGAATGGTTCCAATTTTTCTACATTTAGAATGATACTAGCCTTGGGTTTAGCATATATAGATTTTATGATGTTGAGGTATGTTCCTACGCTCCCTAGTTTTTGTAGTGTATCTATTGGGATGATCAGATGATTCTTGTTTTTAAGTCTGGGTTCAGCAGCACCCAGAGAGAAGACCTCAAGGCAGCCTCTATGCTGCAGCCCCCATTTGTGACAGCAAGCTCTGGGATAGCAGTGTAGGTGGAAAAGACCTCCAGGCACCTTCATGATTATTTTTAATCGTAAATTTTCTTTGAGATATTTCTAATATGAGCTGTGTTTCTTTACATTAGCATTATAGATCAAACTGTATTAGTTTTATTACTGTAACAACAAAAAAAAAGTACTGAAGCTCAGTACTTAGGAAGAAAAGAGGTTTATTTAGCTCACAGTTCGGGAGTTTCAAGGGCATGTGTCAACATCAGTTCACCTCTGGTAAGGGCTGGTAAATGATGTCCCAGTGGAACATTTGCAGTGGGGTACAGATCACATGATAAAACAGGAAGACAGTACAGGGAGGGTTTTTTGTTTTTGTTGTTGTTATTGTTGTTTTTAAATCACAATTTACTTTCTTGAACCAACTCAAGATTCCAGGAGAACTATCTTAAACCTTTACCAGGACAGCATCCTCTATGGCTCAAACAACTCCCCCTAGGCCCTACACAGGATGACTAAGCTTTCAGTACCTGAACTCAAAAGTGGTAAACCATCCAAACAATAGCACAAGGTTAATTTGATTTGAATCTCAAGCTGACAAGGGTATTGAACACAGAAAATAAGATTACTTTCTTTCTTCTTTCACATATTGTTTGTTTGTTTGTTTTCCTTGTTAACTAAAATAAATTGTCCTTAATTAACAGTTTTCAAATACCTGAAACATTATTCTGAAAGTTTCTGTAAGTATAATTATGCATTACTTAAGATTAGAAGTAAATGTTTTTCATCGACTTATAACACTTTTACTGTATTAGTTATAATTTTGATTTGCACATTTATGTTTAAAATCCATAATTTATAGAAAATTCCTTATTTCATAATTAGGCCTTAACTGGAAACTTTCTCTGGAATAAAATATCACAAAGGAATTTCATGTGATAAAAATATCTTAAAACGCCAGACATGGGTGGCACACACGTGTAATCCCAGCAGCTCAGGAGGCTGAGGAAAGAGGATTGAGAATTTAAAGCCAGCTTCAGGAAAAATGAGGTGCTGAACAACTCAGTGAGACCCTGTATCTAAATAAAATACAAAATAGGGCTGGGGATATGACTCACTGGTCAAGTGCCCCTAAGTACAATACCTGGTACCCACCCTCAAAAAATCTCTTAAAACACTTAGCAAGAAGGAAGGAAAAATAACAATATATAGACAGTGTTCATTTTACTCTGTTTTATTTTTTTACTGTATGGAGGGTTAAATCCTGGGCCCTTGCATATGCTAAACGAGAGCTCTACCATTGAGCTACATCTCCAACTGTTTGTTCATTTTATTCTCTTTAATAACGAGAACTGTATAAAGACATTTAGGGAACATGGAATGTTTTACTGCCTGTAGTTATGAGTTATGCCACTTAATTTTAATTTTGGTGTAATCAAATAGGAAAATGAAAGTCCATACCTTGAAAACTATCTCACAAAATTGAAACTGATTACTTAATTCATATTGTGTGTTCATGTTGAAATTATAAACCATGTTTTTAAACTGAAAGCTGATTTAAAGAGTTTATGGAGTTCACTTAAATGATCTTTTGAGTGTTTTGATATGTTTTAGCACATAAAAGGCACAAAACAATTTCACAGATATTTTGTGATAATGGAGAAACTGAGCTTTGGTAATCCTATCATGCATGTGCTTGTTTTCATTTATTTTGTATGATTTCATTCATCGTTTCCTCAGAGTCCCTACTGTAATGCTATTTAGACAGTACTAGGAATAGTCTTGCTCTTAAAATCGTATTTTTGGAAAAGCATGTGGGTGGTATTGGATTCACTTGAGTAGAATTTTAATTAGATCTAGTGTATTCACTTTTATTAAAAGAAAGAATACGGATTCCTCTTTAGCATTCTGACCATGCTTTTTTTCTGACAGAGGGCCCCCTTCTAATCTTGTCTTAACATCACATCACTTATTTTTCAGAAACAGTCATATGTCAGTTCTCTAATATGTAGAAAATGTTTGAGAATTATTCTTCATTCTCTGCACTCTGAGCATCTGCCCATGCACACAGTCCTTATGTACCATGTTATTTGTCGTTGATCATGCACCTCATTTTATACATTGTATGCTTTCTTAGAATCTACTGGGAATATTCTTCTCCCTGTTTCTGCCATTCTTTTCCCCAGAATCTCTGGCAGGTAAAATCCTGAATGTTCCTTAAAACCAGCTTATAAGACATGTATAGTACCATCTTTTCTCCTTCTTGACCTCTTCTCTCTTCTCATAATACTTAAGCTATTCATAAAATTATTGGTATATCTACTCCTCTATCACCTTCTGAGCTCCTTAATGGAAAGTTTTCAGTCTAACTAAATGAAGGGTTCTGTTTGGACTCAATTTTCTTCTTCCAACTTCTGCCTTAAATCTTTTTTTTTCCTTTATAGCAAAGCTTGAAACTACTGCCAATTTCTTATCAATTGCTCTTGAGCACATTCCATTCAGTTTTTACTTCCATCACTTCTGTAGACCACCCCTCTCAGGGTACTAATGACTGATCTCAATGAACTAATGTTAAATCCCATGGTCAGTTCTCAAGCCTCATCTTACTTTGTCTGTCATCAGTATTGCACCTGATTTAATTCTCTATATTGAAGCATGTTTCTCTTTTTTCTAGGGAATTCAAGGTACTCACCTTTTCTCTTTCCTCTTGCTTTTCTTCAATTCTTTTCCACCTTTTCCCCCTTGATTTCTCTTTCTCTTTCAAATTTCTATTTTTAGAATGCATTTTTTGGTCCATACCAACTACCTAGTTGATTTCATCCCATCTCATCACTCTAAATATCATCAATATATTAATAAATGCCAGATCTATAATCCAGTTAATTACAGTGGTATTATTCCAGTTACCAAATCCAGAAGTGCTGAGTGTATCCTTGAGTTTTTCTCACTGCCTAGGTCCTATCTTTCAACATATTTATAAGCACTCCTCCCTTCAATATAGCTACAATTTTACCACTTTTCACCATCCATAGGACTGCCACCCTGGTCCAGACCAGCATCATCTCTTAACTAGACTATTGTAATAAACTCCTAATTGATCTTCCTGCTTCTACCTTTGCCCCTAGAGACTTTTCTATTAATATGTTTAAGTGAGCCATCTAATGCTCACAATCTTCTAGTAGCTTGTTTTGCTCTGAAGTAAAGCTAACAGTTTTATTATGACCTGCAAAGCCTTATATGTATCTGACACCTCACTTTCTCTGTGACCTAATTTCTGTTCTTCTCTTTGTTTATGTTTGCATCAAACACAGCAGTTTTCTTGAAAATGCCAGAAACTTCCACTTCTAGGACTTTGCGTATGCTATAGTCTCTGCCTGGAATGCTCCTCCCCAAACATGCACTTGGCTAGGTCACTCTTCCTTCAGGTTCTTACTCAAAATTATTACCTTTGCGGTATCCACCAATCACCATCTCTCCCTCCTAATATTTCATATCTGCTTTCTTTCCTCTGTCACTAGCTTTTCAGTAGTTTTTATCACTAAGATATTTTTTTTCTTGTTTGTATTGTTTGTCTTCCAATTCAAATTATATTTGTTGTTTTATTTATTTGCAAGTGTCATTTGGATCACTACAGGGGATAGAACCAAGTAACCTGGCTCTAGAGTATGTTAGAAAAGCTCTTATAAAAGGATAAATCAGATTTTGATTATTCTATAACAGTGTTCTCCAGATTTTGTGCTAAAAAAGCAATGATTCTGTAAAAATACTTTGAGAGAAAAATATTTCCTCACTAAAAAAAAAAATACCTTCTATTTAAGATTCTCAGTGCACATTCATATCTTAAAGACTCAGTAATTTGACAAGAGGCAGCAGAGTATCACCATTAATGAACATAAGTACAGGAGCTCTACTGTTTGGTTTCCAATCCCAGTTCCCACTGCAGAATATCAGTATTATTTGGGGCACATTGTTTAACAGTTTTCCTCTGTTCTCCCATCTTTAAATTGGGGTTAATAATAGTACTCTAAAGGGTGTTTTGAAGATTAATTTATTTCCATAAAATGCTTCAAAAAATGCTTGAAGCATAATGAGTGATTATTTTTTAAAATAAATCTGTTTCTATTTTTGTTGAAACCAATGTTTATTTGTTAATACAACCTTTCTTTTCCCAAACTGTACACATACATAATTAATATTTGTTAACACTGTTTTGTGGATCACACTGAAAAATAATTATTCTGACTCCTCCAAAGATCTCCTTTGGAATTTAAATCATCATTTGCCTATCAAATCCAAAAGAAATAACAAAATAAAGTTTTATGATTCTTTTGTGAGCAATCAAATACTATGGAGGAATCTTATGAAATAAGAACTTTGTGTGTGGCAGGGGGGTGCTGGGGATTGAACCCAGACCCTTGTGTATGTAAGGGAAGCACTCTACCATCTGAGCTATACCCCCAGTCTGAAATAAGAACTTTTTAAATGTTACTATTTTCTGTTAACTATATTCAACTTGGGCATGCTTTAAATCCTGGGATACACAATACCACATTTGTTCTCTTTGGTGACTAGTCTTTGCTTTCCTTTTACGATCTTTATATCATTCCCATTTAATGACAGAATTTCCTGTGTCCATCAGGCTCTAAATTGTTTTAAATTTTTCTTCTGCATGGATCAACCTATTATTACATAAATAAATTGTAAGTTATTATTTCAATTTATTAAACATGAAGATAAAACTTTATTAGAATGCATGTCTTGATGAAATTGTTGGGAGTGGCCTTCATAATATCTCTAATAAAGGAATTATTTTATTTCTTTGATGCTTTGGAGGATCTTATACCTTAGGATAAAGCAGCATAGAAATATGAGGGAAAGCTCTGCTTTCATCTCAGGCTACGGCAAGAGAAGAGCTTTCTATAATGAGACATGGAGAATAAAATTTAGACCACAGGCACCTTCTCAAATGGATCTGTTTTAGGAAAATTGGTTTAAGAAAGTAGAGAGTGTGGAAACTGATTTTTTTTGGTGGGGGAGGGGTAGATGAACACAATACCTTTATTTATTTATTTTTATGTGGTGCTGAGGATTGAATCCAGTGCCTCACATGTGCTAGACAAGTACTCTACCACTAAGTCACAACCCCAGCCCCTGGAAATTGGTTTCTATAAAACCATAGCCAACAATATACCCCTTTAATATTCTTTACAGACCGCTTATCATGTACTCATAGGAAGACCCCTACTTTGAATCACTATGCTTGTATAAGTGGCTATTGCATATTTGTACAAAAAGTGAACACAACTCTTACCAACACATTGATATTACAAAAAGAAACATTATTTAACCTATCTGTAACATTTTACAATTTACTAATATACTCCATTTTCTTCTTCACATCTTTTCATTTTTCTGTGAAGTAGATGTTATTTTTATTTCATGTCTGTTCTGTCAGAAAATTGAGGCTCCAAAGCGTGGTTTGTTTATAGAGCCTGAAATTTAGATATTCTTAAAGAGTTTTTCTCTGTGTTTCATTTGGGTTTTGTTATATTCTTAAGATAACACTATATCAGAAGGAGTATGCTTGACTAAAATTAGAACATTCCTTGCTGGGCATGGTGGCACATGCCTATAATCTCAGCAGCTCAGGAGCCTGAGGCAGGAGGATTACAGGTTTGAAGCCAGCCTCAGCAATTTAGGCTCTATAACAATTTAGCAAAACCCTAATCTCAAGAAATAAAAAATAAAGAGCTGGGGATATGGCTCAGTAAGTGCCTTAGGTTTAATTCCTGGTACCTAAAAAATAAAAATAAATAAAGTTGAGCATTTCTGAGGCCTAACTGAGAAAGACTTCTTTAGTGCCCAAAAGACCAAACTTTGGATTATAATCTGAATCTTTCTCTTACTCTGTTGTCCTTGCCATATTCACTGGACAGTCTGCTTTGCCTGAAGCACTACCTCCTGTGTTCTTGGGTGCTTAGTCCTTGCAGATAACCTATCAAATAATCTATGGACCCTGCTATCAAAGAACACATTCATAGTAGAATAATAGAGGCATACCTATTAAAAAGTTAACTATTAAATTTCACATTACTGGGGACGTAACTAAAAAATCAGAAGAATAGTAACATTACTCTTTCTCAGGATGGTAGTAACAATGTTGGGAATTATTTTATTTATATGTGGTACTAAGAATCGAACTCAGTGCCTCACATATGCTACACAAGCACTCTTCCACTGAGCTACAACCCCAGCCCTAATGTTGAGAATTAGTTCAGTAGCTTTTCCCCAGCAACAATTACCCATATATAGTTCAGTTTTGTGCCTAGGCTCTCTGAGCCCAAAAACCATGGGACTTGTGGTATAATGAATAAGATAATTCATACAGAAAATCCATCATATAAAGGAGTAGAAGTGCAAAGAGTAATCATACATACCCAAGTTTGCCCTTGAAAATTCCTCATATTTCCTAAAAATATATATATGTACATATATATACATGAACTTGAACATATAACCCATATGTATAGCCCAGCACAGTAAAATAAATACGTAACCTGCTTAATTACTTATCTTTGCTTATATAGCATATAAATATATATGTAAAATATTTTGTAATCCTTTTAAAAATATACCAAATGAGTATGATTAAATTCACATACAATTAGTTCTTCTCTATCCTTTGCTCACATGATACTCATAGTAGTAAGTAATTTTAGGATGTGAGACCAGAGGAAGGTTTTATTTGGAGTGTGTTTGTTTGTTTATTTGTTTCAGAAAGAAACTTGATAATTTTCATCTAATGAAAGTAAATTTCAGTCAGCAACAAGAAATTGAAGACTTAGCCAAATAGAGATGACATTCAGATCCCTGATTTAATGTGTTTTCTGACAGAAGAGAATCTAACTGCACTTACATTGACTAATGTACAGAAGGATTTCTATTTGTCTTAAGCACTTAACATATATTGAGACAGTAGTGTGTCTGTGATATCAAAAGGCAGATTCTATAGTATTACATAATGAAAAAAATTGAATTACACTTAATATTTAGACTTGTATTCATAAGGCACCTAAGAAGACCTTGATATCCTAAATAATACTCTTTCAAAACTCAAAGAGAATACAGTGTTCTATGGCAAGCTCTCACCAAAAAAAAAAAAAAAAAAAAAAAAGACTGACATTAAAGAAAAGATAACATGCCCCGTATTCCATTTGTGAACAATCTCTTTCCACATATTGAATTATGAGGTTCTTGGGCCTGCCTCATTTTCTTTTATTAACTAATAAAATAACAATATGTAGCCATTAAACCATATACCTCATTCGGTACAATGAATCAGATTTTTAGAACCTTTTGAAGTTAAAGGTTAGTTTTGCAGGACATGGCACTGATTCTCTAAAGTCTGGGTGTCTTATAATGCAATCTCGTTAAAAATAACAGTTGCAAAGAGAATGATATAGAATGTGATCTACTTATTTGTAGTTGCAAGAAAAGGATAATGTTTCATTCATTAGGATTTAAAAGAGTACTCTCTTTTCCCATTCCTATAAATGTAATAGGAATTATTTCTTTAGACTTTTTTTAGCAGGACTCTATTTTCAAATAGTCTTACACAAGTTAATTCTATAGATTTTAGAAAAAGGATTTAGTTTTTACATATTACACTCTTATTTTATGTAAAATTGTAATCTGTTAAAGCACCTCCTTGTAGCCCTTAAGAAACACAATTTTAAAGCAATTTGTTTTAACCTATTTAGTTTTACACTTCATTCTCATTTTAGTATGTTAATTTATTATATTAATATTGCTATTCTCAATGCTGTTGGAAACAGAGTTTTTGAAGCTTAACTCCTCTAAGAAAGCTTCCCTAGTCATTTTCAGATAACGATGTCACTGTCTGCTTTGTGCTATCCTATGTAGTCTTTGAATAGCTCTATCACCATGTATTTATCCAATCATATAATAACATTTGTTCACCTGTCTTCTTTAATAAACTTTGAAAAATCTTTGATTTTTACAAAATGAATGATTCAACCCTTAGAGCCCAGCTTAACATCAGAAAAATAACTGTCATTCATTAGGTGTTTGTCAGACATTGAGTCAAGCATGCTACAATAGAATATTTTGTTGTCAGCCTTATGAGATGGACTTAACAACACTATTCCAATGATCAAGAGAGAAGCAAAGAAAGGCTAAATGTTTAATAAGTGTTAGAATGAGGCTACAAACCCATTTCAGTGTTGAGTTTAAAGCCTGTGCTAACCACTATTACCGTGCATATACAACATTTCAATAAATGTTTTTAAAATGAATGAATGACCTAATTAGCATGAGTACCATTTGGAAAGAATTCAAGTATTACTAACTGGCCATAAATCCTGAACAGTTTGGGTAGTAAATCTGTCAATGACTTAGAAAGAATGTCTCCTCCAACCATATGTTCATTCTCTTTTCTCCTCATGTCACTTTTTAATTATTAGAATTATTTAGCATTGTTTTGATTACTATTATATCATTGTTGCACTGAAGTATTTAAACTTTTTCTTAAGCACAGCAAGCAAGTCTGCACAGCTTTTCTCTAAGAATATATATACCTACTCTGGTGGGCTGTCATGAAATAGGCCTGTGTCTGTTTACCTAAAATACAGAGGTGGCCATTCTTCATCATCAGTTCACAGTATTGAATGTGAGTCCTATCTATACTATGCTGGAGATAATATTGACTACTAGTAGTTAATATCCCAGATTCTGAAGACAGACATTGGGTATTTTGTGTATAACCTCTCTATACTTTAGAATGGGACTAGTAATGAGACCTGACCACGTAGAGATGTATGAACTAAATGTCTAAATGCAGCAAAGGATTTAAGAAACACTGGCACATAGTAAATATGGTATAAATATTAGCTGCTGCTATGGGTATTGTTTTCTTTGCACTTTTCTTTACATATTTATTCAGTAGTTCTCTCTGTATATTTTAGATTACACTTATTTGTGTAGTTAAACCTACCTTTACTTTGTGTATTTGATTACAATAAATAAGCCCACTTACTATATTAATGTTATTTCCCTATGCTATGTAACATGATATGCTTCTCTGTGTAAACTGAGAGATCTATTTATTTAATTATTTAATCCATTTATTGAGATCCTGCTATGTGTGCAGCACTGTGCTAGGCACTGGGAATGTAGTCACGAGAAAACAGGTAGAAACTCTGCTCTCTAGTGCTTAGAGTAGTGATCTCAAACATATTTTTGAATTTTACACCTTTGTCCACCTTTTTAAGCATGCACATAAAAATTAATATTTAATTACTTTTAAGTGATATATGCAGTGATAGCACAGCTATGTCTGCACTCAAGTATAAATTTTACAATAAACTCAAAAATGGAAATTAAAAATGGATAAAATAGAAATAAAAACTCTTAATATTATTTTTCCCATTGGAAAATGTTCACCACATTTGGAAAGTCCACTGGTTTAAAATGTCAGGGGATAAATAAACAAAAAAGATGTGAAGGAAACATGTTCTATATCAGGGGCTTTATATGGAGTGCCAGAGAAGCTGCCCTAAGGAATCAACATTTGAGATAGGATCTGAATAGAGTGTAGGGTTCCTGAGGCAAAAGTATTGAGAGTAGAATGTTCTAATAGTGTTTATAGCTAAAAGCATAGTGTGTTCAAGAAACAGAAAGAATGTCAGTGTTGCTGAGGAGGTGGTATCATAAAATCATGTTGGAGAGGTCAAACCCAAATATATAATAAGGCTCATATACTCTATTAAGGATTTATACCTTAAGATTCTTGGGCAGCTCTTGGAGAATTACAAGAGGAAAAGTGGCATGAATAAATAATCACCTTTCTAGTTCTGTGTGGATGATATTTTTTTTCTTCCTGTTGTTGCTAAAAAGAGGTAATAGTATAGATGAATAAAGGATTTCAAGAAACAATTTTATGCAAAAGAAATTATTTGATGCATTAAAGTAATGTTAGAATAATCATGCTGTAAGTTTTTCTTAATAGTAAAAGGTAGTATATTCTGAACAGGAAAAGTAAGAGAAGGGCAAGTTAAAATACAAAATGCTTTTATTTTAATTACCCTAAAATATAAAACCCAGAACACAGATCACTACCACCTATGCTTATATTCTTTCTGTAGATGTGAACATCTTATTCTGTTTTTTTTTGTTTGGTTGGTTTTTTGTTGTTGTTGTTGTTGTTGTTTTGATGTTAATATAAAAAATCCAGACTATTAATTTTGGTAATGATAAAAACAACAATAAGGATGGTAACAGTTCACATCATGTCTTTTTTTTTTTTTCTGAGCACCTTACATGTGTTATCTAGTTTATAGTGACTCTACAAAGTAAGTGCCATTACTATCTCATTTTGATAATAAGAGAACTAAGAGATGATAAAACTAGTCTGACTGAAGCCAAGCCACTGTCTTATCTACTATGCTACACATTCTCTCTTGAGGTACTCCATAAGGCAGCAGTGAATAATATAAGAACTGGAATCACTGGCTCATGTGAAAGACTTAATTGGTTGTCCTTGTAGATTAAAAAAGAAATGACAGCATAAAAACCTTTTAAATGTGAGAGACAAGAAGTTAATATTAAATGAAATCTTTTTCTGGCTATATAATTAATTCACTATTCTGTGACACATACTATATACATATCTATTATATGATACCTATTATACATAAAATGTATAATTATGTGTGGAATCTGAGATTGACACAAATATACAGTTTTTGCATCCTGGGAACCCAAACCTATTCAAATGACTTTATTCAAGTCAGTAATAAAATAAGAAATGAACGGAAGAATAATAAGGGTTATAGAAATTCAAAACAAGAAAAAATGATTATTAATTACTTTACAAAAAGAACATGTAAACTTGACCTTTGTCATTAAGTAATGACTGTAGTACTGAAGAGTAAGGAACCTCATAATCCATTCAGAGGTGACTGCATCATCAAACACATCAAGGCAGAAATGTGGAGGGCATTTGGAATCAATGAGTAGATTCATTTAAGGAGATAAAACTATATTCTGGAATGTAATGGGATATGAGAGAATGGGAAAATGTGGTTATATATTGGGCCAAGATGGCTTAATTAAGGATTTTCAAACTTGTTACAAGAAACAATTATTGAGAGTTTTGGGGGAAGGGAAGTGGCAAAATAAAAATGTTCTTCTAAAAATGTTACTTCTGAGAAAATAATATTATAGGCAGAAATGAAGGAGGAAGACTTCAGTCAGAGGTCCTAACTAGAACTAGTTGTAATAATCAAGAGATAAGTGATTCAAATTGAGGCAGCCATCTTGAAATGGAACTGAAGGAATATATGAGATATCGCTCTTTTTTATTTTTTTTATTTTTTTGGTATCGGAAATTGACCCCAGGGGAGCTTAACTACTGAGCTATGTCTTTGGGCCTCACTAAGTTGCTGAGGCTGGTCTCAAACTTGGAATCCTCCTGCCTCCACCTCCTAAGTCCTGGGATTAGAGGCATGCAGTACCATGCCCTGCTTAAGATATATTTCAAAGGAAGAATTGGTAGAATGTATTGTCTCATCAATCACTTGGTTTATGTTTATCCTGCCAAAAGTAAATGAGGCTTTATTAATTGTTTTTGATAACTTCTAGATGGTGGATTTGTATTCTACTGATTTTCACATTATGCCAGAATTGCAACAAAAATTATGTGATAGTGTAACATTGTATTATTTAAATTGAAAACCATTTAATGATACTTTAAGCTATAACAAAAATCTGCAAAGTATAAATTATATCAAGTCAGACCCAACTCAGCATATGGTACTTGATTACTGGCTGGCATTGAAGAAGTTCTCTTCATGGAACTGTTGAATTATTGCCACTATTAGCAGGTGTTGCAATGAAATGTGCACTATAATGTTAAACCAGTAAAACCAAAATGTATTTTGTAGCACAATGGAAACTTTTGAAAGACCTATTAGTTCCCTTTAAAACTGAGGCTAAATTTTTAATATTATAAGTTTGAAATTTCTTTCTCATAGCATTAATTACCTTCATAATGTTATCTTCTTTCTGGAGGTTGTAAGAATTCTCTGAAGCAGATCATGAAAATATTCACCAAAGTATTAATATATTTTGGTCACATCTGGATCTTGTGCTATATACACAGAAGATATTTTTAAACATATCATGTCTGAATTTAAAACCATTTAAATTGGAAAAGCTAAAAACGTATTCAATTTTGTTTTGCAGTGATCAGCATGTTGGTAAAATTTATTCCAAATGTTCTTCTTTTCTGGATTATGTCAGAAAGTCTCTAAAGAAGCTTGGATTAGATGAGTCCAAGGTCAGTATATGATCACCTATAAATTTAACAAGAAAAAAATCTTCTGTGGGGTAATGAATAGAAATAATACAAAATAATTTGCCTTCTATTTTTCTCCTATTTGTAAAAGAAAGTTTGAATTATAATGAAACCAAACCTCTTGTTATCTTGATTACAGTTCATGTTCCTGTCACTAGTTTGTGGTTATATACCACCAGAAAGTTTTGCCATTTTGGCTTATTGAGTAAAACATGTGCCTGTTAACAAATCAAAATAGAATTGAAAAATAATACAACAGTATAAATGAAAATTATTAAAACAGGAGAGAATTGTTTTAATTTTAAATGCACTTAATGAAAAAAAAAAAATTTTTTTTTTTTTTTTTGGTGGTACTGGGGATTGAACTCAGGGGCACTCATCCACTGGGTCACATCCCCAGCCCTTTTTTGTAATTTATTTAGAGACAGGGTCTCACTGAGTTGCTAAGTGCCTCACCATTGCTGAGGCTGGCTTTGAACTCGCGATCCTCCTGCCTCAGCCTCCCAAAGTGCTGGGATTACAGGGATATGCCACCGCACCCGGCCTTAATGAAAAATTTTATAACTAAGTTTTGTTTTGTTTTTTTTGGGACTGGGGATTGAATCCATGGGTACTGTAACACTGAGCTATATCCCCAGCCTTTTTATTCTTTATTTTAAGATGGGGTTTCACTAAGTTGCTTAGGGTCTCAGTAAGTGGCTGAAGCTAATTTCAAACTTGGAATCCTCCTGCCTTAGCCTGACAAGTGGCTGATATTATAGGTGTGTACTGCCATGCCCACACCCAGAAAAACTAACTTAAATTTAAAATCTTAAATTTAAAAAGTTTTAAATGCAAGAATTTTGGAAAGTTGTAACATTACTGGAGTACCAAATTAATAATTGATAACACTGTTAAAGGCAAAAGGGAAGGTGGTTGCCTGAGGCTAATAAATTTCTGAGAACAAAATAAACTCAATGTAATTCAAACGAATCAATTACCTGAATATTCGATTGAATTTGGATCACTATATTTTGAATTGATTACAAATTGAAGAAAAGAATAATACAGGTGGTTAAAGGAATGATATTGTTCTGTTGCATGAGAAAAGTTACACAAAAAATAAGATAACATATATCAAAGTTCAAGTATATTATTATTTATTGTACCAATTATCCATGTAGTACCCAGTTGCTTTGTTAATTCAAGTAGTTGGGGTAATACTGATCATTTTCCTCTCTTGTAAAATTTGGGAATGTCAGGAGAACACTAAAGCAGGAAAAATACCAAAACATCAACATCTAGGCAGATATTTTCAAACTACAGAAAACTAAAGAAAAAAATACTAAATGAAGCCACAGTAGAAAAACACCTAGCATATATATGAACAAAGATAAGACTTACTTCCAAATTCTCCCAGAAGCCATGCAAGCTATAAGAATGTAGAGTGAAATGTTTAAAATGTTGAAAGAAAAAACACATGAACATAGAATTCTTTAGCCTGTAAAATAGCTATTCAAGAGTGAAGGAGAAATACTTTCTTAGACAAAAATTTAAGGAATTTATTACCAATAGATGTGTCAACAATAAGGCCCGGTGGCATATGCATATAATCCCAGTGAATCAGGGGCCAGAGGCAGAAGGATTGAAAGTTACAGCCAACCTATCTAAAAAAAAAGAAAGAAAAGGTCTGGGATTGCAGCTCAGCTGTAAAATCGTCCTGGGTTCAATTTCCAGTACTGAAATAACTAAAAACATAAAAACAAACTACATGCCAAATAAATGTTAAAATAAAGCTATAGATTTCAAATGGAATCTATCGCAGGTGTGCAAGCCCAGTTCAGCACTGAAAAATCAATTAATATAATCCATGTAATCAATAGAATAAAAAAGAAAACCCACCTGATCAAAACAATAGATATGAAAACCTTTGACTAAACCAGACAACTATTTTTGATAAAAACTCACAGTAAACTGGATACTCAGAACTTTCTCATCTTGACCGAGGGTATCTATAAAACTCCTACACATAGTATCATACTTAATGTGAGAAATTCAGAGCTTTTTCAAAAAGATCAGAAACAAGGTCCTGGAATAACGTATACCAACCTCTGAAAGAATAGATGCCAACCAAGAATCCTGTATACAGCAAAATTAAGCTTAATATTTGAAGATGAAATAAACACCTTCCATGATAAACAAAAGTTAACATAATTTGTAACTAGAAAGCCTGTATTACAGAATATTCTCAACAAAATAGTCCATGGAGATGAAATGGAAAAAAAAAGAAAAAGAAGTAAAAGCCAGGAAAGGGAGAAACTATACTAAAGGAATAATCAATCAAATGTGAAACTAATTCAAATTAAAAACTAAAAATAAACCAAAATGACCAGCAATACAAATTCTATTTCAATAACCTTGAACATTAATTGTTGCCGCCTGCAGCTATCGCCGCCTGCAGCAACGATACCGCAGGAAAGAATTCGGAAACAGACTGGAAAATGAATAGTCTCTTTATTCTTGCTTCTTCTAACTTCTCTCTCCAGCTCCAACAACCTCTTCAACTCCAACCACCCTCTCTAGCCAACCTCACCCAGTTAAATACTTTTTGCCTTAACAAGTATACACGTGTCAACAGCTCAAACTTACAGGCGCGTCACATAGTGTTCACGGGCATAGAAAGATTCTTAGATAAATGCATGAATATCAGGTGAAAATACTGAAACACCTCTTATGACTCTCAGCTAGCCGCCATATTAGCTATCTCCTTGTTAGGGCTCTTACAATTAATGATCTAAACTCTTTAATCAAAAGACATAAACTGGCAGATTGGATTTAAAAACATGACCCAACAATATGCTGTCTCCAAGAGACTCACCATAGGCAAAAACATAATACAGACTGAAGGTGAAAGGATGAGAAAAAACATATCACTCATATGGTCCATGTAAACAAGCAGATAAAGTGGACTTCAAGCCAGAGTTAGTCAGAAGGGACAAAGAAGGTAATTTCATACTGCTTAAGAGAAGTATACATCAACAAGACATAACAATCATAAATGTTTATGCCCCAACAATGGATCATGTGTTACATCAAACAAACCCTTCTCAATTTCAAGAATCAGAGAGCCCACAACACAATAATATTCAGTGATTTTAACACGCCTTGATCCTCCAAACACAAACTAAACAAAAAACTATAGAACTAAATAATACAATCAATAATGTAGACTTAACAGACATATATAGACTATATCATCCATCAATGAGTGAATATACTTTTTTCCCAGCAGCCCATGTTTCCTTCCCTAAAATAGACCATATCTTATGCCACAAAGCAGCTCCTAGCAAATAAAAAAAATAAGAAATAGAGATAATACCCTGCATTCTATCAGATCATAATGGAATGAAATTAGAAATAAATGATAAAATAAAAAATAGAAGCTACTCTAACACCTGGAGACTAAATAATATTCTATTGAATGGTAAATGGATAGCAGAAGTCAGGGATGAAATAAAAAAAATTACTTAGAGGTAAATGAGAATAGACGTACAACATATCAAAATCTCCGGGACACTGAAGACAGTGCTAAAAGGAAAGTTAATTGCATCGAGCTCATTTATTAATAAAAGATAAAGTCAGTGAATAAATGACCTAACATTACATCTCAAAGCCCTAGAAAAAGAAGAACAAATCAACCCCAAAAGCAGAAGACAGGACATAATTAAAGTCAGAGCTGAAATCAATGAAATTGAAGCAAAAGAAATAATTTTTAAAAATTGACAAAACAGCCTGGCACGGTGGCGCATGCCTGTAATCCCAGCACTTGGGAGGCTGAGGCAGAAGGATTGCGAGTTCAAAGCCAGCCTCATCAGTGGCGAGGCACTTAGCAGCTCAGTGAGACCCTCTCCTAATATAATACCCAAAAAAGGGCTGGGATGTGGCCCAGTGGTCGTGTGCCCCTGAGTTCAATCCCTGGTACAAAAAAAAAAGAATTGACAAAACAAAAAGTTGGTTCTTTGAGAAACATAAATAAATACAATTGATAAACCTTTATCCAAAACTCAAATCACTAAAATTCATGATGAAAAAGGAAATACCATGACAGACACTACTTAAATACAGAAGATAATCAAAAACTATTTTGAAAATTCATACTTCAATAAAATAGAAAATCTTGAAGACATCAATACATTTCTAAAGGCATATGAACCTACCTAAATTGAGTCAGGAGGACATGGAAATTTTTAAAAAGATCAGTTTCAAGCAATGAAATGAAGATGTCATCAAAAGCCTACCAACAGGGGCTGGGCCTGGGGTTCAGTGGTAGAGTGCTTGCCTGGTACATATGGGGCACTGGGTTTGATCCTCAGCACCACATAAAAATAAAATAAAGGTATTATGTCCACCTACAACTAAAAAAATACATTAAAAACAAAAGCCTACCAACAAAGTAAAGTTCAGGACCAGATGGATTCTCAGCCCAGGTCTACCAGAACTTAAAAGATGAACTAACACCAATACTCCTCAGTTATTCCATGAGACAGAAAAGGAGGGAACCCTTCCAAACTCATTCCATGAAGCTAGTATCACCCTGATACCAAAACCAAAGACACATCAAGGAAAGAAACCTAAGACCAATATCCCTGATGAACATAGGTGCAAAAATGGAAAAAAAGGTAGTGCCCCACAATCAATTAGGATTCATTCCAGGAATGCAAGGTTTGTTCAACATACTTAAATCAATAAAGGCAATTCATTACATTAACAGACTTAAATACAATAATCATTTGATCATCTCAATAGATGAAAAAAAAGCATTTCACAAAATACAGACCCCCTTCATGTTCAAAACACTAGAAAAACTAGAGATAGTAGGAATATATCGCAACATTGTAAAAGTTATATATGCTAAACCCAAGGCCAACATCATTCTAAATAGAGAAAAATTGAAAGCGTTTTCAAAATTTCACCACTTTTATTCAACATTATCCTTGAAACTATACCCAGAGCAATTAGATGAAAGAAGTTAAAGGGATACAAATAGGAAAAGAAAAACTCAAAACTATCACTATTTACTGATGACATGATTCTATATTTAGAAGATCAAAAAAATTCTACCAAATAAACTTCTACTACTAATAAATGAATTCAACAAAGTAGCAGGATATAAAATTAACACCCACAAATCAAATACATTTTCAAATATCCACTGAAAGAGAAGTTAGGAAAACTGCTCTATTCACGATAGCCTCAAAAAATAAAATACTTGGGAATCAATCTAACAAAAGAGGTGAAGGACCTCTACCTTTGTTGGTAGGCTTTTTTTTTTTTTTTTTAATGTATTTTTTAGTTGTAGGTGGACACAAGGAAAACTAAGGAAAGAAATTGAAGACCTTAGAAGACGGAAAGATCTCCCATGCTCTAGCATAGGCATAATTAACATTGTCAAAATGGCCATACTACCAAGTGTTATAAAGATTTAATGCAATTCCTATTAAAATCCCAGTGACATTCTTCATAGAATTAGAAAAAAAGCAGTCATGAAATTCATTTGGAAAAATAAGAGACCTAGAATAGCCAAAGCAATCCTTAGCAAGAAAAGTGAAGTAGGAGGCATCACAATACTGGACCTTAAACTATACTACAGAGCCATAGTAACAAAAAAAATGCTACAGCATTGGCACCAAAATAGACATAGACCAATGGTACAGAATAAAAGACCCAGAGATAAACCCACATAAATACGGTTATATCATACTAGATAAAGGTGTCAAAAACATACCTTAGAGAAAAGATAGCTTATTCAACAAATAGTCCTGGGAAAAATGGAAGTCCATATGCAGCAAAATGAAATTAAGCCTTTGTGTCTCACCCTGCACAAAAATCAACTCAAAGTAGATCAAAGACTTAGGCACTAGAACAGGGACCTGCACCTAATAGAAGAAAAAGTAGACCCAAATCTCCACTATGTCAACTTAGGAACTGACTTCTGTAGCAAGACTCCTAAAGCACAAGAAGTAAAATCAAGAATCAATAAATGGGATAGATTCAAACTAAAAAGCTTCTATACAGTAAAGGAAATAATAACATGAACAGAGAGCCTACAGATTGGGAGTAAACCTTTACCACATGCACCTGAGATAAAGCATTAATCTCCAGAATATATAAAGAACTCAAAAAACTTAATACCAAAAAAACAAATAACCCAATCAATAAATAGGCTAAGAAACTGAACAGACACTTCACAGAAGAAGAAATATAATTGATCAACAAATATGGAAAAAATGTTCAACGTCTCTAGCAGGTAGAGAAATGCAAATCAAAACTATTTTAAAATTCCATCTCACTACAGTGAGAATGGCAATTATCAAGAATACAAACTGTCGAAAGCCATCCATGGGCTATGTGTGGACCACACCAGCATTGTAGCCCTTGAATAGGAAAATTTGGTATTTGGGAACTTCCCATGGCAGTCCCATTGGGTAAGATCACCCAGACACAAGTGAGACCAATTCAGCTCTGCCAGAAAGGTCCCACACAGCACTGGAGATGGAGTGACCTGCTGCAGCCACACAGCCTCTCAGAAATGCGTGTAACCTGCCAAGATGCCAATCAACCTGTTGACTGCAAGATAACAATACAAGACTCCACCTCTGAAACTTTATCCCTGCCTTTGATGTACACCCTTAAATAAACCACTGGACCATTTTGTTGTTCAGCTCTTGTGTGGGCTGGACCTGTCAGGCACTCCAAGCTCCCTTTAAATTATAATTCTGACTCATCTTATTTCTTCACTAATTATTTCTGACTTATCTTCTCCCGTGGCTCATACCCTCCTGGGCAGGAGAAAGGACCCCCAGTGAGGCACTAGCAGCCTTGCACTAACAAGCAACAATAAATGTTGGCGAGGAAGTGGGGGAAAAGTTGCAGTCATTCATTGCTGTGGGTCTACAAATTGGTGCATCCACTCTGGGAAGCAGTGTGGAGATTCCTTAAAAAACTTGGAATGGAACCATCATTTGACCCAGCTATTCCACGCCTCGGTCTATACCCAAAGGACTTACAATCATGATACTACAGTGATGCAGCCACATCAATATTTATAGCAGCTCAGTTCACAATAACTAAACTATGGAACCAACCTAGGTGTCCTACAACAGGTGAATGGATAAAATTTGGTATATATGTACAATATAATGTTACTTAGCCTTAAAGAAGAATGAAATTGTGGCATTTGCCAGTAATGGATGGAATTGGAGAATATCGTGCTAAACAAATAAGCCAATCCCAAAGAAACAAAGGCCGATTTTCTCTGAATGTGGATGTTAATTCACAATAAGGGCAACAGGGTTGGGAAGAATAGAGGTACTTTGGATTAGACAGAGGGGAGTGGAGGGAGGGGAAGACTCTGGGGCTAGGAATGATAGTAAAATGAATCAGACATTATTACCCTATGTGCATATATGATTACATGACCAGTATAACTCTACATCATGTACAACCAGAAGAATGAGAAGTTATACTCCTTTTATGTTTTGTGTGTTGAAATGCATTCTACTGTCATGTATAACTAATTAGAACAAATTAAAAAGAAAAAGAAACATACACAAAAAGAAAGAAACAAGGCAAGGAAGGATGTTCTCTTGGACCCCTGCTTTTCAACAGTATACTTTAAGTACTAACTTATGTAATGAGACAAGGAAATGAAGGTATACAAATTGAGAAGGAAAACAAACCTTGTTCACTATTGCCTGATCATCTGTATAGTAAATGTTGAAAAGAACTGACAAAAACAACTTTTAGAACTAATAATTAATGAAAGGAAGTTTGTAGGATGCAAAGATAAAATGTATAACATCAGTCACTTTCCTATGTACCAGATGTGAACAACTGGAATTTGAACATAAAAACACAGTAGTATTTATATTAGCACCCTCCCCCAAAATGAAAATATTTCGATTCAAAGCTAACAAATTATGTACAAATCTATATGAGGCAAGCTACAAAATTCTGATGAATGAAATCAAGAAATAAATGGAAATATATTCCATGTTCATGGATAGGAAGATTCAATATTGTCAACGTGTCAGTTCTTCTCAACTTGATCAAAAGGTCAAATGCAATCTGAATCAAGATCCCAGGAAGTTTTTTTAATGAACATTGACAAACTGATTCTGTAGTTTATATGGAAAGATGAAACATCCAGAATAGCTAACACAGTTTTAAAGGAGAACAAAATGGAAGTGCTGAAGTTATGTGGCTTCAAGTTTTGCTGTAAAGCTACAGTAACCAAGACAGTTTGATATTAGTGAAATAATAGCTAAATAGATTAAGATCAATGGAATTGAAAGCTTTGGCAAGCAAGCAAAGACAATAATATAATGGAGCAAAATTGTCTTTTCAACAAATGTGCTTGAAAAGCAGAACATACACATGTAAAAGATAAATGTAGGCACAAACTTGCATCTTTAACAAAACTTAAAACCCATATAGTCCTATATAAAAAGCACAAAACTATAAAATTTCTAAAACATAGCAGGGAGGGAAATCCCTATGACTTTGGGTATAGTAATGACTTACCAGATATAAAATCAAATGCACAATCCATAAAAGAAATAAGCGATAAGCTCCACTTCATTGAAATTAAATTTTCAGCTCTCTGAAAAACACTGTCAAGGGAACGAAAAGACAAGCCACAGAAAAAGAAAATGTATTTTTAGAAGACACACCTGATAAGTGATTGTAAATAATACAAGAAAAACTGTTAAACCAACAATAAGAAAGCAATATGATTAAAAAGAAAGCAAACAATCTAGGCAAAAGATGTTAACAGATACCTCCCCAAAGAAGACATAAGCATATGAAAAGATGTTCCCCATTATATGTCATTCTATAAATGCAAATGAAAACATTAATGAGATATGACTACACTCCTATTACAGTGCCAATGTGTCAGTTTGCCATTGTTGTGACAAAATACCTGAGAAAATCACCTCAATGAAGGAAAGATTTACTTTGGCTCTTGATTTCAGGGGTTTCAATCCATGGTTGCTTGGCTCCATTGCTGCGTGCATATGGTGAGGCTCCATTGCTGTGGGCATATGATGAGGCAGAACTTCATATTGAGGAACACATGGCAGAACAAAGCTGCTCATCTCATGACAGCCAGGAGAAAGATAGAGGAAGGGCAAGGGGACAAAATAAACCTTCTACTATAAGCCCCCAGTGACCTGCTTCCCCCCAGTCAGACCCTACCTCCTAAAGTTTCCACCACCTACCAGTAAAGCCACCAGCTGAGGACAAAACCTTCAACATATTAGCCTTTGGGCTCTTTGTTCAAACTGTAACAACCAATACCCAGTACACTGGCAACAGTAATGCATTGAAAATGTGGACCAGCATGAACTTTTGTTCATGCCAATGGATATGTAAAATGGTACAGCCCTTCTAGAAGGTAGTGTGATGGTTTCTTACAACACTATATGTATTCTTATTATACAATCCAACAATTTCTCTCTTTGGGATTTACCTAAAGAGGTTGAAAATTTAGGTCCACACTATTACCTGTATTTGAATGTTTATACACATTAGCCAAAAGCAACCAAGATATCCTTCAGTAGCTGACTAGATAAGTAAACTGCTACAACCATACAATGAATGTCTTTAAACACTAAAAAGAAATTATCTAAAATGTATTCTACTGTCATGTGCAACTAATTAAACAAATTTTTTTTAAAAAAAGAAATTATCTATAAAACTTTGAGACAACATGGAAGAAACTGAAAGGTATATTACTCAGTAATAGTAGCCAATATGAAAATGCAAATACAATATAATTGCAACTATGTGACATTCTGGAAATGTCAAAATGATGGAGACAGTAAAAAGTTAAGTGGTTTCCAGGAATGGGGGGAGGGCACTGAAATTACTCTGTATTATGTTTCCAGGAATGGGGGGAGGACACTGAAATTACTCTGTATTATGTTATAATGGTGGATACATGTTGTTATACGTTTACCCAAATCCACACAATATATGCTAACAAGAGTGAATCCTAATATGAACTATAGTCTTTGGGTGATAATGATGGGTCAGTGTAGTTTCATCAACTATAAGAAATGCATCACTCTAGTGGGTGATACTGGGAATAGAGGAGACTCTTCAAGTGCACAGGCAGGGTCTATGTGGGTGCTCCATATTTTTTGCTGAATTTTCCATAAACCTAAAATTCTTCTAAAAAATAAAATCTGTTTAAGAAAATACTCATGATAGGTATTATTATTCCCAACGAAATGATCTGAAAAGAATCTCAGAAAAAGGCAAGTCATATTTCCTGCTACAGAGAGCTAAAACTTGAGTAAAGACTCTAATTAAGGTCAAAATTCTTAACCACCACTAGGGAAAACAAAAGCAAAAAAGTTAATGTATTTAAAAGGAAAGTCTTAAATGAAATGATTACTTTTATTAGCTAGTGTGAAAACAATGCCCCACTAATTCTCTCATGAAAATCCCTATTTAAGCACTTTTTAAAAATATGTTGCATAAAGTGGATTTAAAAAAAAAAAAAAAAAAAAGAGGAAACCCAAGCTAGAAGACATTGGAGGAGGAGCGTACCAAACTATGTGATAAGGCATGAAGAAGCTGTGCTGGTGAAAGGAAGAAAAGAAATATATAGTTGGGGAGAGTTTTGTTTTAATTTTAAGCAAGAGGTATTAAAAGAATAGTGTCTGTCAGGCCACAGCAATTAGAAATCTGAAGTTATTGAAACAAAAGTTATGTTTACAATACAATATAAATATCTTATTTTCTCTCACAGCATAAAATTTCAATGTTAAAATGAAAGCTTTGACAACACATCTGATAAAAAGTTGGCATTTAATATTACTTTAAAAATAAATTAATTTTCACTTGAAGTTCTAAATACTGAAAAATGTCTAAACCATTTAAATTTAAAATTTTGAATATACTAAAATTATCTTGAATAAATTCATAATTCTTTTTTTTTCTTTTTTTTTTTTTTTTTTTTTTTTTGGTACCGGGAATTGAACCCAGGAGCAGTTAACCACTGAACCACATCCCTATTCCTTTTTTGTATTTCATTTAGAGACAGTGTCTCACTGAGTTGTTTGGGACCTCATTAAGTTGCTAAGGCTGGCTTTGAACTCGAGATCCTCCTGCCTCAGCCTCCCAAACTGCTGGGTTTACAGGTGTGCACCACAACACCCTGCTCATAATCATTTTTTACAAGCATTTATATATAATTAGATGTGTAGTGAATGCACTGGTGTCTTATAATCTTTAAAGTATATCTCTTCATATTTAAAACAATGTAAACAAGTGAATTATCTAGAAAATCTTCTATAATCCGCTGGATAAGTTTTAGCCACAAGAAATCATATTAAATATGGAAGCAAACAGAACATTCCCAGTCAAATCATCATTCCAAAGGACATCAAAACTGCACATACTGGATACAAAAGTGCTTCATAAACCACTTACAAATTTAATCCATAACTCATAAAGTCATTTGTGAAAGACAGCATTGGACATTTATTGTAGAGCCTACTTCTTCAAACTCAGCACCATTGCATTTGGATAATTCTTTGTTGTGAGGATCTGACCTGTGCATTATGACATTTAGTAGCATCTCTGGCCTCTACCCACTAGATGTCAGCAGTAGCATAATGATGAAACATTTGAAAGAAAAAGAAGAGTCTCTAGACATGAGCAAAATTGACCGCTTTTGAGAACCACTGTCTTCAAGCAGTTGTCATCTTAATGATTTCATTTGTAGTCATCTACCATTCTCATCACAAATCCCATTTTTTAAATAATTCTCTTAGGAGGGGACTAAACAGCAATTGTAGTATATTGTTCTTAGGTTTTGAAGAGTTTCTATTCAAAATGATCCCTTCCTTAATCTCTCATTTAGGTTAGCTGCAACCACTTAAGAATGATATTCTTTCAACCCTCCATAAAGGATCCTATTTTTAAAGCATGTTTAAATTCCATAGCAAAGTTAAGCCTAACTACACCACTGAGAACAATAAGTTGTGTCAAAACATTGACTACTTTGTGGCAAAGTGCTTCTTTTTGAAGACTGAATAATATTTGTGTGTGTGTGTGTGTGTGTTTGTGTGTGTGTTTATACCACAACTTCTTTATCCATTCATTCATCAGCGGACCATTAGGTTGTTTCCATATCTTACTATTGTGAATAATGCTGCAGTAAACATGGCAGTGCAGATATTGTTACAAGGTAATGATTTTTACTTCTTTTGGATGTTTATCCAGAAGTAATGCAGAATATAAGTTCTTAATGATAAATCCCAAGCATTATTTCTCATGCTTCCAAATTTTATCTCAGTTAAATCTGTATCACTTTAGAATGAGAATTATATTATAATATTGATATTAATATTAATATTGTTAATATAGGAGAAATCATTGTTATATGCTATATTAGTTTAGATTATTAGAATTATTGAAGTATACAAATCTGCAAATGACAGTTCATATGAAATATGTAATTAATTATATGATATATCAGTACTTATTTTTAGAATATGAACTGAACATAATATATGTAAATTTTACATATTACATATTACAAGTAGGAGCAGTTTCAAATTTTATTTTCATTAGCTAGTAATTAAAAAGGTATACAATAGAAAAGATAAGAACTTTATCTATTTTCCTTTCTTTTTTGTTAAGCAATCCTCTGTCTTACTACCCATAAGTTTGAAGCTTAGAAATATTAGCTACATATGTAATTAAATCACTTCTAAAAATAATAAACATGAATCAACCTTGCTTTGTGTTTTACAAAAGAGCATAGTAACAGTAATTTTTTGACTAAGAGCATAGATAACTTCCTCTGTCAACGTAAGAATATCAGGACCACTTCAGTCTCCTTGCCTCTGGTTTTGTCTCTTCTTTCTTCCTTAGCAGGATCAGATGATAAACCTCACTCCATAACTATCTACCATAGTTTTTGAGCCCATTATGACCTAGTCAAGGTTATACTGGCAGCTTCAGTCTCACCATCTAGTGGTGAGACTGTGTCAAATACCAAGTCATCCTCTGATGAGATATAATGTGGAAAGGATGTCTAATAACTGTGTGTGTCATGTATTTGTCTACCTACTTTCCATGAATTGTTGTATGGTCCACCTTTGCTTGTCTGGAGTCCTTTACATATATATACCTCTTTTTAAAAAAATAGAATAAGTAAATAAGTGAAAAGGGGACAAATCTCTCATGGAAAATAATTCCAAATAATTTTTGTATGTATTCTACCCTTGAGGAGATGGAGTATAGCTTCCCACTCATTAAGTGTGGGCAGTACATGGTGATTTTTTCCAAGAGTAGAGTCTGGAAAGGAGGACAAAAAAGGAATTTATACTTAAGAAACCCAAGAAACACTATTGCATCCCTGTAGTCAAGGTCAACAACAAAAGTACTAAGGCAATAGAAGGGAGATTATCAATAGAGTAGAGCAAGCACATCAGGGAGGTAGGAGGGGAGAGAAAGAGGTACTGCAGAATGAGATTCATCAAATTATGTTATATGTATATACAAATATGCCATAATGAATCCCACTCATGTATAATTATAATGCATCAATTAAAAAGAGTCCAAGACCCTAAAAGCATACCGTACTCTCAACTATCTGCACTCTTTCTTCCTTTGTGTATCCTGCTCTATTGCTTGCTTTCCTGGATGAATCTTGTCTTCCTAAATTAAAACATAGAAGAAGAAAAGGATGATAAGTCACATGGGAAATACATACTTTTGATGTGACATGAGGAACGTGACCCTTCTGTGATCTTGCTTTCAAAAACCGTAGCCCTAATTTATAATGGGGAAAAAAGAAAATCTAACAAATCCAAATGGAGGAGTGCTGGGAAAATTGGCCAAATTGTATTGTTATATTGTGTACATATATGAATGTGTAACAATGAATTCCGTCTTTATGTACAACCCTAATGCACCAATAAAAAAATGTGTGGGAAGTGCAAATGTAGGAACATTTTCTAAACTATCTGATCAGTACTCCTCAAAATTATCAAGATCATAAAAATAAGGCAAGTCTGAGAAACTATCAAAACCAAGTGGTCTATATGTGATATGGTATTCAGGATGCAATTCTAGAACTGAAAAATCAGGACACAGGTAAAAATTAAGAAAATCTGAATATAGTATGAACTTTATAATGTACCAAAATTGGTTCTTTTATTGTAACAAATGTAGCATAGTGTAACATGAAGTAGTGGAGATAGAAAAAATGGAAATTGTACTATCTTCAAAATTTCTTTAAACCTAAAACTGTACTAAAACATACATTTATTTCTTTTAAAACAATATGAGTAAAACCAATGTTTATTGAACTTTTGCTTTATGCCAGGTATGGTGTTAAAAGATTTATTTATATTATTTCTTTGAATACTAAGGACAATAGGATTGAAATGCAAAGTTAAGTGGATTTCTTTAGACCAAAGTCTAGGAAACTGGAGAAGAATTCCAATCTACACTAATTGTATTCTTTTTATTCTTATATGACAAGAGACATCACATACAAAAAAAATAATTATTTGACATTTAAAAAAAAAAAAAAAAAACCTGCAGTCATCAAGCAAGCAATCCTAAGAGGAAGAATAAGAAGAAAATTCATACCAACACACAAAGGATTTTTTGTTTTGTTTTTGTTTTTCTGTGGTACTAGGGATTGAACCCAGGGCCTCACACACATCAGGAAAGTGCTCTACCACTGAGCTACACCACAAGCCCTTTTATTTTATTTTGAGACAGGGTCTAAGTTGTCCAGGCTGGCACTGAACTTGGAATTCTCCTGCCTCAGCCTCCTGAGTAGCTGGGATTATAGAAGTCCATCACTGCACCTGGCTAAAATGAATGTACTTAAAAGAATTGAAGTTTGAAATAAAGGCAGATGAAATTCAAGAAGTGATAAGTCCTAATGAAGAGTTGAAAAAAGAATGCTTATATCTTTGACTTTTAAAATTCTTGCAGACAGGATGAAATTGGTCAAGTATATGAAACATACACACATTGAGTAGTAAGACATACTCTCTAACCCATTTGGTATATTAGAGTCAAATAGGTGTCAAGAAATTGCAGGGAAGTGGGTGTGGACTAAATTGCTTGAGCATGATAGCTCACTTACTGTCTCCAATCTATTTTCTCTTTAGAACTGTGTATCTCCTTGTCCCTGACCCAAAGCCAGGGGCCTACTACACAATTCGTACTAGTCCCAAAGATTATAGGCTTTGGACATCAGGGAGCAAGGAGTTCATGTCCTGTACTCCAATCTGTCATTCATTTCACATTTTCAGTTTATGAGTTTTTGTGTATGGCCTTGCTTGAGTTATGACCTCTGCTGAGCAGTCCCTCAGTTCTGATGCCTTTTTTAATCTCCACAAAGTTGACCCTTCATAAACTCTCACTGATTTCAACACTCAATAATGCCACCTATTAAATGTATGTATTTTGAAGATTGATATTGAGATTAAGTGAGATGGTATCTTCATTTTTAAAATTTGATAGAATCTCTGTGATCTAATCTGAAGTGTTTTTGAACATTTGATTGAAAAAGTTGATTTAAGCATGGAATCATACCTCCAGCTGAATTTTTCTCCTAGAAATACATGATTAAACTTTTTATTCACCAAATTTTTGATGTAAGAAGAGGGCCATTTGTTTAGTTTTATTTACAAAAAGGTTTGCATATGGTATCACTGCTTGAAGGTCTACCTTCACTATTTTTGCATCAAATATAGGGTAATGTATAATCTATATAATGTCCAGCCTTGGTTCACTTAAAGTAACAGACTTATTTTTAAATAAGAGAGTAAAGATAGTGTTCTCCCCTTTTCTCTTCAGAATCACTTAAAGCAACAAGTACAATGAGAAATAGAAGCACAGACTCCCTTTGATAAAATCAGGGGGCATTTTAAATCTCAAACTATGTGTATTTTAAAGTACAGTGGATGTAAAAAAGGGACGCAGAAAGAGGACAAGAGGAAATCTCAGACAAACCAACCAAAGAACACAGTTCTCCATAGTAGCATCCCCTGAAAAAGCAAAGTCAACAATCCCTAATTGCAACAAAGGCAACTCAGGATAGTACTTCCTAGTTTAGCATAGAGAAATGAGAATCTAAGGAATCACATTGAAAACTGATGTCTGTAGAAAGCAGAATGGTAAAGAGTAAGAGTTCTAATGTGTCACTTTACAGCTAATCTGAGGATGGTAGGAGAGAAGTAAAGTCTAAAGGCTATGATTCACACCCACAATTTTGTGAAATGAGAATTTTTGCTGCTTTGAAATGCAGGCCTGAATTCAGACCACTTCAGTCTACTCTAAAAGCTTGGTCTAGTGGATACTCAATTTAATTCAAAAATTGGTGAGAGTTTTAAAGGGAGAGGATACATAATCTTCTTAAGGTTTATACCAAGAGGGGGGTCTTTTCTGGAAGGCTGTATGCAAAATGTGATGACACAGAGCTTTGCTCTTCACTGTTTCCCTTTATAGTTTTTAAATTCAAAATAGGTTCATGGAGAATATTATGCTAAGTCAAAGTAGCCAAACTGAGAAACTTAAAGGTCTCTCATATGTGGAAGCCAGAGTAAAATAAAGGAAAGCAGGAGGGAAGGATAGGATAACATATAGAACCAATCAAATATAAATTAATAGAAGATCTAAAGGAAGCCTAATACAGTAGAGGAAGGAGAATGGAAGAGGGTACGGGGAGGACAGGAGGGTAAAGGAGAGTATCATGAATTGAAATCAGTTACCATGCCTGTATAGATTTGTCTGAATGAACCCAACTACTATGTGTAACTAACTATGAAGCTTTTCATTAAAAAAAAAAAAAAAATATCTTAAAAAGTAGGTTTTAGTGCAATAAGAAAAGGGACAGAGACTTTGGGGAAAATAAATTCATTTAGACATTTGTCAGGAAATCTGACCAGTCCTTTCAGATTTTTGACTCTTTATAGATCCTGTCTTTCATTTGTTTTGACATATACTTTGACAGTAGTTTTTTTTCCTGGTGACTTCTTTGTTAAACCCTTCACAAAGTTGTTCAATTTACCAAAACAACATTTCCTTTTGCATTCATCTTTCATTGGTTATGCGATGTTTATTTTTATTATTATAATAACATAATAGGCACAACAATCAATTCAGTAAGCATAAAACTAAACTGGTGGGTGCAGAAACATGAGCATGAACTAGAAAGTGGCCTCTTAGAGTTTGAGGGGTCAGCATACTATGGGTATATCTTTTAGAGAAAAAAGTGGAAAGTAATGTTTATTGATGAATATGTTAAGTGAATGTTAGAGAAAATTGCTTAAAATATGATGTTGTGTTCCTGTGTAGTCTAAATCTTTCTCTAGGATATAGTTGTAGTGTTTCAAACTTTAGTGTTGTTCAAAAAATGTTTGGTGAAATCTTTATAGTATACTAATAAGTAAAAGTAAATATTTAATCACTATGTGTTGAATTAATATCAATAAATTTTATGATGCTGAATATTTTTTATGATTTTTATTATGAATAACTTTTATCAGTGCAGATTTAAGTGAAAGAATTTAGTTACACTGACTTGCTTCAATGTTACATTGCTTCATTAGTTACATTGACTCGCTGGAAGCTCTTCAGACACCTAAGGTTATTTTAAGTTAACATCATATTAATTTTAGGATGTGCTTGATAAAGAAAAGTTCTAAGTGCTTTTGAGTATTGATAATTTATTATTATTTTTATTTTAAAGTTGCCAGAAAAAATCATAATGGACTACTATGAGAAATATAAACCCAGAATTAATGAGCTGGAAGCATTCAATATGGTAAATATCTTACATTTAAACATATTAAATTGGATATGTTGCTAGACTTTGAATACCATTCTATTAAATTTTATTATGGAGCCAACCAATCTATGTTGTTTTTCTCATTCTGTAGAAAAACTGTTTTGGATCATTTCCTACTTCAGAACTATATTAGGTGTCAGTAATGTAATAAAGAGAGCACATGGTAGATTCCTCTTAAAGTGTATTATAAATGCATGGAAAGACGTTTTAGAGTCCTTTGAACACATATTGGTCTCGATGCAGTTATTTCACAAGAATTCTTTTTAATGAATTTCATTCTTAGGACCCCTTTAAAAGCTTTCTCATATGATTGCTTGTTGGATTCTACCTCAAAGTCACTTAAAGGGCATTCTTTTCCATTATTAAAGAAAAACCTTTGATCTCTGCAGTATTCATTTTCTGAAGATGCACAAGGAGTATTCAGAATTGGCCTGTGTAAACTGTAGATGCATTTTCTTAAACATAAATGTTAAGGAAATAGGCTTTTTTTTTTTTTTTTTTTTTTAAGTATCACTTTCTTTTCTTATGCCTTCTTTTAGTTGAAAGTTGTTCTGGCTCCTTGTATAGAAACATTGATTCTTCTGGATCGACTTTGCTACCTTAAAGAGCAGGTAAATTATGTTATTTTAAAATGCCTAACAAATCTTTATTAAATGTAGTAATGTGAGTCCAGTCATAATGAGGACAGTTATTTTACATAAAGCTTAAGGTAATTTTTTTCATTATATTTTTATGGTTGAGATAATTATACCATCTTCTTGTCAGTATATAAACATATGTACAACAGATGTCTTCAGAAAAACTACTCTAATAAAGTTTACATTCTTTTAATTGTATGGTAATTACGATACATAGGCAGTGAACACATGCTGCCATAGATGACAGATTGTTTAGCCAAAATTAATAAAGGCCAGACATAAAAAATATTGTGTACATGTTTGATTTTGTAAGACTTTGCCTTTTAATTCACTTTTGGATTTTTGAACATATCATGTGTTCTGCAGTATAGAAAATTAATTAATGAAGATTATTTCTTTATTTTTTCCATAATCTTTTTTCATCTATGTAGAATGACAAAATATTGTCTTTTAAGTTATCTTTAGGGAAAATATATTTTTCAGATCCCACTGAGTGCTCTATTTAAATTATTATGAACTATTTAAATTAAACTTATCCTAAGATTTGTCCTAATGTTTCCACTGTAAAACCTTTACTTTAATTTTTTTTTCTTTCTGCTGGAACAAATGGATTTTAATAAATAAGTCTTTACTCTAATTTGTATTTTTATGCAAGAAGAGCAGATTTTAAGTATTTAAATAGTGATGTGCTTTCCTAAGTAGCCAGCTAACTTCAAATCACTGAAAAGCCTTGATTTGCAGTTGTAGGTGACAGAACAATCAGTCCCTGCCAAAACAGGTACTAATTTCCTTTCAAAACAATTTCCATTGACCTAAGTACAATAGTTAGGCAAAACAGTATGTACTAAAATTAGTTGAGATCACAATGAAATAATAGCATATAATTATTAATGTTTAATATTTTAAATATTCTAAAAGTAATACACATTTATGTTACAAATCTAAAATCTGTAAAAATATTTTTGAAAAAGGAAATTAAAGGTAACCATAATCCTACCTTTAAGCATTAACTATTAAGTATTTGGTATTTTTATATTTATGCTTATACTCAAATATGTGAATTTTGCAGGTATATTTGTGTATACATTATTTATACTTTAATTAAAATTGTAAAAACAATTACAAATGTAGTTTGTATGTAATTTGTTTCATTTATGTAAAATTTTCCCACCTCATTGGCTGTCCTGCACAGAGTGAATAATGTTTCATCATAAAATTATTTACTCTACATTTGATTATGGCATTTTTTCACAGTCACAGCAAAATAGGCCTTGTAATTCAGTATCTGTGTGCTACTTTATTTTATCAGCATAATTCCTTGAAGGTGAAACTGTAAATGATAATTTTATTCAACAAAAATTAGTGTTCTTTTATAGTTTGTCTTTTACATGGGTTTTGGTTTTTTTTTTGCGTTTTTGTTTGTTTGTTTTTGGTACCAGAGATTGAAATTAAACATTGAGCTTTGTCCCTCTCCCTTTTCATTTTTTATTTTGAGACAGGGTCTTAATAAGTTGCTGAGGCTTGCTTTGAACTCTTGATCCTCAGCTTCCTGAGAGGCTGGGATTACAGGAGTGTGCCACCATGCCCAGCCATGGTATTATAGTATGTAGTCTCTGTCATCTTTCCTTTTCTGTTCAAGAAATGGTTGTATATCTAAATCACTTATCAATTTGCAGGAAGATATTGCATGGTCTTCACTTGTGAAGTTGTTTGATCCTGTGAAATCTCCCAGATGTTATGCTGTTATTGCTCTGAAGAAGCAGCAGTGATTTCAAATGAAGCAAGTTGTTAGTTATATCTGTGGGACTTGTTGCTAACCTTGCTTTTCTAAATATTTATGTGCTGTTACATAAATATTTTAAAGTAATTGCTGTATTTTTAAATAAACAATAAAATAAATAATGGTTAACAACAGAAGGTCATAATCCATTTTTCTACTAAGAAAGCTTATATAAATAAGAACTTGTGAAAATATTATGAAAGAATCAACCTGCATTCCTAAACTAGTGTATCAATAGAACAGTGTGATCAAATCTTTGATACCCTTGATATATGCTGCTGTATTTTGACTGATATTTACTTTAAAAAAAAAAAAGATGAAAGGTACTGATTCAGATATAGCCAAATGTTGGGAATCATTTGTATTGTCCTCTACATTTTGGAAGGATTTTTCACATTACCATAAGGGAAAAATCCACATTTAAAGGGAAAAAATACTCACAAACCAGTCCATTTATAAAAAGCACCTAGTATAAAACACATTTTACCTTATATTTTAATCTGTTATATAAGGTAATATTATGTTCCCTTAAAAGAGTATGCACCTTGTGAGAGTCACTTTAAGTACTCTTGAGGCTCTTTATCTTACTAAAATTAAGAATGGGTTGATACTTAAGGGAATTACCTTATACTTTATAAAAAGCCAACCTTAGTAAAGCAAGATTGAATTGAAGAAGGCCAGTACCCTGCCCAGTATGGAACAATTTCCATTCATTAGCAGAAAGCTTGATCTAACAAAAGATATGGACAGCGAGATAGTTTTCTTGATGCTCAGCTAGAGAGCATCTCTGATTCTTTAGAGTAGAAAAAGTAATTCTTAAATTTTGGAGTCTCTTTCTGGATAAGGAGAATTATCATTTTGCTTTGGATGGTAATATTATTGAGTTTGCAGCCAATATAGATATGAGTGATCACGTATTGTAAACATCTACTATACTGAGAAAAAAGCCATTATTTAATATTTTATATTCTGCAAAATTTCAAACATATCTAAAAGTACAGAGGAAATTTTAAGGAATCCCTGTGTATTCATTACAAACTTCAGCAATTATCAGTATTTGCCAGTCTTATTCATCTATACATATATAAATATGCATGCACACACACACACACACTCCACCCAAACCTACCCCTGCTGAAGAATCTAAAAGCAAACTGTTTGTTACTTGTTATAAGTACATTAGTATGTATTTCTAGCAGCTAAGGATTTTTTTTCTGTAGTAATATCTGGTCAGTCACATATCTGTGACTGGCTCAAGTAGTCTTTTTAAACTTAATTCAGATTTTTGTTACATGTATATTTTTGTCTTTTGGCAAAAATACTTCACAGATAAAAGGTACTTTCTGTTGCATCACACCATGAGGCACATCATGTTTGGCTGACCCACCTTACATGATACCAAGATTGATCAGCAGATTTCAGTTGTTGTGAGCCTGATTTATCTAGTATAAAGTTCCCTGTCTCCTCTTACCCTTTTAGCAGTTAGTTGAAAACAGGAAGGAAGGAGGGAGGATGGATGGAAGGGAGGAAGAAAGAAAGGAGAGATGGAAGGAAGGAAGGGACTATAAGTTCAGTTGTCTATTCACACCAATTGGCTGAGAATCTTTTCCGGTGTCTGTTTAACTACGTATTTCATTATTCTGAGATAAACTGCTTGTTTGTTGCAGTGTACTGTTCTTTTATTTCCCCATACTGTTTTCTGTATGAGCTGGCTATCTTAGAAGGAGCAGAAAACCTTTCCAGCCTACTTTCTTTCCTTTCATAATTTTATGTTAAATTTTAAAATATTTTCCTGGTACTCAAATATTTATATAGCATCCATTTCTCATAATAATAAAGACAAGGGCTTCATATGTGCAAAACAGTATTTAGAAAAGTAAGTTAAAGCTGTTTCAACAGCAAGGGAACTTTGTAGAAATGAGGCAGGTAGATAGTAAAGATATCTTGTCTGTAGATGAATAGACAAGAGAAAGAATAGCTCACTAATATTACAGATTGAGTATTCTCTATCGGAAATGCTTGAGACAAGATATGGTTCAAATTTTGGAATATTTTTCAGATTTTGGAATATTTTCATATACATAATGAGATACCTCAGAGAAGGGAACCAGATCTAAACAGAAAATCCATTTATGGTATATACACACCTTATTCATATAGCCTGAAGGTAATTTTTTCAATACTTTTAATATAGGAAACAAAGTTATATGGTCTGGAATTTTTCATGTGTGGCATCATATTGGTGCACAAAAATTTTTGGAGTTCTGAGCATTTCAGTTTTCAAATTACAAATTAAGGATGCTTAACATGGAGTACCTGAATTTAGATTCATGTGGCCTAGAATATTTTGTATCATTGGATAAGTCACTTACTTAACTGTTCAGGGTGTCTCAGTTTTCTCCTCTGTAAAAAAACTAATGGAATTTACTCATTAAGTTGGTGATATGATTTGTATGTTTTTATTCCCTCAAAATTCATGTGTTCAAAACTTAATCCCCAGTGGCATGACATTGGGAGGTAGAGGCTTTTGAAAGGTCCCCACCTCATGTACGGGTTAGTGCTGCAATAAGGAGGTGTCGCAGCAGTGGGTTCACTCTTTCACCCTTCTAATTTCCACCATGGAAGGACACAGTAAGAACGCTCATACCAGATGCCATTACATTGATCTTGGACTTTCCAGCCTCCAGAGCTGTGAGAGAATAGATTTATATTCTATATAAATTACCCAGTTTCTGGTATCATGTTATAGCAGCCCAAAGCAAACTAAAGAGAGATATAGAGAACACTGCCTTCACAGTCTTGACAGTGTCTCTGAAGGGGGAAAATCGGGAGGAATTTATAAGAATCAGATGTCTGGGCTCAAATGTAGAGAACAGACTAGGATTTGAACAGGTTCATGACATAATTGTCTAGGATTAGTATATATAGCAACACAAGGGTCTTGAAATAAGTTTTGATAAATAAACTGTTGCTTGATTACTGAACTCTTTGCCAAGGTGAGAAAATTGTTTGTCTGAGATAAATTAATATATAGGAATTTCCTGAAACAAACAATGAAGTTATTTATTGGTATACAGTCTTATCTTTCCTAGGCAAAGTGTTCCTGTAACAAACAAATAAATCATGTTGACACAGGAGTTTCAGTTCTAGGACCCGATAGCTCTGTCATGCTGATGCAGATGGTTGCAGTTCTCAATATAAAACACTTAATTCTTGGAACATAATGCATAGTATTTAATAGTTGCATTTGTTAAATGACCTACAGGGATAGAAGTGGGAACTTAGCCATATTTATAATACTGATTTTGTGGGGGAAAGTGTGTTCTAAATTCTAATCAAACAACTTACAAATGCATTTTCAGTGTACCCAGTTAGAATCAGTGAAATTATTCACATATGAAAGTGCATTTGGTTATTGGTTGGAGAACATTACCTTACATAAAGTAGTTTTACAGTAATTTTATTTGCTGATGTAATGTATTATCTTCAGATTAATATTTATTTCTAGGATAATTTCTGCCTACTCCCTATTTATATCATTTCTGACTTAGTGATTGCTCTGTATCTATAGGTATAAATGTAGAGACTGATAGAAAAAGGCTTTTCCACATTACATGTATTTGAAGATTGTTCTTTGATTTGTGGTTCTAGATAATGCACATATGATTATTTACTATTATTAATATGCATTATAGCCCCTTTTAACATGCATAGTTATTCCAAAGTCATCTTCAGGAGTCATGAAGTTCCATCCTTTTCTAAGTTGTTATGAGCTTAAATTGACTACTTTTTTTTTTTTTTTTTAGCTTTCTGCTATTTTCCATTCTTTGAAGTGTCTTTTCAAAATGTAAGAAAACACATTTTGTATCGATTTCCCAAATTTAGTTCATTGTTCTAAAACCACTGAAGAATATTATTGTCATCAATTCTTTTGTTAATGTGTGTAACTGAGAGACATACATAGTAGATACAGGTGGACAAGCATCTAATCTAAAATTTACTACTAGTAATCCTGCCTTAATAATTAGTACTCTGGAGGCCTAGAATGGATAGGAACACAGATGAGGCTTCTAGAATATGTTCAGATACAACATCTAAAAATGAGCTCCATCACATATTTGCCACTCTAAATCATGGTGGATTACATCACCCAGAGTAGGAGTAAGCATATTTCTTTACCCAGCCCCTAGCACAGTGCCTGTAATGTAAAATGCTCACAGTGAGTACTTGCAAAATAAATGTATCATCTACCTTTAATTACTTACCAAAATATCTTATAGAAAGCAGAATTCTACAGATATCACCACTCTAGAAAGCATTGAGTTTTGTTTATATTGCCTAAGAATTTTTTATTTATTAAACCATTTGATCTTCACAACAATTCATAAAATAGGTGTGTCATTATCCTCATGTAGATTAGGAAATGGGAAAAGCAAATCACCTCTGAAAAAAACTCATTCTTTGTCAGACACTGTTTCTACAAATAATTTTGCAAATAAACATCTAATACACTAGCAAAAATAACCTGACTTATAGAGAGGTTAAGAAATATCAGAAATTACAGAATAGAGTAGACATGGGGCTTCCATGTATTTCATTTATGAAACATAGTCAAGAAATGAAAGACTTAAGAATTTCAGGAGAACTGGAAAGTATAAAGAAGTATCAAATGGAAGAGCTAGATGTGAAAAAATACCATTAACCAAAATTAAGAATTTAGTTGGTTAGACAACTGGAAGGAAATTCAGAATTAAATATTCAGAAGGAGGCTGAAAGCCAAAGGTATAGGGGGAAAAAGTCAGAAAACAGTATAAGACACATAAAGAATACATTAAGAAAGTCTAACATGCATATATTTGGAATCTCAGAAGGCAAGAATATAATGGAGGCACTAAAACTTCAAGAAATAATGACAAATATAGCTCTTCCATATATATATGTGTATGTATATATATATTTACCTAAGAACCATAGATTCAAGAAAGAAAATTTTTAAAAAGACAAAATCTGCAAAAATGAGAACACCATTACACTGAAAATGGACAGAAATAATGGAATGGAAGACAATTGAAAAATACCTCCTAATTGCTAGAGTAAAAAGAAGAAAACATTTCTGTTCCTAGTGAAAATAAACTTTCAAGAATTAAAACACTAATCTCTAGAAGAATTATAAAAAATATAGCCCCAAAATAATAGAAGAAAGCAAATGAAATATTGAAATATTCTCAACAGAGTCACCCCTAGAACAAGAAGAGCATCACTGAGCAAAAATTTTTTTGGCAGGATGTTCATCTACATAAACAGTGTGAATCACTCTGAATAGGTCTGTACCACTGACAGCCCGATCTTACAGAATTCTATGGAAGACAGTGGTAGGCAGCAGGAGCAATCTGTTTACCTGGCCATCTTTTGGAACTGTAGCCTGTCCCCATATGGGGGCATAGATTGATTTTATTGGAATAATTCTCAAATTTGGAGAAACATCTGATGTTTGAGTCCACACATGGTGAAGAGGAGAGTGACGCAAATGAGTTCTACTCATAATCCATCTATTCCTAGACACCAGAAAGGACTCCCATATTCTATGCAACATGAGGTATGGAGCCCAGTATGGGAACCTACTTACCTAGAGAATCATGGGAAACTGATTCTCAATCTTTTCCTCTCCAAATAAAGATAATGAAAAAAGAGGAAAGGAAACATAGGTCAGAGCACATAGAGAGCAAATAATAGGATGACAGACAAAAATCCAGATATATCAGCAATCCCATTACATGTAAATTAAATCCTTTAAAGAAAAAACAAAGACATTGGAAAAGTAAAGTCTAACAATATACTACTTAAAAGAGACATCTGAAACAGTGGACAATATGTTCAAAATTAATACGAAGGCCAGACATGGTGGTAATCCCAGCAGTTGGGGACGCTGAGGCAGGAGGATCATGAGTTCAGAGTTCAAAGCCAGCCTGGGTGATGTAGCGAGGCCCTAAGCAACTCAGCAAGACCCTGTCTCTAAATAAAATATAAAAAGGGCTAGGGCTGTGGCTCAGTGGTTAAGCTCCTCTGGGTTCAATCCTTGGTACCTAAATAAATAAATAAATAATAGGAAGAAAAAAGGCATATTTGCAAATACTCATCAAAAGCTGCATTAATATCAGAATGACTAATGTTTTAATTAACATTGGGCAAAAAGTATCTTTAAAGATAGAGGTCCTTCATAATTTAAGAAAAAAGTTGCAAATTTGCCAGGAAAAGATATTATCTTAAAGTCATATCCTGTTGGTAAGATAATCTCAAAATACATAAAGTATTTTGAGAAATAAAATTAATACAACTACAAAGAAAAGTAGGTAATTCTACAATCACGCTGGGAGTATTTTTGTGTTCCCATTCATTGGATGGCAAAAACAAACAGAATCATAACAATACAAGATTCAAACAATGAAACAAAGTAGAATTTGCCTAACAGACAAATATACTATACCCAAACACAGTGTATGGAATACAAGTGGAACTTTTAAACATTTTTATGAGTATGTGCTGGGTTTTAAAGCAAATTTCAAAAGATTGGAATCATATAGGTTGTAGTCTCAGACCATAATGTAGGGTTAAATTTTTTTTAAATAAGTAGAAAATCTCCATATGCTTTAATTTTTACAGTTATACAAGCAAATAACTGTTAGATCAAAGAAATCAGAATAGAGATCAGAAAATGAAATAAAAGAGTAATGAAATTGAATTATGAAAAAGTTACACATCAAACCTGTGGGATAAGCTGAAACCATACTATATGGAAAGCATTATCTTTGAACATATATATTAGGAAAGAAAAATTCTGGACTGTGGTTATGACTCAGTGGTAGAGCACTTCCTAGCATGTGTGAGGCACTGGGTTCAATCTTCAGCACCACAAAAATAAATAAATAAAGGTATTGTGTCCATCTACAACTAAAAAAGATAATAATCATAAAAAATGAAAAATTCTGAAAATCAAAGAATTAGTAGTCAATGAAAGAAAAAAAAAAAAAAAAAAAAAAAAACAGAGGTGATTAATACAGCCAAAAGTTGGTTCTTAGATAACTAATAAAATTGACACAACTCTGGCAAGACTATTCATTAAAAAAAAAAAAAATCAAATAACCATTATCAGGAATGGAAAAGGGAAAATAATGAATTTCTTTAGAAACTAGAAAGATAATAAAAAATATTATGAAAATGGAAATTTTTCTCAGAGAAACACAATATGCCAGATTACCTCAAGAAGAAAAATAAATCATTCATAATTATATAGCAACTTAATTGCATCTGTAATTAATCTTTTGTTGGTTCTCTACCTCTCAAAGTACTTTGTAGATGTTGCATATATTTTAATCAATCACTATTTGTTAGTTAAGTACTATGTGACTAAGAAGACACATAGTAGTAGACACTGAAGATTGGGGGAAAAGATTTAAAAACTAATAGTTCCTAATCTTAAGGGGTTATAAATCTAGTCATTAAGACACATAAAATAGGTATATGGAAGAATTAAGGTAATGCCTTAGTCATTTGATAATGAATTTGGGGACTAGAAAAAAAAAGGTGCTATATAAACACACAATCTGTTACCGAGAACCATGTCCTAGAATGTTTTGCTTCTATCCCATTCTTCCTATTAATTTTAGTTTCCTTTAGGTTTTTTTAATTGTGCTCCATAGAATAGCTTGTTTTCATGGAGTAGGACTGCTTAAGAAATAATCTGCTCTATGAAATATGTACTCTGGTTAACCTGTGACCAAAGAAACTCCAAGCCCCAAAACCTCCCCAGATGATTTGTACTTGGCCAGTGATGCTACTGTCTGCATGTATGGGAATTTATTAGTTGATGTATTTATTTCAGTGGATTGCCTCGTTAAGTTTGCAGATGTTCTGTCAATGGAAGACCTTTTTTAAAAATGGTACTGTTTTTACTAGAATTTTCCAATGCACAATCCAGCATAAGAGAGTTAACACATTTCAGCATAGAACAAAATAGCATGTATTTAAATCTCACGAGAGGAAACGCCTTTAACTTGTACTGAGACAGTTGTGATTGAACATGCTGCATTTTAGGAATGGAGAGAAAGTATGCAAATTCCAACTGAAAATTCACCACGTTGTTTTTCCATTCAGTCAGCACGGGATTTTTTGTGCCTCAGCTAATCATATTGAACTAAATGCACATGTATTCTGAATTAGGTGCCCTCACAGAAAAAGAAAGTCACAGACTTCTAATATTGTTGTAACTCTTTAAAAAAAGACTTGATCTGAATGGTGGTTTTCTATCTAGCAAAGTATACTCAAATAAATGTATTTCAAGGATAGATAAAACAATTTTACAGTCCATTTGATTATATAATAATGGATTTTTTTTGTGTGTTCTGGTAGCTTCAGCATATTTTAAATTTTAGTAGACAGAAAAAAAAAATTTAGTAGACAGTATACTTCTGTGCAGGTAAAACTTCTGTGAGAATAGTTAAATAAAATAATAAAAAACATGTGAGAGAGATTTAAAATCATAAAAAAATAATTAGTGTTCTAATTCCATTTAAGCTAACTCAAAAGGACAAAACTAAAAATAAAATTAAAGACAAAAGAGGATTCCCTTGTAAGGTATAGGATGTTGAACATTTTTCTACATAAGCAAAAATGCCTTTAAAGAGTTTACATTTACATTCACATTACCAGCTTATAATAGGTTTAAAAAGTTCAGAAAGCCATTTTTTTTAATATTTATTTATTTGCTTTTTAGTTGTACACAATGCATTTGTTCATACGTGGTGCTGAGGATTGAACCCAGGCTGCGCACGTGCTAGTCGAGCGCTCTACTACTGAGCCACAACCCCAGCCCAAGCCATTTCTTAACAGCAGGTTATACCATACTACAGAATGATTGTAAAGGATTTTGAGGGTCAACATTCTGAGTGTGAGAACTGAAAGCATTAGCTAGATAAATTATTTCTTAGCTAATTTTTCTCTAAGTAAGGTCAAATGCTGTTTCTCATTCAGATAAGCAGGCTTTAAAATTCTTTATAAATATGTTTCATATTTGGGCTGGAGATATAGCTCAGTAGCAGAGCATTAGCTTGGCATGTGTAAGACCCTAAGTTGGGAGAAATAAAAGCTTCATTTCTTAGATCTCCAGAACAGTTTTGATATCCATATTTTGGTAACTTTTTTTATTCTGGTATATTCATTATAAATACTAAAACTGTTGTGATTAATAGCATAACTTCTGCCTTTAGAATTACAAAACAAGGATAAATCGTTCTCCTTTTATTATGAAAATTAAAACTAATTCTCATGGAACTTTTTTTAGTTAAATAAATGAGGCAATGTTTTTTGAGTTCAAAAATCATATTAGCTAGCCTACCAGGATTACATTATATACATATATTTAATGTATGCCCTGATTTTTAGATCCCAACCTCTCTATAAGATGTTAATGCATGAGAGGGAGAAGATAATTGTTTGTTGGATCCAAAGTAGGAATGCCATCTTGGAAAGGAAACAGGAGACCAAATCTCTATAACTTTTGAAAGAACAGATACTGGTGTGTGTGTTTCTGATCAATTAAGACATATTTGAATAAAAAAAGTTATTGAAATCTTCTATGAACTGGGCACTCTGTTAGAGACTTTCACACTTATCTCAATCATCAGAACAATCAACTAATTTAATAATATGCACTAGGGATATGGATCATTAATATCTAAACAGTAACAGATCTCCAGGGAAAAAGGAATAATATTTTAATTTCATTCGTTCCTTATTAACTCTAGGAATTTAATTATCTTGAAAGCATAGTTATTTGAATGCCTATATCTGTATATAGACTTCTCTTTTGTTATTTCCTTTTATCTAGCTCTGTGATCTCCAAACCTGGGTATGCCAAAGAACTAAAGTATGCTACTTTTTCAGACAAAAATGTATAAATGTATTTTTCATACAAATTTGTTCTTATAATAAATACCTTTTTAAAATATATCAGTTTACTGTTTACAGGCCAAAAATAAATTGATTCAGTGAAATCCCATTGATTCCAAATAATGTATATTGTTTTTACTACTTTGGGTAATGTCTTTCAGACCTCACTTATTGTCTCATAAGTCTACGATAAGTTATAATTAGAACTTTGCAATTAAAAGTTTTAGACTGAGACTGCTTTTGAAAGGATTGAACACTATGACAGTGTTAATTATAACTTAATACTTAGGAAGATCTATGAAACCAAGATCTTTCTGTGTAAGATGTTAACTTTAAATTTTTAATAAAGTTTTTTAATAAAGTGCAAAATAATTACTAAAAATAAAACTAAAGGTAATCTTAATTATGAAATACTAAATACTTTCGCATTTTACAGATCATATATCCAAGGGCAACCAAAAAAATCAAAGGGGGTTTTAGGAGATCCTGAAACGGAAATTCCAAAGCAAATTTTCAAAAGCAGTCAACTAAACAGATATCCACATCTGTTAAGTTGTGCTAACATAACAATGTTAAGGCAGTAATATTCCAAAAAAAAATGGTGGACAAACATTAATGTCTAAGACTTACACATTTGAATTATAGGTATATTCTTTGGTTATCAATAATGATCTTTCTAGACACTAAAGTGTCAAAAACTATAAGAACTTGTTCTGATATACAGTAAAACTTCTTTTTACATTAGAATCCACTCCATTGATATGCTTTATTGTCCAAATTTTGTTTCCATTCATAGAAATAATATGAGAAGCAAGAGATTATATTGGGGACTCTATTTATCTCTTCGTTTGCTCAAGTTAGAGTCTTACTAATAAAAAATGTAGTACAGGGACGAACAGCATCAGTATCACCTGGAAACTTGTTAAAAATGCAGAATCTCTGTCCTCACTCAGACTTACCCAATCAGAATCAATATTTTAAGTGACTTTATGCTCAAGAATCCAAAGGGCCTTATCAAGTTTCATAGTGTCTATCACATTCCAAACTTGGGCACATACTGATCCCTAGTGTACTCACTATATGGACCCACATCTTGGCTCACAGTCAGGAAATCTGTATCAAAGATTGGACCACCCTCTTTGTGGTAGTCAGAATTCCCCAAATACAGTCTATCTTTATTCTTTAATAGGTGCTGCTTCAAGACAATTGTTAATGTATTTTGGTCTGGGAAGTGTGCTTTTGCAATCATTTCTCAAAATTGACTTTAGCTCTTTTAATTGTAATGTAAAAGATTTAATTTGAAAGTGAAACTTAAGAATATAAAAAGAGCCGGGCGCGGTGGCGCACGCCTGTAATCCCAGCACTTTGGGAGGCTGAGTCAGGAGGATCGCGAGTTCAAAGCCAGCCTCAGCAATGGCGAGGCACTTAGCAACTCAGTGAGACCCTGTCTCTAATAAAATACAAAAAAAAAGGGCTGGGGATATGGCCCAGTGGTCCAGTGCCGCTGAGTTCAATCCCCGGTACCAAAAAAAAAAAAAAAAAAAAGAATATAAAAAGTTCTGCATTCTCTATATATCTGCCAAAAAATCCAACTTCTAAACTCTATGTATTACAGTCTAGAAAACATAGCTCTTCAAAAGCCCTTCCTATCTTTTGGTGGTCTCTGCACACTATATGTGTTCTTTTCCTGTTCATCTCTGATTATGATTATCTTCTTTTATACACATACCTTCATATTCATAAAGGTAGCATTGAAATTTTCACAAAATTTATTAAGAAAGTCAAAATACAAAGCTCAAATTACCTTAACATACAAAGTGTCGTTTTTGCAAATCTGTGAAAAATGAGCAAGGAAATTGGCTCTTGCATAATGTGGTTATGCCATTTAAAACTGTTATTTGCCCTTTTTTGTCAGAGGAAAAACAAAATCAAAGAAAATGTATTTATTCAGATTCTCACCACCGACTAGAGATTTTCATTTCATCTAAAGGCATACATTGTTTATGTTTTCGTGATTTTATATTACCTTTATAATGGTCATTTTAATGACTTCAAAGAAGTTCTTCCTAATGTAAGATAGCCACTTGCCCAATATTTTTAGACTTTTAATTTGTTTCCATTTCTTGATATTAACCTAATACTGCTATGAGGGTCTTTAGCCTAAAGAATTATTTCTTTTTTCCAGTTATTTACTCTCCCAGAAGAGGTATTCCCAGCTGTATGATTGCTATAGGCATTTTATACATTCTCATTTGGGCACTGTTTTTTTTTTTTTTTTTCCTAAGCTTTTTTAAAATTTCCATGGCCAAATTTCCATTTTTAAACAAATAGATGGGACCCTGAATTTAGTTGCTCTGCATGTAAAACGGGCCATCTTGGTAAATCATTGGTAGTTAATTAAATACAGGATCTGTAGACAGCTTCATGACAATGTATTACAAACCTTGAATATATTTCTCTGCCTAGGTAGACATTTGTACATAAAATACCAGGTAACATAGATAAGCAATCTACTAATGATCTGGCAAATTGATTTAGATAACTAAAGTCGTCTACATAAATTTGTCAAATATATCCCATTAAAATGCCCAAACAAGTACTTGGCACAGTGATGCTCACCTGTAGTGACTGCTACTGGGGAGGTTTAAACAGGAAGATCACTGAACCCAGCAGTTAGAGAGGAACCTGAGCAATGGATTGAGTTCCCATCTCAAGGGTAAAAAAAAGATAAAGCACAAATGGCCAGTTGCCAAATGAATACATAGCATTTTTTATGTGCCCCATGTAAAGAAAAACCTATAACTTCGTATGTGTTGCAAACTGTTTTTTCTGCCCCAATGAAACCAAGTCTAATCTAGGAAATTAAAAAAAATTCATATCATATAAGTAAAATTATGAACAGACACAGAAGCCCAAATTAAATGTGTCATAATCAAAACATTTTACCTTACTACCTGTATTAGTGAATAGATGTCAAAATAGCTTGACAGCAATAGAAGAATGAGGTCACTTCGATTATAGATTTCATGAAACCCCTCAGAATTTCCAGTTTTAGTGGCCTCTTACTTTCAGTCCAAAGGTGTTACATAAACCCCTTCCTGGCACACAGGAGTACACCATCAATTTTTTTTGACGGTTTTGAAAGTTTACTGTTCTAATTGATGTTTCCCATCCCAGTCGTGGTGGAAGGTTCCCCATATGTTAACATAATTCCAGGTTCACTCTTCCCAAGTGTACTGGCATCTGAGCAGCCCTCATTGAAGGAATCTTCTTGAGTGACCAGATCTGTTTTTAAAATTTTGGAGGTGACTGACTCCAACTGTAGATTTCTCTTATGCCCAAACCGTTCATACACAGTGTCCTTGGCAACTACTCAATTTTTAAAAGGTTTTTTAAACTCCAAATGACATGATGAATTATAAGAATAATGCCAACTGAATATTTATTGGGTGCTTACTCTTTGCTAGGTGCTTGTTCTAAGCACTTTATATTTTTTAACTTATTTAATCCTTACAACAATCCTAAGTAGAAGGAACTATATCACTTCTGTTATTCTACTGAAGAGGAAATAGAGATACAAAGAGGTCCAGCAATCTGCTCCAAATAGGAGTAATATGGAAACTCTTAAATGGTAAAATTAGGCGTTTTTTTAAATCAGGAGGCAAGCATTCTGCCTTGAAAGTCTAACAACCAATATAGGTCTTGCCTACCCCTTAATTATTTGAGGCTCTTCTGTGATGTCCTCCTTCCATGTTTTTCAGTTTTCTTTTGAAAATAATAAGATATAACAGGACACAAAATCCTAGAGACTGTAAGCAGTTGACAATATCTTCATGTCTTGCTTCAAAATAGGTAGGTCTCATAATCTTAAATTAGATTTTTTTCCAAGCTAGTAGAACAATATTTTGCTTTGTCATAGACACTAACCTTAAGGATGTCTCCTTATTAAAATGAGGAAAAGATGTAAACAACCAAAATCATATATAATGAATTTTGAATTTTCTCTCTGAAATAATGAGATATTTGCTTTAATTTTATGTTATAAAATTAAAGTTACTTTTCCCAAAATTACCTCGCTAAAACTTGAAGATGCTAAAACTCAAAATAAATACTAATTACCAAGTGTCTTCAGACAGTGTCATTCAGTCACATGTCTACAACAAAGCAAACCATTTTCATCCACTCTTGTTACTAACATAACTTCTTATCCATAACTACTTAGGCTCATTTTAATCCTCTTCTTCCTAAACTTAAAAACAAAAATTAAGACTAATTGTTGGATTTTTGTAGCTTTTGAGAACATCCAGTCCACTCCTGGACCACCTGGTTTTGACTCTTTTCTATGAGCATGCATTTCAAACCCAAAGCAAAAGAAACAATCAAGAATGTGAACAGAGAGCCTACAGAATGGGAGAAAGTCTTTAGCACCTGCACTTCAGATAGAGTATTAATCTCCAGGATATACAAAGAACTCCAAAAACTTAACACCAAAAAAGCAAATAACCCAATCAATAAGTGGGCAAATGAACTGAACAAGCACTTCACAGAAGAAGAAATATAAATGGTAAAATATTAAATGAAAAAATGTTCAACATCTCTACTAATTAGAGAAATGCAAATTAAAAATGCACTTGAGATTCCATCTCACTCCAGTCAGAATGCCAGTTACAAAGAATACAAGTAACAATAAATGTTGGCAAGAATGTAGGGGAAAACGTAAACTCACATTGCTGATGAGACTGCAAATTGGTGCAACCACTATGGGAAGTGTATGGAGATTCCTCAAAAAACCTGGAATGGAACCTCCATTTGATCCAGTTATCCCTCAGTCAATACCCAAAGAACTTAAAATCAGCATATTACTGTGACTCAGCCACATCAATGTTTATATCAGCTCAATTCACAATAGACAAGCTATGAAACCAACCTAGATATCCTTCAACAGATGAAGTGTGGTATACATACACAGTGGAATATTACTCAGCCATAAAGAATGGAATCATGGTATTTGCCAGTAAATTGATGGAACTGAAGACTATCATGCTAAACAAAATAAACCAGTCCCAAAAAAACAAAGGCTAAATGTTCTTTCTGATAAGTCGATGCTATCCCACAAGGGAGGGTGTGGAGGGGAAGAATAGAAGGTCATTGGATTAGACAAAGGGGAATGAAGGGAAGGGAAAGGGGAGAGGAATAGAAAAGACAGTAGAATTAATTGGACATAACTTTCCTATCCTTGTATTTGAATACACAACTAGGGTAACTGCAACATGTACAACCACAAGAATAGGATCCTAATTAAAGCTATACTCCATTATGTATAATATACCAAAATACACCTACTGTCATGTATATCTTTTTTTAATATTTTTTAGTTGCAGTTAGACACAATACATTTTATTTATTTATTTATTTATTTATTTATTTTTAATGTGGTGCTGAGGATCGAACCCAGCACCTTGCGTGTGCTAGGTGAGAGCTCTACTGCTGAGCCACAACCCCAGCCTCATCATGTATAGCTTAAAAAAAAAAAAAAAAAAAATAAAGATTTTTTAAAAATCCTGTAAGAATCTCCTGCAGACTCCCTTTTACTAGAACAATCTATGATTGCTCTGGAGTGCATTCTTTATGGCTGCCATATTTAGCAAGTAAATCTAACATAGACTGTTATTGTGTTCCTAGTACTCTTAGGTTGATATACTTTATTCATTCCTATATTGTTGGAGTAAATAAAAGGTGACACTAGGGCACATGAAGAACAATATTTGGGGGAAAAAACTGCAAATGCCATTTTAGAGATGTTGAGTTTAGGATGCTGTTAAGACATGCAAGTAATGTTAAAGGAGCACTGGTCTGTATAGTTCTGTTGCACAGAAGGGTGCTTGTTTATAAGTTTAAAAGTTATTATCACATAAACATTGAAGATAAGTTGTGGAAAACATCACTCAGTACAAAAAAGTATAGGGAGAGATAATGAGGAAGCTAGTCCAGACTCCTCATTATACAATGACTCCAATATGAAGATTGTACAGAGAAGGATAAACAATACAGGCTAAAAAAGCACATCTAAAGAGAAAAGGATAAAGACCAAGAGCATAACACCACATCAACCAAGGAAGACAACACTTTTCAAGGCGGACAGAGTGACCAGCGGTTCAAAGCATTTGAGAGAACAGCAAGATGACAATTTAAAAATTCCTTTTGAACTTCATCATTGATATTTTGTGTGTGAGCAGTTTAATCAAAATTGTGATGGAAACAGAAGCCAGATTAAATGGATGTGTAGGAGGTAAGCTAAAGGGTAAGTAGTGCTATAAGCAGTAGTTAAAAGTGCAGAATTCTAGAGTTTAAATCATAGTTTTGTCCTTTATTAGCTGTTTGACCTTGGTCAGGTTACTTATTTGTACCTCAGTTTCCCCGTCTATCAACTAGGGAAAATGAGTAGCTGACCATAAAGGATTATGAGACTTAACAGATCAATTATTAGAAATCCTTGAATATAGAAGTCTTTCAATAAGCTGGGTGTGGTGATGCACACTTGTCATCCCAGTAACTTGGAGGCTAAGGCAGAAGGATCACAAGTTCAACGCCAGCCTCAGCAATTTAACAAGGCCCTAAGCAATTTAGTAAGACCCTATCTCAAAATAAGAAAAAGGACTGGCGATGTGGTTAAGTAGTAAAGTATCCCTAGGTTCAATCCCCAGTGCCAAAAAAAAAAAAAGAAAGAAGAAGAAGAAGAAAAGAAAAGCAATCTTTCAATACATATTAGAAAAAAAAATCATAATAAACTAAAACAGAGTGGCATCACCACACACTTGAATGTAGACCCATGTGACTGTTGAATATGGAAATATGGCCAGGCTGACAGAATTAACAGGATCCTACACTCAGAGGACTTTGAATACCATGCTTATGAAGTAGATTTCTTCTCAAGCCACAAGGATGATTAAGAAGGGGGTGATGGATATAATCATAGTTCTAAAATCAACATGACTAAAATTGAACCTTTCTGTCAAGTGTGCCCTTCCTGTAAGACTCCTTTTTAGTGAAGGAAACTTTCAGCTAAAAGCCAAAGATCATCCTATAATTCTCTCTCCTTCCAAATCCATGTAAACTTTAAGTCAGTTTCATTCTACCTCCAATAGTACTCTTGAACGCCTCTCCTCTCCAGTCCCACAGCTACTGTCTCTTCATAGCATCTGAACTACCCTTTTGGTTTCCTTCGCATTGGTCTCCTGATCCTGCTTATCACTCTTCTATGGCTCCCATTATCCTACAGGAAAGCACTTCAGCATGTCCATCAAATCCTCTATGATGCTTTCCCTGGCTGCTTCAGCAGCACACTTTCTTTTTCTACACACCACCCAAACCCATGTTTCAAATTATCTGGACTTTTTGTGACTCCCACAGCATCTCAAGTCATTGCCTCCATCTGGACTTTACTCTCCCTGATCCCTGTTTCAAGAAAGCAAACATCCCTTTTTCTTTCTGTCAACACTTCCTTGTTATCCATCAATATTTATGATCCTGCCCCCACATTTAAATCACTTTCTTTTTGTAATGTCCCAACAATCCTCCAAAGAGATACCTATGACAGCATCAATAGCACTTTACTGCACTTAATTTTTAAACCTTTGTATTCAACCAGGAGGAGCATAAAAGATGTCATTTTGACTGTTTATCCTATGCCTCTCAGTGAAGGCATTCAGCACATGCTTTGGAGCAAAGGAAGGAAATGAATATGGTGACCCTCCACGGGGAGGGGAGACTAGCCTATCCTCTGAGAGAAAAGAATAATGTCAGGCAAGTGAGATCAGGAGATTTTATAGCTATAGTTTTTAAACACTCCTTCCCCACACACACACACACACAAAAAGCAATGCCCTCCCAATGAGGGCAAGAAAGGTGCCATCTTCTTATTCAGAAGGCTGTAATATACCTCAGTAGAAGGAAGCAGAAGCCTGTGAAGGTAAGCCACTTGTTGTCCCTTAAGGATAACTAAGTGAAGGATACTATTCCTGAACTATGGAGAAATACCCAGATAGGAAGACTTTTGTCTACATGCCTATCTTCAAAAAGAATACTTGGCAGTAGGCATCTGGAATTTGCTCCATTTAGATACTGGTAAGCAAAATGAAAATGGAGCCCTTCACAGAGGTATAAGTTCCAAATACTCTGGCAGAAAGGAGGCAGAAAAGGCTGTCACAGCTGATAACGGTGCTAAAGAGTCTGTTAGTGTCTAATTAGCTGAAGAGACCCTGCTGTTACCAGGATTTAAAGAAAATTGGAATGTCTCTTAGGGCGTAATAAATAGCTTATTTAATCAAGGGTAAGAAAGGACCTCTACTGCTCTAGCTAGGTTGGGTCACACACGAACTGAGGTACTGAAGGAGAAATGGGGTCTCTGAGTCAGAATCTGGTTATGTCTACCACTGGTACCACTGTGTTTAAGTGCACAGTTGTTCCACCCTCCAGTGCAGGAGGGAAGGGAACTGGCTAAAGCCAAGGAGGCACAATGAGAGCACAAGCTGAGGAAAGGCACAGGACACAGGGAGGCCCTTGCCAGGAGGGCTTCTTCAGCCAAGGATTCTGCACCTCCTCACAGTTTCTGGAGGAAATGGGCCAAGAAAGAACTTTTTCCTGCCAGAATAAAATGGTAAACACAAACCGAATATTCTAGTCAAGAGTGAAAACCTGCTTTGGCTTCTGTATTTTGAGGAGGATTTCTTCCTTGGCACATACTGGAGGAGTTGGTGAAAGCAAGGAATAATTCCTCCCTTGGCCATTTTGTGATCCCAGGATTTTACAGTTATTTGATGCTTACACTTGTTCCCTGTGTAGAAAGCAGTCTCTTCCATTGTTCCTTAATGCCTTCTTACTATTCAAGTTAATGCAGTTTAACTACTGTGCAAAGCATTTTCTGATATTCTGTCCACACCTCTCCCACCACAAAAGAGAAGTATAAGAACATTGTTTATGTCACTCCCTGCTATAGTTATGATGTTGAATGTCCCCCAAAGGCCTGTTTGTGTTAAAGGCTTGATCCCCAGGGTGCTGCCGTAGGGAGGTGATGGAACCTTTAGGATGTGGGTCATAGCAGGAAGTCTTTAGGTGATTGGGGTTGGGCCTCTGAAAGGGATAGTGGTACCTTGAACCCCTCCTCACTCTTTTGGCTTACTGGCCACGAAGTGGTGCATTTGTTCCACCATGTGCTCCCACCATGTTGGGCTATCTTACCACAGGCCCAAAGCAACAGGGCCAACCAGTCATGGACTGAAACCTCCAGAAACAGTGAGCCAAAATAAACATTTTCTCTTTATAAGTTCATTATCCCAGGTGTATTAATTGTGTTATACTGATGGAAAGATAACACACTCCCATATGTGCTCACATGTCCCATTAACAAAAGTAAAAGCTGGTAATGTTGCAATATTCTAAATATAAAGATATTTTAATATACTTGTCAGGTTAGGGGAAAATCTAAGCAGTAGGTTTGAGAAATGGAAATATAGAAGGCATAGATAAACTGTTTCTGTGTCATAGGCCCTTTTGATGCTATGGAAATGTCTTTGGATCTCTTCTCAAACATTTTAAATAAAGAATAAACTATGAAATATGAAAAGCTTTATGCTTCTAGAAGAAAATGTAGAAGAAAATTGTTGTGATCTTTGGTAAAGAAAAGCTTTCTGGGCCAGGTATTAGCTCAGTGGTAGAGCACTTATCTAGCATACATGAAGCCTTGGAATCAATCCCCAGCACCAATTAATCAATAAATAAAATTTAAAAAGAAAAGGTTTCTTAGGACACCAAAAGCACAGATCATGAGCAAAACATGTGACCGATTGGGCCTTATCAAAATATAAAATGGTTTATCTTCAAAAGACACTGATAAGAAAAGGAAAAAATCAGGCCACAGGCTGATTTTTTTTTTTAATTTGCAAAGCACATGCCTGATATACAGAATACATGAATAATAAGACAGACGACTCAGTCAATATAAGGCAAAACGTCTGGCTGAACATTTCATCGAAGATGACAGGAAGTGGCCAAAAAACACATGGCGTCATCAAGTAAATATGAGTTGAAAATACAGGAACATTTACCACAAACCCAATAGAATAGCTAAAATTAAAGAACAGATAATACTAACTATTGGAAAGAATATGGAATAAAGCGCAGGACTACTATGTTGCTGATGGAATGCAAAAGAGTTATTTTAGAGAACAACCTAGCAGAGTTTTATAAAATTAAACATATACTTAGGGTATTACCCAAAAATTCCACTCAAAGGTATTTACCCATAAATACAGAAATAAAAACATATATCCTTACAATAAATGTTAATAGTTGCTATATATTTGGGCTGGGGTTGTGGCTCAGTGGTAGAGCGCTTGCCTAGCACGTGCACGGCCCGGGTTCGATCCTCAGCACCACATAATAAAGGCATTGTGTACAACTAAAACAATTAAATAAATATTTAAAAAAAAATAGTTGCTATATTCATGGTAGCCAAAAGTCCATCAACAGGAGCATAGAAAATTTTGTGGTGTATTTGAATGGTGGAATACTAGCAACAAAAAGGGACAAACTACCAATACAAGCAATGACATGGATGAATTTCAAAGCATTACACTAAGTGGCTAAGTAAAACAAGCCAGGAACAACAGACCACATGCAGTAGCTTCCATTTATATGACATGTAGGAAAGTCAAAACTGCAGAAATAAAAACCAGATCACTGGTTGCCTGTGGGCTGTGGGTAAAGAAAGGTACTGTCTTTAAAGAGGCATGAGGGAACTTTCTGGAGACATGAAAGTATCCTATATCTAAATTTTGGAGATGGATACCCAACTTGTGCACTTGTTAAAACTCATTAAACTGTACACTTAAGAAGGTTGAATATTATTGTTAAATCACAATAAAGCTTAACTTTAAAAAACAGCCACAGTTTTATCAGAGAGGAATTATGATATTTTGTTACTAGCTCATCCTACTAGGGAATTCAACCTCTGATACACTTCCCCCACTCCAAATGAAAGGCACTGGTGCATGCTCTAAATACAGAGAGGAACAGATGCATTGGCTCAGTGTCTTACTAGGTTTGTGTGCTATTTGAAAATCAGATTGCTTTGGTGAATTTCTTGCTAGCCAGGAAAAGCATTAAAGGATTATTTATTCACCATGATTTCAAATTTTTCCCTAATGATAAAATCATTTGAAATAAAGGAGTGCAGCCAAAATAGTTTTACTCAAGGAGATATTTTTTCGTACATAGATATGTCAAAAACACTAAAAGCATGAAAAGAAAATATACTTTGATTTTCTAGTTTTGTTACTTTAAGTATTATAAATAATAGCACCAAACAATTTTAATCCTACATAGTACATATTTCAGAATTCCTTTTACATACTTGTCATCTTAAAGACTTCCAGTCACCTGTGGATGTGGGTTTTATAAACTTCACTCCGTGTTTTGAAGCTTTACTTCTCAGTCATATTTAATACCTACTTTAATGCTATTTGAGAATAATATTCAACCTTCTGAAGTGTACAGTTTTTACTTGTTTATGTGCTCTGTTCTTCTACTGTACTATACACCTTTAGCTTTAATAGATGCCAATGTATTTCATGAATTTTTTTGCAAATAAAAGGTATTTTCTTGAATGATGCACAAGAATACTTCATAAAGGTAATTTATTTAAGAGAACTTTAACATTATCTGACTTATCCAAAATATTATTTTTCTTATCCACAGTTCATATAATGAATAATAACTGTTTAATTTTAATGAGTTCTTGTATAACTACAAAATTAAATCAATTTAGTTTTACTCTTAGGCATTTTCAAAGTATTGTCATAACATTAGTTGCTTTTGTGAACTTGTTGTAGATAATATAAATTTATTTTTATTACAAATTTTTTACCAGAAAGATCTAACTACAAATTTTAGCACATATTTTTTAGTTTTCCCTTGAATAGAGTTAAGCTCCAAGTAATTACTTTATTTATTATGTTTGCACAAATTTGTGCAAATATATATAGATCCATTGATGTTCAACATAGAAGCTACTAGCCACATGGGATTATTTAAGTTAATTAAAATGAATGAAAACGTTCAGAATCTCAGCCACACCAAGTTTCATGTGCTCAATTCATGAATACATGGTTCAGATCTGTCCATTGCCCAGCACAAGGATAAAGCATTCCTGTCATCATAACAGCTCTGTGGGACAGCAGTGGTCTAGATCAGGGTCAGAAAATCCCTTACAGGGCTGGGTAATAATTATCTTAGAATTTATGAATCAACAGGCAAAATCAAAGCTACTGTTTCAGTACATGTATGACCATTTCAAAAATAAATTCATTGGAAAATGGGGGTGGCTGGGTAGCGTACTTCCCTGGAGAGCCATTAAAAGCAGGTAGTGGCTAGATTTGATCCATAGTTTTTCCACTCGGGTGTAGATCATTTTATCTTGTTTTCATTAAGAGTATCTTTACTGAGCATGCCTATATTTCAAGTACAGCGCTAAATATTAACTCTAGAACAGTTGACAGGAAAACATGATCCCAGCCCTCCTAGAGTTTATAGCAGAACAAAAAGCCATTAAATAAAAAAATTACACTATTAACTAGTTATTATAATTGGACAAATATAATAAAGAAGATACTCAGGATGGGTATGAAAGGAATTAACAAAGGAACCTAAACAGGTCAAAATGTTAACTTGATTCTAAAAATAATCTACAACTAGTATTTTTCAGTGTGTCAATTACTATTTATTGTAGACTTTCCAGCTGACCTATGTGAAAAATGCACTATAAAAAGTAATAAAATCTATATAGTATTGCTAAACAGATTTATACTCACATCTATATAACATTCTTATATACCATGTTTCATATGTATAAAATATCAAACATCTAATAATAGAAATTGTTTGCAAAATAACATGTTGATATTTATATTTTTCTTTTTTCTGTTATCTATAATCTTTTGTAAGAATGAAAGTAAATAAACTGCTTTCTTGTAACCAGATAAATTTGCCACAGATTATTCCTAAATTGGCCCTAATTTTCTATAAATTGCTGATATCAAAATTCAAGTTGAGACCCTCATTAACAAAATATTATGATGCAAATAAAAATAGCCATTTTTTTCTCTGATATGCAGATGCTAAATCACAATAAGGGGGGATTAAAAGTACTTTGGATTAGGGGAATCCATTTCCCCTTTGGGGAGGGGAATGAAGGGAAATGGGGAAATGGGAATAGAAAAGATAGTAGAATGAATTGGAAATTACTTTCCTATGTGCATATATGAATACATGACCAATGTAATTCCACATCATGTACAACCAGAAGAATGGGAAGTTATACTCTGTACATGTATATTATGTCAAAATACATTCTACTGTCATGTATAGCCAATAAGAACAAATAAAAAAAAACAACCAACTTTGACATATTCTTTAATGAACACATGACTTCTTTTCACATATTAAAAATCAGTATGCATATGCATAATCAGCAAAACAAAATAAAAATATATGGCCATACTGATCATTATGCATTGGCCATTTGTCAAGATTATATTTGATTTTATGAGGCCTTTATTGCACTTTACAGCTCATTTAATTGTTGCTTTTTATTGTTGTTTTCATAAAACTTCATATGAATTTGAATATTTGATCACTAAGTATAGGAGAGTTGAGAGACAAAGTCATTCTACACTGAGCATGCCCTGAATGAAACAAATAGCCCAAATTATAATAGTTTAGAGATTATCTTATATATCATCCACTTTCTGGCAATAAACAAACTTCAAATTGTTAAATACAGCTGATTATACATCAAAATTAGTATGAAATAAAGAGAATAAAATGCTTCCCAAGGTCATGACATTAAGTTTCAATTCTTTAGTTTTATTAAAATTGCCCACTAGCAAATCCTGCTGCTGATTCAGGGTTTACATTGCTCTTTTATGGTGACAAATTAAATATACCAAGAAATTAGAATTTGACATTCCCTTCATGGTTCCTTAGAATAATACAGGTTGGAACAGTGCCAAGAATACTGGAGTTTAAAACCAAATAAAAAAAATAGTGAGGACTAAATCCATCAAGAAAACAGATTCCCTTTCTGATTCAGTAACCAAAGTACTGCTTTTCTTTCTATCATTTTTACACAATTTGTAGCCTAGAGCTGGTATTGCTGTTCTTCAATGCAGCTTATTTATTATGTATAAATTAAAAGATGATGGCATCAAACTTCAAACGAATGTCCTCAGTTTATTGAGAGAAAAGTTATATTCATTTAATTCATAGAATTGGAGGCCTTCCACAGTAATAAGGTCTTGGTGTCACCTGAGTCGGTACAGTCAGAAGGAATATTGACAACTGGAATGCAATTCCTGTGGAACATGGAACTTTTCCTAAGCACATGATAGTTACTCTGCAGAGGCGCTCATCTAGTGCTGCTTCTATGCATGGATCTGAACAGTCTTCAGGCAGGGGCTTATTCAATACCATCACCACTGTACTCAAAGGTGCTCTTCTGACGGTTTCCATTTGTGAGAACCTTGACATGGGAATGGGCACTGGTGCAAGGGTGGAAAAGGGACACATCTGTTGCTGGGGTCATAGGAGGTGATAATAATAGAAGAATTATTTATCTTGGGCCTGCTCTACCCTTTGCTTCTGTATGAAATCTGTCTCAGTGGATTAGTAATCCTGATCAAATTAGCAAACCATCAGAATGATTTCCGGGAGGAAGTTTCCATTTGCATTTCAAATATTCCACCATTATCTCTGTCACTGAGACTCCCAAGTCTCCTATTGATTCCTCCAGCCCCATGAGAAAATTAAGAGTTGCTGGGATCTCTTTTCCTAGCAGAGTCTGCCTGGGTCAAGATCAATCCTCAGTCTCTAGGGAAAATAATGAACCAAAATTGCCATCTTATCTCAAAGTGGTTCTCCTTTCCTTGAATTTTTTTGTTCATGATATTCCCTTACTATCTGAAACCAGTCTCAAAATAAAAAAGGCTAGAAGTATGTAACTTAGTGATAGAGCATTCCTGGGTTCAATCTCCAGTACCACACACACAAAAAATAAATTATCTTATTTTTATAGAAAATTATTATTTGTAAAAAAAAATTTTTTTTATAATTTTTAACATTTTTACTTTGAACTATTTTAATACATATTTATTAATATAATGATTGGGAACTCATTTCTCACCCTTATTTCTGTTCTTTTAAATTTTGAGCATCTTTTGTTATTGAGGAAAAGATCTAAGTATGTTAACTGTGTTCATACATCCCCACTTAACCATCTGACACACACACACACACACACTCACACACACCACCTGCACATGTATGCACAAACAGCACTTCATGTCATGTGAATTTTTTCAGGCTACTCTTAAGAATGCAAATTATTTTTATTTTAAAGATACACTTTTAATTTGGGGATAATTTTAGACTTACAGGAAAGTAGAAAAATTGACTTCCAACATACTGCTTTACCTCAGTTTCTTCAGTGTTACATCTTACATTCCCAGGGTATGTTTGTCAAAACTAAGAAAGCAGCATTAGTATATTATGCTTAATTTAACTGCAGATTATTTGGATTTAAAGAGTTTTCCACTAATGTTTGGGGTTTTGTTTTGTTTTATTTTGATTTGCTCTTTTTCTATATCAAGATCTAATCCAGGACACTATTTTGTATTCAGTTTTCTGTAATGTTTTTTTTTTAAATTGATGTTTTGTAAAGTTCCATATTTTTTAATTCAGTGTTCTGTTTTTACATCTACATGAGCATTTAATGCAAGTGTTCATTTGAGAATTGCTTTTGAGTGCCAAACTGCCATGTTTTTCACACTCCAAACTCCTAGGCAGACCTGTAAAGACAAGTTGTTCTTTATTTATGACACTATATATTAAAGTCACTAAAAAATATTCAAAATAATGCTTACTTTGTGCAGAGTCCATGAACTCCAACCAGAACACATAAATGTCAAATTTGAGCAATAAATTTTGATTGATTTTGAAATTCCACTTAAGCAACTATTTTTTCTGAATAGATGCTCATGGAAAATATTTTAAAATATTGTTTTATAAAAAATTGTTTCCTATGGGATCTGAAATTTCTTTAGGTAGACTTTTAGGAAAATGTATGAACAATTTAAATACTTTTTCAGATTGTCAGAATGACCAATGTTTTTTAATTATTTTATGATGGTGATTTATCATTCAAGATGACATTACTCTAAACATTTTTCACACTTCAAATAAACAACTGGTATTTTTCTATTTTGTTCTTTTCCTTGCTGTGTACTCTTCTTTGAAACACTTTCAAATTTTTAAAGAAATATTTCATTTGGGGGCCATTAGTGAATGTATATGAGCCATTATATCAAATGTGCATTATGTGATTGAAGATTAAATAAGGGAGTTCCATTAAAAATACCAAGATGTTCCTGGAAAAGCTATGAAGATATGCTCTTTAGTTAAGAAAAAGCACTTAACAGTGTTGTATGTTCTGGTAAAGATTGTCTACCATGAAGCAGACATTTCTTATAACAAACATGACGGGGCATCTTCCAGGTAGGACTCCAACTTCTGAAAAGAACTTTGTAACTCTCATCAAGCAAAGATGTCTGCAAAGCTTGGTACCAGTTGAAGGGGGTCACCATGATCCTGATTAAAAGTCTGGACCTAGAGAGCCACGTGGTAAGGATCAGAATTAAGATGATGTAGTCTAAAGAGGAAACTGCTAAAGCCACTGGTCATGTGGTCTGTCGTCTTATATCATTTGATCCAAACAGTGAGTGGGTTTCTGTTTGTTTTTAATATTTAAATAAATTATTAGCTAATCACACTACAAAAATCTAAATTGCCCTTATTTTTTTGCATGTCAATAACAAAACAGAGATGAGTAGCAGGCCTTTCTTCCATTGGGCCTACACTCCCCGGCTACAGCCCCACCACACACAGATACCTAGTTAGCTACCAGCTACCATCACTACTTATGCAGCTATTTTTTTATGATAAAGAAGCTTTTGTACACAGTGCTGACAAAGTAGGGCAAGGACCTGTGGCTTGGAAGGCATGTTCTTCACTCATTGGTGTTTCTGTCAGGCCCCGAAGATTCCCGATTCCTGACCTTCTGACCATGTATGATATGGAGACACAATATTCATCAAGAGGAGAGTGTCCTTTTCCCGTGGTTTTCAATTAGAACTAAGATATGAGTTTAAACAGTGGGCTTTTGTTTGTTTGTTTGTTTACCTTATTGTGCATGACAATAGTTTCATGGTTTTAAGCACAGAATCTGCAACTAACCTGCCTTGGTTCAGATTCCCACTGTGATACTTAAAATTAATTGACCTTGGAAACTTGCTTGACTTCTCTATGTCTCAGTTTCCTAGCCTAGTCATCAGGATTACATGAGTTAATTTGTAGAAAGCACTGAAAATAGTGGCTAGTATATAAAATATGCCCTATAAATGTTAGCTATTGCAATAGTCATTTATTTTCTCATAGTGCTAGCAAATCACTTACTATATATTGCTCTTGTTAGCCTTTAATTTTCAAGTTATTGGTAAAGAAACTTGTCTCAATGGTTTCTGACCTTCACCCACAATTTACACCTCCATGGGTCTGCACCAGCTCTATGGTCTGGCAGTGTGTTTGCATATATTAAAGAAGGTAAATAACTACCGTAAATAAAATATATTCAAATACATTCAGAAATTTAGAGAAATTTAGAGAGCCCCAGCCCAACCTGTTAAGAGACAGGTTGTAAACACTTTGGCTTTGTGTCCCCAAGATCACTGGGTCAACTACCTTAGCTTTGCTGTTGCAGCACAAAAGCAGTCACAGATGGTATGGAATGAACCATTGTGATTGAGTGCCAGTTAACACTTTATCTGTGGACACTGACACCTAAATGGCATATAAACTCATGAAATATTGTTATACTTTTGATTTTTTCAATCATTTTAAAATGTAAAAATTGTTCTTAAGTGATTTTCCCCTCATCTTTATAACTTAGCTCTGGGCCCTAAAAAAAAAAAAAAAAAAAAAAAAAAAAAAAGTGGGTGAAGGATTGCACCCTGGAATTCCATCTGGGAGTTGTTTGCCCAAAAGTGAAGCTACCTGGGCCCCACTCCAAACCCACGGAACAGAAATCTCTTGCGTGGTGGGGCCATGAAAGCAGTACCGTGAGAAAGCATGTGACCCTCACCAGTGCACCTCTAGGGACCACACTTTGAGAAACTACACTAGGACTTCAAATACGTAAGGAGATTTTGTGTCCCTCTTCAAAGATCTAGAAATGATTTATGAAGGTTAAGTATAATAAGTACCACATTGTAAAAGTGAATGTGATCACCTAAATTACTTACACTTGCTTTTTACATTCTTTCATTGTTATTATCAAAATTTCCTGTCAGCAGAAGTCATTATTCTCTTCTTCTTTGAGGAATATGGCAACACCTAAAAATTACCCTCTAATAACTACATATTAAAGAAATCTTATTTCATCTTTTTGTCACAGTAAGAACATGTGCATGTTTATTGGCACATTCTTTGTGGTGACCAAAAAAAGAAAAATAGAGTATGAAAACAACCTAAATGTCCTGGCGAATATATTCTGATACATGCTTACTTAAAATACAGTGCCTCTCTTGAAATATGATGCCTCCATATAAGAAATGTGTTCATGCTGTAGGTACCACCCTAGAAAAGGGATGCCTATCACATGCCAAGAACAACAGTAAAAATAATCAAAGAAAAATGAATAAAGTGCACAACATATAAAAAAGGAAACACATTGACAATATTGGTTGCCTCAGACAGACAAGACTGAAAATAGAAGAAAAATATTTAATTTTTTCTTTAAACATATCTTTATTGTTTGATTTTTATAGGAATACCTTAAAATAGAAACACATTTTTTTTTATATAAATTGGAAAAGTCCTCAAATAGTCTTCTTTGTCTATTTGGGATAAGAATCTATTTTCCTGATAAGAAAGAGAAATCTGCTTCTGAGACTCACAGACCTAGGCTAAGTGGAAAGATTTAATTTATAATGTGAATCTGGCTGCAAAACCGCATAATCATCATCTTTCTTCCCTAACTCAAGTCAGCAGTTCAAGAGAATCTTTGAAGTGGAATTACATTTGTGTAAATCTCATCTAAAGTCAGGTAAACCCTGATTTTGAGTAAGCCCCTGCTTTGACTAAACAAGCCAGAAAGAGGCAATCCATTATACTTTTCTGGTCTTTATTTTCAATATAGAGAGTGTAATTTTAATAGGAAGTTTGTTCCATTACTGAACATTTCTTGGAAAAGTAATCTATTTAAATAATTGTTGATTATACACTCTTGTTAAGCCTCCACTTTGCCTTAGTATTTTTTTTTCAGCAACAGATTTTGTAGGAATTGTGGAGGACATCATTACCAAATGCTTCTCTAAGTTACTCTGCCTCACTCACTTATACACCTGTCATTTCCATGCAATTACATTTGAGCATTAGGAAACATACTTTCTTAAGGAAAGAAAGAAAAATGGATGGATCTAATACATCGATGAAGTGGTCCAAATTAAATATACTCAAGATCAAAGTGAAAATTTCAAGATGAAAAGGGGAACTTCATTCTCTAATTGCAATTTACCCCTTTGTTCAACACGCCATTTATTGAGTCTACTGTGTCAGGATTTGTGTGTGCTAGTAAATTTACATGTGCTATGGCCCAAAGCAAACAGTTCATCCTCTTTTTATTCATTAGGAAAAAAATAAGCTATGAAAAGTTAAGTAACCTGTAGTCACATACTCATAAATGCACAAGCATGATTTAACTCAGGCCTGCGTGTGAATTTAACAAACATTATTACAGCACAATGCCAGGAGCTATTCTAGATACTTGATAAATATTAATGCCTTGAATCTTCATAATTCCAGAGGTCAGAACTTTTGTATATACTACTTTATAGGTGAGTTCATTTAGATGGAAGGAGGTTAAGCAAATAGTGGAACTAGAATTCAACCCCATGCAGCCAGCTATCAGAAATCTTCCTTTGAACCCCACCACCAGAGGGCTTTTTCTATCCTAAAGGCATGTGGGACAGCAAACTAAGGGGAATGCCCACCCTAAATGTCAGTGCCACGGTCCAATAAGTTGGGGGCCTGGATGGAACAAAAAGGTGGAAGAAGGAAGAAGCCAATAAAGACAGACACAGGAGGCATTTTTTCTTAGGTGGGTGCTTCACTTACTGTCATTGCCTGAGGACATCTGAATCCAGATCCTTCACTCTTCCAAAGTAGACTCTGACTAGCAACTTGTTCAAGAAATTTCCAGGCCTTCAGTATGCACTAGGGCTGCATCATTTGTCCTTCTTCTTTCAAAGCTTCAGCTCCTTGGACTGAGCAACTCTTTAGCCTGTAGATGACCCTTCTGGGACTAGCCAGCTTCTGATCCCATGAGCAAATCTAATAAATCTCCATTTGATAATCATATATATATATATATATATATATGTATATATATAGGCATATATATACATATATATGCACATAAGTGAATATATATACATACATATGTGTATGTATTATATACATGTATATATTCTGTTGATATTGTTCATTTTCCTCTACACAAACACATACAAACACCTCTTGCCAACTCTTGTGTTTTTGCTTTCCTCTGAATTGATTTTATTATTAGCTCAGCTCTGTCTGTGCTTCCCCCTAGGCTAGCATGTGTTCCTTATGTATGGTCCCAGTGAAATCTCAGGGAGAAAAATATTTCTTTTTCCCCACAGTTCTAACAAAGGGTTGCAATTGAGCTCTACTGGCCTAGCTTGGGTCAGGTACCTACACCTGAACCAAACCAATCATTATGGCCAGTGTAATGACTGCAATAATTGGCTAAGCCTGGGTAAGTCCACTTATTTACCCCTACAACCTATAGCCTCAGATCAACTCCTGGGGAATTTTAGGCTGAAAATTGGGGTGAAATGCTCCCCAAAAGTACATCAGAATGGCTACACCCAAAACAGGGGCAATGGGACATCAGGCAGGCCAAACCAGTGTACTTTATACTAGGGTCCACCTCAGAGTCCACTAGGCCATTAATTGTCAAATAAACCTGTATACTGAAGTAATTTGGAAGTTTGTAAAAACTGCAGATACCAGAAGCTTACTGTCAAGGATGCTAATTTGATGTTTTTTCTAGAACTCATTATAGGACACAGGGACCAGGAACTCTGGTCTTAGATATTTTTCTATTGAATTTGATATGTGCTGATATACGTTACCCGGTAAGAGATTTTCAGTTCCACCACTGTTTCATATTTTTTATATTGGTGTAAAATACTCCTACTAAGATCCACCTGTGATTCCTTCAATTAAAAACTAGTGAGCAAGGGGAACAATGTTATCCTTTAAGAAGCAAAATTTAAGATCTACAATGAATGGATTTAAGTATAAATATGCAAAGCAAACCAGAGGAGCCAGAAGGGTTCTCAAGGGCAGCAGGACAATAAGTATGCCAAGGATTTATTGCTTCACTTTTGTGAGTTATCATGTAAACAGGGACAGCTCTTGGTGCTAAAAATAAGCACTTTGTTATAATTTAGATAAGAGGTTTTCTCCCAAAAGCTCATGTGTGAGACAATGCAAGAAAGTTTAGAGGTGAAATGATTGAGTTATGAGAGTCTTCATCTAATAAGTGCCTTAAACCCTGATAGAGATTAACTGGGTGGTGACTGTGGGCAGGTAGGGTGTGACTGGAGGAGGTGCATCACTGGAGGCATGCCTTTGGATTTATATTTTGTCCGTGGTGAGGGGCATGCTCTCACACTCCCCCCTCCTCCCCCTCCTTGTTCCATATCCTGAGCTGCTTTCCTCCTCCACACCTCTCTGCCATAATGTTCTGCCTCATCTCAAGCCCAAAGCAAAAGAGTCAGCCATCCATGGACTGAGACCCTAAAACAGTGAGCCTCAAAATAAACTTTTCCTCCTCTATGTTGTTCATGCCAGGTCTTTTGGTCACAGCAGTAAAAAAGCTGGCTAAAATATTTCCAATGAGAGGACCAGGCATGGTGGCGCACGCCTGTAATCCCAGCAGCTCATGAGGCTGAGGTAGGAGGATTGCAAGTTCTAAAGCCAGCCTTAGCAACTTGGCAAGGCCTTAAGCAACTCAGTGAGATCTTGTCTCTAAATAAAATACTAAAAAGGGCTGGGGATGTGTCACAGTTGTTGGATGCTCCTGAGTTCAATGTCCAGTTCAATCGCCCAAAAAACTTCCAGCATAAAAAGATCTACTTTACAGAAGCATCAACTTTCTCCCTTCCAAACATTGATCACTGCTAATTGTGCTAATTTTATTATATCAAATGATATCTTATTTCTATAGTTCTGCTTTATTACTTGTGTGAGAAATAAATATGGAAACAAAACTCAAACAAAATGAGCAGGAGAAAGAAAGAATATTGAGTCCAGAAAAGCTCTAAAGCCCTGTCCTTCAGAACTGCCGTATTTCCTAACTAGAGGAGCAGCATAGACATTCAAAGGAAAGGCAGCAGAGTGAACTTCTTTGGGCCTGCAATTCTCAGCAGGTAGGAGTGCTAAACACCTGTGGGTATGGGTATTGACAACATATGAAGTCTTGCTCTGAAACTGTTGGAGGAAGAAATAGAAATGGGAGGTTACATAGCAATGAGAAAATAAGTTACAATATTCCCTGTGAACAACAGAAAATCATTTGGGCTTTATTACTTAGAAATGGAGTTTATTAAAAGAATAAAAGTCAGCTCATAGGAGCACCATAAAATTAAAAAACAAGACTTAGAATATGGGCAGAAACAAAGTCAGAGCAGAGTCAAAATCATACCAGGAGCTGGTCTAATGTGAGACCACTGCTGCCACCACAGCAATGTGGACCTCAAGTCTGCTCCTTAGCTCCAGGTGTGCCCCTGCCACAGGCATTTTGTGGCCTGTCTTAGCTATATTCAGTATAAAACAATGATTTACAGAATATCAAGTCCCTCACACAAGATAAATCAACTCTTACCAGATTGTAGTTAACTCATCTTAAAAATGTACAGTTTACAAATGCCTAATAAGTATGTTTATAACTTATCATTCAGTAATTCCACTTTGGAATGCATGCCATGGCGAGACCCCCTCAACATCCACAAGGATCTACTTCTCTGAGGATGTTTTCAGTAAAGAACATTTTTTTTTCTATTCAATTTTTTTTATCAATAGCTGAAGTGAAGATTTTTAAAAATACAAACTATCAAAGGGTAATATTGAAGTAGGGAAAAAATATTTTTTAAAAATAAGTCTTGCTGAATGTAAAGAGAGATTCCAAATATTTTTAAACGCCTGAACACTCGGTTGGAATTAAATTTTTTCATTACCAACTATACAAGAACAGGATGGGGAAGAAATGACTTGTGGGGGTATTTCCTATGAAAATTACTTGAGGGGTTTGAGTTGACCACAAAACTAACATGCATGTTATATGACAGCTAAATAAGCTCTGCTCTTAGGTTACATCTGGGCCTGGTGTTCAACTAAAGGAAGACATAACTGTCTTTTAATATTATGTGGAAGAGGGGAAACGCCTAAAACCATAGAATTCCAGCTAAACATGAGCTGTATTCCTTTAGGAGATAAAACATGAGTAAATGGATAGAAATTCTATGAATATGGATTTGGTTTTACTTTAAGAAAGAACTCTAACATCTGTAGAATTCTACTAGCCTAATGAGGTAGTTAGTTACTGCTGGAAGTAATCAAGAAGAAACTTGCCGGCTTTCTAATTATTCTCTACTGGGTAAGAGATTTGAAACAACTTAAATTTTGTTAATATTCTCTTGCATTTTAAATTCTTAAATCTTATTTATGAAAATAGGACTGCAGAGCAAAGAAAGAATACCAATAGCTTTGAGAACACAGGGTATTCAAGGTGTAAACAATGATTTCCCAAATAGCATGAGATATAGGGAAAGAAATAGTCCCACTGAGTAGCACCAAGGGGCAAGAGAGAGACACAGTTATTTTAAAACTCTATCCCATTCTGTATCAGAACAGGATGAGGAAGACCTGGCTTGAAGGGGTATTTCCTATGAAAGAAACTTGAGGGGTTGAGTTGACCACAAACCTAATATGCATGTCATAGAATAACATACATTATACAAAAATATTACAAAATAACCTTATTTTTTGGTTCCTCTCCCTTCAGTAGGGCTCAGTGGGGCTATTCATTTCCTTTTTTGGATGAAATCTTGGGCCATCCTATGACTTTACTGAAAACATTAAGATAGTAGTCCTACAGTTGCTTTAAACTGCAAACACAATCTAACTTATAATTTAAAACATCCATTATTGTTTTACAATGAAAAGTCCATGCCTGATTTAAAGTGAAAACACTCCTGCCTCCTCATTCCCATTGGCCCGAACCTGCCTTTGGTTGGCTGCTTGCACTGGGAGACAGAAGTGGAAAAAGCTCATGGAGAGAGTAAAAGTTTTCCCAGACAGGTAATTTTGTAAGATGCCTGTGTGTTCTGCAAGACAGTGCAGGAGTGGGGCAGTTGTTTGACACTGACTTGTCTCTGGGCAACTTTTTGATTGCCAGAAACTCCTTTCAGAACACCCCCCTTTTTGCTCCCTTCTAATGTGTCAGGCATCAACTGGCCTCTGCTATCCACTCCTCACTTCCTACCTCAGCTAGAATAGTTTCCTTTTTTTTTTTTTTAAGGCAATGCTGATGATTGACCAAGAGGCCTTGCATGTGCTGGGCAGGCACTCTACCACTGAGCCACATTACCAGCATTGCTGGCGAGTATAGATGTTTGTATCTTCCATTCCATTTCTTTGGAAGACTGTGGACCTTTGTAGAATCCCTTTAAAAACAACCCCAGGTTGGCAACACAATCAACTTCCATGTCTGGTCCTAGGTCCAGGGACTTTTAACCTATCATTAGAAGGACAAGTGGCAGTTACTTCCCATGAACAGCTCTCTGCTCTGTGATCATTAGCTGCTTTTACTTTCTGAGGCATGAGGTAGGCCACAACCATGCAGTCCCAGGGATGCCTATCATAGTCTCTGAGTGGACCCAGCAAAGCCCCTCTCACTTGATCTCCTCAGGGTGGCAGCACTTTCATATACCCCCAACCAAGGGGAGGTAAGACTATAACTCACCTAAGTCTCCAGGCAAATCCTCCCCAAATCCTGGCTTTTGTGGTTTTTTCATATCCAGGCACTAGGTAAAGACAAGGAACTATTTTCTTCATAAATTTGCTTAAGGACAAGGGAATATTTCTTCAAAAATTTGCATTTTATGTGTATATACTTTCTAACATCTATCATATGTTGATGCCTTGGTCAAAAATTCCAATTATGACCAGGTACAGTGGCACACAACTGTAATCCCAGCAGCTCAGGAGGCTGAGGCAAGAGGATCCCAAGTTCAAAGTCAGTCTCAGCAACTTAGCAAGGCCCTCAGCAACATGGAAAGACCCTATCTCAAAATTTAAAAAAAAAAAAAAATTTTAAAGGGCTGGGAATGTGGCTCAGTGGTTAAGTGCCCTGGGTTTAATACCTGATTATATATATATATATATATATATATATATATATATATATATATATCTCCTCCAATTAAGCACTTCTATTAGATTCATTTAGTCCCCTCAACAAATCTATAAATCCATACAATACCCCTTTAATAGCCATATTTTACAGTTAAGGAAGTTGAGGCACAGAGAAATTAAACAATTCGCCCAAACCATAACCATAAAGCTGTAAATTGTAGGACTTGACATGAATCTGGACTTTATTCTCCACACTGTGTAGTATGTTGTTAGGATTAGGTGATTTCATTGTATGGAAGAATCAATCTATATATCTATAATTGTCCTTGGAAGCCAGTGGGGGATGAGGAAGATTTTGCTACTACACACCTGCAACCAAGTGTAAAATTCTAAATACAATATTTTAATAAGTGGCTACTTAAAGCTCTCCTTTGTAGATAGTGGTATCCTTGTGTGTTTAGAAAAATAGAAGCTCCATTTGTATGTTATTCTGCCAATTTTTCAGTTACAGTTATAGGACAATGGATAATAATTAACATTTGCTAATTATTGCCCTGCACTGTTCGAAGTGCTTTATCCAAATTCTTTCACTCTTTTTCCTGTAACAACATTAGGACAGTAATTTTCCCACTTTACAGATGAAGAAAGGGAAGCCCAGAAAAAACTGGGAGAAAACATTAGAGACAGAAGATCAAACTTCTTTTTCCTGTTCTGCTATTTGCTAGTTAGTACTCAAGAGTTTGTGGGGCCAATCACATACCCCTCAGTGCCATATTTTTCTCATCTATAAAATGGGAAGAACAATAATAATCCTATTTGCCTTTCAGGGTCTTTGGTGGATAGGTAAGAACTATTAAAACTCATCAAGTACTATCCAGTTTAAAGGAATCCATATGACTATTCTGTTTCTAAGATCATCATCCCATGGGAGGCAGCTCTAGTGGGTAGAACTGCAAGTTCATCTTCAGCTGAGTACCACCTGACAAGGACCTCAGAGAGGCTATCCAACAGAGAGCAGTTTGCACGTACTGCAGAGGAGAGACTGTTTCCTGAAAATCATTTAAACATAAGGAAGGCAAACTTAAAAGAAAAAAAAAACACAAAAATAATGTTGCATTGCTGAGACAGAGCCAAGTTGGGAAACCTTTGGGAAACGTGTTGCTCTTGAGAACTATTATGCTTGAAAATGAGAGCCAGGTGGGGAGGGAAGAGAACAGCCACAAAGGAGCAGGAGAAAAGGAGCACACATGAAAATTCGGGGCAAGCTAGCAAACAATGCAGAATAGTAATTTTAAATCTACTCAGAAACTGACCAGATATTAAGATACTACATGTTTGCAAAACATAACTGCTTCAGTCCACAGTCTAGAAGAGAAATCATGGAAACTTTCTTCTCTCTTTTCCAAGACAAAACAAAAGCAGAGCTGATGTAATTAATGAAAAAAAGATGGCTATTTGAAACAGTGAAGGCTCTGAACAACAGAATGGAATGGAAATGAGGTCCACATTTAGGGACAATTCATTATGTATCTGCTGTACTTTTTAAGCATTCTTTCTCCAGGGAGAATACCAAACCAGGTTGGTAAGCAAAGTAAGTATGAGCAGTTAGAGGCCAGGACTTGAGCATTGGGTAGAGGGAGTTATTCCTTGAATATCAATTAGCATAGTCCATCCAACTTGAAGACTTACAATTGAATACTTCAACTTAATGGATCTGTTTTCAAATTCCCTTTAATGACCCTTCTGCGACCATAATATCTACTTTTCCAGACATCCTAAGTAGAAACCATTATGGACAATGCATGTAGAATCCCCTAAGGATCACATATGGAGGGGAGAATGTTAGTTGCCAAATTTAGCAGCTCTGGAGAGAGTGTTTTTGAATTAAACTTGAATCTATGGGGATTACATTTCAGTTATGACTGGCAAAACATATCTTCCCAATTCTGAAAGGTAAATCCCACTGATATACATGTGGATTTCACAAGGGTTTCTCAAAAATTGTAAGAAAAAAAATAATTTCCACAAAAAAATGCAAACATTCTATAACTATTTTGGAATTGAAAGTCACATGTTACTTTGACAATGTTCTTACTAGCAAATGGAGAATTTTTCAAGTATTGTGCTAACCCTAATCCAAGGAAGCTCAGATCAGAAGTTTCAGCCCTGAAAATTTGAGGAAAGATGTCTGTTTCAATAGAATTAAGAAAGTGAAGGACTGACAGTAAAGTGACTACAGGCTTTGGGATTTTAAAAATAAGCAATATTTCAAAAGTGTGCAGAGAGGGAACTTTTTAAGGAAAACTTTTTCTATTGCTAGATAACATTGGCTGAATTCTGATATTTTTACCAATTTTAATTTTATCCTATTATATTTTCAATAAAAAGATGATTGACAATACAAACATTTGCAAGATAAACCACAGGTCTTCAAATTTAATGTACCTAGCTTCATGAAAAATTATCTTTATTTATCTCAGTGTTCTAATTTTACTGTGGACCAATACCATGGCAAACCCGAGCTTCTCTGCAGACCTGCAACTGGAAAGCACTAACTTGATTCAATTTGTTAGTAAGTATGAGCTAACCAACCATTAAACTCCAATTCAGAAACTTCCAAAGTCTTAACTAAAAAGCAAAGCAAACACCTGTAATTTTAGGACAGAATAACTTGATCTTTTAATGAATATTTACATTTACTAGAGAATGGCATTTTATAGTCATCCAGTAAATTCCTTGGAGTAAATTCCTTTTTTTTTTTTTTTTTTTCTATTTTCAAGGACTTGCTATAACTAGGATTTTTGTCCACCTTTGAATTGTTTGTATCCTAACCATAACATATCTTGAAACACTAGTGAAGCTTCAAATTTACAGAAATTCCAGTTTTCCATTTTTTCATCTTCAATAAGAAAGCTCTTTTAAGACTGAGATGCATTTTTATAGGTTAAATTAAGTTATCAACTCCATTAAACTACTAAGATTCCTTGTTTTTACCGGCATTATATTGTATTAAATATCTAGTAATAAATGGTCTACAAGCAGAGACTGAAGAATCCTTGTACTTCTGCAATTCTAATATTTCTAAAAGGGATCTGGCCTAGTATAAAAAAGAACTTTATTTGTTGCTAGTTAGGGAGGTTTCACTGAAATATGAGTCTAAAAATCAAGTTTAACCCTTTATTGAACCTTGAAAACTTAGATTTGGGTTATTATCTACATTCAACACACTTTTGTGGGTTTTTTCCCTATCCGTTTAAGAAATTAACATTAGTGATACAGCACATTGAGGAGAAAGACCTAGTTAAGTCTTCCCTCTGCCAAGACCAGTAGGCAATCTCCTGGAGCTTTTGATTCTTTGAAGGAATGGAACAGAAGGGAATGTCCATATGTATTTATTTATTCCTTTACTTATTTTTGCTTCCTTACCCTGTTACTCTGAAAGTCAATGCATGATTAAATTCTACCCACATAAACTAAGCCTAAAATCCAAACCAGGTAATCCACACTTCAAAAATACATTTTCTCATGATAAATGAATAAATGAACCTGAATTCTGGAAAGCTGGATGAAGGGGGAAGTACTGACAAGGGCTGGTTTTTGTTTTTGTTTTTGTTTTTAACTGGTATCCCTTCTGGAACATTCTGAAGTTTTCGAGTTAGCTTGTATTTCTTTTATAATAAGTAAAAATCTATCAAGCATAGTTTGTTGTGGCAAGAATATTTACTATGAGATCTACCCTCTTAACAGATTTAAAATTGTACCATATGACATTATTAAATATAGGCACTATGGGCCAGGTGTGGTGGTGGCACATGCTTATATTCCCAGAGGCTCAGGAGGCTGAGGCAGGAGGATCACAAGTTCAAGGCCAGCCTCAGCAACTTAGCAAGGTCCTAAGCTACTTAGCAAGATCCTGTTTCAAAATAAAAATTAAAAAGGGCTGGGGATGTGGCTTAGTGGTGAAGTGCCCCTGCCTCTGGATTCAATCCCCAGTACCAAAAAGAAAGAAATAAAAAATAGAACTCACTCATCTTGAAACACTGCAACTTTAAGCTTTGCTTTTGAAATTTGAAATATGTGTTTAATGAATTTTATAACAACTTTGCATTTAGTCTCACAAGTAAACAAGAGATGGATAAGACCCAAATGCATTACTTGAACCAAAGAAATAATTATATTATAGTTTGAAGTTCTATATTCAATCAGCAAGGAATTGTTATTTTCATATTTTCTTTCTACTTTTTAATACATCCTACTGACTTTCCCTGTGCATCATGGAGAAGCAACTAGTATGTGTGAAATTTTCAAGGTGGTTTTGGCTACACTAGCTGATGACCAGTAGAGGTCGTCATGTACCACATTCTAGCATTTTAAAAGAAAAAAAAAAAAAAAAAAAAAACTACCAAACCCTGAATGTTTGATTGGTTAGTAAAAATGCACAAAAGGGTCAGAAGTTTTCAGTATGAAGCTTTCCTCTTGGAAGCTTTGCATAATTGAACCAATATTTAAGTCAGAGGAAAAAAGTATAAATAAAAATAATGAATACAAGATGTTGGTGTTATAGAACTTCAAAAAACAGAATTTCTTAGAAATTACATAAAAATTCTTTTAGTTGACTTAGTTAATACAAACCCTTCTTTCTGTCAAAATGTTGGAAAGAGACCTCCAAAATGTTATCGAATCCAACACAGTGAAATCCATATATTTGCATGATGACTTTGCAGTCTCTTTTTACCACTATGTGTTTGAAACTCTTAAAAATCTCACATGTTTGTTTTTTACCCGGACAGATTCTATGACTTTTATTTTGTACTTTAGATTTTTAAAAACGTGTTAGGTTTTTCAGTTGCACAATGAAAATTAACTGACAGACTGTGGATGTGGATTGTGGTTATCACAGCTAACAAAGCACATTCAAACTTTGACATATAGTTATTGCGGCTTTTTTCCCAAATAAAGTATAAAGTTAAATTTATGTTCTTTAAGAAGTGGCTGAACTGAGAAGAAAAAATACAATTACAATTTGGAGGTAGACTCTATAGATATCTTGAAATAATAAGAGTGTTCTCTATAGAAGGGAATACGTTTATGATTGGTAATTCTAGAATGGGCAAATAAGTAAACATATAAAGAGATATGCAATTCAAACTAAGGAAAACTTTTCCAATTGACAGGATTTTTTTAAAGTAATGGTTGTTTCAGAAGTTAATAAATGTTTTATTACTACAAATATTCAAAAGGCTTAGATAATCACTTGGTGAGATTATATTCGAGATTTAAATTTTCACATTTGGGTAGGAAGCTGTACTGAACTTTTAAGAAAAAAAAAACACTTTAATTCTTAGGTTTTCAAACTTTAGTTTGATAAAGTGTTAAGATTGTGTTGTATTAGTATAATGCTAGCTGATATGACAAATAAGTCTAAAAGTTTTAGTAGTTTAACACAACTGTTTATTTCAAATTCATGTACTGGTCCCAAGATTTTACTGATGGTTGACTGGTGACTTCTCTATGAGCAGATTCACAGATTTAGCTCCTGTCCATTTTGTGCCTCTGCCATCTTCTAGGGCATTGAAGTACTTTGCCCCCACCCAGAAAAAGGGGAGAAAACTAACCACATGATCCCACGTACATTTAGGGAGAAAGAGAAAGCTTTGGTGTACAGTTAGCTGTCTGCTCCACTGTCTATCCCTCTGACAACTAAATATCTCTATATATCCTTCTACTACATGTAAGATAAATGTATTCCCTCTACAAGAGAGTCCACTTGGAGTTACATTCAGTAACACCATCCAACTAAAAGCATAGAAAATCTGGGTTCACAGTGCTCTCCATCTGGAAGATTTATATCTCTTCATTCTTGATATGATATGATTCTTTACAATCCAGTGACTGCATTTATTCCCTGAAGTAGACTGCAGCATTTGCCCAAATCTTAGCATTCCTTGTGTCCATGTCCTTTGCCATGTAACTTTGCAGTACCACTCTCTGTGAATAAAGTTCTGTTCTCTTAGTCTTTAACACTGGGCTCAGCCATGTGGCTTGCTTTGAGATGTTAGCAAACGAAATTTAAGCAGAAACTTTCCCTCATCTTATCAAGATGAGAATATGTTCACAGATAATCCACAGAAGGATGAGTGATACATGAAACAGACCCAGTTGCTTCATCCAAGGCATCCTAGATTAGTTGACAGCCAGCCAACCTCTAGATAATATAAGTGAGCTAAGCAAGACAGACCTGCCTGGCTAACCCCTGGCTGATTCTATGCCTATGAGTAATAAAATGCTTAACATTATATGACACTTCAGTTTTTGTAATTATTTATTACTCAGCCTTATTAGTGTCATAAACAACTGATAAATTTACTGATCTAAACCATGAATCCTTGGCAGAAATTTGTCTTTTTTTATTCTTTATTCCTTTTTTTGTTTATTTGTTTGGTTGGTTTTCACCTATAGTCAGCATGATATAGAATACTGGGCTTTCTCAGATTGGAATTCAAATTTATTGAGCTAAGTTTAATATATAGCAAACTTTAGCTGAAGAAATAACATTAAGGATTGTGAAATATAGATATGCAAGGATTTTTTTATATCTTCATTGCACTTTTACCTTCTCAAATCACTTGTGTCTTCTTTCATCTTGTCTTCTTTCATCTGAATTTCATAGCAAACTTGATAGAATATAAAATAAATATTTACTCCATATTCTTGGCTTCCAAAGCTCAGAATCAATTTTCTCCACTTGTAACAAAGTGAATGACAAAATGAGATCAAACACACTGGAATCTATGTATCCTGGCTCCCAGAATACACCCTTATTGCTGAACAGGCCTTATCAGAGAACTTAGAACACAACTCTTTTACCATAGGCATACTATGATAAATATGGTCATTACAGTCTGACCCCACTAGTGGGTGTTTTCAAGGATAAGCTTTATTATAACATATCTCTGGTTCAAGTCGATGTCTGTTCTCTCTAATAGAATGCTTATACCCATGTATTCTACCTAGAGAATCTGTTGAACTGAAAAGTAAACAAATATTGGATACAAAAGAATGTTGGCATAATAGCTGGGTTCTCAATGTCAGCATGATTGATGTCTTGAGCTGAGTGATTCTTTGTTGTGTTGTTCTTCCTTGTTCATTGTAGCATATTTCACAGCATCCTTGGCCTGTACCCAGTAGATTCCAGTATCATTGTCTAATTGTGACAACCAAATATGTCTCCAGATATTGCAAAATTATCACATGGAGAAACGTTAAGTGTACAGGTTAAATGCAACCAGGTTTATGCATGAGCGTCAGATTTCTAGACTACAAGAACTATAGGGATGAGACTTGAAAACTTTTTTTGAGAGGGAGTTTGCTGGAGACCAAACCCAGAGCCTTGCCCTTGCTAGGCAAGTGCTCTACACTGAGCTACATCCCCAGCCCACCTTTCATTGTTTAAGGAAGGAAACTAAACCCAAATGAGCTATGCAAGGCCACAGGAATGGTAGGTAAATCCTGCCTCCCATAAAATAACTTTATTTTCTATATATCTGCTCCATTTTACTCTGCAAGCACAATTATGGGGTTTTGGATAGTTCATGCACTTTCTAGTTCCTGTTCTGGGTCCGAGTGATGATTTATCAGCTTGCATTTTGATTTCCATGCAAAAGTGATCCACCTAGATAAGACCACAGACATGTCCTCAACTAACTTCTCTGCCTCCCTAACTTAACCCACAAACCTGACCATCTTTGCCACTATTCCCTAGGCCAGGCCATGGTGGCAGTCTTTCCCGTTTATCTCTTCTTCTTATCTGTTTTTAGGTCCATCTCTCAATTATTGCCAAGATGATTTCTTTGATATAACCTAGATTTTGTCTACTCTTTGTCCTTTTCCTCTTTTAGCCTTCTTTTGCCATTCAACAATTCTAGTCCTCTAGGAGTCCACTGTCCCAAGGCAACTCCTCCTCAACCTAAGAGCTCCTTTTCAACCCAAAATAGGCATATCTCCTTTTCATTACTATCTCCCTCCCAAAGCCTATTCTGGTATTCATGAGTCATATTTACACCTTTAAAAGACAAATAAGTTGTTTTTACTTAGAAGTCCCCAGTGATCAGTTCTCAAAATAGATAAGTGTTGTATTTCAGCACACCAGCTATTTAGCCACACTCTGCCCAGAGGAGCTCCTCAATTCATCATTGTTCACTAGCCCAGGGTATACTTTGCAGCCACCTTCCCTTCTTTGAAATGTGTAAATGAACAAAATAAAATAGCTGCCTATCAAAATATGGATTAATAAATTTAGTCCTTTAGGAATGTTGTTTAATGAAATTGGTAGAAAATAATTATTTGATAAGGGTACTTAACTACAATAAAAAGTTCTAATTGCAAAGCTTGCTATCATAGTATTCAAAGAGAAAAAAATATTATCTATTGTGTTCAGGAAATTGATTCCTTTTACTACAACCTATCAAGAATATAATCTACTTTCAAATGATTATGTATTAACCTATTATAAATAATTACCATATTTGGAGTAAAGAGAATAAAAAGAAAAAGAAAAATAGTATTCTAGAGAGTGCTAGAAACTATATTTTTCACTTACGTGAAGAGTAGTTATCCATTTGTTTCAAAAATTACTTTGGCTCAGTGGTAGGGCCCTTGCCTAGCATGTACGAGACCCTGGGTTCAATCCCCACACTGAAAAATTTTTTTTTTACTTTGAATTATTTAAGAAAAGATGGAGGGAGAAAGAAAAGATTTGAGAAGGGAAGAGACTCAAAACCTCTGTTGATGCAAATAAAACCAGAAAAAAATTATAAATGAGGGTGCAGTTTGATTTTACCACAGATACAGGTGTTGAACAATTTCTAATTTAGAAGATATCTATAAAGGAAAGTGAATCCAGGAACTATAACAATGAAGCATAAGCTTAGAGAAGCATTGTATAGTTCTGAATGTCCCATTAACATGTAATATATTCATAAATATCACCTGAAAATTTACAGTGTTGATTCTTAGCTCTGCTTTCAAGTCATATACTTCATATGCTTACCTAATTTCAGGAAAATAATTTCCAAACTTGTTATCTATTAATGAGTATTTTTAAGTGAAAATAAATAGTATATGAATGAGATTTCCAAAATATATTTATTAAAGTTCAATTTCACACATAATGTTAGAGTGTACATATTAAAAACATGTACTAGATTCATATATTTCTCAAACACCTATAAAATGCCACAGCAACATTTTAATTGTGATAGATTTTTGTTTTAAAAAGACCACTGTTATCTGGATACTACTATCTTACAGCTACCAATTGTAATCCAGTTAGAGTATGGAGTGTCAGGTCATTTACCAAGATAGAATTCAGGCTCTCTTAGAAAATATCCCTGTTCCCTTTGACTTAGAGAGGGAAAACAATCTTTCCTGACATGCTACCAGATTTTATTTTTACTGATTTAATTCTCTTCCTTGGAAAGCCTGATAGCATCTTGCGATTACAGTTGCTTGTTAGTACAGCCTTTTACAAAGAACTAAAGTGTGCCACTGAGTGTCATTTAGACTCAGTCAAGCTGATTTATATGAAGTAGAATTGAGTTGGAGATAAGAATGGAGTAATAATTTTAGATCTTTTTAAATTTAAAAAGCTTTATGCCACCATTAGCACATTCATTAAAGTAGTATTCAATTATGAGATGGGGTTTTATGCATATATAATATATCAAATTAGGCAGAAGAAAATAACTTTAAGCCTGCTTATTTTAACTGCCTTTGACTTTCACAGTTTTTAGAAAAGTAATTCTTAATTTTTTAATTATTTTTTATTAAAGTCTCCCAATGGGAATGTCAGCTCACTGAATACTTTGAAAAGATAGAGATTAGTCTAAAGTAGTAAAGACACCTCTAGGTATGGTTGTTTTCTTATTCCACATTGAAACAAGCCTAGACACTCTTCTTTGTCCCCATTATCTATTGTGTTGCATTTGGGTATCAGAAATTCAAATGCTGGGAGAAACCAGACAGGAAATAGATGGAGGGACATGGGCTGAGGGTAAGGCCATAGTGACGTAGGTACAGTAGAAAACCAGAGCCAGTATGACTCATGTCAGTATAGAACGACCATTTAGTTCCAGCCAACTATTGGAACTGTAGGCCCATTTTTGACAAATAGTCATATTTATGGAAATTCTTTAAATTCCTAGACATTGGAAAGTAATTCACATTCAAGGGAAAGATGTGTTGTGAAAATTTAATCTGGTATGAGCCAAAAAAGGAAGGAGCTAAGAGCCAGAATCAGCCTGTCCAACACCTGACTAAGGGTGAAGTACAATTAAAAGACAGAACTGTCAGAAAGATCAAAAGATAATATGCAGAAAAAAATAGGTCAGGAGTCCTTTGGTTGCCAAAGATAGGAAATTCAACTACTGTTTCAAAGGGATAGAGATTTACTGTCTCATGTAAGTGAAAAATTCAGATAGGTTTAGATTTAGGCAGAGCTGAATGTAGCAATTCAAATGATGTCAGAATCATTTCTCTCCATTTCTTCCCTCAGCCTTTAAGGTTCCATATACCAGCACTCAGTGGATTCAGACTTTTCCATTATGGGTGAAAAGTAGCCATTATGACTTTACAAGTTCACCCTACACCTACTAAAAGAAGAGAGGTTCTCTAAGTCTCATAGACTAGAGATTAGTTTTTTTGTTCCAAAAAGGTCAAGAAACTGTTCCTTGTAAATAACTAACTCCTATAAACTTAAACACACTACTGTGGCTCACTATGACCAGGGGATGGAATCATCATTTAATTTAAGTCATTATCAGGGGATCCCCCAGAACAATGCTACCCAATAATATATTATGAGAGAGGGTAAATTCACAATATTTTTAGGGATTACCATTGTTGAGAAAAAGAAAATGGACTCAGCTACAACAATAGTTGGGTATCAGATTGGGGGAAAACAACTAAGAAAACTAAAAAGAAAATACTGAGTTAGTAGGAAAAGTTAAACAAAAATAGTGCCAATAAATATAAAAATTTTAATGAGGAAGGCAGTTACTGCAGGAATATATCATACACGAACAGAAAATATCTACTGTATAAAGACCAGGAAAATAATAGATTTTTAATTCTTGTGATTTTAAAGTGAGTGAATCTTTCTAGTTAAAACACAAAACTTGGAAGCCATAAAGGAGAAGCTAGATAAATCTGGAAACATAAAACTTAAAAATTCCAGATGTCTATAATAACACAATTTTGTTAAAAATATGTGTGGTGATATATTTGCAAAAGATATATGACACACAAAAATAATATCCTTAATACTTAAAGAGCTCTTTACAAATCATTTTCATGCATCGCTAATGGAATTTGACATCAGGACTGTCTGTCAAAGAGTAACAGGAACACATAGTTGAACTAGCTGAATTTATTATTTGTTATAGCAAGGGAGAATGAATAACACGGAATTGTATGTCTCAGTATCTCAGTAAGAGGGTATCAGTCCTAATTCTGTGTTATAGGATTGGATGCTCTGGATTGGATGTGATTCTATATTTGGGCATCTCAATCTTATCTAGGGGGAGGGCTGATTAGAAGGAGACTAAAATTGTAATGAGTAAGGAAACAGCAATCTACTATGTGGAAAAGGAGGATATTTGGTATTTTGTGATATCTATATAGTGGTCTTGTTTTTGTTTGGGCTCAAACAAAATTATGAGGTGGTCTTCTTTTAACTATTTTTGTCATAGATTTGGAATGACCATGAGTGACATTGGTGTTGTATAAGACTATTTATGTCCATTAAGAGAACAATATGACCTACCCATGAGTTCCAGGCCAGTTTGAAAAAAACAATGAAGCCTATCTGGTTTCAGAGGCTGTTTTTTTTTCCTTTTCTTTTTCATATCTTTTTTTGGGGGGTGGGGGAGTGTACCAGGGATTGAACTCAGGGGCACTCAAACACTGAGCCACATCCCCACCACCCTATTTTTCATTTTATTTAGAGATAGGTTCTCACTGAGTTGCTTAGTGCCTTGCTTTTGCTGAGGCTGGGTTTGAACTTGTGATCCTCCTGTCTCAGCCTCCCGAGCTGCTGAGATTACAGTGTGCACCACAGAACCGAGACTGAGCTCTTTCTCATATCTTATATTCCTACTTATGCAAATAGATTGATGCATGAAGATGTTTAATATAGTAATATTTAGGGGAAATTCATTCTAAATATTCATCAGTGGAAGACAGACTAAATAATTTATAATGCAACCTATATATTGGATTACTCTATGGTTATGAAAAATGATGTAAACATGTGCTGGTAGGAAGAATTCTGAAATATCGTTAGATGATAAAAGCAAGATATAAAAGAGCATTTGTTCCTATTTGTATTGAAAGTCATTAGCGCCTTTTGATAAATACTTGTGCTCCATCCCCCTTCCAGGCCCATAATAAGAAAACACTTCTTCACCCTTTCTTTTTAGGCCACTTTGCTAGTTACTATGAAAGAGTTATTGTGAGTTACTTCCAAATTGTAACACTTCATTGTCGGTCTGAGGCCTTCAGGAACTCTCTTTCCCTTTGTCAGCCCTATTGGCAATGATCCAGATGGCAATCTGGGTCTTAGAATAAGAACATTTTGAAGCACTGCCTCCAAACAACAAACAACGTTCAGTAGAGACACAGCATGAGAAAAAAGCCTCATTGTTTAACATTCTGAGATTATGGGATTTTAGTAAACTCAGTGTAACCTAGTCTATCCTGACTAGAAGTCTTATTACCAGTTTAAAGGGCTGCAGTAATAAAGAATATGTGGCATTGACTTAGAAGTAGGTGGTAGTCCTTGAACAAAACTTTATCTGAGGCTGTAAAGATACAAATTTACTTGAAACAAAATGTTGTCACCAGAAAGAAATTGGAAGGCAGTTTGTACACCCATTAGAATTGAAGCCCTTAGGGAATGCGTTGAAAGACAAAATGTTAGTAGTGTCATTCCTATCAACTACATTTGACAAGTTTTTATGAGAAAAAGACAAGCTCAAAATAGAATTAGCTGTTTCATAAACAGGAATACAGTATGCCCTTTCAACATGTGGTTTCCAGCTATTTTTTTGTTTCAGTAAAGTTCCTTGATGTATGTGCTCCAGTATTTTTCTCATCCGTTACATTAGTCTTTGTCCTCTGCATCTCCTTTGACCTGTATATTGGATCTTCTTTGTATGTCACCTGGAGCTGACACTGTCTCTCAAATACCTTTTAATGATACCACTGATTGCCAGTGATGAGTTCTGCTCCCACAAATGTTGAAGATTGAACATTAGAGAAACACGCCAAGGCAAGCATATAAAGCAAGGTTTATTTAAAAAGGGGTGACATAGACTTCTCCTGGGAGGGAGAAGGGAGCCTTTGCTGGTATCCTGGTATCCCAAGAAGTGAGGCAGGTCTGCCTTTTTTATATGTCCTAGGCTTCCTTTGTTATCCTGCTCTCTTCCCCTTATCTCTCTCCTTCCTGCTTACCTGACCAGACCCAGGAATGCTTGGTGGGCTGGTCAAAAGGTGAGAAACAGGTGGACTGAAGGGGAAAGGGCAGGATGGAGCAGCCCAGGATGCATTAATTAATAACTTTATAGCTCCCTATAGGGAGGGGCAATTCCTAGGAGAGATTATCTTAGCAACAGGTTGGGGCAGGGGCAGGTTCTTGATAAGGGTGGAGGAAGGGCTCTGAGGGAATTAACATTGCAATTCCTCAGGGGACTGTCTCCAACTTCCCGGGACTCACTCAAAACTGTCTTTCTTGATTGACCTGACTATACTGACTGCCTGTCTAATTCTGGCTTCATTAATATATTATTTCTTTTTGTTTTTTTACTTTATATTTCCTGTTTCTCTTAGGAAAATCATTATTTGTTGATTGACTTTCTCTTTTGTTCTTTATTTGTTCTTCAATTCTGAAATTTCTTTTTATATGAACAATTTTATAATTCTGTGAGTTCAAATTTCAAATCTTCCTACTCTTTTCTCTCTTCTCCAATTATATAATTTGTGAGAGTTTGCAATTATGATTTATGTTGTTTCATAGCTGTTGACATTGCCTTAAATCCTTTTGTCTCTCTGAGGTTTTCAGTTATAGTTCTCATGTTTATTGTGTGTAGATTATCCTGTCATGCCTTTATTGTTGGCAGAGATGTTATTTTATTTTTTTAATTATAAAAACTTTAGTGGGATCTGGTCAAAATTCTTTCCTTCTATAATTTTCATGTCATTCGTTTTTCTGAATTAGAAAGGGTTGGTGAAATCAGGATATCTTCCCTAGATTCATGCCTTTAGATCTCCTTTTTTTGTCATTTAAAAATGTGTTCAAAAACAAAAACTGGACATTTTCCTGACATCTGGTGACAGGTACCTTCTTCCCATTATTTTCTAAACCTTTTCTTTTCTCTGCTTATATCAAGGTTCTACTCTTAGTATTCTCTGCTCAGTACAGGATTTGATACTGAAAAGGAATTTTAGTTGGTTTCTAAGAAGAGATTTGAATACCAGACCTTTCCAGCACAGTTGCGCTTTCCACGAACCCTATTTCCATGACCCCTAGAACACATGCTCTCACACTCGCTTTCACTGTCTTATAGATGCCAACTTGAAAATGTCCTCCTGAGTTTCCCAATGGGTACCTGCTCATCATGTGGTATTCTTTAGCTCTCAGGCACATCTTTGCCTTTCCTTCCCTTTCTCTCACATCATTGCTGATAACATTTGGTCTTTCTCGGTGGAGGTGCTTGGCTCTCATCGCTCATTTGTAATCTTGAAAATTACAAATGCAATCTAGCATGCACACACAAGGCCCTGGGTTCCATCCCTTGCACTGAAAAAATAAGTAAATAAAAATTAAAACTCTTGCCACCAATTTCCCTGATGTTCTTTCTCTTTCACGTCTGAATGTTTAAAAATCTACCTTTTTATTTTATACTTTTAGATATATATTATTCTTTATACAGTTACTTATATTGTTGTATAAATTCATATGAATGTGGGGGTTCCAAGCATATGACATGTTTAGTGAAAAGCCAATGCAATGTAAATGCATAACATGCATCCTATCTTTTTTTTTTTTTTTTTGTACAAGGATTGAACTCAGAGGCACTCAATCACAGAACCACATCCCTAGCCCTATTTTGTATTTTCTTAGAGATAGGGTCTCACTGAGTTTCTTAGCACCTCACTTTTGCTGAGACTGACCTTGAACTCTCCATCCTCCTCTCTCAGCCTCCCAAACCACTGGGAGGCTGGATTATAGGCATGTGCCACCACGCCCAGCTGCATCCTATCTTTATAACTATCATAAGTGACCTAAATCTCATTATAATCAAGTAGCATCCACATTTTAGTCTCCAGTATACACAAACAAATACACACATATCCGTGCACACACAATGAGTACTCCTTGAGAGCAAATAAGTGCAAACTTTAGGGCAGAAGAAAATCACTGTTGGTGAGAAACATCTACTTGTTGCTCATTATTTTATAAATGAAGAATTTGAACTCCAAAGTGGCTGTTGTTAAATGCAAGAATGCTTTTATCATTTTTTAAGGATGGCAGCAAAATTGCTGAAATAAAACAAATTACTAAGGACTTTATTAAACAGATTTATATAGTTTGAATATTAAATAAATGATGATAGCACTGGGGATATAGCTTAGTGGTAAAATGTAGCTTAGCATGTGCAAAGCCCTAAATTTGATCCTCTGTAGCACCTAAACAAGTAAATAAATAAAGATTAGTATGATATTTATGTTTCATTAAATAGGTTGTATCTAAGAAAGTCTATAACTTTCTAATAATTCTTAAACAAGAAAATTTATACAAGTTTAGAAAAATATATTATAATCCATGGGTAAGAATAAATATAACCTTTTTCTAAATGTTTTATTTGAATATGTAAGAAATTAACATACAAAAGTATTAATTAAATATCTGCACATGAAGTTTAAGTATGTCCTTTCTTTAATCACCACAGAGTATAAAGAAGCCAAGTTATCCCAGTAAAAGTAGGTTCAGTAAAAAGAAAAGGAAGATCTAATTAGCACATCTAATTAATCAGATTCCAAGGGTATCCATAGCTAATCAGCTTCAGTGGTCACACACAATAACCAAATAAAAGGAGGGTTCAAAGAGTGTTCTAAAATGACAAATTAACCAAAAGCACCAAAGAAGAGAGCTGACTCACAGACACAACTACTCATCTCCTAGGAGTTGTCGATTCTTGATGTTCCAACTAATTATAATAAAATACTAATAAGAAATATATTAGATTTTAATAGTACTAACAGACCACACTAATACATCAAAATGATGAGGCAATGGATAGGTACAACTTTAAAGATTCCTTCATTCCTTGGAATGCTTCCAAGTCTCAAAAAATTAAAACTTTTATGAAAGAAAAAAAATTAAAAGTCCCATTATGAAATGATTAGAATTTTATTATAAGAAGTAATTTAGCAGTCTAGAAATTACCTTGGACTTTTCAACTAGGGCCGTCTCCCAGCAAAGACTTTAATCTTTGTAACCCATCCCATATCTATTTAGTCTGAAATGATGTGATTTTCTTTTTTGTTTAATTTTTAAATTTGTTCATTTTAGTTAATACATGACAGTAGAATACGTTTTGTTGTATCATATATACATGGAGTATAACTTGCCATGCAATTTTCTTAAAGATAGAAGATTAGCAAAGCCCCAGGTAAATGAAAATCTAGGAAGGCAAACTGAGAAATGATAAAAATAAGAACAAGAATAGCATAGGGCATATTTATCATTAGTTTTAGAGTAAATGCCTTCAACAATTTTGTAATCCTTATAATAGTTTGTTAACTTTTCTTGAAGATGTTTAAAACATTGGAAGTAACCTAAAATATAAAGTGTTTAGAATAGTTTTTTTGATAAGCAATATTCAAATGTTTGGGGAAATTTACTTTGCTACATTTGTAAATTTATAAAGTCCTATCATGCATTTGAAAGCTATCATTAAAATTCCAGGGAAGGTATAAGTTTGCAAAGGAAACAGATAAGGGAATTTTCAGTAGTTTGAGAAACACAAAGCAGATTGGTGCAATAGGGCCCAAAAGAGTCTTAGACCTAGATAACAATAAAGCTTCAGTTGTATAAAGATTTGGTCAAATGGTACTAGAAAATAATAGGCAAGATGAGTAGGAGAAAAGACCAGATCAGGTACTGCCTTGTGAGTCACAGAACAGGTGGGAAATTTATTCCAAATACAGAGTTATGAGAGAGTTGGACACAAAGAAATCAGAAATCTAATAACTTGTTAGCCATTGTTCCTATTTGAGATATAGATTGGTGGCAAGCAAGAGCATAAGAAGGGAGACCAATTATCTTTAGCTGCATCCAAGTTTAAATGCTTTTTTTTTTTGGTTTTTATACATGCACTTAGTGTATTGATGTCCAACTCATTCTGCCATTATTCCAAATGCTTCTTTGTTTTGTGAAGTCTTCTCTGTTCACATGAATAGATCATTTCTCTTATTTTTATCTTTGATAACAGTGTGCTGCTACTGTCTTATGATATTCATTATATTCAGTACTATAATTTAGGAACCTGTTATGTTTTATCTCTCCTCAAAAGTCATTATATAGGGTGTAAGATCCTACAAGGTAGAAATCATATTTTACATATGTTTGCATTTTTAACAGAGTTTAGTTCAGTGGCTAATATAAAATGAATATTATATGAATATAAGAAAATAACTTACTTTTTAGTGACAGTATATAGAATTGATTCAGATTCAGCTCAGGTGAGTATTGAATGACTTAAGAAATAAATGAGTATTGGTCTCTACGTTAATGGAATGAGGACAAGATAGGAAAAGAGGATGTCCCCACTTTTTACTTAGGACCAATTTAATCTCTATCCTGCATAGATAGATAATTTAGAACTGTTAATTTTTTTAAGGGATTAGTTCATCTGAGTGGGTAAACAAGGTTGAAAACATTGCTATCAGTTTGACACAATTCCCTAGCAAAAAAGAAAAGAAAGAAAGGAAGGAAGGAAGGAAGGAAGGAAGATACAGTTTCTGTGTTGTGTGTCAGTAAGAAAGCACCTCATAGCAGATCACTATTAGAAGAGAATAAACAGAGGCAGGCCAGGAATAATGAGATGTATTGGAGTTATTACAGAAAGGTGAGATGCAGGAGCCCTGATTGGGGAGATGGCTGAGATTGTGGTTGGCTGCGGGCCATGGAGATGTCCGGGCATTGCCGCCTTTTGTGGTCTCGCGGGACTTGGCCCCGGGATCTCGCGAGACTTGAGCCAGGACTTGGTGGATCAGGTGGGCGCCATTGGTTGTTGGTTGGTTGGAGGAGTGTGGATTGCGTGTGTTGGGGTGTTGTTGGAGCCAGAGAGAGAAGCTGGCAGAATAAAGAGCCTGTTCGTTTCCAGTCTGCCTCTGAACTTATTCCCGCGGCTTTGTTGCTGCAGGCGGCCATCGCTTCAGGCAGCAACAGTGAGCAGTAATGAGAGGAAAGAACACTGCAGAAGTGTCCAACACCAGGTCTGTTAATCCATTTAATTCATTAACGGTGTTCCCGAAAAGCAGGAAATGAGTAAGTTCTATAAAACCATAAAGAAATACACAGGTTGGCATGGACTTATTTACCTAGGGAAAACTCTGTGAGGTTAGAATAATACCATTTGGGGAGGAAAAAACAATACACAAGAGGTGTATTAATTATACTCTACTCCCAACTTTTTCTTAGGTAGATGAGGAAGTTGAAGTATGGAAATATGAAATTGCACACTGTGGTCCCACCGTTAAACAATGAAAGAAGTGAAATTTGAACCCTGGTTTCTCAATTCCAGTTCATAGCTCTTGACAATATTCTCTGCAAATTGGAGGATTACAATACATTTTTTCTTATTTTTGACATAGCATTCCACATGCTTTTGGAGGAATTCATTCCTGCCAGCTGTCTTCAGTCCTGGGGGACCTTTGGTCAAGGTCTTCCCCAGTGAGAGATGGAGTACATGACAAATCAGATCCAAATGCCAGACAAATCAGATTCATTCTCTGGGACATTGAATCCTCAACACGTTGATTTTAGGACAGGAAAACTGATGGAATGGAATCATCACTGCAGCAGCATGCTGACAAGCCTGTCAGTTAAATTCAACTACTTGGATCCCCGGAGCCACCTCATTTGGGCTCCTAGTGAACCAAGTTCTTTTGCTTTTCCTTCTGTTCTGAAATTATCCCACATTATTCACATTCACTTATTTTGTTATATTTTTTATCTTTTTTTTAGCATAGCAGAGTCTATTTCTTTTGTTTACAACCAAAAAAACCCTAATTGTTGCTATGCTTCTAAGAATGCAAACACATCAGAACATGAGACAAGAAATTAAAGAGACAGTAAAAGGGGAAGGAAATGACAGACCTGAAGTTTCATAAGCAAGACTGAAGCAGAATTCCAGATTAAGAGTATCCTAATCGTTAAGAATCATTCATGACTGAGCCAGAAAGTTGATTTCCTTGGTCTCAATTTCTCTTCCATACAATGAAAAAACACCACCACTCTGTTTACCTCCCAAGTCTCAAGAAACATGAGAAAATGATTGCAATAGCTTGGTAAATTGAGAAAAAAGATCGAGATGAAAATGTTACTTTCCCTTTGGCATCATTTTCAGTCTTTGTTATGAACAGGCATTTCTCAACCATGGCAGAGAGAGGAGTTCAAAAACCAAAAAAAAAAAAAAAAAAAACCAAAAAAAAACAGTGAGCTAAAGAAAAGGAGATTGTGACTCTGCAGCCACAGAACAGAGGCTATAGGAAGAGTTTTGACAGAGATTAAAGTACAAAAGTGTACACTGCAACTGAGTAATTACCAGAGTATTTATTCAAAAATATAGCTATTTCCATGAGAAATGGTTTCTTTGAGGATGAGAATATATCTTTTACTTCAGAATTCCATGGAATAAGTGTATTGTAGATATTTGTCAAATAAATGGATGAATGAAAATTACTCTTGTCTTGGTCCAAATACATATATTTGTTTTAATACTTGTGCAGTGTGATACTCATGTCTTCTAATGTTGTGCCATTGATGTGATGTTCAGGATGGTAAAGTAGTTACAGAAATTTGCCTGTGATTCCTCCGGACTCTTATAATTTTATATCACTGAGATAAAATTATAGAAACATAAAACAATTTTTCAGTTCTTATGCAATTGGTTTCTTGGCTTCAGAGAGGTCATATGAACTGCTATGTCCCAGAACAATCCATTTTTAGGGAAGAAGGATTGTTCTTCTAGTTTCTTTCTGGTCCATATCTCCCACTGTTGAAATCCATCCCACATCTCAGATTGTGTTACCCTTTACCTACCTTTCTGGGTAGTTCTAGAAAGCCTGAAACTCCAGTAAAGCCATGGCACAGGCACTTGGTCAGGTCCTTCTTGATAGCTGGCAGTTGATTGGGCCTCCTCAAACTGTAGTTGTGGCAGCAAACTGACACTGTGACTGTAGGAATGGTATTAGCCATTGCTGAGGTTGCTATGAGCAAGAAGTAAGGAGAGTAACTGAAGGACACAGGAGACTTTCATTGATCTGGAATACCACCTAAACTGCATCCACTATACTACCCAAACATCCTTTTTCAGGAATTTCCTTCAGCCTAGCAAAAGGGGAGAATGAATGTGAGTTCCAAGAAGTAGAAAAACAAAACTGAGGATGAATGAAGGGAAGAATGACAGCTATGGATAGGGCTGAAGAGCAACCGAGGAATAATAGAGAAGAAAAATGGAAGCTTCTGTGTGAAGAGTTGAGCTGGGTGTGGTAGTACAGACCTCTAATCCCATCAGATTGGAAGACCAAGGTAGGAGAATAACATTTGAAGCAAGTCTGGGAAACTTAGCAAGACACTGTCTCAAAATTTGGAAAAATGGGTCTGTCTGGGGATGTAACTCAGCAATAGAACATCCCTGGATTCCATCCCCAGTACCACCAAAAAAGAAAGAAAGAAAGAAAGAAAAAGTGATACATTGATATGCTTAAAAATAGTTTAACATATAATAAAGTAATTGTTCAAGGGAAAAAAAGGCAATTAGAAACTCCAGGAAACAAAATCAACCCAAATAAAAAAACGTTATGAGAAAGTTATGGCAAAACATAAAGCAAATCAATTGTGGAATGTAAGTGATACATAGCTAGTATAAGAAAATAAATTCAACTTTCATTCTGGAAACATTGTATTTTGATTAATCCAGAAGAGTAATGATAACAAAACTGCAAATTTGGACCAGATTCAAACAATATTTGCATTGCTATCATAACATAAATGCTGATGATTTCCAACATTTATAGTGAAACTCTCTATGAACAAAGCAAAAATGGTTTGTGGTTGTAGAGCCCATTATACATGATAATAACTTGAAAATCTGAATGTGAAAGTAGAGCAGTTAGAAATTAGACTAAGAGAGATTTAAAGAAATGAAAGAAAAGCTAAAGACATTTATATATTCAACTTACATAGTGCAGATCTGAGATACTGATGATCAAAAAAAATGTGTTGAGAATTATTTCAAATGTATTTAAAACATTGTAATTTGTACATTCTTAGCAAGACATATCCTAAGAACAAAAGCATTAAAAGCCATTAAGTAGCATTTACTAATATTTTATAATAGCATTGTTGTTATATTGAAAATTAAATATGTATTAGAGAATAAAGCAAATGAATAATTATTCTAATGTCTTTACGAAGCAAGACTTATAAAATAAGAAAAAGAAAAAGATAAATGAAATTTAGTAAAAGTCACGTAAATTCTTTGTAGAATATCAGTGTGACTTACTTATTTTTACCCTGATAAAAATAACAAAAACAAAAACAATTTTCTGTATTGTTTTTGTATTGAAAAGATCAAAAGAATCAATGATAATCTGTCAATGAGCAAACATAGTGGTAATATTTTAGTCTCTAAATCTCATTTCCAACTCAAAAGATCTAGAGGTCCTCTAGATCTGTTACAGGAAATTCTCAATGTACACTGAGGTATCCTGTTGAGTTAAAAGCTAGGAACCTGTCCAAGACTACTAAGATCATAGCAAAATGTCCCAAGAACCAAAGTGAAGAAGTTTTTACTTCCTAAAAGAAAAAAAAAAAAAATGAGAGCCAAAAAGAATAATGCCTTCACTGTATAAAAATATGTAGAAATTCCATAATGCTGGGGAGCAGGCGGAGAGATAACCATTAGTTTGTCAGGGCAACAACACTTTATTCTGAAATTTTATAAATAAGGAACATGTCAAGCATTTACCATGTCTTTCTTGTGCAAACTGCATTTCAAGGTAACAGTTAATCTCAAAAACTTCTTTATAGCAGAATAAATCATTATAAGACATAGTAAAATTGGAAAGTAAACATTTTATAATCCTTAGTGAAATAAGAAGTCTGGTCAAAGATCATCAGTGACCTCTATGAAAACATTAGGTAAATTATTGATGGGAAACTTTATGATAAATGAATTGGACTGACCCTTTTTGAACCCACTAATTAATCTTCATGTGACTAAAAGTAGAGCAACCAGACCTGTGTTCTCTTCCAAAGTGACACAACAGGATGTATACAGCACCATCCATGAAATATTTCTGTAAACAGAATATTTTATTTTACCAACATGAATTTACTTGGCACTAGATGCCTAAAGAATCAATCATTAAACAACAACATGACATGACAAATCAAATTCAGCTCTCTATATTTCCATTTTCTCTTTCTTCATGTGAAGAAAAACCGAGTTTGAACCACCATGAAAAAAATTATTCTCAAAGATTGGATATACTGTCATTGAAGTCTAAAGGCAGGAGGATCACAAGTTCAAGGCCAAGTCTGGCAACTTAGTGAGACCCTGTCTCAAATAAATGAATAAATAAAAAGGGCTGGGGATGTAGCTCCAGTAGTAATGCACCCCTGGGTTCAATCCTAAATACCAAAATAATTAATTAATTAAAATGATCTCAAAAAGATGGTTTGACATTTATTTAGTCACTTATTTCACCAGGTTTTTGTTTTGTTTGACCATCCATTGTAGCTCTGGCACTGTGTTAAGTACTGTGGGTTCATAAATGCACATTAGAGAGTTTTCTGGATTTGATTAAAGTTCTCTCAAACACTGCACTCTATTCTTGTAGATAAATTAACTGTGTAGAGATCTTCGGAAAGGAGCAAGGGAAGAGAGGTCTGGCCTAGTTATCTGAATACTTCATGGCTGATAAAGTAGATATGATCCAGGGCCATATTACTGTGAATGGCATTTTAATTTTAGAAGTTAAAATGTAAATTTTTGTATTGCATCATAACATGTTCAGTCATCAATTTGTGATCTTTTACTTCCCAATTTTAATAGTACACAACTACTATTAAAAGTGAAATTATACAAACTTACAATTAAGTGAATCATATTTAGTTAATAAGTTATCAAGTCTTATCATTTCCTGAGTATTTTCTTATTATCTATTTTATTATTATCTGTCTTACATTTTACTATGATCTATTCTCATTAATTACATTTATTGGTGTGATGATAATAATATATAATGATATGCTACTGGGAATTACTTCCCAATTCTGCAACAGAAATTTTTATTTATTATTTCATGGATGGTGCTGTGTACTTTCTGTTACATTGCTTTGGAGATGACATAAGTCTGGTTGCTCTACTTTTTGTCATTTGGAGATTAATCAGGGATTCAAACCATGTCAGTCCAATCCATTTATCATATTTACCCCACCATATTTGTATGTTGATAGTATTGTCAACATACAAATATAATAAATGTAATTAATTTGAAGGGCATATATAATAGTAAAATATAAAGTAGATAATATTAAAATAGATAAAAGGAAAATTGAGAAATGATGAGGCTTGATTGTCTAGTACCTATGTAACATGATTTACTTAACTGTAAGTTTATATAATTTAATTTCTGTTGGAATAAGAAGAAAAATCAAAAAATTCTTCACATTTGAATATGAAGTTTTATGAGTTGATCAGCAGATGTTTCCATTACAGATTATGTTTTTTAAAATTGTAGAAAAATATTTTAGGATGAAAATTGATCAGAAGTGCTGTATATATTTTGTGTCATCAATCAGCAATGGATTTCTAGGAGAGTCAGATGATCTTTAAAATTTACAAAAAAAGAATAATGGAAGCTCTGGAATTTTATTCTCATGGCAGAATCCAACAAGAAATCCCTGCAGTGGTCGCTTTATCCCTGTCAAGCAAAGAGAATGTATCCAGCTTTGTCATGTAATTGGAATAATACATCACTTGTGTAGAGGGACTAGTTGCGTCGTTCTGTACTGTAAGCATTTTTCTATCATCTTGCCTGGGAAGAAAGCTCAGGAGAGTCTCTAGTCTTCATAATAATTTTGAAAAAGAATCCTTCATATTTTATAAAATCCATTTTTCAACAAATTAGCCAGAGTTATGAGAGTTTGGAAAAATAGTTCTTTTGAACTTCCTGAGGTTAGTGAGAGTTTAACTTGCTTTCAGAAAGAATATTTCTGTTTCCAGAAAGAATCTCTCTGTTATGCTGGCTCTCTCAGGACAGCCTGAAAGCCTGCTTCTGCACTCCAATTTATTCCAACGTCCCATTTCAGAAGGGGAGACTAAGCTAGCTACTCATATTTGGTTAAAAACAAAGAAACAACAACAACAAAACTGCTTGACCTGACCTGAGAACAGTGGCCAGAAGTGAAGATGAAGAGAGAATTAGGACACCAAGAGAGCAACTGTTTGGGAGACTCCTTCAAGAGAAAAATCTGAACAGGAGTTGTGACTTTGGTAATATATTGGTTAATTTGGGGTTTATCTACCCAGAGTCCCTGTTCTGGAAATTTCCTTCTATCTTAGTCCATTACTGCAGTTAGCACAGAAGCCATCTTGATAGTTGAGTCTTTGAATACCTTGGTTAATTTGTGAATCTTAAAACCTCAGTCTGTGTTTCTTGCCAGATATAGCGGGCCGGGCGGATAGGAGGAATAATGAGGCAGACATAAAAGGACAGGAAAATAGATCCTCCTTTTAGGTAATAGTAATAGTCCTGAACTGTGGAATGCTGGAAAGTATTTAGCAAGTAGTTCTCTTTTTGTTTGTTTGTTTTAAAAAAAAAAAAAACAGGAAAAGTCCTGATTGTAGCATTTGCCAGTTTCTGTAGTGTAAATGCTCCTAACCATGGCTATTTTCAAGCTACTACTAATACTACTAATATGATGTAATTGAACATGAGTTGGGAAGAAACTCCCAATTGCACGTCATTATATATTATTGCCGACATACAAATATAACAAATGTAATTCATTTAAAGAGTATAAATAATAGAAAAATATAAAATAGTTAATAGGAAAATGATTAAGAAATGCTGAGACGTGATTATTGAGTACCTAAATAATATGATTTACTTAATTGTAAGTTTGTATAATTTAATTTTTAATAATAGCTATGTTTTACAACCAGCTCACAAAATTCCTGAATTTAATCATTGACACTGGTGAACTGGTCCTGGTGAAACCGCCTGTGATGAAAATTAATCAGGGCCAAGTTATACTACAGAAACTGGCAAATGCTACAATCAGGACTTTTCCTGTTTTTTTTTTTTTTAAAACAAACAAACAAACAGAGAACTACTTGCTAAATACTTTCCAGCATTCCACAGTTCAGGACTAGAACTGAAGATTGAACCAGTTCTGAAGATTGAACACCCAAGAAATGCCAAGGCAAGTGTAGAAAGCAAGTTTTATTTAAAGCATAGAACATAGATAGACTTCTCTGCAAAGAAGGGGCCCAAGAGCTGGATATCCAAAAAAATGGGGTTGTCTTACCCCTTTTATACTTTTTAGATTTCCTTGTTTTCATGTTCTCCTTCTCCCCTTATCTTGCCTCTCTCCTCTCCCCATCCTGTGCACATGACCGGTTCCAAGAGATGAGCCAAAAGGTGAGAAGGAAGCCCTCCAGGGGTGCCCCTCCAAGTCTGTGCAAACTGGCAGGGGAAGGGCAACCGGAGGTATTTCATTAACAACCTTTTCGGAGAAACAGTTCTTTATAGGTAGGTAACCTTGGTAATGGGTGGAGGAGGAGGGAGAAGGGCTCTGGAGGTATCAGCATTTCAATCCCCCAGAAGCAGCCTCCATCTTCCCACACCCAAATCAGCTTACATCTCCCTGAATGGAACGATCATCAATCTATACTAACTGCCTGTCCTTTGTTCTTGCTTCACTGGCCTATCAGTGTCCTGATGGCACACACCTGCTAGTCTTAGTTGCCTCTGAAGTCCAGCAACTCCATCCTTGTCCTTGGATTACCCGAGATAGCTCAGTGCCTTTATAATAAGTCCCCCTCCCTTTTTCCTGCTCCTCCTTCTCTTCCTCCTCTTCCTCCTCCTCCTTCTCCTCCTCCTCCTCCTCCTCCTCCTCCTCCTTCTTCTTCTTCTTCTTCTTCTTCTCTCTCCCTCCTCCCTCCCTCCCTCTCCCTCCCTCCCTCCCTCCCTCCCTCCCTCTCCCTCCCTTACATAAATAAGCTAATTCATGTTGGATTTCAGTCATTTGTAGTACTTTTTTTAAAAAAAAAAATTAGGGCTTGACTCTTATAACAAATGTAGACATATGAAGAGTATATAAAAGAAGCCATTGATAGAGCTTGCTTTTTACTGATTCCTCTTATAAAATATTGTGGTTAATATATGACATAAACTAACTTTAGTTTATTTTCCTCATGATTGCCTGTACTGATGACCTCTTTCTACCATCCAGGCAGCCAAAATAGCTTTGCATATGAATGTCCTCAGGGATAGAGAAAATATAACAGAGAAGAATGCATGGCTTATCTTCTAGATTCAAATTAAACTTTTTCTTAAGTTCATGGTATAATATATATATATATATATATATATATATATATATATATATATAATCTACATTCATATTAACCAGAGATTGTTGCAGCACTGTCAGTCTGGTTGTGAATTCAGTAAAGACCCAGTGCCCATTTCCAGACTCATATATACATTATGCTATGGTATAATATTATGTATTCAAAAATAGTCATAGAAACAAGCCTCCCTATTATAGAATCCAGGTTTTTTTGAATGGTAAAATAGTTTTGTTATTATTGTTTATTTGTTTTTATTGTTGTTATTAAAGTACTAGGGAATGAACTCAATCTCACTTATGCTAAGCAAGCTGTTTACCACTGAGTTACATCCCCAATTCTTGAATGATAAAATGCTCCCATGATCTCCAAACCTTGAGTCCTCAGAGCACAATGTTTATTCATAAATCAGAGAGTGGGAAAGAATATAAGATGATGTAAGAGCAATTTCTATCTCAAGAAGATAAGAAAGTTCAACAGTGTTAATAAGGGAGAATTATTACAGACATGACTAGACCTTAGATTGTAGAATGCTGAGAGATGCCGAAGGGTTCTACATTTCAGGAATGAGGGTAAGTGGGTAGCAGCATAATAAAAACTGATAGAAACGCAACACGTATTTGGCAGTCTCCCAGAATATAAAAGACCATAAAGTTCTGCAGGATATTACTGCAAGCTTCCAATGCAATCCTAAGTCATAAAGCAGAATGACCAAGGAGAGTACACCAGTGGCCAGTTCTGAGAGCAGTCGCATAGATTTCTAAGCTCCAAGGAGAAGAGAGGAAATGCCAATGCTAACAGACTAGAAGAAGCCTAGTAACAGGGAAAATACACATGATCTATAGTTATATTAACCAGAGAGACTGTTGCAGCACTAGCAGTCTGGCGGTAATTCAGTAAAGACCCACTGCCCATTTCCAGACTCATTGACTTAACAACCAGCACAGCTCAGAAAGAAAAGAAGATGGACATGGATCAGAGACACCAAATTGGAGTATGGGCGTTACTCTTATAAATATGCTTCCAGAAATTCAGCTGTCTCCTCCATCCAGATCAAAAGAAACAGAATGTGGGTGAGAAACAAAGTCTGAATTGACTAATACAGAGGTAGCTCCATTTCATTGGAAGTGATTAAGTTCACCTAAATTGACTTTATTTTCTACCTTTAGCAGGCACAGGAACTGAAGTATTGTGGTTAACATTTTGATATAAACTAGCTTCAGTTCATTTTCCTCATGATTACCTATATTGATTCTGAGCAAAGATGCATTGTGGTATATGTATATGCAGAAATTTTAAAAGTTTATCCCACCTGAATCTTTTTCCAAAATAATTTTATACGTATTTAGCAGTGGAAGTTTTTGGTTCAGTTTAGCATAAGAAACAGAAAATTATAGAGTTTCAGATTTACGGCCAAAGTATTCCTTATCCTCATTTTCTAAACTGAAGTCTACTTAAAAATAAAGGTGGACTCCCAGGACCACCATAGTGCCTATGGAATTTGTCAATTGCTACGAGGCTATATTCTTTTCATAATAAATATGAACACTCATCCTGATGATAGTTTTCCCCCTCCAGTTTTGACATTTCCATCAGCATTTGAGGATTAGAGTAAGTCCAAAGTGAATATTAGGCTTTTTCCATTTTAAGCATTTTAGTCTGAATTCATAGTAAATGTTGTTTGATAATAAATACAGAAATTATCAGTTATTTTCAAAAGAAATAAAGGAAAAGAGAATCACCAATGGAGTTTATAAAGATGCAGGTTTCTGGGACTCATCTTCAAAGATTCTGATTAGATGAGTCTAGGATGACCGTCGGGAATGCTCATATAAAATGTAGCAGTCTCAGGAAGTAATTTTGCAAAGAATCAACTCTACCCATCTAAGCACAAAAATAGTCTCAGATGGTTTTGAAATAGTTCTTGGATTTTTTTTTTTTTTTAACTGAAACACCAACTGGATGTGATGGCACATGTCTGTAATTGCAGCAACTCGGGAGGCTGAGGCAGGAGGACCACAAGTTTCAAGCCAACCTCAGCAAGTTAGTGAGGCCCTAAGTAATTTAGCAAGACCACATCTCAAAATAAAGAAAGAGTTGGGGATGTGACTGAGTGGTTAAGTGCCCCTGAGTTCAATCCCTGTACCAAAACAAACAAAAAGCCTGAAAAACCAGGCTGTGCAAATGATAGGCACTAAGAATCTCAGGTGATCAAAGTAACAGAAATTGGTACAAAAAGTTCTTTACTATATTCTTCTCCAAAACAATGAATTATATACTCTTATTCATTCTCGTCTTTAGTTTACGAAGAGTCAAGCTTCAGAAAAAGAGCATATGATAAGCTAAATTATGTTCTTCCCTTGACCAGGGGAAGCCAACACAAGATCACTAGCAGTCCAATCAAAGGGGAAGGTAGGTCCCCAAACTCTAAGTAAGGGATATTACTAGGAAACTAAATGCTTGGTGATGGGACAACAAAACTACTGTTATCCATCATCATATCCAGGTAACTCAGAGGCAGTAATGCAAAACTACACATATGAGGATTTCCACTGAAAATTTAATAACCATGTCTGTATTGGTTTCCAAGGGCTGCACTAACAAATAATCACAAAGTGGCTGGCTGGAATTCTGGAGGCCAAAAATCCAAAATCAAAATGTTGATAGGGCTGAGCTTCCTCCAAAAGCTCTGGGAAAGAATCTTTCTTTGCCTCTTGCAACTCCTAGTGGCTACAGGTATTCTTTCACTTAGGACTGTATAATGTGAATCTTTGGCTCTGCCTTCCAATAACCACCTCTTCTGTTTCTCTGTCTCTATCCCAAGTCTCCCTCTGTTTTTCCTTTACAAGAACCCTTTCTATTGGACTTGAGTGAAACACAAATCCAAGTAAACCTCATTTCAAAATCCTTAATTACATCAGAAAAGCCCTTTTCTTCCGAATGTCGCATTGGCAATTTCTAGGGACTAAGACATTGATTTATCTTTTGGGGTCCATCATTCAGTATACTACAATGTCCTGAAAACTTTTGAAATTATATAATAGATTGTTAGGGTGATATAATACATAACATATAACTATAAATGAAGTTAATTGTGGGAAGTACCAAGCAATATTAAAAGATAAAAGAAAACAGAGCTGAGACCATGATTACAAAGGGAAAGTTCACTTGTTGAGAAAAATGAGAGAAGATGTTATGGAGAATGGCATTTATAAGAGGTAGATTTGATAAAGAGTACAGTCCAGGCAAGGAAGGGAGGGAAGGAAAGAGGAAACAAAAGAAAAAAGGAGCTTTGTAACCTGGAAAGTGAAAAACTATTCCATCAATTAGGTTAGTATAGGCTTTTTTAATTGAAAAGCAACACAAACACTGTACATTTTAATCCAACATCTATTAAAGGTTTTGAATAATTCATATAAAGTCACCAAGAAAACTAAAGAACTGTCTTTGAAAGACAGGACCAATGATATACCACTGATCTTGTGAGAAAACCATGCTTCCCACCTCCATCCTGAAATTGGGCTACATCTTTTCTTTTTACTTTCCAGTGACACCGCAGATGCTAGACCTGGTGCTGTTGCTGGAAATTCTGGTACTGCTGTCTCTGAAAGCGAGATAGAGTTTATACATTTTTCCCACCAAGACAGAATCAATTCTATGCAATCCCTGTTTCTTTATATCCCAGAGATTTAAAAACATGTGAAGTATTGGTACATCTGATTAGTAGTTCTAAAAATCATGCCTAGGTATTACCCACAAGGAAAGCTGAGAAGGTAAGTTATCTGTCAATTCCAGTACTAAGGATGGTAGAGGGTTTTTGTCTTCCATCAAAACTCGAAAGCTGGGAGTTCCCCAGATATAGGCAGGGCAATAGAAAGAACAGCCACTATCTGTTTCAACTACAGTGTGTGTGTACATATGGGTACAACTAGAAAAAGTGGTTGGAAAGATAAGCTAGCTTCAGATTATTAAGTAACATGTGTTCTTTTTTTTTTTTTTTTTTTTTCCCTTTCCATTCTCTTCTTGAACTATTGTCAAGGCCCATTCAGTAGACAGAATTCCATGATGGTATCCATCACTGTGAACTATTATGAGATATCATGACCATTATTCTGTTAAGTAATCTGGCAAAAAAGGAATATATAGATGTATTTAAGGCTACTGATCAGTTGATGCTAGGCAGATGATCTGACTGGGCCTAATCTAATCAAGCTATTTTTAAACATGTTTTTCTAAATTAATGACAGAAGGGAAAATCAGAGAAGTATAGCATAGGAAGGACTTGATATGCTATTGAGGCCATGTATGAAGTCTGTATGTATAGAGTGGTCTCTAGGAGCTAAGGGTCACCTCTACCTAGCAGCTAGCAAGAAACTGAATTCTGCCAACAGTCTAAATTAGGGAAGCATAGTCTTCTCCAGAGCCTCCAGATAAGAGCTCAGCTAGGCTCACACCTTGGTTTTGACCTTGAGATACCCTGAGCAAATAACCAGATAATCCCACCTTGACTTCTGTCCTATAGAACTGTGAGTTAATATGTGGGCATCATCTTAAGCCTATTGCTACTATAATTTGTTATAGCAGCAATCAGAAACATAGCCAGCTTTAAGAACACTTTATCAGATCACAGAGCCAAGATCAGACTCTTGTAATACTCCATTTTGTTGGAGTCTTATAGATAGATTGTGCAGCGAGGTTCCACCTACTACAGGTCTTTTTTCTGCTCCACTTTGGATTTCTAGTTTCAGCTCTCTCTGATGTCTCTCCTATGTGCCTGACCAAATTTGAATAGGAAGATAGCACACTCCATCCTAAGAGATCCTGGAATGACCTGCACACACCTTGGTGGTGCTAGGCATTGGGGTATACTAGCTTGCCCTTCTCTTCCAGATGGCTAGAAGGTATAAACAAGTGTGCTCACTTTTTCAGCTCAGGTTTTAAACCTCTTAAGAAATGTGATAAAGAATTGACAGAGAATATAAATGTCCACATTATTCAGCCTGGGCAACATAGTGAAACCCTGTCTCCAAAAAACAAAAAACACAATTTTTTCCCTAAAACAACAGCAATAAAACTGAAGTGTTTTTAAGTTGTTGTTACTTCTAAATTTTATGAGTTCAACAAAAGCCTTAAACTATCTTTTAAATCATAACTTCAGATTTTATGTAAATTATTTAAAATGTTGTATGTGAAATTGTTGAAGCTTCATTGATAATTTCAAAATTTTGAAATTTTGTTGCCCTAACATGTAAAGTTTTTGAAAAGTATAGAAGAATGTTTTGCACCTAGAGGGACCATAAATCCAGATTCCAATCTTATGGTCATTTTGAAATTATCCTTTTCTTGAAATTATCCTAGTAGAAAATGTTTACTTTTATTTTAACTATAGTAAATGATGGTAAAAATTCTTATAACACTTTCTAAGGTTTTTCATTGGCTTTTTTCACATTCTTTGATACAGAAGCTTGGTTTTCAGTTTGTAAATGTTTTATTGTGTGAAACTGATGTGCTTTTCATTATTGGTAATTTTCATTACTTGAATCATGAACTTTAACCAAACATGAGAATGATTCTGGAGGAATGTAGTATGGAATGCTTTTAGCTGGAATGCTGGAATAATGCAACCTTGGGCACCATTTCCATCAAAATTTATTTCTCTAACAGTAAAAGAAAAAATTTTTATTTTCATTCACACTATTTAATTTTTTACTACTTTTTACTTATTATCAAAGACAGTCGCAGGTGTTCTGATTTTTTTAAATTTCAGGTTGTGGTTTGATATTAATATCATTTCTTTTAAATTATCCTAAATATTTAGAGGAATTATGTTTATATAATATGAAATGTGCACTAAGAAATTTAAACATTAGCTGGGCATGGTGTTGCACATCTGTAATCCCAGCTACTTGGAAGGCCAAGGCATATAGTGTCACAGGTTTGAGGATAGCCTTGGCAACTTAAAGAGACCCTGTTTCTACCCTCCCTTCAAAAAAAAAAAAATAGTATAGAAGTTTAAAGGAGAGAGTCTCTTAAATTTAGATGTTCACTTAAAGTATTTTATGGGAAACTCTTAAATTTCAATACAGATGCTCCTCAACTTACGGTGGGATTATGTCCCAATAAATTGAAAATATCATATTTTGAAAATTCATTTAATACATCTAACCTAACAATCATAATAGCTCAACCACACACTTCAGAGTGCTAATTGTTTATCTCCCAGACCGTGTGGCTATCTGAGAGCTGCCACTGCTGAACACTGAGAGAGAATTATACAGCATGTCACTAACTCAGGAAATTATTAAAATTCAAAACATAGTTCCTATGGAATGTATATCACTTTCCCACCTTCTTAAAATTGAAAAATTATAAGTCTAAAATTTTAAGTCAGAGACATCTGTATAACAAATTGCAACCCACTAACAATAAAAAACAGTCAAAATTAGACTATTTTGAGGCAGTATCAACTAATGTGAAAAGAGTGAAAACTGACATGGTAAAGATTTTGCAACATACCTGTAATACCTATCCTGACTTTGGCTGAACAGGCTGCAATGGATTTTCAGATATCCCTATGAAAGCAGCATGACTTAACAACTTTAATTACTTAGTTTGTAATTATACTGTTAACATCCCAACTTATTTTAGTTACCATCATGCTACTTATAAAACACACAGAGAAGGATTTTGTTATTTTAACAACTCTGACAGTCATACCAGTGTGTTCCTGCTGATTATCTACCCATATTTTCTGATAATGGTGACATTGGAAAATATGGTCTAGGTGTGTTACAACAATGGTCTTTTGTTTTGTTTGCAGTTAGAAGGATTGAACACAGGGTCTCACGCAGGGCTGGCAAGCACTCTCCCTTTGAGCTACAACTTCAGTCCTTTTTGAAATTTTTATTTTGAGACAGAGTTTTGCTAAATTGCAGAGGCTGACCTTGAACTTTGAATCCTACTTCCTCAGCCTCCTAAGTAGCTGGGATTACAGGCACGTACCACTATATCCAGTCAATGATGGTGTTTTTTCCCTCCATTTTTTAAATTGGTGCATTATAGTTGTATATATTGGTGGGATGTAGTCATACATGCACACAATATGACAACTTAATTTGGCCAATATCATTCCCAATATTTCCCCTTTCCCTCCTCACATTCCTTTTCCTGATTCCTTTCCTCTATTCTACTGATCTTATGCTCCCTGAAACTTTCTTTTCCTTTTTCCTCCCTAACTTTCACATGAGAGGAAATATAATGCCCTTGACTTTCAAAGTTTGGCTTACTTTGCTTAATTTAATATTTTCAATGTATGTTCATTTTCCTGAAAATGGCATCATTTCATTCTTCCTAATAGCTAAATAAAATTTCATTGTGCGTGCGTGTGTGTGTGTGTGTGTAATGTTTTTTTTTTTTTTTTATTCATTCATCCATTGAAGGATACCTAGACTGGTTCCATAGTTTAGCTACTGTGAATTGTGTTGCTGTAGACATGGGTGTGTGCATGTGTCTCTGAAGTATGATGACTTTAATTCTTCAGGATAAATGTTGATGAGTGGTATACCTGGGTCATATGATGGTTCCATGCCCAACCTTTTAAGGAGGCTCCATACTGATTTCCCTAATAAGTGTACTAATTTACAGTCCCACCAACAGTTTAAAAGTGTGCCTTTCCTCCACATCTTCTCCAAAATTTATCATTATTTGAAGTCTTGATGACTGTCATTTTAGCTAGTGTGAGATGAAATCTTCAGTATAGTTTTGATTTGTATTTCTCTAATTGCTAGTGACATTGGACATTTTTTCATATATTTGTTGGCCATTTGTATTTCTTCTTTTTAGTCTGTTTATTTCATTTGCCTATTATTAATTAAAAATTTTTGGTCTTAAATTTTTTGAGTTATTAAAATATATTCTGGATATTAATCCTTCATCAGAAGAGTAGCTAGCAAAGATTTTCTCCCATTCTGTAGATTCTATTTTCACATTCTTATTTGTTTCTTTTGTTGTGCAGAAGCTTTTTTTCATTTGATGCCATTTTATTCATTAACTCTTGGCATCATTTCTGAGTTTTAACAATGCTCTTAAGAAAGTCATTGCCTTTGCCTATTTGTTGGAGTGTTGACCCTACATTTTCTTCTAGGAGTTTCATAGTTTGTGGTCTAATTCTCAGATCTTTGGTCCATTTTGAGTTGATTTTTGTACACTGTGAAAGATAAGGGTTTAGTCTCATTCTTGTATATATGGATAACCAGTTTTCCCACCGCCATCAGTTAAAAAGGCTGTCTTTTCTTCAATGTATGTTTTTGGCACTTTTGTCAAGGATCAGAGGACTGTATCTATGTAGGTTTGTCTCTGTGTCTTCTATTATCTACCATCCAACAATGGTCTTTCTTATATCAAATAACATACTTAGACAAATTTTGACACCCACTCACTGGCAGTATTGGAACACTACAAGCCACCTATGAGAACACTGTGGAAATTGCAGTGGTTTGAGATACCTAGCATGTTTTGAAACAAGCCTAAGAGCATTTCGATCTTGTGAGGAAGAGACACAGGAAGAGGGTGAGCTATAAAAATGATCCAACTTACTGGGTCACTCCAATTTCACTGTGGAAGAGTCAGCAATAGAGTGGAGAGTGACTGCATATGTTACATTAATGGATGTCCCTCCTCATAAATAGATTCATGGGAAAGGATCACAAGTGTGCCCCTTGGAATATTGCTCAAATTCTGTTCTTGTAACCTATTTAGTTTGAGCAAAATTGTGGCTATTTCTGTCAGAGGAGGAATTTGTCCAGAAACTCCTGTTATCAACCTCAAAAGACCGTTTTCTCAAGAGCACTTCTGCCCCATTGAGTAACCACCAGGAATGCTGGTATCCAGTGTATATTTGGTCCTTCAATGTTCCAATATTTTTCAGAATAAATTAATTCAATAACTCAAGGACATTCTCACTTCAGGGAAGAAAATTCTGTCTCAAATTATGTTAAACTATGCTTTACAATAAACTAATCAAAGATTCAACAATAAGATAAGAAGACAGAATAAAATAAAATTGTTAACAACATAAATATAATCTGAATTTCAATATAAGTCTCTCCTACTATGAATTTCCTGGGTAAAAATTAAATTTCAAAGATTAAATCTTGCTAAAATATTTAAACATAAATTTAGAAATAAAATTGTCTATTCCTATTAGCTAAATTTCCAAATAATTGAAGTTACAAGTTCTATAAGTCCAAATAAACTAAAATTTAAAATCAAAGAGTCTATCCCTATGAATTAAAATTCAAATAAAATTCCAGAATTCATTACACACACACACACACACACACACACACATACACACACACATTCCAGCTTCTTTCTATGCTTAGTTTTAGTTAGAAGGTTTGTAAAGTGACTGTTGCCAATACTAATACATTTTCTCACTGTAGCTGATAAAATTACTTAGGGCCTCAAAAGGAAGAATTCAAACAGCTAATGTGACAAAGAAGATTTCAACAACAGCACTGGACTCACAAAATTTAGAAAATGAGCCCATTATTCTAGGTTTCACGTAGTTCCCCCAAATTTCAGTCTTCAGTATTATCAAAAACATAGCACAAGAGCCCCGCCCATTGACTGGGGGACTGCTACCTGCCCAGCTGCAACCTGAACAAGCAGTAGACACTCACCAGGAGGAGTGACCCAGCCACCAGCCTGCCCAGCTGCCGGCTCACACCACCACCAGGACTAGGAGCAGCAGGCTCTGCACTGTGGAAGGGCCCTGCTGCCCACCTGCCCAACCCCCACCAAAACAACTAGACTGGGAGGAGAACCAGGAGGAGGAGAGTGGGGAGAGGAAAGCCAGACCACCTGCTCCACCACACTGTGGTCAGGAGGAGATCTGGAGAGAGGCCCTCTCCAAGCCTGCAAATCCAAGAGGCAACCCGCATCTGCCCAGAGAGACTCACCACACTGGGATTCCCTAGCTACAGAACCCAACACCAACACAATTATAGGCCTGAGGCTGCCACTGCCACAAAACTGAGTTAGCGAGGCTACTACCAAGGAACAACAAAACGTCCGGGTAAGACATCAATAAGGTCCCCTGGGGAACTGGATGCACCAGAAGGTGAAACCAGTTATGATGTTGTGAACTAACAGGGAATCTTACATGGTGATGCCTGTCTCTTGCTTCTCCTACTAAGAGCCAAATTCTAATGTTTACACTCTCAATATTCAAATAATCTAATATCTGTATTTTCTCACATCCTACCTCATAAACATCTAAGCAAACCTCTCAGTCCCCCCTTCTACAATTAGATACTGTAAACCACCTTGCAAACACAGAGACTATATGGTATAAGATAACTGATAGCATCATTTCTGCTTATAGTGACAAAACTGTAAATATAAAATAGAAACTAGCTGATATATGGATAAACATTGGATACATTGAAAGCTCTACTATTGATCTTTCCCTAAAAAGTGAGGTTTTGGGTAAACTATAGGGATCTTATAAGACAAAAGGGCAGAAGCTGTAATACCTCAGGCTTACCTTCTAAGAGAGGAAAACACATAGACAGCATGAAAAAACAAGGGAAGAAAATGCCCAAAACAAACCAAGATACTACAACAATAGAAGCCATAGAAAGCACAGTAGGTGAAATGTCAGAAAAGGAGTTCCGGATATACATAATTAAAATGATAAGGGACTTAAAAAATGACCAAAGTGAGTAGATACAGGCAAAAATTGATCTCTCCAACAAAAAGATAAAAGATCAAATGCAGGCAAGCATCGATCACACCAACAGAGATAAGAAACAAATCCAGGTAGCAAAAGATTACTTCAAGAAAGAGATAGAGAGTTTGAGAAAAAAAAACAAACAGAAATCCTTGAAATGAAAGAAACAGTAAGCCACTTAAAATATTCAATAGAAAGCACCACCAACAGATTTAACCACTTGGAAGATAGAACCTCAGACAATGAGGACAAAATATATAATCTTGAAAATAAAGTTCAACTCACAGTGAAGATGGTAAAAAAAAACATGAACAGAATATCCAAGAATTATGGGATATCATCAAAAGACCAAATATAAGATTTATTGGAATAGAGGAAGGTAAAGAGATTCAAACCAAAGGAATGCACAATCTCTTCAATAAAATGATATCAGAAAATTTCCCAAGCAGGAAGAATGAATTTGAAAATCAAACACAAGAGGGCTATAGGATGCCAAATGTACAAAATTACAACAGATCCACACCAAGGCACATTGTAATGAAAATGCCTAGCATACAAAATAAAGATAAAATTTTAAAGGCTGCAAGAGAGAAAAGTCAGATTACGTATAAGGGAAAACCAATTTGCATCTTGGCAGATTTTTCAACCCAGACCCTCAAAGCCAGGAGAGCCTGGAACAACATATACCAGGCTTTAAAAGATAAGGGATACCAACCAAGAAATTAAGCTTTAGATTTGAGGATGAAATAAAAACCTACCATGATAAACAAAAGCTAAAGAAATTATAACAAGAAAGCCTGTTCTACAGAACATTCTTTGTAAAATATTCCACAAGGAGGAAATAAAAAAAAAAATAATAAAAATCTGAAAAGGGAAGAACCACAGTAAAGGAAAAAACCAACCAAAGGATAAACCAAGTCAAACTAAATACCAAAAATAATAAAAAAATAAATAAAAATGACTGGTAATACAAATTATGTCTCAATAATAACCCTGAATGTTAATGGCCTAAACTCACCAATTAAAACACATAAGCTAATAGATTGGATTAAAAAAACATACCCAACAATGTGTTGCCTTCAAGAGACACATCTCATAGGAAGAGACTCCCTTAGATTGAAGGTGAAAGGATGGGATGAAATATTTCACTCACATGGTCTGCATAAGCAAGCAGGGGTCTCCATCCTCATATCAAATAATGTAGATTTCAAGCCAAAGTTAATCAGAAGAGATAAAGATGGACATTTCATACTGCTTAAGGGAATCATAGATCAACAAGATATAACTGTTATAAATATATGTGCCCCAAATAATGGAGCATCTACATTCATCAATCAAACTCTTCTTAAGTTCAAGAATCAAATAGACCACAACACAATAATTCTAGGTGACTTTAACACACCTCTTTCACCACTGGATAGATCTTCCAAACAAAAGTTAAACAAAGAAACTATAGAATTTAATAATACAATTAATAATTTAGACTTAACTGATATATATATAGTATATCATCCATAAATGAGCCAATACACTTTATTCTCAGCAGCACATGGATCCTTCTCTAAAATAGACCATATATTATGCCATAAAACAAATCTAAGCAAATATAAAAAAGTAGAGATAGTACCCTGCATTCTATCAGATAATAATGAAATGAAATTAGAAATCAATGATAAAAAAAGAAAGAAAAGCTACTCCAACACCTGGAGACTAAATAATATGCTATTGAACTATCAATGGGTTGCAGAAGACATCAAGAAGGAGATTAAGAAATTCTTAGAGGCAAATGAGAACAATGATACAACATATCGAAATCTCTAGTACATGATGAAGGCAGCACTAAGAGGAAAGTTCATTGCATGGAGTTCATTCCTTCAAAAAAGAAGAAGTCAACAAATAAATGAACTAGCATTATATCTCAAAGCCCTAGAAAAAGAAGAACAAATCAACCCCAAAAGAAGTAGAAGACAGGAAATAATTAAAATCAGAGATGAAACTAATGAAATTGAAACAAACAAAAAAAAACAATTGAAAAAATTGACAGAATGAAAAGTTGGTTTTTGAAAAAATGAGTAAAATTGATAAACCATTAGCTATGCTAACAAAGAAGAGAGAAAACACAAATTACCAATATCTACAATGAAAAAGGAAATATCACGACAAACACTACAAAAAATACAGAAGATAATTAAAAATTATTTTGAAAATTTATACTCCAATAAAATAGAAAATAACGAAGGCATCGACAAATTTATAGAGACAAATGATATGCCCAAACTAAATCAGGATGATATACACAATTTAAATAGGTCAATATCAAGCAAAGAAATAGAGGATGCCATAAAAAACTTACCAACCAAGAAAAGAACTGGTCCGGGATACACAGCCGAGTTCTACAAGACCTTTAAAGAAGAACTAACACCAACACTTCTCAAACTATTTCATGAAATACAAAAAGAGGAAACACTCCCAGACTCATTCTATGAGGCCAATATCACCCTGATCCAAAACCAGACAGAGAAAAATCAAAGAAAGAAAACTTCAGACCAATATCTCTAATGAATATAGATGCAAAAATTCTCAATAAAATTCTGGCAAATCAAATACAAAAACACATAAAAAAGATAGTGCACCACGATCAAGTGGGCTTCATTCCAGGGATGCAAGTTTGGTTCAATATAAGGAAATCAATAAATGTAATTCATCACATCAACAGGCTCAAAGATAAAAATCATATGATCATCTCAATAGATGCAGAGAAAGAATTTGACAAAATACAATATCCCTTCATGTTCAAAATGCTAGAAAAATATAGGGATAACAGGAATATACCTCAACATTTTAAAGGCCATCTATGATAAGTCCCAAGCCAACATCATCCTAAATGGAGAAAACTTGAAAGCATTCCCTCTAAAAACTGGAACAAGACAGGGATGCCATCTTTCACCACTCTTATTTAGCATAGTTCTTGAAACCCTAGCCAGAGCAATTAGACAGATGAAAGAAATTAAAGGGATACAGATAATAAAAGAAGACCTCAAATTATCACTATTTGTAGATGATATGATTCTATACATAGAAGATCCAAAATATTCCACCAGAAATCTTCTAGATCTAATAAATGAATTCAGCAAAGTAGCTGGATCTAAAATCAATACCCATAAATCAAAGGCATTTCTGTACATCAGCAACAAATCCTCAGAAAGAGAAACTAGGAAATCCACCCCATTTACTATAGCCTCAAAAAAAAAATATTTGGGAATCAACAAAAGAAGTGAAAGTCCTCTACAATGAAAATTACAGCACACTAAAGAAAGAAATTAATGAAGATCTTAGAAGATGGAAAGATCTACCTTGTTCATGGATAGGTAGAATTAATATTGTCAAAATGACCATTCTCACAAAAGCACTATACAGATTCAATACAATATCAATCAAAATCCCAATATCATTCCTCATAGAAATAGAAAAGGCAATCATGAAATTTATCTGGAAAAATAAGAGATCCAGAATGGCCAAAGCGATTCTTAGCAAGAAGAATGAAGCTGTTGGCATTACTTTTCCAGACCTTAAATTGTACTACAAAGCTAGAATAACAAAAACAGCATGGTATTGGCACCAAAATAGATCAGTTAACCAATGGTACAGAATAGAAAACACAGAGACAAACCCACACACCTACAGTTATCTTATATTAGACAAAGGTGCCAAAAACGTTCACTGGAAAAAAGACAGCCTCTTCAACAAATGGTGTTGGGAAAACTGGAAATCCTCATGTAATAAAATGAAATTAAATGTCTTTCTCTCATCATGCACAAAACTCAACTCAAAATGGATCAAGGACTTAGGAATTAAACCAGAGACCTTGGAGTTGGAAAAAATAATGCTAAGTGAAGTTAACCAATCCCCAGAAAACCAAAGGTCAAATGATCTCTTTGATAGGAAGATACTAACTTATAAATGCAAGGGAGTGGGGATGAGAGGAATGAAAGAACTTTAAATAGAACAAGAGGGGGGAGGGAGTGGAGAGGGCAAGGGGATAAGAATAATGGTAGAATGAGTTATCCAGCATTACCCTAAATACATGAATGAAGACACAATTATCGTAAAAATACTTCATATAAAACCAGCAACTTGAAAAATTGTGCTCTTTATATGTAATATGAAATGAAATGTACTCTGCAAACATGTATAACAAATTAGAACAATAAAGATTTTAAAAAAGAAGTGTAGTTTATTTTTTATCTCCAGTTATATTGTTCAAACTTTTATTAAATAGCACTGTGTATTTGTCCTTAGTGCTGGTCCTCTAAGAATGCAAAAGTGAATGGCATAATTCTTCTTCCTGAAGCTCATCGAAGACAGAAAGGCTAATTGTTCATTTGAGCATTATATGAATCTTGCATTAAGTACTAAGTACATGGAAGTACAAAGTGTTTGGGGAAGACTGAAGAAGGAGAAACTAACTTGGTAGGCAAAGAGAGGCACATGTAATGAAATATTTGAGCTGGGCCTTATAGGATAGGTAAGGATTGCTTTTCTGGTTTAAATGTAGACTTTTTTTTTTTTTTTTTTTTTTTTTTTTGTAGGTTGTAGATGGACACAATATCCCCACTTTATTTATTCAGTTTTTATGTGGTGCTGAGGATCGAACCCAGTGCCTTCACACAAGTAAGGCAAGTGCTCAACCACTGAGCTACAACCCCAGCCCTTAACTATAGGCTTTTAAGATAAAATTGTTTTATTAGAATAAAATGGCCAAGTTTCATTACTATAACAAATCTGAAAAAATGCTTCCCTCAGATTTCCAAATTCTTGTCAGTAATCTTTTAAAACTTAAAAACACTCTCTTAAACAAAAAGTTTGAATAATTTTCAGTGAGTTTCCCATAAAAAGGATTTGACCAGAATTGAAGTTTTAAAATAACAGTTATATTTGTGGGCCATACTTATGCTATAATTTTAAGGCATGTGCTTTTTATGAAAATAAATTTTAATTTTCAAACAAACAAACAAACGTAGCACAAACTCAGTCACATATGAGGTAAGGAGGCAAGACAAAGAACAGCTGGATTCCTGCCTCACTGGGGTACATAAGTCAGCTGTTCAAGATCTATGACCCAGCTTTTTTTTTTTTCAATAATCACTTGATCATTTTATTCATAAAATATAAGTAAGACTTAACATCCCTTTTCTGTTGAGACTTTTCTCTTCCAATAATTTTATGTGGAGGGCCTTGAGATATGTCAATTATAAAACATGTTGAAATGAAAATATTTTCAAAATTCACAAATATAAATAAGTACTTTACACAAGAGTTCTCTATAAAGTTTGTTAATCAATGTAAAAAATATTTCATTTACTCTGAATATAAAGCACATTCAGTTTATGTTACTCTGTAGCATCATTTTTTGTCTTGATGGAGATTTTTCTCTTCACCAGTCCTGATTTTTCTTTGATTCTCTGGAACATTCAGAGCATGTGCCAGATTTTTCCCATCATTTTCAGCACCATTTTGATACCTATCCTCATCACTTTTAGAATCTGAATGTTTTCTATTATTTTATGACCCAGCTTTTAAAATTCACTTGGAAAACAAATTCATGAAAAGGTTAATTCTGGCACTGATTGTAGTACAAGTGACAGGAAGGTTTATCTGTACATATGGTTTTCTCTTTCAGAGAGTAAGTTTTGAGATCACTGCCTTTTGTAAAGTTTTGAAATTTCCAGTGATGAAAACCCAGTTATCAGATCTTGAATTGGGATGTCATTTCTGTATATGAAATACATCATAATTTACATTTCCTCATTGATCCTATGTTTCTGGCCTATCAATGTTGAATTGAATGTAAGCTTTACCTAGTGACATAGTCTCATTTATGTTATGTCCCCATACTTTCTGTCTTGCTACAAAAGCCTTTGATGATCCCTTTTGCTGCAGAATTACTTCATTCAAAGAAACCTGCCTCTTAGGAAGATTACTCCTCCATTTCCACATTTATTTCAGCAAAGTTTCCCTCAACAGATTCAAAACCTGAAACTTCTCTTTAGCCTTCTGTATTTTGTGCCTGTGGAGGGGGCTAGTTTAAGGTAGACTCATAACTTTGTTATGTGTTCCAAAATCATGGCACTTTCTCACATTTTTAATGTCCTGCTACAAACACTCCTCTAATTCTGCCTCAACCATCATCTCTCAGTTCTTTCCAGGAAGCTGAGTTTGACTCTTAAATGGATACTTTCCCTCTGTAAGCAACAAAAAATTAGTGCCCCATTTATAATATCTCAAGATTTTGTTTTATTTTTACTTTGCTTTCTGGACAGTCATTTATTTTTCTAACAATTCTTCATACATTTGGTGCAGGTGGAATCTTTCATAATGAGAAATAGGAGAAGAATGATATCTGGGCCTGCTAACACAACTAGTTTTCTAATAAATCTTCTCTACCTCTATGAATTAGATATTTTCACCCAGAAAGAATTCTCCTATATGACCAACATCAGTCTAAGGCTAGGCAGTCATCTGTTATTTTCCTTCCCAACTTCCTTTTAGTTTATTTGTAGAAACTTCTCTTGGAATCTGAAATCCATAAATTTCTTAGTCAGTTTTCCCCAAGACAAAAGCAATAGTGGTTGCTTCCCCTACACAGTTAAGAGTTTTGTTTCATTTTGATCATAAGTAAGTCTTTGAATATTTTATGATGATCCTCTGGTTTTCCTCTTGAAGACCAGTCCAATTTGTTTTACCACTTAGAACAGTTGTCATAATCACTATAGAGTGATTTCCAGAAAAGTCTTTTATGCATACCATCTATTACTGTAACAAGGTTTCCTGCAATGCTGAATTTTCCTGGGATATATCTATTCCTTCCAAGGATGTTTATTTCAGGAAACTTTTTGAATCTACCACTTTTTATCTGCTAGTTTCCACTAGAAACCTGCACAGTTTTCATTCTGACAATAAGTAAAATATCGGCACCATCTCCAAAATACATTTTAATGTTTTTGTTAGTGCATTGTAGTTATACATAATAATGGAGTTTATTCTGACATATCATACCTGTATGGAATATAATCTGTTCCATTTCAGTCCTAGTGTTTTCTCTTTCTTTCCCTCTTGTCCTCCCTTTCCTTATTCCACTTCTTCTATTCTATTGGTCTTTCTTCTTTTTATTTTTTGTTTTTTAATGGGCAAAAGAACTGAACAGACATTTCTCAAAAGAAGAAATTGAATGTAAGCTGTTCTATAGTGGCACCCCCTTTCTTTACAGAAATTTTTAACTGGGCTTCTCCAGAAATCTTTACCATGGCTGGCTTTAGGACTGTCAGCAAAAGAGTCTCTACAGAAGATTTCAATGTAGATAAACTTCCTATTTTCCTATTTCTCTATTACTTGGCCACTGGCCTGGAAGAAATCAGCATTTCAGGTGCTGGACACCCCTTTACTTGTTTTTCACAGACATGTATCCAGTATAATAGTTTGTAGAAATGTGTTTGTAAATGCAAAATGTGTTAATAAAAAGACAAATTATTTAAACAAGTCCTCTGGCCTTGAGCTGGAGCATCACAGAGATGTTTACATTTCTAAGATAACAGAAGTTACCAACTGGACTCCATGGTAACAGCTGGCAGGGGGAGAAAATAAAGGGGAGAATAAGCTCTCCCCTTCTCAGGTATTGTCCTTGAAGGGTTAACTTGCCCAGAACAGTGAAAGAAAAAGCTGCTTTTATGTGAAGTTCTGTAAACTGTACTGCTATTTCCCTCCCCTTACATGCTGGGTATAAAGTTCTGAAACTACCTGAACTTGGGATTTAGGGGATTAATTAATTACAGCGAGAGCTGTACCCTCTGAACCTGGCTGCGGTCAAATAAAACTGTTTCCTGCTATCTTTGGTGCCTTTCCTCATCTGTCCCTACAACAGTCCAAATGGTAAATAAACACCCTTGGCAATCAGAAAAATGCAAATAAAAACTACATTGAGATTTCCTTTCATTTCAATTAGAATGGCAGTCATCAAGAATACAAATAAATGCTGGTGAGTATGTGGAGGGGAAAGGTACACTCACATCATTGGTGGGACTGTAAATTAGTACATCCACTTTGGAAAGCTGCATGTTGATTCCACAAAAGTCTTGAAATGAAACTATCATATGACACAGCTATCCCACTCTTTGGTATTTATCCAAAAGAACTAAAATCAGCATGCTACAGTGATACAGGCACATCAATGTTTATAACAGTGCAATCCAAAACATCCATGTTATGAAACAGCTCATGTGCCCATCAACAGATGACTGGATACAGAAAATGTGGTTTTTTATACATAATGGAGTATCACTCAGCCATATGGAAAAGTGAAATTATTGCATTTGCTGGTAAATGTCTACAACTGGAGAATATCTTGCTAAGTGAAGTAATCTAGACTTAGAAAGCCAAGGGTTGAATGTTTTCTTTCATATGTGGAAGCTAGAGCAAAATAAGGGAGAAAAGGGGGATAGAACATAAAAATAGAAGGGAGATCAGTGTAGTAGAGGAAGAGAATTGAGGGGGATAGAGGAAGGATGGAAAAAGAATTGCTGAATAAAATTCACAAATTATGCTATGCACATACATGAACACGCCACAGTGAATTCCAACTTTATGTATATCTATAAAGCATCAATTCAAAATTCAATGATGAGATTCATTGTGGTGTATTCATATTTGAACATAGGAAAATTATGTCAGATTTATTTCACTGTCTTTCCTTCTCCCATCTCCCCTCCCTTCCCTTCATTCCACTTTGTCTAATCTACTGAATTTCTATTCCCCCCCACCACCACCACCAAGCAGCTGAAGTGAAATTAGGAAAACCATCCCATTCACAATAGCCTCAAAAACAAAAATAAAACAAACAAACAAACAAAAACCACATGGGAATCAATGTAACAAAAGAGTTGAAGGGAATGAATGCAACATAAGAAGGACCAATATAGTTAAAACTATAGAACACTAAAGAAAGAAACTGAGGAAGACTTAGAAGATGAAAAGACCTCCCATGATCTTGAATAGGTAGAATTAATATTGTCAAAATGGCCATACTACCAAATATGCAACACAGATTCAATGGGATCACCATCAAAATTCTAATGATATTCTTCATTGAGACTCTGTAAAACATTACTTTTAATTCTTTGGGAATTCATAGATCTCCATTTCTTTAGAATTGGTTACTGGAAATTTATTGTGTTTCTTTGGGAGTATGGTGTTTCCTTAATATTTCATGTTCCTTGGAGGTCTTTCATTGCTTTTTAAGCATTTGAAAGTGCTGTCACTTCTTCCTGACTTTACCATACTGAATTTGGTAAGAAAATTCTTTAACTTGCATTTGGTCCTAACAGTGTTAGCTGGGCCAGGTATATGAACATGCTAGGCATGTGCTCTTCCACTGAGATATTCCCAGCCTTCTCTATTTTTTTTTCTTAAAAAAAGGATTCATAAAATCATAAAATCAAAAACACATTTTAAGAACAGTTAGAACTAGATCTTTTTTCTTTGTTTTTACTCTACCTCTATCCCTTCCTTTATGGTTTCATTTTTCCATTCATCTCTCTTTAATTTCCTCCAAGTTAATTTTTTCTTTGTTCTTATTCTTTTGCTTATCTTCTTCTGGACAATATTTTTCAAACTACTCTGCTTTCTCCTTGATTTTCTGAGCAAAACTTACTCCTACAATCAGAAACTGCTAGGACTAAGGCCCTTGGTAATAAGACTCTTAGTCATTTCTTTGAGCTGTTTCTCTGCTTTACCATGAGAAAATGACATATTTCTTTTTAAGAGAAACCTCTATTCCCTTTTATCTTATCAATCAACTTGGGCATAAATCAGGTTTTATGTTTGAAGCTTGTTATGGTTTTGATATGTGGTATCCCCAAAAACTCATGTGTGAGACAATGTAAGAATGTTCAGAAGTAAAATAATTGGGTTATGAGACATTTAACCTAATCAGTGGAATAATCCACTGATACAGATTAACTAAGAGGTAGCTATAGGGAGGTAGGATCTGTCTAGAGGAGGTAGGTCTCTGGGAGCATGACTTTGGAGCTTATATTTTATCCCTGGTGAAGAGAGTTCTCTGATTTCTGATTGTCATGTCCTGATATTCTTTCCGTCTTCACACCCTTCTGCCATGATGTTCTGCCTCACCTTGGGCCCAGAGCAATGGAGTTGGCCATCTATGGACTGAGACTTCTGAAACGGTTAGCCCCAAACAAACTTTTCCTCCTTTACATAGTTCTTATCAGATCTATGGGTCACAGAAACACAGAAGTTGACTGAAACAAAGCTTATATGATTTTATGAATCCCTTTTTTAAGAAAAAAAAATAGAGAAGGTTGGGAATATAGCTCAGTGGAAGAGCACATGCCTAGCATGTTCATATACCTGGCCCAGCTAACACTGTTAGGACCAAATGCAAGTTAAAGAATTTTCTTACCAAATTCAGTATGGTAAAGTCAGGAAGAAGTGACAGCACTTTCAAATGCTTACAAAGCAATGCAAGACCTTCAAGGAACATGAAATATTAAGGAAACACCATACTGCCAAAGAAACCATAAATTTCCAGTAACCAATTCTAAAGAAATGAAGATCTATGAATTCCCAAAGAATTAAAAGCAATGTTTTACAGAGTCTTAATAAAGAATATCATTGGAATTTTGGTGGTGATCCCATTGAATCTGTGTTGCATATTTGGTAGTATGGCCATTTTGACAATATTAATTCTGCCTATTTAAGACCATGGGTCTTTTCATCTTCTAAGTCTTCCTCAATTTCTTTCTTTAGTGTTTTATAGTTTTAACTACACTGGTCCTTTTTATGTTACATTGATTTCCTTCAACTCTTTTGTTACATTGATTCCCATGTGTTTTTTGTTTGTTTGTTTGTTTATTTTGGTTTTGTTTTTGTTTTTGAGGCTATTGTGAATGAGATGGTTTTCCTAATTTTACTTCAGCTGATTAGTGGTGGTGGTAGGGGGAATAGAAATTCAGTCGATTAGATAAAGTGGAATGAAGGGAAGGGAAGGGAGATGGGAGAAGGAAAGACAGTGAAATAAATCTGACATAATTTTCCTGTGTTCAAATATGGATACACCACAATGAATCTCACCATCATGTGCAAGACAAGAATGGGGTCTTGGTTAGAATAAGATATATTCCATGTTTGTATATTTATATCAAAATAGACTCTACTGTCATGTATAACTGAGAAGAACCAATTTAAAAAAAAAAAAAAACTTAACACAATGTTAAAAAAATAAATAAATAAAATCTCAAGGGACTACCAGAGAATATAGAAAAACCACTCAGCTAAATCAGGAAAACAATACATGAACAAAATCAGAATTTCAACAAAATTATAGAAATAAGATAAAAGAATCAAATAAATTCTGTAGGTGAACAATACAATGGAAAAATAAATAAATTCAAGAGCAGATTCAATCAAGCAGAGAAAAGGATCAGTAAACTTGAGAATGTTATTTGAAATTATTCAGTCAGACAAGAAAAATATATAAAAAAGTGAAAAAATCTGTGAGGCACCATCAAGTGAACCAATAATAGAATATTCAGAAGAGTCACAGAAAAGCGAATACAGCTTATTTATACTTACAATGACCAAAACGTTCCAAATTTGGGGTAGAAATCCCAAAAAGCCTCAGATAAGTTGAAGATAAAGATATCTACACTATGACACATTATAATTATTAAAAGTCAAAGACCAAGAAAATATTTTGAAAGGATTAAGAGAAAAACAACTTTTCATTACGTAAAGGAGAATCCATAATACTATCAATATTTCTTTCCAGAAACCTCACAGGATAGGAGAAGGTGGAATAACACATTCAAAGTACTAAAAGGAAGAAGAGGAGGAGGAGGAGGAAGAAAAAGAGGAGGAGGAGGGAGTAATTGTTCAAATAATAATATACCCAGAAACACTGTCTTTTAAAAATTAAGTATATGGGCTGGGGATATAGATCAGTTGGTAGAGTGCATGCCTTAAATGTACAAGGCCCTGGGTTCTAATACTCAGCACCACACACAAAAGAATAAGTAGAAATAGTCTTTTCCACTCAAAAACTGATAACACTGAGGGAATTCATCATTACTAGACCTGTCTTACAAAAATAATGCAAATCGAAATAAAAGTACACAAAATAGTAATGTGAAAACATATACGAATATAAATCTTACCACTAAAGGTAAATATATGACAAATAAACATAATGATGGTATGTATATTATTTTTAACCCAAATGTAATAATTAAGAGATAAACATTTGCTCATGGATGTAAGATATAGAAAGAAGCACATTATGACTACAAGAATACATAGCATGTGCTGGAGTGAGTAAAATATAGACTTCTTATATGTGTGTAATTGAAATAAGTTGTAATCAATTTAAAATAGATGGTAAGAACTATAAGATATTTTAAGCAATCCTCAAGGTATCTACAAAGAAAAATCATAATTGATTCACAAAAGGTAAGAAAAAAATCAAAATGAATCATCCAAAAAAAATCATCAAATAATAAAAAATGATAACAGAAGTAAGGTAGAACAAAATAACTCCAAAACTGTCATAAAATAATCAACAAAATGGCAATAGTAGCTCCTTATCTATGAATAATTTAAATAAATGGATTAAACTCCTCAATCAAAAAGCATAGAGTGGTTAAGTAAATAAGAAAAAGTAAGACCTAGCAAAATGCTGTATATGAAAGACTCAGATTATATTTAAGGACACATGTAGGCTGTAAATGAAGAATAGAAAAAAAAAATTCCAAAAATATGGCACCTAAAAATAAAAAAGAAAAAGTCCATAAAAAACACTGGGTATGACCATACTTAAACAATAGACTTTAAGTATCTGTAGAAACAAAGAAGGTCATAATATAATGGTAAATGAGTCTGTTCAACCAGAAGATAAAACAATTATAAATGCATCCAACATCAGAGTACTAAATACATAAAGAAAATGTTTATAGACCTGGAGGGTGAAATCAATAATAATAAAATAATAGGATAATTTAATACCTCACCAATTGATGAGACATCCAGGCATAAAATGATAAACAGTTGATTTGAATAATGTTATAGACCTAACAGTCATATACAGAACTTCTCACTTGGCGTCAGAAGAATGTACATTAGTCCCAGGTGTGCAGGAAACATTCTGCAGGATAGACCATATGTTATATCACAAGACAAGCTTTAATAACCTTAAGATAATCAAAATCATTCCTAGTATTTTTTTTCTGAACACAGCAAAATGAAACTAGAAATCAATAACAGAAAATGAGAAAATTCACAAGCATGTTGAAACTAAATAACACATTACTGAACAATCAAAGAGGAAACCAAAAGAGAATTTTTTAAATATCTTAACCAAAATAAAAATTTAAACACAACATATCCAAACTTATGGGATACAGACAAAAGCAGTAGCAAAAAAAATTATAATAATGAATTCCTACACTGAAAAAGAAGAAAGGATTTTTAAAATCTAACTTCACACCTGAAGGAATTAGAAAATAGGAAAAGAGCTAAACCCAAAGCTAGAAGAAAGAAGGAAATCATAAAGATTAAAGCAGAAATAAATTAAATGGAGTATAAGCCCTTAGCTAAACCAAGAAAATAAATAAAATAAAATGAAAGAGCCAATATTGCAACAGATATCTCAGAAATAAAAGTAATCATACAGGACTGTTAAGAAAATTACATGAAAACAAATTGGATTACCTAGGAAAAAATGGATAAATTCCTAGAACATACTACCTACCAAAATTGAATCAAGAAGGTACAAAAAACTTGTACATGCCATTATTGAAAAGGAGATTTAATTAGAATAGAAAACTTCCCAACAAAGAAAATCCCAGGAGTGATGACTTCACAGGAGAATTCTACCAAAATTCAAAGAAAAATTAATACCAATCCTTATTAAACTTTTCCAAAAATATAGAAAAGAGAATGCTTCCTTTCTCATTTCTTGAGTTTAACATAACCACAATAACAAAGCCAGACAAAAGCACAAGAAAAGTATAAGCCAATATCTCTGATGAACACAGATACAAAAATATTCAAAATACTAACAAAAGGGCATTAAAATGATCATGTTCTGTGAGCAACTGGAATTTATCCCTAGGATGAAAATATTGTTCAATAAATGCCAATTAGTGTGATACACCACATTAACAGAATGACAAAAACAAAACAAACAAACAAAAAAAAAAAACACCTTAATAGATATAGAAAAGGCATTTGACAAAATTTGATATTCACTCATGATTTTAATAAAAATTGTCAAAATAACATAGAGGGAATTTACCTCATTACAAAAAAAATCCATATGTGAAAAGCTCACTGTTAAAGTCATGAATATTTGGGGAAAATTGAAACATTTTCCTTTATGATCAAAAATAAGACAAGAATGCTGATTATCACTATTCTTAACATAGTACTAAAACTCTTGGCTGGAACAATTGAAGAAGAGAAATCAAAGCCATTCAAATTGGAAAATAAGTGAAATTATGTCAATTGCATATAACGTAAACATATATGTAGAAAATCCTAAACATTCTAGGGAAAAACCTGCTAGAACTAATAGAGAAGTCCATCAAGTTAGCAGGATAGGTAACTACATGCAAAAATAAGTTTTATGTTAAAATATTAGCAATAAATAATCCAAAAAGTCAATTAAGGAAAGAAGTCCATTTACAATAACAAAAATATATTTGGAATAAGGTCAAGCAAAGAAAAGAAATATTTGTACACTGATAATTACAAAACACTGAAAAAATTTTAAAAAGACATAAATGGAAAGACATCCCATGTTCATGGACCAAAATAATCAATATTGTTAAAATATTTATACTATCCAAAGTGATATACAGATTCAATGCAATCCTTATCAAATTTCCAGTTACACTCTTTACATAAATAGAAAAAAGCACTATCTTAAAATTAATATGGGACCACAAAAGACACTGAATACCCAGGACAACTTTGACCTTTCCACTAGAACCTGCCCCTACAAATCTCATGGCATGGAGGAACAGAGGAGAATATATGCTTCATTCATGTAGCCAGCTCCCCAAAGGAAAGGTGGAAGGTGGGAACTGACTGATCCATCCATGCTCAGTTCTTTGTCCCAAAACCTCATGGGGAAAAATGAGTTAAGGCATGACAAGGAGTGGGAGGGTTCTTCTAATAAAACTTTCTTCAGGAGTAGGAAAGCATTCCCTTTGTATCCTTGTTTAGAACTTTTCCCACAATTTGATGAGTGCTAACAGAAAGGCAAGATTCACACAGATGTTAAGAGGGGAAAAAAGCAAAGGAAGCACTAAGCTTGCCTCTGGAATATGAAGAGAACCTATGTGGTTGAATTATGCTCACCATGAGACTACTGCACTGTAGCTTAGGGTAGTCTCAGGGTGGTAAGGCACATGCATTAGCATGGCCTCATCTTCTTTTGACCTGAGTGGGATGGCTTGTGGAAAGGGAAGAAATGGTGTTCAGGGTCTTGTATTTATTTCATCTCTTTATCAACAACTGTGGAGAGTGGTGACAGAGAATGAGAGAGCAGTGCATGAGATTTGGGGTCTCTGATGACTTCATAGCTGTGGTGCACCTGCTGCTTGGGAATGTTCCTGTGCAAGGGCATAGGTTACCTAGCTATTATGGTAATGCCCTGCCCAAGGAGCCTCTGTGCAAAAGTCTTACCAGCTTCAACCTTGACCTCAGGCACATAGATCCCAGGGACAGAGGAATTGTCATGCAAGACAACCACAATGTTTCACCAGCTCTGCTACTCCTGAAACTGCCTACTTAACAGTAACTTTAAACAATGGGCCTCCTCGAGGGCTGCACAAAGCTCCTAACATTGCACATTGCAACAGTAGGAAAGCTTCATAGATGTTTCTAGTTCTGTAACTTTCCTGAGTACAAAGAATAATGTTTGCACAGTCTTTAACTTGATAATGAGACATATATAAATAAAGATTGCTGTCATAACTCTTCAGATCTGCTTCTCCATCAGAGAACAGCCCTCCACCTGATCCCAGCTACTTTATCTTCATATCTGCATGTGTGAGTCTTTCTTTACTAATCCCCCATTGCCCCTTGCCAGTACCTCAAGTTTGGCTGTGTAAGATGTGATAACCAATTCTAAATTACATTACATTTGATAGTCAATGAGTAGTTGATATTTCTGGATTACAGGAATAAATGTAGAATTGTACTTCAGAGAGGAGGGGGAAATATTTATACATCCCTTAATACAATAAAATTGGTTCAAAATATTTCTCCTTTAAACTTTATAATAAAACTGTGAAGTGAGAGTCGTCAACTTAATTTTACAAATGGGGAAACACACTTAGAGATATTGGAAAACTTAATAAGACATAGGACCAAAAATGTAACTAAAATTAATGCTGTTCCACTTCCAAACTTCTCTTTTCAAAACATTTTATATCTTACATAACATCGAACAAGTATTGCATAAACTTACTGCTATAAATCTTTTTCTGTAATGGATTAATTACAAAGGAAAATGTCTTTTCCTTTCTCTATGGCCAAATTCAACATCAAATAAGCTTTTTCAAAGCTGGGACTCCCACTTCATGAGGATATTTTCATAATGCAAGAGTCTGTCTGGATTTAACATACTTTATATTTACATTCAGGTTCCAGAAATAAAAATCTCCTTTCAGTGAATCATATAAAAAAGTCTTTGGTCTTTAACATAATCAAAAGAGCCCATGTACATAAATGACATTTCTTAATATTTACAGACAACCAAAATGTAGTTGATACAGTTTGTTTCTAGCTGTCAAGATTTCACATTGCTATTAAAGAGAGGCACTCAATACAAGATACTTTTATGAAAATACTTTCATATGTTAAGAATCACTCAAGATTTAATGTCATAGAGTAACCTTATACCTTTCTTGAAACAGGATAAAATAAAATTGAATTTTTACAGTAATTTAGCTTTCTCTAGGTAAAGTATAAGCTCATTTACCCTGAAATATTTTCATTCTAAATGAAGTTTTGGAATTCATTTTACTGAATTGTTCAAATAAAAGCACAAACATTTGAGATAAAATGTTTAAATTTATTAAAATTTTTTCTTTTCCCCTTTTTTAATTGATGCATTACAGTTGTACATAATGATGTAATTTGTGTTACATATGCATAAGTGCACACAATATAACAATATAATTTGGTGAATATCACCCCCCTCCCCAACACTTTCCCCCTCCCTCCCCATCTTTCACCCCTTTATTTCTTTTCTTTACTTATCTCCTCTGACTTTTATTAGATCCCTGCCACCACCACCACCCTCCTTTCTTTTCCTTTTTCCTCTCTAGCTTACACACAAGAGAGAAAACACATGACCCTTGACCTTCTGAGTTTGGCTTATTTTGTTTAACAAATGCTCTTGAGTTCCATTCATTTTCCTTCAAATGGCATAATTTCATTTTTCTGTATGGATGAATAAAAATCCATTAATTTCAAATAGAAGAAAAAATTGCTATTAACCTCCATTCTCAGAAAGAACTAATAAAGCAAAGTCCTAACAGGGAAAAAAGGCCTGGGGAAAAGTTAAAAAATAAAATAGCATTAGCCAGGCACAAGTCCAAAACATGACAGAAAGAAAATGTATTCTGCCCCCCACCAAAAAAAAAAAAAAAAAAAAAATGAGAAAAGATGCAGTTCATCCAGTGTTTTTATCTCCAGTTTTATTCCTCTGACCTGGAAACAAGTAATCACACAAGTATCAAAGAGGTAAAATGGGAGAAGATTAAGACTCAGCTGGGTCATTTTCCTTTTAGTCCTATTCTGACTATCCCAGCAGAACTCATATCACAGCCTGCTTCTTCCAAAGATATGTACCTCTGTGATTTCCAAGAGACATTCTAAGACCATCAAGGCTCTGGGAGCTCTTACATTTGTTAATCCCACCCTACATTATATCTAACACTTAAATATATTACATCCTGAAAACCTGACACAAGTACTAGTAGCTAAATTTTTGGATCACTTACTTACTAGCATGATCAGAACATTTTATACATTATGTAATTGTCACAACCATCTTAATGATGTTATGATTATCCAATTGGACCAAAAGGTAAAATGTCTACATTACATACCCAAGGACACATAACTAGTTTATAAGAGGACCAGCATTTAAACTTGGGACAGAATTATTAACAACACTATGAATTTGTACCAATTAGTAGTATTGACAATGGAATGTTATGCAAAAAATGTAAATATTAGTTTAAAGGTGGATTTTTCATATTTTGAAGTTAATGTATTTTTTCCAAGCATCAGAGTATTTCACATTCCCCTCTAAAAAGCATATAGTCCCTTTGTTCTGTTCCCAGAGTGCCTAGTCAGTAAAACAACACTGCCTCCCCTCTCACATCACGCTATTTTTATATACCTGTCTCCCTTTTTAGATTGTCAGCTCCATATTTCTAGAATTAATTAAATGCCATAAATGCCATACATAGATACTTCAGACGTGTTTAACAGAGTCAGATTTGAAGAATATGCAAGAGAACTTCAACTGAGTTGTTTGCCAAGACAATGGTACAATTCTTTTGAGGATGACCACGTTAGGGCCTGGTATTTGAAGGAGGGACGTACACTAGGGAAATCATGCAATGCTTGGGCAGGAGTGAAGTTATAAAGGTGATGGCAGGAATATCATGCTCCAAAATCATACTTACAAATCCAATGGAATGCTATATTTGATATTTTCATAAAGAATTTTTTAAAAGGAACAGATAATATCAAAGGCTACCAACAGGCAGATGTTTATTCTGACATCTTTCAGGGAGTCATGTATCTCTAACATTTTATCATTACATGCCTTGAAATTTATATTTATTTTTATATTTATATTTTGTATAAAAGTTTACTCTACAATGTTGTTATATCCATTATTGTTTCACTAAGCCCACAATATTTTATAAAATGTATTTGAAGCAAATCCTTTAACTTTTTGAATTCAAGATAACATTGGTCATGCACAACCACAAAAATGGAAAGTTGTACTCATGTATGTATGATATGTCAAAATATATTCTACTGTCTTGTATAACTAAAAAGAACAAATTAAAGGTATTTTTTTAAAAATTGGCCACTCCTGGTGGCACATGCCCCCAGTACCAAAAAATTAAAAATAATAAAAATTTTAAAAGAAAGATAATGTTGGAAATAATTTGCTTACTTCAATAAGGAAGCCCATGAGATTAAATAATATTTAAGCTAATTATTAAATTTTAACTGTGTACCTACCATCGGCAAAGAAGCAGGGAAATTTGCCTCTTATCTCACTAAGTGAAAATATATGTACATGCTACTTAGTAAAATAACAAAGTTAAGAAACATGCCATCACTATTTGTATGAACAATGTAGAAAATCAGTGCCACAAATGAATGAATATCAAGGTAGATTGAAATCACTGAGGACAATTTTCCTGGGCAGGGCAACATTAGAGAGTTTTTACACATAGGAGTATGAGTTTTAAAGTGAAAACTACCTGCATTCACATCAATACCTGCCTCTTACTCTCTTTATCATTTAGGACAGTTATTTATATCTCGGGTCTCGCCTGGGAAACAGAAATAAGAGTTACTCATTGAATTGTGGTGAAGATTTCAATGAGACAATCATTGTAAAGTGCTCAATACAGGGTCAGGCACATCCTAACCCATCTCACTATTGAACAATGTGGAGATAAGAGTGGAAGTTAGAGTGGCGTGATCCTAATCTTAATAGTGGTGGCAATGGCATTTTTAACAGCAACTGCCTGAGTTGAGGGCTGTGTATCAGCCAAGAGTAGAGGAAATATTCCAATGGTGGCAACAAGGTGAACAGAGAAGGAAATAGGGATCCGTGTTTTATTTTTAGATCAATGAGATTATCTCTTTTCAATATTTAAAGTGAGAGCAATCGAAAATGAAACTACATAAATAAATTAAGGATGAATTGCAAATTATCAAGGCCAGTACTTTTTTCTTTGTCAAAGGTGAGAGTGGGTGATGCATTACCAAATGACCTTAACAATTTTAGTTGTCACTGTGATGCATATACCTCGCTAAATAGGATGGAGAGTAAGCTATTATCTTAAACTGAAGAAAAAGAATATTTGGGTACATTTTTGTTCTCTGTCATTTAACAGTCAAAGGAATAAGAAATAGCCTAAAGTAATTTAGGCTTAGGATGCAAGGACACTCTCAACTATTTGAAAAGGACACTGGCAGGTATTCTTATGATTTGTGTGGTATCTGCCAATCCCTTTTAATCATAAAGGTTTCTGAGGGGAAAATAATCTGTAAGAAAGCAAGGCTTCCAGGAAGCTGGAAGTTTCTAGCCCAGTTAACAAGTAATCATATGCAAAATAACTTTCATACTAATAAGGAGCTTCAAAAGCAGCCAGCACTGGTTGCCATGATACCAAAAGTAAGCTCAATGCCTGTCTTCAGTTATTTCTGCTTTAGGGGATATTTTCTGCCATTTGTGCCCCGAAAGAAGTACCAGGCAGTTAATTTGGGCTGGGATATGTGGTCTTTTGGGAAAAGAAGAAAAGAACAGATCATGCCTCAAGGGAATAAGGCCTGCTAGGAGAACACTGGCAGGTGTTTGCTCTCTAAAATGACTAGTAGCTAGAGAAAAACTTAGCTGTGGTGGATTTCCAATACATAAAAGCTGATAGTGCAAGGAAAAGGGAAAATAGACAGGAGGGATCCACCAATAGTGACCAGCCATCCCTATTTGTCTAGGACCAAAGGTTTTCTTTGGATGTAGTTTTTTTTCAGTTTTAAAACTGGAATAGTCCTCAGCAAATTGAGTTGGTTGGTCACAGCTTTATCTGTGCACACTATATACACTTCTGTACTGAACACAGAAAGACCATTAGAACACAGATGGAAAGCACCAACCACTGGTTAAAACATGAGCCACCAATGTGCGAAAGCATAAATAGCCCATCCAAAGTCCCCATCAGCAAATGAATAGGGAGACAATAGTATTTTAAAACCTCAATATTGATCAGTAATAATGAATCTGAGACAGTATTTAAAAACATTTTTAAAAAATCATTTTTTCTTGGTCTTCACAAAATTGTCCTCAATCACCTCCTCCCAAGCTACTGTGAGTGACTAAGTTTTATTTTTTCATTTTTCGTTAAAAAAGCTGTCTTCACTTCTGCAGGACTATAAAGGCAGCATGTTATCTGCTAATTGAGGAACCTGGATACAGATGTTGGGCCCAGAACCAGTCACCTCTGCCTTGATCAATGCTTTCAAAATAGCTACCTCACAACCTGCTTCTATTCTCTTAGAATATAGTTTCATTCAGAGCTTGCATGAGAGCATCCAGTTGGTAAGTATCAGGAACTCTTGTTATAATATAATCTGAGAAATGTGTTTGAGTTTTTGCCTGTTCTTTTGGGGTCAGAAGGAATTTCAATTTAGCCAGTCCATAGGCTCCACCAGTGCTTCTATGTCAGTTTTCCAGTTTCATTTACACAAATGGACAAAAACACCCATAATCATGCATTGGAATTTTAGCAGACTCATTTCTTGATAATGTAATTGTCTGGTCGCTTGGTTTAAATAAGAGGTTCTTACTCTAAGACTACGTGAAAACAAATCTTTGGCACCATGCTAGTGTGTATCATGACATGTGAGGAAAACTCTCCGAGATATGGGCTAGGTGTTTTTAGGGATGATCTAATTTCTCTGTATTTGGTTGATCTTTGGCTATGTTTAATTCAAATGTAGATAAAGGTCTGGGTCTCTTGTGACAATCACACATTCCCAGTAACCAAAAACATTTGCCAAAGGCAAACAAAAACTCAGGAGCATATAATTATCTGTGGTTAAGTAAAAAGGATCCACATTGTCCAAGGAACTTTATAACTCTTTGACAAGGTAGGTAATTGCCTTGTTAAAAGAGAGGATCTGAAGAGAGAACAGAGGAATCTCCTTTTTTGAGAAAGCTATCATCATGGATAAAAGTAAATATGGATTGAGTTTTCATTCTAAGCAGAAGCATACATTTGAGTGACATCCTAAATCATGGTCTGATGTGAAAATGATCAGGATTAATTAAGCATGGCCAAAGAACATAGAAACTAAAAAAGTGTTTTTAAATTATGCATATCTTTCAGTGAATAAATTTAAATGTAGTGTTTTATCTACTGATGGGCCCAAGCATTTCCCCTCTTTAGCATCAAAGGACTATAGCATTTAGAAATAATGATTCTACAATGCAGTGGCTTTTGACAACATGTAAATGATATGTGATTGCTCCATAAAACCCTATACCAGGTGCAAATGACAGACATAACAGGCATGATGACAGAGAGTTCTTGTAAATAGCAAAAGGAGGGTTAATTTATTAAGAGTATCAGCATCCACAGCTGTTTCCCTTCAACTAATGTGACTGAGCTGCTTTGTTAATAGACCTTTTAATACACTCTCTGATTATGTTACTTTGTTTCTCTGCTACATTTTTGAGTATCAGGTTGATATGGCACTGAAAAAGGACTTTAAAAGATTCTGATGAAACCCAGAACGATGTCAAATCCAATGGCACTTGCGAGGTGCTGTGCTTTTCACTTACAGTTGCTTTAATCTAAATGACTTTGCCCGGTGGACATAAAAGTCCCTCAAGTGTTATTTTTTACTGTGAAGTGAATTCATTTTTATTTAAGGCCTACAAAGTATAGGCTTCAGTGGAATTTATCAGTGGCTCAGTCTTTGTTCAGGAATTTGAGTCAAATCGTTTTCATCAGATTGATTGTAGTTCTGACTAAGATTATTTGAGTCTGTTCACATTTCATTATTTGGTACTATGCATGCTGTTGTGTTCTCTAGGAGGGTTATTCAATGGCCATAGAAACCAGGTCAACACTAACAATACAGACCCCTCTGCACGGCTAATGGCACTGATTTGCCACCACCAGCTGGTGGAGGCTCTTCACAGACCTAGGAAAGCACTCGTGTACTTGAATGACACAAAATAATCAACTTGAGACATTTAAAGCAGCATTTACTTTTGATCTGTTAATAGTACAAAAAAGCCTAAGTATACAAACTTTTAAAAATTAGCTTCTGAAACATTGTGAGCATATGATATTATTCTTTCCTAATAAATGATAGGTTTCAGGTAATTAAATACCTAAAAAATATTCTTCTGAGTGTAAGATAGAATAAAATTCATTCCGGTTATCTAGCCTCCTTTGAAATTAAAATTTGAACTCAAGAATTCAGAAAGATTGAGAATATTTCTACACTACTATCTGCTATTGTTAGAAATTTGACCTTGGTCTATTGTGTTGTGCAGAGCCTGGGAAATAGCTGATGTATTGAAGACATGTGGGGATATCTGTTTTCAATTTTATAATCTTAGTGGCTGGAATCATGCCAATGGAAACTAAATTTAAGTAGGTACTAAGTATTGTATCAAAGTATGCATTTAATGTTTTAAGGGTTATAAGGAAATTTTGAACTTCTAGCTTACACTAAACTCAAAAAGAATTCTCTATGATAATAATTTAAGTTTAAAAAACTTTTGGATACACAGTAGACATACTTTCCAAATAGTTATTTTCTTTAAGGTTTCTGTAAATATTGTAATGACCAATAGAGCCTAAATCTAATCTAAGATGTTCTACCTGCTTCATGAACTCAACCTGTCAAAAACAGAATTCATCATCTCCCTCTCTATAGAAGCATTTATGCTCTGAGTTATCTGGCTTGGTAGAAGATGTCAAAGTCAGAAACCTGGATATTATCTCTGATTCCTTCCTCAAATTCCTTCCCACCTACATTCTGCCAAAATTCTCATCAATTCTGCCTCTGAAAAATATTTTTTCAGTTCATTCATTTCTCTTAATAGATGCCTCAAGCCTACGTTAGTGCCTTGAGCTGCTGGATTGGGTCCACACCCACTTATTATCTCTTTTTTTCTAGTATTTATTTTATCCATTTGATTTTCTATAGTACAACTGTTAGCTGTTTTGCCACTCTGCCCAAAAGACCCAACGAGAACAGTTAGAATGAAAAAAGTTTATTTGGGGGGAGAAATTATTTCAGAGGGTCAGTCTGTAGATGCCAGCTCCATTGCTTTTTGCCTAAGATGAGGCAGAACATCATGGTAGAAGATGTGGTGGAAGAAAGCAGCTCAGAACATGATAGTCATGGAGCAGAGAGAGTCTAGCTGCACTCACCAGATACAAAATATATACCCCAAAGTCATGCCCCCAGTGACCCACCTCCTCCAGCCCCACCCTACCTACCACCCAGTTAATTCATTTAACTGGATTAATACACTGATTAGACTGAGGCTCTTCATAACCCAAACATTTCACCTCTGAACTTTTTTTGCATTGTCTCTCACATAAGCTTTTCGGAGGACACCTCATATCTAAACCATAACAGCAATCAAAAGAACTTTTGTAAAATTCAAATCTGCTACTCTTCTGCTTAAATCTTTTCACCAGTTTCTCATTTTTCTCAGGGCAGGGTCTAACCTCATTGTGAAACCAAAGACCTTCAGCACACCTTTCAATTGTGTCTTTTCCCATCACTATAAAAGTAAGACTTGGCCTCCAGATTTTTGTCCACTCAGTTACACCTACATAGAACAATATTCTCCTTGAGTAATACTTCCCCTGGGCCTTCTGCAGAAGCTCTACTATTTTCCAGGAATCCATTTGTAACTCTCCAGCCTAAAGTCTAGGTCATGGTGTGTGTTCCCATTGTGTATATGCAGCACTCTGTGCTTATTTTTTGCCAAGACACTTGTTCTTAGTATAATAATGACCTGTTTGCCTATCTATATTTGTATATTTGATGTAATCTCTCCAAACAACCACCAAAAAAAAGTCTTATTTCTTTCTCTATATGATCCCAAAGCATAGATGTATGTTGCACATAATAGATGCTTAATAAATATGTGTGGAATGAATTAATAGTATGAAAATTTAATTGACGTACTTCCATCTAGATCTTCTTTAAAAGGTACTTTTTGTAAATCAACAAGCAGAACAATATAGATCCTTTGTAGAAAAGACCTGGAAATGAGTAGTGTCTATCTCTAAAATTTACAATCCAAAATCAGGTTGATTGCTAGGTATCCCAAAATTTTGTACATAATGACAATGTTATCTATGAAAGACAGATATACAAATGGAAGTTAAATATCTAACAGACAGCATGAAACTCAAAAGGGATCTAATAAGAGCAGCAAACAATTACAAGAGAATAACAATATCATAGAAAACCTGAGTTCATGACTGAGACTCTGTAATTTACTAGGCATGTGACCTTAAGCAAATTACTTAATATTTCTATACATAGGATATAGTGGCTCCTGCCAATAGATTATAGTTAGGATTAACCTCAATATGTGTATACTATTCTTAATACCTATTACATAAGTTCCAATAAATGCTATTTGCATTATAATTTAGCATCTACCATGTAATAGGTGTCCTTTAAATCTTTTAATGACTATTAAGTAATAACAATGAAGATGAAATGTTGACATGTACAGAACCCTAAAGTTGGTATAACATGACAATATGGGGAGGGATCACTTAACAGTGTCCTTTACAAACAGGGACAAGCCACTAGTCTAAACAATGTCTTTTGACCACTGAGAGTGAAGCATTTTATCAGATACCTACAGAAAATTTCCCAGCCAAAGTTATTTATAAAATATTTTGCCATTAAAATCCATATAAATATTTGAAATTATTCTTATAATATGGTTTTCTGTGATTTTCTGTCATTTTGTGAATCAAAATTTGAAAAGCAGAGGAACTTTCAAATATAGTGGGACTACCCTGATAAGTCTGAGGTTGAAGGAAAAGGATTCACCTAAGATATTTGTTTTAAAAGAAATATATTCCTTTTTAAAAAGGTATTCATTAAACATTCTTTGTACTTCCATTCAGTCCCAGGCATTTGTTATATATTACACACATAAAATAAATATTAAACATTCTTGCTTGTGATAAGTAAGAGTTATGTGGCACTGCTAGAGAGATAAACTGAAAATTATGTGATGTGATATATTCAGTGGTACAATTAGATATAGCTAGAGCTGTACTGTAGTCTGAATGCTGATGTCCCTGAAAAAATTCCTGTGTTGAAACCTAGTCCCCTTTGTGGCAGTAGTAACGAGTGCAGCCCTTAGGAGGTGATTAAGTTATAAAAACAGAGTCCTTGAGGGAGCTCATTTACCCTTTCTACCATGTAGAGACACAGATGGTACCTGAAGGGCAAAGGAACACACACTGCGACCATGATGTAGTAAAAGGGATTTATTAATAGGCCGATGGACACGTGGAGGGGGAAAGGAATGAGGAAAACTGGGAGGAGAGGAAAGGAGATGGGATGGCTAAAAGAAAAAGAAGGGGTGAGTTTCAGTCCAGGGAAGGCTTAAGTAGCAAACTGGTGGTCAGAGGGACCCCCCAGAGAGACCCCCAACTCCATAGGCTGCCGGGGGTCAAAAGGGAACCCGTGTGTCTTAATTGGCTCAGTAAGGCACCAAGGTATGGCCAGCGGGATGGCCAGCTTAAGGTGCTTGGGAGGTGTGTCTTGTCTTAAGGTACCTGGGAGGTGTGGCCTGGTTAAACTACCTGGGAGGTGTGTCTGTTGCCCTGGAATCTAACAGTACCATCCTCATAGAAACCCTCATTAGAAGTGTCTGTTCAGTTCTTTAGCCCATTTATTGATTGGGTTGTTTGTTTTTTTGGTGTAAAGGTTTTTGAGAGCTTTATATATCCTTGAAGTTAATGTTCCATCTGATGTCCATGTGGTAAAGATTTGCTCCCATTCTGTAGGTTCTCTGTTCACTTCACTGATTGTTTCTTTTGCTGAGAAGAAGTTTTTTAGTTTGAATCCATCCCATTTATTAATGTTTGGTTTTAGTTCTTGCGCTATAGGGGTCTTATTGAGGAATTTGGGGCCTTATCCAACATGTTAGATATTTGGGCCTACTTTTTCCTCTATTAGGTGCAAGGTCTCTGGTTTCATTCCTAGGTCCTTGATCCATTTTGAGTTAAGTTTTGTGCATGGAGAGAGATAGAGGTTTAATTTCATTTTATTACATGAGGATTTCCAGTTTTCCCAACACCATTTGTTGAAGAGGCTGTCTTTTCTCCAATGTATGTTTTTGGCACCTTTGTCTAATATAAGATAACTGTAGATGTGTGGGTTAGTCTCTGTGTCTTCTATTCTGTACCATTGGTCTACTGATCTATTTTGGTGCCAATACCATGCTGTTTTAGTTACTATTGCTTTGTAATACAATTTAAGTTCTGGAATAGTAATGCCACCAGCTTCACTCTTCTTGCTAAGAATTGCTTTAGCTATTCTAGGTCTCTTATTTTTCCAGATGAATTTCATGATTTCTTTCTCTATTTCTATGAGGAATGATATTGGGATTTTGATTGGGATTGCATTGAAATTGTATAGTGCTTTTGGTAGAATAGTCATTTTGACAATATTAGTTATACCTATCTATAAACAAGGTAAATCTTTTTTTAATTTAGAATCTTTTTTTCTTCAAATTTATTTTATTCTAAGTTGTTAAAAATGACAGCAGAATGTATTACATTTCATATTATACTTGTAGAGCACAATTTTTACATATCTCTGGTTGTATACAAAGTATATTCACACCATTCGTGACTTCATACATGCACTTAGGGTAATGATATCCATCTCATTCTACCATCTTTTGTTTTTCCTTGACCTTTTTGCCCCCTCCCTCCCCCTCCCTCCCCATCGGCCATTCTAGTGAACAAGGTAAATCTTTCCATCTTCTAAGATCTTCTTTAATTTTTTTCTTTTGTGTGCAAACACTTCTCAGAAGAAGATATACAATCAATCAACAAATATATGAAAAAAATGTTCAACATCTCTAGCAATTAGAGAAATGCAAATCAAAACTACTCTAAGATTTCATCTCACATCAGTCAGAATGGCAGCTATCAAAAGCACAAACAACAATAAATGCTGGCGAGGATGTGGGGAAAAGGGCACACTCTTACATTGCTTGTGGGGCTGCAAATTGGTGCAACCAATTTTGAAAGCAGTACGGAGATTCCTAGGAAAACTTGGAATGGGACCACCATTTGACCCAGCTATCCCACTCCTCAGTCTATACCCAAAGGACTTAAAAATAGTATACTACAGGGACACAGCCACATCAATGTTCATAGCAGCACAATTCACACTAGCTGGATTGTGGAAACAACCCCAATGCCCATTAATAGATGAATGGATAGGGAAACTTTGGTATGTATACACAATGGAACACTACTCAGCACTAAAAGAGAATAAAATCATGGCATTTTCAGGTAAATGGATGGAGTTGGAGAAAATAATGCTAAGTGAAGTCAGCCAATCCCAGAAAACCAAAGGTTGATTGATTCCTTTGCTATGATGATACTGAATTATAGTGGCAAGGGAGGGGGGATGAGAGGAATGAAGGAATGTTAAATAGAAAAAGGCAGGGAGGGGAGGGAAAGGGGCAAGGGGATAAAAACTCAAATGGTATGAAAATACTTTGTGTAAAACCAAGGACTTGGAAAACTGTGCTCTTTATATGTAATATGAATTGTACTCTAAGAGCATGTATGACAAATTAAATTAAATTTAAAAAATTTTAAAAAGACAGAAAGAAACCCTCATTAGACACTGAATCTACTGATACCTTGATCTTGAACTTCCCAACCTGTAGAACTGTAAACATAAATAAATAAATGAACACTCCTTTTGTTTTTAGGCCATCAGGCTTATTCTACTATATTTTTGCTGTTGCAGCCTAAGCAGACTAAGATAAGCTGAGGTGGTCATGGGTAAGAGTTAGGAAAGATTTTCCTGAAATTACTCCTTGGCAGAGTCATAATTTTGTCCATCATTTACATGTATATGAGGTATACATGTAAATTCTAAGCAGAAGAAAGGTGAAAATAGTGGTAGTGTGTTTGAGTGTATAAACTGTGCAGTGTTAATGGAAAGGGGTAAGAGATAAGAGTTGGAGAGCAAGCAAGGGTCAAAATCTGGAACTCCTCAAATGGCATGCTAGAAGTCTTGGAAGTTATCCTGAAGGCAATGGGAAGCAATGCAATATCTTATGCAAGGAAGGATGCCGAGGATAAATGAACATTTAAATAAACCATGTATTTCCTAGACTAAATGTAGAAGAGACTAGAAGCTTCCTCCTTTCTGCTCCAATAGGAATTTATTAAAAAAAAAAAAAAAAACTCTTATTTACCTTATCAAAATGATTTGGCACTCCAGTAGTTTGTCTGCTTTTCCTCCTTAGACCAGTTGTTCTCAAACCTGAGTATAGATCAGAATGACCTGGAAGAGCTGCCAAAAGGATGAAGTTGGAGGCCTGAGATTTTACATTTCTAGTTCTAGGCTAATAATGCTTGTCCTTCACCATCCTATGAGAACCATGTCTTTATGATTTTGTCCTACATATTATTTATCTTTTTTCACCAAAACATCTAATGCAACATCTGGCATTTAACGGGTATTCATTCACTATTTTCAAATAAAGGAATGAAGGGAGGGGGAAATTCCAAGTACAGGAGAAATAAATACATGAATTATTCTGTTTCTTCATCAGAAATTAGTCAAAATGATAAAAGTATATATGTCGATATAAATTGACAGGAAAAATAGAGGGACAATAATAGTGGTAGACGAGAGCTCCAGTAGGAATCTAAAGACTTTTGTTTGATTTCCACTGCCTACATGAGCAGAGTAGCCTTGAACAAGCCATTTTACTTTCCGCAGTGCCCTATCAGCTGGATAATAAAGTGGCCATTAGAAATGCTTCATTGAATAGGTCCTTTTGAAAAATGTCTGAGAAAGAATTTATTCATGGAAAGCATGTTGAATTTAACTTTAATATAATGAATGCCTTGCATGGAATAAAGAACTCAATGCACTACAGCAAAAGTTCTCTTGCATTATGTCTTAAATTCTTTTCTACTTGATAAATTATTTTACAAAGAAACTACAGTCATTGTGGATTGATTCTGCTCTACTTCATATATGAATGTTTCAGCTAAAGACTACACTTCATGTGGTGGATTCTCTTGATTCAGAAGGTAAAGGACTCATGCTTGGAGTCTTTATCCAGAATGGGTCACATGTATATCAAAGGATCTTAACTTTGTCAATTTATACACAGTGACAAAATTTTCAAGAAGGTGGACTGCTTATTTACTGCTCTATGTGTCTGCAATTTGTGACTTAGTTAAGAATAAAAATCTTCTACCTTCTAGTATATTCCATCTATCTAGATTCAATGCAGAGATGCAGCAAAATCTCTAAACTAAAATTTATTTTTAGCAAAAATTCAAATATTGATGAGAATTCTCCCACAACACTATAATTCAGGGGAAAAAAATCACATCTGAAATTTTATGTGGCTCAAGATCTACCTAAACAAGAAGTGAAAAGTCCAACTCAGTCTTTTTCCAAAAGGTGCTTCCTGTTATCTCAAGATTATGAAAAGAACCACAGGGACTTATTAAACCTAGGAGAAGAGGAAAGACTTGAGTATTAGTCCATCCTATGGCTTGAATGTGTATGCCCCCTCCAAAATTCATGTTGAAACTTAATCTCTAATGTAATAGGATTAAGAAGGGAATGATTAGATCATGAGAGCTCCTTCATGGAGAATGGAATTAAGGACTAATTAAGTTAAAAAAAAAAAAGACTTTATGTAGAATTTAGCATTTTGCCCTTCCTCCTTCTACCATGTGAGGACACAGTGTTCAGGACACTATATTAGAAGCAGAGACCCTGCCTTCATTAGGCACTGAGCCTTCTGGTAGACTCCCCAGTCTCCAGAACTGTGAGAAATAAATTTATGTTATTAACAAGTTACCCCATCTCAGTTATTTTATTTTAACACACGAACAAACTGGCACTCTGGGATCACTCTCTGAGATGCTACTTCCCCAAGCTCCTAAAGGATACTTAAAAACCATCTCCCCTAAGGTTGGATGCCAAGCTCAACCACTGACCCTAAGCAACTGTGGAGTTGTTCTCCCCCCCCTCCCACCCTGAGGTTCTAGTATCTTTATTTCCACCAGAGAACTGATCCATGGCCCTCAACTATATTCCTAAGTCCCCAGGACATTCCACCCTTGTCGCCGCCTGCAGCAATTGCCGCTTGCAGCAACGATACCGTGGGAGAAAATTCGGAGGCAGACTGGAAATGAAAAAGCTCTTTTATTCTTCTTTCTTCTAACTTCTCTCTCCAGCTCCAATAACCTCTCCAACTCCAACCACACCTCTAACTAACCTCACCCGATTAAATACATTTTGCCTTAACAAGGACAAGTACTAACAGCTCGAGCTTACAGGTGCATCACACAGTGTTCACGGGCATAAAAAGATTCTTAGATAAATGTATGAATATCAGGTGAAAATACTTGAACACCTTTATTGCTCTCAGCTAACCGCCATCTTAGCTATCCTCAATTAGGGCTCTTACATTTCCTCCCTTTTGTTTTTAAAAGAGGGAATGCTCTAGGGCGTCCCATGTACAACCAACATTCTTACCCATCATCGGATAATCAAGGCTGTGCCCTTGACTCCTGTCTTAGGTTGATATGTCGGCCACATGAGACTGCCCCGTGGATGGGTGATGACCTCATTAGGATCGACTTTGCCTGTCTTAGGTTGTCCCCCTCTGGGGATCTTACCCGTCATTGGCTACCAGCCATACAATCGAGCCCTTCAGGATCGACTGTGTGTGTTGACTAACAGCCTTCCAAACATGAGGAGATGCTGCGGTTTTAAGGCGACAAGCCTTCTGCTGATGAGCCAAGTTCCATAGTGTATCAAGTTCTTTAAACAAATCAGCTGCCCTAAGTTCCATCAAGTAACGCACTGAGTTCTCTAGACAAATACCTGCAAGGCATTGTCCCATAATGTCTCAAATAATGAAAGATCAAAATGTCCACTTGTTATAACACGTTGATCTAGGAGGCCCCATGCATGCAGAGCAGAGGCCACACTGCTGGTGAGGTTGTTTGATGCTTGAGCAGCAGGGATCCTTGTAGTGACCGTGATCCCTGCAGCTGTAGCAGCAGCCGTCTTTTTTATGTCTAGACAATGCCACTGGCAAATCTTCAGGGCCCACTACCTAGAAACTCAAGCATCAATTATTAGAGGAAAGGCAGTGCCATTCCAGCACTGAGTCAAGAGGCGAGTTGTCAAACTAAAAAATAGAATTAAATTAAATTAATTAAAGTTGATCTCTGCTCACACATATTGCTGCTTGAGCTTCCAAACACATAAGCTGGCAAAATATCACATTCAGAACTGATCAAAGAAAGACTGAGGGTATTTAACTGAGAAAACACTACATTAAAGATAAATTAAAGGAAAACTAAGAGCACTTTGGAAAAAATAATTTGTTAGATGGAACCCCCGAGTCTCTGCATACACAACAATCCTTCTATGAAATTACCTGTTGAAATAATTCAAACTAATCAGCTAATAAACAAATAAAGTTAATTACAAATAAACAATCCCATGTCAAATACCAAAATATCAGGTTATACAGTATTAGACATAATTTTAGCTGAAGAGAAGTCCCAGAGACACCTATAAATCAAAATTGAAGGTACCTATACTTTTAAATTGTTACCTAATTAGAATACTTTAAACTTAAATGAATTAAAGTTATTTGGATCCAAATACATACATATATATATATTTTAATATTAATTTTCATAAGCGCTTTGTTATTTGTGACGTCACACTGGACAGACACACAAACATACAAACATATATTTGTGACGTCACATTTACATGAAATCTTGACAAGTGCACAGACATAAAGACATATATAAAAAGAAAAAAAATACAATTGTGTGTACACTAAAGAGAGATCTTCTCGTCCCAGCCGGAAGGAATGAGACTTAAGTTGTGAATTTATTGAAGGACTCTTTTAAGTGAATCATTCCATAACTTCATCTTGGCCCTCTTGATTTTGTACTTGTTTTATTAATCTTGATTCCTCAACAACTTCATCTTGATCCTTTTGATTTGGTACCTGTTTTATTAATCTAGATGGTATCCATATTGGGGAGGATTCGTGCTGTGGAAAAACACAAACAGATCCTCTGACCCAAATTAATACTGTATCTGGACCCTTCCATGTACCTGAAAAAACATCCTTCCAGTAAACCAAAGGTTTATGTTGTTGGTGTGGATTCCAGTGTCTGTCTCCAGCCGAATATCCATTAGAATCTAAAGTTAAAAAATTTAAGGTAAACAGGGCAACAGCCAATCTGTCCCTAGGATTTGTCCAATTTCCTTCTTTTTGCTTCAATAGCATAATTTTGAGTGTGCAATTAGCTCGTTCAATTATACCTTGGCCTTGAGGATTGTATGGGATACCTGTTTTATGGAATATATTGAATTTTGTGCAAAACTGTTTGAAAGATGAGGATGTATATGCAGGGCTATTATCTGTTTTAAGCATTTTGGGAATGCCCAATGCAGCAAAAGTTTGTAGACAATGAGATGTAACATCATTAACTTTTTCTCCAGCATGTAAGGAAGCAAAAATCATGCCTGAGCATGCATCTATGGTCACATGAATAAATCACAATTTTCCAAAACTTGGCTCATGAGTGACATCCATCTGCCACAAATGATTGGGCATTAATCCTCTTGGGTTAACCCCATAATGTGGATTGGGCAAATGTGTCACACAAGATTGACAATCCTTCACAATTGTTCGAGCTTGCTCTTTAGTTATTTTGAACTTTTGCTGTAAAGTAGTACTATTAACGTGAAATTGAGAATAGAACGAGGTAACTTGTTGGACTGCTGAAAATATAAAGATCATTTGAGTGAGGGCATCGGCCTTTTGATTACCTTGATGGAGAGGACAAGGCAAATTAGTATGAGCTCTGATATGTCCAATAAACAAAGGTTCTTTATGTTCCCATAGAAGGTTTTTGAATTTGAAAAAACAATTTAAAGGCTGGGTATGTGGTGCTATTGGACCTGCTAGCTCCAATTTAGGGACAGCATGTACAATATAGTGGCTGTCTGAAAAAATATTTATAGGCTGTTCTTTAAAACTTTCAAGAGCTATAATAATAGTTTCAAGTTGAACTAATTGGGCTGATTTTTGACCAGTAATATTAATCATATTTTCTTTTTGAGTGACTACTGCAGCAGTACCATTAGAGGACCCATCTGTAAATACATTTAGTGCCTTAGGAATAGGTTGATTTTTTATTACCTGTGGAAATATAATGGGATGATTGATACAAAAAGATAGTATAGGAGACTTAGGAAGATGGTGATCAAAATTTGCAGAAGTAGAGCATCTAGCTATAGCCCAATCATTATCATTGAAGCACAAATATTCAACCTGTGATGATGAATAGGGAGTAATAATAGTAGCGGGGTGAATGCCAAATATTTTAGTAGAAGTCTTAAGTCCTTGAAGAATAAGTTTAGCCACCATGGAGGTATAAGACTCAATTGTATTTTTAGGAGAGATGGGTAAATGTATCCATAATAAAGGTCCCTGTTGCCAAAATACTCCTGTGGGTGTATATTGTGAAGAAATAATAATCAATATCAGCGGTAGAGCAAAATCAATTCTATCACAATGGGATCTTTCAGTGGCCTTTTCTACTAACTTTAAAGCTTCCCTAGCATCAGGAGTCAATGTTCACAGTGAAGATGGATCAGGGTTCTGGCGAAGGATATCAAATAAGGGTTTTAATTGTCCAGTAGTGAGGCTTAGTGTAAGGCGAAGCCAATTAATGTCTCCCAGCAGTTTTTGGAAATCATTGAGGGTGGTCAACTGTTCTTTATTTATTAAAATTTTTTGAGGCCTAATGAAAGTATCCATAATTTTGAATCCTAAATATAATATGGGAGATCTAGTTTGAACCTTTTCTTCAGCAATGTTTAGTCCATATCATTTTAAGTTTTCTGGCATATCACTGAATATGGTGAATAAGACTTCTTGATTAGGATGAGCAAGTAAAACATCATCCATATAATGGAGACATATAAGGTTTGGGTATTTGTTCTTGATCGGCTGAATAACTTTGTCTACATAGATTTGACATATAGTGGGGCTATTAGCCATTCCCTGGGGTAAAACTTTCCATTTATATCTTTTATCAAGGCCATTATTATTGATAGAAGGAACTGAAGAAGCAAACCTGGGGGCATCCAGAGGATGTAAAGGAATGGAAAAGAAACAATCCTTTATATCAAGAGTGATAAGATGGAAATTTTTAGGAATAGCTACAGGATTAGGAAGTCCAGGTTGGGTAGGGCCCATAATTTGCATGGTTTTATTGATTTCTCTAAGATCATGTAACAATCTCCATTTTCCTGATTTTTTCTTGATTACAAATATGGGGGAATTCCAGGGAGAGGTGGAAGGTTCTATGTGTCCTGCTTCTAGTTGTTCTTGGATTAATAGGTGGGCCACTTGTAATTTTTCTCTAGATAGGGGCCACTGAGGGACCCAAACTGGCTTATCAGAAAGCCATGGTATTTTCAAAATTGTTTTCTCAGTGGCCCCTAGAAAAAATATCCTTTACCTTTTTGATGTTGATTTAGATTTTTATTTTTAACACCTGCAGGCTTGGTTGCTAGGTGTAGCCCCATTTGTTGTAAAATGTCTCTTCCCCATAGGGTAACTGGCAAGCTCGTCAAAACATAAGGCTGGAAAGTTCCTTTATGCCCTTCATTATCTTCCCATTTTAAAATTACAGCACTTTATGCTGGGGTGTTAGTATATCCCAAGCCTCTTAAACTGGTTGAAGCCTTCTGCAGAGGCCAGTGCTTGGGCCATTGTTGTAGATTAATGATGGAAGAGTCAGCCCCAGTATCAATCAGCCCCTCCATCTCTGTACCTTGAATTTTTATTTTGCACATAGGCCTCTGTGAACAATCTTGAACCCAGCAAGCCATAGGTCCCGAGCCAGTGGAACCAAATCCTCTGTTGTTCCTATTCTGTGGCATACTCTTGAATGAGTTGTGGAAACTGGGAAGGAGAAGCAGCTGAGCAATTCTATCTCCTTGGTTAACAGAGCTAACGCCTCTAGGTGAACTAAGCATTATTTTTATTTCTCCTTGGTAGTCGGAGTCTATAACACCTGGTGTTACTTGAAAACCTAATAAGCTTTTAGAACTTCTCTAGAGGGTAAGTCCTACAGTCCCGGAGGGAAGAGGTCCCCTGACTCCCGTGGGAATCAGTTGAACCCCCATTTCAGGTGTTAGTACTATTCAGGCGGTGGAACAGAGGTCTAGTCCTGCACTTCTTCTTGTCCCTCTGACAAGGGAGTCAATGGGTAGGAGGGATTGTGATGAGGAATCATCTGGATGGATGTTTGAGGATATTCCTCCTCTAATGCCTCGTACATTTGTGGGCCCCGGGGCATTGGGCCCCATGCCCCATTTTTTGAGTTTCTAGACAAAATGTTTCCATAGATGTCAAATTTAGATCGGCATTTATTGGCCCAATGATTCCCCTTTTTACACCTGGGGCAGCGGCCTGGGGCACAGTATGAGCTTGGTCTTATTTCTCTTTGGGGATATTGCCTGGAATATCCTGACTGATTATAATTTTTAGGTTGAGCCCTTGTGAAATTTTGAGGGGAAGCACCTCTCATTGCTGCTGCAATCACATTGCCTGTGACAAAGGCATCATTAATGTCTTTACATAATCTAATATATATTGAGAGGTCCCTTTTATTTTTCATGGTCTTATAGCGTCTTGACAGTATTTGTTGGCATTTTCATATGCCAGCTGTATGACTAATGGCATTGCTTGCTCTACATGCCCGAATATTCTGCCTGCCGTTCTTAAAAGTCTGTCTGCAAAATCAGTATATGGTTCATTAGGACTCTGAATTACTTTAGACAAGCTGCCTTGTAAATCACCTGTTCCTGGTAAGGTCTTCCACGCTTTAACAGCGGCAGTGTTTATTTGTGCATATATACCAGGATCATATTGCATTTGAATTTGTAATTCAGAAAACTGTCCTTCACCTGTTAGCATATCTACATTACGGTCTGGGATGACTGCCATCGCACTTCTTCTAGCTGTTTCTACACAGAGCTCCTGGAATTGTGACCTCCATATCCGGTATTGTCCCCCGCTCAATACTGCCTTACATAAGCCTTTCCAGTCTGAGGGGGTTAAAGTTAAAGTGTTAAGGGACTCCAGCATGCTCAACGTGAATGGAGCTTGGGGCCAATAGGTCATTATTGCCTCTTTGAAATTTTTTATTGTTTTAAAATCTAGGAACTGGTGGTACCTCTGCCCATTTTCATTTTCAAATACTGGCAGGTCCCAATGTTCCTGCAGGTTTTGGCGTTCGAGGGCGCGTAAGCACTCAGAAAGGCCGTTAATCTCTTCTTCAAGAGCACGCAAATGTTCAGAAATACCCCTCATGGTTTCTGTAATGGATTCCACCCATGAGGGAGCAGAGGGCACAGGTGGTTCCTCTACTTGACGGTCCTTTCTGGTCTTAACTGACTCAGCGGAGGAGACTGTGCTTTCATGGTTATTTGGCTCCTCCTTACTACTATCACATTCCCTGGTAGTAACATCCTGAGTTTCAGATTCAATTGAGAGCACGTATTCCTCAGCTATCTCCAACAAGTCTCGGATAGCGTTTGCAGCTCTTATCTTCGTTATTTTTGAGTTCACACCAATATTATCCTTACTGGTCTTAACTGACTCAGCGGAGGCTATGCTTTCACAATCACTTTCCTCCTCACTATCCACTGAGTCCGCTATATCAAAAAAGTCTTTCATAACTTTTATTATTCAGTGCTTGGTTATTTTCGCACCCATCTTTATAGATTTCTCAGTTCTTACCTGCCGATTCCGAATGCCTGTACGGGCCACCACTTGTCGCCGCCTGCAGCAATTGCCACTTGCATCAACGATACCACGGGAGAAAATTCAGAGGCAGACTGGAAATGAAAAAGCTCTTTTATTCTTCTTTCTTCTAACTTCTCTCTCCGGCTCCAACAACCTCTCCAACTCCAACCACACCTCTAACTCACCCTCACCCGGTTAAATACATTTTGCCTTAACAAGGACAAGTGCTAACAGCTCGAGCTTACAGGTGTGTCACACAGTGTTCACGGGCATAAAAAGATTCTTAGACAAATGCATGAATATCAGGTGAAAATACTTGAACACCTTTATGGCTCTCAGCTAACCGCCATCTTAGCTATCCTCAATTAGGGCTCTTACACACCCTCTAAGGTTGTTCCTTCATCCCCTGCTTAAGTCACCACCCTTGATCCATCCCTCTGTCTAATCACTCTAGGCCAAGTCTTTGATGGAGTTCAGTTTTCTTTTCTCAATTAAGATTTTCATCAACTAAGATTTTCATCTGCACTGATCCTAATTCCACCTGGATTAATCCTATGGTCTCTTAGAGGCTCTCCTTGCCTTCTCTCTTTCTTTCATTCAAAGGATTGTTTTATATTCCTGGAAGCATACAACTGATTATTCTAGAACAGGAGTCGGCAAACTATGATAAGGTACACAGGGCAAATGTGACCCTCTCCTTTTTCTTTTCTTTTCTTTTAATTACCCTCAAGCTAAAAATGGCTTTTATATTTTTCAATGATTAAAAAATAAAAAAGAATATTTCATGAGAAAAATATATGACATTCAGTTTTCAGTGTTCATGAATAGAGTTTTATTGAAATGCAGTCATGCTCATTCATGAATATACTATGGTTTTTGGTTACTTTGACACTATAATAGTAGAGTTGAGTAGTAAAGATCATATACAGCACCTACTGTATTTACTACCTGGCCTCTTACAGCACTGTTGGAAAAGACTTTAGTAAATTATAGTAGACAAGATCCATCTCAGAAGATAATGTATCTATCTCAGAATGTAACAGTGAAGCAAATATTGGTACAGGCATTAGCATAATCACTAGTACAAGGGGAGAACCCAGTATATCCTATTATTGTTTTAGTAGGAAGAGAAAGTTTTGCTTTTTCATTTTGGGAATGCAAAAAGTTTTACATTGCGTTTCAAATTTCGTGAAGAATTGAATTGTTTTTTTCTTAGAGAAGTGGGTGTTTTAAATTAAGAATGATTTTGAAAAGGGAAATCTGATCCATTTCAATTTCATTGTATCCACTCATTCTGGGTCATTTTGACATTGAGGCTGATTAATGTACTTCTGCATGTAAATTAATATTTTAGGATCTTGAGTAAAATTGTAGGCTATCAGACTAAAGATAATTTTCCAACCAAATAATATCATAAATCGAACCTCAGATTATATAGATCTACATATATATATATATATATATATATATATAATTGATGTATTATGAAAATGCCTAGAAAAGTTTATTGCATTGGATACATTTAATGACATTTATTCCTCTTTTGCTCGCCTCTCATTCCATGCTTTCTTCTTACTTCCATTTAATAAAGGATTTGAGCAGCCAGGCCTGGCACATAAGAGATGAAGTTAATATTAAATTGCTTACAAATGTAGAAAATGATTTTTTTTTTTTTTTTTTTTTTTTTTTTTTGGTACCAGAGATTGAACTCGGGCACTTGACCACTGGGCCACATCCCCAGCCCTTTTTTTGTATTTTTTTTTAGTGTCAGGGTCTTACTGAGTTGCTAAGTGCCTCGCCATTGCCGAGGCTGAAGATTTCAGCTTACACCTGTCAGAATGGCAGCTATTAAGAACACAAACAACAATAAATGTTGGAGACGATGTGGAGAAAAAGGCACACTCATACATTGTTGGTGGGACTGCAAAATGGTGCAGCCAATATGGAAAGCAGTATGGAGATACCTTGGAAAACTTGGAATGGAACCACCTTATGACCCAGCTATCCCACTCCTTGGTCTTTACCCAAAAGACATGAAAACAGCATACTACAGGGACACAGCCACATCAATGTTTATAGCAGCGCAATTCACAATAGCTAAACTGTGGAACCAAACTAGATGCCCTTCAGTAGATGAATGGATAAAGAAAATGTGGTATATACACACAATGGAATATTAATCAGCAATAAGAGAGAATAAAATCATGGCATTTGCAGGAAAATGGATGGAGTTAGAGAATATAATGCTAAGTGAAGTTAGCCAATCCCAAAAAGCCAAATGCCAAATGTTTTCTGTGATATAAGGAGGCCAATTCACAGTGGGGTTGGGATGGGGAGCATAGGAGGATTAGAGGAACACTAGAATGGCCAATGGGAGGGAGGGGAAGGGAGGGGGCAAAAGGGTGAAGGAAAAAAAAAAGATGGCAGAATGAGATGGATATCATTATCCTAGGTGCATGTATGAATGTATGAAGTCACGAATGGTGTGAATATACTTTGCATACAACCAGAGATTTGTAAAAATGTGCTCTATATGTGTAATATGAAATGTAATGCATTCTGCTGTCATTTATAACATCTTAGAATAAAAATAAATAAATTATTAAAAAAACAAATATAAAAAATGTGAAGTATGATTACAAAAACCTAAGAAACATTCTGTAGGTCAAATTTTAGCAAAAGTGACTCTCAAAATAATTACCTATGGCAAGTTTACCACCACTTCTAATCTGGAGTACCTATTCCATTATTATGTTTTAGAAGAACAAATCAACCTCTCTACCCCATTTTTCATGCCTGAAACTAAACATGGTTTTCTTCTTAAACCCATACCCAGCTAGGTATAAAGAATTAATACATAAATAATTCCAAAGCAGATCAAAGATTTCCATAGACACACTCTATTTTAAATGATAACTTATTAAACATTTGCCTTTGAGGGCAATAAACTTACCAAATCTTTTAGGCAGCATGCACTAAAGGTATGTTTGTTTTGTTTTCACATATAATCTTGTATTTGAAATGAAAACTAGATTCCCACAAAGGATTTTATGGAGCACATGCTGGTAAAGAGACAAAGAACTGTTTGGGGCAATGATATCTAGAGTTAAGTAAAGGAAGAATACATTGTTCACCAGAAAGCGATCTGTATCCCATCCACAACACTTCCTTCTGCACCAGAACCCAGCAAAAGAAGAAACAGAGAAAAGAGCATATAAATGGTTTAGGATTCAAGTAATCAATAGTTACCCTGAAACACAGAAATGCCAACGCCATCTAAAATCAAAGTTAAATGCTATGTTCTATGAAACTGGCTGTGAAGATGATTTAGAAAATTGTGCAAATTATAGTTTGCACCCTTCGTTTATCTTCACTACTATTTGTATAACATTCCAAAGCCAAATTATATTCCTTCTCACATCAGCTTGTTGATGTCTAGACTCTCAAATAAGTGCTGGCTTCAAAACCCCCAAATTTAGCTTTTGATTCTAAATAAGAAGCTATCAAAGAATGTCCTGGGTATCATGCATTCTTGAGATTCCCTATGATTTTCTGATCTTCCTTTATCTCAGTGACTGAATATCCTTTTCCTCCCTGACATAAATGTAGTAGATATGATTTTTATTTTACATAAATAAATATAAGTGTTATTCTCTACTACTATTCAACTACTTTAGTCCCATTTGCATTAAATACATCCAGGATATAAAGAGTTAGCAAAGAATAATGGGAATAGGAAGAGTTAATAGGAAAAATAGACTCTTGAAAGCCCAAAATGTTTCCAGTTTTATCTATTTTAACTTTTTTATCAGATTGTAGAAATAAGACCCTGAATCACATAAATGTTAGTACCTAGAAAAAGTTCATGTGATTCAACTTTAAATCCTTTGATCTATATCAAAAATAAACTTATACTCAATTTCTTAAAGGCTCAGACTGGGCTGTGGAAAAAATAATCCTTTGGGAAACCAAAGGTAGACTGGCCTTGTGAAAGCAAAGGCTTTCTAGGACCTGACCACACATCCCTCAAGGTTTTTAATTGACATGTAAACCTGTTTTCTTCTGTTTCTATGCCCTTTCCTTCATACAGTTCCTTCCAAGCCAGTCCTATGTGCCAGAAAGGAGGTTCGTGGTAGAGGTCAAAAAAGCAAAAGATGCTTACAGAGAGCCTGCTTCCTGGGCTTTAGTTTTCTAAGGAGAGAGATATAGAAGGAAAGGAGAAGTGGAGAGTGTTTTTAGTGTAGAGTGAGAGGACAGAGAATAAAAGGGGACTGGGAGAAAAGAGTAAAAAGTGCCAGTAAGGCCTGGAGGCAGAAAAACCTCACAGAGTAAGGGTTGCAGAGCATCCACAGAGAAGTCATTCTTCATGCTCAGAGCACAAAACATCAGCAAATTTCAAAGTGTTCAAACTCTGTACTGGAGCCACAGAGCTGCCTCGTCCAAGTTGGCCTGGATGGTGACACTCAACTCACTGAAGGATCTCTAGAGCCAGGAACAATGCAAGTCTATTAGCAAGTCCTCAACATTTGTTGAATGAATAAATGAAATCAGTAGAGAACATGATGAACAGAAGTGGGACCATTCATTTTGGAGGCACTACATACATTGAATTTTTGTGGGAATCCAAAATATGAGAAGCCTCATTTGCCCAAACCCCCCAAATCAATGGAGATGAATATTACATTTCTAACCATTCTGGCAGGATGGAGTTTCAGAGTAATATTTAATTTGTTTCTTTCACACTTGGATTTTGGGAGTAGAATGCACACCCATACAACATGTACCCATGAGATGCTAAGTTAAATCTGGTATCTGGGGAAGATGATAGAAGCAAAGATTCTCTCTGCAGAAGCTCCCAGAGATTCTTGATTTCCCTGTCAGTGACAGCTTTAGAACTCTTATTGGATTTTAATTGCTTCAAGAGAGGAGAGAAACAGCACATTAATATAATTCTATTATTTCTATCTTGACTCCATCACATACTTAATTCTACACTATAACATGACCCATTCCATGTCTGTCCTCACCTCTACTTTCTATTTTTACTTGTATTTCAAATATATTCAAGAAGAACCCTTTAGAACAGTATGCACACGCTCAGAAATTACTTAGAATAAATATTATTCATTGTGTATTATCTACATATTATTCATGGTGTAGAATGAGTGTTATCCATTCCCTTGAAAACAAATCAGGGGGAAAGGATCCAACATATGATTCAATAGTCCCACTATTGTGTATATATCCAAAGGAAACAAAATCAATGTGTCAAAGAGACATCTGCACTCCCACATTCACTACAGACATATTCACAAAAGTCAAGAAGCGGAAATAACCTAAGTATCCATCAGCTGATAAATGGATGAAGAAAATGTGGTACATATACACAATGGATTAATATTCAGCCATAAAAAGAATGAAATCCTATCATTTGTAACAACATAGATGAAACTGGAGATCATGTTAATGAAACAAGCCAGGCACAGAAAGACAAGTACACCGTGATTTCACACAAAAGTAGATTCTAAAAAGGTTGATTTCATGAAAGTTGAGAATAGGATGGTGGTTACCAAAGGTTGGGGAAGTGAGGTAAAGATGAGAAAGGTTGATGGGAAAGGGTACTAAGTTGTAGTTAGATAGGAGCAATAAGTTCGGATATGTTATTGTGCAGGAAGGAGACTACAGATAAAAATAATATATTACATAATTTCAAAAAACTTGAAGAAAGGATTTTAAAAGTTTTTACCATAAAGAAATGATAAACGTTTGATATATGTATTTCACCTGATTTAAACATTATACAATAATGTATACATGTATCAAAGCATCATATGTTGCCCCATTAGTACGTATAATATTAACTTTTATATATCAGTTAAAACACATTTAATTTTAAAAATGGAGCAGATCATATCTCTTCCATTTCCTTTGCCCTGATGTCCAAATTCCATTACTTTCTCACTATAGGGAACATGCACACCTTTTTACTTGGTGGTTCTGTGTTCCATGACTAAGATATCAAAGGTTTCCCTAATAAGGCTCCATTTCTTTCAGCTAGAGACATTAGACAGATGATTTGAGTTACTATTCTAAGTTCATAACAAATGTTTCATCATAGTTGCAGCTTTTCTCTTCTTAGATTGTTAAATTATAGCTCAATATCCCCAGCTTCGTATTATAAGAGGCACATATATCATAATAAACTCTTATATGTAAAATGTACCATCATCTCTATTATTACTATATCACATCTAGGAAATTCTTGCACAGGAATTTGGGCAATCCTTCAAGATGAATTTCCTCATTACACAGTAGTTATAAAATGCAATCAGTTAGCAGAGCCTCCTGTCATCTGACCATTAAAATGTGATGCCTGAGGCTTTTAGCTTGGCTCACTGTCATCTTCTGATTTCTTTGTAAATACTGTTTGCCATTTGGATTGCTTTGCTAATTACTTAGGACCATGTTCTATTCCTACAAGCCAACTGCATTCCCAATATTTCAGTGAAATGGAAGAAGAGCAAATTTGACCCTTCAGCATCAGGATAAAAAAATGGTGGAAAAGATAACCTGATGTAACAATTTCAGCATAGGGAATATACAGAAGGGCAGGTTCTGTTTGTCCCTCCACATAGACTTGTGTTCCTAGAAGCTAAAAGATCAGCTATCACAGAATCATAAGAATCTTTTAACAATGTACATTTGGTCTGGGCATTCAGGTGATACAGGTCTGTAATTCTAGATGCTCAGGAGGCTGAAGGAGTAAAATCTCAAGTTTGAGGCTAGTCTAGGCAAAAGCCTGTCTCAAAATGAAAAATAAAAAGGACTGGAGATGTAACTTAGTGGTTGAGCACTTGCCTAGCATGAGTGAGGCTCTGGGTTCAAACCCCAGTACTAAAGTACAATCACATCAGTACCTTTGATACAAACTATTAAATCAGAATCTCTAGGGCCATAGTTTCCCATAATACATTTTTAAAAGCCTAAAAGTGATTCTTATGAATACAAAGTTTGAAAAATCACTTGTAAAGTATTATAAACTTAACAGTTCTTGAAACAGTGTTATATTTTTCTATACAACTTTTTGATTAAAGATGTTGGAAGATCACAATCTTATTTTTAGACTCAATTCATCATGGTCTCTCTGATGGTTTTACTAACACAGAAGGCAAGTGATTATACCATTCAACTGATATGAAGATTAATGAAATTTATGCACAAACCTAGCAAACAAATACTAAAAATATCTCCAAATACCAAAACAAGAAAATACAATATATTCCCCTTTTGTATTCCCTCTTGAAAAATGTTATAGATTTCCTTTCATGACCTCAGATATGATCTCACAGCAGTTTGGCAATATATTCATTCATCTGAAGGATGACCTACCACATTCTCCACAGCTGCTTCTGCAAACTGTTCCTCCATCTCTTTGAGCATCTGTTTCTCACCCCTGGATGTCTGTAAAGTCAGAAGCTGTATCACATTAGTGCTTCCAACTTCTCTTCTTTCTACCTCGATATTTCTCTATATCATTGTGTCACCTCTGCACCTGTGTGCATGAAAAATAAACATCTTTATTCTCTCCTGAGGATAATCCTTCCCCAATCCCCAAGTCCTTTTTTACTTAAAAGATAAGAATGTATAGATTCCAGAAGGAAGAATGATCCCTGCAGCGCTTGAGCATATGAAGGCAAGAGAAAGATGATAAGGAGTCCTCAGAATAGTTGTAGGGTTGGAATGTTGAAATATCAAAAGAATACAAGCAAAGGGACAGGTACAGGTGACAGGATACCTACAAGTAGGATGAATCACAGGATCCAGTAAGTTAAGATATATATATATATATATATATATATATATATATATAGGAATAGAATATATATATATATATATTCTATTCCTATATGCCTGAAGAATTACCTCTTACAAAACTTTTCTACCTAAATTTCCCTGCCATTTCCGGGATGCTACATTATGTATATCTGAAAAATATGTGAAAAGTATATTCACACGGGTGTGTCTTTCTTTGGGTTTTTGTTGTTTTGTTTTATTTTAGTTCTGCATCTTCTCTTTCTGCTGTATAATCCCCAACCTCTGTCAATGTGATTTGAACAAAATTAACCTGAGCTTCTGGCTCCTAGGATGAACATGTATCTAAAGTTTAACCAATGTGTTTCATCCCTCTGGTCTAGTGATTGGGACAAAAATGGTGTGTTATCCAAGTACTAGCTATCAGCAATGATGAGTTTCTGCCTAAGAATTTTTAAGTCAGTATGGAGAAAGTCAAGCTGAAATATGGAGGAAGAGAAACAAAATCCAATGACAATGTTTGAACCCTAATTCTGCCTGAAATCTAGCCCTGGCTTTTCTGTTACATGCATGAGCTAATAAATTCCCACCTTTGTTGAAGCAAGTTTTAGTTGGGTTTATTTAACTTGCAATAGAAAGTAATCTCACCATTAAAAATTAAAATGTAGTATAATCCTATCAAGTAATCATATGGGCTTCAAGGAATGTGTAGAGTCACAACCACATCAGATAATATTGCAACTCTGTGATTATGTGGGATTATGTGGTATTCAACCATCTCTATTATCCTGTACTCTTTTAGTTTAAAAAGTTTCTTCCTTTCTCTGGTTGATATGTGGAATTTGCATAATTTTGGTTTTGATGCTATGCTGTTTAAGAGACAACCCAATATATGTATTTGTTTACTAAATACTTCATTAATTCTTAATGTTTCTGTTGGAATCAGTCTACCCTTATTCTTAACTCAGACTGGGTGGTGGTGACTGTATCCCAAACTCCAACTTGTGGGGTGAATGACTCAGATAAGGTCAATTCCATGGGAATTTTGTTGGAGTTTTTAGAAAAAAGATCTCTCCATCCTCTGGGATTACTAGCTATAAGTATCTGTAAGTCTTAGGCTGCCAATGGATATATGCGTGGCATTTAGTACCTATATGAGATTGAGGTCCTCACAGACGAAAGTAAAACCAAAACACAGAAAAGAGAGCGGTTTATATAACTATTTTTGAATGTCAATGTGCCAATGCCTAAAACCATCTTCACCTCTTAGACTTTCCAGTCATATAGGCCAACCTATTTCCTTACTTTGCCCTAAACTGATTTAGGCTGGGTTTTTGATATGTGGAACCAAAATCTTGAGTAACTTCACATTGACATGAAGGTTTGGTACTTATGGATTATTGTCAGCTGTCACAGATTCTAAAATCCCATGTCTCAGAATTTGCTGAGAAGATATTAGTGACTGGCTGACTTCTCTGAAAATACCCTTGGTTGTCATGGTGATGAGAGGAAGCAGATATTATATGAGAATTGTGAAATATTCTCATATAAAATCAGAACTAGATAATAAGCATATTTAACCCAGTTCTGAATATGCTACATTCATAGAACCCCTAAGATTCTTGGAGAAACAGAGACTTCAGATTCTCTATGTTGTTCAAGTCATCTAAATGGACGGTCTTATTCAAAGAGAGTGTCAAATTTTGATATCCCCCTAAACCCTAGGCCAAGTCCAGTGTATCTCAGAGATCATCACTTAGATTCTTCATAGTTTTATTCCCCACTTTATAACCATGACAGGAAACTATATATAAGCAATAAGACTAGACTTTGGGGTTAGTTTTATTTTTCTAAGATTTTAACATTCATTTAATAATCTACAGAACTTACTTATAGGATCAAATGCTAAATTCAGTTTTATCCCTAGTTTTCTGAAAGCTACCAACAATAATACCCTGGAATTACGATGAGATATTATTTGTGAAAACACTGAGTTTCTATAAGGCTTAGATGTTGCTAAATTTCTTATAGCACCCCGATAGCTCATCACCCTCATGTAAGATCACCTCTAAGATGGTTTAGTTCTTTGGTAATCACCTTATCAAATTATGGTATTTACAATAAAAATTGTCAGGATCAGTTCTCAAATGTCATATATCTAGGGGTAAATATGTAAGATTTTGGGGTACAGATATAAGATGCAGGAAACAAACAAGAAGAGCTCTTGTTTTTTTTTTTTTATCCAATTTTGAGTCTATGTTTTTATGTAACATAAGCAACACGTACAAAAGGAATTAGCAAATGACTAAAAATCTTCCATGTGCCATACTAACAGATTAGCTTCTAAAATCATAAGAAAGTCAAGTATCAATGCAATCATTTAAGTAGAGGAAAGTTGTGCTGATATCACATAAGCTACTTCTGGTAGCTGTTTCAATTCTTGGACTTGATTATATGGCTTCAAGAATGAGTTTTTTGGCTATGTTTCTGCAAATAAAGACTGACATATTTATTTATTTATTTTACTCATGAAGATGAGCTGTTGCAAACGGAACGCAGAGAAGTCCAGCAGGGTCTAGGAAGATGAGTGCAACAGTGAACATACCACACCGGGAGCCAGGTTTGGTGATGCAGACTCAAATTTAATGCGGAACTAGCATAGCTTTATACCATTCAGTAGCCAATCAGAAGTTACCATTCAGTAGCCAATCAAAAGCTAGGAAGGTTAGCATGATTCCCTTGTGCTAGACTCATGTACACTCCATATAGAGAAAGAGAAACTGCCTGTAGCCAGTGTGCTTTGAAGGGAGCTTGGCTCACAGCAGAGGTGTGCCTCTAGCTTCTGAGAGGATGCAGGTGTGCCTGCTCCATAGTCAAGCATCCTTCTTCAGCGCCAACCATATGGAATTCCTTCAGTGAGCTACCCGTTTCCTTCCAAAGAAGGATTTGTTGACCAGATAAGGGCAATGTGGTCTGCAGTCAACCTGGGCTTCTATTCCTTTAAGGAGAGCCATAGCTACATGGAGACACAGTCTGCATTCCATGACCAAGTGGGAGTATAAAGGCCCCATGCAGGACCTTCCAAGGGTACTCTCACCCAGGGATCCCTGTTGGGTTGGTCTAAGATTTTTCAGGGACTGGATCACAATTTAACTTCTCCCTCTGCCTAGTGCTGCTTCCTCCTCTTTTCCTTCAAATTGATCCCTTATAAATATCTTATTCATCAAACTCCACCATTGCATCTGCTCCCAGGGAACCCAGACTTGGATACCTATAATTAATTAGAAATTATAAACCCATGCTTTCATCTCTCTTTACCACACATTGAAAGACATGGATACTGATGTCTAATTCAGTATGAATAATGGTTATTTCTGGGTAGTGGGATTGTTTTTTATTTTTTTCAAACTTTCTTGAAATATTCTGTTTTTATTCAAGTTTTCAAAAATGCTGTGCAAACATTTTTTTACCCCAAAATAAAGACATTACAAGGCTAGAAAAATAAATAAATACAGAATTAATAATACAATGGGAGAAAGGGAGAAGGAATGAATATATTTTAAAAATCAACAGATTTTTAAATCACAATAGGCTGTATTTATTTCTAATTGTAACTATAATTGGAAGCTTTGTAAGATTGTTGTAAACTCTTTCCAATGTTTTTATCTCATGTTAGTGTTCTTACAGAAATGAATACTAAAGATGCTTTGAAAAATTACATACTCTGAAACAATTTACTAGGCACAAGATAAGCAATACACACAGTGTTGCTATGGATTTTAATATTTGAAAGTTTGACAAAGCAAAAATTCTTCTGTTTATAAATCATATTTTGCACATGATTTGAGAGGGCTCAGCTATAATAGCCATTCGCCTACCCCATGTGCCTACAAGTGTTTGTTATTTAAATAGGCAAACATTTTTCAAGACCCTACATATCTCCACATTGTATGGAGAGAAGTGTAACAGAAATTGATAGGCTTATAAAAGAATATGTAAAAAATCTTTCCTAGACAAATTTCAGATGTCTAAGTATTAATAAGAATCATGTATGATAACTAATGGAGAGAGGGACCTTGTGGCCATCATCAAGGTGTCTTAATATTCTTATGCCCTAGATTTGCAGAATCTTAGTCAATCATTCTAGTCTCATTCCTACCAGGACTCCTGCTCAGCATGACATCTTCTGAGAGACTCTTTCAGAAATTTTCAAAGCCAAGCATTGCTGCTGGCAAAAAAAAATTTCTTTGGTCCTAAATAAGAGTAAAAAGTAAAAATATGCTGGGCGCAGTGGCACACGCCTGTAATCCCAGCACTTTAGGAGGCTGAGGCAGGAGGATTGCGAGTTCAAAGCCAGCCTCAGCAATGGCGAGGCACTTAGCAACTCAGTAAGATCCTGTCTCTAAATAAAATACAAAAAAGGGCTGGGGATGTGACCCAGTGGTCAAGTGCCCCTGAGTTCAATCTCTCAGGTACCACACACACACACACATACACACAAAGTAAAAATATCTTCTTAGTTCTATCCTAGAGCATTAACATTTTCTATCTATGGTATCTGCTCTTTCATAGAAAAAAAAATTTTTTGCTTTCCAAGCTCTATAAAATAAAACTTGAACAATAGTCTCATAAACAACCACTTTCCAAGCTTTTCTTCTCCCTTTCTTCACAGGCATACTTATCAATGTAACCTTTTTCCCTTTCTTGCTCTACAGAATGTCAAGCACAATCTAAAGATGAAATTCCCAGATAATAAACGCTTCTGTTAAAAAAAGAAAAAGAAAAAAAAAATGCTTGTGGAAATAACATTTGATAGACAGCCATTCCCACTACAAATAAAAAATACAAAACCTTCTTTATGTTTATTGTTATGGGATTTTTAGCCATAAAAATGGACCAAGTTAGAAACTAAAGAAGATGAAACTAAATCTCACTAATTGAAATGGATGGGCCCAGTGCAAATGTTCATGATCAGAAACGTGGTCAGGAATAGTTTTCCCGAAGGCAGAATTTGTTAAAGGTCTCACTGCGGCCACATTTACCAGACTGCACCATATATGAACAGCTTCCCAAGCATACAAGTCTGGGCAAAGATGTGCCCATGGGGAAGAATAACAATAGCTCCAAAAAGTGGCATTCCAGAGCTCTGGAGTGTATTTGAGATTTCAATTAAAAGTCCCTACCCACAGGTGGATTTCTTCCAAGCAGTGCCCTTTGGGCCTTTGCTCTTTATGAGCCAGAATGACGACCAACCATCTATCTATAGAGCTGTGTTTTCTGGGTGTGTTGTGAGACAATGAAATAATGAACAGCAAACTCAGCTGGTGCCAGAGCTCTGTCACACAGCCTGGCATCTGGGAATCTGGTCTGTTTACTCAGAGCAGCTGTGTAAGTTTGGAAAGACATTCCAGTTTGAAGATCCATTAACCCCTGCAAAGGGCCACATTTTGGTATGAACATCTTTTAGGGGATAAATAAGTGTTGAATCCTGTTGAACCCATGCCCAGACTGTGCTAAAAAAGAATTACAGTAAAAAGTCGTCTCAGTATCACAGGCTCGTGTGCTTCGAAATTCACCTTTTGAGAGGGGTTGGCAGTTTTCTTGATACTGTGGGTAGAATGGTTTTGTAATGTTGTGCTTTGCTCTGTGAAAAGTTTTCACTTAGGAGATGCCATATATATCTATGAATGGGTGAACAGTTTTATCGTTACTGTGAATTGTGATAGAAAGATGGTTGGTGCCTTGTTAATTCATTCCACAAGCTCTTACTGAGCACCTACTGTGCCAACCAGCATTATTAGGCACTTCAGACTGAGCAGTAAACAAAATAAAGATCCTGCTATCATAGTGTTGCCCCTAAACCAGAAGCGTTATTTCTACATTAGCTCTAAGTCATAGATATGTGAAAAATAGGAATGGGGGTTCTCCTGAACCCTTCAGTTCACACTATTCCAGCTTTTTCTTCCTATCTTCCAGTCCAACCAGATACTTCATTATAAAAAAGAAAAATTTTTCACATTTTTTGCTACTTAATATTTGTACCAGTTCCTATTTACTTTTTAAACATCATCATCTTCATCTTTAAAATTTTAAAATTTAGTCATCCCTCAAGATCCTATTTAAAACGCCCTACTCTATGTCTGCCATCCCAATCCCTCAGATTAAAAGATTTCCTTCTTCTTCTTCTGGACCCTTATAGCAACACTTTAAGACACATTCTAAGTAAATTATTTTTATATGGGCTTTCACCCTTCTTTCCTTCCCACACTCTCAAAAGTCCCCCAAACTCACTGGTTTATTGAGACCCAGTAGGGCTTGTCCCATTGTTGTCGCCGGAAAAGGATTGCAGCCTGGAACGGCAGCGCCGCGGGAAGGAGTCCGGAGACAGGATGGAGACGAAAATATTCTTTAATCTTACAAGAAACTACAATATATCTATACAATAGCGATAACCCTGTCTTTTCTCCCTCTGGTCTCTTCCCATGCGCCCGAGCAGCAATGGCGCTCGCTCGATCTGCTGAGTCACCGTTCAAATCTCTCGAGAGCCTCGACCAAGTCCCGCGAGATCCCGTCAGACTACGGAAAGCGGAAATGCCCAAAAATGTCTATGGCCCAATAGTCAACCGCAATCTTAGCTATCTCCCCAAACAGGGCTCCTGCATCCCATTCTTTTGGTAAGTATATCATAATCTTTACACATTAGTCTAGATACTAGATTACCTAATCATTATCCACAATTTTAATTATATTAGCCTTTTGTGCTATGGTTTGAACAGGATTTGGAGCCATCATGATGTGTTCTTTTGCATTATTGGTCAAGATTAATCAGGGAGGCAGAACCCACATCAGATGGTTAAATAGCAGAGGTTGGAAAAGTAGAATATCTACAGAAAATAATGAGACCATCCAGAAAATAGCAACAGCAGGAAGCCGAAGGGAGGAGACAGGGATAACAAAGCCCAAGAGCCCATGCTCCTTTTGAGAACCATGACCTTCACAGAGGTTGTCCAACAGGATGCAGGACCACAGAGGGAGCAGTGTTCTGGTGGGGATTTAGAAGTATGATGACATCGTAATTATTGCTGAGAATGCTGCGTAAAGTAGAAAGGGGTAGGTACCGTGGTTTCTTCATTTCCCTGCACTCTGATCCCCAGCCAGTGCCACTCATGCATAGAAAGCAATCAGAAGCAACAAGCAAGGGAGTCTGAGAAATACACTGGGAAAGCTTCAGATACCTACAATCCAGAACATAGAAGAACCACAGGTCTGGCAACAGCCTAATCACCAGTGTAGCTGCTTAATCAAGACTTTACTGCTCACGCTAGTCTAAACTGTGATCAAATTATCTAGTGTACAAATATTTTATCTTCAACTAGAAGCCTAATTTGATTATAAGATCCTTGAACACAGACCATTTTTGAGCTATTTGTATGAGAAAGAAATCTAAAAAAAAAAAAAAAAAAAAAAAAAACAGGCCCATGGAATACAATGTTGTTTATTGCTACCATTCTATCATCTTCTTTTTCTAGATTTTTTTATAATTTGGTTTGTTCACTCCCTCTAGATACTTCCTTGCTATGGAGGCACATCTAAGTCTTTCTGTGAACAGATCTCACAGGCAGAATTTCCCTTCTTGTTTCCCTGTCACACTTTATCTGCTAATACCTGGTAATGTAATTTGTAAAAAAAAAAAAAAAAATAGAAATAGCTAAGTGTGGAAGCCAATCTCCCCCAATTATTTTCACCTCCTGATATTCCTTTCTTCCTTCTTCCTTTTTTTTTCTTCTCTCTCCTTCTTTCAACCCCTGATAGTCATATTGTGTGTAGTATCTTCTACTTTGAAAAAGGGCTCAAAGTAGAAGTGATGATGTGTCACTTCCAAGAGTAGCTTAAAACAGCAGAGCAGCTTCATTGTGATCTCTTGGATAATTTGCTGTGGGGGATTCCAACTGTCATACTGAGAAGACACTCAAGCAACTCTATATGGAGAGGAGCAGAAGAAATATCATTGCAACTAGGAGAAATTGCAGCTGAGAAGTGCCAGATGCGCACTCACCAAATTACTGATCCCTAGGTTCATAAGCATAATAAAATTTTGGAATGACTTTCCTGCAGCATTAGGTAACTGGTGACTTAGTTACTATTCTGATGATAGTTCTTTAAAGAAAGTTGTAAAGTTGATGCTTAATAATGCTGATGGCCCCCATCTCACAGTACTCTGGAAGTTGCACATTAGCTTTCTTCTTAAACATTATTCTTGGGGGTTGGGGTTGTGGCTCAGTAGTAGAGCGCTCACCCAGTACATGTGAGGATGGGTTCCATCCTCAGCACCACATTAAAAAATAAATAAATAAAATAAAGGTATTGTGTCTGTCTACTACTTGAAAAAAAAAAGCATTATTCTTATAATAAGCTTGAGAGGTGAACATGACAGAACTTTCTAATTCATTTTACCTTATAGTTGAGGAAATGATATTCAGAGCTTAAACAATATGTCCAAATTTCCTTTGCATCAGATTTGGATCCAAAACCATGTCTTCTAATCCCACTCTTGTACATACCTGGGGATTGTAGACATCAAGAATTCCTATTGATCCTCAAAATTTTAGCAAGTATGTACCTGGATGATCCATGTTTGCAAGTAAAGTAGCAAATGAAACAACACACAGTATGGCTGTGGAACTGGCCTATGATAGGTAACTAGGTGACAGTGAGCTCTGCCTGTTACTGAAAGAATACTTCATACACTACTCTTGTTCCTTCCTCTGTCTACTAATACTTTCCAGACCCTCAAATCTAAGCATCTTGAAAATCTAGCTGCAGCTTTTCCCTTCCAAGGATTTGGTCAAGATCATAGACACATGTGCTTGGAATGGCTTGACTCTCTGTGTTATAATGTGTTTCTCATTTGTGATTTAAGTGAAGACTTCTAATATCTAGAACAGTCCCTCAGACTCCAAGACACTTAACACCAAGTCCTGTTTGATAACATATACATTCTTTTTCTCTGACAGATCAAAATAAGTGTGCACACGAAGGTTTTTGCTGGTTACTCATTCATATTGCAAAAATGAAAATTTGCAGTTCCTGCAATACATCCATTTTTGTGTTCTTTATCACTTTCCAACACTAAGTAACAAATATCTTGATTTCTTTTTCCAAATTGGGCAATTTTGTCAAAAGCAGATTTTCCAACTTCAGGTTGTGAAGTCCAGTATGAATGACACATTTATATTCCACGACCCTGAACCTTATATTTTAGGAAACCAAATTCAAATAAATATCAAGAGTAGCAATCGAGAAGGGTAAGTTATGAAATAATAGCTTAAAAGGGTTTTTTAATGAGCAAGGCTTGATCCAACTATTTTACTCAGATACATCTTTTTCTTATTGAACTGTGATTAACTACTTCATCTGCATAATCAGAATCATCCAGAAAGGCTAGAAGCACCAACCACTGTCCTAAATCCCCACCTCAGAGCAAGGAAATTAACTGAGAATCTTTGGGATAGAGCTTTGGCATCCAGGTTTTCAACCAGTTCCCTGGGTAATTCCAACATACAGCCACTATAGGGAGCACCAGGCTAAAGTATGATTTGGGGGTTGTTGCAGATGACAGAGCTTTCTCATTTTCACTCACTAGCTTGTTTCCTAGTCATCAATTGCCTCTGGCAGAGGTAGGGGTCACAGTTGGGATGACCAGGTAAACCACCTGGGTATGCTTCATGGTCCAGCCTGTTGTCGCCTGAAGCGATGGCCACTTGGAGCAACGAAGCCATGGGAAGAAGTTTAGAGGCAAACTGGAAACAAACAGTTTTTTATTTTGATAACTTTTTTTTCTGGCTCTAACAACGACTAACACGTGCCACACACACCACCAAAATGGCGCTGACCCAATCAGCAATCTCAGCCAAGTCACTCGAGATCCCGGGCCAAGTCCCGCGAGCTCCCAGGCCAAGTCCTGTGAGACTACGGAAGGCAGCAATGCCCAAAACTCCATGGCCCATAGTCAACCACAATTTAAGCCATCTCCCCAAACAGGGCTCCTACACCAGCCAGTACTGAGCTAGACTCCAGAGGTTTATGTTTTCTACCTTGCTCTGAGGAAGCCGGATCTTAAATGTCAAGACACTTCAAGTTTTACTGGATCCATTTGCTTTCAACACCCCCAGCTCTTGCAGGTACAGTTACCCAGAGGGCACAGTATATCTTATTTAACAGGCTGAGGGCAATGATGATAATAGCCCTAGCCTGTGTTAGTTGTAGCCACATTTTAGAAGTAATTGTGTTTAATGCTACCCATGTTTTAATAATAGGCAGGATATCATTATAAACGAAGTTCATTGTTGCTTTCAAATGGCTCCCATGTGTGTGCTTCCTGTCCTACTTATTTAATCCTGCCAGATACTTAGATGCCCTCATAGATTACTTTCTCTAGAAACTTCACTTTCTCACAAAGTTTCCTCTCCTGTGAGAAAGGCTTTGGGCCCTTTTTCCTAATCATAGTGGATGTCATCAAAGGGTTCACAGATATGTCATCATCCCTTTTGAATTTAAGCTCTGAAAGTAGTGATCTGGTTTTCATAAACTCTCTATTCAAGTGACTATTACAGTAATCAGCCCATAATAGATGTTTTACAGGTGCAAAAAATAAAGGCATGCAAATATCCCCTGCCTAATTTCCCTTTGTAGAGGGGCAATATTTTTCTAAGCTGGAAAAAAGTAAAGTCAAGTTATAGAAGAAGCAACACTATACAATATATTCTTTTCTGTATTGTGTTGTTTTCCAGAATTTAGAAGTAATGAACAGTATAAATCCTTGAACATTAAAATTATATAAGCTTCAGCTTCTAAATGAGCCAGAAGCATAAGAATGACAGAATCTTAAATATAGCTGCTCTGGGAGTGCTACATTTAAATGGTAGGGAGAGGTAGTTAACCTCGGCTTGTATACTAGATTCCTTAGGCTAATTTAATATCTTTTAGTGCCTACGCTCTGTTTTCCAAATCATATATACTGGAGACAGAGTCAAATTTGAAATTTAAATTGTAAATATGTTTAAAGATGTCTGTTTTCTCTCTGAAATATCCCCTTTAATTTTGTTATGTTCTCACCCACCTGAAAGTTTTGGAATGTTCAGGATAAACAGAAATACTAATAGAGATAAAGTGATGATTTATTATCCTATTTGCAGTTTCCCTTTAATATATTACATTGAACACTTCAGCAAATAATAATCAATTGTTTTATTTGCAATGCCCATTGCAATATCACTCTACCTGTTTAACAAACATAATAGAAAATTGATTTTTCTCTTTCTATGAAGAAAGGATCGATAAAGATTAAGTACAGGCTAAATAGATTGAATAATAGAATTTGACTTGGAACAATCAGAAAAGGAATATTGCATAAGTAATAGTATAATAAAATGGAATCCCCCAATACCTCCATATCTTGGCATTAATGATATTATTCTGTGCTTTAAACCCCAACTATAGAGCAAACAACAGGTGAAAAATACCTATTGTTATGTATCATGATTAATGAGTATTTTTGTGTATCTGTTTATGGAAAACTTTTTTCTTTTCCCTACAATGATCCTTTTCAACAAAATTCCTATAAAGTAATACATGTATATATACATATGTATATATGCACATATATATGTATATGTATACACACACATATTTCTTTGCATTTCAAAAACCAGTAGAAAGAAGATAAGGCCTTAGGACTCTGATGGTTCTATAAAATATATATATAAATATAATCAATAGATTTTCTTTTTTTTAAATATATATTTATTTGCTTTAGTTGTACACAATGCAATGCTTTTATGTTTATGTGGTGCTGAGGATCGAACCCGGGCCGTGCACGTGCTAGATGAGCACTCTACTGCTGAGCCACAACCCCAGCCCCATCAATAGCTTTTCTTATGTCCAGTTAAAAATTAAGCTGGGCACGGTGGTGCATGCCTATAATCCCAGCACTTGGGAGGCTGAGGTAGGAGGATTGCGAGTTCAAAGCCAGCCTCAGCAATGGTGAGGCACTTAGCAACTGAGACCCTGTCTCTAATAAAATACAAAAAAGAGCTGGGGATGTGACCCAGTGGTCCAGTGCCCCTGAGTTCAATCCCTGGTACAAAGAGAAAAAAAAATTAACATAGATTAATTTTTGTTTTAAGGAGAAAGTTCCTGTTTTTTATTTTGTTTCACATATTTACACAAATTCATTGAGTGCCTACTGAGCCAGGGATTGAAGATAGTCAAAACACAAATAATGACCCTGCTCACATAAATGTATGTTCTATCAGGAAGAAACCAAAAATAGACAAGTAACCAATTTATAAATGAGATAATATTGCATAGTTGGAGGAGTTAAAACCAAGTAGAAGCATTGAGTGCCAGGCCAGAAAATGCTATTTTAGATATGGTGCAAAGCCTTTCCAAGGAAGAGTCATGTGGGCAGAAACTAGAATGTCAACAAGGAGTTGGCCCTGTAAAACATAAAGCAAAGGAAGCTTGCTTTAAGCCACAGAACAGCTAATGCTAAGGGCCAGCAGGGAGTTGGCCAGTTCATAGCACAAATCATGTTTATGATGTCTGTCTGAATCCCCTTTTGAATTAAAGAGGAAATTACTGCTATAATCATCAAAGCATGACTTACTAAGTCAGTCATTACCTGTCCTGAGGACAGTGATGATTTGCATTTATTTGGCCACTTTAATTTTCACACATTTTAATTCAGCAAGCAATTTGCAATTTTGTATCCAACAAAATCTCCCTATCACATGTAGTATACAGATGAAGGGAAGCTTCTGATTTATCATTCAAGTCATTCAGTGCTCAAATCACGATCTATTTTTTTAATCCCAATAAAATGATATGACCATTCTGCTGCACTGACTGAGGGCTTTTCAGGATTCAGTCCATCTTGCAATTGCCCATTTCCACAGGATTTGGCTGCCCACCATCTGCAGCACTCATTTTTATCATGAGAACAGTGCCAATTCCACAGTATCAAACAACAAAACCAGGGCAATCATGGAAGAGAGACCATACTCCCAACAATTACTAGTAGATCTTTGTATTGCCACTAGAATTTTTCTTAAGAAAGATCACTTTCTAACATCAGAGCTAGAGAGCATAATTCATTAACAAGAATAAGGTCTCATTTGCTTTTGGTTAAATATGAGATGAGAATGTGTTTTGAAGAGATGAAAGTCTAACTTAGAAGGCAGCAAGTGCAAATAACAACTGAAACATGCCTTCAAAAATTTTAGGCAATCTGACCCAGCAGGAAAATAGAAAAGCACACAAATTTAAGAATCAGAAGTTTGAGTAATTTGTGCTGTTAACTCATTACTGTTTCTACTTCTGGTTGATAACATTATGAATGGAGAGAATTAGAGCATGTTTCCTATATCATAGAGGTGTTGTGTCATATAAATAATGAATAGTAAAATATGATTGAGACATGCCTAAAACAGGAAATTGTCTGCATTTACACCTTTATAATTCTGAATGGTTCGATTAATTAAAAAATAAGGGATATCTATAAAAACAGATTTATTACTTTCAAGGACACACTCTCAATGTAATGAATAAAAAATTTCTTCCAAGCAGAGGTCATGCAAGCATTTATAATTTGGGAGTGTTTGTAATTAAGATCATTGCTTATATGAAAGGTATTGTATTTATAAACATTTAACCCTCTTAAATGCATTCAATATTCCCCTTCTGCTCTTTGAACAAATTTAGCTTTGCATTTGGATACATTTAGCTTTATACAAAAATAAGCCAATGCCCATATTTCAATATTTTGAATCTTACCTATATGAGAATGTCATATATGTTATCTTCAGAACTGAAATTAATGCACATAGAATTAAAATTAGAATTTTAAGAACTTTACAAAAATATTTTTAAGGGGATAGACCTAACTACTGAACAAGACTATCCATCAAATCCCAGGACCCATAATGGTCTCATGAATACATTTTCATTTTAGGGTTTTGGCCTGAACACTCAAGGTTTCAGCCATATTGACATGCCCTTTCATAAATACATGATTTTTATACCTGTTCTTCTCACTCACCTTCAGTCTTAATTTCTTCACCTGGTGAATTTTTCCTCATCCTTCAAATCTCAAATAGTAACAATTTCTATATGTGGAAATCAGTTCCTAGGGCTGGGGTTGTGCCTCAGCGGTAGAGCGCTCCTCTAACACGTGCGGCCCAGGTTCGAGCCTCAGCACCATGTATAAACAAACACATTGTGTACAACTAAAACAAATAAATAAATATTTTTTAAAAATCAGTTCCTATTTGAGTAGTTACTAAATGCCGGGTATTAGGCTAAGCATTTTCTAAATACCCTGTCATTTATTACTTAAAATAAATTTCAGGTATTTTCCAGATAAGAAAATTCAATGAAGTGGCTAATCAGCAGCAAAAGACCATTTTATTTTTATTTCCAAAAATGTAATAAGAATAAATTATTAAAACCATGAAATTTTTTTATATAAAGCTTTTTTATAAAAAGCTATAAAAATATAAGCCTTGCTTTATTTATTATTAGATTGAGTAGACATAAAATGATCAATCTGTTTTAAAGATTTCTAAGTATATACTTTGTGCTTTTTCCTTGCTGACTGGATGGCACACATTTATTGGACCAGCTCCAATTCAGGGACTATAGTTTTAATAGCATTATTTAGCAACAGATCAAGATTCTTTTGATTCCATGTTTTGTTCTGAACTCTTAAGAACACAGACTTCTCTGCATGCTTCAGGAATCTAGGCCAAATTGCCAATAAGCCTCAGAAAGAAATGCTTTCAGACTCTGTTTCACACTAAGTCTTACCTCATTTCCTGTACCTAGCCTAACCCTTTCTCTGAATGACTGACAGTGGGAACATTAATTTAGGAATTACTAACCCCCTCCCGCCAGGGTGTGGTTCCTCTGACTCAACAGAACAAAACAGAACACTATGGCTGCAGTCAAGTTATCCAATCTTAGATAACACCACTAATGGGGCGTCCATTTCCGTTTTCAGGGGGTCCCTGGAGTGAGCTTTATTGCCCATTAGTGTTTCCAACATTCCCAATGATCTCAGTTTTAGATTTCCTGTAGACAGTTGCCTGAAGGACAACACCCTATGAATAAGTGATAATCTATAGCACTGGGCAGTTTTTGAAAATTAGCATTTCTCTTAAAGACAACCAAATCCACAGAGGCCAGGTTTTGCTGAAAGGTACTCCATTTACATTTCCAAACAGAATGAATAACTTCTTAGACCTGAAACATCTGCATGCAAGTAATTCCCAGTAGATCTAGTTTCACAGTTTTTACCACTAAAAGTCCTATTGTGGAGTGAGTGTGTGTGTGTGTGTGTGTGTGTGTGTGTGTGTGCGTGTGTGTGTCCCAGAAAATAAATGGGTGGTCTACCTCAAAGGTAGGTACAAATGATGCTGGAGATGGAACTTTTGACCCAGGGGCAATATAAATAAAGCCAGGTCAGAGCAGGAAGCACAGGAAGAGCTTTAATGAGGTGTCTGGGTAAGCTTCAAGGAGAGAGAGATAGCACTGTAAGAGTGGGACCAGGCTTTATCCAAATAAGGAAGGGACACATCTTTTATTTGGTTAGGTTCTGGCTGATCACTGTCTCAGTTTGGTTTTGCTAGGTGACTCCAGAGAAGTCCTTATTTCTGGTGAGGTAATCAGTTCTCATGAGATGATTGTTCCTGCTTAGGGGGTTTTAGTGGGATGGGGTGATCTCAACAGGAGATGTGCCCGCAGGCTCCACTGTTCCTGGAAGGTGAAGGTCAATGACTTCAGACTTCTAAGTGACACTCCAGGGTTTCTGGAACAGAACTTTGTAAAAGCTGTCAGTTGAATGTCTCTGCAAATCTTGAAAATACTTCAGTTACTTTTATTTTGGCATTCTCAATCTTCAAGGGGAATGAAATAGGTGTAAATTTAGGGCCAGTAAACCAGTTTTTAGATAGACATTCATTAAGATCAACATGTCTATATGCAGAAAATCTCAGGAGTGCGCTGCCCTTTGTCCCTATGGTGGTCTGTTATGGTTTGGCTATGAGGTATCCTCCAAGATGCAATGCAGGAATGTTTAGAGATGAAACAATTGGATTTTGAGAGCTCTAACCATTGGGCTAATCCATTTGATGGATTAATAATTTGGACTAACTGGGTGGTAAGTGTAGGCAGGTGGGGCAGGACTAGAGGAAGTGGGAACACTGGAGGTCAGACAGGGCTAAGGACAGGTTGCTGATTGATTACTAAAGAAAAGGAAACTGGTAGATAGCAATCCCTATCGCCAGGTTGCTAACAGCCTCAGGGGAGGGGAAGGATCACATTTCCAACACAAGCAATTACCCCTGGACCGCTCTCTTCTTGCCTTTTGTTCACTTTTGGTTGTGTAGTCTTGAGAAGAAAGGAAACCTAAAATCTAGAAAGGGGAAAGACACCACCACTCCCTCCAGCACCAGCTCTGGACTTCCTCCTCTCTGAAGGTTTCTCTCTCTTCCCGCACCAACCCATTCTGTTTCTTAAATAACATTTACTTTCTGCTCTTGCATTTCTCAGCTGTTTAATCTTCAGTCCTTGAGGGAACAAGGTCCTGATCCTGATTTTCAAGACCAGTATCAGGGGTATGCCTTGAGATTATATATTTTATTCCTGGTTCCTCACACTTTCTGCTTGCTGGCTGTCATAAGCAGAGCAGTTTTCCTCTGCCACATTCTTCTGCTACCTCTGGCCCAGAGCAATAAATTTGACTAACCATGGACTGAAACTCTAAAACCATGAGCCAAAAAAGCACCTTTCGTCCTCTAAATTGTTCTTGTCAGGTGTTTTAGTCACAGTGACAAAAAGCTGACTGACACATGGTCATTGACTATCTCACAAGTGTCCAAAATTTAGACAACAAAATTGTGTAGTACCATTTACTGTTTTTTTTTTTCCTAATTCAGACTTATTGTTCGTAAAAAACAAAAACAAAAACCTTAAAACCTTTCAATCATTATAATTTATAATTCGATGTATGTAGTCTATTTCAGAATTTAATAACTTGCTATAAATACCAATCACCTACTTTCCTTGAAACAACCCAAATCTCAAATGGGCACTGGGATATATTTCTGATACATTTAACAACATGATAGGCATCCACTATAATTTACACACTGACTGTTATCACAGGAGAAAAGATAGGTGAACAGATACCTCTAATTTCATGTGAGTTTCTTAGCCTGACACTTAATCAAGCCCTGAGCACATGTACCGAATGCTGCACTCACCTGTACACTTCTGTCTGTAGGCATGCAGATCCACATTTCAAATAAACAACAGCACAGGCCTGCAACCTCCCAACAACTCCTGACACAATTTGCAGTGATGCAAGGAGAAGCTTTCTTCTAAAATCAACTATAAACAGCCTTAGGCTGGCAACAAATTACCGTGTTGGTGGTCTCTATAAGTAACATTTTTAAATGTGGTAGCATTTTCACTTATAGAGACCACCAACATGAAAATTTTAGAATGCTCTAGAATATTCTTCATTGTCATTATTTTAATTACATATTCCACTACTTAATTATGTCCAAATGTTCGCCTGAACTTCTGCTTCTAAGCTTTTCTCTTTAGACTACTGCCTCATAAGACCTAAATAATTCACTCTAAAAGTACACGGTCCTATTTCAGTTACCTGAATGGATTTTCTAATTTGTGGATTATCTATTATTTTTATTTTTCTAGGTCGGCTTTGTGTCCTTTGTTATTTCAGTAATTGATTAATGTTACAGAAATCTAGTGGGAAGTGGGGGGATGAATTCTGCCACATATTAGGCACATTCTCATAAAGTGATGACTGGAACCAATAGATACAGTAAGATTTTTCTGTGCAATGCCTGCATATCATTAGCATGGAGAATCAAGAGCTATCTCAACATTGACAAGCAACCCAGCAATTTAGAATTGTCCAGAGGCACTTTTCAATTTTCTGGCTCCTTTCTTTAAAAGGAATTCTCTTCTCTGTAGATATGTTTGTTTGGTTATTTATCTTGCATTTTCCCTTCTTTCAGGGGAACAGATTTTCATTCTTGTGTAGCAAATATTTTATAGCATTTCTTTTAAATATTTTACCAGGGCCTCAAAAAACTTACATGCATATTGTATTAGCTTAGACTTTAAAGTTGCAAGAAACAGCTCAACTCAAACTAGTTAAGGTAAAGTCAGTTTGCTGGAAGTGTACCAAAGTTTCTCCCAGAATTGAAAGAAGAACTAAAATACAGCAGCTCCAAGGTCACAGGGACTAGCAGTGAAGACTTTCGTGGCATCTCTCCCATTTCCTTTCTTTCTGGATGTTGGCCTTATTCTTTGAGGCTTTCTTCATGTAGAAATATGGCTAGAGCCACTTTGTGTCATATCACTAATGTTATATGACCACAGAGGAAAGGAACTTTTTCTATAAGGCCTGCTTAGAGAATTTTGGGAGGGACAACTTTCTAGTTTAGGTTGAACTAGGTCTTTGTTCTCAGCCTAGTTACTAATCAGATGCTACTGGGGTTATTTCTCTCTCTCTCTCTCTTTTTTTTTTAATATTCCTTTTAATCTCAGTTTATCGACTTTTTGTCTTTCCATCACAAATTAAATAATGACAATATTATAGTTGCAACAATTTTAATATTAGAGCTAACATTAATGCATACTATCTATGAAAACTGAAATATATATAGCTACTTTTAATCCTCAGATAACTATGGAATGAGTCCTAGAGTGATCAATTTACATTGATAATTGGTTGTAAAACAATGGCTTTACTGCTACTAGTGAACCCAAATTAATTAGTGTTGAAGAAGCCTTAGAGTTAAGGTGCATATAGACACTTAACAAGTTTTTAGCATTCCTTACTACATATGGGGTAAAGTCCTCCAACTATTCATCCAATTTGGTCTCTCTCCTTTGTGGTCTCACATGTAGCTAGACTACATTTATAAGTTACCCTTGTTCTGTGGAATAATTAAGTGACTGAATTTGAGTTCATGGAAAGAGATATATGCATCTTGAAGACCGTGTCCAAAAGTCTCCTAACACTTTCCACTGGAAGGATGCAAACAATGACAAGGAATTGGGTGGGGGATCAGAAATGGACAGAGCCCAAAGAAAAGTTGTTCTGACTACTTGAGCAGCTTCCTGGGACTGTACCCTGAGATTCCAAGGTCTTTTATGTAGCAGAAGGAGAGACAGCTCTCCTTCACTCAGTTTTTAGGATGGCTCTTCAGTTGGATCTAGAACTCAAACTGACACAAGACAGGTTAAAAAGAAAACAAGCATGCCAGTTTTATTAAACTTGTACATAGGGACCCTCACAAGAGAGTGAAGGTCTGAAGAAATAGCCAGCACACATGCTTGTATGTTTTTAGATGAATATTGATGAATCTGTGAAGAAGTAACCAGTACAAAAAGATCTGTGGCTAGGAGCAATAAATTCTGGGGATGAGGGTCCTAAGATACATTTGGTGGAGAACGTATATGCAAATTTAAAGGAAGACAGTTTCTTTATTCAGGTCCATTGCAGCCCAATTGCCTGTCTCTGATAACAAAAGGTCTTTTCTCCTCCTGCTGTGGATCCCTCTCCCAAAGGACTCTATATGGCCAGCTACCATGGGGGACAGGGGGTGTGGATCAGATAGCCATTTGTGCAACAATAGTTTCTACAAGTTTTTGAGTACAAAATAGTCCAGCATATTTGGGAGTGGCACATCTTTGACTTTTTCAGTTCCTATAGGCTTCTCTATTAGAACACATTCAAGATTTACTTAATACTTTATAATTTTATATATGTGCAGTTTTTATTCTAGGCATAAGAAATTAACAATAATAAACTAATTAACTTAAAAAAATAGGATCTTGCTATGGATATCCTGAAGTTGTGCTTCACAGGAAGACTAAAAATATTTTTAACAGATTTCTCTGTAATTCAGGCAGCTAGGCTTTCACAGAGGTCTTCTTTGAAGAAATGAAGGGTCTTCAAGGATCAGTCTCCTCATCATAAGATTTAAATCTTACAATTAAAATACTTGGGGTGTTTGTGAGGGGTGAGTAGTTCAGTAATATTTTAAATTTCTTTTCAATGGCAAGATTCTTAGCTCCACTTCGTATGTGTGAAGATACTATATAAATTTTCTGTTGCTCTTATAAAAATTTTCCTCAAACTCAGTGATGTAAAATACAGACATTAATGATCTTACAGTTCTGTAGGTCAGAGTCTGATATGGGTCTCACTGGACTAAATTGGAGTATATATGGGACTGAATTCTTTCCCAGAGCCTCTAGGGATAATTTGTTGCCTTCACTTTTCCAGCTTTAGGAGGTTGCTCACATTCCTGGATTCATGACTCTTCTTCTACCTTAAAGCCAGCTATAGCAGCTTTAAAGTTCTTCTTATACAACATCACCCTGATTTCTTCCTCCATCTGTCTTCCACTTTCAAGGCCCCTTGTGCTTGCATTGGGTAATCTCCCTCTTCTCAGATCCACTGATTAGCAAAATTTAATTCCACCAGCAAAAACTTACTTTCTCTTTGCCATATAACTGAACATATTTATAGATTTCAGGGATTAGGACTCAGGCACCTTTCGGAGCCCAATATTCTTCTTAAGACAGAAACTGAGGGTCATGGATGACAAGTTGGCTTTACCATTGTTCAAATGTATCCCATGACTTTGTATTTGTATCTTTATTATCTTTCCTTTAGCTCTTCCTAGCTGATTAAATTCATTCTTTCTATCTCTTTTAGCTAAATAAATATTTTTTTTTCTTTTTAGCAAGGACTCCTCCATTTTAAAGAATTTGAATTTTCATTGCAATTTTCTTATGCGGCCAACCCATCTATGTAATCCAAACTTAACTTAGTACACTGATATTGCCAACCACATTTCTCTAGGCTTTTGGAATTGTTGACATTTTAAACATCCTTTTCTTGTAGTAAAATGAAAATCTCCATTAATGGAGATACTTTCCCCTCCCATGGTATAAATAGACTGTGTCCATACTCTTCTACAGGCCCATTTTCTACTCTCCTCTGTCACAAACAGTTTGTACAAGAGGCTAGCTCTGCAACACGGCTTGCTGACTGTAAGCTGCCTGTTTTCTACTCTCCTCTGAGAGAGCTTAGAGAGGGAAAGAAAGATTTTCAGTTTGTTCTTACAAGAGTAGCTTAGAGTAAAGAAAGATAGAGCTCAGCCATGTGGACTGCAACCCCACGGCTTAGAGCTGCTTAGACCAATTGGCTTCTAACGGCCTGAATTTACAATCAATGGGAGAAAAGTGACTGAATTCTCCGTTCTCCTAAAAGGTTGGTTTGTGGGAAGGGGGCTCCTTCAAAAAGCACAGGGCATTTCTCTCCCTGCACCCTGCCTACTTAGGTGCCATATTTATGTTGGCTAATTTCACATTTTTCTTTGACCACAGCTTCCATGGGAGACCCCTGGTATTAGTCCCAGCAGGTGCTAAGTCTTAGGGTCATAATCCTGTCTTTCTACTTTGGTACCAGGGATACTAATATCTCCCTACTGATTCCACTCTCTGGTTCGGCACTATCCCCAATTCATTTCCTTCATCTGCCCTCCTAGAGGTTTTTCATTTGAAAAGTCTGTCCATTTGAAATGAATCCTTTTTTATCTGACACAAATCTCTGACACAATATCTCCAAACAAGTTTTTCCAAAAGGGCATTTTTTTATCTTTTGTTAAAACAAACAGATCTCCAGCTCAGTGAGCTACTGGTTCTGCTTAGATTATATATAAAAATGACTTTAAAGAACTGAAAGGAGGTAATCGGTGTAGTCTTTCTGCACTCTCCATTTACCTTTTTTTTCCTCTTCTCTCTCTCTGAAATTGTGATCATAAAAATCATAACTACTCATTCATTCATTGATTATTTAATATTTATTTGTAATAAAAAGTGATTTTATTATATCTATGTACAAAACAATTTCTGATGCTTTTGGCAAAGTGAGGGAGATGAAGGGAGACAGTTCTCAATCACAGAAATATAAAATTACAAACTGTCTTACCTATTATTAAAAAAATAAAAGAATTCTGAGCACTGGAGGGAAGTGGCTAACAACCTTGGGGGAAAGGTTGAAGGAAATTTCCTCATGAAGCTCATTAAGTGATGTGTGTGTGCTGAGATTTGAAAGAAAAGAGCAGTAATTCAGAGTGGAGGTAGATAGAGGGAAAAGCATGTGGTGTGGTTATAAGAATATCTGCAGCAGAGCACAAAATGTACAAGGCCTTGAATAAGCACAGAACACTGTGAGAAGGCAAGTAGCCAGTGAAGCTCAATGGTAGAGTAAGGAGAACAATAAAGATACTATAGAGAACAAGTCAGAATTTTAAGTAAACATGCTGGTCATTATCCTTTGAGCAATTAGAGGCCATTAAATGATTTTTAAGCAGATGAGTTAATTTTGTGTTTTTATTAATAACTAGTTTCCACAGAAAGGATGGTATGAAAGAAAGTGGCTGGACAGGAAACTGAGGGTAGAAGTTTCTCAGCCAAGCAAGTGATGAGGGCAGCCTGTACCAGGATGGAGATGGTAGATAGAAACAGAGACATATTTCAGACACGATTAAGACTGTCATATGTTGTCTTAAAAAAAAAAAAAAAAGGATAAGGCATAGGGAAGTATCAATAATGGGTCCTGAATTTCCAGCTTGTGCAAATAGATGAGGCCTTTACTGAGACAGGGACTTTAAGAAGAAGTGGGGTTTAGAGGGAGGAACAGCACATGTTTAGCTGAAGATGTCATAATTTGATGCGACTTTAGTTTAGACACTCAAGTTGTTGCATCTCATAGACAGATGACTGACATTTTGAATAAGAAGTTTGGAGAACAAAATGAGAATAGAAGATGATTTTTAAAAAAGTTTAGAGTTTAGTGGAAGTGGGCATTATAATTAATCCAGAAGACATTGGTTGAAATATGTCATGCTTTATGCTTCAGGTAAATTTACCGAAAGTTTTAGGATCCTTTGCCTCTCTGCTTCCCATTCCTTGTTTTTTTTTTTAGTGTGAAAAGCATTTAAAAAAATTTTTTTAGTTGTAGGTGGACACAATAACCTTTATTTTATTTTTATGTTGTGCTGAGGATTGAGCCCAGTGCCTCACGCGTGTTAGGCAAATATTCTACCACTGAGCCACGACCCCAACCCCTTCCCATTCCTTTACATGAGTTATAGTTAAACGACCTCTTTCTAAAAGGAAATAACCTGTCTGTATCTAGTTGAAAGAAAGTAAGCCAAAACTTTGATTTTTTTCCCCCTCATACTCCAAATAAAATTAATATTTTGTTTTCTAGTAATTAATTATGACTTTGGTTGTAAAAATGCGATTTTTTTCTTTTTCTTTTTTGGTACTAGGGATCGAATCCAGCGGTGTTCTACCACTGAGATCCATCCCCAGCTGTTTTTTATTTTATTTTATGCTTTATTGAGACCAGGTCTTGCTATGTTACTGAGGCTAATCTCAAACTTACTATCCTCCTGCCTCAAATGCCCAAATCACTGGGATTAAGGTGTGCACTACCACTCCCAGCTAACAATAAAAATTTTTATTTAAAAAAAAATTGGAATGATGTTTTCTTTCCAGTGGGTCTTAATAATGTAATGACTTGAACTTTTGAGAATCTGAGGAAGTAGTAGAATCTTGTCTCAGGAGAAATAAAATGTTACCCACATTCAAAATTTTGCAATAAAATTCATGAGGCTTCAGTCTCAGCAACTTGGTGAGGGCCTCAGCAACTCAGTGAGACTGTCTTAAAATAGTTTTTAAAAAGGGCTGGGGGGTTGGGGTTGTGGCTCAGCGGTAGAGTGCTTGCCTAGCACGTGCACGGCCTGGGTTTGATCCTCAGCATCACGTAAAAATAAACACATTGTGTACAACTAAAGCAAACAAATAAATATATTTTTTAAAAAAGAAAAAAAATTCATGAGGCTTCAACCCCCCTGAAGTCCGTCATCCATCCCTAGATTCTCTAAGATGGGAGATTAAATCCTCTCTCCTTCAAGGGACACAGAAAATGTTTTTCATTTTTCTTTTAATTTTAATGATAGACTGCCTTGATTTGGGACACATTAGCTATTTTTTAAAGTCTTGAATCCCTGCTATTTTACATATGTTTTCTTTCAGAACTCATGGATTTTAATGGTTATATATTTTGATACTTTTCACTGCCATTGAGCTTCTCTGCAAATGACACACTGAAAGATCAAAGAAGTTTTGAAGGGGAAAAAAAAGCAAATCTTGATTTCACAAAACTCACTCTGGAGAGTTACTTTCAACCTGATAAATTTTCCCTTTGGCAACCAAATTATTTTTTTCCTTGCACACAAACATATTTATTTGATTTTTCCTTATTCTTTTCCCCTGGAGGAGTAGACTGAAACTAAGCTGCATACAAAGTAGGAGCAATCTCTTCTAGACCTTTATCTAAACTATAACAGATTGTAAACACAATAATGTAAGATATGTAAAATTAATGTCTCTGCTTTTCCCATAATTTTTTAATAGCAACTATTCTTCCTTCTGACAGTGCCTTGCTGAGACTGTGAAGCCACCAGTTTTTATTATGGGTTTTGTTTTCTGGCTTCCCGTTTTATAGCAGCATACTGCATGTATGTTAACTTTCTAGTGCAAAGTTGCTACAGATGTAGAAGATTCTTTAACATATGCATGTAGTCAGACTTGTTTTATTCAGGGCCAGTCACCTGATGTTCTGACCACTGGTCCAGGGCCTTGAGTTAAGGAGAATTCAATTACCACAACCCAAACTGGCAGACAGCAGTTCCTCGATAAGTAATTGCTGCCGCTAAACAAGTCAAGCATGACTTAGTGATGGTAGAAAATCTAACTCAGATCACAGCAGAGCCTCACTCTCACCCCATGCAAAGACAGCACTCTGAGAAGCATCGGGTTGGTGAGACTGGTGTGCTTTGTAAACATCTCCTTAGAGAGAGAGTCTTGTGTTTGAAATGGAAATGAAGACAGCAATATTTCCAAGGCTACAGCTGTTCCAAAAGGAGGGGAAAGATGATCACAGAGTTGCCAAGGAGAGAGCACATGGTAACCACAACAGAGGTAGCGGTTCCGGAGGTGAAAGAGAAAACAAAGAAAGCTAATGCACTGTACTGGACCACACGTCAAAGATGTGCCAAATTTTAAATTTACAACCGAAATATGACAACCCAAAAAGACAAGGCAGAAGATTGCTAAATATGTCCATGTTTTCAATTTCCTTAAATATGTGATTTTGGAATTATAGAAGAGGACCATAAACAAACTCGTTTCATTGTAAAGAAGCCTCTTGATTTATCCTCAAGACATCCGTGGTTTTGACACAAATACCTGTGGCAAGAATAAAATCCAGATACAACAACATTTTCCTTTGTGGTTAGTTCTGACAGGCTGTCACATGGTGGCCTGAGAATTTGAATATTGGGGAAATTTTTGAAACTGACACACAGCATGTCTAAGCATAGACATGCAATGTCACCTAAAGCAATCTGTCACTCCAAGGTGTAGGTGCAGAGTGGGTCAGAGGAAGTGGGAGATTGCTATTGAGGAAATTGACTTTAAATATTAATATAACCATAGAAAGACCAAGTTAATCAGATTATGAAGCCACTGTTCAGATTGAAATGACCAGGAAAAAATAAAGAGGGAAACCTATAATATTAATACTAGCTCACATTTATTGACAACTTAGAATGTGATACCACAGTGTGATTCAATCCTCATAGTTATCCAATTAATAAGTATCCATTATGTTCCTATTTTGTGGATGAGAAGACTGAGACTTAGTGCCACTAAATAACTTGTCCTGGCCACACAGTTAAGTGGTGGAGTATGAGTTCTGATTCAGGCCTTCTAGTTGCAAGGATGTGCAAAAATTGACAGGGCATCATGAGATAAGGTATCAAGGGACAAAGATATCTAACTTTGAGTGTTCAGTTCCTAATGCACATCTAGGGTAAGGGTGAGAGAGATACATCCAGCAAATTTTATCTTGATACCATCAGAATATATTCTAGTCATTATTTCTTATTTACCTCTTTGATAAATGCTATTGCATATCTACCATGGGCAAAACTGCAAAGCAAGCATTGGGATACACAGTCCTAAGTGAAAACAGGCACAATTATTTCCATTACAGAGCTTATAAATATAAAACGGCCACGGTGATTAATGCAGTGAGGGAGAGGTGGACGGGGCCATGAGAACCTGGCCTAGGGCTATTGTGCATGTCCCCAAGGCTGGCCAAGGCTTTCTTGAGGAAGTGCTTTTTTGAACAAAGATCTAGATGCTATGCAGCAGATAACTGAAGTTGGGATGGGTATGAGCATGTGCTGGACAAGAGAAATGTTACGTGACCAGTGCTGTGTCCTAGGGAAATATAGCTAATATGAGTCTGAAGCACCAGGTGGTTGAAGCAGTGGAGGGGAAAGGATAAGGAGGAAGTTGAAGCCGTAGAGAGGACCTTAGATCATGCAGAACTTAACAGATTCCCCCCCGCCCTAATGGCAGTAAGAAGTCATTGCTGGCAGGGGCTAGTTATATGACAAACATTTTATTTTTATTTATTTATTTATTTGTGGTACCAGGGATTGAACTCAGGGGCACTTGACCACTGGGTCACATCCCCAGCCCTTTTTTTTGTATTTTATTTAGAGACAGGATCTCACTAAGTTGCTAAGTGCCTCGCCATTGCTGAGGTTGGCTTTGAACTCAAGATCCTCCTGCCTCAGCCTCCCAAAGTGCTGGGATTACAGGTGTGCACCACCACACCTGGCTATGACAAGCATTTTAAATAAACCATCAATGTCTAAAATATGAAGAATGAATTGGAGAATGGAAGTGTGGAGATGAATTAGAGGTTAGAGGCCAATGTATTTGGCCATGTGAGAGATGAGGGTCATTTGAATATAGTTTTGTGGGTGGCAATGGATTGAAGTATAAACTTTGGTGAGAGATTTTATTTATTCGTTTATTTGGGGCAAGGTACTGGGGATTGAACCCAGGGGCACTGAATCCCACATCCCCAGTCCTTTTTTATTATTTTTATTTTGAAACAGTGTCTCGCTAAGTTGCAAGGGCTGGTGCTGGCCTTGAACTTTTGATCCTCCTGCCTCAGCCTCCAGAGCCATTGAGATTACAGGTGTGTGCCACTGTGGTAAGATATTTTAGAAGCTTAGAATCAAGAGAATTTGGAGAAGAATCAGTTGAGGGTGATAAGAGAGAGGATGTTATCAATGATGAATCTTGGGATTCTGTCTTATTTAGCAAGATGTATGTAGTGCCATGTACTGAGACAGAGAAAATGAAGAAAGTTGGCTTTGAGGGGAAAGCTTATGAGCTGACTTGAGGACATATTTATTTTGAGATGCCTTTGAGACATGTAAGTATAAATGTCAGGTAGGTAAATGAATATGTGAGTTGAAACTCAGGAAAGGTTGGGCATGTGGGTACAAATTTCTGAGTCATCTCCTATTCAGTGAGACTAAATGTAGGGGAGATAACCTGAGGACAGGATATGGAGTGAAAAAGGGTCAAGGACAATATCAGGAGAAGGTTCATCCTCTATTCCAAATTCCTTCTCTCTGGTTCCTGCTTTCCAAGAAGGCTTTAGATTCCAGGGTGTCCCGACTACAGAAAGAGAAAGCACATATCCTGGGAATTTCAGGTGTCTCTGTTCCTGTGCCAGCTCTCACAAAATAGATTCAAAGTTGTTTCTGATAGTGATGTAGATCCTCATGCTCAGCCACACATGAGGATAAAATGTACAGATCATGTGAAAGAGAGAATACTTTGTGCTTTAAATTAGTAGATGGGCATTCTGCTATTCTCCTACTTTTGTGCATTTCAGATTCGGTAAGTGAGTTTCTCAGAACCACACAGGAGAGTCTAGAGATTCCCTTGCAGAGGACCACATCCAGTCTGACTCTTCCTCCCACAGAAAATAAACGACATCACTTGCAGACTCCATACCACTACTTTATTTTCACATCCCAAACTTTCAATCTTCAGGAAACTGAAAGCAAGATCCTACTATCAAGAGATTCTTCAGAGATTCCAGACCTGAAGGAGGATTGAAATGGTTGGGAATAGGTGTTATGGGAAAGTTTAGGGAATCAACATTATATGAGTGAAAATTGCTTGGCAGTGAAGACCAAATTTAAGGTAGAAATTCTGCATTTGTAGAAAACCTAGACTGCTCTATTACACAACTTTTCCCCTCAAAACCAGCCAGTCAAGTCTTAATTTTTTTTGTTATTTACTCTAGATGTTCTTTTTGGGAACAACAACAAAAAAAAGCAATTCATAGTTAAACACTTAACCATGATTAATGTTTACCTCAGGGAAATATAATGAGAAAATCTATTGTATTTTGGTTTATACTTTATCATCAGAAACATTTTCTTTAAAAAGCTTCTTCCCTGATTTTGGTTGTTAGTAGATGAACGTGTTCACGTCTCCATAATTATGTTCACATTTGACACCTTTGCTTTTCAGACCTTTTTGTATTGCTGTCATGTAATCAAATTATGTCTTACAAATAAAAGTATAAATAGAAGCAAATTTAGACAAGTTACTTAACCTCTTTGTACCCCAATTTTCTCATCTCTCAAGAAAGTACAATAATACCTACAGAAGGGGAAAACAATTTTCTCCTTATTTTCTTATCTCCTCACATTTCTGCCTCAAAATAGAAACTTTTCCCTCTTAGGAATATTGGACTAAAGCTTTTTGCTCTTTTTTTTTTTTAAAACACCCTTGCTGGCTTGTCCCCACAGGATGAAAGCCATTTATGTGCTTGGTAAAATCAAGAGAGCTTGACGTTCATTAATCTGTGTTTCTCTATTGACAGAGATAGTACATTAAAGCTTGGTGTTCACAAATGGCATTTCTACTTCTACCTCTATTTTGGTCAGGGTAAGTCTATTTGCAATAACAATTAGACCTCTAGTGTGTATGTGATTGGTCATTTATGATAAAGGATTATTTCTCTGTCATATGAATAGTCCAAAGCCAGTGTGTGATTTGTGGGTACACTACCTCCTCAAGGTAATTCAGAGGCTGAAAATCTTATCATCCACGGTTCTTCAGTTCCCCCAGGCTTTTAGGTGTCTTCAACCCACTGGCAGAAAGGGAAAAACTGTGTAGAGGAACCAAACCTTCTTTAAAACATTGGTTCAGAATGGTCTACATCAGATTATCATTTTTTTTTTTAACAAGGGATTGAACTCAGGGGCACTTAACCACTGAGCCATATCCCCAGTCCTTTTTGTTTTATATTTTGAGACAGGGTTTTTCTAAGTTGCTTAGGGCCTTACTACATAGCTGAGACTGGTCTTGAACTTGGAATCCTCCTGCCTCAGCCTCCCAAGTTGCTGAAATTACAGATGTGCACCATCACACCTGGCCCACATCAGAGATTTCTGGTGAACAATCAGTGGTTTCTCAGACTCTTGGCTTTTTAGCCTCTCCATGCTTGATGGAGTCTGGGGCAGGCAATAATTCTCCACAGTACTCTCCTCATTTAAATTTATAATATGTGGGGTCCAGAAACCTATATCTAGGCTATTATACTCAGAAGTCTCTTCTGACTTCACAGCTAGATGAAATTCTTCAATGCAAGTTCAGAGAATACTGGTTAAGAGTGCATGGTTCTGGCTGGGTGCAGTGGCACATGACTGTAATCCCAGCAGCTTGGGTGGTTGAGGCAAGATGATTGTGAGTTCAAAGCCAGCCTCAGCAAAAGCAAGGTGCTAAGCAACTCAGTGAGACCCTGTCTCTAAATAAAATACAACATAGGGCTGGGTATGTGGCTCAGTGGTTGTGTGCCCCTGAGTTCAATCGCCAGTACTGACCCTCCACACACAGTAAAGAAAAAGAAGTGCATGCTTCTGAAGCCAGACTTCTTGGGTAATACTGGTCTGCCAATTACTGTGTTTGTATCATTTCATTGTCTTGTTGCATACTCTCCCATGCTCCTGTCCTTTTGTTTCTGTCTCTCTTTCTCCTAGTCAGTGAAATGTGAACAGTAATAGAACATACCACAAAGCATTATTAGGGTATTGGCTTAATTTATCGCTGTAAAGCACTTAATACTCAATAAAAATGAACAAATATTGTGCCTAGTTGAAAAGGTCTTATATCAACCTCTTTTTCTTTTTTCAAATTTATTTATTTTTTTTATTCTAAGTTGTTAGAAATGACAGTAGAGTGTATTACATTTCATATTATACTTATAGAGCACATTTTTACATATCTCTGGTTGTATACAAAGTATATTCACACCATTCATGATACCACCCTGAACGTGCCTGATCTTGTCTGATCAGTCTCTTCTTAACTACTGTCTATAGTTTATCAATTGGGCTGGAATTTAAATAGAAGAACATTAATGATCATTCCAGTACTCTAACACTTACTTCATTGTGCCTAGTACAAACTAGAAACATGATAAAGGAGGAAATATTAGTTTTACTATTTTATCCTCAATTTGGAAACTTACTTTGGGTTTTGTTTTAACTTGAGACATTTGCAGGCACTGCCATGCTATTCTCACTTGTGGTCTATAACTTTCTCCATTGGGATATTTAGATTTTTTAAATTTGAACTTAACGTTCATAGATTCTTCATAGATGACTCCCCACTTGGTCTCTGTTTATTTTTTTTTAATTTTTATTATTCTAATTTGTTATACATGTTTGTTTGTTTCTTAATTGATGTTCAGTCATGCTTAGAGACTACCTCTGTCTCTTAAGTAGCCTGTGAGCACCGAACATGATTTTTGATGCTTTCCTCACTTGAGGTTAAGAATCATTGTATCTTTAGATCTTCTGGGGGAACCTATTACTTCTGTGTCTTCCCTTCTGATGCTCTCAAACCTATATCTAATCTCCTTCTCAGAATCAGATCCTCATAATTATGAATATGGATTCCCTTTGGCTGATTTTCCAAGGATATCTCAATCAGCTCATTGGTTTAACTAATCACCACCAAACATTTATCACCTTGGATATGTAATTTGTAAAGCCATAATGTTACTACAATGATCTGGAAGTACAGTGCTTCCCACTTCACAAAATAGCTTGACACCTATTATATCATTTAATATCCAAAAAAGCTCTGTAAGCATGTTAACTCAATTTCTAGTGAAACAAGGAGGGGTCTAAGAGGCTAAGCAACTTCATCAAGATCACTCACTTTTTGGAGGAGTTTAGGTGGCATCTCAGAAGCCCTGGTTCTATAGAGGACACTTTTTTTTTTTTTCCATAAAGACCACACCTCCTTTGAAATTGTTAAAGAGACAGGGTTTCAAATCTCAGTTCTACTCCTTCATTTACCTTTTCTGTCCTCCACCTTTACACTTCCACTCTTAGATGGGATAAATAATATTGACCCTTAGGATTTATGTGAGACTATAATTCAGAAAGCATTTGATTATATTTTAAAAAGAAAAAGAGACCAGAAGAAGCAGAGGGTTAAGTTATCAGAGGAAGAGGGGGGAGCAGGGGAATAATTATGAGATACTATATGTTTTATTATGGGCAATTTTCCATCTTCTCCCTAAATCTATATCTAAGAAGGTGTCCAGGGCTGCTGGGCTCCATGATCTTAAAGGAATGTGAAGCACACCTGAAGACAATGCCCTCTTCCTTTCTAAACTCATAGACTAGATTGCGTTCTGGTATCTCTAAGATTACAAACTCATGGGCTTGGTGGGGACTCCCAGTCATTTTCAACCCACTGTCTTACAATACCTGGAGAAAGGGACAGGGCTTTAGAAGAAGCTTGGTGGATCTTGGAAAGTTGAGCAATTGGTTCTGAGATTTGAACACTAATGAGGTTCTTAATCCCCAATCATGGCAGAACGGCTGCCCAATTTCCAATGAATTATCTATAGCAACCATGATAGGCTAAGCATAAAGTGCTCCACTTACATTTTATGGAGCCACATAAGATACTTGTATTAGCTTTTCATCACTATAATAACTGACATAGGCTAACTTTTCAAAAACAAAAAGGTTTATTCAGCATATACTTTGGGATGCTAAAACTCCAAATGGCATAGCTACAGGCTTTGGTATGGGTCACCTCAAAGTGGATAGCAATGGCAGGAGCATATGCCTGAGGAAGGGATCAGATATCAAATAGGAAGTTAGAGAGAGACTCAGAGGTAAGATTCAGGCTTTTGCAAAAACTCAGTCTCATAAGAACTCACCAGGGTTCCCTGAGACTATCTTAATTCCTCTCAAGGGCACACCCTCAGTTGACCTAATACCCTCCCATGAGGCCCCACCTCTTAGAGCTCCACACTGCCACACTAAGGACCAAGCCTCCAGCACACTGACTCCTGGGGACAAACCATCCAAACCAATACTAGATATTCAAGACTGTTAAGGAAAAGAGAGGAGTTGTTCTAAAAGAGAGGAGTTGTTAATTATATATTGTTTTTAATTTCTAAATATCCTAGTGATAGGAGCTCCAGTGAAACTTCTCTAAATTAATTAAACAATGTGATATTCTTTATACAATTTATTTGTAGATCTAAGATTCACATCCATTAAAATAACATGAGAGAGAAAATTGAGAAGGCAGAAAGGTTTATACCAATGTTTAAATTATTAGGAAAGGAGAAAAATCTTCATGTGAGAGAAGGAGAGAATGCTGAAATATTACTAAATGGGTAGAAGAACACAGGTTTTAATGCCAAAGGACAAACTCCATTAATTTCCACAATCTTATTGATATAAAATGAATATTTGTGTCCCTCCCAAATCCATATGTGGATAGCCTAACCCCAAGTATATAGTATTAGGAGGTAGGATCTTTGGAAAATAGTTAAGTTATGAGGTATAGCCCTCATGAATATGATTAGCACCCTTATAAAAGTGGCCCTGGCCCCTGGGTGCTGCCTTTCCCATTCCATCTCATAAGGACACAATAAAAAGTCACTGTCTGTGAACCAGAATGAAGGGCCTCACCGTCACTGAATCTGAGGGGACAGTGATCTTGGACTTCCCAGCCTTTGGAATTTTGAGAGACAAATTTGGTATTTATGAACATTTCTATTTTTTTAAACCACCCAGTCAAGGACAGTTTGTTACAGCAGCCCAAACAGATTAAGACAATCGTCAGCCTACCTGAGGAGTATCATCATAACTTCGTATGTAATGATCACTTATTGGGCAACTACTGACCAAGTGTCTTTGTTCTTAGAAGCTTGGTTTAAGAGGTATCATGCATTGCAAAATACCAGAAGGGTAACATTATTCATCTTATTTCTGTGTTCCTTAATGATAGAAACTATGCTACTTTTTATTTATCTTTATACATGCAGAACCTTATAAACAGAACTTAATAAACTTTCCTGAACATGTGGTATACTGAATAACTGAATGAATTCCATTTTATTACATAAAATGGAATAAGTGTAATTTGTTTATGTAATAAATTTGTAATTTATGTAATAAATTTGGGATATCTCCTACAGATACTATTATGGTTTGGATATGAGGTATTTCCTCAGAGCTCCCGTGTTAATGAAGGAATGTTCAGGATTGAAATGATGGAATTGTGAGAGCTATAAGCTAGTTTGGTCCATCCTAGTTTGATTGGACTAACTGGGTGATAACTGTAATGGGGCAAGGATGGAAGATGTGGGTCACCGAGGGCATACCCTGGAAGGGTTCATCTTCCCTGTGTTCCCTTCCCCTTTTGCTTTCTCTACTTCCTGGTCACCATAACTGGAGCCGTGCTCCTCCATGATGCCCTTCTGCCATGATATTCTGCTTCATCTTGGGCCCACAGCATGGAGTTGATCCACCATAGAGTAAACCTATAAAACCTTGAGCCCAAGTAAACTTTTCCTCCTCTAAGTTGTTCTTGTCAGGTATTTTGGTCACAGTGATGAAAAGCTGACTAACACAGAAATCTCACCATATACTAAATGAGGACCAATTGGTTCCATCAAAATTTGTCTAACAGAACTAAATAAGCCTAACCTCCCAACATCATTTTATGTTTACAATAATCATACCTTTGTTTGGCTGCAGCTTACTCATTCAGAATGATCATTGTTTACTAATCAAAACTCGGAAAAATACAGATTAACTTTTCTTTGCTTTAAAACAGTCAGCAGGATATAGAACACATAATCACTCTCCATCTGTTTCTTGATGATCACATATGAAATAACAAGCGTCCTCCTCGCAAGCAATAGCTCTATTATGAGCATCTGGTGGTAGAGAAAAGGAATGCACTGCCCTCTGGTTTATGGTTCCACTTTAGCAACTAAAAAATAAAAATAAAAATAGGAAGACTGTGTGTATATTTCTCTCCACTGTTGGTACTCATCACTTTCTAATAGAGTTAACGATTTAACATATGCTATTAACTTGGACTTTACCATAGAAACCAAGTTTTTCTTTTCAGAAATCAATGTTTAAATTGATACTTTACTTTAAACTGCCTCCTGGAGAGATAAATGCAGGGGGAGACTGAAATTATTCAGTCCAGCAAGCACTTACTGTGTACCCACTACGTGCCAACATTGAGGAATCTGCTTTTAACCATACAAGGGACATTTTTGTTTCATTTTTCTTCCGTCTATTTGAATATTTTCAGGTTGTTTGAATTTTAAAAACTCTTGATGCTCATGTTGGAGGTGGAGGAAAGGTCAAGCAATATGTTTAGCTTAACTGCGGGCAAAACAAATTTCTTATTTCTTTTGTGCCTGGAAATGGAAAAAATAGATAAAGATCATCTTATTATTTAAAGAAAAAAGGTCAAGATTCTTTTGTGATCATAACACTCATTTGGAAGCAACATTTTTGGTATTCCTAAAGCAGGAACTGTGTTTTGGGCAAAAGAGCCTTGTGCTAATAAAAAGTGTTCCATGTGTGGCCTTTGTGCGGCTGTTTTTTTTTTTTTTTTTTTTTTTTTTAAGTACACACCACAGCTGACAAAAGCAACTGGTCTTTTTTTTTTGTAACCACCAAAAGGAGTGGATTTATCTCTTACATTTGGAATGTGTGGGGAATCTTAAATGCTTAAAATAAGAACAATCATTTTGTTTTCAATTAATAGACAAGCTATCGTCGAGTGAGGAAATACATTAAAATAAATGCAGAGCAGTCAGGAGTACTTCAAAGTGATGTCATTACTTATTTATTTACCGTACGCTGAGTTTTTGCATCTAATTCCTAGGTTGGCGATGTACAGGAGTGCTACATGCTCTCCCAATCGCAGCTTCTCGTGCATCAGAGGCAGCAGCTGTTTTAACTGGCACGTCAACACAACCATTCCTGAAGGGAAGTGTGTTAGGACAATAAATGTAATTGAAGCTTCAGAATTTAGGGAGGAAGCGTACCCTTGGCCAACTTGGAACATGGCCAGAAGTTTGCCATTAATGCTTCTTTCCATGGGAGGGAGCCTGTCACCCCAGAGTCAGAGCTTCACCTCTACTGAAGGCCTTCTCTCCCCAGAAGTCCTCTGTCTCTCTCAGTGTTGACTTGCCCCATTTTAGGATTGTTTCAAAAATACCCATCATGATATAAGAATACCAACCTTCTCAAAATACGTTTTGAAAAAAAAAAAAATCTTCTGTAGTTTATGAAACCAGATTGATACAGAATACACGGAGGAAGATACATAACAGAACAGATGAAATAGTTGGGGTATTATATGGTGAAAGGATTAAAGTATTTTTATTTTACAAATTAAAAATGTTAAACAGATCACTTGAGAATTAGACAATTTACAATCCCACTCTAGCGATGTGCATTTATGGAGCAGGTGTTGTACGAAGGACTGGAGCACGAAAGGAATGAAGCTGTCTTTCAACATTTTTATCTCAAGGGAAATCTTACAGAGCCAACAGCATAGATGGATACTGAGCCAACAGATGACAAGAGGACTTGCTCCATTCTCTGGAAAATATGATGATAAGAAACAGATTTCAGCTGTTCCTTAAGTTTTTCCTCTACTGGACAACAAAGCTGCCAAAAAATGAGGATACACAGATTATGATACCGCCCTCCCCACCTGCATCACATCCTGGCTAGTCACAGCCTTTCTTTAATTCAAGAGCAGAAGATCTACCCTTGAAGAGAAATCATTTTCTCACATGAAATATTATATCCTGTAGAAGAGTCAAGCAAAAATAATGAGTGTTTCTGTCACATTCCTTAGAAATCCATTCAAAATACCTCTCAACATTGGTAATCAAAGGCTCATGTAAACACTAGTCTAGAAACTAGAATCCCATTTTCAAACAAAACCACCACCATAATAACACAGACAAACTAAGAGAGATTAGAGGAAAAGTTACTGTAATTACCAGTGCACATTATTTTTCAATTCTTGTGATTGAAATGAAACTTAGTCCTGTCCCTAACATTCATGGACCCCAAGGAAAGAATATTAAGGGAAACCTATATAACGCATGTCTTTTAAGTCATGTAAACTGATTTTTCCTTCTACTGTGACAAATGCACTTCCATAACAAAGGAGAGAAAATTACTAACTACGTGTAAAACTCTCTTTATAAGACTTATTTTGGCAAAATGTGAAAACCAAATTAATTTAATTACTATTGCTTGGAGTGTTCAGTTGATGAGCTGTTGATAGTGTGATAAGTCATAAACAAGCAGACTACATACATTATTATAGATTTTTATAAAATTTATTTTCTTATATTTATTTCAATACATTAAATAAGTTTTTGAAATCAATATTTTTACACAATTTGGTCTTTGATAATTCTGATGATCTAAAGAACAAAATATGTAATTATATTTAAAGTGCACAAAATTTGATTATTTTCATAAAAATGTATGTAAAAGTGTAAATATTTAAATTGTTTTGTTTTCAAACACAATTACATTCCTTCTAAAATATTCTTTAAAGGTAGATTTTAATTATACTTTAAATCAAACCAGGCACTTACATGCACACCTGTAATCCCAGCTACTTGGGAGGCAAAGGTAGGAGAATAGCAAGTTTGAGTCCAGTTAGGACTCCAGAGAGATCCCGTCTTTAAAAAATTAAATAAAAATGGCTGAGGATATATCCCAGTAGTAGAGCATCCCTGGATTCAATCTCAAATACCACACACACACACACATACACACACACACACACACTATTCTTAAATCAAAATTACATAACAAATCTTATTAAATAATTTTATAAATATAAATCAATTTATAACCCTACCATTCAAGGTCCATATGGTTACCAAGGTAAAGAATAAGTATTACACATATTAGACCTACAAATAAACTTTTAAAAGAATGTTCTTCTACTGCAACAGTTGAGAAGACCACACTAAATTTGTGAGTACCAACAGGATTATAAATAGGAACACATAAAGGAGCAAGACACAATTGGGACGTATGCAGCATAATGTGGTTGAAGGTGCTGGAAAAACAGTTACCAAGGGAGGAGAAACTACTTCAGCTGTTGGGTGACTTCACAAGGAGAATCTCTTGTGGTCCAACATACAGAGTCCAAAGATGTGTGATGAACTTGGGCTTGGTTCCAGTAGTTATAGCTATCCAAGGAAATTCAATCTGCTGAATGGGAACACAGCCAAAGGAGTCCATAGGCATCAGGCTACACTAGAAGTCAAGAGATGGATGGAACTGTGGTTTGAAATGACATATAGCAGAACTTCCTAGAGTAGCAGGAAGGTCCAGGTAACAGAACTCGGCCTCCATGCATGAGCCTGTCAAAACTAGGCAGGATGTCAGGGCAGCCAAGTGGGCTTTGGTGCACGGAAAATATCTGTGTCCAGATGGATTTTGAAATGGTGAGAGAAAACAAAGCAGTCTGATATATACATAGATTCAGCCAACACAACCAGGGTGCAGAGAAAGCAATGGTTCAGTAGGCAAAGGATGCGGGCAAAATAGGAAGCATATGGACTTGCTGATGGTATTGATTATTTCCTGCCATGGTGAGAACAGCTTCTAGTTTTGGTTGAGGCTGACTATAAATATATGGAAAGGGCATTAGTGAAAATAGGTGAGTAGCTCTCAGGAAGACATGGGCCAAGCAATATTAAAATAAAATAGTGCCATGGGATGGTGCATAATTTTTAAAATATACATGTGTGATTGTTGGGAAAATTGATTATTATTGTTTTAATTCATAGGCTAAATATGTTGATAAAGGTTAACTAAACTTTAACTATGATGACATTTTGACCTGATATTTATGAAAAATTGTTGCATGAAATCATTAGGAAAGTTTTTATTACTGATTTCAAGAGGAAAGATATTAAGATCAGTTTGGGAAAACTGATACATCTTAAGACTCATGAAATTGCTCTTCCTATGAGTTAATAAGAGGTCTTATGACTTAGCAATTACTTTATATGAGTAGTTTTTGTGACAATGATCAGTGGCTGAAATTGTGTGCTGATTTTCAGCATCAAGCCTAAAAACCATCTCAGTTATGAAACTAAGTTGATCCATGAATTAGCTCTGCCTGTGAAAATGCAAATTTCATGACATAAAATATTAAAAAGGAAAATTAGATACATTCCTTCAAGCCTCAAAAATATTCTAGATTACCTTTACATTGCAAAGATGACTTTCAGTACTACTGACATTGTACTTCAGAGAAACAATTCAAAGAATTTTCCAAAAGATTTCACAGACCTTGGTGCAGTGGTGCGCACCTGTAATCCTAGCTACTTGGGGGGCTGAGGCAGGAAGATCCCACATTTGAGGTCAGGCTGGGCAAGTTAGTGAAATTCGATCTCAAAATAAATAAAAAAAAAAGGCTGGGATGTACCTCAGTGGTAAAGCAACCCTGGGCTCTATCTCCGATACCCTCCCACCCCCAACTCCTCCACAAATATTTCATAGAATAGGTAGTTTTAGATTTGGAACTTGAGTTCCCAAAGAATTGGTGAGAATAATGGATTAACCTGTTCTTCCTGGCTTTCAAGATTCCGACTCAACAACATCATCTTTACAGGCCACTGGAGAATCATAATCAAGGGGCAATGTGGTCACTTGGTCTTGGGGGCTCTGTGCTTTAGTAATACATGGTAATAAGTGAATCGTAGGAAGTAGAAGTTATTCATATTAACCCTTTTCCTAAAAGGTGCTATTTTAAATAACATTTCAGCTCCACTAACTGATTTGAGTTACGAAGTGAGTTCTCGGAAAATGCTTTCGCAAAAGACTTATTCTGCTGATATTCAGGAAAACACTTTGATTTAACTGTATGTAGTTCCATATTGCTTCCTGCTTATATCCTTTAAGAAACAGCCAACCAATCACTCTGGTTTTAAATATAGTCTCCTATTATACAGAAATTATTCTTTCAACAGTTTTTTGACATAAGTGTTGGCATCACAGAGATATGTGGTAGCTGTATTTTAAAAACATATTTAGTAAGGTAACTTTAAAAAAAAAATACAAGTGAGATTAGTATGGTGGCACAAGCCTGTAATCCCAGTAATTCTGGAGGCTAAGGCAGGAGGATTGCAAGTTTGAGGCCAACCTCATCCAATTTAGTAACTTAATTCAGTAACTTAATGTGACCCTGTCTCAAAACAAAAAATTAAAAGAACTGGGGATGTGACTCAGTGGCAAAGTGCCCCTGGGTTCAATCCCCAGGACTGTGAGAGTGGGGTGGTGGGGTACAAATGAATAATACTTTTTAATTCCAATGATATCTGACAACCAAATAACTAAATAGCATAAAAGGTAGTACTCATTAATGATCACTTAAAAATCACTTTCTAGCATTACTTTTTAAAAATAATTGTGGTGAGAAACACACAACATGAAACCTACATTCCTTTTTTTGGGGGGGGAGGGTGCTGGGAATGAAAGGCAGGGCCTTGTGAATGCGAGGCAAGCACTCCACTAACTGAGCTGTATACCCAGCCCCCTACTTTCTTAATATAATTTTAAGTGTACTGCATAATATTATTTTACAGTGATCTCCAGATTTTTTTTTTTTTTTTTATCTTGCATGGCTGAAACTCTATATCCATTGAACAGCAAATTTCCATTTCCCTTCTCCCCAGGCCTCTGACAACTTCTTCCACCATCACATTTAGTGAATGGCCTCTTAATTAATTATAAACTTCCAGAATTCTTCAAAAACACCTATTCATATTATTAAATTTTTTTTGTTACTTTGAGTAACAATTATCTAACTAAATTATTGTTTCTAGAACCTCTGAAAGATTCCCAAGGATGGAAAGCCAATTTCATTTCCTTATTATCTAGTGTTTCTGTTAGAAAACATAATTTTAAGAGGCAATTTTAATAAGATGCATGGATAGGAAATGTAATTGGCATATCTTTGTATGTACACTGTATTCTTTAATCTCTGTATCTTGCCTCAAGGTAAAAGGCTATTTTTTCTCTATCTACACAATAGTAAGGTATTTCTTGATGTCTGGCTGTACATAATGGCATCACCCCCTGCTTGGATCTCTATTCTAGATTGTAAGATAAAACTTCCAACAGTAGTTGTCCATTTACCCATTCACAGCTTGAATCTCAGCTCCTTGGTGTTCTCTACAGAATCTCTTTTCTTTTAATTCTGGGGATTGAACCCAGTAGTGTCTTACCACTGAGCTATACCCTCAGATTTATTTTTTATTTTGAGAGAGGGTTTTGCTAAGTTGCTAAATTGCCCAGACAGACCTCAAAATTGCAATCCTCTTGCCTCAGCATCCTGAGTTACTGGAATTAGAGGCTTGGTTCTCTACTGGAATTTATTGTCACTCCATTAGTTTTTTTATCTTTTATATTCTAGATTCTTTATATCCTTTTGAAATTCAGTAGCTTTCTAGACTTTGCCTCCATTCTTGTTTACGCAGAAATTTAAACCTAGCTGTTTTTATGGGCCACAGGTTTATCTCCGTCCATTCTGTTCCTTCACAAAAACCATAGAACACTTTGAAACTCTCACAAATCCTGTTTCTTCACCACATCACAAAGAAAGAAAGAGGGGCCATTTCAAGTTTAAAACTTCATATTATGGAAATGGTTCTTTCTACTGTTATTAAGATGGACATTGTGTAAGAATTTAAATAAAAGAAAAGGCCTTTGGAACAGATGGGAATGTCATAGAATCCTAGGTAATCATTTACTAATTGCATGATCTGGAACAAGTTACATGATATCTTTGACCCTTGTTTTTTTTTTTTAAATCTGTAAAAAGGCAATTATAATATACAGCTGGCCTGACTGTTGTGAGAATAAGTACTATAGTATATGTAAAATACATGGCATAGTGTCTGTGATAATACATGCTTTGCAAATGCAAACACATTTCTTTCCTTCTCTGCTCTTACTCCAGAACCTTGATTTATTTTGGCAGCGGATAAAAGAAATAGTAAGGGAGGCGGGGAGGTGATTAGGAGAAATACTGCATGCAAACAAGACATAGGCATAGGTATAGGCAGCTAGAGTACTTAGCTTTTAGTAGTACCATTTGGGCAAAGAAACTGGCACTTTTACCCAAAACCAGGTTAAAAGATCAAGAGCCAGGATCAGTTGGGCAGCTGCCCAGTACTGTGATCCATTGTGAATACTAAATAACCTAAATAACTATGAAACAAATTAGAAATAAACAAATTAGAAATAAAATACATGTGACTCCTTTCATAACAGGCAAAATATAAAAATGATTATTCTCTTGAATTGTGACGCAAAATCATCCTGGGGTTGTAACCAACCTATCTCTGTTATATATTTTTGTGGCATGCTCCTGTTCAGTAGATGGCATGGTGCAATTACTGCCTAGTTCACTAACCCTGAGACTAGGGTCTGTAGTTTTTGTTAGCTGAAATGTTAAAATTAACCAGAGCCAGGCATGGTGGCACACACCTGTAATTCCAGCTACTCTGGAGGCTGAGAGAGGTGGATCTCAAGCTCAAGGCCAGTCCAGGCAACTTAGCAAGAACCTGTTATAAAATAAATACATACATAAAAGGACTAGGGCCTGGATGTAGCTCAGGGGTAGGACTGAAAACCCTGTTGAGCTGTGCTGCACGTTGAGTGTAGGAAGTTAATAAACTTGTGTTGCATTAAGCAGTTAACACCCAAAAGAAAGAGGAGTGGCCAATGATTTGAAAGGCTACATCACCAAAGAAGATGCATAGGTTGAAAACTGGCACAAGGAAAGATGGTAAACAACATAAGTATTAGGAAAATACAAATTAAAACTATAATAAGATACCACGATACACCTACTAGAAAGTCTAAAATCAAAATGACTGACACTTGTGGGAGTGTAATATGGTCTAATCACTTGGGAAAACTGCTTGGCCATTTCTTAAAACATTAGACACTACTGACCATGTCCCAGCTATCTAACTTCTAGGAATGTGACAAAGACCTATGAAAGCAAATGTCCATAAAAGATTTTCATGAAAGTTCAGAGCAGTGTTGTTTGCCATAGCTAAAAGCTCCAGAAAACTCAAATTTGTTTATCAACAGACACGTGGCTAAAGAAATTGTGATATAGCTACATGATAGAATATTTGCAGAAATATAAAGAAATGAATTATTAATATGCACAAAACACAGATGAATCTCAAAATAATGATGTAGAGCAAAGCCAAGCATGAAAAAGAACAAAGGAGAGCACACAGGCTTATTTATATTAAATTCTAGAAAATGCAAATTATCTATAGTAACAACAACAACAAAAACCCCAGATAAATTGTTGGTTGTGTCCCATGTTTACAATGTAAATCAGGACAGACACGGTGCCAAATTATTATTGGCAATGAATCATAACCTGTGAGCCTAGCTCTGTGATTAGCTTTAGGGAAAAACTTGAGTAGGGATGAGAGCTCCTTGACCTGGCTCCTCCAGTGGTACTTGGAACTGTAATTCAATGTCATCTTCATAATTTGTCCATTTCAACCCAGCAACTGAGTCTCTCAAACTGCCAAGAAAATAAATCTTAGACTTCAGTCCATCATTGCACACGATCTATTTCATTAGCCTGCTTATCTTGGGGCACATTTTGCAGTTTTTGTAGGGTGAACTATGCAAAATGAAAGAATAGACTGAACAGGACAAAAAAGACAAAAGAAAACATTTGGGAAGAAAAATATAGAGTGGTGGGAATCTATATGTAAATCTATAAATATGTAATTCACTTGTAATCATTAAATAAAGTAACAGTATTACAAATTACAAAATACTTGTTTTTTTTTTTTTTTTTCAAATGGGTAACTGTATATAATCTACTGAAAAGGTTTTAAGTACATTGACCTTCTGTTATTTATTATAAGATTAATAGGCCAACTGCAAATTGACTTTCTAGTCATTTCATAAGAATAATAAATGGAAAGTTCTATTGAAAAATGCTGGCTTAAAAGATCCATGTTGGATGAACATCAAAGCTACCTTCAAGAATAACTGGTTAAATTAAAGCTCACATGAAAACGTGTCTTAGGTGCAAATTTATAGTGTTTATAAAGCATAATATTGACTTTTATAAATCCTTTGTTTGACTTTCCAATTTGTAATTTACATTAATGCTTTCATTATTATGTTGGAATTTGGGTTGTTATTTATCCCAACTATTTTTCTAGTAGATAGTATGGATTATGCTAGAAAAAATGTAGATGCATAATTTGAATACATTTATTATTAAAAATATGTGAGTGTATGCATACATGTATTTTGTGGGGGGTGGTTTCTACTATAAATTAGAGTATAATTTTTGCACTTTTCCATATAATATTGGAAAAAACAGTTTAAAAAAACGAGTTCCACATATTTCATCCAAAATGATCTGAGGTATGATAGAAAAGGCAGAATATGAATGTATTCAGAGCATCGTCACTGTAGCCAGTAATTTCTTCCCTTGAAGTAGGTCCTAAAGGGGATGTGGCCATTTGAAACGGGAGGATGAGCAATAAGATTATATTGTACTGAGTAGTGGCTAAAGCATAAACTTTTGGACTCAAAAGACACAAGTTCAAGTGTTAATTCTACTACTTAAAGCTGTAAAATTATGAACAATTTACTAGACTTCTCTGTACCTCTATTTGCTTCTCTGTAAAATAAGGATAGTAATAGTACCTATCTCCCTAGGATCAAGTGAGATGATAAATAAGGTGCTCAGTACAATGACTAACATATAAAAGTACTCAATAGCTGGCAGCTATTTTATAAATAAAAACAGGTTACATGTGGGTGCAGAGCCGGAAGAGGAAATGATTCAGGACTAAAGCTTGGACTAGAGGGAGGATGTTGGCAACTGGCTTTCACATGAAATCGACCTTAAGGCACACAGAGGTCTTCCAGGAGGCCCTCACAGTGTTGTAATCAGTGCTATTTAATTTAGGAGCCACTAGTCCTAAGTCACTAAATTAATTGACATTAAATAAAACTAAAAATTCAGTTCCTCAATTGCACTAGGCACATTTCCTAGGCTCAAAAGCCACATGTGATGGCTACAATATTGGACAGCACAGATGTAAAACCTCCTTTGCAGAAAGATCTATTGGAAAATGCTTGCTTTAAAGGTCTATGTTGGACTGAACAAGGCAAAATCCATGAATAACTGGTTGATTTAAAGTAATGTTCACAGGAAAATTAATTTTCCCTCTCCTCCTTTTTACTTTCCAGAATCTAAATCTTATCAAAATTCTGTTACCCAAGAGTCTGTGCAATTTTCCAAGCTGTTAGAATATTTTTGATCACTGTTTATACCCATGCATGTGAATGCATTCGGAGAGATTCTATGAAGGAGGCTGTCCTTGCTTTTCTTGAATTTCTGAGTTCTATCATTAGCTTCAACATCTCTGCAATTATCCATATCTGGTTATTAACATGTTATTTCTACACTCCTCCTCCTCTTCTCCTCCTACCCGACCCCCACATCCTCTGAATTGGAAGCTGGGGAAACTGTGAGATTCTTAAAGTGATCATTATTTTGATAGCAGCTGGTTCTTAACAGCCCAGGTTTTGTGACAGAGGTGACAGGATCTGTTTCTATGGCTGCATTGTCCTAATTATATTCCTAATGGATCACAAGTCCTGGGATAAAGCAATGTTATATGCTGTAGTGTCTTCAGGGCAGCACTTTATGGTATGCTGGGAAACATCGAAATGTAACATGTGCAGCCAGTGCATTTACTGTCATTAGTTAACCAAGCAGCCCATGTGCCTCTTTCAGCTCCCTGACCCACATTTCATCCACGCTCTGCTGTTTTTCTCCTGCAGGGTTATTTCCTGAGCAGAGCCCAGAGCTTATGAGTCCCCTAGCAGAGAGCTCTGTTCTGACCTCCCTAAACAGGCAGTTTCACCTGCTGGGCTAGTGTTTTTCTGCTACCTAGTCAATCTGTTAAGATTTTAGCAGGAGATTCCTGGATACCTTTTCAGAAAACATATGGGAGATTGTAATTACTTTGGCCTGCTACAATTTTAGAATTGAAAGAGTAAAGAAAGAGGTGCAAATCTTCTGTTCATAAATAGCCAAATCTGTGGGCATTTTAAAAAGCATTCTGTGCAGCACACGAGAATTTATGTGCCACATTTCACCCTTGGCACACTTTCCAAATGAATTGTTCAAAGAGAAGTTATATTAGGACAAATAGAAATGACGACCAACACCAGATGTGGATTTTTAGTTAATATTTATGCAACACCCAAAGGGAAGATGGTATTGCACAATAAACTAAAAATGTCTTAGGCAAATAAGGAAATCTTTACCCTGAGGAACTGGCACTGCAAAGGTATGAATTATACAACAAAGGCCTGGGAATGCAGAACAAATGCAGGGTAGGTCCAGGCGACTATAAAAAGGAATTCATTGAGGAAGTGGTGAGGTAGCAGATGTGTGGAACCTACTTGAGAAAATAAGGGCTTAGCACTTTTTTGGCCAATCTTGTGTCTAAGGTAGAAAACTCAAGCCAACCAGCCTAATTTCCTTCATCTGTAAAGAGCAACAGTAGCTTTAAATAGACCCTATATAAATTCAGAACTGAGGCAGCAATCTCACATTGGATAAGTATACCTTAATAAACTAAAAAACCTATGTCCCCAGATTTGAAATGATCTTCAAGGATGTGATGACATCTTTAATCCGATTTCCTTCCTGCAGTTGTTCGAGGAAGGTAGAAAATGCAGGAATTGGCTGCTTCTCAGCCCTTGGAGAGCAATCTGAAAGAGATTAATGCATTGGAAGGATATTAAGACCCATGTTAAATTATAATATAAATTTTGTTAAAAGCAACTGTATTTCTCAATCACAGCTGGATTTTCAGCCTTCCATTTATCAGGGATGGTAAGGTACAACATTTTACTGGCATATCTCACCATCTCCTAGGCTTCCAATTTAGAGGAGTTGTGGGTGTGGGGAGAAAAGGAGGAAATGAAGGAAGGTAGAAATAAATATTTAAAACGAGTGGAGATTTGAAAATGGAGACAGCTCTGGAGAATGCTTACAAGCTTTTAGCATGCTGAATCCAAAGTTCTCTAGTACCTTTTATGCCTCTAAGTCTTCTTAATTATTGAAGAGAGCTGTCCATCTGTGACATTCCACCACAGGTCTTCCTGCAGAGATGATGCACTGCAAAGGATTTTTAACCTACTTCTTCCCTCTTGTCTTTGTTAATGTTTCATCATCTTTAAGAATGACAACCCATCAGTTTATTCTCTCATGATAGATTTTCAGTTATTTTATAGTTTCCCTTAAGTATATTTATTTCCTTATTCATTTCAACTTTTTTTTAATGTTATAGGCCCTGGGTATTGTATGAAAAACAAAACTGATATGGTCCCCATCTTTATGAAGCTTCCATTTAAGTGGTAGCTTTAAATCCTAATGTATACTAAAATAATACAGGGAGATGGGATAGAGACTGATGGTGGGGGGTAAGGCTATGTATAGGTTATAGACTTTCTGAGGCAATGGCATCTGAGCTAAGACCTAATGGTGAGGAGGAACCAGAGAAAGTCTGGGGAGAAAGCATTCCATGTAGGAGGATGAGAAACTGGTAGGTTCCCGGAGGAGAATGTATGTATTGGGCTCATGTGAGCACAGTGTGAAGGGGGGAGAGGTAGTCAGGTCCAGATAAACCATGGTAAGAATCAGAGCTTTATTCAATGTGCAGTAGGACGTCACTGATCATTTTTAAGGTAGGGAGACTGTAATTGTCAAAACCTGCTGTCTAATGCCTGATGTTAAGACTGGGGAGAGAGAGGAGTTGCAGGAGTGAAAGTAAGGAGATCACTTAGAAGGTCACTATTAGTCCAAGGAAGCCATGGGGATAGCTTGAACTAGGATCAAGGCAGTGTGGATTGACATGTTTTGGAGATAAACATCTAGGTTTTAGACAAAAAGTAAAAGAAGAAGTGGGAGATCATACTAATAATAGCTAATGTCTTATTGCACTTCCCAGGACTCTTCTTGTGCTTTTCAGGATAACTGCTCTAATCATAATAATAGTACCCATAAAATAGGTGCTATTATTGTCTTATAGATGAAAAAACTGAGTAATAAAGATTAAGTGACTGATACCCTAATAAGTAGCAGAGTGAGGACTCGAACCCAGGCATCTGATTCCTGAGTATGCATTCTCTTCCTTCCTCCAGTGTCCTAGGATACAATATCAAATACAAGATAAACAGAAAGACACAAAGGACTTTGATGGACCGACTGATATGATCTAAAAACTTTTCAACAATGAGCAGAGATCATGGGGAAAAAAAGATAAAAGATCAATCATTGCCAAAGTAGGCGTGGTGGCATGCCTGTAATCCCAGCGTTTCCACAGTGGAGGCTGAGGTAGAAGGATTGCAATTTCCAGGCCAGCTTCTACAATTGAGCCAGACTGTCTCAAAAAATAAAAAGGGCTGGGGGTGTGGCTCAGTGGAAAACTGCTCCTGTGTTCAATCTCTCGTATCCCCCTAACAAAGTCAATCATTGTCTTTAATGATGTAATTCTTTTTAAATCTGTGTTTACATTTTTCCCAGGGCACAACATTTGCTTGTTGCAGATAATAAATATTTATCATTTCATCTATGTCTATAACAGGTTTCGCAGATTTTCTTGTAAAATCAGGAAAAGATACAGCTTTGTTTTGCAGGCACCCAAACTCTTCAGGTTACTGCCAGATATCCAGGGGGGCTCTATTTTTTGCCACACTTCTGGAGAGCTTGCTGTTTGGGCTCTGGTCTCTCAGTGTGGGCAAGTCAGCTTCTTTTCCAAGCCTTTTGGGTGCCGTGCAGCAGGGGGCGCTGCAGTAGTGTTCATCATGGTCAAAGTGAGCCACTAGTCCAGCAGGAAAAGGGACAGGAGCCGGAGGAGGTGTGGCAGACAGCCCGCAGTCCTCTTTGGGCTTGTAACTTTAGTACCCAGAGCTCGTTCTACCCGGGCCATTCTTCTACACCATATTTCATCATGTTGGATGCCTTCCATCCAGTACTGCATCCGGGCGGAAAGGAAAGGGCATTAGCGTTCCGCTTTGCTAGGTTCAAGGATAGCGCGGTACGGGGTTGCGCTAGCGGCGAGCCTCTTCTGTGTTCTCAGCGTCAGCCTGGCAGTCCTGAAATCACCAAGGCACCCTACCCTCAATCGCTCTGGGGTATATGTATGCGTTTCTTTTTTTTATTTTTTGAATTTTTTCTTTTTAAGCTTAACGAGGGGACATTTCTCTACAAATACGTCTTTCCACTGACACCGGGGTCAGTGGTAGGCTAGGCTCATAGCTGAAATCTGTCGCTCCCAAGATGCCTCTCAAGCTCTCCAATGTGTTCTTTCTCCCCATTTCGGTGCACGCATTGGGTGTGTGTCTGAAAGATAGCGTGTATGTTTGTGACAACCAAGGCTGCAGCACTGGCCAAACCTGTTCTTCCTCTCCGGGTCCCCAGAAGTCTGTCCAACTGACCACACTTACGCCCGGCAGCGCTTGGCACACATAGCGCAGGGTTTGAGATTAAGTCGGTGCTAGGCGCCGCCAGGCAGCAGCTGAGCGAGCGACCACCTCCTCCTTCTCCTTTCTCCTCTAGCTCTCCCTCCCTGGGCGCGCTTCAGCTACTCCTTTGGGCTGTCTTCCAGCGCTCGTCCTTGTCCCGGGGGCTTTCCAGACAGAAATCGAAGGTGAAAGAAACGAGAGGAGGGCGGGAGGTGGATAGGAGGGGCCTCCAGCTCCGCGACGGGTGGGAGGAGTCTCTCAGCCAGTCGGGGGTAGGGTGGGAGGAGCTTTGGCGGAAGATCTGGGTGGGGAAAGGGGCTGGGCAAACCCGGGATGGAGGGTTGGCCACGCAGGCGCCGGGGGCCGCGTTGAGAACCCCACGCGGGAGCTTCTGGAGTCCCCAGCCACCGCTTCTCACTTCACTGGAGAAGGGGCTGGGGCTGGGAGGGAGCTAATAAAGAGTGAATGTGCTGCAGCCGCTCTGGCGGCCGGAGTCAGTCCCAGCGACACCGGAGCAGTGCGCCCGGGAGGCGGCGCGAAGGGAGGCGGTTCGCCTTGTCCCTCCCACCCGCCCCTCTTTCTCTCTCTTCCTCCATCTGGTCCCAGAGCCCGGCTCGGTCCGGTCCCTCTGCCCCCATCCCGCACTCTTCCACCTCCTCCGAGTCCCACTCCTCACCTAGGGCGCCCCAAACTGCCATGGGTTAGGGTGGGGGCCGCAAGCCGCGCTAAGGACCAGCCCTGTGCATCCACCGGGGGGCGCGGAGCCCTAACGCCGCTCGCCGTTCGCGGGCGCCGGGCATGGGGAGAGCTGTGTAAGCCCGCACCCGGGAGGAAGCAGGAGCTGCGGAGACAGGCGCGAGGAGGAGGCGAAGGAGAGAAGCCGTGGATTGGAAGGACCCGAGGGAGGGAGAGGCGGGAGGGGTGGGGAAGCGAGGGAAAAGTGAAGCTGGGAGGAGAAGGCGGCGGAAGGTGGGGATTGATGCTTCTGTTTTTTGTTGCCGCTGCTGCCCTCTCGTTGGGAGCCGAGCCGGAGGGAAGGCGGTGGAGAGATGATTGCAGAGTTGGTGAGCAGCGCTCTGGGGCTCGCCTTGTATCTCAACACTCTGAGTGCGGATTTCTGCTATGATGACAGGTAAGGGGGCGAGAGGAAGGGACGACGGCTGAATGGCTCTGGAGCCTCCAGCTTTAAGGCTGAAGTGGATCTTGGAGGAACTGGTTCCGCACCTCAAGGTTTAGGCGACATGTAAACATTAACACCTAAAGCAAACACCCGGAACGCGAGCGCGCTGGGCGGGCTGAGGGAGTTTCCGCTCCTAGTTTGCAGCAGGTTCCCTCTCTCTCGCTTCTCGCCTGTTGGCAGACGCTTAAGTTTCTTAGCGGATATCCCGGCAATTTGGGAAACTGTTTAATGAACGTGTTAAAAAAAAAAAAAAAAAGTCTTAGTTATTCCGTGGTTCAACAAAAACACATTAAGCGTTTTTTTTTTTTTTTTTTTTTTATTAAAAACCTATGGGCTGGAAGGAAGCTGCCCGCCCCCTGGGCGCCCTAGTAGATCTTCCTTGTACTGTTTCCTTTTATTGATAGGACACTATTATTTCCCGAAGTTAAAACGCACGTTTGACAGTTGCCAAAACAGTGAAATGAGAGATCGTACGCTGCTTCAACTTTTCTCTTTTGACGTGTGCGGTAGTTTGGGCGAAGATAATGCTGCTGATTGTATCTCCCGCTCCCCAGCCTACTTCACAAATCGATTGGGCAGCACTTCATAAAAGCCTTGGCTTCCATTCTGTTTGGGAGTTTTGCATTAGGCATTAGTGATTCTCTTGTGCTAATTGGGGAAGAAGACGCCCCTAGGGACTGAAGTTGTCTTCTGCATTTAGTTTAGTTTGGGTGGCTAATGAGACCCGAACGGTGTTGTCAAAGAAACTGCATTGATTCCTGGAAAATGTCACAGTTGTGCTGGTGTCTCTACCTATTTTTTAAACTTTGTTAGTGTTTAGAAGCTGATGAAAAGCTCCAATAGTCATTAGGGAAAATTCCAATTTTTGTGCCTTTCCGGTGACTTAATCTGATTACAATTAAAACAGATGCATAATTAAAATATATTAGGGAGAACAGCACGCCTGGCTAAACTTATTAACCGTCCTGGGGTGTTTCATGCTCCATTGAAATTAAACCATCCAAAAAGTGAGCACAGATTTACTTTGACAGCTTTTCAGCAGCCTCTCTGGGCTATGGAAAGTGAATGGATCCCCAGGGTTAGGGTGAGGCAAATAGTGAACTTAAGCAAAGTGGTTGATACTGAGGGGAGGTGAAGGCAGATTCTTCTCCTTGTGCTAATTAGCCATATTATGTATTCTTTGGTGCATCCAGTCTGCAGCTAAAAGCATGTTCATGGATGTATTCTTCAAATCAATAAGTCTTGGTTCACATGTTTGTTGTAAAGTTTGCTGATAATAGGTATGAGAATATCCATCAAATCCTTCATAATCATTTTATGTAGTGTCTGTCAAAGGCCAGTTGATAAGAAGGTACTAATAAACATAAACTTTCCCTCAACTTTTAAACAATGTACTGATTTTATTAGTTACACTATAAGCTGTGACAAATGGTCTATGTTTAAGAGTGAGGTGAACTGAGCTGTCTGTCTTTTGTCTAGTTTTGTGTGATGGTACACCTGCTATTGGGCATTTGTGGAAAAAAGTCCTTGTTTCTAAAGATGGGTGACTTTTGGTTAAAACAAGCTCAGGGATGGGCCTGGCCAGTAGCTGGCTTAGTTGGGGAAAGTTTGAATAGTGAGCATTTAGACCAGTATTATAGAGTTTATATAATGTAAATGTTATATTATTATCTATTATACTGTCATCATTGTAGAACACTGTAATAAACCAAGCATTCCTGTTGTATGCTCTTCTTGATTGCTGTCCAGTTCTTAAAAGAATATGTGGCAGGGGACACTGTTCTTTAAAATTTAAGGCAAAAACTAGACTAAATATGCAGATACATTTTTGTCTGTAATTTTAATCATGAGTCAAAAATGTTAGAACTTTGTATCTTTGGAAGAATGATGTGAGTGTGATGATAAATTAGTTGTGCTTTGATGGTTGGCATTTGTTATAAGTTCTTCACATGCTGTATATAGGTCAAACTGAGTGTTAAAATTCCTGACTTCTATTTTCTGGTTACTCAGATGAATTTAGTGTGATGATTTGCCCATATCATCTAATGGATTGCATGCTTAATATGATATATAGACATTATATACTGATATAATATTGAAGGCCTGAAATATGCATTATACTTTGCTACAATTTGAAAATGATATTTTATGCAGAATTCTTTGCAGAACTACATGTGTAACCACATATTGTTAAAAATGCAAAATCTTAAGATTAGCAAACTTTATGTATTCTAGGAATTTTGGGATACATATTAATGGAGTGCTGAACATATTCGTTGCATGTACAGCGTGTTAAAGTGATTAATTGCCAAGGTGCACTGTAATTGTGACTTTTCAAATATATTTTCTAAGTACTTTAACTCTGGTGTGTGAAAGAGGACAAGAGCTGGGGAGCCAAGTGGAAACTGACTTCAGGATGATGATAATGTGTTTATTTCCACTGCTCCATTTTAGACTGCAAGGATTTATGTTTAAAATGTTGCTTAAATTGCCCTCTGTGGATTCTGCTGCCCCCCAGGAACTTTTGTGAAATACAGTTGTGTAAGGAGAAGCCAATGCTTGAAGTGAAGAGAGAAGTGCTTCACAAGGAGAGAGATGGCTCTTAAGTCTGACTTGCTTAACTAAATCAAGGCTCTGCATTTTAGCCTGAAGAATCTGGCATATATTTTAGGAGGACTTGATGTTGCTAGAGCTTAAGCATTATTGCTGTGGTACTTCTCAAAGTTATCATTTCATTTAAATATAGTGATCAAGTTTACTTTATAAACTGTATATATAATTACTTTCCAATGTTTGATGTAGCGTGGTTGAAATTAAGTGGTAACATGAAACTTTCTTAAAGCGAAATCAATTTCCCTATGGCAAAATTTAATATTTTACAAGTGTTTCTGTGCTGAACTTAAGAGTACGTCTATGATGTGTTGAAACAAACAGTAGAAGAGTAGCACTCACAGGATCTGATGAGAAAGCATATATGGTTTCAGCTGTATTCTCCCTCCCCTTACATTCAGTGTGGTGTAATGATTATATTGAATCTTAAATTGTGGTTAGAGTAAAATTGGAATTATAAATATTCAGTCTTTGCCAAATTTAAGTCATGTTGCATGTGACTCCTTGAAGGAAGCTCTCTCTTATATTCTGGAGAAGTTTGGTGTTTAGTCAGTGGAAAAAAACATACTGACCCCAAATTCTCTGTTCTTTCATATATTTTTTCACATACTATTTTATTGATGACATGCCCTTTGATGTCATACAGACAAGTAAATAGAAATGTAGCTTCTGCATGTTTTTAATTCTCTCATGAGTAAAATTTTTTTTTAAAAAGAATCTGAAATTTTGAAAGTGGAAAATATATTTGTCACTTGTCTGAATACTTTTTCCTTACTGCTCATTTTGCATTTGTGAAATCCAGCCATGGTCATTACTGTTACTTATAGGCCTCTTCGTTATTATTTTGTACAATAACTTTGTGAACTTTGGAAAAACAATTTCACAGTAGAAATTTCTACTCTAGAATTAATAGTACCCAAAATGATTACTAGCACATCCCTCATTTAGTTTTCATTTGGATAGAAATTTAAGTTTTGGTTTTTATAGAAACACTAGATAAGATTTATTCATAATGATTTTGCTTAATTATATAAAATGAAGAAATGGAAGATTTAAAAGCATATTAACAGATTTTTTAAAAACTTTTTTTTTTTTTTGTTTTGGTACTGGATTTTGAACCCAACAGTGCTCAATCACTGAGCCATGCCTCAGTCTTTCTATTTTTTATTTTGAGACAGGGTCTCACTAGTTTCTTAGGACCTTGGTAAATTATTAGGCCTTGGGATTATAGGGGTGTGCCACCGTGCCCAGCTAAAACTTTTTTCTCCTAAACATATTCAACTATTTCTTCTACTTGGTCTTTTAGTGTGATTGTTAGTTTGGGTTTTGACCAGGTAATTAGAATGCTTTGTCAAATGATCGATCATTCACTCTGTTATTCTCTCTAAAAAGTTCTCTTTAATAGATTTGCCTCAGGCCAATGTAGTATTATTATCTAAAAAATTCAGTATGTTAAAGCACTGAAGGCATGCCTGGCATTTAGTAAACACATATTTAGAAAGAATCACTGAAAAATTAGAGAGAAGTTTGCTTTGTATCAAAGGTTGTGTCACCAGATAATTATCAGATGAAGCCAGAATATATGGAAGTATTGTTTTACCCTTTAATTTCCTTCCTAGTTTATAATATGCTGAAAAAACAATGCAATTGGGAAGAATTTATAGTTTATGAACTGTTTTATACGGTATTTTTTCCCCTAAATTTTGGTTGTTTAAATATATCTATTTGCAAATGGTTCACCTTGCAATTTTGAACAAGGGTAACAATTGTTGGTAAATTAGAAGTAAACTGAGGTGAAGTCTGTATGGATTGCTTTGCTTTACCTGCATTGAGCCCGTCACCTGGCGTTTATCATAGCAAATGACCCAAATACAAGCCCTGACTGGACGTGTACAAATGCCAAAGGGAAAATTGTTTGCCAGCCATCTGTCTCTTAGTTGTTTTTGTACGTGCACATGCATGTGTGTAAACACACACACACACACACACACACACACATACATACACACACAGTCATTAATTTACATTGGTGGTGCTATGGGCTATTGTCTTGTCATCTGCACTTAGTTCTTCAGTGCTAATGTGCCCCTGTGGTAACACTGAATTCTCTGCTGCTATAATTCTGAAATAGTTAGAACCCTTTGGATTCCAACATGAGTTAGGAACACAGTTTGTCTTCCTAATCTCTTTGTTGATGCTTAACACACTAAAAGCACTTGTTTAAAATGCCAGTGATTGTGTGACTGTTTATCATAAGGCTGAGGGTGCATTACCTCTAAACCAGGCACCTTCACAGTATTAGGAATGGACAAAGTTTGCCCTTAAGGCACACTGAAAAATCTCTGGCTGACAAACATACATTATTAAAACTTTATTATCCTCACCAAAAGTGCTTTTAACATACCAACCTTCATCTTTTAAACTTTCTGGTTCTCTCTTTGGAGCATGGTATTGTATCAGCTTTGCATTCTTATTTTAGTGGCTTTACAAAAGTGACAAGTGTGTCAGCCTTGAAGGAAAGGGCCAGTGGGCTTTTTAAAAATATAAATACCTCTATGAATAGTTCTTATTTAAGAAATTAGCTTTTAAAGAAAAAAGTGGAGTGGTATATTATTAGAACTGCTTACCTTCAGTTTTTCGTAGGATGAGAGAAGTATAATGTTTTGGTTATGTACAGGTATAATTATGTGCAATGCTAGATGATTTCTTTGGAGACTTGATTTGTATGTGCTTTTGAGGAATAAACTTCTACATTCAGTAGGTCACTAATTATGAATACTAATGCTTTTATATGTGATGCATAATATAGCAGTTGCTCACCCTTGGCATCAAGCATACCGCCAAATGTTGTCCTGTCCTATCTCTTAAGCAGGTAAAGTGTTTGAATCTGGGACTTTTATGATAGACCTATAAAAATGCTGAGAGATTGCCCTTTGATAGATAGACTTTCACTTAAGTTTGTCTTTCTTTTGTTAAATTAAAAAAAAAATATTTCTTTAGTTGTCAATAGGCCTTTATTTAATTTATTTATATGTGGTGCTGAGAATCAAACCCAGTGCCTCACACATTCTAGGCAAGTGCTCTGCTGCTGAGTCACAACTCCAGCCCTCTTTTGTTAGCTTTTAATTCATATTCATGTCTATATTCATGGATATTCTTATTGTAAACTTTTTATTGGAACTCTGTTACCTTCTTTCTCAGAAATTGTGTTGTGGCTGGGACATATGGTGGAGGGTTAGCCTGGCCTTATTTTTGGTCTGATTCTATTGGCACTTTATTCATAAGTGTGAGAGCCTTGCAGTATCTCTCCCAAATGTAGCCTTCCTAGTTGTCCAGGTCACTTGTTTTCTTTGGACCTCTGCAGTGACTGAACTCTCCTGTTAACCAGATTTGCCTTAACTGGACATAGGGATTAAAGATTTTTGCCTCAAAAATTTTTGGCTATATCATCTAGGCCATTAATTCCAACAAGATATGACACTATAAAATTTCTTTTGTTCACTCTTCCTTTATTTTTCTCCTTTCTGAGAGCTTAGCTTTTCAATCATATTTGTCAGTTTCCCTGGCATTCAAAGTTTCTAGAATAAAAGGTGTAATTCATTTCAGTCTTGCAGAAACTTTTCAGGATTATTTCTTTGGGTTTACAACTATGACCTTTTCACTTTACAGATAAATGAGAAACAAGTAAATTAATTATACAGGAGAATTTTGAGGAAGTGGTAGCATTGAACTGTTTATTCTCAAAACTGGACATTCAAGTGGTTGTTGTGTATTTGGAGTAGTTTATTTTATTTAAGGAAATTTCATAAATATAGTTAATTTGTCTATAAAAGTATATGTTATATCTATATCAATGTATCTAGAGATTGAGCCCAGGGTGCTTTACTACTAGGCTATATCCCCAGTCTTTTTTTATTTTTATTTGAGACAGGGACTCTTTAAATTGCTGAGGGTCCCCCCCTCTGAGTTGCTGAGGCTGGCCTTGAACTTGTGATCCTCCTGCCTCTGCCTCCCTAGTTGCTGAGATTATTGGCATACTCCTTTGAAGGTTATACACATGCCACATTTGCTTAACACTAAACTACTGTATCCATGTTAGAAGTACCTTAGTGTTTGGCAGAGGAAATGCTATTTGCTTATGATAATTTGACGTAGCCTTTTGTTTCTTGATTTCTTTGCTGGTGCATTTTGTGATATCAGAGTGAGACAGGGTATGAAGTGTGGAATAGAGTATAGTTACAGTCAAGGGAGCTGGCTAAATTACATGATTTTTCAAATGAAACACATATTAATGCCCTTGAAATTGCAGCTCTGTACTAGGTATTGTGGTCAAATAAAATGTTTCCGTCAGATCTCTTTGTTTTTGATGATTAGCCTTCATTTCTGTGGAATTTAGTATAATAAATTTATAATTATTCCTTAAAGCATCAAGTCAGAAAATGAAATGACTATAGGCATACGATCATGGTTTATTTAATTAGGAAATGTGTATAAAAAATTGCTATGGTGGGGTGGGGGATGTGATGGAGATTTGAATTGAAAAACTTTTGATAATGAAAAGTGCTTTTTTCCTAATTGTAATTCCAGAGATTATTGATTTTTTTTTAAAAAGTAGGTAAGTTTAGATGAGTTTGGCTGTACAAGCCTACAGATTCTCGCTTGGCATCATTTTGGACTATTTTAACTTCAAAGGATATGTTATGTGCTGAGGAGTGGCCACAGGGGTGCAATATGGCTCTTGATATTTTGAACGGTGTTAAATGATGGACTAAAGTATTTCAAATAGCCATGTTTCAACATTGGTTAAAAATCCAGTGGGAAGAAAGGTGGTTCATCTAACCCTGCATACTTGAGATTCTTTGGGTATTCATTTTAAATGCATTTCACAAGTTTATTTCTTACTAAACAAATTTAAGATAAATAAGAATACAATTTTTACAGCTGTGTCTTAATGAAATTTTCTTTTATTTTTTTAATTGCGTTGAAGTATTCTGTGAAGAAGTGGAAAGGATTCAAACCACAGCCCTGGATTTATTTATTTATTTTTTTGTTTACATGGTATCAGTTTGGCTGTCTGTTTATGTTAGTAAGGATGTTGTTATAAAGCATATTGTTATGGAGCTTCTGTTGTAAACCCCAAATTCTAAAACCAGTGTTTTAAGAGAGGCAGATAAGTGAAAACACTTTGAGAAAAGTAAACATCTTGTTTTTGTTAATTTCCAATTTGTTCCACAGTGAAACCATGTCTACCCTGCTCTCTTGTCTGTTAGTGGTGTTTCTTGGGTTAAATATGAGAGTCAATAGGGAAGCTCTTTAATAAGGCTCCTCCTGAGGGAACAGGGACTTACTGGATGTCTGTGCATGTTGAAGTGACAGCCACGTATATTGTGTCCTCTGCAGGGGGTGCTGTAGGTGGTAGCCACAGAGATTACATTCACAGGCCTGGCTGCCTTCCTCATTTTGGGGAAGATGCTTGTCATTGGAGAGCCATCTGGGAGAGGAGGTTCTCAAGGTGGTATTGGCAGCTGCAGTGAATCTGTACTGGTTCCTTTGGGACATTTCTCATTTCTCATTGTTTCCTATACTGCTTTTTGGCTACTCCTGTCTTCCTGTTTTCAGGCTCTTAAACATAGAACTCTTTAGTCTGCTGTTGCTGCTGGGTTTTTCTTCAATACTGGGGCTTGAACCCAGGGCCACAACACTGAACTACATCTCTAGTTTAAAAAAAATTTTTTTTTGAAACAGGGTCTCACCGAGTTGCTCAGGCTGGCCTTGAACTTGTGATCCTCCTGCCTCAGCCTCCTGAGTGGCTGGTTTACAGGTGTGCATCTCTATGCCCCTCCACCTGCTGCTTTTGATATCTTAAGGTAGATACTTGTGTCCACATCTGGTTTTTCAAGTATGTTTCCTTTAAAACAGGTTGCATTCCTCCTCCCACAAATAATTAACTACAGGACTAGTCTCCCAAAACAATTGAAAAGAGCTCATTTTGACAAAGCAAGCTTCTAATGACAAATATTCCAACTAAAAATATACAGAAGAAAGTTTTCAGGTGATAAAGACATTTAATCAGGCAAAAAGACATTTTTGCAGAAATAGGCCCTTTAGATGGAAGAAATTATTTATGGCTGATGTGAAAAACTGGTATACCTGAATCTGGTAAACTGCATTTAAAATAGGAAGGTTATTCTTGTTATTCTATTGGAGGAAAAAAACTGGTACTGAATTGTGTCACTGAATTTATATTAATGAAGCATGGTTTTATAGTTTAACTCACTCTTCTGGGGAAACATACTGCTTTACTCAAATAAATGAATTTGGATTTGAATAAAAATCCATGAAGATATCAGTGTGCTGAAATTACCAACTATAGTTAAAATATCTTATTAAAAGTGATCACTTTAGGGGCTGGGGTTGTGGCTCAGCGGTAGAGCGCTCGCCTCGCACGTGCGAGGCCCGGGTTCGATCCTCAGCACCACGTAAACATAGATGCATTGCATTGTGTACAACTAAAGTAAATAAATAAATATTTAAAAAAAAAAAAAAAAAGTGATCACTTTAGGATTGTGTCCTTCCACCTCTGTTTGAGTCTTTCTTTTTTTTCTTTTTTAAAACAGTGTTTCTTGATTTCATTCTATATCAAAGAGAAGGTTCACTGTTTTAAAGCCTCTTACATGTCACAAGCATGAATAATGTCACTATTTCTATGAGTGAATTTTTGATGGCTACTTTTAAATGCTGTAGTGATTGATATTGAGGTTGCCTGTGGCAGACTAGGGGGTTTAGACTTGTCCTCTCTTGTAGCTTGCTTCCCTGTGTTCATAGGGGTGATTTAGTTTAAGACACACACACACACACACACAAAAAAAAAAAAAAAAAGTCAGCTGAAACCTCCAGTTTCTTTGAACTATATGGTTAGGGTTAGGGTTAGGGTTACGGGTTGTTCCTGTGCCTCCCTGAAAAAGCCTTTGAGTTGGGCACTTGCTAACTCTCTTTGTATGTATGTGCATGTGATTCTAGACCAGCTCTTCCTAAACTTCAGTCTACATGGGAATCAAATGCAGACTCTGAGATAGGTCTGAATTTCTGCATTTCTGTTATTTCCAGGTGCTGAAGATGGTATAGGCTTATGAACTGCACTTTATTAATAGGTTTTATTTTATTTGAATATATTACAAATCAGCTCAGTGATTTATAAGACCTTTGGAAAGGCTGCCTAAATTCCTGGGTCAAAAAAGGTTGTTTCTCTTCTGCCTATAAATTTAGCTAATTTATTCAATGTCTGCTTCATTTTTTCGTTTACTTGCTCCATACAGACATTTTCCATAAATTGATCATATGGGTTTGAGTTTTTAAATTTTTTTCTTTTTGGAACTGGGGATTGAACCCAGGTGCATGTAAACAGAGGCACATCCCCAGTCCTTTTTATTTTTTGAGACAGTCTCGCTAAGTTGCTTAGGTCCTTGCTAAATTGCTAAGGCTGGCCTTAAACTTGTGATCCTCCTGCCTCAATCTTCTGAGTAGCTGGGATTACAGGTGTGTGTCACCAAGCCTGGCTAGTTTTTAAATTTTAAAAGGTGAAAAACACTAAAATTCTAGGAGATAATCTCTACTGAAATATGTGTCACCATCATATACAAGAATACCATCTTTGTAATGGAAGTGTATATAGATATGGTATTCTGATTTTGACAAACTGATGTAGTTGCCTTGGTGTAATCCTGAGGTCCAGTTTCTTTGGGGCAAGAAAAACCTTTATTGACAACAAGCTTGCAAGTTGGGAGATGAAAACTTTCCAAAACAAAACAGTATAACACAACTGTCTTGGTTGGGGGGATCACAGGCCAAGGATTATGTAGAAATTTTAGGGAGGTATATTTTTAGTCTGTGACAGGTGCTTGGAGGCCAGGATGGTCACAAATTTCGTGGTATTCTCCTTTTATGATCCACATGCAAATATTTCTGAAGGTCACCAAATGTTCTGGGTTCTGTAACTCTAAAGAAAAGTTATTAATTAGAACATTTCTTGTTTCAGGAATAGCTAATCTTGCAGTTAATACAAAACACAGGAGAACAAAAGATAACTTCCTGGAGAACAGTTTTAGTTAGGCAGCTTTAAGCAGAGGAATTGTCTCATCTATAGCAGAGATATTGGGAGACTAATAATATATTGCTCAGCTACAGTTACCTGCAAAATTAGTGATTTTATAAGTCATCTAAAAGCAAGTAAAGCTAGGTTTTTGTTGTTGATTTGTTCTGAGGTTTTCCCTTGTTTCATTGGGCTTATGAATTGAAAAGGTCCTGATGCCTAAACTGGGTCTTTCAAGTCAGTATCTTAATATTGGTTTGTGCTTCTGCTGAATAACCTATTTTAGGAAAGTTTGGCTTGCATTTCATGAAAACTTTATAGACTTAAGGCAGGCAGCAAAGTATGAGTTTATGCATTTGAGAGTGTGAAAGATAGAAATTTATAGATGATATTCAGGCATTTGGATAATGATATTAGGTGCAGGTTTCTACTTAGGATTAGAAATGCTTGGGGCCTGGGTTGCAGATATAGCTCAGTAGTAGAGTACCTGCCTATCATGCACAAGGCCCCAGGATTGATCCTCAGGCTTGGACCTATGATTTTTTTTTTTTTTTTTTTTTTTTAACCTGGTGCATTTAAACTGTAGCCTTCAGGCACCTTGGGGGATTTTTCAATAGGTGAATGCCTCATAAAGCTGAAGTTTAAACGTCCCACTTATAGAAATCTTTTTAAAGATCCTGTGCAAAACTGAGTTATATTTTCTTTGTTCTTTTTAAAATATTATATGTGCTATGTAGTATTGTAGTATTGAGGTAGTATTGTGAACCAACACTAGACCAAGAAAAAAAAAAATTAGGGTTTTAGTCTTGGAATTATCACTTGACTAGCTAAGTATTTTAATTGCTCAGGAAGAGAAAATAATAATAACTGCTGACCACAGAGTGAGGATCAAATGCAGTGGTATGATGAATGTTCTCTGTGGTTTTAAAAAGCTGCATAGTTACATAGTTAGATGTAATGTATTGGAGTGGAGGGCTGAGTGACTCAATCACTGGACGTGTAGTGTCTCACTCTTCACACTGGGAACAGAGCTATGCTTTACTTCCTTGTTGTACCTAAATTTTTCATTCAGTCTATAGTTGAGCTCCTGCTGTCCAGGCTTTTACTGCATATCAAATCCTCCTTCTCTGCCCACCCACCACCTTTGCTTCTTATCTTTATCCACTTGTGTGGCCAGCAGTCAGTAGTTCTTGCTCTCTTCTATTTCTTTTCTGTTGCCTTTCCTATGTTTTTGGTCTCTGTGCATGAAGGCTTATTTAGACATTCTAGCTAGATTTTGCTTGTGAGGGTAAAATGACTAATTTGGGTGCATCAGGTGTGAAGAACATTTAGTTCTTTTTGGTAGAGTTTGTTGTTACTGGGTACTATGGTATCCTTTATAGACATCCCTTTTTCTTTTGGGGGTAGATTCATATTTGGTGCAGTTCTGGTGGCCTTGTGTTTAGGAGAGCTGTAGGATTGATACACTGGAGTTTTTCTGCTTTGAGGTGTTTGTGTTCATCAGTTGAATGTTGAGAATTTGGAGAATTAGCATGTGTATTGATTGGCAGGGTCTAAAATTGAGGCTTGGTGGTACATATCGCTGATTATGAAATAGGTCTTTTTCTCAGAACTTTTCAAGCAACAGGGTGACAGAGTAAAGATTTTAAGAACTTTGGAGTCAGACAATCTAAAATTCTAATGCCAGAACTGTTTCTTAACTCATGGTGATTTTGATTTTCTTAATAAAATCTTTTAGTCTATTTCCTGTTCTATAGAATGAGGATGGTTCTACCTACTACATGCAGTTATTGGGAGAATCTAATGAGGTAAGTTATGTAAAGAATGTGGTAATATATCCAGTCTTGAGGCTATTAATTAAATATTAACCAAGAAATTACCTTTGGGTAGGCATGGTGGCACATATCTTTAATCTCAGCCACTTGGGAGACTGAGGCAGGAGTATCACAAGTTTGAGATTAGCCTGGGCAACTTAGGCAGAACATTTCTCAAAATAAGAACATAGAAAATATGTGGAGGTAGCTCAGTTATGAGTGATTGCTTATAATGTACAAGGCCCAGGATTGCTTAGAATGTACAAGGACCAGGATTTAATGGTACCCTGTTACCATTAAAATTTAAAAAATAAAAAAAATAGAAAAAAAAGAAAAAAAAATATCATTAGCTGTGTTGTTGACAGATTAAGAAAACACTGTATAATAACTTCTGAAAAATTTATAAAGCATATAAGAATTTTTCTTAAAAGCAAATATACAAAACTTAAACATTTCTAACAATAAACTTGGTATTTCAGACAGCATGACTAAAAAAAAGTCCAATTAACAATAAAAATTAAATAATAATTTTGGAATTCAATTTTAATCCTGAATTTTAAACTAAGAGAAACTTAATCATTACATAGGCACTTGTACCCATGTGGGCGTGCATACACGTGCAAACTTTGTTAAGAAATTGCGGGGAATAGTTAATCAAAAGTTTATGGAAAACATAACAAGCTGTCTTCCATAGTCTTTACTGTAATTGACTTATTCTTTTAAAATGAATGGTATGATATATAAAAACATATGTAAAATTATGATTTCTTAACATTTTTTAAGAATGATTCCACTCTATGATGTAAAACAGACAATGAAATATCCTAATGAAAATACATAGTCTTTTTCAATTCTGTTGGAGAAGATGATGTTAAGGGTTATCTCAAATCTTAGGAATATGTTTATATACTCTTAGATTTATAATGAGAAAAAATGAATATGAAAACTCTGAAAAATTTTTGTTTTTGTTTTTGTTTTTTGTTTTTTTTTTGATGCCAGGGATTGAACCCAGGAGTGCTTAACCAGTGAGCCACATCCCCAGCCCTTTTTTATATTTTACTTAGAGACAGGATCTTGCTGAGTTGCTAAGGGCCTCTCCAAGTTGCTGAGACTGGCTTTGAACTTGCAATCCTCCTGCCTCAGCCTCCTGAGCAGCTGGGATTACATGCATGTGCCATGTTGCCTGGCCTGAAATGTTTTTTGGAATCTTTTTCTCTCTCTCATTGCTTGCATTCCTACTAGGACATACAATTTGTGTTAATTTATTTATAAATAGTTCTGCTTTTAGGAATTTTGAACTATCTCTTAGTTAAAGCAGATTTTTCACATATTTGCTTTAACATTTTGCTAAGAATTCCCTATTCAAAGAGAATACATGTTGCCTTGAAACACACTTGTCCCCATTCCTCCTCCCCCAGAAAACTTTCCCTCCTAAAATACAGGTAAGGTAAGCAGGTTGAAGGTGAGCCATTGCCATGTTGGAATTAGGCTAAATCTTTAAAACAATCAGGGTGTGTCTTGGATTCCTGGAGTCCCTTCAGACTTAGCACAGGTCACAGTTGCGCAATGATTGGATTGTATTTATTTGCCTGAGAAATACACTTGAAATTGGCTATTTGGGGCACTTTATAATGTTTTGAGTTAAAATGTTGGCTACATTACCACACATACCATGGGAAGTGAGACAGAGTAACACTACACACCATCTCAGCTGAAGGTGTTTACCTCAGCTACAATCCTCATTCATTTTTATTGTTTAGGTGTTACTTTATTCTCAGTTGGATTGTTTACTCTGTTCCTGTTGATAACTAAATTCTAATAGCAAGTGGCAAACTCCTAAAAGTGAGAGTACTTTTGGTTCATGTTGGAGAGCAGCCTAGTTTTCTCTAGTGCACATCTGTTCTATGGAACATTTTTAGAATATTCAGGTGAAGATTCGCCTAGTATTTTAATAAACTGGATTCTGATAATTTTAAAAAATACAGTCATACTGTTTTAAGTTATTAAAACCAAGCAACAAATACATTTTGCTGACATTTTATGATTCTCAGCTTTCTAGAATTAATTTTAATTGGTTCGAGAAACCCATAATTTTAGACCTTATTAAACATGCTTCCCCTATAAATTTTTAGAACAAAAGAAAAGACCAGTGGCTCAGTGGTAGAATGCTCGCCTAGCATGTGTGCGGCCCTGGGTTTGATCCTCAGCACCACATAGAAATAAATAAATAAAATAAAGGTATGTGTCCAATTACAACTAAAAAATAAAAATATATTAAAAAAAACTAACAATTGTGTTTGGATTGGAAGGTATGATTATTTATTATGAGAGAAGTTAAAAATGACATCTGTATAAATGAACTTTGGTGAAATTGAGAGAAATTGACCTGAGGACCTTGCCCCTTCCATGTTTATGATACACTACTTTCCTTTCATGATCCATAGGAGGGATGATTTGGGGAAAATTTGGATGGATTTTGTCTTTGTGGGTGGTGAATAGGCACTATAATGGAAGGTGGATAGTTGTGATTGGGATCTTTATGAAGTTGAAATCAGTGGCAAATAAGCTTCTTGAGGTGAAATTAAGATATGTTGTTAGAATGGAAGTTCTCTAAATCTGTTTGTGAAAATATCTATTTTTTAAAGAATTCTGAGATATATTTAATTATATACTAAATCGGTGTTATAAAATTGTTATTTCCCATATGAAAACTGATAGCTTTTTTATACCGCTTTCTTTTTCTCTTTTTTTCTTTCTCATATTGGTACTGGGGATTGAACTCAGGATTGCTTTACCATTGAACTCCATCCCCAGCCCTTTTGATTTTTTATTTTCAGACAGAGTCTTGCTAAGTTACTGAGGGTCCTGCTAAATTGCTGAGGTTGCCTATGAATTTGCAATCCTTGTACCTCATTCTCCCAAGTCCATGGGATTACAGATGTGTACCACACCAGTCCTGGCATTATTTGTGTTTAAGAAAAAGGTATCATCCAAGCAAAAGCGTATTTGCTCATCTTTGTTTAGTTGGAATTTGAGTTCTGAGAATTAATTGGTTAAATAAGTGTGTGTGTATGTGTGCGTGTGTGTTTGTGTATGAGGTTTATTTTTTAATTTAAAGCCCAAGAGAGTAAATTTAATGTTAAATCAGACAGTTTATTCATTTACTACATACCTTGTGGATTTAAGGTAGACCCTGGGTGATACTAAAAGTCCTTAGCACCCTTCACCAGCAAATTTTATTCTCTTTCAATAGTGGTATTGAGAATGAAAATTATGAAAGCAACAACAATGATATGGAGATCATTGTCTTTACATTTGTGTCAACTAAAAAGAATTAATGACATTTGCTAATGCCATTGTAGATTTTTTTTTTTTTTTTTTTCTGTATTCTGAGTGCTTATCTCAGGGGCCAGAAATGGCTGTTACTAGAAATGATGGAAAGAAAGGCAAAGTAAGGGTGTGTTTACCATTTTAAGTAGCCTGATGCTGTAGATTATAGTGTAAAAATATGGTAATTCTAGTCAAAGTTTGGGGGAGAGATTTGATTTTGGTTTATTTTAAATTCAGGAAATCAGCTCAAATAGGCATTGGTCTTTTATGTAGAAGTGTGTCATTCTTATCTTGAAATTTTCTGTCTCCCAAGGAAGCAGCAGCGTTGGGTGCTTTCAGCTCACATCACCCCCTTGTTCTGATGGTGAGCATTTCTGGGTGCTTGGCTGCATCATGAACCATGTCAGCATGGGGGCAGCGGCCCTGAGCAAGATGAAGTTTGTAATCTTAAAGAGCACAGGGTCTGGTTCGGGGGAGGTGGGAGACTGGAGTAAACAGGCACAGTTACTCTAAGATTGAGATATGGTTAAGATTCTGAGTACATAAGGAGGCCTTGGCCCAGCCTGGGAGGGAGGCAGGCACTTGTAAGAGATTATTCTTGAACTGACTCTTGAAGGATAAATAAGACTTAGCTTAATATGTATGAAGGAGGAGGAGGGGTGTTTGGGAAAAAATGTGTAGAAAGAGAAAGTCTTGGTGTCTCAGAGCAGGACAAAAAGCTAAAGGAGGGCATGGGAAGAAGGGGAAAAGGGAAGAGATGAATTGGCAGGTTGGTGGAATCCATATCACCAAGGGCTTGTGTTTCATGATAACATTTGGAGAACTGTTTGCCATAGGATGAAATTCAAAGCAGAGTTGGGCATAGTGACGCATGCCTGTAATCCCAGTGATTCTGGAGGCTGAGGTAAGAGGATTGCAAGTTCAAGGTCAGGCACAGCAAATTAGTGAGGCCCTGTCTCAAAGTTTAACATAAAAAAATAAAAAGGTTTGGGTATGTGGCTCAGAGGTTAAGCACCTCTGGGTTCAATCTCTGGTACGAAATAAATACATAAAAAGGGCTAAGGATATTGAGTGCCCCCGAGTTTGATCCCTAGTATGGCCAAAAAAAAAAGGAAGGAAGGAAGTAATTCATTCAAAGCTATGTAGCGTTATATAGGCTAAATAGGATTATATTGGAAGATTTCTATTTCCAGTGGTGATGAGGATTAAAATAAAGTAAAAAGAGCTAAGAATGAAATTTGAATGTATTAGAAATGGAAAGTTAATGGTAATGAACTAAATGCTGTGGGTAAAAGAGAAAGAAGAGTTAAAAGACTATGATCAGATTTCTGTCTGGGGCAAGTGGTAAAAAAGGAAACACACAAGTGATCACGTTTTGGTGAAGGGAGACCAAAAGACATGCTTCCTTTCCTTAATGAAAAAGGAGCAATGAGATGGTCCATCATCTGTGCTCACAGCTGACTGTGGTGTGGAGGCTTTGCAGTTTGTCATGCCTGTATTGATACTTGGAATTGTTTTTGAAACTTTGTCATCCACACCTTTATTTTTGCTAACATATTTTTGATAAGAAGGAACCTAGTCTGTTCAGGCTGCTGTGATGAAATACCTTGTACCGGGTTGTTTATAAGCCACAGCCATTTTTCCCCTCACATTTCTGTAGGCGGAGAAGTCAGTCCCAGATCAAGGCACTAGTTGATTCAGAATCAGTGAAGGCCCTTGTCCTGAACCACAGATGGCCATCTTTTCCTGTATCCTTGTGTAGCAGAAGAGGCAGGGCAGTTCTCCGGGGCCTCTTATAAAGGCATTCATGAGGAAAGCTCTCGTGATCTCAACACCTCTTTCAGGGCCTCACTCCAATGATCACCTTGGACATTAAAATGTAAAATGTGAATTTTGGGGGAACACAAACATTCAGTCTTTATATTTTCCCTTTTTTTTATTAATTAGTGTATTATAATTATATATCAATAGTGGAATTTGTTGTTACATTGCTACATATTTCTATGTGCACAAAGTATGACAATATAATTTGGTCGGTTTTGTTTTCCAACAAACTTTCATTCAATAACAATGATATAAGCCCAATCCAGGGAAGTTGGAGCCTTTTGCTTGTCTGAACAGACCTCTAACTAATGCATGTGGATTTCACTTCTTTCATCTCTTGGTTAGGGTGTCATGGTCATTGGGACCAGTGACAACCTAGAGTTTCATCCCTAATTCTCTCAGAAATGTTCTGGAGAGGATTTTAATTATCCTGATTTAGGTCATCATCCACAAAACACAGTCACTACCAGGGGGATGGGGGTCGGGTACTCTGCCTAAGCTTGGGCCATGAGTCTGTACCTGTAGTCCCTGTTAAGAGTGGAGAATTGGGACAGGACCTTCTTGGAAGTCCTTTAGAAGGGAGAGAAGAGTGTAGATGCCCATGAAACCTATGTGGTCCATTTCTATTCTGTTCTCATTACTCTTGACAATTTTAGTAGTACTTTTGGTGCCAACTGGGACATAAATATGAACTTAGAAATCAGATAGCCTTATTCTGCTGTGAGATGCTTACCCATGAGGTAGAATATTCATATAAATACGTGTGTGTGTGTGTGTGTGTGTGTGTGTGTGTGTGTGTTGGATTACTATCTAGATTGGAGATGGACACCTTTTGAGCCAAATCCACTCTGTTTAAAAAACATCCGCACCCATTCATTCTTTTATGGATCCCGTCAGCTTTCTCTCTGCAAGTGGCAGCGTTTAGTAGTTGCGACAGAGACCCCAAGGCTTGCAAAGCTTAAAATATTTATTGTATGGCCTTTAACTGGAAAAGTTTGCCAAGCTCTGATCTAAATGGAGACACATAGTTTTAAAACTCTTCTGGCAAAACTTACTGATTCCTGACAGCACATCTGGATGCTCTTTGGGGTTCCCTGACCACAGCTGAGAAATATAGGTCTGTGATATAATTGTTAGGAGCCAACGCTCAAGGTCAGACTTATAGATGTAAAATTTTACTGACTTCCCTTTCCCTCACTCTGTGGTGATATTTGTAGAACTTGGCAGACGTGCTGCCTGGGAGACCAGGATAGCATTAGTGACTGGATAGCCTGGACCCCAAGCTACTGTGATCCTTACAGGTTTTGTCCCAAGGAATCCTTTGATCCTGAGCCTGCTGGTGATCAGTAGTTTTCATGTAACAGTAAGGCTTTGTGTGCTGGTCCCCGCAGTCCCTGTCAGTGGTCTTGGCAGTCATGTTTGGCCTGCAGGAAGTGCCTGCTGTGGCCTCTAGAGTGCCCGCCTCCAGGATGCTTGTGCAACTGTTTGTTAACCTGGCCTCCTCCTGCCTCTGTAGCTGCAAGCCTGTGTTTTGGAGCAGTTGTTTCCCAGCTGTCTGCAGCTTTGTTACATTGTTTCAGGCTGTGTTTCAATGTGCTCTCCAAGTGTTTTGCTTGACCTCCCCATGGGTATCTGCCTTGCTTTAGTTCTGTGCTAAGCAGCTGTTTGGTATTCTTCTGGTATCCATTTTCTCATGTGGTCTGCCCACTGGTCCTGATTTTCTGTGATTGAGGTTTTGACACCTGCAAAGTGACTCTGCGTCATTGCTTGGTTGTTGACAGCTTTGTCTCCAAGCGTTTTTTTTTTTGTTCTTTGGGCTACCCAGGAGGTACCCTTGGAAAAAAAAAAATGTCAGTAATGCACTGCTGTAATAGGAGGTTTTTCCCTATTGGCAATGGAAAAGACCATACGCTTTTCCTTTGATCCAGATTGCCATCTTCTGTCCTCTTTGAGAGTGCCCGTTTGTGGAAAGGTTGCAGTTTGGATGTAGTTGTCCTTAGGTAGAAATAGCAGTGTCAGGATAAGGGTTGCCTGTTGCAGAATTATATCTGATTTTTGTGTTTCAGGAATATTGTTGACTTATGTCACTAGAAATGGAAGTTTTGCAAAATAATAGCATCTAGCCTTTCAAAATATGTAGCTTAAATGTTGGTTTGCAGATTTACAGTAATACACAGATTAATCCGTACTGAGTGGAAAATGCTGCCTTAGATATGATTTGCAATAGTGAATTTGAAAAACGACTAGCTTTGTGTATATCTGAAATGAAATTAGAAGACCCGAGAAGTAAATGAAATACTTTTTAGCCAATGTTGCCTGTTTGCTTAAAAATAGAACCCCCAAATCTTTAATTTGATTTCTAATATGAACCTATTAAAATAGTTAATTCATAAGACATCTAGTAAACAATTTCTATAAAAGCACATGTTTAAGTGGAGAGGTTTTGACCTGGAGTAGCAAATACAATTTAAAAAAGATTAAGCTAGAGGAAATGTATTAAATCCAACATGTATTATAATACTTGTTTAAAGGGTTTCATGATATTCTGAGTTTTGGGAAAGTTCAATCCTAACATTAAATTTCATGAATAGATATATAATATTCATGCCTGTATTTGTTTTGTGGCATTAAGGATTGAACCCAGAGGTGCTTTACCACTGATCCACATCCCCACCCCTTTGGTCTTTATTTTTTATTTTGAGACAGGGACTCATGCTAAGTTGCCAAGGCTGGGGCTGAACTTGGTTGTGAAGTTTTTGATCCTCTTGCCTCATTTGTGCCTTTATGTGTAATTCTGTACTTGCCACAAGCTGAAGAAGAAACAATCAATTGTTAAATAGCACAGAGGCACAAATTTGTTGGTTGTAATTCTGTAGGTTCCCCCCCCCCCTCCTACTTTGCAAGTGGTGAATTGCTGATGTTACTAGGAACCAAAATTATGGTGATATGTGAACATGTCCAGGAAGCACTTATAATATGTAAGTCTTGGAGGTACTCTGATAGCAGTAAAATACCTTATGGGAGTAATAAGAAAATTGTGAACTGTAAAAATCATATCCATAAAATCAGTGTTTATGTTGAAGTCACATTTGAGGTTTACAGGTTGTGCTTGGTACTCTTCATGCTGTGTGATCAGTTGAGACACAGTTCTTCTCTGGCAGGTGTTTGTGTCTGAACCCAGATATGATATTGGCTGTGCTCTTTAATCACAGTGACCATTTTGAGCTGTCATCAAGGAAAACATGACTTCTGGCATGGATGCTCTGTTTTCTCCTTTTAAGGTTCAAAATACATTACAGTCTCTCTTTTCGTTCTTCTCTTTAGATCTGGCTGTCATAATTTATCTCTTTTGCTTAGTCCAGGGTGATTGCTATAAACCGGCATAGGTGTGGGTTGCTGCTGCTTTGAGAGTGGTGCTTTCCCTTCTATGCAGCCCAGTACTTCATCTCTACTCATCTCCGGTTTACTTTTTGTATACCTAAATCAAGATATGAATGAATTATGGCACTTATGAGTATGCTAAATGAAGAATGCATTAAAAGAACAATATTTTTAAAGTTGTATATTTTAATTCTCTAGGGAATAAGACATTGAGAAAACAGGATTTTTTTTTTTTTTTAAAGAAAAGATAATTCATTGACTAATGAATGGATGTCCTTGGGTTTATTTGTTGATCTTTCACTTTCTGGCACTATTCTAGGGGCTGTTTATGACTCATCTGAACTTGGTTTGCACATCTGTGAAGAAAATAGTCATTTCTGATCTTTTGTGGATGGTATGCATGAAATCCAATTCAGCTTTATATATTTTGATTTCCCATCTAATCTGTCAGGCACTGTTAGAGGAATGTCATGCAAATGATAAATCTTATGCTCTCTGATCTCAGCGATCTCATAAATCTGCTGGATGAACATCATGTATTTTGTTTTGCTACATGAATGAACATGTAAGAGATAAAACACTGCACAGGACTGAAAGAAGGAACAGTTGCCTTCAGAGGGATTAGAAAAGGACTCCTGGAGGAAATGTCAGGTTGTTGGAATGGAAAAAGTTCAAAACTGTGATTTTAGAGTTGTACATGTGTCCATAGCATGGACAATGGAAGAAGAAAAGAAAGCTGCCCAGGATGATGAGTCTTGGCCTAGATGACAATGAGGGCAGGAAGGGCTAATGTGACTTGATTTTGGGCTTACTCTTGAACTTGTTATTGAAGCTTCCAACACAATAGTGGAAAGGTGGAAATAAGGACCAGGTTGATAGTGCTTTGCCTCCTAGCCTGAGATCTTTCAGGATCATGAACTCTTTTGAGAATGCATATGCTCTGATTTTCAGGTTTGTGGGGAGAGTGATATTACATGGGCATTGGAGAAATTTTAGAGATTAGTAAAGCTTTAAAGAAATATAATGGCATTGTGAAAAATATATAAAAAAATATTTAGGCACAAAGCGCATTATTGTGTCTTTGTAAAAATTATGTGCAAAATATCATATTCAGTTCTTTACATATTTTTAGTTCATACCCCTCAACCCAATAAGGCAATTATTAACTGTTACTCCTTTGTGAATAATAAAACAAGTTCTGTGAGGTTAAGTAATTTGCTTAAAGTCATCGGGTCATTAAATGATGCATCGGATTTGAATCTAGTCAAGTCTATCTCTGGAGGTCAGGCTGCTTTTCTTACTCCATTAAAGCCCTGGGATGGAGGAGTGTTTACATCTGAGTGAATGCTGTCTTTTCCTTCCCCAACTAACTGTGTAAACTTGTCCATTTACTCAAGAAAGTATTTACTTAGCATTACCAACTTATTTTTATAGGGCACACAGATGAATCTGAGTGAATTTTTGCTTTCAAAGCACCCGTTTTGGGTCATGGGTCCTTTTGACCATTTGTTGAAAGCAATGGGCTTCTTTCCTAGAGTAATATTTTAAATGTATTAAAAAAACAGAATTATCAGAATACTATGTGTTAGTATATCCATCCTTATTAAGCCATTTAACAACAAAACCAGGTATAGGCCCATTAGCTGCTATAACACCAAAGTTGTCATGAGTATAAATGACTGAGAATTTTGTAGCAACTGTATTGATAGAAAAGAATCTGTGCTTCTTACTGATGACAGAACAGCACCATGATTTGTTGCCTTCATTCATAATTGAAGACAATGCTAAGTTTTGTTAGAGACTAGGGAAAATAAAACATACCTTTTTTTATTTTCCCATCAAAGTTCATGAACTCCCTGACTTCTCCAGGAAGAGAACCTCTAGTAGGACAGGAAGATGTTTACTAAAATCCTGTGAAGAAACAGCACAGAAAATTAGCATGTAAATGTAAATTTTGGGGGCTATAACCTTGAGTTTGGTTTTGGTCCGTAAATTGAGGTTGGAGAAGGGTGTGGGAACCTCAGAGACCACCTTCAACTTTCATTAAAACCCCAAAGCTTACAATTATCTGACACAGATTAAGCTAACAAAATGGGGGGTTGTTTTGTTTTAGGTTTGGAAAAATAATTATATAAATTCAAGGGTCTTAGCTCTGGGTTTCTTATACAGGTCAGAATATTTGATTTCTAGGCTTGAGTTTTGACTATTGGGGAATGGCATTATGGGAAAAAAAAGAAGAAGAAACAAAGTTCAAGAAACAATTTCCAAGCTGGGCCTTGTGTAGAATGGGAGAATGGATATACTTAATGGGGTCTATGGAGAAAATGCTAGAAACCACTTCTAATATTTTTAACTCTTGATTGTTTCACCTAAATATCTTAGCTATTTATAACATGTTGAAACAAGTCTAGTTTTCCATGGATCCTGATGAAAGAATAGGAAAAAAAAAAAATGAAAACAGATGGAAAATGTGAAAACTAACTCAAGGTTGACTGACAGTAAATGCAGAGAATGCTTTAGGAAGGAAATGAAACGTTGTCTCCCGCAGATGGAAGTGTATAAATTTTTCCTCCACTTTAGAGGTTAGAATCACTGTGAGTGATAGTGTTTCAGAATTAGAGGAGTAAAAAGGGAAATTGCATGATTATCATTTGTGGTTGTAACAGGAAGTGATCACATTTTACCAAAGGCTCTTGCCAAAAGAAAGCCTCCCCTGGAATGAGAGCTCTGACTCTCCTTCTTCTTTGTCCTCAGGGAGTACCTCTATTTTTTTCCCTTCTTCTCTCCCCTTCTCCCTTCCTGTCTTTCTTGTTCTGCTCTCTCATTCCTGTCCCTGTTTCCTCTCTGTGCCCTCCTCCTGTGCCCATCCTCTACCTACAGCTAGCTGATGCTGAAGTTGGGCTCCAGAAGAGGTGCCTCTCTGATTTGATGACATTGTGAGAGCTGATTTTTGTACATTATCTCATTGAGCTCTGGAAAGAGGAGAGGCCCATAAATCATGTTAGGTGGTCTGGGGAGTCAGTTTGTGTGGGCCTTTGGTGGTAAGCTGAGGAGCCAACTGAAGGCTATAGGGAGGCTTTGAAAGAGAAGAGATATGAGACTTGCATTTGAAGAGAGGGTCCTCTGACAGAAGTAGGATGGATGGATTGGGGAGGAGGACCCCATTGGAGGGAGGGAGGAGAACAAGTAAGACACCAAATGTGAGGGCTGTAAACTAAAGCTCAGGAGAGAAGAGGAGGAGGCAAATTCAAGGAAGTGAAGAGGTTGTCTGTAGATTTAGGTGACTGACATAAGAATGAGTAAGAATTTAGGAAATCAGTATAGTTTCAGATAACCTGGGTGCTCGTAGTATTTCCTGTGTGAAAAACACAAGGAGGAGAGTAGCTTTGAAGCGATAGTTTTGGGATATAATGAATTTGTAGCTCTACTGGCATAGAAACCACCACAGAGTTATAAGCAAGGAGTATTAGTGTCTTAACTACTTTATTGTTAGTTTATTGTGTACTTGATAAGTGTTAGCTGGTGTTCTGAGTACTTCACATGGATTACCTTATTCATTCCTATAGTACCTCCATGAGGAGTAGGTAAAATTATTGCAAGGAGCTAAGCCGAGTAAAGTGGCTTCACTGAAATCGCATGTTGAGGAAGTGGTGGAATTTTGTATGATGGCAGATGTATGAAATGTCCAGAAATAAAACAAGTCCATAAAGGTATTATGGGAATAAGTCCAGGCTGCCCGCCACTGGAAGGACAATACTTGGGAGAAAAGAGTTGGTAGGAAGGAATCAGATTTACTTAATGGACAGCACTCCTGAGCAGTCAGAGGGGTTGTCTCCTCGAAGCTCCATTTTAGGGTGTTCAAAGGTGCAAAGGGATTTTACAGTGAGGGAACAGAAGAGCAGGGTGGGAAGGCTTGTGTGTTAAGCAGGGTCTTCCTTATCCAGGGTATATGTCTTCATTTTTCTTCTGAATATTGCAATGGATCTTGACCTCCTGGGGCTAGCTTTTGGAGATCAGACCTATTTTCCTTCTGAAAATCAGACTTTTCTGAAAATCAAGCTGTACATCAATTTACATGCTTTGTTTTAGTACTAGAGACTAAGAAAAGGAATTACAAAGGTCACAGATGTTCTAGGTTCTATAAAGCCAAAGATTTAGCAATTAACACCTTAACCATTTAGGTGAGGCTTCTATTTAGAATGCACTGCAAAAGGAAAGGGACATAAAAGAACTGAGGGACAACAACCTTGGGGAAGGGCACAGGAAGTAGCTGCCAAGGACCACTTCAAAGGAGTGGCCCTGTTGTAGAGGCAGAGAATAGCTTAGTGGTTGAGAGTGAAAATGGGATTAATCTGAGTGAACATCATGGGTCTTATTAGGGTGATGAAAATATTTTAAAATCCATTCGCGATGGTCACTGCACTTCTGGGTAAGTTTACTAAAAACCACCGAAAGACAGGCGTGGTGGCGCACACCTGTCATCCCAGCACTTGGGAGGCTGAGGCTGGAGGATTGCAAGTTCAAAGCCAGCCTCAGCAATGGCGAGGCATTTAGCAACTCAGTGAGACCCTGTCTCTAATAAAAATACAAAAAAAAGGGCGGGGGATTTGGCCCAGTGGTCGAGTGCCTCTGAGTTCAATCTCTGGTACAAAAACAAACAAACAAACAAACAAACAAAAACACTGAATTGTATACTTGAAATGGGTACGATTTAGGATATGTAAAAATAAGCCTCAATAAAATTTTAAAAACATGAAAGTGTTTGGAGTTGGAATCATCATAAATAATTCATTTTCACTGGACTGTAATAGAATATTTTTTTAAAGAAATAACAGAGGTTCTGTGTACTCTTTTTTTTATGCCTTTATTTATTTTTATGTGGTGCTAAAAATCGAGTCTCAGTACTGGGGATTGAATCTAGGGGTGCTGTACCACTGAGTTATTTTGCCTTTATTTTTTTGTACTAGGGATTTGGCACCTAGGGGTCCTTTAACATTGAGGGATATCCTGCCCCCCCCCCCCCCCCTTTTTTTTTTTTTTAACAATTTTGAGACAGGCTCAGGTTCTTGTTAAGTTGCTGAGGCTGGCCTTGAACTTGTGATTCTCCTGCTGCAGCCCCTGGAATTGCCAGGACTACAGACCTGTGCCACAGTGGCAGGCTCATTGATTCTTTGAAATGTGGGGGAGACATGTGTCAGGTGCCTGTTCTTGTCACTGAATCTATGTAGCATAGGGCTAAGACTGTACAATAGTATCATTCATTAAATAGAAAACGAGAAGACTGATGCATAATACTAATAATTAAAGTTATTGAAATGCCTGTGAGACTTTTTGGCTTCTAACACACAAGCATTGCTCCTTTTGCAATTTGTTGATACAGGGTTCAGCAGTAAGAAGGAAATGTATACGTAGAGGAGATAATACTCACTGGTTCTGTGGAACAGAAATAAAAATCTTCACATTTACAGCATCACAAATCTAAGGGTGGAAGCTGGTTGGATGATTTAGACTGCTTGGGATGTTCGTGCCAATGAGGAGTATATCACCTCCGCCCTTGTGTGTCCGCAAGTTGAGGTCCTTTAAGCAGCCCAGTGATAAAATTCCTCATCATGCTGTGAACTTGCTCCCAGGACAAATTTATTATCTGCTTGCTGATTTTACTTGTGGGAATAACAGGCAAAGGATAATTTGTACATTGTGTACTGTAATAGGCTTATCTTAGGCACCTAAATTGAAAAAATAAAAAGAAGCTCTTTGAAACATTGGAAACAATCAAAGAATGCAAAGCAGGGAAGGAGCTACCCAAATACTTTGAAATTCTCAAGGTACCCGTATTAATTATCCAGAGCGTATTCACTCAGTAAATTGTTAAGCACTGACAATGTGTCAGACATTTTGCTAGGTTTGAAGTTATAAATTGGCAGCTCAGTTCTTAATTTATCCTGTATTGTTAAATAAAAAAGAAAGAAAAACAGAACAAAACAAAACAGTCAACAAATTAGTAGCTTAATTTCTTAAAAATTAGGACATTTTACTTCCTGATTCATATTTCCAGCTTTCTTATTGAAAAAAAAAAGTTTTTAAAGAAATTGGCAACAGTGGGCTCGTAGTCCTACATGGAACCAATTAGCATGAGCAAAAGAGTGGCTGCCCCCTCATTACCAGTTTTATAGATGAGGCAACTTTCAGAAGAATGTCAGGCAGCATCCCCAAGGACACAGAAGAGGTTATTGTGGAGTTTCATTTCAAACTTCATCTGGTCCAATTAAAAAATAAAAGCCAAAAAAAGTTCTTATACTTTTCCACATTGCAGGGTATTGTGGAAATTGCAAAACTAATCAATACCTAAATTAATATATTCCCTATGTGTGGAAATGCTCGAAATCTATGAAACCTGAGTTATACCTGTGAGATCATAACAACCACTTGTGAATCCAGGCAGGAGTTTTAATTCCCAGGTTTCAGAAAAAGAGCCACAAAAGCTCAGAATATAGTTTACTCACGATCATCAATAAATTGGTTGACAACATCTAGATTTGAACCTTGGCCTTTGGCCTCTGGTGCTGGAGCTTTTGAAATACTATGAATATCAAAGATTGGTTCATCAGCTGAATGTTAAGTTTGAATTCAGAAAGTGTGTTCTTCTGATACCACTGGTTACCAGTGATGAGTTCTGCTCCCTCACGTGTTGAAGTATGAAGTTAGAGAAGCACACCGAGGCAAGCATATAAAGCAGGGTTTATTTAGAAAGGGGTAACATAGACTTCTACTGGGAGGAGAAGGGGGCCATAGTTGGTATCCTGGTATCCCAAGAAACAAGGGTGTTCTGCCTTTTTTATATGTCTTAGGCTTCTTTTGTTCTGCTGCTCTCTTCCCCTTATCTCTCTTCTTCCTGCACATGACCAGGAGATGCTGTGGGATGGCCAAAAGGTGAGAAGCAGATGGGCTGGAGGGGCAAGGTGGAGTGATCTGGGCAGGAAGGGGGCGTAATTAACAACTCCCTGTAGGGAGAGACAATCCCTGGGATAGGTTACTTTAGCAACAGTTTGGAGCAGGGGCAGGTTATCTTGATTAGGATGGAGGAAGGGCTCTGAATGCATTAGCATTTAATTGGCCTCCTCGATCCTACCTGACTTGATTTACCTGTCTATACCAACTGCCTGTCTAATTCTAGCTTCACTTCTTATGTGTGGGATGACACACGTAGTAGTGCCTTTTTTGTCTCTCAGGAATGGACCCAGATCTTCAATTCTTTATGGTTCAAGGAGTACTTCTAAAGAAATTCACCCCTGTATTTTTCATCTGTTAGGGAGGTTTAACCCTTCATAAGAAAATGGAAGTTAGAACTATTCTGTAGAATTCAAAGAAGTTTAGCACAAGTTTATTAAGAGCCAAATAGGAATTTGGGTTCCAATAAACAGATGAAACATATGGACCTAGAATTTATACCTGTATGTACCAAATTCACATCTATTCTGGAGCTTGGAGAGTTTAATCTTGTCAACTACAAAGAGGAAGCAGCACTTTCCTTTTTTATTTTATATTTTAAGAACACAATATTACCATATAGAGCTTAAAACATTTCTATAGCTTTTTGCTGATTATATTTTAAATAAGCCTGAGTTATAAGATGCAGAAACAATTTAAATAAGTTAAGATTGAAAATGAATAAAATATTCTTTATTTTTTGATAGTGGGGATTGAATACAAGCGTGCTCTACCACTGAGTTACTTCCCCATCCCTAGCTTTTTGTTTTTCTTTAGTTTTATTTTGAGACAAGCTCTTGCTAAATTGCCTAGGCTGGCCTCAAATTTGCAGCTCTTCTGCCTCAGCCTCCCTGGAATCTGGGATTATAGGTGTGTACTACTACACCTGGCTACACTTTAAAGTTTTTCTTTTCTTTCTTTTTTTTTTTTTTTTTTTTTTTTGTACCAAGGATTGAATCCAGGGATGTTTAACAACTGAGCCACATCCCCAACCCTTTTTATTTTATTTTTTTAATTTTGAGATAGTGTCTCACTAAGTTGCTTAGGGTCTTGCCAAATTGCTGAGCCTGGCTTTAAACTCTCGAGCCTCCTGAGCTGCCCGCTGAGATTATAGACGTGCACCACCACATTCCACCTGTTTTCAGTTTCTTAGGGTATGTGGTTTGAAGTCATGTTCCTGATCAAATGGTAACTCTGTGTTCAACTAGTCAAGGAATTGCTGTACTGTTTTCTACACTGGCCACCATGTGCATTCCCACCAGCAGTGTGTGAGCGCTTCCATTCTTCTCTACCGCTACCAACACTCTTTACTGTCTTTGATTCTAGCTCTCCTCCCAGTATGAAGTGGCATCCGGTGATATTAATTCCCATTTTGTTGATGAATGTATTGTTGAAAAGTGTCTTCTCATGTCTCCTTGTCATTTTGTTATGATTCATGAATGAAGCAGAAGGCTTTACTTTTTTGGGGGATTATTAGTCTCTTCTAACACCCAATGGCCAGGTTGGTGGGGGGGGGGATTTATTAGGAATAATAAATAAATAAAAAAGTGTGGTACACTCAGATGATTTAATAAATGTTTCTCACCTCTGCTGAGTTTTAGCTGTAAGTAGATCCGGAAAGGAAAGCAAGAATAGAACTAATTGCTCATCAAGAGCGTGGTAACAAATATAAGTGCTTCTGATACACGTTTAAATTAGATTACATTTAATGAGAGGTTTTCTAAATGGAGTTAATTTGCGAGGACACACAAGTCATTGGGTTTTAATCTGTGTACCATCATAAATAGCTATAATCCCTCCTCCCCCCTCCAGTTTTTGGTAAATAAAAGTTACTCTTCAGAAGAGCATTTTACTTCCATGTTCCTCCTACTCTCTGTGGATGGCAGCTTCTGGGTGTGTTTGCAAGTATATGTTACCAGTTAGGGATGAAAAATAGAACAGTATACACTTCTTCTGGGGACCAGAAAGCATGGGCATTTGATAAAGGGGCAGGAGAAGTAAGAATAAAGTTACAATTCCATTTTTAAAAAAAAAATTGCATTTTTCTTTCTCAGCTAAACATTGTGTTTTGATCACTTTCAATATTAGAAGAAAATAAGAAATAAGATTTTATTGTAGTTTCCTAATAAGGACTGTATCTGCCATTGTGAAATGAACCCATTGTCTGACAAAGACCCTCTGCATCCAATAGTTACTATGAGATAATTTCTAAAAAATAGTAGAGTAAGGGGACAACTGATTTAGCAAACCCCTTGAAAAAAATTCCAAGTTAATTTTGGTGTGAGAAGACAGAAATAGGGATTAAAATATGCGAGCTATTTAAACATTTATGGAAATGTCAATGCCTTATCCCCACTAAATTTCTCAGATTTCTGTAATGATATTTGTGACTATTTATATAGGATGTCATCTTTTTTTTTTTTTTTTTTTCAAAGTGTTTTTTTTTTCATCCGGGGTTGGGTTTGTCTGCTTATGAGAACAATGTGGTATAAATAGGTCAAGCAGTGTTATCCTCATTTTAGAAATGGAGAGTTGGAGGTCTGCGGATGGTAGTGACCTCCCCAGGTCTGTCCTCTGGTTATCCATAGAGTGAGCATTAGAATCTGGGTTTCTAACAGCACTGGTGCTTTCTCTTCTATGCTCTGTGACTGTTTCACTTTTGCTGGATTGCTTCTGGAATAACTCTGAGGTTTTTTTCATTGTGTATTTTGCAAATTGTTCACCAGCTCGCCTGCTCCTGCCATTATAAAGACTCTCCTCATGAATTATGCATCAGTATTTGACTTAAAACAGAAAAATCAAAGGACTTGGATTTAAGTAGTATTCTCACACTGAAACATACTACTTCTTACATGTTTTTTTTTCCCCCTTAAAATTGTTCGTGAAAGAATGATTTAAATACTAATGTGAAACTTCATATAATGCTGCTGCCTCAAGAAAATGTGATTCACTAAGCTGTGGAATAGAGATAGGTTTAAAGAAAATTTAGTTTCAGTGGCATTAAAAAAAGTTCTGGTTCTCTCCCCCCAATCCTTTTGAGTGTCAATTAAATCCTTCCTAAGAAACAAAGTGGATTTCTACCAGAGGCCCTCACTGACTGTGTCATGTTATAATCATTTGAATTCATTTCATCTAACTCATCTGAAAGACTTAGGTTTTTTGCATGGCAAATATTTATTCCTTGTCTCTTCATGGTGTAACAAGGACTTAGACTCTTCAATTTTGCCTGCAAATGTCCAATGGGTGACTAAAAGGAGGATTAGAGACTTGTCATCCTTGCCTCCATTTTGCATCCATTGTCTTTGCTCCCAGTCACCTTGGATCAGAAACAAGGTCTGACTGGATTGATGTCTTGTGGTAAGGTGAAGCCACCCCCCCAGGCAACGACAACTTTTTTGTGTGGGACAAGGCCCTTCCTGAATGAATCTAGAGATAATGATGGACAGAGCACACCTGAGCAAGATCATCTACTGGGCATCTGTGTAATCCCTCCAGCTCTGCAAACACCCCATGCTTGCCCTCCTTCCCCTTTCTATAGAACCTCAAAGTCATTGTCAGCATCTCAAAGACAGAACTAAGGACATGTGTCCCCTTGTCCTCCTGGTGTAGCTACACTGATTACAAAGTTCCTTTCATGCTGTTTATCATTACCTTTTCTGTTTTTTTTTTTTTTTTTTGGGGGGGGGGGGCAAATGGCTAAACCTGATTAATTAGATTCTTAGAATCAGGCTTCTGGCAAAAAATAGTACCTGCCGGGCGCGGTGGCGCACGCCTGTAATCCCAGCACTTTGGGAGGCTGAGGCAGGAGGATCGCGAGTTCAAAGCCAGCCTCAGCAATGGCGAGGCACTTAGCAACTCAGTGAGACCCTGTCTCTAAATAAAAATACAAAAAAAAAAAAAAAGGGCTGGGGATGTGACCCAGTGGTCGAGTGCCCCTGAGTTCAATCCCCGGTAACCACAAAAAAAAAAAAAAAAAAAAAAAAAAAATAGTACCTATCACAGAGCCTGACACATACAATAGGTACCCATTACGTATATGTGGAACAAATGAATGAAAATTCAGTTGCTCATAATTTGATGTGAGGGAGGACCATAACCACAGAATTAAATAGAAAATTTTTCAGTAATAATTATTAGACTACTGTTTTAGTTAGTTTTTCCTTGCTGTGGCCTATATATCTGACTAGAACAATATAAAGGAGGAAATGTCTATTTTGGCTCATTCAGAAGTTTAGTCCATGGTTGGCTGACTCCATAGCTTTGGGCCTGAGGTGAGGCAGAACATCATGGCAGAAAGCCTTGGTAAAGGAAGGCAGCTCAGGACATGGCACCTGGAAACAGAGAGAGAGAGAGAGAGAGAGAGAGACTTCTGCTCACCACCAACAAAATATAAACCCCAAAGGCACGCCCCCAGTCAAACACACTCTCCAGCCACACCTTACCTATGGTTACTGCCCAGTTAATTCATCAGTGAATTAACCCACTGATATTCTCTAATCTCTAATCATTTCACTTCTGAAAATTCTTGCATTGTCTCACACAAGAGCTTTTGGAGGATATCTTATATTTAAACTGTAACAACCATAGATTTTGTAATTTGATGCTTTTCTTTTATGCTAAGCAGGTGCTTTACAACTGAGCCCCATCCCCAGAACTTTTGATTTTGAGACAGGATCTCCCTGTGTTGTCCAGGCTGGCCTTCAACTTGTGGTCCACCTGGCTCAGCCTCCCGAGTCCCTGGGATTACAGGCATATGCCACTGCAGGCTCTGCTTGTTGTATTGAGGCAGCTCCTTTGGAGCTGTCCGTGGCAGAGTAACTCTCTTTGCTCTTCCACAGATTGTTGCCACCTCCCTAATCTTTTTACCTACTCTACCTTTCTCCTGAATTTTAAATTGTAAAGATAAACCTCATCTCAGTGATTAAGATGTTAACTGCTAAATCTTTCTTTATAGAACCTAGAACATCTAGATGTTAATGATGTTCTTTCATAGTTTTTAGTTCTATGCATTCACTAACACACAGCATATTCATTGACATGAGGTTTTAAAAAGAACTCCTGTAGCTAGTCCCAGGAGGTTGAGGTCTATTGCAATGTTCAAGAGAAGTAAAAAGGAGGCACACCTCATGCTTGAGGTAGGCTGGCTCAGCATGTAGCATTCCTGCCCTGTTCCTCATTTCCCTCCTCTTAAAAGTCCTTTGTGCCCCTGAGTACCCCTACTCACTGAGTTGGAGCTTTGAGATTAAGCTTCTCTGTCTTCCAAGATTGCAGGCCCTTGAATAAACCCAATTTCTTTCCACCAACTCTTATCTTCTGAATATTTGCTTTTGAGCAATTGACATCCCAGACTTATTCCTATCACATTGTCAGTGGTGACCTTGAGGAATGGCTCAGGGTTGGACACCCCTATAGTTTTCTGGGCCCTATTAATATGGCTGTGCAAAGCCTGTGAGAGTTGCAATCTAATATGGCCTTTTCTGCATTACCAAACCAAAGGCCAGGCTACTGTACATTACAGAGCATCCTAGGGCTTGCAACCTAGCCTACTCTGCACTGAAGTCAGCTATATAGTGGCAGAGTATAGGCTTCCTCGCCAAAGAACCACCTGAGTTCTTGCCCTATCTTGTCATTTATGGTTGGGTGGTCCTGGATAACCCACCTAATTTTTCTGAATTCTGGTTCTGTCATCAGTCAAATGCGGATACAGAGGACTTCTGGGTTTGTTGTAAGAATTAGTGGTAATACATGCAAAGTGCAGTGGGGATGGATAATCCTGTCTAGTTTCCTCCTGGCATAGTTTAAGTTTGAGCACAAGGTATTGGTATGATGTAAGTCAGGCTGAAATTTCAGAAGCGATCATTTATTAATTTCAGAATTTTAGAATTGGCTGCCATAGCATGCATTATGAATCCATCATTACCTTATGATGAGTTTAGAGAGATTGGCTTTTTTTTTGTCAAAGCTTTTCATCTGTCAGTTTTAAATAGGAGGAACATAGCAATTATGCTACTTGTTAGACTGGAAGAAAATTATTGCATGAAAACTTGGAAGGAGACTGATAATCAATTGTAGGGTTTACATTCCATTATAAATCTTTTAAAGATAGATTGGTCTGGCTCTGTGAGAAAATATAGCCATTATTTAATGATATTATTATTTCCTATTTTGTTTTATATAGATAGGAGTGTCAATTTGTACTTCCTCAGGAAAAATAATGAATGATTTCATGGTAATTTCATGTTTGCTCAGTCAACAACTTTGTGCTCCTGATGGGGAGTGTGTGATCCATGCAGACCACAGAGCATCAGGCAATCAGGGGATGTGAAGGTAATTAATAAGCTGATCACCTCAAATTTTTAGAAGCATTTACTGTTCATTATTCAGAATCCTTATTCGTTATTTCAGAGTGTTATTTAGTGGTAGAAGAGTAGGAAGTTATAAACTTGACTTTGAGTGAGGGGCTTTCCTTTAACAATGTTAATAAAAGAAAAAATTTTTTGCCCATCAGTAGATAGATTTTTTTTTTTTTTTTTGAAGGCATACAGATGTCCCAATTTGGAATTGGGAATTGGAGGAGCCCCCCCCCCCCCCCCCTTTTTAATCTGTATAATCAAGATAAAATTTTTTTGCCAGTTACCTATACATAGTTATATTTTCTATCAGCTTCCTAATGATTGGTGTTTTCATTAAATTTGTTTATTTATGCCGAATAATAATTTTCTTTTGAACAAGTCACTTTTAAAATTGAAATTATAGTTTATGGATCACATTTTGGGCATGAATCATTTACAAGACTTTTATTCCCATTCTTTGATGTCATGGCAAAGAAAGTTGTTGGGGGTCTCTTTGCTATTGAGTGGAAATGGTTCCATTTGTGCACATACTGGGGTTAAAATCATAGGGACAACTGAGCATGGTGGTGCACACCTGTAATCCCAGCAACTCAAGCGGCTGAGGCAGGAGGATTGCAAGTTAAAAACCTGCCTCAGCAACTTAGCAAGGCCCTAAGCACTTCAGAGAGACCCTGTCTCAAAAACAAGGGCTGAATATGTGACTCAGTGGTTAAGTGACCCTGGGTTCAATTCTGGTACTAAAGATAAAATAAAACAAAAAACATCAGGTCACCAGACACAGGATGAAAGTGAAGCATGCCTCTAAGTCATGATAATGAGATGGTCATGATGCTTGTGCTTCTTTTCTCTAGCAAAATCACATTCTTAAGTTTTTTTGTATGTGCTGCATATTGAATTAGGCTCTTTGCATATACTTCTCCCTACCCCTCCATGCTTCCCAGTGATGCTGGCAGGAAGGCTCTGCTGTCCAGTTTTATAGATAAGAACACTGAAGCCTCCAGTTGTTAGATAATTTGTCTATAGTGACAAAGCCAAGATTTAAGCCCATATAGTACACTTATCTTTTTTTGGTATTGGGGGTTGAATCCAGGGACATTTTACCATGAGCCCTATCCCCATATCCCAGGCTTCTTTTAATTTTGTATTTTGAGACAGGGTCTTGGTAAATTGCCCAGGCTGGCTTTGAATTTGTAATCCTCCTAACTTAGCCTCCTGAGTCCATGGGATTATAGGCATGTGCTACCACGCCTGGCCCAAACAGTATATTCTTAACCAATTATGCCACATTCCTTTTGAAATGTCCCTCTACTTTCTTGAGCTACGGTTGAGTGCCCTGTTAAATAAGGAAGGGCAGATTTTTTTCTTTATTCTGCCTCTATTTCATTTTCTTTTCTTACTTAGAAGGACTTAGAGGCTGCTTTTGCTGAAAACATTGACTTGGGCCTGCAAATGTAAAATCCTTGGTGTGTCTGCCTCATTTTGCATCTGTCAGTTAACCTTGGAGTCCAGGACCAACAGGTCTGATTGATAAACATATTGGGGCAAATGAAAACTATCCCCCAAGCAACAGCAACTTCCTTATCATTACCACCAAGGCTCTGTTTTACCAATCCGAACACAGTCTGACCAAGACTGCTTGATTTCCATATATCTATTCTCTGTGTAATCTGGGAATTCCTGTCAATACCCTTGAACATAGGGCTGAGAATGCTTTGTCTTCCCAGTATAGCTATACCAATTGAAGTTCCTTTCCTGCTTTGCACTATTAGTTTTTCCATTTTGGGGGGAGGGGGGGCGGTGAGTGGCCAGCCAGACCTGATTTGTTGGGACAGCCAAAAGTCTAGTTTCTAGTTTAGGACTCTGGCAATATTTTGTGTTGGTTCATTAAAAAAATAACATTGTTATAGTATGTGCATTTACAGATATGTAACAATGAATCTCACTATTATGTATAATTATATTGTACCAGTAAAAATATGGAAAATAAATGAAAAACCTTGTAACATTGATTTTATTATTTCCCCCATTATGATGCTCATTACAGAAAATAGTGGGAAAAAAGTAAAACTAGACTTATTGTACCACTTCAAGCATGGAATCTGTCTTAACCCTTTGTTATGTTTTTTCATATTCCATGTAAATATTGATATGTTTATTTCACTGAGGTTAAACTACATTACTCATAAACATTTGTGTTCCACTCGCGGCACTTTAGATTTTCGATTTGATTCTCTGTTATTAATCTTTATGAGGGATGCCTTGGGTGAAAGTGCTGGGACCATTCCCAAGACTAGAAAAATGGGCAATTATTTTGTATGTCAAGACTTTACCCAGAAACCCAGGGTGCGGGGAATAAAGGATGGGATCTCTATATTATAGAGCTCTACTTGAAAGTATACAAACTGCTGTATATTCTAAAGGGGAGTGGGAATAGAAAATGCTAGAATACTAGTTGACAGAACACATTAAAAGTCTTAAGCACTTTCATGTCTTTTTTGTTGTTGTTTTGTGTGTCTTTGGGTGGACAGGGCTCCTTTTCACACTGCTGAGCTGTGGTTTTGGGAGGGTAAGTCAAGGATGTGAAATCCCTCATGGAGTGGCAGAGCCGTGACTAAGGATCCCACCTTCCTTTCCTTCTTGACTGTTCTGGTGGTGCTAGACTCTCTCTGGCATTTGCAGTGCACACATTAGGGTGGATGGGAAAGCCTGGCTCCAGTTCTCTCCCACTGACCACTTGCCTGACCACATGCCTGTCTCTTGGCTGGCCCCCTGGTTGTGAGAACTTTGGTAACAAAGATGAACTCTCTCTTCTGTGTTTTTATTTATTTTTTTAATCCCCAACACTTTCTATATAATAGGAACTATATTACTTAAAATTAATTTGGGATGATTTAAGTTTCTTAGTTTTTGTAAGAAGTTGGTTTTTATTAGAGGGATCTTTCTCATTTGAAAAGTCAAAAGTACTAGAAGACTTTAAATGACAAACAGCAGATTCTGTCTTATCCAATCTTTGCATTATTTCCCAAAATAATCACTGTCATCTACTTAGGTTTTACTTCTGGTGTGGGTATCTGTGTGCTGCCGTAAAAAGAGATTGGCCTCGGAGTCACGTAGATTTGAATCTCAGCTTTGCCACTTACCAGTTATGTCCCCATAGGAAAGAAGTGGAGGTGTGTGACTTGTCTATACCTGCACTCCACTTTGAACAACATTGACTTTAGAGGAAACTGATTTGTGCTTGTGACTGTTTAATCCATGTTCGCTGCTGAGATTAACACCGATTTAGCACATTGTTTTGTATAGTTGCATATTGTGTTAGCATTCTTTAATGAAGTCACTAGATTAACAGTGAAGTGGTCAAAGTAATCTCAGAATCAAAAGAATAGAATGATAAAAAGAGGTTGATGGAGCCCTCTGGAAATAAAAGTTGTAGCCATAAATCAATACTTTGTACTTTAATGTAGGCATAGCTCCTTTGGAATTCCAATTAACATGCTTGAAAAGCAAGATCTAGTTGGAAACTCTGGGATAAAATTTTCTGGGGAGATAAAATGAAAAAAGGGAGGTATATAGATATCTAATTTTCCTTTTCAAGTATACAAGCTGTTCTGATTAATGCGTTTGCACATGGAAAACTGTTACATTCAGAGTGGTTAACAGCTATTTCTAGTAGCTTGTGGAGAAGCAGACATCTTCAATAAGGTAATTACTTTAAGTGCATTGATAGTATGTAATGTGCACATGTGTTTGTAATTACAGTTGGAGAATTTAGAATCAAGTGCCAGATTTATCGGTATTTGTACATTCAACAAATGAAAAAAATCTCTTTAATATTGGCTTCCACCTTCACAAAGATGCATTGTCTCGGTGTTTGCAAAGCACACCACTTGATAGTTGTCACAACCTAAATTTGCTGCGTAATATGTAGCACAGAAAGTTGCGCTGGGTAACCTAACAGGCTTACCGTTGAACTGAGCAGATGGTGCCGTGTAGGTTGCCAACGTGGGGCTCCAGCTTGTCTGGCTGTGTGGTGGTAAGATTTGGCATGTATGAGTTCAGGGTTTGTTCCCATCTTTTAAAGAAAGAAAATTATACGTTAGCGAGTAGAGTAATATTTTCAGTAAGTAGAAATAACATGCTGTCATGACATAATTTATGAGAAGTATTTAGTAGGCCATATACAAATTTTAGAACAGTGGGGATTTTTGGCTAGAAACTTGAAAGTTTGTTCTTAACAAAACCGAAGGCATCAGAAGTCTACATCTAAATACTTGACATATGTCTAAATGTGTTTACCTCTCCATTTATTGAGTTTTAGGTATTCACTATAAATAATAGTCTTTATTTTATGGCAAAGTGAAAAAAAATAGCAAATGTGGAATGTAGCAAAACTAATGTCTTAGATATACAGTTATTTTTGTGTGTTGCAATTAAAACCGCTGTGTAATCAGGAACTGGTAAACCAAGTAAGTGTTTAGCTGACAAGGTTGTATTTTACAAGGAATGGTTTGTGTAATGAGTGAGTAAGTGGCGCTGGCTGCAGTTCCTAGATCATGCTAATATATGCAAAAACAATATACAGCCAATTCTTGATTAATAGGAAGTTTATCTAATTTGTTAGTCATGAGGACTTTCCCTTTTCTTTCTGCTTGTTTATTGCCTCTTCCCCTGCTCATTTTCATGTTAACCAGGGTGATTTTTAGAATAGGTTTGGGGTGGGAAAGTGAGGGGAATTTATTTGGGAGAGAGTTTGATATTTTTGGAAGCTACAAATTGTTAAAACATTTTACTGGTGTTAAATTTGATAATTGGTTATTTCTGTCTTTAAAAATTATTCAGCCTTCTTTATAAAATATAATTTCAGCTTGACTGTGTAATACTGGTTGTGGGTGTTTAAAATTCTCCATCACGCTGTAGTATTGGATTTTGTTACAGATTGTTGTTAGAGACATGTCTCAGTGGTGTTTATTTCCTCTGTTCTGGGCTACTGTTTAATGAAGACCACAGATGAGGTCTCTACATTTTAGTTCTCTTCGTCTTTAAGGCTCAGGGAACAACTGAACATGGTAACTACAGATAGATGAGCATTAATTTAGGTTTCCATTGTGTGGAAGGATAGTTTGATTGTTTTTGTGCAATCCGCACAATTAAGTAATTTTCCAGTTCTAATTTGGAAAATTCTAGTACCTTCCAAATACACTGTTAGCTTCAGCTTAGACCATGATAGAGGTTAGATTTGTCTTGGATGCTCTCCAAATAGGGTTAATAGCCCTAAAAGGACCTTGTTGTAAGGAACTTCCAAAGCATGAATACTAACACCAACATCATTGTGGGATGTTAGTGGACTATATTTACATAATTACAACAATTACAGACATTGACTAATATGTAAGAAATCTTTTGAAAAGGGTTTTGATTTTAATCGTTCTTGAGTGCATCTCTTTATTTTCTTCAAAATACCCTTCATTTGTAAAGTGCTTTTTTCATTCATTATGAATATGTAAATGTAAGAAAGCAAATTGAATAATAAGAATAATGTAATTAAGCAAGGGTGAGTATTGAAAAAGATCATTTATTTTCAACCTGCTGAATTATAAATAATTCATTGCTGTGAGGTGAAGGTAGCATAGGTATTTAAGGACAACAAAAATCATCAGAGATTTTACTGCAACAGCAGAGATTTTTACAGTTCAACCGCACGTACTGAGCACCTACTATGTTACCAGGTATTATGGTTTGAATGTGAGGTGTCCCCCAAATGCTCACATGTGAGACAGTACAAGAAGGTTCAGAGAAAAAAAAAAAAATGATTGGGTTCGGAGAACCTTAACCAATCAGTGAATTAATCACCTGATGGGATTTTGGAGGGGTAACTGAAGGCAGGTGGGATGTGGCTGGAGAAGTAGTTCATTGGGGTTGTGGCTATGACGGTCTTTATTTTGTATCTGTCAAGTGGAGATCTCTCTCGCTCTGTTTTCTGATCATCATGGGAGCTGCTTCCCTCTGCCACATTCTTCTGTTGTGTTGTTCTGCATCACCTCAAGCCCTGAGGAATGGAGCCTTTTGTCTATGGATTGAGACCTCTGAAACCGTGAGCCCCCAAATAAACTTTTCCTCCTCTACAGTTGTTCTGTTTGGGTCTTTCAGTCATAGCAGCAAAAAAGCTGACTAAAACAGTGAGGTTTTGATCAGCGATTCAAAGATGAATAAATACAGTGTACATACTAGCTCTTTCCTCTTACAGAATTTAGGGTTATGGTGAAGCAGCTAATTTCTATAGTGTGATTTCAGTCTTTGTGTGGGTGAGCATGCATGAGCATATAGAGTCCACTTTCCAAGAACGGCTTATGGTGATTAGTTTTATTTCATATTTTTCTTCTTCTGTAATTGACAGAAACTTTTGAGTATGTCCTTCTTAAAAGCTAAAATCAGTTTTGAGTGAAGGGTTTTACAAAATTTATGATGAAGTTGTTAAATTGGCAGCAAAGTAAAAGATGGAAGACAGGGCAATTGGAGTGAAGAGGAGTAAGGAACAGGGCAGCATTAGAGATATTTTATAGCTGGGCACACACCTGTAATACCAGCGACATGGGAGTCTGAGGCAGGAAGATCACAAGTTCAAAGCCAGCCTCGGCAACTTAGCGAGGCCCTGTCTCAAAATAAAATATAAAATGTGCTGTGGATATGACTCAGTGTTTAAGTGCCCTTGAGTTCAATCCCTGTATCCAAGAAATAAAATGTCTATGTTTCTATTTTTTTTATCTATTATCTTTATGGAAGATACAGTGCCAAAGCTAACTGTTCTGTATCTAAACATGGGTAGTGCTTTCTGAATTGAGTTTGAATTTATATTCTAGTAAATATTTTAAGTTTAGATACTGTGACACTGGAATTTGACAATGTGTGTTCTTTTTAGCTGCCTACAAGGATATCAAAAGACAATTTTGGCCCACAAATATGGAGGGCCTGTGTTATGTGTAAGTCACTTCTTCCTAACTGTTGCTGTCGATACCTTAAGTCTTTATTCCTTTATCTCTTCAGTCTTAACTCTGAGACTGACCAGTGACAAATCACACTGGAGTATGTGGGGAAATCCACAGTCTTGATAATGAGCCACGTGAACAAATAAATGTCATGTTCATGTTATGACTTAGTTGTGCATAGGTTGATGTATTTGTTTTCTACTGCTGCCTTGGTCAGGTTCTCTGCTCAGGATCTAATAAGGCCAAAGTTAAGGTGTTTGCTAGGTTCTCTGGTGTCCCTGGGAAGGCTGTGCTTCCTAGGTTTTTCAAGTTGTTAGAGGAATCCAGTTCCTCATGATTGTAGGTCTGAGGTTCCTGTTTCCTTGCTGGCTTTGGCAGGGGCCATGCCCTGTTAAATATCAGAGACAACTCAGGTTCATTCTCCTGTGTTCCCTCCCACCTTTAAAACTAGCAGTGATGTGTCAAGTCTGTCTTGTCGTCTTATCTTTTCTTTCTTTCAACCTGGGGATTGAATAGTTCTTTTTAAAAAATATATTATTTTGAGACAGGGTCTTACTCAGTTGCCCAAGCTAACCTTCAACTTGTGATCCTTCTGCCTCATACTTCCAAGTAATTGGATTACGGATGTGTCCCCCTGTGCCTGGCTGTCAGATAATTTTTATACTTTGAATCTTGTGATTCCCCTTCTGCTGCCAGCCAGGAAAAACTCTGTCATAAAGCAATTATGTGAACCTTTTTGTCATAATTACTGCACTAATACTGGGGAGGCAGGGTGTGAAAATCATAAGGAATAATCCTAAAATTTTGCCCACCATAGGTGCTACTGGAAACAGAAGAGCAGCTTCAAAATCCAGCTAGAGAGGTTTAGGAATGGCTTTCTGAAGAGGGCAGTCCCTGAACTGGCGGGACATGTACTTGGGATAAGCCTTGATGTCCACTTTTTGGTTTTGTCATTATTCTGCACAGAATATTTACTGAGGACCATGTCAGGGTCAAGTCACTTCATAATCACAGACTCAGTTTCCTTAGTCATAAAGTGGAAATAGTTACATTTTCTTTAAATAACTCTTGTAAGAATTGGAGGTACTATGCATAAAGGGCCTAACAAAGAGAGGTGTTCAGTAAATGGGGTTACCAAGAAGTTCTGTGGAGTATGTTGGGAAGAATCTGAATTTTATTCATGTAGAAAGGAAATGGTGATGTAGTTTAAGTCACACTTTATGTCTCTTACTCAACAGATCTTTAATGAATCCTAAAAAACGGGGCTGGAATTAGGATAAGGAGAGGAAGATTCTTGCCTTGGGCTCAAAATTTAGGGGAATGAGCCCCCAAACTCAGAAATAAGATACATATATTTTTTCTTTTTGGTACTATGGATTGAACCTGGGAGTGTTTTACCACTGAGCTACATTCCAGTCCCTTTTTTGAGACAGCATCTAAGTTGTTGAGGCTGGCCTAGAAATCGCCATGCTCCTACCTTAGCCATCTGAGTCACTGGAGTTATAGGCATGTACCAACATGCCCAGCTAATATTAATATAAATCCTGTGCTAATATAGTGTAAAATAAAATTAATGCAAAAATGTATAATATCAATACCAATCCTGTCTTTAACCATCATTTGCATTTTGTAATTTTTAAAAATATTAATTTATTTTTCTTGATTATTGACTTAAAATTTTTTTTTTTGAGTTGAATGCCTCTCTTAGCTCACCCTAATGTTGCTTAGATCATCTGGTGTATTTTTTTTATTTTTTATTTTTTCCTGTTTAGGAACCATAGGAAGTGAGCAATAGGACATAGAAGTTAAGTAAATGGTTCAGAAAATTTAATCAAAGTTGAACTTTACTTGGGATATTATTTTAACTACATTTGAGTATTATTTTAGATTAACTTCCTGGCATTCTTCTCAGTAGAAGTTTCCTCATTTATTAAAATAGTTGTCAGCAATTGTCTTCATGATTAACTTTTTATTTTTTAAAACATGTCCTATGTTTAAAGTACAGAATTTCTTTTTTATTTTGGGGTTGCTTTAAACATCTTCCAGTATTAATAAAGTCCTATTTTAGTTTTTGGACAATAACAAGCCTATGTTTTTGCCTTCTGGCTTAATTCCTCTTTGATTTCAGGGGCTTCATAATCATTCTTTTTAGCTATTGCCTTCTATGGTGCATGCTTTCCAGTAATGAAAGTGGTTAGCATAATTGCAACATAATATCAGAATGACTTTTTAAAAATTTAGACCTTTTACTACATTGTGTTTGCCTTCCACAGCCTTGTCAGAAAAGGCTAAAATTTTCTATGGGCTGGCCATTATTCCCATGATGGATATTTAGTGCATGATTGCTATATTATTGCTAGCATTTTAACATTTCTGAGAAGTACAAGCCAAGATTGCCACTTACTATGTTGAATATATTATAAATAATAGAGTTTGCATAAGAATAGATAGTTGGAAAAGGAAAGTACTGGAAACTTATAGTTTATACGAAGTGAAATGAGTTCTCTAACTTTTAACAAATATCCAAGTTATAAGTTATGTAGCTCCCCCCCCCCCCCACTGGGGAATTGAACCAGGGGTGCTTAACCACTGAGCCACATCCCCAACACTTTTAATATTCTATTTAGAGACAGGGTTTCACTGAGTTGCTTAGGGCCTCACTAAGTTGCTGAGGCTGGCTTTGAACTTGGGATCCTCCTGTCTCAACCTCCTGAGCAGCTGGGATTACAGGCCTGTGCCACCATGCCTGGTGGATTATAGAGCTTTTAAGAGAGAGTAGGACTGGGTGGGGTGGTGCATACCTCTAATTGTAGTAACTTAGGAGTTTGAGGCAGGAGGATCACAAGTTTGAGGGGAGCCCGGGCAAGTTAGTGAGACCCGTCTCAAAATTAAAGATAAAAAGGACTGGGGATGTAGTATAGTGTAGAGTACTTCTGGTTCAGTTCCCATTACTAGGGGGTGGTGTGGGGAGTGACTGACTGGGAGAGAGAGAGTAGGGAGACCTAGCCTTTTCCTTTTTCCTTATAAACTAGCACAAGCCCCACTTTTACAAACTAACATGCTCATTATTTTAGATATGCTTAAATCATATAAAATGCAAGCTACTAAAGATTAGTTAGAATTTATAACATTAAAATAAAAAGCCCATGTGGGAGATAGTATTAATTGATGTGAGATAATATTTTCTTTTATAAATTGATTCTGAATGATTATAAGCATTAAATGACTAATGCCATGAGTGTTTTTCTTAGCAAAGTTTTTACTAGAATTAATACATTTTCCGTATTGTTTAATCTCTTTGTCCTTTTGAGAAAATTACATTATAATGTAATGATGAATTTAAATAACAATAAGCATAACAGTAATTAATTTACCCCCCAGAATTCTTCCTATACGATTGAAAGGCCTAACTGTTTAAAAATGTCATATCTAAAATGACACTACTGGGAGAATAATGGTAATATTAAAATCGCTGTGCACAGCCCTGATTAGGGATGAATTTCAACCTGTACTTAGGGCTTCTGCACTATAAGACTCAACCATCATTTTTACTGCTTTAAAGCAGCCACTCTGTGGGAAACTTTTAAAAATAGCCACATTATCACTATATTTATTTAAAATGGTAAGCAGCTCTGTCTACTTCAGGAAATGAGCAGAAAGGAGATGTCACCATAAGCAACATAATAGGCCGGTAGCTTGGCTTGGTTTATATACATATTGCAAATAGTTCAGGAAATATAAATGGGTAGTCAGAAACAAAAGATTAAAAACAGAATAGAGTTCTCCCTCTACAGGTTCGATTGTTTATATGGAAACATGAGGTTGATTCAAGTCTGTGATGCTCACATTCATGGATAGTCATCCACAAATATTCCATTCATTTTTTTGGATGCGTTTTAAAAGAATGTTTTTTCTTTCTAATAGCTAAATACCAGTCCCCAGTGGGAGATGATTCCCTGATGCTCTTTTTCTAAGGGTGATATTCAAAAAGAAAACATTTTGGGACATGTTGTAGAATAATAGATGTGGGTTGAGAGAAAGGAAGATGTCCATTGGTGTGGAAAACAAACTTTAAATTCTCTCTCAAGATCCCGTTACTAATTTATTAGGTGACACTGCGTGCCTATGGTATTTTAATTTTTGTCTTCCTTAGACATTTCTAACAGTTCCAAGTTAAACAAAATTGTTCATTTGCACATTTGGAAAGGACAAATGGCTGAGATTACTGAGTTCCTTTAAATTACTATACCGGGGAATGGAGCTATGGTATCTGTAGTGAACAAAAGGAAGTGCCTTCATTATTCATAAAGGTGCATGCATACCCATGGTGAGTTGCTGGAGTAGGTATCATGGAGAAATTAATTTTTACCTTCAATGTTAGCGACTTAGACTTCTCTTCAAGTTAGTTTATGAGGACATTACTTAGCAGTTTGATTATATAGGAAGAGTGGCATGTTGCTTTTTAAATTTTGTGATCTCTTATTAAGTGACGGAGGTATTGTACTCATCTGTAGTTTGGATCTTAATTTCCTGCAAAGGCCTAGGCTTGGTCTCCAGCATGGTGCTATTGGGAGGTGTTGGCGTCTTTTGGAGGTGAGGGCTTGGTGGAGGTCTTCAGGTCACTGAGTATGTACCCTTGAAGGGGATAGTGAGAACCCAGCCCTTTCTTAAGAAATGTCCTCATAAGTAGCTAACATTGCAGGATAAGAATCAATTCATCTATGACACACATTCCAACAATTCCTCATTGATAAAGATGCACCTTTATGAATAATGAAGGCACTTATTACTATGGATAAGATAGCTTGATTCCCAGGTATAGTAATTAAATGCTAATTTCAGCCATTTGTCCTTTCCAAACTTGCAAATGAATAGGGGAAAATTATCTAAAATTTTATATTAGGTAAAGCAAAAAACTAATTCATTAAACTTGGAATTGTTAGAAATGTCTAGGGAAGCCATCCAGTGTTACCTAATAATTAGTAATGGGAAAGTTGAGAGAGAATTTAATTTGGGTGCCACCACACCCAGCTTGTTTTCTTTCATAGAGACATAGAAACAGGTTGATGTCTGTGTTCCTTTTAGTTATACATTTTATTTCAAGGTTTTGTTTTGTGTTCTGAGTTTAAGAATAGGAAACATTCTCTGAGTTACTTGGAATAAATTGTCTATGGGTCTAGTAAGAAAATGTAATAGTTAAAAATGGTTCATTCCCATGGATGAGAATTCTCAATAGTTTGTGCCAGATATTTAAACATTGTAAGGCTATTATGTTAAACCAGAGCCAACTATTATTACTAGTTATTTACATGTAATGGTGGCTATTTTTATTAGTGATGAAAAAATTAGTAATGTGACACAATGCTTCTTTTCTCTGGTTAATTAAAAATGACACATGAAAGATGTTTGATAAATGCTTGCTGTAGGAATGAATATGGCATTTGTTATGAGCATTTAGTGCCCAGCATTTTAAAACAGGGCCAGGTATGTGTTTGGCATGAATTTGACTAAGATGCATCTCTTTCGTATAAGAGCTCAGGTTCCCCAGCCTCGGTTTGGATAGGTTTGGCTGTATGATCTTTTATCTGTCTAGGGGCATATAAATAGAAGAGTGGTGAGTAACTTGATTAGTGCTATTTGTTTTCTTGCTTTCTGTTGTCTGGAGCAGCAGTGTGATGGCTGGAATGGGCTGGACCAAAAGGAAGATGCCATGAGTTAAATAGAGCAGAGCAACACAGAAGGACTCTGGGTCCCTTTTCATGAGGATCTTCCACTTCCACACTGGACTGTACATTTATGTAAATGAAATGAAATTCCATCTTGTTTAAATCACTGTTAGTTTGGAATTTCTATTGTTGAACTGAATCCTGTTTAAAAAGATGATGAAAAAGTTTTGTAATTATTGGTAAGGAAGCCAGGAAGGCTAAGTGAATTGAATAATGAATGAAAGGGGCTATCTGTTAGGAATAGGGTATAATTAGCCAGGCACGTTGGTGCACGCCTACAGCAGTGACTCAGGAGACTGAGGTAGGAGGATCACCAGTTTAAGGCCAGCCCCAGCAATTTAACAAGGTCATAAGAAATTTAGTGAGACCCTGTCTCAAAACAATAAGTAAGTAAATAAATAAATAAGTAAGTAAATAAATAAATAGGACTAGGGACATAGCTTAGTAGTAAAGTGCCCCTTGGTTCAATTCCCAGTACAATAACAAACAACAGCAACAAAAAAGGAATAAGGGCCGGGCGCAGTGGCGCACGCCTGTAATCCCAGCACTTTGGGAGGCTGAGGCAGGAGGATCCAGAGTTCAAAGCCAGCCTCAGTAATTTATGAAGGCCCTAAGCAACTCAGGGAGACCCTGTCTCTAAATAAAATATAAAAAGGGCTGGGGATATGGCTCAGTGGTTAAGTGCCCCTGGGTTCAAAACCCAGTATGAAAGAGAAAATAAAAGGATAACAAAGAGGTTTATTCAGGTCTTGACTTTCTAAAACCAGTAGAACCAGTATTGCTGTTTACTATTCTGTGATCCCTACTTTCTTAAACTGTGCAGGGATGGTTGTAGAAAAGAAGAAATCAAACATGTTTTATGTTGCTTTTTGAAGCATGTTCTGACAATCAGCACATTTGAACACATAGAAACACAGATGAAATCACTGCAAATTTACTATTCAGATAGGTAAGTTTATCCTCTGTTATTAGTGAAAATTCTAAGTTTCTCTTATTTTTCTGATACTAGAAACATTATAATCGCTTTAATTTGATAATACTGTCTCATTTGGGAAATAAATCTTTGCTTCTGGTGGACTCTGCTATAGAAAAGAATCTGTATTTTGGAAAAGGGTGTGTGATGGGTTTCCATTCACTGAACAAATATTTATTGAACATCTACTATGTAACAGGCATAGTTCTAGGCTGGTGACAATAACCAAACTGACAAAACTCTGCCTCTCAGAGCATACTATCTAATGACTGTGTCTGCCTTTTCTTTCTTCTTTCACTAGTTGCTGTCACAGACTCCTCTGAGGTAGAAGGTCCCACAGGGAAGGTCTTTGTTTGTGTTGTGGAATTAAACTGGCTTTGCATAGTCTGGACCTAGCAGATGTTCAGAGCTGACTCATTTTCTTATGGGTATGCCTGAATTCATCACAGCCTTCCCTGCCAGGATTCTCTGACCACAGTTCCCTTGTTTTTCCCTCTGGCTAACACTTCCCCTCAGTCCTTGGTTTGTTGGTTATCTACACCACAGGCTTCTCTGTCTGACCCTCCCTGAAGCCTTCTTAGAAAGGATTCCGAATGGCTCCACAGGCTCCAAGCACTCATATATATTCCCTTCTCCAAAAAGGGGAAGACAAAAGGTGCTTCTCAGTTCTGAACTCCATCTTACCATCCCAAGCTAGGGGATATTTCTTAGGTTAGAGACAGTAATAAAAGGTGACTTTCAATCTATAGGGTAGCAAAGTACATTCTCCATTAGGTTTTGAAGTGAACGGATAGCATTCTCACCCGGCTTTAAAATTTGCATTTTGGTTTGCATTTCCCTGTGTGTCCAGTTTATCTTCTGAAGCCTTAGCCCAAACTTTTAATTTCTGGCTCTACATAGTTTTCAAATATAATCGTTTCTTTCTTTCTTTCTTTTTTTTTCATATTTTCTCTCAAGAGGGCTTTCCTATAGATACAGGGAAAGTATAGTTTTACCCCTGAGCTATACCCTCCAGGCCTTTATTTTTGATTTTGAGAAAGGGTCTCACTAAATTGCCAAGGCCAGTCTCTGACTTCAGATGCTCCTGCTTCAGCCTCAAAAAAAATTTTTTTTTAAATAAAATTTTAATGCTTGGCTAAATTACTCCCAGCTCAGATATATAGAGTAAATCAGTAAATACTTCTCTACTTCTGATCTAATAATTGGGAAGGAAATCACTATGTAGTTAAATAGAGGAAACTTGGCTCAAGGCAATGATTTAAATTGTATCTTTAGATAGAATATGAAGGCTGTAGGGTTGGCCCTCCTATCTGTATTACATGTGGGTGTAGGGAAGAGGAAGTAGGTGATTGGGTAGAAGGGGAGAAGAGGTTTACATGCATCCTTCTTCCTAAGGCTTCTGTTAATGTTATTATGACATACAATTGCTGAGATGCAAGAAGTTCTTTTTTATTGATAGATTCTGGACAAATCCCTTTGTTTGGATCTTAGTATGCTTCTTCCAACTTTATACATATTTTTTAGCATGTATATTCTCAGTCACATAAAAATTAAATGTCTACTTCATGCAATATGGAGGCCATCATAAATCTAGTATGGCCAAAGATAGTTATCAGTTTCCCTAATATTTTGGGGATGCTCCTAAAGTAACCCTTCTGATTGAGTGCAGGAACACAATACTTGACCCTCAAAAGCCCTCTTGTGTTCTGCATCCTTATGACTCAAATCCTTTAAGACAAACAGGCATAAATTCATTTTCTTCTTCCTGAGTCATCCCCTGTGTCATGACATCCTACTTAATGTCTTCAGTCTCATGAATAAGCCTAAATAGCAGATGGAGATGTCAAGTAAAGTAGAGACAAGGGGACCTAAGACAGGAGATCTTTCAAGAAAATTGTGATATCTGCAATATTATGTGAATTATGTGCTACCCCACTGTATGGTAGCTAGCAAGAGGAAGTTCATGTATAGTGTTCAAATGAGAAGAAATAAGAACTTAGAAGTTTTATACTTAAACATGTGTATATCTTCTAAAGAAGATGATGTTCCACTATATCCTAATATCTTTGGATCCAGTTTATTTCTACGACCACCACTTTACCATCTCATACCCAGGCCATGTGATCCTCTTGCCTATCATTTTTACCCACTCTAGTGCATCCTCAATTGCTTCATATGTAGACCATTACCTTTCTGTATCAATTTTTATTATGACCTATTGGCCATCTTGAATATAGGTTTCTCCTGCAGGTGCAGTAGAAACTGTGGGTTTTGGTCTGTCACTTATTTTCTAAGGTTTGGATTATCTTTTGGTAAATGAGGATAATAGTACTTACATCACACAGTTATCAGGATTAAATGGAATATCATATTGATAACTTTTCAGGCCAGATCAGGCACTCAATAAATGGTAGTTTTAAAAATTATTATTATTACAAAAATTTTATTCCTTTTCATTGTCCACCAACACAAGCCTTCCTTTTCATCAGGGAGGTAGTATTTCTAAACATTCCATGTCCAATTTCAATCTTTGTTCTCAATTTGGCTTTTGTGCTACGATTTTTTTTTTTTTTTTTTTTTTGGTGCTGGGGATTGAACCCAGGGCCTTGTGCATGCAGGGCAAGCACTCTACCAACTGAGCTATGTCCCTAGCCCTGAGGTTTTGAGTGCCCTTCTCCTTCTACCTTGCAATTTAAGTTCAAATGGTTTTTTTAAAAATCCAGATGAGCCCATTTTGTTTAACACATAGCTTTCTGATAGCTTAATTTCCCCTTGATCTGCCCTTTCTTTAAACTCCCTAATACAACAGCAAATTTGACTCCCTTGTCACAGCGCATTGTGACGTAACAATGTTAGATATTTTGTATATTCTTATTGTTTCCTATAATTTTTCTTTGTATTTCCTTACCTTCTCTAACTGTGTAGTATGCTCACGGAGAAAAAAGTTTTGTTGTCTTTTCTTCTCTTTTTATACTTAAACAAGTGTATGTTCAGTGTGTGGCTAACTTAATTGTTAATTACGTAACAATTGTTACATAAATTGGTTAATTTAATTTTTACATAAATGTGAAAGTTTTATTCCTGTTGACTTGTAATAACTGTTAAGTTGCATAGATTAGACACCCTTGCATTTCCAAAGGTAGTATATATCAAATGTATTTAGTTTTTGTATGTTTGAAATATTAGCATGTATTTTGGAAGCCTGGAATTTGAACTTTTTAGACTTTCCTTAAAAATAATAAACATCAGGTACAGTTTGAGTTTGAAATACTTTTGTCTGAAGTAATAGGAAACCTGACTCTGGAGATGTTAAATAAATAAGCGTTTATTTTTCTCATATAACAAAAAGTCTGGTGGCCAGCAGCAGTTTGGAGCTGCTCAGCTAGCACCAGAGACCAGGATCTTTCTTTCTCCCCCAGCATCCCTAGAATATGACTTGCCTTCTCACACATGCCATTTCAGTTTTGTATGCTACAAGATATTATCACTACACTTATGTCAGGTCCGCATTCTGGGAAGAAAGCAAGAAAAAAAGAAGAGTAGAAAGGGGCATATCTGCGTATTTAATTTTTTTTATTAATAGGGGCATCAATTTTTTTAATATTTATATTTTAGTTGTAGTTGGACACAATACCTTTATTTTATTTATTTATTGCTATGTGGTGCTGAGGATCGAACCAAGGGCCTCACACGTGCTTGGCAAGTACTCTACCCCTGAGCCATAACCACAGCCCAAGGCAACAAATTTTTAAAGTACTTGGCCAACAAGCCTCCACTTCCATTTCCTTACTTGGAATAATGTCACCTGGTGATCCCTTTCTGGAAAGCACATGGGAGCAGGGGCTACCTGAGGGTTTGTACAATCAATAACATCCCACACAAATATTAAGGCTCAGTTTAAGTAGCTAATTTCCCTTTGGAAACCCCAATGTGAAAGTGCCCTCTACAATATGTCTCTCAAAAAAAAAAATAATGTTGTAGGCTGGGGTTGTGGCTCAGTGGTAGAGTGCACGCCTAGCAAGAGTGAGGAAATGGGTTCGATTCTCAGCGTCGCATAAAAATAAAATAAAGATATTGTGTCCACCTACAATTAAAAATATATTTAACAAAATAATGTTGTAGGTTAATGAAACTACTCATTTACTTTCTGAAGGGAAGTTTGTACTTTTCTGAGGGGGTTTCTGATGCTTATTGGCTTTCTTTTGTTATCAAAGACTGTCTACAAAAGATATTGCAATTTTTGGTTTGGATTCAAAAACTACGTAGAATATAAATCCTTGTTTTATTGCTGGAAGAAGAAGGAGGAGGAAAAAAAAAAAAAATAAGGGCACTGATTAGCATCTTGAAGACACAACAGGGATTTATTTCCCCTTCTCTTCGTGTGTGTGCCCTTTAATTTTTTCATTCCTCAAGCAGAGCTCAGGCAACCCTGAATTAAAGCAGTTCATGCTGGGCAGCGCATGATGATTAAATCTTATCTGACTGTTCTGGAGATGGACAGATAACAGTTCTTGCAGAAAACCTTTTGTAGGGTCTGAAAAGACAACTGTCACAAAGAATGCTATAACTCCCCTGTGTTACAAGATAAAGTTAAATTGGATCCACTGAGGTCCTTTGCAGGTAGTGATCCCTTTAATGGTATTTGAAATGTGTTGACTGAAGAAAGTGGCCAGTCTTAAGTGAAGTTTCATTATCCACGGGAGCCAGCTGTAAATACCACGGTGTTGTGATGTATGTTTAGCTAATTTCATGTCCTTTTGAAACTGCTCTTCAGTAGCTAAAAATGCTTATTACCAGTAAACATTGTACATTAGCACACAAGAGGTAGAGAAAACATCACTTACCCTTTGGTAATGGACAACTGGATTAGGGTGGTGAGAATTAATTATCTTTATGCAGATGCCACATCACTCTGCAGTAAAACAGGATTATTTGTGCTTTAGAAAAAAAAAATACCAATTTGCTTTTATGAAGATGTGGAGCAGGCAGATAGCTGCTAAAGAATAAATTATTTGAATTGCTGTTAATTCAGTGGCTTATTCAGAGCAACGAGGGATACAGTGTGCATTTTTAACACCCATCCCTCCCTTTTGCAAATTCAAGAAGTACTGAAAACTGCTTGAGCCTTCTGAGTTAGGAAGTATACCAAAATGATTTGCCTCTTTTGTCCTGTTCTTAACATGGGCAGTCTGCTTGTCTGTGTTTGGCCAGATCCTAAATTGTAACACCTATTGGCTCTGGCTGGAGAGAGCATCACTGACCTGTCCTACACTGTGGGTGAAAAGATTATGCAGTACATTTAGGAATTCTTATATGTAGAGGTCTTTATTTATAATAGAATTTTTTCAACAATACAAAGAGCCTGCACAGCTATTAGAAAAAGGTATTGGAATTAGAGTTTGGGGAATAACCAAGAACTGTATGTACATTTTAAAAATTCTTTTTTCCTCTTCTCTTATTTAGCTTTTGATTGGCATCTGACATTTTTATATTGAAGCAATTAAGAATTTTTCCCATTAGCCTAGTAAAAAATGTGCTTTGATGTAGATACATCTCATTTCTATCTCCTCTTGTTGAGTATGCCACCCTGTTTTAATTCAGACTGTGCCTGCTTTAGAAATGAATTTTGATAACATTTGTATTCGCAAAGTGAGAAAATCCTTGTCCTCCTGGATTTATATTCTAGTGGGAATTTTTCATTCGTAATCTACTCGTTGACCACTTTCACCTGAATCTATACGTTTGGCCATAGATCCACCTTGCAGATTTGGTGCTTTATATGTAGATGGCCAAACTCCTGTCTGTGAGGCCTAGCCTCATCCTAAGAATGATGTGTCTCTTGTGCTCCTTGATGCAGATATAAGCAGTAGCAAGGCAAATGTTTTAGGAATAAGGATAGTGATTGTACTTACAGATAGAAACTGTATATTTTGCTGTAGTTTTTAAAGATGGGAAAGAGAATAGTTCTCTTGTCTGATCATCAGTTTATTATGTTTTTGTGATAGTTTGCCTTATATTTAATTGTAATTCCCTCCCAAACTTTTAACCATATTTAGTTCAAGTTATAAGATTTCTCTTTGGTTTTATACTAGTGAACTCTAAAATCTAAGCCATTTTTTTTATTTTTTATATAACAAGGAATGATTGACTCTAAATACTTCTTTATAGTTCTGACCAAATCATGTAGGCTTCTTTTAGAAACCAGCATGCATGATTAAGATCAAGGGAAGAGGTGGCTCCTATCATCTTTTCTTCATGTTTTTGAGAGGCTTTGCCATTTCTAAAAGGTCTTAGGGACCATACTGGCATTTTTTTCCCATGCCATTATTCCTGCTCCCCACCTGCAGTAAATAGAGATTATATCTAAAATAATAATGATGTTAGTTATTTTATAATGATAGCTGATATGTATAGAGATTTTTTAACCAAAGGCTAAGTGCTTTATATGAACTAGCTTATTGAATTTTTTTATAATACATAAGATAATAATAGATATCATCAATCCTGTGATATAAAAATAACTAGTATCAATGCTATGGCTGTGTGGCTATTGTGTATTGTCTATGTTTGTTTCAGACACTGTACAAAGTTACTTTATAGGTATTGTTTTTCTAAGTCCTGGCCACAGTCTTCCTAAGTATTATCCCACCAGAATATAAGCTCTATGCAGGCTGTTACTTTTCTCTTCTTCTGGTTTAAATGCTAGGATGGCAGCTAGCATAGAGAATTGCAAGTTCAAGGCCAGTCTTGGCAACTAAGTGAGACCTTGTTTCAAAATAAAAAAATAAAGGATGGGGGACAAAGCTCAGTGGTAAATTGCCCCTTAGTCAATCTCTTCAGTGCCCCCCCCCAAAAAAAATGAACAGAATGTCAAGATGTTTTAAAAAGCATTGTTACCCCCCCACCAAAAGAAAAGTAAAATAAAAGAGATTTCACCAGTTTATACTGTCTTCAGAACACTGTGAGCATGTGCTTTACCCTGACCAATATCATCAGCTATTATTTTCAAATCATTTCAATTTTTATAGAGGAAAGATGGCTATCCTTTTAAATTTGCAGTCTTTGGTGAAGTTAAACATTTTTTCATAGATTATTAACTAGATACACCTTCTCCCATTGACTATTTTTTCATTTATTGAAAGCTCCATTTTGGCTTTTGAAATTCTCTAGTTGCTTACAAGAATTTCCTGCTGGGGTTTCCCTGGGTAAATAAGACATAAGTTGTTTATATTCTTGGGAGCATAAATTAGGTAGCAGTCAGCCATTCTTTTGGTGAATTGAGTTAAAGAATTCTTAAAGACCAACTACTACCTCCAGAAAATTTCATCTGGGATGTAAACTCATGACATCAATCAAAACAAAGCAGTAACAATAACAAAACAAAAAAAACACCTGGATCAGTTTCCTTCGGACTTTGAGGGTTGCACTGTGAGAATTTTCTCTTTGGTTCTTTTCATCATCATTTTTTTTTTTTTTTTAAACCAGGGATTGAATACAGGGATGCTTAACCGCTGAGCCACATCCCTAGTCCTTTTTAAATTTTTTTTAAATTTTGAGACAGGGTCTTGCTAAGTTGCTTAGGGTCTCACTAAGCTGCTGAGGCTGGCTTTGAACTCACAATCCTCCTGCCTCAGTCTCTCCAGAGGCTAGGATTACAGGCGTTCCACTACACCTGGCTTTTCATCATGTTTTTGAATAAGCACTGTTCTCTTGAGCCCCCAAGATAGAGGCGTATACCTTGCCAACTTTTTGTCTCTTGTTTCTGGTAAAGACCCCGTGGACAGATATGGCTCTATGAATGGTCCTTTTAGCTGCTCCCTTTCTCCATCACTCTTGTTCTCCTTCCCGCAGGAACTGAGACATTCTCCATAGATGACCTGGGCACAAGGAGGAAATCATTTATTTCTACAGCCTTAGCATTGAGATTATCATGCCAGTATGCTAGCTGAAAACAAAAATTCTTTGGTTTAAAAAAAAAAAAAAAAAAAAAAGAAAGAAAAAGACTGACCATAAATAAACATTCTTTTAATCATTTCTTTATTTGTGGTTTCACTGAGTGGAGGGCCTAAGCTTAAAAGTAAATATGATGTTGTTATAACAAAGCTTTATGACCAACTTGTTTTTCATATGGGGCAGTGATTTGGTGGCTTAATAATTTTAACTGGAGAACATAATTAGGAAAATTGCTATTCACTTCTCCTTGCCAAGTTGGGAAGGATCCATAAAAAACTGCAGAAACTCTTTTTTTTTCAAAGAAGGTCTGAGAACTTTGCACATAACTTGCGAAATTTAGGTCTCTCTCCTGTCTTTGAGACAGGCAAAGCATTGTAAAATCTCTGGGAGACCAAATTGATTAATGTGTGAAACTGTAAATTTTCAAAGATCTTCTAAAACGATTCTCTAGTTTTTTTTTTTTTATGTAAAAGTTAATTGATTTCAAATGAGAGCTATTGTCTTACAGTGGAAATGTTAGTGTTTGACCTTCTTAGAGCTACGTAGGTAAAAAATAAATTACACCATGTTAATTAGAAAACATTGATGGAGTTAGAACCTACGTCAAATAGATTCTCTAGGGAGAACTAGTAGGTCATATTTTGCCAGGCATTGGGACATTCTGGGATCATACAGTTATATCTGTGAAGGGAAAATGAAGATGTCACCAGCATAAAAAGATTGAGATTTATGCCTGGAAGTCCCCCGCTTTTCTGGGAGATACCCCAAAGGAATGACATCTGGTAATATTTGCATTATTCCGTCTTTCATTTTCTAGAATAAATTGAGAGAAATCAAGAAATTAAGACATCTTAAGAGGATAAGAGTACTTGTACTGTTTTATTAAATGTACTTCTTAGTAGATTCTGGAAACAAATATTCTATTATCAACTCTGTGTGTATGTGTGTGTGTGTGTGTGTGTGTGTGTGAACAGTTTAATTCACTGAGTTAGGGGAAAAAAAATCGAGAAAAACACAGGGGGTTTTAAGACTTAGAAACTTCATATTATAAGTAGATAGCCCTTGGTTAAAATAGTAGATGTACTCTGCTAGTTTATTTATAGAACAAAACTTTGCAAATTAAACATTTCGATTGTGCTGAAGGTACTTGCTTTTAAAAAGTACTTCAGCTGAGTCATTTCTTGCAGTAGTGCATCATTTTGGAATGTGAATAAGCACTCATGAATTTACGTGGCCTGGAAATTGGTTTTCTTATATTTGATTTTTGCAAAGCACAGAACAACTGCACTAGTCTGCCTGTGAACAGGAATGTTTGAGGATGGGTTAAATGAGCTATAGAAAGCATCTCAGAAAAGGTGTCATGCAAAGCATAATTATTTTCCAAGTACTATCTGTGAGCAGCTTTCACAAATCAAAGCTTCCTTGAAATAGAGATTACAATCAAAGTTCATCCGTACACCATTGTATTTGGAGTGCCTGCCAACATTCCAACTTGCAGTCACTTTGAGGGGAAAATTCTTCAAATTCATCAGTGTTGTAAGCAAATGTAATTTCAGTTCTGATTACTGGGAACCTTGTTGCCCAGGAGGCAGCAGGTAGGTGAGTGGAGCTGCTCAGTGTGTCTGGTTTTTTCAAGTTATGGAACAGCAACGGATAGTCATGGGAATCAGTTTGTGCCTCCCCAGCATCAATTCCTCTTTTATTTTCTTACAGTGTTGGGAGTTTCTTTTGAGAATTCTCTCCTCCTGTCTCTCTGGATAATTCTGGAGGGGCTTTTCTTACCCTATCCTTGTTGAATGGACAAAGGTCCTTTCTCTTGCCCCTAGGCAGATGGCTGAGTAACTGAAATTGGTCAAAAGAGCCTCAATTCCTGGAACTGTTGTTAGAATTATTGGTAAGAAGACTGACTTTTCCCCTCTGGGATTTCTTGGCCAGTAGTAAACAAGACTGTCTGGTGTTGGTAACTCTCTTGCTACCAAGGAAGGAAGGAGGGGCTTGGAGCTGGAGATGAAGAATCCTGACAACCCAGTCTGTGTATCTCATTAGTTATCTGAGCTAATGAGTTCTCCTGTTTTGTGTTAGAGTTGAGTTTCTGTTGCTTTTGAGGGAAATAGCCTTGACTGACACAGTTGTAATACTTTTAGTGTCAAATCTGCCTTCACTGTCAAAGTTCACTTTTGGTGGGTGAACATTTTTTTCTTGTTGGTAATTTAATTTTTTTAAAATAAGAATATGTTTTTTTCCCCACAATAGGGGAAAAAAAAAAGGAATAGCCACTAAATGTAAAGTAGTCCAGTGGAAATAGAAAAACACATAAAAACTCTTAGGTCCGTGCTCATAAGTGACATTAGACTGCCCTTGTCTGTATTGGGAGCCAAGGTTGTAGTAGCTCACAAAATGAGTTAGGGAACATTTACTACTTTTCTATTCAGCTGAAGAATTGATATAATAATAGAATTATTTCTTCTTTGAACATACACTATAATTATCTGCAAAATTGTCTTGTTGTAGCTTTAATATTTCATTGTATCTTTGGGTTTGCTTTGGATTATTTTTCTTACTTAATTTGGTTGCTTAATATTTTTATTTACCAATAACAGCATGTAACGTGTACAATTACAAAAATAAAACAGTACTCCCCTCCCATTCTTCTCTTATCTGTACTGATTTAAAATTCTCTCATATAGGAACATCAGTACTTATTGCCTTCTAAGGAGCGGTAAGTCCTTGATTGGCAGAGTGGCCAGGTTATTATAGTCTGTGTCAAAGAACTGAAGGGAAAGCATGTTTTTTTTGTTTTTAACCAAAGAAGAGGTTGGGCGTGCTTGGGCGTGCTGGAGCAGTCATCCTGCCAGTAAAGCTGCGTGAGGGTTTCACCTTACTGACATGGCCTCACAGCTTTGGCAGGTATTACTGCTTCCAGATTTGGTCCCAGCATGGGACAAAGGAATATACAGACCTCCTCCTGCCTTTGAATAATTAGCGTCAGCATAGCATCCTCAACAGTGAGGGATACAAACAAAGCAATCACATGGAGGACCTGGAAGAGATTTGGCTTTGGGGAGTTATTTAGCTAGGATCACCACCTCTGTGGAGTGTAGAGGCATTTGTGGATTTGGACAGCAATTCCCTTTGCCCTAGCAATGTTTGCTTTGCTCTGGAGGGTACCCACCACATGGTGCAAGCTATGGCCCTACTGGCTGTATACACAGATGGGCAGCTACTGATCCAAATATCACACAGCTACAGAAGAATTCATCCAAATGGCTCTAACTGAGTCCTGTGCCTCCAGGGCCTTTTCCTTCCTGTGAAGAAAATTCGAATCAGTGCTGTAGTAGTGATAATAAAAATATTGCTATTTTAGAAGTACTTAAAGCCTCCTGTGTATTTGAGTCCAGGTTGTTTTCTTAAAACTCCTGATTTCTAGGGATAAAAAGAACACGTGAATAAACCCCCAATAGTCTCAGTTTTGACATGACTTACAGTGTGTGGATGGTTTTAACTTTATTTAATAGATATGCTTCTGTTAAGTTGAAAGTAAGTGTATCGTATTTTCAGCATAGTTGTAGAGCTTATGCTTTAAATAGTTCCACTGGGAATCTATTAGAGAGCAAATGAGAGCCTCCTCCTCCTCCTGTCTGGGACATGCTTAGTGAAGCATTCCTCTGTTATTTCTTGTTGTGCTTTGTTCATCAGGGTCTAAGTCAAAATAAATACTGCTTCATTTGTGCAGTTGTTTTCTTTTGCAATTTGCTCATAAATAAAATTGCTTTATAATATTAACATCTGATTCAATGTACTTGAATGCTTACCAACAGTTTTTCACATAAATTGCCTTGCTCATCTGTATGGTGACATTGAGGGGCCTGTAGTCATTGATGTTCCTCTTGGTCAATTCATTGAAGAGTCTCATCAGAGGCTCTGTAGAGGTTAGGAAATAGACTTCATGTACTCTCCGAATCCAGCTTGTACAGTGCTTATTATCACAGTTCTGTGGTTATGAGTTTGCTCTTGGAAATAAGAAACTATTCACAAGTTTTTAGATTACTCCTCATTCATATCTTTCTTTCATCTTCATGATGCCAAGAGCTTCTTCACTTTACCGTCTTCTATGAAAATCTCAAAACCATATACAAACATCATACAAAAGGCACAAATTTCCATCTTGAAAAAGATTCAAAGATGTGGGATTCCATGAAGTCTGTAAAAGTGGCTCAGTAAAATCAGAGTTGATACACGAACCCACAGACAAATGGTGGTATGGTAGGAAAGGATCAGGCAGTTATCACCATGGGTCATGACAGGAGAAGCTCTTCAAAGGAATGTGATTAAAATATCAAAGGATTAGAGGAGTCTCTCTGGAAATCAAAACTCTTGACTATTTTGGCAGAAATTGTGGTTTTTAAGATTTTACTGTAAATTAAATGTGAAGTAAGATTTGTACAGGCATGTTATCAGTTTAAAAATAGAAAATTTCCCTTATTTTGTACTTTCTAAAGAATATAGATAATGTATAAATATCTGTGTACTTCTCCAAATAATTTATTTCTGACTCTATTATAAAAAGCAATCCAGAATTTTATTTTAATTTTTCCACTGTTTTTTTTTTTTTTAAAGTAGTTATACATGTATGTATATAGCACTCTATATTAGTCTGGATTTGAGCCTCTAAAAATGATACTGAGCTATATAAAGCCTTCTGTTATTTACTTCTTAAAAACTCAGTATAAGGCTTTAATATTCATCCATGTTGTGGCATGTAGCTCTATCATATTTATTTTTCTGGCTGCAATAAGGTTCTACAGTATTATTCACAATATCACAAGTTGTAATATGGAGACACGGGAATTTCTACATATTGCTGTTGTGAATATAAATTGGTATAAAACTTTGAAGAACAGCTTGCAATTAACATATAAAGCTGTTTGTGCAATTGATTTATAGAGATATTTCTGGGCATAGATTCTAGATCTAGAATGATACATTTGAGCTATAAATGTTAAAAAATTGATCCACAGCAGTATTCATTTTTAAATGTAGAATATAGGGTTTAAATGTATAACCTGTAAGTTATGCTATTGATCTGTAGATAAAGCTATGGAATAGTTATTTTCTATTCAAACAGCAATTTAAACCCAAACCATATTTCTCATTTTAATAAGAATAGGTTTTTAATAATCATTAAAACCATAATGACAAAATAACTTTAGATATTTTGGATGTAAATATTTATCCAGTGACAAATACCCATTTGTTAAACATTTAACATGAACCTGATTTGAGAAATGCCACAGTACTATTTAAATACATGATATCACTGCAGGAGGTAGTATAGATATCTAGGGCAGTATGTGGGATTGAGTTCTAAGAGTTGGCATCTATTTAGTGCTCCACTTCTCAAGCTTATATGATCTTAGTATCTGAGCACCTGTTTCATTACTGGTAAAGTAGGGATGACAGTATTAGGCATGCCTCCCTGGCTGGGTGCCCATTAAGTGCAATAGAACATGAGAAGATATTGTCAATCATATAGTGCTATGCAAGAGGTTTGCTATTATTGTTGTCAAGACTGTTGTTTGAAGAATCCTGCAAGGAAGCAATCCAGTGCACATATTTTGAACATTCAAATGAAGAGAATGTGTCTTGAGAGCCCTAGTGGATATCAAAAGGCTTTTAAAAAGAATGCCTTAAACCCTGTTTAATACCCAAACTTGCTTTTATTTCATTACATAAAATGATTAAGAAGCTGTCATACAGATTTAAAGTAATTTTCCCCTTTCAAATGGCTTGTCTAAAACTTATCTTTAAATAGGCATAAGATTCTAATTGTAAATTCTACACACTTCCTTTGCTCTTTATGGAAAAATTCCCAAGAATGATACAAAAGCAATTTTAGGTCAAGAGGATACTCTGTAACATTGAGGTCTTGGTCTTATTCAGTAGCTCTGAAATTAATACATAAGCACTAGGTTATGGTTCAAATCTTCTTGCAAAATTCCAGCCCTTGATTGATATATTGTAAATTTTAATGATAATAACTTAAAATTTTCCATTTGACTCTTGCTTTATGGAAAGTTGAAATGTAAGAGGTTAAAAATAATTGATGCTTTTTCTAAGTTCTGGTTACAAGTAGCAGCCATGTCCTTTTATAGATAACAGCCCACAGGCTAGTTTGTAAACTGTAAATAAATCATAAATATCCATTGAGGTGCAGCCTGAATGGATTTATGCCTATCAGTTTGAAAACCTGGAGTTGATGTATGAAATGGTTTGGACAAACATTAGCACGTCTGAGCCTTCAGTATGCCTCTAAGTTAAATCAAAAACAATATTATTTTTACAGATTTTGGGTTACCTCAATAGCTTTTTTTGGAAGGTGTGTATATAAAACTACTATCCTATGAGTATTGATGCCACTGGATTGTTTCCTAATTTGACCTTTCCCTATTTGTATTTTCTTGGTTTCTCAGGTCATACTATTATTTCTATTAAAAGTTAGGCTTTAGGATTAGAATAATAAGCACTCTGAGTAAAACTGGAATGTAACTAACTTACATAGGGAAAATAACTGGGGTTTTTTCCTAAATTTTAATTTTAAAATGTATAGTCAACACTTTTTAAAAAACATTTTTTTTTTGTTTGTAGGTGGACATAATAGCTTTATTTTATTTATTTATTTTTATGTGGTGCTGAAGATCGAACTCAGTGTCTCACACATGCCAGGTGAGCACTCTACCACTGAGCCACAGCCATAGCCCATTTTTAAAAAATATTTATTTACTTGCTTTAGTTGTACACAGTGCAATGCATTTATGTTTATGTGGTGCTGAGGATCGAACCCGGGCCGCGCATGTGCTAGGCGAGCGCTCTACCGCTGAGCCACAACCCCAGCCCAGCCATAGCCCATTAATCAACACTTGTGCAAATCTCTTTTAGTTCAATCTACACAGACCTTTGTGCCTAGCATCTTGAAAGTAAGGTTTCTGACAGTCATTTGTGGTGTCTTTTATTTATAATCAGTGTCAAAGCCTGGAAAAATTGCATATAAAATTTCAGATTTTCACTCAGTGAATTGTATTTTCTTAGCTTTAGGAGAATGTTAAATCAACTCCTGGAATCGTGCCTTACTAGGCTTTGGTTTGCCCTCCTCAGGTATCTTTTGAAGTCCATCAGTGGCAAATTGATTGCCAGAAGGTGAGAATTTACCCACAGAAAGGGACACGTTAGCTGGAGTATGCAGTGGAGGGGACAATGAGGAGCATGAGGCATAGTCCCAGATAGCTGAATTCAGTTTTTATCCTTGCCAGTTGGCAGCAGCGTGAGTCTGATCAAGTTTGTTAGCTTCTGAGTCTGTTTTCTCACCTCTGGAGGAATGAAGCGCCCTTTTATTTGGACTAAATGTTCAAAGGAGATGCTGATGAAAGGAGATGCTAATGTAAAGTTCTTACCATTCTGCCTGGCATGTAATGATGCTCAGTAATGTTTAGTCATTATGAGGACTGAGGGTGGTCAGGTAGGGGAAATTGCAGAGCAGGGAGGGTTGGATGAGTATGGTGTCCCTTGGAGTGGAGATGGCTTATCAGGGAGACACATGCAGACCAAGCCATGGCCATCCCACCCTCAGAGTCAACTAAGCTTTAGCTTGAGTTCCTGGGCCACATATGATAGAATTCTTCATGGCCCTGTCATCTGTGGGGGTTCACAGAAAACTCAACATTTCTCTCGGCTACGGCCAATTATAAATTTCTGATTTTGCTGAGGTCTTGATCTTGTTATAGTTTGTATTTTGCCCTTGTGGTCTCTCTTCCATTCCCTAGGATCCTTGCTTTACTGAAATGACCTCTTTACTGCTAAGAGTCCTGTTGATGTTAGTTCTGTGTACCAGATATGCAGGCTTGATGTAAGTGAGGGGTTTGCAGTGCAATAGACAGCAACTTAGAACAGACCTTTGCAAGACTAAGCCTTTTGAAACCCTCAGCTCTGGGAAATGTCCATTGATTTTTTTTGTACTCTCCACTCAGGCACCAGCCTTCTGCCACATTGCTGGGCCTTGTCTCTTTCCTGTTTGACTCACTCATTCCCATGCCCCCAAGCACTTGTGTAGTTTTTCTGCAGAGCTATTTAAATGTTGTGTCTCTAAGTATCATGGTCTTCACATGCATAATGCCAGCCATACCCTCAGATATTTTTGAGAAGAATGCCGTGGTCACACAACCTCTTATTTAAGGCATTATTCCCTTTGATGAAATTTGAGAAATTGAGAGACTGAATAGAAAAGGTAAAGGAAAGAGAATCAAGTGATTGTAGAATTTCTAGATTGAGAGACTACAGGCCAAGTGGGATTTGTGTGTGTGTGTGTGTGTGTGTGTGTGTGTGTGCACGTGCGCACTGGGGATTGAACTCAGAGGCACTTGACCACTGAGCCACATTCCCAGCACTATTTTGTATTTTATTTAGAAACAGGGTCTCACTGAGTTGCTTTGTGCCTTGCTGTTACTAAGGCTGGCTTTGAACTCAGGATCCTCCTGCCTCAGCCTCCCAAGCCGCTGGGATTACAGGTGTGTGTGCCACCATGCCCGGCATCAAGTGGGATTTGTGTTGAAGGGAATTGACGTAGTGATATAGGGGACAAGAATCTGAATATTCTATTATTCTGATATTAGTTGATTAGACATTCTTTTGGTTAGGTGCAGAATAATCTTCATAAAACTTAGGCTAACAAAACAACTGAACGTGCAGAGAGCCATAAAACCAATTCATTGTAAATTGTGGTTCCTCTAGGAAAGAGGAAATGAAGCACAGGAACTACGTCAAAACAGTGCAACCAGTGATCATTCACTAGGCAGATGTTCGTCAACTCTTCCAGGCTTAGAGAAGGATCATCACAGGGAGAGGAACTTAGTCAACACCATCTTTTTTCTTTGGGGCATTTAGTAGATGAAAAACAGGAAGCTGGGAGAGACAGACCCACATAATTCATTAGGATTCTTAAAGGAATGGTAGTGTGTGGCTACAGGGGAGATATTGACTGTGATGTTCCAGGAATCCTACAGGGGCAAATGTGCAGCCCCATAGGGCTGAGGGGCAGCTGGAATTTGAAGCATATTCAGCCCTGTGATGTGGGATAAATAGGTAGAAGGCTGGAGCGTTTTTTTTTTTTTTTTTTTTTTTTTGTTTTTTTAATATTTATTTATTTTAGTTGTACACAATGCCTTTATTCTTACGTGGTGCTGAGGATTGAACCCGGGCTGCGCATGTGCTAGGTGAGCGCTCCACCACTGAGCCACAATCCCAGCCCAGCTGGGCTGGAGCATTTTAAGTATTATCATGGAAAACCCAGACACAAAGAAACTTCCAAATGCTTGTGGTCCAAAGCAGCAAGAATCTTTGAACTCTGACCTCCAGGCTTACAGAGCCTGGGCAAGGACCTGAAGCTTTTTTTTTTTTTTTTTTTACATTGTTTTAAAGTGTTGATAATGTGTTTTCTAAATCTTACCCCCAAAGAAGCCTTGTATGGGGAGAACTCAGTGATATTAAGACCCCTGGAATTCTTGAACATTTTTAAGAGTTTTCAATTAAATCTTGTTTCGTTTTCTATCTTTATTTCGAGTAGTCTCTTCTTCTAGTAAATAGATTCTCTCCTCTTTTTTTTTTTTTTTTTTTTCCCAAATCTACTTTGGAGCCCCTGGCAATATAAATGGAATGAATGATAGAATGATAGTATGATGACATGGTGCCTATTTTGATGTCAGTAATAATCTATCTGGGAGGAGGAGGTAAATTAAGCACCCAGCATGCTCTCCAAACAGAGGAAACATTTGATACGTATTCATTGAGTGGACCATTGTGTGCTGTGATATAGAAAGGTACAGTGTTTATACAGTTTGAGTGTGGGCTTTCAGCAAAGTCTCTTTGAGCATTTACTCTTAAAAAAAAAAAAAAAAAAAAGGCCCTTTCTGGATATTCATTTGGATTTTTGTGAGAGCGGAGGTAATTTCGTGTGTTCACTCTGTTGTCTTTAATGGAAATCCTCTATTTAAAATAAATAAATAAATATATATATATTATATATATTTATTATATTATTTATATATTTATATATATATATTATATTTATATATATAGAAAAATAGCTGTCTAGTTACCCATATTTTTTTTTTGCTTTCAGATACTGATATAAAGAATTATGCTAATAATTTTCCTATAACTAAATGAATATTGCACCAGAGAATAAAACCAACACAAATACAGCCTGATATATTAATACACTCTTGAAGTCTGTTTGTAAGTAGTTTATTTTTGTAGCTGTATTCATGAGTGAGATTGGACTCTGGTTTTCTTTTTTTAGGCTGTATTTTTCAGGATTATGCCAGCATCATAAAATGATTCGGGAAGCTTTTATGTTCTCTGAAACATTTTATGTGACAGGAGTATCTGTCCCTTGGGTTTGTGTGAATTTATCTATGTAACCATATTAGTCTGGTTCTCTTTAGAAAGCATTTCATTGACAACTTTTTATTGCTTTTGTGGCTATTGATCTGTTTAGTTTTATTTTTCTTCTTGACATTTTTTTTTTAATTTTGAGAGTCATTATGTCCTTGAGTGTTTATAATTTATTAGAATATAATGGTGGATAATAATTTCTTATTAATTGAAAAAATCCTGATATTTTTGTGTCCCTTATTATGGAGCTCTTCAATTTATTTATTATGCTTTAATATACCTTATCTGGGTAAATATCATTTTTTCAAATTCTCAAAGGGTTGTTCATGGACCATGGGTCTCAGAACCACTACGGTGCTAGTTTATGGTTTAGTGGTAGAGAGCTTACCTAGCATACATGATGCCCTGGGTTTAACCAGTACATGCAAATATGAGTAAATAAGTGGACAGTCCTTGGGCACCATCCTCTATGACTGAGTTGGTATATTTTATAATTTCCCTACATGACTGACTTGTAAGTACAATAAAATTTGAGAACTAACCTAGAGGGTTTTGTTTTTCTTAATACTTGCTCTTGGACACATTAATCACTCCCACTACATTTTCTGCTTTTTACTCAATTCATGATTCAATTTTTATTTCTTTGTTATTTTTCTTATACTTTTAGCTTCTTGGAATGCTTATTTAACTTTGATTAACCATTTTTTCTTTTTATATTTATAGTTTTGAATCATTGCAATGAAAGAATGGCTTTCTTTTTAAAATGTGCCAAAGTTTTTTTTTTTTTTTTCTGTTATAATGCATGATTAGTTTTAAAAAGACTCCATGAAAGTGAAAGATATATCAGTTGAAATATTCAGATTCTCTCTATCTATTTCATTCAGATTGAATGGAAAAAGTAGTGTTCCCTACCTTATTATATTTCTCCACTTGTTTTTCTTTTATCATGTATTTTAATACTTTTCTTGTGGTACTAGAGATTGAATCCAGGGGTAACCTACCACCAATGTACACTCCCAGCCCCTTTCACTCCACTGTTTTTTTTTTTTTTTTTTTTTTTTCTTTGAGATGGGGCGTTGCTATGTTGCTAAGGCTGATTTCCAACTTGTGATCCTTTTGCCTTCGCCTCCCAAATTGCTGGGATTACAGGTGTGCACCACCAACTTAAGCTTGTATTTTTAATACTTTTAAGGATTTTTCTACATGAAAGCCTAATTTGTAGATATTTTCACTTAAAATTTAGGAAGAATGCTTACTACACAGATTTTAGTAATGTTCAGATGTCAAAATGTAGGCGTTTTTGACACAGTTTCTACATTTGTTCAGTAGAAAAGGTTGTAGATAGGAGTCTCCCTTGCTTCTTTACTCCTGTTTCCATCCCCCATGTGTATATATTTTTTCTTTTATATAGTTTGATGCTTTTGATGGACTTTCATATTTTAAGTTGAGAGGAATGCATTTTTTTATATTCCCACAAATATCTACTTTACCTTCTTAAAGAACACAAACATTTTCTTATTCTTTTATTAACACAATACACAAATATTTAAAAAACAGACAAATTATTTAAAAACCACTTTTTTCTGCTGATTTTATTTGACATCTTAATTTTATGTTTTTATATACGTACATGTTTTCTTTAGCAATTACTTGTTCCATTTGCCTTTTCTTTTATGACAGGATTTACAATAGCTGTTCATTCATCTTGATGTTAGCTCTGTATGTGTGTGAATGAGCACCATCATATATACAGCTGTGTGAAGGCTCTTGCATACCTGTCACAGTATTCTGTTTTCAATCATAAATGGAATACTTGTGATTATGTTGCTCTTGAGTTATAATATTGCTGCCTTAACTTCTGGAAAGTTGGAAGCTAGACAGACATTTCTCCCCTTTGTAACTTTTTAATTTATCTGTCTTGATGATTCCAGGATTCGTTTTAAGCTTTTACACTTCAAGGACAAATTCTAGGAAATGCTAGACTTTAGCCAGTTTTTCTGAGTTTTGCCTTTTACTGATTCCTTTCAGCCTGCAGGTTAGCATTTCATCAGCCTGGGAAAGTTTCTTCCTCACAAATGTTTCTTCCTTTTCATTTGTCTGGTTACTTTTAAAGTTATCTGTAGGTTGGTTTCCATTCTTACTACTTTGTACCTAGTTTTGTTTACCTTCTTCATCTGTTTTTGTCTTTTCCTCAATATAGTGAAAGTTTATTTTCTAATGGTTGACTCTGTTGTTTATCTCTTTTTATAAGTACTTAAAATCTGCTATTGAGCTGAATGCAGTGGCACACACCTGTAATCCCAGCAGCTTTGGAGGCTGAGGCAGGAGCATTTTGAGTTCAAAGCCAGCCTCAGTACCAGCGAGGGACTAAGCAACTCAGTGAGACCCTGTTTCTAAATAAAATACAAAATAGGGCTGGGGATGTTGTTCAATGGTCGAGTGCCCCTGAGTAGTTCAATCTGTGGTACCCCCCCTAAAAAAAAAATTCCTGTTGAGTTTTCTATCTTGAAAAATTATTTCTTTAACAAAATCCAGCTACCTTTAAATTCTGTTTCTTCCTCTGTTAATCCTCTGCTCCTTCTGTTTCATCCTATCTCTCGTATCACACAGGCCATGTTTTTCTCAAGTTGTACTGAAGATACAAATGTGAGTTTAAGAACTCTTTCATTTCTGGAAATATTTATTTATTTATTTATTTATTTATTTATTTATTTATTTATTTATAACAGTGTGTTCCTGTGTTGCTCCAGGCTGGTCTCCAATTTCTGGGCTCAAGAGATCATCCTGCTTCAGTTTCCAGAATAAATGGAACTGCAAGCATGTGCCACTGCCCAGTTCATTCTTTTTCAATGAAATCCATTGTTTTTTTATATTGTTACTATTATTATTTTGTGTGTGTGTGGTGCTGGAGATTGAACCCAGGTCCTTGTGCATGCAAGGCAAGCAGTCTATCAACTGAGCTATATCCCCAGCCTGTATATTATTTTATGCTTTAAAGTGATGCTATTTCTTTCTTTGCAAGTGGAGTAGTCTGTTCAGAACAGAGTTCCCTGTCCTGCAGGATTGTAATGGGTTCCTTTTCTCAGAAGTTATGCTGGAGCACTAGCTGACATAAACTAACACTGCAGGTTAAAGATTCTAGAAGTTAAAGGCAAACAGAGAGGAAGATGCAGCTGTGCAAAACCAGCAGAAGAGTTTGAGTCTGCTTGTTTCCCTCTCCATTTGGTGTCTCTGCAGTGCCAGACTTCATACCGAGTGTCTTTGTTTTGCTTTGACCTCTGCACCTGGCTTGTGCTGTGGATGTGTCCAACCCCCTTCTTATACTTCAGCTTTTTGTAGAAGGAAAAGGCCTTAGAACACTTCTGATTTTCTTTGTGTGGACAAAGCTGTGTGAATCATGAGCCTTTCCGCACAGCTGCTCTGAGTTATGCTAAATCGTGTGTGTCCCATCTCCCATGGCCTGTCCACACTTCTGGTTCTCAATACTGCAAATTAAGATGCATTGGTGGAGTTCTGCCAAACACCTTTTATTTACTTCCCACAATGCTGGGTAGCTTTTCTGGTGGTGGGTCTGGTTTTTTAGGCCCTTAGTGTCGTTTTTAATTAGGTTCCACCTGTCATATATCCAGGAGAAATTCCTCCAATGTTTCTGGCATCTTGCATCTTTAGTTTCTAGGGTTGATGAAGGATTTTCTATGGTTGTATATTTATTGTTCATTAAACCTGGAGTTCTGAGAGCCTGTAGTCTTTTTTTTTTTTAATTTTGGGTAGAACCAAGTGAGAAAGTGATTCAGGGATGAAGGTGGATCACACACTGCTTAATTATGATAATACTATTTCAAATGTGGTATAGATTGTGACAATTGAACATGCTCATAATTTTTCCCTATTGAGACTTCCACACCCAGTCACAAGCAGCATGGCCAATCAGAGCCCTCCTTTTGCAAGGTCAGAGCCTGCCTAGCTGCTGTGTGGCCAAGAAAGCATACCAAAATACATGCATCAGATCCCAACGTGTGCCAAGAAGGGACTGAGCCACTGTGCCCAGCTCGATCCCCAGCTCAGTCATTGGCAAGGCTTTCCCTTTCACTCAGGAGGACCAGTTGAGGGGTCAGGAATGTAGCACTGTGCTTTCATAGCAGCATGATGTGTAAGGGTTAAGTGTAGCCAGCCACTGAGCCATTTGTGATAGTGACCTTGTCGTTGACCATGCTCAAGCTATCATCTTCTCTAAATGTATCTGGAGCAAAAAAGTCAGAAGTGATGTAGGACTGCTGTTTCATGGCCATTACAGTTTTGTTTTGTTTTGATGCAGTTTTCTCAAAACCTGAAGAACCAAAATGTCAACATCTTAAGTGATTTTTCATTAAAAATGACATATTTTACCTTAAGCATGAAATTCTTACTACAAGAGTTTAATTTTTAGTGTGGATGTGAATCACATTAGAATTTTAGTGTCCTTGAGTAATTTATTATTATACCCTTAATAAAATGCACAACTGCAATTTAAACTGTGACTTTTACTTGAGTTTGCTTTGGAAATCATAAACCTCCTAGTCCATGAAATTTAGTATCCCATTTAGTATAATGTGACTATTATAAATGACTAGGCAATTAAATTTCTCAAACATATGCATTTGATGAATTGATTTGCTTCTGATGGTACTTGGCCTATTGTTTTTAAGAGTATCTAAAAAAATTAGAATTTCTGATTTTCAGATACGTTTTATTCAATTATAGAAAATTAGAAAAACTGAGTAATCTGTTTTAGTAGAGCAGGATTATTCCATCTGTTTGAAGGGTCAGTAACTTTCTTCAGTAGAGTCTAGCATGCATAAGTGGATGTGTTAATCCTTAAAGCAAATTGCAGAGAGTAAACCACTGACCTCACCTCTGAGCCATCCTTGAGGTAATTTTATCTTTCATTTGTGTCAGCAAAGCCAAGAGAAAGATTGAATTGAAGCCAACGGAAAGATTGGATTGCCTTGAGCATTTAATCCGCATCACCCTATCACTCTTTTATCATCACACTGCTCTACTTTATTGATTAATTAATTGATTGATTGCTGAGGATTGACCCTAGGGATGCTTTACCACTAAGCTATCTCCCCAGTACCCCCGCCTTTTCTTTTTATAAGACAATGTCTGGCAGAATTTTTGAGGTTGACCTCAAATTTGGGATCCTCCTGCTTCAGCCTCCAAAGTCTCTGGGATTATAGACGTGGGCTACCATGCCTGACACTAGTTTATTTTCTTATTTGTTATCTGTTTGCCCTATCAAAACATAACTTGTATCAGAGTAAGTAATAAATTTATGTTTGCTTTGTTCTTTGGAACAGGGATGGAACCCAGGGGAGCTTTACTACTGAGCTAAATTCCCAGATTTTATATTTTTTATTTTGAGATGAGTATTACTAAGTTGTTGAGGCTGGCCTAAAACTTGTGGTCCTCCTGCCTCAGACTTCTCAGTAGCTGGGATTACAGATATGTTCTAACATACCTGGCTGTAACAATGTCTTGATCAACAATGTATTCCTAGCTGACCTAAAGCATAGTAGTCCTTGAATTCAAGAAAATGAATTTATCTAGAGCCATTATCCATTTGGGCAGAGGTCAGAAATCATTGGCCTTTGGCATCTTGCCAGAAGATAATTTTTTGATATCTTTAGTATCATTTTTTTTCCTTTTAATCAAATAAGTTAAACATTTTTTATGTTGTGTTTTAAATAGGCTGCCCTTAAAAGTTTGAAAGAGCTGGCAGTGAACTAGCAGTGTTGATCCCATGTCATATGCTGATGGAGCATGAACTGGGTAGTGGTTGTCACATGTTAGATGAGCATTTGAGAGTTTTGTTATTCTTGTTTATTTTAAGAAACTGCTTGATCACAGAAGGCTTTTGAGTTTGCTATCATTGGTTTCAAACCAGTACTTGGTTTTATTATAGGTAAGAATAAATAATGTAGCTTAAATGCAGTGTTTTTGTCTTTGACAAGATAAATTATATTGGCAAATGGGTAAAAAAAAGATAAATAATTGAGAAGGACAGAGAGGTTATCCATAAATAACTAATGAACAATAGAAAGTGATAAGTACTATTTAAGTCAAATTCCATCATACCTATATTTAACTTATATGAATTGAAATATCTAGGATAGTTTCCAGACAGAGGTAGAGAGAGAGAAGGGAGTGGGTAAGGAAAGAGAGAGTAGGGAACTGAGAAAAGGAGAGCAGTAGAGAGAGAAAAAGACAAGAGGTCACTATTGCATAGCTTCTCCTATCCAGTGCTCAAGGTGGCACTAGAATGAAGTGCTGAGGGGCGAGTGAATCATTTGTTGTCATTGTTCATCTCCTTCACTTTGTCTTTCCCATAGGAACTGCATCTCCTCTGCTGTTGTCCATTGCCTATCTAGATGTGAATTTTTGTTATGTCATGGTCCTTAAATGCAAATCAAACTGCATTTGATGTTTAATTGAACAAGCGGAATTTGTTCCAACTTGAGAGAAGAACTGGCTAGACTCAACTTAGGAATTACTGTTTTTCTTAATAAGGGTTTTCTAGGAGTAATTTTGATTGGACTAAATGTTTACTTTATGTACTGATCCTAACCTGTGCAATTTCTCTATGTATATTTAAATTGTGTGACAGTCCAGATAAGAGACATTTTACTGCTAGGCTGTAGGAGGAGGGAACTACCTCCTAAGAGTTAGCCCTTTCAGGGGAGACTTCAAAGACTTGATAGATTATGGAAGAACTTTTTTTTTTTTTTTTACTCCTATGAACTGAACTCAGGGCCTTGAGCATGCTAGGCAAGTGCTCTACTGCTGAGCTATATCACCAGCCCTTTTTAAAATTTTATTTTGAGACAGGATCTTACTAAGTTGCCCAAACTGGCTTTGAATTTGTCATCATCTTATTTCAGGCTCCGGAATATCTGGGATTATAAGTGTATACCACCATGCCTGGAGAAAGAATTGTTTTATCCAGTATGTTAGCTAGTGACCACATATAACAATTCAAATTCAAATTAATTAAAACAAATTAAGAATTCAGTCCTCATTTATGCTATGGACTGCATTTCAAGAACCCAGTAAACTCTCCTGACCAGTGGCTACCATGCTGAAACATGCAAGACATTTCCACCCTTGCAGAAAGATGTACTGACAGCTCTGGTAGGTGTAGATAGCAGTTTGCATTTTTGCAGAAGGAACCAAGTTTTGACGACTGTAAAGGTGAGCATAAGCAGTTGACTTAGAGTTTTCTTCATCCCTTCCTCCTCCCAAGAATAAATGTAATTTAATTATTTTTTTTCCTCCTTGAACCCAAAGCTAAGCCAACTATTACTATGTTCCTCAGAAAACTGTGGAATTTACAAGCATTTAAGTTCCATGCTGGGTGCTTATTTTAGTTAATGATCTGTGGAATTACATATATGTTGGTACCAACTGAAAAGCAGTGTTGGGGTGGGGAGAGAGATCTCTTTCCGGGGATAATTATGAGTTACTTAGAAAATTTGTTCCTTGTACTTCTTTATTTACAAAAGTTTGAAAAATTATATTTTGTGTGTGTATATATATGTTTTAAAATGTGATTTGGTATTTTGATGTACATATAGTTTATGGTTTTTCTTATAATTTATGTGCATATTGGTTTTTTGATGGGAAAATTGAGCCTGAGTGAAAATTTATATGTTGCTTGGCTGCTTCTAAACTTTCTCCCACACCTCTCTTCTCACAGTTATTCCTGAGTTAGTTATGTTGGTTGTCACCAGGGACTACTAGCTTCTATGTCTTTTTGGCAGTTTTAGAGTCTTGTTTCAAATTATGTACAGTCAAAAGCTCGACAGTGATTTGTTACTGCTCAGTCTAATGTTCTTTTGATTGTATTGCAGTTTGTGATAAAATATCTGTTGATTTGTGATAAATAATTAATATCATTCAGACTGTTGGAGTTTCCTAGGTAGTGGTTTATGTCCTGAGGACCAAAGAACATTTGTCTAGCATGTAATTTATCCCCAGCAAAATGAGAAGGGGTATTTCTGTAGCCAGGATATTAATGGTGGAGCCCTAAAGTGGCCCCTAGAGACCTTCTTTTCCTTCATTTTGTTAAAGCACAGGTAACTTTTCCTTTTTCTTTCCCTTGGCAGTTTTGGAGATGACAATTTAGGAACATTTTTCTGCCTCACAGTGACACATGGCGTGAACTATGTAAATGTATTTTTTAAATGTAAGAATTGGAAGTTCTTTAGAATTGATATTGCCCTACCAATAATTAGGAAGAATACCTGGCTCATTCAAGATATCTTCACCTTTTTCTTCTATTATTTCATCAAAGAGATGGAGAACAATGAAAAGAACAATGTATTTATTCAGTTTACAGATTTATACCTTTATTTTAAAAAAGTGTCAAAATTACAGTGGCCTCAGGATGATATGATGGGAGTTTATTTCTCCCTCACATAAAAATTCTAGTCTAGGGTTTACAAAGTTCCTATAGCCACCCTGGAGACCAGAGGTTTATCTCTTGAATGGCTCCCTGCTCCACGGTGTCTTCAGCGGAGGCAGGGGAGGGGAGGAGGGAATGGTGGCCTCCATTTTCCCTCAAAGGCAGAACCCGGGGGTTACGTTTATTACTTTTACCCTCCCTTTTTCTAGAATGTGATTACTTGGCCATACCAGCTTCTAGGGATACTGAAAAATAGCATTTGAGTATTCATGTCCTTGGCCAGAACAGGGTATTCTGTTATAAAGGAAGAAGGGGAAAATCTTATCAGGGAACAAGTTGCTTCGTAAATCAACTACTTGATATTCATTTGACTTTTAAATAATGGTGAATTTTGTCATTGCTAGATCAGGGTTTAGTTTGGTGTGTTTGTGTGTGTGTGTGTGTTTGTGTGTGTGTGTGTGTGTGTGTGTATGTGTGTATAAAATCAACCACAAGGGAAAAATTAAAGCAGGGGCTACCTAATTTTTAGCTCCTATGTGGAGGGGAAATAGGACTCCCATACTTGAGAGCCACAGGTAGGGGCCCATAAAGAGGAAACTATGTGAGTCATGCAAATGAAATAAGAGTTAAGAGAGGACATGTGGAGTAATTATTGCTGGTTTTAGGCCTCATGAAATGCTTGGAGTTCTAAGGAACTACTAGTGGTCACTGAAATTTTTTTTTGTAATCTCAAAAAGAAAAATATTTTTACTGGAGAATAAAAATGTTCTGCTTGAGGCCAGCCTTAGACTCTAGTAGCAATAAAAGCCTGTGATATATAATGATGCTCATATTTCTTCCATTTTCAGTAGCAGTGTGGTAGGGAAAGTAAATGTACCAACTCGTATCTAGTGGAAGGAGACAAAATTCAGCCCGTTTTCCTTTTATGCTTGGTTTGATTTTTCTCTGACACATTTATAATCTTTCAGTTTCTTTAGTCTTTAGTTGAGGGCTTGGCAGATTTTCATTTTTTTTGAGAGGAGTGTGTTCTTTCATTTCGAGAGGAAACATAATTTAGAAAAAAAAAAAAAAACACACCTGGAAATGGATTTTGTGTGTGTGTGTGTGTGTGTGTGTGTGTGTGTGTGTGAAACCCACTTTGATTTTACCAAGAAAATCGGCTCCTGTGTATGTAGAATATCTGACAGAATTGAGCCAACTTTTATTGTTTCCAGTGATACATACATAAATGCCAATATTAGCTGACAGATCTTAGGAATGTTTTGGCTTTTTCATGTTGACATTTCAGATAGTACCTGCTTTATGTTTCAGTTATTTTTTTTTTTTTTTTCAACATACCTATGCAAAACACAGCAGATCATGGACTAAAGAGAGGACAAGACCAACATGTGCCCTCCTGATGGTTCCTGGTACCATAAATGATCCCTAGGTATAGGAACCAAACATCCTGTTTCCTCTTTGCATATGTGCTGGGTTTGGAATCACCTGTACCTTTTATTTTATTTCCTAATGGGGATTTAGTTTAGAAACTAAAATCTGCTGGACAAATGTATGTCACATTAAATGAAACTTAAAAGTCTACATACCAGCAAGCACACTTTGACATCCATGGTGCCTCTTTCTTCTGTGCTGCTCAGTTCAAGAAGTGTCATATATCTATAGATTTCACTGTGAATGATGCCACTTGAATGGAATGAAGTCTCTGGTCACAGCCTTGAAATTGCTATGTCAGTAGTAGTATGTTGTAGCTAGTGTGACTTTATCAATTGTTGTCCAAGATGGAACACTTTTTGAGAGTAAAAGAGGACATAATTCGTAACCACACTGGAACAGTGTGAATGAACTTGGACTCTTCTGGAAGAATGGTTGTTTATGATTATTGAAATCAAGAGCCTGGTTGGTTATTGAGATGGGTTAAATAAACTTTTCTCTTTAAAAATTTCCATTGATGTAACAAGGCACTGAAACAAAGAATCAACACTGAAATAAACTGAAAAAAAAAAAAAAAGAAAGAAAAAGAAAAATGAAATACATATAAAAAATGTTTTATTTTCTCAAAGTTTTAGAGGATGCGTTTTGTGCTGTTGTTATTCCTTTGGTTTGGGGCGGGGGCATCTTTACAGAGGATTCAAAATGTTCCACTCTCTTATGTCTAATTCCACGTTTCTCCAGTTGCTAAACTGTTAAATATATTGAATCCTAGTGAAGTTTTCCCAATAGAATGTCCTAGAAGTGTTATTTGAAGTGTCTGTCTTACATTCTTTAAATCTGGTGTTCTGGCTCTTAAACTGCCAGTAGCAACTTCTATATACTATCTCATTCAAAATGCCTTTTCTTGGCTTTGTTCCTCTGAGCTTCATTTCCCTTTCCCCAGCTGAACTTTCTCTTGCTTTTATAGATCCATCCCTTCAATGGCTTGCAAATTGTTGATGTTCATGCTTTGTGTCCATTGTTTCCCACCATGACTTAGCTGTTTTCTCCAGCTCTGCCTGTCCGCATGCTTCCCATTCTTCCCAGCTCTGTCAAGGCTCCTTTCCTCTGCCTGCTTTCTCTGTGAGGGCTGAATGTTGGAGAAATCGAGTGAGAATGAGTTAGAATAATGTCAAAACAGTCATGTCTGGGATCCACCATTAGGACTCACTCTGTAGCCATGTGACTTAAATTTATTTTCAGTAAATTGGGTAAAATATGAATCAATCCTCTACCCAGACACAAGAATTAAATTTGGCAATTGTTGGAAATTATTTTATAATTAATTATGAAGCACTGTATAAAAAGTTCATCATCATTCCAGTCTTTAATTTTTGATCCAATTTTATTACTAATTACATACAGCATTTTCATCTCTATAACAGTAATCCTTATATAGCTTAAGGAAAGAAACCATGACCTTGTAATGTTTTGTTGTCTCCCAACCTTGCATTGAGCTGTGATGGGCACTTAAAGGCAAATAATTCCTTATTTATTTAAATATTGATCATTCTAGGTCCATTCAGCATTTTATCTTTGCTTTAGAACTTCACCCTTCTGAAAAAGTTTGAAATACAAGTTGCCCAGTATTGTTCCTTTTATTGTGTTGTCAGTCAATGAAGAATTCCTTAGCAGCCTGACAGTTCAAGGCTGAGTAGTTCTTCTAGCAAACAATGTGACACAGAAGGGCTTTCCGGACAGATCATAACATATGCAAAGGCAAAGAATCCTAACAGGATGGCAGGATGGGAAGAAGGTTTGAAATAGTTACAGTGCTTGATGGGGATGTGGGTGATGGTGGAAGTTGAGGTAGGAAATATTGACAAGGACTAGATACTAAGGATTACTAGAATTACTGATGTAGAGATATGGAAGGATTTAGGTAGGGGTGCCAGTTGTTAAATAGGATCTATTAAATAAACTATTCTAATGTTGTAATTCTTTCAGATACTAAGTAGAATGTTTCATGTGTTCATCCTTTCACATGTAACTTGCATTTATTATAATGATATAGATATTCAGGGGACAGCTATACACTGTAAAACTTACCACAGTAAGCTTATGATTAACATCTCTGTCATTCAGAAAGTACAAGTGTAGATTGAACTGTGATCCAGCATAGTAAATGTGTGACTATGGGATACTTTACCAATTTCACATGTCATAGCTATTAAACTAAACAGCAACATTCTCATGATGTTACCTGTCAGAGTTCTAGCTTTGATGGAGACTCAAGATTAGATTTCTATGTCGGGATAAGGTTGTTCCTTTAAAGATGGCTGATTGTGGGTTCTTTTTTATTTGAAAATATTTAATTACAGGAAGAATTATTTTTACTAATCATCTGTGCTCAGTCTTTTCTGTTTGCCTTTTAGTGATACATCCTTAACCACTGCTTGATTGAGTTGTTTAATATGTCGAACAAAATAACAATATAAACTTCTTGCCAATATGTTTTTGAAAACTTTATCTAATTAATTTATTTAGTTATTTTTGCAGTGTTAGGAGTCAAACCTAAGGCCTCATGCATGTTAGGCAAGTGCTCTACCACTGAGCCACATTCTCAGCTCCTTAAGTCTTTATTTTAAATATTAAGGTGAAACTGCTGCTTGCTTGTCTTCCATGGATAATCTCACAGTGGAAGTCTTGCTTACTTTCCTTATCAAGTGAGAATAACAATGTTCTAATATCTAAGGAGAATGTTGTTTTCCAGCTTCAAATGAGCAGCAATTAAATACTTTATTCCTTTTTTTTTGCTTTTATGACAAATATGGAGTGGATAGCTTTGTGATAATTTCCATAGAATATCAGACTCAGTGCTGCCTTGACACAGTCATAGTGACTATCTTGTTGAAGTTTACGTAGGCAGACACCAAACACATTATTGAAGTGGGATGTAATATATAGATACATTGTGGTATGATTATATAAAAGGTGGAAGTAACATATAAGAGAAGTTCAGAGTTAAATAGAATGACAGAGAAAGATGAGAAAATATGCTTCAAAATATTTTCTTTTTTAGAAATATAAGCAAAAAAATGTTGTTTGCCTCATGAGAAATTTGAACTAACACTTTTAGTTTTGTGGTAAAAATGTATTTGTATTCTCAGAGTCAAATTTAAGGAATGCCTGGGACGTAAAATATAACTGTATATTTAAATAGAAATGGTCTATTTTCCTTTTTACTATTTATTGCTCAACGTTAGAAGGGGCTTTTTCTTCCCCTTTTTTTTAAAGTGGTCTTAGTGGGCTTTTTGGCTGCAGAATTTTTTGTTTTTAACTGGCAGTCTAGTATGGAGAGTTTCTTAATAGGGTTATATCTTGTATTTTTATTGCAAAGACTATTTCTGTGTTAGAAAGTAGGACTAGAATAGTGTTAGATTTTCAGTAGTTTAAAGTACTGTTTCTTTTTTAGTTATCGTAGAAAAATGTTGCCTTTGCAATTTAAAATTTTTTTGACCTTAAATAACTTGATTGCTGATATAGTTTATTCTCATTCAGAAATTCTAAGTAAATTTCCCAACTTACAGATGAACAAATATGGAATTAAAAACAAACAAAGGACAGGGGATTAGGGTTATTGAGCAAATCAAAGTTAATATGATTTAAAATGCTGAAAAGATTGCTCAATTTTTTTCCAAATCAAATTTCTGTAATTATCTTGCAGTCATTTGAGGAAGGCAGAATTTTTATTGCTAGGAGAATGGAAAAACAAACAGTCCTATACCACATTTTAAGAAAAAAGGTTCTTTGTCACATTTGAATAGAGTATGTGTGTGAAGTTTGCTCTTTATTATTTTTTTTTTCAACAGAAAAAAAAAATCAACAAATTGGCAGTCGGTTGTATAGATTTCCCTTTGTGGTTGAAATACTGGGGTGTTGTGGGAGAAAACCGCTGCCCATCCTAACACAGATGCTAATTGTATTCTGCCATTCTTCTTTGGTTGCCATTGCGATGTTCTTAGCTGCCTTTTATTTGTTGTTTCTCCAGGACAGAAGTGATTACTAATTGTGTATCATGCTGCACTGAAGAAGCAGTCCATTTGGTTTTCTTTTTCTTTCCCCTTTTTTCTTTCTTTCTTGTTTAGGAGAGGAAAGTGGAAGGAGGATGGGAGCTTTCCCTGCTGTGGCTTGTCCCCTACATGCCTGGGCTGCTTCTCTAATTTGCATGGGTACCTTGGGCATTGTCCTCTGGGGCTGGGGTAGCTTGACCTCCTCCTCAGTGTAGTGACCCTTGTCATCCTGCTGTTCATTCCTGGGGCCTGCTTAATGCTAATTAGGCCTTCAACCAGTTGCTGTTTACAATTGTGTGCTTTAGAAAGCAGGGGGCCTGCTCCAAAGACCACATTGGTGGTCTAAATGGAACTAGTAGGATTGAAGACCCCCATCCCAGAGAAAAGACTCTTAACATTCTCTTTATTTAGAAATTTCTAACAATCGCCTCATTCGCATAAATAGTGAAGAACTGAATTTTTGACCTACATACTTCCTAATGATGGCTGGATTCTCTTTAGGAAATTGTTTTAATTCTTAACTTTGGGGTCCTAATGAAACAGATCATCTCAGCCTGCCCTCCCACTGGGAACATTGGGTCAAGGTAGAGTGGCAGTGCTAAAAAAGAGAGGGCAGGTTAAATGGCCCCAAGTCTCAGACCTATTTCATCTACTGTTTGATTAAACTGATTGAACATAAGAAAAAAATTTCATTGATCCCATGCATGTTGACCTTGGTATATATAAGTCCCAGAATTTATTACAGTCTTTTAGTCCATAGAGGTTTTATTTGTGTTTCAGCTGAGAGCTTTGCCAGCCCTCCTGGTGCTTGGCGAATGGAAGATCAGGACTGCATTACAGACCTCTTTGGTGACCAGTGTTGCCTCCTGTCATTCTAATCTCATGGAAGTGTCCACTGGTGCTAGAGCAAGTCTCAGATCTTACCCTTGATCACTTCTGAGAGCTGCTTACAGAGCCACATTTTGAAAAAGAACATTTGAGGTCAGTGTTTGGTGTAGTCACTGAACCACACTGTCTCTGGAAAGAAGAGACTGGAAAGAAATCAGTGTTCTGTGGATACTGATACTCTCCAGCATTCATAGACTAAGGATAAACTGGGTAGCAGTTTGTAGTGTTAGGATTCAAGGCTCATGAGATATCCAGTACCTTTGAGTTGAGTTGCTTCTAAGCAATCTTTTTAATTTTCACAATGTGATATAATGTAATGAAATTAGCAAAAATTGTTAATATGCCTTTTTTTTCTTTTTCTTTTTTCTTTCTTTCTTTTTTTTTTTCTTTTCTTTCTTTTTTTTTTTTTTTTTTAACCAGAAAGAGTATGTGGAATTTATGAAGGGAAATGCCTTCATTTAGTCTTTCATGGGCATAATAAATCTCATGGTGATAGGTTACTTTGCTTGATAAGCTTGTTTATGCAGTTTCTCATACAATGGAAACAGGGTACATTAGAATTTTTTATTAGAAATGCTTCGGTTAAGGTCAGATGAGCTTGGTTGCTAAAGGGATTTGAATAACTTTCTGGACTTAGGAAATTAATAGATAAAAAAGCAAGTGAGGCACTCCATTTAAATAAAGTCCTTAGAACAAGTCATAACATTAGAAGATAAACTACTTTTATTTGTTGTATAGGTTTTTATCTTTTAAATAAGCTTTTGTAACCATTTTTACAAGAAATTGGGTATATTAGGCTAGGCATGGTGGTACATGCCTATAATCCCAGCTACCTGGGTGACTAAGATAGGAGTATCACAAGTTCAAGTCCATCCTGGGCAACCTAGTGAGACTCTGTCTCAACATAAAAAAAAACAAAGGGGCTCGGGATATAGTTCAGTGGTAGAGTGTCCCAAGATTCAATACCCAACACCCCTCTCCCCACAAAACAAGCAAATGAACAGAAATAGAATATGTGTATATGAGTGAAAGATACACAGAAGGACAGATGGACAAAAAGACTGGTCCTAAAGCCTCCTAAAGGTCCTCTCTTGCCTTTTGTTTCTAAGCCTTGACTCCCTATCAGATGTCAACAAGGAACTGCATCGGGGCAAGCCTTCTCTTTTATTGCTGTTGGTTTTACCAGTAGGTAGATTAGGTAGATATTTGTAGCCCAGTGAGTAAAAATGTATCCAATCTATGGAATTCTGATTGTGGATCTTTCTTTAAGTCACTGATTTTTCTTTATACTTGAATTCACATTCTTCTAAATTGGGGATGGCATTTAGGATTTAATTAGCATTTTTTATCTGGCTGGATGAATGGTTACATGGTTGTGAAAATCTGGTGAAAAATAGCTCCCTTCCAAGTTGCAATTTGGTAAATAGTTTATCTTATTGCCCCACCCCCCCCCCAAAAGAATCCTCAGGGGGAGGATACACACTTTTTATTTTATTTTGTTATTTGTTCTTATTCTACATGACAGTAGAATGTATTTTGACACATTATACATATATGGAGTATAACTTATCATTCTTCTGGTAGTACATGATGAATTACATTGGTCATGTAATCATATATGCACAAAGGATAGTAATGTCCAGTTCATTCTACTATCTTTCCTATTCCCATTCCCTTTTCCTTCCCTTCATTTCCCTTTGTCTAATCCAAAGTATACACTTCAGCAAAGGAAGTGAAGGAGAGGAGCCAGGGAGGAGGGCCCAAGGAGCAGTCAGCTTCGGGGCGTCCTCTCCAAGTCTTGGTGTCCTTGCTTGTTAAAAACTGGGATTGTATCTTCTAATTGCTGTGTCTTAGGATTGTGATAAATGAGAAAATGTTTGTAACAGTGCTCTGTAAGTTATAGAGTGGCATAAGCAAGGATGATGAGGTTCCTGGTTACAGTCTTATGGTCATTAATTCCCCTCTGCAGATACAAAAATATTTAAAGTGGTCCTTCCTGTACAGGAGAAGTTCTTTATTTTAACCAATTTTCCTCATCAGTCTGAGAAGTTTCAAAATATTTATATACTACATAAATATTTATAAATATATATAATACTGTATTATATATTGTATACTATATTTATGCTGTAAATATTTATAAACATATGTAATATATATGTAATACTACAGTAGTATATTTTGCATTTTACAAGCCTACCAAAAATGGAAACAAAAATAGCAAGATACAAATCAAAGCTGCAGCATATTTCTCCTGGATTCCAGTTAATTACCTTGTCAATTGCTCTTCTCCGAATTGTGGAAACCCCTGTAAGCCATCCGCTAGTGATTACATCCTGAAGAAGATGGGCTGTGTTATAGGAGGAGCTGCATGTTTTGAAAGTGGAAAGGGTGCATGATGTTGAGGTGTGTCCTGAAAGGGTATCTCCAGGTGGAGTGCAGTACTAGGGTCATGAATGGCTGTGCTCTATGGCTTGATAACAGGGTTTCCTCCTATCAGCAGGGTGTTATTCTGTGTTTTGGTCTCCTGCTTTACTGCAGAGGCCAGCTGAAGTTGTGGACATTTTTTTGTACCCAATATAAGGATACCTTCAGATGCAGGCAAAGGTTGGTTAACTTCCATGTTGAAGTCAGAAAGTTGTTAGGAAATGTAAAGTTAGTGTTTTGTCAGGGTGATTCCATGATTCATTTTATTGGTTTTTTGGTTTTTAATTTTCCCAGCTTATATTCAGCTGGAGTTAACATATTAATTTCCTTAGTAGAGAACATTGGCTTTTTTTGCTGAATTCTGCCCTGGAGCTTTCTTAAAAGCATCATTGATTTCTCTTCCTTGTGTGTTTTTTTTGTTTTGTTTTATTTTGCTTTGTTTCAGCCACTTTAGAGAGTTTTCAGAAAATAGCTTAGATTGTAATTTTTATGTTGTCTTCTTTTTCCCTTCAATTTCTGTTTGAGAATAATAAGACTGAATAATTGAAGGCTATTACTTGGCTTAGAGGAAAGAGTTCTGTCCTATCTTTCTTGTAGTTTTTTGCTGCTTTTAAGGACACAGCAATGCCTGGGATTTGTGGATAACAGTGTCAATAGGAAGAACTCAGTTTTACTTTGAAGGCTTTCATTAGGGCCTGACACTGCAGGAAATCTTGAGCACTAAAATATTAGATGAAATAGATTTAGAGGGAAAACCATGTAGTTTTGATTTCATCTAAATTGGAAAATACTACTGGAAGGAATTTCCTTATCCATTTTTCTATCCCGAGCTTTGATGTTCTTTCCATTGGTATCATTTATTTTAATTTTTGATCTAAAATGAATGAACAACTCCCCATTTCTCACTGCTTCCAAAAACAAAAATACAATCTCTAACAAGACAAAATAAACCTGAGCATGTTATTCCAACACTGTGATGTGAGAGTGTGACTTTCACTTTTCTTTGTACCATGTGACTGATATTTAGCTTACCATGTTGCTGGCAGAAAAACCTCTTTGTTTTTAAAACTGGAAAATATACTTTGCAAAACCTATTTGAGAGTTTTTCTCCCCCAGGGTTGAATTATATGAAAAATAGTGTCAAATGAAGGGATTTTAAAATATATTTGAAGAGTTACTACTTATACTTTATAAATCCCCTCATGAAGAAAATCTATTGTCATTACTAATAGCATTTTCTACATGTTTTGTCCCTTAATGGAAAATTTGAAACTAATTATGAACTCTTCCAATAAATTTAGAACTATAGAAAACTTATTTGTCTGGTGTGGAGAATTGTTTTATAGAAACTGTTTCTTCTCTCTGTTCTGACAGATGGGAGATGATTCTCAGATGCAAAAAGGTTTTTGTAAGAAATACTTGTGGTTTATGTGTGTGTATGTCTCAGTCTGTATCTATATTTGAATTGCCTAATTAAAGCTGATGTCACAAACAAGGCAGTAGCCCAAGGAGTAGTTTATTATTACATCCATTCTAAAATCCCAAATGCCTTAAAATCATGATATTGATGATAAAATGACAATCATCAAGCCTACCTGGCCAGACTGAAACTTGGTTTTGTTTATTCCTTTCCAGTTCTGTAGTTTTCATGATTCTAGAAACTGTGACTCGGAGCTGATTACTGTTCAGTAGAGGATTTGGTTCACTTCTTCAATGTTTGTTAAATATCTGATAGGTCAAAGGTACTGAACTGGATAGGAGTTTTTTTTTTTTTTTTCCCCCAGTTTAAGTAAATATCAAAATTCTGAATGAAGCAAAACTACTTTGTATTGTCTTTTTCTTTCTGATTTTTAGCTTTCTTCCCAAGTTCTGGGCACAGTAATGACTAAATATTTTTCATTGCCAGTAAAGCCATGCAGAAAGCTAATGGTTATCTGATTCTTGGTTTGCTGTCATCTTTCCTCTCCTGGTTTCCCTGTGTTCTGTTTGTTGAGGGTTCCTTTCCATTAAGAAGCTAAGATCAGATTTGCAGGTAAATGGATGAAGTTGGAAGACATAATGCTAAGTGAAGTTAGTCAGTCTCAAAAATCCAAGTACCAAATGTTCTCTCTTATATAAGGAGGCTATTTCAAAGTATTGTTGGATGGGGGTACATAGGAGGATTAGAGGAACACTAGAATGGTCAAGGGAAGGGAGGGTAAGGGAGGGAGCAAGAGGGGAGGGATGGGGAGAAAAGAAAAAAAAAAAAAGGTGGTTGAATGAGACGGATATCATTTTCCTTAATGCATGATTGAAGACCTGAATTGTACAAATATACTTTGTATACAGTTGTATGTAAAAAGATACTAAATATATGCACTATGAGTTGTACATATTAAAAATTATAAAAATAAAATTAAAAAAAAAAGAAGCTAAGATCAGACCATCTGAATTTGCATGTATATACTAGTGTGTCAAGTATTAGGAAAACAACAACAAACAAACACTACCCCCCCCCCCTCTCCCCGCAGCCCCACACCTTACCTTCTGGCTTCTTTCTTCAAAGGAATTACAATCCTGGTGAGAAGTTGTAACCTACGATTTCACCTTTCTTTCTTTCTTTCTTTTTTTTTTTTCCCAAATGTATTTTTTTCATTCTAAGTTGTTAGAAATGACAGCAGAATGTATTACATATCATATTATAGAGCACATTTTTACATATCTCTGGTTGTATACAAAGTATATTCACACCATTCGTGACTTCACACATGCACTTAGGGTAATGATATCCATCTCATTCTACCATCTTTTATATTTTTCTTCACCCTTTTGCCCCCTCCCTTCCTCTCCCTTCCCATTGGCTGTTCTAGTGTTCCTCTAATCCTCCTATGCTCCCCATCCCAACCCCACTGTGAATTGGCCTCCTTATATCAGAGAAAACATTTGGCATTTGGCTTTTTGGGATTGGCTAACTTCACTTAGCATTATATTCTCTAACTTCATCCATTTACCTGCGAATGCCATGATTTTATTCTCTCTTATTGCTGAGAAATACTCCATTGTGTATATATACCACAAATTCCACCTTTCTCTAGTGAGATGATTCCCTTCCCCCAGTTTAAGCAGCAGTATGAGGAGATAATGGAAAGGTGGTGTGAGGTGCAGAACATGACAGATTGCTCACTATATTCCAAGGGCCCTCACAGTGTGGAAATGGGGATTCCTTGATTCTTGTTGTTGTGATCATTTTATAAGTGTTCATTCACATAGATATCAGTGGTCATGAATTCATTTTTTCTAATTTATACTTTGAAAATTATATATTCCAGTTGGCATTTCTAATGCTAGATTTTTGTTTGAAGTTTGGGAAAAAAAAATGAGTACCTGCCATTATTTTGAATGAACACTGATGAGTTAGTCTTTAAACGTTTACTTTGCAGACTCTTCATTTACTGGGAATTCCTTGATTAGAATATTGCTTGGTACATCTCTTCCCTTTGTCTCCAAGCAGTGATCTGGGGCTGGTGTGTGAATATGTTTCAAGCCTTTTAGAGCTTTTTTTGGGCATGGAACCACTGAACCATCTCCAGCCCTTTTTATTATTTTATTTTGAGACAGGGCCTCACTAAGTTGTTGAGGCTGGCTTGCATCTTCCTGCCTCAGCCTCCTTCCCGGCCTCAGTTACTGGGATTATAGGTGTGCACCACTGTGCCTGGACCTTGAGTTCTCTTTAATAAGACATTTTCTTAATCTCTGCTGAGGAAGTAGAAGTGGATAGCATTAGAACTCCAAGGAATCTTGTTATAGAAACTTAAAAAAATTTTTCTTTCTAAGAAATTTTTACTCTTTAGTTGATTTATGTATATATAATTTTAAAATTAGTTCCTCATGAATACCTATCTTCTTATTACATGTTGAAGAAAATGACAAGTGCCAAATGTGTTTGTCTTTATCATGCTGTAGAAGCCTATGCAACTTTAAGGTTTGCATTTAGCTCTTAATACTGTTTTGTTTGTTCAATGAGCTTTATCAGGCAGTTTTCCCCCCTGCTGTGGTAGTAGGATTGAACCCAGGGGCACTGTACTACAGAACTACATCAGCAGCCCATTTTGTTTTTTGAGACAGGGTCTTTCTGAGTTGCCTAGGCGGCCTTGAATTTGCCATCCTTCTTGCCCCAGCCCCAGGGATTACAGACATGCGTCATCTCACCCAAGGTCATCAGACAATTTCTTTCTAACAAATGTTTTGCTTGGAGATTGGGTTGTACATTTAATTTTCATACCCAATAGGAACTGGTAAAATTGTGTTCATATTTGTTTATTCACTGTCTACTAGATTAAAGAGTTTTTGTCTTTTTTTTTTTTTTTTTTTTGAATTTTATGTTTTATTTTTCTCCCTGGAGTTAATTTTAGTTGATGTAGGTAAATAGAGTGAGATGGCTAAGGAATATTATTTTTGAAATGTCATTGGACTTATTTTATGAACTGTATTTCCTTTTATGTGTGGTAGCTTCTTTGCTATTTTAACCCTTTCTGATTTGGAAAGAAAGGTGTTAAGGAACTATTTATAATGATTTGTAGACCTTTATTTTTATGGGTTGTGAATCATATAGAACCGATTTTATATATTCTGATTAACATATTCCCCTGTAGTGGAAATGTTTGCTAAACTTTATCAGACTGCTGTTTAAGTCAAGATACTTAAAATTATCCCTTACAGTTATTTTTGATGGACTTCATTTTATCTTATCAACATGAATTTGTGTTTCTACAATTTTTTTTTTTTTTTTTAAAGTACTGGGGATTGAACCCAGGGGCACTCTACCACCAATCTACATACCCAACCCTTTTCTTTTTTTTTTTTTTTTTATTTTTGGGACAGGGTCTCACTAAATTGCCCAGTCTGACATTGGACTTGTGATCCTCCCCCCTCAGCCTCCCAAGTCACTGGGATTACAGGTGTGAGCCACTGTATTCAGCATTTTTCTGTAATTCTCTTAGCTGGTGAAAAAGTTACTGGATGTCAAATGTCCTTAGACTAACAGTGATCTAAATTCTTATTTTCTTTCTCTATCCTGATAAAGTATGTCCTGTCTTAAGAAAGTGCTATGACTTTTAAAAGTGGTATTTTTATGTGAAACTGGAATAGGCTTTTCAGTAGCCCAACAATCTTTAAATGATTTCTTCATGAAAAGTCTGTATGGGTTTCTGTAAAATAAAAGTTAGACTTGCTACTATATTTTAAATATGACTTGATAAAAATATTATGTAACATTTTGGAAGTGTCTTTTGGACAAAGTGATTTTTATTTTGGGAGTGGGGTTTATTACAACAGTATTATTTAATTGTAAGGATGATGGGACAGTACTTCTGACCTTTTTATATTTTTATTTAGAGTAAAGAAAATACATATTTTTCTTATTCAGAAGTCTTGTGTTTATGAATCTGTATGGAACTACTAGCAAAATTGAGGTTAAATTGCACAAATTTATTGAATTCTCCTGAGTACATGGTTTTTAAGTTTTTACTTCAGTGTTTGGTAGCCTGGTAACAGCAATAAGAGAACCGTGGGGCTACTTGGCAGGTAGATTGGCCATGTTAAGAGTGTAATTGTGTCCTTTCCCTCTGTGTGGCCAGTCCTGCCTCTAAATTATGTTACATATGTGTCTTCACCCTTTTTATAATTCCCTAAGTTTTTTTTCCCCCCCCCATGCCTTGAATATACTTTTTATGTGAAGACAAAGGTGCTAGGCCCATAGTAGCTGCTGGCTTTAGTTGCAAAGTTGTTAATACAATGAGGGAAAAAAAATACTAGCTTAGTTCCCTTGCCTCTTTGTCCTTCTCCCAGCCTTTCCAGCCCCTTTTTACATTCAGGAACTGGTAGATCTCATCCTTTACTCTGGTACTTCAGCATTACTGAAGAAATGTCTGCTGCAGTCAAGGGCTCACCAGAGGTACTCACTGCTTTTAGCCTGGCCACCTCGTTTGTGTCTCTTTCCAGAGTGCTGAAGTTCTAAACCTGGGCAGTTGTTCATGCTTCACTTTCAGAGCCAAAAAACTTGGAATTGACTTTTAAAGGAAAGCCAGCCACAGATTTCTGTTGGTCACCAGATGTTCCTGACTCATTTAGGGATGCTCCTTTTAGGTGATGGAGCATTGGGTTTTGATATATGGCTTCCTCAGGTCTCTGAATTAATTCCCTTTGTCTTTTTGAAACCAGCTGCTGAAATATGGAGTAAATCAACTTAAATGGGTTTCTAATCTTGTGACTGGCAGATGTAGGAGGTCGGGCTTTGCCAAGTAATCAGTATCATTCAAAGCAATGTCAGGGAAGAAGAATTGGAACCTACTGGCTCTGATTCAGCTTATGGTGAATTCCAGAGGTGGTCAATAAGGAAGGAAGAACAAAAAGGTTTAGGTGTATTATAATGGTGATGGAATATTTAAAATAGAAAATAAGACCAGGAACTCTGATTGATTGCCATGATGAATTAGCAACATGAACAGTGGACAGATTCATTAAACAAGGTTTCCTTTCCATCTAGTATGAGCAACACTACTTTGAAGTGAAATGCCATCCCCGATTTAAATTATGTAAAAATGTCGACCCTCCACTGGGATATGTGGACAACACTGGTTCTTGGTCACCTGGAGACACAGTGTGATGAAGGAAGCTGGGGAATCTAAAGAGATTTGTGCTGTTAATACTATGGAAAGACTCCTGGCTGATGGGCATTTGCTTCCTTCCTTTGAGTGTAACTTTGGACCTATTTTAAGATCATGATAAGAATATAGAGAACAAGAGATTATTATACTTCATGCTTTCAATTTGATCTCTGGGGTTTGTTGTATTTGCTTTTCACATTCAACCTGTGAAGTAGGCAAGAGATGAGTAATCTGCCCAAGGCCATGCTGTCAGGGACACAGTTCTATGTGTTCAGATGCTGAGCACAGAGCTTCTACTAGCGGTCCTGTGATCATAATTATGGGGAATAGGTTGCATATGTAAGAGTTGGTTCTCTGTTTGGCTACAGTTTATTTTCCCTGTTTAAAAGACTTGGGATTTGAAATTTCTCTATGCCAGTAGTCTGTTGTGCTTTTGTTTGGAAATGTTATTTGATAGTATCCCCCCGGCACACACCCACCCCAGCTTCTTGTAAATTCCCTTTAGAAGAAGGTAATGCTGATTTTCCTGGGAAGAAGTCAATTGCTGAACCAGATTCAATGTATTTGATAAAACATTCTTTCCTAGTCTCCCTGCCTCTCTCCCTTCTTTCTTAATGTATTTGGAACAGAGTGTAGTGATTGCTGGGATGCTAGAGCTGCACTTAATTCCAGTTTAGGAGAACTGGTTGAGAAAGTTTATTCATACCTCTCAGATGACGTGCATGGGGGTGAGTGTCATCTCTGGGCTTCTGTGTTGTAGGTCCAGATGCTGCACTCAGAAGGCACTCCAAATCCAGCCCAAAAAAAACAAATCATGGGCTATGTTTTTGGTGAGTGGAGTCTCTCTTTGGGGGTTTGTTTCTGTCCTAGGGAGGGAAACCTTCTCACAAATATATATTTTAAACTCCAATAATCAAGTAATATTCTTTCCCAGTTTCAGGCACTTTCAGTGAAAGAAACTAAGATATTATTAGAGTTTTCTAATTATAAAGCACATTCAGAAGGAGGCCTTTACTCTAGGGAGAAGCTATAGTTGTGGAAAATTTATCCTGCGGGGGAGTTACTAAATCCCTTCCCTTTTGATTTTGGTATATACTAGGAAGAAAAGCTTTTTACCACTTTATTTTGGGGGGAGGGTGGTACTGGGTATGAACTCAGGGGCCTTCCACTACTGAGCCACATGTCCAGCCCAATTTTGTATTTTATTTAGAGACAGGGTCTCACTGAGTTGATTAGCACCTTGCTTTGCTGAGACTGGCTTTGAACTCTTCAGCCTCCTGCAGCAGCCTCCTGAGCCACTGGAATTACAGGCATGTGTCACTGTACCTGGCCTCATCATTTTTTTGATGACAGAGAACATATTGCCACTTGTGTTGGTAGTAGGTCTGATTCTTCTACATGAAAGTACATTCCCGTCTTAATTTAACCATTCATTCCATAACCTATTCTAGAAAGTGTCTATTTTGTCTACATGACTTCCCCTCTAATTCATCACTGATTAAGTCTGTTCCTAAGTAATATCGATTCTTGAACTACCTTTCCACATTGCTGTGGTGTATTACTGATTACTGATATAGCCATAGTTCATGGCTGTCCTTACCTCTGCAGCCTGTTGTCCCAGTTGAAGTTTTTACTTCAGACATTCTCTTAGTCTCTGCTACAGTCTTAAATAACATGGTATAATACATATGAAACAAAGTATACTGATAAAATTACATTTCTTTTCTACTTAAAAACCTCTTATTCTCTAAGCTAGAGGTTCTTAAATTACTGTCAGTGGACCAGCGGCATTAACATCTCGATAACTTGTTAGTAAAGCCAATTCTTAGGTGCCATCCTGGACCAAGTGAATGAGAAATCTGTGTTGTATGAAGCTTTGTAGAGGTTGTGACACATCCTGCAGTTTGGACACTGCTACTATAGATAGTGGCACAAAATTTACACTTCTACAAGACAGGTAAGACTTCTGACAGGCTTATGCCTCAAATGCTACTAGTTTAAGCTTTTTCTTCTCTACCTTCCTGCCCTGGCTGTCACTGTTATAGATGTCTCATCATTTTCAGAAAATGACATATACTTCCATGCCCTGTATTTCGCTATGCTATTCTGACTTTATAAAGAGTGTTCATTCTTACATACCTGCCTGGTGAATTCCCACAGAGGCAAGGAGCAGCGAAGTGTAATAGAAGGAGTCCTAGCAGGTTTCAGTTGAAGTCCGCCTACTGTCACTTAAACCCAGTGTGTGTCCACTTTTAGCCTGGCTTTTGGTTTTAGTCAGCTTTTTCACTGCTGTGACTGAAAGGACCCAACCAGAGCAATTTTAGAGGAAGAAAAATTTATTTGGGGGCTCACAGTTTCAGAGATCTCAATCCATAGAGAACTGGCTCCATTCCTCTGGGCTCAAAGTGAGGCTGAAATCATGGTGGAAAAGTGTCAGAGGGAAGCAGCTCACATGATGATCAGGAACCAGAGAGAAAGAGAGACTCCTCTCACCAGATAACAAAACATACATTCCAAAAGCATGCCCCATGGATCCACTCCTCTAGCCACACCCTACTTGCCTTCAGTTACCTCTTTGTTAATCCCATCTGGGGATTGATCCACTGATTGGGTTAAGGCTCTTATAACCCAGTCATTTCACTTCTAAGCCTTCTTGCATTGTCTCACACATGATGACGTCTTACATCCAAATCATAACACTTTCATCACCTAAAAATGGGGATAATGATAAATCAGCTTTCTTGTAAAGACTGAGCAAGATGCTCTGTATAAAGTACCTGTCACATATTCTATCAAATAGAGTTCAATTTTGCAATTTTTCTTGAGGTGTTTTTTGAGGGAAGTCTACTCAAGAATAAATACACATAACATAAAATTAACTGTTTTAAACTGTACAATTGGTGGTATTCATTGCATTCACAATGTTGAGCTCCATCTTTTTCCAGACATCTCAATATCCCCAGGAGACCCTGGACTCATTAAGCACTTGCTTTCCCTTTCTTCCTTTCTCCTCAGTGTTATTTTGTATTTTTCTTTTCTTTCTTTTTTCTTTTTCTTTTTTGGTACAGGAGATTGAACCATGTGTGGCTAACCACTGAGCCACATCCCCAGCCCTTTGTATTTTTTTATTTTGAGACAGGTTCTTTCTGAGTTACTTAGAGCCCTGTTAAATTGCTGAGGCTGACCTCAAACTTGCACTCCTCCTGTCTCAGCCGTACCAGTTGCTGGGATTAGAGGCATGTGTCCCTGTATTTAGCTATTTTATAATCTTTTTTTTTTTTTTTTTTTTTTTTGTGGTACTGGGGATTGAACTCAGGGGCACTCGACCACTGGGCCACATCCCCAGCCCTTTTTTTTTTTTTTTTTTTTTTTTTTTTTTTGTGGTACCGGGGATTGAACTCAGAGGCACTTGACCACTGGGTCACAACCCCAGCCCTTTTTTGTATTTTATTTAGAGACAGGGTATCACTGAGTTGCTAAGTGCCTCGCTATTGCTGAGGCTGGCCTTGAACTCACGATCCTCCTGTCTCAGCCTCCCAAGTGCTGGGATTACAGGCCAGCGCCACAGCACCCCACTATATTGTTTTATATGATAGTCAGGTCATGAATAATCTCATATTCACCTTAGATTCTCTGAAGATACACACACACACATACACACACACACATATAGTATTTGCCACGTAGTATATGTTTAACTCAAATTTAAATAAGGTAAAATGAAGACCTGAATCATACCACAGAATATGATATGCCCATAGTGAAATTAATATGTGTTAGATAGTCATTAAGTTCTTGTAAGATTTCTTCAATTCTGTTTTATTTTTATCTTTACGTGGGCAGAGCACCTTTTCATAGACTGGGTCATATGTGCTTTTTCATACAACTGTTATAATGTTTAATTCCACAATAGCTGTATGGTTAAATCTTCTGAATCATTTCCAAAGTATACTTACTCCCTAGGTATTCACACAAACTAAACAGCTGATGATGCAGAGAATGGATAATTATTTTCTTTTTAGGCCCTCTGTCTTTTGTTTTTTGGGTCTTGGGCTCCTAAGACTTCAAAATAATATTTAACATTATAAAGGACTTTATTTTTTTTGAGTGCTTTTATTTCTGCCTCATTTACTCTTTATCCTAGGATAAGAAAACTATTGACTTAGTCTTTTTTTCTTTTAATTAAAATACATCATCAGTTCTGCATTTAGGTGCAGATTTAGTTTGAGAGTAATAAGTTGTAAAAAAAATTATTCAATTAATGTTGACTGAATTTTCCAGTGACAATGCAAATGCAGTTCATCCTTAATATTTTATGTGCAGAAAATATGCTTTCATTCTAAATGACTGTACCTATCTCAAATGACACTTGATTTTACTTTAAGCATATTACTTGTAATAAAGAATTAACCGCATGAACTTTGAAGAATTTTTCCAGTGCCGCCTTTCTGTGCTAGTGATGACTTAGGAGTTCATAAGGTGATGTGGGGGTGGGGAGAGGAGATTTTCAAGTTGAAACACTGGAGCTCATTAGCATCTTTCAAGCCCTAATGCCATTTTGTTTGAGATAGATTTATTACACTGTCTTTCTCCCCCATTCACTGCAGCATGTGAAGGCTCAGTTGTAACAAACAAAAGAGATATATAACCCTTGAACCAATTAGCATAGCTTACAATGTTCTTAATAGGCTTATCTACTGTATATGAGACTTGGGAAAATGACTTCACTTTTATGCTTCCTTGATCTCTAGGGAAGTTTTTCAATGTCAGCTGCTTTGTGTCCACAGTGTAAACCTCACATATTTGATTTTCAGCTTTCTGGTAGAAAACCTTCTTTTCAGTTTGATGGCTTCAGGGTCTGCAGCCACTCACTTGCGGCTGTTCTCTTATTTGCACAGGGTCTGTTGATGCATGAGAAGACGGCACATGTGACTTGGTCCAGGGGCAGCTTGTTGGCCCCCTTTGCTGTGTGGGACAGGGCACAGGCCTGCAATTTGTTCAGCTAGTGCTGACTCCTGGGGCGCGCTCCTTCTTTCTAACCCCTCTGCTTAGCCTTTGTCCTTTCTCTTTTTACTGCTTGTCATTGGAATTTGGTTCATCTTTTGTTCTTGAAAGGTATAAATGATGCACATTTTCCCACTTCCCCCACATCTACCCACTCACACAGAAAAAAACATTTCTGTTGGGAAAATAAATTGAGACATATTGTTAGTGACATTTCATAGAGCAGCTGAAGTCCTGCCTTGTATATCTACAGAATTTTGATTCTACAAACAAGTGAAGGACTATACCTCCTGTGCATTTTGCTGTTTTATGTCTTAAGTAAAAGCATCTTCTAATTTTATTCTGTTAGGTCAAAGAGTATATTTTATATTACTATCTTCCATCAAGGTTTATATTATAAACATATTAAAGTGATATTTACTCCAATTATTGTATTGTATTTCAATTTGAGAAGGTGGATTTGACCACTTTTGATAGTGTATTTGTTAAGAGATTGGCATGTGAAGCCAGATAGCCAGGCCTTATTGATTGACTGTTTGACTTTAGGGGTGTCCTTTAACTGCTCTAAGTTTTAGTTTTTCCATCTGCAGAAAATAGACAATGATCACGGAATTATTATATTCATTCTCATAGTCTGCTGATGATACTCTCTCTCATGTAGTAAGCACTGAAGAAAGAAAAAGTAGCAATGATGTTAACAGAAACTCTTTGGGAAGGTATAGAAAAGGTGCCCAGGATCCTAGGAGATGGAGGGGAGTATGGGATAGTCTGGTCACGACTCACTTGAACCAGAAGAAGTTGAGAAAATTATGGCATGGCAGCCTGTTTATTCTACCCCTTTGTGTCTACCATAGAAAACTCTCACCCACATCACGGTCTCATGGTCCTATGTTCCACCTGGTGTTTTTTTTTTTTTTTTTTTTTTCCTGAGGGGTAAAAAATGTGGTTGCTTTAAATGAATATTGGGTTCTGCAGGTGTTGTGATTTGCACAAGTTCCTACAAAACTCAGGTGTTGTCAGTATGATGGTATTAAGAGGTGGGGCCTTTAAGAGGAGATCAGGCCACAGGGCTCCCTCTGAATACTTCTTCTGGTGAAAGGGTCCACTTGTCTGGTGTAGGCTACTCTTGCTGGATTCCCGAACTATAAGAGAATAAATTTCTGTTCTTTGTAAATTAGTCTTTAGTATTTGGTGATAGCAGCACAAAATAGGCTAAGGCAACAGGTTTATAGGTAGCCGTCATGATTATGTGATCTCCCCTGCTTTGCTTTTTATGGTGTCAATTTAGATTCATGTGTTATCAGGACTTTTGACTTTTCAGAGGTAGTAAGAAATATTAAAATGCCAGATGTGTTCTGAGAACAGTGCCAGCCACATAACAGGCACTGAGATGAGTCTGAGGGGCCTGGATTTTAATAAGATGAGATTGGGGGAGGTATCCTGGGGAGGAGACTGTGTGTAGCCAAGACGACCCAGACAGACTCATTGCAGCCCTGTATTTCAGTGAGAGCACTGAGAACTGGAGCGGGGGAACATAGCTGGTTACTAAGGTATCTTGAAACAAGGCTGAAGAATGATTTTATTTGCCTTAAGAAGAAAAAAAAAAAAGTTTTATAATAGATGGATACACCAGCTGAAGGCTCTCATGGTAAAATTGAGGCCCTTCGGCTTTTGGTTTTAGTAGTGAAAAAGATTTAGACAAAGCTTGTGGCATTAGGCCAAAATATACAATGAGTAATTATTTCGTGTGTTTTACGTACATTTTAACTTGGTCAACAGCTTCCTTTATCTTTTGGGAAAAAGACATGATAAAAATGTTAGCCTATTCCAACAGTTTAATGTAAGTAGTTGGTCTAAGACTTTGTTAGCTTTGGGAAAAAATAATACTCTTTACAGCATATTTAATAGGTGTTTTAAGTAAGATACATGTTGGTATATCTTTCTGAATTAAGGATTAGATATAATCCTGTTTATCCTAAAAATTAGCATTTTAAAGGAGAGGTGATATGTATGCAACCACTTGAGAATAGAGTTAAAAATGTACATGGTAAAGAATTTTAGAAGAGCAGTATACTTTTAGCTGTTAAGGCAGACTAATTAATTTCCTGAGGGTAAAGTGAAATATCTACTTGTGTTGAAGTGTGTATTAGCTCCATAATTTAGTTTTCACTCTTTATCCTTTAATCTGATGCTGCAGTATATTTGAATAATGCAATATATGAAAAGCATAGCCATTGCCATCAGTTAGATCCAAGGGGATAGAGAGGATGTGGGATAATGGAAATCTAAAAATCTTCTTGACCTGTTAGATGTCTCTGGTCATCATTGTGTCCCTTAATATGGCACTGTGTGTCAAGGAAATCAAACAGGGCTGGCTTTAGGTCCAGCTTGTGCTTCTTAGTAGCCACGTGATCTTGGAGACTGTTATTAACCTGTGTAATCGTATTTAACTGGTGAACACAATACCTGGCAGAGAGAACTCACTGACAAAATAAAAGTTCTCTCTATTGAGTAGTATATATAGGAAGTTCTTTGCACAATGTTTAGCACCTGGTAGGTGCTGAGTAAATGTAGATATATTGATGTGGGTTGAATATATTTAATCTCTTAGCACCTTAAGGTAGATAAATGCCTGTGTTAACCTAGCATATGACTTCCACTTGATTGTCAGAGACTTTGTTACTCAGAAATGGAAAAAACAACTTTGAAGGCCTGGGAGGAATCTTGCCCTGTGATCTGCTGCCCTGCAGTAGGCAGACCTACTTGGGCTGACCTTGGGATGGAGGCTTCCACTGATGTAGAGGATGTACACAGTGGGTACCCAGGTGCCCAGCCACACTAAACTGGAAGGGCCTGTCAAAGGCAGATGAAGTTAAAGGAGTAAGAATGAGATTTTAATCAATAACATACTGTTGAAATAAAGAAAGGGTCCTGTGTGAATTGAACTCAACTTCAACTTTTACACAGGTGGCTGAGTGTTTTAAAAGGACAAAGAATTGAGAGAGGAGAGTGGGTAGGGAGCTCTTGAAAAGTTACAAAGAGCAAGAAGGTGGGACTGATGCATGTGAAACCCATCTGGGTGTTTGCTCATGGGAACACACCTCAGCGAGCCTACTGCCTTCCTACAGAGGCAGGGAGACAGGCGTAGCCTACCTTCAGGTGTTTAGAATAGACAGTAATTCCTTTTGGCAGCCTAGAGTTTCTTAGGCAGGCTTTTTAAGGGGGTGTAGGGTCATCACAGGGATATGACCTTAAGTTATTAGAACTAGTCAATGTTTGTTCAAGTATTTACAGGACACGGTTGAGGCCTCCTTGAGAAAAGAGCTCAGCAGAGCCAGACTAGAGCTAGGTCAAGGACACAGTCTTGCTCAGGCCTCTCAGGATCAGTTTTAACAACGAGGCCTTCTCTGAGGTTGTGAGTGTCCTCCTCACAAGTGTCTTTAGCAGAATCTTGGCTAAAACTTCTGCCCAAGTCCCCAGGCAGGATGGCCCAACCCCCAAGAACAAGTTGTCTGACTAGGATGCAGGTGCAAGTTCTGCAGCTCACCGGCCCCTGTTTATAACCCTGGTCAGGTCATGTGACTCCTAAGCCCTGGTTTTCTCACCTGTGATAAATGGGTGTACAAGTTTCTACATTTTCATGAATATTTATTGAAATCATTGTATGTGTTGATAGAATCAACTAAAAAAAAGTTAGCTATAATAAAGAATATCACGTCTATGTAATACAAGGGCAAATGTTGGTTCATGTCATGATTTCTGTCAGACAGTGTGAAATAATCATTTTTAATTACCTTTCTCTTGCAAACTATTTATGCACCATTATCCATACTTTATATTATTAATAATACTATCTTCCCTACCTTGCTTTGTCAACCACTTGTTATTTTTAGAAAGACTATGGGTGTTCTACAAGTATTTGGATTTTTTAAACTAAATATACACCACTGGAAAATAATGTGATGAAATAGTTTACATATAGCTTAGGTGCTACTGTGAAGCAATGTGTTTTCATTACAATTTTAATGAGGGTGGGAGGCTGTCTTCTCATTTATTGTTTTATTCACAAAGATAGCCATTATACTTCTGTAGCATAATGCGTGAGATAGTCACTCTTACCTTTAGACAGGCAGACCTTTAAATCAAAGTGACTGAGCACTAAATTTCTCATATAAATGACTATGGAGCTCTTCTTTTGTGTTAAACCTCATATGTGGTGTTTTTGGAAGAATGATTTTCTCCAGGTATCAAGATATTGGTTGCCGTGTGAAATAAATTCTAGGCATCCACACAAAGAAGTCAAAAGCATATGTAGAAACATCTCAGTTTCTATATTTTTTACATTCTGTAAATGACACAGTAAATCAGTTGCTAAGATAGTAGGCTATAGTTTATCAGCCTTTGAGTTATCTGACAATGGCTTATTCATATACTCATTGCATGGTTTTGAAGGGTTTTATGTAGGATCAAGCAGGAAAATATCATGTTGAAAGATATGATCGCACTATTTATGTAAAACATTGTATAACTTGTGATTCCTAGGTACCATAGATATCTCTCAAATTTTGTTCACAAAGCAGTTTATTATTTTTTTGCAGTGGTTGTTTCAGCATAACTGGTCCAACTTTTATTTTAAAATGTTTAAGATTTGCTACTTACAGAAGTTGTGCCTCTTGGGTAGCCAGAGATAAAAGAAAAACTTATGTGTGAAACCAATCCAAACAATGACCTTTGCAGGAAATAGTTGGCTTTCAAGTGACTTCTCAGTGAACTCAGAAAACCCTTGTTGCACTTGTAACTTCAGCAAAAGGTGCACTTCCTCCTCTTGAACATACAGTGCTGTCTTCTGTCACTGCATGCGTCAACCTAGCTGGTATTCTTGTCAAAGGATATTCTCATGGGAGAAATAATTCTAGGGTATTATCTGTAGGAGCTGCTTATAATTTTATTCATTTATTTTTTGATATTTGGAGTTGAACATAGAGGTGCTTTCCCACTGAGCCACATCCTCAGTCCTTTTTAAAATTTTTTATTTTGAGACAGGGTCTCACAAAAGTTTGTTGTGGATCTTGTTATGTTCCCCAGTCTGGCCTCAAATTTGTGTTCCTCCTGCCTCAGTCTCCAGAGTTGTTGGGATTACAGGCATGTGCCACCATGCCCAGTGCTACTTATAACTGTAAAACTTGCCTAGAATCATTGTACTTTAGACATTATTGGTGAAAAATCTACTCAATGGGAAAAATGTACTCAGTCCATTAGTCTAATGGTGCATAGGCCTGCCTTAATGGGGATCACTTGGCTGTCTTCTTTCCAGCCTCCTTATCGCAGGGGTAGAGATTGTGTCCTGCTCTTTCCCAGAAGAGAAGCAAGCTTTATATACTAAGAGGCATTTCCCAGGGCATACATGAAAAGGTGGGTGGGAAACACCGTCTCTAAGTACCATGAGTCTTTGAAAGGGGTGAATTAGTTATATAAGGCTCCTGTCATGAAGTATCACAGGATGGGTGGCATGAGCAGAAGAAATATATCTTGTGGAGGCTGGAAGTCTGCAGTCAAGGTGTCAGCTGGGCTGGTTTCTTCTTCTTTTTTTCCTTTTTTTGTCTGTTTTGGAACTGGGGGTCGAACCCAGGGCTTTGCGAATGCAAGGTAGATGCTTTGCTACTGAGCTACATTCCAGCCCCAGGCTGGTTTCTTCTGAGGGCTATGAGGGAAAGTTCTGCTCCATGTCTCTCCATACCCCAGCATCTGATGGATTACTGGCAAGCTCTGGTGTTCTATTGCTCTTTAGAAGCACCACCCTGATCTCTATTTTAATCTTTAGTGGTCATTCTCTGTGTGTGTCTGTTTCTAATTTTCCCCTTTTTATAAGGACATCAGTTGCACTGAGTTAGACCCACACTCATGATCTCATTTACACTTGATTACCTCTGTGAAGACACTGTCTTCAAATAAGGTCACATTCTGAGATGCTAGGTATTAAGACTTCAGTGTATCTTTTGGGGACCAATACAGTTTAACTCATACAAGGTCTTGCTGGTGAACCCTACAGAGTTGTTTTGTTGTTAATTTTACCAGTGAGGAGTAGGGCGAGGCAGCCCTCAGAACATGTATCAGTAGTCAGCCATGTTTCTTTGTTAAGGGTCCCAGACCACAACATAGTCTCTGGCCTTTTGTGAAACACACTTCAAAATAAACAATGCAATGATAGATAGTAAATAAACAAATCAGTATAATATTTGTTCCTAGGTATGATGCAGAGAGTTGAAGAATTTAAGCCCTGGATTGGACCTTTTTCCAAAATTTGGCTCTCCTAGGTGCACCACCTTAGTCGGGGCACTTGACCTTCATAACCTCAATTTCTTCACTGGCCAACTGAATATAATAACAGTGTCTTCTTCACAGCAGATTGTTTGTGGAAGCAATGAGATAATACTCTTACAACCCTGGATGCAGAGTCTGGCTGGTAGTAGGAGATACTAAATAATAGCAAGGAGGTGAACACACAGAATTGCCACCCCTCACAGTTGCTGGGAAGCAGACATATATGACAGCCTTAAGGAATACCTGGCTCCCTCCATTCCTGTGGCTCACCTGAGTCTAGTACAGCTGAGACTCTGTACTGCTCCTCTCTGTTCACCTTTGTCTGAATAGTCAGTCTCAGCATTGGCACCCAGCTGGACATCAGACTGCTTTCTTCTTTGGGCTGTTTCATTTATTGAGTTTTCAGTGGAAAACTCATGTTTTTTATGATTAGGCAGATTTGGAGGAAAAGTGGAAAAAAAAAGGTGAACATCAGAATTCTTAAACATCAAGGTCTTAAAATAATAAGTACTAGTTAACAAGTCCTTTGACACACACCAAAATCTGAGTAGTTTTAATGTTTCCACACTTGAGAACATGGATGTATATATTAGTCTCATTGAAGAAATAATAAAAATATCATGCCCATACTTTTATTTTTTTTGCAGCATTTACAGTGTTTTTATTTATTTATTTTTCTTATTGATTTTTATTTGGTAGAATCATGCCCCATACAGACACATTTTTTTGGTTAGCATTTACTTGGAAATATGGAATGTGTTTGTGTTTGGCATAGGGTTGTCCCTGTTGGTTGTAGTTCATTATTAAACAACAGAAAGGAGATTAAATCAGAAACACACATTGACATGTTTAGAAGACGTGCTAATGGAAGTTCGGGAACCAGCCTGTGTTTTATAAAAACTTTTCTGCATTTGTGTATCAACTGTGTTTATTTATAAACTTTCCAAAAGGAGGAAAAGGTTTTGACAGCTTTGAAAATCTTCAACCATTATTTTAAGAGTGTCTTACTTGCAATGGGCCATGGGAGGATTTCAGGTAGAGTGCAGATAAGGGATAAGGGAAGCTTCCAGTGATAAGGGACATAAGGTAGTTGGTGAAAGGCATTTGAAGGAGAATTGATTTCTAATTAGGGAATTCAAAGAGACTTTCTTGTTTTCCTCAGAGCATGAAGGTGATTTTAACAAAGAAAGTAGAACAAAAAAGGAAGTTCCAAATGCATGACATGTGCAAAAGTGAATTGTCTGGTTTGATGAATCAAGTTGAGATAAGGCTGGAAAGGGAGGATCAGAGTCCGTTGCACAAGTTTGGCAGTGGAAAGCTAAGGAGTTTCCTTCCTGTGGTAGGAAATTAGGAACCACTGCTTTGGGCGGGTAATAGACTAGTCTGAAAGTGTAGGGTACTTGGAGAAAACGTTCTGGTGATAGGGAGAGTTGTTAAGAGCTTCTGTAATCTGAGGTCCAGATTTATAGTCCTGAGGGCCTGAAATTGTTAATGGAAACTGGAATATAGAGATGTGATGTGTGAAATACTGTTAAAGTGTTATCAGCAGAATTTGATGCATGTTAACATATGAGAGGGAATCAAAGATGACTTCTGTGTTTTGATCCAGGGTGTCTGGGGAGATTGGGTAGCATCAGCAAACGGAAGGAATACTGGAAGATGTTACATTTTGGATATGCTAACTTGGAGTGGCCGGAGTGACATCCTGGTATCCACGTGGACGCACCTTAGGAGGCAGGTGGAAATGTGAGATACTTGTTGAGAAGACCTAACATTGGACTCATTCTTGTTGACATGGGATTGACAAAATAGTTCAGTTCTGTGGGCTAGATGCTGTTTTCAAAGAAAACAATTGGGTTAAAAACTTTAGTCCCAAAGGACTTAAAAAACAGCATTATTACAGTGACACAGCTATCTCAATGTTTGTAGCTGCGCAATTCACAATAGCTAGGTTGTGGAACCAACCTAGATGTCCCTCAGTAAATGAGTGGATTAAGAAAATGTGGTATATACGCACAATGGAATTTTACTCAGCAATAAAAGAAAATAAATTAATGGCATTTGCAGGTAAATGGATGAAGTTGGAAGACATAATGCTAAGTGAAGTTAGTCAGTCTCAAAAATCCAAGTACCAAATGTTTTCTCTGATATAAGGAGGCTAGTTCATAGTATTGTTGGATGGGGGGGTACATAGGAGGACTAGAGGAACACTAGAATGGTCAAAGGGAAGGGAGGGCAAGGGAGGGAGCAAGGGGGGAGGGAGGGGGAGAAAATGAAAAAAAAAAAGAAAAGGTGGTTGAAGGAGACGGATATCATTTTCCTAAATGCATGATTGAAGACTGAATTGTACGAATATACTTTGTATACAAACAGTTGTATGTAAAAAGATGCTAAACACATGCACTATGAGTTGTACATATTAAACATTATAAAAATAAAATTAAAAAAAAAACAACAATTTTAGGACCTGGAGAAGGAAGCAGAAACAGAAGAGGACACAAAATGAGCTTCACAGAGCAGAATGAGGAAGGCATCTCCACAGAATAGTAAAAGAGAGAGAGTTTTGCAGCACTGGAGTTTGTGCCCAGGATCTCAGCTGAGGCAACTGCTAGGCAAGCTGCTCGCCCGGCTAAGAGAGAGAGTTTTGCAGCACTGGAGTTTGTGCCCAGGATCTCAGGCATGCTAGGCTGACCACTGAGCTACATCCCCAGCCTTCCTTATTTTTTTTATTTTCAGAGAGTGTCAGGTTGGCCTCAAATTTGCCATCCTCCTACCTCAGCCTCTCAAGTATCTGGGATTACGGGTGTGCCCTGAGGAGAGTTGTACAAAGGAAATGTAGTATTCCAAAGTAATACTCGGAAAGGGAAATGATGAAAACTAGTGGGAATCAACTTAACGAAAGAGGTGAAGGACCTCTATTACGAAAATTATAGAACACTAAAGAAAGAAACTATAGAAGACCTCAGAGATGGAAAGACCTACCTTGCTCATGGATAGGTAGAATCAATATTGTCAAAATGTTCATACTACCAAAAGCATTATACAGATTTAATGCAATTCCAATCAAAATCCCAATGTCATTCTTCAAAGAAATAGAAAAAGCAGTCATGAAATTCATCTGGAAAAATAAGAGACCCAGAATAGCCAAAGCAATCCTGAGCAAGAAAAGAGAAGCAGGGGGCATCACCATACTGGACTTTAAATTATACTATAGAGCAAAAAAACAGTATGGTATTGGCACCAAAACAGACTGGTGGACCAATGGTACAGAATTGAGGACACAGAGACTAATACATATAATTTCAGCTATCTTATATTAGACAAAGGCGCCAAAAATGTACAGTGGAGAAAGGATAGCCTCTTCAACAAATGGTGCTGGGAAAACTGGAAATCCATGTGCAACAAAATGAAATTAAACCCTTATCTCTCACCATGCACAAAACTCAATTCAAAGCAGATCAAGGACCTAGGAATTAGACCAGAGACAATACACCTAATAGAAGAAAAAGTAAGCTCCAATTTCCAACATATTGGATTAGGCCCCAAGTTCCTTAGTAAGAATCCTATAGCTCAAGAATTATTACCAAGAATTAATGAATGGGAACTAAAAAGCTTCTTGTCAGAAAAAGAAACAATCAGTGAGGTGAATAGAGAGCCAACTGATTGGGAACAAATATTTAATACATGCACATCAGATAGAGCACTAATTTCTAGAATATATAAAGAACTCAAAAAACTTAACACCAAAAAAAAAACAAATAACCCAATCAATAAATGGGCTAAGGAATTGAAAAGACACTTCTCAGAAGAAGATACACAATTAATCAACAAATACATGAAAAAATTCTCAACATTGCTGGCAATTAGAGAAATGCAAATCAAAACTACTCTAAGATTTCATTTCACTCCAGTCAGAATGGCAGCTATTAAGAACACAACAATAAATGTTGGAGAGGATGTGAGGAAAAAGGCACACTCATACATTGCTGGTGGGACTGTAAAATGGTTCAACCACTATGGAAAGCAGTATGGAGATTTCTTGGAAAACTGGGAATGGAACCACCCTATGACCCAGCTATCCCACTCCTGGGTCTATTCCCAAAGGACTTAAAAACAGCGTATTACAGTGAGACAGTCACTTCACTGTTTATAGCAGCACAATTCACAATAGGTAGGTTGTGGAACCAACCTAGATGTCCCTCAGTAGATGAATGGATAAAGAAAATATGGTATATATACAAAATGGAATTTTACTCAGCAATAAGAGAATAAAATAATGGCATTTGCAGGTAAATGGATAAAGTTGGAGAATATAATGCTAAGTGAAATTAGTCAATCTCAAAAATTTAAATACCGAATGTTTTCTCTGATATAAGGAGGCTAGTTCACAGTGTTTTTGGATGGGGGTACATAGGAGGATTAGTAGAACACTAGAATGGTCAAAGGAAAGGGAGGGGGAGGGAGGGAGCAAGTGGGCAGAGAGGGGGAAAAAAAAGAAAAAAAAATTGGTGGTTGAATGAGGTGGATATCATTATCCTAAATGCATGATTGAAGATCTGAATGGTACTTATATACTTTGTATACAAACAGTTGTGTGTAAAAAGATGCTATATATGTGCATTATGAATTGTAATACATACTACTATTATAAATAAAAAAGAAAAATAAAAAAATTAAAACAACAAAAATATATAATACTTGGAATATATCATTGAATTATTTATACAATTCATGCATGGATGTTTTAAAATCTGTTTGTACTTACCGACAACAGAAACTAAATTTTATATCATTCTTGAGATTGTTTTGAAATCAATAAACAGTAGAATGTTTATGTGAAAAAAAAAACAAAGTAATACATGTTTTTGTGGGATTGTTTGGTCACCTTTTGAAAACAGTTTTTGCCAAGTTTGAGGTCTATATCAAAGTATTGAGTGAAGGAGTCTTTAAGTATTAAAGTGGAACATGCTTTTAACTTATTTTTCTCTTCTGAAAATTTCTAGAATTTCTTTGTGGGGAAAAATCATGATGAATTATTTTTGTTACCAGAAAACTGTGCTTGAAAGATAAATCTTGAGATTTTGTAATGGAAGTGTTGATGCATCTTTGTCCCTCGAACTTTCTAAAGCAATGATGATTAAATATGTACTTTAATAACAAAGGGCAGGCTTTGCAAGGGACATAAGAGGTACTTATATATTTTTAAAAATTGGTCTTTTGTAACACACTATCTCATAAAAGGGCTTTTTACTAAGTGAGGGCTCAGTAAATGCTTATTGATCAGCTGATTCCAATTTGAAATTGAAAGGTTAATTTTCGGAGAAACTTCTTTCAATCATAAATAATGCAATGAGCTTTATATAATAATGCAATAATAAATAATGCTTTGTTACCCTGAAATTGAAACTTACACTTCATGAAGATCCTGGAAATTGATTTTCTTCAGAACCATAGGCATATAACTGGTGGACCCAACCTGTGACTGGGTGTGGTCCCTATGTAATCTTAGCAGGTTGCTCCAAAGAAAATTTGCTTTTCCACATTCATTTTTTGCCCTGTACCTTTTCATTGCTGTTATCAGCAATGCCATACAAGATTTTTATGTTTGTAGTTAAGTCACCAAGACTTCATTGAAGATCTATTTAGTGCTATTTAGTGCTAGACCCTGCTGGTTCTGGGAGTGTGAAGATGAATGACAGGGTTCTTATCCTTGAGGCATATGATGTTTAGGTGGGGAAACCAGAGATATAAACAGATATATAAGAGTTCAACCCCTTTAGGAAATTGAACAAAGTGGTATGGGAAGTATGAGAAGAAGTGCAGGGAGATCTAGTATTCTGTGAGTGGATTTGAATGTTGTCAGAGAGCAGCAACCTGAGTGGTTTGAAATTGATAAATAATTCAGAAAAATCTTGTGTTTTTTGTTGTTGTTTGTGTGTTTGCTTGTTTTCGTTTCTTTTTACTACAGTCTATCCACTCTGACAGCACTATTTTGTTTTAAAGCTTAAAAATGGCTCAATTATACACACAAGTAGGATAACAGTTAAAATTACTTTAGTAGTTAGGCATTCTATTAGTAGTACAGTTAAATTTTCCAAATCAATATTAAAATGATAGTATTTGGCATTTGTATTCATTTTATCATTAGCATTTGTCATTTCCATTTGTTATTTCCATTCTTAAGTGTATGGATTATGTGGACATTTTATCCACTCTTAGAAAACCCACCCATGATTGTATTCCTGGTGCAGATAACCTTGTTCAGTACAGAACAAACACTTAATATATATATATATATGATTGACTGAGACGTTGTTTGCAGCCAACAGGGATTTATATGTAGATCTTCAAAATTCCAAGTAACTAGTGAAACTATTCAGAAATATTATAGGATCTGAATTTGCCATGCTCAGTATGGTTTTTTAAACCTATAAGATAGGCACACAAGGAGATGATATGTTCATCGCATATTATTTTTCTCTTTATAAAAGGATTCACCCAGGGTTCCTTTAATTAGGTAGTTTACCAAGTGCATTTAAGTGCTAGTTTCCAGACCATTAACTCCTTGACAGAAGACTGTGAGAGGCAGGGAGCTTATTAGACCGGAGTGTTAGGAACAAGCCTCTAAATTTTACTTTTCATAATGGAGCAAAAAGAAGAATAACTAGTTCCCTTTGATTCAATGTCAGTTGTTGGGAAAATGACATTTCATTTCCTATAATATGTAAGTACTACTTGTATGAGAGAAAGTAAGCAGTTCATTGTAAATTTCATTAGTGATATAGTGCATCAAATGTAGACCTAGATATATCAAAAGGTTGATTCATGAGACTGTACATGTTTCTGTAATTGATGTAAATAATATCCAGTGCCTCTGTTTCTGAATCTTAGTAAATTATATGTGGTCTCTGAATGTGAGGCCAAATTAAGTGAGAAAGCATCATCTGAGACAGAATTCACTATTACAGAAATGGTCAACAAACACAAAATATCCAGATTACTCTCTTCTGGAATAACATGACTAAACCAGTGATAGAATATTAGTAGAATAGGTGATGGGGTCATCCTTATTGATAAATTGAGATTTAGGTTGGATAGAAATAGTCTGTAATTACAAGTAAGTGGAATTAATGTTAAACTTTAAAAAATTTAGATAATTAAAAGCAGAATATACAATTCATGTTCATAGCTCTGAAAATTATTAGACTGTTAAAATGTGCTTTAAATTTTTTGAAGTCTTATTTGAGTATTTTTAATAATGGCTTGGATATTTTAATTGGGTACATAAATTGACATCTCTAGATTGAGTTTTTAGAAATTCGTTGCTGCTCTCTGGGGAATAAAAAGCAAAAGAAAATATTAATATAAGCTAAGTCAAAATTTTATTAAAATTCCAGATGCTTCCCAGCATGTTATTAACTAAATTACCCAAAAACAATATGAACTTTTGGGAAATGTTTTAGAAAAGGAACGTATTTGGTAATCATATTATTGCACATACATATGTTAGAAAACAATTTTCTCAATTTTTTTTGTAATGCTTGCTTGAAAAATAGTTGACAGCATAATTTAATTTCTCTATATAAGAATATAATACCTTAATTACAATAAGATAATTTGCTGGCTCAGTACTTTGTAGTTTTAAGAGACCTTTAATGTTTATAACCTTGTTAAATCTTTGAAATAAGTAGCTGGTGAAGGAGTTACTGCTGTCGGTATACAGGGAAACTGAGCTGAGACATTAAATAAATCAATCAAGTGTTATAAACTCTCTCATCTGTTCATTTATTGTTCAGATACTTACTGATCAACCCTTTATATGCCAGAAGGCCCTCTATTGGTATTAAACTCATACTTAGATCTTCGAATTTCTATTTCAGAATGCTATTATTTGTTGAATTGCAAATGTAGTTTAAAATTATAATTTGACCTCTTATTTTTACTAGGTTAGGTTTTTATTTTGTGTGTGTGTGATGGATGGATATATTTTTTTTTTCTGATCACATTTTTATATATGGCAGTCTCCCCTTATCTGTGCTTTACTTTCCTGCTGTTTCACTTACCCTGTAGTTAAATGAGATCTAAAACATATTAAGTGGAAAATTCCATAAATCATCCTGAACTCTTAAATTATATATCCTTCTGAGTAGCATGATGAAACCTTAATTCATCCTGCCTGGAAGGCCAGTAATCCCTTTGTCTAGTGCAGACACACTGCAATCCCAGTGGTTTGGGAATAGATTGTAAGTGTCAGTTGGGATTCTTATCAGGGGTAACTGATACATGTGGAATTATCCTTTCTTAACTATGCTACTTGGACTCTAGAGAGTCTCTAGTCCCTAGAAACATAGGAGTATTGCAGCTGAGATGTTCAGTATTGTATCAGTCTGTCTTTTGTGTTGGATGGATATATTTGTGGTACAGAGTTGCATAATTTGTATATTTTCTAAATTAGGCTTTTTTTTGGGGGTATCACCCTAATTTCTTTTCATTTTGGAGGTGCTGATGCCCTGAAAATCTTTTTATCTGGAGAAACTTGGAGTGGTTTGGTCATATAAAATGGTATTTATTTTTCAGTATGAAGAGGAAATGTTGATCATCAGATTCTATATATGCTTAATGAGAGAAGGCTGTATTACAATCAGCTTTTACATAGCACTGTCTTTATAAGCACAGTAAAAGTGAACCATTCATGGTGGCACATGCCTATAACCCCAGCAACTTGGGAGGCTGAGACAGGAGGATTACAAGTTTGAGGCCAGACTCAGCAACTTAGCTGAAACCATCAGTAAATTAGTGAGACCCTGTTTAAAAATAAAAACTGTTGGGGATATACCTCTATGGTAAAGCACCTGTGGGATCAATCCCTTGTACCTAAATAATTAAATAAATGCCTTGTAAAAGTGTATTCCCCCCCCCTTTTTTCATGTTCAAATGATGTTTATACTGATTACTATTGAATGTTAGATTTTTATTTTCTTTAAAGTATAGTGGATGAGATTTTAATTTGCCTTTCATATAAAATGCAATGCTCCCATGAGTTCCACATTTCAGACTATTTCAGTTGTAAACATGGAAACTAATTACAATTTACATTAATAGAGCCATTAGAAAACAAAACAAACATTTCACACATACAACATTGACCCCGCAATTGGGTTTATAAGATTCTCTTTAAAGTGGGGAATTTTTTATATTCTCTAGCAAGGTTTTACCAAATAGAAATAACTGTTTTTTCATTTACTTTATGCATGAACTATTTATCGATCACCTGTTTGTGTTAGACAATCTTTTCGGCATTGTGGCCAAGAGGCTGCTTCTCATCTCTTACAGAGATTATAGTCCTGTGAATTAATGAGGATTTGGCCAATTTCTTTTATATTTGTATTTCACAAGAATTGTGTTATTTTAGTTGCTTGCCACACGTATTTCTTCAGGTGTTATGCATAAATTATAATCAGTGCTGTCAGAATATGCAAGTGGACAAAATCTATGTGAATAGGTACATATTACAAGGAATTCTTTAGGAAAAATCGTTTAGAGCTTTATTATTTTCAAACAAAAGACAGATCTTAAGTTTCATATGCTTAAAATTATTTTCCAAACTCAAAATGTAATTTTTTTTCAATTATGGAAAATTAAAATTACACAACATAGGAATATATGTTTTTCTGAATGAATGAATCACTTGTAAAATGAAAAGTATTATCTATGTTTTAGGTAAAATAATTCAGTTGTTTTATTTTCAAAAGCATGCTTTGCTTGCTCAGATATCTTAACATATCTGAAATGTTAGGAGAATGTTATTGCTTTGCTGTTTCTTCCATAGTATCTAATAAATTTCATTTATTGAAGCATACAGGAAGTAAAACCAGCTATTGTAGTTGTCTTAGGCTGGCTGTCATTGGATGCTATTTTAACTGCTTCTCTCTGTAATAGTGATTGTATGGAGAAAATTGATCCATGAATCCTCAAGTTCTTTGGGAGTTAAAAAAATCATATTAGGATCTAAGGAATTTATTTTAAAGTGATGGCCCACATGGAAATCTGTATGTAGTACCACTTGTCCATTTAATGGAAGGCATCAACAGACTTAACCTACTCTTTTGAATGGAAGAAATATTTAAAATGACATCAAATCAATTTGAAATGTAGATAGAACTAAAATCAAATGGAGTTTTATTAACTTAATCTATTGGACATTTTCTGTATCATGTGGAATAGTGATGTCAAAGACAGTTAAGCTAGAATTTTGGAGGTCATCTTTTATATGTGATAAATGACTGTCTCTAGGTTTATTGAAATGAATGAATTAAATGAGGTTAGGTTATAATTCCTGACTGGCTTGATTTGCCTCTATTCTTTTTCTTTCCTTTTCTTGTCATGCCTAGTTCTTCTCTGAAAATCTTAGAAGTATAAGGAAAAAATATTAATTAGGTATTTTTTAATGCAAGAAATGTGGCTCTAAAACATGATTTTAAAAAACAGACAAATGAATCATAATTTTTTTATCCTTAGGACAAGCAATTTTTATTTTTATTATTAGATTTAACTCGTATGTATAACTGAGTTATTTGTTATGATGTCATCCACTTTTTATCATTGTGTCTCAGATTTTTAAAATTATATTGGATCAGTACATTTATATACTATCCAACCTCAGTTTAATATTTTCCAGTATTTTTTTTCTTTGAATGTGTGACTCAGGTATAAAACACTGATGACAATATGTACATATACACATATATGTGTATGTATACATATATACACATATGTATACACACATATGTATATTTTGGAGGTGGTGGTACTGGGATTGAACCTAGGACCTTACTCATGCTAGGCAAGCACTCTACCACTGAACTACATCCCCAGCCATGTTACTCATGTTATCCTGGAACTTGTTATGTTCTGGCCTCAGCCTGCAGGGTAGCTCAGGTTACAGGTGTGTATCACTGCCAATATTGCAAGGTGGTGGTTGTTTAGTACTGGGATCAACCCCTAGGGTGTGCTAGCCATGTGCTCAAATACTGAGCTGTACCTTCAGTCTTAGAATATATTTTTAAATTTTCTAACATCTCTGGCAGATATGATGCAGTTTCTGCTTGAATGTTTATATTTATGGGGGACTCACTACTGTGGTACAGCTGCCTGTGATGTGTCTGGTTGGGCATCTTTAATAGCATTTTATCATGTTGACTCACATGCCCTGCTCTATATGCTTTTCCTTCCTGAGCCCTTGTGAGACCATTCAGAAGTTAGCTCTTCTCTCTACCAAGTAACAACCTTCATCATATTTCAGGCAGAGGTTGTGTTCCCACTTTAATTTGTCTCTTTTTGAGTAAATACTTACTTCTTTTGTTTAGAAATTGGTTTGGCTTTATTTTTTAATCAGTAAGCATCCTGGCCACCCTTTTCTTGACACATGCCATTTGCTTAATGCCACATTTTAAATACTGCTCTACATTGACCAGCACTGTGAGACTCCTACCTCCCTTGATCCATGAACTGTATTTCTACAGTTTTAAGATTTTTTTCGGCAGCCAATTTATAGTACTGGACTTGGGAAATTTATTTTTGTATTCCCTACCTTTGAATCTTTATTTCTATCATGTTTTCCATATATAGTTATATATTTAGCCATAGTTTTAAGACTCACTTTCAGGTCTGTTTATTGACTCCATGTCTGTGGACTGATATATTTCTGTATAGTTTCCACAAAGATTTTTGGGCTCCTGTGTTACAGATGTTCTAGTTGGTACTAGAAGATAATGTTGATCATGATAGAATACCAAACTCTATAACTCATGTAATGTCATGTTACACTGATGATACCATCAGAGGAAACAAGGAATGATAAGGAAGAAGATGATGAAGACAGTTGCCAATTATGGACCACTTATCAGGTGTTGACATCTTAAGCTGTGACAATGATGCTTAAGGTAGGCATGCTGTTATTCCCATTTTTCAGATGAAATCCTGGCTTACCGAGATAAGGTAACTTCCTTTGGTGAGCTATTGGGTGGCAATTCTAGCATTAGAGTTCATGTAATCTGCCAGCAAAGTCTATTTTAGTACCCACTCTGTTCTAAGACAGAAATAAGTTAAGAAAGTTTGTTTTCAGCATGAATGATGAAGACTTCCTGGAGGAAATGGGCTTTGGAAAAAGATATTTCTAGAAGAGCAACTCCCCAGATTGAGGCACTGGAGTGAAAGAGTATAAAGCCTTAAGGGAGAATCCTATTTGTGTGGTTTGGCTGTAATGTGACATATACATCAGGCATTTGAGGAAAAGGAAATGGGGAAGAGGCTGGAAACAGATTTTTGAGAATCTTAAGTGTCACAACAAATGAGCGTGTTTCATTGGCACATAATATACATTATGAATGTTTTTTACGTAGGATTGTTCCACAGCTATCTCATACCTTAAAATTTTGATCTTGCTGTAGTGTTCTAGGAGAATTAGAAAAGAAACTTATAAGAATCAGGTGGGAAATAAATTGGGGACTTTCAGGTAATCACTCTGAAAGGAATGAGACCAAGAATTATAGGTTGGGCTGTGGCTGTGGCTCAGTGCACTTGCCTGGCATGTGTGAGGCACTGGGTTCGATTCTCAGCACCACATATAAATAAATAAATAAAGGTCTATCAACAGCTTAAAAAATTAAAAAAAAAAAAAAGAATTACCAGTTATTAGCAGAAGGATCATAAAAGACAGATACAAAAGACAGAGTAGCATTGTTAGAATTGTTTGACCAAGTGAGAATTGGAACAAAGTGGTAACTGAAAATGAAGATGCTCCTAACAGAAATAGTCACATGTACTTGAGGACTTTTGTTTTGTTTTAACAAGATGAGTTGACCTTTAAAAAAGTTGAGTTTGAAGTGCTGCTGGGGAATCCAGGTGGAAATATCTAATGGGCAATTTGAGAATCAGCCCTATAGCTCAGGAGGAAATTGGGAATACAGAAAAAGATATGAATAGTAGTTGGCTGGAGGGGAGAAATGAAATATACCTGGAAGCAAAGATCTAGGGCCTAGAGGGGTAGCTGTAAAGCAGAGAACATGGGGCATGAAGGAGGGAGGAGACCTTGGGGATAAGCTTCTAGGCTTGATGATGAACAATCATGGAATTTTTTTGCAAGTGGCATGGGAGAGACATTAGCTTGACTGCTTTCTTAGGTACTTCATGTATAATTTTACCTTCCTCTGTTTGTTCATGCATTTCCTAAATTTTTATGCTCTATTTCATGAGTGGGTCAACCTCAAACACTTCATTATGAAGACCAGCTGCTATAATTGTATTATCTCTGCCACTGTTTCATCTTTACCTTAATTTGCCAACCAAGTCCTTGCCTTATTTTCATTCTCTTTATCAGCAACTTAAATGCTCCCTGGTCATTTCTCTGAACTCTTCTTCTGTAATCTATAAATTTTACTGTCCCTTCTCATTGCATCTTATTATTTAAAATTTTTTTTGCATAATTTTAAAGTTCCTTATCTATTTATCACTTTGTGACCCATCACCCCATGAATGCCTCAGTATTTGTTTCCCGCCTGCACAGATTTCTTTGAGTTTGCTGTGAAGTATTGCATTTCGTTGGTAGTTGAGAAAAGTAACTTGATTTATGTTATTTGGTAATAACTTATTTGGGATTCTTGTGTGATCTTCAGAGTCTCAGAAACATATCACCTAACATGCCTTTAGCAGCCTATTAAACTTGTACTGATTAGTGCTTAGATTATTATATTTGAAGGTATTCAAAATCATCCTCTTTGAATACCATATTTTTAATTTTACAAATTTTAGCAAAACAAATAAGACTTCCCCTGGGGCTTGATCTGACCTTATATTTAACATTTATAGCGTGTATATATAGCTCCTCTGACCTTGAGTTCAGGAATTGAATTCTGTATTAACTTTGGATTTTAAAGAGATCATAATATTCAATCCCATTGTTTTTTTTTTTTTTTTTTTTGGGAAATCTCTCCTTCACATTTTATTGGTGTTGGCATCTGTTCTGCTCAAGATAAATACATTTTTGTTTACTCTATTTCAGAAAGAAGCAGGAGTAAAAGTTTGTAGGTCAACACATTTAAAACGTTTAATTAACTGCATAGTGAAAATGTTACCCAGCAAATGTAAAGAGCCCAATATGCTTCAGATTGACAAGTTGAATCAGGCTGAAAGATAATACTGTTCATTCCCAGGAGAGAATAATGGGCTTCATTAACTTCTATTATACAGGTTGATTCTTCACAGGTACATCAGTTAAGGGTGGAGTGGGAATGATTTAATCTGAGAAAGTCTTTTTTTCTCCCTGTATTTCCTAAGGATTCTAGTGGACCTATTTAGTTGCACATCTCTCCCTCTATAAGCAAATTGTGCTTCTCTTTGCATTTTCATAACCAAGCATAATACTGATATAGTAGGTATGTATGAAATAACCATATATACACACACACCTGTATGTGTATGTGTGTGTGTGTGTGTAAGTGCATGAATCAATCAAATTTGTTTTATTGAGTTGAATGTGCTATTCTTTTAATTTCTCATTTTAGAAGTAAAAAAATGATTTCAGTATGGAGAATATTATACTTGATGTAAAATGTATAAAACCTTACTTAGCATATTATGAAAACCTAAGCCATTTCAAAATAACCAGACATAAAAGTAGTTAAAATTCCTTCAGTGAAACTAAGCTTCACTTGTAAAGACTTCATTTTAAATGGAAAGGCCTTTATTTGATATGCATATGTAATTGTACACATGTGTCTACCCTTTGAATTGGCTTTAATACTTGTTAATTCTTTAAGGGCCACACATGTTTCAAGTGACTGTCAGGGAGTGTCCAAAAAACTTAGAGTCAGAGGGTGCCCTGGTAATATTTTTTAAATGCTGTGGTCTTTGAGACAGAGGGTAAGTTTGTATTAAGATAGACTATGTGTCCACTATTTTCCTGAGTATGTAGGAAGGTGGCTCCATTACCTCAGCATCATCAAAAAATCTATTTTACTTCAAATAATGTTATAGATTTGGGGAAGAAAATTTTTTTTTTGTCCTGCAGTACTATCTAAAAATGGAAAGGACAGGTTTGCAATTAGGGAAGTTTACAATTGCTAGCACTATATAGTCAATACTGGAAATATTAGAGATGATTCAACATGGGAAAAATGATTGGGTAAAATTTGTCTAGGCCTGTAAAACTTCTTATTCCAAGCCATATGCTAGAAATAGTTTAGGTTAAATTGTTTTTTTTTTTTTAGTTTTTTGTTTTTTTTGTTTTTTTTTTTTTGGTAAGGGATTGAACTCAGGGGCACTCGACCACTGGGCCACATCCCCAGCCCTTTTTTGTATTTTTTTATTTAGAGACAGGGTCTCACTGAGTTGCTAAGTGCCTCGCCATTGCTGAGGCTGGCTTTGAGCGATTCTCCTGCCTCAAGAGTGCTGGGATTACAGGCGTAACTAGATAATAGAATAGTATATGAACATAGGAACAAACCGACTTTTTTTTTTTTTTTTTTTCCTTTGGATGATACTCAAACACAAGATCTCATATATGCTGGGCAAGTGCTGTGTTATTGAGCTACATCCCAGCTCTTTTAGTTTTAGAGACAAGGTCTCCCTAAGTTGCCCCAGATGGCCTTGAACTTGCTCTCCTCCTGCCTCAGTCTCCTGAGTAAGTGGGATTACAGGCCTTGGCATTTTTTTTTTAACAATTAATATTTTGATTTGTCATTATAAGTAATAGGACAATGCATGTTCTTTTGTTCTTTATAAGCACATGTAGGATATCTAAAAATATCGATCATGTACTGAACCATAAAACAATTTTCAAAGAGTCAATATTATACAGATTGGTTTCTGATCACAAAACAATTAAATTAGAAAAGCAGTATATTTTATTATTGTTATTTTTTGTAACAATTGTTTAAGAGTCTCTTACTTGCCAAGCCCCTTGGAGAGAAAGTGAGAAGAAGGAGTTGATAATGGTGCTGAGATATTTAATAGGTACCTTGACTGATGGGTGTTCATTAAGTAAGACTCCTTTACTCATTTAATAAGTATTATTTAGTTCTGTTGTGTTGTGGTATATAACACTGAGACTCTATTTTGAAAGGTTATGGCATTTTAGTATTATCTTCTCCAATGTGAACCCTTCAAATGCAAGCCACTCCCTACTATCATTTTTCCAGAAAAAATGATGGTTCTGAGTCAAGGTTCTCAGCTCTTACCTCTACCCAGCTCACAATCAGAAAAGTAGAATGGCTCTCCACAGGGAAGTAAAACAAATCCATTTCTTCATTTTCATATAAATATCTGACATTAAAATTATTTGGATCTTGCTTCAATCACTGGCACACACAGTGTCTACATGACATGAGTCAGAAAGCTTTTTCTTATGCAGACTACCCCCTGAATTTCTATCAAATCCACCAAATCTTCCTCTTCTCCTCCAGGCTCTAAAATGTTCAAACTCCCTTGAAGTCAGGTTTAACCATAGGATCAAGTCCTTGGCAAGGAAATGCGTGCAGATGTGATTAAAACTCAGTATGGTCAAAAGCTCTGCTGTAGGTTCTCTTCCCCTTCTCTACCCACTGGCTGAATGGAGAGGAATACAACGATTAGTAAAAAACAGACCCGCTTTTGAAAGTAGTTTCTGTTTTTATTCCCCCTAATATAGAATTCTAATCCTTTTGCCTTTCAGTAATTTTTGTTTATTTACTTACTTTAATTAACTTAGAATTGTTATACATGTTTGTAGGATACCTGTAATATTTTAATACACATATAGTGTTCTACTCAAATCAGGCAAATATATCCATCTCTTCAAACTTTTGTCATTTCTTTGTGGTAATGATATTCAAAATTCCTCCCTTTAGCTTTTTTGAAACATATGGCACATTATCATTATTTTTAGTTCCCCACTGTGCATTAGAATAGAACACCAGGACTTTTTTTTTTTTTTTCCCTATCTAACCTTAACTAGTACCTGTTGCTCAATAAGAAACTTTCTTTTATTCTAGAAGAGTCAGTATTTTATAATTTTTACATGGTATCTCATGAATTTTCCTGTTCATTTTATTGTTACACAATATTCTTTTAGTAGTTGAGCCTGGAACTCAGTTCTGTTTGATACAGTTTGGCCTATATATATCCTGCATTCGTTTTTGAACATGGAATGACAGAAGGTCATTTGTACTGTTAAAATCTATTGCACTTGGCAAAGGAATAAAAAAATCACTCTGTGTGTGTGTATGTGTGTGTGTGTGTGTGTGTCAATGTTTACTACCTGATACTTGTGTAAATCATTCTTCACTATTATTCATTAGGTCATTCGTGTCTTTAGTCATTAAACTTTGTCTAGGTCTTCAGTGAGAGAGGGTACAGTGAGAGCATAGAAGAAATGGGCACTTCCGTTATGCCATAATAGAACTTCCTGTTTCCACCAGAACCTGAGTTGATTAGATGACCCTGGTAACTTGTCTTTTAAAGCTCTGGATCCCTTGCCTTTTGCCTCTCTTCATTTTCTCACCAGCCAACTCCAACTCAGTGGCACAACTTTGTTCTTGGTTGTGTACGTTCACCTTCGTGATAATGGAAAACTTGTAATTTCTATTTCTGCTCTCTTGGGAAGCATGTTCTGTATTTATCAGGCAGCATGTTTAACTTTACACTTTAAAGGAGGAAATGATCTGTGATTTTAAGATGGAAGTAACATCCCTGATTTCCCTTCTTGTACCATATTGTTCAGTGCTGTATCTCATCTTTTCTTGTGAAAATAATTTTGAATTTTTAGATGTGGAATTTTAACTTTTGTACTTCTAGATCTGTGTTTTATTTTTTACTTCACTGCAGCAATTGGCATAGAACCAATGACTATTTTATAATACTTTTAATTGATGAAATATATAGAATTCCAAATGCATGATGTATGGTATAAAAAAGTAATTTCTTTTGCCCTTGCTCATGTTGTCATATTTGCAAGATCAGATTTTCAAAATAAGTCTCTGCAAAATTGTAACTACTTCTTATGAGAGGTCTTGAAAATGATAAGTGACTCAACTTCAGTATTTCCATTCTTCACAAACAAAAATATTTTGCCCAAATGTTCCCATGCCCTTGACCACATTATAGACGGATCCAATGGAGAGGTCAATTTTGAGGTTCTCTAGGTCTTTGGTAACAGCATGGATGTAGGTGAAGTGTCTGTGTTTACTTCAAGTGTACAGATATCAAGAGAAAGACATTCCTTGTTTGTGTACATTTTTGAGTGCTGAGACCCCAAAGTACTTGGTGTGGCAGTGCCCTTTAATAGTTCCTTAATGAATGCTGTTAATATCATTAGGGTGTCCAGTTTGGGTTCAGGTCCTTGGTATCCTGAAGAAAGAATTGAGCAAGACACACACAAGTAACAGACAAAGTGCAGGTTTATTGAAGGTGAAGGTGGAAGTAGCATTCCCTAAGGTAGAACCCAGTGAGCCGAGCTTGATAGACGCAAGGCCCCAGTCTCTGGAAATTAGTGTCTCATATGCTGAGCTGTGAGGCATTCTCTTCCCTATATGGACTTGATTGAAAACCTTACTCCATTTGCCCCCTAATGGTTATCTTCTGATGAGAATATTGTCCAATTTACCCCCATTGGTTATGTTAGAAAACCTAATTTGAATACTGCTCACATTACCCCCATCGATCATTTTAAAATACTGAACCTGTGGCAGGGGTTGACATGGTGTGAAGTCCTCAGTGCTGGGAGTTGTCCTGGTAATGGGACTTACTGGTAAACAGGACATGATTCTTCTCCCTGTCTTGCTCTCCAGCAGCATCCTTCTTGTACCCTGCCTCTGCCATCTTGGTGTCCCTGAATGCCCACCTGAGATGTTAGATAGGTTTCTAGCATTTTTAGCAATCTTTTATTTACTCTCTCATTCTCAACCTATTAGAATTTTATGATGAAGTGGGGCTTTTTCTGAAAAGATACGTGTTTTGAACCTTGTGGATTATAAGGTAATTATGTTATTTTAATTTGGAAATAAAAAGTGGATCACTTGATGGCTAACTGCAGCCTTAGATTTCATCTCAAACCCAAAAGAGTTGTTATAGACAAACTTTCTTATCATTGTCATGTATTTACATGTTTTTAAAAATTTTGATAAATAAGGGCAAACTTACAGACCGAATGCATAGAATGTATAAAGTAAAGATCTAACTTTTCATAATTAGTCAAATGGGCATTTTACAGGGTGTAAGTAGTGTTTCGCTTAATTTTTAGAATTGATGGAGAATTCTTGATTTATGACATTTACAGTGTTGCTAAGAAATTATCACCTAGCCCCTGTTTGAGTACTTCCATAAGAGGAAGATTACTGATATAGAACACAATTTCTTCCATTTTTGAACAGCTCTAGTTATTAGACAGTTTCTTTCAATTGAAAGATAATTTTCTTCCTTGTACCTTTCAACTCCACATCTGATCTATCTCCTAATGTGGTGTCTCTTTATCAGACTTAACATGTCTTGTTTTATTCTGGATAATCTCCACAGTTTATGTGGTTTCTATTTGAAATGGGATATTCAGAACTAAATATTGCTAATGACCTCATATTACTTTCTAAGGAAACTACATTTATACTTTATATTCTTATTAATTCACAGTGATTTTAATATTTTTTGCAAACTTAATTGTGAATGACCTTGTAAATAATTAAAACACTCATTTTCTACTATTAAACTAGAAAATCCTTTGTCCTTTACTGGTACAGTTGATTTGTGGACCAGCATTCTAAGTTTTTATATACAAGTACATTTAAATATCATCTTACTGGTTTTGGTCCCTTTTTACTAGCCTATTAACAACTTTTTGAATGTTGACACAGAAGCAGAAATGAGTGCCTCCTTAAATTTTATGCCAAAGGTATCTCATTCTTGTCCAGTCTCACTTTCTTCCTCCTTTTACCATTTTTATTTTGCAGGAACTGAAAGATTCATGACCCCAACTTCAGAACACTGTTTTAATGACCAATTCATGGTAAGAGTGAATATTGGTAATAGGTCCTTAAAAATATAGTTTTCTAATTCTCACAGGAGAAAAACATTACTTTCATTTTACAGATGAGGAAAATGAGGTTTAGAAGCATCAGGGAATTTAATTTTTCATGTTTGTTCAACAATATAGTAATCCAGCAAGGATTTACTAGATACTTGCTGTGTGATAGATACATAGACATTTTAGAAAAGATAGATGTGGCCATTGCCTTGTAACTCTTTCATGCCGTGATAAAGTTTTCATCAGAAATCCTCTAATGCAAGGTAATATTATTCAGTGCTAAAAAGAAATGAGCTATAAAGCTGTGGGAAGACATGGAGGAACCCTGGGTGCATATTACTCAGCAGAAGAATCCAATCTGTAAAGATTTCATACTACTTGATTCCAACTACAGTATATTCTGGAAAAGGCAAAACTATGGATACAGTAAAAAGTTTAGTGCCTGCCAGGGTTTAGGGGAGGGAAAGGTGACAAAGTAGAACAAAGTGGGTTTGTAAGTGAAAACCTTCTGTACTATATATACTATAATTGTGGAATCATGTCTTTATATATTTCCGAAACCCATGAAGGTAAACTGTAGATTTGGCTTGATAGTGATATAGGTTCATTGTTGTGAAGTATGTATTGCTGTGGTGTGGGATATTCACAGTGGGGGAGGTCACATGGAAGCAAGGGTGGCACATGGGAGCTCTCAGTACTTTTGCTAGGTTTTGCTGTGAGCTTTTTAAGAAGTTCTACTTAAAGCCAGACATTGTTGTGCGTACCTGTAATCCCAGCAGTTCTGGAGGTTGAGGCAGGAGGATTGCAAGTTCAAAACCAGCCTCAGCAATTGAGTGAGACCTTAAGCAATTTAGCAAGACGCTGTCTCTCTCTCTCTCTCTCTCACACACACACACACACACACACACACACACACACACACGTTTTACTTAAAAAAAGAAGACTCTTTTCTAACCTCTATTTCTCCCCTTTTTTTTGGGGGGTGGGGTGTTGGTGTTTGGAGTCTACAAAGATCATGAGAGCTTTATGAAATAGAAAACTAAAATGCAGTTGTACTTGTAACAGGGTATTCCCTTAATGGACAAGTCTAACCTCAAGCCTGTGATGCCAAGTAAATGCTTTTAAGTTTTTTCTTTTTTTTTTTTTTTTTTTGTTGTTGTTGTTGTTTTGTGACAAACCTGATATTCAGTGAACATGTCCTTCAAATTCCCAGTAGCATAATAGAAATTTTGATATTGTTACTAAAAATAGGTGATGTATTCCTGAAGTAGTTTCATACAAATGCTGTGATGATCCTGCCATACTTAACAGCAGGGTGTGTGGAGCTCGTGGTATTCCTTTTTCCATGCAGTGGTCTAGCCCCATCAAACAAATTGTCCTCCTCATCTTCACACAGCCTAGGAGTGTTCCACAGGTATGGGAGCAAATGCTAGAAAAAGACAAGAAAGAGGAGAGAAGCGCTAAAAAGCCTCCTTTGAAATGATGTTAAGTGAAAGCATAGGGTATTGGGAGCATTTTGACCTTCATGTTCTGAACTTTATGGGACTGATATTAAGCTGTGCTGCTTCTGCTTCTCTTGTTTCTTAGAAATCAAGTATCCTATGAGTTAGTTCTCTTACTAATGACGTAATATTATTTTATGTCCTGAAACATTTCATTTAATAAGCTAGTGGGGAATCTTTTCAATATATACTGTGTATTCACCTTCATAATTGAGGCATATTGGATTTATCACTTTATATGACTCAACATCATGTATGGTCATGAGGAGTGAATTTTGTTCTAATATCTAGTCACATTCAGGAGCTTATTATATGTATAGGAAACTTTCTCCCTGCACAAATTAGACCCAGACTGTTAGTTGTGTGTTCAGTATTTTAAAAAATATCTTCAAGGTTTTTTTCTATCCCAATTAGGTGGCCAAGTTTATTTCTTGCTGTTTATAATGGTAAAATAAGCGGCTTTTCCACCTTTCCTGATGATTTAAATTTAATTTGCTACTAAATTAATAAAAAGCATTCAGCTTATTAGTATTTCTGAATGAGATTAATTATTAACATAGATATTTCTCTCAACTCAAAGAATGATAGGTAAAAATCTACAGTTGGTGAATATATAGTTATTTTAGAAATTGGACCTTTCAGTAATTATTATTTGTCATGTTGGCTGTTAATCATTATCTTCACAGGGAAGCCTCAGGTTGTCCTGATCCTGAGAATGGGATGTGTTGAAATTTCTTCCTCTGCCCTTGTGTTCTAGTCCTAAGCCTTCTTTCAAACTTCTATTCTCTTTCCTTTCTGTTCATCTCTCCCCATCAAGAAATGAAAAAAAGAAAACAAAAAACAAAGGAAAGAAAAGAAAAGGACAGACAGAGAAGGAATAGTGTGTAAATATGAAGTCCTGGTGTTGGCTGTTATTCCATCTTTTAAATACCAGAGATTTTGTCAGGGTCTGAAATTTATACTTCAGAGACCTGAACTTTGAAGAGGGGATATACAATAATTTATGTAACAGTGTTGAGTCCTTTTTGAATGATGGAATTTGGTGGCCAGGCTGTGTCAGAGTGGGAACATAGTTTACTAATAAAACTATACACTATTGTGGAGCACAGTGTGCATTTCTGTAACCTTTGATACTTGGGAGTCTGAGGTAGGATGAGCCAAGTGTGAGGCCAACCTCAGCAACTTAGCGATACCCAGTCTCAATATAAAAACATAAAAAGGGCTAGGGATATAGCTTGGTTGTAGAGCACCCCTGGTATCCGTAGTATGGGGGACAATAAAAGGCAGCAAAATTAAAAAAACAAGTAAACCACTATTTAATTTGAGCTGGGCACGGTGGCACACACCTGTAATCCCAGCACTTGGGAGGCTGAGGCAGGAGGATCGTGAGTTCAAAGCTAGCCTCAGCAATGGCAAGGCACTTAGTAACTCAGTGACACCCTGTCTCTAATAAAATACAAAAAAGGGCTGGGGATGTGGTCCAGTGGTCGAGTGCCCCTGAGTTCAATCCCCGGTACCAAAAAAACCCAAAAACAAAAACAAAAACAAAAACAAAAACACCCCACTATTTATATTAATAATTTGTTATTTATTTTAATAATTTGTAATTTGTACTGTATTATTTTTAACTGTTAATGTGTCTAGCACATAGCAGGCACTCATTAAGAATGTGTTGAGTGAATTTAAATGAAATGCTATTTAGGCTGTTTGGATGAAAATTAATTTATATCACATATATCAGTGTATGCAAAAAAGGTACAATACCAATAAATTATGTAAGAAAGAGAATGGATTGTAAAGAAGTTAATAGGAGGCTGGGGTTTGCTCAGTGTTAGAGCTAGAGTGCTCGCCTAGCATGTGCGAGGTGCTGGGTTTGATCCTCAGCATCACAGGAAAATAAATAAATAAAATAAAGATATAAAAATATTTAAAAAAGAAGTTAATAGGAATATCAAGTCCGTAAACATTTAATAAAATTGAATGATCTTGGAAATTGTTGTTTACTAGCATGTTAAAAATGAATGTCATAGATGGTAGGAATTGTTATCAAAATAAGCATTTATATTTTAAGTTCTAGTTAAGTAAGGGAGAAGGTAAATATCTATAGGATTATTTTCCTGCGAATAATCTATTAAAATAGAGATGTAAGCAGTTCAGAAGCCAGTGTGTATGTTCCAGTGTGATTTAGCCCTTCTTTCACAGAAAGGGTAAAAGCCTAAGTAGACTTCCTTAAGTAGAGTCCATGTTAATATCTGAAGTCAGTTTTATCTGAAAAAAAAAAAAAATTTGAACTACGAATAGTACTGGATTCAGGAAAGATAATGGTACAAACATGAAGTGGGATGACAGTTTTCTTATTTTCCTGCTGAACCTACATAAAAGGGCAGGCAGGACTCCAGGATTCAGCCAGCCATGGGAGTGGAGAGAAAGTCTACAAAGGCAAGAGTCACGGGGGAACAATGAGGCTTTTTTTCAAGAAATTCTGATTTTTCAATTCCACAAATTATTTTCCGTTCTTCGTGTGTAGTTTGTGTTGTCACTGGTGCGTCCTTTTCTGCTTTTCATTCATTTTTAGGTAACTGCTTTCTTTGCTGATCCCTTTTCTTCTAGACATACAGTCTACCATTTCCCAGTTGGGTAGGATGAAAAAAACAACAAAACTAGGACCTATTAGCAACAAACAAAAAGAAAACGAGAGAAAAATCTACTTAGAAATTTGTGTGTGTATTTAACTATGCTACATAAATGTAATTATTCAAATACTCAATTGGAACACCTGGCAGAAGACAGTGTAAGAAACAGATGTTTTTTTCTAAGAAGAAATTTTGTGTCAAGATGCTGTAGCCCAGGATGGTAATCTCAGTGACTCAAGTGGCTGAGGCAGGAGGATCACAAGTTCAGGTCAGCTTCATCAAATTAGTGAGACCCTATGTCAAAATAAAAAGGGGATGGGGAATGTATCTGGGGGTAGAGCATTCCTAGGTGCCAGTTTGGCAAAATTCAAAACAAAAATTACTGTTGCTGTTTGAGGTTTTATAGTTTTGCTATCTTTTTTTAACATCTTCCCAAATTGTTCACTTTGTAATAGGGGGAAAAAAAATAAACACCCACAAACAAATCCACCAGATTGCTGGAGATTATCCAAGTTTCTTCAATACCAGTAAATAGAAGAGTTACAACTAATGAGGTTCAATTTTTACCATAGCTTCAAAAGATGGATTTCAAGGGAGGATTAAAGTAAATTAAAGGAGAAAGCAGATAATGGGGAATTTGAATAAATTTGCAACCTATCATGTTGATCTTCAAGACTTTATTTCTTAAAAAATGTAACTAAAATAATCTATTCATCCAGTGGAAGAAATTGGTGAATGGGTACTTGCCTCGTTGTGTTTTGAGCTTTGCTAACAGTACTGCGTATCCTGTCCTCATTTTGGTGTGTCCTTTGTTCTTTTGGAGAGTTCATAGAGAAGGCCAGCTATGATGGATGTATGTGAGAGAGCATACTGACATGCTGCTTTCATTTATTAGAGCCTCAGAGTGCCATGCCAGTGTCCCTACAATGGCTTTAATATACATGTATCCTTTTGGATTTTGACTTTGATCCTCTGAAGATTTTTCTTGTTCTCTGCTGCGTTTTAGAGTCCAAAGTATAATTTTAATGGTGTGCTTTAAAAAGATATTTTTAATTTTGCATTCCATTTCAAATCATTTACTGACATAAAAGGACTTGCAGAGATGGAGAGCTTCAATTATGTTCATATGTAATTATGCAGCAACATTTGCTTCAAATCATTGCACATCTTTGGTGGGGGTAGAACGTATTTCTTAATTACTGGCTAGACTGATTTTTCCCCCTCTGGTTGAATGTACATGGCCTTCCTGATGAGCTATTTGAAATTCTTTGTGACATGACCATGTAACATATACTTTTGCTTACTAGGGATTGGAATGTTTTGTTGGTGACCAAAGCATTTCAAGCCCATTTCCTGGAGCTCTGTCCATGTGTGCAATGTATTAGTGTCTGAAATTTGGTCCCCTTTTCTCTGAAAAAAAATCTATGTATTTGATCATTATATTGTATTTTAAATATAATGTTCACTTTAAAGGTTCAGAAAATTTCTGTGGAGATTGGAGGTTAAGGATGTTAAATGATTTGTATCAAGTGCTTCCCCCCCCCCTTTTAGTGATGCATTATAATTATACAGACCAGTGGGATTCATTGTTAAAAATTGCATCAAAATTACTGATGTTGTGACTTGAATACAGCTCTCTAGAAACTTATTTTGTGGTAAAATTATAATGCAGATAGTTTTATAGTTTTTAAAAAATGATCAAAACATCAAAGTCTTAAAAATTAGCTAAACATGATCCCTGAATTAAGTAACCTGTATGTAGTAAGATGGTTTTCCTTTGTTGAGAGTTCAAAACCTTAAAGATGAATACTTCCTTCTTTCCTCTCTCACATAATCAGGCAAGAGAAATGTAAGTCACATTGGCCAAGCACCTCCCTTCTGCCAAGCAGTGAAGGAAAATGGGACACAGAGAAGTTAAGGAAATGGTCCAAGTTCGTGCAATTAGTAAGGGGCCATCCTGGGACAGGACTCATTCTTGCTGGCATTCAAGGCTTTTTATTATTTTTTTGCATCAAAAGATGATCCCAGGCTGAGGATGTAGCTGGATGATAGAGTGATTACTCAGCATGTCTGAGGCCCTGAGTTCAATGGCCATTACCACCAAAAGACAAACAACAAAAAACCCCCAGATGAAGATGATTTGCTCTTTAACTAGAAGAAGAAAAAGGAAACAGCTCTGCAATTTCTGTGAAGTCTGATGATACAATTTAGTTTGAATAACTAAAGTTAGAGTTTATCTTTGCTATATTCTGGGAGACCAGATCATAGATGTAGAGTTTTATGCAAAGATGAACATGCTTCTTGTGGGGCAGCATCACCTGTTAACCATGCCTGCGAGATACAGTGCAAGGATGAGCCTTAACTATGTATGACTTTGATGTACTCCAGTGAGAGAGCTTTTTTGTAAAATAGGCAAATATTTAAGCATTTATGGTCAGTGATAGACTTTGGTAGGTTGTTTAGAGAAAAAAGGAGCATCCTAAAGGGTTTTTGTGTTTAAGACATTTGCCATTTTATGTGGTATATTACTAACACTCATTAAACCTATGGACCATATGCATACCGCCCAAACAGTTGCTAAACTGGGTTACACAAAGCACAGATTACAGGTGTGACTGAAAGGGGAAAATCTGGATGTTGAGACATTGAGATGATATAATAAAGACTGATTCAGAAAGTTCGTATTCTTGGGGCCAGTCATTTGGGAGGCTACATATTGTATAACACAGTGATGAAAATTCATGCAGAAGTTAGTGTCATCTTCTGAAAAGAAGTGTTCTCAGATCTTTTCAGCAAAACCAAAATAGGAAAGAACTAGGACACCATTATAGAGTAAAAGCATAATAATGCGAGGACTGACTAATCAGGCATTTAATGTGCAATCCAAACTAGCCAGCCATCTTGTTTCAGTGTTCTCTGTTTCAGGCAGTAAGTCTCAAACACTTTGAATTCCCTGACTGCACTGTGGTTCTTTCTGCCTTCTTTATTTATGTATTTATTTTTTGCTTTGTTTTATTTACGATCAAGGAATCAGAAACATAATTGATTATAATAGCTTTTCAAGGTCCTCAGAAAAATTCACAATCAGAACCCACCCTGCTTGCCAGTGCTTGAGTGGTTTTCATGGTCACACTGCAGGAACAGAGTGCAAGAGTTTGAAGGAGATTCAAAATCAGTTGTCCTGACCTCTTGGTTATACATGAAAAATGGCCTTTTGCTGCACAGCTGGTGAGTCGCAAATCCAGGATTATCTGCTAAGGTTTTGTTTGAGTTTTGGTTTTAGAGTGGCTTTTTGTTTTCATTTACAAGAGCATTTGTGCCATTCAAATTTTTTATTATTTAAAAAACATTTTAACAATATTTCACAGTGAAGAGATCATTGACTTTAAGAAAAGAGGCATCAAAGTAATCCCAGCTCTATGATAAAAATTTGTACTAATAACCGTGTCATTAACTAATTTTGGCAAGTGCTACTCCTAATTCATATTACTTAAAATTATACAATTTTGTCTCGTTCCTGAATTTTTTTTTTTTCTGTTTTAGGTTTGACTTCTTAAACCTTTTTAGTCGGTTATAAAGTCTCAAAAAGGTTTAAGTTCATGTTTATAAAGATCATGTTTATAAAGTTCTTAGGATAGCTGGGTGCAGTGGTTCATGCCTGTAATCCCAGCACTTGGGAGGCTGAGATAGGAGGATTTCGAGTTCAAAGCCAGCCTCAGCAATGGTGAGGCACTTAGCAATTCAGTGAGACCCTGTCTCTTAATAAAATACAAAAAAGGGCTGGGGATGTGTTCCAGTGGTCGAGGGCCCAGAGTTCAATCCCCAGTACCCCCCCCCCAAAAAAAAATTCTTAGGATAGTACCTATCATATACTATGGGCTATAAGTGTATTTGTTAAATAAATATTAAGTACATAACAGATGGGTTATATCTGATCTATGGTTTCTTGTTCTTCAGGGAGAAGAGATAGGAGAAAAATTCAAAATCTCAATATTTTGAATTACCAAATTGAAAAATGTAATTTATAAATGTTAAATCATTGATTATTTAATTTTCATTTGCCTTAGTATGGTTTAATTCTAAATTATGTTATTTCTAAATAGAATTAAAGTAGATTGCAGGTACAGAGTGTACACATGTCAAGAAAGAGTAACTATAGCACAGTCAGGACTGTGAATGGAAGTATTTGTGAGAGTCAATTCATTGAACAATGATGATTTTTATAATGTTCATGTTTCTGAGGAGGAAAAGACCAAAATGTGTGCTGATGTATTTTTACTTCATATAGGTGCCAGGCCTGTCACTTGGATTTCAAATGCTTGGCATTATTTGAGGTTAGTTCATTGACTGCATTTACGGGGTGTCTGCTGTGTGTGCAAATTCTATGACATTTGCTTTGCAAAAATTTTACTATTTTTGAGAAGTTATTTGAGTACCACCTCTGTTCCAAGCACTTTCTCATGCTACAAGAATAGAATGGTAGAAGAACAGCATGATCCTTGCCCTTACAGCCTTTGTGTTTGAGTAGAGGTGATAACCATTAAATTAGTATCATTGTGATAGGTGTTCTAAAGGCAAAACAAGGGGACTTTATCTACTGAGAAATGTCAGGAGGATTTCTGAAGTCAACTCAAAAGTGAACTTTGAAGGATGAGAGAGGAAAGAGAAAGGTGGATGGGGCAGAAATGGGAGGATCACTTTAGAGGTTTTTGCAAAGACACACAGGAGCCAAGAGCTCTGTGACCTTCAGGGGAAGGATGAAAGTCCTGTGTAGCCAGAGGTTTGATATCAAGGGAGAAGTGGTTTCAGATATAGCCAGAGAAGGGTGAGAGGCCAGATAAACCTGAACTATGTAGACAATATTAAAGATTTTCTTTTTTGTTTCAAGAACAATAGATATACTTAAAAATATTTTAAAGAATGGAGTTATAAGATGAGCTTTGCTAATTTGCTGAGAAAGGAACCTGACACCCCCCCCCCCATCACAAACACACAAAGGAATTCATCTGGTTTGTAAGGGTTGAATGCATATTTGGAAAGTTTGAGAAAGCATATTCACAAATTAAACTGCATTGTCTCAAACTGAATTCTACTGTGTTTTTTATCAATGTGTTTTTGTGTCTCCACCCAACACTGTAGCCTTAAAGTGTTTATTGATCTAGTCTTTTCTTGGCCCACTATAAATATCTGTGCTATGTTGGTGAAGTAGCTGTTTGGGTCCCCATTGATGCAAGGTCCACCTTGCCATGTAGTGTTTGAATACTTGATTGGTGACAGTGGCACTCATTTGTGAATAACTGGATATTATAGTGTTTGAACATCTGACCACACAGCATCTCCTTACAGGTCATGTGTTCTTGTAGCCTTTTTTCTTACCATGCTATCTTATCTCATCCTATCAATTTCCCAGGAGATGGTACTAGGTATCTTTATTTTTGGTTATTTTTCTGTTTTTTTTTTTTTTTTTTTTTTTTTTTTTTTTTTTTTTTTTGTATAATTGGCAGACTAAGCAGTAGCCTTTGGTTTTATGTGTTAAAAGCATACATGTTAGGTGGAAATGGAAACATTCCAAGTGTCTCCCAATCAGGTACTGGATGGTGGAAGTTCCATTCATTGGTATGGTCTAGTAGACAATGGTGGAAAAGGTACAAAAAAACAAAAAAAACAAAAAAACAAAAAAAAAAAAAAAAAAAACAGAAAAATCTTTGAACCTTTTTGAGTAAAAAATGCAAATTGCAGAATGGTGTTTGTTGATATTTCAGTAAGTTTTAAATTTATACAAAACAGGGTGACATGTTTTCCTTGGAAGATGTTTAAGTAGTAAAAATACAAAAACAGGGTAGAGAGTCATGCCAACTTCAACTTGGTGGTGACCTCTGCAGGGAAGGTGTGGGATAAGATAAAATTAGGTGAAAAAGTACATATTAACTACATTTTTTGCTTCTAAGAGAAAAAGCATACTTGAAATGAATATCATGATAATGGAATATATGTCAGTATAAGGCAGTGGATAGTATGTGTTAAATATCAAGTAATTTTAAAACCGGAGTTTTAAAAATTTTGGTGACAACAAATGGTTAAAAATGGCTTAATATAAGAATGCATTTATTATTTAACAAGTCTAGGGGAAAGCCCTTTGAGGGTTGGTTGATACCAAAGACCCCTCTGTCCATTTTTGTGCATCAGCTGTTTATCCCGTACTGTAAGGTGGCCCCAGCTGCAGAAGTCAGGCTGTCATTGAAGGTTAGTTACCCAGAGTGGGAAGGTAAAGGGAAGAGCGAGCTTCTTTGTTTTATCAATGAGAAAATGTTTTCCCTCCCCAAACCTGTTAAGTCTCGCTGACCAGAACCTAGTCTAAGTCAACTCATAATTAAGGGCCTGGCAGCTGAACAGGTGCTAAATATATGATGAATGGATGTTATCTTTAGCAAAGATGAGTGTGATTGTTTTGTGAAGTTTGGGTTTGTGTGTGATCGTCATCTTCAGGTCAGAATCTTCAATTGCTGCTGTTATACTTTTACTGAAATAATCTCCAATTCTTAGCATACACATTTTCATAGTTTTTATTTTTTAAGTAAACTGAAAGAGAGCCGAGAGATCCTCTCAATTCTATATTTTTTTTTCCCAGATGAGGAAGTAGATATTCAAATAGTCTTGGCACAGTTGAAGCTGGGGAGCACAGACCCTGATTCTTGGCCTCGGTGCCAAGCACGGTGTATCTTCTGCAAGGTAGTACTAAGAAGGTTGGGTGCGCCTGCAAGATGTGCTGCAAAGACATTTTGAAAGTATAGAAGTTGTGGACTCATGGTTCAGTCTGACCTTGAGACTTGATAGGTAATTGTTTATGGAAAGTGCTTTATCTGGGAAATAGCCAACCATTCCCATTTCAGAGTGACCCAAGACCTGAGTGAGATTCTCAGGCTGGACATCAAGGTTAATAACTACTTCTTTTTATGGAGTTAAACACACCTAGTGACTCTGATGGTTTTCTTGAGCCAAATTTATTTGGCTGTGAAGTTTTTCAAAATATAAACTTGTAAGCCAAGGGGTTATGTAGTAAATTTTTTTGTTTTTATGTATAGACGTTATATACAGTTTGTTTTACTTTGTTTTGAAATACAGTTGCTGTTTTTAGTTTAATGTGGAATTCTTTTATAAGAGGAACTTACTCTACAATTTTTCAGGCTGAATAAATAATATACTACTATGCACCGTTTCATCAGTTATTTCTATTACAAATGATTATCTTAGTGAGGAGCTTAAAGTACTTCTATAGTTTATCCTGGACAATAATTTATCCTATGTTCTTGCCTGAGATATCTCCTTCTGTAATCCCAACAAAATTTCTTTCACTAAGCAGCAGTGAAGTTTTATTTAGCTTTCATTAATTTATAATGCTTTGCCAAAATTTTTTTTTTTTTAAAATTCCACTGAAAAGCACAAAATCATGTGCCAGTGGCAGCCACTGATTCAAAGCAGTTTTTGCATTTGAGCAGAAAGTTTTAAAAATTATCTGAATTATAGTTCTAACTTAATCTGTCATTCAAAGAAGTGAAACAACTTCTTTAAAAGGAGGGAAGAGGTCTTGAAGGATAGAAGGGAATGTAATAGATCAGTGCTGGGAAGCCAAAGTTTTAGATGCAGATTTGTCATCCTAGTTCGCAGCTGCGCTTAACCCCCATGGCAATATAATGTACAGTTTGGACCATGCCCAGGGAAGGCACCATCCCAGAGATGTACTACGCTCCAAGTCCTCCCCAGGATGGCCGCTGTCTACACAGTGCTAGGTCTGTCTAGAGGAGCAACTTTGTTTACAGCAGTTTGTATTTTTGTTTTCTCTTCCAAAATGTCAGTAAACTTTATGGAATAGAACATACAATGTGGCCATATTTTCTGAAGTGTTTTTTTTTTTTCTTCTTCTTTCTTCTTTTTATTTAGTAGTAGTATATATCACACAATTCATACTGCACATATAGAGCATCTTTTTACACAAAACAGTTTGTATACAAAGTATATTCGTAGCATTCAAGTCTTCAATCATGCATTTAGAATAATGATATCCATCTTATTCAACCACGTTTTCTTTTCTTTTTTTTTTTTTTTCTGAAGTGTTTTTAATGACAAAGTTATTTATTCTTTAAGGTAGTGAGATAGAAAATGTTTTGTTTCAACACAACATAATAAACCAATAAAAACAGCCGGACATTTATTGACTAAAGTAGGTGCTAAAGTCAGGCGAGAATCCCCATATGAAGCTTGATCATGTGCTAAGAAGCCTTGTTTCAGTTTATGACAGATTATTTTCAAAATGACTACTGAGGCTACAAAGCAGTGTCAACGAAAGGTGAGCCAACTAAAATGCTTCTATGTTTTAAATCTCAGTAGTTTGGGGGCTCTGACTAGTTTTTATTATTTGTTGAAGTTCTTTTCCTGAAGAAATTGTAAAAGCAAAACAATTAGGCACATCTCTTTGTTTTTCCCAAAATACTCCTTTATTCATTCAGTTGATTTACTCTCACAGAATGTGTGGTATATTGCCAAATAAATCTGTAAGAAGAATGAAAATCCCAAGCAAATATGCCAAATATACAGCTGTTAATCTGTTAGCTAATTGGAATATTGACAAATTCAATAATGTATTCAAGATTTTTTAGCTCAACTTTAAGAAATTTTAATGTTGACCAGAGCTGTATCTTGACACTTAAGGCTGTTATCCATTATATACATAATTGGTTTCCAAAAACGTGAAGCAAATATAGCCAAGTAAGTAGGAAGCCTGGGGAATGTTTTTCTACTATCCTCTCTTAAACAAAACAGACACACTAGTAATACCAAACTGTGCTAAATGTAATTATCCACCAGGTTTCTTTAAGGCAATTTTCAAAGCTTGGAAAGTTTCTAATTAAAAAATATATGTGCTTTTGTAATTAAGTGACAACTATGTTTAAAAGTGTGGTATCTGTGCTCCTGATTTGAAGTGGCATACACAAACTTTTTGATATGTTAAGGATTACTGAAACTAATGTGTCAGAGAGGCCAGGGATACTATTGCTGAGAGCAAAGCAGAATATAAAAAGGGAAACAAAAAGGCAATTTAAAGGAATAAATTAAATCAATTAGGAGTACAATTAGCACATGAATGTAGCCAATATCTCGGAGGGTCCATTTGAATGGCTAATAGCTGGGAAACACTGTGTTATGATTTATCTGTTTTAGAAGTGGTATTCTACAGAGATATAAAAATGTCAAATCTCAAGATTTGGGTTGCCAATAAAATTTGTCTAACATAGCCTTCATGACCATATTGTTCATTTTTGACCTTCCAGTCATCACTAGACATGTCTAACACTTAAAGTTCTTCCATATAACTTAATGCCTAGCAATTTGTAATCCCAAGATCTCAGGCTTAGGATAAGTTTAGAATAAATCTAAACCTTTGGTGTGATGCATTTTAAGTTATTTGAAGAAATCTATTATTCTTCCATTTCTGAGTCACTTTTACTGGATGAATGAACCTTTTTTCTGTAAAAGTTCTCAGAGTAATGCAATTCCAAGATGCTCGCATCATCTTAGTTTCTTATTTGAATGCTACTACTTTTTAAGTATTCTTCTACAGTGGTTTCCTAACTTTGAGTGACCTTGGATGATTCACCAAATCATTCTGAAAATGAGGATGATTTAATTTTCACAAAAACTGTGAAGGCGATGGTGAATTTGAATTCTCCTATTGTACACTGTATCAACTCTAGTGAATATTTGTAACCATTTTGTTAACATATAATAAGTTAATAGTAATATTCATAAAAGCTAGCTATAAGTACATAAAAATACTGAGGAAATGTTTTGGTACTATATCCTATAGTACATACAGTATAGCTTTTGGATTATGTATCATATTCTGTTTTTTTTTTTTTTTTTTGAGGGGGAGGGGTTACTGGGGTTTGAACTCCACCTTGCACATGCTTGCTAAGTGCTCTACAACTGAACTACATACCCAGTCCTTTATTTTATATTTTGAGAAAGGGTCTCATTAAGTTGCTCAGTCAGTTCTCAAACTTGCAATCTTCCTGCCTCAGCTACCAGAGTGGTCAGGGTTGCAGGCATGTAGTAACACAGAGGGCCTGTATAAGTTTTTAGTGAAGTCTGAGTTTGCATTGCATTTGGCTTTTCTGTATTTGGCCACTGGTCCATTGACTCTCCAAGTGGTCTCCATGCATGTGCTGCAGACAAACATGTTCTGGTTCTGTAACTGCTGAATTTAGACCCAGTTTCCCATCTTAGAATCTAATCCTTATCCCTCATAAACTTTGCTTACTTCAGTTCATCATTCTGACACAATCTTTTTGGGTACTGTACTCTGCTCATCTAATCATTCCTTCCTCCTTGGAAGGGCATCAATGTGTGTTATTTTTTGAAAAATTAGTCATTCTATGCAATCTGACTTTATTTCTGTGATTATGAATGGGATACATATACTTGCTGCAGCAGTCATTTGTCAATTGTGTCATTTCTGTTGGCGATGCTAATATTTATAAAGTGTTTAAATAATGATCTGAGCATTGCCTTGGATAAATTGCTATTGCCCTCTGCCTCTCCAGATTCTCCTCTTTGGCCTTTCTGTACTCTTACCCAAGACCACATAAACCTCTCTATGTTTCACCTACTGAAAGTTAATGCTGAACATAGCAGAGGCCCTGTAAAACTGCTCTAGTGCAGTAACCATTGCTTATTCTGTACTAGTTGTTAATATCTTGAATATTGGCCCTGGGTACGATGTAGTATGTGTGAACTTCAGTCATGTTTTCCTTTGTTTATACCATAGAGCTGAATTCTAGAAGTTGAAAAACCTGTAAAGAATAATTTGGAATTATTTTCGTTGTCTGCTTTTGAACTTGTTAAAGATGTTTGGTTAATAACAAAGTCAGCAAATGCAGAATGCCATGGCAAACCCCTTCCATTCCAGACAGCTTTCCAGTAGATTGCACTAATTTAGCATCATTTAAACTTTGTAGTCAATACCGGTAGTTGCAGAAGAAATGTACTAAAGGGAATTGACTGAAACCTATTGTGCTGCTATAATGTGCATTATTCTTACAGAGTAGCCTAAGTTTCCTTTATTTAAAAAAAAATAATGAATTATAAATGGAATGGGGCAAATGGCCTCTCCATTATCTGGAGACTCTATAGAGTAGCAGAAGCAGCACTATAGCGACCAAACCAGAGGAGTGGTTTATCCCTAATTCTGTTGTATATGATGTCTTCTTGGATAGGAATCTTCACTTTCATCACTAAAAAGATGGGGAAAACATTTGTCAGAACACATGATGTATATAGAAATTACTCTGAAAACCAGAAAGTTCTCTCCATACGTGAGTACTGGTGGTTATGATATAAACTTCCCTATCATTTTTCTCATTTGGCCTCTTTGGGTTCCAGATGGTAATCACAAGACAAAGAGAGGCTGGTGCTGCTGGTGCTGACTTTATTGTGGGGACAGCATTGGTGCCATGTTGTCAACACCCTTGTGATGACTGTGGCTTTGTTATTGTAGTGCTGAATTACTCTGCTACTATCATTTCCCTCCCTCGAAACTACTAATGCACCATAATCAGTATTAAAGCAGTGTTATTCCCAGTGTGGTTGTCTGTGAGCATAATGTAGATAATGAAACTCTTGTTTTGTTTGAAAGTTAGGCTTTTGGTCGACTATACTTTCTACCATGATGATCATTTTCAGCATGTGGAGCCCATTAAGCCATGTTGGAGCTAGATTCACAGTTTAATGTGCTAACTCTGCATCTGTTTCTACCCTGATGATAACACCTGGATCAGCTTAGAACTTATGTAGAAGTTTAAGATATGGTGTAGTTAATTTCTAAAACAACTGTTGATCTTTATATGTGTGAACCCCCTGGTCTTTCACATTCCAGACAAATCCATTGCCATTTGAACATGTTTATACCTGTGTGTGCATTCAGAACGGGAAATAAAAAACATGTGTCCTCTCTAGGAGTTTTATTTCCCCTTAAATTCAGCTGGGTGACAATGACAAGGTTATTACTCTTTTTTTTTTTTTTTTAATCTTTCCCTTTGGGGTGAAGAGGAAGATGCCTTTATGTTTTACATTTGCAACCTTTATCAAATGTTCATCTAAAGTGAATAGTTGATGGATGATTTTCTTTCCTGCTTTGTCAAAACACATGCATATTCACAGTCCAAGCTGTTTGTGATGCCATCAGTAAGCCATTGATTCCTCATGGGAGCTGTGAAATGGACAGGCATTAAAAATTAAAGAAAGGTGATTCAGTTACTGAGGCTGCACGCCTTATCTCTGTGGCTAGCTAAAAGCAGAGTGCCAGTTCACTGGATCTTTGAAAAATGACTTTTCCCAATGACCTACTGCCTTTTAAAGACTGCAGAGTTTGGAGTTCCTTTTTAAAGTGGTAAATGCCCATAGAGAGTTTTAGTAGTACAGTTTTATTCCTATTAGAAAGATTGAACTTCACCCCAGGATGACCCCAGAAAGGAAACCATTAGAAGACAGGACCAATATAGCATTTGGGAATGCCTGTTCTGTTACCCCAAGGCAACACTTATCGTTAGTGTTTCAATGTAAAAATCCATTGGCTTCTGGAGTGACCATGGTAAAGTGCATGACATTGTCTTTTTTCAAAAAGTGATCACATTTCTAATCTGAAACTCTTCTAGGCTATCCCAGGTAATAGCCTGTTTATTGCCCATCTGTATATGGTTGGCTTATGAAGACTTGGAAGGGGTCACTCTCGAATATTATGTTGACCTATAGTTTTTTATTAGCAAAGATATGAGAGGTTTAACATATATAGCCCTTTTGTCCTTAAGTTGCTGTCTTTGAAAACATAATAGATATTATATGTTTTGAAATGCCTGGACTAATTCTTTTCCTACTGCCCGCAAGGCAAAAAAAAAAAAAAAAAAAAAAAAAAAAGCCTTGGGTTTATGGCTAAAAAAATCCAGTTGTTCACAGACTACATTATGGTCTTTTTATTACAAAGGATGAGCTTTAGTCAAAAGGCTATCCCCTTGTGGTAGTGTGCAACTGTCGCTTTTACCATGAGTCTGTTTCCCAGAATATCTTAATTAGGCTGTGAACTATGATGTAAGTCCTGTGGCTTTTTCCTCTTTATTTTATGCTTTTTGATCTCCTCACTTAACCTTGTATTCATCTGTCCTCCTGTCTGAGTTAGACTGCTGTGAACATCATTTTTATGCTTTTAGATTGGCTATTGGGCTTAATTTATGATTAATACAAACACAATTCCACATGGATGCTGTGGGGGAGAGAGGAGTGAGGGTCCTAGAAAATATGCTAAGAGAAAAGGGATGCCAGTAACTGAAGGCTATATGTTGTGGTACTGACCACTTTTTGATTCCTTTTTTGTATCAAGGAAGGTGAGGCAGCTGAACAGTATAGCCCCATCACTTCTTAAACATGTACTGTGTACCAAGCACTGTGCTTTGGAATTAACTTAGTTATCTTATTTAATCTTCATGAATGCTGACAGCAGTTCATAGATAGAGAAACTGAGTCATACATGTTAGTGAATTCAAGAATGATTTTAATCAAGATTTGGCGAACTCTAAAGTGTCTGTGTGTGCATGCTTAACATTTAACATGAATTTTAGGAGTTGCTTCACATAGAAAATGAACCCCCCCCACACACACAGATTGGAGTGAAGAATTACATTTGTTATGCTTAGATTTCACTTACTGAACACAATCTTCCAGTCTTGTACTTGAGTTATACTTGTTCATTCTATGCCTTGTGAATTTAATTAGTATTGTTATTTGTATGTTGAAAAAATTTCTTTTATTAGCAATGGTTGGGTGACAGAAATTATATTGATTCTAGCGATGGCAAGATTGCACTGTCCAATGGTCCTAGTTTGGGGATTTCAGTCTTATGGAGGTTTAGCAGACTAGACATGGAGAATGAAAGAAGGGTACTCCTCATATTCAACTGTTCTGAGTCTGCAAATTTGGAGTCAGCAAAAGGGTAAAATACACCACACTTAACATTCTGCTCTTCGTAAAGAGACATGGTGGCGTTTCATGATTTGTCTGCTCATGAAGGGTTGATAGTTTTCACATAGCATTTAGCATATGTACATGGAGCACCTACCATAGGATTTCTTTAAATGGCTATAATAGAGCAAAAAGTGTGAGCTCTCCAAAGTTTAATTTAGTTCTTGATTATTAAAGTTTGGTCAAGGAGTGACATTGAGATTAGAAAGTACTATATATTAGAAAGCCAGAAAATTTTAATGGTGGAGCTTAATACCTCTTTTCTCTTCATTTTTGGACGAAAATACCTCTTGCCTTCCATGATAGATTAGAGAGTGGCTGGCAGTTTGTGGACCAAATGGTTGTGCACTTTGTGTAGGCTCATCTGTGTTAGTTTTAAATTAGAGTGTTTGCCTCTTTGCCTATCTGTTTTTCATCAGGGATCATATATTCTTGTGTCCAAAAAGACTCTCTGATTTAGCCGTGAGGCGGGTTTTATTGTAGGGATGTCTGCGTGCCCTGTCATCACAGGCAGCGCTGGTGAAACTTCCCATGTTCTGCATGCGCGTTGCTGCAATATGTTCAAAGTCTGATCTTTCTCAGATGTGTGTGTGTGTGTGTGTGTGTGTGTGTGTGTGTGACTGTTTTATAGCTGAAAAGAGATGCAGGCAGCAAGGTTTCTGCCAGGATATGTTTTCTATTAGATTTAGTAATATGAAATTATAGGTTAGTTTGGGGCTTTCATAAAACTGCCTTTTTCACCCGTCATGGGAAGACAACTAACACCTTCCTTTGACTCACGTTTTCCAAGATTCCTTCATTTTAAAAGAAGACTTTCTTTTTGAAATGCAGAAATTAAAAGAATATGGTACAAAAGCATTTTTATAGCTTTATTGAGTCTTGAGGGCAGATATATGGATTCCAGACAAAATGCAATAGAGTGGGATTTTACTTTCAAATCGCCTTACCAACACTCTTGCTCGAGATTTATGGTACATGTGCAGGAACAGGGGCTTCTTTGAAGGTTAAATAGAGTAGTTTGGAGAACAGTGTGTAAGTCTTTTCTGCCTCTTATTAAGTGTGAACTCTTCTTTGATTAACCCTTTCTGCTGTTTTCTCAGTTTGCAGCATCTTTGAGAGAATAAAATAACATGTGTGCTTTGTAAACTTTGTTGATCTCAATGTAAATATGAAGTAGCACTGGTGCTGTATTATGTCTGTTTAGTTAGCATTAATGCTTTTGCCCCATTGGCAAGATGTGGATTTTTTCCTCTGGTAGAGAATTCTGGCATGAATGAGAATAATAATATCTGTTAAAACCCTATTTTTCCTCAGAAAGCAATTCCACCCATTATCAAAAATGGAACACCCGGCACAGTATTGGAGAAATATGGCTTGTATAAAATGTAGTTTCCCTGAAACTCTGAAAGATAAACAGTAGTGAGTCTAACTACATGTGATTGTATCCTTAGTGTAGTAGTGTGTATCAGTTTGCTAGAGTTCCCATAACATAATATCACAGACTAGATAGAATAAACAATGGAATTTTATTTTCTCCTAGTTCAGGGGGCCAGAAATCAAAGTCAAGGTGGTAATAGATTGGTTATCTGGAGCCTTTGTCCTTGGCTTTGAAGACAGCCTCCTTCATGTTGTGTATGCACATGGTCTTTGTGCTGTGCACCACACATATCCCTGGTGTCTGCTTGTATGCCCAGGTTTTCTTTTCTTGGACACTAAGCAGATTGGATTAATAGGACCCACCCTAATGGCCTCATTTTAATTTAATCATCCTTTTTAAAGATTCTGTCTTAGCCAGGTATGGTGGCATATCACTGTAGTCCCAGTGGCTCTGGAGACTGAGGCAGGAGGATCAAAGGCACCCTCAGCAACTTAGTGAAGCTCTAAGCAACTTAGCAAGACTCTGTTGCAAAATAAAACAACAACAACAACAAAAAAAGAGGGCTGGAATTAGGTTTAATGGTTAAGCACCCCTGAGTTTAATTCTCTATACCTAGGAAAAAGGACCCTATCTTCAAATAAAATCATATGCTGAGATAGTGCCTCAATATCTGCCTATTGGGGTGCTAAGAGGGGAAACCATTTAACTCTTATCAGGAAATGCAGTTTTCCAGGAGTGGAGACCTAGATTCCAGTGGCAGCTCTGGTCCTTGCTGACCTAGTAGTTGTGGGCAGGACTCTTAACTTCTCATGTCTGCATCCACATCCCTCCACATTTGTCCAATCCCCTTACTCAGAGCCAAGATGAGGACTGAAGAAAGTCATGAACATGAGCTCAATTTGTAAAATGTAAGAGTACACAAATACAAAGTGGTATCATGAATGAGAATATTGGTGAGGGTGTAAAATTGGCAGCATGTGAAAAAATTTAAGTAGAAAATGCAAAGGGTTTTTGCAAACATTTGGCTGAAAAAATCTTCTTGGCTATTCTGTTTGGCTGAAGGAGAGGTGTGGATAAAGAGAGGTGATTTGGTTAAGACTCAACTCAGAAAAAAAAAACACAAAACAGTAATTAGGTGAACAGATAAGCCAAACATCTGGATAATGCAACATGAATGTCTTCACATCCCCAACACTTTATTTCTTAAAGCCTTTTAGCTTCTCCTTTAAGAAAAATTTCCTCTAATTTTCATGGTCTGGCAATGTTCGGGCTGGGAACTTAGAAGATGGAAAAGCAGTGACCATAGCCAGAAGGCACTTTTTCTAATTACCTTAGGTAGAGATGATGAACCCTTCACAAGAATGAGACTTTAAAAAAATATAATAATATATATATATATATATATATATATACACACACAAATATATATATATATATACAAATATATATATATTATATAATACACACACACACACACACAGTTTTTAGGCTATTGAGGTAAGGTAATTACCATGTATTTATTTTAGCATGTCTATTCTGAAATTTGTACAGCATATTTATGTACAAAGTTTCAGATTTTAACTGGCTAGGTATATTCTCAGTTCATCACCTGTGCCTGTTTAGAGTGCACTAGGCAACCAAATACTTAAGTGCAAAGATTATATCTTTTATTCCACAAAAGCATATAGAACAAGACCATGCATAAAGTAGGTGTTCTTGGAATTTGATAGTTGTACTTGGATCTCTCGGCATTTAGTGTCTGATACTTAAAATTTTTTTGGTACCGGGGATTGAACTCAGGGCCACTCTACCACTGGGCCACTGGGCCACATCCCCAGCCCTTTTTGTACTTTTTTTTTTTTTTTAGAGACAGGGTCTCACAGAGTTGCTAAGTGCCTCGTCATCGCTGAGGCTGGCTTTGAACTCGTGATCTTCCTGCCTCAGTCTCCCAAGTGCTGGGATTACAGACGTGTGCCACCACACCCGGCTCTAAAATTTATAATATTTTTAATGTAGGAAAAAACTATGAGGAGAGAGTTGTGCTCTGCAACAGATCACAAATGCTCAAGATCCTATCATAAGGTGCACACTTTGTAATCTATAGAAGTAACAAGTAAGTCAAACATAAACCTTTTTAGCCAGGCATGGTGGCACATGCCTAAAATCTTATCAGTTACTCTCCTGAGGATGAGGCAGAAGAATCCCAAGTTCAAGCCTAGTTTCAAAATTTTAAAAAAAAAAGGCCTTGGATGTAAAGTACCCCTAGGCTTAATCCCCACTACCAAAAACGCAACAACAAACAAATAAAACAAACATTTTTATATAGCTACAGATTTATGAAAACCTACAGATTGACAGATTTATAAATTATATCATTTATTAAAGTGATGGCCTATACTCGATTTAATTTGACAGTGAGATAGCTTCATAGTGCCTCTGCCAGAAATTAATTTTTTAAAAATATTTTTATTTATTTGCTTTTAGTTGTACACAATGCGTTTTATTCAATGTGTGTTATTTGTACGTGGTGCTGAGGATCGAACCCGGGTCGCCCACGTGCTAGGCGAGCGCTCCACAATGAGCCACAATCCCAGCCCCAGAAATTAATTTTTAAGTTTAGAAAATTTGGAAAATTTTTTCATTAAGCTTTAAAAAAAAATTTTTTTTTTGTAGTTGTAGGTGGACTTTGTTACTTCTTGTGACCTCTTTTCATTCTTTATAAAATAAAGAATGCCTTTATTTTATTTGTTTATTTTTATGTGGTGCTGAGGATCGAACCCAATGCCTCACACATGCTAGGCAAGAGCTCTGCCACTAAGGTACAGCCACAGCCCCTCATTAAGCTTTTAAGCTGAGACTGATTCAGGTTAGTACAGTGGGACTCTGTGAAGTAGACTGTATTTTGTTGTGTTCTGAAAACATGATGTGGATATAGTGACCAAATGATTATATAGAAATAATTTCATTGAACAAATTGTAATGATTTTGAAAAATCTTTCAAGTTGTCAAAGAGTGAGTATCAATTGTACAAATTGTAATGATTTTGAAAAATCTTTCAAGTTGTCAAAGAGTGAGTATCAAGGTAGAGGTTTCTTATAGTCAGTGAAACTAAATGCTTGGAGCACGGTATTCCTAATATTTTCATGGCATTTTTGCTTTAATCTTTCTAATGCTTTTCACATAAATAACATTTAAAAACATCTTCAGATAACTGACATTTTAATTGTAAATAAGTTTTTAAAAAATTTTTACATGCATTATTAGTTTTCAGGGACACTTGACATTTTTTCTTGGATAGTTCCTCTAGAACGTTTGAAAATGCATCAACATTGTTTTATCTGAGAACTAAAGATATTTATATTCTTCTCCCTTATTTTTCCCAGTAAGAGGAGAGAGTAGAAAACTCTTGGCGTAAGAAAAGGAGCTGCTTTACCCAGGGAAGTTCTAGAAGAGTGAATCTCCAAAGCTTGGGGGCTTTGTTCAGCTGTGCCAGGGTCATCTTTAAACCAGAAGTTTATTTTTCTTGCTTTGAGGAAGGTGGTGAGGGATAGGGAAGGATTGTTGTACAGTGAGGTTCATAAAACTCTTTTATTGCTTATGGGGGAAAACTCCCAAAGGGATGGAAGAGGGATCCATTAAAAACATTCCTTTGGTTGCAAAGCTTATTAACATTCTTAGATTTACCTTTTCTCTACACAGGCAGTTTACTCTGGGCCCCTTCCCTTGGATGTTTGACTGACAAGAGGCCCTTTGTTACTTCTTGTGACCTCTTTTCATTCAACATCCAGACGGTAACAATTTATTAAGTGCCAGCTGCTTATGAAGTCATCATTTCTGCCCTTGAACGGTTTACAATCTAGTTGGAAGAGATCAAGATGGAAGCAAGCAAATTCAGTCAGGTGTTATAGGTGTGATAAATACACACCTAAAACCTTGTTTGTGCCTTCTTTTGCTCCCAGGATCTGGAAAAACAATTCTCCCATCAAAGCCTAGAACCCAGCTCTACAATTTATTTGTCCCACCTCAAGTTCCTCTAGGAATCTGAAATACATTGCTTGGCCCAAAACTAAGACAGACTCAAGATTTTACTGTATTTTCCTCCATTCCCTTAAGCTATTAGCCAAGTATTTGCATATTAACTGGAGCTTTCTCAATATAATGGCTTATCCCTAAAGAGGGACTCTAATGAAGGGATTATAGGTTAAGTGGCAAATGAGTGCCAAAGACATTTGGGTAAGCCAATTAACCTGATGGTTTTTCACAGTTAATTATCATAGTGTGGGCAGAGGTTAGTGCCCAGAGTGAATGAACTACTTTTAGATGAAAGTGATAATTCCCTACGTACTTGAAACAATCTAGATTTTTTTTCCAAAATGTGAATCCAGTTTATCATTATTAATCATCTCTAATTAGAATTCAGTTCATCAAATATGTACCGAGTGCCTACTGTGTGTTAGGTTTTCTTTCTATTCTAAAGAGTTAGTAGTATAGGGAAGATAAAGAAATTCCAAGAAGCCCGTAAATGAATTAAACCTGAAGATCATTGGGGAGATTCTTGTCCTGCCAAATTATTCTGCATCCCATCACAATGGTGCTGCCCAGCACAGTAACTCCAGTTATTCATGTTTTTCCATCCCTCAAATGTCTTTCTGGCAGAACTGGTTTGGTGTATTTTCAAACTTTGCTTTCCCTTCTTGCATGGTCTTTGAGAATATTGACTGTTGGCCTACTCCTTCATTGAACTCCTTATTTGCATGTAGGTTTACTTTCTTGGGGAACTTTTGATGTTCGGTGTCTGTCTTCTGTTTGCATGGAGCAGTCAACATTTGTGTTAGGATGGTATTTATCATCCTGTACACTTTTTTGCTTCTTCTACTAGGCTGAATGTTTCTTAAAAGTCAGGGAATCTACTCCGCCTGCCTTTCTATGTGCAGTGTCCTCGGCAGTCCTAGCTCATTATTGGATGGATGAGTAAATGGGTGAATGGATAATTTTCTTACAAAATAATCAATCCATTCATCATTGGGCAATGATTTTCAATAAGGGATGAAAGCAGGAATGTTGAAAACATCTGTGTGCTGCTCAGAAAGCCTTCATTGCTTCCTCATCTTCCTGAAATCTCTGTCTCATTATCCCTGGTGTGTGTAGTACAAAGTCAGCATTGTTCATAGGACTATCTCCATAAAGTCAAAACATATTCTGCAGTAGTTACTAGAAAAGGCTTTAGGGAGATAGTAGTTTACAAGTGAACATGAGGGTGGGTGTTAAAGCACAATTATAAAGGTATAGCAGTTGACAGGCTGATCTGGAGGGAAGAAATGGTTTGATCCAAGGCAGAGAAGCTGGGAAGCTTGGCTGACATTAGGATGCATTTGTGTAAGTAATGAGAGATTGACCTGGAAGCCCTAAAGAGGGAGGCAGTGAATGCTGGTCTATGGAAGGGAGTTTATTATGAAAAGAAATAGGGCATGATAAGGGAATTTGAGGCAGGGGGTGGAGTTGGTGTGGTATTTCAGGAACTTTTTCCATCCATCGCATGCTTAATGGATCAAAGTGAGAACTAAAGCAAGCAGGGATAGCCATTCAGTTCAGTTTAACAATATTTATTACATGCTTAAGATGCATTAGAAACTGGGAGGAAGACATATTTCCTTTCCTAAGGGGACCCGTAGTGTAAAGAAGGAAAGAGAAAAATGATCAGGCAATTGCAACGAGCGTGCTTAGCAATACAGACAGAAAATAATGAATGCCTGCCTGAGGGGAGCAAAAAGGTAGGTTGGAAGTGGATCCAGGGAAACATAGGAGTTAGATTTTTTTGATGTCCTTAGCCAATTTAAAAATAGAAGTAGGATAAAAGAAGCAGTACACACCTGTAATCCCAGTGACTCAGGAGGCTGAGGCAGTAGGATCCTGAGTTCGAGGCTAGCCTCAGCATCTTAGCAAGACCCTGTCTCAAAATAAAAATGCATGGGATGTGGCTCAGTAGTTACATGTCCCTGAGTTTAATTCTCCATCCAAAAAAAAAAAAAAAAAGAGAAGGAGCTCTCACATAAAATCTTAATTTCAGTGGTACAATAATGATGGTACTTAATGTGGGGATTGAATAAGAAAGAGATGGTTTGTGGGAAAAAATTAATTTGGATTCAGACTTTTTAAGCTTAGGAAAACAACTAATGTTATATGATGATGACATAGTGCTATATAGTTTACTCGGTAACAGATGTCAGAATAGCAACTCAAGGTAGTTTATAATTAATAGCACCTATTGGCATAATGTTGGCCTCAGGGATGACTGGATCTAGCTACACTAGGAATTGTCTCTGTGTCCCTTCGATCTGGCTTTTGTTATATTGACTTTACTCTCAGACCTTGTCTTCAGGGAATCCTCCAGTAGCCCTAGGATTCCATCTTATTCTCAGAATAAAGAAGCTGTTTCCCAATAGATATTAGTGTCATATTGACTCCATTAGCCTGGCTTGACTGTAAGTCATTTGTGTGGCCAAGGATGGAGATGAGGCAATATAGTACACTTACCAACCATGACATATATGATCTTTCATAAGGTGGCAAGGTCAGCCTATCCTACCCATATGAACTGAGAGTGAATGTGGGCTCTTCTCTAAAGGAAAAACCAGGATACTTATACTAGGAGTGGGTCTGCAAAAATAGCAAGTGTCCATTGCACAAAGCTATGTAAATTTCAAACCTGTTCAATTGACATTGCCTCATTTATTCTTTAATAGAACCTGTGTGAGACCAGTTGTTATTATCTGTGCACCATAGGTAAGGAAGTGTAGTTAATTATAGAGTGGCTAAAGTTAACACACCTGGTGTTAGTAGAAGAACTAGAATTCCTTACCTTTTCTTCCATTTCAGTATAGATAACCACTTGGCAGTAAGAAGTTTAGTCTCATGAACAACACCCAGGCTAAAGGTGGAAGAAGTTATCCCCTGTTGCAGTTGTTGGAGACAATGACCACAGGGTGGAAACTGTACAGAGAAAGGAGGTCAGGGAGTAGAAGAACCAAGAGAGAAACACCTGTATTTGGGTTGACAAATGTGAACAAAATGCTGGCTCAGCAGAGTTAGAGAGAGGTCATCCAAAAGAGAGAATGAGAAGATGCCTGTGTTAAAAGACACTCCATAAATGGTTATTGTCTTGCTTTGAAAGTGTCATTAAAACTTTAAGTAAAGTAGCCGGGTGTGGTGGCGCATGCCTATAATCCCAGCACTTGTGAGGCTGAGGCAGGAGGATCTCCAGTTCAAAGCCAGCCTCAGCAATGGCGAGGCACTTAGCAACTCAGTGAGACCCTGTCTCTAATAAAATACAAAAAAGGGCTGGGGATGTGGCCCAGTGGTCGAGTGGCCTGAGTTCAATCCCCAGTACCAAAAAAAACTGAAAGTAATTTTAAGTTAAATATTCATGACCAGCTGAGCATGGTGGCACATGCCTATAATGCCAGTGACTCTGGAGTCTTTTACAAGTTCAAGGGAGTATTATAAGTTTGAGACCAGCCTCAGCAACTTAGTGAGGCTCTATGCAACTTAGCAAGACCCTGTCTCAAAATTAAAAAAAAAAAAAGGCTGGAGATGTGGCTCAGTGCTTAAGTGGTTAAGCGTGCCTGGGTTTGATCCCTGGTACCAAAAATAGATATACGTACATATATAAAATACTATATATATTTGAAAGCAATAACATTGGCTTTTATGGGTTGATGATGATGGCTAGGTTCCATTGTTGTTGTTGATGGCAATGACAACAGCTAACGTGTTACATATGTTGTGTTACCCACACACTGTATTACACACTATAATCTTTTTGTTTACCTTCTCATTTACCTTCACTTATTTTACAGAGCAAGTATAGTTATCTTTGTTTTACCAAAGAGGAGATCAAGGTACAAGAGGCAAAGGAACTCCGTGTGCCTGCCCTCTTACCCTGTGTGTGTCCATTTGCCTCTAACCTCTGCATTGCTTTTCGGGCACCTTTGGATAGTATCAACGTGGGACAGGTTAACAAAGACCCTTCTTACAAAACAAATTTTAACCCATTGCAAAAAATAAGTGTAGTTTTGCTTTGTTTTTAATTGAAGGTTTGGCATTTATGTACCTTTCAAGTAGAACAATCAAAAGTGTTTCAGAGCTGTGTACCATTTGAGGTTTGAAGCATCTAAGCATCCCTGCTGCTCTGAAGGGGTAGTGGTCATCATTTATATTTGGTGCTTGTGACTGAAAAGGTCATCGAACAGAAACAATAGCAGCGATAAATCCACACACAAGGATGGTTTGGATAGCAGCATCACATCATTCATCAGCTTTACAACATTTCCTAAAGGAAAAATCACAAGGCTGCAAAAACAAAAGACCCACAAATGAACACAACTGGAAATAGGTTAAGACCTCCTTGAAGACTTGAGACTGTATTTTTTTTTTTTTTTTTTTTTTTTTTGCTTTAAAAGACAGTCTCTGAGTCTGGTGTTCCCCAGAGAATTCTGCCTGCGATTGTTTCTTATTCACATCTGCTGCTCTGATTTTCTCCACCTTTCCTAGAGTGGAGAATTTCCTCATTCCTTAGTGACTTTCTGAATTTTCAACACCAACTCGCCAAGCAAATTCAGAGATTACATATCAGCATGAAATTTTGTTTTGTGTTAAGGCGTTTCATTAGCTGCGAAATAGCGGAACTAAAGAGGTTTCACTATTTCCATTTTGGACTCACAAAAGAAAATGCAAATGGATCAAAATCTGTTATGCTCAGTGTTGAATAACTATCTTTACTTCCCATTTCTCAGGCAAATTGCTCAGATTATACCAAGGCTCTTTTGATCAAGATCTTTCTTAGTCCAAAGTTGAATGGTGGGTTAATGTATCCCTTATCACTAACTTGTGACATGACATATATTAAAAACCCCATATAATTTAGTATTATTCTATGTTCTTTTGCCATAATATTCATTGGTTTAATAAAAACATGCTTAGGCAGAGAACACCCATTAGAGAGTTCTATCATGCACAGTCTCCCTTAAGTGTGTTTGGAAAATGGGTGACATGTTCCCTTTTTCTTCCATTTTTTGTTTTATTAACAGTGCTTGTCCTTTAAATGTTTTTCTACATTGTAAAATTTGGGCCGCTCTTTGAAGTTTTCTTTCTTGAAATGAAATTTTGAAATTTTATTAATTTTTTTTCTTATTTTGAAACTCTCATTTTGTAAGAATTTAATGTAGTGTGTCGTGTGGCTGCTACAGGTTACTCTCGGTTTATTGCTATAAAATAAGAAATTCCTGCAGCTCTGAACATACTTTAAAGTTTTTTTTCCCCCTTCCTCCAAAAGCCTTTATAGAGTTGGTTATGCCCTTGAACTAAAAGCATGTAGTAGAAAAACTGGGGCAGGAAAGACAGTTCTTCATCTGTTCTGGATCTGTCACTGTGCTAGGAAAAGCCTTGTCCCAGAATGCCTTGCCACGGAGCCCTCCACTGCCCTGACTCTGATAGGAAGGCTCTCTACATTGATGTTAGAGGAAGTCTAGGTTAATTTCTAGTAAAAGCCAGTGGGTTTTCATTCTGAATTACTTGAAATCAGCTCTCTCTGTGACAACACTGTTTGGCAGTTTGGCAGTTTTTCATATTTCCTTTAAATTTTAATTATAACCCATCAAGTCTTAAGCAATTACTTCTGGGTTAGACTCTTGATGAATGTCATAGCAGGGTGTTTTAATTTAATGGATCCAGAAAAACATCTGTTTCTAATATTTTAAAAGGCAATTTATATGGAAATTCGTCTAATACACAGTCAATACACGGAGATTTGAAAAATCAAAATCAAAATGGAAAATCAATCCTCTGTGATGTAGTCAGTCTTCTGTTAACAAAGGATTTCACTTATGACTAGAATCACCTGCTTCTAGTTAACACTCAAAATATTGCCATTTTAAAAAGATAGCAATTTATTTCTTATACTCAGGTAATTGGGAGGTTGTTAGTCTGTGGCTGGTATGGTCTACTTTGACAGGGACTCAGTTTCCTTCTTTTTTTACTGCTCTGCTTTGCTGTGCATAATTTCTATCCCTAAGGACACTTTATGGGCCAACATGGCTGCTGAAACTCAGCTATTACATGTGCGCTCTGCATAGCAAGGATGGGGGGAGAAGGAGAAGAAGGTTAGGGTTTTGCTTTTAAGGGCAGTTTCTGGAAGTAGTAGCCAAAAGTCACATGACCACTTTTAGCATCAAAGGAAGAATACCAGATGACCATGTGCCTAGGTGTAATCTGAAATTCTATTAATAATAAAAAAGAAGAGCCTAGATATTGGGAAACAGTGAACTATACCACATAAGGTAATTTTCAGGACCTATTTTTAACAGATCTTCTACTTTATCACCAAACATGTAAAGAAGTCAACTAGTTCTTATAAGTAGATAATACATGTAAAAGGACCCATATGGCATTTGGTACAAAGTAAAAAATAATCAGTGGTTTTTTAATTATAACCCCCAAGTGTACTTAATTGTATACGTTATGGGCAAATGGATTTTAATAAGGGAGATTTTATAGATTGTGCATTGTATATTATTGTATAGTATTAACAGCAGGCAACAGGGCAGAGACGTTTATTTGCACTGGGGTCTCCAAAATACGAACAATGTTCTCTGCTCCTCTACGTAGAGGATAGATGAACAGTTACAAATGCTTAAGTGATTTCATGGTAAAACTGGCATGGCAGAAACTGAAGCTCAGAGAGGTTAATTGAGAAGCAAGTTAGAGATGTACTTGCAAACAACCATTGCCCAGTAATTTGTCCCAACAGGAAAACTAACTCCATTTCCACTGGCTGTGTCCACTGTGTGGACGGGATGTGTTTCTTAATCTGTTTGGATCTCTGTTGTGTTTTCTTGCTTTTTGAAGTCAGGCAGTATATTACGGAGCTGGGATGTAGGAATGTTTCCTCTCAAATCCAGGGCTTTTCCAGCCTGAATTTTGCTCATATTCATATGAAAGTTCCTTTGATCACACCTGCATCATAACAGGTGGTGGACCTGGTGAAGGAGCTGGAGGTAATTGTGCTTAGGGCAGCCTCCCACCACATGTTCTTGAGCTTCTCAAAGGCATACACTTAAGAAGCCCCAGTGTCAGAGGAGGCCATTTGCAAGTTCTCTTGCTTTATAGTCCCACCGCCTTTTAACTCACATGCCTCTTTTGTGTTCTGTAGATGGAGAGATAAGTGCTCCCCTTGCCAACTGTTCACTGGGAACTGTAATGGCATAGGGATCTTCTGAATTGAGTGGTTTACATGACATCATCAGCATTTAGAGCTTATCCATATATGCGAGCACTGTTATTTTCTTAATATTTGTCTTTATATTTATTGACTTAAATTTAAACAGCTTCATTCTGAGAAAATATCTATAAAATCTACCATTGATGTGATAGTTAAATTTTCTTTTAAATACTCATCCAAATGAATGCAGCCATTAACCTTTTTACAGTGCATGTCTGTCTACTCATGGGCCCTCGGTGTGTTCTAAAGTTTAGATGACAGATGTAGCCAAGGAGACCAGTACAGTGCTTTGTAGATACCAAGTGCTCAGCACATAGTAGGTCCTTTCTTCTTGAAGTTGCTTTGGAAATATGAGTCATGCAAGCCCGAAACTATTAATTCTCACATCAGGTGACAGTGAAGTACCATAATGATCTCTCTGGACAGTAAATCCCATGACAGCTCAGAAGCAGGAAAGGCTGCAGTATTCTAGAATGTTGGAGAAAGGGGAAGGTGGCATGGGGAGAGACATTCTGCCTACTTGCTCCTGCTGTGTGGGCGCTTACTACCCTGTGTGGTCCAGAGACCAGCAGCAGCAGCACCTGGGAGTTTGTTTCAAATGTGGAATCTCTGGCTTCTCTATTGAGTCTGAACCAGCCATTTAATAAGGTGCCTGGGTGCTTTGTGTATATGAGAAGCCTGCTCTGGGTACTGTTGTTCTATTTAGAATTTAAAAAAAAAAAACAGAAAACAAAATTGTATTTACTAGGGGCTAATCCTGGCTTTTTGTGCATTCCCTAAACCAGAATTATCCTGGACTTAATCTTAATGCCTCATGTTAGCCTGGAGCCAGGAATCTCCATTTTCAGACAGTATGCTGTGTGATTTTCAGAGAAATTGTTTGGCAGTTGCCACACTAAGGCTAAAATCACTGATAGAAACCCTGCATTTATTCCTCAAAGGTGTTTGCATTCCAACAAGGAAAAAAGCTTTCCAGGAAAAGAAATGTAGTCCTAATTGTGGTGTTAGCATTAATGGGAGGATCCAAATTCGCCCCTATGTACTTGGAATCCCACCAAAAGCCACATAGTTCCAAGGAAGGCAATATCTTTAGCAATGTCATAGTATTTCTTTTTTTTTTTTTTTTCTTTTTGCATTTTACATTTGTTTTTTTCTCAACATTTTGTTTTTTTTTTAGCCGTGCTATCAAGACTAATCAGGACCTTCTCCCAGAAACTCCATGGACCCACATTTTCTACAATGATTTTTGGGGGACTCTTCTGACCCACAGTGGCAGCCACAAGTCCTACCGGCCACTCTGCACTCTTTCTTTTCGCCTGAACCATGCCATTGGAGGGTTGAATCCCTGGAGCTACCACCTTGTCAATGTCCTGTTGCATGCAGCTGTCACTGGTCTCTTCACAAGCTTCTCCAAGATCCTCCTTGGTGATGGATACTGGACCTTCATGGCTGGCTTGATGTTTGCCTCCCACCCCATTCACACAGAGGCAGTGGCAGGAATCGTGGGACGGGCCGATGTTGGGGCCAGTCTCTTCTTTCTCCTCTCCTTGCTCTGCTACATTAAACACTGTTCTACAAGAGGCTACTCAGCCAGGACTTGGGGCTGGTTCCTTGGGACAGGACTGTGCGCAGGATGCAGCATGTTGTGGAAGGAACAAGGAGTGACTGTTCTGGCTGTTTCGGCAGTTTATGATGTCTTTGTCTTTCACAGGCTGAAAATGAAACAGATCCTACCTGCCATTTACAAAGTAAGTGATTGTTGGCTCTCGGGCATTGGATTACTGGGTGATCTGCTTGCTTGGTTCTTTGCCACCATTTAAAAAGCAAATTTGTTCCTCTTCAAGCAGAATTTAAAATAAGTTCCTTTTTGATCTTCAGTAAGTGGAAGTGTCCTTTTTGACCTTTCTCTACTAAGCAGGGTTTCCATCACAGCTTGTTTTATTTCTCGGGTTTCTTATTTTCATGATTTCAAAAGTGGTAGAAGAATAATTTTGCCTTGTAACTAATATGTATCCTTATTGATTTTAATTCACTTCTTTCTGCCAAATTCTCTCTAATCCAATAAATCACCTATAATGTCTATTTGTAAAAATAACATAGCTGATAATTGAGCTTGATGCTATAGGGTATAGAGGGAAAATCCTCCCTCATTCATTAGTATTACTTTTCCTGAGTTTGGAAAACAACCCTTCTCTCTAGTACACTGAGAAGTCAAATTCTTAAACAGCGATTCAGATTCACATTCACCTTTCTCAAAGTGTGTTAAGACTACAAGAGTCAAACCAGAAAGTGGTTATTTATAAGTTTTGCCCTGAGGCCAATTAAGCCCTTTGCCTTCAGGGTTTTACATTAGTTCTTCTGTATTTCCTTAGTGGTTTCAAATGCTATGTTGTTTCAAGGTCACAGAAGAGGTTGAAGATCCCTGGGTACTTAGAGATTGAGCTGTTTTTGCTACAGCATTAGAGGGAGACTCTGGCAGGACAAGGTGTCTCCAGAAACTGTCTGCCTTCCTACCTCCCCAACTTTCCTTCACTCAGAAAACTCACTTTGTTTTGACGTTAAGGGTAAACACTGATTAGGGTCAGGAGTTGGAAACTTCAGCTATGTTTTAGGCACCTTTCTTTTTTTTTTGGTACCAGGGATTGAACTCAGGGGCACTTGACCACTGGATCACATCCCCAGCCCTTTTTTGTATTTTATTTAGAGACAGGGTCTCACTAAGTTGCTAAGTGCTTCGCCATTGCTGAGGCTGGCTTTGAACTCTCTATCCTCCTGCCTCAGCCTCCCAAAGTACTGGGATTACAGGCGTGCGCCACCGCACCCAGCTCAAAACATCTATTTTTAATTGTTGTTGTTGTTGTTGTTGATTTTACTTGGTAGGCAGTGTAATTCCAGCTGTACTTTTGCTCTGTGGGAGGCATAACCTTTTCACTTAGAACAAGTATCAAGGGCTTAATGACATTCTTTTGTAATTTCAATTAAACACCAAATCTTTAAAGAAAACTCTGGATAGAGTTTGATGCTGGAAAACAACATATGGTTTAAAAGCCAAGCTCTTAATTTCAAATTAGTTGTAATTCTTTCAAGGATATTTAAAAGAGAGTAATCATTTTTTTCCCTCTAAAATGATATCATCAACAATAATAATCTCTTTAGAGATTCAAATAGAAAAAGTGTAGTGCGTGCTCCTTGTCCTCATTCTCTTTGAGGATGCATGCTCAGAAGCTTTAAGGGCCTCTTGTTGCTAGCCCATGAAACATTGTGGTTTCTTATGCACAATTTCCATTTTACCATCTCATTATTTTGATATGTTAATTCAGGAACTTGCTTTTAGGACCTTTTGAAGCTCTCTGAGATGTTTTAAATTCTTGAAGCATATTTTCAAGGGCTGAGTTGTTTACTGTATAGCTCCTTACTGTAAGAAAGTTCTAGGCAATAATTGGGACATACTTATAACATTATCTGTTTATCTAAATTTAAAATTCATTTAGCCATTCTTTATTTTACCTAGCAACCTTAACTCATGTCACTGCTACCTGATATAAATGAGAAATACTAGTAGCAGAGAAATCATGAGAGTAGAGAGTGTGAAGTCCCATTTTATGGGAAGGGATTTAATAATATTGAGGTTCAGGGTCATGAGATGTTTCCAAATGGATATTTGCCCAGACCTGCAGGCCAGACAGCAGCTGTGGTACCAATGGGGACAGCATGACCCTTCACCTGGTAGTTAGTGTCCCACCTTAGCTCTTGGTCATTCTTAGCTTTGGGGCCAATGAGCTCAATAAGGACATTGGTATAATAGATTCTGTGAATTTAGATGGAATCATAGAGATCATTTTGCCATTTACCTTACTTCCAGCTGATGTGAAGGACACCCAAGAAAGGGTAGGATACTAGGATCTTTTTACTGTATGTACTCTGTGATGTGGAGATGAATAAATAGATGTATGCTCCAATGACTATGCAGTAGAAAGGAAATTAATGTGGAATAGTATCTTAGCTCATAAGGGCTGAGTAACCTTGGGCTAGTTGCACTATCTGCTTCTTCATCTGGAAATGGAGACAGTTAATTGTTGTCCTGAAGTTGTTCTGATGATATGAATTGTGAGGTGTTCAGTATGAGCTGGAGTGCTTGTGTATGGAAGGCACCTGATACATATCATTGGAGAGGAAGAAGAAATATTGATGGATATTGTAAGATTTTACCTTAAAAGGCCAAAAGATAAACTTCTAATCCTTAAGTATACATTTTTGTGAAGCTGGTGTGGTAGTGCAGTGCATGCCTGTAATCTCAGAACTCAGGAAGCGGAGGCAGGAGGACTGCAAAGTTTGAGGCCAACCTGCACAATTTAGCAAGACCCTGTCTCAAAAAAGTAAAAAGGGCTGGAGTAAAAGCTGAGTGGCAGAGCACCCCTGGGTTCAATTCCCAGATCCCCTCCAAACATAAACAAACAAACAAACAAAAACCATAGCATGATTTTTACAGAGTATGAAATAAGAACTGCTTAGGAATCCAATTGAAGCTTATAGATGCTTTCATGTAGACTCTCATGACTGTGAAGCTTGTAAAGACTGGAGAGATTGCATAAGGAAGTTACAGAAATTCCCATATTCTAGATGTAAAATACACGGATTTTATGCCTAGGGTGAATGATAAGAGGTTCTTTCTGATAAAAGTGTATTAAAAGAATTTAGAGAGTCCTTTTCAACCTGAAAAGAAGAATCATTGTAAATATCTCACCAGTCAACTCTGCATCGCCAAGTGATGTAAACTTCCTTGCCCTATGAAAACATAATGGACAGAAGACTCCAGTGTACAGATGTTTAATTATGTCAGGCAAATTAGAGAGCTGGTTATAAACAGTGGTCCTCTTAAAGCAGGGATTTGTTAGGATCAGAGTGAGGGGTCTCCATTTTCACTGTTCAATCATTAATGTTTCTATCAGGGTAAGACTATCCAGCCTCTCTCTTCATAATGTTGGTGGGTCTGGTTCTATAACTTTTAAAATTATATTCTGGCCCGCAAATTCAAGTGTCTACCATGGCCAAGCAGAAGGGACTTTGGGAACCAGAGGTCAACCCTGGCGCTACTGTCCCTCTTACCCCTATTAGGGCAATAAAGAAATGCAGGTTTCTGTATGACAGAGGTGAAGATTTTTCTAAGAAGACAGAAATCTAAATTCTTCTGTGACATGTTCTATCTTTATTTTTTAGTTTATCTTTAAATATTGGTTACTAATTAAAAACAAACCCTTTGGGAGCCAGGCAAGATCTTTGATACGTTCGGATTTTGACTCTAACACTTGTTTCAAAAGATCCATGTATTGTGTATAAGGCTTTTGCCCTTCTGCAAAGGAGATGTTGAAAGTTATATGTCCCTTTGGTGTAGTATGAGAGAAATACTAAGTACCTGACATACAGTAGATGTGGATATTTTATTCAGTATTTAATGAACACTTAGAGTGTTTACACCTGCCAGGCACTGTTCTCAGTATACTAAAAATGTTAACACATTTAACTTAACAAATGCTTATTGAGAGAAGTAATATGACGTATGAAATAATATGGTTGGATACTGACAGACTATAATTTTGTCAGTAGTTAGATTTGTCAGAAAACATTAAATATAAAACGTTCAGAAAAGTGTATGAACAAAAATCGGTGTTTGAAAATATTCTTAGCTGTTAGCCTTAGGAGTCTGTTTCATGCGTTTCTTATGTTATCTTTGGCCTCTTGTGCAACAGCTGGCACATAGTAGGTACTTAGTAAATTATTTAATTCACACTTAAGACTTATATTTTTAAAGTATGTGGCTGTAATGATAAAGTGAAGTCCTGTATTCTTCCTTTATACAATAAGAATTTCCTTCCTAGGCTAATGAGGTCTGGAAGGTGATATTGGAAGACACATGTCAGAAAATTAAATTTTTTTGACCTCTTACCACATGATTGTTTTAGCATTCCTTACTTTACTTTCACTTACTTAGTCTCATATGGTCAAAAAACAAGGGGTAGTGGGAGGATCCTTGAAATATAAAATAGCGTTCTTAAAAAAATACTGGAATTTTTAGTCTGTCTATAATTTTTTTTAAGCCTTTCATTACTCTAGGAGGTATTTGGGTAATAAAATCAATAAAAACAATACTTTTCTTATCCAGCATCTGTCATTGCTTGTTGACTAGCTATTTTCTGGGCTTTTAAAGCATCTGTTTTAATATGGACTTATTGTGCTATTTTTGTTGTTGTTGTTGTTGTTCTGCTTTTTTAGCCTCATAATCACTTATTCAGTTACAGGTAGACAATTCTAAAAAGAAAAAAAAAAGGGGGGGGGGGGCGAATCAGAAGGTCTTTGTAGCAATTCTGATACTAGCCTGAGATGATTAGGAAACATGGAGCCCTTTCAGTTGGATCTTTTGAGAATTTCTCTAAAGACGATGACGTTTGTTTGACTGTAGTTGCTTCCAAAATGTGCATTATCTTAAAATTAAATTTGGTGGCTCTATTTCACATAAACAAGATAAGCAGACTAAGTTCCTATAGGGGAAAATGGGAGGCATTGCTTCATTTGAAGAATGAGTCATCTCTTTCTAGCAGTAACTTTTTTGTTTTTGTTTTAAGGCCAAAAAAGATGTAGATTATGAGGGTGCCCATGGTCAGTGAAGTTTATTATTCTTAGGTATTACTCAAGCTTGTTTCTGTATTCAAATGTAGTGATCAGATCAAACCTAACAAATGACCCATATTGCTGAACCATTTATGAGGTTTGTCTTGAGAATGATTTTTTTTTTTTTTTTTGGTACTGGGGATTGAACTTGGGGGCACTTGACCACTGAGCCATATCCCAAGCCGATTTTTGTATTTTATTTAGAGACAGGGTCTCACTGAGTTGCTTAGCACCTTGCTTTTTGCTGAGGCTGGCTTTGAACTCGCAATGTTCCTGTCTCAGCCTCCCGAGCCACTGTGATTACAGGCATGCGCCACCATGCCCAGCTTGAGAATGATTTTCAAAGGTGGGAGTTTGTTATGTTATAGGATTTTGATTCATTACTAGCTGAACACCAAAGATGGTGCTTGTGTATGTCTGTTTTGTGTACTGAAGAACAGGAGAAGGGAGATGCATTGCCTATTTGCCTGTTGACTCTACATGTCTTTTTTATATGCTTAGCTGCTGGGTTTGGCAAATGATGGACTCTTTTTAATCATTTCTGGTTCTGTCCCTTTTTGTTTCTAGACTGGGTTGTGAATTTGCTCAAGTTGTGACCCTCATTTCAATTTCACTGAATGAAATATGATCTATTTGCTGTTTCTGATTTTCTTCAATTAACATGTGTGCCACTCTATTTCAAGTAGTATTTCCACTTTCCTTTGACTTTCCTTTCCTTTCCCCTCCCTTACCCTTGACTTTGTAAGAACCTAGACATAGCAAGATCCCTGATTCTGATCTCAGTATTTCCTAGACTTATTGAAACTGTAGGGCTATTTGTCATGCACTTAAAAATGAATTTGGATTTCCTCCCAGTAAACTTGTTGTAGCATTTAATATTCATGACCTGTAGTACTATAAAACTTTGAACAGCTGCCAACAGTGCTAACCAGATAGTAACACAAATAAAGTCGAGGTTCAAAAATATTTTACAATTCAAAAAGTCAAAGATTAATAAGGTGTTTTATTCCTGCAGGTTGGCCCCTCTGCTCAGCTGTTTAAGATGATGCTATATTCTAGTTGCAGTTTAGGTTCAAGTTGAGTAAAATGAGAAGTCGATTACCATTGCAAGCTTCTGTGATGCTTGTAGTAGAGACTTAATACTTGATGGAGTGGTCTATCCACAAATTATTTTAAAAAGAAAAAGCCATCTTTATTTTTTCCCTTTTCATTCCAGGGATAGAACCCAGGGACAGTTTACCACTGAGTTACATTCCCAGTTCTTTTTTATTTTTTAGTTTGAGACAGACTCTTGCTAAGGTGTGCAGGCTGGCCTGGAACTTAGCTCCTCCTGCTTCAACCTCCAGAATTGCTGGGATTACAGGTGTGCCCCATGGTGCCTAATGATGAAATTCATCTTTGTATCATCTTTGTATTGGATGGTGTGGGAATTCAAAACTGAATTGACAAGGATCTTCTCTGGAGGACTTTATGGAGTAAAGATTAGATTGTGCATGTAAAATACAGAAATGATATTCATGCTGGAAAGAAGTGGGAGAGGTAAGAGAGGCTTGGGAGTGCCAGGGGCAGTTTAGAGGAAAGGGAAGATACTTTCAGCTGAGGGGTTGAAGAAACACTTTCTGGAGCAGTGGCATGAAAGATAGATGTAAACATTTATGATTGGCAAGAAAAGCAAGAGACTGGAGGTTAGAGTGTAAACAGAAACTCACAGGGTGTTACTAGGGACCACTAAGAAGTGGTTTTACTTATTTATTTACTTTTGCAATGGTGGGAATTGAATCCTGGTCTTCATGCTTGCTAAGCACATGCGGTACCCCTGAGCCTAATCTTTAGTCCTAGGCAGTGGTTTTGGCAGACAGATAGGGTGCATGAAGTTTACAGAGGCAAATGAGTCAGGAAAGGTAGATGGAGACCTACTAGTGTGTATAATGATAGGAGGGTATTTTAAGGCATGGTGTGGCCCCCAAAATGTTGAGAGACAGTGCATAGTCTTTATATGTATTTGAACTTTGGCTGGGTCACAGGAGGAGTCTAGAAATGTGCAGCCTTGCTCCAACTTGCTTCTTTGGACAGGAGGAGGGTCTCTAACTTCTGTCCTTCCAGAAGCCTGAGGGAGGGTTCCTTCCATTAAGAAGCTGAGAATTAGACTCAGGAATTGAAATTTATATCACACTCAGTATGCCTCATATTGTTGTACATCTCATTATTTAGCATTAAAAAAGCATTTATTTTTTCAAGATGAGTATTATTTGACTTTTTACTCAGTAATATTTGATATATTATTATATATTCCTAATGAGAAAAACAGGGAGTTCTTAAGGGCTTTCTTCTGTGTCCATTCTTCCAGCCTTGCCGAACAATGTTCAAATATGAGCATGAATGGCCACAAGTACAAAATCCCTCTTTGTTTTGTACTCTTTCATACAGGAAGACAGAAAAATTTTTTAAAAGGGTCCTTTTTATATTCAGCAGTATCAGCACTGAATTTCAACCAGTTAACTCAATATATTGTCAGTGAAAATGACACCCAAATTGGACCTTGTGATGAATAAATAATGAGTCTCATTGAAATCTTCTATGCTGTTCTCATAACACCACGTCTGGGGTGCATATTACATCACTCGGCTCAATTTTCCATAACCTGCTGCCTGGCAGGAATCAAATTGACTGAGGGGGATCTCAGTGATTATCAGGTTACTCATACTTAAACTCAGCACTGTCAGTTTTGCAGAAAAGGACACAGCTTGCACAAATTTGAAATCCATTGTCATTGTCTGGAATGGCTGATTCCTGCCTTAAATTCGTGGAACAATGGAAATGCTAATTTAGTGTTGACTTCTCAGATAAATTTTAAGCTATGGAAAGCCTGATTCCTCTGAGTATATTACAGATTCCTTAATAGATAGGAATGGTATGGGGATTGGGACAGATGAAACTATTAAATCAAAAGCATCCGTAATTACAACACATATGAAATCTGATACAATGGTAAGGCCATTGCATAGTGTTATATTTAAGTTTTATTTTTTTTTCTTTAAAATTTTGGGTTTTGTAATAATTGATCATGATATGCCTTTCTTCAGAAAGGATAGTGAGAAATCAAAAGAGAAAAAAAGCTCCTGTATTGCCAACCTCTGTGATGGTTTAGTTGTGAGAAGGTCAACGTGCCCTTGCTCTCTGTGTTTGTCTTTACAAGGCCACAGTGCCCAGATGGCTCTTGTATGCTCTGCTGGTCTGATTATAACTCTTGTATCAAGTGAGATAGCATGAATTCACAATTTAATACATTGTTTCTTCAGTAATTATGGCCTTCATTAGTGAAGTCAGTGTTTCTAACGAACAATTTCTTTCTTTCTCTAGATGTTTATCCACTTAATTTTATAAAAAAATAAAGTACAAAGATAATAATATTTCTCTTTGATAAGAGAGGGGAATCTCTAATTCCTGAACTTTGGTGTCTTTGTTGTCATTTTGCTTATAATTAATGTTAGGTTCAAAGAAAACAGTAGGGACAGCATGGAGAAAAGGAAAGACATTTAAAAAAATAAACAACTGAGTTAGTTTTTAGTAGGTGAAGAAATGGGAAATATATCCAGAGTCTTCAGTGAGATATGGCTAAATGTAAACCCCAAACCAGGGTACTTTAATTGCAGAGATTTTTGATTTCTTGAATATTAAGTGTGAATTTCAAAGCAACCAAATTTTGTATATTTAAAAACCAGAAAAAGAATGAATTAAATATTTTAGTTTTGTGAATTTTGAGTTGTTAAATCTGTTAGTAGTACCATTCCAGACTTACCAGTGCACTCTTAGTTTTCAACATATAGGACACCTTACCTCATAAGTGCCCTTCTCCTGTAACATAGTTTATATGATAGCATGTTTGTGTTCTGTGTTCTGTAGGAAGCATTTGCATATATACAACCATGTATAATGTAGTCAGATTATACTGCTCTTATGCATGGATGATTTGAATGTATTTCCATAAGTTTTATGAAATGGAAAACTTTAAATTACATGGAATTTTTATTTCTTCTAATTTGAAGATTCAGGCAAAAATCTGCAAGTTTATGTGTTCCATATTGTGTAACTGCTTTCTTCTTAAGTTCTCATAACATAATGTGATAAAAATTAAGTATATTTAATTATTTAATTCTGTAAAAGGAACCACTGTTTCCTTTGAATAACGATTTGGTATCTGGCTAAGCACTTCATGCAGACATTCTGGTAAGGCTGTTGTGGAAAAACCACAGGACTAGAGCTTACAGATTTAGACTTTAGAATAAGACTTTAGTTTCTGACTTCTTTGGAAACTCAGTAATTTTGTAGCTATGTGACTTTGGGTAAATTACTAAACTTCTTGGAACATCAGTTCATGATCTGTAAAATAAGAGATGTAATATTTATCTTGTGTTGTTAGGTATGAAAGAGTCAACTTATGCTCTTCCAGCAAGGTTTTTTTTTTCAATAGTAGATATCATTACTATTATCAGCATTTTACTGCATTTCTGCAGTATTTCAACATTCATGAACATTTTTTCTGTCATTTTATGGAACACTCAGTAAGCAAGGCTGTGTCTGTTCTTGAACCACATAGGCCAGTTAATGGAATGCATGGCGAAGTGTCAATCAAAGAATGGAGTGTTTGCTGTGCTGTTCATCCGTGCTGATAATTGAAAGAAAGTTGAGGAAAATCGTCTTTTTCAAGATAATTTTTCTAAACAGTGTGATTTGATAATTTATCTTTTGTTCAATTGACTGAAAACAAGTATATGTGCCAGTCTTTTATTTTCCTCTGTTGCTAGGATCTTATCATCTCACACTTTTATAGCTTGATTTTTCCCTTTTGGGCTCAGGAGGGTGCTGTTGCTTATATATCAGAAAGGGAAGGGGAGCCAGGCCTTCCTGTTCTCCTCCCCCCCACCTCCCTATTTCCTACATATATCCTTTTGGCCAGGTTTATAGTAAGGAAGATTAGTTCAGTGGCTGCAATTGCTTGCAGCATTCAAGTCTCATTCTTCTGAGAAGAAGGAAGTACTGTTATCACCTGAAGGTGAATGCTAATCTCTTTCCTTCTCCTATTCTTCCCAACCTGGCAGGCAATATTGTTGCAGCTGATTCCAGAATCTCTATTATAACACACCTTTTTGCAGAAAGGTTGAAGCTGGATTTTTTTTTTTTTGTCCTTGGCCAACTGTTTAGTTTATTTCCCCACCTCACAGGGAAGGCATAAAAAGCAGACACTATTGTCTTTAAAGCAATAGAAAACACTGCCAAACTTTCATAAAATGTTTTGGATGCCTTAACATTCGGATGACATTTATTTTGACAGAAACTGAAATTTTAGTAAGTTTGCCCTTCTGAGATAAACCTGTTGGTAAAATTGGTTTGATTTCAGAAAAAAATCCAGTATTTAAAATTCTGAGTTAATTGACAGATGATGCGTGAAATGGGCAGCTGGGTGGATAAGGTGACCATTTTCTTTAAAGATACTTTAGAATTCATCATGAATTTTCTTTGAAGACTAAATTTGGGTGGTCATCAGCCACTCCTAGGTAAGCTATTTTAAACTAGAGCTTGCAGCATAAAACTAGTAGCTACTGAATATTTTGATCTGCTTACTTTTTGTTTGGTTTTGAGGGGTTGAGTGAGAGTTGGTGGAGGGGTGGTGTGGCAGGAGGAAATTTTTAAAAGTAAGCTCTGTGATTTTGATGAATAGCCCGGTTTGGGACCCAGTGGTGGACTCTGAGAATGTATTTTCCTATATAATATGGTAATAAACACAGTTTTCATAATAAGAATTGATAACAGGAGAGGGATATTAGAAATCATCTGTCTATCTACATGTCACCCCTACTTTTAACAGAATTTGAAGCCCACAGAAATTAGGTACTTGATCAGTTGTGAGAAGAGCAAGTGTTATAGTTTTTGTCACAACACACATTGCTTCCTTTCTTTAATATTTAAAAACTTGATGCTGGGCGGGTTGGTGCAGCTCTGTAATCCCAGCACTCCAGAGGCTGACACTGGAGGATCTCAAGGTCAAAGCCAGCCTCAGCAACTAAGGGAGGCCCTAAGCAATTTAGTAAGACCCTATCTCTAAATTAAAAAGATAAAAGCATTTTGGGATGCAGCTCAAGGTTTAAGCACCTCTGGGTTCAATCTGGTTACCAAAAACAGAACAAAACAAATCTTGTGACTATGGAAAGTGTTAATTGGCTAGTTAGACTTCAGTGACATGCTGCTAATGGGTACACTCTATGTACCCATTACTCAAGTCCCTCATTAATTACAGTTCTTTCTTTTTTGTTGTTGGTACTGGGGATTGAACTGCTAGGCAAGTGCTCTGCCACTAATCTATACCCCCAGCCCAATTCAGCCCTTTTGATTTCTTTAGGTTCTCTTTTCCACATTAATAATTATAAGCTTCCTTTTGAAATTGAGTTGTTAGTTGTTTTGTTTTTGTTTCCCTCTTGCTCTCAGGCTCCTCCCTCTCCTCCCCTCCCCTAAACTTGCTTCAATGGTCTTCCTTGTTTGAATTTTTACTCTTAGTTCACCAGTTTCATTTAAACCCATACTCAGACGGCTTGTTTACTTTTATAGCGACTATGAGCTTGACAAACTAAAATCACTGTGTATTTTTCTTCTGAATTTGGTTCATTGCTTTTACTGACAGTGTGTCATTGTGTGAAAGAGGTTACCCCTTAATAGAGTTCTCTTCTTTTTGATGATGCTAGGCTTAAGATTTGTCTTAGAAGTGGAGAATTAAGAAATAGGGCATCTCCTCTCTACCCTTTTCCAACTCTCCCAGGAACTACTGCACAAACTCAGAAGCAAGTATTGCAGCAGACACATCAGGAAGGTGTGTGGTCATTCATCTTGTTGCTTATAACTCCAGGACTGCAATGGACCTTTCTTAAATGCCATGGCTATAGACTGTGAAGCTTCTTTGACCCTGGAATATGACTTTATTTTCTTGCTGTCTGGTAAATTTGAGTGCATAGCCATCCTAATGAGAAAAGTGAGAATTGACCCCCCCCAAATGAACATATTTTTAGAGATAAAATAACAATAAAGGAGAAAATATGTTGGTGCCAATTGAAAATAGGCCGGCCGACTGAGGAAAGGGCTGAATTTAAGTTGTCAAAGCAGCAGCCTGAAGTTTCTGGATTTTGGACAGGATAATTTGTACTCTTTGATTCTTTTGCATTCTGCAGTGTAATCTTTTCCACTGCTATACTGACTTGCATATTGTTCAAAGAGAAAGAAAAATAACCCATCTGAATTCATTAGCTTTCATTTGCATATACACAGATCTGGTGGTAATAATGATAACACCCACCATTAGGCTTAGGGTATGCTAGGGAAGAGTCTTCTGAGCATTATTTGGTTCCATTCCATGAGAGTAGGTCTTATTAATCTCATTTACATGAAAGATATGGATAAGACAAACTGAGGCTTATGGAAGGGAAAAAATTTGTCCAGTGATTCACAGATCATACACATCGAAGAATGAATCTCATTCTGAATGTCTGGCTCCAAAGCTCATCATCTTCCTATTATATCATTCTTGCACAATATTAGTAAAAATGAAAATATAGCATTATGAAAGAAATAGCATTATGAAAGAAACAGCATTATGAAAGCATTATGAAAGAAACAGCCATTTTCTTTAGTTGGATTTAGGACCAATGCTATTTACCTATCATGACTTTAAACATAAATAATCTGTTCTTCTACATACAACAGCTAGTTTTATGGGTGCTGAAAATACAAAGATGCATCATCTTTTATCCCAAACCCAGGAAGTAGCAGATATGTATATAATGATAGTATTACTCTGCACTAAGTGCTAGAAGAATTCCATAGAAGTGTTAGAGAAGCACAAGCATCAGGCAAATTAATTTAGCCTGGTTAGGGAAGAGTCAGAGAAAATGCCAGAAATGTAGTGGCCTGTAAAAAACTCAGCTCATACAGTTTTTTTTTTTTTTTTTAGTTCTTAAAATTAAAGACCATTTCATGCTTATGTTTCATTTGGGTTCTGAGTCAATTTGTGTTTTTCCTGAGTGTCTCTCAGGTTATAAGACATTTGTCACACGGTTTCATTATTTTTTTGCTTTTGGATATGTAAAGATTATCTTCTAGATTCAGCACTCTCTTCTAGATGTTGAGGATAAACTAGTAAAGAAAATAGGCAATGCTTGCTCCCTTGGAATTTACATTGACATTCTCAGAACAGTCACAATACCTTTGTGAATTCATTATTTTTATCCCATTTTGTAAAGAGGTTGAGTGAACTCCTCTAAATCATTGAGTATGCAGGAAGTCTGAATTTCAAAGTAAAAAGTAGCCTAAGTCAGTTTTAGATTAAAGTTTTTAGCTGACTAGCAACTTTAGGATGAGTAGTGGGGCTGGGGATGTAGCTCAGTGTAGAGCACTTACCTAGCCTAGCATATGTGCAGACCCAGGTTCAATCCCCAGCACCACACACAAATACACTTATTAGATTAGTAGTACTGGCCTTGTGTGTTCACTGCTTCTTCTTTCACTGGGTAGTCTTTTTCCTATGTATTCCTGTGCCTGAAGGGGAATAGGCATTGCGATCTTGGTATTGTGAGCTTGACATCACATTGCTGTACAGGGGTATATCATTTTCACTCTCGTCTTGCCTTCCATTCAACAGACTTTAAGGAGAGGCTTTGTGCATCTGTTTTTGAGATTGGACTTGACTAGATCTGCTTCATAAGCCTTTATCAACTTCCCCTATATCCTCTGAAATACATGGTATTTCTCAAAAGCAGGCAAACTGCAGATTTCATTAAAAATACAAATAAGGGGTCCCAAACTGCACAGCACATTTGGTGTAGTGTATAGACTACTTTTGATGCCTGAGCTTCCCTCTATCTATATAAAAAAAGGTCTGCACATTTCCTGAGTCAGTGTCTGAAGGTCATGAGGTCAGATACAGTTCTACTTTTGAAAAAACTCATATTCAAAGGCAATATGGTACCTTATATAACATTTCTAACATGGTAATTCTTTGTAATAATAAAGTATTTCTGTGGGATATGTTTAAAGTAAATAGAATAAATATAAAATGTCTCATTTCAGGTCAGGTGCTTTTGCTTGTTTTTTTTTTTAATTTTATTATTGAGATATAATCATATCTCATATTGCAATATCATAGTATTGGTTCAACCAAAGCACATATTTTATTGGTTGAGAGTATATTCAGGATTTTTGTAATTATCATGATCTCAATTCCATATTGTCATTAAAAGAGATACATTTTGATATGTAATTACCTGTTTTTAAAAATGTAGTTTTTTGTTTGGTTTTTGTTTTTCTTTTCAAGTCATGAAAAGGATCTGTAGGGAGGTTTTAACCTTAAACAATGAGGGTTAATAGACCTGGTTAAAGTCAGTACGGCCCCTGAGTGTTTTCACTGCTGCTTCTAATATGCTTGGCTGCCTTGTTTACTGCTTAACAAATTGATAATGGAATTTGGGTAACCAGGATATCTTCTTTGGGGTTATGTTTGGGTCAGAAGGCTTGGACTCTTAATTTGTTTTTTTCAAAACTATGATAAATTGTTGGCCTCGATACAAATGTAATTTTCTGGAAAAAAATCTTATATGACTATTCTGTTGCTTTGTTGGCTCTGTGCTTGGTTCATGCAGTCCTTTTTGAGTACCAGTGGCTTGCCAGTGTAACTATGAACTTGGGCACTTCTTATTCTTTCCCATATGCTTATTGTTCTATGTATGTTTTACACTACACATGCAGCAGTAATCAGGTTGTATTTCAAATATAAAATTGACTTTTTAACTTTGTTAACAGAGTTTTGTCAAAGTGCAAAGATGCTTATGAAATCTAGAGTAAACCCAATTTCCATCCTTTACCTGTGTGAAAAAAGAAAACACTTTTAGACAAACTAAACATATGTAACAAAGAGACTGAATTTCGAATATTTCTTTATGCTTTTAAAGAAATGGCCATTCTAAAATATGCCTGACCTTACTTCCTTGAGGCAAATTCACTACTGAGCAACTTTTAAAAGAGCAATAACATAAAGTTAATTATCAGAGAACGATTCTATAAAAATTTAATATGCCATTAAGACGTTTGCTGATTTACATCAGATTTAAATAAAGGTTGCTTGAACCTGCACCTTTGCGTCCAGCTGGTGGGCCTTTTTCTAGATTAATGACGCTAAAGCCTCTGAAAAATGTTAGACATTTGAGAGAAGTTGTGATTTCAGAGATAAAGGGAACATGCTGTGAAAAGTATGGCCATATGGCGTAATGACACGAATCCTGCAGTTCTAATCAGGAGGCCCTGGCTCTCACACAGGTTTTGCTGCTACTTAGTTGTATAATTGTGGACAAATCATTTAACCCCTCCAGGAGGGCATTTCCTAGTATGGGTGTGTCTGAGGATGCTTCAAGGCCCAAATTATTCCATTCTGCATTTATCACCATTTAAAAAATATGTATCTTTTTAAAAAATTTTTTTAGTAAAATAAGACTTTTCTTGTCTTTGAGATGATCGGATTGGAAAGATGGGTTTCTTGTACAGATATTAAGTTTCACATACTTTCTAGGAACAAGAGATTAAATCCCAAAGTGCTTACTATAATGTTTTGTGAGGGCCAAATATTTAGTGCAAACTGAAGAAAGCTGTATGTTTTGAGTTTCACCTTTCAGAAGAATCTATTCTTACTTAAAATAATACCCCCATCTCTCCCTTTTGTGAAGATGAAGTCATCGTTTTCAGTGTTTCTTAAGTTTAGTTAATACTTGATTATCTAAAATGGAATCTTTCCCAAATCAATCATACGTTCTAGCTCTTAATGTGTGTCATTTTTACATTAGTTTTGCTCTCATCTTATGCATTGAACCAGAAGTGACTTTGATCCCTTGTTCTTTTTTTTTTTTTTTTTTTTTTTTTTTTGGTACTGGGGATTGAACTCAGGGGCACTCAACCACTGGGCCACATCCCCAGCCCTTTTTGTATTTTATTTAGAGACAGGGTCTCACTGAGTTGCTCAGTGCCTCACCATTGCTGAGGCTGGCTTTGAACTCACAATCCTCCTGCCTCAGCCTCCCAAGTGCTGGGATTACAGGTGTGCATCACTGCGCCCAGCTGATCCCTTGTTCTTTATGAGAAAAATAGCATGCTTTTCCTTAAATTCTGAAATTAATTTTCCATTTTTTATAGTGAAAATTTAAAAAGACTTGAATAATATTATCCAATGTCAAACTCACCACTCTTGATACTTAATCTCAGATGTCTGTATCGTCTCTGTAAAGAGCCAGGTGGAGCTGGGTGTAGTAGCGCATGCCCATGAATTGCAGTGACTCTGGAGGCTGAGGCAGGAAGATATCAAGGTGAAGGCCAGCATCCAAAATTTAGCAAGGCCCTAAGCAGTTTAGTGAGCTTATCTCAAAATAAAAAGGATGGGTATGTGGCTCAGTGGTTAAGTGCTCCTGGGTTCAATCTCCAGTACAAAAAAAAAAAAAAAAAGTGAAGAGCCAGGAGCAAGATGTGAATGTTTTATGCTTTGAGGGCAGTGGATTCTGCCACAACTATTCATACTCACCTCTGATGTTTATATTGTGGCAAACAAATAGATGTGGCTCTGGCTTTTGTCTGCTGATTCCTGATATTTCTAGTAACTTATTCTATTATTTATACCAACCTGTATAAGTGATTCAGACTCTCTTTGGAGATTAATTTTAGAATAATTAATTTTAGAATAATGTTTTGTAGTAATACAAAGCATTCCATTTTATACACGTTGAATGCAGTTTAAAATGGGCTTTCCCATTTATTTTTTAATTTACCTGGACCTTTAACACTTTTATCAAGAGATCATTAGTTTTTTTTAATTTTTAAATTATTAATTAAATTTTATTACTGACTTGTTTTTGCTTTGTTCTTTTACTTTTGTAGTTGAAAGAGACTAAGAGAAATTTAATTTACCTAGGCTGATCCTGAGGGCATAAGGTCTTTTTTCTATTTTTCTATTCCATACTTTATCAGAGATATGATGGATACATTGGCTACAAATCCTGCTTTGTGTTAGTAGGTTCTTCTTTATCAGAAAATTTCCAAACTAAGTCCAGACTTAGCACTACAATTATTCTTTTGATACTGAATTCATTTAAATAATCAAATAACATAAACTTCAGTAACAATTCCCCTCCTACAGAAAGCAGAAGGTGTTTTCCAAGAAAAACTACCTCTAGAAGTTCTTAGCAGCTATAAAAATACATTTTCAGTTGAATTTCGCTTATAGTATAGAGGATACATGTATGTTTCTTTTTCATCTCTCTCCTTTCCCCCCATAAACTACTTATATATATTGAACATATTTATTTGTTTTTCATAAAACAAATGCCAATCACTTTATGTCATGAAGGAGAGCTATCACTGGAAAAAATTAGGAAGTAAATCTCAATCAGCTTAATATCTTTGTTTTTTTCTTTCCCTTATTCAGAGTTGTTGGTGTTGTTTCTGATGGGAAGATAGTGTCTGCTACAGTGTTTACCTCCCAGGTAGATATGAAGTGACTGATTTTGGTACTGATTATTTTAAAAAGAAAATCTTGGTTGTAAGAGCATTGGCAGTGGTGTATATTTCAGCTGGGAATTAGCAGAGAGTTTTACAATGTTATATTTATTGTTTTATTATGTCTCTTTAAAAATGGGCCATTCTGTTCTGTCCAAATCAGGAGCAGTTAGGGCAGTCAAACACCATTAGAATTATTGGTTCAGATTTAGGAAAATGAAAGATACCTAAATCTGGAAAAATCTATGTGAATTTGGTATTTCCCATTGTTTTTCAAACTCGTCCCATCAAAATCCCAAATCCTTAACGTTCTGTAAATGCATACTATAAAAATTGCTTACTTGGTCCATCTCAGCATAACTTTGTTCATTTTCAAATATTTCATTTTTCTTTTTCAAGGATTTATAGTATTTTCTTCCTTTTTGGATCAAGCTGCTGGCTGTGTGAGGCAAAATAATGCCTGCTGCTTTAATATCAGCCTGACTTGAGAATCCTGATTTTTCCCTCTTTGTACTTCAGTTCCAGCATCTCAAATAATAGGATATTTGAGGATCAAATGAGTTAAATAGAAATCTCTGAGTGCTTGCCACATGTGCTTAACTAATGTAAGCCATTTTAATACTGTTACCTTCTCTGCATGTTGGCTAACTTAAAAATATATGCCAGAAAGATCTTATGTTTGTACCTTTTACCATTTCTTTTTAGAAGTTAAGCTTCATTAAAGTAATTGCAATAGTTGTGAATACTGTGATGCCCTGATGCACAAGGACATAATCATCCACTTTTACATTCATCAGTTGTTGAATTTTGTCTTTTACCACATGGTAGTATGTGGCTAGATTTTTAACAGACATATTTAGAAAAGAGATCACCAATAACCTCGTCTCTGGAGCCACATGTTCAAGTCACAGAGAAGCACACAGTTACATTGGAATTAGGTGAATTTCACAATTTCATCTTTTTTTGAAGGAACCGCTAGCTGCTGTTACAAGAATATCATGTCTTTCCTATAAGTAACCTCTTCTACTGTCCACTTCTGTGTTGTTTCTAAATCTTGATACCTGAGTTCACCTCCTGAAGACCTCAGGAAGTACAGTGGATATTTTAAGATCTTGCATTTAGAGCTGGAAGTGCCCAGAGTCATTAAGTAATTTGAGTACCATCATCTTGTTCAGGTGGAGAAAGTCTAATGATTTGAAGTCTCGTTTTCCTGACTTCTTCCTTTCTCCCTCCTTTCATCTCCTCCTCTTTCTGTCTGCTGCTCTTCAGTGATTACACATAGCCCTAAGGATAGGAGCTTGAGATGCCTGTTCAGGCATATTTTTTTTTTTTAAATATTTATTTATTTGCTTTAGTTGTACACAATGCAATGCATTTATGTTTATGTGGTGCTGAGGAGCGAACCCGGGCCGCGCACGTGCGAGGCGAGCGCTCTGCCGCTGAGCCACAACCCCAGCCCCGTGTTCAGGCATATTTACAACATATTTAAAAATAATTTCTTCAACAAGGAATAGGCCTTATTTACCAAAAGGAACTTTAAATGCTTTGCCATTGTTTTAAATCCCAAATTAATGTAGTGCCCTCTAGGGGGAAAATAATCAAACTGTTGGGACCCTCACATAAAATGTGTAAAGAAACAGCTACAGTATCACCCAACCTCGTAGACTTGAAAAATGCCAAAGAAGCCCCTCTCTACAGTAGTCCCCGCTGTCTATACGTGGTAATTTCCAAGTCCCATGATGATGCAAGAAACCTTAGAATTTCCAGACCCTATTTATACTATGTTTTTTTTTCCCTATATACAAATAACACAAGTTTAATGCTGTTCTTATTTTAAATAAACATTCATCATGCATTGTGTTCATGCCTTATGCAGTTTGATGCATGACAGCAAAACTAGCACAAATTTTCCTTATTTCTTTTCCAAAGTTTCTCAGAAAAAATATTCATTCTTACTATAGATCTTAGCAGCCTTAGCATATTTTCCCCCTCCTTAAAGGAATTGCTTTACAGCTTCTGTTTGCCATATCCAAATTGCCAACATTACCATTCTTTGGCTTTGGAGCCATTATTAAGCAAAATAATTACTTGAACGCAAGCACTGGGATTAGGACAATCACTCTCATAACTAAAAAGGCTACTAAGTGACTAACAGGTGGGTGAGGTATGTAGCATGAGTACCCTTCATCTTGGGCAGGACTGTGTGAGATTTCATTACTCTGCTCAAATCTGCACACAATTTAAAAATTAATAGTTTTTTCTGGAATTGTACATTTACTATTTTTGGACCATGGTTAACCATGGGGAACTTAATCCAAGAAAAGTGAAACTGTGGATAACTACTATATGCTGTTTTGCCTAGGTCCATAAACTATAGAGATCAAATTTGGCACTTTGATCACTGTATCAAAATTCTGGTGTTTCTGTCACTGTCCCAGCCCCCTTCTAGTCTGCTCTCTTGGGTCATTGTGAGGGAGGAAGGCAGACTACCCATAGGCTGATAGGATAAGAGCTTCAGAGAAGGGAAGGAGTGAAGGAGACCATGCCGTCCTAGTAGGAAACATCAGACCTGGAGAACATCTTGTCATTGACCCCCGCCCCCACTCCAGCTTCAACTGCAACAGTTCTTCCTTATTTCTCCTTACTCCTAGTACCAGCCTACGACCAAATCTTCTCTAAAGCACTTCCTCTTGTACCAACAAACCCTCACCCCACCTTTATGTTAATAAAGGCTTGAAAATACTCTCCCCAGATTTGTTGAAGAAGATAAAATAGAGTTGATTGGCTCCTTTCTGAATCCTGTATTTACATGGCATCCCACCAATCACCTAAAGAGACATACCAAGCCCATAAAGCCCCCTAGACAACAGACACCCATTGGCATCCCTCTCCTAGGACCTCTCTCCCTTCCGGAGCTCACTTTTCTTCCCTCCCTCCCTTTGTTTCTTCCTTCCTTTTACTCTAATAAATCCTATTACTTTGCTTTCACCCTTGTGTCTATGGATTTCATTCTTCGAATTCATGAGACAAAGAACCCATTTACCCTTGCTCCCTGTTATAATTGGTTCTTTTTATTTTTGTTGACGGTGTTCAGTCATTTGTGCAGTCACTCATGTACTTGTTCATCAACCTAATGTGGCGTGCCTCCGCTAGCCAGGTGCTGATCTAGTTGCTGTCGATGGCCTCAATCAGTGAACCAAATGCCCTCACAGAGCTAGTACTCTGGTGGGAATAGTGAGACTTCTTTCTGTGAGAATGTGCTAATAAGATTAAGGTTGTATGTTTAATGTCACTTTGGGCCTTAACCACTTTAGATCTAACCTTTACAGTATTTGATATCTTTCATATGTGGTGAGGGTTATAAAGCCAGGGAGCTTCAAGAACACAGAGATTAATGTAGCCTGGAGAAATTGGGAAAGTCTTGAGGAAGAACTGGAATTCAACCTGGAGATGCGGAACATTTAAGAGAGTGACAACTTTTGGTAGATGGGTAGGTAGATGGATGTGAATTTGGTTTATACCTAGAATAATAAAGAGATTTTGAAGTTTTGAAGTAATAAAGATATCAATACTATGACTTCAGGTCCCTGTAGGAATTTTTTTCTAATTTATTCTAATTAATTTTACATTATAGTAGAATGCATTTTTTCTTTGATACATCATACATAAATTCATATGTCTTTTCTAGCATTTGCCAATTTTTGGTTTTATGAGCTTTCCCTGTAGAATTTTTTTCTAATTTATTCTAATTAATTTTACATTATAGTAGAATGCATTTTGATACATCATTAAAACACTGTTTTGTAAACACAAGTATAACTTCTCATTCTTCTGGAAGTACGTGATGTAGAATTTCACTGGTCATGTAATCATATATGTACATAGGGTTATAATGTCTGATTCATTCTGCTATCCTCCCTACCCTTCAAGCCCCTCCCCTCGTTTGACTTCCCTCTTCCCTCTGCTTAATACAGAGCACCTCTGTTTTCCCCTAGCTTCCCTCATTATTGTGAATTAGCATCCACATATCAAAGAAAACATTCAGTGTCTGTTTTTTGGGGGATTGTAATATTTCACTTAGCATGATATTCTCCAACTCCATCCATTTACTGGCAAATGCCATAATTTCATTCTTCTTTAAGGCCAAGTAATATTCCATTGTGTATATATGCCACATTTTCTTTATCCATTCATCTGTTGAAGGGCATCTAGGTTGGTTCCATGGTTTGGCTATTGTGAATTGAGCTGCTATAAACATTGATGTGGCTGTGTCACTGTAGTACACTGTTTTTAGGTCCTTTGGGTATAAACCGAGGAGTGGGAGTGGGATAGCTCGGTCAAATGGTGATCCCATTCCAAGTTTTCTGTGGAATCTCCATACTGCTTTCCGTAATGGTTGCACCATTTTGCAGTTCCACCAGCAATATATGATTTTTTCCCCCCACATCCTTGCTAAGATTTATTGTTGCTTGTGTTCTTGATAACTTCCATTCTAACTGGAGAGAGGTTAAATCTTAAGAGTAGTATTGATTTGCATTTCTAGTATTTTTCCCAAAAAACTGGGGATTTGAATCCAGAAGCACTGAGTCACATATGTAGCCCTTTTTATTTTGTATTTTGGGATAGGGTCTCACTAATGTTCCTTAGGGCCCCAGGTCAGGCTGGCTTTGAACTTATGATCTTCCTGCCTCAGCCTCCATAGCCTCTGGGATCACAGGCATGTGCCACCACGCCTGGCAGTTGATGTTGTGTTATGTCAGATATTACCTTGTGGTCAGAGAGGGTGAGGGCAGCTTGAGGAGCCGATGTCAGGAGAAGAATTGGAGATAGTGTGTGTGAAGCATACAGGGTGTGCTTTGGGTGATTAAAGCCGCGGAGCCCCAGCCTTAGAATCAGGGGATGTGACTTTGTGTCCTTTTTCTCTACTGGTTCCTATGGATTCTATGTAATGCATTTAAACTTCCTGAATTCTACCTATCTTTTGGAAAATACAAATTCACAAAGTTTGTAAACATCACAAGGTTTTAGATGGAACTACTTGAGCTGAACATATAAAAAACACCGTAAAATATTTAATCAACATTCATAATTAGTGTTGCTACTACTAATAAACAATTTTCCCCACATCCCAAAGTGAGATACAATAACTGAATAGAATGTTTTCTAGGCACTGCTCTCTTTACTAGATGCCAGGACCCCATCTGGGAGGTATAAAATGACTTAACAGGTGTTTGAATTCATTAGGCAATTATGCACAATTCTCCCTTTCCTCATAATATCTGGTCTCTCACAGAAAAATATAATGGTGCTTAATTTGTACTCCATTTATTGTATCAGTTGAATGACCTGCTTTTGTTTAGATTGTTGAAGGAATAAGATGTGAGGGTTGATTTGAGATATGGTTCAGAATAGAATAAAATTGGATTTATTAAGGAATATGATCCTTACTATAAAATTTCTGGTGTTTTTAGATAAGGAGTTATTATAGAAACTTGCATTGGAATAGAATTTCCTGATATTACTTAAAAGGAAGTGTTTGGGTTAGGGGCTAAGTAAAGACTAGGGCATCTGACAATTTTTATTGCTTTCTGGTAATCAGATTTTCAGCACAGTATATATATATATATATATATATATATATATATATATTCCTTTGTTTGTTTTTTTTTTTCTTTTTTTGTTACCAGCGAGTTTCGTGAAGTTTTTGTACTTTTTTTTTTTTTTTTTGGTACTGGGGACTGAACTCAGGGACACTGGACCACTCAGCCACATCCCCAGCCCTATTCTGTATTTTATTTAGAGGCAGGGTCTCACTGAGTTGCTTAGCGCCTTGCCTTTGCTGAGGCTGGCTTTGAACTTGTGATCCTCCTGCCTCAGCCTTCACAGCCGCTGGGATTACAGGTGTGCGCCACTAGGCCCTGCTGAATTTTCTGCACTTTTGAGTGTAGTTGGTGCTCACTGTTACACTGAAGGTGCCTAAGAAGGAACTGAAGAGGGGACAAGGACAGCCAATGCATTTTAACAAAAGCATGTTTAAATAAGGAGGTCCTAGCAAGAGGTCCTAGTAAGATATCATAACTGATTCCTTCCACTTCCACTTCCACTTCCACTTCCACTTCCACTTCCCTTTTCCCTTCCCTTTCACTTAATCCAGATTTACTGTCAGTCATGCACCTGGAAAAAACTTGTTGCTTGTTTCTCAGCAGGGTTCCCAGGGCATGAGCCAGTCAAAAAATGATTGACAGCTCAGTCAGAGAGAGTCTGCTAAACCACAACTGTTAAAGCAGACAGAATTCCCATTAGACAAATGCTTTTTGGACTTAGTCCAATGATAACAATCTATTAAAACAAGTTGTCTAATCTTATGAGTTAACTTGAAAAGAGAAATGGATGTGGGGTGAATTGCAAAATGTTTGCACGTGTAAGTTCAATTTATTTAATTTTAAATAATTGGGGCATGGCAATGATTAGTGCTAATTGGAGCTGTGTCAGGCTGAAAGAATTATCCAAATATGTTTTGAAGACTCATGAGAGATTTGTGCAGTAAATCTTATTTAACTCTAGGGTTTTTATTGATAATGTAAAAAAAAAATTCAAAGACACATCTTAATGAAAAAAACACCAACTTTTAACTCAATCTGAAATAATTTGAAATCCAGTACTTTAATGATAACTACAAAGGCTAGGCATGCTTAAAAAGGAAGATGAATGATGAGACTTTTAATGACTCTTGAAATAGGTATTTATTAAATAGATGGTTATTTTTTTTAACTAATTAGAGGTAAGATCAAATTTTGGGGTTTCACTGAAGTCTCAGATCGAGGACAAAACTGCATGATTATGTGGATATTACAGTTTTGAGGGCTTTTCTGTTTCATAATCTTCCTGGGAAGTTGCCTGTGAACTCTGCCCATTTCAGTTTGCACATATGACCTTTGAAAGGTAGTATATGATCAAAATTTAATTTCAAATATCACATTAGAAGAGGGAAAGAAAGAAATAGGGTGGATTACAACCACACCAAGATTTCATCTGTTTAGACTGGTAGCCAGCACCAGAAGCCTCCAAAAATCACATGTTGCCAAGTTGCTCCTGGCAAGAGCACATTGTTTTGGAGAGGCTACCAAAATGGAATCTTAACTAAAAAAAAACTTTTTAGTGATTTTATTTGTTCCCAGACATCTAACCAGTGGCCATTTGGCAGCTACATTAATAATTCCTATATCTGGATAATATGAAATATGCAACTAGCTTATTAAATGTAAAGCAGATATAATTTGAGGGTTACCCTTTTTGGTAATTAATTCCACCAGATGAAGGTAGTCATTTAATAAATACATATTTGATGGTACAAATGTTTGTGCTTTTGGAAAAGCCCATTTATTGGCCAGGTGCTGTGGTGCATGCCTATAATCCTAATGGCTTGGGAGGCTGAGGCAGGAGGACTGTAAATTCAAAATAAGTCAGCCTTAGCAACTAGGGAGACCCTAAGCATGTCAGTGATACCATCTCTAAATAAAATACAAAATAAAAAGGTGTGTGTGTGGGGGGGGAGGGAGCTGGGGATGTTGCTCAGTGGTTAAGTGCTGTTGGGTGAACAAAACAAATAAAAATGCCTTTTTATTGGTAGTAAATATTGCCATTAAGGGTTACTGTGTTTTATCCTTCAAAAGGAAATTTGCCTTCACAGTAATAAAAGGCATGGGTCTGAAAGATGACTCTTCTTTACATAAAAACAAATTATATTTTTGTCCTTTCCCATATCATCCATCCCCTGACTCAGTTTTGGTTTGTCAGTTTTTGTTTAGAATAGCTAGAAGTCGTGGGACAGCCGCTATCACCACTTTGCTGCTTCTAGCATATTTTCCAGTACTGAAGGGAGCAACCAAAGACTCCAAACCAACAAAGATTTGGAAGTAGAGTTGCCTTTTTTTTCCTGCAACATTTTAGTAACCTTAACTCTTTTTGCTACTCTGATGTACTTCAGAATTTGGCATGACCATCCATTCATCCTGTTTTCTTTCTGGCAGAGATCGGGGACAGGTGATGACCCCACTGCTTGCTCAGTAAATCCAAAAGGTCACATTCTGCTGTCCTTGTGAACATTCCAGTTTGAATCTGCTCTGAATGACTAATAGCTATGATATCCCTGTCAGTGCCACAGTGTTGCCTGGGAATTGCTGAATAGTCAAAAATGCTGGATATTGAAAGATTATAAACGTCAGTAGATGCTTTCCCATGTGAATATTTTCTTTCTGAAACTATTCTGCCTCAGTTGCCCAATCAAGAAAACCAGTGTTACTTTTCATAAATCACTGTGGCATTTCAAGAATAAAGACAAGGTTAAAGTGAGATATGTCTAGGTGAAGGGTTGCATATTTGTGAGAAAGAGTAAATAATCATTTGTCCATTTGACATTGAACTTACTCCATATTTAGCAGAAGACAAGTCTTAAGTATACAGTCAGAGCATATTCCCATATACAAACAAAACATTAAACTGATGCTCTTATGAAAGAACATCTGTAAGGTATAGGTGTGTATTAAGTTGTATTTGTGTATATAAAATCTTTTCCTCTTGATGTCTTTTGTATTTTCACAGGAAAACTCCCACACTCATTAAGTTGCTGTTCCATTATGATATCTTTGAGAAGAGACTCCTGTATCTTAGCCTCCCCACTGAGTGAAGTCTCATTATAATTTGTCTCTTTATGTTCCCAAAATGCTGGGCTCACATGCTCAACTCATTAATGAGACTGGAACGCATCTCACAATGGCGAGTTTGTAGCACTAAAGCCACACAGTTAAAAGAATGTTGCAGTTTAATCCATTGGTACAGGAATTGAATTTGCAGTGCAGTTGCCTAGTTGAGGAGAGATTGATAGAAAAAAGTTCCTTTTCCAAATTAAATTAATTGCAAGCTATTTTAATTTTATCACCCTCCTCCCGTTAGGTGTATTCTTAAAGTATGGGGAATGGAATTTAATACAAACCCAAGTGTTTTGCTAGTCAATCAAAAAGAAGTGTCTTCTTTACTTTTGTTTTAAACATTTTTAATTTTTTGTACTTGTTTCTTAGGTCACAAAGGATATTTTCTTCACATATTTTCTTCATAAAGGCTGAATTGTTTTTGTGGCTAACCTGATTTGACCATAGCACACTGCCTGGTGGGAAGTGTTAAACCTCTTATTTTAAGCTAAACAAGATTACTCTGAAGGCTGGCATTCAGGGATTGCTTTTAGTGTAATGGGTTAGGGGCTGTAGCACACCCCTTGCAGTTCTACTAATTGAACTCTTTGGGCACTTAAGTTTCAAATAGTTAGCTCTAGAAAGGGCTTGCCATGGGTACGCGCAAAATTGCTAAGTGCTTGATTCCCCATGTTAAGTTAATGAGGAAGAATGGGTCACCATGCCAACGAAAACACCATAGCAATGGGCTGAGAAGCATCTTTCCCGCGATATTTGCTTCCCATGTAGAGGCTTCTGATATGCTACAAATGCTGCAGAGTGTCAGACAAAAACCAAATAGGATTTGAAATCAATGTGTTATCTCATACAATGCACATATGCAACTGTGGTCGGTCAACCTGAATTTCACTTCATTCCATTTGAAGGCAGTTAAAACGTTCATTTGGTGTTTGTTAATTTTTAATTGTTCAATTTTCTTTGGTAATATAGGTTTCAGTATTGATTGAACAAAGACTGTCTGTTTAATTTCCTTTGGTTTCTAAAAGCATTTATTTTAACTTGTAAAAATCACTTTTTAAGTAGACTTTATTTTTAGGATAGTTTTAGGTTTATTGAAAAAATCCAGAAGACAGAGTTCCTCTATACTTCACACTTAGTTTGCCGTATTATTAACATCTTGCAGTAGTATCATAATATCTGTAGCAATTAGTGAATCAGTACTGATATATTATTAACTATGTCCATAATTTGTTCTGAAGTCCTTTTTCTGATCTAGGGTACTGTGTAGGGTGCTGCCTTATATTTATTTGTCATGATTCCTTAGGTTTTTGATCATGACAGTCTTTCAAACTTTGATTTTGAAGACTTGCAGTTTCGAGGATTCCTAGTTTGATATTTTGTAGAAGTGTTTTTATTTCAAATTTACCTGATTTTTTTAATGTTTAGTCTGGGTTTATAAGTTTTTTGAGGGGAAAAACAAAGATGTCAAGTGACATTGTCATCACATCATAACAATTATCTATTTGCTCTTTACGTGCCCTATCCCAAATGCTGACCTGAATCACCTGTGAGAGATGGTGTTTTTTCAGATTTCCACACTGTGAAGTCACCCCATCTCTACCCCTCCAAACCGTTTTCATCTTGCATACTGTTTGGAATAAAGTCATTATGCACAGACCACATTTAAGGGTTGGGAATTATGATCCCTGACTTTGAAGATAACATAAATTATTTGGAATTCTTTTGCAAAGGAGGTTTGTCTCTATTTATTATTTATTTATCATTATGGACTCACGGATTTTTATTGCATGTTTTGGGTTAATTTATAATCTAATATTATTTTACTTATTTTTGTTGTTCAAATTGCTCCAGCTGTGACCATCCCGAGCCCTTGAGGTTGATGCCTGCATCTCATAGTTGTAGGTGTGTTGAGCACCTCCAACCTTTCCTGCACTACCACTGACTCTAGGCTTATCTTGTATATTTCCTGCTCCATCAGTTCATTTCACCAAGGAGCTCTGTGTCCTTTTATTGGAAGGTAATATTAGGAAAAAAGGTCTAGAGGCCAGGTAAGACTCATTGAAGGAGTAGATGAAATATTTTAAAATCAAATTATAAGCAAAATTAATAAAAATCTCAGGTGTGATTAAAAAGAACAGATATCATCTTAGGTTTTTTTTACTTATATGTTTTTAATATTCTAAAAAATTTTTATTGTTATAAGTTGGTGTCACGTATGAATAAAGATGATGAGGAATTTGAAATATACTAATAGTTGCAATTGTAATTGAAAGAGAAAAATATATAAATTATTGTCCTTGGTGATCTTTTACTACAAATTAACCCAAATGTGTTTGATTTTAAACTTTGGTTAAATAGCTTGTATCAATAGATGAGATTCATTTAATATGCTTGGATGCCCTGAGCATTGTTTCCTTTCAAGAAAACATTGTTTAGTAAGTAAGTATAACATAGTGTAAATTTTTTCACACATTTTCACAAACAGATTTCATTTATATATTTAGTTGAGATGTACTCATGTTTTCTATTTGTTATTTGTACTCAAAGGGAAACATTATTATATGTTGCAGATCCAGCCTAAATAAATGAAGAATTCCTCAAATCCAAAATGTTGAATTTCCTAATAAAACTTTTTATGCGCCTACTCTTTAAATTCTTTCCTCACAAAGAATAGATATGTCCATTCATTGAACTTCTTTATTTGAAACACCACATATTAATTAAATTCTGTTATCTTACCTATTAGTGTGGGTATAAAAAAGGTTTTAAGCTTGTTTAGAGTGTAATTATTAATAAGAAAACCCATTTTTCTTTTTAAGGGAAGCATAACTGCCTTGTTAACTTCATTATGGCAAAATTTTGATCAGTCTTATGAAAATGACCTGGTAATCATTCCTAATAATATTTGTAGCCATGCATTTCTTCATGTCCTGTGTTCAGAAAATTGTGCTTTTATATTTGGGTTTGGGGGTGAATATCCAAGTGAGAACTTTTTTGAGAAGATTGGGGGTTGAGAGAAATCCTATATTGATGTAAGGAAAGCTGTGACTTCAATGATGAATGGTGGATAGAAAATAGATGATGCTAGGCTTTTGTTATGTCTAGATAGACTTTTCTCTCAGTCTTATAACTTTCAGATACTGATTTTTATCTACTTTATTATTACAACTACTATCATTGCCAAGGGCTTAATTTGGAATTAAATGAGCCTTGCACTTAAGTAATTTATTCTCATTAGTTTGCCAAAACGTGTGTCTCATAGTGGTTTTAATACTCCAAGGCAGAATGTTTACATTTTTCTTTCATTGAAACTAAAATATTCCTTTCAATTTTATTTACGTCCCAGAAAATCTGAGATTTGAAGACAGAATTGAGGCTGCCATCATCAATGGCACTTTTCCCTGAGTAATGGAGAGGGGAGCAGTTGTAGATGAATTAGTTGTATTTTGAGTCTCTTTTATTTTAGTTCTTTAACCAAAAACGTCCATAGAAGATGATAATCCATAGGGCTCTTTAAAAGCTTCACCACTAATTAATATGGTGAGGTCTTCTCATTAACTCCTGCTTCATAATTCAGGGCTACATTGGGAAGATTTTGGTGTTTTGTGATTAGTTTCACATCATTTGCTTCTTAAGCGATGGCTATGTTCTTTTACTCCCATTAGTGTTTCAAAAGAGTAGGAATAAAGTTGTCAGCTGCAAACTTTATAATCTTGGCTGATTTTTATTCTATGATTTTTCTATGTTGGACAGTTCCACCAAAACCCTTCTAAGCCAGGTGTGATAGCACCCACCTGTAATCCTGGTGACTCAGGAGACTGAGGCATAAGGATCGAAAGTTAAAGTCTACCAACTGCACTTTAGCAAGGCCCTTAAGCAACTTTGCAAGATCCTGTCTCAAAAAATAAAAAGTGCTGGGGATGTGGCTCAGCAGAAGGGGGTAAAAATAAAAACCCACAAAAACTCTTAAGACTTTCACAATGTCATTTTATGAAAAAAATATGTGAATTGAAACATGAAGAAACCCTGTTCATTCATCAATTGGCATGAAATGTGTTTAATGATAATTTTTTTTTTTTGGTAATCATGCAAAAAATTTTCCCAGTTTTAATTCTGCTTTTACAAAGAAGTTGTAGTCAGGAAAATGCTTCTATGGAACATATGCCATGGCTTCACTATATGGTTTTCATGAAGAGAGAGATTGAGAGACAGTGTGTATATGTGGACAGGTAAAAAGGCCAGTATCTGTGTGGTAACAGTCAAGTATTTGGTAATGGTGCACAGAAGCTGTGTGCAGTATCATTTATTTTATGAATCTTCATGGAGAATATTGGGAGTGTGAATTTTATGCAACAGGATTAACTTAAAAGTTTGAGGGTCAAACTTAGTTTAAGAATCCTTTCTTCAAATATCTACAAATGTCAGGATCTGTGGTACCCTCTAGGGATTCAGAGATATGTTAATTTTTGTAAATTAGATCTAAAAGCAAGCTTTTGGATGGTATTGAAATTTTGTAGCCCAACCTATGTGCATTGTGTGATTTAATTTTGTAAATTTGAAGGATTTTCTAGCAAAATATTATAAGTATCACAAAATAATTGTAGGTAGTATTAGGACATGGAAAATAGTTTTTTCTTTACTGTCAGAAACTTGAAATAGCTACTATAAATAACAAAGATAGAAATGTACAGGAACTAACACATCAGATACCTAAGTGTCTATAACCAGATTGTAGATTCGTTCACTTACTATTTAAATATTGTTTCACAACAATTTTTCATCACATAAATATGTTTAAACATATTAGGTTGTCAGATCTTTTAGGGTTTTTTTTTTTTTTTTGTGTGTGTGTGTGTGTGTGTGTGTGTGTGTGTGTGTGTTTGGGGCCTGTGGATAGATATAACTACTCACAAATTCTAAGACAGTTTTGCCTCTTATCCATGAACCCATATCCTTATCTCAGAGATTTCAACTTAGGTATAGTGCTTGACTTAGGGAAAAAATGCCTTGCATGAATATATATATACATTTATGAGACTTCTTTTCTTGAAAGACCTCTATAATTCTATAATATGCATATTTTGTAGAATGATTTCATACTAATCATGATTTCTCTTAATTGCTATAGTATCTGTGTGTATGTATGTGTGTGTATCTTCATGTTATATGTAGTTTTTTTTCCTTTTAATTGCCATATTGATTCAAATCATATGGATGGTCTATGGCTTATTTCTAATGCCCTATTGAAATTTTTGGCAATTTCCTTTCTTTCTTTCTTTCTTTTTTTTCTTTTTCCTTCTTTCTTTTTCTTTGTTTTGGTACTGGGGATTTAACCTGGGGGCATTCTACCTGTGAACTCTACCCCCAGTCTTTTTTAAATTATTTTCATTTAAAGAGAGGGCCTTGATAAGATACTGAGGCTGTTCTTGAACTTGCAGTCTCCTGCTTTTGCCTCCTAAGTTGCTGAGATTTCAGGCATGCACGACCATGACCAGCTCTTTGTTTGTTTGTTTGTTTGTTTTTTCATAATAATTTTGCATTAGATGTCTTGTATTTAGACTTGAGAGATTTTACTAGCATGTATGTAATAGATGCACATTATCAAATCATAGGTGAGAAAATTTTTAAAAAAAATTTTTTATTTGGGTGAGAAAAATTTTTTTATTTTACTATATACTTCCAAATTCTCACTAAAAAGCATTATGTATGTCTTATTATGTTTTATTTATTTTAAATACAATTTGTATTTTCCCAACAATTAGTGATTGTTCCTGTTTCAACACAGTTTCAGTGATATTTGTTTATATCCTAGTGTCTAATTTTTTCATTTCAATCTTTTTGAAATAAATTTAACTTTTAACTTCTTAACTTTTTATTAACTAATGAGATTGTGTGTCTTTACAGAAGTTTATTTTGGTCTTTGAATTTTCTGTCATTTATTAATTTATTTATCCATACTAGAGATTGAACTCAGGAGCACTTTACCCCTGAGTTATATATCTAGGCCTTTTGGTCTTTTATTTTGAGACAGGGTCTCACTACTTACCCAGGCTAGCCTCTGTTTTATATCTGTTTGTGATTCTCCTACCTCAAATTCCTGAGTCACTGGGATTACAGACATGAGCCACTGTATCCAGCTCTGTTTTTATTTTCACTCCCTTCTTTCTATTGTGTTATTTTTGCTTTTGTTTTTCATAATTAAGATATATATATTTTTTAATTCTGGAAAGAAACCCTGTCTTTAGTATATTGCAAGAAGACTTGGATATTTCAACCCTGAATTCTACTTACTATAATGGCTTCAGTGCCTTTTTAGCCTGGCCACTCTGACACTCATTTATTACATTTAAGAATTCAATTTGTGCCAGAGCCTAGGTGAAAGCATTATTTATGTCTTATTATGGTTTATTTATTTTAAATGAGGAAAACACACATTAAAACTGTGAAATGAAGGTCTGAATCCGACAGCATTTTCATTATCTGTGCTAAGAACTGGTCTTGTACAGATATGGAATGATTCTTGGCTTTGTACATGGTAGAATCCAGTGGTAATTTTACGAAGCAGAAGTTATTCATTTTTATAAAAAGCTTATAATTGATATGGATGGACCTCTTCATTTAAAAATTGCTAAGACACTGTGATTCTTCCCTTTGCCTCCCAAAGTGTTTTTTTTTTTGAAAGAGGACAAAATGTGAAATTCCAACAACACAGGGTTTCTCATTTTCTTATGACAAGACTACATCCTGTGTGTTGAAGAGTACCTGTCATATTCAGCAACCTTAACAGTGTGTTGAAAGAAACAAGTATGATTTAGCTACTGAATTGTAATTTTTACCTATTACTCCTTGTCAAAAGTTGTACTTAGGTCGCGTTTAAGGTTGCCATACTTGAAAGTCTCACCTTTGAGTGGATTTTGCTCCTTTTTAACTTTCAAATCTTTCTTGTCAACTCACTGGAATGCCCGTACATCTTCTATATGCTCATCTCAGGAAAATCAGTGTTGGATCAGTTTGATACACCAACAAGCACAAAGGACGTCAAGGCAAACTGTGTGGTTAATTAGCTCAATAAAAATTTGCTAATTTAATTCATAAGCTAGAGTATAGTAAGTAAGTTGGAAATTAAACCTTTTTAACTCCTTAAAATAAGATGAAAGAAAAGAAAGATTGTTGGGTGTATGAATGGGATTAGAGAGATTGAGTTTTACCAGAATCCCCATTTTTATGGGTGATAATTTTTATAAAATTTGGTGAGAGGACATTAAAGAGACTTGAAAATTGAAATGAAAATTTAGGCTAATATTACAGGTACATCACAAGGCTTAGAAACTCTTCTGTTGTAAACATTTTAACATCAACCTTACTTACTGGTTTAGTTTCCCTTTAATAGTGGCATTTATATAATCCTTATAAATCTCACCATTCAGTTAGGATGAGTGGATATGAGCATTTAGTTTCAGACCTTTTAGTTTATAAAAACACTTCATCTTAATTATTATGTCTGTTGTTGAAATGGAAAACTGTTTATGAAGTGTTTTCAAATATAAAGTACTACATTAATTGATATTAGCATTTTATTACCTGTGTTCATTTTATATCATTTTCTTTTGTTTTAATAATGGGTAATATTTATTTCTTACTCTTTAAATATTGTTTTGCATTTTCCACTATTATTTATTTAAAAATTATTTTATTGAAGTCTAATATATATCAAATACAGTGCATAAATCTCAAGTATTTAACATTATTTTTATATATATGTACACATATACATGCAAATATACATATATGTATGAAATCATCATATACATAAAGATATATAACATTTTCTGCATCTACCTGCAATTTTTTTAATTTGTCCTTTTAAAATATACATGATAATCGAGTTTATTTTTACATAATATACATACATGAAGTATAGCTTCCCATTCTTGGGGTTGTACATAATGTGGACCCTTTTCTTAATACTCAGACTTACATATTTTCATTAAGAAGTTTTCATTACTCAAATCTTTATTTTGTAGTTCACTGTATTTACATTTTATTTTATCATTATAATCACTATAATAATTTCAAACACATCTTCAATCCCAATGTTTCATTTCGATAATTATTACAATTTAATAAATTATTAAAAATGTTTTGTCAAAAATTAATAAATGAATAAAGTAGTTTTGCCTTAGGAAAGGATAGGTAGCTTCTGTTTTGGGAAATAAAAATTGAATTGCCTAATTATTGTGGCTGACTTCATCTAGAGTTTCAGGACTAGGGAAGAACTGGACTACATTGACCTTTCCCAAGTGTAACTTTTGCCGTCTACTTCCCTGATTACAAATGTTTTTGTAATGCTTTTTCTCTTCCTCCTTTCCTCTCTACACACTGCCACCACAAGGTATCTGCAAGATATTATAATGGAACTGTCTTGTTCACACTTTGAAAAATGGCTTTTTGGTTCAAATTCACAGTTTATTTATTTATTATTTATTTTGGCGGGAGGGTACGGGGTATTGAACCCAGGGGCACTTAATCACTGAGCCATATCCCCAGCCCTTTTTATTTATATTTTATTTTGATGCAGAATTTCACTAAGTTGCTTAGGGCCTGACTTAGTTGCTGAGGTTGGTCTTGAGGTTGTGATCCTCCTTCCTCAGCCTCTGGAGTTGCTCAGATTATAGACATGCACAACCATGCCCAGCTAGGATTTGATTTTTTTTTTTTTTTTAAGAGCAGTGTTCTATGTCCTGTGATAGCTTATTTCATTTATTTTTGTCAAATGGTATGTTTCTCCCTTGTGTAATCTAAAACTACTCAATTATATGACTAGTTGAGTTGACCAAGGTAGAATTTCTAAAGTATGGTTTTATGACATTTCCTTTTTATTTTCTGAAATTAAGAAATTCTTGGGCTTTTGTTGGGTAGAATTTCAAAAGAGCAACTGAATGGTTTGCATAACATAAGTTCTTCTTGGGTAGTAATGAAGCTCTGCACCATATCATTTTGCTAAGATGGACCTAGAAGTTAAAAATTCATGATGGGTAAACATGATTAATCCTTCTACCATTCGAAATTCCAACATAGAGTATGGATTTATGTCGAGCAAAAGTCTGCCATGGGTATTTGTAAAACACTAAGGCAATTAATGTTATGAATTTAGCATTATAATCAGATTTTAACACACAGTCCTACCTACCTCTTAAAAAACACATGGAAATTATGAACAATTCTATTTTTCTCTTTCTGAATTTTGTCTTCTAAAGTCCTATCCCTTTACTTCTTTTGTAATCAGAATTACCTTTCTTTAAAGTAATTTTGGAAGTAAAAAGGGACATTATTTCCAAAATTGGGCGAGGGGTGAACCAAAAAATCCTCAATGAATCACAACCTTTTGACAACAATTTTTTGTAGAGAAAAACTTTCAAGATCTTATCCTAAGACCTCACTAATGAGTTTAACATTGGGAAATAACATAGTCTCTTTAAAAAGGTCAGGGTCATCAAGTAGAATATTGTGTTGCTCCCATTTTTAGATTTTGGACTAGAGAGGACAGAAGAGATGAAGGCAATGGGCAGAACTGGAATAAATTTTGAAGTAGAGGTTGAGAGGACTTGATAATGAATGGTATGTGGAAGGGAGGCGCTGAAGGAGAAACTGGTTACATGGCTTTATCGTTTTTTTCTGAGGGTGGGAATGGTTGGAGTTGGAGCTTTTTATTAGTTTGGTGAAGGTGGGAAGTCAAGAGTTCTGTTTTGGGCATTTTGAGTTTGAATATTGAGAATGAATATGACTCTAGGCAAGTCAATAAATGACAACAGAAGTAAAAGGGGCTGAAGGTGAAGTCATCAAAAACTTGGAATTCATAAAGAGTGTTAACAAATGTTGGATTCCACCATTGTCAGTGACACCAGGGGGCAGCCAGTGAAAGGCTGGCTCATAAATTCTGCAGGTGGATTCAAGACAATGAAAAGGAAATTGGCATAGACAAAACTCCATGCTCTGACTGCCTTAGATCTCAGCAGAATCCTGACATGCCCCCTATTTTTTATCTACATTACAAAATTAAAGAAGACAGCTATTAGGTGCCTACTATATCTCATGCAGTGAAAGTACTGTGCCAATTGTGGTCTCCTTTTGATTGGACACCAAGTCTGAGAGGGTAATACATTGAACCCATTTCTCAGAGGTTAAGATATAGAGGTTTTGGTTATTGGAATTAGAAAACAACAACAACAACAACAAAAAGATAACCAAAGTTACATACAGGCCAGATGTGGTGGCACATGCTTGTAATCTCAGTGACATGGGAGGCTCAGGCGGGAGGATCAAGTTTGAGGCCAATCTCAGCAATTTAACAAGGCCCTAACAATTTAGCAAGGCCCTGTTTCAAAATAAAATAAACAAAAGGGCCGGAGATGTGGCTGTGTCCTTAAGCATCCCTAAGTTCAATCTCCAATATCTCCAATACTAAAAGTATTTTTTAAAAAGACAGGGGGTGTGCTGGGGATATAGCTCAGTTGGTAGAATGCTTTCCTCACATGCACAAGGCCCTGGGATCAATTCCCAGCCCCACAAAAAAAAAAAAAAAAAGGGCCAGGGATGTGGACAGTGGTAAAGCACCCCGGGGTTTGATCCCTGACACCAAAAACAAACAAACAAATGTTATATACAAAGTAGGATTACATAGTACATTTTTTTGAAGTTCATATTTCCCCAAGCATCTTTAAAAGTAAATGAAAATGAAGTCAGTTGCTGGCGACATGATCCTATGCTTTTACTGTCTATTTAAAAATGTATTTCATCTCTTACTGTTAAGTGAAATGTCCCCATGCTGTGTTGACAATGATCTTTATTTTTCTCCCTCTCTTTTGGTTTCAGAGGAAGAACTTGTCTCTCTTTCTCAGCATTAGTTTGTTAACTTTCTGGGGGACCTCCCTTTTGGGGGCCCGCTTATACTGGATGGGAAACAAACCACCAAGCTTTTCCAACTCTGACAACCCGGCTGCTGATTCCGATAGCCTGCTGGCTCGCACGCTCACCTTCTTCTATTTGCCAACAAAGAACCTCTGGTTGTTGCTATGCCCAGATACTCTCAGTTTTGACTGGTCAATGGATGCTGTGCCTCTGCTCAAAACAATTTGTGATTGGAGAAACCTACACACTGTGGCCTTCTATACTGGACTCCTCCTCCTCGCCTACTATGGATTGAAGAGCCCAAGCATAGAGAGAGAATGCAATGGGAAAGCTGTAACAAATGGCAAGCAGAATGCAAACGGACATAGCTGCCTTTCAGATGTGGAGTACCGGAACTCAGAGCTTAAGCCCAGCTTTGCATCCAAAGTAGAAAATGGCATTAAAAATAATGTATCAGAGAGAACTCAGCTCCCTTCTACTGAGAACATTGTTGTTTTGTCCTTATCTTTGTTGATAATACCCTTTATTCCTGCCACAAACTTGTTTTTCTATGTCGGCTTTGTAATTGCAGAGCGAGTATTATATATTCCTAGTATGGGCTTCTGCCTCCTGATTACAGTGGGTGCCAGAGCCCTTTATGTCAAAGTCCAAAAGCGGTTTCTCAAGAGCTTGATTTTTTATGCCACAGCTACATTAATTGTTTTCTATGGACTCAAGACTGCGATCAGGAATGGAGACTGGCAGAATGAGGAAATGCTGTATAGGTCAGGGATAAAAGTAAACCCAGCTAAAGGTAATATTTTATTTTATGCTTCTGTCTGGGCAGGTTAAACTTTCTACTTTTTTTCCCCCCTCTACTTGTTACTTACCTTAAAACCCAGTATTACAGGCAAAGAGATCCTTTTATGTAATGCCTATATCTTTGATTATTTTTTAACCCATTTAGAAGCATATCCAGCATTGCATACTTGAAATAGGGAAATGTTTTCCTGTGTTCCTGAAGAATTAGGACTCTTGTTCTTAAGAAATGTTGAGTGTCATCTGAGTTTAGAAAATGCTTGGTTTCCACATTTTAAAATACTGACATTGGATATATCTTTCATCTGGTAATAAAAGTCATCTCATGTAAGAATGTTCTAGCTCTTCTGTTTTCTAAGGATTGCCTGAGGAACTACCAGAAGCATTGGAGGTAAGGCTCCCTTTGAATCTTGGAGCTGTGTCTCTAGATGTCAGTGTGTGCACTAGCATGTGAGAGTCACCCCTACCTTGTAGAGGTTAAATAACAATTCTTTTGTCACTTAGAGAAACCATCCTTTCACTATAGAAAGAGCAGATTGATTAGACATTTCTTGATAAACTTTTCGTTTGAAAAATTATTTTAGCAAATCTCAAAATCATTAGGCAGTATAGAAATTAGTTTCCTTTAAAGCAAAAATAAATATTCAAAAGCTATTATGGTGGATTATTCTGGTTTAGGTGATTTAAGTGGTGATGGAAATCAGATAATGATTGAATGAAAGTAAGTGTATCTTTTTAGTATAGAAATCTATCATAGTAAATAGTGCCAAATAATATTTTTCTACATAAGTCATTTTTTGTTCACCCTTTACATTATGACTGCTTGTATAGAGTTTGAACTGGGATTTTTCTAGTCATTCCAATATAATTCCATATCAGTATTCAAATTCTGAAGGTGGAAAAGTGTTCCAAATGTATGAAATGGCCTGCTAATATATATTGGTATATATCCAAAGGTCTAGATACCCAGAAGCAGCTTTGGCATCCTTGTCTGATTGGCACAAATTAAGTCAAGAAGTTCAGTAAGCAAATACGCATTTCTTTAAGCCAAGGAACTAATTGTTGGTACTTATAATGCTTAATAGATTGCAGGGATTTTAATGGAAAGTAGAAGCATTAAAGTTGAGCTAGGGCATAGCATATAATTCCTCAATTCTCCCTGAAAAATCATTGCCATGTGCCTTTTCTAGGTAGTGAATACTGCACAGTTTATTCAGTGCCTGAACCCAAGTCTTGCTGTAAAAATGTTTGCAAGTCATTTTTGTAGAATACTTTCCAACTGTTTTTCTTTTTTTTACTAGAAGATATAAATGTGCAGAATAAGTTTGTTGCCAATGTATTCTCCTGTGGTTTAACAGATACATGGCAAGGAATAAAACAAAAACCCCCAGCATGTTATTTGCATCAGTGTTATTTTGAGGATTTATTAAAATTTTGTTAAATTTCAAGCTAAGCTAATGGCATAAAGGGTTGAGATAACAAGGACTTAAATTAGATAGAACTGTATTCTTTCATGTGACAATCTAAGCATGTGGCAGTGTAGAGCTGATAAGATGGCGCCGTGGGTTTTCAGGGTCTGTGCTCCTTGTTTGTTCCCTTGCCATCTCAGTGGTGTCACCCTGCCCATGTGGTCCAAGATGTCTCATTATCACGTCAGCACTTCTGCTAACAGGAGGAGGGGGGAGAAAGGACCAACTGTGGGTATACCCATTCTCATTAGGAACATATCACTGAGATTGCACATACTGTATTTGCTCATACACTGTTGGCCACACCTAGCTACAGGGAAGGCTGGGCAGCCAAGAATGCAGCCAAATTTTATTACTCGTGAAGATATTCAGATACCAGAATGTGATAGCATCTCTGTCCCAGAGTAGGTGAAAGCATTTTGTAAACATGTAGGTATTTTTGAGCTTTATTTACTGTTATTGCTGTTACTTAAGATTTTGAATATGACATTTTTGTGACATAGTTAAAGTGTCCAATCATTTCTTTGTCCATTCATTCCGTGATTATTAGGCATTTCCTTGGTTTCCAAGATATTTCTAAGTGTCTTTCTTAACATTTAAAAAGTGCTGTAGTTTCTAGGCACTCCAAAATTATTGTTAAATGAATGTATGACCAATAACACAAGTCCCTCAAGACATCAAAAAAATTGAATTCCATCGAGCTGGAGTTGTGGCTCAGTGGTAGAGCCTTTGCCTAGGATGTGTGAGGCCCTGGGTTTGATCCTCAGCACCACATAAAAATAAATAAAATAAAGGTATTATGTCCAACTACAACTAAAAAATATATTTTTTAAAAAATTGAATTCCTGAAACTAGCTGTCCCACCCATGCACCAGCCAACTGCTTTGCTTGCCATCTTTGCTATCTCACATATGGCAACTCCATTTTCCCAGAAGCTCTGGCCCTAAACCTGGGAGTCATCTATGCCTCTTCTCTTCCTTTTCCACCAAGACATCCATTCCATCAGCCATTCCTCTCTGCTGTGTCTTCAAAAGTACATCCGGAACTTGACCACTTTTTACTACCTCCAGTGGTACCACCATGGCCCAAGCACCGCCATCTTTCACTTGGAATATTATCAAAAGACTTTAAGCTGATCCCGTAGCTTCTATTTTCCTCCCTTTTAGCATGCCTTGTAATTTTTTTTTTTTTATTTCAAGGCAAATATGATGTGTTTTGTAGTAGGAAATGAGGCTTTAGTGTGAGGTTCTGTATTAATGTGGATAGGAACTGAACTGTAGTTAATGTTTACTATGATCTTAGGTGGCAGAAGTGTCACATTTCTCTAGTGTCCTTGTGTTTTGTATCCCTTGTTGCCTTTGAGCTTCCTTAAGGAATCAAGTTGTTTTGCATATCTTTAATTGTAATCTGTGGTTATACTGGAGCCTTGTGGGTGTGGCATAAAGTTTGGCAGAGTTGTTCTGTTATCTCATGATTAAATCTCTGCTTCTCTGGGATGTGACCTTCACAAGTGTTTTTTGGCTTTCCCTGTGTGCCACTTCTAGTTGGGACCCTAAGGCTAAAAGTGGCTGGAGAAGAGGGTGCTCTTCTTCCACAACTCTGGGATAGGGCTTCGGTAAGGTCTTTCATCTAGAGAGTAGGTATTTGTATGTGTAATGTTCTGGGTATATTTCATAAAGTGTATACTATACCCACCCCTCACCTTGCCAGAGCTGGGAGAGCATTTTTCTTTTTCTTTTTTTTTAAACAGTGATACCTAAAGCAACTGGTCAAAAGTACCAGTTAATTGTTTCTAACAGTTCCTGTCTTCAGCAATTCCTGCTCTGGGTTAGCTCACCTCTGCCATGACTCTGGATTTGCCTGACTCTCCAAATCTCAGGGTAGCAGTGGCCCTGTGACTGCAGAATGCTGATGGCTCCGAGAGGAGTCATTGATTTTCAGTTAGTTGAGCCGCTGCTGCTTATAAGAGTAGAAGTGATGACTTCCAAGCTCTTTAATGTCTGAGCAGAACCTTTGCTTCTGTTGTTGTATCCCATGGGTCCACACTATGCCAGCACCCCTATGACCCTTTTGAAACATGTCAGAGGATGTGTGGCATCCACTGCCCCAGTCTTTTGCTGGCTTTCCATTTCTTTCAAAGTAAAAGCACTCAGTCAGGGATAAGACCCTATACATCTACTAGCCTCTCTCCTTTTCTCCACTCCAGGCCTATCGGCTCCTTTGATGTGCCTTCTATATGCCGGGCAGACTCCTAATACTGAGCTTTTTCGTACACAGTTGCTTCTTCCTGGTATGTGTTTCCCCAGATATCCACACTGAGGTCTCCTTCACCTCCTTTTGGTCACATTATCATGAAATTCTTTATGTACAATTGTCTGCTCTGTTACAGAGAAAAGCTACCCACTACCTCTGCTTTTTGGAGCATCACCTGCCCTCATTCCATTTCTTTATTTTTCTCATAGCACTTATCACTAATTGGCATACTGTGTTTTCTCTGCTTATGTGTTTATTGCCTGAATGCATTGTCAGCATACAGTAAAATAGAAGATGTAACAGGGAGGGGATTTTTGTATTTCTAAAAAAAAAAAAAATGCCATATATGTACTAATGACAGTGCCTGTTACAGAAAAGGCATTCGGCAAAGAATATGTTGAATATAAATGTCCCAGTGATTGTCCTTCTTAATGAGTTTATAGTCTGGATAGAAACAGAATGTACATGCATGAAGTAAGGCAAAAGTGTGAAATACGCAGTGGATGTACCACACACTGGAGGATGTTTCATAATAACAGTGATAGAATTAGTAGTAGAGCTGGTTTTGGATTCCAGGATTTCTTTTTGTGACATATGCTTTCATTTTGATAAAAGCAAAACTCCAGGTTCCTAATTTTTTCTATTCATAACATGCTAGCGATAATTCTAGCTATCGTTACTTCCGTAGCAATTATGAGACTGGCAGCAATCTTCCTTAAGGACAGGTTTTTAAATTTTTTTTTTTTTTTAGTTTATTATGTTATGTGAGCACAGCTAAAGATTAGAAACCCTTTAAAGCCAGACTTTTCTGAAGGTTTTCTGAGATTACAGACTAGAGTTAGTTGTTTTTTTTTTTTCCCCTTTGAAAGCCTTTGCAGATTTTGGAGTATTTCAGTCTATCATGAATATGATTTTAAGCCTCATGAAGCATCATCCATTAAAACTGCTGCCTTCAGTAATGGGTCCTGTAGACAGCTGCCAGTCATTAACTGATTGGATGCAAATGAGGCTGGGTAAAGCCTGTCATAGTGACTGTGCTGCTAATTTATGGTTAAATCTGGATAGTGGAGAATGATAGCTGATTTAGACTATGTAAACCACAAGTCCTGTCTCATTATGTGGTTGATAATGTCAGGAAAATACTAGACATAGTTGATTACTCCAGTTTGCTGACTTCACCATGACTCTTTGCATTTTTGTGCTTAGCAAAGAGGAAATTTTCTGTAATGACTGCCTTAATGAGTAAGGCATATTGTATTTGAAAGGGTTTTTCTTTTTTTTTTTATTTAACACATTTTATAAGCCATATTGATTAATAGTTGCTTGATAAGAGCATTTCTTAATTCATTACAGCTCAGTTCAATGTTTGATCGCTCTTGCTTGGCTTCTGGCCTCAACTAAACCCCCATGTGTCCTTATCTCTGTGGAATTTGGTACCATTGATCTCTGCTGCTATGGCTCTATGCAGTTTTGACTGTCTCATTTCACACAGCGCTGTTTCCTATGTTTTTTTGCCTTCTCTCTCAATCGATGTATTCTTTCAGTTTTGTCCAGAACGTTCCTTCACTTCCCCTTATCTATAATGTCTAGCTCATTGCTTGGTATATAGTGAGTGGTAGTGGCAGGGAGGTGGTGTCAATAAACATGTCATTGTCTTAAGTTATGTTTCCTATGACCTCATGTCTGTTTGGAGAATTTTTTACCTGGGTGATCTGCCAGCATCTCAACCTCATCACCTCTCTTCTCTAAAATAAGCTTGTTATAAAATTCCTTTTTGATTAAGGTCATAATTATAGACTAACAAAGTTATTATAGATAAACACATCAGTGAGCACATAAACATAAAATAGAATGATAGCATATATGGCAGCATATCTGGTGTGCTAAATGGCTTTTAAAAATTAAGTTATAGGTTCAGAATTAAATCAGTTGGCCTTAGAGAACATCTTACTGGGTTCCCCCGCCCCCCGCCCTTACCCCTTTCTTTTTTGGTGCTGGGGATTGAACCTAGGGCCTAGCAAATGTTAGGGAAGGCCTGAGCTATATATCCAGCCTTGTTTTATTTGTTTACCATGCTTGGCTCTGACTACGATTTTTAGATGTTTGGAAATAATTTTTTTTAAAAATAGTTCAGAATGCCAAGAGTGATGCACAGTTGTGATCCCAGCCACTCAGGTGGCAGGAGGATTGCACTGCCAAGTTCAAGGCCAGCCTCTGCAACTTAGCAAGACCTATCTCAAGGAAAAGAAAAAAAAAAAAAAAAAGGACTTGGAATGTAACAATAGTAATGAACCCCAGGGTTCACATGCCAGTACCCACAAAAAAGAGGAAGGTTAATCTAAGGAAAATTTCATGAGCTAAAGTTTGTTCTTCATGCCTGTTTCTACTGTAAATTTGGGGATTGTTGATATAAAAGATGTATATAATATGGTGCACAAATTTGCAACTCTCAAGGTAATTACTTAAGCATGCCAAGTTTACCGCCAATGCCAATGACAGATATTACCTGTTTGTGTGTGTGTGTGTGTGTATGCACATATATATATATATATACACACCTATATATATATATATATAACTGTTTCAGCTCTGCAATACTTGACAATTTTTCTTTCTGCTTGATTACTATAAATTTGATAGTTCTAGTTCTATTTCAATTTCACATGGTTTCCAATTTCAAGAAATAACTGTTGAAGGAATATTATTTGTTTAGGAAATAACTCAAAATTTAACTGAATTCTAAACTTGTAAACCATGTGAAAATTGCCAGATTGATTTTGGATTTTATGGTAGAACGTTGCATTGTGTATCCTCTTTAACCATGGTGCACTGTAATTCACCAGCTAGCTTTGTAATTATATAATAATTATTAATATATTTCCAAATAATTTGTCATGGTACTTCTAAAAGATAAAAAAATTTCAGAAGAGGTACAGATTTTTGTAAAACCTAAAATTTACCAATTAAGTTAGGAAGGAAACCACTGTAGTACTTTGTTAAGATTGACTAGCCAAAATTAAAAAGCTGTAAAAACAGATTCACAGATTTTCCTTCCTTCCTTCCTTCCTTCCTTCCTCCATTCCTCCCTTCCTGCCTGCCTCCCTCCCTTCCTTCCTTCCTTCTTCTTATAGAATCCAGGGGGCAATTAAGCCAAGCCATATCCCTAGACCTTTTATTTAATTTTTTTTTCTGAGATACTCTTGCTAAGTTGCTGAGGCTGGTTTTAAACTTGTGATCCTTCTGCTTCAGCCTCCCCAAGTCACTGGGATTATAGGCATGCACCATTGCACCAGGCCAGATTTTCATTTTTAACAGAGAGACATAGTTGAAGAAAGCTGCAGCTAAAAGAACTGGTAAAGGCTGATTGGAAGAGAAATAGTATAAGGCTTACTCAGGCTTCCATAGAGCAAAGAAATTCTGTGCTTGTCTTCTGAATTCATCTCTTTTTTATTGAATAGAAAAAGAAGTAGATAATAATGGGGTGGACAAGGATAAAGTGAAAATGTCTCATTGACTGAACTAGACTAAAATATTTTAAAAACATTATTTGTTGGATTATTTAATTCTTGCCCTTTGAAAATATTTGATTTAAAAAAAATCAAGAATGATCATTTTCAAGTTGGGGTAAAGTAGTCACACATGTTCAATATAGTTTCTGTGTCTCTAAGAATGAATTATCACAAACATTTTTCTATTGTCCCAGTACTAAGAACTGTGAGTAAAAAAAACACTAGTCCATGCAAACTCAATGCAGATGACTCTATGGTGTCTTATAATAAGGTGGTTAATATGGTGTTCATTCTAAGTCATTGAGATTAACCCTAACAAAACTTATAAGATCTTTATGGGCTTTTGAAAAACATCAATCCTAATACTAGTGTTGCCTTAGTTTATACTTAAGGAAGGCTTATACTCTGAAGAAATTAAGACTAACGTAAGACTAAATTAAGTATGAAATTAAATTATTGTTTTCCATGTTAGTTTTTTGTTTCTTAAAATGCTCATTCATAAAATATATTAGTTAAATACACTATTCATAGAAAAAAATGTGTTTTTAGACACATACTTACATAAAGAATAGTGCTAAAACAGATACCCATTTAATAGCCTAAACAAAGAGTATTACCAGTGTGTCCCAAGACCTCTTTCTGTACCTCTTATGAAAATTTTGTTTCTTTAGATTCATTTATTTTCTTTTCCTTAGTGTGTGTTAGATCCTCCATTACAATGTTAAATAGAATCGATATCAGCAGATATTTTTGTTTTTCTACTTTCTTATTCTTGTCTACAAAAAAGGGATTTGACACTTTGCCATTAACAATGTGCATTTTATGGGTTTTTTGTAGATCAATTTTATTAATAAGAGTTTTCTTATTTCTAGCTTAAGATTTTTTATGAATTAATATTGATGATGATAGGTTTTTGCCACTCAATATATTAACTTAATGACATATTAGATTTTCTATTGTTGGTGCTCTTTTGTACTCCTGGAAGAAACCCAAGAATTGGTTATAATGTATTATTGCTTGTAATTCTTCAAAATTTGTTTTTTGCCTTTACTTTTCAGTTATTTATAGTTCCTATCTCATAATAGCATTGTCTGGTATTGACATCATTTGAGGGTCAGCAATGTGGATCAGTCTTTGAACACTTACCCAACTCCACACACACATGCACACGCACACACCCACACATACAGAAGAAATAAAATGAAATCAATTGACATTAACTTTCAATAATCAATGTGGGATCATAATTTTTGTTGTTGTTGTTGTTCCTGAAAGATTTTTATAACAAATTGTAATTACATTTTTCTTCCTTATTAGGTGGAAGTTACCTGCAAAAACTAGCTACATTTGATGTTTATAAATGAACTTTTAATCTATTGATTTAATTTCTGTCCTTGTTTTGGAAATAGTCATATTTACTTTTGGGCCAATTTTAGTAACTTTTTTTCTTGGATTTTGTTCAGTTTAACTAGTATTTAAAATTCCTTTGTACAAAGTTATATATAATATTTATGTCTATTTTGAAATCTTTACTGCAGCTATAATTTAAGACATAGTTCTGCTTTGACACTCTTTGGGCATCGAATGTTGTGTTATACCAGATTTTGCAATGGTGGCATGTGTATAAAAATTCCAAGGAAATTTATTACCTTTTTTTCTGTGTGTAAATTTGTTGGACAGATAGTACACCAACCTTCTCATCCTCAGGGGTGGTTGTTCCTAATTCAGCCACTCAAGTGTATTTCTTTCTGAGGACCAGGGTTGGTGGTGTATTTCCTTCTGAGGACCAGGGTTGGTGTGGCTTCTGCAATCCGACCTCCCACTTGCAGCCCAAACCCTGGCTCACCATGCTTCCGCAGGTACATACAGGTGAATGGCATCTCTTGATTTCTGGATTCCTATTCACACATAGTTTATAGACTTCAGGATTATTCCCATTTTCCTACTAATTAATACTTTTGTTCAAAAAGATTAAAATACTTTTCTATCTACCATTTTTGTAGTTTCTGTACAAGGATCTCTTCTCTGGACATCAAACCTGGCTTGTATTAAGGAATGGCTAGCTATGTTAGGAGTAGTATTTGAGAATGGAGTTGTTCATTTTAGATCAAAGCAGCTCTTTTGAAATTTTAATTCTTCAACAAAACAAAACAAAGCTGCTGGAGAAAACAAAAAGTATACAATATGAGTATGAGTATATGCAAAAGGAAATTACAAGTATTGAACTCCTATAAAGCACAGAAGGGTAAAATATGTTCATTTCTTGTTGTAATGTAAAATGACAGATAATGTCACAGAGCATGTTTTCCAAGATGACTTAATTTTGTTTCAGCCCCCCCACCCCAACACACACCGAATCTATTGTGATCATGGATTTAAAAGAAAATTCCAGATAAATCTTGAGGGATTATGGAGGAACTGAGATGTTCTGGTTGAAATGGGTTGGATATGGAGGCATGTTTATGTTTAATTCTGTTAAAAGATGGCTGTTAAAAGATGACACCTCACTTATCTGCTGCTGTTAAAAGATGACAGTGTGAGCCCTATTTTTATCTTTATGCATATAGGTGTTAAAATAGACATCTTTCTAGCATTGTGTATCAGTTCTAAATTTTTGTATAATTTTTAAACTATGAACATTAACATTCAAAGGGTTCTAACAGGAACATGAATGTTATGTGCTTACTAAAAATTAAATAATGATCAAACATACTAAGATTTTTATTTTAAGGAATAATACTACTTTCTAAGTCAGTAAACCATATGTAGGTTTGATGAAATAATAGAGAAACACATGCATGTGAGGGCACACACACATATACCTCTTCTTTAGAGCATGGCTATATGATAGGCTTATTTTTAAGGAATCTAATTTCCATTAATATTATCAGCCACTTTGAACATTCATTCAGCCATTTTAAATAGAATAATTTAGTACCTTTGTGCCAAATAACATTGGATATTTTATTAAAATATCAGCATTAATATCTTTTTAGAAGTATTATGTTTATGTATGTTAGTCAGTATTCATTGCTGTCCAACATACCTGACCAAAACAACTTAGAGGAGGAAAAGTTTATTTTAAGTTCATAGATTTGGAGGCATCGCCCATGGTCCCCTGAGTCCATTGTTCTGGGCCTGGAGAAGAGAAGAGAGAAGAGACACCAGGTACAAAATATAAACCCAAAAGCACACAATCAGTGACCATACTCTACTTCACTTCCAAACATTCCTGCATTAACAAAGGAGTTTTTTTGGGGGGGCACCTAATTTCTAATCCATAATACGATACATCCATACTTTGAACAATTTCTGTCTAGAAAACTTAAGAGTAGGGAGAAAGAACTGGGTTAGTTAATCAGTGCTTCACCTGAGAATCAGGTTTTGAAAGCAGCAGATAAGTGAGGTGTCAACTGAAGACATTTCTTCATAAGTTGCATAGAACGCAGAGGAAATTTACTTTCTAGTAATGTTTGGGGCACTGTATATTGGAAGTTAAAGTTTATGTAATAAGAAAAGATGTTTTAAAAATGTTTTCTGGCACTACTACTTCCTTGGGATAAGAGTAAATTGCTCAAATGTGTATGTAGATCATGAGATCACCAATAAAGACTATAAGGGCTAAGCTGTTTTGATATTTTCTGCTTTATCAATTGGCTTAATCTCCTTGAGCTTTACAAATATGCTTTGGTAATTTTCAGTATTGCAAATACTTCTTTTGTTTTGGAATCATCTGGATATTTTTCTGAGGAAGACTTCAAGTCACGTTCACTTTAGTGGCTGAGATTGAATGGATTGTCCATATTTATGTATGTATTGAAAATAAATTTAGAGTAGAAATGAGTTTTGGGCTTGTATAATGAAAACATTAGCATATTAATTACTGATTTTATACAAACCCATGTATTCTGCATTTTTCTTATCGCCAGTCACAGTGATATGTTTAAGATTACTTTTGCTCTTGACATGCTGTTATTTGGAAGGAACAATACAGGACTTAAAATCTCTTGCTGTTACACTTTAGGACAATGATTTTGAGATACATTGAAGGCAGTTGTTGCATTCACTGTAGCAGTTCAAGTACTGTACCTCTGCTTTCTGTGATATAGCTCCAGAAGCAGAAGGTTGTACAGTGCTTTGGTCAGAGGACCGCCATGTTTTGGTATGGCTGTTTTTCAGCTCATTCTGAACTTGAGCTTGGATTATAAATTGATTTTTGAAGTTTCGAGTTAAAAGGTAAGGCTTAATGAAGTATATCCTAATCTCAGTTCTGATTATTTGGTAGGAAAATGTGGCTTCTTATGGAGTTTAGTCTTCTTGACTTGTAAATATTCTGAATAACAACATTATTTAAACCTCAATGGACGGAATATGTGTGCTTAAATTTCTAAAATCACACAGTTATAATTAGTAACTAGTAACATTAATTAATTAATAGAAATATGTATCCAGTCGATATTTTTGGTGGGGGAAAAAAATGCCTTTATGGCCTTTGGAACCCTGTTAGGATTCACTGTAGTTAAGACTGCAGCTACAGAAGAGTGAACCATGATGTGATAATATAATTTTGATAATTTGACCTCTCTGATATTGACACTTTTCAAGAGTTTTTCCTATTTATCTTACTTAGTCCTCTATATACTAGTTTTTTTTTTGTTTTGTTTTGTTTTTTTTTTTTGTTGTTGTTGTTGTTGTTGTTGCCTGGAAGCAGAAATTTCTGAGTTGTGTAATTAACACTGTTAAATAGGTAACATCCTTCCTCATTTCAATATTACATTTTTCAATTCATGCAAAAATGCCTCATTTTCAAGTATTTGCTGCAGCGTCTTTCAAGAAGTTTTGAAACACTGATCTTTTATCAGCAAAGAAGCCAAAGAAAATTAACCTCCCCTTTTTTTCTGGTGTTAATAGTCAGCTGAAAGAACAGAAGACAACCTTTAAAATAAATCATTGCCCAAGATTTATGCTTATAGCAAAGATATTTGACATTTGTTTTTAGAAATCTCAATGGTATAGTTATTTATAATATTATTTTAATTTATTCTATGTATTTTTCAAATTTAACATACATATTTAATTCTAGAATCAGATCCATTTTTGCACTGTTTAACAGTAGTTCCTGAGTTGTTCAATGTTACTGCCAAAAATTAGTATGTGGATATTAACATAGGGTGTAGTATTGAGATATACTATACTTGTATCTTAGAAATAGACTTGTAAAAAATTAGGATTTGCTTTTATTTTCAGTTTTAAAATTTGTTTCTAGGGTACATTTAATATTGCTTTAGTTTATGGTTTTGTTGGCATGGGTTTGGTTGACAATGTAATTCTTACTAACATGCCCACAGATACTGAATAGATGTGATATATTATAAAATTGTATATCTCACTGATTATGCCTTTTATGTATAATAATCTATTCATGAGATATATCTTTTATATAATAGTGGACTTCTCAGTGTTAGAGATCTATTATCTAATTTAATCCCAGTGAACTTGGAGTTTAGTTTATACATGCATCGTTACATCATTTTATAGATGAGAAATGAGCAGGGTCAGGATGCTTACTGAAAAACAAAAGGGTAAATAGCTCATTAATAATAACTGTTACTTTCTTCATACTGTATCATCACAAACACTCTGAACCTGAGGTTGGTCATTGGTGTAGTAAGTACACAAATACCACATAGTATATGTAGCATATCTAGCCCAGGATTTAGCTCATATTATATATTTACCAAATTATTGCTTTTACTCTTGCTAATGAATATAATGATTAGGTAATTTACTTGAGTATACCCAAATATAGTTGGTGCCAAGACTAGTACTAACCTTAGGTTTTGGACCTTTTGTCTAATGTTTCTACATCAAAGTTCATTTAGTGACACATGGTAGGAAACTAACCTGGGGCTTAGGTGGCAGGGACTTACCCAAGTGATGGCAGGATCCACTGTGAGATAAAGTAGTTTATGGGACATTGGATTATAAAAGGACAAAGGGAAATTAGGGAAAATTGGATGTCCCTTTTCTCTCTGCAATAATTTAGAAATCATAATACAGTTATCTGAGAACTCATGGCCTTTCTAAAGGTTCTTCATCTTTAGACCTGAGCCACATTCAAACGGTCCCCATTATCATAGAAGCAAACTGAAGGGTTCCTTTGAAATAATTCTGTTTCCTATATGAACTCAGAGAAAACTCAAATAATCTTTAGAATTTACCATCAATTTGTAGGTACTAGGTGAATGACTTTCATGGGCTGTGAGATCAGCCATATATAAGGAATTTCTAAAAGGCCTTTCCTGTATTGGTAAGGATGTTATACAAATAGGATCAACATTTATGGAAGTGTAATGTATATATTCCCAAGTGTTTTTTTTTTTTTTTTTAACTACTTTTTTTTGTGTGATTAGCAAAAAATAAGCAGGGGCGGTTCTTGGCATGAGTTGAGGTGCTCCCAAAGTCTTGTCCCTTGGCCAGTCATTGTATTTGAAAAGGCAGTTATACTAACTATATTTATATATAGTACTAGGGCTAGTTCATCAAAAAATTTTGCAGCGAGCACATTGCTGATAGGGATAGGGCAGATACATTTTGATGGACAGGCCCTGGGAAAAATTGTACATAGATGAAAACTCAACAAATGAAGGCAAATACAGGCCAAACCATGTATTAGTTACTCTAAGTGGTACTAGTAGCAAACTTGGCTGTGGATGTAGAAAGGGTTCATAATCAAAGTTAGAAATATGGCAGACTTTGTAGATGGTGAAATGCTGAGGAAGACCCCTTAGATGTATTAAAGCAAAGACATAGATTATACATGTGAATATCACAATATGCATGCAAATGTTTTAGTAAGTAACCATGTTGTTAAGATGAGCAGTATTGTTATATTATTGAAGTACTGCATTTTATCTTTTGAATTTTAATGCTGTTTTCTTCACTAGGAAAAAAGTTTAATTTCAGGTCCATTTGAAGTAATCAAATATAGGAAAACAAGAGAATAACTGCATATTATAACAATTTTAATAAGAATTACATATAAGATTATAGAATATGTGTTCTGGTATCAAGGATACCTGATCTTTAAATCATAGTCATTTCTTCCACTTAATTTTTTAACTAGAACTCTGTTATTTACCTATTTAACATGATATTCTTTTTTGTGATAATCCAAGGTATAATTGCTTTAGGGAAAACAAATTCCTGTAGGCTTAGAAGGGCTCCTATTTCCCTGGAATAATATGAAGTGATTATCAGACAATTAGTATAAAGCCCAGTGTACACATGTTGATCCCCGCCCCCCATCAGAGTTTTTATTAATAGGTGGAGTAAGAAAGCATTCTGATTAAATACACAGAGATATTCTCTCTTTGTCTCTGTTATGTTCATCATAAATTCCATGCAATGAAGTGGCTATTTTCCTCCTTCCTTTGCTTCCTTTCTTTTTTTGGTGTGGGGGGGAGGTGGGGTACTGAGTATTGAACTCGGGCTCAACCACTGAGCCACATCCCCAGCCTGTTGTGTATTTTATTTAGAGACAGGGTCTTGCCATTGCTGAGGCTGGCTTTGAACTCCAGATTCTCCTGCCTCAGCCTCCCAAGCTGCTGGGATTATAGGCATGCACAACAACAACCGGCTTCCTTTTATCCCTCTCCATTGAGATTGGAAAATTTAGCACAATTAACCTTTATATTAAAATTAATTTATTTGAATTATAGTTTTGGCAAGACCATTGGTGAAGCACATCTAAGGTCCATGTATTCTATAGTGCTTGAAACCAAGGGCTGTAGACCAAGAGAGACAAGCCTGTCTTCCAGCTTGTTTTAATGTTTTAAGTCTCACTTTGCTTCTCTAAGGAATTGTTCTTCCTCTAGTACTAAGGGGGTGATAAGATACTATTATAAGAATTCATAAAGACTGTATACATACAAAATGTAACCTAAAATTGGTCTTTAATTGGAATAGAAGTAGTTCTTACCAGATATATTAGGCACTAATATATTAGGGACAAATAAATTAATTATTTAATGTCTTTTGCAGGGTGCCTGACACAGATTACTGGCAAAATGCCAGTTTTTACCCTTTTTGGAGATAGCATTCTGATTCTAAAAATGTAACTCAAAGTTGGGGAAAAATGAACTTTAGGATTTATCTCCTTATTTATGCAATTAAATACTTCAGTTTTGACAGATCTTTACATATTAGTTAAGATTTTGATAGCAGTACTAAAGATAAAAGATTAACATTCTAAACTAAATTATAGCTAAAGGCAAGAGTCTAAGATAAGAGTCTTTACATATTTTGGTGTCTGTTTATTTTACTACTGAAATGAATATGCTGATCTGATAGCTCAAAGAGGCGTGTTTACTCATGTAGACCTGAATGGTAAGTAGCTAAAAATGAAATATTAAGAAATATATTTTTAACTGATTTTCACAGAGTAGTACTATATGGCAGATCATGAGAAAATTATTACAATGTTTTATAAAAAATAGTGTGTACATAATTTCTTCAAATTTTAGATATAAAAGTAAAAAAAAACTTGAAATTTAGGCCAGATTTTCCTGTATTGATTTTTTGTTGTGAAATTGCAATAGTTACTGCAGAGAAGTTTGATTTTGGTCTATGAACTTAAAAGTTTCGTGTCTTTGGATGAGGACTGTGGAAAACATTGGAAGTACTTATTGACACATATCACTTAGCATTTCCAGAGGGACTGCATATTTGATTTTCTCTTTGGAACAAGTTTTACAGTATGTGAATATTTAATTGTTTCTCTGCTTTTCAAAGAACATAAAATAGACCGTGGCAGATTGTGGACTAAGTACAGGAGATGCTTTCATTGTGAATTAAGGTCAAGTTTCTTAGTAAGTGGATATCTTTTAGATGTTATTGAATATCAGTGTGAAGGGTCCTTGAGGTGTAAGAGTGATTCCTACTTCACTTTCTGGTTTTTAATAGAAGAGGTGTTTTTTTAAATTATTTTTATTTAAAATAAACAGAGCACATTTGCTAGGCTTTATTTAGTGATGTGTAGAAGTGCCTTTTTGCCTTCCCTTACTTTTCTTGTGTATGTTTAGCCTAGGAAGGAAGTCTTAAAATTTATTAAACAAAGCTTGTTCAGTCTCAGCCACATCTTCACAGCAGCAAAATCATTGTACCTCTTAAGTCCCCAACATCTTGGACATCTTTGAGACACAGCTGTTTGTTGACTATAGGTTGAGTATGTTGTTTTCATTGTGTTAACAGGAAAAATGCGACCTTTAAGATTATAATCTCAAAGAAATGTAAAACAGTATATATATATATATATATATATATATATATATATTTTTTGTGGTACCAGGGATTGAACTCAGGGGCACTTGACCACTGGGTCACATCCCCAGACCTTTTTTGTATTTTATTTAGAGACAGGGTCTCACTGAGTTGCTGAGTGCCTCGCCATTGCTGAGGCTGGCATTGAACTCGAGATCCTCCTGCCTCAGCCTCCCAAAGTGCTGGGATTACAGGCATGCGCCACCGCGCCCGCTAACAGTATATTTTTGATATAAACTTTTCTCTGGTCAGGAAAATATATTTTGAATATGGGTACCAGATAGCTTATTTTGTTTTATTTACTCCTTATTTTGTTTTATTTACTCCTAGCAGCTCTGGAAGGATGATTCATTTGAATACTTTTATTTTGTCTTCATATTGTACTTTAGTTCCTAAATTACATGTGGAAACATGCTGAGTACTATGTTATTCTACTTTGTGTTCAAACTAGATATTAGGAAGGTAAGGTGGCCTTACCTGTACATTCAGATACCTGAGAAAAAATCTGGATCTCCTTTTTCATTAACCATTACCTAGTGAGCTAATCTCCAGTTTTCTCATCAGTAAATGGGATATTAATATGCCTCAGATGTTTTTATTAGGTTAAATAAGTTTAGATTACTTTCAAGTATATAGCAAACTTTAAATAAATGTAAGCAGTATTATTATAAGTTTATTATAACATTTTATTCTTCTCCCTTTTCCTTCCTCTTTATTTGTTCCACTTCAATTATCATAGTGTTGTTTGTTTGTTTCAAGTACTGGTATTTAACCCAGAGGTGCTTAACCATTGAGCCATATCCCTAACCCTTTTTATTTTTTATTTTGAGACATGGTCTCATTGAGTTGCTCAGGACTTTGCTGAGGCTGACTTTGTTTGACCCAGTAGCTGGGATTACAGTCTTGTGTCACCACACCCTGCTCAATTATCATACTGTGGCAAGGAAGGGCTATGAGATTGAGTAGTAGCCACTCCAAATTAGGACAGTTTCTTATAAAATTCATTTGTATAATAGGAAGTAGACATGAACTCTGAGTATTTGGAAACTATGTGGCATTCATCCATACTTTATTAAAATACAGACTTTTAAAACGCTGATAACTGTTTTAGGCTTTATCACAATGTTTTGAAAGAATTTCAAGCATTTTATTTCAATAAAACTACACTTCTGAAAGTCATTGCATGAAATGATCACATTGATAAAATGTATGTATTTAAGTGCAAAAGATATAATATATTAAATATTAATGAAAATGCAAGATCTTTATGTTCAGGTGGTCTAGTGTATAAATATGAATGTGAAAATTTGAAAATAATCCTGAACATCTGTTTTGAATTGTCTTAGTATAAGAAAAAGTTTGATGTTAAAGCTCTTTATTTCTTAAGTAGGATATAGTATAATCCCATCTCTATTTTAAAAGAATGCAAAGTATGACTTTAATTTTCTATTTCTACCTCTCCTTTCCTCTCTTTTCCTTCCCTCTTCCCCCCCCACCCCCAGATCCCAGGTAAGGGGTTAGATTAATTATATTCTTTGGTTCATGGTCAATTTTTAGGGTGATCCCTGCCAAGTTTTCTCTTTTATTGATCTCTTCATTCTCTTTTATCTCTGTATCTAACTTCATTTTCTCTTTGCATCATAGGCAACTCTTCTAATGCGTTTGATCTATATTCTTAGATTTACAGTGTACCCTTATAAAATATGCAGTGATATTTTCAGTGTTAATTTTTAATAATAATTATAAATTTAATTATGTCACAATACATTCAGGTTTTTGTTTCTTAGAAGGCGTTTACATGTAGTCATGTTACAGTATTTACATGCTCTATGTTGGTCCTCCTAACAGTTCATGAAGGTGACCCCATATCATACTCCCATGGATAGGCACACAGATTGTTTCTCACTGTTAGCCAACACGAAGACACTTTAAGTAAATACCATCTTCTGTGTTCTCATAGGTGAGAATTCTGAGTGGGATATTGCTGGTCCCAGCTTATCGTTGACTTAGTTACATTTGTGATTTGACTAAGTACTCTCAGATGACATAAGAGAGTGGAGGTTCCAAGTCACATTGCCAACCACAAAGCTCTGGTCACTTCTCCTATATTCCCATCAGTTCTTGGCTTCACTTAGTCTCATTTTTGCCAAGCTGTGTATAAAAAATATCTTGCTGTTGTTGTAGTTTGTGTTTCGCTGGGTTACTAAGAAATTCTGTACTACTATATTAGTTTAAACACACGGTGTTTATTTGGTTTCCTTTTTTGTAGTTTTCAGTTTATTCTTTTTGCTCTTTTTCTTCCTAGTGGATTTCTTGTCGATTGTAGGAGTTCCTTCCTTTTACTTTCTAAATAGAGTGTGTTCGGTCTTTAAATAGTTGAAGTGCATTCTCTGAATTGTGTGTTTTTAACTTTGTCTAAAGTGACAAAGTGATAGGACTCCTTCATTTTTTGTTTGTTTGTTTTGGGTACCAGGGATTAAACTCAGGGGCACTAGACCCCTGGGACACATCCCCAGCCCTTTTTTGTATTTTATTAGAGACAGGGTCTCACTGAGTTGCTAAGTGCCTCACCATGGCTGAAGCTGGCTTTGAACTTGCGATCATCCTGCCTCAGCCTCCCAAGTGCTGGGATACATTCTAGAAAGATGTTCCCCTACATAGTCTTCCCTTAGCTTTACCGTTTCATGTTTAACTTTGTGAGTATCTGGAATTTACCTTTGTATTTGGTGAAAATAGCATTAAAAATCCAGTTTCATTTTTCTCTTTTGTATATGGTTAAGATACATTCTTCAAGGTCCTTAATAAATGGTGCTAAATATTGATTTGCATTACATAAAACTTATGGGTTAATTTATATAAAACTGATGTTTTCATAGTGTAAAGTTGTCCCATCTATGAATCTTGGAATATTTCTCTGGATCTTAGAGGTTTGGCTTGGAATTTTCAAGTATTGAGATTAGTTAGGTTTAAAAATTGACATGATGTGAAAAAGGCACACTGAACAATTTGAAGGTGAATTATATAGAAGTAGAATCATCACATAGGCAATTATGGTACATGTTTTATACTTTACTTCAACATTTTCCTTTATAGTATATTAAAATTAGCTGGAATTGAAATGGTTTATCCGTTCAAGTGTGATATTCTAATATTTTGTCTTTGGAATACAAAATCAATAGTGTTCATGAAAATAATTCTATTTAGATAACTTTTAATAGGAATTTTTATTTTGGGTCATATTCTCTGGGGTAGCTTTATGCTTTTATAAGTGAGGCATACTTTATGTTAGCATTTATTGGAAGCATTGATGAAAAACATCAATCACATTTATATTTGTAAGACCTGAAATGCTAACAGAAATTTTCACACCAAAAACAAACAAACAAAAAAATCATGAGACAGTTTTAGTTTTAAGTTTGGCAACTCTTTAACAATTTAAAAATGTGTTTTAATAAACACAGCATTGAGGAAAAGTTTCCTAAGGAAGAAGGGATTTTGAAAAAGAACTTTGATTTTTATTTGAACAAAATAAAAGCAGAAGCACTGTAAGTAAAATAAATTAGCAGAAGTGTTTCTTACACAGAGAGAGAGAGAGAGAGAGAGAGAGAGAGAGAGAGAGCGCATGCACATGCACGCGCACGCACTACACCACGGAGAATCCTGAGGTATTACATGTGTCCAGTTGCAGGATTTTGACTTTGGACAGGTGATACTCATATCTGAGTTAGCCTCCCTCATATCACTTAACTTTGTCTTATTATTTATAATACTTACCACTCCCTGAAGTTCATTCATTCATCTTATTGTACACATCCTATCTTCTTCACCTCCTCCACTGCTATTCCTTATATCATAGGCTCCAAGTAAGTGAGAGCTTGATTATTTGGTTTCAGTATTGTATGCACAGGCCCTAATAAAGTTCCTGCCCCCCCAAAAAATGTAATTAACAAATATTATTTAATGAATGATTACATTTGTGAATGAATAAATGGATACAACAAAAGGACATATCTAAATATAGCTGTATTCATGTTGACTACTAACAAGAGCATTACTTAACATTAATTAAGATACAGATATCTAGTAGATGAATTTGCTCCTATGGACATATGACCTAAAATATTCAAAGCAAATCATTGCTATATTTTTCCTGCATCAGTGTTTTTTTTTAATATTTATTTATTTGCTTTAGATGTACACAATACCTTTATTTTTATGTGGTGCTGGGAATTGAACCCGGGCTGCGCATGTGCTAGGCGAGCACTCTACCGCTGAGCCACAACCCCAGCCCTGCATCAGTGTTTGAAGACTACACTTTTGGTGGAGTGGCATTAATATAATGTTTTCTTTGTGCTTAAATTAATATTTGGATGCATTTCTCTCGAGTAATTTCAGTGCAAATCAATTTTCTTTTACTAATCCCACAATCAAAGCAGAACTTTGTTGAGGGATGAAGTGGGTTGGAAACTATCCTAGGTATCAGAAGTTTCCGTAGAGCCATGCTTTATTAATTTGTTGGGGGAAAGCTAGTAGATATAAAATCCGTGTAGTGTTACACCTGTTAAGTTTGAAGATAATTATAACATTTTACTATTGTGTTTCCTATATTTTAATTTTCTATTGTTGATTTAGTAGTTCAACTCGACAATATTTTAAACTGCTTTATGTGTGTGTGTGTGTGTGTGTGTGTGTGTGTGTGTGTGTTATTGTGGACGGAACCTAGAGGTGCTTTACTACTGACTTAAATCTCCAACTCATTTTTTATTTTTTAATTTTGAGAAAGGGTCTTGCTAAGTGCTGAAGGCCTTGATAAGTTGGTGAGACTGGCTTCAAACTTAAAATACTCCATGTGTGGATTTACCTTTCAATTTGAGGATATGATTTTCTATAGACTCATCACTTCAAGGCCTGATCCCTAATGTGTGAATGTCAGTTTTGCAATAAAAGACAAATCACAGTATAAGAATGTCAAATGTAGTGTGGAGTAAATTTAGAAATAGGGAGCCTTGGGTTGGAATTTCTGCTCTAATATTTCAGGATCAACTTGGCAAATTCTTCAGTGTCTCTGAGTCTGCTTCTTCATCCACAGGACAGGCATTAGCTTTATGTACAGGACTCTGTAGAAAGCTTAGTGAGATGACATAAGTCAAGTGGGGCATGGTATGTGGCACTGTTAGATGTTGGATAATAATCAGTTCAATGACTTTCCTATTTTCCATCAGAAGCATAAGTTGCCAAATATGAAAGATTACTATTCTCTGCAAACCATATGAGGACAGAAATCACATTACATTTAATATTATTTCTATCATCAGTGCTCAATAATTGTAAATTGCAGAGAATCAATCATGATAACATTAATGATAATACCAAATATTTGTTGTTTACCATGTTTCAGGCATTGTCTGAAACATCTTACTATATATTAACTAATTTAATCCTCATCATGAAGCCAGTGAGTAACTATGAACCCATTTTACAGATGAGTGAACCATTGTGCTCCTGTATTAAATTACAGGCATGCAAGCAGTTCTGACCCTGAAAGATTCCACACTTTTTAAATGCATTAAAAAGTGATGCCCTTTTGGGCTGGGGTTGTGGCTCAGAGGTAGCACTCTCGCCTAGCATGCATGAGACACTGGGTTGGATCCTCAGCACCACATAAAAATTAAATAAAGATATTTTGTCCACCTATAACTAAAAAATTAAAATTAAAAAAAAAAGTGATTCCCTTTCATTTTTCAGGCATAGTGAGTAATCACCCAAATAAATTTTGATACAGATAAATCTTTCTTCTTGTCTTCATCTTCCCAATGGGGAAAGAGTTCATTTTCAAGAATCAATACCCATCTCCTTGTGGGAAGGAATGACTTTTAGTATTGAGAAACTATAATTAGATGGGGAGAAAATTAAGGGCACACAGAAAACACATGATTTTCAACATGATTATGTGTGGGGAAAGATTTTCCCTACAGTGAACTCATTCGTTGGAAGGGTATAAAGAAACATTATATCTGAACAGACCATATATACTTCACTGTTTTAAGAAGGGTAATGTTTTACTGATATGTTCTGATGCCTACTGAGTATCTTTCTAACTTTGATCTTGTTTAGATTTTTTGCTTTTCATCTTTAGATCTTCTATGGCATTTATCAGTTTTTCATACTTGAATGAAATCTTTGTTTATTTTAAGATGATTTCTTACAGTTTCTAGTCCAATAAGTATAGAGTACTTTCAGACCATGAAGACCCCTACGGAAACTTGAAAGAGCATGAAGTCTTTGTAGGTGATCTTAAGATAACATTGTTATTGGCCTTATGATGAACTGTATATGTATATCAGCTTAGAGACATAATAATTGCTTTAATTATTTTTAAGCTTTGATTGTATTTAATCTCCTGGCTTGATGAAATGTTAGAGTATAAGGGAAATAAATTTTACTGCTTAAAATGTTTTATGCAGGTTTTTGTCTCCCCATGGTACTTCCTGATGGCCTGATATTATGTTATGTGTAATTGGATTGACGCTTAGCCTGAATGCTTCTTTTTCTTCTTGCCAGCATGGGGTAACCTTGGAAATGTTCTGAAGAGTCAGAGCAAAATTTCTGAAGCTGAAAGCGCCTATAGAAATGCTTTGTACTACCGCAGCAACATGGCTGACATGCTTTATAATTTGTGAGTATGACTTGCTTTCTCTGATTGGGTTCATTTTTGAAACCTGTGGTGAGAGGGACTATTGATTTAACTGCTGGAAACGGAGATGGTGATAGCTGTTTTTCTGAAATAGTCTTTTCATTAATCATGCCTCTGAGACTCATAGGTGGATAGTATTTGTGATTTCTTTGTTGGGAGCCACATCATCTGTATTCATGAGTATTGATGTATTATGGCTGAGGTTTTTTGAAGTAGTATACCATATTATAACCTAAAAGTTGGTTTAAATGCTTACAGTTTTTCACAGAGTTTGTTCCCTTAATACTGAGATGGGCATTAGGGTTCATAAAATAAGCCTTTATGTTTGATACTTGTACAATTGATGTGTTGGTTATTAATACTGATGGCTTTCTTCCTCATTATGAAATTGCTCAAGTCAAAGTATATATAAACTATATATACACTCCTGGGGTTCTGAATGTTCTCTTGCATGAAACACTGGCAGTGCTCTTCCGCATCCTCATCCTCTTCATCTTTTTTTGTCTTTGAAGGTAATGATGATTATCAGCAAGATTTGGATAATAGGGTAATTTAGAATATCGGCACATTGAATTAGAAAAATCCCTGATTAATTTTTTTTTCTTTCTTTGACTGGAAAGTCCTAGGAGCTATTAAGAAGTTTGATACCCAAAGGACTCAAACTTCTTAATAGCTCCTAGGACTTGAAAACAGCATACTACAGGGACACAGCCACATCAATCTTTATAGCAGCACAATTCACGATAGCTAAACTGTGGAACCAACCTAGATGCCCTTCAGTAGATGAATGGATAAAGAAAATGTGGTATATATACACAATGGAGTATTACTCAGCAATAAGAGAGAATAAAATCATGGCATTCACAGGTAAATGGATGAAGTTAGAGAATATAATGCTAAGTAAAGTTAGCCAATCCCAAAAATTTAAATGCAGAATGTTTTCTCTGATATAAGGAGGCCCATTTACAGTGGGGTTGGGATGGGGATCATAAGAGGATTAGAGGAAGACTAGAATGGCCAATGGGGAGGGAGGGGAAGGAAGGGGGCAAAAGGGTGAAGAAAAAAAAAAAGATGGTAGAATGAGATGGATATCATTATCCTAGGTGCATGTATGAATGTATGAAGTCACTAATGGTGTGAATATACTTTGCATACAACCAGAGATTTGTAAAAATGTGCTCTATATGTGTAATATGAAATGTAATGCATTCTGCTGTCATTTCTAACAACTTAAAATAAGAAAATAAATTTAATAAAAAAAATGGGTAAAAACTAAAAAAAAAAAAAAAAAAAGAAGTTTGAGCTGGTAAATCCAAACTAAACTCAAGTCCATGCTTGGCTTCTTATCTTTATGAGAACATTTTGTTTGTTTGTAATAGAAATCTAGTTTAAACTTGCTTAGATACAAAAGAGAATTTATGAACTCCCATAACTGGGAACTCTTGGGGTTGTCTAGATGCAGGCACAATTAAGTCCCAGTGCTTGATTACTTTCTGGGAATTTGCCCCCATTTTGTGGCTCTGGTCTCCTCTGGCTTTGTTCCATTCTCTGTACTGTTCTGTCTGTACGGATGAGAAGGGGGCTCCTGCACCTTTATTTGTGTTACCTCCTGATTCTTCTCAGTCTTGGAAGAGAAGAGAACTTTTGTTTGTTTGTTTGTTTTTGGTGTCTGTATTAATCCTGCAACAAATTCTCAGAGCGACTCTCCTGGGGTTCTGAATGTTCTCTTGCATGAAACACTGGGCAGTATGGGAGGGACTGAGAGAAACCTCCATTGAGAGCTTTTCAGAGTTGGTATGGAGTGGAGGGGGACCAGTTCCCTATAGGAAGATGACTAGTCCCAGGCAAAATAGGTGTCTACCCACTTGTGTTTAATGAACACAGCATAATATTGAAAGTATCAAAAAATTTGTAAACTTTAATTTTTGATAGGTATTACACTCTGGCTACCTAATCTTTCATACTGGTTAAGTCTAAAAGCACTGAAATTGAAAAAAAAATTAAAGTACAAATAGGAAAATGTCTAGATATTTGAGGGAAGGCAGGAGGAATGGTTCATTTCATTTTCTGTTCATACATTTACCCTGTCTTTAAATTCCTACTCTTTAATAGTGGGATCTCAGCCGAGGGGCTGATTGTGCAAATGAAGTTAGCAGATGTGTTTTGTGCTGTATTTCACACTGTTTAATTTTTCCTTTGTTACCTGGAATTCTTTCACATGGAGCAAACTCTTTCCATTTTGCAGTATCCCTTCCACCCACTCAGCTGTGTTTCATGCATCACCAGATACATTACTATCCTCTTTCCTGAAGTAATTTGAATGAAAAGATCAGATTAGGCTCCTGTGTACAGAGGCTCATGTGTTGATTGATAATTGTTATATAATGACAAAGGCCCATATTAATTTAATACACACATGTTCTTTATATAGGAACATTTTTTTCAATCTGACAGTGATGTCAAAGTGCCTCTTGCTTTGCAATTTAGAGAGTATCAGTTTTCTGGTATCTATTATCTATACACTTTCAGGGGAAAAAAAGCAAGGTGAAAATCAACACTTTCTTATTGAACTGAGTTTTCTCTCTCTTATCCACAGCCACTGGTTAACTTCAAATAAAATAAAATAAGTTGGGAGTGCTGCGGATGGAACCCAAGAGTTTGGTACACGCATGGCAAGTGCTCTGACATCCCTAGCCCCAACAACCACTGGTTAAAAATTACCTACCTGTAGGTGGTACCTATTGTTCAGGGGAAAGGATTTGTGTTTATTCAAGTTCATACTTTCTTTTTTTTTTTTTTTTTTGCAGTGCTAGGAATTGAACCTAAGGCCTCACTGATCTGCATTCCCAACCCCTTTTTATTTATTTTTTTATTTTTATTTTGAGACAGGTCTTGCTAAGTTATCCAAGCTGGCCTTGAGCTTGTGCTCCTCTTACCTCAACCTCCCAAGTCTCTGGGATTACAGGCATGTGCCACCATGCTTTGTTCATTCATGCTTATTCTTTACTGAAATCATAAATTTGTTCCATTAGATAATCTCACTTCATATGTAGCTTAAAATCTTCATCTGACAACTTCATGGATCTCTGTATAAACTTTATGAAAGCAGATGAATAGTGTTACCCCATCCCTACTGAAAAAATCCTTGCTGAAGAAATAGTTATTAACATGATCAGTTTTACCCCCTGAATTGTAGTCAATGGAATGTGTCATTAGGGCCACATGTAGTTCCAATGTATCTTTACCAATAAAATAGGTTTCTAAGTCACACATAATTGTCAGCTTAAATAGAAGAGTTTAAATTTCCCTGAAAAACTGTTAGCAGTGATTCAGAAGTATTGAGTTATGTAAACTATATGGTTGACAGAATTCTGATACTCAGTTTTTATCTTCCAAAATAGATGTATTATTCCATGATTTTTAAATCAAATATTAGTCAAATACACAAAGATAAAACTATACAACTTAAATATTAATAAGTTTGGTCTCATGTTCCATGGAACAATTTTTATTCCTTTTTGTTTATCTAAGTAGACAGTTTAAAAATTATTAAACAAATTAACAGTTTTGCTTTTAAGATGTAGGTGCTATTTCCATTACATATACTTTTCTCTGATGTACAGAAATTGTTCCATGTTCTGTTTCAATTCCTAAAATGAATTTGCATTGCTCAGTCATTCTAGTAAACTTAACCTGATAATTCTCCTTTGTGGCTATAGGAAACATTAATTACTTTTCCTATCATCAGTTACTTTTCCTATCCTTAGTTACTCTTTTGTCTCTTAAAGATTTTTTGTGAAAGCAGCTTGAAACTGATAAATGTATTTATAGTAAATGGTACAAAATACCTATATTTGTTAATGTAAGTTTAGAAGCTTTTTGGAATCCTGAGTTTCTGTTATATCTACTACTTAATTTTAATCAGTAACCTAGAATTTTTGAACATATTCAGTATTCATAAACCCATTTGCCTTGAAAATTATTGGAAAAGTTTTATATTATAAGAAATCTTTATGGGAAAAATAATCTGAAGGCATGAGTCATCATTTCACTTTAAAGGAGTATGATTACTAAAGTGAGGTACCCCATGACTGGCTAGACAGAGAAGAATTCTAGATCAGAGATGATCCTCAGATTCATCCCTATATTTTGTTTTTATGTTTCTATTTTAAAGATATCATTAGTACTTCTTATTAAGTATGTCTGCATATTGTAGGTGATGAGGAAGAAAAATATATGTGATTTGGAAAACAAGTAAGCAGTATGAAATTTTATGATCTTTTATAGGATGATAAAAAATTGAGAAAAGTTTTTTTTAGGAATGATTTCAGATTATATCTGAGAGGTACATACAAGGGTTATAATCCCTATTTATATAATATTGGAATAATTTTAATTTTTTGTTTCTCTGATAGCAATTTATTTATTTATTTGGTACTAGTAATTGAACCCAGGGGTGATTTGCAACTGAGCTACATTTTCTCTTTATTTTTTATCTTGAGTCTTGCATTGTTGCCTCGGCTGGACTCCAAATTGTGATCCTCCTGCCTCAGCCTTCCAAGTCACTGAAATTATACATGTGCACTTCTGTGCCTGCCTGGCAGTTGCTTTAATTGCATTAACTAGTTGTGTTAATACTAGTTAATACTAGAGTATTTTGCCCAATACTCTTCTTAGTTAACTCTTTCCATGTTATCCCACTTTGCCTTTTGATGAAGTCAACAAAATGAGGAAGACAAGACTCAGAGTTACTTTGTCTAAAGTTATACAAATAGTATGCACAGGGACCATTGTTTGAACCTAAGACACTCTGATTTTATACCCATGCAAAACTTGTATTTCTGCTCAAGTGGGAAGAAACTTCAATAAACCAGGTACAGTGGCACATGAACGTAATTCCATTTGCTCAGAGACTTGAGGAGGACCACAAGTTTAAGGACAGTGTGAGCAATTTAGTGAGATCCTGTCTGAAAATTTAAAAACTAGTAAAAAGGGGTGGAAATGAAACTCAGTGGTAGAGTATCCCTGTGTTTAATCCCTGGTATCAAAAACAAAAACAAAAACAAAAACAAACAAAAAAAAAAACCAGAAAACAACAAAATATCCAAACTCTTCAATATGTATGTTTTAATTTTAAAAATGTTTGTGTGTGTAGGTTTACTTCAAATGACCTATAAATGTAGGAAGAAAATATTTGACTTTCAATCTACTATAATACTACATATTAAATTTTATAATAGTTACTGAGTTTATTCAGCTCATGGTATACTACTAGATTGTCAGTGGAGTTCATAACTGCATTAAGAGTTGTTTTCAAGAAGAAAGTGCTGCAGAGAAAGATTTTTTTTTTTTCCTTTTGGTACCAGGGTTTGAACTCAGGATCACTTAACCACTGAGCAACATTTCCAAGACCTTTTATTTTTTATTTTGAAAGAGGCTCTTATGAAATTGCTAAGGGTCCTGCTTAATACAGTGAGGCTGGCCTTAAACTTGAGATCCACCCAAATTGCTAGGATTCCAGGCATGTGCCTCCATACCTGTTTCTAGAAAGCTTTTTTATTTTTTGAACCAAGGACAGGGATTGAACCCAGGGAAGCTTAACCACTTAGCCACATTCCCAGCCCTTTTTATTTTGAGACAGGGTCTTACTAAGTTGCTGAGACTGTCTTTGAACTTGTTCTCCTCCTGCCTCAGACACTTTAGCTGCTGGGATTACAGACATGCACCACCTCACTTGGCCAGAAAGCATTTTTAATTTTCTGTACCCATTAATTATAACATTATTTGATATCCTTTTAATTTATGCTTCTAGACAATGTCATATAATGTTTAATTTAAAACAATTATTGCCAGTTGTGGTGGTGTACACCTGTAATTCTGGCAATTTAGAAGGCTGAGGCAGGAAGATTGCAAGTTTGAGGTCAGCCCATGAAACTTAGTGAGACTCTCAGAAACTTAGAAAGAACATTAAAAAAAAAAAAAATATATATATATATATATATATATATATTTATATATATATATATATATCTTAGCAAGAACATTAAAAATTATATATATATATATACATACACACACACACACACACACACACACACACACACACACACACACATATAGTCTAAAAAAGCAAAGCAAAACAAAACAAAACAAAAAAGCAAATAAATGAAAACCAAACCACTGTTCCAGGGTTAAATCCTTAGTATCAATAAATTAATTCTTAATTATGCTCTTAATAGCACTAGATATCATGCATTTTTGCATAGTTATGATCAACCTTTTATTTATATTTTCAATTTACTAAAATTTAATACTTTACTAAAAAGACATTGTTTAAGACCAGTTTTAATGGATCTGAGTTCTGATGTTGGTTTTTCTTTTCAAGCGTAATAAGTTTTCAGAGACAAAACAGTTAAGCTATTGCTCAGTGATTTATTCTGTCAAATTTTATAAATACATAGTTGACTTTCGGCCTTTTAACTGTACCACTCACCACTGTCTGAAAAGATAATTGATTTTCCTGCTTAAAAAAATACTTGATGTCCTTTCATTGCTGTTATGGATTTGTCTCAGTGAGCCTGTTCCAAATGATATTTAAATAGGTAGTTCAATCGAACATTGAATATTTCACTGGACATTATATTTCAGAATGTGGATAATAAATTTTATGCAGTATAATCAATTGTTGATTATCTTACATAATGTAGAGATCATTTCTGTGGATAATGGAAATTTAGCCACCATTAGTTTTCCTTTTTGTTCTGTGTTGTAAGAATCTAAATAAATATCCAGTCTGAAATGCTAGAAAAGGAGAATGAAAATAAGCCTATAAATTTAAGAGAAGTAAAAACGAAAATATTAATGGCTTTGAATTTGGAGACACAGAGGGAAGTAACGCATAAATCTGAGAACTTGTCCTCTGAAAGATCAGCAACAGAAAAAAAAAGTCTTATGCAATATTTAGAATGAGAAAGGGGTTACAAGCAGGTATGTATAAGTTTAAAATAAACAGTAATGTGTATGAAAAGCATGTAATATATGTGCTTTTATGGGAAAATGTAAGTGATCAGTGCGGACCCAATCTCAGTCTAAAAGCTTGGAAAAATTTGAAAACCATCAAAGAGTTTTCTCATCAACGAACAAAGTTAAGGTGTTTGGGAAGTGACTTTTGTCAAATCTTTAGTGAAGTGATAATTCCTGCACTAATTACACCTCTCACTTGTTTTTATGAAGCTAGATTGAACCGATGGCAAAATATTGACTAAATTTCACACACATATACACAAAAGGGCAACAAACCCAAAAGAAAATCCAAGAAGAGGAAAATAGAACCCAAAACAGGCTGGCGACACAAATACAAATGTAGACATGTGTTCAATTGATATGGTAGATGCAGCAATGTATTAAAGATTAAAACACCACTGTCAGATGGGATGTTGGCTACGATTTATAGTGGGATGTTTGAAACACCAATCTAATTACTATACACTTAATTTAAAAAATCAGAAGATTAAAAAAATATGATCATCTCTAGATATGCCAAGAAGGCATTCAATCAGCAACTGCTTAGAACGCAAGTCTTATAAATAAATAAACTAGGAGTGACTAAATACTTCTCTAACATAATAAAGAATATCCAGTGAAAGTTAGCAACAATATTATGATTAATGATGAAGCACTGTAATCTTTTCCATTACTATTCTGCTTGTAATAGTGGCAATTTTTTCTTCTTTCTTGTGTCCCTCATACCTAGAGGATTTCTAACTATAATTGTTGATTTCATAAATAAGTTATGGAATGCACGCTAGAGTAGAAAAGATCCTGGTAATGGGTATTAGAGAACCACCTTCTTTGAATTATATATTTTGATCAGTCACTAAAACAATTCTTATAAAGAACCTTCTTCAATCAGATATCTACTATACCGTTTTCTTTCAGTTTCTGAAGCAAGAATTTTTGTGTTAGGGTTGGTTTCTGTATTAGTTTTGTTGAGATGTTCATAACAAAGTGTCCTAAATTGGGTGGCTTAAAACTATAGATAATTATTGTCTCCCAAGTCAGGATGCAAGAAGTTTAAAAAGGTGTCATCAGGACCATCCTCCTCTGAAGTCTTTAGAGGAGTCTAAGTCTTCACTGCTCTTTCTGGTGGTTTGCTGACATTTTTTGGCATTGCTCGGTTGCAGCTGTATAACTTCAGTTTCTGCCTGTGTTGTCACATTGTATTTCTCCTGTATGTCTTTTGTCTTCATGTGGCCATCTTGTTACAAGATGCTCATCATGCTGGAGTAGAGGCTCATCCATGATAACCAATTACAACTGTAATGACTCTGTTTCCAAGGCTGCATCCTCATGGCATGGGGATTAGGACATAAGCAAATCTTTTAATTTTCCTGAGGGGGAAATGTACAATTTAACCCATCCTGTCTCTCTATTGGGTTTAATTGAGATAGTAGTTTTTAATGGGAAGGTAGAGAAAAGAGACAGGTTAACAAAAAAAAAAAAAAAAAAAAAAAGGCTGCTTTAAGAAGTTAACATTTTAGTGCAGGTGTGGTGGCACACGCCTATAATCCCAGCACTTGGGAGGCTGAGGCCAGAGGATCGCGAGTTCAAAGCCAGCCTCAGCAATGGTGAGGCACTTAGCAACTCAGTGAGACTCTGTCTCTAATAAAATACAAAAAAGGGCTGGGGATGTGGCCCTGTGGTTGAGTGCCCCTGAGTTCAATCCCTGGTACCCAAAAAAAAAAAAAAAAAAAAAGTTAACATTTTATCTGGGCATGGTGGCACATGTCTATAATCCCAGGAACTCAGGAGGCTGAGGCAGGAGGATTGCAAGTTCAAAGCCAGCCTTAGCAACTTAGAGAGGCCCTAAGGAATTCAGTGAGAACCTGTCTCTAAATAAAAAAGGGCTGGGGATGTGGCTCAGTGGTTGAGCGCCCCTGGGTTCAATCCCTAGTACCAAATAAATAAATAAATAAATAAACCAAGTTAACATTTTATACATATTTCAATGGTTTATATCTCATGATGCCCAGAAGTCTGTCTTAAGGAGAGGTAATTTAATGGAATACAGCAAGGTGGGTAACATAGCATGCCAAGTTGTTATCATAGATCCAATCCTGCTAAGGGTATGAGAGATCTATTTGTAAATTCAGGGACAAATTTTGAGAATGTTTGAGAGGTTAGAAGGGTCATAAATTGAAGAATACAATTGTTGGGGCTCCTTGGCATAGAGTTCAAAAGCAGAGGTTGGTCCTTGAGAAGTGAGAACTTAAGGAAATGTAAGGAAAAGTCACAGTTGGCCAGAGGCCTATAGTTGGGATGGGCTTTCCTGCCAAGTTCCACAGGTGTAGGGAGGTGCTGAGGGAGTGGGAGATGTCTGGCGGGGGACATGCCAAAGAAGCAGATTGCTCTTCTAGAATAAATAATTGCTGTGATCTCACAGGTGTGCCCAGACATGCTTGGTGTGTTTGACATGAAGGGAAGGGACTGAGAGATTTTTTATTATGACTCCATTGGTTGAGGTCAGCTAGTGCACTGGATGAGCAACTCAACTGGCCCTTCTTCCCACAATGAGGTGGGGATAATTGCAGGTACTAGCTTGTTCAGGTAGCATGAACAAGGCTAGCACTTACTGCAGGACTTTCATTTTGATTTGCTTGATTATGTTTATTACACAATTAATACAGGAATATAATCTTGTGAACCATTCAAATAGTTCTGGAGAACATGGAGTAAAATATCAGAGATCCTGTTTTTGGATTTCTTGTATCCTTTTCCCTTCTTCTAGTATAGGTCATACATGTTATTGATAAGCATTTATACATGCAGTTATAGGTACACACTTCTTAGTTTATTCCCCTCATATATTGATCACTACTGACTTATGTATGCAGATGTTTCACAATTTGTACACTCATTCTCCTTCTGATTAATATTAAGTTGTTTATATATTGGAGATTTTACATTGACAGCATTAACGAATACCCAGTGGGATGATGTCAAAACTGTGTTGCTCCATTTTTCCATTTCCCTAATTACAAGTGGAGTTAAGTAATTTCATGTTTGTTGGCTCTTTGTAATTTTCTTGGGAATTAACTGTTCATATTTCTTGCCTAGTTTTCTTTTGGGTGGACTTTTTTTCTTATTTATTTGCATTTTTGAAAGTATAATTCCCTGCTGATGTATATACACAGACATCTGTTTTGCTTATATTTTTCTCCTAAATTTTGTGTATATGTTTGCTTTTTTATAACCTTTATTGTGCGTAACTTTAATTTATGTACAGAAAAATATCTTTGTCCTTTCATTGAAAAGCCTCTATATTTTGTGTCTCTATGGAGATTATTTTAGCCCAATGTTTAACAATTATATATTTTGGGCATATTTTTAGAATTTCTCTTACTTTCTTATTTTGGTCATTAATTCACCAGGATTTATTATTTTTGTGTTAAGGTCTAATTTTTTTCCTCACAAGAAGCAGTACTCCCATCATACTTTGCTGAACAGTTACTTATCACCTAGAATAAATTGTTAGGTAAATAGAGTATTATTTTTTGGACTCTATTCTAACTTTTTGGTAAACTGTGCTGAGAACAAGTTGTTTATTTGCTATAACCTCTAGTAAATTTGTTTTAAAAGGTAAGTTTCCCATTACTGTAATTTGTTTCATACACTTCTTGATTATTCCTGTGTTTTATCGTTGATATGAACTTGATCAGAGACTTTTTAAAATTGCATTAAATGTCTAGTTGGGGTTTTGAAACAACTTTCTATACTAAAGAGAGGTGAATTTAATATTGTTTTATACTCTTTAGTTTTCCCTTCCTGATACATGTATTTGTACATTTCTTTCAATTTAAAAAATTTCCTTGTTTAAAATTTTATAATTTTGTTCACAAAATTCTTACATATTTGAGGTTGATTAATTCTGGGTTTGTGTGTGTGTGTGTGTGTGTGTGTGTGTGTGTGTGTATAAAAATTTTGTTAATGTGATATGAGTACCCCCCACCATTGTATTTTAAAGTAATTATTCCCAATTGTCTGGATTTTACTTTTTCTAAATATGTATGATTATAAGTTTTTCTTGTGAGTGTTCTATCATATATCTAATCTTTAGTTGAAGATTTTCTTTCCTTGAAATTTTCCCAAATGTTCCTTATTCTTACTCTCTTGAAGGGCTCTGCATATTCAATTTGTTCTGTCTGCAACATTCTACCCCTTTCTCTTCCTTTCTGACCTCTCACCCCACTCCTCACCAGTTTTGCCAGGCTAATCCTTTCTCAGCTTAAGTGAAACTTCTCTAGAGAGATTTCTGGATACCTCTTTAACTGTTAGTGTTGAAAGATAGGTACTCATTCCAAGTCTCACCAAGCAACTAGTACTTGACTCTTATCAGTCTGGATCATATTTGAATTTATGATTTGTTGTTCCCCTTAATTATACTGTAGTCTCTTTAAGAACCATGATTCTTAGGTACCATTTTATCCCCAGTACTTAGCACAATGCCAGGCACAAGGGCTTTTAAGCTCTGTACATGTTGATTAATAAAATAATTAATTTATAAACTAATAAGTTAAACTATGCACATATTGATAATCTAATGGCTCAGTTGATGCATTGATTATTGAACATAAGTCAACAAAATTTAAATTTGTTAATTCCATGTCCACACACTGTCCATATTTGTTGACTACTGCCCATTTACACGTGATTTACTCCTTTCCTAGTTTGTATTACTATCCCTCATCACTTGGCTGATTATCCATGTTGACTGATTCTACAGCTTTTTCCCATCATATGTGGCATTGAAAACAATCACTATCCACAAACCCTAAGAATAGTGAAGTTTTATTCCCTGAGACCTTGACTATTGCATACAAACTGATGTGGATTGAAGATTTTGGCATATATCCCCACAAACTTCAGTGTCAAGTCTTGCATTCTCTTTCCCTTCCTTTCACAAAACCCTGGAAATATTTTCTTTATTACAAACATATTGAAAATGATTATTTATTTCAGAATTGGTAAGAATTTAATGGATTCATTACTTAAGCAGATAACCAGTCAAGCGGTAATTCAATGAAACAAATTCTAGTAGTTCCCTTTATTAAAAAGAAATAAAGCATATACTTATATTCTGAATTATTAGAAATGTTGATATATTTCATAGTTTTTCAAATATCAATAGTCCCTTAAATTCCATTTAAAGTATAAAGGGCTGTACAGTTGACTTTTTTCCTTAGAAACATATTGTTCAAATTTGTCCTTTAGTAATTTTCAATTCTAATTTGTAGCATTACTATAATATTAACTATCCCTATAAGACAAATAAATCTGATAAGAATATACATCTAGACTTTATGGAGAAAATTTTTGAAGATAAAAATTAAAGATTATTTGAAACTAGGGCAAATTAACCGTGTGTAACGATTTCATCAACCAGATACGTATTTATGCACGTAAGTTCTTGAATATATTTTAGCATTAAATTATCCATTCTTGAGTGTTAGCCAAGATATACTAGATTCAAGAAATTTAGCTAAGTCTGCCTTGTCAAAGTGCCAGACATGGATTTAGGAAAACAAATTACTATATGATGACCTGGATGTCTACAGGATGGTAAAGGAAGTCAGAAATAATGGAGAATCCAGAGTTAAATATACATTTGGATCAGTTTAAAAAAAAAACAACAGCCAGCATAAGAGAAAGCATTTTCCATTTCAGTTTTTATGGAATTAATAATATGTGATTACTAGCTAAAATTGTAAATTGTATATAACATGAAAGTTTGCCTTGTACAATTCAGTAGTATTCAGTAAGTTTCTGTAAGTGGTCTGCAGGAATAAGTTTGATTTGTTGAGATTCTTGGTACTTAGTTGCTTGGGGAGTCAGTCCCTAAGACATCTGGTTGTATAAATAAAAACACAATAAGTCTGAGAGAGTGCCTATGTATCTGTGTTTTCTTAAAATTTCTTCCTTTATATTTTTACAGGTACTATAGAGACTCAAAGTCTAGGTGATTCTGCATAGGAATCACAAGGTTGTTTGATCAGCATATGTACCCGTGTGTTAAAACCGTGTATTTATAGGAGCTTCAAATCAGGAGTACCAGACATATCACTATATAATGGCATGTGTCCAAGACATCCTGATGCTATGAAACCCTGGGGGAAACTCCTTCCCTGGAAAGTGCTGAAATAAGTGCTCTTGTTATTTGCCTCTATAAGACTTCTCCTTGTCCCCCAGTACTGGAGATCTTCCCTTATACACGCTGGGGAAGCACTGAGCTTGATGGGGTCTTGCTAATTTGCCCTAGGATGGTGTAGAACTGAGATCCTCCTGCCTCAGCCTTCCAAGTGATTGGAATTACAGGTGTGAGCCACTGCACTCAACTTATTTTGTAAATTTTTTGCAGAGCTTTCTGATTCTCACTGTCTCCTGTTCATGCTTAGTTTCACATGTTCAGCTCAGTTCTTGTGTTAATAAGGTCAGGCAAAGTATACTTCATATCCACTAGTTTCAGACCCATCTTCTCCCACAATTATTTTGCACATCTGTTCTCTAATTTTTTGTGAATTGATTTTAGGTTTGCTTTTAACAAGAAAACTTCCTGCTACTCTAAAATCCCTAATTCTTATAATAATTATTTCAAACATCACTAGTTTTCACACAGAATCCTGAGAAAGAATGAGCTGCTATGAAGTTCAGTCAATACCCTCGATGTCTTTTATTTACAGATATGAGCACATTCATATGTTGGAAATAAGAATCTGTTAATTCATCCAACACGTACTCAGTGCCTCCAGAATGACAGTCATTGAATTAGAAGCTGGGAATATGCTCACAAAGAAACCGTAGTTCCTCTCGGGCACTGTGGTGCACATCTATAATCCCAAACTACTTTAGAGGTTGAAGCAGTAGGATCTCACATTCGAGGCCAGTCTGGACAATTTAGCAAGATCCTGTCTCAAAAAAAAAAAAAAAAAAAAAGTTGGGGGGCGAGGATGTAGCTTCATGATAGATCACCTGCCTACCACATGCAAGGCCTTAGGTTCAATCCCCAGTACTGCAAAACAATACAAAACAAAGCAGAATAAATCGAGAGAAAAACAGAGACAAAGAGAAGATGTAGTTCTTACTCTCAAGTAGCTTAAAGTGTGGATTTTAAAATACAGTATTACATAATAAAATGACAACTTTTCTAAGTGAAATGCTCTGATTTTTGTGAAAAGGTAGGCCAAGAGTCTTAGCCTAGAGAAAAAGAAGGAAAAAAGAAAGGGCTTCACACCAGAAAGACAAGTGAATATGGGTTTTTTGGGGAAAATTGTTCAGTTTGGGTTAAGTAGTTCTGAAATGCCTCATTTATCTAGGCAACTAGAATGTGTTTCTATAGCTCATAAGAGCATTTGGAACTAGAGGGTGTAATTTTTGTGGCATGATTACATAAATATAAACATTAAAACTGACTTTTAAGTGTGTGTGTGTGTGAGAGAGAGAGAGAGAGAGAGAGAGAGGGTTGGGGGGGGGAGAGAGAGAGAGAGAGAGAGAGAAGAGAGATAAATGAAAGAAGGATCATGGATGGAACCCTGAGAATTACCGATATTTAAAGAGTTTGGTAGAAAAAGTACAAGTATAAAGGAGAAAAGATGAAGAACTCTGTGTGGCACACACGTTCACATGTGTAAGATGTTATTGGAGCTGTTGGATAGAACAGTAAGAGGGGAGAAAATGAGGTAAAGATCAGGTACTAGAAAAGTTAAGTATTGCTCTGTGCTTTTTATTGCCACATAGGGAAAAAATAGTGGCATCAATCCTGAGCCTGGAGAGTTGGAAATATTCACTTCTCCTGCATATAATATTCAGAGAACAGCATTTTGTGATCACAAAGCAAAAGGATGTACCAGAGTACCAGAGAAGGTATTAATCTTATGAAATACATGGACACAATGACCAAAGAACTGACATCCACACTAGAGGCTGCTTGGCAGCTGGGAATGTAAATTATTTATGTTTTTATTTCTAGCACATAGTGAAGTCCTTGGCACTTCTTTTGTGCTCAGCCAAATGCTTTTGAATGGAACTGATCAAACAACTTACTGCACTCTCGTTCATTTTACAGCACTGGAAACTAAGCATCGCCGCATTGGTGTCTAGGATTGCCTGCTGAACTGTTAAGTTTAGGCTCTCCCAGCCAACCCCAAAGTAAAATGGGGGACATCACAATCCTTTTTAGAAATCGAGTCTGGCAAGAGAATGAAGGAGCCTGAGTCATTCCTGGGCTCATTTGTACTATAGGTTTCCTCTTACAAATGTATTTGCACAATGGCACTATGTAGGTCATGGTGTTCTCGACAGAAATATTCTTTCAATATTAGCTGTGTAGACTGAGTTAAACTACTTTCCACGTTGAAAACGGCGATGAAAGGATTTTTTTTTTTCTGAAATCTCATTAAAAGGCCTTTAATTTTACAGTCATTTTCATACAGAACACTGTAGGTAAAAATTGAGGACATGTATTAGGAAGCCCATAAAGAGGTTCATAAAGAAGTTCACAATCACATCCTGCTTTAATGCTTCCTGTTTGATTTAACTTTAAAACTGAGTGAAAGTTGCTTAAATGGCCAGAAGCTTTTTTTATTGTTGTTATTCCTAAAATTATGTTTGTGTGGAAAGAGCAGGTTGACGTGCAGCAGAATTTCAAGTAAATTAATTTCAATTTTCTCAGAAGGAGGTTTTGCATTATATGAAAAAAAAGTGTCTTTCTTTCTCTGCTCCTGAAGAAAAATGAACAGATGTAAATTTCTTATTTGTGCAGTTCCAATCAGTACTCTGCAGATTTCCAATTACTGTGACTTAAGAATTATTTCCTAGACACACCAGGAATTATAGTAATATTGTCTTCCCCTTAATTTATTTTCTATGTAATAGAAAACCTAACTATGGTGTTGCCTGTATGATGGAAACTTCCTTAAAACATAATTGAAGTCTGAGAACATTTGGATATTTAGAGATAGTGAGTTTAAAAAATTAATATGACATCTGTTGCTTATTTTTAACTTATATATTATTTATGCAAAATAATACATTATTTCCATGGCTAAATTATATCTCAAATCACTGATTTCTTTCAATTATTTACTTCAACATTCCCCTTTTTCAGATAAATCCTCCAAACCAAGCACATTTATTTATATTTATATATTTCTTATTGGTATAATTATATATAATAATGGCATTTGCTGTTATATTCTCATACATGCACACAATATAACAATTCAGTTTAGTAAATTTTGATACTCAGTACCTTTGTCTTCCCTTCTTCCTCCCCCGGCCCCCTTCATCTGCTCTACAGGCCTCCCTTATATTTTCATGAACCTCCCACCCCTTCCACTGCCCTTTCTCCTCTTCAGCTTCCACTTATGACCCAAAACTTCCTTTTGTCGGAGTATGACTTATTCTAATTAGGACCCATTCTTGTGATTGTATGTGGTGTGGAGTTTCACTGGTCATTCTCCTCCCACTCCCCTTATTGTGTGTTAGCATTCATATATAAGAGAGAACATTTGGTTCTTTGGGACTCGCCTATTTCACTGAGCATGATAGTCTCCAGTTCCGTCCATTGACCAGCAAATGCGACAATTCCATTCTTCTTTATGGCTGAGTAATATTCCATTGTGTATTTTTACCACATTTTCTTTATCCATTCATCTGTTGACTTTCTGAGATGGCTTATTTTGCTTAACATGATGCTTTCAAGTTCCTTTCATTTTCTTGCTAACAGCATAAATTTCATTCTTCTGTATGATTAAAACTGTATTATGTATGTATAACACCTTTATTCATTTATCTGCTGATGGACACCATGTGGGTTCCATAATTTTGGCTGATCAATTGTATTGCTGTAACATGGGTGTACATGTATTGCTATAGTATAATAACTTTAATTGCTTAGGAATCTATACCTAGGAGTAGTATAGTGGGGTCATATGATCCATTCCTAGTCTTTTAAGCAATCTATACACTAATTTTTATAGTGATTGTACTTATTTAAAATCCAAACAACAGTACATAAGTGTTCCTTTTTCCTCTCTCCCTCTTCAGCATTAATTGTTTTTTTTTTATTTTATTTTGTTTTTGTTTTTGGTGGTTGTCCCTGGAATTCAATCCATGGATGCTCTACCACTGAATTACACCCTTGACAACATAGTGAGACCCATCTTAAAATAAAAATGACCAATAAATATACAAAAAAAAATGTTCAATATCTTTAGGAACCAGGAAATTTCAAATCAAAATGACACTGAGATTTGTTCTCACTCCAGTTAGAATGACAGCCATCAAGAATACAAATAGACATGCATGGTGTGCTACATATATATGTTTTTGGTGCCTTTGAAATGGATCTGACTAGTGTGTCTATGTGGGTCTGTCTTTGTGTCTTCAATTTTATTCAGTTAGTCTGAGTGTCTGTTTTTATGCCAGTATCATGCTGGTGTTGCTACTATAGCTCTGTATTGTAATTTGTGGTCAGTTATTGTGATGTCTCTAGCATTGCTTTTTTTTTTTTTTTTTTTGCTTTGAGTCTCTTTAGGTATTTTGAGTTGTTTATTTTTCCATATGAATTTTGGGTCTATTTTTTTTTTTTTTTTTTACTTCTGTGACGACTAATGTCATTAAAATGGAAGAGAGGTTGCATTGAATCTATAGACTTCTTTGCATAATATGTCCATTTTAACAATATTAATTCTGCCTATCCAAGAACATAGGAAATCTTTCTACACTCTATTTCTTCAGAGCTCTATAATTTTCACTGTAGATGTCTTTCACCTCCTTGGATAGATTTGTTCCTAGGGTTTTTTTCTTAAGGCTTTTATGAATGGAATTGTTTCTTGATTTCTTTTTCAGAAAAAAATAAAATAAATTATTAGTGAATAGGAAAGCTATTGATTTTTGTATGCTGATTTTATATCCTGTTACTTTGATGAATTTGTTCATAAGCTCTAGATGTCTTCTGGTTTATATAACTTTTTGGACCTTTCTGATTATAGGATCATATCATCTGCAAATAGTGATAATTTGACTTCCTCCTTTCCTATTTGTATCTCTTTTATTTCTTTCTCTTGTTTAAGGCTCTGGCTAAAATGTCAAATACTTTAGTGTGCTGTAGTTTTCATTGTACAGGTCTTTCACTTCTTTTGTTAGGTTGATTCCAAAGTATTTTATTTATTTATTTTTTTTTGATGTTATAGTAAATGGGGTGGATTTCCTCATTTCTATTTCTGAGGATTTGTTGCTGATGTACAGAAATGCCTTAGATTTATGGGTATTGATTTTATATCCAGCCACTTTACTGAATTACTTTATTAGAGCTAGAAGATTTTTGGTGGAGTTTTTTGGATCTTCTATCTATGTATAGAATCATATCATCTGCAAATAGTGATAGTTTGAGTTCTTCTTTTCCTATCCATATCCCTTTTATTTCTTTCGTCTAATTGCATTGGCTAGAGTTTCAAGAACTATGTTAAATAATGATGGCGAAAGAGGACATCCCTGTCTTGTTCCAGTTTTTAGAGGGAATGCTTTCACCTTTTCTCCATTTAGGATGATGTTGGCCTGGGGCTTAGCAAAAATGGCCTTTACAATGTTGAGGTATGTTCCTGTTATCCCTATTTTTTTCTAGTGTTTTGAACATGAAGGGGTACTGTGTCTTGTCAAATGCTTTCTCTGCGTCAATTGAGATGATCATATGATTTTTATCTTTGAGTCTATTGATGTGGTGAATTACATTTATTGATTTCTGTATGTTGAACCAACCTTGCATTCCTGGAATGAACCCCACTTGATCATGATGTACTATTTTTCCAATGTGTTTTTATATTCAATTTGCCAAAATTTTATTGAGGATTTTTGCATCTATATTCATTAGTGATATTGGTCCGAAATCTTCTTTCTTTTATTTGTCTCTGCCTTATTTTTGAATCAGGGTAATATTGGCCTCATAGAATGAGTCTATATAAAATATAGAGTGATGATGATGAACATCCTTGTCCAATTCCTGATGTAGAAGAAATACTTTCAGTTTTCCCCCATTCACTATTATGTTGGTTTGGGGTTTGAAGTGAACTCTATTTAAATTGCAATCTCTCTGCTATTCACACACTCCAGTTGTCTTTTCTTTATTTTTAAAAATACTTATCACTTTCTAAGAACTATAAATTTACTATCTGAAATTATAAATAATGATATTAAACTATAAATATATATTAACCTTTATCTTGTATATTGTTGATGTTCAGGGATAGAGATGAAGCTCAGTAGCAGAGTGCATCCTTAGTATGTAAGAGGTTCTGAGTTCAATTCCAGTACCATATGCCCTCACATATACATATACAAACCACAAAAATAGGAAAAACATAAGATCCAAAATAGCAGTTTTTGTATGTAACCAAAGTGCATAGAATACTGCTTAGCGTATATATGTGCTCAGTAAATGTTGCGTGCATATTTACACACACTGCTGCCCATGAATTAGGTGTATCCATTTTCCTTGAACAGCTCATGTGTAAAGGGTGTACCAAGGATTATTTTAGAAAATTTTCTTTCCTCTGTCTTCTTCTTCCTCTTTCTCTCTTTCTTCTGCAGAATCAAACGTCACCTAAAGATGCCCTTTTTGCTTTATACCTTCCTTCTTGGCTTTTAATCATAATACTCCCTCATTTCACTTTGCTCCCAGGGTCTCCTCTTGTTAGTGGTGATTAGCCCAGGGTATCACATGACATGGGTTTGGAAGTTATCTCATCCTACTGTTCTGATAATAAAAAAAACTGAGGAAATGTTCATCAACTATCTGAAAAAGGAGCACCAGATCTGGCCTGGTTGTTATAACCATATCTTCTCATCAGACTCAGAAGGTGACAGGCAAGCACTTTCTTAGACAATAGAAATTCCATCTTAAGGAAATAAACCAGGTTGTCCTGAGGCCTAAAGGGAGACTGGCCTTTAACTTCATTTATATTCTATAGAGAGCCTTTTAAAAAATGAGTACGTGTTTGTGTGTGTTCCCTGTACATTTGTCTATTATAGGTAACATTTATTGGAAAAATATTTTAAATTCCAAATACCAGATATAATAGTGACTGCCAGCTGGGGGTGCAAAGTATGCCCTTGGTGTCCTTAAACTTCAGAGAGTACAACTTTAATCAAAAGCAACAATTGATGGCTTTAGAAAGACAAGAAAGTTGGCCAATTCTTAGGCCCTGTTTTAAAAAAAAAAAGTGAAGGGCAATCCTCATAGCTGAGAATTTTCTCTGGGGCAAGGCCAGTGCCTTATAAAAAGTGAGTTGGAATGAACAGTAAGGAGAAAAAAAAAAAAAAAAGATTAAAAATAAGCACTCCTGAAAGTATTCACCATTTTTCTTTTTTGGCACCATACGTGCCAGCCTTCCACCATTCTATCTGGGTCTCTCTGCTCTTTTATTATTCCCCACATTAGCTACCATTTTGTCCCCTGTTCCACCGTCAGGATCTGTAAAGTGAGGTCCTGGATTGACTCTTACTCTCTTAGTCTCTAATCTGAGTGAAGGAACACCCTCTTTGCATCAACATTAAACAAGAAAGTACAGTTTTAGAAACAATTTTGTAAATGGTGTTTTCCTTCTGTTCTTTAAATAACTCAGGAGAAGTGTGTGAGTGAACAGTTCCTAGGTTGAAAAAAAATCTGTTCCAAGCAAAAAGAGATAGACTCAAACTTTCATTTTTGGAACTCATCTTGCTTGTTCTTAAGTTAGAAACTGCTTGCATGACCTAACACCTATTCCTGCTGGTCTGTGAGATACATGATACCTTTTCCCCTTTTATAATTTATTGCTTCAACTGCAGACTTTTGTTAGAGCACTGCTGTTAAGGGACAAAGAAAACACCCACTTTGTTGAACATTTATGTTTAAAGTGAGTACATTGCACTAAATCATGGTGCGCCCATAGGGATATCTCTAACCCAAATTACAACCATATCTGTGATGGAATCAGGCCCTGAAGCTTGCTTTTCTTTTGTAATATTTTTTTTCAGTGTGTTGATTCCTGGGGAATTCACAAATGTTAGGATTTTTTTTTTTTTTTTTTTTTCCGTCCTGCCTGAACAAACTCCTTTAAGCATCTTGCTATGGGCTTCCACAGTATTATATTATACCAAAGTATCCTTGACCCAGTGTCATGATGGCTTTCAGAATAATTTATATTTTTTGCTAGTTGTTAAGTATCCATAATGGCAATTTTAAAGTATATTTTGATTGACTGAATAAACAAACTAACAAACTAATTACATTGACTTCTACTGAGCAGGCCAGGCTTTGGCCTCTGCCTGAGGGGTTCCTTTTTTTTTTTTTTTTTTTTTTGATTGTACACCATCCAACTGATAAGTTTCCTTCAAGAAATCACATAATGATGAGACATCCATATTGGACAGCCACTTTAAGTAGCAAGGAGTAAGTAACAGATCTCTGTGAAGTTTAAATTAAGTCATTGGTGGTTGGTGCTTTTAATTTGCATTAGATGCTTTTCAGTTCTTCACATTGTTTGTTTTAGAACTCAGAATTTTCCTAGAGGACAAAGAAAATATTTGAAAGAAATTTGACTGTGATCCCAGAAAATATATATAGGTTTACCAGAATAGTATTTGTTTTCATGGGGAAGAGAGGAATGGGGAAGAGGGAAAAGTTTCCTTTTATAAAAATTTAATTCTCTGGCACCATTGTGCCTTGGAGGCAGTTGAGTGGAATACTTCAGATTATGGACTTTGGCATTATACAGGTTTGGGTTCAAATCATCCATTTGTTGGTTCTGTGACTGACCTTGGGCAAATTGCTTAATCCTTATCCCTCATCTGTTAAATTGAGTTATGTTTGAGTTATTGTGAAAGGATTAAATAAAATATGCCTAGAAAGGAAATAATTGTAAAAGTGGAAAAGTTTGTTAGGTGTTTATTTTATTCTCTTTCTAAATATTCCCTGGCTTTGTCTTTGTGGAGATATGCCTAGATTCACTAGCAAATATTTCCATGAAAAGAAGTGGGTCTGTTATACACTAGTCACCCAACAAAAATCCTTTATGAATTTATTGGTTATAATAGATTTTGGGGGTAAAATAGAAGTTGATTGACTTTGAAGGATTCAGTTTATCCACACTTGAAGCAAATAAAAAAAATGTTTATCTACTGTGAAGGGCAAGTATAAATAAGGAGAGAGAAATTTGTTAATACAAATAATGGAGAAGCACTGAACATATGAACCTGAGAAAGAAGGCAATTATAAATGCCTGAACTGTGACCAGGAATGTATTCCCAATGAACCAGTAAGGGATAATGAAAAACCAGTTTGCTTTGAAGCCTGATAGCTGAACTTGAATCTTACTTTGAGTCTTACTGGCTGTGTTAGCATGGGCAAGTTAACTTCTCTCCCTCATGTTTTCCTTTTAGTTAGAGTAATATTTCTATTGGTAATTGTAAGGATGGAAAAAGTCAATATGGAAAAGTTACTATCATGAAGATACCCAATATTATTAATTCTCTTTCTAGCTTTCTATAGAGCACTGATTTTTTTAACTAGGGAAATATATTCACACCTATTATTATTTTTGGCATGTAGGGGAAAATATAGCCTTAATGTATTTGGAAGACAGGCATCAAATTATGCATATATTAATATGCAGTATAATTCTGTGAATCCTCCATCCAGCAGTAATAAGCTATATGAATTTGTTTAACTTGCTTTCTAATCTTTGGGCTTCTATTTTAAAATGAGCATGATACCTTTATGGGTTTATCATGAGAGTTATAAAGGTAGTATTCCTTAAGAATCTTGTCATAACCTGAGTAGAAATGTACAGATAAAGAGTATAAAGTCTTATTTATATGTTTTCCTCCAAATTCTACCTCAGGAGACGTCACTTGTAATAAATGTTTCATTTAATTGAGACTTCATATATTTTTTAAAACATACTGTAGCAAGCTATATTTGTCTTCTTTAGACCATAAGAAAAAAACTGATAAAAATTTATTTTAAAAGCTTTGACTTTTTCTTTTTTTCCTGTAATATTAATTAGCAGGATTTTTATATTTGAAATATATTAATTTTGATTGGATGTCTAATGTTTCATATTTGACAGGTTGGAATAAAAATATACCTTCTTTGTGAAATAGGATGGCATCATTGTACTTTATTTAGTTGTCAAAGTCTAAACAAAAATCTAATTTTGAACAAATAAACCAGTCTATGTCAAGAGAAAGATAGCAGAGGGGAGGCTTAAATGTATTTTCTGAAACCTCCTTGGCAGTTTTGTGACACTTAGAAGTGACACACTTTGAAAGAGGCTTCAGCTTTGGGCAGCTCTGTAATAGAATCATGTGTCCTCATCTGTCTAGTTCATGTGACATGGTGAATTTCCCCCCACCCATCTCCCTTCTGTTCTTCATGCAGTAAAAATACAGAGTGGAACAATGTACCCATTAACCTGTTCAGTGGAATTTAGTGGAATTTAGTCTTTTCAAAAAGAGCTCATCTTTTAATTTTGTTCTCAATGCCCAGAATACACTGTCATGTGCCATGACTTAGCAGTAGTTTAAAGCAAGTTTCCAATTAAATGCTTTCTGTAGGTAACATATTTAGTAGTATTCTAATAAGTGGAAGTTATTTGCTTTAATTTAAAAGTCATTTATATTTACTTCATCTTTTAGTGCTTTTCTCCCCAAAAACAACCTTTGTAAAGATGTCATTTTTACCATCTTCAGAATTGTTCAATTAAGTAAAAGAAAGGAAGAAAAAGAGCAATTAATTTGAGAAAGAAATACATAAATAAGTGTAAGGAGAATCCTTTTGCCTGGCCCACAAATAGTCTATTATCCTGTGATGACTGGAAGGCCACATGAGTCTTTGCAAGACCAGAAAGCACAGCTTTGTCTTTGATATGTCCCTTGGAACTCAGGTTTAATGACTTATATCTCACTGAATCTTTTTTTCTTAAGATGAAAATCCTAGTTAGTTCTCTTTCACTTGATAATTCCTGTGAGTTTCCATCTTTCTAGTATTCGAACATTGAGAGGATTAATAAACATTTTTTAAATACCATTAATGTCATTACTCCTTTTGGCAAAGAGTAATAACTCTGACCACCCTGATGTCTAAGAGCTTAATTTAAGAGCTCCAATTTCATGCACCCATTATGCTATTAAATTATATAATTTTAATTAAATATTTTAATTCCATATTTTATACTTAGCATTTGCCTCGTCTGGTTATCACTCAAAACCAGACAGTGCATACTTTGTATTCACTTAAATATAATTAAAATAAATTTTCCTTAAAATTATCTGAGAGCAGTATTTGATATTACATATTTTATGGCTTTATACATTTAAAAAAACAGAAAAGCAATGCATATGGCATTTTGTCCGTTGGGAAGAGGTTGGCTGGCAAATGATAGGAAACTGAAAATAACAGGAGCTTTAACTAGTTATAATTTCATTCTGTCTTATGTAACTACATGTCCAGAGGCATGCAGTCCTATGCTGCTAGATCAGATTCAATTCGTGAAGGACTCGATTTTGTGGGCTTATTTTAGCTTACCCTCCTTCATCTTCCATACAGGAATTCCACCTTATAGCCAGTAGGCAAAAGAAAAGGTTAGGAAGGACATATTTGTCTTCTTTCAGGGCAATTCCAGGGGCTGCTTAGGACACTCACACTTTCATCTCATGGGACAGTTTTAGATACAGGACAGAACCTTGCTACATGATTGTCATGGTTCTTTTTACATCATCAATACTTAACACAGTGGCTCATGCACATTAGGTACACAATTTCTAAAGTCTTGTGTCCCTTTAAATCTTAAAATTATCATAAATTATCATAATTTCAAGAATAAAATAATGACTACTTAATTCAAGTATTAGCAACTTATTAATTTTGCTTACAGTCTCTGTACCTAAAAAGGACTTTGCGTTTGATTCCCATAATTGCTACTGCAGTCACTTGAAAATGTTACCTGGTGCCTATTTCATCAAGCAAGATATTAAGTAGCATTTGTGTTTTATGAGTGTGTTGTGCTATTAATTATCATTTCTATTTGATATTAAACATTAATTTTCCAAGTTTTATTGTAAATATTGCCTAAAACTGAGCATAAATTTTGGGGGAAAGAAACAGGAAATGTATCTGTAGTACCATTTCACAGTTCAAATATACAAACTCTCACTTAGAGTCATTAGCTAAAATAGCAGAATTCATAAAGTTCAATTATGACTCTAACTTGTTTTAATTAATTTCTGTTGGGAAGTTTCACATGTGTAAGGGACTTGAGCATCCTGAAACCAATCCCCCACAGACACTGAGGGAGAATATAATTGTAGGTATATAACGTTTTGATACTTGTACACATTGTGGAATGATGTTAACAGTTCTATGCAGAGGTTGATCTTATTATAAAGAGGCACTGACAGTTTTTTCAGAGGTAAGGAAGTGCATGCTTTCTCAATTTTTAGAAAATTTCACTTTTTGTTTGCCTTTGCTTTCTTTTTTTTTTTTTTTTTTTTTGGTACCGGGGATTGAACTCAGCGGCACTAGACCACTGGGCCACATCCCCAGCCCTTTTTTGGATTTTATTAGAGACAGGGTCTCACTGAGTTGCTAAGTGCCTCGCTATTGCTGAGGCTGGCTTTGAACTCGCGATCTTCCTGACTCAGCCTCCCAAAGTGCTGGGATTACAGGCGTGCGCCACCGCGCCCGGCTTCTTTCCTTTCTTTTGATAACTGTCAGTAGAAAGGACAGGTTGGATTTTTGTTGAAAAATAATGTGACCTTTAGTTTCCTTTCTATATTCTACATACACTGAATCATACACATGTGTGATTCAGTGTATGAATCACATACACTGAATCTTCAGTGTATGTGATTCGCTATCAATGAAGATCTTATTTTCTAAAGAGATGCATTGCAGTTATTTAATATGAAATACTAATCACAGTTTCTCAATTTCAGTATTGTTGAGAGTTTGAACTGTATTATTCTTTGGTGTGGTGGGTGCACGGGGGCAGCTGTTCTGTTCCTTGTAAGATGTTTAACAGTGTCCCTGTCCTTAACCCCAGAGATGCCAGTGGCATCCTCCCAGTTGTGACAATAGATGTCTACAGATTTGCAAAATATTCTCTGGGGTGAGAAGTCATCCTTGGTTGAGAACCACTGTGCTAAATAAATATACCCCTTCAGTCTATCTCGTTGTTTAAAATCTACTAGAGAGTTGTATTCCTGTTTACATTTAATTTTGCATTTAACTCTGTCTAACCAACAGTTAACATGAGTTTGACAGGTTTTCATTAATCAAGTATCTGGGATTATTGTTATTTAAAAAAAATGATATTTTAGACAAATAGTTGTTAAGGAAGACTGAAGTAAAGATATGCTTTCTCAGAGAAAAGAAATTCTATGCACATGATGGTAATTTCTAGAACATGCAACCAAAATCAGAAAAAAAAAATCTAAAAGGACTTAAGAGAGAGCATTTTGTTAATTTTTCTTTAAGTGAAAGTCTAGAATTTAGGTGTTAAGATGAATAGTTGTAGCTCATATGTTTCGATTTTTTTTTTTGTCTAAGATAAGTCTTTATTCTTCCTCTTTTACAATTTTAGTCTTTTTTACTTGCAGTCATTTAAATGACTGTTTTGAAAGACAAATTACTAGAGGAGAAATATGAGAAATAAAATTTTTTTAAACAAGCTATACTGTATCTTCCTACATACACAGTTATATAAATTAATCCTATCACTTATAATTTACAAATCAGGAAGATTTTTTTTTCAATTTTTCTCCAAAGGGCACTGTGATGTCACATTAATATATGCCATTTACACAATGTAGATGAAATTATTTCTAACCAAATTTTGGATTGATGGTCTATTAAAGTTTCTTTAATATCTAAAGAAACCAGAAGAATTTATTGCCACAATCAACATCCAAACAAATTATGTCATCAATTTAAACAGCCATAGAAGAAAGCTTTTGCTATGAATCAGCTAAAATACAGGTCCTAAATTACAGCCAGACAGTTGGGCTTGGATTTGGATGTACTTCTTAACATAAATGTGTGACCTTTTGCCTCTTATTTAATTTTTCCTTGCCCAGGATTCATCATCTATAAAATCAGCCAGTAATGACCTGCCTCTTATAAGATTACTGTTGAGTAATAAATTATTTTGTATAAACTACTTTAACATATTGCAACTACTGAATGTTTAGCTGCTAAATTATTATTATTATTGTTGAAATGTAAAGATTTCTATTCCTGTGTCATATCGTCAGTATAATAAGGAGTAGGTTCTATCATTGCAGAAATAACAGTGACATAGGCCTAGTGGAAAGAGTGCTAGGATTGACCCAAATTCATCATGAACTTCCAACATGACACTTGATTCCTTTTCAGTGTATTAAGACAAGATATTGTTATACAAAATTTGAGAGTTGTAGAGCAAAAGGAAGCATAACTTAGTGCATATATATCTAGAATTTATTATTTTAGTTCTTTCCTCTAGATACGGCATGGGATTTAGTATCAGAAACTGTTCTAGTTCTGGCTTTCCTCTTTTTAACCATAACAGCTAGAGTTAGTTAATTCCTTGAAACTCTGTTGCATCCTTGTGATGTTGGGCTGATGACAACACTTTTTTTTTTTAATTTAAGTATTTATTTATTTGCTTTAGTTGTACACAATGCAATGCATTTATATTTACATGGTGCTAAGGATCGAACCCGGGCTGCGCACGTGCTAGGCGAGCGCTCTACCACTGAGCCACAACCCCAGCCCCTGACAACACTTTTAATGCTATCACACAGCCTCTGTCAATGTCACTTGGGCTATGTGAACCTTCCCCTGTCTATTCCTGAGATGGAACAATGTTGGTCCACTGTCCTTTACTATAGCAATTTTCCACACTAGGAAATTTATCTTTTCCAGGAAATTATGTATCCATAGGTGATCACATCTCTTTCTTGTTCACATTTGTGGCATCCATACCAATTCAGTCCTTACCCATAAGAAATCAGTCACCGTAGCCTTCTACCTTGGTCTCAGTTCATTGGTAACTTTATTCAGATTATATAGGTAGATAACTCTCTACTTCAAAGCACCCCATTTTAATGTAATCCTGGCAACTTGGCTGCTGCGTGGCTGCATATGACTAGGATTCTCCCAAGAACCAGGCAGGCATGACAGGATTCTCCAGGTGTGGTTATAATATTATTTATTACTTCCTCCTGTGTATCTTTTATGAATTGGAAGGTGACAGAATATAATATATCAGCAATGAGCATCCCATGGGGCTAAGTACATTAGTTTCCAGGGTTTATGGGCTTTCGGCACATTGTCAGAGATCTGTGCCCGTTCCTTTCATGTTCAGTCCGTCTAGCCTAATGGCATATTTGCCCTTTAGAAATATAATTATGTAGAGACTAATTAGTGGACTATTGCAATTATTCAGGTGGCAGAAAAGATAAAAGGGCTCTGCCAAAGCCATAAAGATGAACCTTGAGGGACAGAGTGAAGAGCCTTAGAAAATAAGGATCAGTGGGCTTCAGAGATTTTGCAAAACACGTAATTGTTCAAATAAGTAAGAATCAAGATTGATAATCAGGTTTCTGATTAAAGCTACTGAAGTAAATTATGGTGTTAATTACTGAGAAGATTTTTTCGTTTTTTATTTCACTTATGTATTTACTTATTTTTGAGCCATAGACACTGTTTAATTTTTGAATGTGTTGATTTTGAAATTCCAGTGAGCCCCTAGATTGCCTTGGCTCAGTCAGCTGTTGCAAACAGATCTGAATGTCAGGAGAGAGTCCATTACTTCAGCATGGGGAACAGTCAGCACATAGATGAGCCACATTTGTGTAAGATGTCATGCAAAGACTATTTTCTAGAGAAGAGATGGAGAAAATCCTTTGAAACACAACTTCTTTTCAAGGAGTATGAGAGTGAAGTGGCACTTTCTTCCTCATTTTGCACAGGATGGAATAAAAGAATGGAACAGACCTAGGGAGACTGTGATCTCCCAAATCTAAAGAAATAGAATTCAGGATGGAAGATGGATTCAGCAGTCTCACGTGCTGTAGTCGAATGGGCAGCTCTTATCAATCTATTGTTTTGGGGTTTGATTATCAGTAGAAATTTGATGTGAGATTTCGGGAGGAATTCTTAGAATAGAGCCTAAAATGGATTGAAGGGTTAAATGGGATTTGACATATTAGATAGATGCACCACAGGCCACTCTTAAAGGAAATCTGACTTTAAAGGGAAGAACAGTAATAACAGTAGAGGAATAAGCATGAATGAATAAACATTGTAGAACATTTTGTTCCCCTCTAAGAGTCTCATGAACCTTTCTGTAGCTTTAAAAGAAAGGAAGCTGTAATGGGGAAGTATATTGAAGATATTGTAGCTCATTGATAGACTTTATTCATAAGGAAAAAAATAGAATGAAATATTTGGATGATATTTCTTCTCTGGTACCATTAGCCTTCTATCAAAGAGAAGAGCCTTTTTACCTGAATTTGAAAGGAAGTAATAAAGACAAAATTACAGATATTAGCTTTGTTAACTGAAAAGCATTATGTTCATATCATTATTGTTATAAAGAATAGTATCCATTTCTGAAAAATGTGTTCCTTCTCTTTTTCAATTTCACTCACCTATAAAACAACTGTTTTTATGAACATCAGAGTACTGTAGGAAGCTTTGCCTTTTCTTCTCAGAAACTATAATGGACACCTAATAGCAAAGCATAGTCATTTCATGATCAAATTAATTGTTGCTCAAATTTTTTTATAGAAATGTACATTTATGTTACATGAAAGTGAACTTAATATGTTTGAAAATTCTCTGATTTAGTCAAGTGACATTTTGCAAATATTAGAGATGATAAAGTTAATATATGCTGATGACGCAAATGAACATTCTTACATTTCAAAATGATTTTCTTCAAATATTTTCTCAACATGTTCATTAAATAAGCTGAGTATTGCCAGACACAGTGGCACATACATATAATTCTAGCAACTGGGGGCGAGGGGGTGGGGCTGCTCAGGCAGGAGGATGGCAAGTTCAAAGCCAGCCTCCGCAACTTAGTGAGAGGCCCTAAGCTACTTAAGGAGACCCTGTCTGTTAATAAAATATTAAAAAGGGCTGGGGATATGGCTCAGTGGTTAAGTGCCCTTGGGTTTAATCCCTGGTACCAAAAAAATTAAATAAGCTGAGTATTTTACAATACATGTATTAGTCAGCTTTCTATTCTTAACAAGACACCAGAGACTGGGTAATTTATAAAGATAAAAAGTTTTTTTTAGCTCACATTTATGGGCATTTGAATTCCAAACAGGGTGGTACCAGCTCTGGCTGGTGCTCCTCTATCTGCCTCACATCATGGTGGTGATATTATAATTGCAGGAGCACATGAGGAGGACAGATCAGATAGTGAGACAGGAAGGCAGAGTGGGGTGCGGGGGGGGGGGGTTAGACTTCCTCTTTTATAACAATGCACTCTTGCAAGAATTGATTGCAGATTTCTTCCACAGGTATTGCCCTCATGACCCAACCACCTCCCACTAAGGCTTACCTCTGAAAGGTCTTTTCACCTTCCAGCATTGCCACAAAGAGGACCAAGCTCCCAGTGCATGCACCCTTGAGGGATGAACTCCAACCATACCTGACCATAGCAATACTCAACAAAATGGTGTTTTTTTCTGTAGCATTCTTTTTTTTTCAGACCTCCATGTACTACCCTTTCAAAAGTCTCCTTAGTGGCCAATTTGGATGTGTAATTTGCAGTAATAATAGGAATACTCAGGCCCAGTAGATGTGCCGACTATATGATATATACTGATTACAAGAAAATGGGGATAGGCCAAAGCCTTTCTGTCAGAGCGTTTTGGATTTAGTTCAGCTCCTTGACATCTTATTATCATAGAAGTGATTATGATTGACTTTCATTTCAGTCATGCAGGTGAGCTCTGGAATGGCTAGGATAATACATGTGGCTACTATTTAAGGAGCCTCCTAGGGAGGCCTATAGAGTCTTAGCGTTCACAGAGAAAGATGTGTTTCAGCATAGTGAATTGAAATGTGCACAGTATTTTAAAATTCAAGTGTATTTGACTAAGACCAAATAGCAAGCAAATAGCAACGTGGGTAACCTTCAGTTCTGTTCTTTATTCCTTCATGGCAACTGAATAAATTCAGACTGTTTTTTGTTGTTGACCTAGACTACCTTCTTCATTTCAGAGAGTCATGGACAAATATTTTCCACTGAACAGCTAGCGAAGGAGACATCTCATGTTTCCATGTATATATCACGGCCTGAGACAGGTTTTCTTTTTGAAGTGACAAGAAAATGTACATGCTCCTAGAAGAAATCCAGGTGGTCAGTGACTCTAGTGGGAGGGAAGAGATGCCCAGAGACGGGAAAATTCAGGGTTATAGAAGGCTTTTGAAAATATTCAATACTTTCTAGTGGATACCTATCCAGTATTTTTTTTCCTCCTCAGGAATCATTTCCTTTTATTTAAAATTTGTTTATAATACCAGGTCAACATTTTATTGCACTCTTAACCATTTTTTATTTTTGGAATATAAAATAAAAATTTGTGGTTTTATATATAGTAATATAGTGCCATCTCCAAATTTCTGTTTTCTTCCCACAGAGGGTTACTTCTACAGGAGAACAGCAGATTTGCAGAAGCCCTACACTATTATAAATTGGCCATTGGGAGCAGGCCCACCCTGGCTTGTAAGTAATATTCAATTTTTTTCTGTGTGTGTTTTTTTTTAAATACTTTTTTTCCATTTGTGAAATTATCTTTGATTTAGAGCCTCATAGAGAAAACCCTTGGTGTTCTTTTTTCTGAGTACTTACTAGTCAAGTGATTAATCTCTAACAATTTTATTTCTCTCAATTTCCCATTTTGATGCCCATTTCCACTTTCAGAAATATTATGATTTACTCAACTATATTTTATTTATTTATTTATTTTTTTAATTTTTTTATTATTTATTTACTTATTCATCATGCACAAGTATAGTATCTTTTTACATACAACTGCTTGTATACAAAGTATATAAGTACCATTCAGATCTTCAATCATGCATTTAGGATAATGATATCCATCTCATTCAATCACCAATTTTTTTCCAACCCCCCCCCCCTTACTCCCTCCCTCCCCTCCCTTTCCGTTGACCATTCTAGTGTTCCTCTGATCCTATGTATCCCCTTCCAACAACTCTGTGAACCAGCCTCCTTATATCAGAGAAAACATTTGGTACTTGGATTTTTGAGATTGACTAATTTCACTTAGCATTATATTCTCCAACTTCATCCATTTACCTGCAAATGCCATTATTTTATTCTCTCTTATTGCTGAGTAAAATTCCATTTTGTATATATACCATATTTTCTTTATCCACTCATCTACTGAGGGGCATCTAGGTTGGTTCCATAACCTAGCTATTGTGAATTGTGCTGCTATAAACATTGAAGTGGCTGTGTCACTGTAATATGCTGTTTTTAAGTCTTTTGGGAATAGACCCAGGAGTGGGATGGCTGGGTCATAGGGTGGTTCCATTCCCATTATCCCAAGAAATCTCCATACTGCTTTCCATAGCGGTTGCACCATTTTGCAGTCCCACCAGCAATGTATGAGTGTGCCTTTTTCCCCACATCCTCTCCAACATTTATTGTTGTTTGTGTTCTTGATAGCTGCCATTCTGACTGGAGTGAAATGAAATCTTAGAGTAGTTTTGATTTGCATTTCTCTAATTGCCAGTGATGTTGAGCATTTTTTCATGTATTTGTTGATTAATCGTGTATCTTCTTCTGAGAAGTGTCTTTTCAATTCCTTAGCCCATTTATTGATTGGGTTATTTGCTTTTTTGGTGTTAAGTTTTTTTAGTTCTATATACATTCTAGAAATTAGTGCTCTATCTGATGTGCATGTATTAAATATTTGTTCCCAATTAGTTGGCTCTCTATTCACCTCACTGATTGTTTCTTTTGCTGAGAAGAAGCTTTTCAGTTTAAATCTATCCCATTCATTAATTCTTGGTAATAGTTCTTGTGCTACAGGATTCTTATTAAGGAACTTGGGGCCTAATCCGACATGTTGGAAATTGGAGCTTACTTTTTCTTCTATTAGGTGTATTGTCTCTGGTCTAATTCCTAGGTCCTTGATCCACTTTGAATTGAATTTTGTGCATGGTGAGAGACAAGGGTTTAATTTCATTTTGTTGCATATGGATTTCCAGTTTTCCCAGCACCATTTATTGAAGAGGCTATCCTTTCTCCACTGTACATTTTTGGCACCTTTGTCTAATATAAGATAGCTGAAATTATATGTATTAGTCTCTGTGTCCTCAATTCTGTACCATTGGTCCACCAGTCTGTTTTGGTGCCAATACCATGCTGTTTTTGTTACTATTGCTCTATAGTATAATTTAAAGTCCGGTATGGTGATGCCCCCTGCTTCACTTTTCTTGCTCAGGATTGCTTTGGCTATTCTGGGTCTCTTATTTCTCCAGATGAATTTCATGACTGCTTTTTCTATTTCTTTGAAGAATGACATTGGGATTTTGATTGGAATTGCATTAAATCTGTATAATGTTTTTGGTAGTATGGACATTTTGACAATATTGATTCTACCTATCCAAGAGCAAGGTAGGTCTTTCCATCTTCTGAGTTCTTCTATGATTTCTTTCTTTAGTGTTCTATAATTTTCCTTATAGAGCTCTTTCACCTCTTTCGTTAAGTTGATTCCCAGGTATTTTATTTTTTTTGATGCTATTGTAAATGGGGTAGTTTTCATCATTTCCCTTTCAGAGGCTTTGTCACTGATGTACAAAAATGCCTTTGACTTATGGGTATTGATTTTGTATCCTGCTACTTTGCCAAATTCATTTACTAGTTGTAAAAGTTTTCTGGTAGAGTTTTTTGGGTCTTCTAGGTAAATTATCATGTCATCAGCAAATAGTGCTAATTTGAGCTCTTCTTTTCCTATCTTGATCCCTTTAATTTCTTTCGTCTGTCTAATTGCTCTTGCCAGAGTTTCCAGTACTATGTTAAATAGCAGTGGTGAGAGGGGGCATCCCTGTCTTGTTCCAGTTTTTAGAGGGAATGCTTTCAATTTTTCTCCATTTAAGATAATGTTAGCTCTGGGCCTTGCATAAATAGCTTTTATAATGTTGAGATATGTCCCTGATATTCCTAGTTTTTCCAGTGTTTTGAACATAAAGGGGTGCTGTATTTTGTCAAATGCTTTTTCTGCATCTATTGAGATAATCATATGATTTTTATCTTTAAGTCTATTGATGTGATGTATTATGTTTATTGATTTCCGAATGTTGAACCAGCCTTGCATCCCTGGAATAAACCCCACTTGATCGTGGTGCACTATCTTTTTGATATGTTTTTGTATCCGATTTGCCAGAATTTTGTTGAGGATTTTTGCATCTATGTTCATTAAAGATATTGGCCTAAAGTTTTCTTTTTTGGATGTGTCTTTGCCTGGCTTTGGAATTAATGTAATATTGGCCTCATAGAAAGAGTCTGGAAGAGCTCCCTCTTTTTCTATTTCTTGAAATAGTTTGAAGAGCATTGGTATTAGTTCTTCTTTGAAAGTCTTGTAGAACTCTGCTGTAAACCCATCAGGTCCTGGACTTTTCCTTGTTGGTAGCTTTTTGATGACATCTTCTATTTCTTTGCTTGTAATCGATCTGTTTAAATTGTGTATTGCCTCCAGATCCAGTTTAGGCAAATCATATGACTCTAGAAATCTGTCAATGCATTCAGCATTTTCTGTTTTATTAGAGTACAAGTTTTCAAAGTAATTTCTAATTATTTTCTGTATATCTGAGGTGTTTGTTGTGATATTCCCTTTTTCATCACAAATATTAGTGATTTGAGTTTTTTCTCTTCTTCTTTTCGTTAGCATTGCTAAGGGTCTGTCAATTTTGTTTATTTTTTCAAAGAACCAACTTTTAGTTTTGTCAATTCTTTGAATTGTTTCCTTAGTCTCAATTTCATTAATTTCTGCTCTGATTTTAATTATTTCCTGTCTTCTGCTGCTCTTGGTGTTGATCTGTTCTTCTTTTTCTAGTGCTTGGAGGTGTGATGTTAAGTCGTTTATTTGTTTGGTTTTTTTTCCTTTTAAAGAATGAACTCAGTGCAATGAATTTTCCTCTTACTACTGCCTTCATAGTGTCCCAGAGATTTCTATACGATGTATCTGTGTTCTCATTTACCTCTAGGAATTTTTTAATCTCCTCTTTGATGTCTTCTTCAACCCCTTGTTCATTCAGTAGCATGTTGCTTAGCTTCCAGTTGTTGGAGTAGTTTTTCTTATTCCTTGTTTTGTCGTTGATTTCCAATTTCATCCCTTTATGGTCTGATAGCATGCAGGGTAGTATTTCTATTTTTTTATATTTGCTGAGATTTGCCTTGTGACATAGTATATGATCTATTTTGGAGAAGGAGCCATGTGCTGCTGAGAAAAAAGTGTATTCATTTACTGAGGGATGAAATATTCTATATATGTCCGTTAGATCTAAGTTATTAATTGTTTTAAGGAGGCCTAAGATTTCTTTGTTTAGTTTTTGTTTGGATGATCTATCCATTGGTGAGAGAGGTGTGTTGAAATCCCCTAGAATAACTGTGTTGTGGTCAATTTTACTCTTGAACTTGAGAAGGGTTTGTTTGATGAATGTAGGTGCTCCATTATTTGGGGCATATAGATTTATGATTGTTATATCCTCTTGATGAATGGTTCCCTTAAGTAGTAAGAAATATCCATCTTTGTCCCTTTTGATTAACTTTGGCTTGAAGTCTACCTTATTTGAAATGAGAATGGAAACCCCTGCTTGCTTCCGCAGGCCATGTGAGTGATAAGACTTTTCCCAGCCTTTTACCTTCAGTCTATTGATGTCTTTTTCTATGAGGTGTGTTTCTTGGAGACAGCAGATTGTTGGGTCATTTCTTTTAATCCATTCAGATAATCTGTGTCTTTTGAATGGCGAGTTTAGGCCATTAACATTCAGGGTTATTATTGAGATGTGATTTTTATTCCCATCCATTTTTATTTGTATGATGATCTTTAGCTTGATTTGGTTTCTCTTCTGGTTGGTATTTCCCTTAGTTTAATATCTCCCTTTGTTGATTTTCATTGTTATTTTTCTCTTCTTCTTCATGAAAAATTTTGCCCAGGATGTTCAGAAGTGCTGGCTTTCGAGATGTGAAATCTTTTAACTTTTGCTTGTCGTGGAAGGTTTTTATTTCATCTTCAAATCTAAAGCTCAATTTTGCTGGATATAAGATTCTTGGTTGACATCCCTTTTCCTTCAGAGCTTGAAATATGCTATTCCAGGATCTTCTTGCTTTTAAGGTCTGGGTAGAAAAATCTGAACATAGTCTGATTGGTTTCCCCCTATATGTAATCTGCTTCCTTTCTCTTGTGGCTTTTAATATTCTCTCCTTGCTCAGTATATTAGGCATTTTCATTATAATGTGTCTTGGTGTGGATCTGTTGTGATTTTGTATGTGGTAGGCCTCTTGAACTTGGTTTTCCCCTTCATTCCTCAAGTTTGGAAAATTTTCTGTAATTTTTTCATTAAATAAATTACTCATTCCTTTGGCTTGAAACTCTGCCCCCTCCTCTACCCCAATCACTCTTATGTTTGGTCTTTTTATGTTGTCCCATAATTCTTGAATGTTCTGTTCTTGGTTTCTTACCATTTTTGCTGTGTAATCTAGATTTTTCTCTAGGATATATATTTTGTCTTCATTGTCTGAGGTTCTTTCTTCCAAGTGATCTACTCTGTTGGTGATACTTTCGATTGAGCTTTTATTTTGATTTATTGCTTCTTTCATTTCTGGAATTTCTGTTTGGTTTCTCTTTAGAGCCTCTATCTCCCTATTGAAGTAATCTTTTACTTCCTGTATTTGTTTATGGAGTTCTTTGTCAAAATGATCTTTCACCTCCTGTATTTGCTCCCTCATCTCATTTTTGAGTTCATTCTTAAGTTCCGCTAACATTTGGAATATGTAATTTCTGAATTCCATCTCTGGCATTGCACCAACTGTGGATGGTATGGAATCTACTGAGGAGGTATATTGATTTGTTTGTGTCACTTTCTTCCCTTGTTTCTTCATATTGCTTGTGCGTCTATTCTACCTGCACTGTGGGACCTTGTCTACTTTGATTTTACCTTAAAACCTTATGTTGCTCCTGTAGTACAATGCTATCAGATCCCCTTATATTTCCTTTACACTTTAAAATCAAACACTTACTATTCAGAGAATCCCAGTTTGATCACAATGTACAGATTTAGTTAACCCAGATGTTGTTTCCAATTTACTCTGTATGCTTCTGATGGGGTTTTAAAGTTTCAAGTAATGGACAGAGAGGTAATATGTTTAGGAAGAAGGAAGTGAGTGTATTGACTTGTTCTTTCTTAGAAAGTATGAAAAGAGAGTTCTATGGAAGTGGTTTAGTATCAGCCGGCGAGAGAGGAAAGAGAATGGAGTGAATGAATAGATGGAAAGACTGATTTACATATAAACCTAACTTATGCGGTGGTTGAGAGGAGAAATAAAGAAAGATGGAAAAGAAAAAAAAAAAAAGAAGAGAAAAAAAAATAACCAAGGAGTACTAATTAGTGTAAGAGAGAGGAGAGAGAGAATAAGTCTAGAAAATAGAGAATAAACCATATATAACACCACTTTGCTATATATTTCAATTGTACACGTTCTAGAAATCTCAATTTGTGCGTATAACTTGTTTTTGCCTCTGTTGAGAATGCAATGGCAGGGTGTAAATAGGGAAGATGAAGGAAGAAAAAAAATATATATAAAAGTGAGAAGGAAGAAAAGAAAGAAAAGAGGAGCAGAAGCACACAAACACACTGTCAATCAAAACAAAAACAAAAAACTCCCAAGAAACAACAAAACAAACAAACAAGCAAATAAAAACAAAAACGTTGAACCCAAGAACAAGTCTCAAACAAAATGGACCCTTGGAAGCCCTTCTTTTTTCCCTTCCAGTTTAAGCCACCTGACCCAGATCATGTACAGTCAGCAACCCTGTTAGTGGAGTCAAGGCTGCACCTTTGGTCCTTGCAGAGTGGCACAGTGGAATAGTGGAAGGGGCTTATCCTCAGGCTGGGCCCTGCTTACAGCAGCAGGGAGATGCTACTATGGGCCTTGGAAGCCAGGCAAACTGGCGGCGGGTTCTCTCCTTCCAGTGGGCAGGTGCCTACCTCTTGCTCTGGTTGCAGCTGGGCAGGTCGCACTCCCCCAGGGAGTGGAGGAAGCACTTCGCCAGGTCTGGCCCCGCGTGCAGCAGCCGGGAGATGCTGTTCTGGGCCCTGAAGACCAGGCAAACTGGTGGCTGGGTTTCTCCTTCCAGCGGGCAGGAGTCTACCTCTTGCTCTGGTCGCAAATGGGCAGGTCGCACTCTTCCCGATAATGGAGGAAGCCCTTCCCCAGGTCTGGCCCTGCGTGCAGCAGCAGGGAGCTGCTACTCTGGGCCCAGGCGGCCAGGGACACTGGCGGCTGGGTCTCTCCTTCCAGCGGGCGGGTGCCTACCTCTTGTTCTGGTCGCAGCTGGGCAGGTCCCACTCTTCCCGGGAATGAAGGAAGCCCTTCCCCAGGTCTGGCCCTGTGTGCAGCAGCAGGGAGCTGCTACTCTGGGCCCAGGCGGTCAGGGACACTGGCGGCTGGGTCTCTCCTTCCAGCGGGCGGGAGTCTACCTCTTGCTCTGGTCGCAAATGGGCAGGTCGCACTCTTCCCGATAATGGAGGAAGCCCTTCCCCAGGTCTGGCCCTGCGTGCAGCAGCAGGGAGCTGCTACTCTGGGCCCAGGCGGCCAGGGACACTGGCGGCTGGGTCTCTCCTTCCAGCGGGCGGGTGCCTACCTCTTGTTCTGGTCGCAGCTGGGCAGGTCCCCCTCAACTATATTTTAACCTTAATCATATTGGATATTTTTAGTGATGCTTATGTTCCCACTACCATTATCAATTCCATGTATTTGTTCCATAAATATTTCTCATTTTTAATCAGAAATAATCCATGGAAGCTAAACTTTAGCAAAGATAACTATTTCATCCATAGCATATACGATCTTCTCACATTTCTCTAATTTTCCCCTACAGCTGCGTACTTAAACACAGGCATTATTCTAATGAATCAAGGAAAGACAGAAGAAGCCCGGCGTACATTCCTAAAGTGTTCTGAGATCCCGGATGAAAACCTGAAGGACCCTCATGCACACAAGAGCTCTGTTACCAGCTGTCTGTACAACCTGGGAAAGCTCTATCATGAGCAGGGACGCTATGAGGTTTGGCCACAACCTGTCTGTCCTTTTCCTGCCTCCTGTCCTGTTCCAGGCTCTGTGTTTCCTACCCATAATCTCCTTACAGGGGCACTGCTGTCCTTCAGAAACTAATATGTATTCACAGTCAAAGCGTTTTGTGATCAAATTTCTTTGGGAAAAAACTTTTGCAAATAAAATTGTAACACATTTGTTACCTGAAAATTTCTCATAAAAATGATGCTCATATATTTTGTGACTGTTTGAGAGAAAATCACATGCATTATTTCTCACGCTAATTGTCTCATCGAGGATTGTTTGATCCCAGAAACAGTTAACAGAACTGTTCCCTATAACCAGTGTTATAATTTTTAAAAGTTACATATTTTTTGTATTTCAAGTAGGAAGTGGCTTGATATAAATCCTACCTGTTTCTCTTTAGTTCTTTTTAAAACTATTATGAAATTAAAGCAAATTATATTGTTCTTTTAATGGGTGGAGGAGTGATGTAACTGTGTTGTTAGGAAGTGACCAGCCTAGTCCTCCCTTGCTCACAGAAGGCAGGTCTGCATATGACCCTGATTGCCCCTGTCTTCCTCTCCTCAAACTGTCCTCTACCCTGCCCCCCCATACTCTTACACAAAGACTGCAATATAACAACAAAGGCACTACTTTTATTTTTTATTTTTTTATTTTTGGTACTGGGGATTAAACTCAGGGGCACTCGACTACAGGGCCACATCCCCAGCCCATTTTTTGTATTTTATTTAGAGACAGGGTCTCACTGAGTTGCTAAGTGCCTCACCATTGCTGAGGCTGGCTTTGAACTCGGGATCCTCCTGCCTCAGCCTCCCAAGTGCTGGGATTACAGGCGTGTGCCACCGTGCCTAGCGTTACTACTTTTAAACTAATTGTATTTAATAATTTGAGCAAGTCTCGGTAGCTAGAAGATTTATTTGTTTGCTGATATTTTATTTAGATCCCACTGGATAGCTTGAATTAAAGTAACTATGGACTTTATGACTGATGAATAACTTCCAAGTATGGACTTTTCTTTTTTTATTGACTAATCTGTGTGTGAACTGGAAAATTTATATTAAAAGACCATTGCTAACATTCGACTCCTTGTTAAACTAAATTTTTATATAGCATTCTTCACTAGGCTGAGCATTTTCATTTGTGAAATTAAGGTAGTAAGCTACCAAAGGACAACTCAATTATTTTCCTCTAGTGAACCATTTAGAAATAGCAATGGGTAGTTTTCACTTTGTAGAAATGTTATCATCTTGTTTTCAGTGAATATCCCTGTACTTTAATGATGGTTTATCTCTCTCTCTTTTCTTTCTTTCTTTTTTTTTTTTTTTTTGCTTCTCTAATTAGGAAGCCCTGAGTGTATACAAAGAAGCAATTCAGAAAATGCCAAGGCAGTTTGCCCCACAGAGCTTGTACAATATGATGGGTAAGTAAAACTTTAATATTTTAATTGACATTTCAGTGACCTGTAGAGAAATTAGAATCTGGGCTTGTGATAAATGGAATTCTAAAACATCATATTATTAGTACTAACAAAGGAAACTTTGTTCACAATGGGATGTCACATTCACATTCTGACAGCACACTTTTTCTGACATTAGCAAAATAAATGCATTAAATTAGTGATTCCCAGCACATTGGCCAGTTTCTAGAATTGTTGTAAGAGGCTCTTAAAACCATTTGCGTACCACTAAGCATTAGCTAGAATCTAGAAAATGAAAAAGTAGTAACTTCTAAATATGTGTACATTTTCAGTTATGTTTAGGGGTTAATAAAGTACATATTCATTTCAGAGAATATCAAATTTATGATAATTTCTATTATGTTATCTGTATAATCAGAAGATTCTCAAAACTAAACCTATGCTGAGTGCAGTGGTATATGCCTGCAATCCCAGCTACTTGGAGGCTGAGGGAGGAGAATCACCAGTTCTAGGCCAACCTGGGCAACTTGGCAAGACCCTGTCTCAAAATAAGAAATTAAAAGGGTTGGAGATACAGCTCAGTTGTAGAATGCCCCTGGGTTCGATTCCCAGTACTGCCCCCAAACAAACAAATAACAAACAATCACAACAAAGAAATCCTCAATGATTTAGAGATTCATGAGCTTTGATGTACATAAAAGATGAGAATAACTGAGCCTCTTATATTGTTTTCATTGATCAGGCCTTGGATCACAGTAGGTTTTTTTCATGTAATATTTTAAATGAACAAGAATGTGAAGACCATAAGTGTGTTCCTATAATTATCCCTTTTTCTAGGTTGAGTAATTAGCTTCATTATCTTGTCAGTCAGACAGTATATAAATCTCTGGCATGGATTTTTCTAGGCATAAGAGGTCAGGAACTAGAAATCTAATAAAATGCCTTTTACCTTCCATTAATCCTGGCAATCCTGTAGGAAAGTATTAGCACAGTTGTTGGCTGGTAGGCACAGCTGAAAACCACCTGCTCAGCATGTGACTCTCAGAAACAGAATCTCCAACATTTAAGGCACCCTGCTGATGTTTAGATAACTATTTCCAAATAGAAGGGACTTTTGTCCTCACATCAAATGCTTCTTGGTTCCCCACCCCCCCCCAAAGCACAAACTAAAAACTCAAATCTTCTCTTTTCATTAAATCTTGTTAAGTCTTGTACTATTTCTAGGCCTTCCTTATGCATATAAAATAAAATGAGATCAGACTATGTGACCTTGAGTATTTTATAATACTTTGAAATCCTATGATTTGACTAATTTGACTGTGTATGCCCCAAAAGTCTCAAACCCTCTCAAATTAGAAAACATCATCTGATTTCTAACAACTTAGAATAAAAAATAAATTAATTAAAGGAAAATAAAACATCATCTGCAGTAACACACATTATTTTTTTCCTAAATGACCAAAAATTTAGAAATAGTTCAAAGATGGAATGAGACTCAGTGTTCTTTGTTTTTGTTTTCCAATAAACAGGAAAAATCATCATTTGGAAAAGGAAGGTTAATAAATCCATTCCATGTTTCTGGGAGTCCCACCTTAGTTTGCCTGTTCAACTATAAAGTGATTTAATGTTCATGTTAAAAAAGACACTGGAATGTTTTTAAGTTGTTCTTTTACCTCTTCGATATGATTACATGAGGTAAAGTCTAGTGTCATTAAAGGTACTTTAGCCCTTAAATTTTTATGAGTTAAAACAGTGCCTCTCAACTCTCTAGCATTTTGCCATTCATCTATCCACAGAAGGGAAAGTTATGTAAGATGTGTGCTGAGAATATGCAGATTTATCAGAAAATTTAACTATCTTAATGCCAGAATTTTTCACATCAAAATGAATTCTAAAGGGGTTGCTTTCTTTAGCTTTGTATAAAGAGGCATAGTAGCTTTATTTTACGATTCTGTTTTTAACCAGTTCTTGGAAAGACCTTATTCCTAATTTTCTTCAGTAATCCAATTAGACATCCTTCTTTAACTTAGGATAGGACTCTGAGATCCTTGGCAACAGACTGCATGTCATATCTTTATTATTAATAGAAAGAGGAGGTGTTCACTATAATTAGTGGTTTTAGAAAATTCATTCAATTATTTTATATAAATAAATTGGATTGAAAATTCAGCTGTTACTTTGGGATCTGTCTCTTCTATGATTTCACAAATGCTAAGCTCTCACAGGCAGCAACAGATAAATGTGTCCCTGGGGTTATTGCCTATTCCTTTGTCTTATTTTCCATTATAGAGGGAGGTGGTCTCTTTGCCCAGATTTGAAAAGCATCCTACCAATTTTCTAGAGGAGGATCCCCATATAATTTAAAAATTCCAGATTTCTTCTATAATTTTAGTGGTGACTTCTGTTTAATTTTATGTGAAGATATGTCAGCTGATCAGGTTTTATAGTTTCAGTTGTTCAGGAAACTATAATTTTCTCAGAGAGTGAGTTCACCTCCTAATCAAATGGGTTAAATCCCCTGAGTGTTTGCTTTAACTCCTAATACATTTTGATTAGCCTCCATTTGACAAGGAAAAAAATGGCCTCGGAGATAAGCTGCCCTATCAGTTCATCAGTTTCATTAGTCTGTCAGCATGTGCTGATTATCCTATCAAGTTTATCAACAGCTTTGAATGTGTTTTCTAATTCACACATTTACATATTATTAGTGCCCTTTAGGGATCAGTGATGGATTACAATGTCTAGCTAGACGTAGCCTGTAGCCTGCAAGGATTCATTTTTTTTTATGTCTCATTCATTTACGCCTTCAGGACTACCACCCCTCAGCACTTATATGTATATATACAAGCATGAGGGGTTTTTTTGCTCCCATTCTAATTTTTCTTTTTTTAGGAGAAGTTTAGAGAAATAAAGGAATATGCATGAAAAAATACATTCATATCTACATGGTATTATTAGTTTAAAAAACTAAACTCTCACTATGGTGCTATGTAAAAACATGCTTGTCCTTTTCACTTTCCCTCCCTTTGAACATTTTGTGAAAAAATGTCATACATGACAGCACAGTACACACCAGTTTACTCATTCTGAACGCCAAATGAGCATACTATTCTCACTTGTGAATTAATACAAAATAAGTTTGATTGATTTCCTCCTCAACTTCAAATTTTCATATATTATTTTAAGGTTATTTATTTAATTTTATTGTGGTAGTTCACAAGTAAGCATTTAAGTTTAAATGTTTAAAGACATATTATTAATATCCTCTTTGTTTCTGTAAGACCAAGATATTTGAGTAATAATTGAGTATCTTTCCTTCTAGATTTCAGGTGAACTGCAAATACAGAAATAACATTAAACAGATATTACTTAATATACAAGTATTAAACTTTTACCTAGGTTCTTATACTTGGTAGGATGTGAAAAACATGAAATGTTAAGAAATCAAGTCACAAAATAAACATTAAAATTGTTCTTAGCCAGTTCTGTCACTTTAATTCTGTGTGCCACAGTTTCCTCTTTAGATAACAGGGTGAATTAATGATGATCTGTGGAAGGGGGCCTCTGAAGTTAGACAGCCTAAGGTTCAAATTGTCTCTGACACTTTTTGGCTGAGTCTCCCTGGGCAGACTACTTAATGGAAGCCTCAGTTTCTTTATGGATAAGATAGCTGTAATAAATAGTATCAGTTTGAAAATTGCTTAAAATAATGAAAGTAAAGCATATTGACCTGAGTAAGTGTTTTATAAAGTGACCTTCCTCACTTCTGTGAGGTTTTAAGCTCCTAAAGTGGATGATTGTCTTCCCTGTCAGAACATTTTGGAGTTAGCAGTGTAAATAGAATTACTCCATAGATAAGATTTTTGTCATATCGATGGCCTTGCAGTCACCAAAGTTCAATAGGGATTCTATTTAGTCCTGTCTTTTCTGGAATTGTGTATTTTCTCTCCAGGCCCATTTCTATATTCCTCTCAGCAACCACTGTCAAAGTCTTTCTTTTATCATTAGCTGTATTAAAACAAAAAGTCAAACAGCATACTCACCTAATGCCAGCTATCTTAATTCCATCAATAGAGTTCTCCCTATAAATTAAAGTGGTCACGTTTAGGTTGTAGGTTCTTTTCCTTTTTCTGTGACATAGTTTTCACAGGTTGAATCTTGGTCTCTGCTCTTTTCATCTCAAGTTTTAGGTGTATTTCAGAATCATGCATGTTTCATATGTTAAAATTCTCATAATATTATCTTTTTTATTTTCCAAGATAGGAAATTAACACCCAAAGAATTGATTCAATCTGTTCAGGATTACAGTTTGTGTTTGAGCCAGAAGTATAGTTTCTTGATTTAAATTCAAATGCATTTTCTATTTAGCACTTTTGGCATGTTCTATACTATGTCAGAACACCTTTTATGTCCACATGTAATGACCAGTAAAAAATAAAATAAAATATATAACCCCCCTCCAGTTTAACTATAAAAAAATAAAGCATCTACAAAATTGTGTTTTTGTCACAAATGCATTAAATAGGCAATATATATAAAATTTTTAATGCAGGGTAATTTCTGAACACCTTCAATTTTTTTCTTCTCTCTCTGTTTATTTTCCTTATTATCTCTACTCAGCATTACTCTTGATAATCCTAAGGGATTATAAGAAATAAAATTAGGCTATAACTTCCAATTATTCTTATCAGTTTGAGCTCTTCTAATCCCAAAGGTCTTTTTGAATCTATTTATTATTTAAAATAAAATTACTTGTCCTTCTCAATGCAAAGTAATTGTTGGGTTTAATTATACAAGCAATTTAGACCATTTTATCTCAGTAATATATCTTGACAACTGAGGGGAATAATCTGTATGGAGTAGTGGAGAATTTAGGGTTACTGTCTCATCACTGCAGTCTACAATCACAGTTTGGAATAACTTCTGAGAGTAAAAAAAATATTTTTCTTAAAGTCACAAGTGCTGAGTTGGGGAGTGGTAGAGAGAAGGTTGTGGTAGGAAATATGATTCCTATTCCCATGGAGTTTTCTGAGAGTTCAGAGGTCTTTAGTGTCTCCCTTAGTAAGTAAATACCTATAAATGAAATGGAAAATTACTACTCTCACCAAGACAGTATTTTGCCTATCACTAGGTAGGCTGTGCTGTGCTGACTGGACCATACAAAACATGTAAGAATTCAGGTTTTATAGTTTCTAATGTGATACTACTATCACAATTGACATACATACTCATAAATTTCTGTTCATTGAAATCTATGTCTTTATAATGGCTACCATGCATTCATCTTTGGGAAACATTACTTTCTTTCTTTTTTTTTTTTTTTTTTTCCCTCTCTCCCCCAGAGGAATTGCATGATAATGGCCCACTGTTTATTTGCCATTATTTTCATCATAGTTTTGGCTATGTTGATAATTTCTAGTTTTGTTTTGTATATACTATTGTTACTTTCAAGTCTCAGCTCAATATTGGGAAATATGTTTTCTGCCATTAGCTTTCAGCTAACTAGTCTTTTACTTACATAGGTTTGAAATTGAAAAAAATATTTTCACACTCTCATAAGGGCAAAAATCTTTTGATTAAATTTTAGCTCTTTGAAGTAGCTCTTTAGTTAGAAGAGTTTTTTCTAATAGTATTGGGCTGTTCATAGAGAATATAGAAACAATGAAAGGAAAGATGGCTTTTTTTTTTTTTTTCATTAGAGCAATGTTGGGTGTAAAAAGCTTGGGCAAATTTTAGAATTCTATTTTGAGAAGGAAAATTGTATAAAGAGTTAAATATATAACCAAGAATCTTTAAATTCTTTATTATGTTGGTAGAAATAACTGACAAAAAGAAGTGCCCAGTGTACCTTCTGAAAACAAAATGCAAAGTCTTATTTGTAAATTCATCTCACCTCTACCTAAATATGTACATTATGCGCTCAGTTCAGCTGGTAGAAAGGGTATAAAAGAAGTCTGTTTATCTTTCAGCCATCTGTATAGGATGTGTTTTAGTTGAATCAGTTATTTTTCTTGGATTATTGTGTGTGTGTGTGTGTGTGTGTACAACCTTGCCATATACCAGAATAGATTTTAGAGTAAGGATGTTTAGCTTTTTTGTTCTGATGGTTACATTCTTACTGTTTTCTTCTGTGACTAGTTAAGTGAATTGCTCCAGGCATTTAGCATGCTGACTGTGAACGAGATGGTTTTTAACTGTGAGATTGAACTTCACATCTTTTGAGTGTGGAAGCATTAACACTCCAATAGTGTTAAGCTTCTTGTACCACCTGCTTCCCCTATTTTGAGTCTGGCGAATTTTCCCATGATCGCTTCCACTGGCACTCCTGAGGACCCTGAGCCAATCCTATAGATGTCAGTATGACCATATAAGTGGATTAGACAGTAATCTATACAACTCCCCAAAGAACATTAACTTCTAATTTTTAAGATAAGTCTACTTATTTCACTTTCATTTTTCCATCATCAGAAAAGAAAGACCAGGAGATGTGGGCCAGATATGTAAAGTTCATCAGGACTGAGAGACAAAATACAGATTTGAGAAATTTTAGAAATTCACTTCATAAGTTGTCAAAAAGAGGAAAATTGTGAACATTTAGTTATTTATCAAAAAGAATGATTTTTCTTTTATGAACAAAACAAAATCACAAATTTTGTCCTAAAAGTTAATTTTTCATTATCAAATTGCCGTGGTTTAATTTCTTTCTTTTTACCATTCACGCTTGGTATGAATTCTGTTATGTATGGTTTCAGACCTTAATTGGTAAGCATTAGTCTATATACTACAAAGAGCAGCATCCAATTCAGCTGCATTAAATAGGTAATATATTTTGTTTAAAGTTTCAATTAAATCCAGGGCCAGAAAATATATGGTCCCTATGGGGAGTTTGCACACTTGAATGTCAATAGAGGGGTTGCTGAAGGATCATGCCTAGGTCTCAATGTCGCTTACTTTCCTGGAAATATGATATGAGACAGTTGATTATATTTCATTGCTATTAAAACCACACAAGCCCACCTGTTACATTAATTCATGCTTTTTCCAGTTTTGTGGTAAAGTAAAAGACTGAAGCTTAAAAACTTTGTTTTTAAATTGAATTATGAGGAAATGAATGTACTCGTATTAATACCTAATTATATCCTCCTTATTCTCTGAATCCCAAATTGTTTCATTGTGTTCTGCTTGGAAAAAAAAAAAAATGTTTTCTGAGGCTTCAGTAGGAACAAATGGGAAAAATGTACATATTTTCACCTTTTGTTGGGCAATAGCCGTGAGTGAATGTTTTACTCAGTAGTAAATTCAGATTGGATTGTATTTAGAAAATTGAGGTGATTTTATGTTACAACTGGGAAATTCATTAACTAGATTTCAAAATCTGGCATTCTCAAAGATGTCACTTAGTTAAATGGACATGGTCATGTGAAAGAAGAAAATTGTGTGTGAAGGATAACCTTGAAAATTAATGTCAAGGAAATGAGAAGTTATTGTTATACATATTTAGAATAGGCAACTGTTGGGGCAGAAAGACGTGGTACTTTTCCTCATCCATTAAAATGACTCCCCCTGATACTTCTATAAAGGAGAGATAGTCCTTAAAAGAAAGGTACAGCCAATTTCAAAGTTTTATGTAATTGGAGTCTTCAGAAATGAAGATCCAAAGACCCAGGGGAAATTATTTTTAGGCTCATGTTTGAGGAAAAGTTGGCAATTATATAGAAATACATTTGGACAAAAAAATGATGTGATCTAACTGTAATAGACTGAGGGGGAACCCAGCAAGGTCTGTCTGTCCAGATTCTTCTTGGTCTCCCTGTGTAATACTCCTTCCTGCCACTGGCTTTGATGCAGAACCCCTATGGAATGAGCATCTTTGAAGAGAGAAGGGAGAGATTGACCTTTCTAGGCTTGGTTCTGGGGAAAAGAGTTGTAGTTTTATGACTCTCTCTAGGAAAGAGGAATTCTAATTTCTATGGAGGCAGAAGGTAGTAGCATGGGGCAAGGTCAGAAAGACCTTGTTTCTGAAGTTCTTGCTAGTCTCCTTTAGTTCAACTACTCAGCGTGCCAAAAAGCCTTAATTCAGGGTATTATTATGTTCTGATTCTCAACAAGAGTAAAAAAGTGAAGTTTGAAACTAAATACATTGCTAATTCTGTATGCTTTACTGTGTGTTTGTGTATTTATGTCTTTCCTAATACATAGGAAAAAACTGTTTTCTATGTAAAAATCTCATAGAACTTTCTAAATGAGCTATTACTTAAATTTTTACCTATATTGATAGAAACCATTGTCTTATTCAAAATTAGTAAAGATGGACTAAAGCATGCAGTGTTTTGTTCCAGAATGTATAAGTTGTTTATGCCAACATTTTAATTATGGAAATGGGATTTTTGTGAATTGTCACAGAATCTTATTCTCACTTATTCATTAAAAAGAGGATAAATTTTGAATTTTCTGATATACCTTTGAATTAACATCAATATAGCAATTTACAGTGCAAATAAATTATTCATTGCTTATTATAGAGATATGATGCTTGATTTCAGGAATGCACATGAGAATATATTCCTTGAAATATTGATGTAAAACTGGAAAATCTTCCCTTGTACTTTTCTGACCCACAGGAGGGTCCCTTCCCATTTTCTTCCGACTGTTTGAGTCCCTCTTACTCTGACTCCCAGTTTATTCATTAATTCTTTCCAAGCTAGTCTAATATTTTATCATTCTTCTTTCCTCTAATCCTAACCTTGTTTCTTTTTAAAAACAGTTAACACTTCTTTGCTTGTTTTTAGTGTTCCCCAAGTATTCTAGTAATGTGAAGCTATTTTATTTACTATATTGTAAATCTAAGCAGTATAATATTACATCTGGGGGGAAAGGATCCTCACCTCCCCTTACATGAAATGAAGGTGAAACACACACACACACACACACACACACATGCGCGCACTCACGGGTATCACACACACAGGTTTCTTACTCCCAAGTTTTTGAAGATCTGAGCAACAACATTGGTAGATTGGTTCCAACGTTGGTAGATTGATCATTTTAGTAATTTATTTCCTTGAAAATATAAAGGAAATGGCTTAGACTGAAGAACTTCAGGATCCCCAGTTATAAGTAGAGAAATGTTGATATAGGCCCCTGGCTTCTTTCCCAATTAAAATTTCATGGCACATCAGATGTTTTTCCTATATATAACCTCACACTAGAAACTAGGAACCCTTTTAACTTTCATTGAAATTTAACCTATTTCTTGATGATTAGTATTTTTTAAAATATTTATTTATTTGCTTTAGTTGTACACAATGCAATGCATTTATGTTTACGTGGTGCTGAGGATCGAACCCTGGCCGCGCATGTGTGAGGCGAGCGCTCTACTGCTGAGCCACGACCCCAGCCCCCGATGATTAGTATTTTTAACTTAATGAAACACATATTCAATTTTTTCCCTACATTTCCTTTATTTGGCTTAAACCTGCTTCTCAGGCTGAAGAGGTTCCTCCTTAAATTTAATGCTACAGAATTTACTGAAAAGTTACATTTTGAACCTTTTCATAACCCTTCTTAATTAAGATTTGGAAATATTTCATTTTACTTCAATCCCTTCATTCCAGAAGGCTCCGATTGTTAACATCTATTGTCAGATAGGAAGTGGCCTCTTTTGTGATCATGTGGGTATTTTATTTATTTCTGGCTTTGCCCAATAGCCATTGAGGATTTCCAATCAGAACCATTTTATCAGGGCAACTGGACTGTGTTATTTTGTAAGAATAACACAAGGAAAAGATTAAGATTGAAACACAAGACTGCACACTAGCGTGAAACCGGCGATAAAAACCAGCGATAACAGCCGGCGGGATTGGTGCTGGGGAGCCACGGGAGACCGCGGGTCCACACACCAGTTCGAATCCACACTCCGCCTGACGTGACCCTCGGTGTGGCTTCCCGGTGCGATCGGCAAGGATACGGGAGTCTGGGAGTCTGCGGAGCTACTGTTGACTGGAAGGAGAGCGCCGCCATCTTTGAAAGCTGCAGGGGCTGGGCCTGACAAAGGGGAGGAGACTGAGAGCGACTGCTGCATCCACCCAGGGACTCTACAGCTCTCTGAAGACAACACACAATTGGGTGAGACTTGGTTGGTCAGCAGGGGAAGGCGTTTCTGAGGCTGGCACAGCGGCCACAGGGGACTGCAACTGTGGGTGGGCTTGGGGAGGTGGTGCCTTCTGGAAGATCCCCCTTCCCGGCGCCATTCATCTGCTGACACACACGGTCCCCCTGGGCCACTCCTTCACTGAACCGTGCAGCCGCTGGCCTAGGATGCAGCCTTGATTTCACTGACAGGATCACAGACTGTGATCCAATAGCAATTGGTTTGAACTGGAAAGGAAAAAAAGAGGGGGGCTTCCCAGGGCCCGTTTTGTCTGAGACTTGGGGTTTGACTTTTTTTTTTTTTTTTTTTTTTTTTTTTTGTTGTTTCCCTTTCTTTTTATTGGTCTGCTTGATTTTCTGGATTGCAGGGAGGGTTTTTTTTTTTTTTTTTTTTTTTTTTGTTGTTGTTTGTATGTTTGTTTGTTTATTTTTCTTTTTCTTTTTTTGGCTTTGTTTTGTTCTGCTTTTTTTTTTTTTTCCTTCCGCATTGATTGTTAGTGTGTTTATCTGCTTCCGCTCCCTTTTTTCTTTCATTCTTTTACTCCTTCTCACCCTTGTATCTTTTCTTCCTCCTTCATCTTTCATGTTTACATCCTGCCAGTGCATACTAAACAGAGCCAAAAACAAGTTATACGCAAAACTTGGGATTTCTAGAACCGGCGCAATTGAACTGGGTAGCAAAGTGGTGTTATATACAGTTTACTCTCTATTTCCTTGATTCTCTCTCTCCTCTCTCTCTACACCAATTCCTACTCTTTATCATTTTTTTTTCTTTTCCAACTTACTATATATATAAATTGATCTTTTTACCTAATTGTCAACCCCATTCTCTTTCTTCCATCGTCTACTGATACTAAACCACTTCCACTAAACCATTTCAATAGATATCTCTTTTCATACTTTCCAAGAAAGAACAATTCAAGACACTTCCTTCTTCCTAAACATAACACCTCTGTATCCAATACTTGAAGCTATAAAACCCTATCAGAAACGTACAGAGTAAATTGGAAATAATATCTGGGATAACAAAATCTGTACATTGTGACCAAACTTGGATTTTCTGAATAGAAAGTGTTAGGTTTTAAAAGTATAAAGGAATTATAAGGTGATCTGATAGCATTGTACTACAGGAACAACATAAGGCTTTAAGGTAAAATCGAAACAGTCAAGGTCCCACAGTGCAGGAAGAATAGACACACAAGCAACATGAAAAAACAAGGAAAGAAAATGACACAAACAAATCAAGATACCTCATCGGCAGATGTCATGGCAAGCACAGTTGGTCAAATGCCAGAGATGGAATTTAGAAATTACATATGCCAAATGTTTATGGAACTTAAGAATGAACTCAAAAATGAGATGAGGGAGCAGGTACAGGAGGCAAAAGATCATTTTGACAAAGAACTCCAAAAACAAATACAGGAAGTAAAAGATTACTTCAATAGGGAAATAGAGGCTCTAAAGAGAATCCAAACAGAAATTCCAGAAATGAAAGAAGCAATAAACCAAAATAAAAGCTCAATTGAAAACATCTCCAACAGAATAGACCATCTGGAAGATAGAACCTCAGACAATGAAGACAAAATATATGTCTTAGAGAAGAATTTAAACCATACAGCAAAACTTGTTAATAATCATGAACATAACATCCAGGAATTATGGGACAGCATAAAAAGACCAAACTTAAGAGTGATTGGCGTAGAGGAAGGGGCAGAGTTTCAAGCCAAAGGAATGAGTAATCTATTTAATGAAATAATTACAGAAAATTTTCCAAGCTTGAGGAATGAAATGGAAAACCAAGTTCAAGAGGCATACCGAACACCAAACAAACAAAATCTCAACAGAGCCACACCTAGACACATTATAATGAAAATGCCTAATACACTGAGCAAGGAGAGAATACTAAAAGCCACAAGAGAAAGGAAGCAAATTACATATAGGGGGAAACCAATCAGATTATGTTCAGATTTTTCAACCCAGACCTTAAAAGCAAGAAGATCCTGGAATAGCATATTTCAAGCTCTGAAAGAAAAGGGATGTCAACCAAGAATCTTATATCCAGCAAAATTGAGCTTTAGATTCGAAGATGAAATAAAAACCTTCCACGACAAGCAAAAGTTAAAAGATTTCACAACTCGAAAGCCAGCACTTCTGAACATCCTGGGCAACATATTTCATGAAGAAGAAGAGAAAGATGATAACGAAAATCAACAAAGGGAGATATTAAACTAAAGGAAATACCAACCAGAAGAGAAACCAAATCAAGCTAAAGACCATAAGTCAAATAAAAATGGATGGGAATAAAAATCACATCTCAATAATAACCCTGAATGTTAATGGCCTAAACTCGCCAATCAAAAGACACAGATTATCAGAATGGATTAAAAGAAATGACCCAACAATTTGCTGTCTCCAAGAAACACACCTCATAGAAAAAGACATCAACAGACTGAAAGTGAAAGGCTGGGAAAAGTCTTATCACTCACATGGCCGGCGGAAGCAAGCAGGGGTTTCCATTCTCATATCAAATAAGGTAGACTTCAAACCAAAATTAATCAAGAGGGACAAAGATGGATATTTCTTATTACTTAAGGGAACCATCCATCAACAGGATATAACAATCATAAATCTGTATGCCCCAAATAATGGAGCACCTACATTCATCAAACAAACGCTTCTTAAGTTCAAGAGTAAAATAGACCACAACACAGTTATTCTAGGGGACTTCAACACACCTCTCTCACCAATGGATAGATCATCCAAACAAAAGCTAAACAAAGAAACTTTAAGCCTCCTCAAAACAATTAACAATTTAGACCTAACAGACATATATAGAATATTTCATCCCTCAGTAAACGAATACACATTTTTCTCAGCAGCACATGGCTCCTTCTCCAAAATAGACCATATATTATGTCACAAGGCAACTCTCAGCAAATATAAAAAAAATAGAGATACTACCCTGCATGCTATCGGACCATAAAGGGATAAAATTGGAAATCAACGACAAAACAAGGAATAAGAAAAACTACTCCATCAACTGGAAGCTAAACAACATGCTACTGAATGAACAAGGGGTTGAAGAAGACATCAAAGAGGAGATCAAAAAATTCCTAGAGGTAAATGAGAACACAGATACATCATATAGAAATCTCTGGGACACTATGAAGGCAGTAGTAAGAGGAAAATTCATTGCACTGAGTTCATTCCTTAAGAGGAAAAAAAACCAACAAATAAATGACTTAACATCACACCTCAAAGCATTAGAAAAAGAAGAACAGACCAACACCAAGAGCAGTAGAAGACAGGAAATAATTAAAATCAGAGCAGAAATTAATGAAATTGAGACTAAGGAAACCATTCAAAGAATTGACAAAACTAAAAGTTGGTTCTTTGAAAAAATAAACAAAATTGACAGACCCTTAGCAATGCTAACGAAAAGAAGAAGAGAAAAAACTCAAATTACTAACATTCGTGATGAAAAAGGGAATATCACAACAAACACCTCAGATATACAGAATATAATTAGAAATTACTTTGAAAACTTGTACTCTAATAAAATAGAAAATACTGAATGCATTGACAGATTTCTAGAGTCATATGATTTGCCTAAACTGGATGTGGAGGCTATACATAATTTAAATAGATCAATTACAAGCGAAGAAATAGAAGATGTCATCAAAAAGCTACCAACAAGGAAAAGTCCAGGACCTGATGGGTTTACAGCCGAGTTCTATAAGACTTTCAAAGAAGAACTAATACCAATGCTCTTCAAACTATTTCAAGAAATAGAAAAAGAGGGAGCTCTTCCAGACTCTTTCTATGAGGCCAATATTACATTAATTCCAAAGCCTGGCAAAGACACATCCAAAAAAGAAAACTTCAGGCCCATATCTTTAATGAACATAGATGCAAAAATCCTCAACAAAATCCTGGCAAATCGGATACAAAAACATATCAAAAAGATAGTGCACCACGATCAAGTGGGGTTTATCCCAGGGATGCAAGGCTGGTTCAATATTCGGAAATCAATAAACATAATACATCACATCAATAGACTTAAAGACAAAAATCATATGATCATCTCAATTGACGCAGAAAAAGCATTTGACAAAATACAACACCCCTTTATGTTGAAAACACTAGAAAAACTAGGAATATCAGGAACATATCTTAACATAATAAAAGCTATTTATGCAAGGCCCCGAGCTAACATTATCTTAAATGGAGAAAAATTGAAAGCATTCCCTCTAAAAACTGGAACAAGACAGGGATGTCCCCTTTCACCACTGCTATTTAACATAGTACTGGAAACTCTGGCCAGAGCAATTAGACAGACGAAAGAAATTAAAGGGATTAAGATAGGAAAAGAAGAGCTCAAATTAGCACTATTTGCTGATGACATGATAATCTACCTAGAAGACCCAAAAAACTCTACCAGAAAACTTTTACAACTAGTAAACGAATTTGGCAAAGTTGCAGGATACAAAATCAATACACATAAGTCAAAGGCATTTGTGTACATCAGCGACAAAGACTCTGAAAGGGAAATGATGAAAAATACCCCATTTGCAATAGCATCAAAAAAAATAAAATACCTGGGAATCAACCTAACGAAAGAGGTGAAAGACCTTTATAACGAAAATTATAGAACACTAAAGAAAGAAATTATAGATGAACTCAGAAGATGGAAAGACCTACCTTGCTCTTGGATAGGTAGAATTAATATTGTCAAAATGTCCATACTACCAAAAGCATTATACAGATTTAATGCAATTCCTATCAAAATCCCAATGTCATTCTTCAAAGAAATAGAAATAGCAGTCATGAAATTCATCTGGAAAAATAAGAGACCCAGAATAGCCAAAGCAATCCTGAGCAAGAAAAGTGAAGCAGGGGGCATCACCATACCAGACTTTAAATTATACTATAGAGCAATAGTAACAAAAACAGCATGGTATTGGCACCAAAACAGACTGGTGGACCAATGGTACAGAATTGAGGATACAGAGACTAATACATTTAATTACAGCTATCTTATATTAGACAAAGGTGCCAAAAATGTACAGTGGAGAAAGGATAGCCTCTTCAACAAATGGTGCTGGGAAAACTGGAAATCCATATGCAACAAAATGAAATTAAACCTTTATCTCTCACCATGCACAAAACTCAATTCAAAGTGGATCAAAGACCTAGGAATTAGATCAGAGACAATACACCTAATAGAAGAAAAAGTAAGCTCCAATTTCCAACATGTTGGATTAGGCCCCAAGTTCCTTAATAAGAATCCTGTAGCGCAAGAATTACTACCAAGAATTAATGAATGGGATAGATTTAAACTAAAAAGCTTCTTTTCAGCAAAAGAAACAATCAGTGAGGTGAATAGAGAGCCAACTAATTGGGAACAAATATTTAATACATGCACATCAGATAGAGCACTAATCTCTAGAATATATAAAGAACTCAAAAAACTTTACACTAAAAAAACAAATAACCCAATCAATAAATGGGCTAAGGAATTGAGAAGACACCTCTCAGAAGAAGATACACGATTAATCAACAAATACATGAAAAAATGTTCAACATCGCTGGCAATTAGAGAAATGCAAATCAAAACTACTCTAAGATTTCACTTCACTCCAGTCAGAATGGCAGCCATCAAGAACACAAGCAACAATAAATGTTGGAGAGGATGTGGAGAAAAAGGCACACTCATACATTGCTGGTGGGACTGCAAAATGGTGCAACCGTTATGGAAAGCAGTATGGAGATTTCTTGGAAAACTGGGAATGGAACCATCCTATGACCCAGCCATCCCACTCTTGGGTCTATTCCCAAAGGACTTAAAAACAGCATATTACAGTGACACAGCTATCTCAATGTTTGTAGCTGCACAATTCACAATAGCTAGGTTGTGGAATCAACCTAGATGTCCCTTAGTAAATGAGTGGATTAAGAAAATGTGGTATATACGCACAATGGAATTTTACTCAGCAATAAAAGAAAATAAATTAATGGCATTTGCAGGTAAATGGATGAAGTTGGAAGACATAATGCTAAGTGAAGTTAGTCAGTCTCAAAAATCCAAGTACCAAATGTTCTCTCTTATATAAGGAGGCTATTTCAAAGTATTGTTGGATGGGGTACATAGGAGGATTAGAGGAACACTAGAATGGTCAAGGGAAGGGAGGGTAAGGGAGGGAGCAAGAGGGGAGGGAGGGGGGGAAAAAAAAAAGGTGGTTGAATGAGACGGATATCATTTTCCTTAATGCATGATTGAAGACCTAAATTGCACGAATATATTTTGTATACAAACAGTTGTATGTAAAAAGATACTAAATATATGCACTATGAGTTGTACATATTAAAAATTATAAAAATAAAAATAAAAAAATACAATAAAAAAAAAAAAGATTGAAACACAAGAGATTCATAAAATCTGACTGTTAAGAGTTACAGCAAGTTTGTGGCATAGATACATTAAAAACAAAAGCCAGACTCCCTAACGTTTCTATGTCAGTGTTAACACTGTGAAGTAAAAAGTGAGAATTAAATCACAGCAAGTTAAACTCTTGATATAATTCCCCTTGATGTTTTATGTTTCTGTCTGACTAGAAATTCTGGAAAAAGGAATTATTTGGGGATTGCTCTTCAACAACTTACTTAGTAAAAATGTAAGATCTAAATCCAAGTTGATACACAATGTGATTGTCAATTGTATTGTTTTTTGTTTGTTTTGTTTTGTGGTGCTCAGGATTGAACTGAGGGCCTTGTACACAGGAGACAAGCATTCTACCAACTGAGCTATCTCCCTAGCCCCTAAATTGCATTTTGAGAACTCATTGAGGCATCTGGACTTAGGTGGAAAGACAGGAAGAGATGAATGACTCTCTATGTGACTCTGTGCATGTCGTAGTCAGATGAATATAATTGCTGGAGTGGATCCTATAGGTAGATAAAAGGGGGAGGGGTATTTGACTAAATGAAGAAATGAATACTAATTTGGTGAAGCTCTATTTTGTAAAAGTTTCCCTTTATCAAATATATTCATAGATTTTAATGTAATAGCAATACATATCCCAAAAAGAATGTTATCAAAAACTTGAATAAAAGAGTCTAAAGTTTCCTTCATAGAATTAAAGGAAAGTAGATCCAAGAAGATTTAAAGAATGATGGCTGAGATTTGCTGTACTAGATTTTAAAATATAAAAAGAAGTTAGAGCAATTAGAACAATGTTATAGTGAGATAAGAATAGGAAACCAGACAAATAAGACAAAGAAGCCCTAGAAATGGATCAAAACTCACGTAAGGCTTTTGTAGATAATAAATGTGAGATTAATATTTATGAGGGAATGAAATTCTTATAAAAGTTAATCTGGGATAATTAAATGTCTAGATAAGAATAAAATTAGAAACTTGCCTCCTACCATAAGACAAAATATATTTCATATGGAATAAGAAGCTAATTTTAATAATGAAACTGTGTACTTAGAAGAGAATTCATATCCCTACCAGATAGAAAAGAAATTTTGCAGTTATAAAAAAAAAGTCTAAGAATTCCAACATTATATATATTTATTCTAAGGTTATACAAAAAGATGTGTTTTAAAAAGTTAGACAACAAGACTATAATTGATGAAGTAGGTACAATTGGTACATGAAAATTTGGTAGGGTAATTTGAATAAACGAATAAATACTGATTCTGAATGAGAAAACAAAAGTTTGGAAATCTTTCACAGTCTTATTTAAAATAACAGAGTACTAGAAGAAACTTAAGTACTTTAAGGAGGCAAAATATTTTACTAAGTAATTTTTTTCAAAATGTAATTTAAATTCTTGGGGAACAAAATTTTGTCATTGCCTAACTGTGGGTGATATAATTTATTCAATTTTATGAAATTATGATCTTTTAGAATTTCTACAATAAGCAGGTGAGATGTTTACAAATAAAAGACAAGTATAAATATAATAAAAAGGAATAATCAAGACTTGGTCTAGTTACACAGATTCAGTGAAATTCCTGAGTACTAAATATTTTAGAAAAATGTTGGTCTAGTTACACAGATTCAGTGAAATTCCTGAGTACTAAATATTTTAGAAAAATGTTTTGAGAATATCTAAAATCTGGGATACACTGAAAAAAGTATTTCTTTGTCACTAAATTGTAAATACCATGAAGGAAATAATTATCTTTATGCTACTAATGTATTATTCATAACAGTTCACTTAAATTTGTAGGAAAGATACCAAGAATTGTTTTTTACAAAAGCATTTGTAACAATTTCTTTAATTTCTAACAATTATTTTAGAAGTTGTGAAACGGGTACTTTTGATAAAGGTAAAGACAAAGGTTTGATAAAACAAAATATATACTGAATTTAAATTTGAAGTTTAAAATTTAATACTGAAATTTAATGAGTTTTAATATATCTGAATACATGCTCTGTTCTTTATCTGTAAATAGGAGCTGTCCAGTAATTTGAAACATAAGAAACAGTGAGATCTAGACTATTACATCATCAATAACCCAGTATTTTTTCTTGAGGAGTTGGCCTTTGCCTGGGTTATTTGACATGGGGCTTTTTAGGGAGGAAGAGTGACATTATTTGTTCTACATCTGAAACTGGTTTACATCTGCCTGAAGCCAGCCTAGAGACATCCAAATCCCTTTTGTCTGTGAGTGAATTGGAAATAAATCTGGGTGATGAACCTGATCGCTACATCATCGCACAGCAAATCTTCTCATTCTTATGAAAGGACCTCTATTATGTCTTTTTTTTTTTTTCAGGGAAGGAAAAATAGTCATCATTGCTTCTTTGCCCCTGGGTATTATAAACATTTCTTCTGTTGTTGTAAATTAAAAAAAAAAAATTACAGTACCAGAGAAGATAACTTAACCCTCTTTTCCCCACCCTGTTCCTGGTCAACTATCTTCCTTATTATTTTCTTCTTTATTGAATTTACTGAAATTTATTTTCCTGTGGCTATTGCCTTTATGGGATTTTTACAATTTTAATAATGCAATCAAGCTTGAAGTAGTATGCACCTCCCTTAAAGTACATCCATTTATGGCACTTGTATAGCATGATGTAGTGGAAAGTACCAGAGAAAACTCTCAATATGAATTCTGAATTTGGCATTTGCTTGTTTTTTATTTTGAGCAAATTGGTTAAGCTCAGTGAGTCACATTTACCTCATTTATAATATGGGACTGATGTTAATTATAGTATATGGAAAATGTAAAGATAGATATATTTAAGATATCATTAGGTAGCCAATAAATCATAAGTATGTGTCAGGCAGCTTGACGTAATAGAAAAACATCATGGCTTTAGAGCCATTTGGTCCTTTTAGGATGGCATTATTAATTGTCCCTGTGGAAGTCACTCCTCATTCTTGAGCTATCCTCTTCCTTCATGAAATGGGTATTGTAGCCCTAATTGTAGATTATAAATGAGAAATCTGAGGTTCTACCTTGCCAGTGCTAACAACATAGCAAGTACTTGTTCTTGTATTATTTGTTGATTAAATAATAATAATAATAATAATAATAAGTTGTCTTTTTAACACATCCATTAATCCCTGACTTATTTTCTTGCATTTCATGTTTTGTATCTTGGTTAAATTTTCAGGTTATGGACGTGTGTGTGCATGTGTGCACAGGTTACCCATAAAAGCAATTTATGTCTTATATGCCACATATTTTCCTCTTAAGTATTGAATAACATATGTGTAGGAAGCATTTTTAAAGGTCAGCCCTGGATCAGATTGCTCTTCCTTATTCTTTTAATTCAATAGATAAGCCCAAGGCAAAGTGAAATGAATCTGATGGCCAATGTATTACAGCTGGAAAACAATTTTCTGTGAGTAAGAGTATAATTTTCACCTGAGCTGGGGAGTGAAACTATTTGTGCTTGTCCTTTACCATCTGGTTAAAGCAATGTGTTGAGGACAGGTTGTTCTGGGTTTAAATTGCAGCTTTACCTCTTGGTATGTTTATGATTTTTTGTTACTTAGTCACTCTGCTGCTCATGTTTTTCATCTGTAAAATCAAGATAATGGCATTCTTTAATAACCAGTGAGATGCATATATAAAGCAATTAATACAGAGTTTGAAAATAGGTTTCACTTACACTAGGAACAGTTATAAGTGGGATGATGGAGTAATGTATTAACGCTGTTAATGAGGCTGAGAGAAAAAGTTCTGCATGTCCCGATGTGTAGAATAGGAAGAATGGATATACATAAGTAGGACACTTGCCACTTGTAATTTGGTACCCCAATTCATAGTTCACACTTGGTGTAGAACTATTACTGTCATCATTTTCTATTAAGATACAGTGAATGATTATCTGAAGTTTCTCCAAGTCATAATGAATGGTACCTAAGGAGTGTGGTTATTTATTAGTTTTCATATGCTTGCCAAGATACATGATTATGTTACTTGTTTGTAGTTCTTTAATATTTCCCTCTCTCACAAACCTTACAAATTAATGTTGCTTATTAGTTCTTACTGAAGAAAATGGACCATCCACTGATTATTTAGTAAATTAATATTTCATTTCAAAATAGGTTTCAGCAATGGTAGATTTCTGACATGGGAAAAAAGCAGTACTACTTTCTGAAATGAAGTTTAGACCTTAATAAATGTAATAAAAGTTTGAATCTCAAGAGCACTCTGAATTTGGCATTATTGTATATTCTCTTTCTGTACAGAGAAACTACTTTTATTTAAAAATAAGTTAATTTTTAATAAATAGAAAGTGGAAGACACATTAAATGTAGTGGCTATACAACTTTCAAAAACTTCCCTGTGAACACTTGGACAGGCAAATTAGAAGTAGAATTTCATGCCGATTCCAAATGAATCCATGGTGTGGGATCATCTGCCTTCTATCTTATGATCTGTTTTTTTATTTATTTGTTTGTTTGTTTGTTTATATGTGGTACTGAGGATGGAACCCAGTGCCTCACACACATGAGGCAAACACTGTACCACTGAGCTATAGCGTCAGCCCCTTATGATCTGTTTTTTATAGAAACATGTTTAGGCAAACTTAGTCATTAATCATTTTAAACCTCTCAATGTTTGCATCTTAGTGCTTGCATTTTTTTCTGTTGTATAAGTCATATCTAGTGTTTTTTAGTATTAAAAAATGCCTCACTTCTCCTAAGAAAAATTATTTATCTGGAAACATTTTTTCAACAGCTCCCCACCAAATCTATCTGATAATATATCAGTTTTTATAGAGAGATTAAAGTAAAAACAAGAAAATTATTACAGAAATGTTGGAAATTTTTTAAAATATCCATTCCCAAACTATCATTCTAACAACTAAAAACATTTTTTTTTTGTGTAGTATTTCCTATTCTTTGGCCTTTACTTCACTGTTTCTTGTATCTTATCGTAAACATGCAGTTTAATCTCACCAATCTGTTAAATGTACACGTTTTTATACTTTCTGCGAGGGGGGGGGGCAAACATGTTTTCATCTCTCTTTTTTATGATGGTGTAGTTCATAGACTGTTCTGAGAAATAAAAACACATCAATATGTTTGAGTATATACATACATTTTTGTGCATATTATACATTATTTGTCATCAATTTTTTTTTTCTTACTAACCAGCCAAGCAAAGGACATTTAAAAGGTCAGGAGACTCAAACTAATTCAATTGATCAGACATATTTGTATTGACAGTTACTGTGCTAATAAAAAAAAAGAATGTGACTTTTCAAAAGGTAGAGCATTCTTGTGTGAAGCAAAAAAGAGACAACCAGTGTGGGTAATACATTAGGAAAGGGTTCTGTGCTTCTAGTGGAAAAGACTATAATGATTATGATTAGTTAAGCTATAAAGGTCTATCTGGGAAATAATACAAGTTACTAATCTATTTCCTGGTGTCAGAAACTGAATAGAATCTACATTTGCAATGTTTACTAAACTACAATATTTAACTTAAATATACTAGTCATATTAAAATATAACTTTTTTATATGTTGAAAATCCCTCCATACTCTATTAAGAGGGAGAGGGGAATGATAATAACCAGTCAACTGATACTCTTTTGGCTTTATTTCCATATTTTTCTCCTGCTTGGATGTTATTGAAATGCTAGTAAGTTTTATAGCTAAAATTTCTATGACTTGAAAGTAACAACTAATGACTGCAAGTCCCCAGAGTACCTTTGTACAGGATCAAAGCTAAGCATGCTTAGTTGTCATTCATTCACTGGATTTTCCAAATGAAACTGGTAAATTTTATTTACATATTGAGAAATTTATAAATAATAATTATTATATAATAATTATTTTCAAATCTATAATTATAATATTTATTATTATTTATAAATTGACATTATTTACATATGCCAATGATTCTGAAAAAAGCTGAAACCTAACATCATTGTTTAATTCCAAAACATTTTCAACCTTTTCTCAACAAGGTTGTACTACCTTGGAAGGTAGGATGTCACACTTTTTTCCTATAGTCCCTAGTAGGGCTCTCCACTTAGTAGTTATTCAGTAAATACTTGATATTCCAAAAGAATGAATGAATGAATGAATGAATGTGAACAAAAAAGAATAAATGTACAGAAGGAAGAACCAACTTATGTCTGAAAAACCAAATGGTGACAAAGGACCTGTGCTTAAGAATCAGCTGTCACTAGGTTAAAATTCAGAGCTGTACTATTTAGCAAATTTTTATCATTAGTTATTTCACTCATTTTCCAATCACAAAGTTTTTCATCTATTAAATGAAAATCATAATGACTTCTTTGGAAATCAAATGAGAAAATGAATGAAAGTACTTGCCATGGTATCTGAAATCCCATGGAATATGATGATGATGGTAGTGGTGGTGATATTGCAAATGCTATTGAATAGCCCTAGTGTTCAGTTTTTTTTTTTAATTTATAACTTTCATTATAAATTTAAACTTTTTTTTTGGGGGGGGGGATGGTTACCGGGGATTGAACTCAGGAGCACTTGACCACTGGATCACATCCCCAGCCCTTTTTTTTTTTTTTTTTTTTTTTTTTTTTTGTATTTTATTAGAGACAGGGTCTCAATGAGTTGTTAAGTGCCTCGCCATTGCTGAGGCTGGCTTTGAAGTCGCGATCCTCCTGCCTCAGCCTCCCAAGTGCTGGGATTACAGACGTACACCACTGCGCCCATAAATTTAAACTTATTTTAACTGTTACATAAACAACATTAAGATTATACATATTTATGTGCTACCACGTGTATGTCATATAATGTTGAAATCAGATTAAACATATCTCACTCCTCAATCATTTATTATTTATTTATTTTTAAATTTCCTTTCTTCTGATTTATTGAAATGTTATCAATAGTCATCCTGCTCATCAGTAGCCCACCAGAACCTGCAGCCTCGGTTTGATCTTTAGAATTCTCTTTCCAGGTGAAGCATACATGCGATTAAGCAAGCTCCCAGAAGCAGAGCATTGGTATATGGAATCACTGAGATCCAAGACTGACCACATCCCTGCCCATCTTACCTATGGGAAACTGCTAGCTCTAACAGTGAGTAACTACCTTCCTCACTCTGTACAAGTTGGTTTTCTCCATGCATACCGGGATAGATGCCTTTTGAGGTAGTAGTTCTGAGCCTATTAACTCAGGTGAGGACTTAATGACAGTGATATTGTTAGGACCCTGTACAGAAATTATAAAATATTTATTATCCAGTAATTGGCCTAGATAAGATCTGAGGTGTAATTTAATGGAAAAAATCTAAATGGAGAACTCCATATATGTGATTACATAATGACTTTGGCCTAACTGCAATATATGCATAAATATTATGTTCTACAAACCAACCTTAACCCTAACTTGGTTGTAATTAGAGCTAAATCTGATTCTTTAAAATGACCATCACCATATAAAACTTCAAAAGTGTTGGAATTCCATCTAATAAAAATCTCTGTAAGACAAGTGGAGGATACCATTTGGCCACCCTCTGTGACAAACACTCCCCAAGGGCACAGTTTTATGAAACTGGTGTTAGATGAAGCATAAGAAATTGCTGATATTCTACCATTGTGAGTTGCAAAACTGGTAATTTTATGTATTTAAAAGTAATTTTAATGTCTTTATTTTACATAATAGGGGATGCTTTAAAAAATTAAGCTTTCTAAACTCACACAGCTAAGTGGTAGAATTAGACTTTATTCCTAATATCTGTATTCTTTTAGTTATTTCACCTGATCCAGTGTTAATAAAAATAAATGCATATTAGAAAAACAGAGAGCAAATGGTCAGGAAGGTGAATCCAAAGTGAATTCATAAATGAAGAGCCTAAAATGTAAAAGATAGAAACTGAAACAAATTATTAGGTAAAGCTAACTTGAAGAAACCTTTTAGAGATAGAGCTATAGCACATCAAAGAGCAGGATGCTCTGAAAAATACAAATACCAAAAAAAAAAAAAAAGAGCTTTTAGAAATAAAAATATAACAAAGATAAACAGAAAAATAGGAAATGAAAAGTGTGAAAAAGGAAATTGTGAAAGAATTCACTGTGGAGGTCCCACAAAGAACAGAAAAAGGCTAGGAGATCACAACTCAGATTTGAAAGGTACAAGTTGCTGTTACTGTTGAGAGCATTCTAATATACCTTGTTTAATTACTCACAAAAATAATTGTTTTGCCTTATGAAAACCTTTCCTGGTACCCACCCTAATGGGATGATATTTCATACAATTTTATTTAAGAAAGGAATTCCTATACCTTTTGTTCTTCCTACTATCTAAGCTTTTGTTATGGAATGCAAATGGGAATATTTTAAAATAAATTGCTAAATGATCACCTTCAAAAATAACTATAAGTTACAGATTCCTGATTCACCCCCCCCCCCAAAAATGTCGGAAATGAAAAAATATTGAAGCATTAATATACATGATTCTGAATATGCTAAACCATGATACTGGATATAGAGACTATGTGTCTTTTTTTTTTCCCCAAGGCTGAATATTTTAAGTTTCCTATATCAAAAATATGAATTTAAAGGCTGCTTTCTTCTTTTTAGAAGTTTTTAAAAACAAAACAAAACAAAATTTAAAAGTTTTACTTTACAGAAACATAAGCAAGGGAAGGAAAGACTCATGTTTTACAATCCAAATTTTTAATTATTCCCCCCACTAAGACTTTTATAGTTTCTGAATTGCTGATTAAATGAAATACAAACCCTATTATGGAATGGCTTAAACTCACAATGCCAAAAACCCACAACCATCTTTAATAGTTTCTTTGTAAATTTTGGCAAATTTCTGATCCCAGTGTAATTTTTTGTGTGTGTCTAATTGTGGGTTTCTTAGCCTGGTAATATGCCATTAACTTAACATGAAATTGACAAGGTGGAAAATGCCACACATTTGACTTCTGGATGTTTTAAATATATTATGAAATGGAATTGGCTTCTAGTCTTAATAGAAGAAGAATAGAAATGGAGTTGTTGTGCTTTTACCCTTTGGTCAAAAGTAACCAAGAGCAAACTATAGGAAAAGGACTTGAAGCTATAGTAGATTTACAATATAGAGTAAGGTTTTTATATAAGAATTCTATTTTTATTAGACAAATTAGAGAAAAATGATTATTAGTACTTTTATTATAGTCAGTGGAATGATTCACTCAATATACTTTTTACAAGTTTTTCTGTAAGAATTCATGTAATATTTATAGTATTTAGAAAAGTTCAAAGGGATTTAGGTTTCCCAGAATGCTTTGGGACATTCTATAGATCATATCCTTTTTTTTATTCCTCTGCCAAAAAAATGTCCTTTTCCTTTCTCTGCCTGCTGAAATTTTATTTCCTCTGTGAAGTCTTGCCTGTCTCTGTCAAACAGTTATATATACATTTTTCCCTTTCTCTGAAGTTCCATTCACATTGCTCTGAGTATTATCAACATTAGCACTTCCAAATTGAATAGCACACATAAATCTGTGTCTGCCTTTTGACACTAGGCCTGGGACAGGGAATAAGTCTTTACTGATCATTTTATTTCTTTAGTATGTGGCATTCCACTGTCTTGTCTTTTTAAGTTGTTCAAGAGTTAGGTATGAGGCTTTTTAAATACTTGTTTTTCCCTAGTCTGACACCCGTTCCTTCCTTAGTTCCTTCATTTGTTCGACATATTTATTTAGACTTGTTACTCCCAGGGATTTAATCCTCAGTGATCTGTGTTGAGTAACTGGGTGAGAGTGATGTGCTGACAGAGTGGACACAGAGTCATCTTCAGAAATGCTTGAAGAAAAGGGGGACACAGAAGGGATGTGCATCTCCTGAATTCCTGTGCTTGACATGTTATTCCACAGAAGTTTGACAACCCTTAGCAAATATCATGTCCTTTCTGTAAATGAAGAAACAGAGCTTCAGAGATTTGAAGAACATCCCTAAAAGTTTCTTAACAATTGAAAGATAGAATTAAATCCAACCTCCAGGTTTTCTGAATGTGTCACTGATTTTCATTCTATATTAAATAATTTCAAGTGTGGAATTTTTCCCCCCTTGGTATGCCTGATGGTACTGATTGGTGATTCTTAAAAGTAAGTCACCATGTCTCCTCTACCCATTTTTTAAAACTTATTTTTAGATTTTACCTTTAAATTCTAATTTAGTTTGTGTGGTTAAACACATTTTTATTATTAGGTGCGATAGGTCATGAACATAGGACTTCGGTTTTAGTCTATCGTCAGTTTTAGATCCTACATTATACCTCAAGTACAAATTTTCCAGGGTCCCCTGGGCAATACTTCTACATTAAAGTCACTAGTAGCCTCCATGTTAATATAGTTGGACCCAAGTGACATCTCTTTTAATATATTTGGAACTTTCTTACCAATGTGATGTCCAATTAAAATACTAAACACAAGCTGAGTTGGAATTGCTGTGCTTAAAATCATGATTTATTTCTTGTTTGAACTTTGTTACCTAGGGCTAATGCCATGAATTTAAAATTGGACATGCATTAAGAAAGGAAGGAATAACATTTCCATTATTATATTTCAAATATTTCTCTAGTTGTTTCTAAAGCCGTGTGACTTCTGTAGTTTTGTGCACATGCTTGCGTCTGAATATTTTTGTCTTTTTTTTTCCTGTTGAGTTTATTTAAGCCAACTATTTTTCAGCTTTTGTGAGCCAATAAAATTAATATTGATTTAAATTATAATAAAAACTACTTGGCTGTTAGCTTATTTTCCAGATTTAAGTTAGTAGGAGAGAAGGAAGGATATTGGAGACTCTGACAGTGATTCTTGATACAGAAAACCTTTATTTTGGCTACTGCATGGGAACAGTGAGCCAGACTTCTGTGTCTAGCCAAAGTTAATTGGGCTACATAAAACTCCAGTTGTGAAAGTACTTGAGGTTCCACTGAAAAACCCCATGCCCCAGGCTAAAATGGTGTTGGTGTAGTCTACCTGAAAGGATAGAGCTGTCTGTTCCTATTGGTCCTTTATAATTATTATTATTATTTAGAGCTGAGTTGTTATTGTTTCTAATTTGGTTTAATTGGTTTTGTACAGAGCAAAGTTTTTTCAATTTTGCCTGTTGATCAACATTGAGGTTGCTTTATGTGTTTCATTGTAATCAGTGCACAGCCATGTTTATATTGGAGAGAGAGGAGAACAAAAGGTAATTTTCCCTACAGTACTCATTTACTGATTGTTATGAATATAGCTAACTTGCAAAATTAATTCTGTGAGGAGTGAAGACATAATATCACACTTTCCAGGCTACTGAAATAGAGGAAATAAAGAAGGAAGTTTAACTCCAGTGCAGTATTCAGCTAATTTTTATGTGAAGTTGCCTTATCTAAACTTTATTACTTACCATTTTTGGAATAATATAGTTATTGCTATATTATTTTTACTCTGAAGAATAGTGAATCTAATGGTTCATTTTTAGGACTCCCTTCATCAATTCAATATATTTATTTATTTTTTTATCTAGTTTCAATCTTATAAAAACTCTAAATTATTATGCCACCATATGACAGGAATCCAAATCTCTCTAAAATATCCCAGATTTGTATTCTCCTTTTGTATGTCAGTTAGAAGTTATTAGAGATATTTTTCTTTTGCCAGATAGTCTCAGAAAAAAATTAAAATGCTCAAATTCTTTGACATTAAAATCTGCATGAAAAACATTAGGGCTATTTTGCATCTAAATAAATGTGTTGCAGTGTTCAAAAAGAAATGTTTGCTTTTTATTTATGGGTAAATGAGATTATATTGCTTTTTAAAATCACTCACATTTTATTCTTGTTATTTTATTGGCTTGGTTGGTTAACTTTTGTGTTTGATCTGTAGTTTTTATTTGATGCAATTTAAATAGCCAGCCATCTCAAACCCTCATAATCCCCTAAATATTCTGATATCTCCTGTTATTGGAGATAGCTGGAGAAATGACAGGACTCTTAAATATAATGTGACATTCTTGCAGAACTTAAATAACATTAGCCTTTACAAAACCCTGTATTGGATACGTATTTGCTCTCCCCAAACTATGTCTCAGCTCTCTTTTAAGCAGTGGCAACACAAAGACTAACAGGGTATTTTCTTGACTTATTATAAGCATGGGATCACACATCGTTTTGTAGACATTTTTTTTCCTATTCTATAGTTCTTTAATTTCTTAAAGTACCATTGATATACTGTGATACTTGACTTCATGACTTTCTGTCTTTAATTCTTTTAAGTATATCATATTGACTCTCTTATCATGTAACAAAGCATGAAAATATTTTAATGTTAAACTCTGCTTTTGTACCTTTATTTTCCTAACTTGATAATTTCTAATAATCTATGAGGCAGTAGAAAATTTGAGTATCTCTCTTTGTTAAAACAGTTTTCTGGTTTAAGCATATATTTACTTTTAGGGAAGGTGGTACAACCAATGTATATTTTAAAAACAAATGTCCTCTCACACATGGTTGGGCCAACACTTTCACATATAGAGACTGCCTTTTTTTCCTGTGGCATCTGGATATGGGTGGACAGGTGCTCCACTACTTAGCATGCAATTATTTTGCAGCAAACCCGTCATAAGTTGAAAATACTGTTAAATGAGAAATGAACTTAATACACCTAAAGTACCCAACATCCTATCTTAGCAGCACAGTATACTATAGAGTGAGAGTTGTTTTGTCTTATGATTGCAGAGCAGACTAGGAACTGTGTCTTACTGCCCAGTTTCACAAGACAGTCCCATACTGCATTGTATTATCCCAGGAAACGATGAAAATTCAAAATTCCAAGTATGAATGCATATTGCTTTAACACCATTGGAATGTAGAAAAATAAGCTAAACCATTGTAAGTCAGGGACCATCTGTATGTACCTACACTCACATGTATGTCTATAAAGAATGCCACACCTGTTCCACAATATTGAAGTAGTCATTTTTGCAGATGCATAAAGAGGTTCAAGAGCAACCCAGCCATGCACATGTTCACCAGCCTGTCAGAATTTTGTCATTTCTCATTGTTTACCCTCATTACTTTAGAGGCCTCTGAGCTTGTGTAGCGTGAAGCATGAGGCCTGCAGAGCTGCAGCTTGCATCCTAACATTTATTAAAATTACACTTGTTTCAAACACAATTAATTCTGGGCTCAGCACCATTTGTTTTTCAAAGTCTTGAGCTTCTAGGACTATGTGAACTTGCCATTCACTTCATATATCTCTAGCATAAATCCCCATAGGTTGCTTTCCTACCTTTTAAAGAGTTAAATATGCACAGTAGAAGGTGGCTCCTGGCCCTGTCTCTTCACTAGTCATCTCTATCACAGTACCTTCAGAGATGAACTCACACTCCTCTCATGAGCAAGGTATCTGCAAACTAGATACCCATTTTATGGATAAGGAAGCTGAGGTTCACTCAAGGTAAATCCAGGTCTGTGTCCAAAGTCTATTATGTTATACTGCCCCTTCTTTTTTCTTGTATGTAAATTATGCCATTTAAATTACTCTCTGTCCTTTAGTTACTTTATTATGCTGCCAGACATGCATGGTTAACTTCAAAATGCCTAAACATTTGCTTTGAAAACAAATATTCATTCAGTTTTTAGATTTTCTTCTAATACAGTTCCTGAATGGGAAGGTATTTTCCATGCATACCTTTAAATGAAAAGAATTGTAGCATAGTTATTGGTGGAAGAATTTAAGTATCTATACATGTGAAGTAACAAAAAATAGTAAGTGAAGTTTAACAGTGAGGTTTTATTGTTTGTTTTGTTTTATTGTACCAGGGATTGAACTCCGGGGCACTTGACCACAGGGCCACATCCCCAGCCCTTTTTTGTATTTTATTAGAGACAGGGTCTCACTGAGTTGCTAAGTGCCTTGCCATTGCTGAGGCTGGCTTTGAACTCGCAATCCTCCTGCCTCAACCTACCTAGTGCTGGGATTACAGGCATGCACCACCACGCCCAGCTTAACAGTGAGTTTTTAATTCACATGTGATATGTATAGATCGCCTCAGATTTAAAGGTTTGAAGGAGACACTGTGATATTGAAAATTGAAATGAGTGGGGGTAGGGTCTTCGAAGGCCAGAGTGAAGTGACTTTGACCTTTACCTGGTAAACATTTAACTGGTAGAAGATTGAGTTGGAGCTGGAGCACCTGAGCACTTACCTGCCTTGTAATTTATTTCTTCTCACATTGGAAAGGATAATTTTTTAAAAGGCTTAAAATTGCAGGATTCTCATTTCTAAGACATAATTGAGGCTGTTTGTCAAAAGTAACAGAATGAGATACATTCTTTAGTGTACACTGTAATTCAGTGTGCATGATAATAATGCTACTTTAGATGGAAGAGAGCAATACCCAGAACGAGTCACATCTAATTAGGACCTTTTGGTCAGTCTGACATTAGCCATGTGGCATAGATTTTAATATAAGCACCAACCATCATGTGAAGCCATGTATTATAATGTCATATGATGGAGAAATAGGTAGTGTAGATATAATTGATCAGTCTGAGAAATTTTTGTCTCTGAAAAATAAAACTTCAAGATATCATCTACCATATAGTTTGCTCTACTTGTTATTTTGGGGGATAAAACAGCAATAGCTAGAAGACTTTCTGACTGCATCTGAAATTTTACTTACTTTAAGCAGAAAATTACTTATCAGGAGCCTGGTTTTATGTTGTGAGATTTCCTTTGCACACTTCAAAGAGATTAACTCTGCAGATATATAAGATTAAGTTGATAACTGTTGCTTTGATTCAAGATGCTTGCCTGTAGGGATTGATTTTCCTCTCCCATTTAGGATTCACATTCCCACATTTGCCATAATTAGTAATTACCTTCTCCACTCTATTTCCACTTATGTGGAAGAGGAATCCTCACCTAGTCCCCTTCACCACTTTGTTTTCTTTTTATGTATATAAAGAACAGTTCTGAATTCAATAAGTGCTATGGTTTGGATATGGTTTAAGTGTGTTTTCCAAAGGTTCTTGTATTGGAAGACTGATACCCAGTATCAATCTTAGATTGATGTCTATTTAGAAGAGTGATATCTTTAATGTGGGGGTAGTGGGAAGTAATTAGTTTATTGAAGGACACTGCCCTCAGAGAATCAAAGTAGTTCTCATGGGACCCTGGTTTGTTCCTGTGTAAGGGTTGTTATAAAACAGCAAGACTGGCCCTGCCTGCACTGTGGCTTCTTCTCTTGCCATGTGATAACCTGCTCTTGTAACATAATACTGCCAAGCGTGCCTTCTCTGGAACTTATTACATATTGATTGGACTTTCAGCCTCCACAATTGTGAACTAAATAAACCTCTCTTCTTTTTAAAGTATCTTGCCTCAGGTATTTTGTTTATAGACAGGAAACTGTCTAATAAATATAACACTGATTCAACAAGGAATGTAACATATTGTAGTAGTCAGTTTTGCGTCACTAATGAAACATCTGACACAGGGTACCTATGAAATAAAGAGAAATTTGATTTTGCTCATGGATTTGAAAGTTCAATTCTAAGATTGGGCACCAGCTCTACTGGATTAGGCCTCTGGTGAAGGTGGCATATCATGACAGGATTGTGTTTCAAAGCAAGAGGACTCATCTTGAACAGGAAGTAGAGATAGAGATTGAGAGGCCAGGTTCCCTCATCCCCTTTGAGGGAGTATTCCTAGTGACCTAAGACCCTCTCTCTAGGCCCCACCCCTTACTTGTACACAATACCTCCCAGTACTGCCACCTTTACATAGTGATCTTTGGGGGACATTCAACATTCAAACTATAGCATCTCAAAGATTGTGTTATTGTTGTTGTTTGAAAAAGGTCTGGAGTGTAGTTTGATGGTAGAACTCTTGCCTAACATGTATTCCATACTAGGTTCAATTCCAGCACCACAAAAAGAAAAAAAAAAAATAGAATAAAGAATAAAATGAGAAATTAAGAATACTAAAAAGATTTTGTCTTCTATTATTACATTGGTAGTTTCTATTAAAGCATTAGTCCCAAAATGTACAAACTACATTCCTAACATATATTCACAAGAACATTGAGATTAAGGTGTTTAGATATTCCTTATTTTTGTGTTTGTGTGTGGTTCTGTGGATAGGCCTCACAGTTGGGAGGCAAGTGTTCTACCACTGAACCCATCCACAGCCCTCCATGTTTCTTTAAAACAATCAATCAGTCAGGCCAGCTGAGGTGGCACATGTCTGTAACTCCAGCTACTGGGGAGGCTGAGGGAGGAGGATTGAAAGTTTGAGACCATGTTGGGCAACTTAGCCAGACCCTGTCTCAAAATGTAATGAAGGGTTGAGGAGTGTAGCTCAGTGGTAGAGTGCTTGCCAAGCATGCATGAAGACCTGGGTTCACTCCTGAGTACTGGGGGGTGGGGGGAACCAGTAGTCAAATTAGTGTGAGAAAAGCTGCATATTGTATTGTCTTCTTAAAATATGTATGCATATTATCCATTAAATCTCTGAAAGTCTTTTTGCATTGAAGACTCCATTTAGTATATTTATTATAGAACAATTTTTTTTTTTTCAAGTTGAACTTCTTACCATCCCGAGAGAAATAATTTCTGCTAAATGCACTTCAGGGAATTTTACAATATATCAAACTGAAAGTTGGCGGGGCATAGAAAGTACAAAAATTCTAGAAATACATATCAGTGAAATAGACTGATTTTTACCTGGTTAGCTGGTAGGCCATGAAGTTAGAGCGGAAACACCTGAGCTGTTGCTTATGTAGTAGTGTATTTCTCAAAAGTAGTCAGTATTAAATGTCTAAAAATTTAGTAAAAATTAGTGTGTTTCTTTGCTTTCCTCTCTGATGAATAGACAGGATAAGAGGAGAGTTCTAGAAAATCAGAACAGAAATACCACCAAGGTCAGTATTTTGAAAGAAAAACCTCTTATTTGTCTCAGGATTGGATCTACTTAAAAATAGAAATATATATGAATGAGTTAAAAAATGAGTTCAAGGAATGGGTGATAATTTTATAAGGTGTTCAAGGATGCATTTATAATGTTCAGAATACTGACAGAGCTCACTAAACTTAAACCATAAATTTTAAAGAGGGAATTTATTATTGTACAATCAGAGGCAAATATATTTTAATTCTTTTAGTTCTTGAAATAGAAATAGCATTTGTTGATTGCAGTATTTAAAATCTTTTCCTAATATACCTATGGTATGTTATTTTTTATATCCTATACTGAATAATACATGAGAGGAAGCAGTTATGACTTCATTTGAAGTTTTCAACTAACATGCCTTACTTTCCACATATAGCTATTGTCGTTAATTTTTTAAATTTTAGCTTACATATTAATTTTTTTGAAACTCTTACCAAACATGAAAAAAGAGAAAATATTATAAATGATGCCTATGTTTTTTGAACTCAGATAAGTAAATTTTGGTGGTGAAAAAGAGAAAATATTATAAATGATGCCTATGTTTTTTTTAACTCAGATAAGCAAATTTTTGTGGTATTTATGTCAGGTTTTTTAATGCAATCAATCTTAAGTTTTTAAAGGCCATTTTAGGTTATAGAACTGCCATGAAGTCATGAAGCATGTTCCTATTTGTCCCACACCCAGTGTCTCCCATATATATCAATATATTATGATATAAACTTTTTAATGTTGCATTTGGTTTGCTAATCTTTTGTTGACAATTTTTACATTCACATTCATCGGAGGTTTGGCTTTTAGTTTTCTTCCTTGTAAAAAGTAGTGTCTTTGTCCGGTGTTGGCATCAGGGTAGTGCTGACATCAGTAGACAGTGCAGGGTAGTACACACATAACATTTAATTTGGAAGCATAGCTTCCTCCTCAAATTTTTGGAAGACTTTGAGAAGTATTGGTGTTAATTCCTATTATTTGATGGAATTTATCAGTGAAGCCATCTGGTCCTAAACTTTTCTTTGTCATGGGTGGTAGTGACCCTTTATCATAATAGGTCTGTTCAGATTTTTTTATTATTATTATTAATGGTTCAGTCTTGCTAGGTTCTATGTATTTGGGAATTTATCTCCTCTAGATTATCTAATTTGTTAGTGTATCATTGTTCAAGATTCCTTTTATTTCCACGGCTTCTGTTGTGATGTCTTCTCTTTCATTTCCAATTTTTGTTATTTGAACCTTCTTTTTTATCTGAGTCTTGCTAAGAGTTTCTCAATTTTATCTTTTCAAAAAACCCAACTTTAGTTCTATGTTTTTTTTTTTTTTTTCCATTCTCTCTCTATTCTCTGTTTTTTCTTTTTGAGACAGCTAAGCTGGGTTGCCAAACCTGACATCTAACTCCTATGAGCAAGTGATCCTCCTGCTTCAGCCTCCCAGGTAGCTGGGACTACAGGCAAACACCACACCCTGCCCCTGGTTTCAGTGAAGTATTTCATAGGATTTCACTTTATTTCCTCTCCTAGAGTATCAAGAATAATTCTGTTAATTTTTTATAGTGTTTTCCCTGGAATTTGGTGTAGGCATTTTAAATGAATTTAAGTACACCTTTAAGTAACATTAAACTGCTTCATATTAGTATGGTTGCCTCATAACGGAGTATTGCACATTTTCATTTTTACTTATATATATGCTATAGTCACCCAATAAATTACTACTACTATTTTAAACAAATCGTTTTCTTTTGGATCAGTACAATATATTTTATTATACCTTCATTTATTCTTTCCATAACACTCTTTCTTTATATAGATCCAACTTTCTAACAGATATCATTTTCCTTCTGCCTAAAAATAATTTTTTTAACATTTCTTATAGGGAAGTCTGCTGATAATGGATTTCCTCAGTTTTTATTTGCTTATAAAATCCATAGATCTTCACTTTTAAAGGATTATTTTGCTGGATATAAGTTTCATAGTTTCTGGGTGTTTCTCTCACCCCAACATTTTGAATACTTTATTCTCTTTTTGCTAAATGGTTTCTGATTAGAAGTCTATTGTAATTCTTAGCCCTGTTCCTCTGTAGGTAGGGTGATTTTTCCAAGAGTTCCTGTTTTATCTTTGGCTTTCTGCAGTTTGAATATAATATGCCTACATGCAGTGCTTTAGGAATTTATCTTGCTTAGTGTACTCTGAGATTTATGAATCTGTGGTTTGGTGTTTGTCGTTAATTTTTGCAAAGTCCTCCATCATTATTACTGCAGCTCAGCTTTCTTTCTTCCTCTTCTGATATTCCAATTACCTACAACTGACATGTTTGGAATTTTCCCACAGGTCTTGGATGTCCTATGCTTTCATTCTTTTTCTCCTTGCATGTCAGTTTGGGAAGTTTCTGTTGACCTCTTTTCAAGCTCAACAGTTCTTTCCTTGGCCCTGCTGGGGCTTCTGATGAGCCCATCTAAGACAGTCTTGATTTATTTTACAGAACTTTTGATTTCTAGCATTTCCTTTTCATTCTTTCTAACATCTCCCTGCTTTCATTGCCCATCTGTTCTCCTGCATGTTGTCTACATTTCCACTAGAACCCTTAATAAATCATAGTTGTTTTAAATTTTGACTAATATTTCCAAAATCTGGCTCATATTCCGGCATACCGGCTCAGAGTGGTTCTGATACTTTGTCTTTTTGGATTTTGTTTTTCTTCCCTTTCGCCACGGCTTGAAATTTTTTGTAGGATCAGGTCCTAGGAATTGTAATACATATGCCTTTCTTTTGAAAGGCCCTATATTAATCTAGCTAGGAATTGGGTACTCTTTCATGCTTTTGTAACCAGGGATGCTAGAGGCTACACATTCCTGTAGTGTCCTTATTTCCTCAATTGCTGTTAGATTTCTTTTAATGCTTTTTCTCAGACTCCACCCTGGAGCTCCTATCTACACTCACTGTATTACAGTGGAGCAGCTGGGTATGTGTGTGTGTGCGTGTGGATGTTCTACAATAATTCATTTCAATCCCAGTCTTTGGGTGGGCTTGTTTCTCTGTCCTGTGACCCTCCAACATTCTCCCACTTATATAGCTCCTTCCCTCTTGCCTCCTTTAGGGAGACTAAAAGGATGGGGAGGATGAGGGAAGAAGAATGCCCTCCCTACAGCCATGGGCAAAGGCTCAGGTAAAGCCTTTCACCCCACAGTTAGTCTTTATTAGTGAGAAGACTCCGGGTATAAGTCACAAGATGATTTTTCCCCTTTCCCTGCCATCACCAGGAAGGAATCCTTTTTTGGTTCTTCACTTTATACCTCCCCTCATTCCTGGAGGTTGAGGAGCCCCTAGGACTGGGGTCCTGGGGAGTTTTTCTCTCTGATGCTAGTCCATGCTTAGCCTCCAGCAAGTCTCAAATTTACCATTTTTGTGTCCCTAGTGATGTTTTTTAGCTTCACTGACTTCTGCATCAGTTGAGCACATCTCTACTAAGGATTTCTAGAATCTTCTATCGTTCCACACTTCAGGGTGGCAGCTTGTCTTTTACAAATTCAGTTCTCTGATGGGTCCAAGAAGAACCATTGTGAGTTTGTCCAGTTTTTTCTTGTAAGAACAGAAGTGATGGAGTTTTTATGACCTGATTCAGATCTACCTACCTTCCTTCTTCCTCCCTCCCACAGAAAACCTCTGTAAAAACCAATGTCCCTCTTCCTTGCACTCTTGACGTTCTTTCAGCCTCACTGAAAGAGCTCACCACAGACTGACTAATGTTCTGGCATTGAGGTTAGCATTGTGTGGGCCCACTGTTTCAATGTGTTTATCTCAGTCTGTGTCTATATCTAGGTCTATGTCTCTGTATCAAGAATCATAAATATTCAAGGAACGTGTCACATTTTCCTTTTCCCATGGCACAAAGTATAATGTATGGTAAATGTTCAGTTTTATTAGCATTTCAAAAGTATTGAAACAGATAAATTTGATCACAAAGCTTGACTCCCTTCTTGATGAGCACTCCATCACCTGTTGGGGGATGGACCTCCATGAACATGAGCTCTAGACTGCCTGACTCCTTCCACCACTTAGCAGCTATTTGATCTTGGGCAACTTCCTTCACACACACACTATCTACTTGTCTGTAAAATGGGAGAAGAATTTTTTTTTTTGAGAGGGTTGTAGAAGTTAAATGAGTCCACACACCTGTGTAAAGCATTTAAAACCTTGTGTGGTAGGCATGTTGTAAGATTCTAAGGATGCAGTAAATGGTAAACATTCACAACAAGAAGAATATTATTGTTATGTCTTTGCATGATGTAAGACATGGTTTATTATTTGACTGCGGCATTATTTGACTGTAGCATTCCATGTTCAGCCTCCTCAACCATCAGGCCCCACACTATTCAACTTCTGGTGTCTCTCTAAGGATGTTACATCCATTCATACATCATCTTTTCCAAATAGGCTGCTCCCTTGTCCCAGAATAACTTTTACTTGTCTCTCCATAGCAAAATCCTAACCACCTGGGTTCAATCCCCAGTTTTGCAAAAATAAATAAATGATGTAGCTCAGTGGTACAGTGCTCCTCTACCACATATAAATGTGTGTATATATAAAATATATATTTTTTATTATAAATTAAGTATTACTTATATATAAACATAAATATATATGTATATATCAATGTACAATTTATATCAATTGATATAAGTATATATCAATTGCCCAGGCTTGCAGGAGCCCTGTTTGGGGAGATGGCTTAAATTGCAGTTGACTATGGGCCATGGAGATTTGGGCGTTGCCGCCTTCCGTAGTCTCACGGGACTTGGCCCGGGATCTCACGGGACTTGGCCCAGGATCTCGAGTGACTTGAGCCGAGCTTGCTGATCGGGTCAGTGCCATTTTTTTGGTGGTGTGTGGTGCGTGTTAGTCGTTGTTAGAGCCAGAGAAAAAAGTTATCAGAATAAAAAGCTGTTTGTTTCCAGTTCGCCTCTGAACTTCTTCCCGCAGCTTCGTTGCTCCAAGCAGCCATCTCTTCAGGCGACAACACAGGCTGGTCTCAAACTTAAGGATGCTCCTGCTTTAGTCTCAAAAGTTGTTGTGACTACAGGTGCTCACCACCATGCCTGACTCACTTTCAAGGTTCTTGTGATACTGCTGGTTACCTGCTTCCTTAAATGTTGAAGTATAACATTAGAGAAGCACGCCCAGGCAAGCATATAAAGCAGGGTTTATTTAAAATGTGGTAACATAGACTGGTGTCCTGGGGCCATAGCTGGTATCCTGGTATCCCAAGAAGTGAGAGCATCTTGCCCCTTTTATACATCCTAGACTTTCTTTGTTCCCCTGCCTTTTTTCCCCTTATCTCTCTCCTTCCTTCATATGTGACTAGGCCCAGGAGATGGCCCAGGTAGGATGGCCAAGAAGTGAGGAGCATATGGACAGGGGGAAGGGCCAAATGGAGTGATCCAGACAGGAAGCAGCCCTGGAGACATTAATTAACAACTTTTTAAACTCCCTGTAGGGAGGGACAATTCCTAGAACAGGTTACCTTAGTAACAGGTTGGAGCAGGGGCAGGTTATCTTGATAAGGGTGGAGGAAGGGCTCTGAAGGCATTAACATTTCAATTCCTAAGGTTTTCAACTTCCTGGGTCCAAAATTAGCCTCCACTTTCTCCACTGCTTATCTACAACCCAATTGCTTATCTATACTGACTGCCTGTCTTTAATTCTGGCTTCACTTGTTACTTGTGAAAACTCAGGTGCTAGCTCAATCCCATCATCAAAACTATTATTTTTTTTTCAAGCAGTGGGAGTTGGAACCATGTCTGTCCATAACTATTGCTAGCTTGGTATTTTCCACATAGTTGGTCTCTAAGTGCTTGATGAATGAATGTAAACTAAATGACTCAGAAGTAGTGATTGACTCTGTTCTTGTATGAGCTCACTAAGGACTGACATCACTGTCCACTGAGTTAATTCTTCTCTTATCTGTACCTCTCTGAAAGTGAGTGCATCTTTTATTGTTGTTAGGTATTTTTTGTATCTGTCCTGCCCATTAGAAGGAGAGCCTATAGGGTGTCAGCTCAGTCTTACTCATTGTTTTAGATGCTGAAGGAGGGAGTTGTAGGACAGCAATAAATATTTGTTGAACAAACAGATTAGTCTGGTGTTGCATGGTGGAAGAAAAGTATGAGAGAAGTAAATTTTTTTTTTTTAAATGTTAGAAGGGATAAATGGCAAAGGTGACCATTTAAACAAATAGAAAATGCTATAAGTGGGTTAAAGCAATAAAAATGTGAGAAGATATTTTTTCATTTCATTTTGTTGTTTAAAATTATGTTGGTGGAGATCTTCGGTGTTAAGGGGTTGAAGAGTACATTGAAAGGGTCAAGTTGTTGGATAAAAACATTTGGGGCATAAAATTATTCTACTTTTGTCTCAGTAAAAATGATACAGTAAATCCTATAAATATAGAAATAGTGATTATAATTGAAAGATAGGAATGAAAGGACCCTAAATGGGTCCTACTTGTTTCCTAGTTGATAACATAGTGGCCACCTACCTTGTTCTGATTGTCTTAGAATAGAAACTTAGAAGTGTTAAATATAAACCATCCACTTTAGAGGGAGTTTCTAGAATTTCATGAACAGTAGTGATGATAATGAACATGTATTCTTCTGACAGGTATAACAGAACACAGATAATTCTCTGTTCTTTTATTAAGCATGATGTATGACAGCCAGGAATAAGATGATATTTTATAGGAATTATCATAATATTTGTCTATTTTACTTGAAAAACTGCTTGGTATGTAGATTTGATGACATGAAAGCAATATGAAACGTTTTCTACAGGAAGTGGTTAGGTTGAATTTATACTGATAAAGATAGCAACCTTTTCTTGTTGGGGCTTTGCTCTAATTTTGCTGAATTTCATTGTGATTTTAGAAAGTATTAATTTTGCTTCCCAGTAGATCATTTACTCAATTATAACACTAATTCTTTTTCCAAATATTAAAATGGTTATTGTATAAACTACTTTCAAGAAGACTTTATTTGGAATTCTCCAGAATATTTTTGCATAACAGGCAGAGATTTCCAGATATTTGTAAATGAGTGGATTTGTTATTATTTTAAGCCACACAAGTCTGAAACACTCTAAAAGATGACTATGGACTATTGTATAAGATCTTCCCTAGAGATAATATGATTTTTTTAGGGATAGGCATATATATAGCCTATTCTCCTCATACTTCTCTAACTTCATTTGATCATTAATCCAGTTGGTCTGGCATTATAAAAACTGCCTTTTTCCCTCCCACCCTGTTTATTGCTTATCCTTCAGTACAAAGGCTATGTAATATTTTCTCTGGCTGTTTTCTGAAATTTATTTTCCCTTCTATTGCCCGTCTAATATTTTTATTTCATTGTTATAGTTAAAAAATAAAAGAAATATTAATATGCTATCATGCTATCTATAGTCATTTACTTTGAGAAAAGTTTTATGAAATATGACAGAGTTGAATAAAATTGTATTTTAGTTAACTAATTTTTTTCTCCTATAAAGTGGCAAGTCTCTGTATTTGCAATATTCGGAGTCAATTATAATTCTCCTGCTTAGAATTTTAAGATTGGTAGCAGCTTAAACCTGAGCTTACCAAACCATGCCAACATTTTGAAGAGAAAATGGGCCTTTTGGAAAATACATACTTCTAGGGGTAAGTAGTACATGATTTCTTATAGGTCATCAATATTTATATAAGTTTTCCAGTTTGATCAAAAGCAAGCCTCAAGTTCTTTTAACTCCAACTTCCATCTTGAGCTTTGGTATTCTCTCTGCTTTCTGTTTTCTTTGAATTATTTGAAGAAAATTTCCCTCAGTCTTCTAAGACTTCCCAGCACAAGACACAATTTGGTTGATAAGTAAATACCTGAGATCACATAGGTCTTCATGTAGGTATGTTACAAGAGTTGTTTTAAATGTATCCAAAATAATTATATATGTGCATGATTTGCCTTTGGGTAAGTAGATTCAGGTAGAAAAGGTCTGGTTAAGAAGAGACTTCTGTAGTTCCAGCGATTTGGGAGGTGGAGGAAGGGGGATCGCAGGTTCAAAGCCAGCCTCAGCAACTTAGCAAGACACTTGAAACTCACTGAGACTCTGTCTCTAAATAAAATATAAAAAAGGGGTGGGGATGTGGCTCAGTGGTAAAGCACCCCTGAGTTCAATTCCCACTACCAAAGCAAAAACAAAAACAAAAAAATCACAAAAAACCCTGCTTTTTATTCTGTTTTGTGTGTGTGTGTGTGTGTGTGTGTGTGTGCTTTTCTTTGAACACTCACAAAGTGTTGCTTTGCTGTGCTTTCAAAATATATTTTACTTCATTTAATCCTTTTAAGATGTTATACTTTAGCTAGTGCCGTCCCTATTGCACAAAGATCATAATAGCTATTATTTTGGGGGCACTTAACATATACCATGCATAGCTATAAGAGCTTTATGTGTACTTGGTCAGTTATTACCCACATCAGGAGGTATCATTATTATCTCTGTAAGGAACTGAATGTCTGGAGACTTTAAGTAACTCTCCCAAGTGGCCCGGCTCTTCTAGGATCATGCTCAAGGAGATCATCAAGCTTGGGTCTGAGTGTCAAGTGATTCTTTCCTTATACCAATGCTTCTCTTTCTATAACACATCTATGCTTGTTTTAAAATAGAAATGATTTTAAATTATTAATAAGCAGCTTAGATTTTTCCTCAGAATTCCAAAGCCCTGAGATTTACATTTTCCATGACAAGACACTATGTACCCTAGTGTATACAGCCATTCCATTTTGAGAGGCTGAGAAAGTCAACATCTTTTCTTACAAAGCTTGCTCTGTATCTATAGCAGTTGTGCAAAAGATGATGTCAAGTTTACTAAAGAGCCATCCTATTTACTTCTGCATTGCTTGGGTTTTGCCCTAGTGGCTAGAAGTGTCAATTCGGTCCCTCTTGCATCTCCAAGATAAACCTGCCAACTCGGGTGACAATTAAACTGCACGATGTGATGAACACAATTTGGGAGGTTGATGTTTAGTGTGTCCTGTGTCATCTACATCATGCATTTTTCCTATCAAGGTCGAGAGGCTCTTAGACATTTGCAGTGAAAATTTATCCCTGAGCCGAACTACTATTAAATTGTCTATCAAGAGGAAAAGAAGTTGATACTCTCTATTCTTCATCACCCTGTTACCTCTGTACTCATTTTGTTTTCCTATTAGTGATCCACAATTTTTTTTGTGTGTGTGAAATTACACATTTCCCTTACTGTCAGAAAGACAGAAAGAATTTCATTTTGTAATGATACCAAAACACATGTGTGTGCTTCAGCTGCACACTATACAGCTTTGGACTTGGGAATGATCCAGTCCGGCGATATGCTTGTCATACATATTTATACATACAGACTCGTTTTCCTGGCAGTGTGCCAGCCTCTGGCCATTGTGTACGCTTTCCCCTTTCCACCTAGTTTAAAGGTTCCTGTCATCTCGAAGGTACCACCTCTAGTCCCTTTACCTCTGGAAGTGAAGTAAGTGAGTGTTGCTTACTAACCAACACTCTTTTCAATAGTTCCATCTTTCTTTGTACGTCACAGAAAATTATTTGCAGAAGGTGGCACAAGAATGATTAGCCTGGCAAAAAGTAGAAATTTGGTTGCATTTGCTGTTCAATAACCTTATTTTCTCAGATAGATGTGTTTTAGATTGGTTGTCATCAAATCAATCTTTGGAAGCTACAGATCCTTTTAAATGGTGTTTTAGTAAGAGCCCTTCCTCCAGAGTCACCACCATGTTACACCATGTGTAAGAGCAGAGATTATCTCAATTTACTTTTAAACTATCCAGTGCCTGATACAATGCCAGGCATATGATAGGTACTGTTTTTACCTGGTGAGGAATGGGTGGATCAGTAGACATATGAGTTCGTCTTTGCTCTCTATAAGGCTCATTTTCAAGTAACACAATGGTGCCTTCCTGGTAATGAACTGCTAGAAAATGCCTGTGATGTGATAGCACAAACTGGGGAGCCAGATTGTCCTGGTTTGAGTCCCAGCCTTGCTAAACCAAGTACGTTAGGCAAAGTACTTAACCTCCCCACATCTCCATTTCTTCTTTTATGAAAGGGTTGTCTTAATAGAATCTCAGATGTGTTAGGAGGATGTAATGTTATAATGCAGGAAAAATGCTCAAAACAATGCCTGGTGCATGGCAATCTATGTTTCTGTTCTTGTAAAATCTACAAGTTGCAGTAGGCTATGGCAACAGACTATTTGAAAAATGTGTTTTGTAAGCAGAGAGGATGAGTGGAAACTTAATTATGCTGGACACATTCCCATGGTCTTGTGCTGTGAAAGGATGTCTTTATTAATGCCCTATTTGTTAAGAGTGTTTGGGGCGTGGAAAGCTGAGGTCACAGTAGGTGCTCACTGATGCTTCTAACAGAGCCTAGTGGCTTCATCTGATGGGACATAGCTGTGTTTTAAGAGCCATCATTTGATTCATCTGATGTAAGTGAATACTTGTGAGAGGTAAGTTAAGACTTAGAGGTAAGTTAAACTCTAGAACTTCTGTCCAAATCAGGAAGGGAGTGTGGTTATATTCACATTGGAAGAGTAGGCACAGACAGCAATGTCAGGCAAACTGAAATTACTAAGTATTGGGGCAGGCCCCATAATGGCTGAGCCCACTTTCGGTGGGCTATGTATGTTGTGTTTTTAGTGTGTAGCCAGGGCTGGGAACCAACTATGTTATGGTTAGTCAAGGCCAGAAACACTGTGATTCAGTGTGTAGACTCAAGGTCAAAAACATTAACTTGTGAACACCCCCCCACCACCACCACCCTGTAAACTGTTGGCAGTGTGCTGTTTTTGTTTGGCCTGCATCTGAAAAGAACCTAAGGAAAAATCTTGGTGAAAAGGGCTAAAATGGAACTGGCTGGGGCTGAAGCTGAAGCTGGGGGTGGCTAATGGCTGTGGCCACCACTGAATAAAGTGTGTCTACTATCCTGTGTCTTGGATCTTCTTCCACCTACAGAACCTTGACTCTGTTTCCTGGGTCAGAGACCTTGCAAGACACTTAGAGTCACCATACATGGTGTATATATGGTCTTAAGGTCCTTTTTAGCTTATTCCACCTTTTATGGGCATCTTTATCTTGAAAAGGTAAATAGATCATTTACTCCAACTCTGTTGATTTTCCTTTGTTAGTACAGAAAATGCACTTTGGTTGGTTTTAGGTATCAGTTATTTTTCCCAGCCTCTTAGTTTCAGCTGAGAAGACGTGAGTAAACAATCCAGTTCCTCCCTTATTGTGGACTGGAAACCAATGAGGGGAAAAAAAATAGAGGACATGAGTTATAAAAGATAACTTTCCTTTAAATGTAACCACGTCTTTTGAATTGACTTCCATTTTTCCCACAGAGAATTGTAACAGATAGAATTCAGTTTACCCAGTTTCTTTGATTTACAACTAAAGAAAATGAAACTTGTTCAAATTGGTGGCTTTCCTTGGCTGTTTACCTGCTTGGTGTCAGAACCAGACTAGAACTTGGTTTCTATTATTAAATCCAGTGCTCTCTTCAGTACCCTGGTTAAATCATCAAAGAATTTTATGTCTAAATAAATTAAATAACCCTCTACATTCTCTTTATTGCTAACATGTTTTTTTCCAAAAAATGAAATGAAACTAGGGAATTATTTACATCTGGCTTCATCCTCTTGTGAGAGCATTTGGATTTGAGAGCAAGTGGCACCTTGCCAGTGACAAATGGAGGCATCGATATTGCCTTCCCATCATCCGCTACCTTTTATGGTGTCGAGGGATTTCTTGCTCTCCTTTGTGACCCAGCTGCAAAGCAGCTGTTGTTTGGGCTCCAGCCTTTCCACTCTTAAGAAGGCAGCCATCCTAACCATCCCCACTATATTTGAACTTCTGCAGTGCAAGCAAGCTCAAACTGACCCTGTGGGGACCAAAGCAGCGCCCATGCCATTGATAAACAGTTTGAATGGAGTAATTTAGTGAATGCTTACAGATCTGGTCAGGACAAAGAAGCAGCACCTATTACAGCAACAGCCCCGCTGTTTGGACTTGTTGCTACTAGGCTAAGATTTGAGGCCATTCTGGTTGTACAAATTCCCTACCGACATTGACTATTTTTATTCATCTAAAGTTTTTTCATGAACTTTTGTTGCCATCTTATGGACCATGGAATGCTGATGAAATCTATGATTTCTTCTTTTTCCTTGCAAAGACGTCGTGTTACCACTGGTGGTAGTAGGAAAGAAATTCTGAGTATCGCTCAAGCATCAAGATTTGGTCCGATTTGCTCACTGAAAAAGGTGCCTTCTGTCAGAAGGGCAATGGCAACTTCTCAAGGAGACTATATGTTTAAAGAGAATGTTTGGAGACATCCTAGCCTCCAGAACTATGAGAAATGAATTTTTTGTTGTTTATTTAAAAATAAGTGTGATTTCAGCGTTTGCTTTTGCAAGACATTTAATACTCTTCATGGATTTTTGGCCACCTACTATGCGTCTGGCCCTTAGCTAAGTGCTGATTTAACAATCCTCCTGAAGTGGTTTATAATTAGAAGAGGAGATTACAAATTTGAATTGGTAATTAAGGTACATATGGTAACTGTGGAAACAAAAGTAGGAATCAAGTGGTGTTAGTGTACCCAAGGGGAAGAGACTCAGCTTGAAGAATTCTGGACAGGTTTAATTTGGTCACAGCGGTAATTGGAAGACTCCTCTAAGAAAATATTTTTTGTGGTTATTTTCCCATCTAATTTTCAATTTTTTTTCAAATATTTATTTATTTGCTCTAGTTGTACACAATCCAATGCCTTTATGTTTACGTGGTGCTGAGGATCAAACCCGGGCCACGCACGTGCTAGGCGAGCACTCAACCGCTGAGCCACAACCCCAGCCCTAATTTTCAATTTTAAAACGTAGGCATTAGCTGGGTACAATGGAGCACACCTGTCATCCCAGTGGCTCAGGAGGCTGAGGCAGGAGGATCACAAGTTCAAGGCCAGCCTCAGCAACTTTGAGAGTTCCTAAACAACTAAATGAGACCCTATCTCAAAATAAAAAACAAAAAGGGGCTGGGGATGTGGCTCAGTGGTTAAGCACCATGGGTTCAATCCCCAGTACAAAACAAGAATAACAAAAAAACCTAGACTTTTTTTTTTTGCCCTGTTGTGAATTACATTTTGATTTTCTGCGTCCCCCTCCCCCCCAAACCCTCATCCTTCTCATTTCCTTCTGCTGACAGGTAGCTTCACAGACAGATCCACTGAGTTATCTGTAGTTGCTGTGTCGGTTTTCTCACCTTTCCCTCCACTTCCACCTGTAACTTCTTGATTTAAGACCTTTTCAATCTACCTTACTGAGATCACTCACGATCTCTGTCACTAAACCCAGTGGCATTTTTCAGAATTTGACATGGTCGACTACTAATATTTTCTTCCAATGTTTACTGTTTCACCTTGGTTTCAGCCTCTGGATTCAACCTGATTAACAAATCACATTTTGAAGTCTCCTGTATCTCATAGGTACGGTAATCTCTACAAGTCTTAAGACTGAGCTGATAATCTTATTCTCTAAACCAGGTCCTCCTCGATAATTTAATATCTTCCCTTAGTCACAGTCTAAAACCCATGGGTCATCCTGGTTCCCTCTGTCTCCCTCATCACACCCCCTCTCTATCCTATCTGTCTTTCTGGGTAGATGACCAATTCTGTGTTTTCTCTCATGCTAGCCTTCTAATCTTTGCTTCTCAATCACCTGCCTATGTCCTTCCATTCCCATTAAACCTCTATCCTCAACCTGTTATCCTCACTGTCCTGGGAGTGATATTTACAAAGTATCAGACAGCATCTTCATGTGACCTGTATGCCAGGTGTGCTAAGCTCTGCCCTGCTTTTCACAGAGCTCAATTTCATGCCTGCCTGCCTGCCATTTGCTGGAGGTGTTTTTGTATTCCTGTCACAAATATTTTATCTTTGCTGTGTTACTAGGTAGAATCCTTTGGTCTCCCCTTCAGTAAGTTAATCACACATGTCTTTTGACTTTTAGATCAAGCATCAGTTCCTAAGGAATCCTTGTTGTAGTTGACTTGTTCAAACCACCTGCTATGGGTCAAACTCCCATCTCTTGTGTTTGTCATACAACAGCTGCAATTTTGTAAGTTTCACCAGGGCAGGAGTTGTGTCTATTCCTATAATCCATTTTCATCCCACTTAAAACAGTGCTGGGCATATAATAGGTGCCCAATAAATGTTTGTTGAATTAAGAAAGCCAATCAATAAATGTAATGAATTGCTAAAATTTCATTGTTTTAATTGGAAGCAGATGGATCTTTTTGTTTTATAACTGAAAGATAAATCATAAGCCCATTTTAGTGTCTAAAAATGACCTATTTTAAACTTTGAAAATATTTGCAAAATTTAAAGTAAAAATTTTGTATATATTACCTGCACTCTAACTACAAATTTGATTTAAACAGAACTTTTACTTACTTTACCTCAGCTTTCTCAGACATTTTATGTCTAAGTACTGTACTCCTCAACTGAGAATACGGATGGATAGGAGTTATGATGAGATGTTGCTGTTAACTTGACTTTGTAGGCAACACAATGGAACAGCCTAAGGAATTTGCCCAGGTGGAGTTTAAGATGTGGTTGTTTTCTATCAAATTAATTATCTCCACTGAAATGTTATTACAGTATGTGTGGATGATTCCTTTAGGCTTGAAGGAAAAATATACAAGTGAACAGATGTAGAAAGGAAATGAAAATTGTAACATAACAGGAAGTCTAAGTAAGCTAAACACCTCAGTTATGTACTATTTATAATAGTCATTTTGTGTTTCTTTCTTAAAATGTAACTTTATTTAACCTTCTCTTAATGTCAAAGCTGTGTAAAGAACAACAGTTAAATGTGAATTTTAATATACTCAGATATTTTAAATACTTCTTTATGAAAGACAAGTTTCTTATCACTTGACTTGTTTTTTGAAAATGGTCCTTTATGTTGATATTTTTTATTGCTTTTTAATAGTTTTTCTCTTAAAAAAAACACTATGATTATAATGTAAGTATATTATGTTTTATTTTTCTTCCTTTTTGCTCCTTTCTTAGCATTTTAGCAAGTTGACTCCCTTTACTTTTTTCTCAAGTAAGGTACCAGACATCTCTAGTTCTTATTTCCTGCCAGTGCTTAGACTGTGGGCCCCTCTGTGGTCAGTCTTTCTGAATTAGTTCTCCATATTTTTTTGCCCTAGCATCTCCAACAAACAGAACTCCAGTATTCCACTGCACATGCACGTTCCTACTGATACCAACTCCTACAAAATCTTTCCCTTGTAAATGAATAATATCTGCATCCATCCACATGTGGCAAGTGAAAAACTGTAGTCATCCTCAATCCTTCCTTTTACGCTATACCCACAACTGATCCATTGGCCACTACTCTTCAAAAACTATCCCAAATCTAATCACTTCTCCCCATTACGACTGTTACCACCCTAGTGTAAGCCCTGAGTATTAACAGCCTCCTGAGTGATTTTTCTGTTGTCTGTTGGCCCTCTTCCCATCAGTGTTACACCCCAAATCTGGAGGGTTGTTTTATTTGTTTTAATGAAGTGAGATCATGGTGTACCTCTACTTAAAATCCTCCATGGTATTCCTTCCTCATCCAAAAGAAATTCCACTGCCAACTCTAGCATCACATATACTAAAATTGAAATGATCCAGAGAAGATTTACATGGTCTCTGTGCCAAAAATGGCACACAGATGCCTGGAGTGTCCCATGTTTATGCAGTTTCCAGAGATTGCTGGTTTCTGGTTAACATGATGAAAACATGAATCAAAATATTATGTGTTATCCAGTATTGACTGGTTTTTCCCTATTGAAAAAGAAACCCAGAAAAAAATCAGAAATTACAAACTCCTGGTAAGTCTACACCCTCCTCTCAAACTTCTTTCCTATGATTTTTGTGGGATTTATGCCACTGCTGCCATACTGTTTGTTGTTGTTGTTTTGTGGTTTTCCTGAAAGGTCCTAACACTCCAGACATGCCAGATCTTTGCATGACCTGTTCATTTCCTTTACTTGGGTCACTTCTCAAATGCCACGGAAGGCCTTTCTTGGTCACTTTATCAGACATAACCCCACCCCATCCCCAGCTGTGGAGAATTGCTCTTTCTATGGAGCATGTGTTATTTTTCACCAATACACTTTAAGAGTGATGTGTTACCTGTCTGTGTATTAAGTGTACATTTTGCCACCAGAAAGGAAGCTGCATGAGGGCAGGAACTGCCTCAATTACCAAGACCTGGAATACAGCCTGCCATGTGGTGGGAACTTAACCCATTTCTATGAAGTGAAACCCACATCCAGGAACCCTTCTCTTTCCCTTCTCAGTAGATTAGGTTGTACTGTGTTGTTGAGACCCTTGGCTTGACTGCTAATGTAGTACTTTTTTTTTTTTTAACCTCTCTACTCTAGATGTGTACTTCCCCCCTATCAGTGTTAAAATACCAATGGACCAACCCTTTCCTTCACCTAGTGTTGAAACTCCAATAGTAAAATGAGCCAGTGACACAGGTGGTGCCACCAAGAGAACATAATTGGGCTGAAAACTTATACTGCAGCCTACTTGGTTCACTTGGCAGTAGATCGGGAAGATCTCTTAGGATTTAAATAATTTTATACAAAATTATTTTAATAGATACACAGCATTTCAATGAAATGACACAGGTTAATCCAGTCCATACTGATGAACATTGAGTTCATATAAACAATACTGCAGGGAAAATAAACGGCAATTTTGTCATATTTGCATGTGTTTCCTTAGGACCAATGCCTGGAAATAGAGTTGGTTTGCCAAAATGTGTCTGTGATTTAAAAACTTGTGTTACATGTAAAATTGCCTCCCAGAAGGATTTTTTTGTTTTACTATATTTCAACAATGTGTTACAGGAATGCCCCTTTTTATGACCCCTTACCATTATTGAGTTCTCTCATTTTTTACAACTTTATTGATAGATGATTAATAGCATGTTAGTGTATTAATTTATATAATAGGCTAATTAAATGTTGCATATGTTTAACACGTTTTTATAGGGATTCTGGTCTTTTTTTTTTTTTTTTTTTTGTATTTGCAAACTACTTGTTTGTGACCTTTGTTGATGTAACATGTCTTATCAGACACGAAAGCAGCTACATGTGCACAATATACTTATCTTCTTTGAATGAAATTCCCTCTGTTGCAGTCTTTCAGACTTCTTTATCAGCTGTTGCATTTCATCTAGGTTTGTGACCTCCTCTTTCGATGACTCACAGGTTACCTACCCCTTCTGTCTGACTTGGCTTAAATTAGAGATGACCATGAATGTCTTATGGGGTTCATTTTATTACAGTGGCTAACAGAAATAGAGAAAATAGATTACTCACTAATGTAAAGTTATCACAAAGATATTTTATTTTTTAAAATTTTTATTTAAATTCATTTAATTAGTTATACATGATTATAGAATGCATTTTGACACATTGTACACAGATGGAGCACAACTTCTCATTCTTCTGGCTGTAAGTAGTACAGAGTCACACCGTTCATGTAATTATACATGTATATAGGACAATAATGTCTCATTCCACCATCCCATCCCCACATCCCCTCCCCTCTCTCTGCCCAATCTAAAGTTCCTCCATTCTTCCCTAATCCCCCCACTCCCAGTTATGGATCAGCATCTGCTTATCAGAGAAAACATTTGGCCTTTGGTTTTAGGGATTTGGGTTATTTTACTTAATATAATATTCTCCAGCTCCGTCCATATACCTGCAAATGCCATAATTTTATTCTTCTTTGAGGCTGAGTAATGTTCCACATTTTCTTTATCGATTCATCTGCTGAAGGGCATCTGTTAGGGTAGCTGGTGCAAATATACGTGACAGAGACATATGTGAGTCAAGCTATGGTTTATTGACAGAGAATATCTGCCAGGCTGCCCTTCTGTAAGGTGCAGCAGCCTACTGGAAAAAACTTCTTTACTATATAGTCATGTACAATGGATTAGTTAAAAAATAACCCATATGGTGCTGTGATTTTTACTTGAGGTCTTTGTTGTGGTTTGGGTAATTAGGGACTCTTTGGGGGAAGGCCTAATGGGAAGGTCAGACCTGAGTGGCAGGTGCCAATTTTCAAAATGGAGTTACTTGGCTTAACAACCTAATAGCATCTAGGTTGTTCCACAGTTTGGCTGTTATGAAATGAGCTGCCGTAAACATTGATGTGGCTGCATCACTGTATTATGCTGGCTCTAAGTCCTTTGGGTATAAAACGAGGAGTGGTATAACTGGGTCAAATGATGGTTCCATTTCTAGTTTTCTGAGGAATCTCCATACTGCTTTCTGTAATGGTTGCACCAGCAATGTATGAGTGTACCTTTTCCCCCCACATCCTCGCCAACACTTATTGTTGCTTCTATTCTTGATAATTGCCATTCTGACAGGAGTGAGATGAAATCTTAGTTTTGATTTGCATTTCTCTAATTGCTAGAGATGTTGAACATTTTTTTCATGTACTTGTTGATTGATTGTATTTCTACAAAGATATTTTAAAGGATATAAATGAACTGCCAGGTGAAGAGGTATATGGGAGAGGGTGGGAAGGAATGTCTGCCCTACAGGCATTGTAGAGTTGTGGAGCTGCACCTCCCTCCTGTCACATATGTGTTCTTGTTCATCAACCCAGAAGCTCCTTGAATCCCATCATGCAGGAATTTAAAAAAATACATTTATTGTGTTTTTTTTTTTTTTTTTTTTTGTAGTTGGACATGATACCTTCATTTTATTTATTTATTTTTGTGTGGTACTGAGGATCGAATCTAGGGATGCGCATGTGCTAGGCAAGCACTCTACCGCTGAGCCACAACCCCAGCCCTCATGCAGGAATTTTTATTACGACTTATCATACAGACATAATCATTCAACTTCTAGCCCATTTCTCCTTCCAGGTGGGGGTGGGTGAGTGGACAAAGGTTCCAAGCTTCCCATCATATATGTTGGTGTTTCTGGTGATCTTTCCCTATCCAGGAACCCACAAAGAGTGGCCTCATTAGAAATAAAGATGTTCCTATCACTGAGGAAATTCCTAGGGATTAGGAACTCTGTGTTAGGAATCAGGCTTGAAAGAGGAAATTTTATAACAAAAGATCCTTCTAGCACCTCTATTACTCAAAATTAAAGGGATTTTAAGAGCTCTGTGCTAGGAAATGTTCATAAAGGCCAATATGTATGTATACTTAAATATTATACATTTGTGATATATATAATCATAAATATATCATTTGTAATATAACATATTGTAAAATAAACCACAATATCACCAATTATATATTTAAATAGATGTGCACATATAATGTATATCCACATAAAGTAATAATATGATGCAACAATTAAATGTTTTGGTAGGTCTTTCAGGTGTCATTCAGTAGAATAGCAGTTCTGAGCAGTTTTATCAAGACACATTGTCGAAGGTGTTGGATTTTGTCCTGAATAATTTGTCACTAAAAATAAGTACAAAAGTGTGAGTATAGTTTGTTAAAGCCATATAGTATAATTCACACTTGCTTATTCCTATGTGTTTTCTTAAGGGAGGTTTCCAGGAATGATTGGTGGAGTTTGTGTGTGTGAGAGAGTATGTAAAAATCTGTATGTGGCTGTTTTATATTTCTATGTTCTGTAGTTGGAAATAGTGTTGATAGCCATTTGGTGGGATGCTGTTTGCTTTGTGTACTCACTCACTAGGCTTCTGTTTCTGAGTTGTGGTACTAGTAGCACTAGTTTAATAGGAAAACAAAGTAAATTAGCTGGAAACTGATCCCACACTGTGGAATAGCCTACATAAACTTTACTGGATATTTATATGTTTTAATGCTACCAGTCTGAAGAGGACCTGATTAGGGTAGAGGTTTTCTTTTCTTTCTATTTTTTTTTAAAGATTTTAAAAATTTTCTTTATTTAGTTGTTCTGATCAGTTATACATGACAGCAGAATGCTCTTCAATTCATTGTACACAAACGGAGCACTATTTTTCACTTCTCTGGTTGTACACGAAGTAGGGTCACACCATTTATGCAATCAAACTTGTACCTAGGTAATGATGTCCATCTCATTCCACCATCTTTCCTATCCCCATACCCCTTCCCCTCCCTTTGCCCAATCCAAAGTTTCTCCACTCTTCCCATGCCCCCCTCCATTATGGATTAGCATGTACTTATCAGAGAAACCATTTGGCCTTTGATTTTTTAGGGTTGGTTTACTTCACTTAGCATAATATTCTCAAACTCCATCTATTTACCTGCAAAATGCCATAATTTTATTCTGTTTTATTGCTGAGTAATATTCCATTGTGTATATATACCACAGTTTCTTTATCCATTCATCTATTAAAGGGCATCTAGGTTGGTTCCACAGTTTGGCTATTATGAATTGTGCTGCTATAAATATTGATGTGGCTGCATCTCTGTAGTATGTTATTTTTAAGTCCTTTGGGAATAAACCAAGGAGTGGGATAGCTGGGTCAAATAATGGTTCCATTTCACATTTTCTGAGGAATCTCCATATTACTTACCAGATTGGTTGCACCAATTTACAGTCCCACCAGCAATGTATGAGTGTGCCTTTTCCCCTACATCATCTCCAACACTTACTGTTGCTTGTATTCTTGATAATTACCATTCTGACTGAAGATGAAATCTTAGTTTTGATTTGCATTTTTTTAGTTACTAGCAATGTTGACCATTTCTTCGTTTATTTCTTGATTGATTGTATATCTTCTTCTGTGAAGTGTCTGTGCCTTAGCCTATTTATTGATTGAGCTTTTTTTTTATGGTGTTAAATTTTTTGAGTTCTTCATATATCCCAGAGATTAGTGCTCTACCTGATGTGTGTGTGGTAAAAATTTGCTAGGGTGGAGGTTTTCGTTGTTGTTTTTTATGAATTGCAACAATATTGTCTTGTGTATGGTTTTAAATAATTAGTGCCATCCCTTTTGCTTGGTTTCTGAACCACTGTGTGTCCAGACACCTATCAATACATGAAGTGCATGTTGTATATGTTTTGCTTGTTGTAAGGGGTTTGTTCAACCTGTGGCTTTTCCATAATACTTGCTTATAGGAAATACTGATATAATCTCAAAGACACCATGAAAAATCTCCTGAACAATATTTTCTTCTCTCTCAAAGACACCATGAAAAATCTCCTGAACAATTTTTTTTTCTTTTCCATATTCTTAATTACTGTTTCCCTAAAATAATGATAGTTGAAACAGTAAATTTTATTAAACATCATATTACCTCCCAGCAACCCTGACCCCTTCATAGAAACTAGTGATGTGTTTACCTGATTGACTTATATGATCTGTTGATTTCTTATTTTATATATTCTCATGAGGGTTGTCTTTTCATCCTTATTATTCGGCAGCTAGTCTGCACTAAACAAATAGTGGTCATATGTTCCCACCTTCCCCAGAAATAATGTTCTACATGTCCAATTTGTATGTAGGAGATTATATGACTCATTTCTTTCAATAACAGTCCAGTGAGCAGCCAGAGACCACTGTCCTTGAGAACTGATGTGTGTTTTTAAAGCTTCAAACTATTGTTTTGTCAATGAACAAGGATTTTACTACCCAGTTTAGTGTTGCATTGATAACTGAACCAATTTCTTCTTTTCTGTCCTTAAAAACTTATGTGGAGGGGCTGGGGTTGTGGCTCAGCGGCAGAGCGCTCGCCTCGCACGTGAGCAGCCCAGGTTTGATGATCCTCAGTACCACGTAAACATAAATGCATTGCATTGTGTACAACTAAAGTAAATAAATAAATATTAAAAAAACTTATGTGGAAGAAAGTTCAAAGCCCCTTTTTTATTTACATATAAAATCTTTATAGATTCTTTACCAAACAATAGCTTATGTTTTGATCTTCCTTTTATTATCCTCTTCTGCAAGTTCTTTGCATATTATTTTCTGGAGGTGATTTAAAGAATGACTATTTTTTTAGCCTGTGTATATAACAAAACACATTATTTGTCATTCATAGCTCTTCTTTCTGTTGCACATTACCTGTGTGTATCAAATAATAGTTAACATTTGCTACAAACTTATACCTAAGTACTGTAATAGCTACTTTATATGTGTTGGCTCAGATAATTAAATAGTCTTTTGAAATAGATTTTATCTTTTTAAAAAAAATTCATAGATTTTATTTCCTAGAGCAGTACTAGGTTTATAAAAAAAAAATTAAGTAGAAAGTACAGAGTTCCTATATTCCTCCCTACCTTCCCACCACCATACACAGAGTTTCCCCTATTATAATCAATTGGGTTAGTGTCCTACATTTGTTGCTAACTGATAAGGCAATTAAAAAGACATAGTTTGTATTATGGCTCACTGTTTGTGTCATGTATTTATTCTATGGATTTAGACACATAAATGAAATGTGTCCACTATAATAGTATCATACAAAGTGCTTTCACTACCCTAAAAGTCCTCTGTGCTACACCTATCCTCTCTTTTTTGTATAGAGAAAATTACAGCTAAAAGACTAAATAAATTCTCCAAAAGTCACATAGTTAAACAAGTATGAGAGCTACTCTACCTGTCTAGCCTCTCTGCTCCTAACTCATATATACCCTGTCTGATTTTTTAAATTTATTGAATTATTTGGAGAATCCTTCCCTGGTAAGATTATTGCTAAGTCTTACTAACTAAAGTGCAAATAAGGGAAACATTTTGTCTTTTTTTCCTTTGACATTAAAATGTGGGACATGTTGAATGTAATTTTATAATTTTAATTATTGGATAGTTGGTAAGAATTATGAATTAGAGGAAAGTTTTTCAATGGAATAACATTGTTTAAAAGAAAGAAAAAATGCAGAAGTCCATTAGCTCATTATTTGGTTATCGCTGTTTATAGGTGGTAGATGTGGTAGGCTGGTCTCTAGCTATTAGAACGATAAATGAATGAAGGAGGTATTAAACAGAGTCATTTTTTTTTTAATGAATGAACAAAAAGGGACGATATGGAGAAATGAATGAGTGTTGTGAGGAATGTAGCATACTAGATTCACGACTGTAACAGTAATTTAAAAATCTGTGAAGAAAGAAAAAAAAAATACCTGAAATTCATATGATGGATAGTGTATAAATTAGGAGGAATGAGCAAGTGAGATCCAGTGGCTTCTGGACATCAACCTCAGTGTCCTGCTGCCACTTGTAGTCAGCACAGGTCTTCATGGCAGATGAAAGCTCTCCAGGAAGTTCATCTTAGGGCTTCTCCTACTTCAAGCTACCTCTTTAGTTGTGGTTCAGAAACCATCACCAGGTAAAGGATGTATAGTTTACAATCTGCCTGGATTATACTGTTTGATGAAAAAACTCAATTTATTGCAGTTGAACCTTCTCCTTATTTGTAAATTTATTTTCTTGTGAGTGTTATGATGTTCTTAATTAAAACTGTAGCTAGGCAGGAGACCTCACCTGAAATTAAATCCTGGATTAGCAGAATTTTCAATAGCAGCAATAAGGAGTAGCTATTTCAGATCCAATGAATTGTGACCCTATTTCTTCATTTGATAAGGGTGTGATTAGAAGTGTGTAATTAGGACAAACTCCTGTCACAAGAAAAAAGAAGAAATCAGATGAAAACAAACTGAGGGGAGAAAAATGATGTTTCTTAAAGACCATCTTATTCTTTTGATTTCTGTGAAACTTGTTTTACTTTTATCTTCTCTGGTCTCTTCCTTTTCTTCTCTTTCTGGGGCTCCTATGTCTATCTTAGTGTTTCCCAGGATTCAGACCTCCTCCTTCGTTGCTCTCTCACATTCTCCTTCATTGTCTTCATTTAGATAAAAACAAAACACTTCTTTTGCTATGATGGTCACCAGTGGACATGGGTCTGCTCATTTGTGCCCTGGAGGTGAAGAATCCCTCGTGATTCATTGCTGAATCATCCATGTTCTCTGTTTTTCAAGGGTCGAAAGAGTGAGGCTGAAAAGTTCTTCTTGAAGGCTATCGAGCTGGATCCCACCAAAGGAAACTGTTACATGCATTATGGTGAGTGGCTAATCATTTTTTACAAGTTCCCCACATTTGCTGTCAATGTGGATATAAGATTTATTGACATTATTGGTTGCAGATATAGCCTCAGGCTACTTTCTTATCTTCTCATTCAAAGTAGTCACATTAAAACATCCTATTCATTGTATTTCCCTGTAGTAATTTTCATAGAACTTCAATGGGGAAGGCAGTTTCACAGTTGTTTGTTTCAAGTTCAGTGTGGAGTTTACATGAGATCTCATCAGGAAAGCATCTAGCTCTTTGCCTGATGCGTAGTTTATAATAAAAATATTAGCTTCCTTTTCACTCTAAATGATATTGTGTTAGTCATTGAGCATGCCATTTTGAAATTTTAGAAGTTTACATTTTTGCCAAAAAGTCTTGCTTTCTGAAGATCTGAATGTACACCAGTCTATAAATGCCTCTGAGTTAGGCCAAGGATAAGCTAGAATGGGTAAAAAGGATAGCTGTCTCATTCCATCTAGCCTTGGCCTTCATCAGTCCAGAATGAACTTAAAAAACAACTCTGTCACACTCCACTCTATCATTAGTAGTGAGTCATGTGTTTAGTGAGGCACAGTATATAGCTGGTTTGGTGTTGGGTAAGATGTGCTTATTTCTACCAGATTTGGAATGATTTTTCAAGGAGCCAAAAAACATTTACTTTTGCTGATCACTTGGAAAAAAATGTTTTTCTTTTATCACTATTGGCTTTGATGTCTTAGTTATTATCAAGCAGTAAACTTAAAAGTGGACGGAAATCAAATCTTAAGGAAATAAAACTAATATGCTTGTATAATATTTAATTCCTTCTCCCAGTTTCCAGCTAGTAAAAATAAATCAGTGGCAGGCTGCATGTGCAGAAGAATGGAAATAATAAAATGGAGGAAACACTTAACCAACCACAAGAGCATTTTTAAACTTAGATTATTGTGTGTATATGTCTATAAAGCTAGGGTTGTGATGCTTTATCCTCTTAACATAATGTAGGACGTAATTCCATGTAATGTATTATATAAACACTCCTGATTTTGTTTCACAATGCAATTTCATTGCTGTGTTAAGATAGCAGTCAACTAATTTAAGTTTGCTACAGAATTTATTTTTATTTTCACAGGTTTTTGCATATGAAATATTTTAAATTAGGATTTTCTCATGGTTACTTTTTGTGGTAACTCCATGATTATTTTCTCTCAGTGTTAAAGGACCTCTATTACATTTTAGAAAATAGGACTGCCCCATCTTTTTGCCTGTATTTCCTTTTCTTCAAATTAATTCCACTTACTGTATCCTTTAAGCTCTCTACGACAACATTTTTATATAATATGTAGGTATTGTCACAGTAAATTTCTTGAAACTTCATCGTTGATGCATTTGAATTGCAATTGTTAAAAATCACCATTATATCAATTTTAATAGTTGACCCCCTTATTTTCTGGCTTGTCCATCCTTACTTACTTCCTCTTATTTTTATCCTATGTAATGTTCTTGAATTCTTTTTCTAGTGTGGTGGTAAGTAATATTTTTCTCATGAGAACTTTTTTAAAATTTATTTTATCAGAAAGTGTAAGAAACTCTTTTCAATGAATTATTTGTAAGATAGTGAAAACATGTTTTTAAATGCAGGTATAAAAATTATTCTTAGTGCCTCAGAATGTTTTAAATTTGGGTGCATATAAACATTATTAGAAAGTATATTTATTTTCTCAGAGAAGAATGCATAATCCAGCATAAATGTATGAAATGTAATTTTATGAATTTTATGTAAGTTTACAACTTCCAGCACGTTTTTCTACTTTGGAATCAGATATGCAGAAAACTCAAAATGTGGTGTCAAAAGGGAGGATTGGTTAAAGCAAAGAATCTACAATTGGACAAGAAGCTCATAACTTAGCCCTTGCTTTCTATGCTTGGGTTATAAAAACATGTACATTTTAAAGAACTAATCATTCTCCTTTTGGTTAATTAAATAATTAAAACTTTAAATAGTGACAGTTTTTTTTTTTTTTTTTTTAAGCCCTCTACTGTACACATAAATAGATTAAAATCTAGGGAAATGAAGATGATTTGACCAAATTAGTTGTAGATGAATAAAATTTGGGTCCCGTTTCATTGCTTTTTATTCTATAATATATGCTCTGTTTCTTTTCACAATACTTGTGGAGAGGCAGGCAAATAGCAGACATTTTGATCAGTAGGTTCTTGTGTGCATTTTAGAATATCAAGTTCCTATGTCATGATTTCACTTAAAATTCTTAGGGAAGGGTCTTTATTTTGATATATGTAAGATGTGTCTATTAGGTGCAAGGCTCTATCTTCAGAAAGGAAGTAGTGCTATACAGTAAATAAACAGGACAATGCCATCTCTAGAAGGTGACATGTAGAAAGTGGATACTTCTTGAGACAAGGCAGTCAAGGCAAATGGCTATGAGCGTCTGGTATTTGAGATCTCAGAGCTTCAGGCAGCTACTTGAAGAGACAGATTCAGACAGAAGAAATAGAGAGTTCAGTGGTCCAAACAAAAACAAGCTGTGTTCCCAGCAGAGAAAGAAGTTTCATGTGACTAGAACATATTGACTTATAGGGGAAAGTGGGAGTAGATGAGGCTACAGAGAAAGCTAGAGGTAAAGCCCATACATAGGGCTTTGTAGACCAAAAGAAGGAATTTTACACTAAGTGTAATAGAAAAGATCACAAGGAGAAGAGGGGGTTATAGAAAGGTCAGAATAAAGGAAGGAAAAGTCTTTAAGGAGCTATTTTCTGTTTTAGGTAAGAGATAATGGTGGCTTCTACTTTGGAATGGTTGCATAATAATAAATATTTATATTGAAGTTAGAAGATTCTAAATTGCAACTAGAGAGGACCTGTTTTCCATTTTTGTACCATCAATATCTAGTATATTGCCATACTCACAGTAATGTGCAATAAATATTTATTGAGCTCAGTTAGGAATAGTCTCCATTCTATAACTGGATCTGGGATACAAAATTCACTGAAAGAATGCTCCATTTGAATTTTTTTTTATTATTCTGTGCCCAAGAAATTATATACTATGATGCTTATATCAGTTCATTGCCAACTTACTGCCTATATATATTCTTAGGGTGTTTATACCCACAGATTGAATGAATAAAAACACTTCCTCAGTTTAAAAATAAACGTTTAAATGAAATATATGTGTTTTGAGTCTTTTTAAAATGCTTTTGCAAATGCCAATGAAAATGCCAGAGTGAGCGAATTTTGTTTTATGGGAAATTCACTCTCTTGGGTGATTATGTGCTTTTAGTTTGCTTGTTAATGATACAAGTGACTTGGAAAATACCATACAGTTGGGACTAAACAGAGGGAATTATAGGAATTTATATTGGCTGCAATAGTGATTAGAAGATGATATTTTAAAATGCTATCAGTTACTTGTGTTTTGAATCCATGGTTTTTGCATGTGGGGAAAGGAACTACATTGCAGAGTGAACCCCTGCCCCTCTTTTCCCTTCAGGTTGACTTGCTGGTTCGTTCCAAGAGTTAGTTGAATGTTGACCTCTGAGGTACCTATAGTCTCTGGAGGAAAAATGGAGTCTCTGGAATTTACATTCTTTGTCTTTAAATTTAAAAGCTAAATGTGGGCTCCCAAAATGTTTTCCAGTATTCAAATTTCAGGTTGTCTCTAATATGTATTCTTTTTTCACTGTTTTCTCAACAATTTTAAGGAATGTGTAGAAAATAGGTTTCAAACCATAGTATAACGTTGTATTCATATGTTGTCAAGCTTACAGTATATTCCATGTCCATGCGACATCAATCAAGAAAAGACCTAATGAAATTTAGTTTATAAATCTGTGTGAGCCTTTGGTGTCTCGATGTCTCATGTGGGTCTATAATTCAAGGGATTCTCTATGCATCCCCTTGTCTCCAGAAGAAAGCTTCTGCCCAAAAGAATCAAGGTCAATACAAAGCCCCTCTTTAAAAATTGTCCAAGAAAGAAAAATTATTAATATAGAATATGTTATACATCTTTTCTTTAGGTGTATAATAGTAAATGTGGTGTAGATTAGAACAACTTAATCATTAAATATTTAGTATAAGGCCCCCACTATGAATGAATCCTGGCAGTTAGGAATTTATTAAAGACAGAAGTATGAATCTTTGAAGAAGAGCAGGGGATGTATTTCAGTGATAGAGTGCTCACCCAGCATGTGTGAGGCCCTGGGTTCAATCCATAGTCCACAGTAATTAAAAAAAAAAAAAAAAAAAAAAAAAAAAAAGTGCTATTGGGACAAAGCCTTTTTTTTATGCGGACCTTAATAATTAACTTTTTCTCCTGTCTACCTCTTAACTAAGAGTAAAGCTTGTACCCTCATTTTCTTCTGTACTGGTGTTCTCTGGGTGATGTTTTTTTATTTCCAAGGGTTTGGCTATGTAGTCATGAGTCTTGAACCTCTTCAAGCCTCCAGCTCTATATTTATCAAGCACCATACAAATACAGGAACACAGCTGGGAAAAGAAAAGCTCCAATAGAGCTGGCAAAATGGTATGGAAGACACAAATTATAAAAGTCATGATTTAATTACAGTTATTTTTAAAAAGGAGAAACAGCACAATTTAGGAGCCTCCATGTGTGAGATTGGGATGTAGGAAAAATTCACCCAATGAGCTCACATTCACCAAATATTTGAATGATGAGTAGCAGCTCCCCAAAATGTAGAAATGGGGATGCAGTGATCATTAATTCAGAGAGTGCTTAATGTAGAAGACAGCATGTGTCTGGGAAATATTTCAATGACAGAGCCAAGCAGGCAGCTAGATGTGGCTATATAGAAGAAAGAGCATCTGAATTAGGAGAGCTGCCAAGTTATGAAAAGACTACTCACGGAAGATTTCCAAATGTGGTGTTTATAAGGATATTAGAAAAATTCAGACATTGCCAACAGTGAGAGGGTTGATCTCAACAACCATCAAATCATTTCCAAAACTGAGGCTCAGTTATTAAATCATTCTTCCTTGTGAGCCCACAGAAAATATGGAATTTTAAAATACTATAATCATCTAGATTTTTATTAGTTGGCTCTATTGTCAAACTTAGAATCCTGAGAACATCTTATTTATAAAACACTTTGCCCTCTACCCAGTGTTTTTTTATTTTTCTATTTTACCTCTGATCTTTTTTGATCATGATTCAGTACCTGTGAGGCTATAATGGATCCCAGTTACATTTGACTAATAAAACAGAAGTTCAGAATGTTTAAATGATTTCCTGGATCAGAAATTTCCTGGCCAGGTGTGGTTGCACACGCCTGTAATCCCAGTGGCTTGAGAGGCTGAGTCAGGAGGGTCACAAGTTCAAAGCCAGCCAAAAGTGAGGCACTAAGCAACTTGGTGAGACCCCATCTCTAAAGAAAATATAAAAATAAGTCTGGGGATGTGGCTCAGTGGTCGAATGCCCGAGTTCAATCCCTGATAACAAAAGGAAAAAAAAATTTTTTTCCTAAGTAATTAGGGTAGGAACAATTTGAGAAGTCCAACTTTTAAGTTCAGAACTTTTTGCTGTGATAGCCTGTGTTTTTCTCTAGGATGGTTTACATATCACTTCAATTTCATTTTAAAAAGTAAGTTCTGGGGGAAACTGCTAAAATATTGAACCTTTCAGCCATGAACACCAAAAGAAGAGTTTTGAAATACTCCATGACTTGAATTGGTGAGAGGCCTATGGTTGCTTTATTCATAATCAAAACAAGTTAGAAGATGGACGTGGAGTGAGATTGTGTAGTATCATTTCATTTTTAGTCACTTCAGAAGCAGTAATTTTTTAAATTAAATTATTTATTGACTCTAATTTGTTATACATGCTTGCAGAATGCAATTCATTTCATATTTCATATATAGAGCACAGATTTTCAAGTCACTGGTTTTACACAAAGTATTTTCAAACCACTTGTGTGGTAGTGGTAATGATGTGGTAAGGCAAATGATGTCTAACTCATCCCACCATTATTACTATCCCATTGCCCCCTCCCTTGGCCTCCCTCCCCTTTGATCTATTTAAAGTTCATTCATTCCTCTCATCCCCCCTCCCTTGCCATTATGAGTCAGTATCCTCAAAAAAAAGAAATCATTTGACCTTTGGTTTTTATGGGATTGGCTAATTTCACTTAGCATTATTTTCTTCAACTCCATCCATTTACCTGCAAATGCCATGGTTTTATTCTCTTTTAGTGCTGAGTAATATTCCATTGTGTATATATACGAGAGTTTCCCTATCCATTCATTTACTGAATGGCATCTGGGTTGGTTCCACAATTTAGCTATTGTGAATTGTGCTGCTGTAAACATTGATGTGGCTGTCTCCCTGTAGTATGCTGTTTTTAAGTCCTTAGGGTATAAATCAGGAGTGGGATAGCTGGATCAAATGCTAGTTCCATTCCATGTTTTCCAAGGAATCTCCATACTGCATTCCATATTGGCTTCACCAATTTGCAGTTCCACCAGCAGTGTAAGAGTGTGCCTTTTCCCCTACATCCTCGTCAGCATTTATTGCTGTTTGATTTTTGATTGCTGCCATTCTGACTGGAGTAAGATGAAATCTTAGAGTTGTTTTGATTTGCATTTCTCTAATTGCTAGAGATGTTGAACATTTTTTCATATATTTGTTGATTGTATATCATCTTCTGAGAAGTGTCTGTTTAGTTCCTTGGCCCATTTATTGAATTTTTTTTTTTTTTTTTTTTTGGTGTTAAGGCTTTTAAGAGCTTTATAAATCCTTGAGATTAATGTTCTATCTAATGTGCTTGTGGTAAAGGTTTGCTCCCATTCTGTAGGTCCTCTATTCACCTCACTAATTGTTTCTTTTGCTGAGAAGAAACTTTTTAGTTTGAATCCATCCCATTTATTGATTCTTGGTTTTAATTTTTGTGCTATAGTGGTCTTATTAAGGAAGTTGGGGCCTAATCCAACATGATGGAGTTTGGGGCCTACTTTTTCTTCTATTTAGGCGCAAGGCTCTGTGGTTTAATTCCTAGGTCCCTGATCCACTTTGAGTTGAGTTTTGTGCATGGTGAGAGATAGAGGTTTAATTTCATTTTTTTTACATGTGGATTTCCAGTTTTCCCAGCACCATTTGTTTAAGAGGCCATCTTTTCTCCAATGTACATTTTTGGCACCTTTGTCTAATATAAGATAATCACCCTGATTCCAAAACCAGGCAAAGACACATCAAAGAAAGAAAACTTCAGACTAATATTTCTAATGAACATAGATGCAAAAATTCTCAATAAAATTCTGGCAAATTAAATACAAAACATATCAAAAAGATAGTGCATCACAATCAAGTAGGGTTCATCCCAGGGCTACAAGGTTATTTCAACATATGGAAATCAATAAATGCAATTCATCAATAGACTCAAAGATAAAAATCATATGATCATCTCAATAGATGCAAAGAAAGCATTTGACAAAATATAGCACCCTTTCATCTTCAAAACACTAGAAAAACTAGGGATAACAGGAACATACCTCAACATTGTAAAGGCCATCTATGCTAAGCCCCAGGCCAACATCATCCTAAATGGAGAAAAATTGAAAGCATTTCCTCTAAAACCTGGAAAAGACAGGGATGCCCTCTTTCAGCACTTCTATTTAACATAGCTCTTGAAACTCTAGCCAGAGCAATTAGACAGATGAACGAAATTAAAGGGATATGAATAGGAAAAGAAGAGCTCAAATTATCACTATTTATAGATGATATGATTCTATACATAGAAGACCCAAAAGATTCCACCAGAAATCTTCTAGAATAAATGAATTCAGTAAAGTGACTGGATATAAAATCAACACCCATAAATCAAAGGCATTTCTGTACAACAGTGACAAATCCTTAGAAAGAGAAACTAGGAAATCTACCCCATTTACTATAGCCTCAAAAAAAAAAAAAAAAAAAAAAAACTTGGGACTCAACTTAACCAAAGACGTGAAAGACCTCTATAGCAAAAACTATAGAACACTAAAGAAAGAAATTAAAGATCTTAGAAGATGGAAAGATCTACCTTGTTCTTGGATAGGTAGACTTAATGTTGTCAAATGACCATACTACCAAAAGCACTTGTAGAGATTCAATGCACTCCCAATCAAAACCCCAATAGCATTCCTCATAGAAATAGAAAAAGCAATCATGAAAATCAACTGGAAAAATAAGAGACCCAGAATAGCCAAAGCCATTCTTAGAAAGAAGAGTGAAGCTGGTGGCATTACTATTACAGACCTTAAATTGTATTACAAAGCAATAGTAACAAAAACAGCATGATATTGGCACCAAAATAGACCAAATAGAGGTACAGAATAGAGGACAAAAAGACTAACCCACATATCTACAGAAGCAGTAATTTTTTAAATTAAATAATGAACAAAATTATGGTCTTGATTAAAAATGAAAGTGCATTTTGGGTGACTCTTTGCAAAATTACTTTGAGACTAAAATTATGCTAAAATATGGAAAAATCTGTATTTTTAAATATCAGTCCCTTTATTGCTCTAATTACAGCATAGGCAGTTCACAAAAGTAAAGTCAGATTAGGAGTTTCATAAATGTTGTTTTAAACTATTTCATGTCTCACCCTATTAAAATATATGTTGCATATTAATAAGATTTACTGTTCATATCTGTGAGATATTTTATGAAGCATTTTAGAATAAAACTTTTCCATGTTTAAATGGAAAGAAACAGAGAAGAGACTTTCTAAGTTTAAAACAGAAAAAAATGAGGGAAAATTTAAAGGATTAATAATGTGTTTCCAAAAAATATAATTAGAAGACAATAATCAGTAAGCTACTAGAAAATAATTATCATAAAAGCAAATAGTGAAAGATTGATCTGCTTGGGCTGGGGTTGTGCCTCAGAGATAGAGTACTTTCTTTACATATGTGAGGCACTGAGTTTGATTCTTAGCACCACGTATAAATAAATGAATAAAATAAGGTCCATTGACAACTAAAAATATATTGATCTACTTAAAGACATGGGGCTCAGCCTAAAGTTGGAGGATTTATTTATGAAATAACTAGTATATGGTATATGCTCAGCAAATCATAGGAATGGACATTTGTTGTTTTAAAATTATAATTAAAATATATTCTGGAGAATGAATAAATTGTGTATGAAAAATTTGGATCAGTTGTATAAGTAAAGGACAGAATGAATTTAAGGGAAGAGGAAACTGAGTGGAAAACTAGGATTAAAAAAAGGGGGAATATTTACCCATCAGCGTATAGACAGAAGGCCCAGAGAAGATGGGGATAATTGCGAGAAAAATGAGAATTATAAGTTAATTACAAATGAGAGGGTATTTGTATTTTTAATAGCCCATACAGCTGTGTAAGGTAAATATGGATTGTTTTCATTATCCTAAGTACATGCTCACTAAACTGGGTCAGTTCTAAGGGGTTTTCTCTGTGGCTGCCCATCTCAGTATGACTATTCTGGGAGAACTCTGTAACATCAGTGAAGTTTGTGTTTTGTGATGATTAAATGGGAAGAGACACACATACACACCCACACAATATGTATGTGTTGGCTATTTTGATTTATTGATGGAATTCTTTTTGAGATTCTTATTTGCATTTTTTTCTTCCTACTACTTAATGAAAACTTTTGTTCTCAAAGTTTGTGTCTGTTGCCATTAAGTGCTCTAGGCCTGGTTGGCAAGTTTGGAAACCCCAGTGAGATGATATGGAAGCGCAAGGAGAAGACTGGGAACTGTTCCTGAGAAGAGGGTGTGAGCCCTGGGCTCTATGAACCACCCCACTCCATGGCCTTATCCCTTGTCAAGTTGGTTTCAGAGCTGTACTTTTTTCTTTAGTGACTACAGCACCTGTGTTTGTATTCTTTAGTTCTCCCTCTTCTCATTGCTTCCGATGTCCTATAACTGAGGCTGCTCACTCCTGTGTCCTTCATGAGGTCATACCCCCTCATTAGTGGCTTCTTTCCCTTCATGTTTAGGTGATAAGATGGCAGGTGGAAACTCACTTTGGACTGACTTTCCTCTTTGAAGCACACTTGATCCATACTGATGGGATTGTGCTACTTTTCCTTCTTGTGCCTCCCCTCATTTCTTTTCCTTTTTCTCCTCTGCCACCCTTTCTCTCTTTTCCACCGTGTCCCATTCTAATTCTCACTCCTCTGTAGACAGTCACCATAACTATATGAATGGTTTTCTGGCATCTCCTAAACCTTTCAGAAAGAGTCAGGGGAAATAAATTCAATAATGTGCTGCTCGCCTTCTTGGCCTCTTTTCCAGTGCCCACAGGGCCCTGGACTGCTGAATCTCTAATCTCCTTTGCACTAGACACCATCCTTGCCACCTGTCCAATTTGGGACAAATTCTTAGCCTCCTGTTCACTTAGATCCACTGCCTCCTGACCTCACAATGAGCTGTCCAGATTGATCTCCTGGGTGTCTTTTCCTTGTTCACCTGGACCACCTGTTTTCTTGGCCAGTGACTATGGCACATTTATCATCTTAGGCCTGTCTCAAGAAAATGGAACTTTTGTTAACTCAGGCTGCCAAGAGCACAAACACTCAAAGCAATAAAACTAATCAAAGAGGAAGGGAGAGAGGTTGGTTTTAAAGAGAGAGAACATAGCTAACATGCCAGGGGAGCTGGGGGCTCAGAGAAAAGCACTCAGCCAGTCTCCCTCAGAGGCAGAGAAGAGAATAATTTCCTCCATATTTTTAATCCTCCCAGGCACAGGAAGTGCACAGTAACACACATCCTCTCTGCAGCCACATCCCCTTCAGACAGCAGGTCTAAATTCTAACCACTGCTTTATCCCCAGATGATGTGTTTCTCCCTTCCCCCATAAAACATCCATGGAAGACTTCCTCAGTCCTTCCTTGCCTGCTCTTCTTGCTACCACTCTGTCACAGAAACCAGTCAACACAAAGACTCTGCCATGGCCTTTTTCCATTTCCAGTCGTCTGAGTCCTTGAGATGGTCCTCAGGTAGAGATAGTTGCTGCTGGAATGCTGGTGATATCCTGCTTCATGGCCTGGCTGCTGGCTATACAACTGTATTGTCTCAGTGACATTCAAGCAATATCCTTACTTGATCCCTTGGTTCTTTTGTTTATTCAACTTAAATTATAAGTTGAACAAAACCAAAAAATCACTTCCATCAAGAAATAATGCATTTAGTCTGTTACTATTTCACACTTCCTCTTTCAGATTTATATGTACTTTGAGGTAAAACTATCACTGTAATCTCTTTACTCCACCAATAGATTGGAAGTGTTTTAAGAATATTGTATTTATCTTTGTAAATCTCCCCACCCGCTGCAAGTAGCACTACATCTTATGTATAGAACACACAGTGTAAATTTCCTGGCTATATTAGCCCATAGAGGAAACTATTTCCTCCTAGAATATTTCTTTCTCTTCTTAGATTATTGAATGTATTCCACAATATAATGTAATATGGTAGATGTTAGCCAAATTGCCTAGTTTGAACTACCTTCAATTTAATACATCTTTGAAGATATGGTTGAATCTATGCTCTAAGAGAAAATCAGAGGTCTAAAAACAGGGCCATACATATTATTAAGTCCAGAGGGAACCATCATAAAAACTTCTTCACTGTGGCCAGGAATGATAGCCCATGTCTGTAATCCCAGCAACTTGGAAGGCTGAGGCAAGAAGATCAAGAGTTCAAAGCCATCCCCAGCAGTGTAGTGAGGCACTTCGCAACTCAGCAAGACCCTGTCTCTAAATAAAATATAGAAAAGGACTGAGAATATGGCTCAGTACTAAAAAAAAAAAAAAACCTGCACTGCACTGTGAATCATACTCTTAGAGATGGTACAGTGCCTGGCACTTGTGGGCATTTATTATAGCCCTGCCTAAAATCACTGTAAGGTGTGAGGAACTGGATGGGAAAGTGTGTAGTGATGTATGCTGTCTTCTTGTTCATTTGAAGATGAAGCAAATAGCTGCCAAGATGTATTATTATTTAATTTAGTCATGTATTTATTAAATCCTCACAATGTTCCAGGAGGTAAGTGGGTGGTGCACTGAGATATGTGGAGAAAGAGCATTCCAGGTAGAGAAAATTGCAAAGTAAAGACTGGAGCAAATCTTTGTTCTTCTGATGTGTTAAAGGAGGGTTAAATGGGGAAGGTCCTAGTGTTGTTATGTCAAAATGGGTAAAGCCAGAGTAAGGATTCTTGGATTGAAGGAGCCCCAATTAGGGAGATGGCTATTGCAGTCAGCTGGAAGCCATAAGTTCCACCTGATAATAAGTATGTATGTGATGCACCTGTAAATGCACGTGAGGCACCCGCAAAGCTAAAGGTATATAACCGGGTGAAAGTGGTCGGAGTCAGGAGAAGAATGAATTCATTCAGTCAGTCATGCAGTCGCTCGGTCAGAAGAAGAGTTCGGGTCGGAGAAGAAGAAAAGAATCAGAGCGGCCAGAACGTAGGCAGGCAGAGCGGTTACAGAAGAGAAACCAGATAGAAGAAGTAATTGCTGGTCAGAGTCAGGCCGAGGCTCCCGAGGAAGAAAGAAGAAAGAAGAAAGAAGCTCTAAAAGCTAAGCTCTCTCTCTCTCTAAAGAAGAAATCTCTCTCTTTCAAGCTCTCTCTCTTTCTCTCTAAGCTCTAAGAAGAAAAGCTCTATCTTTCTCTCTAAGCTCTAAGAAGAAGAAGAAGAAAAAGCCATCTCTAATCTTTCTCTCTAAGCTCTCTCTAAGAAAGTAGAAGTAAAAGTAGTAGTATCTTTACTCTGCCTCTGAGAGTTTTCCTCCCGCGGCGTTGTGGCTGGCCACGACAGGCAGCTTACATTGGATGTTGATTAAAAAAAATCTCACAGTGATTGCATGATGCAATTTGATCACCATTTTAATAAGATCACTCTGAGTGATGTTTTGAGAATGTCCTGTAAAGTCCAGGGCAGAAGTACAGGGGTTATATCATGTAGGAGAATATTGCTGTAATCCAGGGTAAAATGATGGTTTGAGACAGGGTGGTACAGGTAGAGATCAGATGATTCTGGATATATTTCAATGATTAGTCTTCCTCCAAAGGGAACTGTTTTAGTGTACATGCTGTGTTCTTATTGTCCCTTTCTAAATAAGATCTTAACTTGCCTTTGAATATTTTTTAAAGCTTCATTGGAATGATTTTTCCTAAAGAAAATTGTGTCATGATGACACCTATTTTGGGGGTCTTTAATGTAGCTGCATTGAATTTAAGAGTGAGTTTTCCCTAATATTTTTGCAAGAAATGACCAGTTCCAACTAATCTATAGAGTATATATGAAAAAAATTTACAAAGCAATATTTGATCTTATGATTTAGGCCACTTTACATTTTCACAGATTTTTACCTCATGACACAGCTACTTCCCCTCACCCCCACCCTCAGTACTAGGGATTGAACCCAGTGATGCTCTACCACTGAGCTATATGAGCTATATCCCCAGCCCACTTTTAAAAGTTTTTTTACTTTGAGACATTATCTCACTAAGTTGATGAGAATGGTCTTGAATTTGCAATCCTCTTGCCTCAGTCCCAAGTTGTTGGAATTACAGGCATGTGCTGCCGTGACTGGCTGGACAGAGCTTTTTAAATCTGGGAATTACTGAAGGATTGATCTTCACAGGTCTGTCATATTGAAATATTGATAAAAAACTAACAAGTAGTTTGTAATGGTTCATTGGGTGAAAGAAATGTCCAGAGAAGCATGATTCTGGTTGAAACAGTTGAATCTTAAACTATCCATTGTTTTTTCCCTCTTCCAACTTCAGTCTGTGGGGGATCTTAGACTCTTTATCTCTGCATCTCTAGGGAATTCTTTCTCTTTTTGAATCATCTTCTGTTGTTCCCCCACTCACATGATTTTTTCTTTATAAGTTCTCAACTTGTTTTTCCATTTCCTTTTTTCTTCCTTTTGATTTGAGAAAATGAAGTAAAATTGATGATAATTAACTTGGTATGACAAACTACAAACCAAGGAAATAAAGCATGGTAGCAACAATACCAGAGAACAAAATATATTTTAGTTAAGATTTTTCTTTATTTTCAATTTGACTCAATTACCAAACACAAAGGATGTGCTTGTCTCCTGTATGTGAATAAGAAGTGGTTTCTCAGACATCTATCATTGCATGTGAAAGATAGAACTCTTAACTCTTCTTGAGAGTTTTGAAAGAATAAACTTGTATTTAAGATGTACGTCCTCATGATATATGTGTCTTCCTACCTACACATGAGTGTAACCTGGTCATTGTGCCACATAATAGAAGGAAGAACATGCCAGGTGCAGTTGTTGATCAGAAGAGCTAAATTGGATTTGTGGCTAATCCCAAGTGTAATCTGAGTCCAGAGTATGAGGAAAATTTATTTTGTTTATAAGATACTAATTCTCAAAGTGTGGGTATGGCCTACTAGCATTGGCATCTCCTGAGAATTGATTAAAAATGCAAATTTGAGCCTGGCAAGGTGGCACAGGCCTGTAATACCAGTGGCTCTGGAGGTTAGGAAAGGAGAATCACGAGTTCAAAGCCAGCCTCAGCAATGGTAAGGTACTAAGCAATTCAGTGAGACCCTGTCTCTAAATAATAATACAAGATAGGGCTGGGGATGTGGCTCAGTGGTTGAGTGCTGCTGAGTTCAATCCCTGGTAGCCCCCATCCCTCCCAAAAAAATGCATAATTGAGGCTTTATCCGGACCTACTGCCTCTGAAATTTGGGAAGGAGACTCTTGCTCTCTGTCTTAGTGGTTCTGATGGACACTAAATGAAGGGAATCCAGCTAAATCCACCAGTGAGCACAGACTCTATGATATCTCTATGATATGACTTCCTTCCTCGTGTTCTCTTTCCTTAGGAATCCTGTTCCCGTTTGTAGTACCCACACTGTTTGAGCCCCAGCAGATATTCCTGCTCTCAATACTGCAGGATTTGTCTGTTAGTGGACTCGACAGTAATTTTTCATTGTAGAGCTCCTCTGTCTTCTGCTAGCAGTGATTCAGTACCTTATTGTGCAAACAGTTCACTTCCCAGTGGCCTGACTTGCCACTTGTGCTCTAAGGGGGTGGTCATACTTGGACAGTTCTGATTAATAATCTTGTTTGAGCATAATTAATAATATTCTTCTATTAAGTTCTCTGGTTTAGATGACAAATTATACTATAGTGAACTTATTAGAAATTGGTGTAAGAAGCCTTCACAGGGAAGAAAATGTTTAAGGCCCCAAAATGAAAGATACTTATTTATTAACCGCAATCTTTAGCTATCTCCTTGATTATAGGCTCCTTCAATTATAGGCAGATGATACAGTAATGGCAATTAGAAGGGTTAGGGTTAGGGTTAGAGAACCTTAGAAAACAAGAAACCTGAGAAGCCAAATATTCCAGACCCATAAGACTGTGAAGCAGTAAACTACACTGCATGAAGCATGAGTAGTTCAAAGAGGTTGGTTTCTGGTGGAAGTCATAATAGGTAAATCTGGTGGCAGAGGAGTGATTTGAGTCTTCCAGAGGGTGTAAGGGCAAAATTGTTCCTTATTGTTCCACAAAACATATCCATTGAGATTCTTTGGGTCATTATTAGGAAGAATGCTAGTATATCTTTTGTTTCTCTTTTTGTTTTTGGTTCCATATATTTGAAATTGTTACTACTCTATTTTCCAACAATTCTGGACTGTATCCTTTTAAAAATCAGTCATTGTTAAAACCTGGAAAGGTCAGGCTTTTTTCTCACACACACACACACACACACACACACACACACACACACATAATCAGTAGTTATATGACTTGGCAGAATAATTAACTTTCAATACAGGTACAGGCATTTAAATTCAGTTTAAAAAATAACAAACAATTCACACTTCATAATATGCCTTTATCATAGCAGAACACTTATACTATTGAGATAATATGGCCTGTTGAGAAAAGAGTGGCGGAATTATGGAAGTGCATAACTAATATGTTGTGATGCTATTTTTTGAATAGTAACATGATGGATAGAATCTACTCTAAAATGTTCACATGGGAATTTCTACTGTAGGCATTTACAATAATACATTATACATTTGGGGTAGTTTCTGGACTTGGCAAGCAGTTTACAAAGTGCGTATTACATGGCATTGCTACTTAAACATATAAAGAATGCTATTGTGATAAAATAGAATATTTGATTTTACACAATAGTTAATGTTTTTTGTTGTTGTTGGTTTTGTTGTTGTTGAACATAAAAGGTATGCTTGGCATTGACAAAGCTTTTGTAAGGCTTTGCCCTATTCATGCCTGTAACTAACCCCATTATCTTCATCATATAGACAACAATTACCATTATCTTCATCATATAGGACAACCTGTCAATGTCCTTCTCTTTTTCTGTGTGAACATAATAGATCTATACATTTTCTTTCTTTTTGTTTTAACCAGAATTAATATATTTGATTTTTCCCCCAGTCTGGAGTAATGAGTTTTAAGAAAATAACCTTCATTATTCAATTAACTGTTGCCTTTTCCTAACTATTAATTTGTTCATTTCAGTGTTAATAGCTCCCTGGAAAGAAAAAGAATAATGAATTTCCTACATTGTTCTTTGCTTAAATATCACAGAAATGATTATGAAAGCATTTATTTAGTTAAATATTGTTTTATGAAGACAAGTAGTAATTAATATTATTTTAATTTAAAAAAAATAATCTCTAACAAAAATGACTAACTGGTAGATGGGTTTATAGATATGTCATTTATTAAGAAATATGTGAGGAGATAGTATTTCTTAGTATCCCACATATTATCTAATTTTTGTCTCACTTTTTTTGAAAAAAAAAGCATGTACTTTAAATTTCATCTCATATCTACATATATGTAAATTTAGCATAAACAAGAATTTAATAAGTAATATTATTTTAGTCAGCTTTTGCATCACTGTGACACAAATAGCCAACAAGAACAACTTAGACAAAGGAAAATTAATTTGGGGATCATAGTTTCAGAGGTTCAGTCCATAGATGGCTGACTCCATTGCTCTGGGCCCAAGGGAGACAGAACATCATGGGGGAAACACATGGCAGAGAGAAGCTGCTCCCTTGATGGGAGCAAGGAAGCTAGGGTTGTGGGGGTGGCACTGAGAAGATGAACCAGGGCAAGCCTCCAGTGACCCACCTCCTCCAGCCAAGCTCTATCTGCCTACAGTTACCACCCAGTCTATCCATTCAAACTAGGATGGACTGATTAGGTTCCAGTTCTCATGATATAATAATTTTGTCTGCATATTCCTGCATTAGCAGGAACGTTTGGGGGATAACTTATACCCAAATCTTAACAAATTTTTTAAAACTTATAGATGTTTATTTGCAACTAATTCTGTTTCCTTATTAATTTTCTGGCCCAATAATTATATCTTTGTTTTGGCAGATGAGTAAGACCCAGAATGTTAGAAAGTAATGTGAAATATTTTGTAGAAATAGCGAAGCATTGTCCTAGTCCCAGTCCTGTCTCTTAGTTTAAAATAGTAAGCTTTGTAATCATGGATTTATCTTTACTCACCAGCTTTTAACTAATCAAAGTTTAAAATGCTTAAATTAAGCCATGACTACTGGTTATTATAAGTCCTTAAAACATATTTTCCCCTTTTACTTTAAGAGGAGATATTTTGGGGTTCAATTTGTAATAGTTACTAGATGAACAGTAAATAACAGGCTCTTCCAACAGCCATCAGTACTCACCATTTTTATAGTTTTTCTGTTTCTATATGCAGCTCATGATTTGCAACTCATTTTTATAACTATTTTTTTTCTAGTTTTAAAGCCCTGAACTTTAAACAAAAAGGGAATCCTAAACAACAAGAGATGATAATTAGACCACAACTCCATAAGCCTGGCAGTTTTATAGATGACTACAGCATGCCCTTTATTCTTTATTTTGTTTTTTATTTGAATATCCATATCAGATAAAGCTTAACATCATTAGTTTTTCTCTTAGTAAATCCCTAGGTACAAAACAATGCAATCTATTGTTTCTGTAAACATATTTGCAGCCTTAAAATTGTACCCAACTTTTCTTTTCCTTTGCAGTATGTTTCCAGGATAGCATTACATAGCAGTTCTTAGGTGCAATTTTAAGGAGTTGTGGGGCTCTGTCTGCAATAATTCTAACCTTGCAAAGCTGACCTGAAAGTGGTCTCAAAAATTTGAGCTTGTGAATTTTTTTTTCTATTTCTGTTACTAAGTCTAATTCAGAGTGAGTCATTGTTATGCCTGCCTGTGTTCTTTCAATAACTGAAATGTAAGAAATAAATATATCAGTATGGATAGACCTGCTTGTGCATGTGCGTCAGAGACAGAAGCTATTCTAAAGTACTATTAAAATCAACTCGCATTTTTAATATACTTTTAAATATGTTCATTTTTATTATACGAGTAGTCTACAGAACATTTAAGAAAAAAGAATTTTAAGAAAAGGGAATTCTTGCAATGTTCTCAAATTAAAGGAAAGGCATATAAGACATGACTAAATAATGAGCGTGACATTACATCTTAGCTTCAGATCACCTTTACTACTGCACTTATTCTTCTCTAAATGCAGCTTTATCATTTTCTACAATTACCATTTTCTGAGTTAAAGCTCACTTGTTTGTACTTTGCAGGTCAATTTCTTCTGGAAGAAGCTCGCCTTGTAGAAGCAGCAGAGATGGCAAAAAAAGCAGCTGAGCTGGATAGTACAGAGTTTGATGTTGTCTTCAATGCTGCCCACATGCTCAGGTCAGATTTGCTACTATACCTTAAAAGACCAATGCCCTGATTTTAAGAAAATAATTATAATAATTTTCATATCATTCTATACAATTTATATTGTAAATGTCAATCAGGCTGCAGATCCATGTAAAAAGTAGAACTATTTTATTCATTATAGTCTAGTGACCAATGTGCATGGCAGATGAGCTCTCAGTATTCTGAAAATAATTGAGGACCCCCTCCCCAACTTGCTTTCCCTTCCCTCCAAAATTACTGGTCAGAAAATACAAAAGATAAACTGCAAAATTGAATTGAATAATTGTCTAATTAATGTCTCCAAAACAAAACATTATGTTATTTAACCAATTGCATCTCCTATGTGTGTTTTTGTATTAATTATTATTTAATATGACATGTGGATGCATTTTAATGTGTTTGATAGTTGGAAGGATTTTCGAATACAAATATGCATAAGGCCTATGAAATACTTAAAATGGCCCTGTAATCAGTACTATTGCTGTGCTGTGAAACAATACATTTTCTAGACCATTACTGTTTCTATTTTCAGAGGGTTATTACAGAGGCTAATTGCAATAGTGAAAAAAAGGCACATTAACTATTTTTGTTGTGAATATAAAGAGAGTCAGTGCACCCATAAATAGTGTTTTAGGTTAAAGGAGGATGCTTTAAGGAAACTCAAATGATTTATACAGTTTTTAAAAAGCATTATTTGCTTTGTAAACAATATGTATACTCCTTCACCCATACTTTTACTGAATTTTATTCCATTAAATTCCTCCCCACCAAGTGCTTCATTAAGTGACATTCATGCTATGGTGTTTGTGCTTATCATCTACTGATGGATTTGTAATTATGTAGATTATTCTTACAAGGTAAGAAAAATAGCAGAGAAGTTGGTTCACATTTGGGTTATTTTAAAATGAGGACCTTTGATCTGGGGATGTAACTCAGCAGTACAACATGTGTTTAGCATGCACAAAACCCCGAGTTTCATCCCCAGTATACATACATAAATGGCTTTTGGAAAAAGTAGAGAAACTATTTTTTAAACATTTATTTTGAGATCATTATAAAATCACATGTAATTGTAAAATATAATACTCTCGCTCATGTCCTGTGTGAGCAATTGAATGGGTACCCCTTGGAGGAATAGGCTATCTGTGAAATAAAGCTATGAAAGTAGTACCATGAAATAAACACAGAAGACCAGAAATGTGTTTTTAAAGAGCTGGAGCTGTGATGGGTTAAGCCAATGGGTTAAGAGGGGTAAGGCTAACAAAAATGGAGCACATGCTTTATAGTGTGGGAGGAGTCTTGTCTGGGTGCTTGCTTCTTCAGGACATGGGTAGGGGTAAGCAGGCTGTTTGGCTCCTAGGGCTTCACTTCCACCTCCAGGGCTGTGCTTGAATGTGAGCTATTAGCTAGAACAGGGCTTCACAGTGAATTGGGCATTCTCCAACCAGTGGATTCCACCGGAAGTTCCCAAGACTAGGCTTCCCTGCCTAATGGCACCAATGTCGCTCAGTCCACACACTTCTCATAGACGACTTCCCACATAATACAGAGAAATCTCCTGTATCATTTGTCTAGCTTCACCATTGATAATATCTTGCAAACCTGCCTCGTATTATCTCAACAAGCATATTGATATTTATTCAGTACCCTGGCTCTATTGGGTTTCCTCAGTTTTACTTGTATGGATGTGTGTTTAGTTCTCCACAGTTTCTTCATATGTGTAGGTTTGTGTGTCCATCATCACAGTCAGAATACAGTATAGTTCCATTGTCACAGATATCCATCATGTTCTTTTCTAATCACATACCACCCCTTTCCCTTGTTCCCCAGGAACCAGTATTTAAAGCAAATTTTGCTGACTAGTTTGTGTTTATCATTTGAGAATATTATTAGACTGTATCTTCAGGGCCTCTTACATAGCTTTTTGTTAGTATTAAATTTAAAGTCTAGCAGGGGGTTAGGGGGTATGCTAAGAGGTTGCGGTTGGATGCCTTTACTCTGCTATTAATATTTAGCATTGCTAAGGCACTTGTTTTTTAATGACCCAAGAAATTTGACACCTATACAGAAAAATCAAACTTCAATTGATTATTAGTATCTTTATAAAATGAATTATAGTCAACCTGCAATAACTTTCAATGCAAGGATAATTTTTACAAAACACTTTGATTCTTATGACAAGGTTAGGTGATATTGCAGGGACGAGGACTTTTTGTTCTTCATGAATAAAACACTATGCTTTTACTCACAATAAACCATTTGTAAGGATGGGAAGGCACAAGTTTCTTGTAGGCTAATTCATCTTACTTATAATAAGTATTTTCATCAACAGATCATTTTTGTGCGTATTAAATCAGTATCTGGAATTCAAGGTCTACCAATGGAAACCCATTATAAGAACATCACAAAAAATGTCCTTGTTAAATCCATCACTCGTAATTTTTTCTGACTTACCACAGTTTTAGAAAACAGTGGAAAGTTTTTGTTACATGTTGGAGATGTGGAAATCTTTAGGATCTATTTTTCAGAACCTTCTTTCTAGCTTTCTACAGTCTGCATTACTCATTAAGTTTCAGTCACTCAACGCCCTCCTGTACTGGCTGCACACGTTGACTATAGCAGCCTGATGGTGATATCCTACACAGCTTGGTGGCAGTCCCCATGAATAATTTTATATAGCTTTTCTGCTTTTCAGCTCCATCAAATTCAAATATTTCTTGAGTATTTACTGTGCAAGCTGAACACCCATCTCTTATTAATAAAGATAATTCAGGGTTTTGTGTGCTGAAAGGATAAGAATGGTTTTTGTATCTTTTAATATAGTTTTATCAAAATGGTTAGCTATCAAAATTTTGTTATGTATGTTACATATAGTTTCCCCTGGAACTGCCAAAGTCCTAAATTGATTTTGATAGTCATTCTTCCCTTGAGAGCTCGGTTCTTTTGAGAGATTTTTAGGAGACAAAATTGGCAAGGTTTAATAACCAGTTGTATGTGAAGAAAAGGGTAAAGTCTCCCCCCTTTTGACTTGGTTAGCTGGATCTATGGTTTGTCTGATGTTCCAAATCAGTAATTTAGGGACAGATTATAGTTCAAGATATGGTTCCACCATACTGATTTAACTTCCCTTTTTTGGCTAATTCTTGAAATGATCAAAAGACTCTATTTACAAGGGAGGAGAAAAACTTGTTCATTCTAAATGTTTTTCTAAAAAATGACTGCCTCTGGATTTGACTAGATGGAAAGAGATGAAGGCCTGAGGCTAGCCCTCTAGGGACATATCTTTATCTGATTGGGACCTTCAAGAGTCTTGATATTTGAGAAGTTTCTGACAGAACCATTGCAACTCTTAGTAATAACTGAAGAGCTTTCTCTATAGAATAAGAAGATATAAAGTTTTGAGATATATGATTTGAATTTGGCATTTCAGGTAAGAATGACAGCTCAAAGAGGTATCAGAGTAAGGCTGCATGGTAAAGCAGACTGACTGTGAAAACTGAAGGGCCATTTAGAACATGCCTAGTTCCTGTTTCAAGGTGATTCACAAGAACTCTAGGAGGTGTGGAAGTAGTAGTAATTCTGGTCACCAAAAGTGTTTGACCCAGAACAATAAGATATTACCTTCTCCATGTTCTTTGAAGTTGTAGACCTGCACAGGCCTTCCTTAGGTGATGGAATGTGTGTGAATGTGATGTATGTTGCGTGTGTGCCAAAGCTGCAAAAGTGAGCAAGCACTTTTCCCTTTTTCCTACTTGGAGACTGGAAACCAGAGGAGTCAAATAACCAAAAGTAACAGAAGTAATCAAAGGGACCCAAACCTACCTTCTCACCTGCATGGGTTGAATGAGTGAGAAATAAACTTTTTTGGTCTTAAGTCAGTGAGATTATAATGTGTTTATTACAATAGTAGAGCTTAACTTACCCTAGCACAAAATATATCTGAAAGTAAAATAAGTAGTTGGAAAGTGGGACTTTATAACATTGGAAAAGTTAACTAAAGATTAATAGGATATTTGAAATTATATCTGTGACAGAAGCAGTGTATAATTGATAGACTAATAAATAGAAGCTCTACATGTTTCTGCAACACTCAATGGAAAATCATAAAAATGTGAAAATGATGGTTGACAGATTCAAAGACTGGAAAATAGAAAACTCACACTTGTAACTATATGTAATTACACTAATTATATATACATACACATATATACTTGTACAATTATAGATAGTATATAAACGTGTATATATAAATCATATAGCATGCATATAGTTTTATATAAATATATAGTATATACTTAGTATGTGCTATAACTATATTTATGTATATATAAATATATATAATTAAATGTGTATAACATAAATATAATTTTATTTGTCACATATAAGTGTTAATAAAAGTAGGAATTTCTGAAGGAGAGAATCGATCAAATAAGTGGTTATCATTAAATAGGGAAATTTTCTAAGGCAAGATGAAGGCTTTCAATTACCATTTGAAAGCAAAATTGATGAAAATAGATCCACTCCTAAACTGTCCATCTTTTACTGGTCACAATTTTTAGATGCAAACTAAATAATCCAGTCTGGCTAGGTTAACCAGAAGCAGAGTGTATTAAGGAGTACTCTGTGGCTCACAGATTCTCTTTGGGGGCTTGGGAGCTTTACTCGACGCAACCAGGAACAATCCCCAGCCACCCAGCTTTCCCCAGGCCTCAGCAGCTTTTACAGTCCCAGAGCTGTGCCACCATCACCCATGAGGAACCAAGCAGAGCAAATGCCACACATGCTCAAAGGCGAATGTCCTGGGCCCAGCAGCCTCCCATAAGCAGACTTCTGAATCCCGTTCTCTGGAGATTGCATCTGAGTTGTGGAACCTGAGTCATGTGCTGGAAGAAAGTTGGACAATGATGGGATTTGGCGCTTCTGCCTTGCTTGGGAAGGTGGCAACCACATTGCTGCTAATTAATCAACTGTGTTTGCAGGGAAGGTGATTACAGATGTTGGGTGGTCTCATATATTGAATATTAACAGTACATGGTGGTACTTTCAGTACTTTAAATAGAATGGAAAAGTACTCAGTGCTTCCAGGTGAGACTTTTTTTTTTTTTTTTTTTTAAATCAGTTTGGTTATCATCAAAGGAAATTATCAAAGGAATTCAAATTCTAGGAATCAGTGAAGTTATATCTCTACAGTTGTGAGAATAAACAATTGAATCAACTATTCTGTTAGAAGCATTTTGTAGGAACAGATTTGTTCAGGTTTTTTTCTTTTTTCTTTTTTTTTTTTTTTTTTAAAACACAAAGCTAGAGGGAGAGCATGAATATTTGTTGTCTGAGAAGAACAGGCACAACAAAACAAATTTTACCTAATTCACTTTTCATAGTCTCTGGTAGAAGAGTTGTTTTTGTTTGTTTTAATACACTTACTGGGTAAAGAATAAAAGTAGCATTTATTCAAGTAATTTCTGTCTGCCTGGCACTGCTTTTGCATTTACTGTAACCCTCTTAGTTCTGCTTACTTATCTGTCAAGTAGCTACTAGTATCCCTATTTCATAGATGAGGATACTGAGGTTCAGAGTTAATCCTCCTCAGAGTTGGGAATGCTGGGACTTAGAAGTTGGTAAAGCTTGTGTCTTTTGGCCAAGGATGATACATATTTTCACTGTGTCACATTGGCTCCCTCTGTCATTACAAATGAGTGACCACACAGAAGCTATGATTCTTTAATTTATTAAAGGACAGGAGATTTATAGAGAATACCAGGTTGTCAGATGTGTAAATCCTAAATAGTCAGACCTCTCTCATATTAGTAAATTATTTTTACATGGTAAATTTTAGAAATTAGATTCATAGTTATGGGGGAGGCAATTCCAAGTTAGTATTTTCAAAGGGCTCAAGCAGTTGTATGTAAAAAGATGATATACTTGTGCATTATGAATAAGTAAATAAATAATCTAAAAAGAAAAGAAAAGAAATATCATTCTAGTATAGTGACTGAGGGGGCTCACACTTGAAAGCTGAGGAAAGTGTGCACTTTTTTCTTTTCTGGATGTAAGGGTACAAGCTCTCAACTTCTTACTACCTGCTTACAAGGTAGCAAGAAAAGCCAAACTGTACCCCACCTACTGGTTCCAATTGCTTCCCAAATTTCTGGAGAGCAGACCAAATATATGGGAAAGAATCACTATCTTCTAACTTCTATACTCAAGTAACAAAGTATTTTTAATTGTATATTCTATAAACAGGACTTAGAAAAACTACTTTATAAATTCTACTGGAAGTAACATAAAATTCATGTGCTTTTTGCTTGGGGCAGGGAGCAGTACTGGAGATTCAACCTAGGGCATCCTTACATTTGCTTGGCAAGTGTTCTACCACTGAGTTACATCCTCAGCCTTAAAATTTAAGTTCTTAAATGAGAAAGAAACAGAATTGGATTGCTTTTTCAAAAAGCTCACATGTACGTGTATGTGTCTGTCAATCTGTACATGTTGAAGAGACATATGTAGTCTGCATTCAATATCCCTAGGTTCTACATCTATGGATTCAACCATGCATGGGTCAAAAATATTTGGGAAAACTGTGCTAAGCATGTGCGGATTTGTTTTGATCATTATTCCCTATACAATACAATATGACACCTACCTGCATAATATTTATGTTGTGGTAGGTATTAAGAGTAATCTGGAGAGGATTTAAATACAGGGAGGTTCTGCATAGATTATCTGTAAATACTACACCAATTTATTTAAGGGACTTAAACATCCACATATTTAGATACCTGCTCAAGGGTAGAGTCCTTCTGGAACCAATCCCCCAGGATAAGAAAAAACAGCTGAGTCTCCAAGGCCCAGTAGGCCATGTACTCTCTCCTTTAACATTTTTTAAATAACCAAAACCACTCAAAAGTCCCTGGATTTTTCCAATTATAAATTGTATTTTACTGCCAGCTTTAGTCAGGAGAGTCTTATTTCAACCACATTGTAATAAGCTGTAAGGTCTTTAAAGCAAAGCAGGTTGAAGGTGGGTGTCCTCCAACCCAATGTCTCTCCAGTGTTAATGTGTGAGCATATCACACAGGGACCTTGTAAAATGAATATTCTGATTTAGTAGGTATGGGTGATACCTGGGAGTTTGCACTTCTAACAAATTCAAGGTGATGCTTAATGCTTATGATGATTCTGAGACCATAGCCACAGGCAGGTTTTATTCTGCGTATTTTCATTCTTCCCAACTCCTTTCCCCTCAGCCACCAAATTACACCTTTAACATATATGATGATTTACTCTATGTGACTATAGCAGTTGAAATCAATATATTTACTCCCTTTTAGTTGTTTCTAGTACTCAACAGTATGTAGTCTTTCTTGGTAGAGGATTAACTGTCCCTAAGCAGTCCCTGAAAGGTTTGAGGCCATGGAAGAATGGAATTAAAATCTCATGTGACATCATTAAATTTCTGACTGAGAAGGACCTTTGGTGAATGACATGATCAGCACAATCTTTTTTATTTATTTTTTAATTGCTGTTTCCTCTTCAACTTGCTATCCTTTACTTTTAAAATTAATATGGATACCTGGGAGTCTTGAAGGTATTTTTGGTACCTTTTTTGTTTTTAATTGTAGATGGACACAATACCTTTATTTTGTTTATTTTTATGTGATGCTGAGGATGGAACCCAGGGCCTTACACATGCTAGACAAGTGCTTTACCACTGAGCTACACCCCTAGGCCCATTTTTGGTATCTTGACAGAAAAGTTTTCATTTAAGAAGAGCTTAAAGGTCATAATTTATTGGAGGAGTTTTACTGTGAGGATCTTTTCTGTCCATTGCTTTTAGATGTGTCATTCTGGTTTTGCTATTTTACGATTTTCCATACATTTTAATGTCATATGTTTCAATTTTACTTCTATCCCTACTATACAACATAACTAGAAATTAGCATTAGTGCAGCTTTAAGTAACTTAAAGCTAAACATCAGGTTAGTAATTGGTAGGAATCCAGAAAAACCCAGCTACTGTTTCCTTCTGCAGTTGTGTTATGAGAGTGAACATCTGTCTAGTTGAAAAAAAAAAAAATACTCCATAAGTTATCCTTAAAAATAATCATCTATATTTTAATAAAATATATTTTATATGAATCAATGACTCTTGTCCATATTAAGTATTTTTTAATTCAAAATTAATATTTCACTACTAAAATTATAGTTAAAGAAAGTCCTACTTCTAAATGGCACTAGAGGTTTTCAAAAATATTTTCCAGGAAGTAATTTTAAATTTAGCAATATTTAGTTTTATAACCCTCACAGAATACATAAAAATGTAGGTAATTGTGAATGATTCTTTTAATCAGATTCTCTTTAAGCATTCCATAGGGTATATTAACTTATTATTTCATAACAATTGATTCCCACATTCCTTTTATACATCTAATGGGTCATAAACCTGTGTTCCAAAATATACTTTTCTCTTACAAAACAGCACCAGAGAGAGAAATTAGGCATATGAAATATATGAAATAAATATATATGTAACAGATGTAAGTTTTATAGTCTTCTATACAAAAGTAGAATTCTATGATATGCAAATTATAAAGTTTGTGATTTCTGTTATTGTATATATGTTTCTGATCTGCACCTGAATTTTCATGGATGGCAGAAAAACAGAATCAGCCCATTCTAATTATTCCAAGGGAATTCAAGGTCTTTTTCATAGTACAGTTCACAAATACCATCTAGGTGTTTATCTGCCTCCTTGCATTTTTGGCACTGAGAGGTAGAGGTAGTATGAAGTTTGGAGGGCCCAACATATAAGTGGGTACGAGTTGGTGGTGAGAAAAGAGCCCCTCTCTGAATCTCCAGTTGGTGTCTACTACTGCATTAGTGATTAGATCTTTATTCTCTAGATATGTGACATAACTTAATGTTGACTCCTAAGATGGCATATTTAAAATGAGGGACATTACCTGTCTTGACCCAGGGTAGTTTCTTGATGTGAGTGAATTAATTATCTTTTTCACCATCTCATTCATTCCTGGCTTTGTCCTGTGGCCAAAACACAAGGTTGTCTATATGCAGCCTGGAAATCTCTTGACAGAGCCAACTGTTTCTCTTTTACCCCACTTTCTGAGCCTTCCACTTAGACATGAGGGAGATTTATGGCTCCCCTCCATATCTAATTATTTAATCTCCTAAAATGGGTAGATTGCAGGAAGTGTGACGGGAAATATCTGGCAGTGTTTTGGCTTGTTTTTTTTTTTTTTTTTTTTCCATCTTTAAAATGTGGTTAATAACAGCAGTTGCTTTCATAGTGCTGTTTTAATTAGTAAATGACATAATAAATTCCTGGATTGAGAATATAATAAATTTTCTGTCCCAAAAAAGAAACAGTGAAGGAAGAAAGATGAAAATGTAGGAAAAGTAAACATTATCAGCTGCTTTTGTGTGTTCCTGGGGATTGAATCTAGGAGTATTCCGAGCACTTTTTTTTTTTTTTTTTTTTTTTTTTTTTTTTTTTTTTTTAGCAGGGATTGGGGATTGAACCCAGGGGTGCTTAACCACTGAGCCACATCTCCAACCCTTGAACTTGTGATCCTTCTGCTTCAGCTTCCTGAAAGGCTAGGATTACAGGCAAGAGCCACCATGCCCAGCTACTTTTTTTAAATTTTGAGACAGGGACTTGATAATTTGCCTAGGCTGGCCTTAAAGTTTCAGTCCTCCTGCCTCTTCCTCCAGAGTCACTGTGATTACAGGTATTCACCATCATACCCAGCTTATCAGCTGTTTTAAACAGCCATATCCTAATAAACTGAGAACCTGAGTCCTTTGGTGAGCTCCTAATAATATCATGATTGAGGCACTCAACAATATTAGTAGAATCCCCAAGCAACTGGCAGAATATTGCTAATTTCCTAAGTTTTCAAAAATTTGTTAAGTACTCCCAATGTTTCTTGCAGAGAGGAGTACGAAGGAGAGCATACAGTGCAAACTGGATATTGGATGGGTCTTCATGAGTGCCTCATGAATTTTTTCTTTTGTCTGAAACAAGGACATAAATGAACATTCTGTGGGAAGAACTGACATGATTTCCTTACAGTTTCCCATGTGCATCATAAATGCCTTCTTATTAGTAGTCAATAAAGACTATTTAATATTAGAAGCAAAGTCCTAGAGTGAAAATTAATTTTCATAGTTATATGACACATATAATGACTCTGCTTGTTTTTTCATTTAATTAGAATATAATCAATCCTATTTCTAGTTTAAGAAATTAGGACTTCTAAAGTAAATATTTTCTTCAGGCATTAATCCATGAAAGAATATAACAACTTTAAAAACTAATAATCATTTCTTTTTTGGAGGAGGACCTTTTTGAAATTTGAATTATTATTTTAAAGACATTTCATCTAATGGATTCCCCAGTTTCTCTTTTGATCTTTATCTGCCTTATTAATTGAATGCCCATAAAGATGAATATTAATACTAGCTGTACTTTTTATGCTCGATATCTATTGGCTGATCTTGCTTCAAAGTAACTGACTTCTTTGTAGTATTAAGTTACTCTAATTTCCTACCTCCATGCCTTGTATTTTCCTCTGGAGAAAACCCTTCCAGGGCATGACCTAATGAATTCTGGTTCAAATTTCCAAATGAATCTGAACCAAAGTGATTCTGTAATTTGGTGGAGGAAACCTTCATTAAATACCCTAGTGAGTGAATTTTTACTGTTTCATACTAGACTAAAGAACTTTTCTTGACATATTGAAATTGAACTTTAACATTTATGAGAATATAAATTGCAGCAGCACATTGTAACATGTCATGGGTCCAGTGGAGCCTTAGGTCAAGGGTTTTTACTTTCTTTAAAACTTCATTAAAAATAGCAGTGTTTCTAATTATTTTTCCTTTAAAAATTAGAAAAATGTGTCCTGCTCTCCAGAGAGATGTTATCTTCAGTTATTCCTATAATTTATATGGTTGCATGGGGTATGTATTTATGGTTTTTATTTGGCTTGACCAAAGTGCAAATTCAACTTTATAGGTATGGCTACTTAGCCTTCTCTTTTAAAAGGTCAATGTGGTCTTCTAATTGACTAAGTTAATTTTGGTTTTCTCATCTTTATTCCTCACCTCTGTCATCTTGTCACAAAAGCTTAAGACACATCAGTTTTAAGAGAACACTACTCCATATTACATGTAGGCCCTACAACCATTTTCTACTCTTGTCAAATCATACTTATGCTATGTGTACATCTGAAATTGATTTGGCATTTCTTCTGTACCTTTCAAATATGGCCACAAGATTCTGGCTCCACCTGTACAAGCTCCTTTGATCTTATTTTCTGCTGTCTTTGAAGATCTAATGATACAGGATGGTATGATCACAAAACATTATATGTTGTTTTTTTGTGGTGCTGGGGTTTGAACCTAGGACACCCTACATCCCCCTGCCCTTTAAAACTTTTTTTGAGACAGAGTCTCACCAAGTTGCTCAGGCTGGCATCAAATTTTCTGTCCTCCTGCCTCTGCCTCCCAAGTAGCTGGGATTACAGGCATGTGCCCCTGTACCCATCTTATTTTTTGCTTTGAAGACTAACTAACCAGGTTTGTCAACACCCTGACATCTGATTTCTTCTGTTAATAACTTGGTGGAACCTAGGTTTTTTCCTGTGAATTACAAGAATAGGCAGTAAACAGATTTATCTGTAAAATTCAGTGTGCATCTTATTTGTATAAGTCAGCTGTGCCACTCATGTGATATTTGTCTTATCATTTATGTGATATTTGTTCAAATAGCTGACCCGCTATTTGAAGACTAAGGGAATTTAATTCACTATTAGCTAGAAGGCTTGAAGCAACAGGAAATAAGGTAGCCCCAATGGCCAAGGGAGTATGATATTGTCGCAATCCTTTATAGGGAGAGTCTACCCAGGACACAGCCACGTTGCTTTCACCATTGTCGGTGAATTCTGATCATCCTTTCATCTTTCTGTCAGTCAGGAATTAAAATTCCAAGTGAGAACATTAAATTATCTGAGATTAGGTCATGTTGCCCACCCTAGTGGCCAGAGAGCAAAGAGGGGTAATCTGGCCTTATTTTTTTTTTTAAAAAAACTATTGACTACACAAAATGCAGTTTCCCCTCAGACAGAGACTGTCTAGATAGAATGAACAGAAGTTTTTTAAACTTTCAAATGTTCACTATTTCCATAAAAAGCTCAACTAAATATTAATTTTGACAACTTACTTTTTTAAAAATAAAATTTTTCTGAGGCATTATGTTGTGGGTTAGCTTAGAAAATTATAACTTTTCTATTTGCAAGTATGTAAATTTAAAATACAAATATCTACTGAACAGGATTATGTTGAGATATGATTTACAATGCTTTAAACATAATAACCCATTCATTGCAAGCACTCAGTTTTCTGTATGGGAAACTTATTGTTTAATTGGTGTGACTGTAATTTTTTTAAAGTCAATATTTTTTGCATGATGATTCTGTTCACCTATCTACAATTTTAAAATAAAATTATATATATGTATATATATATATACACACACACACACACACACACACATATACATATATGGATATATATGTTTTTTTACCTTTACAGACAAGCGAGCCTGAATGAAGCAGCGGAGAAATATTATGATCTGGCAGCCAGGCTGAGGCCTAATGTAAGTATATTTTCTAATGAGAAGCGTTATTCAGAGGCACAGTCTCGATGAATATAGTTTTAGCATATTGATGCATCATGATACTAGGGTTTTTTTCCTAATCTCCTATTTTGAATGCCAATGATACAGCTAATCCAACAAAGAAATCTATTAGTCTCAAGCTTCTCCCCCTGACTCCAGAGGTAAAATTGATGTTTTCTAGCTGCGTAAAGCACAATAAATTTTTATTGTTTGCACACAGGTTTTAGTGTTTCTAAATATTTTACATTTGGATGACTTCTAAAATTCTTTGAAAAGTATATATATATATATATTTTTTTGATGTGGTATTAAATACCTATTGTTTAATTCTCAGGTACAGTTAGATTTTGAAGCATGTATCTCTTTTTCACTTTATAATACCCATTTCTAAGAACTGCTTTTCAACTTTATCAAAAATGTTTTCATTGCAAGTTTTCCTTGAGTAGTCACACTTCTAGAACATAAAATGATATGAATTAGATCATTACTATTGAAATAGAATAGCTATTTCTGAGAAAATAAGAATGAGTTTTGTATCTATCTTCTAAGCATTGTATTTGCAGCACCTCACTGAGTTCTAGCCCATTGCTTTTATTCTCATATGCATTCTGCATTGCTCTCCAATGCTAAAAACTTCTGCCCTGCTTTCCAGATCTAGACCGTACATCGAGAAATGTAATTTTGAAACAGTAATGAAAGTACAGGTGTGAAGTGAGTACAAATAATGGGATCAGTCTCATTTCGCGATAGTAACTCGTCCATTGGGCAAACATCTATAAAGTGCCAACTTTGTGACTGGATGCAGAGATTTCATATCTACCCTACAAGACCACACAGTGTAGCAGAGAAGACCCAATGTCATCAACTAATTGAAATATAGTGTGGCAGTTCCTCTAGAGACTATACAGTCCTTTGGGAGCACAGAAGTGGAGGATTGATATTGCTAAAAGAGACTTACACGGGAAATGTTTTTATTTTTTATTTTTTTTTTTAGGAAAGGAAAAGTAATGTAATATGTCTTCCTTACTTATCACATGGTTCATAGCAGAGACCTGTATAACAAAAAACAGATTGACATACACATTCATTTAATGGAAGTTTCACATGACAAGGGAGCCGTCAGAAATGAAGAACCAAAGAAACAGGGAAATCTGTGTTTTATTATGGCTGGTTGTGTAGAAGTATAATTGGAGAACAAAATGGTAACCTGTTATGGTAATTAACTGGGAGAAGCTTAGCAAGGCCTTTGTGCTCAGATTCTTCTCTGTGTCCCTGTGTCTTCAGAGAGAAGTAAGTTAATGAAGCTGTTAGGAATACTTCAGGGGAGAAAATGGGGAGGTCATAGAGTGGTCCTCTTAATTTCTTTTAAGTACTCAGTATTGCAAGACAACATCTTTTGCAATGACTATTCTGGTTCCCTTCACATTAATTGTGAGATGCTTAAAAACTGATAAGGTCTTTATAACAGAAGAAAATAATTTAATAATCCTAATGATAGGAACAATGATGGCTTAATTTTAAGCATTTATTATATATCAAGCACATTTTTAGGTTCTATTGTTCTTTTTTTCCCACACTTTTTTTTTTATTGGTGCATTGTACATACTGGTGGGATTTGTTGTTATATATTTCTACATGCACACAATACACAATACAACAATATAATTTGGCCAATATCACTTCCCAGCTCTTTCCTCTCCCTTGTCATTTCCCAACCCTTGGTCTCTTTCCTCTACTGATCTTACTTCAATTTTCATGAGATCCCCATCTTTCTTTTCCTTTTCCTCTTTAGCTTCTGCTAATTAGAGAAAACATAAAACCCTTAACCTTCTGAGTTTGACTTATTTCACTTAACATAAGGGCTCTAGTTCCATCCATTTTCCTGTAACTGTCACAATTTTATTTTTCTTTATGGTTGACATCGCTAGGTTCTCAATCTGAGTTTTTTCATTCCTTTCTTGCAATAACCCACAGATCCTCTTGTGATTCCCATTGGGCAGAAGGTTAGAGAAGTTAAGGATTCACGGAGCATCATAATTAAGTGTAATTATGTTGTAATCAAGGCTGTGGTGTACATAAGGGAAAGCTTTATTGAAAAAATGTGGCCATATATTAAAGAGGAAATACAAGCCTAAAGTCTAGGAAACAAAAATAAAAGTAATCACCATATTTATTTAGTAGACATTTACTGAGTCTCAGGCCTTATTCTAGACACTGGATATGTAGCAGTGAAAATAATGGGCAAGAGTGCCTCCTGTTAGAAAATTTAATTGTTCCTAGCTTAAGCAGATAAATGAAGGATACAGTATGTCAGACAGAGATAAGTGCTTAGTTAAACAAAAACAAAAACAAAAAAAAAGAAGAAGAAGAAAGAAAGAAAAGAAAGAAGCAATGTAAAGAAGTTAGGAAATACAGAAGGGATGGCCTTGTAAATGCCCGACTTGGGACTTGGGCATCTTTTTGCAGTCTAAGAAAATAGTTGAATTCGCAGTCTTAAACTTGTTATTATATTTCATAGAAGGCAGGGGTCAGGGTTTTCTTTATTTGTTTTTTTTTTACACTGATTAATATAATGCTCTAGATATATACAATACAGGAATTTAGTTCAACTTTTATTCATTTAGTGCCATTTGAGGGTTACTTTTATTTTGTTAAGTGGTTGGCCAGATGGAGGTCTTCAGCACAATATCATAGGATAGTGAGAGAAGAACTGAGTTATCTGACCTACACTAAAAATGAAAAAGACCCTCGGGCACTGCAAATCAAGCCTGACTGATGAAATTGTTTATTCTAAATGACTAGACAAATCATTAAATCAATATTTAATCTCCAACTCAAAGCTGTTTTTTTCCTGGGCCCCCAAAATGTTGATTCATAAACATGCTCAGACTGCTTTTGAAAATGTATTTATTCAAATGATATTTTCCTTATCTAGTATTAGCAAATTAAGTATCTTTCAGACTTGAATATGAGTTTTGTATTCAACCATAAGTAAGTGACATTATGATTGATGAATCAACAGATATAATTTTTCGTACTCTGCTTTAGGATTAAGTTCTGATTTTCAGTAGTCCAATTGAGTAAGGTTTCATTGAGGCAAGAATGATAAAACATAAACCATGGTAATAGTCTAAATTTCTATTCTGAAACAATGAGACCTCTTTAAATAATAGTCTCTGATTCATTAGGAGTTTTGCATTTAATCTAAATTAAAGCGTCCATCTAACATTCAACTTGCTGTTTATTGCCTTTGTACATAAAAAATATTCTTTGCTATTTTTTATGCTTTAACTAAATATATTTTAGTTACCTGCTTATGAGGGCATAGCAAAGTGACCTCAATTTCCATTCTCTATTTTAGTAGTTCCACTGCCTTTTTTTTATTTTTCACATCTACATGGTAATCTAATCTTACTCTTATTTTTAACAAATAATTTTCTTCCATTTTTTAAAATATCCCTGCAAGTACCATGATTAGGAGCTGTGTAGGGGGACTCTGAGAATCTTTTAGCAATACAATTAGGTCAGGTTATGACTGCACAAAATAAAATATGTAATATCATATTTTCAAAGATTGTTGATTATCTCTGGGATATATAGTTCTTTCCTAATAAAATACTGATACCATGTATTTAATATTTTCCTTAATGAATTTGTTTTTCCTTTTCTCCACAAACCACATGGTTCTACATAAATAATTTTATTGACTTTTTGATTATTTTATACACAAAGAATCTCAATGATCAAATGCAAAAGTGATGGAAGAACTCTAAATTATCAGGCACAATGTAAGTTTTAGACTATGGAACTTATATCTTCATCAGGAGTGTTCAGTCTCTTACCATTTACTGAAATGCATAGTTAGAGAATTGTGTATTGATTTTCAGTATGTAATCCAGGTATTATTACAAAAATGGCAGATACCAATTTTTAAATCTTATTTAGTTGATCTTGGGGGTGATTTCTTCAAAATTAGACCTCATAATATGTTAAAAGATATTTCTATAACAGGAAAACTTTACCAAAATTTATTTTGTTTTTCTAGCTTTAGTTTTCCATTTCTCTAGTAAATTAATCTTTCTGTGGAGTTATTTTAAAAAGACATCAATCTTCTCTGCCTTCTCACCCACTTTTGCACATCAAAAAATGCTGACTGTTGAAGACTACAGGGAACATGAAAATGGAACTGCTTTGTTCTTCATGTGGGAACGAAGCCAAATTCTGCATTAGCTTATGGATTTGAACATTTTTTAATGGGAAGAATGAAGATTTTCCCTAGTACAAAGTCTCTTGCTTTTATTTTTATCAACTCCTGAGTCAGAGAATATAATGACCAATAGTCAGATCTTGTATTCTTGTGGATATAATTGTTTTTAGTCTGAACTCATTTCTACTTATTTTTTTTAACAAGTTCCAACTTTATATGTAAGACTCTGCCAAGTGCAATACGGTTTCAAAGTTATGAAAAATTAACTCTGAACTTGAGAAATGTACAAGCTAATGTGGAAAAAGTAGGGGAGGAGAGAACATGTAAATCCCAGTCCTCATGCGTCAGGGCTGTAAATAATGCTGTCTAATCAAGGCTTCCTGAGAGATAGAACTGGTGCTAGCAAAATGTAGTAGAGAAATCACTTGCAGCAGGATTGATCTGGAAAAGCACCGAGTTGGCAAGCTGAAAGCAGCTTGAAACAATAGAATGTTTATAGGTGAAGAATCTAGCAAGAGGAGAAAGGAGGGAATCCTGGCAGGTAGGTGCACAGACATAAATAAGGGTAGAGGAAGGGTAGGGGAAGATAGACCTGAAAATTAATATAAAACCAGAGGAAAGACATCAAAGACATCGTAAAGATTAGGAGTTTGTATTCCAGAATTTTGTTAAGCAGGAAGACATAATAAAAGCAGAAATTTAGGATGGCCATTATATAATGCAGTGAAAAATGTGTGTTGTGTTCCGGGAAGTAGAGTTTTGAGATAAAACTTTGAAAACGCAAGAAAAATAAATAAAAGTTCACCGTCATAATAAAGGCATAATGTTGTAGATGCTAAAGTATAGGAATGAGGGAATGGAAAAGAACACACAAGAAAAAAAATACGCAGTAGATTATTTGACAGGATGTGTCTAGAAAAATGAGTTAGCCACAATGAATAGCCAAAATTTTTAATTTAGATAAACCTAGGGGAAAAAATACCATAACAGACATAGGATAGTCAGAGTGGTATGCTTGTTTCAAGAGAAAATGAAAAAGAAGGGACAATAGCAAAAAGTAAGTGTGAACTTATAAAATACCAAAGACAGTTTTTAAGAAGAGTGTATATTTGAATAACAAGATTGAAAATATGTCCTGTTAGAGGGTGAGGACCCGGCAAAGGAAATATTAAAGATCTTAAAGGATCACTTTCTCCTAGGGACTGACTATGAAAATATGGGATGGGACAGACCTGAATGTGGAGGGGAAGAAAGATTAGGTTGTAAGGAGTAGAACTCAGGGCAAATTACTTCAGTTGTGATCATTTGAATATTTGCTAGTTCCAAGAAAAGAACAGAATTTGAAGGAACACACATGTGGACCACTGTGAGGTGCACAGTGGGTGATATTTCATACAGGCCTGTCACATCTGTGTGTGATAAGCAAGTGCCAGTTAAGGTGCATTCTTGTGAGAACCAGAATTCAGCAATTAGTCATCTCTAAATGAATTTCTGAAATCATTGGGAGATTAATTCTAGTTTTGATTCAGCTCTAGATGTTTTATTTATACTTTGAATTTCTAATAAGTCTAATATTTTATAAGTGTTCTGCATGTGTGTTCATTACATATGAATTACAGGGGATTGTATCCCCAGGATTATTCCATAGAAAACTGCATGTATGCATTTACCTTTTCCAAGCACTCAAAATATAAATTATTTCAGAGCTTTATTATATAGTCAAAGGCAATGTTATCTATTTGGGCTCTTTAGTGATGATTATATTTCAGAATCAGAATGATAAATATGGGAAGAGAATTCAAAGAAATGAGCTTACTGTGACAAAGCCCAGCTGTATTATAAAATAGTCCACATATTCTACATTGTAATATTTTACTTACAATTTTAATTATACACTTTTTGGCAAATATGGTTGTGGGGAAATGGCCATGGAAAAGAAATAACCACCAAGATTAGAATCTGGGGTGGAGTGTGGGAAATTGAGAATTAATATATTTGTGCTATCATAATGGAAAAAATGAAAATATTTTAAGTATATAGTTATTTTCTGATGGGAAATGTATTTCTAAGTCCTAACTAGAATAAGATACCATGAAATTAAGTTACATATATAAGGGATTGGGGGGGGATTTTGAGATCATAATTTTGTTAGACAAAAAAATGACAGGGTTAATAATAATTTGTCTGATAAGCAGTTAAGACACATTTCTTATAAATGGTCGAGGACTCATATGGCCTCTCCCAAAACTTTGTATGAGCTTTGTGACATGGGAAAACTACAGACCATGCATCTCATAACTTTTAGGGATTATTAATATACGCCTTCCAATATCCCCAGATTGACTGGATGAGTAAAATATCTTCTAGTATTGCACATATATTTCCTTTTCACTACATTTATTTTTTCCCTCAGTTTCTTGCATTTTGTAATTAGAAAATGGAGTTAGGTAAGTTGTGAACCCAGAAAATAACAGGCCACTATCAAGAGAGAAATTGTTATTAGTTTTTCACTATATTTTATCTAGTTTTATTAAATTGGCCCAGAGATATTTTTAAAATAACACCTTTGATCTTAGGTTTATTCACACTTATCCAAATTTAGTGACTAAACTCTGGCTTTCCTTTGGTGCATAAATAGGCTTCCTTGTATTTAGATCATGTATATAATCAGTAGGAATCAAACATCTTATTCTTGTGTAATTTCAGCAAGATAGGTGCTCCACTTCCCAGAGAGCTTCAATTTTGACAGGATCAACGTTAGTCTCATCCCACCTCTATCTACCTTCAAACTCCTTTCAACCATAGAGCTTTTTTTCAATTTATTCAGTTCAGTAGTTTTTTTTTTTTTTTTTTTTTTTTTTTTTTCCCCTGACAAGTTTCCCAGTCTGGTTTCTGGTACATTCACTTTTCTTTTGTTTACATTTGAGTTGCTTTGTGTTAACTGAAACAAAATGTATTTCTGAAGTGGTTACTGTTTTTCTTCTGTTTTATTTTTCTAAGCCTCATGCTGGGAAGACAGGGTTAATACAACTTACTTGTTGACTAATTGCTGGTGTGGGCAAGTTGCAGATAGTCTGGCTGAACTAAGTTGAATTTACAGTTCTTCCATCCTTGGGGTATTATCATGCTTCCCAATCCACATGCAATCATTTTTTAAACACTATTTTTAAAAAATGCCTATGCACTAGTGTGTATGGGGGCGGTGGTATAGATTCACATCAGAAAAGATGAGAAGACATCAGAGATGGGGCAGGAACTTAAGTGGCTCTTGGTAAAAAGGAAAATCAACTTGAGTATGATAGTTGTAAGAACATCAGAACCTTTGGGGAACTCCACTTAATTATATTTTTCTAAGCATGTTTATTTTTACTCACATTTCTTTGTGGGAGTATCCTTTGTAAGGAGATGTAGCTATAATTGTTTGATTTGTGGGACCACACACAAAAATTACAGTCTCTTCTCCAGAAAAACTTGATTCCTGGTTTCTTTGAGAATTCAGTTCTACCCACACTGGCCCCCATTCCTACCTGGGAGGGTGGGCTCATGGCTGCCACCTTCAGAGAGTAGTGCCCCCCCCCCCCACTACCAACACCTGTGCATTTTTCAGAATTCCATAGCTGGCCTACTCTGCTTCTCTTATCTTCACAGGCATTCAAGTTTCTGATCCTTGGTCATGTAGAGCTTTGTCTTATTCAAAAGATACAAACAGTAACAAAAAGCTGCCTATGAGTGCAGTCTTCATTCCTCCCTAGCATTCCACCCCTCTTTTTCTGTTTCCAGGACTTTCCTTATGGGCTTCTAACCCATTGTTATGTATTTGAACTCTAATCTGCATCTATAGCTTAAGACAAATAAATTGGAAGACCCTGGAAAACTAGTAGATGGGTTGATTAATTTCTCTTAAAGGTCCTATGTCCTTGTAAAAGAAAAAATAAAATTGGACACATTTTAAAATGGGAAGGAAGAATTTATTTAGCACTATTGTGATAGGGGTCAAGACTATTATGATCAGGAAGAGAAAACAGGCTCAACTCCAAATATAGTAAAGATACCTGGGGATTAATAGTGACATGGTTCAGGAGATGCTGTCACAAAATATGGCAGCTTGGTATATTAAATATTTTAAGCTGAAGGAATTTGAGAAATGGAAGGTACAAGAAGGACTTTCTGACCTCAAGCAGGTCATGAGACCCTCATGTGAGTAGTGCCCTCTGTATACCTGGAGGTTATCTCATCTCCAAAGACAAAGTGACAGGAATCTGAACAAAAGGTCTTGCGAAATTCTCCCCAGTTCACTACACTTGACTGATACATCTTGTGTATTTCCCCACACCATTTTTTACTCTTATTCAGTCCTGGCATTAAAAACACTTGGTTTTTTTTTTTTTTTTTTTTTTTTGGCTAATTTCACTTAGCATTATATTCTCTAATTTCATCCATTTGCCTGTGAATGCCTTTATTTTATTCCCTTTTATTGCTGAGTAATATTCCATTGTGCATATATACCACATTTTCTTTATCCATTCATTTACTGAGGGGCATCTATGTTGGTTCCACAACCTAGCTATTATGAATTGTGCTGCTATAAACATTTATGTGGCTGTGTCCCTGTAGTATGCTGTTTTTAAGTCCTTTGAGAATAGACCCAGGAGTGGGATGGCTGGGTCATAAGGTGGTTCCATTCCCAGTTTTCCAAGGAATCTCCATACTGCTTTCCATATTGGCTGCACCATTTTGCAGTCCCACCAGCACACTTGGGTTTTAATTATTGTCTTCATTTTTTATTGCAAGTCAGGTAAAATGTTAATAAATTTATATGCTTTTCACTTGTCAGTCTTTCTTCTGTCACAGGGACCTCTGTCAGTGAATTAAGGGGGAAGAATGAGATACTTTTTCTTTCCTGCTGTAGCTAACTAGCAGAGTGAGGGGATGAATGGATGGAAAATTACTAGAAGACACCAAGGGCAAGGGGCTCTTGCTAAACTGACTGAACAGGGCTTTTGCTGAAAGCAGGCCAGGTGATCAGATCTCAAGGGTAGGATAAGAGATGTGACCAGATACTGCTTGTCATCAGATTCAGGGTGGGAGAACTGTTGCTAAACTACTTAACAGGCTGAAGATAAGGATCAGAAATGACACCTGGTCCAAAAGAGAGCTGAGAAGAGCCTGTCTGATGCTTGGTCAAGGAGAATCTTTGTCATACTGGATGACGACTTTCCCAGATGGAGTTTTTACAATGTTAAACTCTTTGTCACTTGGAAAGTATCAGAATCAACACTTTCCATTTCATTTAAATACATGATAGTGATGTAATCTTTGTTAAGTTCTAGAAAAGAAATAAGAAGAGCTTTATATTTAGGAACAGGGGAAAAAAATATGTTTGCTACGTTTTTAAATATTTTCATCTTTATCTTATAAACAACTATTATTTCCTTATATATCAAGTGTCAACAATCGGTACTATGAGACAGTATTCACAGTCGTAAAACTTATAGTGAAACTGCATTATGTTATATCAAAGTACTAAAAATATAGAATAGAACTTTCTTGTATTGGATTTTCATATTTGCACAATTTCCATTATTCCTATGTGGTTTTCATCTCTAATTTTTTGTCGCTTTCTTAAATTATTTCTAAGTAATTATAATAATACTAAAACAACTCCCAGAAATGCACCTTTAAAATATATGCATGTTTCCTTTTTGAAGAATACATTTATTCTTCAAGTTAAAAAGAGCAATTGTGATGCTGTTAGAGATCTTGTGAAAGGAATTTGAAATGGTTAATCACTCAGTTGGATTCATTGGAAGAGTAGCCTGCATAGCTTGGGAATGCTGAATTTCATAGAAGCAATTTTGAAAATATTTGTTAGCATGATTTACCAAATAATACACATAAATTACTTTCAACAATTCATGCCCAATTTTTTACATAGACTTCTTAGGCTCACATAGCTTTTATTGAGTAATTAATATTGACTATCAAAATTGATAATAATTAATTTTAGTCCCTAATTTGTCTGATCATAGTACTTGCCTCATGTATCTAAACTGAAGTTGCTGAATATGACAAAGATTTTTATGTAGTCGAAACTATCACATGAAGATGTCATACAACTAAATTTTATTAAAAACTTGGTTTGCATTTTCAGGCTGCTTTAATGAAAATATATTGCTTCTTCAAATATATGCATGCTGTATCATTTAAGATGTGCTGGAAAATGGTAGGCTCTGTGAAGATACAAAGCTGTGCCAGTTGGGTATTTTTGATGGCGTTGGAGCACACAATATGTAGGATTTTTCTGTTTATAGGTGTTGTTATAAATAGCATACCTCAATTATATAAGCTGTTTTGAAAAAGCAGTCTATATGGTAATTCCCCATGGTCTTATGCTACTTGCATGTGCCTGGTAGGCAATATAGCTTACCAGTTTATACTCTGGAATCAAATGGCTTACATACTAATTGAGGCTTCGCTGACCTCTGGTTCTAGGACCCTCAGATGCTGCTTACCATTTCTAAGTTTCATTTGCCCATTCTGCAGGTGGTGGTAATAGTAATTACCTCAGAGGGCTTGTTATGGAAATTAAGCAATACATATAAAGCACTCAGAATGCCACCAGGTCTATAGGAAGTGCTAAAAGTGTTATAGGAATACATCTATATACCTTAACACATGATCTCTCTATAATTTTAAGTAAAAGAGTCAATTCCACTTGCCAGACTATGGAGACAATAAACACATTAGCATTGCCTATCTCAGGCTCAACTATGCTCCTTATACCTGCTCAAATAGCACCATGTGTCAGTAATTCATTGAATCCCCCAAAACATCCTCTTTTGGACTTCTATACCCTTTATTCCTGGTGCTGATCATCTAGCCTATGTGCATGTGTGATCTTCTTCTCCTCTCTGAACAGTGATCTCTGTGATGTCAGAGACTTTGCTCTCTTTACTCTGTGACAAGCACGTAGAATGGGGCCTGGAACACTGTGGGTGCTCAATCAATTGTGAAGGAATCTGTGGGAAGCTTGTGTCCCCTCTGTGCAGTTTTCTAGTGCTTTTACAATGTGGACATCTTGCAACACCAAGTGTGGCTGTAGCATTTTAAACATGTTGCGTACACCTCTCCCTGACCTCCAATAAAACTTGGCCTCTAAATGTAAGCCAAGCACAGTATCGGATGCTCAGCACAAACATGGTGATATTTTACAATTCTGGAAATAAAACCAAAACACAGCAAAACTGATTGCCAAGAGCACATTGAGAGGCTGTACTTGATGGTTTACTTCAAGAGAAATTTGAGAGATTTTAGGAGATTTTAAAAGATAATATTCACTTTTAATTCTTGCTGGTCATAGAATCCTGACATCTCCTCTCCCTACCTGTGATGTGATATGTATCTCTTGGGTATCTTGATTCTCCTTGTCTCTCTCTCTCTCTCTGACAATCAGGAGATAGTGGTTACAGTGTATTTCAAGCCCTAACTTTAATTTATACTCTCATGAAATTTAGAGTGATTCAGATAGCTGGGTCTTTCATTAAGTATTCAAAAATTCAAATTCTGAAAGCCAGCCCATGGTAGAAATGACAACAAATCTAATAGAATAAACAAATTTAAAGGAGACGGCTAATATGGAGCTGTATATTCTAAACAAAATAGACTTTTTATTATTATCTTGAAAAGCAGTATAACCTTTAAACATTTTTGCTTGGTATTTTGTTTTGATATTATACTTTACATGCCTCATTCATGTTGCTCTTGGAAAAAATCTAATAAGGTAGAGACTGATTTGCAATTTTTTTAGACTTATTGAAACTTCACAGTGGTATCAAAGAAAATTTAACTGCAAAAGGGTGTCTCTTCCTCTCCATAGGTTATCTACCTGTGCAAGATTTCATTACTTAAAAAAAATGGTAGAAACATTTCAATGATAAAAATAATAATAATAAGTGAAAAAAAGTTAAGAAATGGGGCTGGGGCTGTAGCTCAGTGGCAGAGTGCTTGCCTACCATGTGCAAGGCATTGGGTTCAATCCTTAGCACCATATACAAATAAAATAAAGGCATTCTGTCCATCTACAACTACAAAAAAATTTTTTTATAAAATTAGGAAATGAATAATGAACCAAAATTTTCCCCATCCATTAGTCAATTTTATGAGACTAGAATTTGTAGCTTATTTCCTGTGCTATTGTCTGGGGGTGACCTATTTGATATTTGGAGGAAAACCCCACTGAATGAGGAAATGACAAAAACAACTGGCACCACATGCACTCTGAGAGGGAAAGTGTGCCAGGGACCTAAAAGAACAGGTCAGAATTCTGAATCGTGGTCTTATGTCAACCATGACATGATGAGAAAGGCATGCCCTCTAAAGAGAAACAGTTTGTGCTTTAAAAAAATCTGACTGTGGCTAAGAAATAATTTTAAAGGTGAAAGTAACAAATTGGCTATCCAGGGAGAGTATTTTCCCCCACAAATTTTATTGTCTCCATGCAGCTAGCTGGGCAGTGATTCTGTTTGGGTAAGGGAGCCAGGCCAAGTTGACTGCAGGCAACTCCTGTGGGGGCTAGCTGGGATGGCCTGGTGCTGTTTTGTTTTGTTTTGGTACCAGGGATTGAATTTAGGGGTGCTTAACCACTGAGCCATATTCCCAGTCCTTTTTATTTGTTTAAGTTTCAAGATAGGGTCTCACTAGGTTGCTTAAGGCCTTGTTAAGTTGCTGAGACTGTCTTTGAACTTGCGATTCTCCTGCCTCAGCCACCTGGACCTGGGATTAGAGATGTGTGCCACTGCACTCGACTAATGTCTGTTTTTAATGGGCTTATTAAATCAACACTCTCACTGTTTTAACCTCCTCCCCAACTTACATTCGCTGTTAGTTCTTCTCTAAGTTCCATTGGTTGAAGACTTCTGAAATAAATATTTTAGTGGGGACAGAGAATGTGGCTACATTTTGTTGACTGCACCTTTGAGAAAATATCTTGATGAAATCAGCATTTATTCCCACTTCCTGTGCAGTTAAGGTTGATCAAGCGTTATCCTTTATCTGCCTCGCATTTGTCTCGGAGCTATTTATTTGCCCAGGAGAGAAAGGGCATAGTTGTTTTTTTTTAGGACATACATGGACAGTTTCCATTATCTCCAAACTGTTTGACATCCAAGATTTCTCAGGGACTTCATTTGTTTTTGAAACCGTCCTCATAAAACAATGAAGGAAATGGCAGTATGTATTCAGTTGTATTGAGAGTAGCATTTCTTATTTTCAGAAAATATTACCCTCTGAGTCTTATCAGAAATAAAGGACCATGAATAATAGGAAAGAAAGAAATTGAGATTTTAGAAATTAGCCATCTGCTTGTGCTCAAGCTTAGAAATGTCCTGCAAGACCTTTCATAACATAGTATTCCTGAGTGATTTCTGGAAACAATATGGTAAATTTACTATGTAATTAAAACTGATAAAGTCAGCTTTGACATTCACTAAATAAACCCAGCATTCTACATCTACTCTGGGAAGCTTTGTTTTAGGTTATCTATAATTTTCTTGCTTATAATCAATGCTAATAAATTTCCTAACAGAGCAAAGACAATAGTGGTACAGTTGTTTTGTGAACTACTGATTTTCAAATCTACGTCCTGTCATTGACCTTGTGCACAAACATTATTTGCTGGGAATTTTTAAAAAAAGGAGTTTCACCTTTGTGTAATATAGTGATTCTCTGCTATGACTGCACATTAGTGTGGGAAGCCACTCCTGAGCTATCTAGCGTCTTCACTCAGCCTTGAGTCAAGGAGATTTTGATCTTGCATTGCAATTTATTTTGTGGTCCCTCCCACTAATGGATTACACAATGCAGGTGACTTCAGTCTTTGCTGGGCTTGGAAAACTGATCTGGTAGCTCTGGAGTTGGGCATGACCCATTGGGAACTGGACAGCCCACCTTCTACCTTAATTAGCTAAGAACATTCTGTAGAAAGCCTTTGAAGTTCCCCCATATAAATAAAGAAAACGAAGGCTCTGGCTCTCTCTTTCCAGCTTGGAAGCTCAACCCTTAAGGTCGAAGAGCCGTCCTGCCTCTGCCCTTTAAAACTATTTTCTGTGTTGTGTGATTTTTCACCATATTTCTCAGCCAGCCCACTCTACACAGGGGAACCCAGCTTCCTTGCCTGCATAGCCACAGGCGAAATTAGAATGAACTGGGGAACTTTTATAATATTATGAGAGACCTGATCCTCACCAAACATTGAATTTCATTATTCAAAAATGTAGTTCAGGATCCTGGTTTTTAAAACACCGCAAATGATTCTAGTGTGCAGTTAGGACTAAGGACCACTGGTTCTTGCTTGGATTTAGCTTCTGTTACCCAGTTCCAGATTAACCATTTACTATGTGACCTTGGCCATGATACTTAACTTCTCTATATTTCCATTTCCTCATCTGTCACCTGGACATTCATATCAACTGAGACATAGAATTATTTTGAGAATCCAAGGACTTAATAGATTTTAAGCATTTTATTTTAGTTTCTAGAAGATAATAAGTGCTCAATAAAAGGGTAATAGTCATCAGCATTATTATCTCAGTTTTTTTTTTTAAATAAAAGTGATAATGATGAGCTTTTGGATTACTTCTTTATGAATATTTCCTGACTTGTGCTCTTCTGGAACATCTGTTCATTTGGGCTGTCTTATAAAACTCAGTGAAATCTTTGCTCTTATTTTGATTTAACCACTTAAATATATTACCTCACATGTATTAACTTGATTTCCTCATTATATCCATTGCATAGGGTTATTGTGAGAATTAAGAACTTTGAATGTCACATAGTAAGCATCCAATAAATGTCACTCTAACTATTATTGCCTTTATTAGTTTTGTAATACCATTACTAATTTTAGCTTTGGAGTATTTCTGTTGATAACTAATACACAGACAAAGTTCAACAGGCACACTTTTGTATATTTTATGGACTTTTAGCCAAATGAAGAAATCACTTGGGTACCATAAGCATCCTGAAACTCAATAAATAGTAATGACCTGCTCTTTAGCCAGCCTGATACCTACGGAGAGAGTATGAGAACAAAAATATAAACTATGTGCTATTCCTTAAAAACTTTATAGCCTCATGGAGAGAATCTCATTTTGAAGCATTGGGTGGTGGTGAGCAAAAGAAGCTCCTTGAAGATTCAGATGCTGACCTCTCATAAGCCATGCCCCTCTGTAATGATGCTGAGTCTCAGGGGTTTAGTCATGCAGCTTGACTTGACAAGGGGTAAACAGGGGTCAGCTTGATAATATTAAAAACAAAAACAACCCCCCAAAAAAAGAAGAAGAGAAAAATGACAAATATTTCTTATTTAGGGGGGCTTCTGTGCATACTCTTCTTACTATCCCCACCCATTTTGCAAGATTCAGTGTGTGTATCTAGGAAAAGCATCTTCTTGGCTCGACATGTAGCATTTTTTCTGTCTCACTTTTCACCAAATTCTTAATAATGAAGTCAGAAGGGTTCTGAATGCGCATAATATTCCATAAGATTTTTACTGTGGTTCGGGTTTTAAGTGCAGTATTAAGATATCTAATTTTCAGAAGCATTTGGAAGGGACAAGTAGATGTGGACATATCTTCCTAGGTTTAGTTTTTGTCTTGAAGACATTACATAAATCCATGTACTAGCTGAGGGAGAAAAGAAGGAAACCAATTACACTTGGAAAGCCCACATGAAATATAATCACTAAAGTACTTTATTCTAACATCGCATCCTGCTAAGAGTGTCACATTCCTGGCCTTTAGAGAGAAAACTCATTTGTTATAATTTAATATTGAAAGTTCTATTTCCATTGTTATGCATTAAAAGACCTGCAACTGATTTATCACCAGTCTGTGCATTTTAAAAAGCCAGCCTCTTTGGATGAGATGATTCTCTATCCTCAGCTCTTTCTCTTGAATTTATGAATGACACCATCATCTGCACAAACACTGATGCAAGAGACTGAAAAAGCAGTCCCGCTTCCTGCATTATGCTAAGGTTTCTTGTTTCTCAAATCATCCTCCCCACTCTGTCTCTGCCACCACTACCCGGTTCTAATCCTTACCATGATCCCACTGTTGAGCAAGTTGGCTCCTTCCTTCTTATTTCCATTTCCAGTCTCATGCATAGTGGTATTTCTTTTCTTTTCTTTTTTCACTTGGCAACTATTTTCCTTTCTTTCTTTCTTTCTTTCTTTTTTTTTTTTTTTTTTTTTTGGTTCTTCATGGTGAAATAATTTTCTTTTTTTATTGTAATGTGTTATACATGTTTGCAGAGTACTACTCATTTCATATTACATATAACGAGCACAATTTTTCAAGTTGCTGGTTTTATATAAAGTATTTTCACAACAATTGTGTCTTTATACATGTACTTAGCAATGATGGCCAACTCATTCTACCATTATTCCTATCCCCTTGCCCCTCACCTCCCTCCCCCTCTTTGTTCTATTTAAAGTATTTCTAAGATGAAATTTTCATCACTTCACTCTCCTGAATTAAGTTCATAGTTGTCAGATTTTATGACATAACTTTCCTATGTATATACATGAATATACCACAGTGAATCTCAATACTGTGTATGTCCACAAGACAGGGATCCTAATTAGAGTAAGCTATATTTCATGTTTGTTTAAATATGTTAAAATAGACTCCACTGTCATGTATAATTAAAAAGGAAAAAAAATTTAATTGTTACGTTTTACCTGATATTCCAGATACTAAAGTGTTGTAAAGCATCAAATATATCCAACCACATCAGATAAAAAGTGGATACCCCAAGACCTCAACATAATATGATTGTCAAGTTCACCTTGCCTTAAAATGTATCAGTGTCAGTGACTGAACCCACCACTTACATACCTTCAGGGTATAGAAAGAGTAGCTCCGTGTTCTGTTTAATTGTCTCGGTGGTTTGCTAGTCACCACAGTCAGCCCTTCTCTGTCCAGACTTTATTTGTTCTAAAACCCAGCACATCATACTGTGCCCTCCCTTCACTACCATTCTCCCACATGCTTTGCCCCAAATCCCCTTTAACTTTCCTATGCACAGGTAAAATTACTCTTTGGCATTTACCTAAACTTTCTAAGATAACGAAACATGACCAGAGGTTATTTTAATAAAGAACAGAAATTAACCCAGGTATTTATATCATTTTGTCAAATTTGCTCTATTAATGAGCATTTATTTCACTTGTTTCTTTTTTTCCCTCAACTGCTGTTATAAACAATGCTGCAGAAAGTCTCCTATTAAATATTTCCTACACATCTTCCTCTAAGATAAATTGCTAAACATGTGATTGCTGAGCCAAAGAAGATGAACATTTTTAATTTTAATAGTTGCTATACAGCAAGATTACTTTCCAAAAAACTTATAACAATTCATATTCCCACCAGCATGAATGCCAAATCTTAATAATGTCCATCTTTTATTATTAACCAGAAGAATAAAAATTGCTATCATTGTTTCAAGTTGCATCTTTTGGATGTTTCAGTGATAACATGTCTCTTCATATGCTTACATATTAATCTTCTATTTGTCATCTTCTATTTGTCTGAGGCTCACCTTTCATATCTTTTGCTACTTTTTTTAGCGTGTTTTCTTCTTATCAAAATGTGTTTCTTTTTCACTGCAGTATTCAAGAAACCTGTCTTAAGAAGGCATCCTTCACAAGGAGATTTTGTTTTGTTTTTAATATTCCATGTAGATTGTTAATTCATATGGAAATTTTTATGGTTTTGTATGGGGTCCATGTAGAGATTTTTGCTCAGCTATTAAGAAGTATGCATTTTGTTTATAAGCCTTCACCCAGAACTATACATGTGATAAATTGAAATAAAAGTTGTAGATTTGTCAGTGTAATGTAATGCTGCTGGCTTGTGTGCGTATACTGGAAGGGGATGCAGGAGCATATGTGGGAAGACACGAACTCTTACAAATATATGGATCTGGATGGGAAGGGAGAAATGGAAATTATTAACCTTCCTGTGAAATACAGTATGTATTTGTGTTCTTCAAGACCATGCTTTTTCTCATGAGTCATCTCTCATGGCTCATTTTTTGATGGCTTCCAGCCTGCCACTGTGTTAAGGTGAGAATTCAGCCCTCTCATAAAGCGTATGCTTTTGTAGCGTTCCCTTCTGTGCAGAGACCAGGCCCAACAGTGGTTATATTAATGCCAACAGTGGAAATTGCACCTTCAAATAGAGACTAAGGAACTCCTTCATTTTTTAGTTCTGTTCTTGCTCAGAGCCCTAGCCCTTTCTCCCAGTCATAGCTGACTGCAGGCATGGTTCTGTCCTCCAGTATCAGAAAGCAGAAGAGAAGTTCAGAATAGAGTTTCCTTTATGTAAGTCATGCACATTTATTCTGTTCATATTTTATTGGTGAGGACTTAATTATTCGGCTGCTGTGATTTGGATGAGCATCTCCCAAAGGACCCTGTGTAAAGAAGGCCTGATCTCCAGGGTGGCTTTACTGGGAAGTACTATGGACATTTAAGAGGTGGGGGCCTTATGGACAGTCCTTACGTTGGTGGGTAAACAAGCCTTCAAAAAGAATCGTGACTCTGCCTCTTGCTCACTGGGGACATAAGCACTTGCTCCAACACATACTCCTGTCATAGCATGCCATCCTTTCCAGAGGTCCAAACCACTGGGGCTGCCTGATCTTCACCTCACACCTCCAGAACTATGAGCCAAAACCAACCTCTTTTTCCTTCAATAAGAAAGAATTAGGGGAAAAGAGAAATACAGGTATTGTGTTATAGTGTCAGCTGATGAATACAATAGCCAAGCCAAGCCACAGGGGAAACTAAGAAATAATGTATCTAGATGGCAGACAAGCACCTAGAAAGAATGAAAAACCATATTGTATTTGGAGATCAATTAGTCTCAGCAATATTATTTTCTTTGTTTTTATACAAGTTTCTGTGTATATGAGGTTGTTTTACATAGTTCAATTAAATAGAAATAGCTTCTATGTTCTTGCTACTTTTGTGGTTAAAAATGAACTTTTTATCACATGCCCCTCTTCAGTCACCCCTCTATCAAACAGTGTCAAGTTGTATTTACTACAAATGTAAAATGGCAGGCAGATATTATTGTGTGCTTATTGTGTGCAGATATTATTCTCCACTTGTCTTTGGAGAAATTAATGTGGCAAAATTAAGTCAGAAAACATTCTTTCCTCTCTGGTTATATAAACAGCTGTTTGAAAACTGGTGGTAATGTAACAACCTTTTAAAGATATCTGTTCAGTATAGCAGCATAGCTGTGTTTCAAAGGGCTCCCTCCAAAACCTTGCCCTGAAAGGTCCCTGCATTCTCCCTTGAGAGATGTACCAGGAACTCTGTTGCCCATCCAGGATATCACTCTGTGTTTGTGTGTGCACATTCCCATGCCCCTCTGTGGGAGTCTGTTGGACCTTAGAATCATGTGGAACAGTTCAGCAAGGTGATGAATAATGAGGTACCAGAGAAAAAAATTCTTCCAAACACAAGGTGCACAGCTAAATTTCTTGTCATCAATTCATCAATACCATAATGCGATGTTTTAAAAAATTACAGTTTTGCACGTTCTACCCTTGTCTGAACTTGACCAAAAAAGGAAAAAGAAGAAAAGGGAGCAGGGAATAAAACGCAGTCCTCCAGATGTTTCCAGGCTTTTCCATTTCTTTCGTGCCCAGGGGCTGAAACTGCCAGGTTCAGTGAATAAAACAACTCTTCCAATAAGCCCCCAAATGTATTATACAACAGGGAAGAAAAGGCACTAAAATAGTTTTATAACTCTTATTCCAAACCTTTGTCTGTGTATTAAATAAGTTGTCAGCTTATGGTTGGGTTTGTTTGAGTAGCAAAGGATTGAGATGAGTTTGTGCCAAGCTTGTACCTGCTAAATCTCTGAAAGGAAACCAAACTCACCTTATTCCTTCCACCTGGCAGAGGAGGTAAATCAAAGTCTAGGAAATAATAAAACTCCCTAAAATCAAGAGTAGGGAGAAGAAAATTAGAGGTGATCTCAGGTTTGAAAGACAAAGATGAAATTCCTTCATTCCATTCAACCAATAAATACTTACTGGGTACCAACTATGTGCTACACACTCTTTCAGAAGTTGAGACTTTAAGAGTGAATGAAGAAGGGTTACTTGCTTTCATTGACTTTAGAGCCTGGTGAGGAGAAAGAGGCAATAATTACTAATCATGAAAACATGAATCTTGGTGTCAAAAGGTATGTGCATGTTGCTATGTGAATATTGAATGGAGAGATGTGAAGGTGATTCTGCTGAACCAGGAAAGTCTTCTCTGAAGACGTTGATAAATGATCTGAAATCTAAGAGATGAATGTGAGTTCATTCAGTTATAAAGGGGTGGAGGAATTTTTAATACTTCTGTAATAAGATCGGATTGGAGTCTCTGTGGAATAGGTTCAAGAGCACTAGGAAGTGGCTTACAAACTTAGGCCAGCCTGGGGGTTGGGAAGTCCAGAGAAGGTGTCCTAAGAGAAAAGAATGCCTAGCCTAGGACTTGAAGGAGGAGTAAGACTTGGTTAAGAAATGCTTAGGGTGGGGATCATTCTCACATGCAAAAGATGATGTGGGTCATAGTGTGGAAGAGCAGCAGCTCTGAATTTAAGAGCATAAAGCTAGACATCTGGAGTGGTGAGCAGAGAGGCTTCCTCTTGAAAAGCATCAGTGAGGTTATCAAAGGCCTCACCTGCTGTACTTGGGATCCAGTTAAGGGTTTTAAAGAGAGTAATGCAATTTAGATAAGTATATTCTGGTACCATTGTGAGCATAAATTTTATGGAAGCAAGGATGGGACAGAAAAACCAGTACTTTTGCAGTAGTCCAGGTACAAAATTATAAAGACCTAAACTAGTGCAATAGTAAGTAGGAGAGGGAAGAAGAGGCATATCTGAGAAATATTCAGGAGATCAAATGGGGAGTGGTTTCTGATTCCTTACTAGAGACAGAAGTAAGGAAAAGAGCAAAGTTTCTAGCTTGAATAAACAAGTAGATTACGGCACAATTCTTTTTTAAATTGAGTATCATCTAATAAGAAGGACAATGTGTCAAAGTTGCCTACTGGATATCCTGGAACCCTGTCAGGCAACTGAGTATGAATTTGAAGATTAGGAGCAAGGTCAGAGCTGGGGATTATGGTTTTGTCATTGGAAAAACCCCAGGAAGAACAGGAAAAACAGATGTTCTAAACCTCTAGGGTTCATGGAAAAATATTAGGATATTCTGTGATCCCCAAACTTTGGAAAAACTTGAGTAGCAAAGGATTGAGATGAGTTTGTGCCAAGCTTGTACCTGTTTATGTTACTGCCAGTTAGAAGAGAATCTTCCAAAGGTGACTAAGAGGATTACTTAAGAGGCTGAGGACTGAATGTGTATGTGCATATTTAAGCTGGAACCTGTAGTATTGCTAGTGACCATTTGGTGTATGGGGAGAAGGGGGGAAGTAGTGTGGGCGTGGGGATGGGGAGAGGAGTCAACAAGATTTCATGTGTATCAGCCTGAGAAATTTTCACAAGGATAGAGTTGCCATATTCTTAGGTAGGGAAGACTCCCAAAAAGTAGGTTTATTGAGTGAGCAAGTAAATGAGTAGCAGAAAGAATGAATGAATGATTTTTAATAGAAATCTGCCTTTATCACTTTATCACCATGACTTAACTAATGATAATGTGTTTTGAAGCCTCACTAGACAATTATAAGGAACAAATTATATTCAGTAGCTTCCATTTGCATGTAAGTCACATATTATAAAGTAGTTGGCTTTGAAAGTAGGTTAAATATGCCTCCAGGAATCCCTTTTCACAATATTAATTTACTTAACAAGATCTTTGTTCTTCAGTATTAGAAATGGGACTTAAGCTCAAATGAGGAAGACTTCATCTAGATCTGAAGTCAGAACTTACAATTTCTTGTTATAGAAATTTGCCATTATGAACATTATATGTGATTAGCAAGAAAAAACTTGCAAACATCAAAGATGTCCCCTTTGTTCCAACATAAACATGACTTACTTTTCTTCACTTTACAAGCACTTCACAGATTATTCAAATACTGCCTTCCATATATCTAGAAGAGAATAAAGTTTATATTTAGAGTTCTTGGAACCACGTCTGGAATAATACCATTTTTCCCCCCACATTTAGACAGTTTATTGCAAGGCACATACATGTAGTGTTATCAGTGTGTGATATGAAGCTACCATGAATGGCAGCCCATAGGGTCTCCTTCATTCATTAGGGTCTCAGTTCAGGGAACCAGACATCTAAAGGGAGACTGAATCTGGGAGATATATAGCAAGGTTCCAGCCATGCAATAATGTGGGTAGGAAGAGTTTATTAAAGGTCTGAAGACAAGACAGGAAGTAGCTTGGAGTGGAAGGAATGCCAGGGAGGAGAGAAGATATGCATGAGAGAGGGAGGGAGGGAGGTTAGAGCTGAGGATGGAGGGACAGGCAGGATTACACAAGAATCACTTTGGATTTTATGTTCAGTACAGAGGGCAACCTCTTGGATGATTTAAACATGAGAGTAAAATACATTTATTCTAATTTTATAAGGATGTCTGGGGTTACTCTTTGGAGAATGGATTAGAAGAACAGGCTGGAAATAGGAGGGTTAATGGGCCATTGATCCCATCCACTGTTGAGAAGGATGGTTTAGCCCTAGGTAGAGATGAGAAGAAATAGATGTATTCGAAATAATTGACTCCATCCTTCTATACTAGAACATCTCTGCCTCCTGAATTCTTGATATCAGTTGTTAAATTCACCCACCATTCAAGTGGCCATGCTAGTCATCTCATTGTTACCTGTAACTTTTTATCCTGTTCCTTCCCCCTCAACCAGCACTTCATCAAATCCTATTAGACAACTACAGAAAATGGTTTGCAGTAATATTCCTTCCTCATCTCTCTTTTCACCACCTTCACTTAAGGTTTTATAATTCCTTGTGTGAGATGTTTTAAGAAGCCTGTAACTCCTCTGTTTGCCTCAAGCCTCTGGTTTCTCATATCTGTTCTCCAATTTTGTCAGAAAAGCTGCATCTTTCTAAAACAAATTGCTTTTTAAAATACTCTTTGATGTCTCTTTGCTTATGACAAAATTTCTTACAATTTTATCTAGAGGGAAGAAAATCTTTTTTCCTGTGGTGCTATGGATCAAACCCAGGACCTTGAGCATGTGAGGCAGGCACTTTGCTACTGAGCTATATACCTATCCCCAAAAGCATTCTTCTAAAAAAAAGTTTTATCAGAAATCAAATATGGAGAAGATGAGCTCTTCTGAGGAGGGATGTCCCACCCCTCCTTCCATGCACACAGCCACAGTATGCAGGGCAACCCCTCTGATTACTTTCCACCCTCTCAGTTCCCTTTACCATCCACACTGAATGCCACAGGCTCTGAAATATCAGGCACTTGACCCTTGTATTGTTGAAATTGCCTGCACATATACTCCATCCAATTCTTCTCCTTGATCTTATGAATTAATAATTGAAAATGTATATCACTATTATCTCTGGAAATTTCAGTATTGTTGATAATAGTAAAGAAAGTAGAAACAATCTAAATACCAAGACAACCTTTAAGTTAAATTAAGGTCTTTCATCTCCTTTTAATGAGCTACTAGGCTGCACTGGGGGGGGGGGGGAGTCCTTTTCTGTGGCAGAGAATGACTTTTCTTCATGTACGTAAGATGCCAGTATCTTCATATAAAGGCTTGAGACTTTGTTTCAGAGTTTTTAAATTTACAAAACAGTGAAATATTAGATTCTTTTTTTCCCAGGAAGCTGCTAATTTCTTGATAAAAGCTGAATTTCATTCTTTCTTACACAGTAGGTGTTATTCTTGGGCATTTATGGTGAAGATTTATAACAGTAATGAACGTTTTCAGCCTAAATAGAAACAACCCCATAGGCAAATAAATGAGTAAGGCTTAAATTTTTTGCCGTACTAAGATTCTAACTGTGTACAATTTCTTTTTACTTTGAATTTTAAGTTGTGATTTGGTGCCAAAGTTTAAATATATGCTGTTTTGAATCTCCTTATGCTACTATTAATATATATATATATATATATATATATATATTTTTTTTTTTTTTTTTTTTTTTTTTTGCAGAGGTAAATTCCTCCAGGATTAGGAAGGACATTTCAATGTACAAATCAAGCTTTTGAGTTTTACGCCTACGATGTATTTGTATATGTGTCATTTACAGGGGTGTCTTTGACCCCTCAGACACCTTTTGTAAGGAAGACAAATTAAGAGCTGCTCCAAGGCCTATTGTTCTTCTTCAACTTAAGGATTCATAAAACAGAACTTACTGTCATATGTTTTTTAAAAATGCTTTCCTTCCAGTTTTGGGTTATTTTGCCCTCTTTGGTAGCCCTTGATGTTTTTTCACTTTGATCTAGTTTTATTTCAGTAAGGAACTACCTCCTGGAAGTTTGCATATTGCAACTGAAGTATTACAGCTTTTATTTGGGTAACATAATATAAAATCATGTCTTCCATTTCTGCAGAATATTACAATTTTTCGAACTATTCATTATCTACTCCATTGCTTCTTCCTCGTGATACCCGTTGTTGTTGTTGTTGTTTAGTGGGAAAGTGACTTGGCCATGTTGAGCAGTTTTTCTAAAATCACCTGTGCAATAAATGCTGAAGTAACAAGTAAAATCCAGGTCTTTCTACTGCTAGCCCAGAACTGATCATTCTTGCTGTTTTTGATATATTTCTGTGATATATCAAAGGTTTCAGTTTATCTCTTTGCTGACATTTTCTCTTCATTTGGAATGAATTTATCAGTGTCCCTATAATCAGAGGTCTTCTTGTTATTTTGAGCAAGAATGATCCATCTAAACAAAACATGATTATGTAGATGAAATAGCTTAGAAGAAAATCTTGTAATGATTCCTAAACTGATGATGTATGTGAGACTATTTCATATTTTACTTCCAGAACACTGTGGGGCTTTGTTCATTAACAAATACTAGCAAAAATGGACAGCAATTAAGAAACACCTTCCACTTATGAGACCTAATAAACACTGATGTTGCTATTAAAAACCTCTGAATCCTTTTCCAGGAAGTAAGCATGCTGCTCCCAGCACATCCTTGATGCTTCTGATTAGCAGATTTCTTTTTTGTATTGTTGGACTGCCTTAGCAGCCCTGAAATTCATGTTTTATAATCTTAGTTTTCCTCTTCAGCAGCTAGCTATAAACAATATTGATCACATTTTAAATCAGTCTTCACTCCATAGAACTTGATAAATGAGAAATAGAATTTTAAGTGAAGTAAATTATAGCAACACAAGCATTTAGCATGATTGTGTGTGACATGATTTTACATTTAATGACAATTTATTAAATTGAATATTTGGTATAATTAATCTTGGACACACTAGTATTTTGTTTCTAACTATCTAAATTACGGTTTTAACTCTACTGTATGAACAAGGGGCCAATTGTAAAGAGATAGATTTTGTAGATATCGATTTAAGTAGATATTGATTTACTTTCCTTTTAGAGTGCATGAAGCAAAAAATAAAGACTAAATTGAGCACAATTTCATAGAGCCCAAATACTTTTTACTGTTTTTCAGAAAAATCTTAGAAAATTCATGCTGGTGCAAATGAATTTTCAGTATCTCTCAGTGCCTTTCTCTCATTCTCTTCATTTTTCAGTTAGCATTATGCCCCTCAATTATAGCGTAGAATATTGTCCATCTGGTTCATTTAAATGCTTGTGACAGATATTGTGAACCACCACCAATGTTTACTAAAATAAAAATCATCATTATATGTCTCCCATAATAAGCTCTAACAGTAAGAGTAGAAAGGAAGAGGGAGTAGAGAAAACTGGGCTTTGGACCCAGTTGTACTGCTTACTCATTACATTTTCTTAAACAATTTACTTAATCCATCAGGGCCTAGGTCTCTCTGGGTTAATTATGAGGATAAATTGAGACCATGGTAAGCATATATGTTTTGAAAAATATGAAAGTAGTAAACAAATGTAAGGTACCTGTAGTATAATTAACAGAAGTCAGAATTTCTGAGTCATAAGACAAAAGAAGATCCAGGGGCTTTGTATATAATACACATTGAACAAATAATTGCATGAGAATGAAAATGATTTGTCATGCTTAAGGTTAACAGCCTGCTAATGCTGTTTTAACTAGGGAAATTGCATACAGAAAGCAGGTAACAAATTTAATATTATAAAGATAATTCTAAAATACGTGACTAGCTTACATACTGGTATTAGCTCCTTGCAACTGGATAGACCTTTGTCAGTTTCAGACTTTTAGGGTACAAAGAGGCCTATGGGTATATTTGTTCCCTCATGAGAAAAAGTTTCCTTTTTGATAGCAAAGAAAGAAGTTACATGAGTCACTTATCTGTCCTGTGAACATCAATCCTGGCAGCAGGGAAGGTAGGCTATTTTTTACTCTTCTTCTAAGTGAAGAAAGGGACAAATATATTTAGTCTAAAGTAGCGGTGCTTGTGCTCAAATAGGATTTGCTCTATAATTTGCTGCTTAATGATAAAGGGAGAGGAGAGATGAAGGAAGGCAAATTCCTTCCTTCTCATTTTGTGAAGATGAAATTAGAGTTTATCTTGGCAAGAGGTAGAATTGCTCTGCTAAAAATATAGTCTCAAATTGAAATTTCTCCATTATCAGAAAGTGATTTTGTCAAGATGCAAAATAGTCATGTGTGTGATAAGTATTCTTTATAGGAAAAAATAAACTGTGGATTGGTATCTTTGGATAAACAAACTGTGAGTTGTATAGTGATAATTGTAAGCTAAACAAAGTAGAGCACTTCCAAAAGTGGATAACACTCCAAGAGGATGTCAGTATTTCATTAGCTGTCAGTGTGTTTTTATTTGCTAGGGTTGCTTATCTGTGTTTGCCATTCCCTCTCTTCTCTTGAGTTTGAGAAAATTTTGAGAGTAAAAGCCAGTTCCTTTCATTCCCCCTATTAATTAAAATGGTGCTATAGATAGGATGCAGCTGCACAGTTATTTATCAATTCTTCTTTAATATTCTACCTCAAATTATTTTGAAGCCAACTCTTAGAATTGTCAAAATTCTAATGACCTTTATAATTGCTTTTGTCAGAGAGTCTCTTTCCTAGATGCTTGGTAGAAGATAAAATAATATTCTGAAATGCTATTGGGCCTTCAAGAGTGAGATAAGGGCGTTAGGGCTGTGGCTCAGTGGTAGAGTGCTCTTCTTGCATATTTGAGGCCCTGGGTTTGATCCTCAGCGCCACATAAATAAAATAAAAATATTGTGTCCACCTACAAATAAAAATAAATAAATAAAAAGACTGAGATAAGAAGCATATTCCCAAAGGGGTACAGTGTTGGGGAGGAAAAAGAAAAGCGAACAACCACAAACTAGAGTTCAAGATCTACATGGTGGGTCACCTGTGTGAACTGGGCTATGCTGAGCATGGAGTCCAGTAGACCCACATTCCAGCTGTTGATTCTTGTGCCTGCATCAGTACGGTGAAGGAGAGCCTGTGATTTCCAATACTGAGTCAAGACCCTCAAGGGGGAATGTGGTGGTTTTCAGTTGTTAGTGATCTCTAGCTATTTGCAAAGGCAGACGGAAATCTTCTCTTGAGAAGAGCATCTCCAGTTTAACCTTCTGGATTCCTGCCAGTACAATCAAGAAATGAAAGAAAATTCAGAGATCACATGACCACAATGAAATAACTGCCATAAATGAAACTCAGCAGAAAGAAAACATTTATGTTTCCAAAGACTATAGATATTGGAATGCTCAAGAAAAAATGTAGAATAGCTTTGTAAGAATATTTCATAAATAGATAACAGAATAATCTTGGAAGGAAAAACATAATTAATATCAAAACTCAGTGGATAGATTAAATAGCCATTAGGTACAAATGAGAATGCCAAGGAAATTACAGATTATATGCAAATTAGGTTGCCATGCACAAAAAAGAAATATCAGTGAAATAAAGAGAAGTTAGGAAAACTGAATAATACAGTGAGATGTAAAAGCTATTCAGAGCTCCCAGATGAAATGAAGTAGTGAATTTTTAGGGTGGTTAAAAGATAAACAGCCCAATATGTTCCAAATTGAATAAATCAATAGAAATCTATACCATGGCTTACCCTGGTTTTATTATACCAGAGACAAAGATGGTCACCTAAAAGCAGCCAGGAGCAAGAGACACTTACCTATGAAGGCATGCCAAGTTGACCAAGAGCACATGAAATCAATAATGAAAGGCAGTAGACAATACAATGACCACTTTAAGGTGTTAAGATAAACTTTCTTTAATACTCTTAGCATCTAGGATTATCGTCTAGTATGTACTTTGGAAATTTCTTCAGTAAAAGGCTACTGGTGGTGCTACTTTTCCATTTTCAAAAACCACTAGCTTTTTACTTTGGACAAAGTAAAGAGTTTGGTCAAAATGAGAATAATTCCAGAAGGAGATACTAAGATGCAAGATAAAATGGTGAGCAAATACAATAGTAAACATGATATGTATCTAAGTAAATATTGTATAATCTAGTTTCAGAGTTGACACATTTGGGTGCTGATGTTTGAGCAGAGGACATAGGAAATCTTACAGAAATACAAGATGTATGGCCCAAGTGAACATTTTCTCCTAGTATGGGAGACTTTCATTGGACACGTGCCAATAGGGAAACCCTGTGGAAGTATGTTCTTACAAACAGAATGTTTGTATCAATTATTTGTAATGTCACATATAATATCTTTTTTTTTCGAGTTGCTGGTTTAATATAAAGTATTTTTACAATAATTGTGTCTTCATACATATATTTAGGGTAATCATGGATAACTCAGTCTGCCATTATTCCTATCACCTTGTCCCCTCCCCTCTCTCCCCCCGCTCTTTGTTCTATTTAAAGCCCTTTCATTCCTCCAATGGAACACTACTCAGCACTAAAAGAGAATAAAATCATGGCATATGCAGGTAAATGGATGGAGTTGGAGAAAATAATGCTAAGTAAAGTTAGCCAATCCCAAAAAACCAAAGGTCGAAAGATCTCTTTGATATGAAGATACATATAATATCTAACTTATAAAATGTTAGTGTATGTGAAAGTAAATATGCATAATAGCAAAAGTTCATGCCTCTGAACATATCACTTAACTTTAAAATGAATCTTTGCCACAAACTGTCATTTATCCATGTGTTTTTACCTGGTCTCATACTTTTGCCCTCTATTCTACCCTCTAAGAGATAGGCACTATTTGAATCACCACACTCAATATTGAAGTTTTAGTTTTTGAAAAAAAAGTTGATACCACTAATTATCAAGGTAAATATATGGTTATTCTAATTTATTTGATTTGTAAATTTACTGTTCATTTATTAAATGATATTGTGGAGACACTAAGTAAATATTTTATAAATATTACTTTTAGCCGGCCATTGAAGTACAAGGAACATTAACATTATAAAACATGTACTATAAGACTGCTAGAGCAATCCAATAATAACATTCAGAAATGCACTCATCAGTTTTCAGAAACATCTTAGGACATGCTGTTGGTGCTACATTTGCTTTGTTGGTGAAGGTTCTCAAGGCACAGAAGCAGTTACTTCACTGCTTAAAGTTAGGTATTAACAAGTAGAGGTTACCTTTAAGAAGTTAACTTTACAAAAAAAGTTAAGCTGAAACAATTTTGCTAGCATCTATTAAAGAAATTGTGTTATTTTCTTTCTTGGTACCATCAGAACTAATCTCACTGATATTCTTTATATCATCTCTGTCCTCTTCAAGGTCATACTCAGCTGATGACCATATTTACTCTATCACTGGAAATTTAAAAGTAATCAGAACTTCCTAGGGCTTCTATCACCACATCTAACCATTTGTTAGCACCTGTGCCTTTCAGTGCTATATTTTCTCCTGTCGTTATGGATAAATCCTTCATGCTTCTAATGCAAACCAAACTGCTCATTTCGATGCCTTCATTCTTGACTGGCAAAGGACATCACTCCAGCCCGTGCTCTCCTCTCCTCTCTCTGTCACTGTCTCCATCTTTCTGTCTCTGTCTCTCAGTGTTGCTTAAGCATTGCTTGAAATGTCTCCCAAAATTGAAAAAGAAACCTCTTAATCCCATTTCTGCCTCGAACCATCACTCCCTTTTTCCCCTTTCCTTTAGAGTAAAACTTGCCATTTTCATTTGAACCCACTCCAAACACTCTTTCCCCCTGATATGTGACCAAACTTGCTCTTGTCAAACACACTAGAACAACGCTCGGTGATACTGAATCCATTTGTTCTCTGTTCTAATTTTATATGTCCTGTCAGCAGCATTTGACACAGATGATTACTCATCCTTCCTAGAAACACTTTCTTCCCAGGTTTTGAGGACACCCACTCTGATACTTTCTAACTCTTTTCTCTTTTTTTCTTTACCCCCTTGGCTGTTTCTTTCCCACCCATCCATGTAATCCTCATGTGTCATTTTGTATTTTTTAGTATTTTCTTTTTTGGGCTAGTGGCTAGTTTGCTGACTTCTCTTCCAAATTTCTTAAACACTGTCTTTTCTTTTTCTTTTTTTTATCTTAGCATATATCATAATAGAGAAATGTCATGTGTTTTACTTAATTTTTAATATTTATTATCTGTGTATTACAAGTAGAATATAAGCTCCAGGAGATCTGAGATTTTGATTGTTTTGTGTACTGTTGGATTCCCCAGTGTTGTAGAAGATGCTAAATAGATAGATGTTGACTGAATATAAGAGTAAACAAATTATATTTAAGAGGAAAAAATGTAAATCAGCTATCACAGATGAGATGAACCCATATAATTTTTAAAAATTGCAATTAGAGAACTGGAAAATCTGTAGATTTGTATCCTACAGAAAAATACTCAGTGACTTTCTAATTAAGCTTTTCATTTTATCTCACTGTTATCAATTTCCATTTCATCCTTCCTAAATGCTACCTATACAGTAAGAGATACTTAATGCACATGTTTCCTGCCCTCCCACAAACAGATTTCAGAGTTGAGTTGACCTACACACAGAGCAGCCTGCATCCCTGCTCCTCTGTTGGAGGCTGCTGCTGTAAGAGATCATGCTCACTTAGCATTCAGGACTTAATTTACTATGAATATTACCTTTATAATTTCCATTTAATTATTACTTCTCCTGGATGAACCAAAGAGTGAGCAAAGTTCTTAAACTCACATCTTTGACTGAATTAAATAAAAGTGTCAAATTATAGGCATTAGAGCATAGCTTAATTTCTATAAGCCATTTCAAGATATTGAAATTGGATTTAATTATTATATGCAATGGACATTACACATTTATGAGACAAATGGCCTACAATTTAATTAGATAGTTAGTGAAGTATTCATAAGGTACTTTGTTTTCAGAATGATCTGTAATAGCAGGAAAGGATCGTGCCTCTCTGCTTTCTGACATAAAAGAAATAAAATGATGTGCCTTCTTGTAATTCCAGAGAAGTGTTTTTTGTTTTGCTTGTTCAGACATGAATCATCAGTAGAGGTGATGTGGGGCCAAATTTTAGCTGTAGTCAAATATCAGATCACTATTTCAAGGTTTTTACATTCTCAATACAAAATTATACTCTTCGAATAGGTAAACATATTCCATTTTGATTCTATAAAGATATTTTACATATACCGTATAATCACTATGGTTCTCTAACTCATGGATCTAAAAGAAATTAAGAGGTAGCATAATGAAAGTAATTTTTTGAGTCTGAAATTATTTTCTACCTTGCTTTTCAAATCTCATTTTGTTGCTATTTGAGAGTATGGGTGAATAGGTATTCAGTCAATATATTTGAGGCTTGGACACTGGGCATGTGTATGATTGGCTTATTGATTGCTAATTATTTGCTTGCTTCTTTCCTTTTTTATATTAGCAGACTAGACCAAAGTAGGGAGGCACAAAGGTAAGGGTATAATGTTTTCAAAAACAGGGAAGTGATGAGACATTGGTATGTAGTAGATTAGGTAAAAGCAATGTAAATTCTGTATTATGTAAAAACTTGAGGCTATTACTCAGAAAAATGTCATCAAACCTGTCTTTAAAATCTTCTATAAAATAAAAATGTGCTGACCATACACACTTGAACTTAGGAGGTGCTTGATGTTGTCTGATTGTGGTAGTTTCAGATGTGAATTCTTCAGAAATAAAGGCAAAGGGTGCAAGGATAGAAGATCTTAAGGGCAAAATGTGAGCTTATACTGTGTGAGCGGCAGCAGTTCTGCCCTGAGTCCTCCCTTGATTGCCAAGAGTGTAGACACACAAGTCACATCTATTTATTTTTACATTTTCAGCAGGTGGGACACTAGCAAGTGCAATGGCTTGGAATAGAGCATGGCTTCACCTTGATCTATGTGTCCTGATGGAATATTTTCTGAAATGATGTGTGAAGATCTTGCATCGTTATTTTTCCAAGCATGTACTAACATTGTCCCTATAAAAGTGCAAATAGAATGCCACGCATCAGCCAGTGTGTTTGCATTTTCTTTTTAGTTCCTGGAAAGATTTATAGTTTCTGGAGGATTTGCTTTGTTCCTGTCCATTAGATTTCATCTGGTCATCCTTATTCAGAGCACCCAAAATACTTCCCACTTGCCATGTGCATGAAGGCTGTGGAGAATTTGCTCAATGAAATGTGTTTCTTCATATTTGTTCTGTGAGTGGACAGTTGCTGCCTTCTAATGTCATGTTGAAGGGCAATTGCTCTGAATGAAACTGCCTCATCTGTGTTAATCCCGCTTGCCCACATTCATAGTCCACATCTATTTTATGACAGACTAAACCATTGTCTTGCCCATCTGCTATGTATGGAATGTTTGTATCCTCCAAACATACATGTTGAGGCCCTAACCCTAACATGATGGTGAGAAGAGGTGGGGCTTTGAGAATAATTGGGGTTAGGTTAGACCATGAAGGGACACTTGTGATGGGAATAAAGCCCTCTTTAGAGGAGGTACAGGGAATCTCTATGTGCACACACCAAGAAAGAACACGTGAGGATATAACCAAGAAGCAGATCCTCACAAGAACCAAATCAAGCTAGTACCCTGATCTCAGGCTTACAAATTCCAAGGACTGAGAGAAATTAATGTTGGTTGTATAAGAAGCCCAGTCTATGGTGCTCTATTATAGTAGCTATACCAACTGAGAAACCTTCTTTAGAATGTGTCTTCTTAATTTTCTGTATATATCACCTTTGTAATTACTACTTAATTCTTACTTCTGAAATTCTCCTAAATTTCACTTTAATCTACTATTCAAGGTCTTGCCATGCTTATAGTTTTAAAAAGTGAATATTTTTCACTAAGTTCTATTCAGGGACAAATCTGTTTTTTCCACAATACAGAAACCAGTATCTCTCAGTTAATCTCCATCAAATGAAATCTGTTTATTGCAAATGTAGAAGTCAATTAGAGAAGTGATGAGTGTACACTCAAAATATTCTCCCAAATGTGATTGTTGTGCCATCTATTTACTCTTTACTCCAGGTGCCTTTGATTATGTTACTATAGTATATTTATACCATCTGATATATACATATACACACACACACACACACACACACACACACACACACCTCCCTGATACACCTATATATGTAGAAATAATCAATTTGCATAGCAAAAAAGGCCAAGAAAAATGAGTTTCTGCTTCTATCTTCCATGACAGTGAGTTCTTAAGTTAGAAATTGGTATTTACATTTATAATATTTATCTCTGAAATATTGACTTAATAACATCATGATTATTCCAGTGATTCATTTGAACTCCTTGGAATGATCAGTCATTTTATGACATCTATTCAAAATTGTGCCTCACACAAATACATATGAATGGTCAGTCCAGCTGGTAATTCTACTCTGTAATATGATTATTATTGAGAAAGTATGCACGTTTCTCCTTTTTCCTCATGCTAAAAAGCAATGGATAAAGTATACAGTGATTTATGTTGTTCAAATCACAGGCAAATAATTTGGTTCAAAGAAAAGGGCAAGAAGATTCTGTGGAACTTTAGTAGCAGTTGTCTAGATTATTGTTTTGGACACATAGATGATGCTATCTGTTGCAGATAGTCTTTTTTAAGTTTCTTAAATTCTATTTTCATTCTTATTCAAATCTGAGTGCAGTTTAAGTCATCAGCTATTTTTTCATTTATGTAGAAATTTTGTTTAGTAGTTTTGCTTCAAATGAGGAGCTCAATGCTTACTGCAAATCAAAATAAACAGTGTACTGATTGCATTTTACTTAAGTTATGAGTGCAACTTAGGTAGCCTTGGATCTAGGTTTTCCATTTGGATCCTGCAAAAGATATTCCTGTGAAATTAAAAAATGTCAGGAATCCCAGCTTTGAAATAGAATGATCTTCAGTGAAAAGTAATTTCAGAGGTCATATTCTTAATTTTGTAGATGCACTTTAGAGTCTGTTAAAAACAATCACCACCTTTGAAATTATTGTTACATTCAGTATTTGCTATCCCCCAAACCATAGCTATTGGCATTTTGATGGCCATAGAAATGAATAGTGCTCCACATGGTGGCAATCATACCCATCATAAAAGTTAAATGTACATTCTTGCAACACCCTCTGGGATGGGGCAGATGTAGGAGGGAAGAATTGAGTGCACCAGATGAAATGTGTCACTGACAAATTGAAGTTACTCCCTTAACACAGCATTGTGTCTTCCTTGTTTTATTTATTTATTTCCTTATTTTATTTATTCAAAGCTACTTCGAAAATACAAATACTGTGTTGGAACTGAGAATCAAAATGAATCATTTCTATTATCTGTCAGAATTTGCTGTGCCATTGCTAGATTTCCTGTGTTGTTTTCCTTTCCTCCACCTACAATTTGGTAAATCTGTTTCCGAAGATGCTCTGTTCAAAGTATGACTATAATCAAAATATGACTACAAAACTATCATCTCTGAATTGAGACTCTTGCCTTGCTGGTGAGTGTTTTGTTTTAGTACTTTTTGAAGATCCTTTGGTTGATTACATTAATAGTTCATTTTAATCGGGATATTTTTCCCCCCTAGTTTGGTCTGGTTCCAGAAGGGTTAACAATATGGATGTCATTATTGACAACTTAATCTCCAAACTAATTGAAATTCAGACTTCTATATGTTAGGATTTCTCTCCACACTTGGTTCTGCCCTCAGCAGTCTGCTAAAAATGCTTTTAAAAAGTAAAAAATTGATTTTGATACCACCTACCAATTTCAAAAAGTTTCATGTACCATTCTCATTCTGGAAGCGTAAAAGACTTTTGAAGCAGCCTCATAATACACCTTGTACTATAGCCTTATAACCATAAGAAAATAATCTTCCCTGCCCCCCACAGCTCAATCTTAATAGCTTTCCTGCAGACACACCTGATCCTTCTTTGCAGTGGATGAATTTGTCTTCATGCACTGGACTGTAAACTCCTTGAAGACAATGTGGGCAGACCTCTGTACTGCTTACATCAATGCATGGGTAACAGCTTTATCTGCCTCTTCAATTTGAGGGGGCATAATTGAGATAATGAATTGTACATAGCTTTTGGTAGATGTCAGGATGCATTACAAGTTAACCAAAGCCACATACATAGTAACAAAAGAAATGTATCTTTCTTATCTAGTGACTGGTAGAGACCTTGACATAGAGTAGGTGCTTAATATATTTGTTAAATTATATTGAGATTAGTATAGAATTTCTACTCAAGTCAATTCTTTCTGCTAAACCATATAAAATTGTCTCCTTTCAACAAGTTTTCATTGATAGTTTCTTTTATATGCCAGTGCCTGGCACTAGCAATATAAAGACAATTAAAATAAATTCAATAAATGTCTTACCCTCCAGCAAAGAAGACAGAGGCTTATAACAAGTAGCTATAATTCATTGTGGTAAATGTTGCAATTAATGTATGTAGCCAGTTCCATAACATAGACAAGTAAACTATGAATAGAGATTGTTAGACTCTTTTTTTCTTTTTCTTTTTTCTTTTTTCTTTTCTTTCTTTTTTTTTTTTTTTTTTTTTTATGAGCAGAGTTTGTCAAAGACAGAATGGCGGAAGAACTTTGTCAGAGGAGCAGTCTGTGTGGAATGAACACTCAACAAAAACCAAAGTTTCACACATCTCAGGGACAATGTACGCAGAGGCATTATTTTAGATTCCAGGTTGTAAAGCGTCTCTTTGTTCTGGGCCAAAGATTCTGGATTTTTTACAGGCATAGGTTGAAATCTCTGAAACATCATTCATGTATAAGAAAGGCCAACATTTAAAATGGGAGCCACATTGGTGTAAGGAAGAAACTAAAGTGGGGAGAATCATAGGGGCTGATAGAGATTGGGAGTGGGGTGGAATGCTCAACTTACATGGTACCAGTAAATAGGAAGTGGTAAGAAAGTTGAAATATGAAGCATATTGTTCATCTTCAATTATTTTCTAGTTGTCTCTATAAAGGGAACTAAGGAAGCCAGAACAGCATAGGTGGAGAAAGACAGAAGGGCTAGAAAGAAAATGTTCTTTATGCTGGCTCGCTAGGGGCTACCATTGTTTGCCCAGAAACAGCAGTCCTGGATTTTACATAGGCTCTGTGTGACATTCATGGCAATCCTGCTGCCCCTCTCTGAAGCCCACCCTGTGGCTGCTCATATTTCTGACATTACCTTCTCTCACCACTGAAAATGAACCTGTATCAATGACTTTCCATTTTGTTTGTAACAGATTTTTTTATCTGAGAAACGGTGGCTGTTTGGTTTTCAGTCTTGGGAAACACCAGCAGGTAGTTCTTCTTAGGCCCTGTCTTGAGGGGGCTCTGTGTTCCTATCTTTCGAATATCACCATGTGGGTGAAAGCCCTTACCAAACTTACTCTTTCCAAATGTTAAAAAACAGATGGGTCACTGAGAAGAAAATGTGTAAAGCAATAAACTTATGAAAATGGTTTTAATTTCCCTAGTAACCAGAGAAAATAAATTAAGTACAGAACCACATATTTTGTCAAAACTTTCAACTCCACAAAACTGAAAAAGTTAGATAATATCAAGTGTTATTAACCTACTTTGTCCCATTGTCCCAGAACACCTATGAAAACTTAAATTGAGCAACAGATAAACCACGTATGATAACTTTGAAATAATATGTTTTTAGAGATCTATTCTTTTGAGAAGAGTAAAGGGTAAATGATTAAAATGTTTGGAAAAAAATGTGTATATGAAAATACATATTAAGTATATATAATCTCTAGATTATGATTTCCAACCTATTTTAATGCACCAGTGTCAATTTCTTTGAAATACAGAATTGAAAATTTGGGACTTATTAGGTTAAGGACATTAAAAAATAAAAGGTACCCCGTGTAATTTGTATCCTCTGAAAAGTTATTTGGTAAGATTTAGTGACATCAAGGATGTCTGGTGATCCAACAGATCCCCTCCCAGGAGCTTTGCCATAACTGTGTGTAGAGATATGCACAAGAATGTTTTTGGCAGCCCTCTCTCTAAGAGTCTGTAAAGAGGCAGTCCTTCAGTGAAATTCATGCAAAAGAAATGACTCTTACATCTGTCATGATGAATATATCTAAAAAACAAAGTGATGAACAAAAAGTTTGAATTTCAGCTGCATGCTTGGCAGAATGGTGTTCTTGATGAATGATGACAAGTTTATGAATCAAAACTTACCAAATAATATTTGCATTTAATAACCCAGTCAATAAACAGGCTAAGGAACTGAACAGACACTTCTCAGAAGAAGATATACAAGCAATCAACAAATATATGAAAAAGTGTTCAGCATCTTTAGTAATTAGAGAAATGCAAATCAAAACTACTCTTAAGCTTTCATCTTACCACAGTCAGAATGGCAGTTATCAAGAACAATAAGGCAAGAATAAGTGTTGGAGAGGATGTGGGGGAAAAGGCACAATCATACATTGCTGATGGCACTGCAAATTGGTGCAACCACTTTGAAAGCAATGTGGAGATTCCTCAGAAAACTTGGAATGGAACCATCATTTGACCCCACTATCCCACTCCTCAGTATACCCAAAGGATTTAAAATCAGCATACTGTAGTCACATAGCTACACCAATTTTATAGTAGCTGAATGCACAGTAGCTAGACTGTGGAACAAACCTAGATGCCCATCAATAGATGGATGGATAAAGAAACTGTGGTTCTATACACAATGAAATATTACTCAGCATTAAAAGAGAATAAAATTATGGCATTTGCAGGTAAATGGATGGAGTTGGAGATTATTATGCTAAGTGATACATCCCAAAAAACTAAAGGCTGAATGTTTTAGTGGATGCTGATCTATGATGGGGGTGGGGGGGAGGCATGAAAGAATGGATAAACTTTGGATTGGGCAAAGGGGAGGATGTGGAGGGGATATTGGAGTAGGAAAGATGGTGAAATGAGATGAACATCATTGCCCTAGATACATGTATGATTGCACGAATGGTACATCTCTACATTGTGTACAACCAGAGAATTGAAATGTTGTGCTCCATTTTCGTACAATGAATTGAAGTGCATTTTGCTGTCATGTCCAACTAAGTAGAACAAATAATAATAAAGAAATAAATGTGTAAAACATGCACTGGAATGATAAATACCTGCTTCAGGATTGTGGTCTTCTTTGGGAGGTATTTGGGCCTTCAGTTGTATTTATGAGGTTTTACTTGGTGAGTACATGGCATTTGTTATAGTCTCTGAAATTTTCAAATGCCTAAAATGTTACTTTAAAAAATACCGTGTATATGACTTTTTCATTCACTCTATCACTTACCATTCTATTTAGCTTTTCTGTCAAAGTAATTTTATTTAAATTAACAAAGAAAAGATGATTCAGTCTTAAACCAAGGTGGAAGCAAGAGGCAAGGTATAATTAGAAAAAGAAAGATTAAAAAAGATATTTTGAGGTGAAGTTACCACTACTTAACAATTGGATATAAGTATATATTAGTTTATGGGAGGGAAAGGCAAAGAATCAAGGATCATTTACTCAGAATTCTACCTGTATTAAGCCATTAAACATGTCAGTGGAACAAGAGGAGTGATATTGGAACTAAGGAGAATAAGGTATCTATTATTGTCTCTGCATTTTCCATAAGCCTAACTGGATGTCTTAAAAACTTCAATAATTATTTATTAAATATCTGCCATGTATAATGCCCAAATAAATATATGAGATCCTTTACATTTATGCATAAATGCTCTTTTCCATTAACTTGTTTCTTAAGATGTTTATACCATTAATTTTTAAATGGTGTAGTCACTGCTTCAGTAAATTCAATTGGGTGGCAATTTCATCTGAATACAGTTGAACAGCAGCATGCAGCCTTCATTAAGTTATCTAGTAACTATTTTTAAATTGTGTGAGAACCCAATAAATACTTTAGTGTGTGCAAACTCATCTGTTTGAAAATTATATTCCAAAGGAAAATTGAAGGTGGTTATCTCGAGAACATCCCCCAAATGTGTAGAGTATTAATTGAGTTATGACTTGATGAGGCTGTCTTCAGTTATTCTTTCTTATAAGTTGTTTATATTTACAAGAGTAAGTCTACAGCTCCACAGATAATTTCAGCAACACAGTTGATTGTTTGCATAAGATCAATTGGACAAAATGTAGTTAAAATTAGTAATATTGATCACTTATCTCTGTTTTCATCTTTTCCATAGTTTCTTTTGCCTGTTGATCATCCTTCATAAGAGGGAAGTAGCCATAAGGACTAATGGGGTACAGAGATCCCAACTATTACCAGGTTATAACATCTCAACCAATCTTCTTTCTTCCTTTCTCTGGGACCCTCCCAAGTCTTCTTTTCACAGTTCTACACTTTCATCCCATTTCCAATAGAAACAAAAAATCCTACCATCAGCTCCCCATATGGTACCACTAGTCTTCCTCCATGGATTTCTTTGCAAGCCTACATGATAGGGTAAGGCCAAAAAAAAAATGAATGTGTTCCAGCCCTGGGTGTTCAGGGTACCCTGTTAGCTCAGTTGGCTTCATTGGGAGTCTCAAGAGCCTTGGACCAGAATCAGACTTCCACAGTCTTGCCTTTATTCTACCTTACCCCAATAGATATCTGTTGTTTAAATTTTGCTTATTTCCTCCAACATTGGAGAAATAAGCCTAAGACCAGAGTAAAATAGCAATTCAGTCAGAATCCCCTAGAGACTTGGAAAAGATGTCATTTTCAGCCTCAGTATGGCTGCCAGTCATCCCATTTCATGTGAAGCATCTGTTGTCTTCAAGGAATCAAGAAAGGTCTGGTGCCCCTTTCTAGTCTATGAAGTGGGTGGTGGCATCATTTGTTGTAGAGAGCTAGGGGCCCTGTGTTACTGGCTGCAAACTGCTGCATGCCTTGGTTAACAGGCTGAGAATTTCATCAGCTGTCTTCAATAAAAGACAATGTGTGTGAGGGAAGACATCAGCAGTTGTGGTTGGGTTTCTCTTTCCCAGCCCTTGTCTCACAGCTGGCAAAGAACAATGACACCAATCAGCTGGCCACCTGAAATTCTTACATTCAGTTACAGAGTGACGTTGTCTATTTAGAAACCCCTGGCAAGGTCGTATCTCCATACCCTCTTTATCTTCTAGTGACATTTAATCCTTTATAGCTTTGTTAATAAAATTTCATTTGCACATTTACTGACTTAAACAATTGCATAACCAAGAGAAAAAGTCTACTTTATGAGGGGATAGATATTAAATCTAACATACTTTGCTCTATATGCTATAACCTCATACATACAGAAAATTTTATCACAAAAGTTGTAAAATGATAGCATCATTGATCTAGAAGTGACCCATACAGCAGTACTTCTTCATTTTTAACGAGGATACAAAGCACCTGGGGATCTTGTTAAAATTTACATTCTGATTCAGTAAGTGGGGCTGGAGATTCTGCATATCTGTTAAAAAAAAATAAAGAAAAGAAAGAAAGAACCCAAGCAATACCATTGATACTTTCTAAACTTTAGTTTGCATGGCTATCCTAAAAGGACAGAAGGTGTTTGGACCAGTGGGCATCCATTAGCCACCTTGGCCACCTCTGGAGGGGAGACATGACAGACTTAAAAAATAAAGACTCTGTCTTTAAAGAGATAAAACAACATCCAATTTTATTCCAAAAAAATTAAATAAACATTGAGGTTGCTTATGTTGTTGACACTTAAGGTGATGATACTCATGTTACATTTTAATAGAAGTGTTTATAGATTTCATCGATTTCCATTCACTCAAATAAGAAGGCATAATGATGTTTTAAGCATTTCTATTAAAAGAGAAAATAAAATACAAAAAATAGTTTATACTGAAATGTATAACTGCTTAAAGATATGGATAATCTTAAATATGCACATTTTTAATTTACATGTATCTTTTCTCTTCGGGGAAAGCAGTTAGTGAGTATATGTGAGCTTCCATGAGATCTGTTATCTCACATTAACTGTATAATACCAATTTGTGATTATTTTTGTTTAATGAGTAACATGCTAAGGTAGATAAGGCAAAATTAAAGTTATTACAGAAATTCCATTGTAATTAGCATTCAGGTTTAACTTCCTAATTGTGTTTTCTTAGATTATTATTAAAACACTAAAATTTTATTCCTTATTTGATATCAGGAAGGTAACTTTTTTATATTAGCAAGTTAACTTCCAAGGACAGAAGAACCTCATGCTGTAATTTAGAAATAGCAGTGAAGTTTATTGATGTGGCTGGGTTGATGGTATTTCACCACCTATTTTAACTTCCATCTCTTACTGGGTTAACCTGAGAAAGTCTAGGAAGCTGGGAAGGGTAGAACCCATTTAAAAATCCTCAGTATCTAGATTCAATAATGTGGATCTGGATCAGCACATTAGCAGGACTGTCTGTGTTCTCATTATCTCTACAGCAACCCCATGAAGCAAGTCCTGTTGTCATCCCCTTTGTAGAAGAAACTGAGGTCTCAATCCCTCACCCAGCTTTTTCAGGTGCACATTTGTCTGTGGTGGAGCTGGGATTGAACCTAGGACATCTAACTCCATAGCCTCTGGGTGTTTTCTAATCATTTGCATTGCATTGATAGGTGCAGACGCGATAAGTACAGACTTGTTGGTAACAAAGTGATTTAAGAAATAATGATTATCCCACAGGGCCGTCTGTTTTCTTTCAATCCCATCACTGGGTCTCTTCTATTTCTGGTTAGTGAAGAATGGTCTCCAGCAGTGGTTCTCCCTCCCTATTTCCTCTCTTCCCACTCTATAACAGGAAGTCTGAACATATTATCTGTTTAGCATCTCTAGTAATTCAGGCTGTGGATACACTTCACCATCAGTTTAGAAGCAGTTTATTGATAGTTGTGCCAAGGACTGTGAGGGGACATAATTCAGAAATGTCTAGGCATCAAGGAACTCGAGAAAAGAATGGTGGTGTGATAACAGTTCTGTTAGGAAGATGGAGTAGGTGGTGTTATTTTCAGTTTCCAATGTGGAGCTTTTCACAGCACATGTAATTTAGAGCTATGTTTATTTGGACTGGTGTTTAAAATTAGAAACTGACCATCTGTATTTTTCTTGATAAGTATGGAGTCATCCTAACCAAAAGGTTTTTGAAGGTCAGGAATAGCTTATATGTGCAACATTATTTTTGGAAAGGAAAAAAGAATGTAGAAAAGTCTGAAAATAATGCCCAGTGGTTGAGAACTTAAGAGACTTTTGATATGCATGCAGAGACATATAGCCATTGAAATCAAAATTATAAAGACTGTACAATAACAGAAAAAGTACAAAGCAACATATGAAGAACCTCAAGTAAAATAAGCCTAGGAAAGTGACCTTGACATTTGTAGTGTCTGCTTTGTACCTGCATTCTGCCATATGGATTTATTATTTTTTCCCTATCTTTCTAACAGCATGCAAAAAGTTGATATTATTTCAGTATTTCACATATGAACGAATTAGGGTACAAATTTATTAGGGGACTTCACCAAGGTCACAGTGGTTGAGCAATAACTCAAAATCCAGATCTCTTAAAAACCAAATGGAGTCATGTTTTTCCCCATTTAGTTTTTTTCTGAGCTTTTCCACCCTCTCCCTATCATTGTTTTGGTTCAGAAACGATTTTACAGCAAAGAGTGGAGTGGTATAAATTCAGCCAAAAGATGCATGCATTGTGAAAATACTAAATTGTAAAAATGATTGGGAATTATTTTAGGCTTTTTACAGAGTTGAAGAACAATTGATAGTTGACACTATCTGTAAAATGAAAGCATAATCATAACATAAACATCGTCTTATTTTATCTGATAGTTGAAATATGCATTGATGTGTTTGCCAAAATGTTAGCTGTTCCTGTTAGCCAGAATGTTTTAGGGACAAGACAAAAACAGCCTTTATTTTAAGATAACAAGCAAAATGTTTTTCCTTTGGGTAGTACTTTCATTGTTAACTGATGTCTCAGAATTTGAGGATGGAAACCTTTATATGAAACTAGTGCTACATACTTACTCATCCTTTTAAAATATGTTTTAAAAGCTTTTAAATCTTTTCACATGATAGTTTTCTATTGCAATTATCATACATTACTGAAAATTCTATAAGAATTGCTTAACTACTCTTTTTAACAAGTAATATGAAACCTTCCTTATAAAAGTTACATTTTTCCGTAACCATATTTTATCTATTTTGAAATTGTGTTCCTTGCCATATTTAGAGTAAACATTCACCACTAGAAATTTACTAGCTTTAAAAATATTGGGACTTTTCCTTGGTAAAAATACTTAGGTTAGCTTTGGAAAGAACTTTAGTGGTTACATTTGAATTTTTTTCAGGGTTTTACTCTGAAAACATCAATTAAATTTTATAGTTTAATTTTTTGCATAAAAAGCCTGAAATGTTGCTAAAAAGAGACAGAAGTGGATAAAGATTTTTCACTTAATTTTTTATTTCTTGTTTTTTAATTTGAAAAAAGTTTTATTCTTTCTATAATTTGAAGTTATATCACTATAACCTTTCTTTTCAAAAAATATACTCTGACTAGATCACTAGGCCTTTGTTACCTATGCTTTTTGTATTAAAGAAAAAATACTATTTCCTAGCTGCCTGTCCTCCTTAAAGCATAAAGTACAAGGCAACTGTTTAAAATCTTTTTTTTTTCTTCCTAGTCATCTTTGTCAGTTTGTAAAAATTGCTAAAATTGCTTGCATCATATGTTTCTAGAGATGAGGGAATCATTTGCATAAGTGGATGAAGATTTTTGTCTTCCATGAAGGACAGCTTGAAATGGACACATAATCCTTTTATGCCCTTTCTGTTGTTGCAGTATCCGGCTGCTCTGATGAACCTGGGAGCCATTCTGCACCTTAATGGCAGACTCCAGAAGGCTGAAGCCAACTACTTACGGGCTCTACAGCTCAAGCCAGATGATGTCATCACGCAGTCCAATCTCCGAAAATTGTGGAACATCATGGAAAAACAAGGTTTAAAGACTTCCAAGACCTGACACAGGAGGACAGAAGCTCATCCTCTTCCATTTTTAAAAGCTGGCTCCATTAACAGACCAAACTTCTCAGAAGTGTTATGCTAAGATCTCGTTTTTTGCACTTCAAGACCCTGGTAGAGGTCATTGAGGTCACTGCCACTTCTGGGAGAATTCACTTTGCTATTGGCACAGCCTTTAACACCAAAAAGGGGAACATTGGAAGCCTCCTTGAGAATGTAATTGTTGCCCATAGACTGTAAACCAGAGCACTTAACACAGGATCTTTTGGCATTCTTAAAGGGGAGGGAGTACCTTGGTTTTAGTTTTTTTGTTTGTTTGTTTGTTTTCATTTTTGAAAGCTAATTTTAAAATTATATTGTTCCTTAAACACTGTGAGAGGAAGTCAGAGTGTCTATTCAGCCACAGTACACTATTAATATTGTTAGTAGGGAGAGATTAACATTGTGTGAATCACAGTGAGCCTCTGGTTGTCCTAATGCTGCTGTCTTCCATCTTTGGGACAGCCTGCGTATCAGTTTCTGAAGCTTAGAAAACTTTTTGTTCTGTTTAATATTGTATCAGGACCTGTCAGAATCTGCAATTGTTTCTCAACTAGTGCACAAGATGACTTGGATGTTGACTCTTTTGAACATAATTTGCTTTTCATGTTCTGAATAGAGGTAGTCTTTTGAGAGGGGCTAGAGAAGCCTTATATCTGTCAGGCAGGCATTTTTGTTTCAATGTTGTCAATATTTTCTCCAAAACTGTCCAGTAGAATTTGTTGTATTAATTTCTTTTGATATTTCTTTTTAAAACAGCTGTTCCTGGTTAACATACATGGTTGCATAAGGATAAGAGAAAGGGAAGCTTATGAGTGTTCTAGTTCCAATAACTAATAGATAGCAGTTAGACAAAAGGGAAGGTATGTGTGCTTCCCAGATGTTGTTGATTTAAAGATCAATTCTACACAAAAAAGTGTATGATGGTGGTTTGCCAATTTTGTATTTTGTGAAGAATTGTATGAAATGATAACCAATTTTGAATAGATACCTAAACAGCAGTGCAAATCAATTTTCAAAGGATTATTTTTATCTTATTTGTTCTTCCTGAAAGGTATCAAAAATGACTTGTTTTAAACTGCAACAGAATACAGCATTAACCTATGTATGGATAGGTCTTCTGCCAAGTGATTTTCTTAGTTGAAAACTATTTTTCACTAGAAAATTGGGTATTTTATTTTATTACCTGTTATTAACCACTTCAATGATCATTTCACAAGTAAAAGACTGTAAATGAAGCAGAGAAAAACATTTATTGAACTGTTTTTGGCTTGCAATCAAAGTTTGCTACTAAAAATTAATTTCATGAAACACCAGTCTATTATCAACTTTTTATAGAGAAATTAGCTATACTATGCCCTACATATTTATTTATTTATTATTATACCATAGCAGAATAACAAAACAAAACAAAACAAAAAAAAAAAAAACTTAATTCATTAAGCCAGTTCTTTGCAACTGAAAATTAGCTTTGTCTCTTTCCCTTTCACACTCCCTGTATATAAGATCAAATTTCCATTAAAGGGAAGCTGGACATGCAAATACATCATATTATGTTTTCTCCATATTTCATGTATTTTGTTATGTATCTGAATACAGTGGGATAAAGAATTTAAAGTAGTGTTGCTATGGCGCTAGTGTTCTTGTGAGAAGGGCAAATGTAGTGAGAGAGATTTTTTTTAATGGCATTAATAAGAAGGCCCTCCTGTAATGTGTGTATTATTTTGTAAACATTTCATTGCAGGGCCAAAGTTAAGTTATAACTAAATCACTGTGTTTCCAGAATGATATTTAACATTTAACAACCACAAACCCATGGCCAAACTGAAGTAGTGGGTTGAAATGTATGTTTCATCTTTTAGTGCATTGGCAATTGCAAAAAAGAAAAAGGAATTTAATATAAGGCTATAAAGATAAATTCAATGTCTAACATTTTTATTTATTTAAATAGTTATTGACTTATGACAACTTCCTAGTCTTAACATTTTATATCTCTTTATTGTTATTGTTTTCTTTCTTTCCAACACTTGTTTCTTAATAGATTCACTGAATGCACAGTAGAGGCACTTCATGTGACTCAGTTCCCAAGTAGCATTAATAATTGGGCTGTGTCATAAAATGCATGGATTTTTAATAACCACATGTCCCTGACACTTTTCACTACAGGGCTGTACTTAGTAACTGACCAACTCGGGCGGGGGGGAGGTTTTGGGGGTTGTCAGAACATGATCAAAAAATGTCTCCGCTCAGGGATTTATGGTGGATTATTGCAGACAGTGCTAAAAATATAGAGCACAAGACAAGTTTACTAAATTAAAATTTTATTTTTTGAGAAACTGTTATTTGTATAAATTATCAAGATTTGTAGGCTTTCCTTTTGTAGAAATAATTGTTTTATGTGCCAGAGAATTTCAATTTTGTTTTCAACAATAAAGCATTGATAACAAATATATTGTGTAAGCCTTTTCAAAAAATCTTCTACAGCAATAGCACTTAAACTCTGAGATTTTTCATGGAACTAAGAGAAAGGCTATAAGCAAGTAGAGGTTGAGCATCAGAGGTACATTATTTGTATGTATAATTGATAATGATAAGTAATTTCTAGTAATTATAATAATAATAAAGTTTGCCAGTACCACCAATTTTACCTATTAGGATGCTACAATGATGAAGTTTTATTTTCTTTGGTTATCAAAATATTGGGAAAAGGTTCTTAGAAATATTGTAAGTACAACATAATTGCCAGTTACTGCCTCAATCACTTTTGGGTAACATTGGCCATATTTAGAAGACCCTGGTTCTCTAGTCTGTTCTTAGATGAAAACATAACTCTGTTCTGCTGAGAAATGTCAGTGAAGCACATTTAGGAGTCAGTAATAAAGAAATCTGGGGTCCCAGAGTAATAAAGAAACCTTTCACCCAGATAAGGTGAAAAGTGACAGGGGAGTTCCAGTCTGTTTAAAATTGTTGTTCTATATCACTGAGGTTATATACTTCCTATTTCCTTGTGTATAGGATAAAAGTTACCTTTGAGGACTTTACTGTACGCTAAACATCCTATGGGTGTGTGAGGTTATGTTCCAGTTTTAAAGGTAAGGAAAACAGAGCTCAGTGGTATGGAGCAATTTGTCCACCACTGTTTCCAAGCTTGCAAGCAGCAAGGCTATTCCTGAGTAGTCCAATGCTCTCGTGTTCTCTGTCATCTGGCCTCTCAGGTACCAGAACTCAGAAGCCTGGAAATCAAGTTGTAACTTTCTTGGTATTTTCCTAGCTATTTCACTTCCACAAATCATATTCTCTGCCTTTGCCATTGCAGATGATCATGAAGATTAAGAGGTAATGTATAAGAAACATCTTAAAATTTGAGATTGTCAGAGCCATAAAAGATTTAAGTGTTCATGAAGCTAAACCCATTTGCTTTCCTTCTGAGAAATATAAGGCCTACAAGTTAAGTGATTCAGCCAAAATCCCCAAAGTGGTTAGTAGCAGCACCCAAGAGGCTATAAGAAATAGAAGTTTATTAACAGGTCTTGGTGCATAAAGTAAATGTATAATTGATTCTATTTTTAAATTAAAATGTCATTTAACTTGAATTGAAGTGCTAAACCTAATGAAGGAAGGGACTTTTTTCTTTCTTTCTTTCTTTTTGACATTGTTTCTCCAGTCTAGCACATTGTCGCTGAGTAGACCAAAAAATATGCTATAAATGAAAATTCTGTCTATTATTTGCTTATGAGCTACTTGGTATTTTTTAGAAATCACTTTGTTAAAAAGTTAAAATGTGGGATTTCATGACTCTCCATTTGATATTTCCACCAGAGTAATGACAGTTTTCATAGTTTATGTTTCCAGTAAAAAGAAAGAAAATACATCTAAGAACATGACTGTTCTTTCTAAATACAAGAAAAGAACCTGGGATTCTTTGGATAATTTAAATATTATAATATTTTCAGTTCATTGGTATGGACCTTCGGAATATGATTTTTACTTAATTTAAATATTATATTCAATAATTCTAGAACTTGCTTCCTACCATTTAAAACTTAATACAATGAAGGGGTATTTGTAGAAAAATTGGCCTATACATTGTAACTACTATACCCTATGGGAAGAGCAAGTCAAATGGCAATGAAGTTGTGCTGACTTAGGCTGAATTTTGCAGTAGCAAGGATGCACATGTACTAGGACTTTATCCTGCTGTGTCATTCTGGTTGATCTTCCTGCAGGATCCAATAAGAGGGGCCTTTGAGTCAGCCTTAAGGCCATCTGCCACTTCACCACCTTTGGTTGTTAATGTTGTTCCATAGATATTTGATATATACTTTCCCCCCTGGAGCACTGCTAGGATTTAAGTTTCTTGTTAACTTGAAACTCCTGTGAAGTTTTTCTTCTAGGTTTCTCAAACTGTTCCTCCAACTTCTTTCAGCTAATCTCTGATATTATTGATGGTACTGTGCTATTTGATTTTCTGCTTCCAAAGAGTGATGAGCTTTTGTTTAGGAAGAAAAGTCTTTGATCAAGTGGGAAAATTATAAATATATGAGACCATGTGATAAAATCATTAAAAACTACCTATAGGAAGCTAAGAAGTCAATATGGTATCTGAGAAAAGTTTCCAGACATTCCCAAAAGGAGAAAATCAGGTGGGGAAAGTGTAGACTTGTGAGGGAGCTAAATGTAAATTGTCATTAGTCACAAAACTGCTGTGTTGTAGATGTAGGAGATTTGATTAGTGTGAGACTGTTCTTTTTGGTTGCCCAGTGATCTACCAAGATTGGGTCCCTGTATTGGGGAAAAATCACATAATAAATAAATGAGTGACTAATATAACTACAAGAGAGGCTAGAAAATGTTCAGCTAGTTTGAAGTCTAGACTAGAACTGGCTCTCTGTTCTGATCAGAATATATTTTATTTCTCTCCTACCTCCTTGGGATTTGATAGGTATATCACATGTTCAAGACAAAGTTATCAGCCATTCTTTTTTTACCTGGAGAGAATACTCTTCTGTATTTCAAGTAATATAGTTTGTGACTTCTAGAAATGCTTTTGCTAATGATTATTCATGGTGTCCTTTGCTTTTTCATCCTAGAGGACTCACAATGAAATTGCTCCCCTGGGACCTTTCTCTGGTAATATCATTGAACAACTAGAGACTGTAATGAAACTTTTCTAGAATATACTGAGAGAGATAACCTGCAATTTTCTATAAAAAATAAAACAAAACAAAAAAACCTCAAAATGTCAAAGAATTGTAGTATCCTTTTTTCCAATGGGACACTCCTCTCATATATTATTAAAGATAACATAGTACCAGAAAATCAAAATTGGTGAAGGAAGGGGGGGATGAATGTGGGTGTGGATGTGAAAACAGTGATTACCTTTAATTTTAACATGGGCCCTTTCCTCATCTCATTTAACAACTAATGGGAATATTGACTGTCTTCAGCTTTTTAATTCTGCAGACACCACCATACTAAATATGTAGAGCCAGTAAATAATAGATTTCCCCTTTTTTGTATTATTTAAAATATAATCTTAATATTTATTAACGTTTTGTATTTCCTTTCCAATAGACTATTATTCTGCAAATGTGCCTTAACATGCACTTTATGATAATGACAATTAGAAAATTTCACTGGAATTATGGTATTTCAAACTATATTTTTAACAAACTGTCCTATGCCTCCAAATAGTTTGATGTTATTAGATAATATTCTATTAAATTTAATTATTTTGCATTATATGCTATAGAAGGGTACATTAATGTTATTTTTATTATAATTTATTGTCTTTCTCCCAAATACCCTGTTGATAACATTTATAAAGTGCAATTATTCTAGCAAAGTCCATCTCTTTTTATAAAAAGAATCAAGGAAGGTTCTTGGTTTATTTGTTGTAACTTCTTTTTTTAAATTATTTATTCTATTTTGTTATACATGCTTGCAGAATGCAATCATTTCATATTACATAGATAGAGCACAATTTTTCAAGTCACTGGTTCTACACAAAGTATTTTCACACCATTTGTGTCTTCATACATGGGCTTAGGGTAATGATATCTAACTCATTCCTCTGTCATGCCTACCCCTTTGCTCCTCCCTTCCCCTCCCTCCCCTTTGATCTATTTAAAGTTCATTCATTCCTTTCACGCGCCCCACTCCCCACAACCATTCCGAGTCAGCATCCTCATAACAAAGAAATCATTTGACCTTTGGTTTTTGGGGATTGGCTTACTTCACTTAGCATTATATTCTCCAACTCCATCCATTTATCTGCAAATGCCATGATTTTATTCTTTCTTAGTACTGAGTAATGTTCCATTGTGTATATATACCAAAGTTTCCCTATCCATTCATCTGCTGATGGGCATCTGGGTTGGTTCCACAATCTAGCTGTTGTGAATTGTGCTGCTATAAACATTGATGTGATTGTGCCCAGTAGTATGCTGCTTTTAAGTCCTTTGGGTATAAACTGAGAAGTGGTATAGCTGGGTCAAACGGTGGTTCCATTCCAAGTTTTCCAAGGAATATTGTAACTTCTGTTGATAGAACCAGTATGGTTTGAAAAGAGGTTGTCCCCTGAAGGCTTGTGATTGGATTATAGGGACTATAACCTATTAAGTGGATTAATCCATTTGATTGATGAATAATTTGAATGGACTAACTGTATGGTAACTGTAGGGGGAGGGCACATCTCAAGGAAGTAGCTCACTGGGGGGCATGCCTTAGGGGTTTATGTTTTTGTCCTCAGTACTGCACACTATCTCTGCTTCCTGGTCACCACGAACTAAGCAGCTTTCTTCTGCCACTTCCATCGTGATGTTCTGCCTCACCTTAGGCCCAGAGCAATGAACTCGACTGAACATGGACCAAACATCTGAAACCATGTGCCCTAAATAAACTCCCTCTTCTAAGTTGTTCTATTTGGGTGTTTTGGTTACAGTGATGAAAAGCTTTCTAACAGACCCAATTATTGTTTGGGCTCATATTCCATAATTTTGCTCTGTGAGTTATTAAGATGAGTTAATCTGCTGCTATTTCACAAGCAGCCAAAAGTGATACTCTTAGAAATAATTTACAACATCAGAGGGCAAGAGGGAACATAGATTAGACCTCAGAACTATACAAATGAAAAGCTGTTATTAGGGCAATTAGTTGACATAGCTATACTTAACACACTCAGAGCAATCCAACACAGCATGGAAAATGGTGAGGTACTAGCTGCAGGTTATATTGTGCAGAGCCCAGTACTAACCAGAGTTTATGAAGAATCTCCATTAGAGTAGATAGGAGACAGAAGTTCTGACTAAATTCAGTTCTGGTTCCTGGAGTAAGACATAAAGTCTTTATTTTAGGATAAATTTATAAATCCTCAAACAAAACAGTTGGTCTAAATAAAAGTGGAACACAGAATTCTTAGGATAGATTAAGCCATTTACAAGGATCTATTCCTGCTACATAGTGACTGCTTGGTTGATTCTTCTGATCTGTCCATTATGCATCAGAAATCTGGTTCCTTTGCCTATTGAAGATGGTTACAGTGTTTTAAGATTCCAGTATACAACTAAATGGTGATTCTTTTCATGAAAAAAAAAAAAAAAAACTATTTTGCTTCTTTTTTCACTTGCTATTCTTTATGAAATCAAAGATTTGTGAAGTTTACTGGCTAGTTGAAAGCTCTTCATATGTTAGAGAAGAATTATAAACTACATGTCATTTTTCTATTGCAAAGTCACAATAGAAAATACATTTGCTACAAGTCTTTATGGTATTAGCTAGTCTGATTACCTTTCACAGACTTTGTTCCTCCTCTCTGTTATACACATGTACACATACACCCCAACTCACCATGTGTCTAGGAAGTCCACAGCTAAACCCAAGATCAAACATAAGCATCTGTGCATTTGATCTTCCCGGAGAGGAAGTCATTATGAGGAATGAGACATAATTTGAAATGTTTTGATTAACAGAGGAAATAAAGTGAGAGCAAACCTCTTGTCCTTAGGTGAATGATTTAAATCCACACAAACAAGTTGAGAGGAAATGAGGGCAGATACTTACCTCTCAAGATGTTGCTATAAACACCTTGTATCTCTCTTTCACATTGTCTTACACCTGTCATCATCAAGCTGCTGTCTTGAGTCATCAAATCAATCCTTTACACATAGCATTTTATTTTTTGTTCTCATTCTGGAAAAGAAATGCCACTTGGATAAAGGGAGATTTGACATATGTAGATTTGTAGCTCTGTTTTGAGGATAAGAAAATTTTCAAAATAACCTTTAAACATCTTTGTTTTCATTTTATTTTATCTTGGAAACATTAGCTAAACGATCGAACAATACAGACTCTCCAATACAAAAAGCAAAACAGTAATTCTTAATACCCATGAAATTGAGGTGACCACTGGACTATCCCCATCCTATCCCCTTCCTTTCTTCTTTTGACTTCAACTGACAATTTATTCCATTGCTTGGCAACTTCATTGCAACTTGCTTCTTGGAATTTCAGGGCAATTGGACTCTTATAGAAATAAATCTGAATGAACAGAGTTTTAATGATTTTGTTCTTTCACGCCCAAGGAGATATTGTTTCTGTTATATATGTTTTTTGCATGCAGTGTGTTTTACAGTTTTAAAATGGCTCCATATCTTTTATATTCATCTTTTAAAAATCTGACAAATAGACAGGAGAACCATCATTATCCTCAGATTCAAACTCCATATGAGGATTCAGAAGCTCAGAATGTCCTGTGACTTGCCCAAGATCACATCCAGCATAAAAAGAGATCATCTGTCTCCTAATTGTATGGCTTCATACTAAACCCAGGGCAGATATGGATGAGGATGGATACAATCAATACAGTAGGAGAGTCTTGCCTCCTTTTTTTATTTCCTGAGCCTTTGAAGTTCAGATATGATTCAAAAATATTTCCATCTGAAAAACATTCCCTCAAAACTGGGGATGGATTCCAATTACATCTCTACATGGTGAGAAAGACGAAGGAAGCAACTATCATTCCAATGTCACATAAAAATGACTTGGCTTTTGTCTGATCAGTTATTCTTATTTATTTACCTGAACTGGGGTTTTGATATTAATTGCATTTACTTAAAACTCTGTGCCTATTGAAGCTTTCTCTTACTATTCAGGTGTTAGTAGCCAAGGCTGGCCTAGTTTCTGGCATCGTATTGTAGTACAGGATGTCTGGTGCTATTCTCTAGCTTTTACGAATACCAGGTTCTTGCATCCTGAAGTTCTAAGTCCCTGCATCTGCTGTTCTCTTACAGGTTTTTCTTCTGCTGCTGATGCTGTTTACCAGCTATAAACCACAAACTCTTTTCTTCTACCCCTAAGAATCATTTGCATAGGTCTTTGAGTATCTAGCTGGCTTTACAGATTTCTGATGGCAAAGTGGTTTTAATCAAATGACTTAAAATTGAATATTGAACAATGCTGTTCTTACAATTCTTATTGCTGCCCACGCCAACCGGAGTTACCCATGGTTACCTATAATCATGGATACTAGCCTATTCTCAAACAATGCTCTCTTCCATGGTTCACCTCAGTCTCAAAAGTTACTGTTACCTTCTTATGCAAAGCTCTCTAAACCTGTCTTACAATATGGAAAGTGGATTATCCAAGTGTTTTCCAAAAATGATTGAAAACCTGAAAGGCTGTAGGCTATATTTGTCCTTCACATGTGTTTTGAAAAATATGAGCAAATATTTAGAAATCTAGAGTTGTTTTATAACCTGAGTTTCTGGCTTTTCTTTAAATATAGAATATCTGGCAGCAGAGGGTCATATCTCTGCATGGTAACAGGGAGAGGTAGGTGACTAGCAGTCGTTATTCTTAGCTGGGACTTATTCTCATGTGTGCTTCCATCCCAATCATGCCTCCTCCTCATGCTTGGCACCCAGAGCATCTGAATGTAAGGCTCCTGCTCTAATCAAAGACAGCTCCTTCCCTAATAGGGGACTCTGAAATCTGCTGTTAATATATATCTTTACTATATGGTCTTATAAACATGTATTAGAAGTATTTAAAAATGGTTATTACCTAGTTTTTAAATATTTCAAAATTTCTCTAAGACTAAAAACTTTATAATACCACTTTTTTTATTTTTTTAATAAAGCTTATAAGTGAATTGGAGAAATGAGAGGTGGCATTGTGAGACATTATTTTCTTCTCAAGTAGATTTGGAGTCATTAACAAATTCAGATAATGACTGGATCATCAAACTTAATCATTCATTGCTGTTTGGCTAATGAATTTTTGTAATTCATCATCCTAGAGAAAAGATTCTTTCCTTATGTGCTGTATTCTCTCAGAATAGTTATTTTCCATACCCCTTATCATACAAACTTATACCATCTAGCTAGATTTATACAAATTGTTTTAAATGCCTCCAACTGCAGAATTTAATTCTGATTGATGAAGACCCAGTTTCAAAGCTACAAAAAGCAGGCTGCTGTGGTGACAAAAAATAAGACAGATGCTTCAGAACATATATATTCTACGTAAACTTTTTAACATTAACTGGAGATAACAAATGAACACCAATAAGATAGTCCAGATGCAAGAATTTTGCTCTTGAGTTTGTTACATTGAGTATGATTTTCTTTTTGGTTAATAATAAAATAAATGGTAAACTTTGAATTAATATGATACATTTATATGTAGTATGTAATTTGTAAGGTGATTAAAGTTAGTTTACTTAAGCATTTTCTGTGCAGAAAACTATGACATACCTTATTAAAAGTTCCATCAGTTTAGGAATTTCTTATCTGAAGTGTCTGATTGCCCTCTCTCTCCCCAAAATTGTCTTCAGTAGACTGAACTTGATTAATGAACTGTTTCATTTTTCATGATAAAGCTAACATTTTCCTTTTCCCAGCAACTCTAGCAAATTACTTGATTAATATCAAAAAGCTCTGATTCACACATAACCTTTGAATAAACAAGTTGTGATACTGTTGGCAACATGCTAAGAGGTATTCCTGTAAGTAGGCTATAAAGGAAATTGCCTTTGTAATTAAATGTATAAAGAGGGAGTCTGTTATTTGCTTGCCACAAATCTTTTTTTTTTTTTTTTTTTTTTTCCTCTTGTAAGTAGAGAATGTATAATGACATTGGGTCAGAATATCTTTTTCTATGCTAGATTTCCATTTGCATCCCCTCACTACTTGAAGTCCAGGAAGAAAACTGAAGTTTATGAAACTCGAATAGTTTCTAATTCATAACTTCAGGGCTTTCCAATTTTCTCCTCAAGTATGGCAACAAGAGGTAATCAATCCCATGTTGACTGAGAAATATTTACCCTTCCAAAAGATGTTCCTAATAATTAATTACCTAAAAAACAAAGTCTGGATACCAGCTGGTCTAATAAGCCAGATAAAAGGTCTTTGTATAAGAAAAGATTTTAGTCTAAAGTGGAAGAAGGAGAAAGGAAACAAAATGTTCTGCCTTTATCACTTACCAAATACTTGATATGTCTTATTTCATCTAAAAAATTATAACTGTCCTTTATTACAGTGTGACTAGGTGTCTTTCCAGTATTTGCTTTTCCCTTACAGACAACTGTGGGAACACACCAACTGACTAACGCAGTCCCCCCAGTGCCAGTGCTGGGGTGCTGTAAGTCTAAGCCAGAGGTTGGCCACCTGTGGGATGATGGGCCAAACTAGACCCTCCATCTAGGAGATCAGATTGGTGTGTGCATTTTTGAGTAGTTGAAGAAAAAAGATCAAAAGAATATTTTATAATATGTGAAAGTTATATAAAATATCAGTGTCCATAAAGTTTTATAAGAACACAGTAATGCTCAATCACTGCCTATTGACTAGGGCTGCTTTTCTGTGACAAAGGCAGGACTGTGTGATTACACCAGCAACCCCATGCCCTGCAAAGCTCAAAATATTTATTATCTAGACTGTTACAGAAAAAGTTTGCTGACCCCCGGTCTAAGCCAACTATGATCCTCCTGTCTCTTGCTTTTCCAGGCTCCAATCCAGCTGGCAGTGCCCATGTGACAATGAAACACAAGCAGAGTTCTGCTAGGGGGAATTCTGGAAAGGCTTTGCTCTCTTCACATAAGGTTGGCATCTTAACTCCCCTTCCGGCCTTGAATATGAAAGCAAAGTCTGGTTGTGAGAGCAGCAATCTCACAAGCATGGGGTGATGAATATAAAAGTAAAATCCAGGACCCTAGAGGAAGGGAAAGGACCTGAGTCCCTGATAGAATTGTTAAGCAGCTGGACCCAGGCCAGCCTTACCCCTGGCCTTCCTGTTATGTGAGAAAAACCAACCCCTCTCTCTGAGGCATTCCTCACTGAGCACTCAGTTGCTTGTGGGCAAATTCCTTTCTGACTAACATGCCTCCTCTTCCTTCACCAGCACAGGACCCATTTGGTCTTGATTTTACAAGGAGAGTATGGAGACTGGAGGATCCTTCCAGATATTCTTCCCAGATTTATTTTTTTTCTCCTCCACAGGTAAAGTCATTCTTGAGTGTGCTCATTAGTAACAAACTAGTGTCCTCAGCAGCATTATCTGGAATTGTGAAAAAACAGTTATAAGAACCATCTATTTCTCTTTGTAATATCAAATAGATCAGAGCTGAAGGACAGCTATGTTGCTGCTGGAGTGGTTCCCTACCCTGACCCCACCCCTATATACTCCACTTAAGTTAGAGTCCCCATCCTGTATCCTCTGCTAATGCTTAGGTCAGACTATCATTCTACACATGACACCACATGTTGGTTATGTAATCAGCTCTAAATGCCTTAAGAACAACAATGAAGTCTCACCACTATCACTCTAACACCTAGCAACAGTGCTATACATACATTACAGGTGATAAAAGAATGAATGGAAGGAAAGCAAGGAGCACACTTGTCATATACAAATACAATATGAGTTGCACAAATATATAGTTTATCAGATATATATTGAGTGCCTATTATATGCCTTTTTCTGGGTGATGGGAATAAAGAATAAAACCAGCATCACAATAAAAAAACTATGTAATACCAGTTGCCAGATACTGTTCTAAGTACTTTACATATGTTGATTTACTTAATCTTCACAATACTACTGTTATTCCCATTCCATGCATGAAAACCCTGGGGCTTGAAGAAGTTAAGTAACTTCCCCAAAATCACACAGTAAAAAGTATAGAGTTGGAATTATGATCCATATCTAGTAGATTAATTCCAGGATACTGCTTATATACTTGCTACCATGCTTTCAAGCTGCTTTTTTTCTGGTGCTTTAGGTGCAGGGAATACAACATAAAGGAAATGTGTTCCCTACTGTGGGACTCATAATAAGATAAGTTGCAGTTTGCATAATGGAGGGTCAGTCTGCAGGGTTTCAAGTCTGGCTGTAGAAGGTACTGTAAAACTATGAGTTAATTAACCTCCCTTTGCCTGAGTTTCCTTATTGGCAAACTGGGATCACAATAATATCTAACTCATAGGGTTGTTGTGGGTGTGCATGCATAAATACAAGTACACAAATATAAAGATAGTTATTATTAAAAATTAGCTCCCATGATTATGGAGGCTCTGAAGTCCCAAGAGATCTATGGTCAGTAAAATGGGCACCTAGGAGAATCATTATTATAGTTTCAATCTGAGTCTGAGATCAAGAACCAGGCATAACTTTCAGTTCAAATATGAATCTGAAGGCAGGAAAAAACCAAATATCTAGGCTAGAAGACTGCTGAGCAGACAAAGCCAATTCTCCTTTACTAAGCCTTTTGTTCTATTTGGACCTTCAACATTTTGAAGTGGACACCCTGCTTTACTCAGTCTAGTATTCAAATAATAATCTCATCCAGAAAGACCTTCACAGACATATCCAAAGTAATGTTTAATGGAATGTCTGGGTACCGTGTGGCCCAATCAAGTTGACAGATGAAAATTGCCATTGTAAATCCACCCCTTACCAGTTTGGCATCCATGCATGGCTCCTTCAATGACACTTAGTCTCCAGATAAAGACAATTAAAAGGACACAATTCTGCCTAACATAGTAAAACTATCCTACTTACAACCAAAAATGCATGAAGAACAGGAAGTAAAGTTCTTGAGAAATGTATAATCTTATATCACATAACTTAAAATGCTCTGGTGTAATATTAAAAAGCTTAACTACTATGATATAAAGCCAATGCATAATTTAGTACATAATAAAGTAAGAGAAAAAAGAAGACAAATGTATTTGCTATACATAATTATATTCATAACAAAATAAGGAAAAAACACAAATGGCAATTAGAGTTCACATTTCTATGACTGGTCACATAGGCATAGCTGGTATTTATATCTACCTTCTTCTACTACCCAGTCTGTATACCATTTGCCTTCAGCAAGTACCTCAGCTGGCTGTGGTTCTTCACTTGGTAGTGACCTAAACCTTCATTCCTGAAGAGTCTGGGGCTATTTGTAGTCCTACTTGAATTGGATTGTTGCCGTTGACCTTCTTCCAGGGCTTGATAATATTAAGAGATGTCTAAGGGATCTCCAGTATTCCATACAGACTCCTCTTTATATTCACTGGGCAGCAATAGTCCAGTTTCCCCCCAGTATTCAGGATTAGTCACTCCAGCCAGCAGAATATCTTCCTTCTTTGCCTATTGATTCACAGACATGAGGAGACTAACATCATCATGTGGTTGTCTTAATTTCCAGTTCAATGAGATTACTGTTGTGTCTCCTGGTGGAATCATTCCTCACTTTGGTACTAGGATCTCTAAACCAGTAAACTATAAAGTCATAGGAACAGAAAGAAAAAGTTTTGCTGGTGGGTCACTAGGGGTAATAGGGAATGGCACCATACATTTTCCCACCACTTAAATCCTGAACCTGTAGACCCTGACTCACATTTGCATAGAACACAAATATCTTGCTTTTATTGCATACTTGACTAAGTCTATATATATACCTCTTCACCAAATTTCTTTGTCACCAAGTAAGAATCATGTTCTTTTAAAGTCCCTGCCCATTCTGCTGCACCACTGGCCAGCCTGTGAATTGTTATATAATAGCACATCCAGTCATTTATCTTTCAAGGCAAAGCAAACATCCACGTACACAACTAGGATTTCTGTCCACTGGAGGATTTTCCTCCATCACTGTCCTTCGGGGATGCCCCAGAAAAGAGGCTGTCATGCTGTCGGTGTCTACTTTCAGGTACATGTTTTTACATAACCACCTGTAAACCAGAAGCACATCTTCTCTTCCTCTGTAAACCTGGTATAGGAAACTCCTCATGAGGCCATAGGTGAAGGATAGGAGAAAAAAATCACTCAGTAGAAACAACAGGCATATGTAAGGTAAGATATATGTTGCAATATCTTCCTACTCCTTTCCCCATGAATTTAAGATGGTCATTGATGCTGAGTGATCAAGTGGTTAGATACTTCTATCACACCCATGTCAAAGTTGTTGCACATAAAAACATTAGATCAGAACATTATTTATCTTCTGATCTCTAGATTAAAAAACTGTTTTGTATTACATTGTATTAGTGTTTGCTGACATAAGGAGACCATGTGAAGATGGAGAGTCAGGGATGAAAGCATCACAGCATGGGAAATGTGTCTAATTAATGAAGGAAAACATCTGGTCTTGAGCAGTTCTCCACTGGGTAGGGAGCAGGAGTTTGAACTAGGCCTACAACCAGCAGAGGAATGGGCCTCAAAGTGGGGAGAGCAGACGTTTTCAATAATGTGCCTCAGCCAAGGCCTGGGGAAACTGGGAGGACCCATGCTCAGAAAATCAACCTTACTAGGCCAATAAGTGCAAACATTGGACATGGAATCAGAAGCTAGAGAAAAGCACCTTGAATCAGAACCTGGATCCAGCCAAACTGTGAATAGAAATGCCAGAGCAATTCAAGGTGTTCAGACAATTGCTATAAAAAGTATCCATTGTTGCACGCCTGTAATCCCAGCACTTGGGAGGCTGAGGCAGGAGGATTGTGAGTTCAAAGCCAGCCTCAGCAATGGCGAGGCACTTAGCAACTCAGTGAGACCCTGACTCTAACAAAATACAGAAAAGGGTTGGGGATATGGCCCAGTGGTCAAGTGCCCCTGAGTTCAACCCCCAGTACCAAAAAAAACAAACAAACAAACAAACAAACAAAAAAAAAAAGTATCCAGTGTGTATTTGGGTTTCTCCTATGGACCACAGATTGCTATACCTCTCCAGATACTCAGGAGACTATGTTTCTTTCAAGTATAGAGTGAAATAGAGAGGATAAGTAGAATCACCTGATATTCAAAATACCAGATTTTATAACTCTAAAGTATTGCAGAGTGATTGTATTTTCTTCATTTCTGTACTGAGCTGTACATTTGTTTATTCCTTACCTTTCCCGTAAGGAATGAAGATTTTTAAAACCCCATGCAATACAAAGAAATTATACAATGGAAATAGAGGTGGAGAATTATGAAAAGGAAAACATGAATACAATTGGAAAATTGAGATGAATAAAAAGAAGATGGGGAATTGTGTTTCTTTAATTCCTCAATATTGAGTGAAAAGCCTCAATAAAAATATGACAGAAGTACATCTTACAATATTTTAATGTGCAATAGCATCAAAATGAAGACTGAACTGGGTTTTCCTGACTCTAGTTTCCTCATTCCAGCTCTCTCATTATCTAGCATGTTCATTCTCTTTGAACAAATTTGTTTCAATTTCCTCTTCCATAAAACAACCTATCATTGCTTAATGAAAACAGCCAGAGTTAAGATTCAGTAATCTCTAGGTCTTCCTTTGCCACTTGACCTTGGAAAATTTATTCAACCTTTCAAACCCTTAGTTTTTTCATCTGTGAAATGGAGATAGGGTGGCTATTTAAAATATAATATATATGATACACTTAACAGCTCTTACTACATTTGAAAATATTCTATCATAGTAGCTATTTAAAAATAAATGTTTAAGTAAGTCTTTATGGTGTCATACAGTTCAAAACTTCTGATTTTTTAAATTGTCTTGTTTTCTATGAAATTTTAATAACTGTTGCCTTTCTTTTCTTAAATCAATGTTTGCTAGAAGAACTTATCTTTGAATCACACAACTAACTGTATTCTCCACATAACCCCAGTAAAATAAATGAAAATGCACCACAAACTGACTGCAGAAGTTTGTAAATCCTTGGAAACAAATCGGCTAGAGATGAGAAGCTTTGCCTTTATATCAAACAGTTTGAGACAAACACTTAAACCAAATACTAGTGTAAAGGGAAAGTATGTAAAGCTTCTCTAGCTCTTTCTCCCTCCCATTTTATTCTGCAACAACAGGAATTCTCTTAAGGAATGAATTGGAAAGCCACTTTGGATTAAAAAAAAAAAAGTATGAGAAAAAGGTAATTTGTCAAGAGTATCATTGACATTTATAGAAAGAAGAAGAATACTTTTTGTAGTGAAGATGCTTTTTTGGTGGTGGTGGGGGCAGTGGCAGAGACTTTCTAACATAGTGGGCTTTGCAATGGGTAATCTTGGTAGCTACTTAGCTACCACCAAAAGGATAGAAGAATTGAGGATGGGATGAAGACAGGAGACACCTTTACTAAAGACCTACAAAAGACCTAAGAAGTCATAAAAGCTGTTAGAAACTCAATCTGCTTTCTCACTTATCCCTTCAAATGTAGTTCAATTCTTTCTAATTTAGCAGGAGAGAACCAAGTTCCAAGAATTTCAAGGACTGATTAACTTCCTAGGATTCAATTGCTGCTAGATAAGCATATATACCATCATTAGAAAATGAGTTTGAATATCAAACTTACACTTTTCCCCTGCTTATCAGGCTGAGAGAAAATTCCTTTTGGGAAACCAGCAGGAAACCTATTTCAGCAAGGCTTGGCTGCTATTTATCACCAATACAATAGCTGCCACCATCATGATTAGGATGCAAAGCATTCAGCTGACCATGCACAGGGAGGATTATGCATCTGTTCTTTTATCTCCTTTATCTCCTTGGGGTGCCAAGGTGGGGTGCAGTATGATAAAACAGTCTAAAGAAGGATACAAGAATTCCTGTGGATGGCATCTTGCTGTTCTTTTCTCAACTTCCCTGTAGAGAGGGGAGAGGTTACTGATGATAACAATGTAAAAATACCTTGTACATTGTCTTTTTATAATTCATAAAGAACCGCTATATTATGTTTAATATATGTGAATATATATACACATTATTCTACTAATCCTCATGACCTTAATTTATGGTTGTGAAGAGGATACTGAAACACAGAGATCTAAAATGCTAGGAACTGGCAGACAGGAACACAAACACAGGTCTCCCAGCTACTTTGCATTACAATTCCAACACTCCCTAAAAGACATCTGTCTGTTTTAATAAAATTTGCCAGTTTCATAGGGGAATTACAAAGCCTACTTCCTCTTTGAAATTAAGTCCTTTACTCTCTCAGAAAAGAAAGCTTCTATATCCACAACATAATGGCATAATAATGAGATTTCCTGACTAAATCAACCATCTCTACATACCCTCAAATATTACCTTACTTTCGCTTCCCGTGGTATCCAAAGTATAGTTCAACAAGAACAGTAGGAGGTTGGGAGGGCATGGAAATTAGAAATTCAAAAAGGTTGAATAACATATAAGAATAAGCCCTTATGAATAGTGAAATCGTGGTTTAGAAAAGCTATCTTTTTGGTAGAGCCCTCAGGGTGGAGAGAAGTGACCCTGTTACTTGGAGACAGATCTGGAACTTTGAACAATCACTCCCTTTTTTAGTTTCTTTTCTTTAAAAATGTGTGATCCTGCTAAAATAGTCCTTGGTGATTGAATATCCACTGAACAAAAAGCATAGATGGCATTCTGAGTAGGCATGAGACGCTGAGAAGTTTTTTTAGATGCAGTTTCTCTGTTTCTTACTAATTATATACCATCACCGATATTTTGAGAACAGCACAAAGTATTTATTGGAGGTGAAATTAACACGTACTAGCAGTTTGGTATAAGAAATATCTGCTCTCACCTTGGATGCCTGACAATAGATGAGAAACAGTGCTGTGCAAACACAGGAAAATCCCTTTTGGGATCCTGATAAATCGTGTAGCAAAACATGAGATTTGGGTACAATGATTTTATTCATCTTTATTTCTTTATTGAAGAACATCAAGAGCTAAAAGTGTAGAAGACCAAACTCATTCATCACAGATATACAAAATTATAGAAGTGGAGAAAAGAAAACATTTATGGCAATGATTCTGAACTAATACGGAAACTGAAACATTACTTGATCTCAAATTACTTCTTTTAAATCAACTTGGGAAATGACATAACCACATTTAATTCCTCTGAGAAGAATTGTACAGTTCCAACCATCTGCTAAATTAAGCAGAGTGATTATAATGAACGTTTACAACAGACCTGATACAAAAGGGGATGATAACTTTATGCATAAAACAAAATCCTGGGAGGCTGCTGCAAAGTTGAAAATGAAGATCAAAATTAGGAGAACAAATTTTTCAGTATATACACACTGTAGGGGTGGTGAAGGTCGAAGTGCAATATAACATTTCCTTTAATTCTTTGTTTCTTTTTAGGCAGAAAGGCCTCCAGATTCTGTCAAGCTGCCACTTGTCATAATTCCTTTCTACCATATCTCATCAGATTTCTGTTTGTTTGTTTGTTTGTTTGTTTTGCTTTTCCTTATTCTTGGTGGTAAGTTAAATTTTGTTTCTTATTCCTTCATTCTCCCTGTCTGTACAGATGAAAACTTCAACAAACCCTTTAACAGATGTAAGACCCAGCAACTGAAAATAGCCAGTCACTAAAGTACCTTGTGAGATGGATCATTAAGTAGTTTAGTGGTTTTCTTTTTTGGTCTTGAATGTGTGTTCAATGTTTCTGCAGAATTTTGGGGGTAGTATTTATATATGTGTGCAGCTGTACCCCTAGACTGAGTGAGATAAAATAATGATGATGATGATGATGATGATGATGATGATGTGATGATGACAACAACATGTGCTTGCCTGTCCTGACATATCTATGCCCATTTTTCAACCAGTAAATTTATTCTCATCACACAGGGTTACATTATTAAACATTAGCAGGGATTCCTCATCAAAAATAGAAAGGGCATTTATGTTTACATACAGTTCCAAATTCACAGAAAATAAAATTACAAGTTTATTTTTTCTTTCTCCTCAAAGGCCAATAAAACTAATATGGTAATGGCACTAAGACATCTGATAAACAACTAATTTATGTTTTAGTTTTTCAGTGATACGGTGGTTCTCATTATGTTGCTGCCCCATTGACAGAGGATGAAAGCCTGATAAGGGGCAACATTTGTCTCCTTCTTTCTGTGCACACCCACCACTGTGAAAAATATTATTTATGAGTCTTTGAAATAGCCTTACTCATGAAATGCCTTCACTGTACTTTACAGTCTATGGAATAAAGAGGTCTAGAAATTAATCAAAAACACCAATTACTGTAATTGTATTTAGAGATGTGATTAATAGGGTAAATCCCACTGAAAATTCAAATAGGGCCTCCTACTCTAGCAACATACTCACATATTAATTTACTGGAATTAAAAATCTAAGATTACATAATATTTAGGCAATACTAGTGTGTTTAATAAACACAGAACTCCTAAATAGCATGCCTTCCCTTTATAGTACTAACTGTACCTAGTGGAGTTAAAGACAAGGTTTAACTAAGCTTTTTTCTTTTCTTGGCATTAGCATATTCCATATGCTATTTTAATGGAATATTTTAATGATTTGTTTTAAATAACATTGAATTTTTGTGAGGCACAAAAACTTTGAGAAAATACCTGCCTATCATTCTTCCACCCTCCCCATCCATCCATCCATCCATCCATCCATCATTTGTTGTGCTCAACAAATATTACTTAAGTCACTACCATGTTCCAGTCACATAATGAGCAAGACAAATGTGGTTTTTTTCCTTCATATGGCTTATAGTCAAAGTTTACAAGACATAATATTGCTGTACACAAACATATTGGAAAGAATGATTAGTAGCTTTTGGCAGGCACTGTTTGATTCAGCCAAGTGGCAAAGATTTCTCTTGAATGTGGTTCCTTGTGAGGCAGTATCCTAGGCACATGGCCTCTCAGACTTCCTAAATGTTCCTTCCTTCTAGCTTGACTCTGACACAGAGGCTTCCAGATCTAAATAGCCACATGGGGTGGTTCAATGTATATATTTGTGATGCCCTTGGAGGACAGGGGCCAGGCATAGATGATGGGCCACAGTGCTAAGGAGACAGAAGTGTGTGGTGAAAACTCTGGAAGCATGCCAAAGAAACACAAGTGGATGTTATTTTTGCTGAAAGGTGTAGTACTCCTCCAATCACAAATATGTTGAACATGGTTCTGCCTGTTTAAAATGAAGATTGTTACTTTTACTCTACATAAGGCTATATAAAGATACTGTGAATGCACATTGCCCGTAGAGGACAAAATGGGTCCAAATACTGATCCTGTACATTTCTGGAATCCATAGGAGCAACACTCATTTGGGATTTTTGCCTCTTCCCTGTGACATTGCTAGGAACTGCTTGAAGGGCCCACAGACTTCCATTCCCTCCCCAGCTGGGGATTCTCTTGCCCTCCCCTTCCCTGTGGTTGCAAATATAGCTGCCCTAGGGTTGAAATATAGCAAAGAATTTGCCAGTAAACAAGCATTTACAACCTACTTCAATGTTTATATACTAACAATTTTCTTTCTGCCTTGGCTTTCCCAATGGTTGGCCCATGCTGAACTAGCTCTTCAATTTTGAGGCAATATTTGCACTATCTTGAAGAAGAACCAGGTTCATAGCTGAGCAGATCTTTTGGCAATGAATGTATTCAATGAATTATTTATCAAAACTCTTGGGGATATAACTTCTGCCTTGACAATAACTTTAGCTCTTGAGTGAATTATAGGGTCCAGGATATTGGCCCTAAGGAATGTCTGAGGAGGACAAGCAAAGTAATGTGTTTTATAACAACACTCGGGGAAGGGCAAGAGAAGTGAGACAGTAGGTTTAAAAAACTGCCTCTTCAAACTGCTTATGCCTTCATTATCAATGCCAGGTTTATGTTCAAAAATGGCATTCTGGCCATGAAATAATTAACAGAAAAACTAAAACAATCATCTAAGCACGAGAATGCTATCAATTCAGTGGTTTTGGATCAGAGAGACAAAATAACTTATTTTTCCACAATCTGTTTTAGGGGAAGAGAGAATGAGTTTATTCCACTCTGTACATATACACAGCATTAGTGAGTATGTCCTTAGGATGTCGATTATTTACTGTGACTGCAAAGGTACTGAAAAGTTAGGGAAAGATGTTTATTAAAACCTATAAATTGTTTGCAAAGCTAGATCTCTTTTTGCCTTGGATCTGCTTTATTTGAAGATCTAAAACACTTCACATTTCTACATTTTAAATGAAACTAATAGCATATATCTCTTATTTCCAGCTCTGCCCCCTCACATGGAATTGTGAAAATATTTTATATATTTAATCTTCATTTTATGATCCAGTAACAAATACTCAGGTGTTTGCATGACAGGGCAGGAGCAAGAGTAACAGTTCTTCATTTCTGTCACTCTGCTGCTACCCATTCTGTGATAAACTGACTTTCTCACAAGAGCTTTTAAATCAGCTCCCAACAAAGTATTCCATTCCACCACTGAGGTCTCTTCTCTGATTGCCACAGTGATGTCTTCTGCTCCTTAAATGTCTAGCATTTGATTTCAGATCTGATTTTCCTTCTGTGGCTCAATCATTGTATGTCTAATTCATGTTTATCATGTACAAACTTGACACCAGATGTGAAAAGCTGAATTAGCATCAACCAAACCACATGCAGTTACATGTGTGACAAGGCCCTGCTGTTTTATGCCCTTTGTATCTGGCAGATCTGTGGTAATGTGACTCATGCTTTATTAATTTTTAAAATATTTCATACAATTTGCCCTAGATCTCACAGGGTCTCTTGAGGGCTAGTTGCTATGCTTCAGGGTCCAACATTCCCTGCCTAGCACTATTCACAAAGATTCTCTAATACTTTCATTCTTGAGTGACTATTTATTGAACACCAGTGTGCTAGACATTGTGCTGAGTGCTGAGAATAGAGTTTTGGGTGAGACAGACACAATTTCTCCCCTAAAGGCTCTGAGAATCTAATGATGGTAATAGATACAAATAATTAATCAATAAAAATATTTATTGAGGAAACAATTGTAAATGTGAACATTTTTGCTACATAAGAAGTAAAGAAGACTTCATAAGAAACAATAACAAAGGGAAATTAAATAACCTGATAGGGTCAAGGAAGGATTCCTGAGAAAATAATACCTAAGCTGTAGATCTGAGCAATGAGAAGAAATCAAATAAGTAAATGGCTATATGAGAAATTGGGGGGAAAGCAACAGTGCCTCAGGCAGAGGGCCTTGCATTCCCAGAGAGCAAATTTCTGATACCAGAGAAAAACTGGAAAGCCAGTGAAAACTGGAAAAAGGGGAGCCTTATAATTCATCAAAAGTGGCTTGATATTATCTTAGGTAGTGAAAAATCATTGAAAGTTCTACTAAAATATTTTTAATTATAAAATATTCTAAATGCACAAAATCACACTAAAAATCATATTGAACATCTCTGTGGTTGTCTCCAAGTCTCATATTTTGCATTTCCTTCACAGTTTTTGAAGAAATCTTTCATGTCAGCTAAAATTCAAAACTATGTCCCTTCTTCTTTCCTCTCTTGCTATTTTTCCAGACAACTACTATCCTGCATTTGGAGTATATCATTCCTATGTAGTGATGCAGTATCTATTGAAGCTCACAATGTGCAATCCCTGTGACCTTGTAATTTGTCTTCTAGGTATCTATTTTAAAGAATCTCTCACATGTGTGCACAAGAGACATTTTCAGGAAACTTAATCACAGCATTGTTCCTGCAGTGAAAAAGTGGGACAAATGTAATAGCCCTCAATGGAGGGATGAATAAAGAAACCTCGGTTTAGTCATACAATGAAACACTATCCATCAGTTGAAAAAAAAAATGCCTTGGAACTTATGAATTGATGAGTATAACACACTAAAAAAAAATGTTTAGTTTAAAAGGCTTATTGCAAAGGAGTATGTAGTATATATTTTCATCTATGGAAATTTTAAAACGTAAACCAAAGAGTTTCTATTATTTATGGCAACAAATATAGGTATAAAGCATAGAAAAACATTGCTGACTTCCAATTATGGAGCTATGTAGTAGATATTGTGTTGTAATAGCTCAGTCTGGCTGTGCTATTGAGAATGCATTCATGAGGGGAGATCAATTAGGAACCTAAGTACCATACTTTGATTAGAGAGAAAAGTATACAGATTTCATTGGAACTTAGATTTTTTTTTTCTTTTTTAGGACCTGGTGTGAGTAATTTGGTCACCTCTGTTTCTATTTACTGATGTGAGACACAAAGGTAATGTGACCATTTAGGGAGTTGGGTGGAGGTAATAAATACAGCATTTGAAAAATTAGTTTGGGTAACTCCTCAGCTGGAGAATTCATGAATGTATGGGGAAAGTGACTAAAGCTCAAAATTGAATTCTGAAATTTGAATTCAAATCTGAATTTGAAGTCATCAGAATGTACTTTGAAAATTAATTAGAGTAGATAAACTTGATTTGATACAGTATACAGGAAGAGAAGGAATGCTGGCGTAGGATTGAGCCTTGAGAAATTTTTTTCAACTAGTTTGGAAAGGAAAAGATAAAAAATAGGCCAGAGCTGGGGGACTAGGTACTTAGGACAAAAGGAATGCTTTTTTGTTTTGTGAAGGTTTCTTCAACATGAGGCAAATTTGAACAAGTTGAAACGCTGCTGGGCAGGAGTAAAGGTGGTATGCTGCTGGTTTTAGTATAAAGGAATAAAGGACCTGTGCCTCTTAGATGTGAAAGAGTTTATGGTGTACAGATTTTCATTATTGTTATTTAGGCATCATAAAAGAAGGTACAGAGAAAGAGAAGGCAACCAATGGGTGAGTTTCCCCAAGGAAGGTAGAACCAATCCTAAACATCCAACAATGATTTTTTTAGGGAATTAATTGCTATGTGTAGAAAGAAAGATACCATTTCGTTGGGATGCCAATAAGTTTACTGATTGGGGGGGGGGTTATGTTTGATTGCTTCTATGGTTTTCCTGAAGTAGGAGGTAAAACCAACCATCTGCAGAGAGAAAAGGAGAAAGGAGAGATTTCAAAGTTTTTGGAGAGCTGAGTTTATAATAGTTATGGAGAACTGGAGTTAATCTTGGCTTAGAAAATGGCATGGGCTTTCTGTTACAGTTTAGTTCCAAGTTGAAGTTCAAGATTGTGGATTTATGGTAGTGTTAATCTCCTTGGACCACACTCATGTATCCACACTCTATTCCCTTTGGATTAATTCTTTCATAAGAGTCTCTTCATTTCCTTCTACAGACAAACTACCCTCCAGATGCACCACACATGTCTGAATATATACTGAATACAAAGCATAGGTCAGCCTCCTGGAGTCCATGTGGTTTCCTTAATCTATGTCCAGTATAGTTGAGAGAACCCTATGGAATGGTAATCCTCTGAGGGTCAGTGGTCACTGTGTCCTAAGCATTCATGGGACTACCATACTTGTGCTTCTTTATGACTTGAAGAAAGAAATGAGCATTTCAAAGCTCTCTATAAATGACAATGTGAAACCAAAGAGTTATATCTTTCAACACTTCATATAGTCAGTGATATGGGTCTCATCAACCCCGTGATAGAAGTAAAGGTTCTGTGTCTCTTGAATGTGGCAGAGTTTATGGTGTGCAAATTTTCATTATTGTTATTTAGGCATCATCTTGATTTGGGAAACATTTATCCAAAAGTCTGAGACTACTGAGGAGTGTCTTATTATGGTTACTGTGGTCTGATTTACTCAGCAGTGTATTGACACACATTTGCTTTTCCATATATTCAAAAGAACCAATGTTTTCTTTTTGAAAGTGACTTCATCCTCCATCATAAATGCCTGTACTCTAAGTCCTGGTGAGAGAATTCCTTGGAAACCAAAGAACATTTAGTCATTTGGTGTGTATGTGGGTTTTTTTTCCTCTTTAATTTATGAAGTCCTTTGTGTGAGTAAATTAAAAAGTGGTGTGTTAGTATTTTACATTTTGTAATTTTTGAAGAGAAAAAATTTATTTACTAAGCAAGTTTATGATCTAAACAGTGTTTGTGATCTTTTGTGAAACTCTTGGTTACATGTTTGCTACACAAACGAACTAAACCATTTTTACTAGATTTCAATCTGAATAACATAGAATGATGACTAGTCCTGGAGTAAGAAAACTTGGGTTCCAGTCCAAACCCTGACACTAATAACTATAACCTTGAGTAGTTCTTTGTCTGGATCCCAGTTTCCTAACCTTTGAAAAGAGGGATTTTTATTAGGTGATTCTCAAAACACTTTCCAGATCTTAATCTCAATTTTAGTAGTTGACGCAGCTGTTTGGCAGTATGAAGAAAGGCTGAGCATTGTAAGATTATTAATTCTTCTGTGGTACAATTAAAATGTGAATGTTTAAGCATAGCATTTAAGTTAATAGAATGTGTTCATCTGTACATACAAAATTAATAATCAGTACCAGAAATTTGGGAAACAGTGATAAACAAGAAAATGTATCAGTCCTCTCAGCTGGTTCACACTGTTGCAAGGAAGACAAATGTCAGCTAATTATTAGAATAAATATGGTAAAGGATCATGCAATAATATCTACACCTCAAACCTCTGCTCTTAGGATAGCTAACCTCCTATGTGGACTCTATACTTGGCTGTGTTACAGTACTTCAAAGTGTACACCTCTTAGGTTGAACGTTATCTCTAGTCCTTCCTTTCAAAATCCATTCCTCCTTATTTTTGTGAATGACTCCAGAATTCACCACTTGCTCAAGTCAGAAACCTGAGTCTTGTATGGTTTCTGCCTCTTCATCACCTCTGCACTGAGTAGACCGGCAAACCCTAGTCAAACTACAGTTTTCAATTTCCATGGTTATTCCTCTACTTCCTATTCTACCCACTCCCACTCTTACTCCATGCCAATCTATTACCCCAAAGCAGCTAAGAACAATTGTTAGAGTATAAACCCAATCATGTCTCCTCCAGAGTCTGAGCTTCCATTGGCTTCCAACTGTATCCCAAATGAAATCGAAGAGACATGATTTGCTCCTCCCTGTATCTTGTATCTCATCATGCTGCTCGAGGATCCTCCTACCTCCTGGTCTTCAAAAGCTGGTAAGTTGCTCTAGCACATTCATCTCTCTAATTTTGCTATGGCCAGCTTCTTCTCATTCTTCAAATTTGAATTCAGATATCATACTCTTGAAGACAGCTTCTCTTAGCATCCAAAGAGGTGAACTTCCTCACTTCTTTTTCATTACTGGCATCACAGTACCTACCACACATTTTAATTTCATCATATTCTTATTCCCTTGTTTATTGGCTCACTCTTTAGAATGACATCTCCATTAGGGCAGGAAGTTGTCATTTTTGTTTACTTGGCATCTAAAATACTTCTTATTGTAGAGCTCAATAAATATTACTCAAAAAAACCCAGTCCAATTATTACTGCTTTTTTTATTTTGCAACTGAAAATATTGAGGAAATGGAAATAAAGGCATCCTTTGACACTTCTAATAAATGATGTGTCTAAATCAGTTACCAATTATACCAAGATTCACATGATTCAATAATTATTTGCAATTTTTAGTCTTATACATGCATTCTTTTTTCTTTAAAATCGTGTGTCTGTGAATAACTATAAAAGGAGAGATTCTTAATTGGACTAAGTCCAATTTTATTTGACTATTTATTAATATAACAAGTTGTGGGAGAGTTTTTTTTTTTTTTTTTTTTTTTTTTTTGTGGTACTGGGGATTGAACTCAGGGGCACTCGACCACTGGGTCACATCCCCAGCCCTTTTTTGTATTTTATTTAGAGACAGGGTCTCACTGAGTTGCTAAGTGCCTCGCCATTGCTGAGGCTGGCTTTGAACTCACGATCCTCCTGCCTCAGCCTCCCAAAGTGCTGGGATTACAGGCGTGCGCCACCGCGCCCGGCTGAGAGTTTTAATTAATAATGCACTTAATTGCTTTCACAATTTTTACATAAGAGGTGGTTCAATTTATACCTGTGTACACTTAAAATAGTAATACTAAGCTACTCCTTTTGAAAAAATTTTCAGGAATTTTCAGGGTGGGGTTGAGGCTCAGCAGTAGAGTGCTCACCTAGCACATTTGAGGCCGTGGGTTCAATCCTTAGCACCACATAAAAAAAATAAATAAAATTAAGGTTTAAAAAAAAACTTTAGGAAAAAAAGAAAAATTTTTCACAAAAGCCTACATATTAATGTGCTGTGAAATAAATTATGTATAATTTTTGGCTTTTCCTATTACATAGCAATCTTATTTATGTTTATAGAGCATTTCATTTAACATCATATCCTAACTATAAACCTTGTGATTATAAATAACTAAAAAGAAGGAAGGAGATATAAAAATGATAATAATTTTGCATTTATGTAGCTATTAGAAATTATTAAATTTGTGGTTGATCCAGAAAAAAATATTTTAAAAAGATGGCTATGGATTGTTCAGATTTGTAGTAATAAAATAGTATAGTACATTTTCTACATAAAATATAGAGTAGGCTACCTAGATCCTATTAATATAGAGTAGGCTACCTAGATCCTATTAATATAGAGATGTCTCTTTTTGTATCATTCTCATTTGCTGGAATAATTGCAGTTCTCCTATTAATATCCACTATCTCTAGCATTCTTAGTGTTTAATGAAATCTATCACACAGTAGGTGCCTGATAAAATTTTTTGAGCTGCTGTGAATTATTTCTCCAAATTATTATTTCTCCTACAGTGTTTACACTGTGTACCATATGAATTATCAAAGCATCTGAATTCTTCAAATTGTAAAAATACTATAATCACTAAAATCTCAATTATTTATAAATTCTATTAGTTTGTATAGGTAAGGCTTGCACATAATATGAAGTCAAAGTACAGAAGAGTATACAGTGAAAAGTCACCCTGTTCCTCTTTCCAGGGATTTCTGTTATCACCCATTTCCTGCATGACATTGGAAGTAGCCTAAAAAATTCAGGTAAACACATTTTTTATTAATACAAATGAAAGGTTTTGCTTGTATCATTTAAAATATATTTTTACATACATCCACATACTACATGGAGTTCCCTCATTCCTTTTATGAATACATTGTGCATATACTGAATTAAATATTCTATACTGTATTAACTAATCCTATATTAATAAACATTTCAGTTGTTTTCTATACATGTTAGAAAACTGCTGCATGAATATGTGTATTTGGCTATGGTGCAAAAATGCCTGTATATCTAGGTACTCTATTTCTTTTTGGTCTATTTTATATGCATATTTTATTTTGCTAAGGTCATACTGTAGAGTTTTGTTGTTTTCATTTAATAATGTGCCATAAATATGATCGTGATTTTTTATGTTGTTGTTGTTGTTTTGATACAGGGAATTAAACCTAGGGCTTCACACATGCTAGGTAAATGAGCTACATCCCCAGCTCATCATGGTGCTTTTTAATAACTACAAAATATTCTATCTGCAACTGTATAACAAGTTATTTAATGATTGTCTATTTTAAAATGTATGGGTTATTTCTACTCTACATTTAATACCAAATTGCAACAGTGTCTTGTAGTGGGTTATCTTTCTGTGCACAATGGAACACATGTAGAGATACTTTTATTCATTTTGAGTCACAGTGAAATAGCATTAAAATGCAACAAATTATAATAATTGCATATTTTATCATTACTTCTGTTAAGTAGTTATTAGTAATATTCAACTTTTTAAATCAAGGCTTTAGACAGCTCAAGTAAAATGACCGAGGTCACATAACTAATTTGTGCTGGAACCAGGTTTCAAGCCTGCTTTTTCAGACCATAAGAGTATGCCATCTGTAATATGACTATCTGTAATATGTTGCTAAAGAAGTCCTAACAAAATATCACAGACTGAGAAGCTTAAACAACGGAAACTGTTTTTCTCATGGTTCTGAAAGATAAACCTAAGATCATGGCCTCAGCAAATTTGGTTTCTTCTGAAGCCTTTTGAGTTTGCAGACGGCTACCTTTTCACTGTGTCTCTTTCCTCTGTGCCTGTGCATGTGTGTGTCTTAATTTTCTCATAAGGATACCAGTCATATTATAATAGAACCCACCCATAGGACCTCATTTTACCTTAATTAACACTTTGAACGCCCTGTGTCCAAATGCAGTCATATTTATTAATTTGTTTTAATTAGCTATACATGATAGTAGAATGTATTTTGACACATAATATATAAATGGAGTACAACTTATCATTCTTCTGGTTGTACATGATGTACAATCAAACCAGTGTGCATATATGATTACAGTCATATTTTGAGGTTGGGACTTCAAGATACGAATTTGAGGTGGTACAGGGAACACAATTTAATCCATGATAAATATTTTCCAGAACAAATAACCAGCATAATACTCAATTGTGCAATAAAATTTTATTTCATTTATAATGTAGAATAACAGAGAATATCAATTTTTATTTTATTTAAAATATTTTTTTTTTACTTTTTTTCTGGAGCTTCTGGACAAAACAATTTGACATGAAACAACAACAAAGTGCATAGTAAAAAACAGCAAACAAAATTATTACCTGCAGATGATATGACTATGCAACTGGAAATATACCCACCCTGAATTAGCTGAATATTCTTTTATATTTTGAGTATTTTTTAAGATCATGGAAACCAAATAAATATTTAAAATCAATAGTTCTGTTTTCAATTGAAAGGATGTTGTTCAATAGCAGTTATTTTGTGACAAAAGTTTTTATTGTGAAACATAAATACAGAAAAGTATATATACAACTTGTATATGTACTTTAATATACAATGAAAAGAAAACATATGTATGTTTCATATCAATTTAAGACATGTTTGATTCTACATCACGTACGACTAGAAGAATGATAAGTTGTACTCCATACCTTGACCTCTGCCTTCTACCCTTGTGTGTCCTTTCCTCCTTCACAATGGAATCACCATCCCCATGTATTTATTCTTCCTGTGCTTTTCTTCATAGATTTCTGTCATATTCCAGCATATAGTCTTCATTTTTGTTGTTTTGAGACTGTATATAAGTGGAGTAATTTTTTGTATGCTCTTCCATAAGCAGTTTTTTTTTTACATTGTTTTTGGAATTCTTCTGTGCTCATTAGGTCAGCTATAGTATATTTATTATTTCAGTCTAATATTCCACCATAAGAAAATACCACAGAATCCTTATCTATTTTCCTGTCAAAGGATGCTCAGAATTGCCAGTATTGTTAAATTATAAACAATGCTGCCCTCAATTTTTGTGTCTCTTAGGATACATTCTGAAGTATTCTAGGGCAGTGGCTTTCAAGCCATTTTGACCATACTCTCAGGAATGAACTCAAGTATGCGCAAATTTAACTGGAACAATAAAATAATACTACACGCAAGGCACACTGATATTTGCTATTGTATTCTGTTGTATTTTAAAAAATGCTCATTGGGGCCTAAGAAATTGATTATATGGTGACAAGATAGCTAATTTACAAGGAAGACTATGGAATTACTCAAGATTTTGTAAACAGAAAAGATATAGCTTTAAAGTTTTACTAATATGGCAAAACATTCATTAAATCCATTTTAATCATCTTTGTTCATTTCTCAAAGTTTCTCTTAATTTAGTAGCTATAGCATATAGATATATAGTATATCTACTTCTCTCCTCTCTAATATATTTTTTTAACTTTTTGCTTTTCTTATCCCATTTCTAGTGTTGATCTGCCAATCTCCTTACCCTTGCAAAATCTTTTCCTTTGGTAGGTCTCAAATCATAACTTTACTGCAAGTAAAAATCTAGCCTTAGTATCAATCCACCTTGAATCAAGAGGTTTTATGTAACTTATTTATCAAAATATAGATACTCTTCTATTAAAGGGCATAAAATTATTGTGGTAAGACCAGTGTCTTTTCATGGAGATAGAATGGGGATCAGAAAATAAGTTTCATTTGTTAAAACTTTTGCTACAATTTGTGCATGTGTTTGTTGCTTTGAAAATAAAACATATTTCTTATTATAGTAATATAATACTTTCCTACATATTCTTCTAAATGAAAAAGAGTCTCCTAATTTTCCTTCACAGTGGATTGTACTATTTTCTCTGAAAAATGATCCAACATCTCCCCAGTTTAATCACTGCAATCTCCAGAGATGTTATTTTCTGTCACAGACTGATTGGAGACTTTGGACTTGGGCAAGTGTATTGGTATTAGAATTTCATTGTGACTGAGTGGAACAGTTACCCACTGTAAATATTAGCTCTACTTATGTCTTTAGTAGAAATCAGTTGCTTTCACAGATTTACTTTCTGACCATGAACTCTGTGGAAATTTCTAGTTCCCAAAGGTGGAACAATATTGGTTGAGCAATATTGGATTGCTTCTTGAATCATTTCTGTTTGCTGTGCGATCTGGTCCTAGGTGAACAGGGTCTAGGTGACTGTAATGATACTGTTTGCCTCATAATTCACCACATGTAATAGACATTCATAGGCCCAAGTTGGTACTGAGGAGCTCTTGGAATAGGGTTGGTAACTTATGGATCTTCCTTCCTGAGGACTTGTGAAGTCAAAAAGCCAAACTCAGAGAGCCAAGGCAGCCTCCATCAGCAAGTTGAACTGGTGCTCATGTGTTCAGGGCCTGAACACCATATTATTTTGTCCCCCTTTTTTTCTGATTTAGCTTCACTAATCTGCAAGATTTGGGATTTCCTTTGGGAAATCCTCAGCTTTTTCAGTCACTTGTGCCAATGTGCATATACACTGTGCATTCCAATGTGTTCCAGTAATTTCTATTTCTTCATTTTACACACCACACAACCTTCCAAACCTTGGTCCAAAAATATTTCAATTTTGTATAATTGATTAGGGAAAGAACTTATCTCATGTTTATATGTGCTTATAAGAATCTACACATCTCTTTTCTTTAGCTCTTTTGAGTGAGATACAATATTTTTATACAGACGTAGAGACTTTGAGCATTCTATCCCCTTACAATTATAGTGCTGAAATCCTGTAAACTCCTAGGTCATCTCTGTTATTGTCTATCAGTGAGGCTTGTTATAATAATATAATACTCAGAGACATGATCTAATCATGACTCAGAGGGTGATATTCCATCTATGAGTGTATTTTTTTGGTTTTGATATTTTAGGTATATAGCATAGCTAAATATGAATATATTATATTTCTAAAGAAAATATTTTCCCAAACCCCATTTTTTTGTGTCAGTCACAATCCCCAAATTTTCAGTGATTAAAGTGTTGAAGTTATTCCACATAATAAAACATTGCACAAACCAAAGGATAAGATTTTGAAATGGCAAGGAGGATTGTGGATCAGTGTTTTCAAACTTTACTTGATGATATAACCTTATTCTCCAGACATTTTCCTAACCAATGGATAACTTTTGAGCCAATAAAGCAGAGTGAGGGTCTAACCCAGTTCCAAATTTGTGCCTCACACCCAGGGGAGTGCTGGAGACCACATCTACTGACTTGAGAGTTAATTGTACAAAGCGATTTCAGACTCACTTAAAAAAAATATTTAACATTTTTTTAGTTGTAGATGGACACATAATATATTTGTTTTTTAATTTATTTTTATTTTTTTTTGTGGTGCTGGGGATTGAACACAGGGCCTTATGCATGCAGGGTAAGCACTCTACCAACTGAGCTATATCCCCAGCCCTCAGACTGACTCACTTTTAAGACATCATGTTGGTAGGTTGAAATGGACCATGATGGGCATATTTACACCATAGAGATTGGTACATATAAGTTATAAAAGAAAAAATAAAGCCTTTATTAGACATTTACCAGCACAGGTCTGTTTATACCTGATCTACAATCTTTCTTTTCCAAGAAATAACCATTTATTAAGACACATTATACCCAGAGAGATTGGGTTAAACTGCAATTCCAATCTGGAGTTTTCATGGGATTGTCTTAGATTATTTCATGAGAGTAAGCTTTTGTAGCATTGTGGCCATCTGCCTCTCTGATATATATTGCTAATCCTGAATACTACCTCAATTCCCCTACCTGTCAAAAACTGAAAGAGTGATTGAGGAAGTCTATATTTGATGTGCCATTCATTATAGCTTCTGTCAGTTCAATATCCACTAACTTGTCCTTTGTAATCATTATAGAGATACAGTTCTGACTCATATCTAAGTAGATAATTCCAAACTGAGTTGCAGTGGAACCTGCATTTTAAGGTAAATATTATAGACAAAAACCTTCAAAGGTTAATCTGAATGTTATTGGATTTATTTAGAAACCTCTGCTCTTGTGTTTGGCTGCATTGAGCCCAGTCTGCACATCCAAGGAAAAAACAAATGACACTAAAAAGTAAAATAAAACATTAAACAGATATACCTACTAAAATTTCATAGAACAAACTGGAAGAAAAATCATAGACCTTTACCAAAAGTTTTGAGAGTACATCTGTGTTTCTCAATCATGGATGATTTTGCCACCCCCCCTCACCCCCCAAATCCCACTCTAGGGACATTTGCCAATGGCTAGAAACATTTCTGATTGTCATAATTAGGGGAAGGGTTGTACTGCCTCTAGTGGGTAACACCCACTGCTAAACATCCTGAATGGATAGGAATATCCCCACAATGCAGAGTCATTCAGTCCTAAATGTCAATAATACTCATCCTGAAAACCCTAGATTGGATGGAAAGGGGGCTTACGTGACCCATAACCTTGCAAAACTTCCTTAAAGTCCATTTTAATTACTTCTGTTCTTTGTCTTTGGCAGCCGTCACATCTGTTTCCACAATTCCAATCTTCAGGCCAGCCCACCCTTCCTCTCATATGCTATACTTCCTTTTCTTATTTGGAACAATTTAGCAATGATTTGTATCTCTTCTTGCCTTCCTCTTCACTGGCATTCTCCAAAATTATCTTTGTTTGGCCCTCTACTCAGCAGGGCAAGTGAGTATCTTTAAGATCTATTCTCCCTGGAGAGAGATAGGGAAAGGGGTGAAAACACTGGTTGTAAATAATAAACTTGATTTTCTTCTCTCATACATGGGAAAGTTAATTTTAGAATATCTGAGTAATGGTTTTCTTAACTTTAAATTCAGCTTTTCTACTCAATTATGCCATACTTTCAACTTTGTTCTTTATTTGGGTAATTAAAAGGTAACTCAGCAGGTGGATTTTCCCCAGCTGTCAGAATTCTTGCTAAAATATGATTTAGAACAACTTGTCTCAAAAGGGATCTGACAATTAAAGTGATATTTTAAAGAATTGTACAATGGATGTGCTTCTTTGGAAAGTTTATTTTCTATCCATTACTATACTTTGAAGTAGAATTTCTAATTGTTATTCAACTATATTTTATTACCGTTAATTGGCTTCCTACATTTGAAAATGAGTTACTCCCACTAGTTCAGAAGCCGCTAATAGCAGCCCCTAAATCACAGTCTTGACAGATCTGCTTCATTTTGTTTCCTGATTACATTGTCCTTGCAACTCCAAATTTAACAAGGTGATTATGTCCTTGAATGTTTGCAGTTTGTGTCTTTAGCAGGAGGGTTATGGTGATGCTAAACAAATTCTTTTTTTTAAAAAAAATTGGAATCTTAAATCTTCTACTCTAAATGATGTTCCCAAATTTTGTCATTTAAATTGCAACAGGCTTAACCAGTCTCTGGGAAAAGTAGGCAGAGCTCTGCAAGTGTATTTAGACATGATCCTGTGGCTGGAACTAGAAGAATTTCAAAGATAAATTTGCTTGCTCCTAGACAACTTTGTCTGCAACTCATGGAAATCAAATGCAGAGTTACATACACCAAATCATGGGAACTTCAGGAAAGAAAAATAAGTGAACACACTTATTTTCTTTCATGATCAGAAACTGTGGTTCTGCTATTGTGATCTATAGTTAACTCACTTTGTTTTTTGAAACTTCTATAAAATGGGAGCAGTAGAACCTGCCATCTGTCTCTCCAAGTGCAGTGCAATGCTTGTTAAAAATTCAGAATATCAAGCCTCTGCCATACCTATAGAATCAGAATCTGTGTCTTAACAAGATACCTAGTTAATTCACGTGTATAGTAAATTTTGACAAGCAGTGAAGTTAGGAAAGTTCTATGCAACTATTTTAAAAAGGCAAAGTACTCATGAGACTAAGAAAAATAATTATTTTTAAAAGTTCAAAGAACTATATACATATGTGTTTACATAAATCAGATAATTTCTATTACAACTAAAGGAAAAACTATTGTTATTATTTAAACTATTGTTAGACATTCATTTTAACACTAGAAATATTCAAGAATAATGGCAGAAAGAGATGTGATATTTCCAGAGGAAAGTACCTATTGAAACTCACATAAAAGAAGACAAGAGGAGTGTCTGTTCAGTTCCTTAGCCCATTTATTGATTGGGTTGTTTGTTTTTTTGGTGTAAAGGTTTTTGAGAGCTTTATATATCCTTGGATATACAATCAATCAACAAATATATGAAAAAATGTTCAACATCTCTAGCAATTAGAGAAATGCAGATCAAAACCACTCTAAGATTTCATCTCACGCCAATCAGAATGGCAGCTATCAAAAACACAAACAACAATAAATGCTGGCGAGGATGTGGGGAAAAGGGCACACTCATACATTGCTGGTGGGACTGCAAATTGGTGCAGCGAATCTGGAAAGCAGTATGGAGATTCCTAGGAAAACTTGGAATGGAACCACCATTTGACCCAGCTATCCCACTCCTTGGTCTATACCCAAAGGACTTAAAAACAGCTTACTACAGGGACACAGCCACATCAATATTTATAGCCGTACAATTCACAATTGCTAGATTGTGGAAACAATCCTGATGCTCATCAATAGATGAATGGATAGGGAAACTTTGGTATATATATACACAATGGAACACTACTCAGCACTAAATGAGAATGAAATCATGGCATTCACAGGTAAATGGATGGAGTTGGAGAAACTAATGCTAAGTGAAGTAAGCCAATCCCAAAAAACCAAAGGTCGAATGATTTCTTTGCTATGATGATACTGAATTATAATGGCAGGGGAGGGGGGATGAGAGGATTGAAGGAATGTTAAATAGAACATTGGGAAGGGAGAGGAGGGGAGGGGGAAGGGGATAGGAATAATGGCAGAATGAGTTGGACATCAATACACTAAGTGCATGTATTAAAAAAGAAGAAGAAGACAATAGGAATGAAGCTGTCAGGTTCAAATCAGTTTAATCAGGGACCATCCTTAAGTGAATCTTGGAAAATATTATCTCATAGTGCTTGTTCTTTGTGGACTCACAAATAAAAAATGAAGGGAAAATACTTGTTTCCCTTTTGGAGAAGAAAGTGCAGCTGAGGCAGAGAATGAGAAGCAGAATGCTGGGAAGTAAATAATAGGGAAGACTTGAGACACAAAATGAGTCTGAAAGGGAAAGAATAATTTAGGAAGTGTATGTGGTGTCTCCTGTGGGTGCTTCAGACATCAAAAAGGAGAATACAGTGTATTTTAGGGCTTGATATTCCTGAACAGTCAGAATAGCCAGAAACTGCTGTCAGCAATTTAGCAGGGACAATATGTCAAGGACAAAATCCACACCCACCACCTTCAACTCAACCAAATTGCATGCAATTGCCAATGACAGGTCCTTTTTTGGAATCCTCTTATCATAGCAAACATCCTCAGTATTATAAACAGTGCCTTCAAGGAAGAAAGAAAACTCTAATCCTAGGGCACAAATTTCCTGCGAAAATAAGACAAAAAATTGAGTGCCTCTACTAGTAACTGTTGCTCATGTACAAAGATGGACATGAATTTTATGGAGAATATGCATAAAAAAATACACACACCCTTAGGCATTGTTTCATAAAAGCAAAGTAAATAAAGGTGACTTTTGTTTATAGAGCAGTCAGCTTTGGTTTAAGGACTGAGAGGATTCAGAAATGGACCATCCTATTATTGATTTTAAGCCTGCTGGAAGAACACAAGTACTGGGAATGCAGCCAAAAATATTGTGCCAACAATATAGAATTAAACACTTTCCAAATTCTGCTATTTGAGTAGCACACTATTCAGTGATGGAGTGCTTAATAACAGAAGAGAATGGAATACAGTTCACCTTGTCCTTGGGAGGTATTTATAGTGTAATACCAATATAGCTTCAATCCATCTATTCAGTGAGTATTAATTAGGCCACTAATGTGTGCTAGTCATGGTGAGGTGAGCAAGTATTCAATCAAATTGAAGGTATGAAAACCATAGTAGCAACAGAATGAATGTCAACCCTGATGTCTGGGAAATCAACCCCAAGCTTGTGTTAGCTGGCTTCTGTAACATCCCCTATTGGCTGTGTTATTGTCTAGATATTGCCAGTGGTGGGATCAGTTAATTGTAAGTCTATAAAGTGTTGTATATAAAACATTGACTTGAAGTCTGAAGGTGGGAGGCATCTCAAATAGGAAAGGAAAAGACAACTTAATAATGTTGAACTTCAAACGTTTTCGAGCCAACTGTAATAGTAGTCATTACCATAAATTCATAAAGTGATGCAAATTGCAAACTAGTTGCCTCACTGGACCTGAAAGAAGTAATCCACAAAGAACAGAATCAACAGCAAAACAATTCTAGGGTAACTTCTATTCTATTATGCATCTTCTCAGCTGTAAGCTTCCTGAAATTAGGAATTGAATTTATCTTGGATAAGAATTTACCTTAGCCGGGTGCGGTGGTGCACGCCTATAATCCCAGCACTTGGGAGGCTGAGGCAGGAGGATCATGAGTTCAAAGCCAGCCTCAGCAATGGCGAGGCACATAGCAACTCAGTGATACCCTGTCTCTAATAAAACACAAAAAAATGGCTGAGGATGTGGCCCAGTGGTCGAGTGCCCCTGAGTACAATCCCTGGTACAAAAAAAAAAAAAAAAAAAAAAAAAAAAAAAAATTTACCTTATCTACTTATTCTCTTTGTAGCAAGTAGCACAAGGATTGATATGGATTCATTCTAAAACTTTATTGAGCATGTTATATGCTCATTGCTCTAGCTACTGGAGAATGGAATAGTCACAAGAAAATCATGGCCTTTGCATTCTTGACTTGTACAAACTAATGGGAGGATGGATATCGATTCAGTGATTTTACCTGAGATAATGATCCAGTGCTATAGAAATGTATTATCTGGCTACATATTTGAGTGTGGGGTCAGGGACATTTTTTCTTTCAAGAAAATGATATTAAGCTGTGACCAAAAGAATAAGGTGTTAACTTGTTGACATGGAGAAGGAAGAGATATTCTAGGCAGAAGAAATTATAAGCAAAGTTTCTAAACCTTGGAGGAATTTTATACAAAGAATAAAAGCAAGGCTCATTTCACTGGATCTTACAGAACAAACACAGGGACAGTATCCCATGAGTAAACTGGAATTTTTAGCCAGAGTTGAGTATATGCATGACTTCAGGAGTCCTCTATGGATTTTAGAATTCATAATCGGTTTGCATAAAAAGGATTTAAGCAGTGACTTGATATGATGTAATTTGCACTCACTAAATGATAAATCTGAGCTGTAATAAAGAATTGATGAAAGTAAACCATATTGAAGAGGCAAAATTGGTAAAGATTTGCAGTGGTGAAAGGGAAAGGACACTGAATGGGACAAAAGTGGTGACAGTGGAGATGGTGATGTTCCAAGGCACAGGCAAGTGAGAAATGTAAGGAGTAGAATTTGCAGGACACATTCTTTGGTGGAGGGAAGGATGAGAGAGAAAAGGGGTAGAGCCAGAGAATAGAGATACTCATTTAGCAACTGAAGAAGGCAGCTGTCAAGAACTCTTTTTGAGATTTATGTGTCCTGAAATAGAATATGTGACAAGTAAGTGAATTACTGCTCAGCACAGTGCACCTAAAATTACTGGATACAGGATAAGAAACATTTTGTTAAACGTGGCTGTTTGGTTTAAATGTAAATAAATTCTTCAAACACTATAAACAAACATAAAAATCATCAATCAATTAATCAACTCACAAAATGCAAACTAGATTTTAAAATTTTTGCTACATAGGTAGTATTGGCTAATCCCTTGAGGATTAGGGCCAGAATTTCTTTTTTTTTTTTTTTTTTAATGAAAAGTTTCAAATATACTGAAAACTTGAAAGAAATGTGTAATGAACTGCATGAACACATCATTCTTAAAGTCAGGGCTCATTTATTTCATTCATATCTATACTGCTTTCCTGCCTACATGAGATTGTTTTGAATCATATCTAAGATGTTATACCATTTCATCTGCAAATATTTTAGTTTCTTGTCTCTAAAAGATAAGGATTCTTCTTTAAGTAGAGTCACATCTGAGAAATGAACGTAATTTTTAAATGGCAAACATACAATGTTCAGATTTCCTCACTGGCCTGGCTTTTTTGTGTGTTTTGTTTTTGTTTTTGTGTTTTTAAGTCAAAGTCCAAATAAGATCCAAATTACTATTAATGATAAATATTTTATAATATATAAGCAACTCTATCACTCTGTTTTCCTTGTGATTTATTTATTGGAGAAACCATGTTGTTTGTCTTGCAGAGGTTTCCATGTTCTGTAAACTAGAGTCTGTATTTAAGGGGCCATTTATTCAAAGATTGGGAAAAATATCCTTGAATAGAGAGTAGTCACTCTGATCAAATAGCCTTGCCAAAAAACAAACAAACCAGGAAACTTAGCAACACCCTCAGTAGAGGAATTAAATAAGGAATTAAACATTTTTCAGAGATAGAAAAGATATTTGCCTTTCTTGTGCTATGGGAAGAGAAAACTGGCAGAAGAAAGCATACATTATGAAAGGCTGCACTTAAAAACCTATCTTAAAGTATTTTCACCTAAAAAGTTCTAAAGAATATAAGCTGAGTTCTGGGCACAGTGATGTAGCCTGCAATCCCAATGATTCAGAAGGCTGAGGCAAGAGGATCACTAGTGAAGACCAGCCTCATCAATTTAACAAGTCCCTAAGCAACGTAGTGAGACCCTGTCTCAAAATAAAAAATAAAAAGGCCTGGGGATGTAGCTCAGTGGTAAAGTACCTCTGGGCTCAATCCTTAGTACCAAATATATAAACATATCTATGCACATCTATCTATCTATAAGATCATCATAAAAAAATCACCAAACATATAAAGAAACAAATACCATCAATGGGAATCATTAGAAAGAAACTGTAAAATAAGACTATCACAACTGCTGGTTTAAAAATTGTCCAATACAGAATTAGAAATAATGAACATCCCTAAAATAGAAATATATTAAAAATTATCAAAAAAGAAGAAGCTTATCTTTGCTGTTAGATATAGACACTACCTGATGTTTTACTAAATTTTTAAAATTAAATTTACATAGTGGTTTTCCTTAGGATAGAAAGAGAAAAATTTAAAGTGTTAATTCTGATAGTCCAATTTGACAAGTTTGATAGAATTTTAAAAAAACCCTGAATTAAATTAGAAAATAAAATATAGAGACACATTAACAACACTTACACAGAGTTGGAAAAAGTTGTAAATAGGAGATAGGTCTGAAGAAAATATAGAAAATTCACACAAGGGGTCTGGGGTTGTGGCTCAGTGGTAGAGCACCTGCCTAGCAAGTGTGAGGCACTGGGTTTGATTCTTAGCACCACATATAAGCAAAATAAAATAAATAAAGGAAAATCAATAACTAATAAAATATTTTTTAAAATAGAAAAATTCACACAAACATTTAATAGAGAAGTTCTCATATAAAATTAATTGAAATGAATTGAAATCAATTGAGAATGGAAGGAGTTGTAATTAAAGAAATGGCCGAAATTATTTTTAAAAGGATGAAAGACATCTAATTCCAGATTCAAGAATCACCATGACTGCCACAATCTCAAGAAGGATAAAAAAAAAAAATCCACCTAGAAACAATATAGTGACATTTAGATTACTAGAGACAAAGAATAGAGCTTAAAACAGGGAGAAAGTAGAGAGGAAATGATCTATAAATGACCTATGGTTAGAATTAGACACCAAGGTAACTTCCAAAGAATGATGGAGAATTTCTCAGTATTATAATGGAGAAAGAGAAATTACCTTCAACATATTAAAAGATAATTGTCATTCTAGAATTCTATTCTTGGTGAATTTTTATTTCAGTTTCAGAAAGGAAAATGAAATGTAGCTGTTTTCAAACCAAGAGTGAGAATATTTATTTGTCACTTCAGGAATGTCAGAAGAACATACTTCTAGGACAAGGAAAACAGTCCCAGAAGGAACATTACTATGTAAGAGGATTGATGATCACAGAGAATGGCAAAGCATGAGAGGAAATCTCAACAAACTTCCTATAAAACAATAATAATTCATATTAGGAATTCTTAAGTACAGAAATTCTAGAATGTGTATACCAGAGATTTTTACAAAAATTCTCAGTCTTTTGGGTAACAGACAAGAACTTAGGGAAAACAAATATTAGCACTAAAGATACAAACTGTGCTATATATTCATATAGTAGCTATTACCCAAAAGTGAAAATGAATGAACTGCAGACTTTTTATCAATATGGACGAAGCTAATCCAATCATCTCTTATACAGGTATTTTTCTCAAACTTGTGGTTTTAGTACTAAGTTGTGATAAGAGGGGGAAATGGAAGACAATCTGTTTTTACTTGTAGCTTGATTACAATGTCTGATTTTAGATATAATTTAATGAACTGGGTTACTTCTCCATAATTGCATCAGCCAATCTATCTCATATAACCAACAAAAGACAACTTGGTTCAACCTTTCTTCAATTTACTAATTATAAGAATAATATATCATTCCTTACTTCCTATCATCTTTGAACATTTTAGTCAGATTAACCCTAACTTTCCAGATATATTGCTTTAGTTGATTGTGAACATATGACAGTGCAGTTAGATAAACACCAGTGGAAACATTTTTCTCTGTCATTCCACTACATTAAAATGAAACAAACATATTTTGTAAAATTTGATCTGAGTATGGCTTTAAAAAAATAAGAGCTTCTCTGTGGCAAGGAATAGTGTCATTCCTACAAATCAACAAACTATATATTATAGTCTTAATTTTCAAAATCCCTTTTTTTCCCTTTCATTTGAATACACACTTAGTTTTTTCTTAGGCAGTGTATACTTTGAATTATATTTAAGTATGACTTCAACCATGAAAGTTGGCATAAAAAGGAAAGACTAAGTCTTGGCTGCAAGTAATTAACACTCTTCATGTTTCTGGGAAATAAAAAGTGATGGCCAAGTTGAAGGGTAACACATGAATATGAGGAAAGGGGAAGGGCTAATCTATTGACATGTTAATTAAATACAGTAAGGTTAATAATTTATATAATCATTTGTTTTAATAAATATATTAAAGCCCATTCTACTTGTCAGTCAGATAATAGGCTTCAAGTTTTGAATGTTGTGGGATCCTATAGATCCTATATTGCTTTTCAGTGTGTTTTATTGGATACCCCTCATTTCTTTAGCTTTTTATTTTTGTTTATTTTTTATTTATTTATTTTTTTTTTTGTGTGTTGCTGGGATTGAACCCAGGGCCTTGTGAATGCAAGGCAAACACTCTACCAATTGAGCTATATCCCCAGCCCACGCCCCTCATTTCTATTGCTCTGGTGAAAATAAGGTTTCTTGGTCAAATCTGTTTGAAAATTTCTAAATATCCATTTCATCTCTCAGAAAGTAACCATATATATTGTCATATGAAAAGCTCTGAGAATTTATACTAAAGATAAATCTGTTTCACTTTGTTTGACTGACATGTCCCTGCCATCCTTTGTGTATGGATCTCTTTTGTTATGATGATTTTTCTCATGTGCTGCCAGCTACCACTTTATAGTAGGAGAAATATGCTTCGGGGCAGATGTGAGTGGTGATAATAGGATGAGTCTCATGTTTGTTTATAACAACAACTAATAAAAAAGTATAAGAAGTAGCAATAGCTGACATGTATTAAGCATTTGTGTGACAGATACTAGTTAGGTCTTTTGCATATGTTAATTTGTTTAGTACCCAAAGAACCAACATGAATTGAATATTTTAATTTTCCTGTTTTAGAAATGAGAAAACTGGGACTCAGGGTTGTGAACTCACTTTCCCAGGACTAAATGGGTGAGCAGAGTCAAGACTTGAACCTGAGCAGCCTGGATGTCTCCATTTGCTTCATTCCTGTATCTTCATATCTTCACCTCATCATTTCAAAAGCTACAGTTTACATCTCTGCTAAAAAAAAAAAAAAAAAAAAAAAAAAAAATGAATGGAGCATTCCAGTCTCATGCATGTCAAGTTCTGCATTTACCACCAGAATCTTGAAAAAAATTTTCAACACAATTAAATTTATCCTTTATGTACTGGTTTCTTTTAAAATAACAGAAAATTTCTCTCTTGAGGAACCACACTAAGAACCTGAAATAATTGTTTGAAATTTTATGACTTTTACTTGTGTACTGGTGTTAATCTAAGATTATAGTCATTTTTACATATTTGGGCATATACGGATAGCATAATTGTCAAATTTAAGTTGTCTACAGTTTTATTTTGGAATCAGTTCTTCAGTATGAAAGTTGTTGTTTTTTTTCCAACTCTGAGATACCGTGATTAATTAAACTGATAATGAAGTCTACTAAAACTTTGTAGACTTACTATAAATCGGTTGGAGGTGACTTACTATATATCAGTTGGAGGTAGCTACAGATGATATTCTATGGAAAACATAAAATTCTTTCTCAACTTACCTTAGAAGCAAATACATGAAAAATGTAACTATCTTTTATTAAGTATCTATTATATACTAGGCACTACACTGGATTTATGATTCATAATAATCCTCCGGCTTGAGTCTTAACTATTTCAAGGATAAATATTAATGAGAAACTGAGTTTCAGGGGAATTAAATAAATTGTTCAAAGCCATAAAATTAATAACTAAGAAAATTAGAATTCAAACCCAGATTTCTTTGATTCCAAATCCTAGATGATTTTATATGTCTAACCAGAGTACTGAACTTACTTTAAATGAAAAATATATTTTTAAGCCATAAGTATCTGTTTTCTATGTATATGAATCTCTTTATGTTTTGTTTGTATTTTTTACAGTGAGGACATTTCAATGTTATATATTAGATTTTTCTATAAGTATTTTTAAAGCAAATGACAATGGTTGATTTTACTATGTTCTATAAAAATGTGATATACAGTACTATGAAATGGGGTTGCTTGTTTGATTTTGTTCATCCTGGGCACCAGAAACCTGATTGTAATAGCCAGGTAAATATATCTCATAAAACATCCAGAATTAAATTTATAAAACAACACTTTGTGCAGATAGGTTTAGCTTTAATCCAATGAACGAAATGTAATTTTAAAACAGCTTATTGTAAGGAACCATTTATTAGAAGGTTTATCTAAGCAAAAGAATATATCACAGTTATAAATTATAAATACCCTGCAATGCAGTACTGAGGAAATGAGGTGATTCCTGGGTCTATAATTAAACAATGGGGGTCACAATGTTTTCTTCGTGGTCCCACCCACTCATTATCTCTGCATCAGTAATATCCATATTTACAATTCCTGCCCATTTTCACTTTATTAGGCTTTAAAACAGTGTATTTAATTTGACATTATTTATCGATATTTCCCCTTAGATCTTCCACAAGATTGTTAGCTTCAACGTATTCAATAATGACAATTCACTTTTATCTTTGCATACCAACTCTTCCTTCATTATTCTTTCATGAGGAATTCAACTGCTCTTCACTCAGAACCTTGGGCATCACACTTAATTCCTTGTTTTCCTCAACTCCTTACATCCAATCCAGTGCTAATTATTTTATTTTCATCCTCTAAATAGCTTGCAAACTAGCCATTTATCCCCATCCCTATTTCTAACTCCTAAGTCTAAACCAAGATATCTTTGTCATGGATGACTTCAATGGCTTTTGAACTGGCCTCACTGCATCTACTCCTGCCACCTATCCAATTCTTTTAAATTATAAACTTTTATCCTGTCCCTCCTGTGCTTAAAATCCTTCAGTTTCTTTACATTTGTCTTCAAATCATGTCCAAATATTTTAAAAATAGCTTATAGAGTTCTACATATTATGATCCCTACCTCATCTTGAAACACATTTCACAATCTTCTACATCCTGTACTCTAGCCATATTGATATCCTTTCAGCACTTGCTATACGCCATATTCTTCTCTTCCCCAAGTTAAAAAATTGGGACGAATTGACACTTCGATGATATGGAGTTTTCCTATCCATGAACATGGACTATCTCTTCATTTATTTGATTCTTCTTTGATTGCTTTTATCACAGATTTATGATTTTCCTCAAATAGATCTTGTACATACTTTGTCAGATCCAACCATGTTTTTTTTTTAAATTAATCATTGAATCATCTGTAAAAAAAATTTTTTTAAACTGTCTTCCAGCTATACTGTTAGCTACTTGAGAGCAAAGCACATGACTATGCTGTTCACCACTGTATATCTAGAGGAGCATGGCATACATAATAGAAATATTTGTTAAATGAATGGAATAATAAATGCATGCCTTATGTGTGGAACTATATCAATATAATAAAAACTGGAGTTGTTTCCCCAACACTTAACTGTACCCCACAGAATAGTGTGGCCACATGGTAACCAATTACCCCCTCGCCACTGATTTGTTTTGAAATGGGCATGGCCACTCTTGCTCATAAAATGTTAGGAGAAATCTGCTACAAGAAATTTCCCTCACTCCTAAAAGAGGCTTCTTTCTCCACATGTGGTGGGTCTGGGTCCAACACCTAATACTTAAGCAGCCATTTTGCTGATAGCCCCAGAAAGAAGACAACATGAAAAATGGACTGGACGTATTAAAACACTGAGAAAAAGTGAGTCCCAGACTGACCCTTGAATAATATACTGAATAATATATTGAAAAGTCAGCTTTTCCTCTGGATTTTATATTCCCCTGATATCATGTTGTATAATAAGTATTTGGGTTCTTAAAGCTAATTTTAGACTCTGCTTCATGAGGCAAAGTTTAATATTTTAAAATCCTTTTAGTTTAAAATATTCCTGTTTGAGGGCTACCTAAAATGCAAACAAATATACCTATTGGAGAGAAGCATAAAGGGCTTTAAAGCAGTCTTTGTTGACTCTTTTAGTCTTTGCTGACTCTTTTTGATATATCTGCTTTTCTCTCACACCCATTTCCAGAGAACACTATGTTTTTGAGTTCTTTATTTTTAAACATATATTTATTTGTTTTAGTTATACACAATGTCTTTATCTTTAAAAGAAACGTGGCCCAGGCCGTGCACGTGCTAGGCAAGCGCTCTACCACTGAGCCACAACCCCAGCCCCTGTTCTTGAGTTCTTTAAGTCAATTTTACACACATATCTTAACTGGATTGTATAAGGTAATTAAATCATTTTATTTATGCAAGTATAACATGCATTTCCTTTTTTTAAATATCCAGGATACAAAGCACCACCTTGGCATATAAAAATAATAACCTCAAATTTGCTTTTCGTTGAAAAAATAGTGTTTTAACATCTTCTCAAGTAGCTTTTTTTAAAAAAAAAAAATAATTATCAAATTAAATGTTCCTTCCCTGTCCCTGTCTCTGTCTCTCTCTCACTCACATACATACAAACAAAACACACATACCCCACACACTCCCACCATACTCTTTCTCACAAACACCCTTTTAAACTCTAACAATTATCTTCATGCTGTTTGTAAAACTCTGTAATGAGAGGAATTTGAACTGTTAAGTGGATTAAAAGGTTAATTGCCTAATCTTCCTTTCTTTCCTGAAAAGACTATTTTGACCTATACAAGTTTCCTGTCAGGAAGCTAGGAATCTTTTGAAATATAATTAAATAAAGCAGTCTTATCTCTAAGGTTAACTGCCTTTACATAATAATGTTAGTGTCTTGGCAGCTGATATTTTTTACATACTTCTCTTAAGAGAAAAAAAAAAAAACCCTGTTTCTTTGTGTGCTGTTATGTTTGGAAAATTATGATCTGTAAGCTTTGTTTCTACTAACAACACATATTTTGAGAAAATATTTCAGAACATGTCATAAACATTTGAACAAACCTTGCATATTTCCCTCTTTGCAAAGACACTTGCAGGCTGGAAATAAGTAAACATCTGAAAAATTAGAGATGTTTCACAAAATGTTCTGTTTTCTGTTCTTATTAAATACTTATGATGACAAAATGACTCTTCAAAGGTGTTAGAGAAATACTTTGCTTGTAATATATTACATAACAAAAACCTTTGATAGGTCCCAGTATAATTCACTAAAGTACTAATAAAATATTGCAATAATTTTCAGTATATCATTAACAGTTAAGCATTTCACATTTAGTAATGTGAATTTGAAATATTTCATGTCTAAAATTTCCCCGAAGTGCTATTTGCTTGACTTTCTACACATTATTTACATGATAAAAATAAAAACTATTATTGATTTTATTGGGCTTTTCATTCTAAATGATCATACTTTCACTCCTACACATTTGCTATCTTTGGTTTGGCTTCAGGAATATTTAAAATGTACTGTTTCCTTGGGATATTAAAACACTATCCTGAAGAAGAGATATTTAAAAACTTAGCAATGGTTTCCACTACAGAACTTACAGAAGTAAACAAAAACCTCTGGTAAAGCTGCAGAGTTCATGTTCTCATTACTTGGGGATATATAGAATTTTCCTTTACTAGGTGAGATGACGAAGTCTTTAGTTAATAAATTTTCATTTTTACTTTCTTCTAAAATAGCCCCCTTCATTTGAAGGGGGACCAAAGTCTGTGTTTAGATATTTCCATGGAGGAAATACAGTGGAAAGAAATATAGTAAATGCAATCGTCAGGAAGGAAAGAAGAAAGCCAGCATGGTAGGGGGCTGAAGACTTAAGAGCAGGAAGAAGTGAATGGGTAAGAGAGAAAGGAGCCACATCAGTAGAAAGAGAATGAATAGCAGTAAGAAAAGTGCTTACATTTCTGACGCAGGAAGTGTCTTAGGCCAGGGTGGAATTCAGCTGCAGATGAGGAGGTGATTAAAGAGAAAAAGCAAATAGAGTTGACTGAGTTGGGCTGAGAATAGTCATTACCTCATGAGAAAATTTAATATGGCTTGTCTCTAAAGACCAATAAACTCACATATGACCTGGCTGACATAGAGCACTGAAGCAAAATGGGTCAATACATCAGAGGAAGGCTAAGTAGAAAATTGGATAGGAATTCATTTCCTATTTCCCTGGACACCAGGGAAATTTTTGAAGTATAAATATAAAATGCATACAAAAGTACACATTAATAGTACAAGACAATGCTTCTCAAACCTCATTATACATTAGAAATAATATTGGTACCTAGACACCGTGGTATCCTTATTATTATTATTTTTTTATTTGTACTTTAGGCTTATAGAGTCTCTTATGCTATCTAGTAAAAATATGATAATGTAATGAATACTGACAGATCTATCCTGAGCTTAGGATATTGAATATTGCCTGTTCCTTCAAACCTTCTGTTTCTTTAACAGAATTACTAATCACTTTTCTCCCCACTCCAAACATATAAGGAATCCATATTCTACATCAGTTATTTTTTTCTTATCTATTATGCATCTCTAAACATTTTAATTTATAATTTTTGTCTTAGACCTTTGTAATATAAATGGAGTCATGCTGAATTAATATAATATTTCATTGAATTTTGTAAAGCACTCCACCACTGAGGTATCCCCAGCCCTTTTTATTTTTTATTTTGACACAAGTTCTCACTAAATTGCTGAGGCTGGCCTCAAACTTGCTATCCTCCTGCCTCAGCCTCCCAAGTCTCTGGGATTACAGATGTGTGCCATCGTGCCTATCGTGGATTGTGTATTTAGGCTTAATCTATTTAATACATATAGTAAGTATTGTTTTCTTTCTTTCTTTCTTTTTTTTTTTTTTTTTTTTTTTTGGCGCCGGGGATTGAACTCAGGGGCACTCCACCACTGGGCCACAACCCCAGCCCTTTTTTTTGCATTTTATTTAGAAACAGGGTCTCATTGAGTTGCTAAGTGCATTGCTGAGGCTGGCTTTGAACTCGCAATCCTCCTGCCTCAGCCTCCCAAGTGCTGGGATTACAGGCGTGCCCCACCGCGCTGGGCTCTATTATTTTCTTTTCATTGTTGATTAGCATTCAGTTGTATGACCTACATTTTACTGAAATATTTTGCAGAATCTTCTGTGAAGCATGTCTATTCATTTTCTCATCATGCACTGGCTATATAAGGAAATCTTTATGTCTCTAAATTTGGTCAGGAGAGGAGGTCATGCAGCAGGATGAGGTGCTATGAGCATCTGCACCAAGTTCATTCAGTTTACTTGTGCTTTGAAGATTTGCTTATTTTGCTATCTTTTATACCATTTCCACATTGTTTTAAATTGCTGCTCTGCATGCAATTATGGATTATGTTATGGATTAGTTAGGAAAAAAAATTTACTTCACATTTCAGGTTTCCTTGATGCTCAATTGTCAGTCTTTCCCAGAGTGTAGTAGTGAGCAGGGGCTGTTTTTCAGTAGAAGAGTTGTCTGTAGAGGAGGATATGGTTTTGCTACTATTGCTTGTGGGTTTGCATTGCGGTTCTTCTATTTGAGCTGGCCAAAAGCTCTGTTCAGTGCCCTCCTGGCCCTGGATAGTTTAAGGATTATTGGACTTTCTGGGTCATAAAATTCAATTGGTAGAACAAATTTCACTGTGGTCAGAACTGTGGCAGTCTTTGCTTGGTTTAAGCCACAGTTCTCAGGTTTACAGTTACTTGTTTAATGAGTCAGAGCAGACACTCAAATATGACTTTTACCTTCCAAATTCAAAGATGCTTACTAATAATTGTGACTCTTCTTTAGTGGTAGGTGGAACTAAGTGTAACAATTCTTTTTTTTTTTTTTTTTTTTTTTTTTTTTTAAGAGGCTATCTCAACACTCTATCATTGAACTCCTAGAAACGTGACAAGAGGCCGGACCTGAGAAATTCGTAGGGCTTATTGTCTTCTGGTTATAATGACCTCCTAAGGTGCATAGCACTGTTCATCCGGTCCAGATGTCAGTGTTGGCAGAAATGTCATGAACCAGCAAGGGACGAGAAGTTACAGAAATTCTCTGTGGGCTGAGTGTGGCAGAGAGCATGCGAATTGAAATGCTTTGGGGTAATGCACTGGAGGTGACCTGGGCTGGTAACTGAGGACTCCTCACACCCACACTGCTGATCCCCTCACCTGCACTGCATATTCCAGGAGGCCTCTTCTTCTGTAATGTCCTTCCAGTACTGATATGATTTGGATGCAAGGTGTCCCCAAAAGCTCACATGCGAGACAATGCAAGATGATTCAGAGGAAAAACAGGCTATTAAAGTCTTAAGCCAATCAATGAATTAATCCCCTGATGGGAATTAACTTAGTATAACTGAAGTGGTAGGGTATGACTGGAGGGGGTGGGAATTGGGGCATGGCTTTGGGGTATATATTTGTATCTGGAGAGTGGAATCTCTCTCTCTGCTTCTTGATCACTGTGATGTGAGCTGCTTCCCTCTACCGCCCTCTCCTGCCATGAGGTTCAGCCTCACCTTGAGCCCTGAGGAATGGAGCTGGCCTTCTCTGGACCTCTAAAACCATGAACCCTCAAATAAATGTTTCCTCCTTTACAATTGTTCTGGTCAGGTTCTTTAGTCACAACATCAAAAAAGATGACTAAAACAAATACTCTGCACTGAGAAATCTTAACATTATGTTCATTGTGCAGGAGAGAATTGTAAAGGAATCTGTTGTTTGTCACAACACATACATTGAAGGGTGCATTCAGCTGAGAAGAAATAAATAAAAAAAAAACAGAGTAGGCATTAGATAACAAGATAGAATGACTCAGTCATTCTGCTATTCACACACTGGACTCTTGCATGAAATAGTGATGGCGGCATGGATGGAATTTCTAAGGATTCCCCTTCAAGACTGCCACTGTTGAACATTATGCCTAGCAGAAAAGAGACCATTATTGTACCCCCATATGGTACCATTCATTGGGGATAGCAATTTATAATAGCTATTTAGTAGGAAATTTAGTATACTATTTTCCTTACATTTTAGAAGTCAGTTATTTATCTTGGCAGGAACTGACACATATTTAAAATCCATGTCATACTTGCCTGCAGAACTTTATCCAGTACCACTCTCTGAGGGTCTGCAGTTGTTTGATCCACTGATGGGGGATATGGTGTAACACACTTAGCCCCAAGAGCCCCTCTCATGCTAAGGAATTACAACAGTGGTCATAAGACTTGGGATCCACTGATTCCATCACCTACCATACCACCCCAAAGTGCTGGCCTAATAAAGCCATGGAATGGGTTTTTAAAGATGCAGCTGATATGGCAGTTTGGAGACAGTTCTCTGAGGTCAGGGTACCATCCTCCAGGCACAGTATATGTATACCCTAATTTTCAAGCATTAAAAAGTGCTTTGTCTTGAGGGGCTGGGGTTGTGGCTCAGTGGTAGAGTGCTCGCCTAGCACATGCGCGGCCTGGGTTCGATCCTTAGCACCACGTAAAAATAAACACATTGTGTACAACTAAAGCAAATAAATAAATAAATATATATTTTTTAAATTGCCCTGTCTTGAGTTGTTAGACTACAAGGGATCAGAATCCAAGGATATAGGAATGACTCCACTTACTATTACTTGGTGATTATTTGGAAGGTTTTATATTTTTGAACCTGCAACTTTTAGTCTAGAGTTCCTTATTCACAGAGAAGGAATGTTTCCAACAGGCAGCACAGTAAGATTCCCATAAATCATTATACCACATTTTCTGACTGATTTCATTGTGTTTCTTACTCCAAGAGACCAGTGGGCAAGTAAAGGAGTCTCCATGCTGGCAGGGGTAATTGATGCAGTCCTTAGGTGAAGGTAAAGCTTTTGTCACACAAAGAATGTTTGGCACCCAAATGACCCAGATAGGCATCCCTTGATTTCCTTGCCCAATTTTGAAGGTAAATGGGTAAGGGAAGCAACAGAGAAGATTAGGGTGAAAAGACTCAGAAATGAATGCTTGGGTCACCCCACCATAAAAGCCACCTGTATGAGCAGAGGTGTGAGCCAAGAGTGAATCTGAAATGGTGAGTGGAGGAAGGGGACAGCAAATATCAATTATAGCTCCAAGAACAGCTGCACCAGTGAGGGCCCTAATGTGTCCATTAACTCTGCTTTTAAAATTTACACAGGAAAAGAAATGGACCAGACTCCTGGAGGAGTTGTTCCCAGGTGGATGAACTTATTTTAAAAAGTGGCTCCAAACACACAGGTGTGTACCTTATTGGAGGCTGTAGTGGACCGCCCAGGTGCCCCACTTATTCCTAACATTCCCGGCTGTTATGAAGGCTGATGGCTGACAACTCACAGCCGAGTCCCTTGCTTGGCAGGGCCCTCTGCCAACAAGAACTGCTTTGCTTTTGTTCATGCTTCCTCCCAGAGGCAAATGCATTAAAGGACAGATTAGGTAGAGGTAAAAATGCCCAATGCCTTTGCCTCAACTTGGGACATCTCTGAAGGGCCACTTAGTCCCAGAGCTCCTACAGGAGGAACTATGGCCTTTCTTACAACTGCACCTCCATTCAGCTTCTCCCTCTGCTCAACTGCACCTCACTCTCCTGCACTGTCGTTTCTGGGAGTGCTCTCTCTAAATCTCCAAGGGCAAACCTTTTCAACCTAATTGGCTCTCTAGGATACCTGAACAAAGACCACACCCTATAATCTTTACATTCTTATATGTATGTTGTATGTTATGGTTTGGATGTGAGGTTGTTCCTCAAAAACTCATGTGTGAGATAGTGCAAGAAAGTGAAGAGGTGAAATGATTGAGTTATGAGAGCCTTCACCCAATCAGTGAATTAATCCCTTGATGAGGACTAGCTGAGTGGTAACTGAAGGTAGGTAGGGTGTGGCTGGAGGAGGTGGGTCCCTGGGGGCATGCCTTTGTGGTATATACTTTTTATCTGGTGAGAGGTGCTCTCTCTCTGCTTCACGATCTTCATGTCTTGGGTTGCTTTCCTCTACTACACCCTTCTGCCATGATGTTCAACTTCACCTCCAGCCCCAAGGCCGTGGAGCCAGCTGTCTATAGGTTGAGACCTCTGACACTGTGAGCCCCCGAATAAACTTTTCCTACTAACATTGTTGTTGTTAGGTCTTTTAGTCACAGCAATGAGCAAGATGACTAAAACAATACATGTTTTTCCCATTTTTTCTTCAATTTTTACAATCTATTTTCTACTTCACTAATCCTGTTTTCAGCTGGATTCAGTCTGCTTTTCAACTTATCGATTAATTTCTTATCTTCAGATGTTTTCTTTTTTCTTTCATTTAGAGAATGTTCATTTGGTTCTCTTTTATAGATTTTTGTGCTCCTCTAAATTCTCTACCCTTTGACCAATTTTGTGTCTCTCTCTGTCTCTCTCATTTTTAACATAGAAACTACATGTGTTGAAAATCCTTTGCTAACTCAGGTATCTGAGTCATCCTTTTCCTTTTCTCCTGTGAGATGGCCATATTGTCTTGTTTCCACATTTCTAGTAATTTCTTAATGTGTGTTGGACATTGTGTGTAATATACCTGGAGAGGCTTTCAAAATTGTTATTTTCCCCTGATGGCAAATAGAGAAGGACAGAATACCTCAATCCACTTGGTCATAAATGGGTGGTGCTGGGTTTCAGTTTTAGAGACTGAGTCTCCTTTGCCTTGTTCATGTTTTCTGTGTCCCCTCCACCCTTCACAGGTCTTTGGTTTTGAGGTGGTTAGAGCTTTGTGTCCTCACGTTTAGAAGACTGCAGAAAATTCAGCTACATGCTTCAGAGATCTCAGTTCAGCTTCCTCAGCACCTGCCTTTATGGCTTATGGAAACTTCCTTGAAGGTAGGACGAGCAGTATGTCAGAGTCCATGAGACTTTTGAGGAGTTCAATTTGCCTTCCAGAAACTTGGTCTGGTTCCCCAGTCTCCTGAATAGGAGCCTCATTAACAACTGTCCAGGGAGCAAAAGCAGTTGTACATTTGCAATTCCTCAGGTGTGTAGTTTGTCACCATTGTGCAGCAGAATGACTAAAACTTGCTAGTTTTTCTTTTCTCTGGACAACTTTCTGACTGGTCAAGCCAGATTCTCTGTGAACTACCCAGAGTCAGAAAATGCCCCAGAGGAAAGAAAGATAAAACTCCTTGTTCACATGAAAGAGTTTTTCTTCTTTCTGGAATTTTAGTTTGTTGATTCTGAAGTTCCCTTGTGATTTTAAAATGTGACATTTATAATTTATCTTGTTTTGTCCAGTTTTGCAGCAAGTTTTTGCCCATTCTGACTGACCCTATTCTAAAACAGGAGCCCTTTTCCGTTCGTTTTTAACTCGATCAATTATACATGCTATTATTTTGATGGTGCAAACCTTTTGATGATATCTTCATGTTTACCATTTTCTGTGCTAGCAGTATATTTTTACATCTCAGATTTCCTTCTTGGATAAATTTTATTTTCAAAGTGCAACTGTTAGAAGTTCTTTTCATGAACATTTGTTGGTCATAATTGTCTTAGTAAATGTTTGTGTAAAATGTCTTTAATTTACCCCAGTTCTTGAAATGTGGTCTAATTGGGTATCCACAGAAAGTTATTTTCTCTCTGTACTTTGAAGATTTAATCCAATTTCTCTCTTCCCCCATTGTTGAGAAATACATTGTCAGTCCAAATGTTAGTTCTTTGTAATTGTTTTGTCTTCTATGTTTGGCTTTTAATATCTTCCTTTTGCATTTGGTATTATTCAGTTTTCCTGCATGGGTCTGACTACACTTTTTGTTTGCTTGTTTTTTTATATTTTATTTTATTTTTTTAAATTATGCTTGGAATATATTCAGCTTCCAGAATCCAGAATTGGATTTTTTTTTTTTTAATCTACTTTGGAAATCTTTGTAGTCAAGTCTGGATTTTCTGAAAGTCCTACTAAAGGTTTTTTGTTTCATGTCCTCTAAATGTTTTAGTCTCTTATCTGTGTTTTGCTGTTTTTTCCCTACAAGTGTCATTTGGGATAGTTTACTTTTTTCTTTTTCTTTTGTGCTACTGGGGATTGAACTGAGAGGTGCTCTACCACTGAGCTACACCCCTAGCCCTTTCTGTTTTACGTTGAGATGGGGTCTCACTAAATTGCCATAGCTGGCCTTGAGTTTGCAATCCTCCTGCCTTAGCCTGGAATAGCTGGAATTACAGGTGTTCAACCATGCCTGGTTGGGATAGTCTATTTTGATCTACCCATAAAATCACTAGTTCTCAGTATACTTATTCTACTACTAAACCTATTCAAAGATTTTAAATTAGACTTATGTTTTAAGAGTTCTAGAACTAGTTCTTTTTCTAATCAGCAATGTTGAGTTTTATAAACAAAGTTTTGAATGTCTACTGTATACATTTCTTAACCTTTTCTTTCTATGCTACATTCTAAATAATGTCTTGATGTCTTTCAATTCTGTTTTCTATCTTGAGAATCAAATTAGTATCTAATCTGGAGTTTCTAATCTCAATTATGATTTTTTTGTTTCTTCTAGAAATTATATTGATTTCTTTCCAAATCTACATGGTGAATTTAGAAAACTTTTAATACTTAATTATAATTTTAATTGAACATTTTATTAATACAAACATTTTAAACACATTGATTTTATATTTCTCTGTATTTGCCCTAATATTTTCAGCTTTTTCATTTCAGCTTGTAGAGTTTGTTGCTTCTGTTGTATTGCTCACCATGTCTTGTTTCTGGTTTTAAACTTTTATTTGTGATATTTTATTTTCTAAAAATATTTGATCCTAGATTTAAAGCCTGTTTCCCAGAAAATTTTAATTTGATTCTGCAAGTTACTTGGGGGACTTGAATAATTGGAGGTCACCTCTAATTTTTTTTTTCCCCTACCTTACCTAAAAACACTAATTCCTGTGTGAGGGACGATATTCCTGTTCTTTCTCTCCGTGGGACAATTTTTTTTCCCTGGTTCATTTATTGCAATAATCAAGTCAGAGTAAATGCAGTTAAAAATAAACTCCAAAGACTTTTCGTGGCTTAGGAAAATTAGGATTTGTCTTCTGTACGCCAGTTCTGAGGTGGAGCAGCTGTCCTACATTTTCTCCTGTTCTGTCTGGAATACATTACCTCCAAAGGACCATGTCTGGAAATGCAGGACAGTGAGTCCACCCACAGTCTACTGGCCAGAGTGCCATCTATAATCTATAATCCCAGATTAACCACAGGGAGGCTAGGAATTAGTCTCCTGTGCCCAGGAGGAGGAGAGACTATGAGAGCATGTGTATTGCTTCTGTCACTTTCACTGGGGTCCACAGCCTTTCAGGTGTTCAGCATTATTGGGGACTCTCTGTGCACCTCCCAACTTGCAAGAAATGAGAAATGGACTCCCCCCCCCCCCCCCCCCCGCTTCTTCTTTAATGCTCTATTAAATCAGGCTTGTGGTCCATTAAAACAAAACTCTTGGGAATGTTGGTTTTAGTGCTTTGGGGCTTTATGGGTTTGTACTTTGCTGACAGTTCTGGCCTCTGAGAATTTCCCTTCTACTTCTGCCAACTCACTCAATTTTTTCCCCCCTAAGAACTCTGTGTACAGTTCTTAGATATTCTGTACCAGGAGGTTTCTTAGGAAAACTAGTCTGCCATGTGATTAAAACAGAAGAGAACTTTAGTCTATTTGTGAGAGTATTCTGACTCCTACAGCTAGCCCTATATGTGAAAGCTAAGTTACTCCTAGACAAGTTTCTTGAACTAAGTTTTCAAAGGGATTGCTATCATCCAGCTTTCATTTAAACTAGTACTAATCAGTTATCTAATTTTCTTTCTCAATTTTTTTTTAAATTCAGTGAATTTTAAAAACCAGGGCAATCTATTGGAGAAGTCATGGAAGAGCCCAGAAGGGGATGCAACTGGAGCCATTGGATTATAATTACTTTTTTTTTTTTTTTTTTTTTTTAATAAGTAAGGCTTTACGATTCCAAAATTGTCAGAGGTGATTTTTTTTATTCTTTAATTTTATTGATTTATTTTTACCATTTAAGTTGACAAAGGAACTTTTATTCACATAGCAAACGCTGGGAAGACTGCACACATATTCAAGTAGGCAGATTTTTGTATCCTTTAGGAAGTGTTGAGATTCTTTCACCATAAAAATTTTTATGTACTTAGATTTTGCAAACAATATTGGAAGATTTTTGGAAATTATCCTTTGATGCCAAGAACTTCTGCTCCTTTATTAAAATAATTCAGTATTAATTGAATCTATTTTGAAAATTGTGTAAAAGACAAAATAGACTACCATAAAAGAGAGATCCAGCCTCTGAAAGTAGTTTGTACCACCTTTTCTGTGGCCCTTTCTAATGGATTATATCTTCCAATGAATTATATATTCTAATGAATTATATACTTTGTATTATTTTGGGGAGAGGAGCTCAGAGATTGTTACTGGAGTCTGTGTGTAAAGATCATGAGTAACAGATTATGATAGAGACTGGTGACTCTCATAACATGTTTTAAGCCAGTAAAGAGACATAAAGAGCATTTCGGATTTCTAGATTCTGAGCCAACTCTGACAATTCATCTGGCAAAATAACAGAGCTCCGCTTGTGTACTTAATGGAAGTAAATCACTAGATTTTAGACAAGAATCTTAAGTAATACCATCAGGTGATTCATTTGTACACCAAATATTGAGAATCACTAACTTAAATATTTAGAAAATAACCATTTGCTGTTAGGAAAAATCCAAAATTTCTACCAGAGAGACATTTTTAATGAGCATTTACTAAACTCATGTAATGTATCGGTATATGCTTAAAAAATATATTCTAATAAATAGTTTTATTGCACCCAAACAATGAAAGAAAGTGTTTGTTTTTTTCCCTCAAAGTTTTCAATGTAGGTTAATTTGATCAAGAGTCTATAGTCATTTGGGCACATCTGAAGAAAAGAAGGGAGGGAGGGAGGAGGAGGAGGGGGAGGAGGAGGAGAAGGAAGGAGGAGGGAGGGAGGGAGGGAGGAGGAGGAGGGAGAAGGAGGAGGGAGGGAGGGAGGAGGAGAAGGAAGGAAGGGAGGACAGCCAGACAGGAGGGCAGACCTTGTTCTTTGCTAATGCAGTTCACTCAGATTCCAAGAAGTAATTACTAAAATTTAGTGGAAAATTTTGAGGAAGGTAATGAATTTCTCATCCTGTAAAAGGAATCCTGGTTAATAATAATAATAATAATAATAATAATAATAATAATGATGATGATGATGATGATGATGGAAGTCTTTTCTTTGAATTGTAAATCTCTCAAATTGCCAAATTTGCAGGAGTGCAAGATGAAGAGGAAGCCTGTCTTTTATTTGGTGAATTGATTATTGCACTGTCAGATGTCCAGGGGCAAAAATCAAGCAGGAGAAAGGAGTTACTATTTGCAAAGTGTTAAAACAACAGCCAGATTGTTTCTTCTTTGCTTACTGTGCACAGTATGGGCTGGCACCGCTGTGGTAGCTTAGAAATCACAAATGCTGTCAGGAAAAACAAACCAAGCCCTCCAGATAGAATAAAAGGGTGAGGAGACAAGCCAGAGGGAAGACCAAGAATTTATCTGCAGTTAACAAAAGAATGATGTATTTGCTAACAGACTGATGGAAAGGGCCCTGTGAGGAGGGAGTGATCTGAGGAACATTCTTTTTCCCACTTTACTGTCTTTGTTCCAGAGTGTAGCATACATGTTGATTTAATTAGCAGTGAGTTCTTTTAAGATGTAAAATTTCCTTTAAGACCAAAGAACCTATCTAGCCTGTGAGATAATGTTGACTCGGAGAGTTTATACATTATTTAGATGTTTTGGAAAGAACTGTCTCCTCATGAAATTTTGCTGTGAAATGACCCTGAATGGATGAAAATAGAAATAAATAAGAAATTATCTTCTGTTACATTATGCTACTTCTAAATTATTGACTGGGGGATGCTTTAGGGCAAACATTTGTCATCTCTTGTGGTAAATAGTGTCTCTCTCTGTCTCCCTTTCCTCTCCCCCCCCTCCCTCTTATATGGAATATTAAATCTCTGGTTTTTTTTTTTTTTAAGGGGGGGAGTTGAATTGTCAATCTTTAATATTGTATGACAATTTCAGCATAAACACAAGTTTAAATTGCTAAAAATATTCTTCTTATACTGATTGGAAAGATAAACTCTACCAAAATAATACTAATTAGCCAGTGTTACTGGAACTACGAGTTGTTTGACAAAAATAACCAAATGACCAATTTTATGTTTTCTGTTATTTGGTTCCTTTGCAACATTTTTCTTTTCAGTTAAATTGAAACTTAAAATATCTGCTCACTTTAGGTCCTGATCGTGTTCACAGTATTTTGGGGGAAATAGTTTAGCAAAAAGAATGTTTATTCCTCTTCTTGAAGAAATCTCCAAATCATCTTTAAGGTTTGATCGTGTCATGTGGTCTGACTTAAAAATTAGAGAGAGGAAAAGTTTACTACTATCAAGAAACATTAACTGTGAATGCCTCACAGAAATTTCCCACTAATAAACTCTTATATCAAATAATAAATTACTTACAAAGTAAAACATAGTCACAGTAAAGAGTTTTAGCCACAGGAAAAGTGTGATCTAAACTTTGGAAAAATCATTTATATTTGTACGCACTTAGAAAAGTGTTCATTAAATGTGACAAAGGAAGAAATGGGAAAATGAATGTAAAATAAATATGCCAATTAGCAATAAAATTTTACCTGTCAATCATGATTTTTATCCATGAGGATAAAAGTCTATGCTTAAGGACTTAGTAAAAGTTGTGTGCTAGATTTCTTTTAGGCATGTATACCTGTCAACCCTTTCCAATCACCCAATTAGGTAGTGATAAAGGAAGCTGGATCAGAGGAAGATAATTCAAATTATCTTATTTGAATGTGAATGACTATTTCATTGTTTTTCGTACAATTGTCTTGAAATCTGAGACTATCAAATGTTTGTATGTTTTCATGTTCAAGCAACTATTCCTGACTGTGCTTTCAACTAGAAAATAGGTGCTCAAAAAATAGTTTCAAAATAATGCATGAATGTATGAGTGAAGCCTTTTAAATAACTTAAGAAGGAAAACCATCAACCTAATATTACATATACCTGATATGTTCTATACCATATATTATATACATTATGTATCGTATATGCATGTGTTAGTATTTGTATGTAAGTATATACATTTGTGTCTAGTTTTGAATTGGCCTTATATTTTTGTAACTCTCTAATTATTTTTATCCTGTCATTTATGAACACAAAATATAAATTCCTTTGATTATCTCTCCTCTTAATCCACATTCTGTTGAATGGTTTTTCCTATCCCAAGATTCATTCTTTCCATTGCTAACTTTTCGCTCAGCTCTTCCTGTGACTGCCATATCTGTTTCACCTCTTTACAAGATGCTTCTAGTTCAAACAATGCTCTGATATCTTTTCTCCTTGATTCAATTTGTCTTTTGGTGTTACTTGGTCCATGAAGCAATTTCAAGCAAATGCTTCTCATTCTTTTTCATGCTCCTAGTTCTTTGATTTTATATATTTCTAGATCAATTAAGCCTTAAAACATATTTTTGAGTAACTACACAGACATCACTATTCTTTCATCTTACTGCAAATCCCATTCTTCATTCCAGGTCAATGAAGTCCAGCTCTGCTCTCCTACCTTATTAGAATGGCTCTCTTTAGGTTCAAGTATTCCCTCACATTATCAAGAATTTTGATTACATACCTTAATTTCTTTCTTTTCATCTTTCTCCCTTATTAAATATTTGTGTTGCTGGCTCACCTGATGCCTTAGCCTCGGAGTCTGTCATTCCATTCCAAATTATGTAAGATAATTGCTGTCATTGCTGTCAACTGGAATTCCTAAATATGGCAGAAATTCCAAGCTTCGCCAAAAACTTCAAAACACCTCACAGGAATCCTACCTTTATCACCTTATTGAAAATGGCTTACTGAACGTTATAATCACTCTAACTCCTAAAAACTTACTATTCCCTTTCTTGTATTATTCATAACTATAAAAATCTATATTATTTGATAATTCATTTGCTTAGTAATTTTATTTCTCTATCTGAAATGGAGATTCTTAGAGGATAGAGGTTTTGTCTCATTTACTTTTAAATCCTAAAATCTATAACAACATGAAATGCAGAGTTAAGCCTTTGATTCTATCTGTTGAATTGATGAATGAATAAAAAAATTCCAGTGAATCAAGGAGGTTTTTCTTTTTTTTTTTTTTTTTTTTAAAAACTATTGCTTATCAGATTAACTGTATCTTTCCATCACATCCACATCTGCTCTTGCTGGATAGAACTGGCTTCAGGCTCAATCTTCATGGTTGAAATGATTTCATCATGTGACAAAAACATTGTTTACTTAAAATCATCTTAGCATGCACATTGCAGGGTGAATATTTCTGAGCATGCTTATGCTTGAGCATGATGATAAATTAGGCAAAGTATCCTTTATGATTGAGTGACATTTTTGTAGTCCTGGATATCTTGATCCCTCAGAAAGACTGCAAACCTTAAGGAGACAAAAGAGCAACACATTTACATCATTGTAACCAAAACTGTGAGCTGGGAAGTGATGTATTTGTTACAGAAAATTTTGGAACAAAGCCTGGATAAATGATATGTGAAACTTCTTTTGCATTTCATCCAGAAATAAGAGTACTCTCTAATGCATTTTAGTTGGGGTCATCTGAATAGTTTGTTTTATTTCCTTCCCTTTGTATATGAAGATGTAATTCTATACACACACACACAGACACACACACACACAAAAAAAGCATAATTTAATTGTGAAATAAGAATTAAGCAATGATATGAAATTTCACTCAGTGCTGGCATTATGTATTTACAGTTTTGTGTAGCATGCAAGTGAGATCTCTGCAACACCAGGGATAGCATTTTATTAATTTTTGTGTCTCCAAAAAAGTAAAAACAGTGTATTTGACATTTGGCAGGCAATAGGTGCTTGTAAAATGATCAATTAGATTTTCATTCCTGAGATCTGGCATTTAATATGAAGTTTAATTCATTTCCTCAATATTAGTTTTTGCTTTTATTGTTTGTCTTTTGTTGTTCAAGTCCCTTGTTCTATGATGAATTTTTACAGTATAGTAAACAAGCTGTGAATTCAAAGCCTCCTAGGAAGAACTTTTGAAACCAGATTTTAGGTCCCAGTGGATCATCAGAGATCAATCTGTGCCACCTTTCTATTTTATTGATAGGCAAAAGTGTCTCTGAGAAGTGTGATGTGTGATGCCTTGATTGATTTACAGCTTTTTAAATTGGGCTGGAATCTAGGCACTCAGTTTTGGGCACTCTATTAGATAACTGTACCAGAAAGCACAGTGAGAGAATAATAAACCCAGGCTATGTAACATTCTTTTTTTTTAATATTTATTTATTTGCTTTAGTTGTACACAATGCGTTTTATTTTTACGTGGTGCTGGGGATCGAACCCCGGGCCACACATGTGCTAGAGGAGCACTTTACCGCTGAGCCACAACCCCAGCCCGATGTAACACTCTTTAAGACAGTGATTCTCACACTTTTGATGACACACCCTGATGAGTTAAAAATTTTAAGAATACCTCAATATATCAAAAATTGTTCATTACTTACTTACTAAAGTACTATAATTTTTATAATAGACATTTAAATGAATGATATAAAGGTAATAACACTTTGAATAATTTATATATTTTTATTAACAGCACAAACATCCTTTTCTGCTTTCATTGAGAATTATTAATAATATTTCAGAGAAGTATATTTGATTATATGCTTAACTGTTGGTTTAGATATTGTTAGCTCCAGTAATTTAAAAATCAAATTCTAAGCTCAGTATATTTTGATTATTGATTTTAATGGCTGCCATAAGTAGTAGATTTAAATGGAAGAAATGTTTCATTGGCTGCAGGTAATAACACATGAAATTGCATTTTAAATTGCTTTTACCAATTACACAAAGATTTGTAGCTGAAATTCATCTTATAAATTTTGATCTCCCCGGGAACAGAATATTCATTCTCACAAACAAAATCCTAGGTTTTGAACAAATAGCTTAAATTTCTAAAAATCCTCTTTTGGATGAGTTAGAAAGCTATTTTTTTCAATTCTTTGAAGTGTGTAGGCATATGCTTTCCTTTTTAAATGTTATATGCATACTCTTTTAGAAGTAACAACACATAGAAGACAGATTCTGTATCATGAAGTTCTTTTGAAAACCAATAATTTTCTCACTTATCATTAAATCAGAAACATGCTATAATAATGTTCATTGTAAATAATATATAAATTCACATTTCAAGAGCATTTCAGATAATTTAAACTTTTCTTGCAACATCTTGTCAGCTGCAATTAGATTGTCATTGTTTATCTTTCAGTGTGATTGATGAGATTCTGGTTTTGGAGATGAGAATAATTGGTTCTGCAATTCTCAATGTTCAATTTTCCATCTCTTTATTGATAACATTTTTCAATCCATGGCATTTTTGCAAAAATATGCCATAGTTATTTTCCCGGTCAATGAGAATTAGTTTTTTTAAACTGGATAACATAATCCATGAATCTATTTCCAGGTTACATGTGCACTGAAATAAGTTATTCTGTTTTAGGTGTAAATGAATGAATTAGACCATTCTTATCAACCACCGTAGTTGTTAAACTGACTCTTTTTTGGGGATGACTGTCCTATATGACATGAAATTATCTGATATATAAACTAACTGAGAACATCCATATGAAATGTTAATTGTTAAATACCGATAAACATTGCTTTGTTATTGTTTTCATTAAAAGTATGAGATTCTAATATTTTCTCTTATCCTAACAGACCACTTTGCACAGACAAATGAGTGCATACACCTATCTTTAGAGATGACTACTCTTTGCGTTGCTGCTTTTACCTATTTTGCCTGATCTTAAAACTAGAATCAAGCCTGTAATAATCTAGTTAGAATTTATTCAGGTCAGGTTTCTACCTAGTTCTAACTAAGATATTTATTTTGGTTCAGCTTGGAATTCTCTTTGAACATTGTCTAAATTTTGCTGATATGTCTTTCTTGTTTGAGTTGTTCTAGGATATTAATTTCTTTTATTGGAATTAAAATACTCTTTACAACATTGTTTTTTGATGTTTGGACTTGTTTAAAGTTTATGTTCCTTTGATACTGATGATACACTTTACACTATATAGTTATGAAAATATGCAGTTCCAGATGTTTCTTACTTTAGAGATTGCATTCTCATATTTCAATTATTTTAGAGTTATTCTCACTCTCTGTGCTCTTAATGTTCTATGAGCTGCTCAAGATTGTGATTCAAAAGGTTTCTCTAAGCTCAGATGGGATGAAATGCCAATGATATGACACTGACACTCCATTGTAGCTCTGCTATGTACATCTCCTTCTGAATGTCATTTAAAATACCTAAAGAAAATGTGGTTGAGTAAGATGGATGTCATTATCCTAAACGCATGATTGAAGATTTGAATGGTATGAATATACATTACATACAAACAGTGTTTTGTAAAAAGATGCTCTATATGTTTATTATGAATTATAATGCATGCTACTATTATAAAAAATAAATAAAAAAGATTAAAAAATTATTTTTCAAAATTTAGAATATTTATATTTTCCATGTTCCTTAATATGAAACTGATGGATATTATACTAAACCTTGAATTACAAGATATCTTTTTTCTTTTTTGAGGGGTACCAGGGATTGAACTCAGGGGCACCTGACCACTGAGCCACATCCCCAGCCCTATTTTTATTTTATTTAGAGACAGGGTCTCACCAAATTGCTTAACACCTTACTTATGCTGATGCTGGGTTTGAACTCTTGAGCCTCCTATCTCAGCACAAATAAAGAAAAAAGATAAACCAGAGTTCATAAAAATGTAAATTATTTTTTAAATTATCTTTTAAAATTCTAATTAGTTACAGATGATAGTAGAATGCATTTTGATGCATCATACATAAATGGAGTGTAATTTCTCATTCTTATGGTTGTACATGATGTAGATCATACCAGTCATGTAGTCATATATGTATATAAGGTAATAATATGAGATTCATTCCACTGTCCTTCCTATAGCTATACCCCTCCATTCCCTTCATTCTCCTCTACCTAATCCAAAGTAATTCTGTTCTTTTCTAGCACTGCCTACCCCAAGTGATCTAGAATCTGCATATCAGACAAAACATTTGGCTTTTGATTTTTTATGGATTGGCTTATTTCACTTAGCATGATATTTTCTGGCTCCATCCATTTACCTGCAAATGCCATAATTTTATTCTCTTTTAAGGCTGAGTAATATTCCATTGAGTATATGTACCACATTTTCTTTATACACTCATCTGTTGAAGGACATATAGTTTAGTTCCATAATTTAGGTATTGTGAATTGAGCTGCTATAAACATTGATGTGGCTATGTCACTGTAGTATGCTGATTTTAAGTCCTTTGGGTATAAACCAAGGAGTGGGATAGGTAGGTCAACTGGTGGTTCCATTCCAAGTTTTTTGAGGAATCTCCATACTGCTTTCCATATTGGCTACACCAATTTGCAGTCCCACCAGCAATGTATGAGTGTACCTTTTCCCCCACTTCCTCACCAATATTTAGTGTTACTTGTATTCTTGATAATTGCCATTCTGACTGGAGTGAAATAGAATCACAGTGTAGTTTTAATTTGTATTTCTCTAATTGCTAGTGATATTGAACATTTTTTCACATATTTGTTGATCAATCCTATTTCTTCTTCTATGAAGTGCCTGTTCAGTTTCCTTGCCCATTTATTGATTGGGTTATTATTATTTTTTTTTGGGGGGTGTTATTTTTTTGAGTTCTTTATATATCCTAGAGATTTATGCTCTGACATGTGTGTGGTAAAGATTTCCTCCCATTCTGTATGCTCTCTCTTCACATTATTGATATTGTTTCCTTTGGTGAAAAGAAGCTTTTTAGCTTGAATCCATTCCATTTATTGATTATTGATTTTACTTCTTGTGCTTTAGGAGTCTTGTTAAGGAAGTCAGATCCTAGCCTAACATGGTAAAGATTTGGGCTTACTTTTTCTTCTACTAGGTGCAGGGTCTCTGTTCTTGTGCCTAAATCTTTGATCCACTTTGAGTTGAATTTCATGTAGGGTGAATTCTTTGTGTTCAGAAAGATACTATCAAGAAAATGAAAAGACACCCCATGGATTGGGAGAAATATTTTCCAATCATTTATTGGGTGTCTCAGTATCCATAATGTATGAAGAACTCTTACTACAACACAATAAAAGGACAGTTAAACCAGCAAAAAATGGGCAAGTCTCTCTTTTTCCAAAGAAGACATACAATGTGTTAATAAGCACATGAAAATATGCTCAACATCATTAGTCATTAGGGAAATGCTTATCAAAACCACAGTGAAGTACATGTTACACCCATTAGGACAGTTGTAATTTAAAATAAAGGTAAATATGAAGCTTTGGTGAGGAGATAGAGAAATTGGAAGCCTTGTATTTTGCTATTGAAAATGTAAAATAGTGCATCACTTTTGGAAAATAGTATGGCAATTTCTTAGAAGTTGAACATCAAGCTTCTATTTGTCCTAGGAGTCCTTTTGCATATACAGTCAAGAAAGTTGCAAACAAGTGTTCCCAGATATACTTGTACAAAGAGTGGAAACAACCCAAATGTTCATCAACTGATGAACAAATAAGCAAAATGTGGTAATCCTGCCGTAGGATGTTACTCAACAATAGAAAAGAATGTAGTGATAAAAGTACAAAAATATATTACAATATGGACAAACCTTAAGTATTGATTAAAAACTCTCATTTCTCATCCCAGACAAAACATTCCCATGTATAGCCAAGGATTTTACCACACATCTCCTTAACTCCATTCAAGCCTCCTTAAGCATATTCCTGAGACTCTAAGGCTCACTGACTCAAAGCAGGAATCACTGGTCTCCAAGATGCTGGATGAAATGATTTTGTCATAAATAATTCTTTACAGCCATCTATGTACTAGTTACAACATTACAGTGTTTATAACAACCAAAATAACAACAACAAAATCTAACATTTATTAGTCATTTATTTTATACCAGGCACCGTGGCAAGTACTATAAGCATTTTCTCCTTTAATCACCCTTGTTGTACAGATGAAGTATCATGGCTCCAGGGCATACTTCTGAGGTTACATCAGCAAAATGGTAATAATAAAAAACCACCTTGCCTACCCCACAAGTTAATTGTGAAATTCTTAATGTGGACAAGGAATTGAGTAGAAATGACTGGATTGTCTCCAGTTTAAGATAATTCTATTAACTAGCTTGTATGGCTATGAGTATCTTTTTCAGATTTTTGGACATTGATTACAAGATGGAGTAAGGTCAAGGAAAGTCATTCTTTTAATTTCCTTGAAGCTTATATATTATTTCTTAAATGTAAATTCAATTTTATAGACACACATATATATCATATGATGATGTATAGTTGCCTATCATACATACATATGCATATGTATCCACACATATGTAATATTTAAAGAATGATGGATTAAGTTATTAAAGTGCAAATATATTATTTCTAAGTCAAATAACCTGTTTTTACAGAGGATGTTTTGGGGAGGGATACTAAAAATATGCAGCCTGACTAGGCTCTAGGTTCAAGACTTTTGGGGATTAAGATAAGAAAGGAGGTAGTTGCTTTGTTTATGTAGTTAATTCATCCACAACAAATATTTTCCCCAAGGTAGGGAACAATTAGTTCTAACCATTTGTTTAAGTACCAGAGGGATTCTACTAAGAGAGGATTAGCTAGGAAGTTTCAAAGGAAAATCAAGTGACTCTTAAATATGTTTATAGAATAAAAGCAAAGTTTAAGCTAGGCTATTCCCATAAAATCTTATTTTCTCATTGAACATTTGCCTTAGCTGAGGGGTTTTGTGCCTTCTGAGATTTCTAAGTCACATAATTAAACAGAGACAACATATATGGCTAGAAAATTGGGTCTTCTCTGTGAGCCTTCTAATGGAAAAAAGAAGAAAAATGGACTTAATGCTGAAAGAACCAAAATGCTCCCATACTAAATTGATTTCCTGTGACAATTGGTCAAAAGTTCTTAGGAAATCAACTTGTTTCCAATCAGACATTTTGTTACTGGGAGAGTAGTTACCTGGTTAGAAATGGAGAAAGATGTCTGGAGGAAATTGAAGAGTAGTGAAGAAGGGGTCCAGAGAAAATAAGCAATTGGGAAAATGGGAAAGAAAATATAGGGCAGAAGGAAAAAGAGGAAAAGAGATCAGTGATACTGATCTAGGGATTAACTGTATTTTATTCAGAGACTAAGGGAATAATAGAAAAGTTTTAAATAGTTTTTAGAAAGTTTTAAATAGAGGGTGCAAAAATATACAACCTCTTTTTTTGTTTACGAGTAAAAAGCACTTCTAGTCTTAACATAGTCTTGTTTTAAATAAGAAAGCTTAAATGAAACACCCTCTTTGTTTGATAAAATACTACTAATCCAATGTGTTAGTCAGCTTTGTGTTACTATAATAAAATACGTAAGACAGCTAACTTAAAAAGACTAAAGATTTATTTATCTCAAATTTTGAAGGTTTGAAGTCTAAGATTTGGCAGAAGGGTGTCTTCACTGGTTTTACCTTTGGCAAGATGATAAATGATGACATGTCATGGCAAGAGCATATTTAGAAGCAAATGGTCTCCAACTGTAACACAGAAAACACCCCACAATGACCTTAAGACCACCCACTAGGTCCTATTTCTAAAGGTTCCACCATCTCTGAATATTGCCACCCTGGGGAATAGCCTTTATCATATAGGTATACTCAGCATCCAAACCATACCACCATTAAAGACCCAACTTCAGTTTCACTTTTCCCTTATTTTCCCTTTCTCTTTTTCTGAGGTACTGATGACTATTAGATTTTGATTCTATTAGATTTTGTCCATTTGTATATATTATGTTCCTCTGATGTACCATGTGCTATATTGCATTAGCAGCCATTTGCTTAACTATAGGTTTTGTCTAAGTATATGGGTCCCTTGAGAAAGGATCATGTTTATTTTACTAGCACCTAGCCTGTGTCATGGCACATTGCACTCAGCCAATTTATCATGTGATGAAATGAAAATTTATTCCCATGATCTTTAAATTTTCAGAATTGTAATATTGATAGTAACCATGCTTGATTTTTCACCTACTCAAAAGGATACTTTTTGGTTCTGCAATCACCCAAAATGCAGACTTCCTGGACATAAAGGTCCTAGAATGTCATCCTCTTTGGAGACCAACGTAGCCACTTTGCTCTTCTAAGAGATAGCAGGAGCTGATAATAGTAGGATGAATAACATGACAGTGAACACATGGGCACACACATAATCTATATTTCAGGGCTTTATAAAATATGATACACAAAAGGGGGAGCAACTTAGCAAAATCTCGGCAAGGGTGGGCTAAGGATCTTTTGTGAGGAAGATAGGATTACACATGGATTCTAGCTTAGAAATAGAATAATACTGCCTGACATGTACATGTTAAAAGTGGGTCACCAACTGTCCTTACCTTTCCCACTGATCCTTGTCTGCATTACGTATCAAGGCAAATGGATTGAAGGAAACTTCACACGCAGTTGGAAAAAGACTGTTGTTGACCCAGGTCATGCTGGTTCTTGCAGATCAGAAATCATGAAGTCACACCATAGGAGTATGGAAGAGAGCTAATCAAAAGAAAGTGAAAAGGCATTTCACTTGAAAACTTTAGTGAAAAAGGAGAGAAATCCAAGGGAGCAGAATGGTTGGGTCAAGAAAATGATTTTCTTATTTTAAGCTGAGAAAATGCTTTCAAGTCTGAAAGACTTATAAAGAGCCATACATTCAGTAAAAAGTGAGCAGGGAAATGAATAATCAATTAGAATTAAAAAGCAAAACCACAGATTGTAAGCAAATACATGCAACTATCATGAACTTTAAGTGGAAAAATAAGCAATTTCATTTGGAAGGTATTTTTTTCAGATAAAAATATTCTTTATGTAAGATTAAATGCTCTTTTGTGACAAATAAGTCCACTCTCAGTGGTTACCAGCTTCATCAGTACTAATCATTGTCTAGTCCTCCATTAATATATTTTAAACAAAAATTTCAGCTCTACATTTCTTAGTAATAAATTAGTTCTCATTAAATACAGTAATAAAACACAATTGCTAATCAGGTTTTCATGAGCATGAAATAAGAAGTACCACATCACTTATTAAGAGTTCAACCAAAAACAAAATTTAAATTGTTGCTAGATTGTTCATTGTGATCTTATATAAATACACAATAAGCTTTTAAAAGTTATTGAAGTGACTTGAAATACTCATAGTTTCTTTTTTGCAGGGTTTCTCAACAGTGGTACTACTGACATTTGGATCAGACAATTCTTTGTTGTCTGGGGCTGTCTTATGCATAGCAAAATGTTAAGCAGCATCCGTGGCCTCTACACACAAATGCCAATAGCTCTCTCCTAACCGTGATAATCAAAAATAACTCTGGACATTTCCAAATATTCCCTGAGGAGCAAAACTGGCCCCAGTTGATATTCAGAACAAAGAAGTCTGAGGCACTGGATTGAAAGCCAATCACTTGAAGGGATCAGGCAGCAAGAGAAATAACACTTGGAACCAAATAATAGATCCAAGAAGATGAAGACAGATTTTAAGATGGAAGTACCCATCTTCTTTCTAAGAAGCCAGCACTGGTTATGAGAATTGCAAAGTAGGGCTGCCATCTTTGTGCTGTCAGGAGTGCATTCTACATAGCATCAAATGACAAGTTCAAACTAAGATCATGCACAAAGGAAAGTAAGGGGAGTGCCTCTTTGAGATATTCCAACCTGATCTTTTTAATTTAGGGAAAAAAAAAAAGAGAAGTGATTATAAAGAGAAAAGTAGGAGACTATGGATCGTCAGCTGATTGTTTCTACTTTAGTTGAAAATTCTGCCTAGCACAGCTTTGCAAAGGCAGAAGACTGTTAAGAATTTATAAGCTTTTCAGGCTTCTTAGGGACAAGCTTTAAATTACCCAATATGCTGTTCAACTTTTAACAAAATACCCTTTACAGTAATGTGTGTTTGGAATTTTCTTTTTTCCTGGCTACCACTTTCTAAATTCAGGGGTTGAATTCTAAGTGAAACCAGAATCCCACATAGTCGTATTGTACAATATAGATATTGCTTATCAATTTTTAAGACTTTAGCTTCTACAGTAGTGACTGGGAAGAGGTACTAGTGGTCATCAATAGCCAGATTCTTTTTTATTTTTTTGCAGCTATTTTATTCAGATTAAAATATTAACACTAGTCTAAGAAAAGTTATGAACTAAAGTTGAATTTAAAGGTTTTCGTATGCATACTATCATTCTATCAGCTGAAGAATAAATCACTAGAGGGTGTGGCCCCAGTTGGCTTTTGTGTGGAGCCACCCCTTTATGACTAATGAACTGGCTTAAACAACCCATTAGCTGGATAGAGCAACCAGGAGTGATCTCAAGCTGCTTGATTGAATAAGTAGTTTTTAAAGTAGATTGTGGAGACTAGGCTAATGTGGAAGAGAATTTAGCCTGGGGCTCTGACACCATAATTTTTATATATAGGAATGAGAAACAGAGGAAAATAGGTTAGCTCCACTGAAGTCTCTTTATATATTAAAGGGAGAGTGTTTCCAACATTACTAGCTAAGTAGTTTGTTGCTGCTATTAAACTACTATTACAATTACTGCTGCTATTAACAAGAACAGTTACAGCTTTAATCAATTTATTAGCCTCTACACTATTCCAGTACTTGGCATTTAAAATCATTAGTTTGAATCCTCCCAATACCTTTAAAATAGTACTATCCCTAATCCAAGACGAGGAAAGTGAGTTTGGGAGAAGTTGCCTTCCTCAGATCACATTCCATTAAGTGTTAAGTGATAGAGCCTAGAGGGACCAGGTTGACTACTTTCCAAACTACACAGAGGTTTTATTTTTTTTATTTTTTTAACCATATCGCACAGAATCCATAGCAAAGTTCCGATGATGAAGAAAGACTATGAGAGGTGAGAAGACTGCTAAAGAATGGTACGAATATACATTGTATACAAACAGTGTTTTGTAAAAAGATGCTCTATATGTTTATTATGAATTATAATGCATACTACTATTATAAATACAACTTTGAATAAAAAAATAAAAATTAAAAAAAAAAGAATTAGACTGTACACATGCTGTTTCATAGAAGACTTCTCACACAAGCAGTCTCTTTAGTGGTTAATACTCAGGAATTCCCTGAGTCCAACTATGGATAGGAGACTAACCAGACTATACTTGAATCTTTACACACAGGAGTTATTTTCTTTCTCTTACTTCCACTTGTCATAATACTGTTTCACCCAAGACTATTCACTCTTAGGCAATGAAACCTTACACATAATTCAACTTTATGGTGTTTTTTAGGTTTGACACACCAAATGTCCGTTATACTTTTTCAGTTCCTATTTTTGCTTGGAGATAGATATTGCTCTATATGTTAATTAGAAATATTAGAATTTGAACATGTTCTATTCAGTATTAAAAATAAAATCTGTAATTACAATGGAAAAATGACAATCATCTTCAATTTCAGTAAGTAAAAATTTCTACTTTCATATATATATATATATATATATATATATATACACATATATATATATATATATGTTCAACCACATCATGTTGAGGGAATATTCATTTTTATGAGAGTCGTAAGCACCCTTTTTCTAATGTATTCTTTTCCACAGCAGAAAAATCATCTAAATGATAAATCATTCTAGTATATGATTTTGGTAAAATTAGCAAAGAATAAACTCTTCTGCAAAAATTAGCAATAATCCTTTGTTCCATGATATTGAAGAATATGCTTGTAAATTATAATTTTTTAACGATGTCTAGTAAGTGGTTAGCACCTTCTCTGCCTGTTTATAGTGTCTACCTCCTTCTATTGCATACTATCTTCTGTAGACATCTTGTCTATAAGACCTAGGATTATGGACTCTAGCACCAAGATATAAGAGTTTTGTTTTAGGGAACTAAGAGGATTGACTCAAAGGCCAGAGGCAGGGGAATCACAGTATTACATACCTGGGGAATGAGGATCCTCTGGACTATGAGGTATTCATGTTCACCAGTTAATAGAAGTACAATTTTCTATCTAAGACATAAAGATATTAATCAGTAGTAGTCAGCATTAAGCAAAAGAATAGTTGATGTAAAAAGAAGAAAAACCATTACTCATCGGAAAGGGGAAAAAATATGTTTGTAATCAAATATAGCTCAGTTTAACCAAAAGTTTTTCTTCCCCAAGTAGTTTTTTGATTAGAAATCCAAAAATTATATCTAACTGACACATAGTTGATGTGTATGTCTACAGATGCTCTCTCTCTCTCTCTCTGTATATGCTGAACAAATGAATTAAAAACTCTCTCCTTGACTAAGTAAATTGTAAAAAGTGTCCTAAAAATTGTAACTTACAAAGAGTCATAAAAATCAGCAGTTTTGAATTTTATCAATATTGGTAAGGATTAGAAATTTGTACTAATTCACATGAATTGAGTCTTTTTAAGATACATGTTGGTTTTCAGAGCTGTCAACCCATGAGTACATAGATACAAAGGCAACAACTTTTCTATAGAGAACGTATTTACCTCACTCAATTAAATTTTTCGAGACAGAGTGTCCTGAATACAGTATTCTAATCTACAACGACAATGGAATATTTAAGTGAACTAACAGGATTTCATCCTTTTATCATGCAGTCCTTGTTTGGCAACATTAATCAGAAAAATGTGTTACCTTACAAAAAGAAGCATTATCCATTGGCTTAGAAAGTTCTCCAAACGTGATTAATTCATTTAAACCTTTTTAAATGTTATATTGAGTTGTCATTCTGTTTGTGATATAAAGGTTCTTGTTGAATTTTCCCCTTGTTAAAAGTAATTTTTCCTTGAAAGATAAATGTGAAATGGTCAATAGCTGCAAGTCCTTTCATTTCAGGATCTTATATTATAATGAAGTTCAGATAATGTTTAATTTAGCTGAATAATGATTTAGTAAATGCCAAGCTTTTAAGCAAACACAACTAAAATTATAGACTTCTAGGGAAACTACTGAGCATCTATCTAGACAAAACCTACATTTCAGTTATTAGAAAACTAGAAAAATGAAGATTTAAAAAAAGTGTTCAGCTTAAGGTTGTTCACCTTGATTGGCAAACCATTATTACTTCTACGAAATCACAATGTTTTATCTCCATGGGTTGCTTCTGTTTCAGATAAAATAGTTTATGGAAATTTACACACATTTTTAAACTTGACCTTGTGACATTTTTATGCTGTTTATTTATTGTATTTTCATTCTATTTGATAATTGTCTTGCCTGTTTTTCTGTGACTTATGAATATCCCAACAAAGAATATTTTGAAAAAGGAACTGTGAAATTGAGATGGTTATTTGGAAGAAGGGTTAACATTTGACATGTATCAGTTGATGGCTGTTAACCACATTGAGCTATGCTTTATTCCATTACCATTCCTCAGACTTTCTTCTGTTTTTCCCTAACCATCTATGAATGTAATGGCAGGATAGAATTGTTTTATGTCCATTTGTCATTAAAATTTTCCCAGTATTTAATCTATAATAAGTTTTCCACTTTTCTTTTTTTTTTTAAATATTTATTTTATTTTTGCTTTAGTTGTACACAATGGGTTTATTTGTATGTATTCTGAGGATCAAACCCGGGCAGCGCACGTGCGAGGCGAGTGCTCTGCCGCTGAGCCACAATCCCAGTCCCTCCACTTTTCTTATATTCAATAAAATATAAATTCTTTCCTTTCCATTGATGTGCATAGATATAGATATCTGTTCATGTAGTTTGTATACAGCACCTATTTAGAATAGCTTCAGGGCAAAATGGCAGATAAAGTGGTGTGTTAGTTAACTTTGCATTACTGTGACCAATATACCCAACAATAACAACTTAGATGAGGGAAAGTTTATTTTGGCTCACAATTTCAGAGGTTCAGTCCATGGTCGGCTAACTCCATTGCTCTAGGCCCAAAATCAGGTAGGACATCATGGCAGAAGGGTGTGGCAGAGAAACAGCTTAGGACATGTCAACCAGAAAGCAGAGAGATCTTGACTGCAAGGAGCCTGGATACTTTAATCCCTGAGGGTATATACCCCCAGTGATCTAATTCCTCTACCCATGCCTCACTTGCCTATAGTTACTATCCATTAATTAATTCAAATTATTAATCCATTAAAGAGACTAATCCACTATGTTATAGCCCTCATAATATATTCATTTCACCTCTGAACATTCCTGCATTATGTCACACACAAGCTTTCAGAGGATACCTCATATCCAAACCATAACAAATGGCATAAAGTGTCTGATAACCAAAGAAGTCTTGCAATAGGGAAATGCTTGGTATATATTAGTTGATCCTTCCTCAATCAGGAAGGATTGAGCCTATTTGCTTGTCTGCAACACCTGACAATTTTGCTTACAAGAGACAGGAACTAAGCTTATTTTTGTTAGAAGAGTCATTTCTCTGAGTGATATGGTTTATGGCAAATTAAAAGAAAACAGGGAAATATTATATCATTGTTGCTTTGCACTGCCACAGACAAAAAAACTGCCATGACAGTATCTCTCTGATTTCTATTACTTTATCTAGAAAGATTTTATTTTGCCATTGTTTTGTTTTGTTGCTTATATAGAAATTTTTGGAATATGCTCTTTTTAAAAACTCTATGTAACATACTATTATTTCAATACTCTTGGCTTCAGTTGCCTCATCAATAAAATCTAAAAGTTGTCATTTAGATCTTTCTAATGTTACTTCCAGTTCTAAGACTCTTAATCTACTATTTAGTTGTATAACACATAAAATACACACACACAAACACACACACACACACACATATTTTTGTATGCATGCATATTTCCTGACTTATTTATTTAAATTTTAGGATGCATGTACCATGCACTTGACACTTTGTACATCAGGCATTGGCAAACTATGGTCCCAGGCTGTATGTAGTCTGCCACTTGTTTTTGGAATACAGATTTTTAGGATATAGCCACATTCATGTGGTTGCCTAAGTCTATGGCTGCTTTCACTTCATCATACACTGTGGAAAAGTAGTAAGAGAGCTCATTGCTGTCAAAGCCTAAAATACTTGTTTTTGGTACGGGGGATTAAACTGAAGGGTGCTTAACCTCTGAGACACATCCCAAGCCCTTTGTATTTTTTATTTTGAGATAGGGTTTTGCTAAGGTGCTTAGGGCCTCGCTAAGCTGCGGAGGCTGGCCTTGAACTTGCAATCCCCCTGTCTCGGTCTCCTGAGTTGCTGGGATTACAGGCATGTACCACCGTGACTGGCAAAGCCTAAAATACTTAATGCCTGGTCTATTGCAGAAAAAGTTTGTAAAAAAATATTTTATTGAATCTCCTTATAGATTTTTACTGGTTGTGCTATAATATGATTTTTATAGATGGTGGAATTATTTGTGTGTGTGTGTTGTGTGTGTGTGTGTGTGTGTGTGTGAATGTGTCTTTTCTCTTTAAAGCGTGCCTTTGTTTTGTTCATGTTTTAATGTTATTTTGTTCTCAATATTACTTCAATTGACTGTACATTAAGTTAATAACTGGTAACTGATCATTCCTGCATTGATTATTTGGAAGAAGAGTTAAATTGCACCAATAGAGGATATACACATATACACATATGTGTGTGTACCCCCCCATACACACACACACACACACACACACACACATACCATATATATATATATATATACAATCTGTATCTGTGATTAATTATGAGAATTGGCTTACAAAATGATGGAAGCTAATGGTAGAATGAGATGGATATCATTACCCTAAGTGCATGTATGAAGTCATGAATGGTGTGAATAGACATTGTATACAACCAGAGATATGTAAAAATGTGCTCTAAAGTATAATATGAAAATTAATACATTCTGCTGTCATTTCTAACAACTTAGAATAAAAAATAAATAAATTAAAAAAAATGATGGAAAACAAGAAGTCCCATAATTTGTTGTCTACAAGCTGGGGGAGCAATATTCCCCACCTCTTAAAACCATTGCCTTGGGGATTAGGATTTCAACATAGGAATTTGGGGTGTGTGTGGGAGGATAGAAACATTAAGAATACAGCCCTCTACCTACTTCTTCAAATGTCTTCTTCAAATCTTCTTACGAATGTCTTTCAATCAAGCAGAAACACTTAGAAATAACACTTTACTAGCCATGTGTACAATCCTTAGCCCAGTCAAGTTGACATAGAAAATATAATTATCTCACTCCTATTTTCACTTAAAATGATCAAGTCATTAATGTATGGGTCACAGTTCTGTTGCTATTTAAAGATGGTTGTTTTATAGTTTAAATAAAACTTGTAATTATGTTCACAAAAACACAGTATTGGATTGAAGATCCATTTCTAAGTTCCATGTAATTCTAATATGTTCCACTGGAATATTTCCCTTATGAGAAAATCACGGGGATTATGCTAATTATGATTTTTTTATTGATTATATTTTAGTTGATTTCTGTGGTGCTTCTGGTAGATTGAAAAGTAAATCCTACTTGATAAAATAGAAGATATTTAGAATGCTCTTTTTTCTCTGAAGCAGCCTTTCCATTTAAAGCTATTGTCAATTTTTTCTGTGTTCACTCTTCCATATTGTATCTGTGAGAAAGGGAGGAGGGATGGGAAAAAAGTTGCCATAATTGTAACACACTGGGGTATGTGAGGAAAGAGCCCTGTTTTAGTTAACATTTAGGTCTGATAGTTGCTTAAGCTTCTCAGTTCCTCTCACATTCTCAGGAAATTAGACTTAATACAATTTTTACAATTGACTCCATCATATGAGAGGGTGATTAATGAGGATGACATTTACCCTGATTGTTGTGCTCTTTAAAAAGATAGTCTCCATGAAGAGCTAGTGTTTCCAGGCTCCAGATGGAGATGGCATTCTTCAAGGAAGATATACAGTTTAATTCTGTTTCACTAACCACATTTTCAGGTATAAATTCCCATCAGGGTGCTTCTTGTCAGAGTCCTCAGAAGAGATGTTTTTTCTTTGAAGTACTGCAATCATCAGTTTTTGCAATTTGAATTACATGATTTATTTGCCTTTTTTTTTTTAAAGTTCATCAAAGGTGCTAATATTCTGACTTAAATTAAACTGCATTGTTTGAAAAATTCCAGGAAACTTTTGTTTAAGAAGCTTTGAAAGGCTTCAATTGTGGCTTTGCAGTTAGTAGCTCAGGACATGAGTATCTATGTACCACAAATTACCTTATATGGATCACAGAAGCAGGCGGGCTAATCAACTAGCTGCTCTAATCTTGTAGGGACTCTGACACCCTGCCCCTTGGAAGTGGCTTTCAGCCATTTTCTCAAGTTGGCATCAGACATCAAAAACCTGTTTGGGGGATATTGGGCGCTAAAAGGGCCAGAATTGGAATTTACACTAACTATAGTGCAATTAGACATAGAAAACAGCAGTGATCTTGTACCAGTGGTGAGGTGGTCTGGAAAGGGGGAAACTTGTCTGAATTACTCTCATGGACAAGCAGATACCATGCTTGTTGGGCCTGAACTAGATTTGTTAAATAATGAAATATTGATTGGGTTCCTCATAGATATATCAGCTACTACACTTGTTCTCATGGAGCTCAGAAACTAGCTGAACTTCAGAGGCACAGACCCAACCTCTGATCAGGACAGGACAGATCCATAAAACTTATTTGAGAAACCTAGACTATGAATCTAAAAGACAGTTTTGAAGGGACAAATCTGAAAATGAAATTCAGAGCTGATAGTCTAAATGAGGCATCGTTCCAAAAAGACAAGGCCAAGAGGCAAAGACTCGATTTGAGTCCATTGGACTGTTGCCAGAGTTATTAACCAAACATGGGAGTCTTTGAATTGGATTATGAAATGAAGAGAGTTGGGAGAGGATCTAGGAAGGAGCTGTACAGAGTACCGAAGTGCCCATACAGAACTTGCCTTCTTAATCATATAGAACTAATCCAAAGAAAGAGCCTCTGAAATACAGGAGAGTCTTAATCACAGAAAACTTGAAGAAAATGGCTTCTTTACTTAAGTGTTTGTTATAATTTCTTAATTTAGTACATGAAAGTATTGCCCAATAGTGACCTCTTAGGAATACTCTTAATGAATACAAGCTATGGATTTGTAATTACAGCATAATATGTTTGTATATTTGTTATTGCTTCTAATATATTTTAAAGTTCTTTTTGCATACTTAGATAAAATGTTTTCCTTGCAATTGTGTTCACACTATTGCTTAGTTAAGCCTTTTTCTATGCATTGTGAAAAAATCAATTCTTTTCTTAAATGATGAAATTACTTGGTAATAAAACTAAGATTACCAGATTTTAAAATGAACCTTCCTTAGAAACATCTGTATGTCATTCTAAACTAGGAGAAATGACAACTTTTAAGTTTTCTATTCTACTCATTTTTAATTATTACCAGAACCTTATCTTATTGGAAAAAATATTATGTATTAATAAGGACAATATATCAAAATAGGTTTAGAAAGATCCTACAATAAGTCTCCTGAGAATATAAAGGGTTCAAAGTGAAGAACTGTCTCTTTAGAAGACAAATGTATCTTCTCATATATTTTCATATTTCTAGAACCTAAACATATAGAAGATTTTTGTAAGACACAAGTAAGATTTCCTTTTCTGTTAAAGCTTTCATTTCATTGATATGGTGCCTTGCCATTGAGTGTTTTGGGAAAATATGATTGTTTTTAAAATTCTTTGACATTCTCATATTTCAGTTATCTGCCCTTTTGGATCTATCTAATTTCAACCAGTAAATCTGAAATAAAACTTTTTCTTCTGACCCTAGTAAAGCACTCTGCTTCTACTCACCTCTTTGGTCATTAAAAATTACTTTGCTCTACAACTTTATTGCCTTTTAGTTCCTTTTCCTCTTTCCATCAGGAACCATTACCATTTTCCTTAAGATTTTCAATTCATCCTTGAGCTTTCACTGTCAAAGGATGACCTTTTTGTCTTGATAAAAATAAAATGGGCTTGCTCAAATTTCTCCCTGTTTCCAACATACTAGACTATACCTTTACCAATTTTTACTTCTATTATTTCTGTTGAAGAAAATGATCTTTCATTCACACCTATCTATTTCTATCTCCTTTATTGACTCCCTTTTCTTATAACATCTTCCATTTTCTCTGTATTGATTCCTTCTCTTCAGATTTGGACCATAACTGGCTTTCTCATAACGTGAAATTACACATAATTAATTTGATAACTAAACCTCTTCTCCTACATTTGTTCACAGATTTGCTTTCAGTTTTCTGTCAGCCTTTGAAAAAGATTAAATTCACTATCATTGATACCCACTGCAGACCCTTAATTATTCCTCAACATACAGAAGTCTGAATTTTCCTCTTTGTTCAAATTTCTCTTCGTATTCAACAATACTGTCCTGGTTATAAAATCAGATAATCTTTTCTTATTATTTATCCTTTGAAATTATGCCAATGGTCTCTCTTAAGCAACTTCTATACATTATTCACATTACCTTTTTTCTCAGCATCCTCAACTGAGATTTATTTTTAATTTAAGAATGAACTTTTATAGTGATAACTCTAGACATTTTGTATGCAACTACCTCACTATAAAAGAGTAATAGTCATACAGGGTCAATGTTATGGCTTAGATATGAGGTGTCCCCCAAAAGCTCATGTATGAGACAATGCAAAAATTTTCAGAGGTGAAATTATTTGATTACAATCAGTGGATTAATTTGCTATATGGATTAACTGTACACATGCCAAAGTCCAACTCCAGCAGGGGTGTGTAGACACGGCTGGAGAGCGAGGAGTCTGCGAGAGACGGCGGAGAAAAACAGCACACTGTCACAAGAGTCAGGCTGCTGAATCTAATCTTTACTCAAAATGCTTTTTTGGCATGAACATAGAGTCACATGATTACAAAAAGGAAGTAGAAGAAAAAATACATTGAGAAGTACAAAAACAAGTTATGAATAATTCTAAGTAAGTTTCATCAGATAAGTATTGTAATAATTATTAACTTGCAGCAAAGCCGAAGTTTTTACCTTTTGTTCCACCTTAAGCTATTTCTATTTTGTTAAGCTTTTCTAATGATTATAATTAACCCAGAGAGTTGACTCACAGCCTTCAATGCGATAGCTGTGGTCAAGCTATGTGGTCATCAGTTCATATCAGGTTCAGCTGTGTTAATATTATTTTTAACCTATATTATTTTCATCTCTTACCAACCAGGGGCAATGGGGATATTGTTTCCTATAATACCTATTCCATTGCTTGATCAAAGTTCTTTTTTTTTTCTTGCCTACCTTTTATGCACCATGGGGTTCCGCTCCTCCTAATTCTTTCCTATGTACTTAAGGTGTCAACTTTTTTTTAAAAAAATATTTATTTATTTGCTTTAGTTGTACACAATGGGTTTATTTGTACGTGGTGCTGAGGATCGAACCCGGGCCGCGCACGTGCTAGGCGAGCGCTCTACCGCCCAGCCACAATCCCAGCCCCAGGTGTCAACTTTTTACCCAATAATTATTTACTCCCACTGCAGTGCCCTTGTTTTCATCTACATAGCCTATTCAAAACCAAAGAGGTAATGTTGGAGTTGGCTTGGGGCCGGGGCTTCTAGGAGGGTACCAAGACCTGCCTCTAATCAGATAGGCAGGTTCAAATGGTCCCAATAACTGCAGGCATCAAAAGCTTGGGTTTCTTAATTTTCCTGGTTGGTTTAACTTTAACAGGAAGAACTTCAGGTGTTTCTGGAGTAGTAATCTGTGGCATCATTATAATTGTTTGTTTCAGTTTATCAAAAAACTTTCTATTTGTGTTTTCAAGAGAAACTTCCCTGCTTAAGGTTATGATTAATTCTGATTCAGAATTATTGCAGTTAATACACAATGACCTGTTTCCTAAGGCAATTCCTACAGACTTAATGGTCATATGAGAGGAAAGCACAATTCCTATAACTATTAAAGTCCCCAAGAGCCAAATTAATGTTTTCGTTATGCCACATTTCCGTAGAGGATAGCCGCCTTGCGCCATCCACATCAGGAGAGCCTTGCTGCACGCTGATTCAGGAGGGAGACATGGCATACACAGGTGGGGTGTGGCTGGAATAAGTAGGTGACTGGGCTTGTGCTCTTGGAGTTTGCATTTTGTCCCTGGTAAGCAGAGTTCTCTCTGCTTTCTAGTTGTCATGTCCTGAGCTGCTTTTCTCTGTCATGCCCTTCTGCTGTGATGCTCTGCTTCACCTTAGCTATGGAATTTGGCTGACCATGGACTGAACCTCTGAAACTATGAGCCAAGACAAAACTTTCCTCCTCAATGTTGTCCTTGTCAGGTATTTTGGTCACAGTAATGCAAAAACTGACTAAAACAATTAATTTCTGCTTTGAAATATCATGGTTTAAAAACTATTATTCCTAGATCATTATGTTCCAACTTTCCATTTTTTAATCTCTTCTTGATTTACAATTTCATTTACTTTAATGTCTTAACATAATCTTGATATACTGATTGCTACTAAATATATATGAGCTTGCTTTCTGTATGTCATGTCTTAGGTGGTTATCTCAAACTCAGTGTCCCGTCTTATGTTCAATATTAACTTTGAGCTATAGATTCAGGAACCTAACCAGACATTACTAGTTATAATTGATCCTTCCTGTTCCATTACTAACTCAACATATCAAATAAAAAATAAATCCTCCAAATTCTACCTTAAAAATATCTTTTCTTGATCTTTCCCTTTTTCTCCTTTCTTATTACTAAATTTTTAGTTCAGTTTCTCATTGCCAAAAAAATTAAAACTCCATAGTTTGTCTCAAAGGTGTTCAAATCCTATTCCTGACTGACCTTTTCAGTGTATTCTCTTGATGCTTTTCCCCCATTATCACCATATATCATTTTCTGAATAACATTTTAAGGTAGGAAAAATATTGAAAACCCTACTACATTTTTTAATTTTGATCGCACTGTTTCCTTTACTTTCAGGACCTTCCTTTCCTTCTTAACCTGGAAAAATCATCCTCATTAAATAAATCCCAAAACAAGTGTTCTCTTTGAGAAAATCTTCCCTACTGTTGTGCTCAGGCAGAAATGATTCCTCCTTTCTCCACGTCTCAGTTGTGGCTCTTTAGTTTTTAAGCAACAGACAACGAAACCATCTGCTCTATTATCTGTTGCTGAGTAACAAATTGGCTCCAAACTTTGTGGCTTAAAGTAACATACATTTATTATATCACAATCTCTATGGATCAGAAGCCTAGCTATGGCTTAGCTCTATCTTCTACTTCATGGTCTTATAAAAGCCTGAAATTGAAATCAGCATAGGATTTGTAGTTTTAATGCTTAACAGGGGAAGGATTCACTCCCAAGCTCAATACCAAGCCCCTAAGTTCCATGAGCACTGTTGAACTGAGGGCTTCAGCTCCTTGCTGGATGTTGGCTGGGGGTACCCTCAGTTCCTTCCTTTGTAATCAGCTTCTTTAACGCCGCAGCTCATTTCATCCAAGCATGCAGGAGACAAAGACTCTGAGCACAGGAGAGAAATTACAGTCTTTCATAACCTAATTACAGAAGTGGCATCTCATCATCCTTGTCCTGCTCTATAAGAAATATGCCACCAGATTCAGCCTGCATAAAAGTGAGAGGATTCCACATGGATGTGAGTACAGTAGGTGGAATTCATTTGGTCCCACATTGGATATCTTCCAGACCATTTAATCTTCACAAGGTTGGTAACAATGGAATCATCTCAATTTTCTGGAGACAAAGCTTAGCAATGAAGTTTAAGTAACTCACTTATGGTCACATAGCTAATAAGTGGAGGAACTCGGAACTCAAACCCAGGAAATCTGCCTCAAGAATCCTTGTGCTCAATCACCATGAACATCCAGGAAAGGAAAAAAATTAGCTTAACTCGGGGAATGGTAGCAGCAACCCTGGGAAAACAGTAGAAATGAATGCAGTGTTTTAATCTGGAATTTCACTAATAACATCATTCAGGTTGCAACTTTCTTTGTCTATGTCACTTGGACCTTATTCTCACAACAAAGTCCATTTCTTCCTGCCAGTTAGTGGTAGCCTCCTTTGGTCTGATTGCTGCCTTTGACCAGACTAATTATAGCCGAGAAGGTAGACAATGTAATATAGCACAGCTTCAAAATTTATGGCAGAAGGGCTTTTCAGAGAGAAGTTATATGTGGGCTGAGAAGATAGGTCTTGGATCATATCCTTAAAGTAGTATTCTTTCTATCACATTGTATCTAAATGAGTTAATAATGTTCCTGTCTTCCAAAGCTGTTTTGAAACAGGGATTATCATGCCTTAATTGATCTCTTGATTCTTAAGTGTCTAGCATAATGGAATTGAGCCTTACTGAGAGATTCTGGGAAAGTTAAATGTATTCATGAATGTGTTTGATCTTCCTGGAACTGGCAACCTTAAGAGTGGGAAGATCTGAACAACAATGCTTTACAATGACTTCTTGGTGATGAGGATTACATAAAAACTAGTCATGATCTTCTTCTGGGTTTTTTTAATTAATTTTTTTTTGCTACAGTTTTGTTCTGTTGTCATTAATACATATCTATGTTATTGTCCAAAATAAATAATTTTGCTCCATTCTGTGATATTGGCAAGTGCTCAGATTGGAAGAAATAAAACCATGGTGGTAATGGCATCTCACACTCTTTCTCCAACTTGGAATATAGTCTGTTAAGCACCTTTATTCTTAGAAGGTTTACACAAGCTGCAAAAACTTTCCTCTCCTTTAAGCCTGCAATGATCATTCAATGACCACTTTAAAAATGTGTGTAGTATATAAGCCATAAGGGTAGATGTTGATGACTCTATGAATATAATGGTTTTGGTTCCCCAGGAACTTGGTCCACTTAAAAAGACTCGATAAACAGACATAAAACATTGGTAAATTTATGTGATATTTATAGAAGGGAAAGTCGAATGTAATTTCCCCTTTCTTGGTGATCTAGAGTATTTGTATTTGTAATAGAAATTCATGCTTTGAATAACTAGATTTAGTTGTTTCTATATTTAGCTCATTTCTTATATAGCAATAAATTCATGGAGAGTATGTTACTGAATGAAATTATTTCCTTCAAATCTCAGTTGAGGAGCATCTTTCTGGTAAGCCTTCCTTGACTTCCCCCTTCATATGCCTCATATTCCTAAAGTATTCTGGCTCTAGCTCTATCTCCTCTAGTTGCCAAATGCTTTATGGAAAAGAATTATTTTTCTCATATCTTAATCTGAAAATTTCTGGCAATGCGCTAAATCCTGGCCATTCATGGAGTGATTCATGGGCTGGCTGCATTGGCATTATTCTGAACTTTTTAGAAATGCAGGATCTCAGGGTTCATCTCAGAAGTACTGAATCAGAATCTGCATTTCAGCAATGGTTACCAATGAGTATGAATACGTGATATTTGATTTACACTCTTCTGAAGGGTATACTGCATCACAGCATGAGGGTTTCCAAATGTAGTTGAATAACCCTCTGTAACACAATTATTGCATTTGGGGTGGGTGATGGTTGGGAGATAGTGGTGAAATGGCTTATGAATTTGTTATAATTGCTATTCCTAGTTCCTACATTGGAATCTACTCAAAAAGGCGGTATTCATGATCTTGTATTTTTGCCAATTTCTCCAAAGTGATTCTTTTTCTTGTAGATTGAATCTCTGGAGCTAGAGTCCCTCAGTTGTCTGATTTATAATATGGAATTGTGATAGTACCCAACCACTTGCCTTGTAGGGCTGGTGCAAGATTGCAGTAGGTAATATATGCACAGTGCTTACATAGCACATTGCTTGGTGTCTAGTAATCATATGGTCAAGTTAGCTGCCAAAAGCTGCTACACATGCTTGTTGTTCAACACATGCATGTTTGCCTTCTCAAGTTACTGGCAGTGGTAGTTACTCAGTAAATATTGCTTCAACTTTCTTTATTTTATTCTTGCTTACTCCTTTGCCTATACTTACTTTGAGTGTTTCCCCCCCTCCTTCCTTTATTTCTTCCCTGAGATTTTCTTTCACAGTGTTTAACATAGAGAAAATCCTTGGTGAATTCAGTTACATGAAACATTTGCTGACTTTAGTAATAAGAGATATGAAGTAATAACCAGGCAAAAAACCACAATATTGTAACCCTGAGAAAAAGATGTGTTAAGGACAATAATACATAGATAAAAGTATCATTTTATAGGAAGTTTGAAGAGGTAGCTACATTCAACAGACACTTAGAGGCAGCCATATAAAATGTACTAAGCATTTTCACATTTCACAGCCAACTGGACATGACAACAGTCTGGACAGATCTTTTCTGAATTCAATATGCCTCCAAATTTTTTTAAATTATTTTAAAAACTCATATATTTTAGATTCTCAAGCTTTTGTATCATTAATTGGTTAATTGCTATACTAAAATGAAGACTGAGACCTGTAAAATTTAATAATGCTTACTTCAACAAGATAAAATGTTGTAGAATCAGGTAGCATTTCAGAATACACCATCTTTCTGCATGTACAGGCTGTGTTTATAGCCATAGAAAAGGAAGTAATATCAAGAAAAAATTGTCTTAGATAGGCATGGTCTAATCAGTTGGCAGGCTGTGATTGGCTGAGACTCAGTAGCTTGGTTACAATGGTGTATTTCTGGGTTGCAATTTGTTTAGGAGTTAAGATAGGATATGGTTCACTGGGGATGGAAGCTACTTTGGTCCAAATTTTATCATTTAAGTCCAGACAAATATTTTTGTCAAACTTCCTTCAGTTTAACAGTTACACAATTAAAGATTTCCAAATGGAAAGTAGAGGAGAGTAGAAATGATGGAAAATGCAAGGTTTATATTTTAGCAGGAATTTTAAAGAAATTTAACTAGAGCAGAAGATCAAATTTAAAGAAATGGATTAGTTTAAAATACAAATTAGATTGTGTCACTTCCTTATTTAAAAATTTTGAATAACTTAATAGAAAATTTGCACTGTGCTGTACACCAACAAGGTTTTTTCCCAAAGTTGTTGTATATAATAGTAGAATACATTACAATTTGTAATACACATATAGAGCACATTTTTACATATCACTGTTTGTATACAAAATATATTCATACTATTCATGTCTTCATACATGCACATAAGGTAATGATATCCATCTCATTCTACCATCTTTTTTTCCCCTTTATACCATCTTGCCCCTCCTGACCCCTCCCTCCCCATTGACCTTTCTAGTGTTCCTCTAATCCTCCTATGTTCCCTGTCCCAACCCCAATGTGAATCAGCCTCCTTATATCAGAGAAAACATTCGGCATTTGAATTTTTGAGATTGGCTAACTTCACTTTGCATTATATTCTTCAACTTTATCCATTTACCTGTGAATGCATTATTTTATTCTCTTTTATTGCTGAGCAATATTACATTGTGTATATATACTACATTTTCTTTATTCATTCATCTACTGAGGGTCATCTAGGTTGGTTCCACAACCTAGCTATTGGGAATTGTGCTGCTATAAACATTGATGTGGCTGCGTCCCTGTAGTAAGCTGTTTTTAAGTCCTTTGAGAGTAGACCTAGTAGTGGGATAGCTGGGTCAGAAGGTGGTTCCATTCCCAGTTTTCCAAGGAATCTCCATACTGCTTTCCATATTGGCTGCACCATTTTGCAGTCCCACCAGCTATGGATGAGTGTGCCTTTCACCCATATCCTCTCGAACATTTATTGTTGTTTGTGTTCTTAATAGATGCCATTCTAACTGGAGTGAAATGAAATCTTAGAGTAGTTTTGATTTGCATTTCTCTAATTGCCAGAGATGTTGAACATTTTTTCATGTATTTGTTGATTGATTGTATATCTTCTTCTGAAAGTATCTGTTCAGTTCCTTGGCCCATTTATGGATTGGGTTATTTGTTTTTTTTGGTGTTAAGATTTTTAAGTTCTTTATATATTCTAGAGATCAGTGCTCTATCTGACATGCATGTATAAAGATTAATTCCCAATTAGTAGGTTCTCTATTCAACTCACTGATTATTTCTTTTGCTGAGAAGAAGCTTTTTCATTTGAATCCATCCCATTCAATGATTCTAGATTTTAATTTTTGTGCAACAGGAGTCTTATTAAGGAAGTAGGAACCTATTCCAATATGATGGAGGTTTGGGCCTACTTTTTCTTCTAATAGACACAGGGTCTCTGGTTTAATTCCTAGGTCCTTGATCTACTTTGAGTTGAGTTTTGTGCATGCTGAGAGATAGAGGTTCAGTTTCATTTTGTTGCATACAGATTTCCAGTTTTCCCAGCACCATTTGTTGAAGAGGCTATCTTTTCTCCAATGTGTGTTTTTGGCACCTTTATCTAATATAAGATGGCTGTAAGTGTGGGCATTAGTCTCTGTGTCCTCTATTCTGTACCATTGGTCTACATGTCTATTTTGGTGCCAGTACCATGCTGTTTTTGTTACTATTGCTCTGTAGTATAGTATTTTTTTAAATTTTTTAATTTGTTATACATGCTTTTTGAGTGCAATTCCTTTCATATTAAATATAAAGAGGATAGTTTTACAAGTCATTGGTTTTTACACAAAGTATTTTCATACCATTTGAGGTTTTATATATGCACTTAGTATATTGATGTCCAACTCCTTCTGCCATTGTTTCTATCTCCTTGCCCCTTTCCCTCCCCTCCCTCCTTTTTTCTATTTAACATTCCTTCATTTCTCTTATTCCACCTCCCTTGCCACTATAATTCAGTATCATCATAGCAAAGCAATCAAACAACCTTTGGTTTTCTGGGATTGGCTGACTTCACTTAGCATTACTTCCTCCAACTCCATGCATTTACCTGCAAACGTCATGATTTTATTCTCTTTTAGTGCTGAGTAGTGTTACATTGTGTATAAATACCAAAGGATCCCTATCCATTCATCTATTGATGGGCAACGGGGTTGTTTCCATAATCTAGCTACTGTGAATTGTGCTGCTATGAACATTGTGTCCCTGTAGTGTGCTATTTTTAAGTCCTTTGGGTATAGACCAAGGAGTGGAATAGCTGGGTCAAATGGTGGTTCCATTCCAAGTTTTCCTAGGAATCTCCATACTGCTTTCCAGATTGGCTGCACCAATTTGCAGCCCCACCAGCAATGTATGAGTGTGCCCTTTTCCCCACATCCTCACCAGCATTTATTGTTGTTTGTTTTTGATAGCTGCCATTCTGACTGGAGTGAGATAAATTTTAGAGTAGTTTTGATTTGCATTTCTCTAACTTCTAGAGATGTTGAACATTTTTTCATATATTTGTTGATTGATTGTATATCTTCTTCTGAGAAGTGTCTGTTCAGTTCCTTAGCCCATTTAATGATTGGGTTGTTTGTTTTTTTGGTGTAAAGAATTTTGAGAGCTTTATATGTCCTTGAAGTTAATATTCTGTCTGATGTGCATGTGGTAAAGATTTGCTCCCATTCTGTAGGTTTCCTGTTTACCTCATTGATTGTTTCTTTTGCTGAGAAGAAGCTTTTTAGTTTGAATACACCCCATAATGTTTAGTTTTAGTTCTTGCACTATAGGGGTCTTATTGACTAAGTTGGGGCCTAATCCAACATGTTGGAGATTTGGGCCTACTTTTTCCTCTATTAGGTGCAAGGTCTCTGGTTTAATTCCTAGTTCCTTGATCCACTTTGAGCTGAGTTTTGTGCATGGAGAGAGATAGAGGTTTAATTTCATTTTATTACATGAGGATTTCCAGTTTTCCCAACACCATTTGTTGAAGAGGCTGTCTTTTATCCAATGTATGTTTTTGGCACCTTTGTCTAATATAAGATAACTGTAGATGTGTGGGTTAGTCTCTGTGTCTTCTATTCTGTACCATTGGTCTAATTTTCTGCTATTATTTTGTTGAATAAATTACGCATTCCTTTGGTTTGGAACTCTGTGCCTTCCTCTATCCAAGTAACTCTTAAATTTGGTCTTTTTAAGCTATCCCATATTTATTGAATGTTCTGATCATGATTTCTTACCATTTTCACTATGTGGTCTACATTTTTTTCAAGATTATATATTTTGTCTTCATTTTCTGAATAGAAATGTCTTCCAAGTCTTCCTGTCTTCCAAGTGGTCTGATGGTGATGCTTTCAATTGAACATTTAATTTGGTTTATTGCTTCTTTCATTTACAGAATTTCTGTTTGGTTTCTTTTAGAAACCCTCTCTCACTTTTGAAGTGATCTTTTGCTTCTTGTATTTGTTTATGAAGTTCTTTGTCAAAATGATCTTTTACTACCTGTATTTGATCCCTTATATAATTCTTGAGATCATTGAACATTTGGATTATGTACCTCCTGAACTTCTTCTCTGTCATTTCATCTTCTGTCTTGCCATGGAATCTACTAAGGAGATACGTTGATTTGTTTGGGATCCTTTTCCCCTTGTTTTTTCATATTGCTTGAGTGACTTCTGTTCTAGTGCTGTGGGACCTTGACTTTTTCGTTTTTACCTTAAAGCCTTATGATGCCCTGTAGTACAATGTTATCAGATCCCCATATAAACACTTTACATTCTAAAACCAGACATTTTCTATTCAGATATTCACAATTTTTTCACAATGTTACAGAATTAGTGAATTCAGATATTGTCTTGAATATACTCTATGGGTTTGTAATTTCTAATATTGAACACAGATGTGATATGCTTAGGAGGAAGGAGGTGAGGATATTGAGTTGTTTTTTCTTAGGTAGTGTGAAAGAGAAATCTATGGATGTAGTCTAATATCAGCAGAATAGAGGAAATTAATTGGAGTGAATAAGTTAGTGGGAAAACTGATGTGTATATAATCCAAACTTATATATGTTAAGAGAAATAAAAAATGTCAAAATTGTATAAATTGGTGAAAAAGAGAAGAAAAAGAAGTGAGTCAAAAATAGAGAAGAAACTATATATAACACAGCTTTGATATATTACTCAGTTGCCCCAGTTCTCAAATCCTAATTCATGTATAAAACTTGTTTTCACCTATGTTGAGAGTGTGAGGGCAAAGCATAAATAGGGAGAGGAAAGAAGAGGGAAGGAAAAAAAAGTGGGGGGGGGGGGCAAGACTAACCAAACAAAACAATAAAGAATAAATGAAAAAGAGAGAGAAAGACATGCGCTCACACACACACACACACACAGTTAAAACACAAAGATGAACCCACAAATAAATCACAGCCAAGAAATCTTGAGGGGAGATTTCCTGGTTCCCTTCACATCCAGTAGATGTGAATGTCTTATATTGATTTTTCGGATTTTCTTGCCACCCTCCAGATGTTGAAGTTAACCAAGTAGTCACAGAACCCACCCTGGTTTCTGCTGAGGAGTTGGGGGTGGAGTTACAGTCTTCATTCCTGGTTAGCTGGAGTTTGGTTCTGGAATTTGCGCCCCCTGGTGAATGTTGCTGTAAGATAACCCAATATGTAGGCATCTGCATTCCACATCACACTACAGTTGCAGAGTTATGGGGCCCATACCCTGGGTTCAGATAAGAGCTCCCCTGCTGATTATGTGTGGCTTATATAGATGTAGGTTGTCTTTAGAGCCTGAGTAAATTCCTTGGATATATGCACGATTCCACGCACAGGTGATTCCCCCTTCTTCTTTCTCCGTCTGTTGCAGCCACTTTCAAAAATAAATGATGGTGATCAATATCCCTGGGAGAAATGGAACTACCCAGGACCTGACTGGAGTTCCTGTGCATGTGAACCTGCCAGGTGACTTGCAGGAAAGCAAGCTGGGCAGCTGAACTGTGGGCATCTATCTTTCTGCACCATTCCATATTGGTACTGCTGCCAGGGTCCTTGTTTTTCTGTGCCATTTCTGCCGACTCCACTGCCCATATCCCTGTGCCGCTGTTGGTCGCCACCCCCCCCCCCCCCCACTGTAGTCTGCTGTCTCAGTGCCCCAGAGAAGCAGGATTGCCTTGGCTCCCTCATTGGTGCAGGAATTTCGCTAGTAACTCAGCAATATTCTCCCTACCGCACCTCAGTTTTTTTGACTGCCACTTAATGTCGCCTCTCTCCGGTCCACCATCTTGCCTCTTTCCAACAAGGTCTTTTGAATGGGCTCCTGTCTACATCTCTGACCTCATGTCTTAGCACCCGTGTCCTAGCTCACTGCTGTAGCAGGACTCCTTCCCATTCCCTGAATATACCACGTAGAAGTTACCCTGAAAATACTGTTAGTTTCATTGATTGGATGGATGAATAAGTGAATGATAAATAGATGATTGAACTGTGTGTTAAAAGTTTTGTTATTTCAACAGTGTGTTAGGACAGAATTGAATTCAAATAAATTTAAGAAAATTTACAAGTATAACTGATGAGATTGATAAGAGTTTGATAGCTTTGTCTGTTGTACTATATAGATTTCTCTCTAGATCCAGGTTCCTCTTCTATGAACTTAAGCCTCAATTTCTCATTCTCTACATAATAAATCTACTTTATTTTGTGTTATGGTGTGGATGTGAGGTGTTCCCCAAAAGCTCATGTGTGAGACAATATAAAATGGTTCAGAGGAATAAAGATTGAGTTGTGAGACTCTTAAGCCAATCAGTGAATTAATCCCCTGATAGGGATTAACTAATTAGTAACTGAAGGGGGAGGGTGTGGCTGGAGGAGGTGGGAATTAGGGCATGGCTTTGGTGTATATATTTGTATATGGAGAGTGGAGTCTGTCTTTTTGCTACTTGATCACCATGATGTGAGCTGCTTCCCTCTGCCACACACTCAGCCATGATGTTCAGCCTCATCTTGAGCCCTGAGGAATGGAACTGGCCTCCTATGGACTATGATCTCTGAAACTGTGAGCCCTCAAATACACTTTTCCTCATCTGTAGTTGTGCTAGTCAGATCCTTTAGTCACAGCAGGAAAAAGCTGACTAAAACATTTAGTTAGCTCCCTTCTGAAAGAAACATTTGCATATATCAGTTACTCCTTTATGTTTTAGATTGAAACCTAAGTTAAATTTTTGAGAGGGACTAAATTTGCACCTGAGTGAAGAATTTTGTTTCATTTCAGTTGTGTACTTTATCAATTTGGGTAAAAAGCAAAAAATTCTTTATTTTTTCCTAAGTAAATTTGTAGAAGGCTTGAATTGGCAGGTAAAGAGTTGTTTCAGTATTCTGTAGTTTTTTTTTTTAAATTAACACCTCTATATTGGCAACACCAAATATGTGTAAAAGTGGAGATTTAAGTTGCAAAAAAGGGTTTAGTTTTGAATTAGTCTAGAAATAATCTTTGAAATATTTCTTTCCACCATAGGCAGATACTTTATAGTAGTTAATTTTATATGACTATCTTTTCCTGTTGCCTCATAATTAAATCTTCTAGTGGATGACCCAATTAGGAAGCAAGGTAAATAAAAATAATTGCCTTGCTTATTGAACTCCTCTAGTAATTGATGATTATGTAAATATTAACAGGGCATACACCACTGAAGTTTAAACTAACAGTATTAAGAACTTTGCACTAAAGGCAGCTGGTACACCTCAAAGGAGATTGTAATCACAGAAAACTATACTTACAAAAGATGTTCACATTTAACCGAAAAATTTTTGCTGCTGTCAGGTGGGCACTGTAAATGTAACTCATTGATACTTTATATACCAAATCTTCCTTCTCTATGATGATGTTTAAATGGTGGGTGAATTAATATTTGAGGGTCCTGGCAACCTCTCAAATTGTATCCTATATTTAATGTATTTGGAATATGTATTTTCTTGACAGTCTACAACTCTTATTAGATTATCCAATTTTTACAATATCTGTATAATTATGCGCATCAAATGTATTTTTGTGTATATATTTTCCACTAGACTCTAATGATTATCACACAGGAGCCTTATTCACTATTGAAAAACAGTACAGTACTTGGTACTGAAGAGGTACTTATAGTGATAATGAGTGAATATATTATTGAGAAAATAAACAAATGGACTGCATCATTTGTACCCCCAAATCTTGAAAACTACCACTGTGTATTTTAGCCATATAACCATTGTAATTTATAATGGAGAGAGAATTTAGTGGACCTAGTGAGTTGAGTCAGATATAGTCATTTTAACCTTTGAGGTAAATAGCTTACATACTGAACTCGGATTAAGTATCATAGGCTTACCTGTCTAAAACCTGATTTCTACCTTTCTGAAACATGGTTCCAACTACCTTACCCAAATTTTACCTCTTCTCCTCAGTGTTGTCAGTCATCTTTCTAAAATGTGGCTGAATAACTTCCCTGATTTCAGCTTTACAAAAGACCCACATTCACCTGAGGGTAAGTGCATTAAAGAGCATTCATAAGCAGTTCCTACTTAAATGTCTTATTTTCAGCTCTGAATTGGAATTCCCTCCATTGGAACTCTGTTTTCCTTTTAGAATACCATCTTAAATCATTTTTTGAAGCATCCTCTTTTCTTTCTCATCTTCTCATCCTCTCTCTGGCTTTAGTATATGGCATTTCATCTACCTAGGGGTCTTCCCCCAATTTCTTCACCTGATTAACTTTGTTACAGATCTCACCTTAGATTTCCAGTCCTGAGATTCTGCTCTGCTCCTTTTCAGCAATTACTTCTTGTAGCATTTATGTCAAATGTGGCTTAATATTCCTCATTGGACTCTAGTCATTATCAAACAGGGGATATACTATCAAAACCTTGGTATCAAGCTCAGTACTTAAATCTGAAAGAACACTCAATGTTGATGAGTGAGTGAATAAATGAATGTATGATTGGTTGAATGAACACATGAACTATATCATCTAATGCTGGCATCTAGTGTCTTCTAGAACTCTTCCATGCAGTGGGGAAGGATTAGGATTATCTCCAGATGGTGTTTACTATAAGGACTCCATATTAGAGTTCATTTAATAGATTTTTAGGCTTCTAAAAGTTTTTATAACACAACTGAGAGAATAACTTTTAGCATATTATATAATGAAACCATTTAAATTCTTGTCCTTATGAGAATTAACAAAAAGTTGATAAGGTTTTACAAAGACATCCTCTTCCTGAAATTTTTATTTTTGTCAGGCAGTTGATCATTAACTTGACAAACTTATTTGTAGTTTATCACATTAGTTAAGGTAGCTTACATATGGATCAATTTTCAGACTTCTGGGAACTGGTCCTTCTCCTTTTCTGTGACACATTTTTAAAATACATGATGAAGACATATGTAATAGAATTAAAGCAAAACTTTTACAATATTCATTATTTGTCTGATAGTCCATGAATTTAATGAGGGCTCTATGAGGGGACTAATTGGAAAGCGTAGTGCATTCTGATATTTATCTCTATATTCCAACTCAATAAATATTTGTAAAGCAACACTTGATATTGATCTGTTTTGTCAGTTTAGCAAAAATTTTGTGAGTCTGATGAGAGAAGGGTGTGTGTTTGGAGGGGAAAGCAGTTCGTAGGAAATAATTCTGATGAGAATCAGGCCCATCAGGCTCATATCCAGACTCTGAGGCATTTTTGTGGAACATTTTGTTCAATGATGAAGTGGTTACACCAGTTTTTGCCTACCCTGTCCCACTCAGCCAAGTAGAATAACCAATTCCAGTGGAGTTCCTTGGTAGGGTACACACATGAATCTTACATAGACTCTAAAGATCCCTTTGGAGAGGACTAATGGGGAATTGGGTGTACAAAATTTCTTAGCTTAAGTATGTATTAAAGATTCATAAATAAATACACATCTCAGGGCTGAACCTTATCTTGCAACTGATATACTCTGGGAGGAAAACAGATAAGCACCATTTACATAGGAATGAAGAAACTGTGTGCTGAAGGATTAGACATTTTCTCTCAAGTCATTTTTGCACCAGCCTAAATTGTTATTTTTAGTAACATAGAATACTTTTATTCTCTTTTGAAACCATTGGTACTAAGCATTTTAATATAACAATTTAGTTGTTCTTTTATTTCCTAAAATAATACAAAAGATGTATCAGCTAAAATTGTTAAAATATGTTAAAGTGTCTGTCTTAAGTAGCTTATGTCATTTCCTCCACTTTGTTTCTATCATCTGTTCTATAAGAGGTAATAAAAGTGAAAATATAAACCTTTGTTTTGAGACAAAATGAATATTTTGACTATAGAAATCCCCTTACTAAGATTATAGTGTACACAAATGGATTGGTTTTTCTATTTTTGTGGTGAGGCATGCTGGTCCTTTGTCATAATTTTTTGATTTGGAATCTCAAAAACCATGTAAAAAGATATGATGTAGTGGCATACAAAAGCTGCTCAGTTGGAGTATGTAGAGTTAGAAGTTGGCTCAGCACCCATGACAGAGGAATCCAATTCAGAGAAAAAAATAACACTGCACTGAAACCAACTTTGTGAGTTTTCATCAACCTGGTTTTAAAATTCCCGTATGGGTAGAGGCTGTTAGCTCTGGGAGGGTTTTATACCTTAATTTAATTTTTACCTAATTTAGGGGAAAATTCAGGTCAATGAAAGTTACAGACAATATACCTTGTCCAACCAAAATCATGTACATATTTAGCAGTCTGAACTAGAAGTAGAATACTAGATTCTTTATTCCACATATTTATTATAATGCATTAGCTTTTGTAATAACTGGCTTCTACCTAAATCTTTATGTCTATGAGAAATACATGAAGAAATTCCTCAGGTGACTTTCTCAAAATTACCAACTATATTAATGATTTAATTGTGAAAATATTATTCCAAGATAGTCAAATTACAAACACATATGATTGGAAAATTTCTGTGGTTTGGGCGCGAGTTGGCTGGGTCCTCTGGCTCAGGGTATACCAGAAGGCTGGTTGAGCTAGAACTGTAGTCTTCTCAGGTCTCCATTGGGAAGAGGGTCTGCTTTCAAGCTCACTCTCATGATTTCTGGCAGGATTCAATTCCTCCCAGTCTGTGGCCTAGAGGTTCCTCTGTTCTTTGATGGGTTCCAGTTCCTTAATATGGCAACTTGCTTCATAAGAGCAAGTGAACAAAAAGGGCCAGAAAAAGAAAGAGAGTGCAAGCAAGAGAAGAAGCACGTTTTTTTAAAAATAAAATATTTTTCTTTTATTCATTAGCAGCAACTCAGCAAGTCAATAGGTCCAACCTTCACACCAGGGTGTGATGCCAGAAGATAGGGATAACTTGAGGGCTGTTTTAGATGTTGTCTGCTACATGGATCAAATAACTCCCTTTGTAGGATTTCACAGCTGCATTATCATATGAGCAGACAAATAGACTGAGGGGTTGGAAACAGACAGTGATCATCTTTCATTTGGTCATATTGATATGCCTTCTTGTGACTAGTTCTCTCCTTCCTTGACTGTGAACTCCATGAAGGCAATGCGTGACAGCTTTGAGAGTATCCCTGGGCTGAGACAGATACCCATGCCCCTTTCTCTCTTATACTTCTCAAAAATAACAGTAGAATGTGCTGAGGATGCAATATTTGGAGATGTAGGGGAGCCAGCCGAAACATCCCAGGCTCTGTACAGTATCCTATTTAGAAACAAGATTTCTTCCAGTGCTTTAGCCCATTGATTCATAAACCCGAAGGAATAGGGAATGTAACCTTGGGTGGGTTGCTTTTGCAAGTTCTTCCACTGTGGTACAAGTGGGACACATGTTCACAAGATTTTATCTTTTTCAAGGTTTTCTGTTCTTAGGGGACAGTCTAGTGATGAATTGTAGACTCCCATTATCCTTTGTTGCCTACCTTTAAGTAATAAACCCAATTCCTGTAATTTGTGTATGAATGTCTAACTGGACTCAAGTTGGTAACCAGTGCATAGTGAATCAGCTTCACAGGCATATGCCTCATCTCCCTTACCTCTGTCTCCTTCCCCATCCCCAACACACACACACCCTATACATTCTATTTCCAGGACATCTCACAGTGAATGCCACACATAGGAACATAATAGCTATTTCATGAATAAATGATTGGTTTATCCTCAGAGAACATTAGCTTTGCATATGGATCCCTTTTGTGGTGGTGGTGGTGGGGTATGCATATAGAATGAAAAGACATACAGGCATTTTCTTATCTATTTGAATTGCTTAGTCCCTTTTTTCTTTACATATTACTCTATACAACATACATTCATAAATCTAACAACACTATAAGTATGAAGTTTATTCTTAATGAACAAATAGATGCTTTGAAGTAAGGCTGGACTTTAAAAAGTCACTTAGTCTCCCACCAATCATCAGTGCAGTGATTCTGGAGGTTTATCGTGTGTTTTGAGGTTCACTGCATATTTTTTGTGGTCCATAGTTAAATATACAAATGTTCTGTGATGTAAAAGAAACTTATCTAATCAGTGCATTTTGACTGATACTTGGAAAGACAATTTAACTTTAAATATATGCTGTAAGTGTGAAATAAATTCAAAGGACAAAGAGAGGTTAAGAGTTGCTGGGAATTTTCAATGGAACTCATCAAGGAAGGATTTACAGGGGTTTTCATAGTGTATCTGTATTTTCAAGGATGGCTAGGATTTAGAGGATGGCTAATGAGATTGGGCAAAAAGAGCATTTTTTTTTTTTCTGAAGACAATACTGTGAATAGGAAAGGGGCTGCATAGATAAGCTTAATAAATCCTAGAACAAATAGAGAAAAAAAAAACAATGCCTAAAGAAGAGACAATTATGATAAGGTACTTATTTGCATTGGCTTCATTTTGAAAGGTAGAAATCATGGTCATAAAAATTTGTTTCTTTGAAGACCCTTAACTCTGGTCTTTCTCTAAGATGTGAGAGACAGTAAGACCAACCTGAGGTAAATTTTGGAAGAGTAACTATATCCTCAGTATGTTTCTAACTTCTGACTGCATTAATTCTCCTTTGTGTCACCTCAAACTTATTTATCTCAACATTCACTTTCTTCTTCCTTGCTCTAATTCCTCAGATTTGGCCAGTCTCAGTTATTTGAGAAAACAGGCAAAACAAATTCAGATTGATGGGTGAATTGCTGATTGCCCTGAAACCTTCTGTAATGGTTTTGAGATGAGGTGTCCCAAAAATGTTCATGTGTAAGACGATGCAAGAAAGTTTCAAGGTAAATGATTGGCTTATAATAGCTTTAAACTGATCAATGCATTTATCAACTAATATAGATTATCTGAGTTGTAATTGTAGGCAGGTGGGGAGTAGCTGAAGGACAGAGGTCACTGGAAGTTTATTTTTTGTCCCTGATGAGCAGAGCTCTCTCTGCTTCCTGATTGACATGTCCTGAGTTGCTTTTCTCTGCCACATTTTGCCACCATTCTGCCTCCAGCACAGAGCAATGGAGTTGGCTGTCTATGGACTGAGACCTCTAAACTATGAGCCTCACTCAAATAAACTTTACTTCCTTTAAGGTTGTTCTTTTCAAGTCTCCTGGTCACAGAGCTGGAAAAGCTAAGACATTCTTTTTGAAATTTGAAAAATACTCCAGGTGGAGGTAAATAGCATCCATTACTTTGGAAAAAATGAAAGCTTACCCAGTTTTTCAGTTTCAAAAGGGAGGCCAATCTGTATGCACCCACCTCTTTTAGATATTTTGTTTCTTCAAAGGGAGCCTCTGACTGAGTTCTACCCCGTCCATTCATCCCATTACCTCTTTTCAGTTTAAACCAATCATGTTTTCTTCAGTGAACCTTTTCAGGCTTCTATTCTGACTCACAGATAGGACTGGACTTGTTTGCTTTTTAACATTCAGAGATTCAGTGTGTTCGATGTTTATATGAGTTTGCTAGGGAGGCTATAACAAAATAATGCAGACTGGGTGGCTTAAGAAAATAAATATATTTTTTTTAAAAAATTTATAATTTTTTACTGTTGTAGATGCTGAAATGCTAAGAAGAAGGGGCCAGAGGTTTAGATTCTTCTGTGATCTCTTTCCTTGGCTGGCAGATGGCTGCCTTCTTGCTATGTCCTTACATGGATGGACTTTTCCCTGTGCATGCACATCCCTGGTGTCTCTTCCTCCTCTAAGGACATTCATTTCATTGGATTATCATGCTATGACAACATTTAACTTTTGCACTTTAAAGCCTTTTTTTCAAATATAGCCACATTGAGGGTTAGAGCTTAAACATATGATTTATGGGGACACTATTCATTCTATGAAAGATAATCTTCACTATGTAGAGCTGAAAAAAAATGATAATCGTTTCTAGCTAGAGAGTATAGGGAGCAAGGTGCAAGAAACCATATTTTCTTCTCTTCTGAAGATCTCAAGAAATAGTCATAAAGTTACACTGTATAGTATCCTAGAGAAGTAGAGTCAAGTCTCAAATTTTGTCACTGTAATAAAACATTGACTGGGTGCTTATTTGGGACCCAGTACTAGGTAAGACCTCAAACAATGCCAGTTAAGTTACTTTCATACTCTTTGTTTTCTCACTCTAACAGAAGTGTAAATGCATATTGTGATGGGTAACTTTATGCACTAATTTGGCTGGGTCACCTTGCTCATAGATACTTACTTGGTCAGATATGATTCTGTGTTTCTGGGAAGATGCTTTGTGGATAAGATTAACATTAAAACTGATGGGCTTTGAGGCAGATTGCCTTCTATAAGGTAGGTGGGTTCCATCTAGTCAGTTGAGGTCTTAATAGAGAAAGACTAACTGCCTCCAGGCAAGAGCTACTTCTGCCAGCTGAGGGCATTCAAACTTGAATTGCGATTTCCTTTTTTCCCAACTGGTCCACCCTAGAAATTTTGCACTTGCAGCCTCCATAATTGTGTAAGCCAATTCCTTAAAATTAATCTCTCTCTCTTTCTCTCTCCCTCTCCCTACACACACACACACACACACACACACACACACACACACACACACACGTCCTGTTGGTTCTGTTTCTCTGGAGATGTCTGATTAACACACAAGATAAACTTCAATAACAGAATATACCCTGTTCCTTCAGTCACTTGCATTCCCCTCCATGGGCGTCTCCTATTTAGATTGTGTCTCTTGTGGGAAGTAGGGGCAGATGCCAAGTGCTAGAATGTCAGATTAACTGAATTCAAACCCCTAACCAGAGTCAGCCCTTGTAGTTTGGTTTTCAAACTAATGTGGTTTGATTTTTTTGGTCAGCAATTCATAACTTTGAAAAAATTAGAATAAATAGACAATCAAACTCTTCTTTCTGATCTTAATTGATCTGGCTGTAGTGCAGGGACTTCTCCATGTGCGATTCCGATGAGAACTTTGCATGTGAATATGATATAGCACCATTGGGAGGTAATGTGTACATTACATAGTGCAGCAGAGGTCAAAGGCCAGACCTGGGCTGTGTATAATTTTTTTTGAAAGTGGCATGAGACTCAATCTCCAGAGAACATTTTTGGTAACTCACTAATTTACAGTCTTTTTCTAGTTAGCCTCTTAACCTTGCTTGAAGAGGATCAGTTATAAGCATAATTAACTCCTTAGTGGCATCTAGGGACAATGAAATGCAAAGAGGAAAGTGACCCACCATATATCATGGTTCAACTTTGAAGAGGATTCCACTGCACTAAGTACTCTCAGAAGCCACAGCTGGGGTCTGAAACTTCAGTCATCCCAGAAAATAATAGAGTCCCTGCTTTGTTCTATGGGAAACACTTCTACAATCTGTGTAATATAAAAAAGGAGAGAGAAATTCTGAATGACAAAATAATTAATTTTATATTCCTGAAATGGCAAAGTTGACCAGTGTAAGACTGTGTTGACTTGAAATGAAATAAAAAAGGGAGATTTGTCAGTTCACATTATTGTGATATTTATTTCCCTATGCTATTTTCATATAGTACCACAGGCTCCATGGGAGCTGAAAAAAAATGATAATTGTTTCTAGCTAGAGAGTATAGGGATCAAGGTGCAAAAACAGTATTTTCTTCTCTTCTGAAGGAAATATATGATTAATGTCTACCAAGAAGTTTTCTTTTATAAAACTTCACAAAATCATGATTAACATATTGCATGTTAGTTTTTTAGTTTTCACCATCTTCTCTAGTATAATTGCCTTTAAGACAACTTGAAAATGGTTTTTTTTCTCTTCTTCTTCTTCTTCTTCTTCTTCTTCTTCTTCTTCTTCTTCTTCTTCTTCTTCTTCTTCTTTCTTTTTTCTTATAGCCTAGAATCCTTTGCTCTAGAGACCTTCCTGCCAAACACTCATTTTACTTTAGGAGAAAACAGATTCATGTATCTTAAATGACTTGCCACTCATCACAGAGCTGTTTCTATTTTATTTTGTGTATGCATGTATGTGTGACTGATAAGGCTGTCTTCTTTTAATTTATAGCATACTGAAAAGTTTCCAAATACAAAAGCAAGATAATTTTTGTTTCCCTGAATACTACTTTCACTTAAACTTTGCCAATTACAACTCTAATAAATTAAGTAAAAAGTTAACGGGTAGGGCCTATGGTGGAGGTGACTACTGTTCTAACTGAACTCATAGGTACAACTGAATCTGAGCCAATAGTTGGGATGGGTATTAAGGGATATGAAGACTGGAGGATGCTTTTTTTTTTTTTTTTTTTAAATAGTATTTTCCCATTTGGAGTGAGAAAATAGTCCCCAAGTCTCTATCCTGTCTTTTCACACTACTGCACACTGGATGATAGCAAGGATTTTGGAGTCTAACAGACCTGAGGTTCAATTCTTGCTCTTTTCTTTTTTATTTCATTTTTTGTGACCTTGAGAAAGTAAGTTTGCTTTTGATATAATAATTCCTACTGTACAGAAGTTAAATCATATAATGTCAGTCAAGTGTTTCTGAAGATAGATTCTATTATTTTATGATTATCATTTGTATAGTTATGTTGATTTTTCTCCTTTGATTTCCTTTTTTTGTTTTGCTTTTGTAAAACCTATAATGTCAACTAGCACAAGGAACTTTCATGGTCAATAAAAAAGCCAGGGAATAGGGTACACTTCAGGGAAAATTGAGGTGTCAAAAATCTGTTATAGTAAAAGCAAATAATCTCTTTACTTTCTCCAGAGGAATAAAAATGAAAGCAACAAAAATAATGACAGCTGTTCTTTACTAGTGTATATAATATTCATTATCAAGTGTATTCCATATGGTACCTCATTTAATTCTCATTATAAATATCATAAAATTATTGTTATTATTCCAACATTTTGACTAAGGAATGGTGACTCAGATAGTAAGGTAATATATCAGTTCCTTTTCTGTTGTTACAACAAAGTATCCAATACTGGGTAATATTTTAAAAAAGAGGTTTATTTGACTCATAATTCTGGTGGCTGGAAAGTCCAAGTAGCAAGGCACCAGTGTCCTGCCAGGGGCTTCGGGCTGCATCACAAAATGTTGGAGAAGTGGAAACAGAACTGGCCACATGCAAAAGGGTCAAGAGTATGGGCTGGTCTGGCTTTATAATGACACACTCTTAGAAGAATTAATTCACTCCACAAAACTAGCATTAATCCCTTCTGAGGGTGGTGTCCCCGTGACCTAACTGTCTTCCATGAGGCCACACCTTTCCAAGGTTCCATCACCTCAACACTGCCACACAGGGACAAAGCTGCCAGCGTATGAAACCTCGGGGGACACACTCAAACCACAGCAGACAACCTGAGCAAGGTAAATTATCGTATTGTGGAGTTTGAATTCAAACCCAGGTGGGCCTTATTTTAGGCTTTAAATGTTTTTAAACATTACCTAGAGAAAGATGAGATTGGAAGTTTATAAAACTTAAATCATGACCTGCTCAGTTTCATGAAGACCACAACTTCCTATGGGTATTTACCATACAACTTCCACCATTGCTTTAGTGAAAAACCCAGGAAATTTTTGCTATAACTCAAAAATGGAAAGTGGAAGAACTGATGTGGGGCCACAATAAAATAATGTCTATATTAGTTTTTTATGGAAAAGAAAAAAAAATCCTATGGCCCTAGAAGAGAGAATTTCTTAAGCAAATGCAAAGAAATACACAAAAGAAAAAGATGAATTAATTCAATTCATTCAATTACAATTAAAATTATGCAAAAGGCCGTAAACGGCTGTGGGCAAGTTACTGTTCAAAGCGGCGAAGCTGTGGAAAAAACTCAAAAGACAAAATAGAAAAGAAAAGATTAATTTAATTCTCCCAGGCAAGATCCCACTACCACGCGGTCCGGCAGGAGAGAGAATGGCCCTGTTGGTCCTTTCCTCTGGTAAAAAGTTTTTTCTATCTCGCATCAAGTCCCCTGAGATTTTAAGGCGAGCGAGATCCGGAAGGCATTTCCGATGTAAACAAACGGTCTCTGCCGACTCTCTAATCAGGGCTTCTGCAAAATTATTGTTATATGACAAGATACCATAAATTAAATAAAAACAAAAGACCCAGAAAAAGGTTTTTCTAACACAAATATAACCAGCAAAGTTTTTTTGGTTAACATAAAAAAATTCCTACAAATTAATAAGAAATAAACTGAAAACAACAACAACAACAACAACAACAACAAAGACAAAAGATTTTCCAGGCTGAGCATCCTTAATCAAAAAACCTTCCCAAGATCTCAAAAAACAAACAAACAAACAAAAAAAAACCCTAAAATCTGATATGTTTCAAAATATGAAACTTTTTGAATGCCAAAATAATGCCATAAGTGAAAAGTTTCTATATCTGACACCATGTGACATGTTTCAGAAAAAACACAAATGTACTAAAAATATACAAAACTATCTATAGATTGCATGAATAAAATCTACGCAAAACATAATTGAATTTTGTATTTAGATTCAAGTTCCATCTTCAAGATATCTCATGATGCATATGCAAATACTGCAAAACCTGAAGATACATGAATTCTGAAATACTTCTCATCTCAGGTATTTTGGATAGGCTTGTTCAACTTGTATATCATTTTGAATGATTTTGGGGGACTAAGACCACAAAGAACTCAAAAAACTTAACACCAAAAAACAAATAACCTAATCAATAAGTGAGCAAAGAAACTGAACGGGCACTTCACAGAAGAAGAAATAGGATTGTTAAACAAATATGTGAAAAAATGTTCAACATCTCTAGCAGTCATAGAAATGCAAATTAAAACTACACTGAAATTTCATCTCACTCTTGTCAGAATGGCAATTATCAAGCATATAAATAACAATAAATGTTGGCAAGGATGTGGGGAAAAAAGTATAATCACACATTGCTGGTGGGACTGTAAATTGGTGCAACCACTCTAGAAAGCAGTATAGAGATTCTCAGAAAACTTGGAATGGAACCAACATTTGACCCAGTCATCCCACTCCTTGGTTTATACCCAAAGGAGTTAACATCAGCATACTACAGTGACCCAGCCACATCAGTGTTTATAGCAGCTCAACTCATAATAGCTAAACTATGGAACCAGCCTAGGTGCCTTCAACGGATAAATGGATAAAGAAAATATGGTATATGTACACAATAAATACTATTCAGCCATAAACAGAAATGAAATTGTGGCATTTTCTGGTAAATGGATGGAACAGAAGACTATCATGCTAAGTGAAATAAGCCAATCTCCAAAAACCAAAAACTGAATGTTCTTTCTGATATATGATGCTAACTCACAATAAAGGGGTGGGTAGGGAAGAATAGAAGTACTTTGGATTAGACAAAGGGGAATGAAGGAAAGGGAGGGGAATGGAAATTGGAAAGATAGTAGAATGAATCAGACATTACTTGCGTATGTGCATATATGACTACATGACCAATGTAATTTCACATCATGTACAACCAGAAGAATGGGGAGTTATATTCCCTATATGTATATAATATGTCAAAATACATTCCACCATTATGTATAACTAATAAGACAAAAATATTAATTTTGGGGTCATGTAAGTATATAACAAGGTAATCACCAACTATAGTTCAAAGGCTGGTTGGCAATTCTGTTATTAGTGGTCCATGGTCTTTTTAAACTATTGATCTGTCATTATCTGTATGTGACTTTAAAGATGGCCAGCCGTGCTTCAGGCACCATATACACATTTAAACTCATATGAAGGCAATGGAAGTAGAGATAGGCAAGTTCCTTCACTTTATTTGTTAGATGTCACCACATTTCTGATTATGTTTCATTGGCTAGAATCTTGATGTATGTCCCCAACTAATTTCTTTAGAGACCTAGAAATAAAGTCTTTTCTAAATTTTTTTTTTAATTTTTCACATTAGGAATTAATTGTGTACATTAATGACATACAGTGTAATGTTTCAATATATGCAATTGCATAATAACCAAACCCAAGTACTGAGCATATCTATCACCTCAAACATCTATAACTTCCACATAGTAAGAAATTCAGAATCCTCTCTTCTAGCTATTTGGAGATATTTGGGTTGCCTAACTACAAAGAAAGAGTTGTATTCCTGAAGAAGGCTGCTATTACTGTCCGTTCCTAATAGGCTTTGCTAAAGACACAATCAAGAATTCCACCAAAGGGGAAACAGAAAAGGCAAATACATATTTTTAAAGATATTTGACCTCTTCAAAAATAAGGAATTATAAATGAAACAACAGTGACATCTCATTTTATATGCCTTAGATTGGTAACTATGTAAAAGCCCGAAATATTCATGTAGAAGATGTAGAGCAAATAGTCAGTCTTATAGCACTGCTTTTGGATGTGTGTAAGTAGTCAAAAAGCAACTTTGCAATATTTATAATAGCTAAAGATGTACATGTCCTTCAGCCAAGCATTTCTACTTTCAAGTGTATTCCCTAACAATACCATGGCATGAGCTTAAGAAAATGTGCTTAGGAATGCCATTGCAGAACACAATATATGTATGTAATAGATGAAATAGAGACTAAGTAGAAATAATTTAAAACAATCTAAAATTTATTATCAAGAGAAGGAGAAAATCATTGTGTTATATTTACAAATAGTAGTGTGTGCATGTCATATTGAAAATAAATTAGACTTAAGTATATCAATGAATCTCTCTCTCCAACACTGCTGCATGGAACAGGCAGTTGTAAAAGGATACACATATTATGACACAATTTAGTTTAGGTTTAAAAAGATACAAAAATATTAGCCATTGCATGTATGTTTATGTGTACATATGCATATTGTGTGTGTTTGGTGTGTACAATCACATACACACTCATAAATACATACATACACACATATCTATACACACACACACACACAAAGCAACAAAACTATTTTAAAATACATAAGAATTATAAATACCAAATTCAAGTTAGTGGTTACCAGTACCAGAGTGTGATGGAAATGGGATGCTCTGAGAGACCCTAGAGACATGACTTGTATTTGTAATGCTTTACTTACCAAGCTGAGTAATGGGTAGATGTTTTAGTCAGCTTTTTTTTTTTTTTTTTTTTTTTTTTTTTTTTTTTGTGCTGCTATGACTAAAGGACCTGACCAGAACAATTATAGAGGATGAAAGGTTTATTTAGGGGATCACGGTTTCAGAGGTTTTAGTCCATAGAAGGCTGGCTCAATTCCTAGGGGCTCCAGGTGAGGCAGGACATTTGGCAGAAGAATATAGCAGCGGGAACCAGCTAGCATGGTGATCAAGAAGCAGAGAGTCTCTACTTGCCAGATGCAAATATATACCCCATAGCCATGCCCCAATTCCCATCTCCTCCAGCCACAACCTACCACTTCAGTTACCACTCAGTTAATCCCTATCAGGGGATTAAATCACTGATTGGGTTAAGACTCTCACAAGCCAATCATTTCTCCTCTGAACCTTCTTGCATTGTCTCACATGTGAGCTTATGGGGGAAACCTCACATCCAAACCATAACAGTAGGTAAGCATTAATATATTTTCCTTATATCTTTGTGTGACTATTTACTAATATAAGGATCAGTTACACTACAAATGAACAATTTCAGATAATCATTAGGAGAAGAGTAGTTATTAGCAAAAAGAGGAAAAGAATAACCCAGCTACTCCACTACTGCTAGGGACTCTTCTATTGTTTAGAAGTTAAGGGATTAGTCAAGACTTTAAGGAGATATAAATTAGTCATGACTTTAAGGAGATATAAATATCAGGCTGTCCTTTCCTGTTTGAGGGCCATATCTGGTTCTGCTGATCTTTAAAGTACTTAGCAAAGTGGTGATTATTCCAGCAACCAGGCCGACCATTTAATAGAGTTTTCTAATATACTGAGTTTCCACAAGGCAGTATCTAATAATTAACTTGGCTTCCACACCTGGTATCTGCATTCCCTTCTTGGGGGCTGGGGGGCAGTTGTCAATGTATGGGTTTTGTTTGGTTGTCACATTGAGGGGGGAACAATATTGTCATATGGTGGATAAGGACCAGGGAAGTTCTATGTTCAGTACTGTGCAAAATGTTAAGAGCTCCTCTAGTGGGGTGTTGGTGTTGGTGGGCATACTGGAAAAACTGACTTTATTCTCATACAAGGAGTGTGTGTGTGTGTGTGTGTGTGTGCACGTACGCGTGTGCATATGCGTGTGTGAATGAATTAACTTAGAATTTTAATTTAATTTTTTAAAAGTTTCATTGTTTTGTTTATTTATTTATTTATTTATTTAATTTTATGTGGTTTTGGAGATTGAACCCAGGGCCTTAGGCATTGCTAGGTGAGTGCTCTGCCATGGAACTGCAGCTGGAGCCCCACCTTAGAATTTTATGTCCTGTCAGAATGACAGGTATATAAAGGAATACTCAGTAAACTTAAGGAAAATATTTATTTCCTCCTATACTAGAAATGTTTAAAACTAAATTTTTTTAGATGACTTTCACATAGGATTTATTCACCCTACCATCTTGTTTTATCCTGTCAACTTAAGTTTTTATAGAACTAGTTTTCAAATAGTTCTTTCTGTTCAAAACAAAAGATAGAAACAACAGGAAAAACACTGAGCAAGAATATCCACATAAACCAAGAATTTAATAAAACTAGGTAGATCAACTGCCATTCTAGTTTTTATGTATCTAATGATCTTGTGGTATTATAATTTAAACCAAACACCCAAAACCACTGTTTGGAATAAGTATACAATGTTTAATTTGGAAACTTTAGCTCTTAAGTGTTGCCTGGAAGTGAGATCTGCATTGTCAAAGAGTCTATTATTGATGTCAGAGAACTTTACATCTGCAGTTGAAGCAATTTACATTCACTGTGGCTGCTACCAGAAAGGCTGATTCTTAAATTATTTATGCAAAGAAAGGAATTGTTCTGTTCTTTATCTGAAATTATGCCAATTGCACATTTAACAAGGATAAACTTTTCACTGAAAAATCAGCCTCTTTCTCAAGCTTATATTTGTTATCTTGTCACTAACTGTTCACACTGATGAAGATGAATCATGATCACATAACATAAGGCTTTGCCCAGAGTCTTCATAGAGTAATAACTAGAAGCCATGATGGCAGATTCCACTAGCAAAAACTAACAGGTTTTTACTTTAGTCGGCAGCATATTAATGCTTCTTGAAGTTTTACTGCTGAATAAACAAATTTTGGGCATTATTATTTTGCTCAGCAGAATGTATTCTTAGTAAAAACAAAACAAAAAAAAAATGGACATTTTAAAAAGACTATCTTCCAAAATCTGTTTGCTATAAAACTAATGAACTTCATGTGCCAAAGCAAACTCAGACCTATCAGAGTTAGGATTTAGTTTACTAAGGAAACTGGAAAGAACATAGCTGAAGTAGTTTGTAAGAAATATAAAATTTAGAAAATTGGTATTAGTTTGGCATTAATCATTAAATCTAAAGCAAACCAACACATATAGCATTCAAATTTGCTAGGTATTTGTGCTCAGTGTTTTTTACATAAACTTTTTTATTGTTAGCAAACTTCTGTATAGTACACATGATTATCCAGAACAGGCAGGGGAAATGGCTCAGTCATAATCAACAATTAGTTGATCACAGAGCAAAGCTGAACTTCTGAAATTTTATTCTTATATGATGGGCATCTGACGCTTACTTAACTTGAGAATCTGTCATTTTCAATGTTTCCAACAGTACCGCAAGAACAACAATATCTTCTCTTGCATTTCTTGGAGTCATGAAGACTAATTGGTCCAAACAGTTCTTTTCTTTGATTACTCACACTGGATGTGGTTATCTCTTTCTATAAATTGCATGACCTCTTAACAATATAACTTTTCTTAAGCTTATACCAAAGCATAATTCTTTGGTGACAAAAAAAAAAAGCCAGAATTAATTTTGGGGACGTATAATCGTATAAGTCTTAACTTCACTTTTTCTTTTGTTCTCTTGGTCTATATACATTTTCTTCCTGTGTTAGTAGCAAACTACTTCTATTTCAATGGCGTTAGAGTACATTTAAATTGTACTTGGAAGTAAAGCTGGCTACCTCTTCATATTATTACCTTTTTCCCCCTTGAATATTTTTTGCCATTTTGGGGAAATTTATTAACCTATATTAAATTGACATTATTCTACTTTGTTATGGTTTTGATGTGAATGTTCCCCAAAGACTTATGTATTGAAGACTTGGTTCTCAAAGCTGCAATATTCAGAAATGGGGCTTTAAGAAAATGATCAGATCATGAGGACTCTAAACTTACATGCAGATTAATCTGCTAATGAATGGATTTATGACTTGAATAAACTCTTGAGGGGTGGTGGAAAGGAGTAGAAGGTGAGACCTTGTTTAAGAGAGTGGGCCCTTGGGGATGTGACCTTAGGAACTATATCTTGTTCTTTATCTCTTTTTCTCATTTGCTGTCTGTTTTCTGGTAGCCATCAGGTGAGCAACTTTCTTCTGCCACACACTTCTGCCATGATAGTCTGTCCCTTCTCAGGCCCTGAGCAATGGAACTGGTTAGCCATAGACTGAAACTGTGAGCCAAATTAAATCTTTCCTTGAAAGGTTGTTTTTCTCAGAAATTTTGTCATAGTGAGGAAAAACTAACATATACTTCTTGTTTAAAAGCAAACAAATGAACATTCTTTGGGTTTTTAAAGTGAAGTTACATTAAACTAATATTAATTTGATAGAGAATTTGCTCTTTTAACATATGCTTTCTCAGCCAAGAATTTGATGTTTCTAATTGTTTGATATTGCATTTTATTCTTTTTTTAAAAAAATATTTATTTATTGGCTTTTAGTTGTACACAATGCGTTTTTATGTGGTGCTGAGGTTCGAACCTGGGCTGCGCACGTGCTAGGCGAGCGCTCTACCGCTGAGCCACAACCCCAGTCCCAGCATTTTATTCTTAATAAGACTATAAAGAGTTTTTTCACTCTTGAAAGTTGAATATTAATATCATTTACATTTTTAATTGTTTACTTCCATTAGGAAAAAAAATTGTATGTATATACTGGAATCTCTATTCTCTTAGGTAGTTTTGCATGACTTATAGAACTATATAAGAAGAAGTACTTAAGAAACAGACATAGGCTTTGTGATATGATTATTGAAATTGGTTTTATTTCAATAAGGAGACTTTGGTCAGTATGTTGAATGATTTCAAGAGGAAGATTGAGTAAGTCAGAATGAGTGTACAACCAGAGTGTAGTTTCCATAAAGTATCCAATTGTATGTGCTAAGGAGTTAATTGTTTATTTAAAAATTCTACAGAATTATTAAAGTAGACTAGATAGAAATTTGCAGCTGTAAATTGAGTAGTATAAAATAGAGGGTTTTCCTTTCTAGATATGTTTTTGGGTAAAAAGGAGAGATGAGATTGAAGGTAGGAATGTGATGGGGGAATAAGTTGGATCACAAATGTATTAAAGAAAAAAGTGCCATAATTTCATTTCTTTATGGCTGAGTAAAACACCTTTGTGTATATATACTATTTTCTTAATCCATTACTCTATTGATAAGCATCTGGGCTGGTTCTATAACTTGGATATTGTAAATTGTGCTGCTATGAACATACATGTGGTTGTACCATTACAGTATGCTGATTTAGTTCTTTTTAATAACGAAGTGGGATAGCTGGGAAATGATGGTTCTACTCCTAGTTTTTTGAGAAATCTCCATTCTGCTTCCCAGAATGGTTGTACTAATTTGCAGTCCACCAACAATGTATGAATGTACCTTTGCCCCCTGACATCCTTGCCAGCTTTTAGTATTATTTGTATTCTTGATAATTTCCATTCTGACAGGAGTGAAATGAAATCTTAGTGTAGCTTTTATTTGCATTTCCCTGATTGCTAGAGATGTTGAGTTGAATATTTTCCCCCACATATTTGTTGGCCATTTGTGTTTCTATTTTTTTTTTTTTTTTTTTTTTTTTTTTTACCCCGGTACCGGGGATTGAACTCAGGGGCACTCGACCACTGGCTCACATCCTCAGCCCTTTTTTGTATTTTATTTAGAGACAGGGTCTCACTGAGTTGCCAAGTGCCTCGCCATTGCTGAGGCTGGCTTTGAACTCGCGATCCTCCTGCCTCAGCCTCCCAAAGTGCTGGGATTACAGGCGTGCGCCACCGCGCCCGGCTGTTTCTATTTTTGAGAAATGTTTGTTTAGTTCTTTTACCCATTTATTAATTGGGGTATTCAGTTTTTTTCGTTGGTAAGTGTTTTGAGTTCTTTATATATTCTGGATATTAATCTTCTGGCAGAGGAGTAGGTGGAAAGGATTTTCTCCCATTCTGTAGGCTCTCTCTTTGCACCTTTTAATTTTATACCATCCCACTTATTGATTCTTGGTTTTATTTCTTGAACTTTAGGGGTCTTATTAAGGAAGTTGATGCCTGCACCAATGTGCTGGAGGGTTGACTCTAGTTTTCTTATAGTAGTTTCTTTTTTTCTGGTCTAATTCCTAAGTCTTCTATCCACTTTGATGAGAGATAAGGATCTAGTTTCATTCTTCTACTTATGTATATCCAGTTTGATCAGCATGTAAGCTGCCTGGTACCGTAACCCGGGAGGAACACTCTCGGAGGCAGAGTTAAGCTTTTACTACTTTTACTTCTACTTTCTTAGAGCTTAGAGAGGGAAAGAAAGATTTTTAGAGAGAAAGATTAGAACGAGCTTTTCTTCTTGTCTTAGCTTAGAGCTAGAGTTAGAAAGATAGAGCTTAGCTTAGCTTAGAGCTTAGAGTTAGAGTTAGAAAGATAGAGCTTAGCTTAGAGAAAGATTAGAGCTTCTTTCTTCTCTCTTCTTTCTTCCTTCTTCTTTCTTCTGTCTTCTGTCTTCCTCAGGAGTCTCGGCCTAACTCTGACCAGTCATTACTTCTTCTATCTGGTTTCTCTTCTGTCTTCTATCTGGTTTCTCTTCTGTAACCGCTCTGCCTACGTTCTGGCCGCTCTGATTCTTCTGACCGACCGAGTGACTGCCCGGCTGACTGAATTCTCCGTTCTCCTAACTCGGACCGCTTTCACCCGGTTATATACCTTCAGGTTTGCGGGTGCCTACAGGTGCGTCACATACATATCAGGTGGAACTTATGGCTTCCAGCTAGCTACAACAGCCCTTCCTAATTAGGGCTCCTTCATCAGCACATTTTGTTAAAAAAGCTACCTTTTACCTCACATTTTATTTTTTGGCTCCTTTATCAAGTATCAGATAGCTATAAATATGTGGGTTTGTCTCTATATTCTATTCTATACCATTGGTCTTCATGTCTATTTTGATGTCAAAGTCATGCTGTTTTTGTTACTATGCTTGGTAGTATAATTTGAAATCAGGTATTGTGATGCCTTCAGCATTTGACTCAAGTTTGAAATTAGGTTCTTGCATTTGAAAATTGTGTTAGTCATATGTATGTGACTCTTACTTTATTTCATGGGTTACAGATTGCCAAACAATGCTTTGACTAGAGTCTAAATTTTTACTAAATGATTTAAATATACAGCATGCTTTCACCTCAATGTTAGACTGTCATCTAAATGTAAATGGGGCTTACAATGTCCCAAGCAGTGTTCTAGTACTTTGACGTGCACTATCTCATTTAAATTCCTCAGCAATACTATGAAGCAAATAATGAACTTTTCCTTATTGTGATAGATGGAAAAACGAAAACAGAAAAGTTAAGTAAAATGTCTCAGATTACAAAGCTAATAAGCAGAGCTAGTATCTAAAGTGCTGAAGTCTGTCTCCAGCTAATATGCTTTTACCAAATAATATTTACTTCCTCATTTTCACTCTGAAAATATTTATAAATAACAAAAGAAGAATATGCATGGTAAAATGGAATAAATATGCATGGAATTTTATAAAAATTTAGAATGTTATTACTAAATTCAACTAATTATACAAGTATCTCTTCAGTTCATTTAAAAACTTTTTAAATAGAAAACCTTTTGGTTTGTAATGGTCAACTTCTTAGAATGTTGAACACATTTTATGTATATAAGTTTTATATGTTAACATAAATTTGGTGTATAAATCTTATATTTATATGCCACAAACTGAAGAAAACATTGTAACCCAACAATGTATGGGTTCCAAAGAGGCTGTTCCTATATTTCAATTTTTCTTTCTATAATGTTCACTGTCTGTGGGGTTTCTACCCTGTGAGAAAATTTATGTCCTAGCACTATTGAACTCATGAGTGGTTATTTATCTTGCTTCAGTCAAGGAAATAGGGGTCAAAATGACCTGTGTCTATTGCAGGTAAGCTGCAAGGGTCTGTAGTTGGTTGCCATGTTTTGCTTTCCTCTGCCAAAGATTATCAATATTTCAGCTAAAGACCTCCATCCTTGAAAGAAAACAGCATGCAGCTGGGGCTTAGCAACCCTTGACACATAAATAGCTTGAATGAAAATTAACCTTTGTTGTCATAACTCACTGAGATTTTGTCACTTGTTATCTAGCATATCCTAGACTATTCTGCTAATAAAGAATATAATTTGTTGATGTTATTGTTATGGTTTTGCATTAAAATTACATTTTTGCTATTATGAAAATATTTTTGGATATGACTCTTCAGAGACCTAGTTTATGACTACATTTGACATATTGCTCAGACAATTAAGTGGGTTTTAAATTCACAACCAGTTCCCTCAAGATGATAAAACTTACTGAAGAGATGTTTTTATTTTAATTATCATCTCTAACATCTTGTATTCTTTCTTTTCCAAAGAGACTTCAGATTGATTACATCATTTCTAAATTTGTTTCTGGAATGAGATAAAATCCACAGTTGATAAAGTAATCTATAGAAATATACATGCATTTACATGTATTGTTTTACTTTTTATCTCAATAATATAATTTGTCCCACTTTACCCTCAGGAGCAAATATTTTTGTTGAATGAATAAAGAACCAGTATGCTTAGGCGTGAACTTTAGAGATTCTCTAGGTAATTGATAAATATTTGATGACAGTTGTTTTTGTATTGTTTGAACAAACAATTCTTTGAGTACATAATGAACAACTTTGAGCAACTACCAAGAGTTTTCCATTATGGGAAGCCATTTGATGTCAAGACATTCTCAATTTCAAATGATTGCTCCTATAATTCCATCTTGAAACTCAAATCTCAAACTACATTGCTTTATCTGACTTATGTTCATGTTGACAGCTCACATATGCCTCTCTTGACACACCTGAGCATCTACTAAGTGCCTAGGTTTGCCTGTCTTTTTGAGGTGCTTGCTAACATGAACATCCCAAAAGAATTATGCATTTACTAAAGAGATTGAATTATAAAATGCAAATCTCTAATTTTGGTGAAAAAGTGCCCTCTTATTTTGTTGTATGTTAAAAACAATGTTCAAGTTATAATTTCCATAAGTTAACACTATAGATAGATAGTAAACTGGGTAGGTAGGTAAGTGGATGATAGGTAGATAGACAGGTGAATAGATATATAGAAAGATGATCATGTGATCATGGTATTTATTTCAGATGGATGTGTTTTGCCTTGTGTTTCCAATAAGAACCATCAGATTACAGCTAATTAAAATTTGTGTCTTGATTTATACTTTAGGTAAGATATAAATGAAAATTTGTGAATGAGTATTCACAAAACAATTTTAAATCAGAGAAACAGTTTTGCTTATGATATCCTACTTTTCAATAGTGTAGGCTCTAATTATTCTGTCTAGTATTCTTATTAATACTTATGGAAGTAAATAGCATTTTTGTTTTTTTGTGGTGCTAGGGATTGAACCCATGGCCTTGTGCATGTGAGGCAAGCACTCTATCAACTGAGCTATATCCCCAGCCCATAAATAGCATTTTTATCCTATAAACAATTCCTTTCAATTTTGAAGAATCATAAAATGGCAGAGCTAAAATGGTTGGTGATTATTTGGCTCACTTCCCTTTTTTCAGCAGTTAGAAAACAGATGTACTGAATGACTTGTCCAATGTCTCATAGCTAATTTAGGGGCAGGCTCAGGAGCCCTGATTCTCAGTTCAGTATTCTTTCTTCTCTACTCTTAACTTATGCCTCTGTATAAATGGAGCAATTAATAAATAATAAATTTGGAGGAAAATAGATTAAAATGGGAAATGAAGTGTTTCATTTGTTGTTTCATTTGATTTTCAATGAGAAAAGCAACTTGGTAGATGGACATGAGACATCTTATATGCAAATGTCATGTGTGAGGGACAGCATGGACAGAGTCAGAATGCACATATATGGTTTCTTTGCTTTTAAGAAAACCAAAGGTGACTGAGAGAACACCTAAACTGGCATGTAAATTCTGTATTTACAGCTGCCTTAATTAAAATACCAGGAAATATACCAGTTGGAAAGAAGAAATTCAGGGTAGTTTGTCAGATCTAATAAGAAACAGACATTTTCTTTGTATCTCTAGACCCATGAAGTATATCATACTTCTAAATTCAGGTTACCCAAATCATAGGAACTCTTGAATTTAGAAAGAATGTGGGTATATAGCAGAATGCTATTTTCCTTATCTGACCACTTGACTAAATGACCCCATCTAGACAGTTATAAGTTGGTTTGTTTCCTATCCTTTAACACTGGAATATAAAATATACACTTTATATACTTCCCAGAGCCTTTGGGAGGTCATTATGAGCTCATGTCATGAAGTGGTTATGAAAAAGGTAAAAACCCATGTAGATTTTAAATCAAGTGTTTTGTAAAATTTGGAGTAGTTTATTGCATCTGTAGGACCTCTGTGTGGCTTTACCAGTAGTAGAAAGTGGCACTGGCAGGTTATTTATAGTTTAGCTTGGCAAAGGCATCTTTTTTTTGCATGGCACAGAATTGACAGGAAAGGTAAAATCTTTTTCCGACATATACTATGAGTTTTTTATTATATGTTTTACATTAATATGTAAATGAAATACTTTGGTGTTGTGACACCATAATCTAAAGTCTCTGCAGTTAAATTTAATATGTAAATATTTCTTGTTCATCTGTAGCTTCAGTATTATTCACTGCAAACAAAATAGAAGAAAGTTTAAAACAGCATTTGATACCGGTTTAGGGATGAGGAGTGGAGATTGCATTTACTATCAGATTTATAAATTGATGGTAATGAATACTGCTGTTGGAGGTAGTCTTCCCAGATTTGAAGGCTCTTTTTATTTGCATGCAGTTTCTTTGATTATTAATAGCCTCACTCATTTGGGTCATGTTTGTACTTTTTACCCTCGATGACAACATCATCTATCATATTGTTAGGAGGTTATTTGGATAAGGTTCTGGAAACGTTATGATGTTCTTTTGAGATAAGTCTGTAATAGAAAAACACTTTGATGGCATGCATAGTGATGTGAAAAATGGAATTCTGCCAATTGTCATATGGCTATAAATCAAGAACTAAGACACTGTTTTTTTCTTTCTCTAAGATATTGATCCACATGAGTAGAAACTTCTGTATATCCTAGCTATAGCATTTCGAACAGAAATTTGCAAGTTAGAATTTACATTTTCTGCATATAACAGTCATAACTATTGGACAATAAATGTTGACTATGCAAGTTATTTGTTAACCATAAGAGAATATAGATAAATACATAAGATGGTGTTATGAATTGTTGTGAGGTGTCCTCCATTGTCTTATGTGTGAGACAATGCAAGAAGGTTCAAAAGAGAAATGAGTGGGTTGTGAGAGTCTTAACCCAATCAGTGATTTAATCCCCTAATAGGGATTAACTGAGTGGTAACTGAAGTGGTAGGGTATGGCTGGAGGAGGTAGGAATTGGGGCATAGCTTTGGGTGTATATTTGTATGTAGCAAGTGAATTCTCTCTCTCTCTCTCTCTCTCTCTCTCTCTCTCAGCTTTCTGATGATGTGAGCCACTTCCCTCTGCCACACTCTTCTTCCATGTTGTTCCTCCTCACCTGGAGGCCAAAGGAATGGAGCCAACCTTCTCTAGATGAAGACTTCTGAAACCATAAGCCCTCAAACTCTTCCTCCTTTACAGTTGTGCTGGTCAGGTCATTTAGTCACAGCAGCAAAAAAGCTGACTAAAACAGATGGGCATACATAAAAAATAACATTCTTAGTAAAGCATTCAAATTTATATGTTGTACTCAGAGGTACCAATGCAATATGCATCATGTAAATCCATCTCTATACATACATGTGTACACAAAGCATAAATTATTGTAAGAAAAATCTTCCGCTTTTAGGAATCTGTCATTGAATGTCTTCATCCATCCATTCAAACATTGATTCATGTATTCATTCAATATATATTTATTGCACATGGATATTTGTAATTTCTAAATTTCACTCACTTTCATTTTACTGAATTTCTGAATTAAAAATCTCTCACAATCTACTCATATGTATCATTTTCAAAACCATGTAATACACATAAATACTAATCTTTAATGAATTTTTTGAGATAACTTATTGAATCTTGCTTGATATATTTCTTCTCTGGTTAAAGTCTGGCAATTAGAGCTTTCTATGGTGAGAGTGGGAATCAACTGTAATAAAAAAAAAATCTGGATATTTTTCTGGGCAAGAAAGAAACCACCTCAGTATGTATTATATTTATCCACCGGATTGCATGGTGGTTTCTTATTAGCATGATCTTACTAGCAAATAGTCATTTTATAATTTAATCTAGTATTAATGTTTTCATAAAAATATATGCTTTAAAGTTACATATATTTGTTCTCAGAAAAAAGTCTATGTACAATACATTATCTCTTCTATCTCTGCTTAGAGATTTTTATTTGCAATTTAACACTTAGATCCTTTTTATGCCACAAGATTTTTTACTGACAAGTGATTCTGCCATCAAGGTCATTCATTGTAGATCACTCCCCCATCCCCTGCACCCCCTCTTTTTCTGCAGGTCTGCTATAGATCACTTATTTTATGATTAATGCTTGTTGAAGAGAGTCTTCTGTCATTAGGCAGTAAATTCCAGACACACTTCTACTCTGGAAATAGTAGACAGGCTTATTGAGATGGCTGTGAAAATACCCATGAAAAATTCAGCTTTTAAACATTATCAAGGTGTCTCGAGTTTTCTGGGAGACAGGGCAAGAAAGGACTGAGAGAATCATGGAATTTAAAAGGTATGATTAATTGAAATTCTAGTCGGAGTCAGCAGGGCTTGGTGTCATTCATCACACTGATTTGATATGAGGGATGTGGGACTTCAAGGTTAGGCAAGGTGAGGTGGGAATTTCATGGGAGCAATGCTTTTCTTTATTCTCCTGAATGGAGATTATCAACCCATAATAGTCAAAAGAAAAGAAAGAAAGAAAGGCCTTAAAAAGACTACACTCCGTGATGCCAAATCCTGTCTTTGATTCGTCTTTTAAATTCATTCTTTTTCTTATTTATGTAAAAGATTTTTGAACTTTAAAATATGGCCACAAAAAACAAGATTAGGCAAAACCATTGTTTAAGTACCTTAAAGTCATCATACTTTTATAACAGGGTAGATGTGAATATTCATTAATCAAACTGCCATGCACTTAGCAAATTACCAGGAAAGTTAAATTGGTTGTTTAGTCAAGGCATAACTCACCTGTCTGTTTGTATTTGGAAGGACCTGAGAAATAGAAATCTAACAGTTGTGGCTCAAAACCATATTTGGGAAATATGTGACTTAATATGTAGTACAGAAGCCTATCATGTTTTAATTTAACCTACAACACATATACCTACAATAGGCATCTCTAAAAAGTTGCTAACCTCCCCTACATGGATCTGACTATAAAATTTAGGGCCAGGAGGGTTAGAGATTATGTGCTTCCTACAGATAGCTGCCTCTCACTAAGAGAAAAGAGAGATGAAGGGGCAGGATGGATCCCTTCTTCCAAGGTCTCTGATCAAATGAGTGATTATCCCTTCCTGCAAAAGAGTGAGTAAAGTGTAGGAATAGAGCCAAGAATTATACTCCAGGAAAGTCCCTCTGCTTGTTCCTTTATTTGTTTACAGTCTTGGAGATTTGGAATGAGTTCAAGACTATGAACAATTAAATAGTATGTTTTAATATGTTTTTAACCAGAATCCCAAGAAAGTTCATTGATTTCTGTTGTAAGAGATTGAGTTTATATTTTGGGGTTGATATTGAAGGAACTACAAAAAGTGGAATTTTTTCTGATTGTGTTTTAAATTTTTATTAACTCAGTGTGGTATTCCTACACATTCATGCAGAGTGCTCTGGTCAAATCTACCTGCTTCCATTCTTCCCAATCTCAAGTAATCACTATGGTACTTTCAGGTCAACTTTTTTAGCTTGTACATATTAGATCATGTGGTACTTGTCTTTCTGTGTCCAGCTTATTTTATTAAACACAATGACCTCCAGTTCCATATGTTTTGCTGCAAATTATGGTATTTTGTTTTTCTTTATGGCTAAATAGTACTCCATTGTGTATATACGCCATAGTTTTAAATCAATTTACCTGTTGATGGGCACCTATGCTGATTTTGTATCTTAGAATTGTGAATAGTGCCACAATAAACATGGTATGCAGGTATCTCTTTTGTATGCACAGTTAATTTCTTTTGGCTGTGTATCTAGATATTGGACAACTAGTTCATATGGTAGATCCACTCATATATTTTTGATGAATCTTACTGTGGTTCCCCATAATGATATCACTAATTGACATTTCGACCAACAGTGAATAAGTCCCTTTCTGCTGGGCACAGTGGCACAGACCTGTAATCCCAGTGGCTCGCAGGCTGAGGCAGGAGGATGGCGAGTTCAAAGCCAGCCTCAGCAAAAGTGAGGTGCTAAGCAACTCAGTGAGATTCTGTCTCTAAATAAAACACAAAATAGGGCTGGGAATGTGGCACAGTGGTTGAGTGCCTTTAAGTTCAATCTCTGGTACTTACCCTCCCCCCTCCCCCAAAAGGAGTTCCTTTCTATATTCTCAGCAACTTCTGTTATGTTTTTGCATCTTGATAATAAGTATTTCTAACTGGAATGAGATAATGTCTTCTTATAGTTTGGATTTGTATGTCCCTGATAGCTAATGATATTGAGCATTTTGTTCATATATTTGTTGACCATTTGCATTTCTTTGTGAAGGGTCTATTCTGGTTATTTGTCCATTTATAAATCATCACATTATTTGCTTTTGGTTGTTAAGTACTTTGGGTTCTTTCTATATTCTGGATATTAACTGTCGGATGAATAGTTAGCCAGTATTTTCTCCAATTCTGTGTTGTGGGTTGGATATGAGGTGTCCCCCACAAAGCTCATGTGGAAATAGAGGAACATTCAGAAGTGAAATGATTAGATCATGAGAGCTGTATGTAACCCAATCAGTAGATTAAGCCACTTGATGGATTAAAAACTTGGATGAATTATAAGGTGGTGACTGTAGGCTGGTGGGGGATGGCTGGAGGAAGTAGGTCACTGGGGCTTGCACTTGGGGATTATATTTTGCCCTTGTTTTTTCTTTCTCTTGCTGCTTCCTGGCTGCCATGAGTTGAGCAGTTTTCCTCCATTTTCCTCCATGATATTCTGCATAACTTTGGACCCAAAGCAATAGAACAGGCCAGCCATGGACTGAGACCTCTTAAATGGTGAACCCAAAATAAACTTTTCCTTCTCTAAGTTGTTCTTCTCAGGTAGTTTGGTCACAGTGATGCAAAATCGGCTAACACATGTAGGTTGTCTCCTCACTCTCTTGATTGTTTCCTTTGCTGGGCAGAAGCTTTTTAGTTTGATGTAATCACATTTCTTTATTTTTGCTTTGCTGTGGAATTTTTATAAGTGCATTCTTTCTCTTTGCATTATTTTTATAAGTGAATACAATACTTGCTTTACAAATTCTTACTTGTATGGTGGGAAAATATACCAAAACCAACCAACAAACATTTTTAAGAGCATCTTTAATTCAAATATTTATTATGGTGTTGGAACAATGGCATCTGCTATGGCTTGGATGTAGTTTGAACTCCAAGGGTTCATGTGTCACAAGTTTGGTGTCCACTGTGGTGATGTTGACAAGTGGTGGAACCCTTGATTGCTGAGGCCTGGTAGAAAGTAATTGGGTCATTCATTGGAGGAATCACCCTCAGGAGGGGTTAATGTTGGTCTTGCATAGTTCATTTTCTAGAGATTATTTTTTTTTTTTTGTAAAAGAGTGAGCACGACCTCTTATAGATTTTTGGCTTCCTGCCTTGTTATGTGAATTCTCTCATACATGCTGCCAACATTGTGAGGCTGTTTGCCAGGAGGCCCTCAACAGAGCTGAGCCAATGCAGATGCCATGTCCTTGAGCCTCAAAAACTTTGAGCTAAATAAAAAATTTTTTCTTTATAAATTACCCAGTCTCAGGTATTTTCTTATAGAAACAAAACCAGATTAATAAAAATAAAAAAATAGCTACCGATTATAGCAGGACCAGTGAAGATTTTTCTCGTAATCCTTTGTTAGGCAAGCTGGAGATAATATGTAAAAGTATTAAACATTTACTTCTTTCAAAGTATTCTATAATTCAGATTTAAATAAATTATGTGTGCACACCAGTGAGTCTCAACCAATACTCTCTTATGGAAAATTCTTATGTGTTCTTCATATGAACAACACAACATTATGATTACCTTCTGGAATATTAACAAGGCTTTTACATGTCTTTCTTTATGGGGGATGACTTGTACCTATAACCCCAGACAGACATTTTTTTTTTATTTTTAAACTATTACTTATTGAATAAGTGGTGCAGGTAAATTTTTCAAAATTTCAAAATTTTCAGAGTTTCCATAGTGATACATTTTATTTTCTTCTTTGTAATGTAGGTCCCAGATGCAGGATTTCTTTTCACTCTGTGTAACTGTTCCCTGCAGAAAAAAAAATTTCTTTTCAAAATTTTTATTTTTTAAATTTGTTCTAATTAGTTATACACTACAGTAAAATGCATTTTGACACATTGTTCATAAATGGAACACAACTTCTATCTCTGGCTGAACATGGTGCACAGTCACACCAAAAAGGTAGTCATACATGTATGTAGGGTAATGGTATCTATCTCATTCCCATCCCCCCCACCCCTTAATCCCCTCTGCACAATCCAAAGTCCTTTCATTCTCCCCCCCCCCCCCCGAACATTGTGGATCAGCATCTGCTTATCAGAGGAAGTATTTGGCCTTTGGTTTTTTGGGTTTGGCTTATTTCACTTAGCATGATATTCTCCAGCTCCATCCATTTACCTATAAATGCCATACTTTTATTCTTCTTTATGACTGAGTAATAGTCCATTGTGTATATGTACCACATCTTTTTTTTTTAATATTTATTTATTTACTTTAGTTGTACACAATGCAATGCACTTATGTTTACATGGTGCTGAGGATCGAACCCGGGCCGCGCACGTGCGAGGCGAGCGCTCTGCCGCTGAGCCACAACCCCAGCCCCTGTACCACATCTTTTTTATCCATTCATCTGTTGAAGGGTCCCTAGTTTGGTTCTATAGCTTAGCTATTGTGAATTTAGTTGCTATAAACATTGATGTGGCTGTGTCACTGTAGCATGCTGATTTTAAGTCTTTTGGGTATAAACTGAGGATTGGGATAGCTGGGTCAAATGGTGGTTCCATTCCAACTTTTCTGAGAAATCTCTGTCTGCTTTCCATAGGGGTTGCACCAATTTGCACTCCCATCAGCAATGTATGGGTGTACCTTTCCCCCACTTCCTCGCCAGCACTTATTGTTGTTTGTAGTCTTGATAATTGCCATTCTAACTGGAGTGAGATGAAATCTTAGAGTAGTTTTGATTTGCATTTCTCTAATCACTAGAGATGATGAACATTTTTTTTTCATATGTTTGTAACAAAAGAGGCATGCTACTGGCACCAAAATAGAGATGAGGACCAATGGTACAGAATAGAAGACACAGAAACACATCCACACAAATATGGTTATCTCATATTGGACAAAGGTGTCAAAAGTATACACTGGAGAAAAGATAGTCTATTCAACAGATGGTGCTGGGAAATCTGGAAATTGAAATTAAAATATAAAGCAAAATGCTATTAAACCTCTTTCTCTCACCCTGCACAAAAATCAACTCAAAGTGAATTAAAGATTTAAGCACTAGAACAAAGACCTTGCACCTTATACAAGAAAAAATAGACCAAATCTCCACTATGTTGATTCAGTATGGATATATAGAAATGCATTTGATTTATGGGTATTGATGTTATATCCTGCTACTTTGCTGAATCCATTGATTAGTTCTAGAATTTTTCTGGTGGAGTACTTTAGATCTTCTTAATATAGAATCATGTCATTGGCAAATAGTGATAGTTTGAGTTCTTCTTTTCCTATTTGTACCCATTTAATTTCTTTCATCTGTCTAATTACTCTGGGTAAAATTTCAAGCACTATGTTGAATAGAAATGGTGAAAGAGGGCATCCCTACTTTGTTCCAGTTTTTAGGGGGAATGTTTTCAATTTTTGTCCATTTAGAATGATGTTAGCTTTGGGCTTAGCATAGATAGCCTTTACAATGTTGAGGTATGTTCCTACTATTCCTAGTTTTTCTAGTGTTTTGAACCTGAAGAGGTGCTGTATTTTGTCAAGTGCTTTTTCTGCATCTATTGAGATGATCATATGATTCTTGTCTTTAAGTCTATTGATGTGATAAATTATGTTTATAGATTTCTGTATGTTGAACCCACCTTGCATCCCTGGGATGAATACCACTTGATCATGGTGCACTATCTTTTTAATATGTTTTTGTATGTGATTTGCCAGAATTTTATTGAGTGTCTTTGCAGCTATGTTCATCATGGGTATTGGTCTGAAGTTTTATTTCCTTGATGTGTCTTTGTCTGAATTTGGTATCAGGATGGATACTAGCCTCATAATTGAGTTTGGATGGGTTCCCTCCTATTCTATTTCATGCAATAATTTGAGGAGTACTGGTGTTAATTCTTCTTTGAAGGTTTTGTAGAACTCAGCTGAGAATCATTCTGGTCCTGGGCTTTTCTTTGTTGATAGGGTTTTGATGGCATCTTCAAGTTCATTGTTTGAAATTGGTCTGTTTAAATTGTGTATGTACACTTAATTCAGTTTGGGTAGTCATATGTCTCTAGAGATTTGTTGAGTCTTTGAGGTTTTCTATTTTATTGGAGTACATATTCTCAAAATAGTTTCTAATTATTTTCTGTATTTCAGTAGTGTCCATTGTGATATTTCCTTTTTAATCACAAATTTTAGTAATTTGGGTTTTTTTTTCTCTCTTTCTTTGCATTAGTGTGGCTAAGGGTTTATCCATTTTATTTATTTTTTCAAAGAACCAACTTTTTGTTTTGTCAATTTTTTCAATTGTTTCAATGTCATTGATTTCAGCTCAGATGTTAATCATTTCCTGTCCTCTACTGCTGCTTTGGGGGTTGATTTGTTCTTCTTTTTCTGGGGCTGTGAGATGTAATGATAGGTCATTTATTTGTTAACTTTTTATTCTTTCAATGAATGAGCTCAATGCAATGAACTTTCCTCTTAGCACTGCCTTCATAGTGTCCCAGAGATTTTGATATGTTTATCAGTGTTCTCATTCACCTCTAAGTTTTCTTTTTAATTTCCTCTCTGATTTCTACTGCTATCCATTTGTCATTCATTAGCATGTTATTTAGTCTCTGGGTGTTGGATTTTTATTTTATTGTTGATTTCTAGTTTCATTCCATTATGATTTGATAGAATACAGGGTAGTATTTCTATTTTTTTGTGTTTGCTAGGAGTTGCTTTGTGGCATAAGGTATGGTCTATATGGCAATTGGTGCCATTTTAATCCACTTCAAAAAGGACTCACTTTCCCAAATGAAAAGTATGGTTAGCTGACTGCCTCTAGTTGTTAGCTTACTCAGGGTTCTATCTTGGTCTTTAAGGCAAAGTCAGACTCTTCTTGGAGTCACCTTGTAAAGTCACTGAACAAGATGGCACTACAAGACGGTAGACATTTCCTCCAAATGTGGGGCTCCTTCAGTGGACGGGCTTTGACTTAGAATCTCTTGTTGGCCTAGCAGAGACTGCCAGGTTGGTCATTGACAGTAACCTCTGCAGAATTCTGCTTCCTTTTCCTTTTATAGTCTTTCCCCCCAGTAACCTTTTAGTGCACATAACTCTATCTCAGTGTCCACTTCCTGGAGAAGTCAATGTACAACAGATAGGAAGAGGGAGACGTATTAAGAAGCTCATTTAAGCAGGAGATGCTGATGCTTTTGACTATATTAGTGAAAGTGAGCTCTTGGGAAATATATTGCAGATGTATCTAAAAGGGACTCAACAGTAATTGCTAAGTGGTCAAATGTGAAATATGATAGAACGATTAGAGTCAAAGGTTGATTTCACATTTTACTTTGAAAAATTGAAAGAAAAGGCAGAAAAATGGCAAAGAGAGAAGAATGTGAGGACCTGGGGTGGGGGCGGGGGGAATTGAATTCAATTGTAGCATGTCGATTTTACTATGTTAAATTGGAATTACTAAATTTTGGGTGAATGTTCATTGATGGACTTTTGGAAGTTATGATCCTATTGTAGTACTTAAGCCAGAGACATGGAAACTTCACCTAGGAAATGAGAGTAGGCATGGGAGAGAAATATTGTACTTCCTGGCATTACAAAGTTTAGAGAAGAAGCCAGTTAAGAAGTCTTCAAAACCTGGGTGTGGTGGTGTACACCTGTAATCCCAGTGGTGGCTCAGGAGACTAAGATAGAAGAATGAGAAGTTCAAAGCCAGCCTCAGCAATTTAGTGAGGCCCTAATCAACTCAGCAAGACCATGTCTCTAAATAAAATATTAAAAAAAAAAAAACATTAAAAAATGGCTGGGGATGTGGCTTAGTGATAAAGTGCCCCTGGGTTCAATCCTTTGTTTGAAAAAAAAAAAAAAAGTCTAAGAAGTCATAAACACTGGGCTGGTGAAAGAGGCAGGAGAGCTTTTCCTAGAGGCTAACTGAAGAAAGGTTTTCCAGAAGGAAGGAAAGATCACCTGGTTCAAATGTTGAAGAGACCATACAGTGAGGACAGAAGTCACTGCTGGATTTGGGAACATGGAGGACTTGGTGACTTTGATAAGAATGGCTCTAGGGAGGTGGTGAAGATTAGGGTATGATGTAAGTTCAAGAGCAAATGCTAGACAGGCAAGTGAGCAAATGTAAACATGCTGCTCCACTCCTTAGATAAGCCAGGAACTGCTGGATGTAGGTGTGTGGCTGAAGTCATGAATTATTTAGGTGATTACTGTCACTTTAATAAACACATATATCCATTACAATACTCAGACATTTTTAATGTGCCCTACAAACATAGCCAAGGACTACTCAGGACTACTGTAGGAGAGCAGCACTACTGTTGTTTTAGTTGGGAATTTGAGAACAGAGGTATCAGGTATGTTGTCCACAGTCACACAGGCAGTGTAGTGTGAAAGTGGTAACTGAACTCAAGTCATAAGAATTCATAGTCTTTTCCAGAATCAGTCATCCTAAATCTAAACTCATGCAGGATGTTTCTATGTCAGAGTTCAATGCTAATGTGAATAATGAGTACAAGAATGATTTGATGATGAAAGAGGGTGAGAGAACTGTAGGAACAATTCCTTGAGTATGTGAGAGAGGACACAAAGACACTGCCTAACTGGAGGGTTTGGATAGTACAGAGTGGTGGGCAGAGCCCATCCACCATGATAGACAAGAAGATTAAATACGCGAGTGCAGCTGCAGGTAAGTTTTTAGCTTTGGTGCTGAGAGAATGAAGAAGTTCTATTCTGATTGTTTTTATTCTCCAGTGAAATGTGCAGAGAAAGGAGAAGGTGTGAAATGTTTTCCTTCTGTTTATGGGAGAATAAAATGACTAGGAAAATATGAAAGGATTGCCTTGGAGTGGCAACAGCCTACTTGATATTTTTGGTCATAAAAGCAAAGTGAGTAAATCAGCACATTTCTCATAAATGTTTTCCTATAGCCAGTGCAGCTGCATGTATGTATCAATAAAGTAGGTGAAGAATTGTAGTTCCAGTGTTGGCAAACAATCAATGGAAATGAAAATACTGGAAGGAGTCCACTGAATTTGAAGGCACACTAACATTAAGTCCAAAGGGTGGATAACTCTACTTAAAAGTCAAAAGTAACTTCTAGGGTCATTAGAAACTGTTTAATTTATGGGAAATGTGGCTATTCAATCTCAGTGAATAGACCTTCTACTGGAGTTGATTACTGTAGGTTTTAAATTTGGTTGTCATGGGAATGCTTCCCTATATTCAAAATATAAAGCAATTCTGCTACATGAATATGTGGTACTCAGTTTTGCTAGCAGTGAAACTGGCAAAGCTATCGTTTGTCTGCTTTGGTGTTTAAGATTTGAAAAGTAATTATAGTCATAATGGTTATATGCAACATTATTATGTACTTACTGTATGTAAGCACAGTACTAAGGACTTAATATTATTAACTTATTAACTCTGATCAATAGTACTAATTTTATTATTACTATGCCAGTTTTGCAGATGAGGAAACCAAGAAAGACTAAGCAGCAGGACAGCTCATTGTCAGTGCTGTGTTAGCCAGGGAAAGATACCAAAGTTATTCATGAACTTCTTAACTCACATAGTACAAAAGTCCAGGTGTTGTCCAGCACAGGCTCTTCAAAGAAGTCAGAAACCCCTGGATTTCTTATCTTTGCTTCCCTCTTTATTGGTTTTGTTCTCTGCTCCAATACTCCCAAACCTTTCCCAGGATGGCTTCTGGTAGCTTCAGGCTCACTTGGTAGTTCTGGTGGAAAGATACCCCTCCTAATAGACCCTCACTGTGTCTTAGGATGATCCTGAACTGCTTGTTGGAACTAGTGGGATAAAATTCACTGATTGCCTGACCTGGGTCAAGGAAGGATTGGTATTAGTCCACCTGAACTTTATGGACTAAGTGTTGAGGAGAAATTGTTTTTCAGAGGAAAATTTAGAGGCTCTTACTATGAAAAAGGGGATTGGATAGAAGACAGGACAATCTAAAAAGTCATTGGTTTTATTGACTATCTCTTAAGGTCATTTTTAGGTTCTAAGATCATCTAAACCAGCCTGATAAAAAAGCATCAAAGGTTTGTCAACACTTGGAGAATTAGCAGTGTTTATATTCTTAATGTAGATGATTGATGCTAGCTGAGCAAAATACAAAGGTCTATTTGATTCTAGGTAAGGCCTTTAATAGCAATATATATCTGATAAACACTATAATGAGCAATTGTTAATATCTCCTGATGTAGTTGTCATACAAATTTGTTTCAAAATTATTTTATGTATATTTTCATATGCACAAATGTAGGCAGATTTTGTATGATGAGTTCTCATTTACATCCCACCCAATTTAAAAAAATGTCAAATCATGACCATTTCTTTTTTCTATGTTATGATCAAATTTGTACTTTATAAAAGTAGCACTTTTCTGTTGATACCTAACACAGATAGAAATGATTCAAAATATAGTGAAATTGGTGTGAGAAAACCTTTTAAGTAGCAATGGTGCTAATTTAGGTGAGAACCTGAATTTAAGTAAGTGATAGATTACGGGGATATATATATATATATATATATATATATATATATATATATATATGGAGATAAATAGATATAGTTAATTTTATGTACCTATAAAAGATTCATGATTAAAGAACCTGGTAACCGGTTAAATGGGCTATTCTCTAAAACATTCTGACAACAGAATGCTTGAGATTATTTCACTCTTTTGTCCTTCTGTTTAAATATCACCAATATGCTATTCAACTATCTTATAGCATTACAGAACTTTCCTTTGCAACACTTAAAAATCACAATTATATACTTAAATGCTTATTTTTCTGGTTAAAATTTGTGATATAATTAAAATTTGTCACACAATTTTGTTTAATGGAAAAAATCACTTTAATTTGTGTTTGATTTTCTTCTGGTCTTTAAGAGAGTAAGCTAAACACATAGGGAGGTAGTTGACAGAAATAGAGGCTTAATAAATATGTTTCTGGAAATAAGTAGTCCCTTGGTATCCTCAGGGGTTGGTCCTAGGACCAAGCAACACCAAAATCTGTTGCTGCTCAAGTCTTTTATGAAAGTAAAATATGTAGTATTTGCATACAACCTATGCATCTCCTTCAGTATATTTTAGAGTCTCTAGATTACTTGTAATACCTCGTACAATGTAATTGCTATGTAAATAGTTGTTGTATTATTTAGGGAATGACAAAGAAAAGAGTTTATTTATGCACTACAGATAGAGTTTTTTTTCCCCCAATATTTTCTATTGGTGGTTGTTTGAATCTGCCCATTTGGAACCTGTGGATAGAGAGGGCCAACTATACATTACTGATAAAATATTTAAAAAATCATTAGTTAATTGAACTTAAAAAATCATTTTCCTCTAGAAATTGAGTATGTTTTTAGTGAGACTTCATCAGAGTAAGACTGTGAAATTGTAAATTAAAGAAGGAAAAATCAAACTATATAAAGAGAATGAAGCAAGTAGATAATTAATACCTTGATTGGTTTTGGCATGCTCCTTCTGGAAGTTAGGGTTTGGGCTGATTCTCTTATCATTTGATGTGAGTAATTAAAAAAAATTATATACTAGTATTTAGTGACTCAGAAAGCTGACTTACAATAGTGTTTGGTTTAAAGTTTAGCTATCACAAAAAGAAAAACAACATGATTTCAATTTCTAATTTTTATTGGAGTCCATATTGTCATTTTAAATACAACAAACCATGAAAAGTGACTCTCCTCCTGCTCTAGCCTCAGTACTTATAAAAACATCATAGAGGAAGAGATATCCTGTGCTTTGGTAGTCAAAATACAATATCTACATGAATTAAGCTCTTACACAATGATATTATAGGAGTTGATACTTGAGAAAACACACTGGGATAACTAAAGTGCAACCTTATCTTTTTGCCTTGGATATTTCATAATTCCTAATGTAGGAAAAGCTCTTCCTACTAATCTTCTCCCACCCCACCACTAATGTTGAAAAAGTATATTTTCCAGTAACATGCTTGGTCTCCTCACTGCCAGAAATTGGAGTGCAATGCTATTTATATAAAAATCTGATTAGTATTCTTTGGAGAATTTTTACTTCATTGGTTCTACTCTGTCTGAGAGCAGACGGAGCCCTAAAGTGAGACTATTCTTATTTTTCAAAAAGCATAACCTATTCTGGAAGTGTTCTCTTTTTAATGAAGTGAGCCATCAGAGTGGGGGAAGAACCTCTTACCTGTCTAAGGACTAAAATGCATGGATAATTGATCTCTGATGTGAAATATATAATCTACCTTGGAAATCATGTTTTACTCCTAAGCTGTGGGCAAAGATTTATTTTAAAATTTAAAATATCATCTGGGATTGTCTCAATTTTAATATAATTTGTTAGGATTTTATGGGCTTTTTGGCATCCAACAAAAAGGCAAGTTGGGATCCTTTGGATTAGCAGTCCCATCCAGTGAAGAATTCCTTTCCAATTTCAAGAAATTAGTAAAAACTTGAAGATTTCCTGTATCCTTAAGACATTTAAAAAGTCAACGTGGCCTTGTAGAACTATGATTCCTCACTTACATTTATAAACATTATTAAAAATAGCCAGACTATGACAGTCTTTCCTTTTCATTAAACACATTAACCTAATTAAGAAATCGGAGCTCTGGGAGAGATAAAGTATTTATTTCTTCATTTCTTCATTATATAAAACAATAAATATTTACATCAATAATATGTTTTATCCTGTGTTAAGATGTTAAAACTTGAACTATGAATATGATGCATCCATGCTTTACATCATAAATCTACCACAATTAAGTCTAAAATATGACCAAGTGTCATAGCAACAAGGATTTGAGTTTGTGCTTAAAATAGAATTCCTCCTAAGTAGAAGCCAACTGACTTTACAAATCACTGTGCCTATGAAATTTCTACAATAGTTTCATAGAAATGGTAAGCTCCATGAGCATATTGGACTCAAAAAGCACCTGTGACAGTTCCATATTCAGCTTCTGAACAGATGTCTTATTTCATTTCTGTATTTTAAAAATACTTTCAGAACCTAAAACTGAGACTGACACAATAAATATTTGCTAAATGAATGAATGAAGAAGTAAATTATCAGTGCATTATCAATAAATTATCAGTACATTGGCCATAAATACTGACTGGGAAATGTTCATTAGTTTGCCCTTGTATTTTGGATAGATAGTCTCTCTTGCCCCAAATTAAAAATTCAAGTTGATAAAAATAACAATTAAACTAATAAATCTAATTTACTGTTAAACTTTATGTTTTGAAATCAAGAATGTAGTGTGAAGAATAAAACAACATCTATGACATTAAGTGTTGGTAATCAATTGAATTTTAATGGTTGTGTGGTCTTTTCCATAGTTAATATATAAACACATTTTTGTTTTATAGGTATATAGAGATCCCATAAAATATTTATAAATAACTATGGCTGTCAAATATAGTTCTCCTTGAATGAATGAGAAAACTAACTTGTCTAGACTTAGATTTGAAGGCCACTGCAGACGGTAAAGGGCAAAGAGTGACATTTATTGTGAGTGCATGAATGGACTGGCATAGCCTTTAGAAGTGTGAATGAGGATGAAAAAAAAAAAAAAAACCCTCTGTGAGCCATATTATTGTTTACATGGTCTACTGCTGCTTCCTAAAAAACACTGGAAAATTCAAGTTAGTATAGACAGAGATCAGTAGAGAATATTTTCCCTTATTGTTCCAGTAAGATTTGAAATATTCAATTTGGAAATGAAGATTGAAAGCATTTAAAAACATAACTCAAAATCAGAAATACTCAAAATATTTAAAAAACTCAGTAACGGGAGTATTTTGAGCACTAAATATGAGTCTGTCACAATTGTAGGCAGTTGTATTCATTAATATAGACAACAAAGAACCAGACTTTATGAGCTTCTATTTCTGTTTATTTGAGGATAGAGAGAAGAGAGGAAAGAATAGGGATTTGGAATTATATCCATTTAGAGATGAATTGGTTTTTGACATTGGCAGACATTGTGCCTTTACTTTTGTGCCCAAAAAGGCTTAAATTTGGAATTTTTAGTTCAGGTAACTATAAGTTTATAGAATAGTACAGCAAGCCCTCATAAAATGTTCATTCATAAAACACTCTCATTGACTGTACGGTAATTTTTTTTTTTTTTTTTTTTTTTTTTTTTTTTGGTGCTGGGGATTGAACCCAGGGCCTTGTGAATGCTAGACAAGCACTCTAACAACTGAGCTATATCTCCATCCCCATTTATGGCTTTTATAACAAAAGGACCCAGGATTACATGTTGCATGTTGCAGTCACATATCTTAAGTTGCCTTCTTCTAGAACTGTTCCTCAATCCTTCCCTGAACTTTGCAACCTGTAGGTATTTGTTAGTTTGGAGAATTGGGTTTTCTGATGTTTCCCTTATTAGATTCAGGCCATATCTGTCACAGTAGTGATTCTGTGCCCTTCCTCTGCATTCTATCAGGTGGCACATGAGGTTGTTTCATCCTGTGACTGGTGACATTCACTTGGACCACTTGAGTGAGCTGATATCCTTTGGATTCCTCTGCTGTAAGTGCTTCCTTTTAATATAATTGATATGTATTTTGGGGAAATACTTCATTCATCATTCTCTCACTAGTTTTAACTAGTTTTGTTGCTGTTAGCTGAATTATTATGATTGACAAATTATAATTTGCAAAATTCCATTACTGTTTTCTACATTTACTAGTTGTTATTTTACTGTTCGGAAAATCCCATTCTCTTTCTTTGCTTCTTTTCTTTCTTTCTTTTTTCCCAGTGTAGACTTAAGGGTTTCTATTTTATGCAGTTGGATATGATCTCTTACTATTATTAAGAATTTTGATACTAAGCAACTCTAGATTTGGCCAGTGGGGTCCCCCTTCAGGCTTGGTTTGGTATCTATCTGACATAGTCCAATCATTCTTTGTGTATTTCCTTAATTTCTGCCTAGCAAATTCTAGGATTTTATTGGTAATTTTTTTGCCCTCATTCTACAACTAGCTATGTAGTCCAGTGAGCCCTGGAAGGACTTGGTGATGTGTGTGTTAATCAGAGTGACACTGTCCCCAGACCCTCTCAGTGCACAGGGCTAGTGGATCTCTCTCTTAATACAACTATCTATGTACCCTCTAGGTTTTCCCCCTTTCATATTTATGACTTATTTTTCTTTCAGTGAGAAAGCTGACCTCTGTTTTTAATTTATGTTTTGATTTGTTGGGATGGGCTGCTGTCCCACTAGAGGGCTACTTTGCCTTGCCCTTTGCCAGGTGTTTCTTCTTCCTGATAGGGACCATTTAATGGCTTTTTGGACTACATAATAAAGAAGAGAAACAAGGAAGGAAGAAAAGGGGCAATTAATTTTAAACAAGGACAACAGTGGCTATGAAGATTTAGAAAAAATCTAGTATAAGTGCATATTTGAAAAATTTTCAGAGTAATACTGTGACACTGAATTAATCATGTCATATCTTATTAATAAAGTTAAAATCCAGAATACACTTCTAGTTTTCATATAAACATCTTCAATTGTTCTGTTCCTTAAATCTAACATTCTTTCCTAATGGCAATAATAATGTCTTTGGATTCCATATTTGCAGTTTATGCTATTTTTCAGTCTTCAAAGAGGAAAGGAATGAGTGTGTGGATTTCTTGATCTCATTTGGGTAACTACTGATGAATATGCTGTCCAAATTTTTGAAAAAAGAGTGAGCATTTTTAATTTAAAAAACATGAGTAGATTAAAAATAAACTTGCTATGGAGAAAAGAATCCACAATCTCCCAATAGTTTGTGATCTTTGAAAGAAGTTAAAGACAAAAATGTTCTGACATTCTTGTTTTGAAAGGTTGAGTTTAAAAATAAAAGTGACTTGACAAACAGGAACCCTAAATTAGACATTGGCCCACGGCATTACAAGAACAAACAGACTAAAAACAAATAACCCAAAAATGGTAGAGCCCTGTGGGGTGAGGGATAGACAATATTCTCCTAAGGGGAAAGCAACGAGGAGGTGCTACCTGTATCTGAGTAGTCATTTATGATTGAATAACACTCCGGGGAGGGGACTGGCATATTTGAGCATCCTAATTAACAAAAGAACCACAACTTGAGAAACTTGCTTCTTTGATTTCCTCGGCTCTCATTCGTTCATCCCTGTGATCTTTCTAACACCTGGAAACCTACCACTTCTGACTTACAGGAGCATTTCATTTTCACAGTTTTTTTTCCATCACTACTTCTAAATCTTCAAAGTATGGTTCTTATTTTAAAAGAAGCTGGGTTTTAACTACATAATGAGTTTCTCCAGCTATTTTCCAGGACCTCTGCTCCTGATTTTCCTCTCTGCCATGGTGAAGATGTATCACAGACTTATCCCTACTCTTGCTTGTGGGTATCAAGTCTCCTGAGTGAGCAAATTTATGTAGTCATTAAGCTGTTTTCAGAGCACCTACTATGTGCCATGCCCCCATGAGACAGCATTGCCTCACAAAATACACTTGCATTCATAAAAAAGGTTAAAAACTATTATGATAACTGTATAGTGTCCCTGAATTCTTCTTGTTGATTTGACTATTTTAGTAAGGTTCTTAGAAGCAAGTTGCAGATTTTTTTTTTTTTTTTTTTTTTTTTTAAGTAGAAAAGGGAGAATCATAGAATCAGTGGAAAGTCAAGAAAACTCAGCTCAGGAAATCAGCAGGAAACAAGGGTGGCTTGGCTGTAGAAGACAGAGGCAAGATTTGGATGGGGCTGTTCTGGATAATGGGTGGATTATACTGACAGGACTGGTTAGGTAATGAGTTCATGAGTACAGTTCCTGTCCTTACCACATGTTTATAAGCATGCAGGGTGACTGGAAACCCCAGGTCATTTGGGAAACTCATGGTTTTAGCACTGAAAGTCCTGTGTCCCAGGAAACATTTTAGTCCTAAGCAAACTGAGATGGTTGGTTATCATTTTAGTAACATCTGACCGAAGTATCCTTGTATAAGAAAGAGATTTAAATGTCTGAATTAAAATATAGCAAGGTATATTCATAGTTACTTATATAAAATGAATATATAGGATGAATATAAAATGAAAATATGGGGCAGATTCTGGAAAAATAGCAGTTTAGCACAGTTTAAGTTAGTGCTTTTTGCTCATTCATAATTTTATGTAGGCTACGGCAACAGTTAAATTTATGTAAAATTTCTCCACATACTTTATGATCCATTTTAAACTCCCCATTACCCATATAATCTTTCTGAACAGTTCCAGTCTTCACTGGTGTCTTCTTCCTACTAAAACATTTTTATTTGTTAACTCAAAATACAGACATTTCACTGTGTCTTATTTGATGGCCAGGGTTTTTTCACAGGAACTTGGAGAATGTTCCATCTATATTATCTTATTTAATTCTCACAACTCTTAGAGGTCCTATCAGTATGTTTCCAATAAAGCCACTGAGTCAAACAGAACTTGCTCACGGTCATATATCTAGTAAATAGCAGAACTAAAATTGAATGTACATTTACTCAACTCCAGAACATGGGTTTTAAAACCTTCATCTCATTGTCTCCCAGTGGTTACTAACAATTTTTTAAAATTGATATTATCTCTTAGAAAACAATATCCTTGAAGTCAGGAAATATCTCTGGAATAGCTGGTATACTAGAGCTGCAGTTATTAAACCCAGGGAGCTGTTTAAAGTATTGATGCCTATTCTTTCTTCTCAAAAATTCTTATTTAGCTTGTTTGTTGTATGTCCTGGCTATTTGATTAATTTAAAAAAAAATAACTAGGTGTTCCTGCATACAGCCAGAGCTGAGAAATTGTTGGCATTGTGTATTGACTAGTATCTTTCTACTCATGGGGCTGTCAACAATTGAGAATGAGGAGATGATTCTGGGGAAATTGAGGTAGATTTGAAGAATCAGACAAGTATCTAGGAAAAAATTTGTGAAACTTGATTAAATCAAGAGATATAGACACATCACGGCTTAGATAAGCTAAATAGGCAAACACAAGTATATCAAGTACCTCATCCAGATAGATCAACTCATAAATTTATTTTAAAAATACAATCTTGAAATCATCGCTTATAATATTGGCAGGATGATGGGCTTCTGGAGGGCTGAGAGAACTGCCTTATATTTGGGTTAGGGTGATGTTTTCACAACTTTGTACATCTGTTTAAATTCATAGCATTGTCCATCAAAAAATTAATTTTGCACTATAATAATTAAATAATAAAAAGTATTTCAAAAAATCTCAGTAAAATAAAATACTTTTACAAAAAGGAGTTAGTAACTTGAACATTTTGAACTCAAAGTAATGCATACATTCATGTATATGATTGTCTTAAAATTTAATATCCATGAAATAATACCATTTGATCTCATCAAGATTTTTCTGAAGAATGGTGATATTTTAAAACATTCTTTTCATATTAACATGAGAACTGCATTTATTTAATCTCTTCCCGGTTTAAAAAAAAAATTTTTTTTTGTCATCCACTGTTAAAATCAAAAGGCACCAATTAAAACATTAAAAAAAAGGCACCAGTGAAACAAAATGGCCCATTAGCAAACCACCATGTTACTCCCTTCAATCAGATATGTTTCTTAAATGAAACTGCGTTGTATCTGATAATAAGTGAGCACAGTGTGAAACACATCCCTTCCTTTGATTCCTAAATCCTGTTTTGAACTCTTCTCAGGGAGGAGAACAGAGACTACTGACACAGAACAAGAAGGGATTTCAAGTCTAGACATCTGGGAACTGGGAGAGAAATCAAAATTCCAGGCAGGTACACAAGTGATATATGGGCACTAAAATATAATGCAAAATAAACAACCAGAATGGCAGTGACAATAACCTGGAGATTTGTATAACTGGTACCCTCTGTCCTAGGGCAGGAACATTTTTGGAATCCTGTTGAAACAGGACCTGATTCTTAGTTTAGCTAGTTTGGTTGTCAGGTTGAGTACTTGAGTGTTGTGGGCTCAGAGGCAGAAAAAGGAAAGTGATTTTTGACAGCATAATGGATGACCCCAAATCCTTTTTGATTGAATTATGTCATAGTTAAAGATAGGGCCATTATACTCTATTGAAACAATTAACCAACTTACACTAAATTATCTGCATGACTGTTGATGGATAACAGCTCTTAGCAGTTAAAAAAAAAGCACATTGAATTTTTGGAATGTTTTTCTTCTGGATTTGAAATGACTACATTGAAATCTGAGTTGAAAATACTTTCTAGCAAAGGACTATATATATATCACTTTATAGAAAAAAACACGAACTCAGTATAAAAGCAGATGTGGTACTTCAGAATAGCACCAACAGTGTAATATAGTTGTTAAATTGGCCCCAAACACCAGCACATATATTTTTTTAAAAAAAAAAGGCTGACAGGGAAAACATATCTCTTGGGAGCGTAGGCTAGACCATCTGTCAAATGGAGAATTGAAACCATATTTCCATTAGTGGTGGTCATTGATCATTTGGTGAAGATTTTTGTAGACAAATTGCATAGACTATGTCATCTTCCACTATCTTATCTTACATGTACAGGCCTCAGACATTCTTCAAGGAAAGGCAATTTGGAGCTTAGAATTTGAGCAGGATTGTTAAAAATGTGATTACAGGAAAGGAGCTCTATGGACATCAGTTGGAGAAAATGTAGGTGTATCAAATTGATAGAGACTGTAAGTTAGATCTGGGAACCACTAAATCAGCAATCATATTTTCTAAGGCCAAATCCAGAAGCAGTTCCAGTTAAAAAAAAAAGAATTTTATTTATTTATTTGGCAGTTAAGGAGAAAAGAAAAAAAAATACCTATAAATGAATTAGCCAGAAAATCAGTGAAGAAAGATCTGCTTTCATTTAGACATTTCATACATGTTATTCACTTGCCTATTACATATTACCAATTATCCTCATTGAGAGTGGAAACATGTAGGTTCTTTTGTGGGTGCTCAGCTTAAACAATTTATATGAATCCATGTCTATATATAGAAAAGTAAACGGGGCCATCTGTATTGAATAATGTGTGAGCTCAGGGCGAGGAGTATGATGAGGACAGAAGATTGAAAGAGAGGATTTCAGCCTCTCTCTGCGTCTCCTGGCTGGGCGCCCTCTTCCATTGACTACCTCTCTGGGCTGTGACTGACAGAGTTTTAAATTGCACCTGAATGTTTTAAATCTTTGCATATTAAGACTAGTCTTGGCAATAAGTGTTTCCTGATTGACTCAGAGATCAGTCTTGCTCTTATATGTTCATAATATCTCTAAGCATTGGTAAATCACAGTGATATATATATATATATATATATATGTATGTATATACATATATGTATATATACACACACACACACACACATATATATATACACACACACATATAATATGATATAATATAAAAGAAATATAATCAGATACAATGAGAATTTAGAAGTACTTTCTTGATCGTAACTTGGACCTGGGGTGTCACTGCAGGAGATAGAAAATTATTCAAAATAAAATATTTTAACTTATGGGATTAATTCATATCTTGTAACCTGAACAGCTTCCTAGCCCATTCTACATAATTTTTAAGTCTGTATACACATGAATAATTTGAGTTTTTAAAATGTTTATATTTTTAAACATGAAAATTCAGACAATCAAACTGTCAGTATTCTTGTCATTTGCATTTTAATTAATTATTAGGTTTCTTTTCTTATTTGGGTATTTGTGTATTCGGCATACATAAATCTTTAAAAATATTTTAAAACAATTCCAACACACATCTATCTTTCCTATATCTACCTCAGTACAAACTTTAATAATTGTGAAAAAGTTTTTTGACTGATAATTTCCATCATTTCAAGGTTTTTATAGTTAGCTATAGATCTTAGAGATAAACTAGAGTAGTTTTAAAGTTTTATTCTGATTGTAAGATTGCCGTTCTATAAAATAATCTCAGAAATGGTTAATTTTCCTCCTTTGAAGACATAATTTCTTTGTATCTTATTACAAAATAATCCATTTTAAATTATCTTTAAATCTCTCTTTTAGCTCATGAACTTCTATTCCTGAACTCCTGCTCCTGGATTTTAGATAAAATTTGTTTTCTAAGACATCTTTCTAACATACAATAATGCCAGACTATCACGCTTAATGTCTATTTAAAGCTCAAGGATGCATTTTAACATGGAAATAGACATTTAGTCCTTGCTGGGAATGACTTCCCCACAGTTTTAATCAAATCTCACTCAAAGAATAACAACTCCCTGATGATTAGTTCATAGAGTTGAGTGGGAGTCCATCTGCACAGAATGTAACATGAATTTCATTTACATTTTCATTCAGGCTCGCCAGCTCTACACTGTAATTCTAAAAGAGCTAAGGATTTTAAAGTTTTCAAAATTAACCTAACTGAAGGAAGTCATTCATGTAGATGTTTAAAAACATAATCTTTTCACTTATAGTTTAGAGCTTTCCTAAACATCATCAAATGTAAGGAGAGTGGACTCAGGAAGGACAGCCCAAGCATTTTTGTTATCATTTCTGTTATAAAAATGCCAAATCTGAAGATGTATTCATGTAGTCTACCCCAATAGCATTGCTCCAAATGAACAAAGGCAAGACTGTCATGGCATCTCTCGGGAGGACTCCTTTTCCCTACTCAGGCAAATGTATCATATTTTGAAAGGCTAGATCCTGAGGACAGAATAAAGCAATAAAACAAGACTAGGAAGAGCTTTTTCTCATGCTGTTATTAACATCCATCAAAACCCCAGAGTCTTTCTAAATACTACTTTCAAACTGACTCTTTCCCATCAAATGAAATTACTTATGACTTCATTCACAAAAATAGGTTTTAGTTTCCCATCAATAAGTGGCAACATGTTTTTGCCAATCCAACCAACAAGTCAGTCTATTTTACATCTGCTATAAAGTGCAGCTTCAGTCAGCAACATCACTTATAGGTATAAGGCAGGAGAAGAAATCTTAAAGTAGACAGGGGCTAAATATATTTAATCCACCATGTATATTTTACCATCCCAGTGGAATCAGATGTAAGTATTTCTCTCACTAAGCCTTCCTTCACTGTTTAGAAAGGAGCTATGAAGTATGTTTATTATGAACTTTTGAACTGTCTGAACTTATTCAATCCACTGAAATATTGCTTGGAAAATACTTTTTTTTGTTCCAACAAGTGACATGACAGCTAAAGCTGTTGTGCTCTGTATCATTCAGCTGGAAGGTATTAGTCTGAGAATTACATTTACTAACATTATCCCGAGTTCTCTGAAAATGGGCAAGTTGTGTGGTGAATAATTAATATTGGCAGAGTCATTATAAACCTCTGCAGATAGACTCCACCATACTCTACTGGAGTACATTCCAAGCACAAAGCCACTTTGATTTAATTCATTGTCCATTCCAGATTTGTTTTTCTTTTACTATCCTGCCCTCTATGCAAGACATCATATAAATAAAATTACTGTTTCTGGCTTGAATCATCACTAGACTTGAGTTAGTGGTTGCATGAAAGACTAATTTAAACAACAGGCAGCGCCTGTGCCTTATGTAGAAGGCAGGAAGGAGTCCAGTTCTCGACCATCCTTGGCAGTAATGCTATGTCCAATTAGAATGAATCATATTCACATTATATGTAAAATATATCATACTAAGGTAAACCAAGAATTTGTTCTCATAGATCCCAGTATGAAAGCAAGCTTCAAAGGTCATTAGCCTGTCTTCTGGCTTTCTGAGGACTACAATTAAAAAGTCTTTGAGAATTATCTGCCAAGTCCTTAAAATTATTCAGACAAGTAGGCACCACAGTCTCCTTCTGTAAGTCATTACCAGGGCTGCCAGCCTTTATAGTTAGTAAGATCTGCTTGCTATTTAACCCAGCCATGAAAATAGTCTCTGGCCCAAGTACAGTGGCTCCCAGAAAAAGATAGGCAGTAGATCTAATTTTAAAAAATGGTATGGGAATAAAACAATTTAATTTTTTAAATCTCTAGTTTCCAGAACTTTTCTTTTTGGTTTTCTTGGTGACCAGCATTTATGAAAAGCTTCAACTTTTTAAAGTGGTGAGACAGATTCTTATTACACTATGGTACTTTGGCCCCAACTAATGGGCTAAGTCAAAATACATTTCCTGATAAAGAACATACAGTGAAGAGCTAGAAGCCTGTAACATTGACCCTATCTTATCCCCAAATATCAGCAAAATAGCATTAACATTTACTGAGCTTACTCTATAATGGGCATGGATTTAAAAACCTGTATTATGTAAAATTCTCATAGTATGCTTATGAGATAATCTATCTTAACAAGTGAGAGCATGAGATTCAAAGGAGGTCAATAGCTTTCTTTAAAATTTTTTTTCTTTTTAGATTTACATGACAGTAGAGGATATTTTGGCATTTCATACATATATGAAGTACATCTTATTTCATTAGGATCCAAGTCTTGTTGTTGTACATGATGTGGAGTTTCATTGGTCATGTATTCATCTATGAACGTAGGAAAGTTATGTCCAACTGATTCTATTGTCTTTCCTATGTCCATTCCTTCTCCTTTCCCTTCATCACCCTTTGTCTAATCCAATTAACTTCTATTCTTCCCTCCCCTGCCCTTGTTGTGTGTGAGCATCCACATGTCAGAAAGAACATTTGACCTTTCATTTTTGGGGATTGGCTTATTTCACTTTGCAAGATAGTTTCCTGATTCATTCATTTACTGGAAAAAGGCATAAAGTCACTCTTTGTTATGGATGAGTAATGTTCCATTGTGCATATATGTCACATTTTCTTTATCCATTCATCTGTTGAAGGGTACTTAAATTGGTTCCATAGCTTAGATATTGTGAACTGAGCTGCTATAAACATGATGGGGCTGTGTCACTATAGTATGTTGATTTTAACTCTTTTGGGTATATACTGAGAAGTAGGATAACTGGGTCAAATGGTGGGTCCATTCCAAGTGTTTTGAGGAATTTCCATTCTGCTTTCCAGAGTGGTTGCACCAATTTGCTGTCCCACCAGCAATGTATGAGTGAACCTTTTTCCCCACGTCCTTGCCAACATTTATTGTTACTTGTATTCTTGATAATTGCCATTCTGACTGGAGTGAAATGGAATCTCAGTGTCATTTTAATTTGCATTTCTCTAATTGCTAGAGATGTTGAACATTTTTTAATATATTTCTTGACCATTTGTATTTCCTCTTCTGTGAAGTGCCTGTTCAGTTCCTTTGCCCATTTATTGATTGGGTTATTTGCTTCTTTGGTGTTAAGGTTTTTGAGTTCTTTGTATATCCTGGAGATTAATGCTCTATCTGAAGTGCAAGTGGTAAAGATTTTTCTTGTTCTGTAGGCTCTCTTCATGTTCTTGATTGTATCCTTTGCTGTAAAGAAGATTTTTAGTTTGATACCATCAAATTTATTGATTCTTGGTTTTACTTCTTGTGCTTTAGGAGTCTTGTTGAGGAAGTCAGATCCTAAGCTGACATGATGGAAATTTGGGCCAGCATTTTCTTCTAGTAGATGCAGGGTCTCTAGTCTAATGTGTAGGTCCGTGAACCACTCTGAGTTGAATGGTCAATAACTTTCTTTAGTTACCTGCTAGCAAATGGAAGACTTTGGGTCTGAACTTGGTTATTTTTATGTCAAAGTCTATTTAACCCCCCAAAAGTAAATGCCACTTGATAATTAAATATTTACATATTTCTAGGGTTTGGGGGCAAAAAAAACCTGACATTAGAAGTACAAAATAGAGATGAATTTGTGGAGGAACATTATTAATTGCTTACATAGATTTGACATTAAGTATTATGAAAAGTCTTTTTTGATAAGGTGAGAAACTACTTGTCATGTAAGCATAAGAGAATCCTGAGAAGCATTTGTGGCACACTGTCACTTGCCATTCATTTTAATTATCATGATCCTGAACTACAAAATTGATAGACATGAGCTACTTTAAGGTAAACTTCTAAACATGATACAACTTTTTGTGTCTTATATTCCAATAGGCAATAACTCATTTTTAAATTTAATATTTCCTCTACTCTCTAATTATATTTGTGGAGTAACATCTTTGTAACATTTACAAGCATTTTTGTTTGCTTATTTGTTTCTCAAATCAGCAACCCTTTCTCTAATTTCAAAAAAAAAACATAATTTTGGACTCTCTCCAATCTTCTAAAGTCCCTGACTTCCATCTTCCCTTTCAATTTCAGCAGATTGCTATATATCCTATTTTTTAAATTTTTATTTTAATTTAATTTTTTTTTTTTTTTTTTTTTTGGTACCGGGGATTGAACTCGGGGGCACTCAACCACTGGGCCACATCCCCAGCCCTTTTTTGTATTTTACTAGAGACAGGGTCTCACTGAGTTGCTAAAGTGCCTCAGCATTGCTGAGGCTGGTTTGAACTTGCGATCCTCTTGCCTCAGCCTCCCAAGCGCTGGGATTACAAGCGTGTGCCACCACGCCCGGCGATATATATCCTATTTTAACAAAAACAGAATGATATAAAATAGAAACTTTCCCACCAATAAATCACAAACGTTCTCATCTTCTCTGATTTCAATTCTTACTATTCAAGACTAATTCTTCCACTTGTTTTCCTAGGAACCATGTTCTATGGATCCCTCCTTCTTTTTTCTCTCTTCTATTTACTTTCCCTATGCATCAATCTGTAAACAGGACTGTTTCTGTTATTATAGAACTAAATAAGTAAGCTAAGCAAAATCTCATTATTATTTGACCTACTGTCTGCCTTCAGTTAACTTCCCCTTTCTCTCTTATTCTTTGCATGTAGCTTTCTGGAAATAGTTGTCTACATAGCTTGTTAATCTCCTCCTCCATTTTTTCTCTGACCCTGTCTGGCTTCTACTCCCTAGGATTCCATTACTTTTTCTCCTGTCCAAAGTTCTCCTTTTTAGAAAACACAGTGGCTGCTTCTCAGAGATTTGTCCGCATCACTTACCCCTGTTGAGAGATCCTTACTGAAATGTTCTCTCCTAGAGTCTATGACACCTCACTAGCTTGGTTTTCCTCTTACTTCTTTGTTCTTACCAAGTTGTCTTAAATCTTCTTATTCTACTTGATCATGTAATTTTTATGCTCTATTCTCTTCTTTCTTGAGGGAGACTTCCTCTTCAAGTTATGTCCAGCTCCATGACTTTACTGTATATGTTACTGATTCAAATAAATAATTTGAACTAGATATTTCTCATTAACATCAAATTATCCATCTAACATCTTATAGCATATACCACACGTGGCTAGTCTGATTCTTCAAATTTAATTGACAAAAATATGAACTGATAGTTTTTTTCTATAATTCACATTTTTCTTTGCCTTCCTTCCTTCCTCTTTCTTTCTTTTCTCCCTCCCTTCCCTTTCCTTCCAGCTCCCTCCCTCCCTTCCTTTCCTCATTTCTTCTTTCCTTTCTCCCTTTCTTTCTTCACCTTAGCAAACAGTAAATCATTTACCCAATTATACTACCCAAAGAAGGGTGTGCTTTTGACTTCTTGCTCCTCAACCCTCACATCCATTCAATATCATTCTGGCTGTTCAGTCTACTGCAAGTCTCTACTGTAGTCAGCTTTTTTCCACTGCTATTATCCAGGTTCAATCTACCTTTATCTCTCACCTGATTATTGCAATAGGACCCTATTTTGTCTCTCAACCTTAAATGTTGTTCTGCCCCATTTTGCTGATTGTGTCTTTCCAAAAGGCATATCCGATCATGTCACATTTCTGTTTAACTTTCTTCCGTGGCAACCCATGGCTCTCATGCTGAAATTCAAAGGTATTAACAGATCTTATAATCCAGTTCATGACCAAGCCCCTACACTCTTCTCAAGTCTTGCCTTTTATCTGAATTAACTACATTGAATTTGTTAAATCCATGTTATTTCTGTGAACTCTGGGCTATCTACCAATTGTTTTCTTGATCTTGAACACTCACTTCTCCAGTCTTCCTTGGTTTTCTTTTACAAATTCTCAAATTTAGCTTTTCCTTGTGAAACTTTTCCTTAGTAAATCTTGGTTAAAAATTGTTGCTATGATTTTTCAATAGCATCCAGCTCTATCTTCATTAGAGGGTGTCTTTTCTTCCTTTTTAAAAAAAATAATTATGTCATTTCAAATTATGAACTTATTGAAGGAAGGAGATTTGTCCAGGTTTCTTGGTTATAAATTCTGAACTTCAATTACTTCTTGAATACAAAACTAAATGATAAGAACAAATTCATCTTTGGGAAATAATATTTATTATAGGAGTTATGTATTTTTCTACATTGTATTTAAAATTTAACTTATTGAAAATTCACAATATGATATGTGGGTTTTGATTTGGTCTTTTGAGACTTCACCTCATGTGCCATCTCAATTCATATGATCTCATGGTTCTAAGATTTATATCTTACCAAGGTTCGGATGGAACATTTCAGAAGTCATTATATTTTGGATATTTGGGCTGTCTTCAAAATGTGGCTTGGCCTCTGGGAGAAAATTGAAGTTGCTGGACTGCCATAGGTTTACATTTTTAGCTTTCTCAGGGGAGGAGAAGGAGAAGGAGAAGGAGAAGGAGAAGGAGACAGATGACTGGTGTAATCATTGTCTCAAATGGCCTTTTGGATGAACAGATTAATACTATTTTCTAGGAGCAGAGACCTTATCTCTGAAATGCCTCCTCATATGATTTTGATGGCAAGATGTTAGTACCCAGAGGAAGTAGAATCTGCTATGTAGAAGGCATTGCTCACTGGAGAATGTCATGCAAATCATGTACCTCTCTGGGATATAAATGAAATATAATTAAACCATCCTAGAATGAAAGCACCCTTAGCTTTGCAAAGGACTTTAGGGTATTATGTAGAGACTTCATCTTTTCTGGGTCAAAAGGATACCTCACACATAGGAAGGAAGTAGCTGAGGAATTGTGTTCAATACTGTGGGCCTCTGAACACTTTGATATTTTATTTGAGATCTCTGATTCTTGTAAGTCTGGCTTGACAATCTGATTCGTTAGTGTTACCTTGGACTGAATATTTTCTTGGACTAATTTAACATTTTTCTGCTGATATTTATAATATAGAATATGACTTACATCAAAATAACTGGATTCATGCCCTGCCCCCTAACTTTCTTAAGCAGAGCACCTCAAACCAGTTTCTTTCTCATTTGATTATAAAATACTTGAAAGGAAATTCAAGCTTAGGCTTACAGTGCATTAGTAACTCTAACAGTATGTGCATTTTAAGCAGTTTTAAATTTTAATAAATTTATTTCAAAAAGCACATATATTCTTTCAGAGAATAATGATACAAACAAAAATGGGTATTTGCTGAACTTTGTATTACATGCTGATAAATTCATTAGCTAGTTTAATCATATATCTGTAAATAAAGACTGGATCACATATCATATTTGGCCTCATTATGTAAAAGAACTAACTGTCCATTTGTTACTAATGGACTGTGGGTATATCAGCTATTATAGGAGTTCCTGGAAATATGGTTATTCTATCTACCTTGTAAGGGGAACAATTGATATTTGCTTTCTTAGGGCTGATGTGTGAATGGAGGAAAGGGTGGAAGGAGGGAGCAGGAGTAAGTTATGAGAACAAGATGTATTGCCATGTTTGTGGCAAAGGCAGATTGAGCACAATGAGTCTCAGAAGATAGCATATAAATCAGGATATTCTGACATAATAATATAGGAGAGGTCTTTTAATGGAACTGATTTCATAGTCTTGGTGAGTCATAAAAAGTCTATTTGAAAAACTGCAATAATAATTAGACATCTGCCAAGTTTTCAGTGTTGACATTTGCTGAAGGACTGTGAACTTTCCAGAAATCTTTTTTTCCCCCCAAATATATTTCTCAACTAATTACAAAAGTATTTTTAAAATCAGCATATCATATGTGAACCCTTTAAATAAAAAAAAAATATGAAGGGGAAACATGACACACTTTCTTATTGAAATTTCTGCTAAGTTAAAGAAACCAGAAGAGGTTTCAACTCTACTGACATGCAAGTGGTAATTTTAAAATAGCTAACTTGTGTAAGTACTTTAAAATTTCTTTTGATAGTCTCTCTAAAATTTTACTTTGTAAAATTTAAATGGAATTTGAATTTCACAGAAATAGCTTCTAAGAAATTAGCAAAAGCATATTTTCTAGGAAACATTTGCTCAATTCAACACAATACAAATAATTTTATGCTAAATGCATTAGGTTTGGAGAAATGTGAAAATTTTGTTTTTCCCATCCCGTCAGCAGAATTTATTCATTCATTGCTTTTTTTTTTTTAAATTAGACTTTTCTGAAATATACTAACGGAATGATTTCATGAATTAGAATACTGTGAAGGATATTTTTTTCCTCTGCCCACTCATGAGCAATTACCACTTTATTTTAGCTGCTTGTTTTGATTTGTTTTTATGTGTGTGTGTATACAACATATTTGAAGATGGGAAAAAAAAAACATGCCTTTATGGTAGTTTAAAAAAATTATGTGAATTTAAGAGCATTTCTTTACTTCTAAACAAAATGCTGGAGAATTAAGTGTGCAAAGCTAGTGTGATTTAGTTTGTAAGTAGATCCTGAAATCCTCTTTGCACAGTAGAGCTGTTAGTCCCCGTTCTCTTAGACCCTTTAGTCATCTAATCCTCTCAGAATGAGGTTCAGAACGGTAACTAAAATGAGTGAAAGGGGTCATAGGACAGCCAAAAGGGATAGATCCAACTTTCTTGAAATAATATGTTTGCTCAATTTTATTTAATATTATACATTTAGTTTTCATGTTAATTGATATATAAACAACACTATGAAGAATATACTTGAATAAGCTATAAAACTTGTCTGAAGACAAGTTGTAGTGGGTGTGAAATATCACTTTTATAAGGATTCATGAGACCAATTCATTTTAGATTTTAATGCCAGTAAAATATGTGTTCAAGGTTATGAGCATTTTATATTAAAAATTTCCTTAAAGGATGAGAAAATTAAAAAGAGTAAGTACACTTAAAATTCATTTTCAGTCACTGAAATTATGAGTTCAAGAAAGTGATATTTTGCATTTTTTTCCATGTGCAGGCTTTGGGATTTTGAATTTATAATTGTCTTGATAGCTCATATGTGTATCTGTGTGTGTGTGCACCTGTGTATGTGTGTATGTATATATATGCATGTGCTTGTGTTTTTAAAGTGCTTCAAATCATTCTTTGGAAGATGTGATACACTTTTAAGTAGAAATAAAAAAATATTTTTTGTTAGAGTGTGTGGAAATATGAATAATTATCAAAATCTTAAAATATCTGATTTAGAACCTTAATTATAATGAAGTTGGGAATTGGCCAATATTTTAAAAATATTCTTCCTCTCTTAAGTCAGCATATATTGTTTAGAAAAATTGTATTGACTGTTATTATTATATAATTTGGCCAATATCACTGCCCCTTATCCGCCCCTCCAAATTCATTTTGAATAATATTAAGAAATTACAAATTTCCAAATTTGTTTTTAAAGGTATACATTTAAAATGCTTTTTATTTATGTTCCTTAGTTTTGCAAATGCTTCTGCTGAGATCACACTGAAAATGACTTTTTGTTGACTGCAGAAGGGATATATTTTTTAAAAATGATTTTGAAAAAATGTCTGTCCTTTCTGTGCTAACCTAACACAGTGAAATAGGGCTTTTGGGTATAGAAGAGACTTTATACTCTTTTTACTTGAGGCTTTTATCCCTGTCCTGAGTGAATAATGGATTATAACATAGAGTTGCCAGCCTTCTCCCCACTCCATTCCTAATCTTCACAGTGGAAAAGTATGTATTTAGGAAAAAAGCATTTCAGAATGTCAATGTCATGTATATTTCTAGATTTCCAGATGGCTACAAATTTGAATATTACTAAGGGAATTGGTGGCATGCATATAAATGCTATTTGTGATTTGTATCAGTTAAGATCCTCATAGAATATGTTACATTTGCTATTTCTTCTGTATGTTTTACTGTTAAACCCTTTGTTCACCTTCACATATCATGTGAATAAAAGTGTGAATTGTCCTCTGTTCAATCCTTGTTCCTCTACCAAGTCCCATCCAGGCTTCTGATGTATATAGCAAGCAAACACAATTGTATGCAGACTAATAGCTAATAAATAATTGCCTTTTCTCTTCAGTCAGTTTAAAGAGTACATTTCAATGGTAAGACATGCCATTTTTTGTGAGAACACACTAACACACTGCATGGCAAAGGAAACTAAATGCATACATTCATCATTAGTATTTGGGGATTGATTATTTGCCAGTTGAATTGAAGTAAGAGATGGCTAGTGAGTTTTAAAATTATTATTTATTTGATTTTGTACTCCAGGTCTACTATTTATAAATATGTTTACAAAATGTTCACATTTCCTTGTGTGTATAGTAAAGGAGTCAGATTTTTCTTTGAAGATTTAAAATAAAATTTATTATGTATACAAGGTATACAATTTGATGTTATGAGTTATATAATAGAATGGTTGGCATAGTGGCACAAATCAATATATCCCTCATCTCATAGTTATGTATTTTCCCATCCCGTGGAAAGAACAATAATCTACTCATTTAGCAAAAGTCCTCAACACAGTACACTATTATTAACCATATTCTTCATGTTGTACATTAGAACTTTCAACTCGTTTATCTTATATATTGACTCATTCTTTTTTTGTTGTTGTTTGTTTTTATGTGGTGCCAGGATCGAACCCAGTGCCTCACACATGCTAAGCAAGTGCTCTTCTGCTGAGCTACAACCCCAGCCCCTATTAGCTCATTCTTTTCCTTTGATCTACATTGATTTCCTCTCTGTAACCCTGACCTTGAGAACCACTGTTTTATCCTTTCTCCACATTTGAGTTGTACATAGTAACATAGGGAGGGAAGGTAGAAGAAATCTATAGACGTTGCCTCCTCTGGGAAATCTTTCTTGCACCCAGTCCTAGAATTTCTTGAGTATCCCTGCTGTGCATGTCCCACTCTTTTTAAAAAATGATGCCACAGTTAATTGTAATTGTTTCTTCAGTTTCCTGTTATTCTCTTTAGAGTACCAGAGGAAACCATGGTTGCTTTCTGTTTCTCATCATTGTTATCTTCAGCACGTAGTACAATAAAGCCCCTGGTAGATACAGAAAATTATTTGATGAAATGGAAAAATTAGTCAACCAGTTAAGGAAGTTTTGTCCAAGCCAGCTGTTCCTAGTTTCCAAATTACATAGTTCAGTATTTTTCCACACTATTCCTCAACAGTTTTCTTAGTCTGTTCCTGTTGTTCTAACAAAATATCTTAGATGGAATAATTTATGAAAAGAAGAAATTTATTTCTCACAGTTCTGGAGGCTGAAAAGTCCAAGATTGAGGTCCTGGTAAGTGTGGTGTCTGGTAAGGGCCTACTCCTTACAGATGACACTCTGTGTCCTCACTTGGAAGGAAAGAGGGAAGGGAGCACACTGTCCTTTGTGTATTTCTGACTTCTACCAGGTGGGGACACCACAAGTAGGCGCAAACCATCACCAGACATCAGATATTCTTGTGGCTTCATTTTGGATTTTCCATCCCCAGAACCCTGAGAAATAAATATATATAATTTGTAAATACCGAGTTTGTGATATTTTGTAGCAAAAATGGTCTAAGTTAAAAACTCAACTATGTGTTTGAGTCATTTGGTTCACGAAGAGGAATTGATTTCTGTTTTAAAAGTATAACAAATAGCCGGGCACGGTGGCGCACGCCTGTAATCCCAGCACTTTGGGAGGCTGAGGCAGGAGGATCGCGAGTTCAAAGCCAGCCTCAGCAATGGCGAGGCACTTAGCAACTCAGTGAGACCCTGTCTCTAATAAAATACAAAAAAGGGCTGGGGATGTGGCCCAGTGGTCGAGTGCCCCTGAGTTCAATCCCCGGTACCACAAAAAAAAAAAAAAAAAAAAAAAAGAAAGAAAAAAAAAAGTATAACAAATATCTTCTATTGTCTAATTGGTTAATAATAATATATAATTGTTTGTTAGTAAAAGTCTTGAAATTAGTGTAAATGATTTATCATGTTAAGGTGGCCTTTGTGGAAAACTTTAGAGGGATGAAAGAAGAGACATCCCTAGGGTTTATGTGAATTAATACTTGTTATTAAAATCTGGTGCTTTTAAATTAACCATATTAGTTATTGAATTAATATATAAAGCATCCTTCAGTGACAGATAGACCCATTTTTAAAACCAGGAAATTGAGGAGCAATGTGGTAGAATTACTCATTGGGAATCATAAAGCTGCAAGTTACACACTTATGTTTCAAAACTAGACTTTCAGACATTAGTACCGTTCCTGTTCTGAACTCTAGTTACCTATGCTATCCTGTGCGTTTCCATAATGCTACTTAACCATCAACAGAAGTTCCCATGTTCTGATTCTATTTTATTTTATTTTTAAAATATTACAGCTGTGTAAATATTCATTTGTTCATCTACACTTTCCTGCTGGGTTCCCTGTTTAATTTTAATAAGATGCATTTGGCCAGATGACTGGATTCACAAAACTTGAGAGAATTCTGGCCACAAATGCAAACAAGTTTAAGTGGAAATTGATCCTACCATGTAAGACTTACTAACATTAAGTTCTCATTAAAGAAAATGTAGAAGACAATCAAATTTAAAGTGCATATGGATGGAGATAAAAGGAATAGTTGACTTCTACAATTCTCCAAACAAATAAGAAATGGTGCTGAGATTTTGAAAGAAATGTAGAAAGCAATACACTATTAATTTGTTTTGTTTTCTGGTTGCTACAAGGCCATGAGTTTAATATTAAGACTTTAATAGTATACTATAAAACAATTATTTACATAATAAATACATTTTGTTTCAACTATCAACTCTCAATTTTCTTTTTTGTTCATGTTCATTGTAGCAAATTTGAGAAGGTCAGTAAGGAACAAAAATAAACACAAAGTTTTTCTTGTTAAATTAGTCTCAATTCTTTAATTATAAATATTTTCCACTTTTGTGTCATCTTTATTGTTTGAGAATCCTGTCACTACGTGGTCAATTTGAAGAAGAAAAGTAGATTGTAGAGCATAAGTCTTGATATTTGGAAATCACAGGGAATTCAGTTATAAAACATGTTAATACAATTTACTATAATTTCACTTTAGAAACTAAAATGAACACTCATGTGTTATCTAAAAATAACAACATGTATAAAATGTGTTTTTTTTTTTTGGTTTTTTTTTTGTACCGGGGATTGAACTCAGGGGCACTCGACCACTGGGCCACATCCCCAGCCCTTTTTTGTATTTTATTAGAGACAGGGTCTCACTGAGTTGCTAAGTGCCTCGCCATGGCTGAGGCTGGCTTTGAACTCGCGATCCTCCTGCCTCAGCCTCCCAAGTACTGGGATTACAGGCGTGCGCCACCGCGCCTGGCTATAAAATGTGTTTTTAACAAACATATTTAATTTAACTGTAACCTTTATTATAAGATTTATCAAAGTAATTATCAGAAAATAGAATTCTGGTGCTTATATTTTTTAGGAGAGTAATTCTTTTAGAAAAATTTAAGTGTGACATTATGTAATATAATAACAATTCAGAATTATTGAAATTACTTGGATAATAAATAACTAACAACTGGAATTATGATTCAACACACATTTAAAAAAATGTTTTACTAAAAATACTTTAACCAAACCTATGAATCAGAAATAACGAGGAAGTTGGAAAAAAGATGAAAGTCTTAACCATCTTGCATATGAGACAGAGAAATTATACAGTAAACATCAAAGAGGTTGAAAGTACATGTATTGAGTGGAAATTTTTCAGTTCATATTGCTGATTGTATGTCAAGATTCAGCCCTAAAGTACTTCTTGTAATTCAAATCATAGTCACAATTTATAAGCTATATTCTTGAAGATTTTTTTTAAAGCTCACTACAGAAAAAAAAAAAAAAAAAACAGAAAAACAACTGGAAAATTTTCATAGTATTCAACAAAAGTTTCTGCAATAAAAGTCATCAAGAAAGATCTTTAACTTTGTAATCAAGTGCACAGCATTTCTGATTTTTCTATCTTAAGTCTGGATGTTCTGAGTGGTATATCCTGTGTCCAATAAACACAGGTCTTTATTTGTTCTCTTATTATTTAGGACAAGTTGGATGAGTTAGAGTTTGCTTGAGAAATCTGTTTCAGGCCTTCTTGATGACATCATATTCTCAGGCTACACAGCCTTGTCCCCTGTTCTATCTCATCTTGCTTCTTGTCCCAGAGTTTTTGTCTTATGTGGAGCCACAGTTACAGGTCAAATGTGTACTTTTTGTTAGTTTAGACCTGCAGGGTTGAAACTAATTGACCACATGTGTCCCTATCTCATCATGAGCTCTTCATCTAGGAAGGAATGAGGAGGAGTTGGCTGTTGTGTCAGTGTGCAAAGAATGAAAATGATGTGCTGGCAAATTTGATAATGTGTTTCTAAAAACCAAAATCCTGTGGAAATCAGTGTGGAGGTTTCTCAAAAGACTAGGAAAGGAACCACCATATGATCCAGCTATGTCACTCCTCAGTATTTATCTAGAAGAATTAAAGTCAGTATACTATAGTAATACATGTGTGTTTATAATAACACAATTCATAATAGCCAAACTATGGAATGAATCTAGGTACCTGTCAACAGATGAATGGATGAAGAAAATGTGGTATATATACATCCAATGGAGATTTATTTAGCCATAAAGAAGAATGAAATTATGTCATTTGCAGGGAAATAAATGGGACTTGAAAACATTACTTCAAGCAAAATAAGTCAAACTCAGAAATGCAATGATCATATTTTCTCTCATGTGGAAGCTAGAGATGGAAAAAAAAAAAGAGGGATTAAGGGGAGGGAAAACCCCATAAAAATAGAAGGGATACCAGGGGAGTAGGAGAGGGGACCAAAGTAAGGGAGGAGGAGAGGGAAAAGGGAGGTACAGGACATGAAATTGACCAATTCTGTTGTGTGCATGTACGAATATATAACAAGGAACCCTACTTGGATGAATAATTATAATGTAACAATAAAAATGTTACAAAACTAAAGTCCTGATTCCTAGTATTTACTAATTTCTGTAGTATAAATACACCCACCATGGCCAATCTGAGATGATATTTAATGTAGAATTTGGAAGTCCTATGCACACAGTATTCCCATTCTGTGGATACAATAGATGGAAACAAACTCAAGACTGTGAAGAATGGTAAAATGCAGTCAGTGACTAGGAAGCGGTAACATATTCATAAATTATTAGCTTTGTTTTAAATCCAGTTCATTCAAGTGTTAATTTACATATTTTGATTTTTTAATAATTGCTTTGTCATGAACCAGTTGACGTAATTACTGAAAATTCAACAATCCACTCTCACAGACTGTTTCAAACTGGCTTCACCACACTAGTGCAGGAGGGGCGAGTAGTGGAGATATCATCTGTCTCCAGGAGGCTCTTGCCTTTATCCAGACATAGAGTAATGAGAGTTGGGCCGCAGTGGTGGCAGAGGCCTGGAAATGGAGTAAAGCCCGGGACATAATGTAAAGGGCTCAAGAGCAGACTGGGACACTGCCCTAGGAAAGGGAGGTCCCTTTAAGAGAAAGTAGTAACACTTTAAAAAAATGGTAAACTAAATCAAATGTAAGGGAAACATCTGGATTTGGGAGCTAAATTGGAAGATCTATTTGGCTTGAGTCAAAATGCTTCTAAGTTTCTAAGTGTTTTGGTAGACTAACATAGTACTGGAGATGGTGGTTAGAGGAGAGAGTTAAAGCTAACTGTTTTATCTATATTAGGAGCAAAGGCCATCAGAGGGAAGTTAGTAAAAAAAAAAAAAAAAAAAAAAAACTAGTCTTTCAAAGAATGCAGATATTTTAAATGTAGGAAAAATTAGAATTTATTTCTAAGAAAGAGGAGGAAGCCAGTGTAGGAAGCAAGATTAAGGTTACTAGAATGTTACAGTTTGCTGTATTTTGAATCTCATTTTCTGTTAAGAACCCAGGAGATAAAATCACTGCTGAAATGAGCTCTTTCCAATGTGAGCTCTTTTCAATGTATCATCTGAAAATGTAATAACTGATGAAACTTCTTATTAAAAGGACAAGATTAATTCCCAGAGAAATGAAAAAAGTTAGCCTAAGAACACAATTTCTTCCTCTTCTTTCTCCTTTCTTCTTTAAAATATCTCTTTAGGCTTGCCAGGTTAAAGTGGGCTCTATTAAATTTAATGGCTATTAATTTATAATTTGTTGAATGTCATGTTCTCTTTCTTTTGTAAGAAAGCTCTGAATTTTTAGTTTTGAGATTTAAAAGAATCAAAACAAACAAACAAACAAAAACAAAAAACAAAAAACAAAAAACCTCAGAGGTATAGAGTCATGTATTGGTCCATGCTTCAAATACAAGCTGCAATTTCTTTTGAGACCCCATTGTTAAGGGGCCCTGGAGGCCTGCTGTGTTGTGAGGTCATCTGTCTTCTTTTAAATACTGATGCTCCACATCTTCTATGACTGAGCAAGAAAGTGACAGCAGGCATGTTGTAAATTTACAGGTCAAAAGAAGCTCTGTGGTGTAAATTACATTACTTTGAAGTCTACATCTATTGCCGATCCATTTGGAAATCTAATTTCCCTCAGTCCTTTCCATCATACAATTTTTTTTTTCAGTGAAATGGTGACATGGCTTTAGAGGAATAGATGTGTCCACTGTAGATGTTTTAGTCCATTTTGTGTTGCTATGATAGAATATCTGAGACTGGGGAATTTACGAAGAACAAAATTTATTCTCTCAGTTTTGGAGCTTGAAAGTTCAAGATCAATAGTCAGATGACTGTTAAGTCTTCTTCCTGTATCATCCCATGATGGAAGAGCCAATTGAAGGCGGGAGAGCAAGAAATGGAAGCACAACCTCAGACTTTTAATACTTTAATTCATCCATTCATGTGGGTGGAACCTCAAGACCTCTATAATTCCCATTAGGCCCCACCTCCTAACACTGTTGCATTGGGAACTAAATTTCTAACACAGAGTAATAGGGTACAAAAAAGGAAAGAAATGTAACTATTCTGACTCTGTGTTTAAAGAAGTTAGTTTTTGTTGGTACCACTGAATAATCAAGCTCAGATGAGTTTATCATATTTGCCTGCTACAAACAGGGGTGGTGGTGACTGTCATGCCCAGGTGCAATCTCCGGCCCCTGCACTGTAGGCTCCACATGTTAACCCTATTTACTTGCATTTGATGAAAAGAGTATGACAAAGGTGGTGGAGTATCACATTACAGACTGGGTTTCAAAATGACCCTGCCTTCCATTTCATTTGTCTTCTTTGATTCTCTCCCTTGCTGACTCTAATACCAGTCAGTGACCATGTTATGAAATGTCCTATGAAGAGGCCCATGACAAAAAACCAAGGGTGACCTCTGAGTGACAGCTGCAAGAAGTGAATGCTACCAGTAGCCATGAGACTAAGCTTGGCCTGTCCTTCTCAATCCTTGAGATGACTACAGCCTCGGCTGATGTCCTGATTATAGCCTATTGATAAGATCCTAAGCCAAAAGACACTCCTAAACTGCATTCTGATAACTTACCTACAGAAATCAAGAGAGAGGAATTTTTTAAGCCACTAAATTATAGTGTAGTTTGACATATAGCAATGGGTAACTAATGCTGAGCCAGGCCCTTTCTATTTTACTTTATGTATGTCACATTTCCATAAATGGGACTCCGGTAATTATACGTTGAATTCAATTAACTTCTAGAAATGATTGTATCAATCATGGGCCAGGTGGGAAATAGATTACCTCTCAAAAAGTAGTGCTGATGAGTTCAATGAAAGGACTATTTACAGAGGGGTAGAAAGGGTTATACAACCAAAAAGGATGGCAAATACTCAGAAACTGGCCTTACAGGAAGTTGTCAACAACCAAAGGATGGAAAGTGATATAAGTGCTGTGGTAAGAGAGGCCCCCATGGGAGCTCTAACTTCAAATGCAGTGGCTGGAGCAAAAAAGTCCAGGGGTGGGGAAGTTAGAGAAGGAAATTAATAAGTTGTTCTCCCTTTCCTACTGACTTCAGACCTTCTCTTCATATTTACTGCCTAAACAGCTAAAAGCCAGAGGGCTAGACAGCCTGGGGTCTGCAGACCTTTGCAGGAAAGGGTGGGATATGGTTTCTACAGATATAAAAAGAGCCTAAACTGAACCAGTGATATGCAAAGGTGGAGATTCAAGGTAGCCTGACAATAGGTAGTGGTGGTGAAGAGTGAGTTGAGTGAATTTCGGGGAAAGTTGGATATATGGCCTCTTCATTCTGGTCACAGACTACACTACATTCCTGTCCTTTTTTGAAGTTTGCTGTATTATAGAGTTGGCTGATGGGCACTAAATGCACATAGGCCCCTTTCAAACCTATCCCACAAAAACCTTGACCACACTTTGCTTTTTGCCCTTTTTTACTTGTCACTATTTTGCTTCTCTTAAAGGCATGGTCCTCAGATTACCATGCAAAGCAAAGATGATGATCAAACCCAATCAAGATTATTAAGAAAGCATGAAACAAATGATTTTGTTCAAGGCATACTTTTCAATACTTCTTTCCTCCTGCATCCTACCCAATTTTTTTCTAGTGCAAGGGGAAAAGGATTAAGGCATATTAATAACATAATAATAGGGCTTCTTCCGTATCATGAAAGTCCTGTCTTCTATCTAAATTTACTTAGTATTAGCTAGATCAGTTTAAGATTGTAAAGATCCAATAAAGGCCCTTCAGTTTTAAATGACCAAACAAATAAACCCCCCCAGGGTGGTTGATTGTGCTGTTCCAGAATTGATAAAATATTATCTTCAATTCCATATGAGCTTCGATTTTGTCTTTAACACTTCTCTCACTAAGAAGTAGGGACTATGATGATCCTTTTTTTTTTTTAAATTTTTTTTAAAATATGGAGTACTTATGACTATAAGAAAATGATGTGCTGGGGCTGCCAAAGCTAGGTCATTAAGGCAGTACTGCTTCTGCTTCCTTCTCTTGGGACGCTCCCTCTTATGGAAGAAGAGGGGCTGAAAGCAACTGCTCAGCTGCAACCATGGGCTGGTTCCCCTGGAGGGCAGGCAGGAAGACTCAGAAGGCCAAGCCCAGACAGCAGAACCAGGAGCTTAGAGGAAAGAGCAAGAGCTTTAGAAAACAACCCCCAGGCAGCAGGACTTAGTTTTAATTGGGAAACATGCTGGATTTCAAATTTGCTGTGGAGCAATGCTTCCTATGAGTTTCCTGGCTCCCTCTAGTTGAATAGTAGTGTTTGTAGCACTTGTCCTATGAATCTCCCACTATTGTATTTTGGTTGTGTGCCAGGGAGATAATTTGAATTCACAAACTTTCAGATTGATATGGTAGTGAAGAAGATGCATGCATTAATCTTATTTGAAGAATTCCATGTGCTCTTGAACCCCATTTATATAAAAAGATGCATATCTGGAGGCAGATAGTATAGATGGATTAGATTTGAAGATTTTGATGGGGAACAAGCATGTATTTTGCAGGTGAAAACTATTGAATTCAGACAGTGGGAAATTACATTTCTCAAAAATATATTTAAAAATATTCCCCTATCACACACTTTTCTTTTAAGATGTCCTTAACACTCTTCCCATTGAAAGGTGAGGGTACTGTGGTCTCCACCATGCATTTGGGTACAATTGTATTTATAGCTGCTACTTCCAAGACAGGTTAAAAGCAAGAAAAATCCTTCCTGGTCATCTTTGCATTGTTGCTCTTGGAAACCAAGCAAAATTGCTCTAGCTAAGGTCTACACACACTGCTGGTATTACCTGTTGCATATATGAGATAATAAGTATTTATATGATTTCATCTCCCACTTGTTTTGTTACCTCTAGCCTTTGAATTATCCTAGCTGAAACACCAGACATTGTGAAGCAAAACACAAGAACAAAAAATAACAATTAAAACCTGTCATAGTCCCAGCTTTGCCCTGCACATTCTGAATGCCTGGCCAACACAATCTGTGAACATATTAAAATAGTTGTTTGCATCACTGAATTTTGGGAAGTTTGTTTTGTAGCCATAAAAATTGGAGCCCTTTGCTTTCATTTATAGCTCATTCTATAATAGACTGATTTTTGAGAAGTCTGAAGGACTATAGAAAGGTCAGCAACTTTACAAACCTTTGTTCTTTTAGCCATCTGTCTACTAATTCTGGATTATTGGATGATTCATTACCAAGATCATCAACCTAATTACTTTGCTACTTTACTGATTCATTGACCAAGCAAATTTGGGTGATTGCCTGACTGCCACAAACATGTTTGTCTTGAGTTTATAAAATATATAGCATTAAAGAAAAACACTCATACTCCTATTGTTTTATCATTCATATCCGCGCGCGCCTGTGTGTGTGTGTGTGTGTGTGTGTGTGTGTGTGTTTACTAGCTACATTTAATTGAATATTCATTGAAACTTTATAAACTTTAGTTTTTCTTTCTTAGTCTATGAAACATGGTCAGTTCAAGATTAAATGAGGTTGATATAAAAAAATTCCTTATAACATCTAATGACAAAACATCCAAAAAAAGTACCTGGCTCAAGTTCACAGTACTTGGAATTTTATGTTAAATGTATGGAAATGCATTCTGTCAAAGTTACCTGTTGCATGTATGAGATAATAAGTATTTAGTCTTAGGAATTAGTGAGTTCTTTGTTCCCAAGGATTTTCAAGGGTGGACAGAAATACCACAAAGTAGTACAAATGTTAAATGGAAGTGGTAAACTGTCTTTTTGTTGACTTTCCCAATTTTGAGATTTTTTTTTTTTTTTGTGTGTGTGTATTTCTTTTGCAAAACACAGTAAACTGATATAGACCCATCAGCATAGGGCAAGGGGAGTCCTGGCCTACATATGCATGAGAGATTTGTTTCTTACCTAAGATTGAAAGAAAGATGTTTATGACTCTCAGAAATGTAATGCAACTGTGTATTAATACACAGTCAGCTATATAAATTATGAGCCACATCTCATTTTTTCTACTTGTTCTGTGACCATGTAAAAATCATAAATTTTTTCAAGGTAGTAAATAAAGAATGATAAATACCATTTCATGAATAGATGTTTGCTATTGTATCATTGTTTTCATATTTCCTTAACAATAATCCTATGGTTTGTTCCTGCTTCATTTTGTAGACTAGGAACCTTCTCCTCCTACCTCAAACGTGCCTCTTGTTGGTTAGAGCATCTCTCCACTTTTTTGCTTCATTGTGAGCTCTGTCTGTGCCTTTTAAGGGTTGGTGGCATATGGAACAAAGTACATTCAGGCATTATCCCAGGGACAAAACTGAAGTTGCTACTTCAAAACTTGCAATTGAGTATGGATGGTTAATTATATAGATTTTGGTGCATGCGTCAAGGTATAGGTAGGTAATCGAATGTAGAAAGCTCAGCTATGTCCATTACACTTAGGATTTTTTTTTTTTCTGCACTTCAAATTCTAATCACTATTCAGTGTCTGGGCACAATAAGAAATGCTTCATTTGATCACCTTCTCTAGAGGGAGATTCTACTTGAGATGAAGCTAATTTAACTTACAATATTTGAAAGTTCTGTTGAAATTGTACATGAGGGATCTATTTTCAGGAATGCTGAAAGAACCTCCCGGGAAGGTATCTCATACACAAGGAAGACAGATTCAAGATTTAAGATACATATGCTTTCTCAGGACATCAAGAAGAACCACAAATACCTACAAGAATGTTAGCTGAGATTTGATGTCAAATATCAGAAACCCACTTCTTTCTTTCTTTTCCTTTCTTTTTCTTTTTTTGGTACTGGGGATTGAACTCAGGGGCACTCCACCACTGGGCCACACCCCCAGCCCTTTTTTGTATTTTATTAGAGACAGGGTCTCACTGAGTTGCTAAGTGCCTTGCCATTGCTGAGGCTGGCTGTGAACTCGAGATCCTCCTGCCTTATAATCCCAAGTGCTGGGATTATAGGTGTGTGCCACCATGCCCAGGTCAGAAACCCATTTCTAACTGACTTGAGCAAATGAGGATGCTTACTAAAAGGTCTGAAAGATCATATGCTTGAAAGTTCTGGATATCCCATTTTAGGTCTGGATTGAGCTGAGAATCAAAGAATATCATTAACATATACTTTATCTCAACTTTTAAGTTCTACCCCCCCCCCCCCCCCCCCGCCCACCGCCAATAGCAGGGATTGAACCCAGCAGTGCTTAATCACTGAGCAACATTCCCAGCCCGTTTTTTAAATTTGTTTTTTTGGTTTTTTTTGTTTGTTTTATTTTTTGGTACTGGGGATTGAACTCAGGGGCACTTGACCAGTGGGCCACATCCCCAGCCCTTTTTTGTATTTTATTTAGAGACTGGGTCTCACTGAGTTGCTGAGACTGGCTTTGAACTCGTGATCCTCCTGCCTTAGTCTCCCAAGGGCTGGGATTACAGGTGTGTGCCACTGCACCCAGCTAAATTTTTTGTTTTGAGACAGGGTCTTGCCAAGTTGCTTAGAGCCTCACTAAAGTGCCCAGGCTGGTTTTGAACTTGTGCTCCTCCTGCTTCAGTTTCTCATGCTGCTGGGATTAGAGGCATCATTATAATTCCCTATGTTTTGAGTCCTAGTTGGTAAAGAAAAGTTTTTTTTTTTTCTTTTTTGCAAAACTAATTCATGTTGCATTTCTTACATTACCTTCTCAATCTGATGCCGTGTTTTAGCCCCATAAATCAACTATAATAGGTCTTTCCAAGATCATTCATATCTGTCCTATTGTTGAACATTAGGGACACTTTTCCTACTTGATCTCTCATATGATTCTTCATGGTTGATAACTGCCAAATTCTTCAAATATACCTTTCTTGTTTCCATGAAACCTCACTCTCTTTTCGCCCACCTCTCTTGTTTCTTCTTAGTATGTTATGTTGGCTCTTCCTATTCTTTTACAACCATAAATGTTGGAATGGCTCAAGTCAAATCTGTGAGCCCCCTGTTCTTGTCTCCATAATTCCCTGCTTGATGTTATGTACTTACATGTTGTGACAGGTTGCCTTTTATTTTTGTTCTGATATCATACTCTTGTGTAATCCTCTAGCTTTGACTGTGATCTGGACTTGGTAGCAGGTTTTCAACAAATAGATTATGTTAAAAATGATGAGATGCCATGTACAAGATTATAGTACAAAAACACCAGCTTCTCTCTCAGGTTTGTTATTTATTACTCAGAGTTGATCACCCTAAGGGAAGTGAGAGACCTGTTAGATATGTGTCAATGAACTGAACATTGAGTCCAACAACCTAGGAGCAACTGAGTCTTGCCAAAAAAACACACTAGTCACCTTTAAGATAGATCCTCCCCTAGCTGAGATTTCAAATGACACCACGACCCTGCACAACAATTTGACTGGAGACTTGTTAAAAATTATGAATTAGAGGCAGAGTCCTGATCAATAGTATCTGTGAAATAATAGGCACTTGTTTAACTTGCTATATTTGGGGTAGTTTACCATTCAGCAACTGATGACTGCTAGTTAGCTCTCCATATCCAGAGGTTTTGCATTTATGAATTCAACCAACCCGGGGTGGAAAATGTTGGGGAAAAACAATTCTGCCTGTACCGAACATGTATAGATTTGTTTTTTGTTCTTATTTGCTAAACAATGCAGCCTAACAAGTATTCACTTAGCATTTACATTTTATTAGGTATTATAGCCTAGAGATGATTTAAAATACATATTAGGATGTGAGTGGTTTAGATGGAAATACTATGCCATTGTATGTAAGGGACTTGAGCATCTGTGGATTTTGGTATCAGCAAATAACTGGAAATGATTATGGATACTGAGGAATGACTGTATAATGACTTCAAATATTAATTATGTTGCTGATGATTTTGAAATCTAACACTTCCCCTCAGAACTTGAAAGTTCAATATTTACTGCTTGTTTTATGTTTATGTTGAACTTTATCATGACTAAAATAAACTTTTCATTTTTTGCAAACTTCCCTAGGACATTAATATCTGCCCAACTGTAAATAAAACATTAAAAATTATGTTCTTTTGTTCCCAAATTACTATATCCAAAGCAACAGCACTATTTTTCAATTCTGTTTCCAAAGCATATTTAAATTTTGCATACTTCCCTCCATGTCCTTCATCCAAACTGTCTTCATCTCTTAGCTAGACTTATTAGTGCACTGGAGCTGATTGATGCCAACTTGGAAGTACTGGTAGTTAAGCTTTAGGAACTTGATGAGCTGGTTGTTAAACCTTTGGTAGCTAAAACTAGGTGGTATTCTATTGTAGAAATTGGCAAATGTATAAATCTTCCTTTTCCCTTCCTCTAGCAGGTTGTTAAACATTTTCCAGAATACCACTCGCTCAACTAGATATCCTGTTTTTGAACTCTCTCCCAAACTTAGTTTGTTACCATTGTAATAGTCATGGTGAAAAATTAGATTATGTGATTCCGCTGCTTAATCTCCCCACTTTCTTCCCATTTTACTTTTGTGGTGGCATTGCTCAGCTTGCCCCTGTGGTTCCTAGCTCATCCTTGTGTGCCCTCATGAATTCCAGTTTGTCCTTTCTCATCCCTACTTTATGCCCATGTTTTTCTTCTCAAATACCTGCCCGATGACTACAGGATCAGAGTCAGACAAAGAAGCAACAGCCAAACTGTTTAACCAGCTCCTGCAATTGTTTTAACATCCCCCTTTCTCTATCATTCCCAGTGGTTCTGCTTCTCTAATTGAATCCTCACTAATGCAATTCTGAATGAAAACCAAACTTGTTGCTAGCTCACTGACTGCACTTCAACCGCCTTTTTGTCCATTTCTGACCTTAAATAGGTCACTCTTTCTCTCCCCTACTATTACCATACTGGCTGCCTTTCTGTTCTAGAACACATAATAATTCTCACTACTTTATGGTTTCTGTGTAGTTCCTCCCTCTGCTTGACCTGTCTGGCTCTTTTCTTTTCCTTGCATTTTGAGATAAAATATCATCTTTCAAGGAGAGCTTCACAGATAACCCAATTTTCCATCTGAACTCAAACCTATTGTAATTCTTTTTTGCACAGTCCTGGTCACTTGATGATCATTTTCATTCACATATTTGATTGTTTATTATCTTTCTTCTCTCAGCAAAATCTAAAGGCTTCTGAAGCATAGATTTTTCTGGCTTGGTTGATATTAGATGCTGAATAAATATTTGTGACAGCATGTTAATACCTTCTGCATTGTTATCTTACATTTTATGCAAAACAGAAGATAATTTCTGATGATCAGAATTCCTCTTGGGAGAGCACATGTTTCTAAGTAAAAATGGTTTGATGAGTACTTGGGATCAGAGTGGGTAAAGAGAGGGTTGAGTGAGGGGAGTTGAGATAAAGGAAAAATCCTATTATGTTCTGCATTGAACTCTGAGATTCCTTCATGTTTCTTCCTTAAAGATTGCTAGCTTGTTTAAATTAATGGAAGATAATTTTCCTCCTAACTTAGAGTTAGCTCATTGCATGTTACATCTATGTTAACTTAGAATGGAAACAAAATTTGGAGATATTAGAGGCCAGAGTCAGAAAGAATCACAGGAAAAATTATTAGCATCAATTTCTATCCTTATACAGGCAGAAACTTGGAATATTGAGGGAATTTTAGTTAATCTTCTTGTGGAAGGGAGGCCCCAATTAACATCTTCATCTCAGGAGTCAGGAAGGTACCTTAAGAGAAGTCATGAATGGTGTGAATATACTTTGCATACAATGAGAGATTTGTAAAAAAGTGCTCTATATGTGTAATATGAAATGTAATGCATTCTGCTGTCATTTATAATATCTTAGAATAATAAATAAATAAATTTAAAAAATAAAGAAAAATAAAAAAATTTAATAAAAGAGTGTTGGCTTTGGGTCAAAATTTGGATTAATATTTTCTCCAATACATATTTATCAAGTTCTTTATATTCTCCATGCCTAGTTTTCTCATCCAGTCTTCAAGACTAATGATAGTACCTATTTCATAGATGACTAAGCAAATGAACTATTTAAAGCACTTAGAATAGTACCCAATACATAAATGTCTTTCATTGTGTTAGTGGATATTTTAATCTAGATTAACATGAGTGACTTTTTCCTCCAATCAGAATTCATGTATCTTAAAGTTAAATATTATATATTATATGTCTGTGTTTTATGTACTTAGTGTGGTTATGTTTCTCTAATAGCCAGACAACTGCTTATTAAATTCTGTTTTCAAATTGCCTTTACTGGCATTGATATTTGTAATTAGTTATGTTTACAAACATTTTTCACATGTATCATGAGAAAATGTTCTGTGCATTTGATTAAATTAGATGCCTGAAGAATTTGCACTATAAAAATTCTTTTTGATGTAATTTAGGCAATGAATTCATTTCAAAAAATTTTAAATATTTTTTAAAGACTGATAATACTTGTATGTGTTACTAAATTCAGAAGCTATAAAAGATTTTACTGTGATTATATGTGCTTGCTTCCCATACTGGTTGCCCATATCATAATTTCTTCCTTCTGACTAGGGAACTGTGGTTACCATCTGGAGATAACCTGCAGTTCCTAAGCGTATTCAGTGACTGTGAGACACAGACAATAAATAGCTTCTCTGACTCAATGACCAGTCCACTTTAGAGATGCAACATTGTGCCCACACTTTTCCTGATTACTCATGACAAGGAGAAATAACCAGTAAAGGCACCAGAAGTCTTTCTCTGCCCAAAGGAAAAAAAAATACATAAAAAAACTCCCAACATTAAAGCACAATGAAATACCACCTTAAACCTATTAGGATGGCAACTATTAAAAAAAATGCTGGCAAGGGTATGGAGAAATTAGAACCTTTGTGTTTTGCTGGTGGGAATATAAAATGCTGCACCCACTATGGAAAAGGGTATGATAGCATCTCAAAAAATTAAGTATAAAATTACCATATGGTCCTGCAATTTTAGGATCTAGGAAAAATATCTGCATACTGATATTTATGTCAGGATTAGTCACAATAGTTAAAAGAGAGAAGAAACATTCTAGGTGAACTTTTCAGTGAAATAATTGTAAAGAATATAAGCTCTCATAGAAAGAATTTTTAAACTTAAGGTATATCCATTTAGATGGTAGTGATTATGCATTGCTATTTAATTATTTCTGAGCAATATAAATTATGGTATGTGAAGTGGTAATATTACAGAGTAAATGCAAATACAAGATAATTACAATGTGCTAGAAAATTTTTCCTTTGGGAGTATTTATTTATTTGAGTGTGACAACTTCATTACATCATCTGAATTGTTTTCCATAAATATTTTTAATAGAAAACTTACTCATTAAAAAAAAAAAGACTTCCTCATGGGAATTTTTGATTCTTTATTTTTTTTCCTGAAAATAAATGAATTGCATAGTCATTATAACAATTTTGGAAAGTACTGAAAAACATTACTGGCAATTTCATCATCCATTAGCTGCCATTATATTCAAAGATTTTTATTCCTTTGTATTTTGTGTGTTTATTTAAATTAAAAGTGAGAGAATTCCATATATGTAATAATGTTTTTTGATCTTTGTTATTTAATAGTCTATTGTGGGGATGTGAATATATATGTAACAAGAATATACATGAGTGAAATACACATGTACAAACCTGAAGTGCAAATTTTAAAAAACACCATTTTTAATGACTGTTTGAGATATTGTTTCACTTGATGTATGATAGCTTATATTTTTGGAGTTCAATTTATTATCTACTAGCTATATGATTTTGGAAAAGTTATCTCATTCCTGGAAATAATAATGGTTCCTCTTTATTAAATGTTTCCTATTTGCTGGCTTGTTGCAAGTGCTTCACATATATTAAATCATTTTTTTTAACATACACAAAAGAGACAGAGAGATTAGTAATTGCCTAGTTTAGAACTAGAAAATGGTTAACAACAGGATTGAACTTCAGGTAGTTGACCTCCATACCTGATTCTTCACCAGATTATACTGCCTCATAGTATTGAACAGCATAATTTTCAGAGGGTGAATATAAGGATTGAATGAGATAATTCACAAAGTAAAAAAAAATAAGATAGTGTTTTTTTAAGTTCTTTTATTTATTTATAATAGTAGTATGCATTACAATTCATAATGTACGCATATAGCATCTTTTTACATACAACTGTTTGTATACAAAGTATATTTTTACCATTCACATTCAGGTCTTCATTCATGCATTTATGATAATGATATCCATCTCATTCAACTACCTTTTCTTTTTTTTTTCCCATTTCTTCTCCCTCCCCCCTTGCTTCCCTCCCTTCTCCTCCCTTCCCTTTGACCATTCTAGTGTTCCTCTAATCCTACAACTGGAAATCCATATGCAACAAAATGAAATCAAACCCTTATCTCTCACCATGCACAAAATTCAATTCAAAGTGGATCAAGGACCTAGGAATTAGACCAGAGACAATACACTTAATAGAAGAAAAAGTAAGCTCCACTTTCCAACATGTCGGTTTAGGCCCCAAGTTCCTTAATAAGAATTCTGTAGCACAAGAATTAATATCAAGAATTAATGAATAGGATAGATTTAAACTAAAAAGCTTCTTCTCAGCAAAAGAAACAATCAGTGAGGTGAATAGAGAGCTAACTAATTGGGAACAAATATTTAATACATGCACATCAGATAGAGCACTAATTTCTAGTATATAAAGAACTCAAAAAACTTAACACCAAAAAAACAAATAACTCAATCAATAAATGGGTTAAGGAATTGAAAAGACACTTCTCAGAAGAAGATATACAATTAATCAACAAATACATGAAAAAATGCTCAACATCGCTGGCAATTAGAGAAATGCAAATCAAACTACTCTAAGATTTCATTTCACTCCAGTCAGAATGGCAGCTATCAAGAACACAAACAACAATAAACATTGGAGAGGATGTGGGGAAAAAGGCACACTCATACATTGCTGGTGGGACTGCAAAATGGTGCAACCACTATTGAAAGCAGTATGGAGATTTCTTGGAAAACTGGGAATGGAACCACCCTATGACCCAGCCATCCCACTCCTGGGTCTATTCCCAAAGGACTTAAAAACAGCACATTATAGTGACACAGCCACTTCCATGTTTATAGCAGCACAATTGACAATAGCTAGGTTGTGGAACCAACCTAGATGTCCCTCAGTATATGAGTAGATAAAGAAAATGTGGTATACATACAAAATGGAATTTTACTCAGCAATAAAAGAGAATAAAATGATGGCATTCGCAGGTAAATGGATGAAGTTGGAGATTATAAGGAGGCTGGTTCACAGTGTTAAGATAGTGTTTTTATAATGGCTTGCTCTTTTAAAAAGTTAATTATGATAAAATACACATAACAATTTTATTCTCTTACTTCTCAGTGGTTAAGTATATTCAGTGGCATTAAGTACATTATGTACTTAATAGAAAGAATTTTAAAACCTAAGTTATATCCATTTATATGGTAGTAATTATACATTGCTATTTAATTATTTCTGAGCAATATAAATTATGATATGTGAAAAAATATATACATACACACACACTCGGGCAACCATTACCATCATCCAACTTCAGAATTCTTTTCCTCTTGAAAAACTGAAATTCTATATCCAATACAGTATGTTGAGTTTGACAGTAACTCTCCATTGTTCCTTGCCCAAAGTATGTTTGCCTACACTTTAATTTGGTTGTTTATTTTTTTGGTTGTTGAGTTGTTGGAGTTCCTTTACATATTCTGGATATTAATGCTAATTAGATATATAATAGGCAAATATTTTCTCCCATTCCAAGCAGTGCCTTTGATTCATAGAAGTTTTTAATTTTGATGTGGTCCAATCTATTTTTGTTGTTGTTGTTGTTCCCTGTGCTTTTAGTATCCTATCCAAGAAGTTATGTCAAATCTAATATTAGGAGGTTTTGCTCCTGTTTTCTTCTAAGATTTTTATAATTTAATCTCTTACATTTAAATCATTGCTATATATCAAATTAATTTTTTGTACATGATGTAAGGTAAAGATCTAGCCTCATTTTTTAAATTGCTTTTGTAAATGCAATTGTTTCCTTAATTTGTTTATTTGTTTTTTAGGATTGCTTTTATTTATTTATTTTTTTAGTATTATAGAAACACAACTGATTTTTGTGTGTGATTTTTGTGTCTACAATTTTGTTTAAATTGCTTTTTAATAATTTTAATGACTTTTATACGTGATAAACATCTGCTTAAAATTAAATTTTTAAGATATTTCTAAAATAATTTTTATTATTATAAAAATATTGAAAAGTGTCATTATAAATATACCTCTTACCATATTTTTAGAACAAGTTTCTAGAGGTAAAATTAGTTGAGCACATGGTCTGAATATTTTTATAGTTGTTGATAACTAATGCTAAATAGCTTTTCAAAGGTTTAATAAAATGTTAAATGATAATTCTCAGAAAAAAATATACAATCATGCCTATCATGCAGATATAAAATGAATCCCTGTTTAAGAACTTATTTTCCTTTAGAGATATAAAGGAATCAGGAAAACGTTGTAGCTAATTCAAAAGAGAAGTTGAAACAGCAAAAATCAGTATGGCATAAAGGGATGCTAATACCAACAGCAATGGAGACTACACTGGTTCATTATGGTGAAGGGGTGGTGAAGTCAATTAAAACCAGCAGCAGACTTTTATATAGCTGTTAGTTACCTACACCTTGCAGAGTGTCACTATTTTGCATTTAATGATGAACAGGGCCACAGTATGATAATCCAGAGAAATGTGATAGAGAGGATGTATTTTTTACTGAAACATAAAAGATTTTTCCAGTTGGGTAAACAGATAACCTGAGCATGATGATTTTCATAGAAAAGAAACTTCAAATAGAAATTAAATTCTGAAACTGTTGCACATCATTTGCCTCTCTTTTTTTTTTTTCTGAAAGATAACCAAAGTGCATGAATATAGGGGTGACTTATCATGTATAGCACTAAACACTTGTTCTATAGTTAAGGGGCTCAGAATGATTTAAGATAAAATTAAATACTTTAAGTTATAGATGCCAAATATCCATTTGCAATAAGAGTTTTTAAAGTACAATGCCAATTTGATTACTTTTAGCATTATCTCCACATAATTAGGATTCATTTATCTTTGAGATTATAATTTACTCTTAAGTTTGCTCACTGAAGAATAAGGCAAAGAATATCAAATGTTTAATGCTAAATTTTTGTGAATCTACATTAAAAAATGTCTGTTACAAGCCATTTCTGTTCCTGTGTACTTCTGTTGTATATTCTAAATTTGTTAAAGGAGTAGTACTTTACCTATTTAAAAAAAAAAATTATTTTTTTTTTGCTAGTTTTAAATTGTGTGACTTTTGATCAGATCTTTGGATTGTTCTTTTATTTTAGTAAAAATTGGCTACCATATTTCTATTCAGAATTATTTAAGAATCAAATTAGTCAACATTTATGAAAGCACATAGAGAAATGATGCTTTGGAAAGAGAGTTGAGAAAGATTTTAATATGATATTTTTCAGTTCTTTTTATAAACCTCTTTTATGTTCCCCAGGCAAGAGCCTACTCAGCCTGTCCTCCTTTCCCCAAGACCACTCAAATAGTAATAAAGGAATGATGGCTTTCTCTTTATCACTTTCAGACAGGAGCAGTAGTGAGCCAACAAAGAATTAAGGTCTTGACTTCGGATCTCTTAGGATTACTGGAAAGCTCTGGAAAAGCCCTTAACCGAGAGCCATGGCATGCAACTGAATAGAGATGCCACTATCTGCTGGGAGATGATGTGCTTGTTATTCTGGTTTTAATTCCAAAATCTTTACTTTTAACTCTAAGCATAAAATCCTACAGAATACAGAGTCTTAAAATATATCCTGTAAACCTTAGAATGGAAAAAATATTGAGGCTATATAGTTCCTTCCCTCTTTCCATGCAAAAGCAATAAAAGGAATTAGAGGAAAAAATCTTGTGTCTCATTTCCTATGCTAAATTCTGAAGAGAAGTAGCGTGACAGAAAGTCCAATGGAAATACCAGAGAAGTTGGGAGAACCAATATTACCATAGAGAATTATTTGTCTGCCTAGTCTTGGGTGTGTCCTTGTCAAGAGGAAGCCCCTTGTAGAGAAGGCCAGAGTCTTGCATGTCTGATAACAGCATCCTAGAGTCCTACTACATGACCCACTGTAACTTCTAGAAGGGGCTAAGACAGATGGAGGCCTACAAGAGACACCCTGTGATGTGTTTGTTCCAGACAACTGCAGGTTATGGGAATACAGTGAATGTCATTAATTTTAGCTGAGTCAGATGACACAGCTCAACAGAGTGATAAAGAACAACTGGACAGAAATGGCAGAAAACCATTGTGGGTTAAATGAAGAGATATTTTATATACAAATGAACAATGGCAAGCTCATACATAAAAATAACCCTGTGACCCACAACCTTTGGCTAGCCATTTTATGAAGACAAACAACCAACTCCAGCAAACAGTCCAAGAGGTTAGGATTTAGGTCAATAACTACAAGCTTCTTAAATTTTTGCACTGACTCCCTCCCTATTTTCAACTTAAGAAGAAGCCAAATAAGCTCCCCTAAGTAATCGAATACAATTCTCTGCTTGTAGTTAGCCCACCTCTGGCTTTTCTGTGCCAGCAACATCAAGGCAGGGCACACTGAAGCCTTCCATTTTTCCCTCCATCAGGCTTTCTGGCTCTTCTGCCTGCATTCAACCTCTGCCAAGCCTGGATAATCATGTCTGACTCCCTTGCAAGCTCTGAATTAATAGCCTTTGCTGGTTTCTATTTGGGTATTTCTACAATGTACATTCCTCTCCTGAGGCCACAAAATTATATAGACTCTTCCCAAGCCTAGGTACCATCTGGGGGTAAAGCAAGAACTTGCAGGAGATCCCTAAATTGACTGAGAGTCAACCTACACTGAGAGACCGAGTTTTTGCAGTTGTAAGATTAAATTTTCTTATCCCAGGCAGAAAAGGGAAGTTGGGAAAAAAAATTAGATAAAAAAAATTTATATTTGATTATTTTAATTGTTCCAGTGCTATAAATTCCATGACCCCATACAATAATATGCTGGGAAAAATGTTAATTATATGGACACTATTTCCCTTGTCACTTATTTATACCAAAAAGGAGAAGATTTAGCAGTCCTTCTTAATTTATCTATGTATGCATCAAAATTTATTGAGATTTTAGTATCTTCTGGATACCACAGGTACAGAGAAGAATGAAAATACCATATGGACTTGCAGCCCCAATGGGGACACAGCCTTCTCTCAGTACCCATGTGACACAGGAAGTATGCTAATTATTATTTTTGCCAGAAGTTGCTTTCTCTAGACCTCATGGCTATTAGAAGAGAAGGGTGTGTCCCAATGTCCAAGTCCTATGGCTCTTCACTTAAATTCTGGCAACTACTATATTTAAAACTTTTAGAAAACTAATATTTTTTCTCATGATACTATCTCAAAAGGTACTAATGCATCAAGATATCTAAAACTTCAGGTTCCAAATCTCTTGTCTGAATAACTCAGCACTTAAGTTGTCAGTCAATTCAGCTCACAATCTCTCTGAAAACGAATTTGAGAGGAGAAGCAATCTAAGGAGTTCTTTTTCAAACCTACTGTATTTAATCAACAACCGCAGTCCAAAATAATTAGGAAACAGATATGTAATTTACATAAAAGCTGCTAAAGCAGATGTTTTTTAAAGCACAATTTACTTCTTATAGAGCAATGAGAAATTTAAATTGAAGACTTGGAGAATGTGATCATTTTTACTCCAACGCATTCTTGCTTGATCAGGTGTTGTAGATTGCCTTTCTCTTAAAGTGCTTTTATTTTCTCCTTGAATAGCTTCATGTCTTTAAATGTCTTTCACCTGTTTGAACACCTAATGCATGCCAGACACCGTAGCCCTTCTTCTCAAAGAGCTTATAGACGCATAGGGGAGAAATAGTGGTCTTATTTAAATCTTTAATTTCTTTCTAATTAGTTTATATTTCACTAGATATTCTCAGGTATTTGATGATTTTTAATGCTATTGTAAAAAGTTGTTGCATTCTAAATTCTTGTTTTGTTATTGTTGGTATATACAAATGACAATTGATTATTTGGTATTGACCCATTTTATTATATAATAACTTGCTATATTCCCTTAGGAATTCTGTAGATTCTTTTGATATAGAGCAGGTATAAATCATGTTATCTGTGAATATGATAGTTTATTTCTTCCTTTCTGATACTTATGCCCTTTATGTCTTTTTATTATCTCACTGTGCTAGTTGGTAGTTTAATTCAACATTGAATACAATTGGTAGTGGTTGGCATCTTTTTTTTTGGAGGCTCTTTAAGAACAATTTTTCTGTAATTCTTTTATAGTATTATTTATTAGATTAAGAACAATTTGGTTTTTTTCCCCTTAGTTTGGAATAGTCTAGCTATTTTAAGCAGCATGGGCTATAATAATGTGCATACAAAATATTATACTTAAGTAATGTGGTTATGAAATTGTTGGAGGTCCTGGAGGAGCTTGATTCAGGGGCTAAACCTGGAGCCACTGATTTCAGGAACACATTGCAATGTCTACAATGTAGGAATCAGGAAACTGCTGCTGGTGTGCCTCGTAATACTTGTGTCTCCACTGCCTTACTTTCTGAGAAGCTAGTGCTGGGATGAAGACTTCCACCTCATATATGTTTTCCAAACGTCCCCTGAGTGCTTCTAATTGGCAGAAGCAAATCCACAGCTGCAAGTAGAAGTGAAAAGCCAGATTTTGTAGCATAGAAGACAAGAGGATAGAAATATAAAAACATCAGTGGCTTGTGGACAATACTTGAGTCTCAACATCTATCCATTTATGCTTTACTCATTCTAAATCTTTCAAATAGTAAAAGCTATAATCAAATGCTCCTGATCAACATGACACAGCTTTTCCTTGTACAAAGTTAGATGAACTTCCCCTTTTCTGCATCAAGCTCCTTGGTCCCTCTTTCTATCTCTGGATGAGTAAGTTCATTTATTCTTATAATTTATTTATTGTCTTAACTTGATATCTTTAAAGAAGTAGAAATCCATGAAATTAACTACTATAAACTTATAGTTACATATTAGTTATGATGTCTGTGGATATGGAAAATAAAAACATATGTGCTTACCCTCCATCTTCATTTATACAGCTGTTCATGACACCATAATTGTATTGTTTTACTTCCTTTTACTACAGCTCATTCCAGCTACCATTCATCATCAGCCAGTATCTTAGATAGTTTAGGTCATTTCCCTGGTGTGGAGACACATGTCCACATTCTTTAAAGATCTGACTCCTTTTTATTTATTTTGGATTGTAGTGGCCTCCTGTAAATGTTTAATACTGGATGTGGCAACTTAGGAAGCTTCAGATATCAACTGTGCTTCTTCCACTTGTGATTTTGTGTGGTATTTCCTCACAATATTTTAAAACAAACTCACCTCACCAGATATTTCTTTTTATTTATTTTTTTTTTGGGGGGTAGTTGGTTTCTTGACATAAGGATCCAAAAATGTTTAGGCAGCTATCTGAATTTCCAGTTCAGTGGAATAATTACTCTGGCACTAGGAGGTCATTGGATTTCTAAAGCTTAACAACTAGCCAACATGTGTCCTGTGGACAGGAAATAAAATTGTGTAACTAAAGTATAATAATGAAAGGTAGTACCCTTATCTCATCTCTTGATTTCAATTTCCACATGTTCTTTCTTCTTCCTCTTCTTCTTCTCCTTCTCCAACCCCCTTCTTCTTCTTCCTTTCTCCTTCTCCTTCTTATTCTTTTTTTTGTGGTACGAGGGATTGAACCTAGGGGACCTCTTAACCACTGAGCTACATCCCCAGCTTTTCAATTTTTATTTTGAGACAAGTGCTTGCTAAGTTACTTAAGGCCTTGCTAAGTTGCTGAGGCTGGCTTTGAACTTGCAATCCTCCTGCCTCGGCCTCCTGAGCTACTAGGATTACCGGTGTATGCCACCATGCCTGGCTCCATGTGTTAGTTATAAGTTAGTAACCACATCATAAGTTAATAACTGGTTCAAAGCAAATAGCAGCATCTAGGAAAACACTCAACAGGGCTGAGCTATCAAAAAGATCTTGAAGTCCAGCTGCTCAGGTGTATTAGGTATGTGCTACCACCTAAATCTTCAGGACAACAGCATGCTGGCATATTTGTGATGTTTATTAAGTTCCCTAGTCAGAGGCAGTATTTTGTAGGATACCATAAAAAATGAAGAAGACATTCACTAAACCTTCCACTGTGGCTGTGGTGAAAGTATGGCAGGTGGGCTAAACAAATGCATCCCTACAATCAATACAATTTACAGTAAGGAAAAATTGCTATGTCCACTGTAATTTTTTTTTCAAGTTTTCCTCAAAGCCTGCAATGTATCTCATTTCCAAAGATGTCTAAATTATCTCTGAATCATTAGATCCCACAAACATGATCTTATCAATGTAACTGAACAATAAGATATTGATCTCTGAGGACAATATTATATTATATTATTATATTATATTAAAAAACCCAATGCCCATCAGCAGATGAATGGATAGGGAAACTTTGGTATATATACAAATGGAACACTACTCAGCACTAAAAGAGAACAAAAACATGCATTTGCAGGTAAATGGATGGAGTTGGAGAAAATAATGCTAAGTGAAGTTAGCCAATCCCCAAAAAACAAAGGTTGAATGATCTCTTTGATATGAAGATACTAACTTATAAAGGCAAGAGAGAAGGAATGAGAGGAATGAAAGAGCTTTAAATAGAACAAAGAGGGGGGAGGGAGGAGAGGGGGCAAGGGGATAGGAATAATGGCAGACTGAGTTATCCATGATTACCCTAAATACATGTATGAAGACACAATTGTTGTTAAAATTCTTTATATTAAACAAGCAACTTGAAAAATTGTTCTCTTTGTATGTAATATGAAATGTACTCTGCAAATGTGTCTAAAAAATTAGAATAATAAAAAATTAATTTAAAAAAAATTTGAGAGAGCTCATGTAGTCTTTCGGTAAGACATTGGAAATGACCTGTAGTTCTTGCCAGATGAAAGTAACTAATTCTGATATTCTATGTTCATTGAGATATAGGGAAAAATTTTTTTTTGATATTGTATTAGCTTCCCATCACTGTAACAAAATACTTGATATAAACAATTTAAAGGAGGAAAGATTGATTTGGACTCATGTTTTAAAAAAATTTCAGTCCAGGTTCCTTGGCCCTTCTTCCTTTGGGTCTGTGGTGGGGCAGGGCATTATTGAAGAGAGCTAGTGCCAGAAGAAACTGCTTACATCATGGAGATGGGAAGAAAATAAACAACCCCCCAAAACAAACAAACAACAACAAATAAATAAAAAGTAAGGAAGAAGGAACTGTGGTCTTAATATCCCCTTCAAGGACATAACTTTCTTTTTTTTACTAGGCTCTATTTCTAAAACTTCAGTACCTCCCAACAGTATCACAGGCTGGAGACCAAGACTTCAGCATATAGGCTTTTGTGGAACCAAACCATAACAGATACATAATTAATGCCAGTCTCCGGGGACTGTTTTGAATAAAAAGATTATACCTGGAATAGCTGTGGCTGATATTAAAGTCACAGGATGTTAGTTAAAGTTCCTTGCAACTCTCAAAAATATGTTCATCTGCTGATGGACCAAACAAGTGAATTACATAATTATACAATATATATCACCAATTATGTATCTTTGAAGACGTTCATGATTGTACTATTTGATCTGCTGAATAGTTTATGCTGCTTTTATTTTAATATTTTGATAGAAAGTGGCACTTCACATGGCATTTCTGATTATTTTATCATGGTACCTCTCACTCCCTGGATCAGAAGGTCAATATGGTAATTCTTCCAATCAGTGAGGAGTCCTCTCCAATTACACCCTCTGGTATGGGGTAATATTATGGGGTGGTATTTTTAGAATCTCTTAATGTATTAGGAAGAAAAATTCACTTCATAACTTCATGAATTGCCTGACAATCATAACCTGCTAGCCTGACAAGTGCAGGAAGCATTATTTGTGGAGAGCTACCTAATTGTTTCTCACTTGTAGCTGGAATCACTTCCATTTCATAGCAGTGTGCAATGGTGCAGAGATAAGATTTGGATAAAGAGCTACAATTCTTCATCATGTGAAGAATGAAGTGGGACATTTATTTCTCTGTTAAGATCATAGACAGCTTTCTTTTCTTTTTTAAAGCTATGGATCCATGTAAGTCTTAATAATCTGTACTAGTTTTCTGTGATTCATAATAGACTGCCACAAACTTAGCCACTTAGGACAACACACACTTATTTTAATATCCATGGCATGGTTTAGTTGGGTGCCATGAAGGTTTCAGCCAGTCTGCCTTCTCATCTGTAGGCTCAACAGGGCAGAATTCACTTAAAAACTCATTCAGTTTGGCAAAATTTATTTCCCTGTGGCTATATGACTGCAGGCCCCAGATGCTTTCTGTTTATTAGCTGGACAGTGCCCTTCAGTCTTAAATCCTATTGCAGTTTCTTGACATGAGAACTGTTCCAACATGGCCATGTATTTCATGATCACAGTAAGAATGTCTAGCCTCTGTTCTAGCAAGATAGCATGTATGTAGTAATCAGGAGCACAACTTCCCACAACGTTTGCCATATAATTTATAATCATAAAAGAGTTACCTTTGCCATATTGGTTGGAAGAAAGTAGCAGTTCTCAGCCATACTCAAGGGGAAGGGACTGAACAAAGGCATGCACACTAGGAGGTAGAAATCACTGGGGTCACCTGGGAGTCTGTCTGACACAGATCCCGGGTTGAATTAGCCATTACCAAAGGTCATTGCTGATCAGATCCAGCTGGTGATCACTACACAAAGAGTGGAGGGGCTCTCTCCCAGGTAATAGGCAGGATGTTGGGTCTGGTGACACTATATACCCAGAGCACTTGAGAGGAAACTTATTATTATTATTATTATTATTTGTGGTACCGGGGATTAAATTCAGGGGCACTCGACCACTGGGTCACATACCCAGCCTGATTTTTGTATTTTTTTATTTAGAGACAGGGTCTCACTAAGTTGCTAAGTGCCTCGCCATCGCTGAGGCTGGCTTTGAACTTGCGATCCTCTTGCCTCAGCCTCCCAAAGTGCTGGGATTACAGGCGTGCGCCATCGCGCCCTGCTGGAAACTTCACACACAGGGAAGCTTATTACTCTCTCCCAAAGAAAGCAGGGCAGGCACAAGCAGGTGTAGCGTGGCTGCTATGGTTTGAACTTCTGGTGCCAAAGGAAGAAATACCTATGCTCTCTTCACTTTCCCAGGTGGGCAGAAGGAAAAGAGAGAGGGTAGGCTTAAAAGCTGTCAGCAATCATGAGAAAATGTAGCCACACTCTTTGTCATAGCACCACATTAATTATCATCCTGCCTAAAGTTCATTATAGTAACTGCACTTGCCTTGTTTTTGGTGGTGGAGAGCTGTATTGTCACTCAGGAATTCTATCACACCTATCAAACTGAGGAACCCATTTCAATGGCATCCTCTCTTCTCAATGAAGGTCTGTTCCACAGAGGACAGCCAACTTTGTAGTTTTCAAGGATGTTGGGTCCTCTTTTTTCACAAGGTGTTTTCAATGCTTTGATATAGAAGTGTTCTGAGCTGGCTAGGAGATGAGTCAAAGGTTTTATTGAGGGCAAATAAGACCTTTTCATGGTAACACTCCTATCTCCCTTAATATTTGAAATATTTCCTCTACATTTTACCAAAGAAGTTTTGGAACCTAAATTACTAATGCTAGGCTCCAGTTGAGCACAAGTTTCATAAAGATAATTGAGCAAATATTAGAAACATGTCCAACTGCTTTATTTAACATAAAGAATTCAGAATTTCTGATCAGCATACCTGCTTAGATGACTTTGACCTGGTCTAAATTTATGTTCTTCATTTCCTGGACTAGGATCCACATATTTGATCTAGACTTCTACTGATGAAAATTGTTAAATAATGTAGCTTTTTTTGGTTCATAAGTTTTAGAACAAATTTGGCCCTTGATTGAGGTAAGTATTTTAAGGATCATATGGTAGCTGTGATGATGTTTTAATTATATGTATAAGCTATGTGTAACAGAGGAAGCGTAGGGATTTCAAATTGAACAAAATCAAGTGATAATTTCTTTATGGCAGGATGGTACAAGAACTTCTTCACTGGCTAAAGTGCTTAATGAATATCCAAGAGGATGTATAGTATTTTCTGTACATATTTGACAGTATTTTTCCATAACCATTTTATCAAACCTTGGAAACTATAAAGAAATGAAGAACTCTAGGTGTAAGGAGACAAGTATCGGCCTTGCTTGGCCACTATCTGTTTGATTTGGATAATCCACTTTACTTGAATGTACTTTGGTTTCTTCATTGCAGTGGAAGAGAATGAATTATATAGGTTCTGAAGAGCCCATTCACCTAAAATTACCAAACTAGAAATCTTTCTTAAAGCAGCCATAAGATGATATAAAATGACATTTCTTGATTTTTCAGCCCCATGAAGTCTTTTTTATTCTTTGAAATATTTTAATAATAATAAGTAGAGATGGACATAAAAATTGATATTTGGTAAGCTGTGTGTATTATATAAAAAACGGCAGGAAAACCTTTCCACATTTGGAGATAATTCAATTATACAGAACTAAGGGCAAGTAAAACCTTAAATTATTTTTTCTCAAGACTTTACTGACTTAATATTTGACCTGTTTATACTCGTTCACAATTTAATCCATATGCTGGGATAATATACTTGAAATCAGTAAATTGATTTGCAAGAATTGTTTGAAGTCCTAAAGCTCTTTGATTTCTCTTTAATCAGCTAAAACTTTTTTTTTTCCTTTAGACACTGAAGAGTATATTTTTGTCTAAATTAAATCAACATAATGTATTTCTAGTCACTTGGCTTAGGAAATAAGACCCTGATGTGATTCTGAGCAGTCTCTTGTAAATTCTTTTATTTCCCTTGCTTGCTTACCAGAATAGGCATTTCTTTTTATAAACTGCTCAGTAAAACTTGTTGTAAAAGCCCTCCCCTGATTAATCTAGAATGAGAGAGTCTTCAACTTGTTCAGGAATTTAGAGATTGCTGAGTAAAACAGACTTCTATTAAAGATGAAGAATGTAAAATTCAGAGAGAGTAAATGAGGTTCCAGTTCATGCAACTAGTTAGTGAAAAAGTTAAAACTAGAATCTAACTGTACCAAGGTTTTTTGAACACTGCCTGTTATGGACAAATAATCTCCTGTCTATTAAAATGCCATTTCTCCCTATAAGCATTTTTTTCATGTTTAATTGAAAACTAGACATTTCAACAAAGGAGTTTTCTTATTCTTAAATTTATATGCTATTTTAAAACAGTGAGCCATATTAATGGTCAATAGCATTTCCATTTTTTACATTATATTAGGTCGCATATGCACATTTTTTAAAGGATGAATCAGTTTGTATAGTACCCCTCTTCTAACCACTTGCACTTTGAATTGTCTACATTTTGATAGAAATGGTAAACATTTAATAAGCCTGATAAATTCATCAAATCTTTCTACCAACTTAGCTTTGTGTCTGGTCTAGTCTGAGGGGAAAGAAAAAGCAGCATGGGCTTTCAGAGTCCTGGCAAAGTGCAGCCTCTCTTCAAGGCATGACTGTGAAGAGCAAAGGCATGCAAAGGGGGAGTGTTTGTTTCCCTTGATGTTTGTAAAACACCTATATTAAGAGCCAGTATTTATTTAGGGAAGGAAATAGCTCTAAATGGTTTCCTGACTATAGACAAAATATTAGACTGAACACATGAGCTTGGCTTATAATAGAGCAGGTTGCAAGGGCTCTTCTTGTAAAACTTTTCTGATCAGTAACTATATAATCTTTTATTCTCATAATGTATTCTTTCTTGTAATATCTTTGTAAATGAGCAAACAGGATCCAGGAGGCACATGATAGTGTTTATTTGGTTCAATCCTTTTAACAAATAAGCCATCTGATGATGGAAATTAAGATTTTACAAGAGAACTTTTTTTTTATTAGAATTAGATAATTCAAGGAAAACATTTCTCTGGAGATCTTTTTGTTTGTTTGTTTGTTTTTTAATTATCTTTTTTGATTTCATGAGTGGTGTTGTCAGCCTAGGCCAAATGTTTTTGTTTTTGTTTTTGTTTTCCTCTATGGGAACCAAGAACAAAATATGGGTAGTTCATTTTCCATTTACACTTTGTGATGGGATTTGGGGCAGAAAGGAGAATTTGTGGCACTGAGACACCTACTTGAACATAGGCACGTATCCCAAAGACTTCACTAGTTTCTTAAGTCCTCTGTATAATTCTCTAAAATGTGGACGTTTGAGTTAAAAAGCTTAAATTATAATTCTGAAGGTGTGGTCCAGATACTACCTGAAGTATATGTTAGACTACAGACTCTTGGGCTACATGACAGGCCTCCAGTAAGAATCTACAGAGTTCAGACCTTGAATCTTTCAGGTTTAAAACTACTGCTGTCTGCTCACCTTTGTGGACGCTCGCCTGAGGTCCTGGTCTGGAATGCTTCCATTAACAGCATTTCCAAAGTGCTTTCTGGAAATAATTATGAATTTTTTTAGTTAATTTTTGTTTTTCTGAATATGTTATTCTGTCCTTATTGGCTGTGGTCAACTGTACATCAGTTCATACTCTTCTAATCTCTCACCTGCTATGATGAATAGCAATGATGCGATTGATGCTGGTTTTCAATATGCTATGTAAAAATATGCTTTGTAAAATTTTACCTGAACTTACCGTTTGCCCTTTTCCTGAAGTTTTTTTTTTTTTTTTTTTTTTTTTTTTTTTTTTGCCTATAAAGAATCAGAGATGAGTTTAAAGAGCAAGTATGACAATTTGATAAACAGATAGTACTTTTGAAAATATTGTTTCAAGTAAGAAGAAATGGACACATTGAAGTAATCATCTGAGAAACGGTTTATGGGACAGTTCATCTTCTACTATGTTTAGAAACAGTTTTTAAAATATCTTTGTTCTTTTAAATCTGATTGACAAGCTCTACAACTTAAAACTTGAATCTAAAGTTAGCATAGCTCTATAAATGAACATCTGTTGAGTAGAAATAGGCTACATTTGTGAAAGTAAACAATATATTTGAATTTTGGCAAATGAATGTGGATTCCTAATACCCTCAAGCTCAACTGCAGATAGTTTAGATTTTTATGAGATTAAACTTTACTTCTAACTATAGATTCTGAGGACTTTCCTTGAACCTAGAAATTCAAAAATAGGGAGAGAGGGGAGGGAGTGGGGTGGAGAGAGCAAGAAAGAGAGATTTGTTCTATGGTCTGCTTGTAAAACAATGAAGAATTAATGAGACATTTGTCATATAGACTGGTGGAAGGCAATTCGTCCTCAAGCAAACCGTGTAATATTTTTGTTCTTTACTCTTTATAACAGATCTGAGAGCAAAAACAGCCTTTTAATATCACTACTGATTAGTCATGGGGGGTAAACAAAATGAAGCTAGCTGGCTATTGTCTGCTGCTTACAAAACTGGCTTATCTTATTATCACCTATAGGAAGTATTAAAAAATATAGATTTCTAGCTCATTCTCCACATTATGATTTACCTGTTTCATGTTGTGGCTTTAGGGTATCTGTTTTTTTATTTTTTTTTTTCTTTTTAATTTATGTCACTCTTATGAGCTAGTAAGTTTGAGAAATACTGTTAAGAGTCCTTTTTTTTTTTTTGGCCAAGATTCACCTTTTAAAAAAATGCAGGTTTTATATGTCAGAATTGGCTAATTCTTACAATCCCCACTTTAGCTTTTTTATTTCTGTCGATTATCAAGTTAGTTTGCTTATGAATACAATCATATCTGTGTTCTGTTCCTGCTTCTGCCATTTAGTATGAACTACAGAAAATTATACAACTTTGTCTTCAATTTGGCTCATTTTATTTTAAAAAAATTATTTCTTTTTTGCGGGGAGGGGTGCCAGGGATTGAACTCAGGAGTACTCAACCACTGAGCCACATTTCCAACCCTATTTTGTATTTTATTTAGAGACAGGGTCTCACTGAGTTGCTTAGTGCCTCACTTTTGCTGAGGCTGACTTTGAACTCCCAATCCTCCTGCCTCAGCCTCCGCTGGGATGACAGGTGTGCTCCACCATGACCAGCTCACAAATATTTCTTTATTGCCTCTAGATATTTATAAAAGGAAGGAGTGGGGGAAGATATTCCTTAAGTCCTTTTTAGCCCAAAGATACTATGAACAGAACTTAACTTTTTCTATTCTTGGAATCATTTCTAAGATATGATAGACTTTATTTTTTTTTTTAATTGGCAAGTATGCCCATAACACACCTTTTGACCTGCTGTTTATTTCAATGATTCTTAAATAGTCCAGTAACTTTAGAAGTACTCCTGTCAGTAGATTATCTTTTGGACTGTGAGACCTTTAAATATCACAAAGTTCCTGGCTTAATACAACAGTTTTAAGAACCAGTTGTTTTTACTAGCGACTGGGGAGGCTGAGGAAGGAGGATTGCAAGTTAGAGGCCAACCTCAGCAACTTAGTGAGACCCTCACCAACTCAGTGAGACCCTATCTCAAAATATAAAGGGATAGGGATATTGCTCAGTGGTAAAGTGCCCCAGGTTCATTCCCCAGTAACAAACACACAAACAAAGTAAAAAAGAACCAGTCTTTTGATAAAGTGCTCTTCAGTGGCTGAAAGGCCTTCAGGTAAGATCTATTTATTTTTTTTTTTTTGTCAGTGACAGAATAAATGTTGAACATTGAATTCACAGAATTTCATAGTCCAGACTTTAAATAAAAGTAACTTGGTCTGTCAGATCTGGTGATCTTGGAAATGATAATATAGGGATAATTGATAAACTCCATCTTCCCAAGTTTGTTTCATAAGAAGCAAGAAAATGGAATATTTCTGATTTTCACATTTCATTTTGTATTTCACAATCTTCTCAATATAACACTCTAGGACATACTCTTTGAGTGTCTTCTCTGTGCCAAGTGTGCTGGGGATTCATGAGAGAAAATCACAGATCACCCCCAACTCTCCCGGATCCCCATTCTTAAGGAACACGTATTCTCCTGGGGGAGTCAGACAGTACATTAAAGTGGTGGTGTATGGTCTCACTGAGAGAATCTCCAGAAGAGACCTGAAGGAGGGGAGTGTTGGGGCTGTCAGGATATCTGTATCAAGAATGTCCCAGCCACAGGGAAGAAAGAGCGGTTGACATGGCAGTATATTTGGGGAGTTCATGGAATATCTAGGATTGAAGTGGGACAGGGGTAGGAAAACCCAGGTAAGCGTAAGATATGAGTTTGGGGATATAATGAACTTAGATCATGTGGAATATCATAGATCATTGCAAAGATTCAAGTGTTTATTCTGTGGGACATGGAAGCTCACTGAAGTGGGCTTTCTAGTTACTTAATAAGATTGCCAGGACTATGGTATTGCTGTGTGTGCCCCCTGCCCCTTTCTTGCCTCAGTCTCTTTTTTTTTTTTTTTTTTTTTTTTTTTTTTTTTTTTTTTTTTTTAAATTTTTTTATTATTTATTTACTTATTCATCATGCACAAGTATAGTATCTTTTTACATACAACTGCTTGTATACAAAGTATATAAGTACCATTCAGATCTTCAATCATGCATTTAGGATAATGATATCCATCTCATTCAACCACCAATTTTTTTCCAACCCCCCCCTTACTCCCTCCCTCCCCTCCCTTTCCGTTGACCATTCTAGTGTTCCTCTGATCCTATGTACCCCCTTCCAACAACTCTGTGAACCAGCCTCCTTATATCAGAGAAAACATTCGGTACTTGGATTTTTGAGATTGACTAATTTCACTTAGCATTATATTCTCCAACTTCATCCATTTACCTGCAAATGCCATTATTTTATTCTCTCTTATTGCTGAGTAAAATTCCATTTTGTATATATACCATATTTTTCTTTATCCACTCATCTACTGAGGGGCATCTAGGTTGGTTCCATAACCTAGCTATTGTGAATTGTGCTGCTATAAACATTGAAGTGGCTGTGTCACTGTAATATGCTGTTTTTAAGTCTTTTGGGAATAGACCCAGGAGTGGGATGGCTGGGTCATAGGGTGGTTTCCATTCCCATTTTCCCAAGAAATCTCCATACTGCTTTCCATAGCGGTTGCACCATTTTGCAGTCCCACCAGCAATGTATGAGTGTGCCTTTGTCCCCACATCCTCTCCAACATTCTCTTTATAAGTAATTCTAGTCTCTTTATAAGTAATTCTAGTGTGCCTTTGGGTATAAGGTGAAACTTAACAATAACAAACCGTTGCAGGAGAGTTTCAGCTGTGTCGTAAAGATGAAGTCATGAGACAGTGGTGAAACTGGTGGCATTAATAAATCAGAGATTTTCTGTTAGCATGAATAGCTGCTAATATATTAGATACAGACACACACAGTCTCTCTCTCTCTCACACACACACACACACACACACACACACACACACACACATTATACATTTGAATTCCTTTTAAGGAACCTGTTAGGCTGCCACTAATTAAGGTGCACATTTTATAGTTTTATTTTGCTTGTATTTGGTTGCATGTATGATTAGGAAATGAAAAGATAAAAGGAGAAATGAAAAACTGGAAAGTTTATATTTTAAATAAAAACACATTCACTTGATTTTATAATATTTACAATGTAAAATAGTTGAACCTTTTTGTGACTATTTGGTTCACTTTTGGATGTACTTAACGCAAGATGTTAATAACGATAGAAAATTCAGTCTGATTTAAAGAACTTTTAATCTTTAACTTCTAGCAGAAATTTAAGAAAATATTCTAAGTCCCTAATATGCTAATATGCTTTAAGCTAAGGTTAAAAATTCAGAATCCATTTAGAATTGAAGTTTTTCTTTTATTTTTAGAAATATTATAACCACAATTTTCTTAACTTCTTAGTAAGCATTTGCAAGAGCATATTAAATTTAACATAAGCTACTGGATATATTTTAAAATCTGTAGAGCAATAAAGCTTTAATATATTTTCCAACATGAAAAGCAAAACCTCATTTCTACATAAAGTTTAATAAAAAGGATTCCTAGATTGTACAGAATGGAATCATTTCATTAACAGGTTTCTTTCATTTTTTACTAGGAAAATCTCATACTGGTTTGAATAATGACTCATTTAATTAGAAAAAAACCTTTCTCTGTGAAACCATGTCTTTATTTATGAATCATTATATGTTCCAAAACATAGAAGGTATATGATACTAGGTTTAAATTAAAACAAACATCCAGGGAAACTTGGAAAATTTATAGCCTTCATTTTGTTGTTTAGTTTTGTAGAATAATAGCTTTTCTTTCATCTTTTAAAAAAATGGACATTAACCCCTCTCATTTTCAGTTTGAACTTTTCCATGTATTTCTACAACAAAGCTGTGCATAGCAGGTCTAAGTTCAGAGAGTATAATTAAGGTGAACTGATACATTTTCCATTTTCTAGGAATACTTCTTGTTGCACCAATATTGTCTGATCCCACCATATTTTGTTTTAAATGCAAAACACATTTGCTTTTCTGATATTTCCTAATCTTACTACAACAAAGTCAAATGCTTCCAATTTTTATAGACTTCAGAGAATGTTGTTCAGAAACACCCAGTAATTTATTTTTGCATTATTTTACAGTACAGTAAGATTACCTCACCATTGTTAACAGATGTTTTTGTACCCACAACAGTTTGTTGTTATTTCATCAAGCATAAAGATACAGAGAAATGCAATGAGAAATGTATATTCTTTTCTCTTATACCATTTATCACAATCAATACTGTCCTGGAATGATACTAATACTTCTGTGGTCCCTTGAGGCTGGAAGTGTTTGTAGTGTAGCAATGGTGCTATGAGTTAGTGCCAGGATATATTCATGGAAACACTTAACCATAATACTGCTTCAGTAGAGGCAGTAATGGTATAAACAGGGCAAAGGAAATACCAGGATTGCAACAGATGCAATTGATTATATGCCTTGGGGAATATTCCACTCATTTATTTTAAGTCCAGTCCATGTAAATCAAAAGACTGTGATGTTGTCAGTAAGACATATCACAGACATAGTAATATGCTATGACAGTGCTCCAGCATTACTGACACGGCACATCATGTCTTTGGACACGAGAAGCCATCTGAAGCAGAGCTCTTATATCGTCAATTGTAGCAAGAATCTGACTGAAGTATCTGATTCACTGCAAACTGTAATACAGCTTGTTCCAAAACTATGAAGTGATAGGTATGAAGTGATACTGCTTTAGGTAAAGTTAACATAAGTATTTAAACTTTGTCATAAATCTCTTTCTCACTAAGGTAACACAATATTTTTCAATAACACTCATAGTTGTCAATCTACATTACTGCAACACATTTTGAACAAATATAGAAAACAACCCTTTAAATCAGGATCTTAAATGACATGTTCTCCTTGGAGAGAGGCTCTCAGTGAAGGAGAATTTGCCTTATTAAGACCAAGTGTCTTTTCCTTATTCCTCCTCTGTCAATTAAGTGGGTATTTTCAGTGTTAAAAATTTCTCTTCCTCTACCAGAGTTAACAGATTTGTACCAGACCAAGAAAGCTACGTCACATTTCTTTAATAAGATGCAAGGATGGCAACTGAGATCAGGAAAAATAATTTGAATTTCCTTTTATCTTTTGCTGATCGAAAGATCCAGCATACCTAAGAGTCACATTGAATATATGACAATGGCCAAGTGGCTCTTTGAAAGCTGGGCTTAAAGGAAATTGCTAAGCTTTTCAATAGATGAAGGAATGAGAAGTCTTGTAATTAATCCTAATTTATGGTCTCATGCCTATGAAATTACACATTACATGCAAATTAATTATGATTACCATTCCTTCAGTGAATGGTGAAGGAAATCATAATGATTTGTTACTTATTATACAATGTTGCCACATGATCTTTTCTAAATAATGGGCTTTACTTGCCCAATAGATAAAAAAAGGGATGCTCAATTCCCAGTATCATGACTCCTCTCAGTAGATAGTTCATAAAATAAGCAAGCAGTGGATGATTGAGATTCCACTTTGCTCCTTAAAAAAAAAATCACAGTGTAGCAATTTAACTTGTGACTTTGAAAAGAAACCTATCATTTTCTTTAAAGTGGAAAATGGAATGCAATCCTATCTTTATTATTACTGTTATACTACTTTTGATCCAAAGATACAGCATAAGCTCTCATCCAGTCTTGTAAGAAGTTGGGAACGATGGAGACAAAAATTTGAAAATTTGTATAGGTGTTACCAATATACTTACTTCTGCTCATAATGCATTAATATTGATATTAATATTACATTTTTTATCGGTGATGAATCATTGTCTATAAATTCAGATGGGCAAATAAAGATATTTTTAGGTGCACATACACATATGCACACACACACACAACCTAACTTTGAGCTTGTAGGTAGTAAAATATCAGTTATCTGATCATTGTTGGCTGTACCCCCAATTTCCATTATAGGACAGAGATCTGGCAAGATGAAGGCAGCCCCTTTTCCTTTGGTCTAGCATGTACTGCTCACTGGAGCTTCTGGTTAATCATCTTTGTTGCTTTTATACAAATAAGGGCATGAGAATATTTTTTAGTTTCCAAAAGTCCATGTGATAGGTCCAGTTTTCCCCAGTGCAGCCCACAGCTGAAATACTGCACATCATGGAATGCTGCCAGGGACTACATGGGATCCCGCTATTCTCAGAATCTAATGACCTCTGTTCCCCTCAGCTGTGTGGCATCTCTTATTTATTTTTCTCCTATCCATGTCAAAACTCTTCTTTACTTTTTTCTTCACCCTATCATAATATTCTCATCCTTGAAAACCAGTTTTTAAAATCCCAACCCTGGGAAAGGAATCTGCAGGCAATTAATGCTATTATCCTTGAAACTACCAGCTTCTCTTGAAATAGAGCAAAAGGACCCTGAACACCTCATGGGAACATAAGCAGGGAAAAATACAGTAAGAACAGTACACAGATTAATCACTCAATAAATTACCCTGCCTCTCGTTGCCTGAAAATTCCACGTGAAATTTTTAATATATTGTTAACCATAGTTAATTTGGAATTATACATTTGAAAGTAGAAATGGAACACACACAAAGGGGAAAATGTGCATTGATGCAATCATTTCCAATCCAGAGATTCTGTGTATGATTCACAGGGAGACCTCTGCAGGCACAGGAACCACAAAGAAGGTATAGGCTGTGCTGCTTCTAGTACGTGCATATATCTAAATGAGCTGTACCTTTCCGCAATCCTGATTTTATCAAGGAGTTCATGGCTTTTAGAATTTTCAACCACATATTATAAAATCTGGAAAATAAGGGTTCCCCCATCCAATTTCCATCATATTCAGACATTGGTTAAAAAAAAATCTTCCTTTGAGACAAATTTGATATCACAGAGCATCTAAAACTTAGTTGCCAGTTTGGTTGGATTGTACTTATACTGCCAGTCACCACTGTAGCATAATGTTCATGTTTTCATTGAAATGAATTTCATTTCATTTTCAAAAAAAAAAAAAGAGAGAGAAAATCACCTCAATGCCCAGGATTGAGAGTAGACGTAGGGAGTTGGAATAGTGACTTACTGAGGATCTTATAGGTTCAGTAAAACGGTGTTAGCGTTAATAATAATAACTGACACTAATAGGGTGTTTTTCTGTGTAACAGAATGGTTCCAGGGATTTATCGATATCAACTATTTTAGTCCTGACAATGACTTAGTGAGGCTGCCAGTATTATTATCCCCACTCTACAGATTGAAGAGATGATATGGAGAGTGTAAGTGGTTTTCCCATGCTCACATCCATGACAATAAGCCAACTGGGATCTGAGCCTAGTTGTTTGAGTCCTGAATTACTCCTGCTCACCACTGTACAGTACCATAATTTCTTTAGAATGGAAGATGGGTACCACCACCTTATTTCCCAAACCAACTTGCATAAAATGTATATAGAAGTTCTGTTTTTAAAAAAAGTAAGTTTATGCTTATTGAATGAAAAAAGTATGCAAAAGTATTTCCACAGAATGATAAACATCATAGAATTTAAATAGTGATGATAACCATCTGATGAGTGTGTATATCTGCTATATATAATGTATACACCTGATATTTAACATATAGTTGTACATATTAAGTGAAATAGTGTATAATGGTTTGGAAATGATTTAGCCAATGCACATTTTCCCCTTTGTGTATGTTCTAGTTCTACCTTTGAATGTATAATTCCAAATTAACTATGGGAAATTATAGACACGCACACACAAACACACATACACACACATATAATACCTGATATTTAATATATACTTGTATTATGAAAGATGTATACTTAAGTGTAATGTAGTGTAGTCCTTATGAGTTTGTATTAAAAAAACATCTTTTATATGAGGTTTTAGATTGTTTCTATCCTTTCATAATTCCAGGAAGAGGTACTGAAAGATATTTTTATCTACAGATGTTGCCATACATTTTTCATTGTGTCTTTAAACATGTTTTTCAAAGGGAATCTGTTGGGTAAATCATATAAACACCTATAAGCTTTTGAAACACTGTAAGATTACCTCCCCAAAGTTATCATGCTTTATCTTATCTTCCCACAAATAGTGCAAAAGTGCCCTTTGTAATATATCCTGGGAAATGCATATTTCTTTCAAATTTCTTTGTTACAAGCAAGGGAGAAAGGTTTGCTGTATGTTATTGGGTTGTTTTAATTTCTTCTGTGAGTGTCTGTTTTCCTTGGCACAGGAGATAAACTTTTTTAAAAAAATTATTATTTTCCAAGTATGATTTCCACTGTAAAAAAAAAAAAAACCCACAAAATTTGACTTTCCCTTGTGTTTCAAATATTTCTTTCTAGTTTGTTGTTTGTCTTATAGTATGCTTAAAATGATTTTAAATAGAAGTCTAAAAATGTATTTTAAAGACATCAAAATTTATCATAGTGTTTTGTTACTTAATTTTCACATTGAGTGTATAATCTCACTTTAATATTAGAGAAGTAATTAATTTACCATTTTCTATGGTTTTGTTTCCTTTCATATTTTAGTTTTATATAGAATAATTAATCTGGAACTAACTTTGGCAAAAATTTGATATTTAAATAATTTGCAGATAATGACATTTTGCAACATTGAATTTTTTGTCAGTTTATTCAGACTTTTTTTTATTTCTCACCAACTTTTTATAGTCTTCATATGAGGTCTATGATTATTTTTAAGTTTTATCACAAGATATTATACAACTTGGATGCTGTTTTCCCAACTTTTTATATTTCTATATTTTATAACTTGCCTATATTCTAGAATAAAATGTTAATAATTTTTATATATGAAATATAAAAATTGGTAGGTTATTTAAATTCCTAATTTTCACATTTCCTAATTTTCACAAGTTGTAAGTCATACAAGTTATTGGTAATTCAAAACTATGGTCATGACACCTGAAAAATGGAATTTATTTTCATCTTTTTTACTTTTTATATGTTGTTGCTTTGTTTTATAGTATAGGTATAATTTATTTTCTTCTGCCTTATAATTATTTACTCTTAATAAGAGCATGATGAGCTACTGTTGAGATATTTACTCAAAAATATTTATTAAGCCCCTAATTTGTACCAAGTACTTTTGGTGATTCTAGAGTAAGAGACAAAGAACAAACTAGATAAATAAATGAATTTATTAAGTTACTCAATAGGAAATACTTTTTAAACTTCTTTATGTTATTTATTTGTTTTTATGTGGTGCTGAGGATTTAACCCAGTGCCTCACGCATACAAGGCAAGCTCTCTACCACCGAGCCACAACCCCAGCGCTCAATGGGAAATATTAAGGATAAAAAAAGTACACAAGAAAGGGAGTGAGACATTTGGGATATTAATTTCAGATAGAATGACTAGGAATGAATTCTCAGAGAAGATGATTTTTGAACAAGGACCTTAAAGATATAAAGGACAGAGTTATGTTGATATCTGGGCAAAGAGCATTCTTCAAAGAAGAAACAGCAGACACAAAAGCCCAAAGGTAGGAGTTTGTCTGGTATGTTTAAAGAACAAGAAGGCCAGTGTTCCCTGCATAGAAAATGGAAGATTCGATCTGACAGCTACCGAGGCACCAAGCAATGTAGCCTTATAGGTCACAATAAGCACACTGGCCTTTCTTCTGAACAAGCTGAAAAGTTGTTAAGAGAGGGTTCTTGGCTTTTTTTTTTGTTTGTTTGTTTAATTAGTAAGGAATATTGAATCCATGTTAAAATGAAGGGATTTTATCATGAGAATTTTCACAGAAGGGTCATAAAATTCTCTAGTTCTGTCTTAGAATAAAAGTAAAATTAAATGTGAACCTAAAGCAGATTAATATAAGCAAAACTTTTCTTACTATGATACTGTGCAGTGCACTTTGGGGAACACAACAGTGTGCCTGTCTTAAGGCCTGTTATGAGATTTAAATGAGATTGTATGTATAAAATATCCAGCCTACTTGTTGGTAAACATGCAAAGATGTTAGCAGACTGCTAAAGTTATTTGATTATGTTATTTTATAGCAAGAGCATTGCCATAAAAATTATATACACTATTTGTAACAAATATAACTTTGGCTTTTAACACAGAATTAAACTTCATTAATCAAATAATGGACATTATTCCTTTAAATTTCTAGATGTAATTGTAGGACATTTCTTTAGTGGTCATGTTTGCCATGCAGAAAAATCTTACCTTTCCTTGAAGATATGTCCTAGGTATTTTAAATATGAGAATGCCAGTAGCAAATCTAGTCTTTAGGAATAAAAAAATTTACATAGTAAATTACTATCTCATTATTTTTGAATACTTCCCTTATAATAGTATGAATTCAAGAGAGAGAAAACAAGAAGACTTCTTATTGTGAAAACCTGGAATTTTGCTAAATTTTCTGCCTTAAAATGGTAAGAAAGGACTGCTGAAATAATGAAAGGATGTGTGTGTGTGTGTGTGTGTGTGTGTGTGTGTGTGAAAATGTGTGTGTGTGTATGTGTGCATGTGTGTGTGCCCATGTGTGAATGTGCAAAGTCATTTGACATTATACAATCTTTGAATTTATTGAATGCTCATGTAACTTATGGTCTTTGTTGCATCCAGCTTCACAAACATTTCAAATTAGTTGGAACAATGAGAATGAGTAGACTCACCTCTAGAATATCACTTTAGCAGTTTTCTTGAACTGCATTCTAGCTAGTGGTACTCAAGTCAGCCTGGAACGATGGTTTGCAAAGGAAGTCATTCACTTCCCAAAAGTCTGCCCTTGACCTGGATTTTATTTTAAAGTGTTTATATGTCTGTGCATTCTGGCTGAGTCACTCACCTTCTAGAAACAAATAGAGTAAGAGAAGTCTGTTTTTATTAGGCTTTATGTGACATGCAATAGGATAAGGGCTATATACATTATCTGCTCTCATGTGCTAGGGTTTTGCTGAAAGCTAGTCTAAGCTGAAAGTGACAAGAAAGCTTTATCTCTTGTTTTCTTATCTAATTCTAGATAAGAAAAATCTTTAGTTATGCAGGTGCCCACCATATCCAACAGTTTCTTGCTGTGTACTCAAAAAGGAAAGAAATGTGAGATAAATAATCTTCTCTTGCTATGAGTTTAAAAGGATAAAGGAATAATAAGTTATTTTCTGCTTGCAAAAAATTCTAAAATAAATTAGATGATCAGAAGCAAGATAATTTAGTTATATTTTATTAATATATTCAAACATTTAAAATATTAATTGTGTTTGTTCTTGTTAATTCAAGGTGACCAATCTCATATATGAAAGCCAAGTTATTGTATTCATTAAACACATTCATTGAGCTGTGCTTTAATGTTAATGAACTTGGTATGCTGTGAAATTCTGTTGCTGTATTTGCTCTTTGAATACTTTGAGGTTATTTTCCACATGACCATTTAAGACTGCAAACTTTAAAGATCCATGTAAGGCATTTTCTTTATAATCCAGTCCTGGGGGTGGGGAGACTTTCTGAGACACATAATTATGTAATGGATTATATTTCCCCTCTTTTATTCTGATATTCAGGGGGCTGAAACACAAAAGTGTAGCCTAATTTTCTATTCCATATGGCTTACATATTAGAATTCTTGTAAATTCTTGACTTTCTCTTCTAATCACTTTTTGTTTGATTCTATAATTGTATTTCCATTTTCTTGGGTATTATTAGTTGCTGTCCTAAATTTGAATGTGTGTATATGTGAAAGGTTAAAGTTTGTATATAAATATATGGATAATGCATGTTGCATGGCCAAATTTTCTAACATTTCCAAATATTCTTCAGGTTGCTCTCTCTGTCAGTAAGTTCATTCACTGAAAATTAAATTAACTACAAACAGACTAATGTTCAGTTAGAATGACCTAAAATTAAATTAGGGAACTATGCTGACTCAAGGCTGAAGATTGATAAATCTTCAAATCAGCTCACAGAGCATTTGTAACTTGATATAACCAGTCACTTAAAAAATTTTTGTCAGAATTTTATCTTGTAGTAGCTAGTGTGTGACAAGGCCTATAATGATATTTTTCTATAGGCTTATACTTGGTAATGTGTAGTAACATTTCATTATTTTTTTACAATAAAGGAATACTTTAATAAACCCCTGCATCTTTGACTTTAAAATAATTAATGTTATTTTCTGATTTTAATATAAAAAATAATTAATGTTATTTTAACATTTAAATTTGTCTATATTTTAATAATTCCAGTGACTAGTAATTCTGCTTTCCTTTATAAAACACCATTTTCTACAAAACCTCTTAAAAAGAACTTTATTTGAATATTGTGTCCAATGGAAATCATACAAATCAGAAAACTGGAAAAGAGTCAAGAAAGCATAAATGCCTGATTGAAGCATAAAACATGATTGAAGGAGTGGTAAAATTGAGGAGAGTTGGCATTATTTATTCTGGAAAGATTAATAAGAAGGTGTAAACTAATAACTGTCATTAAATTAAAAAATGTATTTATAAGGTGATGTTCTTTTACTTACCTGTTCATCTTTCCAGGTGTGGACTTAAGAAAAAGATGGATTCTATTTGTTGTTAAGGAGTGTTCACACATGAGGAAAATGTTTTTGACAGTAATATAGATCAAGTACTGAAGCAGGTTACCAAGGATTGGTGGTGGTTGTGAATCTTAATCTCTGGGGAATCATGGAATTTCCTGACAGCTATGTGATTGAATAATCTAGACAGTGTGTTGGGTAGTGAATCCCTAGATGAGATGAGAATTGTGGGTTTTTCTAATTTATGGTTGAGTGATTTTATTGAAGTAGACATAGCATATCCAAAGAGGTATTGCTACTTCTTCATAAACTAAGCATAGAGACAGAGACCAGATTTACAAAAATTTCACTCATAAAAAACAGCCATCTAATGCCTCTTTTTAAGAGCTCTGTTACCCTCCATTGGGCTTCTAGACCATGTTGCATCTGTATCTATTGAAGCAGTTAATATGTGGCATTTGGGGTTCATAAATTTTGTTGTTTCATTGGATAGTAATTTGTTTGACAGCTGATACCATGGTGAAAATTATTTGCATTCCCAAAATATAGAACAATGCTGCATATGATGCTTGCAATTAAGATGTGGTAGATGAACGAAGAAAAGAAAGAAAAATGGAAAGAATAAATTTTCTTTCTGGATCATGCCTTGTGAAGCTGGTCCTGTAATTTTGGCTTGTAGACGTTAGGTGGCAGAAGTGCGTCATCACCACAAACCCCTTCATTCAATCACACACACACACACACACACACACACACACACACACACACATTGTTATTAATAAATATTAATTGTACATATTAATGGGATTTGTCATATTTCCATATGTGCACACAGTCTGCAATGGCCCTTTAATTCCCTTATACATTAGGAGCTTTCTCGTTTCCTTTCCCCCCCCCAGCCATTGCTTTACTATAGTACTAGGAACTAAAAAAAAGCATTGTCTAATCTAAAAATATGGCTCACAAAACAAGTATATTTTGACTGAATGGCTGAAGTCTTAGGAAGTTGGAGGTATAATGGTGCTAAAAATGGAGCATTCACTGACTAATTTTCTCTTATATTCTTGCTTTTCAGGTGTCAGATGCACTATTTCTCTTGAGAGTCCTAGTTTCAAGTTGATCTAATGAAAGCATTCTAATTTAGCTGAAATATTCCTTTCAATGTTTTTCTACTCTACATTTTATGAAAAATTTCCTTTGATATATAGAGAAAAAAAACACATCTATTATTATTGGACTGGTTGACGTTCATTGTATATCCATAAGAAATCACTTCATGGGCATTATTACTTTTTCCTCCTGCTTTAAAATTTGATTTACTAGGCAAATGCCCCCTTTTTTTAAGATGATGAAACTGGGTTACCAAATATTTAAAGAATTTGCTCAATATCTCAAATGAAGTTTCAGGAAGAACTAGGAATTTACACCTAGTTTTGAGTTCCTTCAACTATTTGGACTAAAACCAAAATGAGAATGGTAGAACAGAAAGACAGGAGAACTTGATCCACTGTAGGTTTTTAAATTAACAGCTTTCAAAACAACCCTTTTATAAACCCTTTATATACCCTTCTATTGTACTAGATCATATAATCAGAGTAATTATCTTGTCTGCCACTTGTATCCCTGGGATTTTTGTAAGTTTTCCAGATGCCACTCACTTGTAGCAGACTCAGCTGTGTGATATAGGTCTAGAACATACTTTATGTAACTACTTATCTACTTATTAGAGGCTGTATTGTGACACAAGTCTGTGCTTTGCTCTGAAAAATTTAACAACTGGCTTTATAAAATAAAACAAAATGGAAAGTGTATATTCATGCATACTTATTTTACAAATAATGATAAAACACAATATTCTATTATAAGCTCCTTATAACTAATTTATTCCTACATAATGCTTTTTATTTATTTATTTTTACAAAATTCAAGTATTGGTAGATAGGCTACAGTTACAACTAATGAATAATAATAATTCTATTTCCAACATGATCATGGATTCCAGTTAGTATGGCTTAAATATTCTTGCAATGGCTGACTCCAAGCTGCTGACTTAATGCCAAAGAATATGTAAGTGGAAAGAGATAGGCAGTGGCACCCTAGAATGCTTCTTCTATATGGAAGCAAGATATTAAATAATCTCAAATATAAAGATAATGGCAATTTTTGCTAAACTGATTAGGAAGTGATGAGTTTCTAGTATTTCATATATCCATACTTTATTGAATAGCAAATATGTATACATCAATTTTTAATAATAACTGCGTAACAATCAGCTTGCAAAATTTCTGAAAATTCATCAATCAGTTTTAGTGAGCTGGTATAAACCAACTCAAGCAATCAACATACCAAATACCTCATCACAGAAATAAGTGATTCATTTTCTAGTTGGGTTCAGCTACATTTGAGTAACAAATTGTATAAAACCTTTTGTTGCTATCAGAAATATTCTTAAAGCAAATAATTTTATTGGCAGATGGATTTTTCCTTCCTCAAGAGTTAATGCTAGAGAAAAATTCTCTGAGGCAGGGAAAAGATGGCGGATAGCAGAGAAGCACTCTTGGGAGACTGTCACTAAAAGAGGCTTAGTGGGAAGATTGAACGCATTCCTAGCAATACTCCTGCAACTGGGAGGGAGCTGAGACATCCGCGCACATCTAGATGGTGAAATACAATGAACTCCAGACAGCTAACGCTCAGAGTCCAGTGCGAGTGACCCACAAACTAAACCAGCATTAGAGGCGCTGCTGCAGTGGTAACATTGCCATAAGGGAAGTACAGACCACGGCCTCAAACAGCGCAGAAAAAAAAAGAAAGCCAGACGCGAGCAGCGGCCTCACAGACTTCTTTCGGTAAATTGCCAAACGGGACTTGCACGCCTGGAGTGACACACAGGTCCAGGGTACTGCTGTTGGGACCAGGGAAGGCACCGCCATTTTGGAGGAGGGCTGCCTCTGACCAGGACAAAGAAATGGAGAAGAAAAACAGCTGCAGGCATCCAAGAATGGGTCAAGGGCCTGGAGAGCAGCACACACCTGGGTGAGATGTGCGCACGCAGCCAGCAGGGAAGGGCCTGCTTGAGGCCAGCGCAGCAACCACAAGAGCTATAACTGGGGACGGGCTTGGGGAATGCGTGCCTTTTGGATGAACCCTTTCTTGGTGCTATTCACGTACTGACAACCCCTCCCCCCCAGCCTTTCTTCCTCTGTACCAATCTGCCACTGGCCAAAGCTACAGACTAGACTCCACTAATTGGTGCTTTGTGACTGGGTGTGATCCAGGACAACTGGCTTAAACTGGAAGGGCTTCACAGGGTCCTGTTTATTTGAAACTTGTTCCTGGGTTCGAATCTGTTTTTTGTTGTTGTTGTTGTTTGTTTTTTTTGTTTTTGTTTTTGTTCTGTTTGATAGTGTGATTATTTGTGTGTTTGTGTTCCTCTTTTTTTTCTTCCCTTCTCTCTTTAGTCTCTTCTGCCCTCATCTTTTCTATTTACACCCTGTCATTGTGTACACATCAGAGGCGAAAACAAGGTATACACAGAAATTGGGACTTCTAGACCTGGGGCAATTGAAATATACAACAAAGTGGTATTATATATAGTTTACTCTCTATTTTTCTTGACTCAGTTTCTCTCTCCTCTCTCTTACATTAATTCTTACTTCTTTGTTATCTCTCATTGTTCCTTTTTATTTTTTCTTTTCTACCTTTTGAAGGAGCCTATAATCAAGGAGATAGCTAAAGATTGCAGTTAGCTGAGAGCCATAAAAGATGTTCTAGTCTCCACCTGATAGTAATACATTATTCAAAGAATCTTTGTCTGCCCGTGAACACTGCATGATGCACCTGTAAGTTCGAGCTGTAAGCACGTGTCCTTGTTAAAGCTATATGTATATAACTGGGTGAGTTTTGTTACTGTGTGTGGGAAGAAGAAGAAGGTGGTGGTTGGAGTTAGAGCGTTTGGAGTGATTGCTGGAGCCGGAGAGAGAAGAAGAATAAAAGACCTTTTTTCATTTTCATCCTGCCTCCGAATTTTCCTGCGGCGTTCGTTGCTCCAAGCGGTTTCCGCTTCAGGCAGCAACAGGTGGTGGCCCGTACAGGGAATTCGGCGGCCAGGTAAGAAAAAAGAAAATTTAAAAATATGGGAGCGAATATAACAAAAAGTCGGTTTATAAAAGCCATGAATGAAATTTTTGATATTGAGAACTCAGATAGTGAGAAAAGTGAACAAGAAAGCATATCCTCTGACTCAGTGGAGACCAGCAAGGAGAGTAGTAATGTAAATTTAAAAGTAAGAACTGCAAAAGCCATCAGAAGCTTAATAAAATTAGCTGAGGAGTATGTACTCTCCTTAGAAGCTGAAACTCAGGATACTAGTGAAAGTGATAATAGTAACAAGGAGCCAAACCATGAGAGTACGGTCTCCTCCACTGAGCCAGTTAGGAATTATGAAGCTAGTAGTGAGGAGGAATCAAAAAGCGATTCAAGGAGCACAGTCTCCAATAAAAAGAACAAAAAGAAATTAAAAAAGAGAAAAGACCGTCAAATAGAGGAATAGTGCCCTCTGTTCCTTCATGGATAGAATACCTAACAGAAACAATAAGGAGTATTGATAAGAGTGTACGTGCCCTTGAGGTAGAAATTGGCGGCCTTTCTGAGTGCTTATATGCTCTCGAACAACATAGACCACAGGAGCACCTAGAACTGCCAGTATTTCAAAATGAAGAGGGACAAAGATATCACGAGTCCCTAGACTTTAAAACAATAAAGAATTTTAAAGAGGCGGTAATGACCTATGGGCCTCAAGCTCCGTTCACATTAAGTATGATAGAGTCACTTAACACCCTAATCTTAGCCCCCTCAGATTGGAAAAGTCTATGCAGAGCGGTACTAAGTGGGGGACAATACCTAATCTGGAAAACTCAATTCCAGGAACTTTGTTCAGAAATAGCAAAGAGAAATGCTGCAGCAGGTTTCCCTCAATGCAATATAGATATGCTCACAGGGGAGGGTCAGTTTGCCGAACTACAAAATCAGCTACAATACGATCCCGGTGTGTATGCCCAGATACACACTGCAGCTGTGAAAGCCTGGAAGACAATATCAGGCACAGGGGATCTGCAAGGCAGCCTATCAAAAGTTATACAAGGGCCTAACGAACCTTACGCTGATTTTGTAGATAGACTCTTAAAAACAACATCTAGAGTTTTTGGCGAAGTCGAGCAAGCTATGCCTCTAGTTATCCAATTAGCGTACGAGAATGCTAATAAATATTGCCAGGATGCAATAAGGCCGTAGAGAAGTAAAAAAGACTTATCAATTTATATCAGACTGTGCAAAGACATTAACAAGGGGCTGTTATCACAGGCAACGTAATTGCTGCAGTGATGAAAAATTCCTCCCCTCAAAATTCCCAAAGGATTCAACCTAGAACAGGATGTTCCAGACAAAAGTATTATAATCAACCAAGATATGCTAAGCAATATCCCCCAAGGGTAATAAGATCAAATTTATACCGCGCTCCAGGCTGATGACCCCAGGTGCAAAAAGGGTATACATTGGGCCAATCAATGCCATTCCAGATATGATATATATGGAAATGATTTATCAAGGATTTCAAAAAACGGGGCACGGGGCCCAATGCCCTGGGGCCCACAAATGTACGAGGCACTAGAGGAGGAATGCGCACTAGAGGAGGAATGCCCTCAGATCCAAATGATTCCTCGTCACAATCCCTCCTACCCATTAACTCCCTTATCAGAGGGACAAGAGGAAGTGCAGGATTAGATCTCTGTTCTACTGCCCAGATGGTCCTGACACCTGAAATGGGGGTTCAGCTGATTCCTACGGGAATCAGGGGACCTCTCCCTTCAGGAACTGTGGGACTAATCCTTGGGCGTAGTTCTAAGAGTTTATGAGGCTTAAATGTTATGCCAGGGGTTATTGATTCAGATTATAATGGAGAGATTAAAATAATGCTAAGTACACACAGGGGCATCATCTCCGTAAATCAAGGAGACAGAATCGCACAGCTGCTCCTCATTCCTAGTCTCCATAGTTCTTTTAAAAGCATGCCACAAAATAGAAATAGGAGAGCATTCGTTCCACTGGTTCAGGACCTATGGCTTTCTGGGTACAGGATTGTTCACGGAGGCCGATGTGCAAATTAAAAATTCAAGGTATAGAGATGGAGGGGCTGATTGATACAGGAGCTGACTCTTCCATCATAAATCTACAACAATGGCCTAAGCACTGGCCTCTACAGAAAGCCTCAACCAGTTTAAGAGGCTTGGGATATAGTAATACCCCAGCACAAAGTGTTGTAATCTTAAATTGGCAAGACAATGAAGGCCATTCAGGAACATTCCAACCTTATGTTTTAAACAGCTTGCCAGTTACCCTATGGGGAAGAGATATCTTACATCACATGGGGCTACACCTAGCAACCAAGCCTGCAGGTGTTAAGAATAAAAATCCTAATCATAATAAAAAAGGCAAAGGACATTTTTTCTAGGGGCCACTGAGAAAACAATTTTAAAAATACCATGGCTCTCTAATAAGCCAGTTTGGGTCCCTCAGTGGCCCCTATCCAAAGAAAAATTGCAAGCGGCCCATCAATTAATTAAAGAACAATTAGAAGCAGGACACATAGAGCCTTCCACCTCTCCCTGGAATTCTCCCATATTTGTAATTAAGAAAAAATCGGGAAAATGGAGACTATTACAAGACCTAAGACAAATTAATAAAACAATGCAAATTATGGGACCTACCCAACCTGGACTTCCTAATCCTGTAGCTATTCCAAAAAACTATTACCTTATAACTCTTGATATAAACGACTGTTTCTTTTCCATTCCCCTACATCCTCTGGATGCCCCCAGGTTTGCTTTTTCAATTCCTTCTATCAATAATAATGGCCCTGATAAAAGATATCAATGGAAAGTATTGCCGCAGGGAATGGCAAATAGCCCTACAATGTGCCAACTAATGTGGACAGAGCTATACAGCCCATTAAAAACATATATCAAGACCTCATGTGTCTACACTACATGGACGATGTTTTATTAGCTCACCCTAATCAAAAAATCTTATTTAATATATTTAGTGAAATAACAAAAAATTTAAAAAAATATGGATTATATATAGCAGAAGAAAAAGTTCAAAGCAGATCACCTATACTATATTTAGGCTTTAAAATCATGGATACTTTTGTTAAACCCCCAAAAATTCTAATAAGTAAAGAACATTTGACCACCCTCAATGATTTCCAAAAATTATTGGGAGACATTAATTGGCTTCGCCCTACACTAAGCCTCACTACTGGACAATTAAAACCTTTATTTGACATCCTTCGCGGGAACCCTGATCCATCCTCACCGCGAACATTAACTCCTGAGGCCAGGAGAGCTCTAAAATTAGTAGAACAGGCCATTGAAAGATCCCATTGCGATAGATTTGATTTTGCACAACCACTAATATTGATTATTATTCCTTCACAATATACACCAACAGGAGTATTTTGGCAACAGGGACCTATATTATGGATACATTTGCCTGTCTCTCCTAAAAGTACAATTGAGTCTTATACCTCCATGGTGGCTAAACTTATTCTTCAAGGACTTAAAACCTCTACTAAAATATTTGGAATTCATCCCGCTACTATTATTACTCCTTATTCTTCGTCACAGGTTGAATATTTGTGCTTCAATGATAATGATTGGGCTATAGCTAGATGCTCTACTTCTGCAAATTTTGGCAATCATATTCCTAAAATCTCCTATACTGCCCTTTTGTATCAATCATCCTATCATATTCCCACAGGTAATAAAAAATCAACCCATTCCTAAAGCATTTAATGTATTTACAGATGGCTCCTTTAACGGTACTTCTGCAGTAGTCACTCAAAATGAAAAAAATGATTCATATCACTAATCAAAAATCAGCTCAATTAGTGGAACTCGAAGCTATAATAATAGCTCTGGAAAATTTTAAAGAACAGCCTATGAATATTTTTTCAGACAGCCACTATATTGTACATGCTGTCCCTAAATTGGAGCTAGCAGGTCCAATAGCACCACATACTCCAGCTTTTAAATTGTTTTCTCAAATCCAAAATCTCCTATGGCAACGAAAAGAACCTTTATTTATAGGTCACATAAGAGCTCACACTAATCTGCCTGGTCCTCTCCATGAAGGTAATCAAAAAGCTGATGCCCTCACTAAAACAATATTTATATTTACTACAGTACAACAAGCTACTTTATTTCATTCCCAGTTCCACGTTAATAGCACTACCTTAAGACAAAAATTTAAAATCACAAAAGAACAAGCTCATAGAATTGTAAAAGAATGTCCATCTTGTGTAACACTTTTGCCCAATCCACATTATGGGGTTAACCCACGAGGTTTGATGCCCAATCATTTGTGGCAGATGGATGTCACACATGAGCCAAGTTTTGGAAAATTACGATTTATTCATGTCACCATAGATACATGCTCTGGCATGAATTTTGCTTCTTTACATTCCAGAGAAAAAGTTAAAGATACTATGTCTCATTGTCTGCAAGCTTTTGCTGCATTGGGCATCCCCAAAATGCTTAAAACAGATAATGGCCCTGCATATACATCCACATCCTTCAAACAATTTTGTACAAAGTTCAATATTATCCACAAAACAGGTATCGCTTATAATCCTCAGGGACAAGGAATAATTGAAAGAGCAAATCGGACACTTAAAAATATGTTACTAAAGCAAAAAGATGGAAACTGGAAAAATCCTAAGGACAGATTGGCAGTTGCCCTGTTTACCCTAAATTTCTTAACTTTAGATTCTAATGGACATTCGGCTGGAGATAGACACTGGAACCCACACCAACAACATAAACCTTTGGTTTACTGGAAGGATGTTCTCTCAGGTACATGGAAGGGTCCAGACCCAGTATTAATTTGGGGAAGAGGATCTGTTTGTGTTTTTCCAAAGCATGAATCCTCTCCAATATGGATACCATCTAGATTGATAAAGCAGGTACAAAGTCAAAAGGATCAAGACGAAGTTATTGAGTCTAGATTGAATAAACAAGTACAAAATCAAGAGGACCAAAATGAAGGTATGGAGTGATCCCCTTAAGAGTCCTCCATTAAATTTACAACTTAAATTTCATCTTCCCGGCCGGGACAAGAAGATCTCTCTTCAGTGTATACACAATTGTATTTTTTTTTCCTTTATATATGTCTTTATGTCTGGGCATTTGTCTAAATTTCATGTTAATGTGATGTCACAAATATATGTTTATATGTGCGTCTGTCTAGTGTGACGTCACAAATAATTAAGCGCTTATGAAAAAAAAAGGTAGATAGATATAGATCCAAATAACGTTAATTCATTTAAGCTTAGAATATTCTAATTAGATAATCAATAGATAGATAGATAGATATTCATATAAGTTCAGAATATTCTAATTAGATAATCAATTATAATGATTATCAATTTTGATTTATAGTTGTCTCCGGGACTTCTCTTCAGCTGTGAATATGTTTAATGTTGTATAACCTGATATTTTGGTGTTCTGACAGAGGATCGTTTATTTGTTATTAACTTCATTTGTTTAATAGCTAATTAATTTGAATTATTTTAACAGGTATAGGATTGCTGTGTATATAGAGACTCGAGGATTCCAGCTAACAAATTATTTTTCCAAAGTGCCTTTAGCTTTTCTTTATCTTTAATGCAGTAAACACCCTCAGTTTCTCTTTGATTATTTCTGAATGTGATATTTTGCCAGCTTATGTTTGTGGGGAGCTTAAGCAGCAATGTGTGTGAGCAGAGATCAACTTTTATTTTCTACTCTAATAATTCTTTTTTTAGTTTGACAGCTCACCTTTTGATCTCAGTGCTGGAATAGCACTGCCTTTCCCTTAATAATGGATGCTTGAGTTTTTAGGTAGCGGACCCTGAAGATTTGCCGGTGGAAATGTCTAGACATAAAAAAGACGGCTGCTGCTACAACTGCAGGGACCGCGGTAGCCACAAGCATCCCTGCTGCCCAAGCATCAAACAACCTAACCAGCAGTGTGGCCTCTGCTCTGCATGCATAGGGCCTCCTGAATCTATGTGTTATAACTTATGGACATTTTGATTTTCCATTATTTTTGGACATTATGGGGACAATGCCTTGCGGGTATTTGTCTAAGAGAACTCAGCGCGTTACTTGATGAAACTAAGGGCAGCTGATTGGCTTAAAGAACTTGATACGCTATGGAAACTTGGCTCGTCAGCAGTAGGCTTACCGCCTTAAAGCCGCAGCATCTCCTAAAAATTGGACGGCTGTTAGTCAACACACAGTCGATCCTGAAGGGCTCTATTGGATGGCTGGTTAGCCTAAGATCCCCAGAAGGGGACAACCTAAGACACGGCACAGTCGCACGGGACAGTCTAATGTGGCCGGCATGTCAACCTAAGCCAGGAGTCAGGACAGCCTCCATGACGGGTAAGAATGTCGGTTGCACATGGACGTCCTAGAACATCCCCTCTTTTGAAAACTAAAAGGGGGAAAATGAGGAGCCTATAATCAAGGAGATAGCTAAAGATTGCGGTTAGCTGAGAGCCATAAAAGATGTTCTAGTTTCCACCTGATAGTAATACATTATTCAAAGAATCTTTGTCTGCCCGTGAACACTGCGTGATGCACCTGTAAGTTCGAGCTGTAAGCACGTGTCCTTGTTAAAGCTATATGTATATAACTGGGTGAGTTTGGTTAGTGTGTGTGGGAAGAAGAAGAAGGTGGTGGTTGGAGTTAGAGCGTTTGGAGTGATTGCTGGAGCCGGAGAGAGAAGAAGAATAAAAGACCTTTTTTCATTTTCATCCTGCCTCCGAATTTTCCTGCGGCGTTCGTTGCTCCAAGCGGTTTCCGCTTCAGGCAGCAACAGGTGGTGGCCCATACAGGGAATTCGGTGGCCAGGTAAGAAAAAAGAAAATTTAAAAATATGGGAGCGAATATAACAAAAAGTTGGTTTATAAAAGCCATGAATGAAATTTTTGATATCGAGAACTCAGATAGTGAGAAAAGTGAACAAGAAAGCATATCCTCTGACTCAGTGGAGACCAGCAAGGAGAGTAGTAATGTAAATTTAAAAGTAAGAACTGCAAAAGCCATCAGAGCTTAATAAAATTAGCTGAGGAGTATGTACTCTCCTTAGAAGCTGAAACTCAGGATACTAGTGAAAGTGATAATAGTAACAAGGAGCCAAACCATGAGAGTACGGTCTCCTCCACTGAGCCAGTTAGGAATTATGAAGCTAGTAGTGAGGAGGAATCAAAAAGTGATTCAAGGAGCACAGTCTCCAATAAAAAGAACAAAAAGAAATTAAAAAAGAGAAAAGACCGTCAAATAGAGGAATAGTGCCCTCTGTTCCTTCATGGATAGAATACCTAACAGAAACAATAAGGAGTATTGATCAGAGTGTACGTGCCCTTGAGGTAGAAATTGGCGGCCTTTCTGAGTGCTTATATGCTCTCGAACAACATAGACCGCAGGAGCACCTAGAACTTCCAGTATTTCAAAATGAAGAGGGACAAAGATATCACGAGTCCCTAGACTTTAAAACAATAAAGAATTTTAAAGAGGCGGTAATGACCTATGGGCCTCAAGCTCCGTTCACATTAAGTATGATAGAGTCACTTAACACCCTAATCTTAGCCCCCTCAGATTGGAAAAGTCTATGCAGAGCGGTACTAAGTGGGGGACAATACCTAATCTGGAAAACTCAATTCCAGGAACTTTGTTCAGAAATAGCAAAGAGAAATGCTGCAGCAGGTTTCCCTCAATGCAATATAGATATGCTCACAGGGGAGGGTCAGTACGCCGAACTACAAAATCAGCTACAATACGATCCCGGTGTGTATGCCCAGATACACACTGCAGCTGTGAAAGCCTGGAAGACAATATCAGGCACAGGGGATCTGCAAGGCAGCCTATCAAAAGTTATACAAGGGCCTAACGAACCTTACGCTGATTTTGTAGATAGACTCTTAAAAACAACATCTAGAGTTTTTGGCGAAGTCGAGCAAGCTATGCCTCTAGTTATCCAATTAGCGTACGAGAATGCTAATAAATATTGCCAGGATGCAATAAGGCCGTAGAGAAGTAAAAAAGACTTATCAATTTATATCAGACTGTGCAAAGACATTAACGAGGGGCTGTTATCACAGGCAACGTAATTGCTGCAGTGATGAAAAATTCCTCCCCTCAAAATTCCCAAAGGATTCAACCTAGAACAGGATATTCCAGACAAAAGTATTATAATCAACCAAGATATGCTAAGCAATATCCCCCAAGGGTAATAAGATCAAATTTATACCGTGCTCCAGGCTGATGCCCCAGGTGCAAAAAGGGTATACATTGGGCCAATCAATGCCATTCCAGATATGATATATATGGAAATGATTTATCAAGGATTTCAAAAAACGGGGCACGGGGCCCAATGCCCTGGGGCCCACAAATGTACGAGGCACTAGAGGAGGAATGCGCACTAGAGGAGGAATGCCCTCAGATCCAAATGATTCCTCGTCACAATCCCTCCTACCCATTAACTCCCTTATCAGAGGGACAAGAGGAAGTGCAGGATTAGATCTCTGTTCTACTGCCCAGATGGTCCTGACACCTGAAATGGGGGTTCAGCTGATTCCTACGGGAATCAGGGGACCTCTCCCTTCAGGAACTGTGGGACTAATCCTTGGGCGTAGTTCTAAGAGTTTATGAGGCTTAAATGTTATGCCAGGGGTTATTGATTCAGATTATAATGGAGAGATTAAAATAATGCTAAGTACACACAGGGGCATCATCTCCGTAAATCAAGGAGACAGAATCGCACAGCTGCTCCTCATTCCTAGTCTCCATAGTTCTTTTAAAAGCATGCCACAAAATAGAAATAGGAGAGCATTCGGTTCCACTGGTTCAGGACCTATGGCTTTCTGGGTACAGGATTGTTCACGGAGGCCGATGTGCAAATTAAAAATTCAAGGTATAGAGATGGAGGGGCTGATTGATACAGGAGCTGACTCTTCCATCATAAATCTACAACAATGGCCTAAGCACTGGCCTCTACAGAAAGCCTCAACCAGTTTAAGAGGCTTGGGATATAGTAATACCCCAGCACAAAGTGTTGTAATCTTAAATTGGCAAGACAATGAAGGCCATTCAGGAACATTCCAACCTTATGTTTTAAACAGCTTGCCAGTTACCCTATGGGGAAGAGATATCTTACATCACATGGGGCTACACCTAGCAACCAAGCCTGCAGGTGTTAGAATAAAAATCCTAATCATAATAAAAAAGGCAAAGGACATTTTTTCTAGGGGCCACTGAGAAAACAATTTTAAAAATACCATGGCTCTCTAATAAGCCAGTTTGGGTCCCTCAGTGGCCCCTATCCAAAGAAAAATTGCAAGCGGCCCATCAATTAATTAAAGAACAATTAGAAGCAGGACACATAGAGCCTTCCACCTCTCCCTGGAATTCTCCCATATTTGTAATTAAGAAAAAATCGGGAAAATGGAGACTATTACAAGACCTAAGACAAATTAATAAAACAATGCAAATTATGGGACCTACCCAACCTGGACTTCCTAATCCTGTAGCTATTCCAAAAAACTATTACCTTATAACTCTTGATATAAAGGACTGTTTCTTTTCCATTCCCCTACATCCTCTGGATGCCTCCAGGTTTGCTTTTTCAATTCCTTCTATCAATAATAATGGCCCTGATAAAAGATATCAATGGAAAGTATTGCCGCAGGGAATGGCAAATAGCCCTACAATGTGCCAACTAATGTGGACAGAGCTATACAGCCCATTAAAAACATATATCAAGACCTCATGTGTCTACACTACATGGACGATGTTTTATTAGCTCACCCTAATCAAAAAATCTTATTTAATATATTTAGTGAAATAACAAAAAATTTAAAAAAATATGGATTATATATAGCAGAAGAAAAAGTTCAAAGCAGATCACCTATACTATATTTAGGCTTTAAAATCATGGATACTTTTGTTAAACCCCCCAAAATTCTAATAAGTAAAGAACATTTGACCACCCTCAATGATTTCCAAAAATTATTGGGAGACATTAATTGGCTTCGCCCTACACTAAGCCTCACTACTGGACAATTAAAACCTTTATTTGACATCCTTCGCGGGAACCCTGATCCATCCTCACCGCGAACATTAACTCCTGAGGCCAGGAGAGCTCTAAAAATTAGTAGAACAGGCCATTGAAAGATCCCATTGCGATAGATTTGATTTTGCACAACCACTAATATTGATTATTATTCCTTCACAATATACACCAACAGGAGTATTTTGGCAACAGGGACCTATATTATGGATACATTTGCCTGTCTCTCCTAAAAGTACAATTGAGTCTTATACCTCCATGGTGGCTAAACTTATTCTTCAAGGACTTAAAACCTCTACTAAAATATTTGGAATTCATCCCGCTACTATTATTACTCCTTATTCTTCGTCACAGGTTGAATATTTGTGCTTCAATGATAATGATTGGGCTATAGCTAGATGCTCTACTTCTGCAAATTTTGGCAATCATATTCCTAAATCTCCTATACTGCCCTATTGTATCAATCATCCTATCATATTCCCACAGGTAATAAAAAATCAACCCATTCCTAAAGCATTTAATGTATTTACAGATGGCTCCTTTAACGGTACTACTGCAGTAGTCACTCAAAATGAAAAAATGATTCATATCACTAATCAAAAATCAGCTCAATTAGTGGAACTCGAAGCTATAATAATAGCTCTGGAAAATTTTAAAGAACAGCCTATGAATATTTTTTCAGACAGCCACTATATTGTACATGCTGTCCCTAAATTGGAGCTAGCAGGTCCAATAGCACCAGATACTCCAGCTTTTAAATTGTTTTCTCAAATCCAAAATCTCCTATGGCAACGAAAAGAACCTTTATTTATAGGTCACATAAGAGCTCACACTAATCTGCCTGGTCCTCTCCATGAAGGTAATCAAAAAGCTGATGCCCTCACTAAAACAATATTTATATTTACTACAGTACAACAAGCTACTTTATTTCATTCCCAGTTCCACGTTAATAGCACTACCTTAAGACAAAAATTTAAAATCACAAAAGAACAAGCTCATAGAATTGTAAAAGAATGTCCATCTTGTGTAACACTTTTGCCCAATCCACATTATGGGGTTAACCCACGAGGTTTGATGCCCAATCATTTGTGGCAGATGGATGTCACACATGAGCCAAGTTTTGGAAAATTACGATTTATTCATGTCACCATAGATACATGCTCCGGCATGATTTTTGCTTCTTTACATTCCAGAGAAAAAGTTAAAGATACTATATCTCATTGTCTGCAAGCTTTTGCTGCATTGGGCATCCCCAAAATGCTTAAAACAGATAATGGCCCTGCATATACATCCACATCCTTCAAACAATTTTGTACAAAGTTCAATATTATCCACAAAACAGGTATCGCTTATAATCCTCAGGGACAAGGAATAATTGAAAGAGCAAATCGGACACTTAAAAATATGTTACTAAAGCAAAAAGATGGAAACTGGAAAAATCCTAAGGACAGATTGGCAGTTGCCCTGTTTACCCTAAATTTCTTAACTTTAGATTCTAATGGACATTCGGCTGGAGATAGACACTGGAACCCACACCAACAACATAAACCTTTGGTTTACTGGAAGGATGTTCTCTCAGGTACATGGAAGGGTCCAGACCCAGTATTAATTTGGGGAAGAGGATCTGTTTGTGTTTTTCCAAAGCATGAATCCTCTCCAATATGGATACCATCTAGATTGATAAAGCAGGTACAAAGTCAAAAGGATCAAGACAAAGTTATTGAGTCTAGATTGAATAAACACAAGTACAAAATCAAGAGGACCAAAATGAAGGTATGGAGTGATCCCCTTAAGAGTCCTCCATTAAATTTACAACTTAAATTTCATCTTCCCGGCCGGGACAAGAAGATCTCTCTTCAGTGTATACACAATTGTATTTTTTTTTCCTTTATATATGTCTTTATGTCTATGCATTTGTCTAAATTTCATGTTAATGTGATGTCACAAATATATGTTTATATGTGCGTCTGTCTAGTGTGACGTCACAAATAATTAAGCACTTATGAAAAAAAAAAGGTAGATAGATATAGATCCAAATAACGTTAATTCATTTAAGCTTAGAATATTCTAATTAGATAATCAATAGATAGATAGATAGATATTCATATAAGTTCAGAATATTCTAATTAGATAATCAATTATAATGATAATCAATTTTGATTTATAGTTGTCTCCGGGACTTCTCTTCAGCTGTGAATATGTTTAATGTTGTATAACCTGATATTTTGGTGTTCTGACAGAGGATCGTTTATTTGTTATTAACTTCATTTGTTTAATAGCTAATTAATTTGAATTATTTTAACAGGTATAGGATTGCTGTGTATATAGAGACTCGAGGATTCCAGCTAACAAATTATTTTTCCAAAGTGCCTTTAGCTTTTCTTTATCTTTAATGCAGTAAACACCCTCAGTTTCTCTTTGATTATTTCTGAATGTGATATTTTGCCAGATTATGTTTCTGGGAGCTTAAGCAGCAATGTGTGTGAGCAGAGATCAACTTTTATTTTCTACTCTAATAATTCTTTTTTTAGTTTGACAGCTCACCTTTTGATCTCAGTGCTGGAATAGCACTGCCTTTCCCTTAATAATGGATGCTTGAGTTTTTAGGTAGCGGACCCTGAAGATTTGCCGGTGGAAATGTCTAGACATAAAAAAGACAGCTGCTGCTACAACTGCAGGGACCGCAGTAGCCACAAGCATCCCTGCTGCCCAAGCATCAAACAACCTAACCAGCAGTGTGGCCTCTGCTCTGCATGCATAGGGCCTTCTGAATCTATGTGTTATAACTTATGGACATTTTGATTTTCCATTATTTTTGGACATTATGGGGACAATGCCTTGCAGGTATTTGTCTAAGAGAAACTCAGCGCGTTACTTGATGAAACTAAGGGCAGCTGATTGGCTTAAAGAACTTGATACGCTATGGAAACTTGGCTCGTCAGCAGTAGGCTTACCGCCTTAAAGCCGCAGCATCTCCTAAAAATTGGACGGCTGTTAGTCAACACACAGTCGATCCTGAAGGGCTCTATTGGATGGCTGGTTAGCCTAAGATCCCCAGAAGGGGACAACCTAAGACACGGCACAGTCGCACGGGACAGTCTAATGTGGCCGGCATGTCAACCTAAGCCAGGAGTCAGGACAGCCTCCATGACGGGTAAGAATGTCGGTTGCACATGGACGTCCTAGAACATCCCCTCTTTTAAAACTAAAAGGGGGAAATGAAGGAGCCTATAATCAAGGAGATAGCTAAAGATTGCGGTTAGCTGAGAGCCATAAAAGATGTTCTAGTTTTCACCTGATAGTAATACATTATTCAAAGAATCTTTGTATGCCCGTGAACATTGCGGGACGCACCTGTAAGCTCGAGCTGTAAGCACGTGTCCTTGTTAAAGCTATATGTATATAACTGGGTGAGTTTGGTTAGTGTGTGTGGGAAGAAGAAGAAGGTGGTGGTTGGAGTTAGAGCATTTGGAGTGATTGCTGGAGTCGGAGAGAGAAGAAGAATAAAAGACCTTTTTTCATTTTCATCCTGCCTCCGAATTTTCCTGCGGCGTTCATTGCTCCAAGCGGTTTCCGCTTCAGGCAGCAACAACCTTTTTTTTTCTTCTTCTCTCAAAGGGTACATAAGTTTGGTTTATATATATATCGGTCTTCCCTCTAAATCGCTCACTCCATTCTCTTTCCTCTCCGTCTGCTGATATTAAAACCACTTCCATAGAATTCTATTTTCATACTTCCTAAGAAAGAACATCTCAATAACCTCACTTCCTTGTTCCTAAACATATCATCCAATACTGAAACTGTAAACCCCAACGCAAGCATACAAAGTAAATTGGAAACAATACCTGAATTAGCTAAATCTGTACATTGTGATCAAACTGGGATTTTCTGTAAAGAAAGTGTTAGACCTTAAAGTGTAAGGTATTTATAAGGGGATCTGACAGCATTATACCACAGGAGAAACATAAGGCTATAAGGTAAAATTGAAATAGGCAAGGTCCCACAGTGCTAGAAGAATAGACACACAAACATTATGAAGAAGCAAGGGAAGAAAGTGGCTGAAATCAATCAACATACCCCCTTAGTAGATTTCATGGCAATCACAGTTGGTCAAATGCCAGAGCCGGAATTTAGAAATTACATATTCCAAATGTTTATGGATCTTAAGAATGAACTAAAAAATGAGACGAGAGAGCAAATACAGGCGGTGAAAGAGCATTTTGACAAAGAACTCCAAAAACAAATACAGGAAGCAAAAGATTACTTCAATAGGGACATAGAGATTCTAAAGAGAAACCAAACAGAAATTCTGGAAATAAAAGAAGAAATAAACCAAACTAAATGCTCAATTGAAAGCATCACCAACAGATTAGATCACCTGGAAGAAAGGACCTCAGATAATGAAGACAAAAATATATATCCTGGAGAAAAATCTAGATGAAACAGTGAAAGTAGTAAGAAAACAAGAACAGAGCATTCAGGAATTATGGGACAGCATAAAAAGACCGAACTTAAGAGTGATTGGTGTTGAAGAAGGTGCAGAGTTTCAAACAAAAGGAATGAGTAATTTATTCAATGAAATAATAGCAGAAAATTTTCCAAACATGAGGAATGAATGGCAAAACCAAGTTCAAGAGGCTTACCGAACACCAAACGTACAAAACCACAACAGATCCACACCAAGGCACATTATAATGAAATTGCCTAATATACTAGGCAAGGAAAGAATATTAAAAGCCACAAGAGAAAGGAAGCAGATTACATATAGGGGGGAAACCGATCAGACTATGCTCAGATTTTTCAACCCAGACCTTAAAAGCTAGACGATTCTGGAATAGCATATTTCAAGCTCTGAAAGAAAAGGGATGTCAACCAAGAATCTTATATCCAGCAAAATTGAGCTTTAGATTCGAAGATGAAATAAAAACCTTCCACAACAAACACTTCTGAACATCTTGGGCAAAATTTTCCACAAAGAAGAAGAGAAAAATAACAATGAAAATAAACAAAGGGAGATAGTAAACTAAAGGAATTACCAACCAGAGGAGAATCCAAATCAAGCTAAATACCATAATACAAATAAAAATGGATGGAAATAAGAATCACATCTCAATCAAAACCCTGAATGTTAATGGCCTAAATTTACCATTCAAAAGACACAGATTGTCAGATTGTATTTAAAGAAACAACCCAACAATTTGCTGTCTACAAGAAACACACCTCATAGAAAAAGACATCAAGCGATTGAACGTGAAGGGTTGGGAAAAGTCTTATCACGCACATGGGCTGCGGAAGCAAGTAGGGGTTTCCATTCTCATATCAAAAAAGGTAGACTTCAAGCCAAAGCTAATCAAAAGGGATAAAGATGGATATTTCTTACTACTTAAGGGAACCATTCATCAACAAGACATAAAATTATAAATCTATATGCCCCAAATAATGGAGCACCTACGTTCATCAAAGAAACCCTTCTCAATTTCAAGAGTAAAATAGACCACAACACAGTTATTCTAGGAGACTTCAACACACCTCTCTCACCAATGGATAGATCATCCAAACAAAAGCTAAATAAAGAAACTTTAGGTCGTGTTAAAACAATTAATAACTTAGACCTAACAGACATATATAGAATATTTCATCCCTCAGTGAGCGAATACACTTTCTTCTCAGCAGCACATGGCTCCTTCTCCAAAACTGACCATATATTTATGTCACAAGGCAACTCTCAGCAAATATAAAAAAATAGAAATACGACCTTGCATTCTATCAGACCATAATGGGATGAAATTGGAAATCAATGATAATACAAGAATTAATAATAATAATAATAATAATAAAAAAAACTACTCCAACAGCTGGAAGCTAAACAACATGCTACTGAATGAACAAGGGGTTGAAGAAGACATCAAGGAGGAGACTAAAAAATTCCTAGAGGTAAATGAGAACACAGATACATCGTATAGAAAAATCTCTGGGACACTAAGAAGGCAGTAGTAAGAGGAAAATTCATTGCACTGAATTCCTTCATTAAAAGAAAACAACAACAACAACAACAACAACAAATAAATGACTTAACATCACACCTCTAAGCACTAGAAAAAGAGGAACAGATCAACACTAAGAGCAGTAGAAAACAGGAAATAGTTAAAATCAGAGCTGAAGTTAATGATAGTGAGACTAAAGAAACAATTCAAAGAATTGACAAAACCAAAAGTTGGTTCTTTGAAAAAATAAATAAAATTGACAGACCCCTAGCAATGCTAACAAACAGAAGAAGAGAAAAAACTCAAATTACTAGCATCCATGATGAAAAAGGAAATATCACAACAAACACCTCAGATATACAAGAGATAATTAGAAATTACTTCGACAACTTGTACTCTAATAAAATAGAAAATACTGAAAGCATTGACAGATTTCTAGAGTCGTATGAATTGCCCAAACTGGAACATTGGCTATTCACAATTTAAATAAATCAATTTCAAGTGAAGAAATAGAAGACGCTATCAGAAAACTACCAACAAGAAAACGTACAAATCCTGATGGGTTTACAGCAGAGTTCTACAAGACTTTCAAAGAAGAACTACTACTGATGTTCTTCAAATTATTTCAAGAAATAGAAAAAGAGGGAGCTCTTCCAGACACTTTCTATGAGGCCAATATCACATTAATTCCAAAGACAGGCAAAGACACAGCCAAAAAAGAAATCTTCAGGCCAATATCTTTAATGAACATAGATGCAAAAATCCTCAACAAAATTCTGGCAAATTGGATTCAAAAACATATCAAAAAGATAGTGCACCACAATCAAGTGGGGTTTATCCCAGGGATGTAAGGTTGGTTCAACATTCGGAAATCAATAAACATAATACATCACATCAATAGACTTAAAGATAAAAATCATATGATTATCTCAATAGATGCAGAAAAAAGCATTTGACAAAATACAATACCCCTTTATGTTCAAAGCTCTAGAAAAATTAGGAATAACAGGAACATATCTTAACATTATAAAAGCTATCTATGCAAAACCTCAAGCTAACATTATCTTAAATGGAGAAAAATTGAAAGCATTCCCTCTAAAAACTGGAACAAGACAGGGATGCCTCCTGTCACCACTGCTATTTAACATAGTACTGCCAACTCTGGCCAGAGCAATTAGACAGACGAAAGAAATTAAAGGGATCCAGATAGGAAAAAAATAGCTCAAATTAGCACTATTTGCTGATGACATGATCATATACCTAGAAGACCCAAAAAAACTCTACCAGAAAACTTTTACAACTAGTAAATGAATTTGGCAAAGTTGCAGGATACAAAATCAATACCCATAAGTCAAAGGCATTTTTGTACATCAGTGACAAAGCCTCTGAAAGGGAAATGATGAACACTGCTCCATTTACAATAGCATCAAAAAAAAAAAAAAAATACCTGGGAGTCAACTTAACGAAAGATGAGAAGGACCTCTATTACGAAAATTATAGAACACTAAAGAAAGAAATTGTAGAAGAACTTAGAAGATGGAAAGACCTACCTTGTTCTTGGATATGTAGAATTAATATTGTCAAAGTGCCCACACTACCAAAAGCATTATACAGATTTAATGCAATTCCAATCAAAATTCCAATGACATTTCTCAAAGAAATAGAAAAAGCAGTCATGAAATTCATCAGGAAAAATAAGAGACCCAGAATGGCTAAAGCAATCCTGAGTAAGAAAAGTGAAGCATGTGGCATCACCATACCAGACTTTAAATTATACTATAGAGCAATAGTAACTAAAACAGCATGGTATTGGCACCAAAACAGACTAGTAGACCAATGGTACAGAATTGAGAACACAGAGACTAGTACATATAATTTCAGTTATCTTATATTAGACAAATGTGCCAAAAATGTACAGTGGAGAAAGGATAGCCTCTTCAACAAATGGTGCTGGGAAAACTGGAAAGCCATATGCAACAAAATGAAATTAAACCTGTATCTCTCACCATGCACAAAATTCAATTCAAAGTGGATCAAGGACTTAGGAATTAGATCAGAGACAATACACCTAATAGAAGAAAAAAAGTAAGCTACAATTTCCAACACGTCGGATAAGGCTCCAAGTTCCTTAACAAGAATCTGGTAGTGCAAGAATTAATACCAAGAATTAATGAATGGGATAGATTCAAACTAAAAACTTCTTCTCAGCAAAAGAAACAATCAATGAGGTGAATAGAGAGCCAACTAACTGGGAACAAATATTTAATACATGCACATTGGATAGAGCACTCATTTCTAGAATATATAAAGAACTCAAAAAACTTGACACCAAAAAAAACAAATAATCCAATCGATAAATGGGCTAAGGAATTGAAAAGACACTTCTCAGAAGAAGATACATGATTAATCAACAAATATATGAAAAAATGCTCAACATTGCTGGCAATTAGAGAAATGCAAATCAAAACTAAGATTTCATTTGACTCCAGTCAGAATGGCAGCTATCAAGAACACAAACAACAATAAATGTTGGAGAGGATGTGGGGAAAAAGGCACACTCATACATTGCTGTTGGGACTGCAAAATGGTACAACCGTTATGGAAAGCAGTATGGAGATTTCTTGGGAAAATGGGAATGGAACCACCCTATGACCCAGCCATCCCACTCCTGGGTCTATTCCCAAAGGACTTAAAAACAGCATAGTACAGTGACACAGCTACTTCAATGTTTATAGCAGCACAATTCAGAATAGCTAGGTTGTGGAACCAACCTAGATGTCCCTCGGTAGATGAGTGGATAAAGAAAATGTGGTATATATACACACAATGGAATTTTACTCAGCAATAAAAGAGAATAAAATAATGACATTTGTAGGTAAATGGATGAACTTGGAGAATATAATGCTAAGTGAAATTAGTCAATCTCAAAAATCCAAATACCGAATGTTTCCTCTGATATAAGGAAGCCGGTTCACAGTAGTGTTGGGTCGGGGTACATAGGAGGATTAGAGGAACACTATAATGGTCAAAGGAAAGGGAGGTGAAGGGAGGGAGCAAGGGGGCAAGGGGGAAAAAAAGAAAAATTCTCTGGAAATAGCTCCAGAAAAAGATAGTGTGAAATGTTGAACAATGTGCCCCATCATATCCTTAGAGGAAGTCTAGCGATAAGCCCTTTCTAATAGCATCCTTCAGAAAAGTAAATTCTACTCTGGGAATGGTGAGAGTGGTTTCTCTGAAATTTTAGTATGTTTTTATAACTTTGAAGAGCCACAAACATATTGCCAGTTTAGAACACTTCAATATTTCAGTGAGGAAAAAAAAAAAAGTAACGGTCTATTTTCTAGTAGAAGGAGAAAATCCTGCCTTTAGAGCTCTAGTATCTCTGTTCTTTTCTCCTACTAACACACACACACACACACACACACACACACACACACACACGCGCACACACACACCTCTAAATTTTTATTCTGTAGCTTAGCTGAATGAAGGAAAGGTTATAATGTAACATCTATTTTTAAAATGAAACAGCAACAAGAAGCCATCAATTAAGGAAATGAAGAACTGAGACTTGTTAATAAATTGTAATTAAAAATCATTCATCCTTATACAGTGATGGAGCCAGATTTTGCATGAGTCCTGAAGCTTATACAATTTTGGGTGCTGTCTAAGGAAAAGAATGTAAAATTAGGAATATAAAAATTGGTATGACTCAGCATTAGAAGAAAATAAAATCATGGCATTTGCAGGTAAATGGATGAAGTTGGAGAATATCATGCTACATGAAGTAAGCCAATCCCAAAAATATAAAGGCCAAATGTTTTTTCTGATATGTGGATTCTGATCCATAATGGGTGGAAGGGAGCATGGGAGGAAGTGGTCTAATGCTGGAGGAAATCTTTAGATAGGTCAAAAGCAAGAAGGGAGCATGAGGGGGTCAAAGGAGAGTGTATGGGGGGGTAGGAAAGATGGTGAAATGAGATAGACATCATTACCCTAAGTACATGTATGAAGACATGAATGGTCTGACTCTACTTTGTGTATAGCTAGAGACATGAAAAATTGTGCTCTATATGTGTACTGTGAATTGAAATGCATTCTGCTGTCATGTATAACAAATTAGAATAAATAAATAAATTTTAAAAATTGGTATGAAAATCAGTATACAGAAATTTAAAAAAAAAAAGAGTTAATGCTAGCCATATGCAGTGGCACATGCCTATAATCTCAGAGGCTCAGAAGGCTGAGGCAGGAGGATTGCAAGTTTGAAGCCAGCCTCAGCAACTTAGTGAGGGCTGGGCAAAAGATTTTTGACACTATTTAAAAATGTTTCTTAGTGTTGTTTACATCTTTATACCATAAACAAAATTTTAAAAACTCCAGGACTAAAAAAAGGGGGGGGGGGGGTTGGTGGCTAGGGATGTGGCTCAGTGATTAAATGCCCCTGGGTTCAATCCCTGGTACCAAAAAAAAAAAAAAAAAAAAAAAAGTTAATGTCAGTATAGACTTAACATAGACCTAATGCAGTATTTGAGGAAGAAAATCTTGTTATTTTAAACTGCTGATGAGTGCCATATCCATAAATTTACCCAATAAACTTAAATATTATGATTTCTATTGTGAATGATGAGGAAACATTTCTTCAAGGTATATATGCCAATCGAAACCTCAGAATTTGGCATTTGTTTTTTGAGGATTGAAATTTGGCAAATTGTTTTTGTGTGATATATGTAGAATAAACTTAAATCTTTTATATTATGGAATGCAAAGACTTCAATATACATGTAGCCCCCAACTTGGAATTGTTCAACCTATGATTGTTCATCTGTATGATAATGTGAAAGTAATATTCATTCTGTTAAAACTGATTTTGAATTTGCATTTTGCAGTGAGCTATATCTCCCAGTCAGCCATACAATCACAAGGATAAAAAACTGCCACTCTACAGTGTGCTGAATTGCTAAGCTTTGATGTTCAGTAGGTTAGGTGTAATGAATGCATTTTGACTTGCAATACTTTTTATAGTTTATTATGGGTTTATCAGGACATAACCAAATCCTAAGTCAAGGAGCATGTGAATTTTAAAAAAAAAATTTAACATATCAGTTAAGATCTTTTTGTTAAGTCTGATGAGTTTATGAGGGTAATTTTCTTTCTTTTCAGCCCAGATAATTTTTCAGTTTTTTACAAGTCAGATAGGGAACAAAATCAAAGGGTTGCAAAGTGATATCAGCAGTTTCACAGAATTGTCTTGTAATTTGTCTTCTTCCAATTTATGTTCAGAAACAACACCTCATTATTATTCTTGTAGAGAATTTCTGATATTTATAAAACATTCTCTGTTGTGAATGTTCTCTAAGTGTCTTGAATATATGCACAGTTTCAATAGTTTTGTTTTAAAATAAATCAATGTTGCACAAATAAACTACAGAAATGATTTTTCCTTCTTAAGTTTCATATTAAATCAAAGATGATTTATTTTTTAACCTAAGCAACAGCTAGTACAAAAGGAAAGATACATAAATTTGGCTTTAGATAAAACAATATCTGATTATGCTCCAAGCTTTTGAGAAGCTCATGGAAATTAAAGTGATATTGAGATTGAGCCCTCTTTTATCTCAGCAGGTTCAGGAAACAGAGAAATAATTATTTTCTAGAATGGGATCTTGCTGGATTTTGCCCACTCCTGTTACTGACTTATGTAGCAGATATATTATAGCTGAATGCATGCCATTCAACTACCTGTGTGGATTGTTGAATAGAAGAAAAAGTAGTTTTGCTGTACTGTCATAAATATATTCCAATTGCTACAATCATAATTCCGTTAATCTTGGGCAATTTGAAATAAGTGCCCAGGCAATTGAAGCACAATTTTTTCTATTACCTAATTATTCATGTAATTGTGAAAAAGTGGAGCTATTATACTGACCTCTGCATTTAAACCAAACCTTTCATTTTTTGTACTTGCAAGTAATTAGCTTAAGAAATTATTTTTAATATTAATTCTGTGCATACTTTTCTACATCTTGTCTTTTAAAATATTTAATATAAATCTTTTTCCAAGAATTTATCTGCTTTGAACACCTTTGTACTAAAATCATAAAATGGTTATGATAGTTTTTCAGTGGTAATTTATCATTATATCTTAATTGAAGAAACTTAAATATAAACTCTAAGATTCAAAATTTCTGTTTTGGAGTACATAGGATGTTAAGTCATCATAAGAGAATGCCAATACTTAATCAATATGCTGATAGTTTTTCTAGAGAAGTATATTGATAATTTAAAAGCCTTTTCCCCACAAAAATTATTCTCTGTCAGATGTTTTGATTGAAAGTACATACATCCTAGACCTATTTTCACTCTTCAAGTCTTCATTATATGATATGTATAAAATTCTTGATAATTTCCAAAATATTCGAAAATGAAAATGTTGTTTATCAATACTGATTGTCACACAATAAAAGAGTAAAATCTGCTACACAGGAGAATCATTGACACATCCAGAATAAAAAAGAAAGACATTTAAGGAATTAGTTCTGAAAAGTTTCATTTATCACTAGATAGGTTGGCACAAACTTAGCCCAAAGTAGACCCATGGCCCAGGAAAACACTCTTGAGTTATTATGTTGCAGAAAATACCAAACTGTCATTTTCCTTTTCATCTCATAAATAGCCCAGAAGACAATAAAGTGACAGATTTTATTTAATTTCTTGGCTAACAGATAGTAATTAAATTAGAGAAGTGTTCCTCAGATTTCTAGTTGTATATCTGTCAACATGTACGAAACACATTAACTTTACTCAAAATTAGAACAGATATTAACAGGTTCAGATTCAAGAGATGAAGCCAATTTCCCTAAAAAGTGATCTTAAATATTGTTTTAGTGTTCCTGTACTGACTTGACTCTGTTGGGTCACAAGGAAATAGTCCATTGTCAGTTTACTGTAATATTTCTTGAGTCCTAACATAATAGCAGTTTGTGGTGATAGTCCATTTGTAGCAAGCAGATACTGTGTTCTTCACTGTAAGCAAACTTTGTGGGAATATAGTTCCACCATCTGACAGAACAAAAACTTCATTTACGATCTGAATTGGCACATTGCACAAATCCAGAGGTGCCATTGACACTGTTGTGCCCCAGAGGGAGCTTTCCATTCATACTGCAGCCTGTGTGAACACCACCCTCAACCCCTGGAGCTGTGCAAAACATCATGCTGGAGAGCACACAGGTCTCACACACAGGTCTCACACACATTGTTGTTTTGTCTCCTTGAAGTAGCACATGTCGTTTTCTTTTGATACCTTGCACCAGAGTTGTCGTGATTGAAAGAATACAAATGAAGTCAGAGTGACTAGCTTCACATTTTTATATGTTTATTTGTATTTTCTAATTTAGTATATATTTATATAGTGATTATTATGCACCAGGCAATATTTTCAAGGACACTCTTAAATATTAATTCCTTAATTGTAGAGCAAATATTCCATTCCATACAGTCTGTCTCAGAGCTCAACCATTTCTGAGCTCTGACATTGAGCAGGTACCATCAGTTTTGTAAAATGAATATACAATTTTATCTCCATCATATACTTTTAATGGATAAACATGGTAAGCACCTAGAGTAGTGCCTGGACTTGGTACATAATAATTATAAGCACCCCTACCTCATCACCCTTCCTAAAAATCCTGCCTCAGAATGGTGCCTGGACTTCCCTATGATCATTACCAACTATTTAGTATATATTTATGTTCTATTTATTTTTATATATATATATATATATATATATATTTGTTATTGTTTTGTGTCAATCTTTTCTATGGCCAACTGGCTCTTTCTCTATCTTATATTCAAACTCCCTGAGAAAAAGAATCCTGTTGATTTCACTGGTGAATGTCAATCTATGTAAGATTGATTGCTAGCTTTTGAGCCAGCAATTGAGTCATCTCTGTAGGTTTCTGGCTTTCTAGTTAGACTAATGTCGGTGGCCAATAATCTGTGGCTAGGATTGTGCTTTTCTTAAAACAGGAATAAATGCATAATTGACTCTTCCGTTCTGCAATATGAAGACACATTTTGTGCCACATTGTAAATCATTCCCAACCTACATTCCTTTCATTATGTATATGCTTTTTCCTCAGTTTAACTAATTGTGTAGTTTGCTTAGGATTTGGCCACATTGTGGTTAGCCAGAGATACTTGGAGCTACCTCAACATGTAATTCCCTTGTTGTCATGAATTGCTTAGGTCTACTTGTAAAATAACAGGTCTGATATCATTTTACATTAGATTTTCATTTTTATTTTATTAAATAAATTTATTTACTGTTTCCATTAACTTGGGATATGTAGAAAGTCACTTTTTATACTGGCAAATATTAATTGTTTTTATGCATCATTTTTGTTTCCCAAAGCAAAATGTAAAATTTACAAATAGAATTGAGTCATCTCTCACATAAAGCTATAACGCAGAGTGAGAGTGGGTGATGAAATGTTAGGGCCAGTGGTTCCTAGGCATTGTGTTGAATTGGAGAAAGGACACTGGGAAGGGTAAGCTCCTAGAGATAGAAACTAGACAGTGAATAATTTCTATCACAAGTCCATGGATTTGGAATGAGCCTTACTGCAACAGTTAGAAGACAGAAGTTTGAAGATTCTAATTTTAACAAGGAGTTCTCTGAGACAGGGGCACAAATTGTATGGCCTTAAAAGACAGATGACAAAACATGACATTGAGATTTTAACACATAACCTCCAAATCTGTGGAAGTCAGGATAGCCTTGATCCAGGAGGCAAGAAAGTTTACAGAATTCCATTTTGTCATATTTTTTTCATGACATTCCTGGGGAGAAAGGGTAGACAATTGATGAGCTGACTCAGAACACATTAGTGAAAGTTGCTTGTGAAAGTCATCATCTTTGAAGGGTAGACATTTATGAGAGGATTTATCTAGTACTTTCAAGGTGTTCAGACATGACTGGAGTGAAGGACGAATGGAGCCACAGTTACTGTTGGTGAATGCACCGGAGATATTTCTAAAGAGTGTCTCATGGGTAGGGACGAGGCTAGAAATCTAGAACTAAAGAGGTAGTAGCAATGTGCAACTGAAATTTTATTTTTTATTTTTCATGGGACATTAAATCCCAAGTGTGGTAGAACTTGAGAAAATATTAGTTATGTACTGATTGTAAATCAGATATTTCTTGATCATACTGAGAAAATGGGTAGTGTCACAAAAGGGAGAGATTGTAAGTTTCAAAAGGGCATGCATGTATATCACAAAATAAATTCCAAGGCTGGGGACTACGTGAAGCAACTATTTACTTTCCTCTATATTTTTTTGTGCTCCTTTCTGATTTTCTTCCTTCAGTGTTGGATGAACCTAAAAATAAAATAATCTTTTGAACTTCTAGTGATATTTTTTATAACATACAGAGTAAAAAGTTAAATCACATATTTAACATTAATTAAATATCTCAATACCTATTTTAAGAAGTTTAGCTAAATACAAGCTTTTATATCATTGCAATTATGATCACAACTTTGTTTTACACATATAAACATGGACCCATGTGGTACAGGAAGAAGAAAAAACAATGTTTTGTGAGTACTTCTATTTCTGATATAATCCACAATTTACTTCATTTCACTTTATCAGTTAAGATGGTCAGGACTTATCCTCATTCCTATGTAGCCAGGCTCCTCGAGTCTTAGTCTAATGTAAATTAAAGCAGAGACTATTTGAGTTAAGGAAACTTAGATGCTGCTGCTGATTTTACCACATTGGTTCTCCAAATACAACATGACTTGGTGCCTTATCTTTGAAACACGCTGTGGAAAGCACACATTCTTCACCTCTCCCAATGACCTAATGGGCATATCCCTACAAGAGGTGGATGAGTTGATCACAACTTGAAGATAATGTATTGATTCTGAGAAGCTTTGATAAATATTACAGCATCCCAGACACAAACCAAGTCAGTTAAAATCAGAATATCTAATGGTAGGTGTCAGTTACATTGGATCTCTCCTGGTGATTCCAATGTGCTACAAGAGATCCACTCAGCTAGTGAAGCATGCTGGTCTGAGCCATCCTCAAAGGCCATACTTTACTTCTTAGTTTATATATAATTCCATAGTTGACCAACTCTACTTCTGATTTGAGTGCTTTTACAATTAGATATATTAGGACATCCTCACGTGGAAGTAATTCAGAATTTTTGAGGTGACTGTCTGTCTCTGTTCTTATTATTATGAATTGATTTATAAGTTCATGAAAAGAAGGGGATTTTATTATCTTTGGACATAGATTTTTTTTTATGACGGGAAGAAGGGGATACATTTATGACACCAGTTGTATTAAAATTCAAAAAGATAATAATAGAAGTTCAACTACACAGGCATTAGTTTTTACTAAAAGGCTATCATTAAAGTGTAATTCTTTTACCTCCTAGCATTGGAATTGACTGAATAGATTTTAGGATAAAAGGAATCTGCCTGGTATTTGTCACAATAGAACCCTTTATATTGTTAGGAAATGCATTTGATATATTTGGCATTTATAATTTCATAGGGATAGTTTTCATCACTTCCCTTTCAGAGGCTTTGTCGCTGATGTACAAAAATGCCTTTGACTTATGGGTATTGATTTTGTATCCTGCAACTTTGCCAAATTCATTTACTAGTTGTAAAAGTTTTCTGGTAGAGTTTTTTTGGGTCTTCTAGGTATATTATCATGTGATCAGCAAATAGTGCTAATTTGAGCTCTTCTTTTCCTATCTGGATCCCTTTAATTTCTTTCGTCTGTCTAATTGCTCTGGCCAGAGTTGGCAGTACTATGTTAAATAGCAGTGGTGACGGGGGCATCCCTGTCTTGTTCCAGTTTTTAGAGGGAATGCTTTCAATTTTTCTCCATTTAACATAATGTTAGCTCAGGGCCTTGCATAAACAGCTTTTATAATGTTGATATATGTTCCTGATATTCCTAGTTTTTCCAGTGTTTTGAACATAAAGGGGTGTTGTATTTTGTCAAATGCTTTTTCTGCATCTATTGAGATGATCATATGATTTTTATCTTTAAGTCTATTGATGTGATGTATTATGTTTATTGATTTCCAAATGTTGAACCAGCCTTGCATCCCTGGGATAAACCCCACTTGATCGTGGTGCACTATCTTTTTGATAAGTTTTTGTATTCGATTTGCCAGAATTTTGTTGAGGATTTTTGCATCTATGTTCATTAAAGATATTGGCCTGAAGTTTTCTTTTTTGGCTGTGTCTTTGCCTGGCTTTGGAATTAATGTAATATTGGCCTCATAGAAAGTGTCTGGAAGAGCTCCCTCTTTTTCTATTTCTTGAAATAGTTTGAAGAGCATTGGTATTAGTTCTTTGAAAGTCTTGTAGAACTCTGCTGTAAACCCATCAGGTCCTGGAATTTTCCTTGTTGGTAGCTTTTTGATGACATCTTCTATTTCTTTGCTTGTAATCGATCTGTTTAAATTGTGTATAGCCTCCAGTTCCAGTTTAGGCAAATCATGCGACTCTAGAAATCTGTCAATGCTTTCAATATTTTCTATTTTATTAGAGTACAAGTTTTCAAAGTAATTTCTAATTATCTTCTGTATATCTGAGGTGTTTGTTGTGATATTCCTTTTTTCATCACGAATGTTAGTAATTTGAGTTTTTTTTCTACTTCTTTTTGTTAGCATCGCTAAGGGTCTATCAATTTTGTTTATTTTTTCAAAGAACCAACTTTTAGTTTTGTCAATTCTTTGAATTGTTTCCTTAGTCTCAATTTCATTAATTTCTGCTCTGATTTTAATTATTTCCTGTTTTCTACTGCTCTTGTTGATCTGTTCTTCTTTTTCTAGTGCTTTGAGGTGTGATGTTAAGTCATTTATTTGCTGGTTTTTATTATCTAGTTTTCTAGAGCCTTCAAAACTTGGTGGGTTTGTCCAAATAGGATGGGAAATTTGGGTCAAGCAGAGTGTGATTGTACATATTTGTAATCCCAATGACTGGGGAAGCTGAGGCAGGAGTATTGTAAGTTTGAGGTCAGCCTCAGCTAATTAGCCAGACTCTGACTCAGAAAAAGGGCTGAGAATGTAGCTCTGTGGTCAGCATCCTGGGTTTAATCTCCAGTACCTGAGGCAAAAACTGGGTTCAAATATTCTGTCATTTCTTTATCTGACTATCCTGAAAGGCACAGACTTGCTGTGGAAACAGTTTTAAGTTTGGGGAGAAGGCTGTGAAGTCATTGTTTCTCACCACTGAATGAAAACTATAATTCATTCACTGAATGAAAACTATAATTCATTTGCTCACCAATGCAAAATGGCATACCCCCTTTTAAAAATGCACGTAAATTTTGGGATTTAATTTATTGGATAATGTGGTTTAATAGAAATCTTATTCATAAGTTGGGGAATTAGGTAAAAAAGGATATAATATTGAGTGGTTTGAAAATGTTTTGAAGTTAATGAAAAACACCAACCATAATACAGTTCAAAAACTATTTGAATTTCCATTTAATTTCCAAACATTTTATTTCACAGAAGGCATTTTTAGTTTTCTCCTTAAAAGACTTTGTACTTGTCTTTAAGTGAAGTTGGCTTTAAGGCACTTTATACTGCAGATTAAGAAGTATTCTTTTTTATGTATTAGCTTTGAAGTTTAATTATTACAAAGCAATCATAATACAATTAAATTGTGTTGGTGTTTTCTTGAATTGTTTATCTGCTAATTTCATTGCATTTTATTTAATTCAATTATCTTATATCAAATATTTAGTTATAACATGTGATTTTATGATTGTTTCTATTATGGGAAATATACTTTATCACTTAATTAGAAAAGGTTCAGGGTGTTATTTAATGCCTTTTGGTTTCTTAATTTAAGTTATTCAAATATATAAGAATGTGGGAGTTATGCCACTTAGGATGATTTTAATGCTGCAAGTTAACTGACAACTCATTTCCTTTTAGCTTAAATAATATTCCATTTTACTGAAAACATCCAGAGCTATGTTAGCTTCAAGCATAGTTTGAATTAGTGTCTAGGAATGTTTTCAAGGTTCATGTTTCTATGTATCACTCTGCCTTTCTTGGATTCAAATTCATTGTAGCTTGCTTTGTAGTTTCAGGGTGGCTACCAGAAACTTGTGGACTTTTAAGCATGTTCATCAGCTTTCTTATGGTTCACTCTGAATATTCAATTCAGGCCCTGTCCTGATTAAGCTCATCACCATGCATCTGGAGATGAAATATACTGATTAACTTTATATCCCTAGTTCCAACAATAGGATCAATTTCTTTAGAACATTATTGCTCCCCATATCAATGATCTGTTACTACATAACAAAATAAAATTCAGCAGCTTACACCAATCACATTTATTAATTTCACAGTATCTGTAGGATAGGATATGTGGAGGTCTTATCTGGGTGGACCTCTCAAGCTTCAGACAGGTGTTGGCTGGAGCCATAGCTATCTCAAAGCTCAACTGGGAAAAGATCTGCTTTGAGACTTTTCCCCATGGTTGTTGTCTGAAGTCACTTCCTTGTAGATTATTGGATTTAAGGACCCAGAGGCTGGCTAGTTATTGTCTGAAGACCTCTCAGTTCCTCCTCACATGATTCCCTTCAATAGGGCACAATGTTTTTTAAAGTTGAAGAAGGCAATAGATAAAGAATTTCAGCAAGAGAAAAATCATACTTCTTTTTTAAACAATCTGATCACATAAGTTCTATTCATCACTCTTTCTATATTCTATTCATTAAAAGTGAGTCACTATCCACACACAAAGGGGACAGCACAAGGGTTTGAATACTAAGAATCAGGGTCTACTGGGAGACATGTTAGCAGCTGTCTACCACCCTTGGTCAATTCACTTTGGCTGATTAGACTTTTACTGTTTCATATAACTGGCAAATAATTTTGAAGATATGACCTCTGAGTACAGAATCACTATGCTTATGAGTTAAAATATTATCTGTATAATGCTTTACAGGTTAAAATGTCTCTCCTTTATGAGGCATTGTATTTAAAAAGTAGGCATAAATTATAGCAAAAAGAAAAGGAATAATTAATTTTCTGAAGCCAATATGCTTGGAAAATGGATTTTATAGGTACAAAAAGGCCTTTAAACTAATCCCAGACAAATATCCTAAAAATTGAACATGTTACATTTAATCACTTTAGGGCATCCTAATTATAGCAGAATAAATGATTGGTCCATGAAAGATAGTAGCCTTGACATCTACCAGCCACCTGTCAACTCTGGCAACATGGATAAGAGAATGTTTTTTCTCTTATTTATCAGTAGTGAAAGTTTAAAGGCTACATCTCTATTAGAGGGGTGCAGTACAATTTTTGAGTCCTATAAACCTTCCAAATCAGATCAAAAGGAACTATTTTAGTGATTTTAAGCACACAAAAAATACAAAACCATGAGCCAACATTAGTTGACTGATTACTTTTATTTTGTTGGTCCTGATTTTCAGGAAAGACATTCAGGTAAATAAACAACTAAAAAGAAGAAAGTCAGTATCATGGGCTAATTCAAAGATACTCTGTTGGGAGCTTAGAAATGTCTTCTTAGAGGTGTTATGGCTGAGTGGGAGAAGCTGTTGATCTGAAAGTTGTCAGCTGTAATCCTAGGTTTAACTGTGACTTCCTCTGGGACCTGAATGAACTATACATTCTTTATGTATATACGCTTTCTGGTTTATGAAAGGAAGATGGTAAAGCATCACTTCTCTTTACCTTTGCTGATGGGACTCTTCTAAATCAAATATAAGTGTTCCAAATGAGTTATTACCCCATTCTTTTCAATGCAACACTAAGATTTACAAGAGCCTCTTTTCTTGCTTAAGTTGGATTTGGATTTGGTACACTTACATTAAAAATTTATGCACACAAAAAAATTTAACATTTTCATTGGCAGTTACTTTCAGAAATATTTACTGAATATTGATTATGCATAGGGCAATGATTTTCCATTCCTTATATTGGCTTATAGATTTCTGTGTTGAAAGAAAAAAATTATGTCTAAGAATAAATTCAATTCAAACCAATGAGTTTTACATTTATGAGAGGGTTAGAAATAAGGCTCCATAAGATGGGCAGTTTTAAACAGGGTAATGAAGACAGGATTCAACATGGATTCGGTGTGGGACTTGAAGGATAAGTAGGATTTTAAATTGCAGAGATAATACATAAAAGCTTTTACTTCAGAAAGAAAAAAAGGTCAAAATGTAGCTGGCAGAAGTAATGTACAAGCAATGTGCACAGACTAACAGCTCCCTGTGACTTGCATGTGAGGTGCACATAGTGAAGTACTAGGGTTTGAAGTTCCTAAGTGGGCAGGAAATCAGACTTTGAAGGCTAGTTGAAGGAGTTTCACGTTATTTTGTGAGGTAAGGGTAGTTATTATGGGTTCTGAGTGACAGGATTGAAAGTGGAGAGGCAGAGTTAGGAAGCTGATGTAATAGTCTAGAAGTGGCTTACCACATTAAGTATGGTTTTCTCTACAAGCAGCTGCTCAGTAAAAAATTGAATGACTAACCCTGAAAATAACTTCCAGCTTTAAGTAGCTGACATCACTTGAAATTATTTCTTCATTAAATTTCCATGTAATAGGTCATTTCTTGTTTTCAAACTATCTTTTTCTTCCTCCTTGTAGCACTCATCATTTTAAAAGTATTAAATAATGTTTTTGGTTGTTTCCTATGTCTTGTTCTTGATACAGAATTTTTATTTCATATAAGAACTCTTGTTTTTGTAAGTCAAAGTAGATGCTTTCTCTTCTCTTCTCTCTCTCTCTCTCCCTCGCTCTCTCTTTCTCATCAGGGACAAAGTTTATAATTCTGTGGTTATGACATCTTGTCTGTTTCCATGGGAATGGATACAGCAGAGCATATTTAGCACTATGGACTTGATCCAGGTAAAAATATTTGTAAGAGTCTGAAATGTGAGGTGGGTATAAAGTTATGGGTGTTCTTGCCTCTGCCTTGGTGTTGATGTCTTCATCGAAAATGTCAGAAAGGAAATAAATGGCAAAGTCAGTGACAATCCTGCAGAAGTAGCTTCTCTAACACCAGAATTAAGTTGGTTTGGTTTGCTTTTGAGGATACTTAGCAGGGTTTATGTGTTATTAACCAAGTTAAAAGATCCTTCTCTGTGGCTATTTCAGATGATGTTATTTTATCTACAGTAGAAATAAAATGAGGAATATTTAAAAATGTGACATTCTCCTTTACCTAAGAAATAATTTTCCTAAAATTCTTCCAAAAACAAATGTAAAAGTTACAGAAAGACAGCAGTGCATTGTAGATCAAGAATAACACTCTCCAACATGAAGAGTGCAAATTTGGGTGCCCCATTTTCTGGTGTATTTACATGTCCAAATTTGGGAGAAGGATATGGATTGTATTGCTTTTTATATTCAGTTCAAGGAGTTGTCCTTAAGGATATCTTTGTACAATCTTTAATTCTAGATTTTAAAATATGAATAATAAAAGATCATTTGTAGACATTTGAAACATTATGAAATGAACAACTCTTTATTATCAATCACCATGAACATCTGTATATCACTGCTCCTCATATATTACCTTTCTTTCCTTGCAACTCTATCTTAAACTCCTTCCCATCTACTCAGCCATGTGATTAATGTGGAATTGTGCCCATCCTCAAATGTAAACCTGGTGATTGCTCCAGGGATAGGTAAGGGTCATAGATTGTATTGTTTTGACAAATATTCACATGCTCCTATCCACATGTGAGGATACTTTCCCATCTCACAGCTGTTCAATTCCAGTGGAACATGTAAAGTGATAATCTATTCCACATTTAAGCACACACTTTAAATGTGACCTTCCTGTCTGCCAGGGAATGGGTGTATCAGTCAGGATTCCAAAGGGAGACAGAATCAATATGAGAAATGAGGGATTTAAGAATTAAAATTTATACAAATGTGGAAGGAGATGAAGAAGTGAAAGTTTAGAGGAGATTTCTGAAGGTCAGAGAAGTCATGAGTCAATTTGAGAAGTCAAACACATTCAGACACAGAATAGGAAGCTTGCAGGGTGGTCTTTTGCCATGTGGATCCACAACCAAACATCTGGTGGTGATCAGGACACTACTATTGGTCAGAAGGAGAGCATTCAGGAAAGATAATTAAATGCAGAACAAACGAGCAAGAATAAACTAGAGTGCACTTCCCAATCTGTTCATCATGACATCTTATGTTCACAACTTTCAGAGAGTAATGGCCCCTTCTTCACTTCTGCCAAATCCTCTTCTGGCCAAATGTAGCATGGAGCTTTGTAGAGAATGGTACTCTAGGAAACAGTTCCCAGATTAACAAAATGCATAGTCCCCATTAAATTGATAGTGGAAGTGAGGGACTGTTCAAACTGAAAGACAAAAATATAGATCATTTTTTTTGGTTGTTGTTGGCTAGGGAGGAAGCAAGAATCTAGAGAAAGAGTGACCTGGGCTTTTGATGTTTAGAGCAGATAATAGAAAGCTATAATGGATAACTTGCAAGAGACATAATGACATGATGAATTGAGGCTTTGGATGCAAACATTTTGTTAAAGAATGTTACTAGAGTGAGCTGGATGTTATCAGCTGCATTGAGTAAAGTTGTATGAGAAAGATATGAACTCAAATAATTTATCTTCTTTAAGGAAAGAGTGAGAAACAAAATAGAAAACTTGGAAGACTTGAAAATTGGAAGATAGAGTATTTTCCCTTACACTTAAAATATATTAATAAACTGTGTAAGTGAAAAAATGTGATTAATATTGAGGTTAAGATAGTCGTGGGGCAAAGAAACAAACAAAAAATAAAAACAAAAATTAAAAAAGTCATGGTATTGTATGGTTACTGTGTTAGTAAATCCTTTAAGTTTTGATTAGATTAAATGTGCTCCCTAGATATTTTTTGAGTTAGACAGAATTGCTTAGGAAAAGAGAATAGTGCCAAGGAAGCCTAAATAAAGTAGCTGTAAATAAGTTGAGATAAGTATATTTCACTAAGAATTCTAAGTGTATCTATTATTACATAGCTGAATAGAATCAGACAGATAGTTACGATATAGTTTTTGAAGAATTATATGGCCAAAATCAACATCAGCCTGGGTCAAAAGATTGTGACTGAGGTGTTAAATAACATTTCAACTTCATGGAAATTCATCAGGAAGACCAAACAATTTTTTAGTGCATATGAACCTAATAACAGATCTATAAAATACATCAAGCAAAGCCAAAGAGAACTAAGGGAAAACTTTACAAAAACAGTTGGAGAATGAATTAACCCTCTCATAGCAACGATTAAATAAGAAAATCCAAAATCTGTATTTGTAGAACATCTGAATAGTACTATCACCCAACCTGAGCAAACTGACATTTAACAAAGATTATCATCAATGGCCACACCGGAACTACTCAACAGGATGAAACATATGCCAGATAATAAAATAACTCTGAATAAATTTCAAAGAATTGACATAGAGGTACTTTTTCATAAAATCATAATGGAAAAAATTAGAGATCAAAACTTTAAATTTGTAGAAACTTTCCAAATATTTGAAAACTACTCTTCTAAGTAATCCATGTGTCAAAGCAGAAACCACCAGGGACAATACTATATAAAATCATCTTGAAATTTAAGTTAGTAAAAAAAAAGGAACATTTATGGCATGCAACTAATTAGTGCTTAGAGTGAGGATTTAAAATGTAGTCCTATTTTGGAATATAAGAAGAAATTAAATTGAAGGAACTATGTGCTCACTTTGTAAGTTTGAAAATTAAATTTAATACAGTGTAGGATAAATGAGTAAATAAAGACCAGGCAGCAACAAAATAGAAATAAAGATAAACAGAGAATATTTATTTATAAAGTAAAAATTTGTTGAACTATATTAATAAAATTGATAAACCATAACTAATCAAGGAAAAAAGGAGGTACTAAACAAATGGATAATATCAGAGAATAAACAGAGGACATTGCCATAAATTCTACAGATAATTAAAAGGTAATAAGGGACTATAATTTTATGCCAATAAATTTTAAAAGATAGAAAAGTGGGCACATTTTTTGAATAACACAAATTATTAAAATGGGAGTTTTGCCCAATTACTGAAGAAATAGAATATTGAAATATCCTCAAATTTGTCAAAGACATTGGAGTTTATGTTTATTGTTTTCAATTTATTTTATTATGTTTTCCTAATTTGTTGTATGTGATAGCAGAATGCATTTCAATTCATTTCTCTGGTTGTACACAAAGTAGAGTAACACCATCTTGTGTTCATACATGTATCTAGGGTAATGATGTCTATCTCATTCCACCATCTTTCCTACACCCATGTCCCCTCCCTCCCCTTTGTCCTAACATTGGAGTTTTATTAAAAAATATTCTTTAAAAAGTTCTTCCTACAAAGAAAACTTCAGTTCAGGTAGCATCACTGAGTAGTGAATTTTATAAAACATTTAAGAAAAATTTGTGAATTCTACATACAGTATATTGGAAAATTGAGAGTAGGGAGTCCTTTCCAATTAATTTACTGAAGGCTACATATTTAACATATCATTCTTGATAAAACATTACAAGGCAAATTATTATAGCTTCCATTTATGAACATAGAAACAAAAATCCTAAATAAAATATTTAAAAATCAAACTAGCAAAACAAAACACATCTATGCCAGTTAACTCCATGAATGCAAAATTGGTTTAACGGTGAAAATTCAAACAAAAATTAATTACATTAATAGCATAAAAGAGATCATCTTATATACATCTGACAACATTCAGTATCTATTTATAAAAGAAAATTCCTGTGGATTAGAACTAAAAGGAAATCTTCTTAGTGTGATAAAGTACATCTACAAATGTCCTTCAGATAACAATATTTATGGGGAATTATGTATGGTTTCTACCAGGATGTGTTGGAGGCCTTTGCCAAAGGGAGAAAAAAAGACATAAAAAATAGAATGGAAGTATTAAAACTTTCCATTTTACTAAGCATTCTCTATGTAAATGAACATAACAAGGCTTATGGGAAATACTAGTACCATTAGAAAGTCAGCTTAACAAAACCACAGGATAAAAGGCAATTACATAGGAAAAAAATCAATTGTGTTTTTCTATAGTACAATTGAGAAATGGAAAATCAAATAAAAATAAAGTATCACTTGTGATAAAAATAAAGATGCATAATATATAGGATTAAACTAAACAATATATGTACAAGACCTCTTAGCCCCAAACTGCTAAGTATCTATTGAAGAAATAAAGGAAAATGAAGAGAGAGATCAAATCCATAAATTGGAAATCTAAACATTATCAAGATGACCATTCTCTCAAAACTCAGGTGATGATTCAAGACAGTTTAACCAAAATTCCAACAGACACCTTTTGTTCTTATGGTAGAAATTTAAAAGATAATTTTAATTTCCATGAAAATGCCAAGCATCTAGAATAGCTAAAACAGCTTTTACAAAGAAGAAGAAGAAAAGAAGGTGCACTTTTCTGGCCTGACTTCCAGAATTACCTAATAGCAAAACACGTAAGTTTATGGAATAGAAGGTGTCCAGAAATAGACCCACCTATACATTGTTAATGGATGTCTAACAAAGGTAGCTAATGGTAGTTCTTTGAAGGAAATGATAACTTTTCAACACAGGGTGCTGAGACAACTGGATATTTTCCTAAAAAAATAAAATTCACCCTAATGCTTTACACAAATTGCATTCACTCTAGGTTACAAACATAAATGTAATAGCAAAAGTATGATATTTCTACAAGAAAATAATAGTGTAAGAGGCAGATTTCTTAGGTCACATAAAATATGAAACATTGCTGGGCATGAAGGCATGGAGGCTGAGGCAGGAGGATCACAAGTACAAAGCCAACCTCAGCAATTTAGCAAGGCCCTAAGCAACTCAGGGAGACCCTGTCCCTAAGTAAAATATTAAAAAGGGCTGGGGATGTGGCTCAGTGGTTAAGTGCCCCCAAGTTCAATCCCCAGTACCAAAACAAACATTAAATATTTAAAATATAATAAGTTGGCTTTGTAAAAAGCAAACACATTTTTAAAAAGTACCATGTGAAATGATAGACAATTCACAGGGAGAGAATATTTTCAAAACCTGTATTTGAAATAAGAAACTTTTGCAACTAAAGAGGAAAAGATTATATGGACTAAAATAATGGGCATACACATTGAACTTGAGCAAATACTTCACAGAAGATAATATATAAATGGACAACAAATGCATAGCTAGAAGTATAAGGTGATCAGTCATCAGCAAAATGCAAATTAAAACTATAGAGTAATATCATTTAAACACAATACTGTGTAATGTGTAATTATGCACAGTAATATGTAATAAATTTTGACATAATACCAAGTATTGATGAGAGTTTTGAACAAATGGAACTATCATAAACGAGTATTATAAATGTGACATGGTATAATTACAATGGAAAATAGTTTGAAATTTTCTAACAAAGTGATAGATACACTTACATATGGCCAGAGGATTCTACTATTAGGTGTTTTCCCAAAAGAAAGAAACAAACAAACATAGAATATTGGTAGTATTCTGTTTGAGTTATTTATAATACATAATATGCATTAGTTTTAATAGCCTAAATTTAAAACAACACAAGTTTTAATCAAGAAAATAGTTAATAAATTTTAATTATATTCATGTAATGGAATACTACTCAGCAATAAAAGGAGATGACCAACTGTTACAATATAGAAAAACATACCAAATGCATCCTAAGGAGAATAAATCAGATACAGACATACTCTATAATGAGGCTTTGTAATGTTTTTTCTATAAATATTATAGATATTTCAGGTTTTCTGAACCCTCTCATCTCTATCATGGGTAGTCAGTTTTGCCATTTGAGTGTAAAATCAGGTATAGACAAGATGCAAATGAGTGTGTTCCAGTAAAAGTTTATTGATGAAAATAGGCACAAAGTTTGATTTGCCACATAACCCATGTAATTTGCCAACCCCTGCTCTATGATTTAGTCGCAAAAAATTCTAGATCAGAAAAATGTAGTATCTGGGAACATAATTTTAAATAATAGTAGTCTAAGATGGGAATAAGGTAGTAAGTTGGTTGCTAAGCAACTGAAGAGAGTTTTCAAAGTCAATGTTCCAGATCTTGACTGGAGTGGTAGTTACTTGTGCTAGACAGTTTCCCAAACTCATGCACTTGCTTTTGTAGAAAGAAAGGCATACATGCAGGTGTGGAGAGAAGAAACATCTTGTAACAAAGTGAAAGTAATCATATGAAAATTTGCATCAGTGGAGCAGTAAGTAGAATGCATGGAGAGTCTGAGTGTAAAGTTAGAAAGACTAAGAACTGCTCATGTCAATAAACATGATGAAGTAATGAATGGTATATATCATACCATATTAGATTTTATGTACCACATTGCATATTAATGTACATTTAAATTTTTATGTTTATTTTGACTCCTGCTTTAGTTAGGTCTGTAACTAGATATTAAATTAGAATTAACTCTTAATTTCTAACAAGCTTCAAGATGATTTTTGCCAAATATCTCCACATTCCCAAGGAAAATAGAAAGTAACAGGATTTGCAAAGGAGTGATCTACACTTTGTTTTATAACTAACTCTCAACCCCTCACTTACATTATGAATATTGAAGAGCTGGTATGGAAGTGACCAAATTTGGGGAGAGAATTCTTTGGAAAGAGTTGCTGGGACGCTGACAAGCTCTTCATCCACAGTGAAGAGAATGCTTCCTCTTCAACTAAGCCTAGAGAGCTTTAAAGAGACCAGTTGAAGAACTTCACCTGTGTCACCAGTTATTTCTGAGCTACAAGGAACTTACTTCTGGGAAATGTGGAGGTGAGAAATGGTGACTAGACAATGGCCCTAATGGTGATCAGTAAGACAGAATAACTTTGGAAATAACTTGTACTCACCGGGTTGTTCCAGGCGAAAGATGACCCTGTGCTTCCATGGAAAAATGAAAGCTGTGGCTCAAGAGGGAAGACGTGACCCCAAAATAAAATATCTGTATAGAGTTATTTAAATGAAGGACTTTAAAACAGGGCTGAGGGAGCAAGAGCTATTAGCATTCACCCACAGGAGGGTTAGTCTCCAGAAATGCAAGGACACAACTTCAAGCAAAAAATAATATACATTTTTTTTTGCCTTGATAAGCCTAAAGACATCCAATTTCAAATTACATTGGTGGCATTCAAGCAAAATTTTCATATCCAATACCTGTTTTGTATTCCCCTGCATCAATGTTGTGTACTATAATTCTTTTGGTATATTTTATTTCTTTATTTTTAATTAAAAAACTAATTTTTTAAAATCAAAACTTCTAATACAACAGAAAAAACTTAAATCTACCTTAACTTGGTCATTCACTCTCATTTCCATTATACAATGTAATATTGTTAAAACTTTGATGTTTTTCTTCAGTTTCTACATTTGGAAATTGTAACTAATGGTCACAAGTTCAATATGAGGGTTAATTGAAATAAATCTATGAAGAACACATAGCAGAGTACCTGGCATATGATATTACTCAGTATATTGAGAATCATATCACTCAATAATATTACTTCTTTTTATTATGATTCATACATTATAATTACCACCATTTTAGACTGTTATCTATGTATTCACACACAAATTATCCATATACTTTTTAAAAGTATTTTTTTAATTGTTGATAAACCCTTATTTTTTTTATTTATTTAGTTATTTATATGTGGTGATGAGAATTAAATCCAGTGGCTCACACACACATGCTAGGCAAGTGCTCTTCCACTGAGCCACAACTCCAACCCCATATACATTTTTTAAATGTATGCATATTTCATTTCTTTTTAAAAGAATAAAAACACATGTAACTTATACTCATTTATACAGATAGGAATAAATGGAAAATGCCCATATTAACTTGGAGGTTTACAATTCTGATTTTTTTGCTATTAAAAATGTTGCAGTAAACCTACTTTTATATTTTTTGTATGCAAAGATTCAAATATTTCTATAGACTAAATTCCTAGTTATTAAACTGCCATATCTGGCCTTCTTTTATACTTCAATTATATGAAGTGAATATGTCCTGGCTTTTATGTTATGTGTATATTTCTAATTTATGAAATTGAGTTATTTGAGCCCTTATCTCCTTTTTTAAGAGGAGGACAAGAAAATATTAAATTTTAAATGTTATAGTCAATTCTTTTTCAGATCTCATATCTATCTAAAATAAAAATGTAGGGAAAGATAAATCTGATAAATTTAAGTATATGAAATATTTACTGGTTAACTAACTTTGATATGATCTTAAATAAAAATATGGCTTTCCTTTAGCCAACTAATAACAAGAAGCAGTGACTCAATAAATGAGTGTGTAATACAGAAATGCAATGTATGAAGTCCCAGTTCTCCTTTACATTAATGTATTTGTATGACAAATTTATGATTGAAAGAATAAATGTGATCAAGTGCTATCTGTAAATTATGTTAACTAATCCTATCCCCTTAAGAAAGCATTTATATAATTTTAGTGACATTTGCATATTTTGGCATTTCTCCTTGTGTTTTGGTGAGTATGTGGGGCAATGTTTCACAAGGCAATAGTTATTGGGCATCTTCATTGTAAAGGGTGAAAGAGCTAAGATCAAGGGAGGATTAAAGGACCTTGAATTCCCTTAGGAATGAAAGGGCTCATGAAAAGTTTTCTGAGCATCTCACTCTAGATAAAAGGGTTTGTAAGTATATTGGGGGCACAAGTTTTCCCTGACTGATTTTGTCAGGATTCTGATAAACCAAATAGATCAGAGAAAGGGAAATCTTGTCAAATGTACCTTTAGAATTTGTGTTTCTTCTGTAATGGGACCTTCTTACTTTAGATCACCAACTTTAATAAAGTTTAGATAGTTATAGGAAATTTCAAAAATACATAAAAGCTATATTATACTAATGTAAAGTCTGGAATGATTTAAAATATTTCCTTTGATATGATTTCTGAATTCTATATAAAGTAATAGTGCAGAAATAAAACATGATGTGGCATGTCTAGAACTTTTATAACTAGCCTGACTTTGAAACTGAGTGAAGTAAGTAAGAGATGAAAGCTCTAATGACTTCAGTTTTTTCTCCCTGTTTCTCTTCTCTCTTGCTATCCCCCTCTCTCTACCTCTCTCTCTCCCTTTCTCTGTCCTCCCTTTTCCTCTTTTCTCTCCTTCTTGGTCCTCTTTTTGGAAAGTCTAATCTATGCATAAATTAGCACATTTTACACTTCAAAACAAAATTATGTATTTAGTAAAGTATATAACATTGCTCATCTTATTGTGAAGCTTTGTATGTAATGTGAGAAATAATTTTACTTATTTTAATTTTTAAATAGTATTTGTTGAGTCATTTAGAATGAGTTGACTAAACCTTTGCTGAACAAAATAGGTGGGACAATTTAAAATATAATAATAAAATAGCATATCAAAATGAAGTGGTATAAAAGCATTTTCTTCAGCTGAATATATTGAATCTGTAGGAAATTATTGCTACATGTTATGATAGTGAACAATTTTATCAAATCATTCTCTTTTCTCTGGTTATAAAAATTCTCTCATTTTAATGTAGCAGATGTATCTGTAGGAAGAGATTGGTAATGGTAATCCCAAAAGAAAAAAAATCAGATTTGATAGAATAGTCATTTTGACAATATTAGTTCTACCTATCCACGAACAAGGTAAATCTTTCCATTTTCTAAGATCTTCATTAATTTCTTTCTTTAGTGTGTTGTACTTTTCATTGTACAGGTCTTTCACTTCTTTTGTAAGGTTGATTCACAAGTATTTTATTTATTTATTTATTTTTTTTGACATTATAGTAAATGGGGTGGATTTCCTAGTTTCTCTTCCTGAGGATTTCTTGCTGATGTACAGAAATGCCTTAGATTTATGGGTATTGATCCATTCAGCCACTTTGCTGAATTCATTTATCAGATCTAGAAGATTTCTGTTTTTTTTTTTTCTTCTATGTATAGAATTATATCATCTGCAAATAGTGATAATTTGAGTTCTTCTTTTCCTATCCATATCCCTTTTATTTCTTTCATCTAATTGCATTGGCTAGGGTTTCAAGAACTATGTTAAATAATAGTGGCGAAAGAGGACATCCCTGTCTTGTTCCAGTTCCTAGAGGGAATGCTTTCAGCATTTCTCCATTTAGGATGATGTTGGCCTGGGGCTTAGCATAGATGGCCTTTACAATGTTGAGGTATGTTCCTGTTATCCCTATTTTTTCTAGTGTTTTGAACATGAAGGGGTGTTGTAACTTGTCAAATTCTTTCTCTGCATCAATTGAGATGATCATATGATTTTTATCTTTGAGTCTATTGATACGGTAAATAACATTTATTGATTTCCTTATGTTGAACCAACCTTGCATTCCTGGAATGAAGCCCACTTGATCGTGATGTACTATTTTTTTGATGTGTTTTTGTATTTGATTTGCCAGAATTTTACTGAGGATTTTTGCATCTATATTCATTAGTGATATTGGTCTGAAGTTTTCTTTCTTTGTCTCTGCCTGGTTTTGGAATCAGGGTGATATTGGCCTCATGAAATGAGTCTGGGAGTGTTCCCTCTTTTTCTATTTCATGGAATAGTTTAAGAAGTATTGGTGTTTTTCTTTAAAGGTCTTGTAGAACTCGGTTGTGTAGCCATCTGGACTTGGGCTTTTCTTGGTTGGTAGGTTTTTGATGGCATCCTTTATTTCTTTGCTTGGTATTGATCTATTTAAATTGTGTATGTTATCATGATTTAGTTTGGGCCTATCGTATATTTCTAGAAATTTGTTGATGTCTTCATTATTTTCTATTTTGTTGGAGTATAGATTTTTAAAATAATTTCTAATTATCTTCTGTGTCTCTGTAGTGTCTGTCATGATGTTTCCTTTTTCATCACATATACTGGTAATTTTTTTTCTCTTTTTCTTAGCATAGCTAATGGTTTATCAATTTTATTTATTTTTTCAAAGAACCAACTTTTGGTTCTGTCAATTTTTTCAACTATGTTTTTTGTTTCGATTTCATTGATTTCAGCTCTGATTTTAATTATTTCCTGTATTCTACAGCTTTTGGGGTTAATTTGTTCTTCTTTTTCTAGGGCTTTGGGTGTAATGTTAATTCATTATTTGTTGACCTTTTCTTTTTTGAAGGAATGAACTCCATGCATGACTTTTCCTCTTAGTACTGCCTTCATAGTGTCCTAGAGATTTCGATATGTTGTATCGGTGCTTCTCATTTACTCTAAGAATTTTTTAATCTCCTTTTTGATGTCTTCTGCAACACATTGTTCATTCAATAGCATATTATTTAGTCTCCAGTCGTTGGAGTAGGTTTTGTTTATTTTATTATTGTTGATTTCTAGTTTCATTCCATTATGATCTGATAGTATGCAGGGTAGAATCTCTGCTTTTTTATATTTGCTTAGAGTTGCTTTAGGGCATACTATATGATCTATTTTAGAGAATGATCCATGTGCTGCTGAGAAGAAAGTGTACTGACTCATGCATGGATAATATACCCTATAGATATCAGTAAAATCTAAGCTATTGACTGTATTATTGAGTTCTACAGTTTCTTTGTTTAGCTTTTGTTTGGAAGATCTAAGCACTATACAATTTCAATGCAATCCCAATCAAAATCCCAATGTCATTCCTCATAAAAATAGAAAAGGAAATCATGAAATTCATCTGGAAAAATAAGAGACCCAGAATAGCCAAAGCAATTCTTAGCAAGAAGAATGAAGCTGGTGGCATTACTATTCCAGACCTTAAATTGTATTACAAAGCAATAGTAACTAAAACAGCATGGTATTGGCACCAAAATAGACCAGTAGACCAATGGTACAGAATAGAAGACACAGAGATTAACCCACACATCTAGAGTTATCTTATATTAGACAAAGGTGCCAAAAACATACATTGGAGAAAAGACAGCCTCTTCAACAAATGGTGTTGGGAAAACTGGAAATCCTTATGTAATAAAATGAAATCAAACCTCTATCTCTCTCCATGCACAAAACTCAACTCAAAATGGATCAAGGACCTAGGAATTAAATCAGAAACCTTGCACCTAATAGAGGAAAAAGTAGGCCCAAATCTCCACCATGTTGGATTCGGCTCCAACTTCCTCAACAAGACCCCTATAGCGCAAGAACTAAAACCAAGAATCAATAAATGGGATGGATTCAAACTAAAAAGCTTCTTTTCAGCAAAAGAAACAATCAGTGAGGTAAACAGAGAACCTACAGAATGGGAGCAAATCTTTACCACATGCACATCAAGACAGAACATTAACTTCAAGGATATATAAATCTCTCAAAAACCTTTACACCAAAAAAAAAAAAAAAAAAAACAAACCAATCATTAAATGGGCTAAGGAACTGAACAGACAATTCTCAGAAGAAGATATACAACCAATCAACAAATATATGAAAAAATGTTCAACATCTCTAGAAGTTAGAGAAATGCAAATCAAAACTACTCTAAGATTTCATCTCATGCCAGTCAGAATGGCAGCTATCAAAAACACAAACAACAATAAATGCTGGCGAGGATGTGGGGAAAAGGGCACACTCTTACATTGTTGGTGGGGCTGCAAATTGGTGCAACCAATTTGGAAAGCAGTATGGAGATACCTAGTAAAACTTAGAATGGAAACACCATTTGACCCAGCTATCCCACTCCTCGGTCTATACCCAAAGGACTTAAAAACAGATTGCTACAAGGACACAGCCACATCAGTGTTTATAGCAGCACAATTCACAATAGCTAGATTGTGGAACCAACCCAGATGCCCATCAGCAGATGAATGGATAGGGAAACTTTGGTATATATACACAATGGAACACTACTCAGCACTAAAAGAGAATAAAATTATGACATTTGCAGGTAAATGGATGAAGTTGGAGGAAATAATGCTAAGTGAAGTCAGCCAATCCCAGAAAACCAAAGGTTGATTAATTCCTTTGCTATGATGATACTGAATTATAGTGGCAAGGGTGGGGGGATGAGAGGAATGAAGGAATGTTAAATAGAAAAAAGGGGGGAGGGAAGGGAAAAGGGCAAGAGGATAGAGACAATGGCAGAAGGAGTTTGACATCAATGTACAAAGTGCATGTATAAAAACTCAAATGGTATGAAAATACTTTGTGTAAAACCAATGACTTGGAAAACTGTGCTCTTTATATGTAATATGAAAGGAATTGCATTCTAAAAGCATGTATATCAAATTAAATTAATTAAATAAAAAATGAAAAGAAGAAAAAAATCAGATTTGGATTTGTAAAATATTCTCAACTTTGATTTTTGTAATAAATGTAACTTTTTAAAGATGTCTTTTTAGGGTCATCTTTTCTAATAAGGTTGCATTATTAGGGATGTCCAAACTGAAATGTTTAATTACCCACCAGTGATCAAATTATGATTGGTGACTAGGCCTCCTGTATTATGACCTAATAACAGGTCATGAGCTAAGATTAATTACCTCTTTTAGGTCTACAGCATGGGCAACACCTGTTGTTCTCAAAGTTAAACATACATCAGAATTATTTGGAGGGCTTGTTAAGCACAGATGGCAGGGCCCCACCCACACAGCACACAGTAACTGGTTTAACAGATGTGGGGGAAAGCTGAAGGTTTGGAGAGCTCAGAATCCCCAGGTGATACTGATTGTGCAGCTTTAAGAACACTAGCTTTATATGCTCCCTCCTCTCTTTGAGACCAAAGGTACTTGCTTCTGAGCCTAATGGCTTGGAAGTTCATCATCTTTAGGACCAACTGAAATCTAAGCATCAGGGATGCATTTATCTAGTCTTCAAGTCCACTAGTGTAGATTTGGCTGACCTTGAACACCAACTCTGAAGGTATCTTTATAATTCTTAACTCTTCTTAAGTGTACCAAATTTCCCTTATGATCTTTTTCAGTCTTTTACTTTATTTCAGGTCTTTGTCTCCTAACACATCTCCTGCCTCCTTTCCTCCCTCTTCTAATAGATTTTATGTCTTATCCAGATAGATTTTCCAAAAAACTGCTTTGCCTATACCACTCCTAACTGAGGATGTGAAATAACATGTGTGTGTTTTTTACCTTTAATGTATTAATTACATTGTTTTTGTATTAAAATCCTTTCATTACTCCCAATGCCTAAAATATTTTTATTGATTTATAAGCCAGGAGGACACAGTTTTTTTTTTTTCTCCTAGATTGTGCAAGCTCCCTATAGTTGTTGCTCAGATTCTATCCAGCACCCTAGCTAGCATCCATGCAGAAGAATTAGTTTCCTTGTTCACAAGGAAACTAAGACAGGGAAATTGACTAAAAAGCAAACCTCCAAATCCTGGATGTGAAATTTATGTCTCTGTTTTACCTTTTACTTTTGAAATTCTCTCCTTCTCGTCTTCAGATCCTTTGGATCCATTTTCCACCAGACAGACTTTGAAGTCTTTGCATACCACCTTTCTGCTGCACAAGGCTCAGTATTGAATTTCATTCCTCATGTTACCTAAGTTCTATCCTTGCTTTAATCCACTGCACAATACTTTAGTCTGTGAAGTTTTTCCTGAGCCTCCCAAACTCCTAAAACCCCTCCCTTCACAGCTCTGCTCTGGTCTTCTGTGGCCATCCTGACTATCTGAACTTCCTTTCTGACATACACATAAATTGACCCGTGCAAGGTAGACCTTCTGTGACTGCTCTTATAGGTGTGTACTAAAAATAACATTTGGTAATTTTTTTTGTTTGGTTAGTATTGTAAGAAAATAAAATCTCAAGGACTCAGCATTCTTTCAAAGGAGAAACTGATCCAACATTTTAGGGTTTTATATTTAAAGTTAGCTATAGAGTTTTATTTGTATTGGAAGATGATTAAAAGAGAACAGCTTGTGCCAATCTCTGTCTTAGGAAAATGGGCCAGCATTAGTGTGGATTGATCACCCTGATCACAATGCCATGCTGGTGATATTGGACACTGGCATGCTAACTTATGACCTCAGACTCTTATTACAGCAGTAAACAATTTTTTTTATTTACAGTTTTTTTAATTTTAAAATGGGTGCATTTATGCATCATAGTAGGATTCATCATCACACATTTGCACATTTACACAATGATTGGTCAGTTTTGTTCCTGAGCACCTCTCCTTTCTCTCCCTCCCTCCATTCCCCTGGTTCTCTTCCTTTACTCTACTGCTCTCCCCTCTATTTTCGTGGAATGCCTACCAACTTTTTTTTTTCCCCTTTTCCTTTCTAGCCTCCACACATGAGAAAATATGACCCTTGACCTTCTGAGTTTGGCTTATTTGCTTAACACAATGTTTTCAAGTTCCATTCATTTCCTGCAAATGACACAATTTCATTCTTTTTTTTAAAATTTTTTATTCTAATTTGTTATACATGTTTGCAGAGTACATTTCATTTCATATTACATATAAAGAGCACAATTTTTCAAGTTGCTGTTTTTTTTAAATTATTTTTTTTATTCTAAGATGATATAAATGACAGCAGAATGCATTACATTTTATTTTACACATATAGAGCACTTTCTTTATATAAAGTATTTATACAACAATTATATCTTCATACATGTATTTAGGGTAATCATGGATAACTCAGTCTGCCATTATTCCTATCCCCTTGCCTCCTTCCCTCTCTCCCCTCTCTTTGTTCTATTTAAAGCTCTTTCATTCCTCTCATCCCCTCTCTCTTGCCTTTATAAATTAGTATCTTCCTATCAAAGAGACATTCGACCTTTGGTTTTTTGGGATTGGCTAACTTCACTTAGTATTATTTTCTCCAACTCTATCCTTTAACCTGAAAATTCCATGATTTTATTCTCTTTTAGTGCTGAGTAGTGTTTCCATTGTGTATATATACCAAAGTTTCCCTATCCATTCATCTGCTGATGGGCATCTGAGTTGGTTCCACAATCTAGCTATTGTGAATTGTGCTGTTGTAAACATTGATGTGGCTGTGTCCCTGTAATAAGCTGTTTTTAAGTCCTTAGGGAGTAGGCCAAGGAATGGGATAGCTGGGTCAAATGGTGGTTCTATTTCAAGTTTTCCTTGGAATATCCATACTACTTTCCAGATTGGCTTCACTAGTTTGCAGCCCCACCAGCAATGTGAGAGTGTGCCTTTTTCCCCACATCCTCACCAGCATTTATTGTTGTTTGTTTTTTTGATAGCTGCCATTCTGACTGGAGTAAGATAAAATCTTAGAGTTGTTTTGATTTGCATTTCTCTAATTGCTAGAGAAGTTGAACATTTTTTCATATATTTGTTGATTGTTCGTATATCATCTTCTGAGAAGTGTCTGTTTAGTTCCTTGGCCCATTTATTGATTGGGTTATTTGACTTTTCGGTGTTAAGGCTATTAAGGGCTTTATAAATCCTTGAGGTTAGTGTTCTATCTGATGTGCTTGTGGTAAAGATTTGCTCCCATTCTGTAGGTCCTCTATGCACCTCACTGATTTTTTCTTTTGCTGAGAAGAAGTTTTTTAGTTTGATTCCATCCCATTTATTGATTCTTGGTTTTAGTTCTTTCACTATAGGGGTCTTATTGAGAAAGTTGGAGCCTAAACCAACATGATGGAGACTTGGGCCTACTTTTTCTTCTATTAGGTGCAAGGTCTCTGGTTTAATTCCTAGGTCCTTGATCTACTTTGAGTTAAGCTTTGTGCATGGTGAGAGAAAGATATTTAATTTCATTTTATTACATGAGGAATTCCAGTTTTCCCAACACCATTTGTTGAAGAGGCTATCTTTTCTCCAGTGAATGTTTTTGGCACTTTTATCTAATATAAGATAACTGTAGGCATGTGGGTTCTTCTCTGTGTCTTCTATTATGTACCATTGGTCTACTAGTCTATTTTGATGCCAATACCATGCTGTTTTTGTTACTATTGCTTTGTAGTACGATTTAAGGTCTGGAATAGGAATGCCACCCACTTCATTCTTCTTGCTAAGAATTGCTTTGGCTATTCTGGGTCTCTTATTTTTCCAGATGAATTTCATGATTGCTTTTTCTATTTCTATGAAGAATGATATTGGGATTTTGATTGGTATTGCATTGAATCTGTATAGTGATTTTGGGAGAATGGCCATTTTGACAATATTAGTTCTACCTAACCATGAGCAAGGTAGATCTTTCCATCTTCTAAGATCTTCATTAATTTCTTTCTTTAGCGTGCTGTAGTTTTCATTGTAGAGGTCTTTCACTTCTTTTGTTAAGTTGATTCCCAAATATTTTATTTTTTTTTTTTGAGGCTATAGAAAATGGGGTGGATTTCCTAGTTTCTCTTTCTGAGGATTTGTCACTGATGTACAGAAATGCCTTAGATTTATATGTATTGATTTTTATATACAGCTACTTTGCTGAATTCATTTATTAGATTTAGAATATTTCTAGTGGAATTTTTTGGATCTTCTATGTATAGAATCATATAGTCTGTAAACAGTGATAATTTGAGTTCTTCTTTTCCAATTTGTATCCCTTTAATCTCTTCGTCTGTCTAATTTCTTTGGCTAGGGCTTGAAGAACTATGTTAAATAGGAGTGGTGAAAGAGGGCATCCCTGTCTTGTTCCAGTTTTTAGAGGGAATGCTTTCAATTTTTCTCCATTTAGGATGATGTTGGTCTGGGGCTTAGCATAGATGGCCTTTACATGTTGAGGTATGTTCCTGTTATCCCTATTTTTTCTAGCATTTTGAACATGAAGGGATGTTGTATTTTGTCAAATGCTTTCTCTACGTCTATTGAGATGATCATATGATTTTTATCTTTGAGCGTGTTGATGTGATGAATTACATTTATTTCGTTATATTGAACCAAATTTGCATCCCTGGAATGAAGCCCACTTGATCGTGGTGCACTATCTTTTTTATGTGTTTTTGTATTCGATTTGCCAGAATTTTATTGAGAATTTTTGCATCTATATTCATTAGAGATATTGGTCTGAAGTTTTCTTTCTTTGATTTGTCTCTGCCTGGTTTTGGAATCAGGGTGATATTGGCCTCATAGAATGAGTCTGGGAGTGTTCCCTCTTTTTCTATTTCATGAAATAGTTTGAGAATTATTGGTGTCAGTTCTTCTTTAAAGGTCTTGTAGAACTCAGCTGTGTATCCAGCCAGTCCTGGGATTTTCTTGGTTGGTAAATTTTTATGGCATCCTCTATTTCTTCACTTGGTATTAATCTATTTAAATTGTGTATATCATCTTGATTTAGTTTCAGCATATCATAGGTCTCTAGAAATTTGTTGATGCCTTTGTTATTTTCTATTTTATTGGAGTATAAATTTTCAAAATAATTTGTAATTATCTTCTGTATTTATGTACTGTTCATCGTGATACTTCTTTTTTCATCATAGATATTGGTAATTTGTGTTTTCTCTCTTCTTTGTTAGAAGAAAAGGATTATCAATTTTATTTATTTTTTCAAAGAACCAACTTTTTATTCTGTGAATTTTTTCAATTGTTTTTTTAGTTGAAATTTCATTAATTTCAGCTCTAATTTTAATCATTTCCTGTCTTCTACTTATTTTGGTGTTGATTTGTTCTTCTTTTTCTCAGGCTTTGAGATGTAATGTTATTTCATTTATTTGTTGACTTTTTATTTTTTGAAGGAATGAGCTCCATGCAATAAACTTTCCTTTTAGTACTACCTTTAGGATGTCCCAGAGATTTTGGTTATGTTGTATCTTTGTTCTCATTTACCTCTAAGAATTTCTTAATCTCCTTCTTGATGTCTCCTACAACCCACTGATCATTCAATAGCATATTATTTAGTCTCCAGGTGTTAGAGTAGCTTTTCTTTTTTTTTTTTTTTTTTTATCATTGATTTCTAATTTCATTCCATTATGATCTGATAGAATGCAGGGTAGTATCCCTACTTTTTTATATTTGCTTATAGTTGCTTTATGGCATAATACATGGTCTATTTTTGAGAAGGATCCATGTGCTGCTGAGAAGAAAGTATATTGGCTCATTGATGGATGATATACTATATATATGTCAGTTAAGTCTAAGTTATTAATTGTATTATTGAGTGCTATAGTTTCTTTGTCTAACTTTTGTTTGGAAGATCTATCCATTGGTGAAAGAGGTGTGTTAAAGTCACCTAGAATTATTGTGTTGTGGTCTATTTGATTTTTGAACTTAAGAATTCTTGAGTTTGATTGATGAATGTAGATGCTCCATTATTTGGGGCACATATATTTATAACAGTTATATCTTGCTGATCTATGATTCCCTTAAGCAGTATGAAATATCCATCTTTATCTCTTTTGATTAACTTTGGCTTGAAGTCTACTTTATTTGATATGAGGATGGAGACTCCTGCTTGCTTACGTAGACCATACAAGTGATATATTTTATCCCATCCTTTCACCTTCAGCCTATGGGCATCTTTTTTTTTCTATGAGATGTGTCTCTTGAAGGCAACATATTGTTGGGTCTGATTTTTAATGCAATCTATTAGCCTATGTCTTTTAATTGGTGAGTTTAGGCCATTAACATTCAGGGTTGTTATTGAGACATAATTTGTATTTCCAGTCATTTTTTTAATTATTATTTTTGGTATTTAGTTTGTCTTGTTTTTTCCCTTTATTGTAGTTCTTCCCTTTGCAGATTTTCATTATTATTTTTCATTTCCTCCTCGTGGAATATTTTACCAAAAATGTTCTGTAGAGCAGGCTTTCTTGTTGTAAATTCTTTTAGCTTTTTTTTTATTATGGAAGGATTTTATTTCATCCTCAAATCAAAAGCTTAAATTTGCTGGATATAAAATTTTTGGTTGGCATCCCTTATCCTTTAGAATCTGGTATATGTTTTTCCAGGCTCTTCTGGCTTTGAGGGTCTGGATTGAAAAATCTGCTGAGATGCGAATTGGTTTTCCCTTATAGGTAATCTGACTTTTCTCTCTTGCAGCTTTTAAAATTCTATCATTATTTTGTATGCTAGGCGTTTTCATTACAATGTGCCTTGGTGTGGACCTGTTGTAATTTTGTACATTTGTCGTCCTATAGGCCTCTTGTATTTGATTTTCAAATTCATTCTTCCTGCTTGGAAAATTTTCTGATATTATTTCATTGAAGAGATTGTGCATTCCTTTGGTTTGAATTTCTGCACCTTCCTCTATTCCAATGAATCTTAAATTTTGTCTTTTGATGGTATCTTATAGTTCTTGGATATTCTGTTCATGGTTTCTTACCATCTTCATTGTGAGGTCAACTTTATTTTCAAGATTATATATTTTGTCCTTATTGTCTAAGGTCCTGTCTTCCAAGGGGTCCAATCTGTTGGTGATGCTTTCTATTGAATTTTTTAAGTGGCTTACTGTTTCTTTCATTTCAAGGATTTCTGTTTGTTTTTTTTCTCAAACTCTATCGCTTTCTTGAAGTAATCTTTTGCTACCTGGATTTGTTCTCGTATCTCTTTGTTGGTGTTATCCATGGTTGCTTGTATTTGATCTTTTATTGCTTTGTTGGAGAGATCACTTTTGCCTGTATCTGTTCACTTAGGTCATTTTTTAAATCCCTTATCATTTTAATTATGTATATCAGGAACTCCTTCTCTGACATTTCACCTACTGTGCTTTCTATGGTTTCTATTATTGTATTATCTTAGTTTGTTTGGGGCATTTTCCTTCCTTTGTTTTTTCATGATGTCTATGTATTTTCCTCTTTTTCAAGATAAACCTTCAGTATTACCGCTTATGCCCTTTTGTCCCTTCAGGTTACCCGAAACCTCACTTTTTAGGGAAATATCAATATCAGAGCTTTCAATGTACCCAATCAGTTTCTGTTTTTATATGTACAGTTTTGTTGCTATAAACAGAAATGATGAGATCAGTTATCTTATACCATATAGTCTCTATGTTTGCATGGTGGTTACAGTATCTAATGGTAGAAGGGGGGACTCAGAGTTTGGCTTAAATGTTTATGAAGTAAGATGTGAGAAAATAGAGGTATCAGATTATTCGACTAGTGAGAGTATAATCATTAGAATTTGGCTGTTAGTAGAAGCAGCAAGAGATAGGCAAGCCCGTGTAAGATTCCCTGTTAGTTCACAACAGCATAACTGGTTGCACCTTCTGGTGCATCCTGGTCTCTAGGGACCTTAGTGATGTCTTACCTGGACCTTTTTGTTGTTCCTTGGTAGTAGCGTAGCTAACTCAGTTTTGTGGCAGTGGCAGCCTCAGGCCTATAATTATATTGGTGTTGGGTTGAGTAGCTATGGAATCCCAGTGTGGTGTGTCTCTCTGGACAGATGCGTGTTTTGTGGGCGTGGAGTGGGCCTCACTCTCCAGATCACCTCCTGGCCACAGTGTGGTGGAGCAGGTGGTCTGGCTTTCCTCTCCCCACTCTCCTCCTCCTGGGTCTCTTCCAGTCTAGTTGTTTTGGTGGGGGTTGGGCAGGTGGGCAGCAGGGCCCTTCCACAGGGTGGAGTCTGCTGTTCCTGGTCCTGGTGATGGTGTGGGTGGGTGGTCGGGCAGGCTGGTGGCTGGGCTGCTCCTTTCATTGGTGTGTACTGCTTGTTCTGGTGGCAGCTGGGCAGGTCGCAGTTCCCCAGGGAATGCACAGGGCCCTTCCTCTAGTTGGGCCCTCTCTGCAGAGGGGACCTGCTATTCCCAGCCCGGGAGGCGGTGGCAGCATGAGTCAGTGGCCAGGCGGGCTGGTGGCTGGGCAGCTGCTTCTGGAGGGTGACTCTGCTTGTTCTGGTCACAGCTGGGCAGGTCGCAGAGAATGGCAGCAGTAAACAATTGATGAGCATATCCTACGAAATTTCTTGTCATATAAGGAAGAGTTTCACTGGTACCTAAAGTTGCTTTTACTTAATTTAGCTTATCACTCCTGATTAGGGAACTTCTAATTACATTATTTTAAATGGCTTATATATTGATTTTGGTGTTTGCATTTTTGAATATTTATAGATCACTAGATAGTTAAACTCAATACACATTTAGTTCATTTTTAAACTAATTCAAATTCACATGTGAGTTCTAAGACTATAATGAGTTCCACTTTCCTTCTCAATTTTCCACTAATCTTTTTTAATTAATTAATTTAGGTTGGACCCTTCTATTTCCATTATAGGATTTCACCATAATAAAATATCTCTAGCAATTTTTCTAATGGCAATGAAGGGGCAGTTATACAAGTGCAGATTATTATTTTACTACCTTTTATCTCATTAAGATAATAAGAAACAAGAGGAGAAGTAAGTGAGTGAAAAACTGGGTGATGTAGAGTGTACCTTGGGAGGCATCCACATTGGCAAATGGTTTACTTAGTTTGACTAACTTCACTAGTTCCCTTAAAAGAAAATTGTACATAAGGAAAGTGTGGCTGCATTTTTTTTTTTTAAGCCAAATCCAACATTAAAGCAATGAAGTACAAAGTTCAGTTGCTATTGATGTGGCAGATTTAGGAATTTGGATGCTGTGGCATGACTGCATTTAGGGAATTTGGATGTCAAGAGAAGTAAGAAAATCAACAGTGCTGTCTCCGATCTCAAAGTATTCAGCATTGTGTGTGTAAAGGTGGCAACTTCAGCACAATGGCATGATCAGTAGGAACTACTAACCGATCCTCATTCTTCCTGAACCTTTGGTGTTCTCAGGGAGTATATGTCCCATAGGGGGCTAGAAAAAAAGGCAAAAATAGCATCACTCAGTTTAACCTTGCAATCTAGCATTTGAGGACCTCCTTTGCTTCTAAAGCCAGCCACTGCAGGCAATATTTCCCACAATACTGCATTTCTTATGGTATTAACAGAAATTAACCTGTTTGATTATTTCATTGTTTCTGATTTGCTTGACTATCTAAGGAGAGTATCATATGTAAGTGTTATTCTTTAACCTGAATTCTTTAACCTAAAATTAACCTGTTTGATTATTTCATTGTTTCTGATTTACTTGACTATCTAAGGAGAGTATCATATGTGAGTATTATTCTTTAACCAATTGTGCCATTAAGCACTTCCTGTTCTGTTAACTACTGTACTTCTTGCCAAGACTGAATAATTGAGATATAAAAGGAATGTCCAATAGATGGCTTATGTTCATAAATAGCATCTATGTACTGCCTGTTATGCCATTCTGACATGCTCAAACTCATCTTACTAGGTTCACTAACACCTTCAAGATGGTATTGGTTCAAGTTCACACAAGGTCCCAGTAAGCCCATAAATCCTAAGTAATTCTCTGTTCCATTACATGCATTCCTGTTTTGTATTCACAGCTACCACACATCCTAGGGTAAAACAAAATATAGGGGTGGTAAAACTAGAGAAAAAAATCTGGGACTCTAGTGCTTGAGGCTCTCATTTTGTCTATTTCATAAAGTATATTTCTTCAGTAATAAATAGAGATATTAGGGAAATACAGAATTTTAAGTTATCTTCTCGTTCTAAAGTTCTGATTTTGTGACTTCATGTAGTCTGAAAGGTGTTCAGAATATTAAAACCTTAGTTTGGAAAACAAATTTATTCAAGCAAGAAAATGATTGACTCATGAATATAAAAAGAGTGAACTGTGGAGACAAATGGAATTTTTTTTTTCAGGAATACTTCAATTCTTAGTTTGAAAATTCAAGTGAGTTTTGACCACATTGAATAAATACATATCAATTAAGTTTCTTGTAAAGCAAATACATAGAATGTATTGATTAATATGATTTATTCACATTTGTATTTTATATATTAAAAAACCTATAAACATACAATAAATATTCACAAAAATTTTATTTTTCCAAGTGAATTTCATTGCATTGAATGGTAAACTGCTAATCTGTTAATATGAAAATATTTCCCTAGTGTATTTCTAAAAACCTGTAAATATGAGTCAACTCACTGACTAGGAATTAGGTTTGGCTGAGTACACTAAAAATGGGAATGCATTGGCCAAATTTCAGATCTATAAGACACCCATATGAATCTAATTTCTTGATTAGGCCCTTAATTCTTTACCTTCTTTGTCCTTTTCACATATATTAATTTGTTTGAGCTGCCATAACATGATACCACAGATTGGGTGGCTTAAACCATAGAAATTTATTTTCTCACAGCTCTGGAAGCTAGAAGTCCAAGATCAAAGTTCTGGCTGATTTGATTTGATATGAGGCTATCTTCCTGACTTGTAAATAACTGCCTCACATGGTTCTAACTCAGTACATGTGCAAGGAACTCTGATGTATCTTCTAGGGCCTTTGACACCATGGGGTTGGTACTCTGGCCCTCTGATCTCATTTTAACCTATTTATTGCCTTAGAAGCCCTTACTCTAAATACAAGGGCTTAGGGCTCCAACACAGGAGTTTTAGAGGAGATACAAACATGATAACCTATTTTGTTATTTTTCTCTGATAATAGGTCTTTCTTTCTTGCTCAATGGCTTCCTAAGACCTACTGAACCACTATCTTTGGAGGTGGGACAATGAAGTGAATACATTTAGTGAGCATTTTAAGAGTGTTTAATATATGCTAACATTTGAAATCAGTTCTAATTTATGGAATGTGTAGAGAAATTGTTTTCACAGATTTCGTAGATGTTGAAATAGTATATGTTTAACAATAAAGTAATTCTACATGAATATATACCTAGAAACAAAAATTATGACTTACTGCTAAATTATTATAAACCAATGACCGTGTGTTTCTGAGAAGCTGTTTCCATCAAGCTTCTATCTTTACACAGTATCTCACAAATTATCTGCCTAATGTTAGTAGGTTTCCTTTTTAGCATTTTCGGGAAGCCAAGAAATTTCATATTTGCCTTATGTTTTCACTTGCAGTTTCATTTTCCCCCTCATACTATATAATGTCGTCTTCATATTTCCTCTCTGCTTTGGTATATAGACCTTAAGGTATTATGAATCTTAATAGTTTTCTATTACATTTTATGGTTAAGAATTTCTGGTTCCTTAGTCCATGGTTCAGCCCATTGTCTGATTTTGTAAATTAAGCTTGATTTAAAAAAAAATTATTTGCTTATTTGCTGGCAATTGAACCCTGAGCCTTGAACTTGCCTCCCACACGATAAGAGTACACTCTACCACAAAGCAACAAAGTTAGACCATGTTAAAAAAATAAAGTTTTATTGAAACACAGCCATACTCATTTATGTAATTACCTTTCACTGCTTTATTGCTGTAATAGTTGATGTAAGTTGTTGTAAAGTAGGCTACAAAGCCTAAAATTCTTATTAGAGGGGAAATGAGTGAGGATGGGAAAGGCCCAAGGTGTGCTTTAAACATCTTATGCAAAAAAAATTAAATAAATAAAAAAATAAATAAAAAAATAAAAAGCAAGAAAGAAAAGAAAATGGGGGAATGCTAAAAAAATAAAAACAGTGAAGATGTCCCATAGCAGGGACAAACAATATCAGTTTGAAGGGATTCCCACTGGACAAATGGAGGGTGACTTGAGCATCAAAATACTGATTATAATGGGTTGCTTCCCATTTAATAAGATAAAATACTTGAATGTATACTGATATATTAGTATATATTGAGTATCAGTATACATATGTATATATGTACATATAATATACATATATGTGTGTGTATATATATATATAGAGAGAGAGAGATAGATAGAGAGAGAGAGAGAGAGAGAAGAGATTATAAATGGAGGAGAAGCAGAAGACTCTTCTTCACAGTCATGTATCCATTAATAAATATTGGAAATAGAGAATCTCCACTTGACAGCTATCAGATGAATTTCATTCAGTTGGGAATTGTTTTTATCAGAGATGATAAGGTTGATGGGTAGATGATTTGTGAGGTATTATTATAATTTTGGCATACTTTCCCAAATACACACAAAAACAATCAATTACAAGGGAGAAATTTGTGAATGTAAGGTTGAGATAGGTGGTAGACACTGCCATATCCAGGTCATGAAAACTAACACTACCAGTGCTGGGACATGTAGAAACTGTGTGATACTGGATATGGTGCACTAGAGAAAAAAGTAAAATTTCTGTGGTATTCCTGCTGAGAATGCATGACTAGAGGCTGAGCAGGACTCCTGATACGGACCTACCGTAAAGGCCATTTTACCAGTGTCTTTCAAACTTGTCAAGAACACAAGATAGAGGAAGACTGAAGAATTATTTTAGATTGAAGGATTCTGTAATACTTAACAACTCAATGTGATGCTTATTTGTAGAATATTGGTCTGGCAAGAAAAATGAGAGACTGTGAGGTGTTTTGGTTATCTATTTAAGGCTAAAATGGTATCATGTGATAGATAGGTTTGGGCCAATGGGCCACCTCCCCCATGGAGTTGAGTTAGTGACAGAGAACATAGCCATTGGATTGTATCTCGTGATTATGTAGGTCATGAATTTGAGGACATCTTAAGTGACTAGTTCTTCTGTTCAGTGTTGTATTTACCATTGTCAGGTGGGCTCTCTAGAAGGCCTCATAGGGCTTGGCTCACACTTTTTGAGTTTTGGTAAGGTTGGTTGGAAGGCTAGATTCAGTTGGGACTATAAAAGGAGTGCTTACGTGTCCTATCTCCAGCATAAGGGTTTCTGGAAATCTGATCTCTTATTGGGGGCTCAGGGTTCCATGCACTGTTTTAGTGAACTGTCATCCAAGTGAATAGTCAATACAAGGGGGAAAAAGTCCCTTTGAATCAGAGTGAGAGAAGTAGCAAGATTATTGAAGCCCTCTTTGATCTACTGCTGTGGGGATAGTCAACACATTTGGAATAGAAAGTGAGGAGTAAATGATGGTGGTATAGCAATGTTGAATAGCTGTTTTGGAGGGTTATCTGATAATTATGTATTTCTACAGTAATACTTTGAGTAGTTATTTGTTCTACTTTTAGGTAAACAAACACTGGAATGTTGGGGGTATTTAGGGAAAATGAGACTTCTGCAGCTTGTTCTCAGAAGGTTCTGGAAAGGACCAATGTATATATACATATATGCATATGGGATCTGTGTATTTGTGTGTATCTCTCAGGAAAGATTTAAGGAGGGAATTGAGAGAGAGGAGAATGGGACTAATGTGGTAAAATGTTAACCAAGGGGTATTATGGTTGAAGGAATATGGGGCAACTGCCAACTTACATTTAAGTTTGGAATTATTTTAAATGAATTATAAAATTTAAAGAAATTTGAAAAATGAGAGTCTAAAATAAGGCAGCTACAATGGACATTAAGAGTAGAAGATGGATCAATAACAGAACTGAGTGGCCACATAGATGTGGCATTGAGAGATGGGCTGCTTGGAACACTGTAATCAGCACAGAAGTTCCACTGGCTGCTCATTTACAGAAAGGAGCACAGAAGCAAAGCTTGCCAATAATGCTACAGCTCTAACATTCTGCTTTGTCCTTTAATGATCACCCTGGAAAACAAATGACCAGCCAAGTTTAATTTTATAAAGCATTGAGACTATTTAAACAGAGTCGGATTTACTCCAAAGTATAATGGATTCCTTAGTTCAGAGCAAAATCTGTGGCTCTTCTTTATTTGTTGGAAAAATTCTTCTTCCCCATAAGCTTATTCCAATGGGATAAATAGACTGAAAGTAATATGGTTTATTTTGTGCATAGTATATATTTTACAGGAGAAGAAATCTTCTATAGTAAAAGTATATCTTATTGAAATGGAAATAAAGTACATTTGGGGATTAGAAAAAATTATATTGTATCAAATGTGACATGGAATATGTTGTAATCTCCATAGGAGCTATTAAAATATCAAAAGAAACAAGGGACAAAGCAATAAATTTTAGAGTAAGGAAAGTGTTGGGTTCAAATGTTTGGATAAGGAAAACTTTTCTTAAGTGAACAACATGTGTGGCGTGAATGTAACCTCACAATATTCTGAAACCCTAAAGTAAATAATGCAATCATTTCAGAATATCTGCACAGGATACAATGCTAACATCTCTCTCCATGGGAGGTGTTGACATTTTGCTGGAACCTCATAAGAAGGGGACTCCTGCTGTGCACAGGAAATGCTCTTCCATCAAAAAACAAGAAACCAGAAGTCAAATAAGCTGTAAGAAACGTTCTTATCAGCTTTACTATCACTCTCTAGTCATTTTAACTTTGACTGAAATTTTAAGTCTGCAGAGTGTAGTTTTAATTCATGGATATAAAAGCAGGTGAAATTTTGGCAGGAATTATTTTCCATGAATCTAAGGAGTTATGGAAACATAGCAACCACAAAATGTGAATCATCTCAGGTGCTTTGTCTGTACCCTACAGAAATAGTAAATCTGGTTTGCAATTAAATAAGTTTCTCTGAGTGTGCATGTTGTGTGCACACGAATCTTTTTGCATCCATGTGTGCACTTGTATCCATAATAGAAGAAATGGAAGTGGATGGAGATGTAGATAAGGTAGAAATGAACCAAAGATGAGGAAAGGCAACTGACGGAAAATTAGAAAGTTCGATCAGAGACAGATATATATGTGTGTGTGTGTGTGTGTGTGTGTGTGTGTGTGTGTATGTATATGTTTGCTATAATCATGAGATGTCTGATATTGATTTTTAAAGAATCTACACTTGTATTTTGTGTTTTCATAGGTAGTAGTTATGTAATAAGCACATAAACAACATGAAATTGAACACAAGGTATTCATATCTGTAAGTTATCCATCTCTGTATACTAAATCACCCCCAATCCTAGCATCTTGAAACAACAAACATTTATTATTTCAAACTTTTCAGGGTCAGAAATCCAAAGACAACTTCACTGTGTGCCTCTGACTCAGTCTTTTACAAGGCTGTAGTCAAGAAAAGATCAGGGGCCAAAGCTCTCTCTGTAAGGGGAGTTCCAAGTGCATCCTCATGGCTTTTGGTAAGTCTGTTTCTTTCTGATGGTTGGTGGGAGTCTTAAGCCCTTTGCCTTAAGGGCCTCTGCACTGGGCTCCTCACAACAGCAGTTCAGTGCACCCAGAGTGAGGCTGAGTCTTGTAATCTAAGATGAGAGGTATTATCTAATCATATTTGCAGGATTATTTATTCGAAGTCAGTCACTAAGCATTGGAAAGGGAGGGCATTCCTCAAGGGCATGAATACCAGGAGACAGGGAACATTGGGAACCATCTCAGAAGCCTAACACAATGACATTAAACAGTTCTTTGGTCATTCTAATCACTCCCTGTCCAGGTTCCCATTATGCTCCAGCCCACTGCCAAGTTAAGCCATTTTCTCATTCCTTCCTGCATCTCTGCCCTTCTTTCCTGTTTTCTCAGCTTTCTCCCACTCCCCAAATCCCTGCTTTAACTTAGTTGTCATCCAACAGAATTTCCAAGAGAGATAGGCAATTTCTAGCTCTTCAACTTCCTCATGTACTTTATTCTAAAATCACTGTGCTTGAGATATTCCTTGCCTCACACTGACACTTCTACTGTACTTTCAATAGAAAGTATCTAATATCATACTTTTATAATAAACTGTACAAAACCAAGGCATGTCCTATTGCCAATCCCTAATCCTGGTGTGGTGGGCTACTCCTGTATGTAAAATATCTCTGGGACACAAAGAGTGCATACCACTTATTAATTAATCAAGCATCTTAAAGCCTGACTCTTCCCCATTTTCCGTTCCTTATGAGTATTGCTTTTTAAAAGTGAAGAATATTTTATAAATTGGATATTTCGATCTTTTGAGATTTATGAGTTCAGATATATGTCAGTGTAGCATCTTGAGGATAATGACAATTTTCTTTTCAATAATTTTCTCTCCTCATCTTCATTTCCATCCCCGCACTGACAGTTTAGAAAAAAATTTCATTTCCCCCACTGGAATTAAGGGTCCCCTGTAACAAAAAATTACTAACTGCTAAAAGTTGCATCTTTAAATTGTTAAACATAAGCAGTTCTTTTGAGCTACTCTAGACTCTCGTCTCTGTGATGTGTAATTAGCTTGAAATAAAAGCAGGCACAGAATGAAATAGATTAGTAATGCTAATTCTTTTTAAATAAAATGTTTTCTGTGCCTACAAAAATTATCAATGTACATTGGATAAATCTCAAAGATAAAACTTTTATATTATTGCTTCAAGACACAATATGGATTATTTTTTAAAAAGTACAAACTGATTGTATCAAATCATATCATGGATTCTTTGTTCCAGTCATAATAAAACTTCATCTTATTTCTTTCAACAAAGTTTAATAGTTTAATATTTTGTAGTTTATCCTGACACCATAAAATTTATAGCAACTGGGCTCATTTTTATAACAGTTTATAATTTTTTCTTTGTCTAAAAACAGAAAAATACAATCATAATACATATTGGCATTAATAGTTGTTGTTAATTTTTGTTTGTTTATTTAGTGATTTTCAAAAGCTGAACTCCAGGATTTTGATAAATACATGCATGTTCAAACAAATATACCCTAAAGGAATTCCTACTTTATAAATACTTTCCAGTGCAAATTATTCATTACATTGAGGCATTATAAAATAATCTGCATATTGATTTATTATTTTATTTTTCTAACTTGAAATGACTAAATTAAATATGTTAGATCTATTTCATTTTGCTTTTGGTATAATTCCTTCTAGTAAGATATTTTATTTGCCTGTCATCTTATTATCTCAGTTTTTTAAATAACATTCATTAAATTAAAATTGAAATAATGTTACATTTTTAGGCTTAAAAATAAGATCTTGCTAATTGTTCTGATGATATGGCCTGGCTTTGTCAACTAGCTTGTGATGTAAATATTTATTTAAAAAATGAGCTAAAATTTGCAAAGGAAAGGTTTTAATTAGAATGCATTTAAGTCATACTGAAAAAACATTTTATCATAAATATTTGCAAGTTTGTGATGTTAGTAATATTTTGATTTTCCAATTGTTTCAGATGTATTGAGTTTAATAAAGTGCCACTAAGTGAAAAATAATAGTAGAAGTGATAATGACTTGCTAGGTCTTAGTGAAACCTGCCTTGGTATCCTTTCCAGAAGCAAAAGTGTGTGGTTCCAACACTGGGTCACCATCCTTTGGCAAATGAGGTTGTTTCTGATTATTTGCTTTTAACAAAATTTGAAAGTAGACTTAATGGGAGATGATGGATCTTTAAAGAGTAATTTTTAATTTCAGATCACTATGTAGTTTTTGGCACATACCTCAAAATGTGTTTAAAAATTGAAAGACGTTTCTAATAACAGAATGCCTCTGATTTTTACCTACTTACTTAAATGAACAAGATTTCACATTTCTTACAAATATCAAAGCAAAACAAGAATAAAACTCGTGCTGACAACTATATCCTTCTACTATTAAGCCCTTTTCATCCAAAGGAATAAAAATAACTTTAAAAATGTCCTTCACACCACACTGAGAATAATTTTCAATATAGTTTTGTGGATTTAATATTTAATATTAATTGTCAATATTTGTCAGTTTTAATACAATATTGTTAATATTATAAAATATTAACAATAATGATACCTTGAATACTACCTTTAGGTAAAATTTTATCAGATAAGTAGAATGAAGCTAGTTCAAAGAGAAATGTTAAATTTTATAACTTAAAATGTTTGTTGATGAATATAAAATTTGTATTTATTGGATTAATATCAGATTTATTTGGAGCATGATATTGCCCTCTTATTTATACTGTCAATATTTGCACTATAGTCTAAATTATATCACACAACTAATTTATGAATAGTTTTAAATATCAAATTAAAAGATGCCCAGGTTATAAAGCTTTTCAAAATTGTTTTGCATTGTAATAGAACAAAGAGAAATCATGGTTTGAAATCTTTAAAAATATCTTTTTTGTAATTGTAGATGGACATATATCTTTATTTTATTTGTTTATTTTTATGTAGTGCTGAGGATTGAACCCAGTGCCTCACGCATGCTAGGCAAGTGCTCTGTTGCTGAGCTACAGCCCCAGTCCTGTTTGAAATCTTAATGTGTAGAATGCTTGATCACTAGAAATACTACAAATTAGCTTGCTAATAAAGTAAAATTTGTTACTTATTGCAATAAAGGAGATCCCTACATTGACAGATTTTTAATAGCATTTTAGAACAGAGAGGCAGGCATAAATTTCGTATGACATTTTAGGATCTATTTTAAAGAAGGGATTTCAGTGTGGATTTGATTTGATATAGGTAAAGTTCATGTATAATAGCTGGGGATTATTATATAATTTAATCATTCTAGTCAGAATGGCAATTATCAAGAATACAAATAATGAAAAGTGTTTGTGAGGATGTGGGGAAAGAGGTCCACTCCTACATTGTTGGTGAACTGCAGATTGCCACCTCTGGAAAACTGTGGAGATTCCTCAAAAAACTAGGAATAAAACCACCATATGACTCAGTTATTCCACTCCTTGATATATATTCAAAAGGTCTAAAATCAGCATACTATCAAGATGCAGCCATATTAATTAATGCATATACAGCATTAATTCATAATAGCCAAGTTATAGAACCAACTTAGGTGACCTTTAACAGAGGAATAAAGAAAATGTGGTATTTGTATATAATGGAGTATTACTCAGCCATAGAAAGAATAAAATTTTGTAATTTGCTGGTAAATGGATGAAACTGGAAACTATCATGCTAAGTGAAATAAGCCAGACCCAGAAAGTCAAAGGTCAAATATTTTCTCTAATATGCAGAAATTAGTCTAAAATAAGAAAAAAAAAAAAAAAAAAGAGAGAGAGAGAGAGAGGGAAAGGAAAAAAAAGGAAGGGGAAGGAATTCCATCAAAATAAAAGAAAGATCAGTGGAGTAGACAAAGCAAATTGAAGGCAAAGGAGGAGGAATAGGATAAGGAAATAACAATGAAATAAATCTGACATAAATTTCCTATGCGCATATATGAATATTCCCCAGTGAATCTCACCATCATGTATATCCACAAGATATTAACTAAAAAAAAATTATAATAGCAGATATAACAGAGTAGAGGAAAGGGAACAGGGGAGGGAGGAGGGAAGGGAAAGTGGAGGCACTTGTGACTGAATTACAGCAAATTATATTCCGTGCTTTTATAATTATATCAAATGAATGCTGATGTTATGCATATCTAAAAAGAACCAATAATACACACATATGCACACACGTATAAATTTTAAAAAATTTAAAAATTTTTATGACTAGGGTTTCATAAGGAGTTTTGCCTAGAAAACAATCATTTGAAGTTGTTTACTGTAAAATAAACTGTCCAATGATATGAAAAATACATTTTCAGGAAGCTCCTGGAAGCAATCATGATATTTACAATTTCTATCTTTCTCAGCAAGGGTTCTTCAGAACAGTAAAGTCATGATGATAAATGCAGCAAATGTGAATGTAGATGATTTTGTTTCCAGTTTTTTATGTATTTCTCTTACATGGCAAACTTAGATAAAAATCTAATTCCTCCTCTAACTCTTCTTCTTATTGTTGTTCAATACTTCTTATTTGAACCTCCTGGAGCTGCTATCTGATATGTTTTTCCTCTCTTCATGTTTGATGATTTTTCACTCAATATTTACCTCTTTAATTTTTGGTACAGTATTCTAGAGTAATATTAGATTAATCTTCTAGACCATCAGTTTCCTTTTTATAAAGCCCATTCTGTTACTCATCTCACTTGTTGAGTTCTTAATTTTGATAATAAACTTTTTTTGGGGGTACTGGACATTGAATTCAGGGGCACTTAAACACTGAGTCACACCCACAGTCCTTTTTTGTATTTTATTGAGAGACAGGGTCTCATTGAGTTGCTCAATACCTCATCATTGCTGAGACTGGCTTTGAATTAGCGATCCTCCTGCCTCAGCCTCCCAAGCCAATAGGATTATAGGCATGTGCCACCATGCCCACCTAGGAATAATGCTTTTAATCTAATGTTTAATGTTTCTAATAAGTGGAATTATCTAATGATAACTTATACTTTGATATGATACTCTTTTAAAACTTTGCTCATAATACCAAGTTCATATTTTTTATTTGAAGTTAATTTATGTTCTATTTCTACTTGAAAATGTTCAGTGTCTTTCAAAAATGATTTTCAGTCTCCTCAATATCTTATTCATTTCTGTTTAGTTTCATATTATATTCCAGATGAGATTTGCATAGGTAGTTGGGATATATTTTTCTGCACAAGTAAAAATTTCAGTTGCTGTAAAAGCAGATTGGATTTTATGTTGCCAATCTCTTTGTTGTTCATTGGTGGGAGCAGTGGAATTTATTAAAATCTGGAAGTCACTGTGCTCCCACTTTATGTGATAGTTAGAAGTTACTAGTCGGATTGCTCCACTTGTCTCTTCACTCTGGGGGTCTCAACACTGCATTCTGCAGCCAGGTCCTCAGCTACCATTGTTGGTTTAGCTCTTCCACAATTCTTAAGAATTCCACTGGGCAAACTATAGCCACCTTCCTTTCCAAGTCCCTGGTATCTCAGATCCTGATTTATTATAGAATTCCATTAGTAAACTTACTTTTTCAAAGCTCCAAAGTTATGTTTTATCTATGTGATAGGAAATGAAGCTAGAATTTGTGAAGGATGCTGCTATTCCCGTTATTAATTGCTGTGTAATCACTACCTCAAAGTCTGTGGCTTAAAACAACCACCAGGCTGTTATGTCTTAGAACTCTATTGGTCTGGGGTTTATGTAGAAGTCTTGCTGAGCCGTTCTTTTCATCCTCATGACATTGACTAGAATCACTTGAAGGTATTTCATGGACAAATGGGCTGGGCTGGAGGGTTCATGATGGCTTCACTCAGTTCTTGATGTCAGTAGGAACAATTGGAAATAGGGACTCTGTTAGACCCTTGTCCTTCTGCAAATATTCTAAGGGCATATGCATGCATTCTCTCCCACAAATTGGTGGGACTTTTTACATTAGGTAGGTTTCTGCTAGAATGAACTTTTCAGGAATTCAAGGCAAAAGACACAGGGTATTTTCTGACCTGGTTTTTGTTATCTGTCTGTCGTTACCATTACATTCTATTGGTTAGAAGTAATCTACAAAGCAATTCAAATTCAGAGGAAGGATAACTAAAATTCACCTCTCAATGGAAGGAGTATTAAAATATGTGTGTACATGTTAAACTGGTATAGTCTTTTACTGTCAAATATTTAAATTTGTAAGGAGTTAGAATGCATAATTGAATGAATAGTCTTTAAATTCATATCAGTCGCTGAAGTCATATACTTTCATTTAGTATTAGTGTTGTAGACATAAATATTAGCTCTAAATTGGAGGTAGAGGATAATGAAATAAGACCTGTATTATATTATGCCTATAACACAGGAGTTATGCTCATAACACAAGAATGTTATTTTTATCTTAGATAATGGTAGTTTTGTCAGAACCAGAAGATTTTTCAAATTAAAAGTTAGATTTTATTCCAACATAGTGAAATGTGTAGATTTGTTTTCCCTTCACAAAACAGTATATACAAGCTTTAATATCCCAAACCTTTAAATATGTCTTTTGTTCAGAAAGAGGGTCTTTGCAGATATAATCAAGTTAAGATGAGCTCATTCTGGATTACAGTGGCCCTTTATTTGAATGGATGGTATCTTTACAAGAAGAGGAAAATGTGGACACACATGTGGACACATGGACATAGACAGACACACGTACTTGGGGAAGGTGGCCATGTGAAGACAGGGAGGAATGAGATTGAATCCGTAAGTCAGGAAATGCCAAGGATCGCAACAACCACAGGAAGATAGAAAAGAGACTTGGGATAGAGTCTCTCTTGTTTATCAAAGAGCCTGGTCCGGCTGACTTAGAGAATACATTTCTTTTGTTAGAAGCCACTCTGTTTTGGTACTTTGCTGTGGCAGTTCTGGTAACTAATATAAATAAATAATGTTACTTTATATCAAATCAAAAGCTCAGAATAATATAAACTCAGATATACTTCCGTCAAAATTACTTTTTTAATATGCTGATTTGTAACAAATTTCTTATTGCTTAACATCAAAATATAATTAATAGGTCTGAACTGATGGCTTTGAAGGATCTTTCAATTGCCTAAGTTATACAATGATTGGGAGAAGAATCAACATTTATTAACATGCCACTCTATGACAGAGTGTAATTGGCTTTTAGCACTTATTATATAATTCAACCCTCATAAAAATCTTATGATATAGGCATTCATTTCCAAAATATGCCAATGTAGAAACTCTGCTCAAGAGATCAGTGCCTGTTTTTTTCCCCTTTAAGTGTCTTTCATCATGCTGTTATAGTATTTACTATGGAATCTAGTCAGTATTATGAGTTTAATGAATGGTTAATGTAGAAATTTGAATACCTGAATATTGTAGAATGGAAGAATATATATTTTTTAAATTGGAAGTACAATCAGGAGGAAAAGCTCCTCATGTTGGATATTTTTTGTTTTGCTTGTTGTGTAGAGGATCTGGTCTAAATTGCTTCTTTTTTAATGAGTAAAATTAATTTTTTAGAGCATTATTTTATTTTATTTTTTTATTCAAAGTTGTATTTATAATAGTAGTATGCATTATAATTCATAATAAACATATATAGAATCTTTAGTTGACAGCAAAACTAATTAGAAAGTAGAGTTTAATATACTACTTCTCCTTCTCCTTCTCCTTCTCTCCTCCACCCCCTCAGAAACATATGACCTTCCTCCTCCACCTTTAACATCTTACATGACAGTGCTACCCTGAACCACTCCAGCCACTTGGGAATCTATGATATAGCTAGAATTTGACTTGGGGTTTGTTGGTTCCCTATGTCCATCCTCATTTTCCTGGAATACCTTTTATTAAAAGCATTAAGAGCATCAGTAGGGAAAGGGAAAGGATTCTCACACAGGATCAAGCTGTGGTGGACCCTTCAGATCTTAACTATTAAAAAGGCAGCTGCATATACCTTCCTATTTGGCTTTGTTTATTCCCCAGTGTTAAGTTACTCACCCATTTTGTAATAATGTTGAATTTAGCCTACTTTCTCTATGTTTATGAAAATGTTCATCACATTAGAGTTCAATTATTTGTGGCTTGTTGATGTCTTTCAAGGAGGGGAACCATGTCTTGTTTCCCCCTTCATCCATAATGCACAGCACAATATCTGGCCCTTTTAAGGTGTTAAAGATATTTATGAACTTAAATTTCATAAACATTCTGTGTGCCAGGCATTGTATTAACTATTTAATGCATTACAGATTTAATCCTAAAAGCAACCATGTAAAAATAACTACTCAGTATTATTTTAAGGATTAGAAAATAGAAACTGAGAGAATGCAATTGATTTACAGAATATCATGTGTATGGTCAAGTTTTGTGTTCTCTAGATGCTTTAAATACTGTGTCTGGAGCCCACAGCCCATTAAATGTACATGAAATATAAACAATGTTGTCAAAAATAAAAGCAACTCAAAACTAGAAAAAAATAAATGCTTGAATGATCACTAAATTCTATAGCCTCATTATGTGTTACACTTAACATTCATTAAATATTATATGTTACACTTAATATATTCATAAAAGTTTTATTATGTGTAAAAGAACTTGTGGGTAGATTTCTAACTTCATGATTGAGTACTAAGTAATCATATGCAATGAAAATTGAATTGTTCATTTCCAAAGAGATCAAAATCAAATTTATTTTAAAATTTTGAAATTTTACATTATAGTTAACATGCACTTAATTTCATATGCATTTGTTGTGCCCTAAAGAGGGTTGCTGACTGTATGCTCTGTGCCTGCTAAGCACCAAACATGGCCCTGAAGGAAGCGGAGAACTGGGTTGTACATTATTATCACTTTTCTTTTTTTATTTTCTTTTTTATAATTTTAATTTGTTATGTATGACAATAGAATGCATTGCAATTCATATTACAAATATAGAGCACAATTTTTCATATGTCTGGTTGTATACAAAATAGGGTCATCTTATTCATGTCATCATACATGTACTTAGCTTAATGATGACCATTGCATTCCACCATTGTTTCTACCCTTACGCTCCCTCCCTTCTCTTCCTTCCCCTTTTCCCTTTTGCCCTATCTAGAGTTCATCTAATCCTACCACCTCCACCACTCCCCCCAACATATTATGAATCAGCATCCTTAAATCAGAGAAATCATTTGGCATTTGTTTTTTGGGGGATTGGCTAATTTCACTTAGCATTATATTCTCCAGCTCCATCCACTTACCTGCAAATGCCATGATTTTATTCTCTTTTAATGCTGAATAATATTCCATTATGTAACATACCACATTTTATTTATCCATTTATCTACTGAAGGGCATCTATGTTGGTTCCACAGTTTAGCTATTGTGAATTATGCTGCTATAAACATTGATGTGACTGTGTCCCTGTAATATGCTGTTTTTAAGTCCTTTGGGTATAGTCTGAGGAGTGGGATAGCCTTAGAAGATGGAAAGATCTACCTTGTTCTTGGATAGGCAGAATTAATATTGTCAAAATGACCATGCTACCAAAAGCACTATACAGATTTAATGCAATTCCAATCAAAATCCCAATGACATTTCTCATAGAAATAGAAAAAGTGGTCATGAAATTCATCTGGAAAAATAAGAGAACTAGAATAGCTAAAGCAATCATTAGCAAGAAGAGTGAAGTGAGTGGCATTTCTATACCAGACCTTAAACTATACTACAGAGCAACATTAAAAAGCCAGCATGTTATTGACACCAAAATAGACTTGTAGACCAAGGTACAGAATAGAGGACACAGAGACTAACCCACATAATTACAGTTATCTGATATTAGACAAAGTCACCAAAAATGTATATTGGAGAAAAGATAGCCTCTTCAACAAATGGTGCTGGGAAAACTGGAAATCCACATGCAACAAAATGAAATTAAACCCCTATCTCTTACCATGCACAAAACTCAACTCAAAGTGGATCAAGGACCTAGGAATTAGACCAGAGACATTATGCCTATCAGAATAAAAAGTAGGCCCTAATCTCTCTCGTGTCGTATTAGGCCACATCTTCCTTAATAAGACTCCTATGGTGTAAGAATTAATATCAAGAATCAATAAATGGGATGGATTCAAACTAAAAAGCTTATTCTCAGCAAAAGAGACAATCAGTGAGGTGAATAGAGAGCCTACTAATTGGGAACAAATTTTTACCACATGCACGTCAGATAGAGCACTAATCTCTAGAATATATAAAGAACTCAAAAGTCTTAACACCAAAAATACAAATAACCCAATCAATAAATGGGCCAAGGAACTGAACAGACATTTCTCAGAAGAAGATATACAATCAATCAACAAATACATGAAAAAATGTTCAACATCTCTAGCAATTAGAGAAATGCAAATCAAAACTAAGATTTCATCTCATTCCAGTCAGAATGGCAGCTATTAAGAATAAAAATAAATGTTGTTAAGGATGTGGGGAAAAAGGCACACTCACATTGCTGGTGGGACTGAAAATTTGTGCAGCCAATCTGGAAAGCAGTATGGAGATTCCTTGGAAAACTGGGAATGAAAACACCATTTGACATTATCACTTTTCTACTGTGCCTTCTGCCATGACCATACTTATGTTTTAGAATTTTGATAGTCAAATGTTCATGTAGTTTATTATGAAATGCTTCTTCTTTATAAATGTTTGTTAAGAATCTATACATTTGTTCCCACATTGAATTTACAACAAAATATTCTTGGCCTTTTACGTGTGAACATAAAAGACTTGACTGTACTTCAAGTGCTTGTGATAAGAAAATTTTTGTTATTTTCTGTGTCTTTAACATTTAGCTTTCTATTTAATTATTAGATTCAGTGATTAAAATGTCTTTCCAGGAACTGAATCAGTTTGTCTAATACATATAGGTTTGATGACCTTAACCCGTATTTAAATTGCCCAGTGATACGGATTGCACTGCAATATTACTAATAATTTCCTTATTTATAGCTTTATTGAGATCTGCAACATATGCTATAAAATTCACCCATCTTAACTAGAGTTTTGTGAACATCCCCACAACATAATTTTAGCAAAATACAAACCCTGTGTACATTAACAGGGACTCCAAATCCTACCATCCTACCCCCAAGAAATTGCTAATATAATTATCCTGTGAAATCACCAGACTTTATTTGTTTAATAATTTTAAAATTACTAATTAAATTAATTGTGGTCAGTCTTGAGTTTCTGAGTCAGTTTTGTAGTTTGAACTTTTTTTGCTAGGAATTTGTCTATTTTATCTCAGTTATTTGTTTTTGTACAGCATTCCTATTGTCATTCTTGACTTCTTATTATGAGCCATCTCTATTTTTTTCATCATTTTGGCCAGTTTTGTCCATTTTTTGGATAATTTCAAGGAAGCAAGTCTTGATTTTATTGATTTATTCTCTACTAAATTTTCTATTCTTCATGTCATTTATTTCAGTTATTTCTTCTTTTTTCTGCTTAATTTGGGGGTTAGTTTGCCCCCAATATTAAAGATCCAGTTATATATGTGTGTGTATACACATACATATGTATATGTTTTTATGCATTTAGAGCCATAATATTCATTCATCTGAAAGCAGTATTCTTACTTCAGCTGTGTTTTTTTTTTCTTTGATCCTTTGATTATTTAGAAATATATTGTCACTTCTTCTGTTATTTTTTTCTAATTCAATTTTTTAAATTGAGTTATTGTTTTCTAATTGAGAACATTCTTTGTGGCTTCAGTACTTTTAGCTTTGTGGAGGCTTGTTTTGTACCTAATACAGCATATGGTATACTTGGATAATGTCCCTTATGTACTTGAAGAATATGTGTTCTGCTATGGTTGGGTGAAACATTCAACAGATATCTCTTATTGCTAGTTGGATGATGGTTTTGTTCATAGATTTTTCTTTTGAATCATCCTTCTATGCCTATTCAATAATGAAAGGGGCTTCAAAAGTATTCAACTATTACTGTAAAATTATCTGTTTCTCACATCAATTATATTGGTTTACCCTCATGAATTTGGGGACTGAAAAGGTGAATATATGTTCATAATAGTTATTTTTCATCTCATCATTACAAAATATCTTCCTTTGTATCTAATAGACATTTACATCTTAATGACTGTTTTGCCTATCAGTATAGCCACTGTCGGTTGCTATTTGTTTTATATATATATATATATATATATATATATATATAGATAGATAGATAGATAGATAGATAGATACACACACACACACACACACACATATATATATATATATATATATATATATATATATATATATACAGGGAGACATAATATATATTATGTCTCCCTGTTAATTTTGTTAAATAGGTATCTTCTGGGGTAGTTCAAAACTTTCCTTGATGTTTCTTTTGCTCTTCCTTTTTTTCCTGGCTGCTTTGTGAAATACAATTAGCATCTTAAAATAATCTAGTTTGGATTACTAGTTCTTTGTTTACAATAAATCCTAAACTTTGTTCTAAATTTCTCCTCCATTTTTATATTATTACTATTATGTAAATTTCATAAATACATGTTATGCATTCATAAAAAGTTTTGTAATTATTGATATTTGCAGTTATCCATGAAAATAAATAGAAAGATGCAATAAAAATGAGCTTATATAGGCTTTCATTAATTCCCATTTAGTTACTTTTACTGCTAATTTTGACTTCTTTGTATTGATTTAAATTACCATCAGATACCCTTTCATTTTAGCCAGAAAACCTCCATTTAGTATTTCTTAGAGGGCATATTTTCTAGCAACAAGATTTCTCAGTTTTTTATTTATCTGGGAGTGCCTTAATTTTTGCTTTATCTTTGAAGGAGAGTTTATCTGCACATAAAATTCCTGATTGACAGTCTTTTTCAGAACTATGAAGATGTTGTCCCACTGTGCATTTGGGTTAGTGGTTTCTGAAGAGATATCAACTGTTTTATTGTGCATTTTTTGTATAACTCATTTTGTCTTGATGCTTTCAAGATTTTCTCTATTTGCCTTTTTGTAAGTTTGCTTAAGATGTGTCTTGGTATGAATCACTGACTTTATTTGCTTGATCTTTCTGAATACATCAACTAATATTCTTTTTCATCAAATTTGTGAAGTCTTTGGATATTTTTTCAAATTGTTCTTTTCCTGGAATTCTCATTTATTTCTAGGTTTGTTTGATGATATCCCACAGCTCCCTCAGACTCTGCAATCACTTTTTTTTTTCATTTTCTTTGATTGTTTCTCAGAGTAAATAATCTCTATTTATCTCTCTTCAAATCTACAGATTCTTTTCTACTAGTTTAACTCTATTGTTGAGCCCCTCTAGTGAGTTTTCAGTTAGCTTATTGTATTTACAATTGTGAAATTTCTTTTGTTTTTCCTTTGGAACTTTAAAATATTTTTAGTGCATTATTGTTATACATAAGGCTAGGGTTCACTTTAACATATGCATAAATGCATATAACACAGTTTGCTTCATTTCAAGTCCCAGTATGTCCTCTTTCTTCCTCTCCTCCTTTCTCCCATTCCCTACTTCTACTCTACTGGTCTTCCTTCTATTTGTTGATTTTTTTTATTTGGTGCATTAAAGTTATATATAAAATGAAATCCATTGTGACATTTTCATCCAAGCACATGGATTAACTTCATTCCCTAGTTTTTTTTTTTTTCCCCCTTTCCCGCCTCTTCCCACTTCCCCTTGGTCCTCCATCTCTTCAACTGTAGAATTTCTATTAGACATTTTATAGTTTATTCCACTGTTTATTGATGCTGATGTTCTATATTTTGATGACATGCTGTTGTCATAATTTCATTTAATTCTTTCAGCATGGCTTTATATCTTTACACATTTTGAATACCTGATAACAGTCTTTATCTACTAATTCTAATGTTTGGGACATTATCTGTGTCTGCTTTTTATACTACTGTGCATGTAGCAGATCTTTTTGCTAGTTTGCATGTGTTACAAATTTTTTGAAAACCAGACATTTTTGGTAATATAACAATTTTGGTATTAGATTTTTCCATTCACTACATTTGCTGTTATAGCTATTCTTTTTGTTGATGATGATGATGCTTAATATTTGGCAGTCTTCCTGAACTTTCTGTGGCTTCTATAGTCCATGAAGTGTCTGGAAACTGATTTTGACTAGCTTTTAGTTTGTTTTGTTTCAAGTTCTTGTTTTCATTTTTTAAGCCTGCTTCACAGGGGGTCATCTGTGTCAGTATAACTTAGTTGTCTGCCAAGGATTGGTTGGATTTCTTTAAATGACTTGCCTGTGTGTTTTTTTTACCCTTTGCAAAGCAGGATCTGTGTGATAAGGTTCATCTAAAATGTCACACATTTTGCAACACAATCTTATCTTTTACTTGCTGATTGTGCAGGCATCAAGGGAAAATATATGTAAGCCACTGGTGCCTTCTCCTATACCATCTTACTTAGCCAAGTGCTCATCTTTTTAGAATCTCTAGAGATATATCTGGAAAAAAATGAAGTTTTCCATTTATGTAGTTCTCCAGGGTTTCCATTAAGTTCCTGGTCAGTTCCCTGCTTTCCCTAATCAAAATCACATATACAGGCAGCTGAGAAGTCGCTAGTGGTTCCTGGTAGTAGGTTTATCTCTACTTCAAAAAATGAATGGAGTATTGAACTGTGTGAATGAATTACTGATTATTAAAATAGTCTATGTTGACAATGATGATTGTTAATCAATGGTTTACATGCTCCTTTCACATGAATTAAGTTTTTGTTTAATCCTAATTGTGATGTGGACCTATTTAGACACTTAACGTGGGAAGTACTATTCAATGTACTTGGTACATGAAAGAGGAATAACACTTTTCAGGAAATATTTATTGATTACATATCATATATTCAACATAGTATTCACCAAAAAATACAAATTTTTACGTCTGTATAAAATTTTAGAAAAATTTAAAAAATTAGAAAACGTCATATTTTCACTGAAATGTTACATTTTTTTAAAAAAGTATTGTTATTCCAAATTAGTCTCCCTTTATCTAGTTCATAACCTGATAGTGATTACAAGGAAGGCCAGGGAATGGGTAAAGTTTATGAGAAATGTCAAGATTTTAACTTATGTGTGTATTCTTAGTAGGCTAAATTCCAGATTCATTAGTTACATTATTTATTATTTTTAAAATCTAGATTTCTGCATACATTTTCTGGAATAGAAGACCCTTGGTTGTAGAAATCAAATCTATCATTATTATTAGTACTTCCCATTCTCTGTAGCATAGTCAGAGTTCAGTTTATATTTTGCTCAATAAATGAATTTTGCTTTACAGCTTCCGGACTTGAGTAGACACATTATTTTTTTCTCATATGAAAACTTGTAAAACACTCACAGAGAGTAAATCAGTATAAGGTAGAGGACTGCTGAAGGCTGCTTCCTCAGAATATTTGTCACATCTAGTTTTGAATATCTTCTTTCTTTTTCTGTTCAGCAATTTGCCATGGTTATGAATCTTTTTAGGTAAAGAGCACTTTCAAAATTCCACAAGATATATGTGGGCCCTTTCCCCAGGGTAGGAGAAAGAATACATTTCTTTATCCATCTATCCACACGTAATCTTTTTCATACAGTCTTGTGGTTATGAAGGAGAGTATGAGCTTCATAATCCATTAAGATTGTATCAGTCACTTAAGGTTAGTTTTGCTGTAGTAATAGAAGTTGAAAAACCATTGAAACAAGCAAAGCTTTTATTTTATTTACATTTAGGTTTAATGTTTATAAATCAGTAACAGCTCTAGCTCCCGATCCTTCTCACTCCACTGGTTCAATATGAAGGAGCTGTATCTTTCCAGGGCATGCTCTTTACGGATAAAAGAGAAAATTCCATCTGCCTATAAGTAGGATGGGTTATATTCACTCATTGATTGTTATTGCCAAAGCAAGGCACAAGGCACAGCCTTATATTGTTAATGAGTGGAGAAGTACAGTTCTACATAGAAAGTGGTACCACTAGCTATCAGTCAAGCCTGATTTTGATGGTGCCCCCAAAGGAAGGGTAATGTAATGCCTATCTTGGTCCCTGAGTAAAGCACTTGGATTATTTTATGCTTTCCAGTAGGTTTATTCGTCATGGTTCCCTAGAGAAATAGAACAAGTGAAATAAGTATATTCACAGACATAACAATTTGTTTTAAGGAATTGTCATGTGATTATAGTGATGGGCAAGTCGAAAATCTGTAGTTCAAGTCAAAGGGCTGTTAGGCTGAAGATCTTGGGAAAGCATGATGTTTCAGTTGAAATCCAGAGTCCATCTGCTAGCGGAATTCCTTCTGGTCTAAATGAGGTCAATCCTTTTTTATATCCAGATCTTTAACTGATTAAATGAAGCCCACCCACATTACCAAGTACATTTACTTTACTCACAATTCACCAATTTAAAAGTTAATATCCTAACATACCCCCACAGAAACATCTAGAATAATGTTTGCTCACATATCCAGGTATAGTGGCCCCACCATACTCACAAATTAATCATCACACAATCTATATAGCTCTCCTACATCATTTATTTATCTATATCATATCATGTGTGTGGGTCAGCCCTCCAAAAATACTTATTGAATATTTAATTATTTTTATGAGTTGAGAGGAGCTCTTTCATATAGCCTAAGTCCAAAGTGTATTTATTTTTTTCTTGCAGCATCCCTAGTCCTGTGTGACATAGAATATGCTCATAAATACATTGTTAATAAAATAAAAATTAATGAGATTAGCTGGGATGTCCCAAGACATATACAAATAGCTATGTAAAAAGCTGGGATATATTATCAAAATGAAAGGTCAACTGTATTTTAAGGAAAGACAAAGGAAGAATACAATTAGAGTTATAGATCAGTAATATTTGGTAAACTCTGAATGACATTTAAATAGAAGTTGAATCAGGTAGAGAAGGGAGGGAGTATTACGTAGGTGACCTGGCTAAATTTGTGCACAAAAGTGTAGAGGGCATAGAATATTTAATTGGCTGGAAATAAACTTGTAAGCATTATTTGGTGCCTGAGTAATTTGAAAGTTGGGAAGAAAGTTCATAGCCCTTGTATTGCAAAAATGAATGACTTGATTGAAAAAGTTTTATGAAAGTTTATTTGGCAGTTGATCATATAAAGGATCGTCCCTGGATCTCCATCTTGAAATCAAGAAAGGAAGTGACTGTGCCCCAAGCCTGATCCTTGGATGATAGTGGAAGAGAAAATATGCCATGCATAGGTTGTCCTGTCTCTAGAACTCTGAATTAGACAAAGGAGAGAACTTCCTGTCTTCATTAGTGTTCTGAAACCTGCATTGCCCATAATAAATGGAAATCATACACCATATGGGTGAAAAATATAACCACTGTGTTTTAGTTGGGTACAATGTTGGGAAGCCAGAAAGATGAGCCCCACAAGAAAGAAATTAAGGAGAGAAGGTATAGCTTTGAAGTGAAAATCTTTAAAATTGTTTTGATAAGACAATAGAAAAATAAAAACAAGTCTATCCTTTGAAAATTCTTACATTTCCTCAGATGTCTGAGAATCAGCACAATGTAATGAGGTACAAAAAAAAAAAAAAAAATTGCAGGCATTGGCCCAGAAGTTCTATTACTTGAAGTGCACTGGAAGAACATAGAATGTGCTCAAGAAAGCATATTCATAAGCATTATTAAAATAACAAACCTTTTGAAATGACAAAATGTCCATTAATAAGAATCAATTCACTGTGACATTACCATCTTATAGATACATGATGAAAAGAATGAAGTAATGTGATAAATCATGAAGACATTGTTTTGTCATGTTTTAAAAAACCTTCATCATAGGACATGTTTTTCTATGGTGCACATATGATATACATGCACAGACATGCATACAAAACAATATACGTAACAGTAATAATAATTATATCTAGGACTGGAATTGATGATATGATGAAAGGACTTTCACTTTTTGTGTAACCAAAATTTATGTTTATGAAAAAATTCACATATTACTTGAGTAATTAAAAGAATGAATGTACAGTAGGAAAATGGTAGTTAAGACAGTAAGAGAAATAATTTTAATCTCATATGTAACTTAGAAAACAGTCAAATAAGTTATTTATCTAAAGCTCTCAGGCAGTTAATTTTAGACAGTCTCTATTGTCATTTTGTCTTGAGAATTGTTTAAAAATGTCATGGAAGGACAATCAGGAAATCAAAATTTATAAAAAAAAAAAGTAAATCATAAATAGAGGAAAGAGTTGGCAGGAAGGAAATGGTAAATTATTGGCAAACAGAAATGTGAATTTCTGAATTCTAATTGGGCAGAGTAATTGGCTAGATCAATTAGTTGTCATGGTGGTTTGGGAAGAGGAATGATATTTTAGTATTCATGCTGAGACTAAAAACTACAGATGCCCTTTTTTTTTTTTGGCACATACAACTGAAAAATCACACAAAAAAAGATTTAATTATGAAAGGAAAAACAAACATTTGTTCCATTGTCTGCCAGGTTTTGACCTAGAAAGAACTGCAACAATTTATGAAATAGTCAATTCAGTGTCTTAACTATATAGTTACTATATAAGAGACACATTAAGTAGAATATAGTTTCCTGCAAGAGAGGTAGCCATTTATTGTGAAAGATATAAAGCATAACAAAACAGTACCATAAGTATTTTTCTCTCCCCTTGTTCTTATTTTTAAGGAATGTATTACACTGTTGTGAAATAAGCAGAGGACTGTGGAGATAATAGCACTCAACTCAGAATTTTACATGTGATCTAACATACCTTATGATTTTCTTGTTCTCCTTCTCCTCCCTATCCCTCTATTATCTTGGCACTTTGAGTTTCTTTGTTCTATGCTCGAATAACACCAATAGTGGAGAATTTATTTTCTGTAATGATAGTTACAGAAAATTCTGTCTTTGAGCCATCCACAGTGTTACTAATGTTTTATTAAGTTTTCTTGTGCCTTGCTCTTTACCAAGGGAACTGTGGGGATGTTTTGCTTTTATCCCCCATTGTATTTTTTTTTTTACAAGGATGGTATAAATAGCATGTTAAGGAATGATAAATAAATATATATCTATTTCCCTATTGACATTTAAATGTAAATAAGTCTCTAGAACTAGATGTTTTATCCAGCGTGAACTTATGGAACCACTAAACATGTGAGATCTATGATAAAGGATAAGAATGCAGAAAGCAAGTGGGGCGTGGTGGCGCATGCCTGTAATCCCAGCACTTGGGAGGCTGAGGCAGGAGAATCGCTAGTTCAAAAGTCAGCCTCAGCAATGGCGAGGCATTTAGCAACTCAGTGAGACCCTGTCTCTAAATAAAATACAAAAAAGGGTTGGGGATGTGGCCCAGTGGTTGAGTGCCCCTGAGTTCAATCTCTGGTACCAATAATAATTTAAAAAAAGAATGCAGAAAGTGTAAATAAATATGACCTTCTGGTGGGAAGTGGACCTGGATTTTGTGAAGGGAAATCAGGCTTGACTATTGTAGATCTTTGAGTGGGTAACTAAAATAATGGATTAGTGAGGGCAAGGGGGTATATGTTATTTAGATTTCATTTTAGATTTTGGAAAAGTTCCTAATCAAAGATTGTTTTGTAAGTGTGTGAATTACTGTGAAATTGAGGTGGGAAGTAGGGGGAATTGTTTAGTCATGCATAGGGAATTATCTTAATGACAGAAAACAATGATGAACAGTCACTTTCCTACATGGACGAAAATAAATAGTACAGTCCTTCATAGATTGCTGCAGGGCCCAGATTTATTTAACCTAATCTGGCAAAAGAGCAGTACCTCAAAAAAAAAAAAAAAAAAAAAAAATCCCAACCTTCATATGTTCTGGAGCTTTTTTGCATAACAAAGTTCCATTTTAATGGATGTACATCTGCAGAAGATTTCCTGAGGCAGGTTGTGTATAGAGAAGTCACATATGGCTTTACATAAGAGTGAGGTTAAGAAAAAAATAAATCTAAACTCTGAATGTGTTTATAGAAGAACAAGTCACAAGCAAACTTCATGACTGAGGGGTGGGATTTGTACTAACTCAAAATGTGATTGTTCTGCAGTCAACGAGGGTATCATGACTATTGGCATCATCAGAAAGAGAAATGGAGTTAAACAGAGGTGTCTACATTGGTCTATCATAAAGGCCATTTCTTCCCATGGGAGTCCTCCCCATCCCCTAGCCTTTTAATTTAAAGGAAGCAATCGCAGAGGTTAAGTCATTATGTGGTCACCATAATAGTTAATATAAATCAAAAAAGCATAAAAATCAAAGATGCATAATCTGGAGAGTTTCAAACATTATAAATTTAACTACAAGGCACCTAAACTTATATTGTGGCTTGAACAAAACTTAGGAAAATATAAAAGGAAGTAGCATTTTGATATTGACAATTCATAAAACTAATATTAATTAGTGCAGGTAGAAAAATATATTGAGAGACTGTCTTTTCCGGAGTAATTGTAGGTTAGGAAACTAGGTGCAAGGGACTGAATGTTTATGGCCACTCCAAATTCATCTGTTTAAGTCCTAACCCCCAAGTTGGTGGTATTTGTGGGTGGGGCTTTTTGGAGGTGATTAGGTCTTTAGGTCAGGAGCCTTCATCAATGTCTTCTACAGTAGAGAGATTCCATGCCTCTTTAGTCACATGAGAACATAATGAGAAGATGCCTGTGAACTGAAAAGTTGACCCTTACCAAACAGAACCTGCCAGTTCCTTAATCATGTACTTCACAATCTCCAGAACTGAAAGAATTTCAAATTTCTGTTGTTTATAAGCCACCTAGTTTATGTTATTTTTATTATAGCCTTCAAAACAGACAAAGATAATAGCTTTTGCAGTCACTTCCATGAGAAAACAATTATGGAATTTCTACATGTTTTATCACCTCCATATAATAGAAGACAAGGGTAAAAAGACAATAACCTCATTTTGAATTTAAATAAATTAATTCTATAATTTTAAAGCTTCTGCTCATTATTCTAGTAATGTTACCATTTGCTATTTCAGCTAGGTACCACAAGCCCAGCAACTTAGAAGTTTTGAACCAACCCAGCCTGTAGTACTTTGTTATGGCCACCCTGGGAAACAACTACAGGCAGATGGCTGTGGAGTCTTACCCTCTCTCTGTATAAAGTGGTAGTACTTTTACCATTGTTACCTGAGTGTTCCTGGGTGTTTCCTTCCTAATATGGACATTGAATCTTTAATCTCTAAAAATTAAGAATGAAATTATTTTCTTTGAGGACATGGGGTAGGTGAATATGTATGTGTGTGAGAGAGAGAGAGAGAAAGAAAGAACAAGAACGAGAAAGGAGAGAGAGAGAGAGAGAGAGAGAGAGAGAGAGAGAGTGCATGTGCTTGCACACATGCACCATGCACATGCATATAGGAGAAAGGGAAAGAGAAATTTCTTGAATAATTTTGAATTCCCAAAACACCTCTTTTCCTGATCCCTTCTGTTACTCTATATCAAATATAGGCTTTTGGAAATGTCCTCCTTATTATAATCCACACATGCCTGGTGAAATAAGGAGACAAATAACAAAGTGAGAACTCCAAAGGGTATACTTTATCTAAAGGGGGTTAGATATTTGTACTGAGTAGATCTGAAAATATTCAAGCAAAAAAATTCACTTGATGACAAAAATTGAAAAGGATTAGGGAAAAGGGGTGTATACACAAGGCAATTTCATTTTGAAGGGGTTAATATTTTGAATGAGGTTCTTTTGGATGATGGTGACCACAGTTTACCACTTTTACATTGTCATGTCTGTATGGTAGTGGAATAAAATGCATCCTGTTCTACATCTAGTCCCTAGTAAATTTAGGCACCATTGGTATCTTAGTCTAGACTTCCATACTGTGGCCAACCAACAATGGAGACTCTAGGAGTCTCTGTGAATCATGATATCCATATGTACCAGTGATGGGCAATATTTTCAATAGGAAAGGGAAATTTGATCTTTAGTTAAAGCAAATTATTCTTCTAATTATTTTTTAAGTATTTGATGAATACCTACTATATGCAAGGCGTTTATCTTTGTCCAGAGATACGGTATGAACAACACAGACAAGATCTACCCCTCCCTGCTAATTTTGGCATCCTAAATCATAGTTCCATTGAAATAGTTTATTAAAATGTGTCAAAATGAACATATTAAGAGTGGTCTTTAGATTTTCTTTTAATTAATTTATTTTTTGTGGTACTTAGAATTTAACCCAAGGCCTTGTGCATGACAGGCAGGTGCTCTACAACTGAGTTACAACTGAAAAATAGTACAACCACTCTGGAAAGCAGTATGGGGATTCCTGAAGAATCTGGAAATGGAGCCACTGTTTGACCTTGTTATCCCATTTCTTAGTATATATTCAAATGAAATAAAATCAGCATAATACAGTGAAATAGCCACATCAGTGTTTATAGCAGCATAATTCACAATAAACAAGAACCTATGGAGCCAACCCAGGTGATTTTTAACAGATGAATGGAGAAGGAAAATATGGTATATACACGATGGAGTATTATTCTGCCATAAAGAAGAATGACTTCATGGAATTGCTGGTCAATGGGTGGAACTGGAGACTATTGTGGTAAGTGAAATAAGCCAGACCCAAGAAGTCAAAGTTGGAATGTTTTCTCTGATATGTGGAACCTAAGTCAAAATAAGGGGAGTAGGGCAAAAATACAGAGAGAAAAGGGAAAAAAGAGAAAGGTAATTTCATCAAAATATAGGAAAGATCAGTAGAGTAGATGAAGGGGATTGAGGAGGAGGAAGGAGAGACAGGAAAAGAGAATAGTGGAATGAAATCTGACCAAACCTCTGTATGTACATATATGAATAAAGCACAGTAGCATAGTGAGTCCCAACAACCCAACAATAAGTATATGCACAAGACACTAATTTTTAAAAAATCAATTAATAAGTTACAGAAATATCAGTACAATGGAGGGAGGGGTATAGGTGAAGGGGAAGGAAGGGAGGGGACAGAATTAGAGCAAATTATATTCCATGCTTTTGTGATTATATCAAAATGTATCCTAATGTTATATACAACTAAAAATAATTTTCTAAAAAAGGAAAAAAAAAGAGTGGTCTTTAGGGAGGGATTAGAAAGGGGTTATCAAAATAATTGCATTTTATGTAAAATCAGAAGCTTCTTGATCAGTATGAGGCTAAATATATTAAGCACTGGGGAGCGAAAATAAGTTTCATTAAAACTGTGTTGAGAAGAAGCTTTTTAGTTCAAATCTATCCCATTCATTAATTCTTGGTAATAATTTTTGTGCTAAGGATTCTTATTAAGGAACTTGGGGCCTAATCCAACATGTTGGAAATTGGAGCTTACTTTTTCTTCTATTAGGCGTATTGTCTCTGGTCTAATTCCTAGGTCCTTGATCCACTTTGAATTGAGTTTTGTGCATGGTGAGAGATAAGGGTTTAATTTCAATTTGTTGCATATGGATTTCCAGTTTTCCCAGCACCATTTGTTGAAGAGGCTATCCTTTCTCCACTGTACATTTTTGGTGCTTTTGTCTAATATAAGATAGCTGAAATTATATGTATTAGTCTCTGTGTCCTCAATTCTGTACTATTGGTCCACCAGTCTGTTTTTGTCCCAATACCATGCTGTTTTTGTCACTATTGCTCTATAGTATAATTTAAAGTCTGGTATGGTGATACCCCTGCTTCAAAAGAAACAATCAGTGAGGCGAATAGAGAGCCAACTAATTGGGAACAAATATTTAATACATGCACATCAGATAGAGCACTAATTTCTAGAATATATAAAGAACTAAAAAAACTTAACACCAAAAAAACAAATAACCCAATCAATAAATGGGCTAAGGAATTGAAAAGACACTTCTCAGAAGAAGATATACAATTAATCAACAAATACATGAAAAAATGCTCAACATTGTTGGCAATTAGAGAAATGCAAATCAAAACTACTCTAAGATTTCATTTCACTCCAGTCAGAATGGCAGCTATCAAGAACACAAACAACAATAAATGTTGGAGAGGATGTGGGGAAAAAGGCACACTCACACATTGCTGGTGGGACTGCAAAATGGTGCAACCACTATGGAAAGCAGTATGGAGATTTCTTGGAAAACTGGGAATGGAACCACCCTATGACCCAGCTATCCCACTCCTGGGTCTATTCCCAAAGGACTTAAAAACAGCATATTACAGTGACACATCCACTTCCATGTTTATAGCAGCACAATTGACAATAGCTAGGTTGTGGAACCAACCTAGATGTCCCTCAGTAGATGAGTGGATAAAGAAAATGTGGTATATATACAAAATGGAATTTTACTCAGCAATAAAAGAGAATAAAATAATGGCATTTGCAGGTAAATGGATGAAGTTGGAGAATATAATGTTAAGTGAAACTAGTCAATCTCAAAAATCCAAATACCGAATGTTTTCTCTGATATAAGGAGGCTAGTTCACATTGTTGTTGGATGGGGGTACATAGGAGGATTAGAGGAACACTAGAATGGTCAAAGGAAAGGGAGGGGAAGGGAGGGAGCAAGGGGGTACAGAGGGGGGAAAGAAAAAGAAAAAAAAAAGGTGGTTGAATGAGATGGATATCATTATCCTAAATGCATGATTGAAGATCTGAATGGTACTTATTGTTGCTTCCTGACTTGGTGCAACAACGCTGCCGCGGGAGAAAAACTCGGAGGCAGAATGAAGATGAAAGAAGGTTTTTTTATTCTTCGGCTTTAGCAATCTCTCAAAACTCTAACACTGGCTCTTTCAGCAACCTCTCTGACTCTTTACTTCTTCTGACTACTGACTCTTTACTTTTTACTCTTCCTTTCTTAGAGAGAGCTTAGAGAAAGAGAAAGAGAGAGATAGAGAGAACTTCTTTCTTCTTTCTTCTTCACTTTCTTTTACTTTTACTTTCTTAGAGCTTAGAGAGAGAGAGAGAGAGAGAGAGAGAGAGAGAGAGAGAGAGAGAGAGAGATTCTTCTTTCTTCTTTCTTCTTCGGCAGCCTTGGCCTGACTCTGACCAGCAACAATTTCTTCTCTCTATATATCTCTTTGGTTTTCTTCTTCTGACTACATTCTAGCCGCTCTGACTCTTTTCTTCTTTTCTGACTCGAACTCTTCAGACCGACTGAGTGACTGAACGACTGACTAAATGAATACTGCTTCTGACCGCTTTCACCCGGTTATATACCTTTAGCTTTGCGGGTGCATCATGTGCATTTACAGGTGTGTCACCTGCATATGATTAGTATCAGGTGGAACTTATGGCTTCCAGCTAGCCACAGTAGCCATCTCCCTGATTGGGGCTGCTTCAACTTATATACTTTGTATACGAACAGTTGTATGTAAAAAGATGCTATATATGTGCATTATGAATTGTAATACATACTACTATTATAAATAAAAAAATAAAAAGAAAAATTGTGTTGAATACTAGAGGTCTAATATATTTATGTAACCAAATGCATTTCAATGATTTATAGGAAATTATAAAATATATGCTAGGTTCAGTGGGGTATAAAAGTAGGAATGGGTGATTCCATAGAATAGGCTAGAATTTCATAAAGTGTTTCATAGAAGAAATGGTACTTGAGCCAAAATTATGAACACAGAGAAAGAAGAGAAATGATGTTGGAGAGGTACAGAAGAGTGAAACAGTGTGGTATGTTCATATTTCACACTTGATATCTCTGTTTCTACCTTCCCACCTTTGTTCTAACAACTGATTCTCCATCTTGCAGTCAGGGAAAATTTTTTCCAAATAAAAATCCAATTACACAGATGGCTTTCCTTAGGCTTAGGATAAAGCCCCAATGACTTACAATGCTTAGTCAGCCCTGTGAAGTTTTGAAAGTATACAGTTTAAGAGATTTTTATGTTGCATTTCTCTTTAATTACTCTCAACCCTTGAGTAAAAAGTCTGCTAAAACCATGCAGCTTTTGTGTGGAAAGATTCTAATGCATGAAAGATAGCTACGCAGTCACAGAAAGTGAAAATTCCAAGTAAAAGTTTGCCTGAAATACATAAATAGTAGAGCAGAAAAGTTTACATTTTTGATCTTTAATTATCCAGATAATTACTTCAATTCTCCTTCATTCTGGAAACTTATATACAACATTGGCTTGATTTTTCTTCTATATTTTTAAAGTTTTAGTTGTTAATTTTTTCTACTTCGTTTATTTCTGGTCCACAGTTTAGACTGGCTAATCTGTTCCACTGTTGTTATTATTGGAAACAGGACATTCATTTTTTTCTTGACCTGAAAATATTCATCTATAGACATTATTGATTTTTTTAAGACTTTTAAGGCAGTTAATGTGATTATTACACACTTTGTTATGGGTTTTGTTAGACAAACACAAGACTTGTTTTCTTAAGGCAATTTTTCTGGTATGTTTTAAGTTTTGTTTTTACAAGATCAATAAACTTTCTGTATATTTTTGTATACATTTAGATGTTTTTCTTGCTGTTTAGGTTTAATCCTATCTTGGAAACTTTTGACCTCTGACTATATTACTATTGTAGAAAGAATTGTTCAAATCTCCCATCTACCAGGGCAGACAGTCCAAGTAAAAGAAAAAAAAAAATACACTAGCTGTAAGAAAAATAAATCCACAATCAATGTTTTTACCACAGTTACTAAACTTATTTCACATAAAAATGTCTTTATGTGGACTTTGTGGGTTGATATGCTTAAAATCCACACAAAATTGTAGAAGATCCCACTTTACATTTAAAATCAGTGTTTTAGTATGCATTCAGTTTTAGTAAATATTAGTTGTTAAAAATCTTTTTACATATTTTGTATAAATGTATCTGTAAACGCCTGCATGTTTTTGCCATTACTTTTCTAGAGGAAAAATTTGAATTTAGGTTTTCGGTCAAAATTCCCTTTGAAATTAATGAAAACTTCACCTATGTATTTCTGCATGGGATATCTCATTAAATTTGCGTTGTTTATAAGCCAATATTGAAATGATACAAAGTGATTTTTATGTAAACCAAATTATTCTTACATCTTCCTTTGGTTTGATATATACTTATTTCATCCTCCCAAGTTTCACCATTTTTTTTTAAAAAGTGTATTTGGTGGAAAGCACCAAGATCTTCTGTTTCAGGCTTAACACTGCTGTATAAGTAGTGTTAAATCTCATTACATGCCAGAAGCTAGAATAGCAAGACAGGAATTTATGATTTAGAAAGGAAAATGTAATTTATCCTTGATATTTTCTCTTTTTCTCTCTTTCTCACATGCACACCTCTTAGTTACTGTAACTTTAAGATATGTTTTATTTTCTAATATTTCACATAATGAATATTATTTACTTTAATATATAAGGAGTCACAATATTTTTCTATGTTCCCTGTATTATTTTTATAAGCTATGAATCAAATTACCATAAATTTGGTGGCTTAAGATAACACGTATTTATTATCTCACTTTCTGAGGGACAGGAGCACAGGTGTGGCTTAGTCAGTTCTCATCTGGAGGCTGTTCTTTGGAGAGATGCACTTCCAAGATTCCTCAAGTTGTTTGTAAAATTCATCTCCTTGTTAATATAGGATTCATGGAAGTTTATTGTTTCAAAATCCTGGGGTGAGCGGGCAGACAAAGTAGAGGAGATGGAGCCCCTAGATCGAGTAGATTACATTATAGAAGAGAATTATATAACACAATCACGGAAGTGACATTCTCTCACCTTTCTGTGACATTCTGTCACATCTGCTGTATTCAAATAGAGGGAAGCAAGTAAGTTTCCAGCCAAACTTAGAAAGCAGTTTTCTAGGGAATGAAGAGTGGGAGGTGGAATCATGGTGGACACTATACAGCCTGTCTTGTATACTTCATCATTTCTGTAGTTTACATTAGGGAAAAAAAAAAAAAAAAAAAAAAAAAAAAAAAAAAAAACTCCACCTGAATGCATTGACATATTTTTTTACTGATTCTTAATTTCAATTTGCATCAAGAATAATTGCAAATTATATGGTTTTTATACCATCGATTTATAAACAGAGAAAGAAATAGTAAGTGGTTTTAGATTTTACTTCCTCTTCTAATGAAAATTGATTTCAATTTGAATGAGGCTAAAGAAAAAGTACTCCTATATTTTGCTATTTCTGCTTTATTATTTTTTATATAGACTTTAAATAAAATGTTCATGGTAAAATATTTAAATAGTACAGCTGAGTATAAAGGAATTACTATTACTATTTCTCACTTAAGTGAGAAATCATGAAAGTAACCACTATTCATTCATTATGTTTGTGTATAGACACTTACACATGCATGAGTAGATTTTAAAAAATTTTTCTAAATGACATTATAATGTTCTTTTTAGAACTTGCTCATACTTTGGATATCCATCATTAAAACTATGCATAGTTCTGTCTCTTTGTCTTTAATGACTGTTTAATATTCAAATGTTTCTTAATTATAATAATTAAAATTCTCTGCAGAGATGATTTTTCTATTTGTATACTAAAATACCATCTATTATTACTAAAATCCCATTTAAACCAATTTCAATAGAAAATGAAATTTTCCATCACAAATCAAAGAAATCAGGAGTCTAACTTTTGAGTGTACTTGACAACGAGGCCTCCGTTAATATCATCTGTAAGTGATCACTCTCCATCTTTCAGTTTGCTTCCCTCTGGGATAAATCTTCCACTAGCCTGGTGATCTCCCTTTAAGATGGCAGAATAGATGCTAACTGCTCCAGACTGAGTCTCCTCCCAGGGAACCAGGCAAAAAGAAGACCCCTCCCATGTTTCCTCTAGCAAAAGCAATAGAAATTATTCTGTTTGGGTCTGATTTGTTAGCTCTTCTCTTAATCATTTGTTGGAGTTAAGGGAAGGAATATTCTGATTTTTCAAGTTTGGGTCACATCATAATCTATTCCGATAGCATAAAAACCGGGCAGTTTATAAAGAGCATTTGCTTTTCACAGTTCTGGTTGCTGGGAAGTCCAAGATAAAGTAGTGGCACATTCAGAGCCTGCTAAGAGCCGCTTCCATGTTTCATAGATGACAACTTTTAGCTATGTTTTCGCAAGACAGCAGGGACAAGGGACCTCTCTGGGAACACTTTGTTTTATGTTTCTGTTAATGCATTATAGTTGTATATAACAGTTGGATTCATTTTGATATAATCATACATGCATGGAATGTAGGTGACTCCATTCCTATCCCTAGTGTCCCCCATTTCCCTCTCCTCCTCCCTCCCCTATTCCCTTTCTTCTACTCTACTGATCTTCCTTTCACTGGATTGTTTATTTTAATTTGTGCTTTATAGATATAAAGGTGGAATTCACTGTGGTATATTTATACATGCACATAGTAGTGTCAAATTCATTCCACATTTCCTCCCTTTCTTGTCCCACCTCCCTCCCTACCTCCCCTTAATCTCCTTCTTGTACTCCACTGATCTTCACTGGGAACTCTTTTAAAAGGTCCTTGATGAACCCCACTTGATTGTGGTGCACTATCTTTTTGATATGTTTTTTGGATTTGATTTGCCAGAATTTTATTGAGAATTTTTGCATCTATATTCATTAGAGATATTGGTCTGAAGTCTTCTTTCTTTGATTTGTCTCTACCTGGTTTTATATGTAATACAAAATGAATGGCACTCTACAAGTACGTATAACAAATTAGAATAAAAATGATGATGATAATAATAATAATAGGTCCTTGATGCCATTCATGGGGCCTCTACTCTTATAACTTATACCTCCTGAGTACTCCACCTCATGCACTATATTTGATAAAATATTAGGAGTACAAATGCTAGGTTAAATATATATGTACTTGTATTTTCCTAGATAGTCTCATAATTTCCTCTATATCTATAATGAGTATCTAAGTTTACACTTCTGCTGATAATGCATAACTATGTCTATTCTAAGTCTCATCATTTAATCTTTTCCAACCAAATAATGAAGAAATTAAATTGCATTCTTGTTTCATTAGGCTTTTTTCTAACAATAACTCTTGATGAGTGTGTCTTTTTTCCCCCTCTATTTATATGTGTTGTGTATGTGTTGTTTCCTTTGTTGCAAACTCCATGCTTATATGGTTTTCTAATTGTGTCAAAGTAAGTGCTAAAAATTAACTTAAATATTTCTCAACTAATGTTAATTAATTCAAAGATAATTGTACCTATTCAGATGTTAGGTTTGATAACCAGATGAGGCAAAGAGGGACTACAGAGAAAGGAGGAAAATATTTTCAGAGTCACTTTTTTTTTTTTTATGACACTCAGCTTTTCCTATGATATAACTTCATCAAATAAGAAAACTATTGATTAAAATAGGAGATATGCTATTATATTCTGAGCAGAAATGGTGATTCACTAAGAGGCTTCTTATATATTTTTCAGGGCATGACAAGGTGTGAATGTAGCCGATGTTTTTTGGCAGCCCAGAGGGAGAAGAGTCATCCAATAGAAATATAGTTAAGGGCACAATCTTCTTGAAGTCTGGGAACCCTGAGACCAATCTTGGAATGGAAGATGGTCAAAGACAAACTTCAAATTAAATGTAGAAGAAAACAGACTAAAATAGGCCTGTGATCTAAAGCCTAAAACATTGTTTTGCAGAGTTCAAGTATGCAGAGGTCAAGAGAAAGTGTTGTAATTTCAACAGCAACAACAGTAACTTAAAACATTTGCCTGATGAGTTTTTCAGGAAAACATTAATACTAGCTTCTCTGAAAGATCAGATGTGGCCTGAAACTCTACAATTAAAGCCTCTGATGATATGAAAAACTATAGAAGCTCCATATTAAAAGATTATTTTTTTTAGACAAAAGCAGACACTGAAAAATGTGTAAATGTATTTGATGAATCTTAGCTAAGACATTTTATGAAGAATAAATTTAGGATTAAAAGAAGAATAGTTATATAAACAGTTATGAAACATAATTCTCTACATATACATCTACATTAATTGTCAGTGAATGGTTTGTGAAGTATACTTAAAGCAACGAGTAACATTTTTCATAGTTAAAAGTAAAAAGGAAAACCATTAAAATGTGTCTTAATTTAAGAGTTTTAAAATCTATTCAGACAGTTTCTCAGTTAAGTAATTATTTATTGCACATACACTAGGTGCTAGACATTGTATTTTTCACTGAGTTTGCAATGTATATATAAAAAGAAACAAATACATCTGCTTAATGGAGTTCTGAAAAATCTAGGGAACACAGATTATGAATAAAACCAAAATGGAGCAAACCTATAAATAAGTAATAATACATTTTGAACTTCTATGATGAAAAGTTAATTTGGGTATTGACAAAACACTGCCAGGATCAGTTCTATGTGTTTATTCATTTTAACTAATTCAACCTTCTCAATATATGAGGCAGGTACTGTTGTCATTTGCCCTTTTAAATGAAGTGACTGAGGCACAAAGGTCAAAGTGGTTTTCCATTGCCATACAGCTGAATGATAAAAAGCTGGACTGTAATCTTATGTAGTCTGTGCTCTCAGCTCTTAAGCAAGGTTGAACAAAGAATCACTATAGGGAATAAACTGTATTGACAAGTGGATAGGGAAAGTTTCACTGAAGAAGTGACAATTAAATTGAGACTTAAAAAGATGTGATAGATTCAGAAACTGGAGATCAGGATTTCAGGTAGAAGGAAAACATATGTCCCTAAGTTAGGAGGAAAAACTGTAAATTCTAGTATATAAAATGTTACTAATTATCATTAAGAGATGGCATAAAAAACTGGGGAAAGCAGCCAAGAATAACACTCTACAAAGACTTGTAAGCCAGTGTTGCATTTTAAGGGCAATGGGGAGATATTAGATCTGACCTGACCTGATTTGTGTTAAAATGCATGCTGTTCTCAAAAATCCAAATACCAAATGTTTTCTCTGATATAAGGAGGCAGATTCACAGTGGTGTTGGGTGTCAGGGTGCATAGGAGGATTAGAGGAACACTAGAATAGTCAAAGGGGAGGGAGGGGAAGGGAGGGAGCAAGGGGGGATTGGAGGGGGGAAAAAAAGAAAAGGTGACATAATAAGATGGATATCATTATCCTAAATGCATGATTGAAAACTTGAATAGTATGAATATACTTTGTATACAAACAATTTTATGTAAAAAGAGGCTTTATATGTGTATTATAAATTGTAATGTATACTACTATTACAAATACAACACCTTTGAATTAAAAAAATAAAAAAAATAAATGCATGCTATGTAACAATGGATTGGAGAAAGACCACAGGAAGACACAGGAAGACACCTGCAAGGAGGCTGTTTCAGTAACCCTGGAGAAAGTTTTTGATTAAGGTGGTAGGTAAAGCTGTGAATAAGAGTAGACATAGTCTACATATAATTTTGAGGCAGAAATCGTGGGATTTGCTGACAAATTGAATGTGGGTGGTTAGGAAGAGCACAGAAACTAGGATTACTCCCAGTTTTCTAGAATTATCACCTATGTGGTATCACTTTAAGCAATTTCAGTATGTGGCAGTCTGATGTCAATTCAGAAAAAAATGAAAATGAACATTGTACGTGTTTGGTTTAGAACTTATTTAAGATGCTTGTAAAATATATTAAACATTATACAGGAAATTGAAAGTGAGAAACTGGAATCCAAGGAGAAGTCTGAGGAAAAGATACAGTTTTGAAATTGTCAGTGTAGAGATAATTTAAAGCTATTAAATACCTTATATTATAATATCCAACATGTGTGAGACCCTGGGTTCAATGATCTCTAGCACAAAACAAAGGGAAAAAAGTATATCCAGGAAAGAGTTCAATACCCTTGAAAGAATAAATCAGCAATGAGAGATGATAGGGGAAGAAAACCAATAAAGGAGAAAGAAAAAATTGAGGAAATGTGTCAGAAAATAAGAAGAAATGAGTATAAAGAATAGGGATTGGTATTATTGTCAAAGGGCTTTGAAATATATGTAAACTGAGAGCACAATGATCTAGATATGTATGTTCTTGATACCTAAACATCACTTGCCCCCCTTCCAATATGGGGGATCAAACCTAGGGACACTTTACTACTGAGTTGCACCCTAGCTTTTATTTTCTTATTTTGAGACAGAGTCTCACTAAGTTGCCCAGGCTGGTCTTGAACTTGAAATCCTCCTGCCTCAGCATTTCAAGTTGCTGGGATTACATGCATGTACACCACATCTGACTGCATCCCTATTTTATATTGATCCTTTCAGGCCATAGATTACAAACCATAGATTACAAACTAGTTAGCAGCAACTCAAGACATGCCCTTCAGTTCAAATGCTTTCATTTGTTTAATAGTCAGTTGGCCATTTCTCGTATTGCATTTCTTTCCCCTAGATTCACCATAATATTTATCTCTCAAAAACATCAACAACCAAAAACCAAAAACTGTGAAACATTTGTAATTAATACTATCAAAATATCTGTCATTGTATAATTAGTCCAAGAATAAAGAACACATGTTTAGAACTCTTTTGAGAAGTGTCCAAGGAACTGGTTTAGAGACTTAGGATTCACATTTAAGAATGATACTGATGAATCAAACAAAAAGGGGCCAGTGCTTTCTGAGCTAATTGTTTAGAACTGGATTTTTGCTCCAGCTGCTATAAAGTAGAAGATAGATGATGTGAGAATTTGTAATTTGTAATTTAAAACTTCATGAACCTTGAAACTTTCTGGAGACTTTGGTCAGTCAGTTGATTTACTAGAAATGATGAGACCACCATAATCCATAAACTATCTATTTTCCTGCCACCATGGCAGTGAAATAGAGGAGAAAAACATGCAAATTGCTCATTTATGGTTTTTTTTATTTGCTTTCCTAAATTGCTTCTAAGCTCACTGAGTCGGATTTCTATAACATCTTTAATTATGATGAAGTCTTGGCTTAAAAAAAGAAATGTTGTTTAGTTAGAACTTCATAATAGGCAATGAAACATTTAACCAACGTGCCAGCTCTCACATTTTTTATGTTGTTTTTTATTTGGCCTATAGAAAGAGCATCATGGGATCAACAGAATTTGATATTAGAGCTTTAAAATGTTAGTATAGATATTTGTAAAATAATTCCAAAACAAAATCAACCATTACACATAACTTTTAGAATGGCAAAAGCATGGACAAAGTTCTGAATATATTTGAATAATGTAACAGATAATAAAGTAACAGAACAGCATGGATTATTGAGATTTTGCTCTCTTTTAATGGGGGAGACAATGTGATCTGTGAAGCAAAATCTGCCATTTGTGAAGCAAGAATCAGCTATTGAGTATCTGTGGGAATTCTTTTGGATAACTTTGAATTGACAAGCATATGCAGCCCTAAAGCCACAATTTTAATTCTAAATTTCTCTTTTCTTAGAAATGTCAAAAATATTAATGAGAAATTAGCATTGCAGGCAATGTTCTCACAGCTAACCTACTTAATAATTGATATATCTTCCTTTTTAATAAATAAACATTACATATTAAAAGTAGGTTCTCAAAAGCAAATAATCTGATGTGAAGTTTTAATGTTTAAGACTTAATGTTTCAGTAAAATTAAAGGAATGATTGCTTCAGATTTCTTGTTCAAAGATTTACTGAAACAAAGTTTTCAAATTCTGTAGGTGCAAGTGACACTTTGATCTTTCCTTGTTCAATCATTTGAGATTAAAGGGGCTACAAATTCTTTATAATTCTGCTTTCTATTTAAACAGAATGCTTTTCCTCATTTCAAGATGATTCATACTGGGCCATTTTTCTAAAACTTTAATCTTGCTTCAGAGGAGAGTCATATTAATGTCCTAATGACTATGTCTTCACTATAGAAGGTTAAGGGAAATTTCAAGGTTCCAAGTAACTCATAACATTTCTCTATTTTTCTTATCCGTCTCATCCTGTCCCTCTCCTTCCTTCCCTTCTCTTTTGTTTTAAACAGTTAAGCCCAGAACTGACATCAGACTCAGTTTATGAGGAAAGTGTTTATATTATATATTGATAATAAATGCAGATTAGGTTTCTTCAAAAATAAGCAAAGTGTTAAGCCACACATTAATTGCCTTAGAAGATTGGCAGAATTGGCCAGGCCAGGAGTCTCTGACTCCTGTGAATACATCTCTTCTGCAAGTGTTCTCATAGCTTTATGACATGGCATGCTTGTCATGAGAGAGGATATCTTAGGCTGGACTAAAGGATGGAACTCTGGGAAAATGGTCTTATTGTCTCTCCAAAAGGTCTGAAGCTCAAAGTTTGCAAGATATTTAAGAAGTAATTAGATTGCAAAAGGAATTCTAGTTACAGTTAAGAATAATAGGAAAGTTCTTCAAGCTTACACCTTGTAAGGATTTGTAATTTTAGTTTCTTAAAAGATATAGGTTTTTCATTTTGGAAAATTGTGCTGAGTACTTAGAATTACTGGTTTTTTTTTCTCTTTATTCTCTCTCATATGAAGGTTTTACTGTGACATTTGTAGGCTAAGTGGTAAGTCTTAAAGAATATATTTACCTCCTTCAGTATTCATACTGAATTTGTATAAAAACTACATATTTGTATAAAAATAATTTTTTGTTTTTATATGATCCTAATAATCATTTGTTCTCCCTGAACTTATTCATATTTTAATCAATTTGACCTCTTATATAATGAGAATAAAAAACTATCTTATTATTAATTTGGCACTTGGAATTATCATGATGATTAATAACAACACATCTTTTATACAACAGATATGTAAACTATATTGGCATGAATTACAACAAACAGCATAATTTTATCTTAATGTCAATTGATTTCTCTTTAAATATGTCACTTTATCCAATACCATCATGGGAGAAAATAGAAGGTGACTTCTAGTTGTTTGCAATTAAAAACCCATAATTAAAAATCATAGAGAATAAATGCCTAAAGATTGTGAATTACATAAATATCTTGCCAATGCATTTTGATTTGAGCATGCAGAGAAGTTCATTTTAGAGATACAGTGATGAACAAGTAAAGTATAAGAAAATTGATTGAATTAGGAAGAATGCTAATAACTTACCATCTATTTATTACTAAAATATGATGAGTAGTAGTTGATTATGTTTTCAAAGACTGAAATAAAAATGAGAGACTCATGCTTAAATTTTCCTAGCATTTGTACATTTTCATTCATAACTTATCACTCAATTGGGTTTAGTCCAGTAGACACCTGATTGAGGTAAAAGTTTTAGACAACCTGCTGGTTTCAACCTTTACTTAATAGTAAGTATACTCTATTTTTTCTCTTTTTTAGTTCAGTTGAACATAATAACTTCATGTCTAAATTGTGTAGTTTTATGTATTAACTGCTAATACTTGGAAGACATTATGTTAATTGAAGTAGGCTAGGCATAGAAATAGTGCATAATCTCACTTAAATGTAGAATCTAAAAGAGTTAATCTCACTAGATTAGAATGGAGGTTATCCATTTATTCACATAAATTTTTGTGAATAATGGTTATCACATTTATATTGAAGACATTGATTGAATAGCCATTTTTATAGTTTAAGATGTTTGTTATCTAACTTAAAAGAGTCAGAATGCTGGCTTTTACTATGTATTTTTTAGCACTAAAAATATGAGTAGTTTGAATATAGTCATATGATTCAAATGAACAAAACAAGTCAAAGACTGCTTATAGACTTTCTTTAGGACTTTGTTATAATGAGAGCATGTTCCAAAAGTTTTCAAGTCAAAAGATTAATTAAATTTAGATTTCCATTCACTAAAGATTTAAATCAGCCCTCTTAGCAAGGCCATTTTAAAGTAAGGTTGCTGAATAAAACAAAACTTACGCATTTTAACTACATTTCCCCCCTACTCTTTGAAATATCCCTTATTTTGTCTACCTTTAAGCAACAGATCATTTCACAGATGAGTTCTAGGACATCACAGGAAGCCATGAATATTATTGTTATTATTATTATCATTTTCATTTTGCATTTACAGAGCACATTCATGGAGAGACAGTGTGTGTATGTGACAAACATGGCATTAATTTGGTGGTAGAGAATGGGAAAAAATAGCTTATGCCTTTTGAAAACAAGTATTCATCATTAAAAAGCAGGGAGAAAAAAAATAGTCCAACACAGAATTTCTGTTAAGGAAAAAATACCATTCAATAAAATACCTTTAAGTATTCTTTAGGAATGAAAAGGAAAAGCCTTCTATGACATGGCAGTTATGCGGAGAGTTGAAACAAGATTTCTAAAATGCACTATGTTGTGAAATAGAAGAATTAGGAGTTTCCTACTGCAAACCTGAGCTGGGGTGAGGTGTTACAGATAATAAAGGAATCGGAGAAACTGCTGTGTTACTGAAGGCTAAGAGGACAGTATGAACACCCATTTCCTCCAGGTCAGAATGACCGAGGTCATTTGGAAAAGAGATGATGATTTATGGCTTACAAGAAGAATTTTTTTTTTTTTTTTTTTAATCTAGCTTAAGTGAGACGGGGTAGAAGAGAGGTAGCAGAGATGCTGCAGAAGGGAACACAGAGATTTCGACTGTGAGAAGGATTCAGGACACCATTTCTGGGTCTGGGATACAGGGTGCCAACTGCAAGGAAGAGAGGTGTCTCTAGAAGCTAAAGATAGCCCATAGCTCACAGCCAGTGAGGAAATAGAGACCTTTTCCCTACAAGCATATGGAACTGAATTCTTCCAAGGAACTAAATGAACTTGGAAGTGTCTCCAAGAATCAGCCTTTAGAAAGAAACATAGCCCATCCACATTTCAGTCTGGTTCTTGTGAGACCTGGACCACAGAAACCAGCTGAGCTACATGGTCCTCTGACTTCTAAGTCATGAAAATGGGGAGATAATATATATTGTTTGCACTTCTAAATTTATGATAATCTGTTATGACAATAAAAAATAAATTTGATGTCTAATAACAACCATAAGAAAAACAAGCAACATGGAACTCTCATGTAATTCTCTGTGTTACAAACTTTGCTAAGGGCTTTATGAGCATTTCATTTGATTTTATGATAATTCATGAAGTAGTATACTTGACCCATTCTGAGAAGTCTTTTCAGCCCAAGCCTCTTTTCCCTGAGAACCATTCTTCACTTGCATACAGGAGTGGGCTTTTGGGAGTGGTGGAAGGTAGTATTATGATTTCATGGCTTGGTCCTTCAGTAGTCCAATGGTGATCATCTGGCTGAAGGTGGATCAAATAAATCCTGTCCTTTTGAGGTTGAAATTTTTGTTAAGAAATTTTTGTTTCATAGACATGGGTATATAAATCATTTTTTTTTTTAATTGTAGAACTTATTTACATGGAAAGAAAGGCTAGAATAATGAAAATATACAAGATCAAATAATGAAAATATATAAGGTCATGGAACCAGACCTGAGAAGAAGAGATTTATAAAGTGACTTTGAGGTTTTAGACGGCTTTTCTGTTTTCTGTTTCCATTGTCTCTTGAGGCTGAGCTGTATTCTGGACTGTGCTTTGTTAAAGAAAATATACCTTTTAGCTTAATACTGGCTTGAGTAGAAACATGTTACTTCCAACCAACACATGTTAACTAAGGTAGGTAGTATTATACTTTCATTTAAAGATTTTGTATTCATTAAGGTGGGTTAAACTGCTGTAACAAATAGGACTCCTAGGATTTAATGCAATGCCCTCAAGTAGAAGTCAAGAAATATTACAACTCACCAGGAAGTTGTTCTCCCTGGTGATTCCAGAAACTACGCTGCTTCCAGTTTGTTGCTCCAACAACCCCTAGAATCTTCATTGTCACCTGAGTCAGCCTATATTTAAAAAGGAAAATAGAGGAGAAATGTTGGCTTGAAAAGCTTTAGTTCCAAAGCTACTCCTTGCTTTTCTGTTCATGTGCCGTTGTTAAGAATTGGAGAAATGGCTGTGATTCGCTGCAGGAAAGGTTGGGAGATAAAGTCTAGTCAGGAACCTTGAAGAAGTGAAACTAATTGTGATGATTAGCTAGCAGCCTCTTCAAACAGATGTCTGCTAATTTGTTCAATATTAAGACAACTGATATTAACAGATGTGGGAATTGAAACACAATCTCCAACTCCAACTGAACCACTTTTTCCTACTACATTTTATATTACCAGATGGCTTCCATCTGTATAATTAGTTGATTTAAAATTCTAAACCTGTTAAATTGCCAGCTCTCATGTCCTGTTCTTGTTGTTCTACTTTTAATTTAGATAATATCAGAAAAAAACCTCAGTACTCACTGTGTTTGGGGAGGGTCAGTGACAAATCACGCAAGAGCAGCAGAAATCTCAATTAGGCTACTAATTTCAAAGCTCAGATGTATAATCACAGGCTAGATTACTTAAGGACAAATCACAGCCAAAAACATGACACCCTATATCCTTTCATATCAGTACTTTTGATAGCTCAACAACATAAAGTCAATTGTTTTCACTCTATTGGTATGAAATAAGTGACAGTAGGTAATCAACTTACTTTACAGTTAATTGACCTAAAATAAAAATAAAATATTCTGGACATATTGTACCATTCTTGACTTTAGACCCATCAATTTTCAGGGTTTGATATGGTCTGGATTTGGTTTGAATGTGCCACCCAAGATTCATGGGCTAAAGTTTAATTCCCATCGTGAGGTATTAAGATAGTGGAAAAATAATCCAACTGTCATGATTAGAGATAGGCTCTTTGGGACAGGATAAGGATCAGATGGGGTTGTTAAGGTGTCATCCTCATGATTGAATACTAGTGGCTTTATAAGAAGAGGGAGAGGGTTCAAACCAGACACATATTTGTGCTCCATGTCCCTTGCCATGTGATATCCTGCTCCACCATGGGTCTCAACCACCAAGGAGGCCATCAAATGTGAGAACCCTTCAACCTCTACAACCGTGAGATAAGTAAATCACTTTTTTTTTTTTTTTTTTTACAAAGTTACTCAGCCTTGGGTATTTTGTTATAATATTGAAAAGCAGATTAATACAAGGTTTATTGGTATTGGCAGATGACCATGATTGGAGTCTGCCACTAAACATATCTGGAGTTTAGGTTAAACATTTAATTTAGTGAGGATAGGGGAAGCAATGTGGATGGCCTGCTTGAAAAATGTTTACTTATTAGACATGCTGTTGGGGGCTTGCTTATGGGATGGGTTCCACAATCTACAAGTCATCTCTATTTATTATTCAGGTAAAATAGTTGGCAAAGGTTCCAAGATAAATAATTGAAATAAGGAGAAAAGAATTGGTAGGTCATCAAGACAGGTGTGTTGAGCAGGTTTTATTGCTCATGTAAGCTGTATTGTGTTTTCAGTGACAATATATTGATAGTTTGACATTGGTCATGAAATGAATATTTATTCTATGGAACTGAAAATATTTATTCTTAAAATATTACAAACCATGGGGTTCCCACATTCACCAGAGAGCTGATGGTTAAACATTGACCTGAGTGTCACTTGTGTGTCTACCCTAGATAGACTGAGAGAGTCTTCCCCAGGTTACTGTTACTGGCCAATATCAGAGTTAGACTTGCTGGCTGTAGTGTAGAGACCAAACATGAAGCAAGTAATTCTCAATTAATGAGTTACTAGAATAAGTACTAACAATCAGTGTGGTCTTAGACCCTCTCACGTAGCATGGGTTTATGATGGCTTGAACACCCTACTGTCAGATTGTATGTGATTAGAATGTAGGCAACACACAGGCAGCCTCTGCAGAGGTCTCTGTGCTTATGTTGTTCCATTATTAAAGATAATCATGATTTAATACTAACTGTATTAGTACTACTTGGGAAAGATGGGGAGATAATAAATTCACCTACAGAGGAGATGAAAAGGCACATAACAGGGTTATACCTTGTGATTTTAGATCTCTCTCTCTTTTCTCAGTGGCACTCTAAAGACCCTGTTTTCCATTTACTCCTCAGCCTTCAGTAGTTGTTCCATCTCACTGTTCAGAAACAGAAACTAAAAATTGTGAGAGAAATGACAAAAATACCAATGAGCAAAAGACTCAGATGCAATTCTATTTCCAGAGAATAAATGACCCTTAAGATGGGGGTGTAGCTCATGAGAGAAAACAGACTGGACACATCTCAGTATTCCATGCATGTGTGGGAGGCAAGGAGAGGGACGTGATGATTAGTGCAACCCATCATCTAAAGATATGAGTAACTGATGCAACCTTAGAAAAAAAGAGTTGCTTTTTTCCCCGAGGGAGAGCCTAATACTAGATGGGCAGAATAGGTCAGAAGACATTTCCAGTTGCTTGGTGGATGTACCTCACCATTGGGATATATTGTTTGAGAAATTATTTCCTCTTTTACTGGAGGAAACCATAATCAAAAGATGGAATCTGTTTTAGGGAATCTTACCCAGCATCAGGTTGGGGAATTGCTGAACCATGACCCACGGGTTTGATTGAGCTGTTGCTGTATAGAGAAATAACAGAGTCAGAAAACACTGTACTTGAGCATGCCAGGCCAAACCAAAGCATATCAAAATAAACAAGTCAGTGACTGTGGAAAAATGTGTAACGTCCTCAAGTGCTCAAGTGAACTTTTTGGTGAGTAAATAGCTGGAGGGCCGTTCTAGCTAATTTCTGAATCATTTCCCAGAATATTAGGGGAAAAAAGTCTTTACATTTTGAAAATCTATGGAATCTGGAAATAAGTTCAAATATTTTTAAATCAGTTTCAGTCTCGAGTTTTTCCAAGTGAATTGCTCCAAGTATAGAGTATAATTACTCTCCTTCCCACTCAATGTCTTTTAGACATCCAATCTGATCAAGGAAGGGGAAGGGTTAGAAGTTGAAGGCAACTGAGGGAAGAATAAAAAAATAAATTCCCTGGAAGAGTATGTGGAAATGACACAGGTCACAGTGCAAACCCACCAGTGCCAGTGAGGAAATAACAAAACAGACGTTAGTTTCAGTGGTATTGTTCTAAAGTTTCAGAGAGCTCAGGAGAGATGCTCCAGTTAGGGCACCTTGATCTTGTCCTGGGCCCAGGGAGTAAAGAAGCATAGTGATGGGAGAGAATGGGAGTCCAAGCAGGCTGTATTCTTTGAAAAACATGAGCAACATATCCTGGTTTATACATTATCTTTCTTTCATTACTTTCTTATGCGTTCACTGTTCTCACATTTTCTTCATTTTTTGGTTCAGTTCTGGAACCTATGCCTATCTAGGTAATGGTATCACTTAATTGGAATATCTTTACTGGTTAATAATGACCTTTGGTAGGTAGTTATTGCCACACATACATGCACAGACTTGGAATGGAATGAGTTCCAAAGGTTTAGGCACTGATTGCGATAAATTCCATTATTTTTAAATTGCTGGCTCAGCACTTCCAGCAGTAGGAAGGCATCCAATGCTAGATGCTCTTCCTTCTCACATTCTGTGTACAGTGCACGAGAAGCAGAGCAGGAAGACTGATGGGTCATTCTCTTCTATTTTTCTCTCTCATCATGGGTGGCAACTTGAATATTCTCTATAACAAAAAGTCTAGAAACTGTGATTTGGCAACTCCTTCCGTAATATATTCAGAATGAAAGAAAAATATGTGGAAGAAATTTCAAACCAGAAGAAATGACTTCTCCTTCAATGAAGATTACAGAAAAAAGTTGAAAGGACTTAGGAAAATTTGAGAAAGCTGTAGGAGTACAGTATTGTTTGGAAAGAATTTAAAGAATCATACTGAAAATTTGCAACTTAGCAGAATCTCCAGGTTATATAATATTTAATACGTATTTATGGTTGTGTAGAAAGTAGAACTACATTGAAGTGAATGAATCCATCATGCTGTGAATTTAAAATTCATTGGAAAGTTCCTTGGGGACCAGTGGTCAATTCTAAACTTAAGTGATTTTTAGGAGGTACATGAAAAAGGTATTATTTGCATGCTCATGTTGTTGCTTCCTTGGAACTTGATAATCTTGGTGCAACAAAAAATTTAGTGTGAAAAGAATAGTGTGCATATTTGAGGGTAAGAACACGATGTCATGGGATATACATAGATAATAAAGTGGTTACTATAGTAAAGCATATTAGCATGTCTATCTTATATTTTTGTGACAAGATCACCTAAAATTTAGTTATTTAACAAAATTTTGTAAATCAGTATGGTTTTATTAACTATAGTACTCATGTACATTAGATCTCTGGACTTGTTCATCCTAGATATCTGATATATTACTTTGACCTATAGCTCCCCCAACAACACCTGTGATTAACCACTGTTTTACTCTCTATCTGTATATTTGATCTTTTCTGGCTTGTTTGATTTTTTTATTCCATACGTGAGATCATGTAATATTCTTCTCTCAGTTTCTAGTTTATTCTACTTAGCACAATGTCCTCTATCTCCCTCCATGTCATGGCAAATGACAAGTTCTCCTGTTTTAAAGGCTGCATGATATTCCATTGTGTGTGCATGTCCGAGTGTGTGTATCACATTTTCATTATCCATCCATTCATTGATGAACACTTAGGTTGATGTTTTATCTCAAATGTTGCGAATAGGTAACATGGGAGTGCAGGTATCTTTATGAGGTAGTGGCATCACTGACTTAAGGTGTATACCAAGAAGACAATTGCTAGATTGGATTGCAATTTTCAATTTTTCAGTAATGTACAACCATTTTCCATACTGGCTATACATTGATTTATATTCTAACCCATAGTGTGCTATAGTTCTACAGTTCTCTTTTTGTACACTTTTGCCAATATTTGTCTTCTGATAATAGTCATTCTTACATATATAAGGTAATACTCTTGCTAGTTTTAGTGCATTTTCCTGATGACTCATGATATTGAACACTTTCACATACCTGTTAAAAATGTTTATTTATTTATTTATTTTTTTTGAGAAATATATGTTCAGGTCCCTTCCATACTTTTTAATTAGGTTATTTTTTCTGCTATTGAGTTATAAGAGTTCTTTACACATTTTAGATTAATATCTAAAATTAACATTTAGATATTAATCCCTTATGAGATATGTCATTTGCAAATAATTTTATTTTCCATCCATAGCCATTTCATTTATTTGATTATTTTCTTTACTGTACAGAAGCATTTTTTTAAGTTTGATGTAGTCCTGTTTATTTATTTTTACTTAAGGTAGCCTTAGCTTTTGGTGTCAATTAAAAAAATTATTGTCAAGCTATTCCTTTATGTACTCTTTTAGGAATTTTATGGTTCTGGTCGTACATTTAGGTCCTTATCCATTTTTTTGATGGGGGATAACTGAGGACTGAACTCAGGGACACTCGACCACTGGGCCACATCCCCAGCATATTTTGTATTTTATTTAGAGACAGGGTCTCACTGAATTGCTTAGCGTCTTCCCATTGCTGAGGCTGGCTTTGAACTCTCGAACCTCCTGTCTCTGACTCCCAAGCCGCTGGGATTATAAACATGTGCTACCACACCTGGCTCCTTATCCATTTTGAGCTGATTTTTGTGTATGATATAGAAGGTCCAGCTTCATCCTTTTATATGTGTAAACCTAATTTTCCTAGAACTATTTTATTGAAAAGACTATTCTTGGTGCCTTTGTTGAAAATCATCTGGTCATATGCAGTTGAATTTATTTATGGGCTTTTTATTCCATTCCACAGCTCTATGTGTCTATTTATTCCAGTAATATACTGTTAGGATTACTATAGCTTTGAAATAATGTTTTAAATCAGCAAATGTGTTGCCCTAACTTTGTTTTGCTCTCTCAATGTTGCTTTGGCTCTCTAGTGTCTCTTATTGTTCTATATAATTTTTTTTTTCAGTAAAAATAAGATTTTTTTTTTCTATTTCTGTAAAGAATTCCCTTGGTATTTTGATTGGGATTGCATTAAATTTGTATATTGCTTTGAGTGGTATGTGCATTTTCACAATTTATTTCTTCTAATCCATGAATATGGGATATCTTTCTTTTTTTCCTTTGTTAGGCAGATTATCATCATTATAACAAATACTGAGATAATTTATAAACAGAAAAGCTTTGTTTTTGCTCTGGCTTTAAAATTCCCAGTCCATGATCAGGCATACTAATTGCTTTCTTTTGTGACATCTGGTCATACTGGATGTCATTCCTGAAGACTTGTAGCAGAGCAGAACTACTCATCTCTCAGCCAGGGAACAAAGGAGCAGAAAAGGAAGAGGGTACATCCCACCATCTCCCTTGAGGGTACACTTTCTATCACCTAAAGGCCTTAAACTAGGTCATACCTCTTAAAGGTTCTACCATAGCCTAATAGCGCCGCCCCGGGGATCAGACTATAAAATATGTGACTATCAGTGTACAGAAATGCTACCGACTTATGTGTATTGCTTTTGTATCCTGTAACTTCACTGAAATTGATTTCAAACAGCTTTTTTGGTACAGTCTTTGAGTTTTTCTACATATAGCCTCGTGTCATGTGCAAAGAGAGATAGGTTTATTTCTTCCCTTCTGATTTGGATGCCTTTTATTTTTTATTTGTTGTTGTGTTCCATTGTTTTTGCTAATCTCTCAGTAGGCAGTTCTGTAGTATGTGTTGAATAGAAGTGGTGAGTACAAGTGCCTTGTGTTTGGTCTTAGTGGTTGTGGCTCAGCGGCAGAGTGCTTGCCTTGCACATGCGCGGCCCGGGTTCGATCCTCAGCACCACGTAAACATAAATGCAATCACATTGTGTACAACTAAAGTAAATAAAAAAAAAAAAAAAAAAAAAAGACTTGAGTTGTTCCCCATCAGTTATGGTATTTGCTGTGGGCTTTTCTTAAATGATTTTATTATGTGGAGGGCCTTTTCTTCTATTAATGTTTAGAGTTTTTATTAGATTGAATGTTGAATTTTGTCAAATGCTTTTACTGTGTTAACTGAGATGCTCATGTTGTTTTTGTTTTTTAGTCAGTATCATACTGATTGATTTTGTGTATGTTGGATGAGACTTTCATGTCAGGGATAAATCCCACTTGGTCATGATTTACAATTTTTTTGATGGGTTGTTTAATTAAGTTCACTAACATTTTATTGAGGAATTTTGCATCAATGCTAATCACAGATACTGGCCTTGGTTTTCTTGTGATGGTTTTGTTTGGCTGTTTCCACTTGGTACTGTCCTCCTAAAATGTCATTTTAAGTATTCCCTGTAGCCCTCTAGCTCTACACATTTTTTTAATACCAGGGATTGAAACCAACAGTGCATAATCACTGAGCCACATCCCAGCCCTTTTCATATTTTTCATATTTTATATGAGACAGGGTCTCACTAAGTTGCTCAGGCCTTGCTAATTTGCTGAGACTGGCTTTGAATTCATGATCCTCTTGCCTCAGCCTCCAGAGCTGCTGGGATTACAGGTATGCACCATCACCTCCAGCATAGATCTGTTCTTTTGAAGAGTGTAAGAAGTAGTGGGAATAATTCTTCTTTGAAGTTTTGGTAAAATTAAGCAATAAAATCATATAGTCTTGGGCTTGTCTATACTGAAAAGCATTTGATTTTCTCTGAAGTGCCTTTCAAGCCTAGCTTTTCCTTGTTAATTTTCTACCTAACTTATCCATCCATTGTTGAAAGTAGAGAATTTCAATCTGCACACATACTCTTATTGATATACATTTCTCTCTTTATATCCATAAATATTTACATTATGTATTTAGGTGCTCTGTTGTGGAGTGCATATATATTTACAATTGTTATGGCCTCTTCATGAATTGATTGCTCCATTATGAAATAATGGCCTTCTTTATCTCTTTCTGAGGCCAGAGGATTTAGTGAGGCCCAAAGCAAGTTAGTGAGACTATGTCTCAAAAAATAAAAAGGGCTAAGTAGCAAACTACCACCACCAATAATAGGCGGTGCTATTAGGCTGTGGTAGAACCTTTAAGAGGTATGACCTAGTTTAAGGCATTTAGGTGATAGAAAGTGTACCCTCGAGGGAGATGGTGGGATGCACCCTCTTCCTTTTCTGCTCCTTTGTTCCCTGGCTGAGAGATGAGTAGTTTTGCTCTGCTACAAGTCTTCAGAAATGATATCTGAAACATAATTTAAAATATAAAATTATATAATATATGTAAATATTATATAATATTAAACATTAAATATAATAATACTAAAACTATTATTATTGAAGTCTATTTTAAGTAAGTATAGATATTCATGCTCTCTTTTGTTCCTATTTGCATGGAATATCTTCTGTCCCTTCACTATTAGCCTGCATGTTTCTTTTGGAGTAAAACCAGTCTGTCTTGGGGTAGGATATAGGATTTTATTTTGGTTTCATCTGTTTAGGAACTGTGTAGTTAGTTTTTGATTATAGAGTTTAATCAATTTATATTCCAAGTTATTATTTATGAATAAGGATTGCTTCTGACATCCTGTTGATTATTTTCTGGTTGTTTTATAGATCCTTTGTTCCTTTATTTTTCTGCTTTTTCTTGTCTTTGTGACTTGGTGATTTTTCTGCAGTGATAATTTTTTATTTCTTTCTTTTCCTTGTAGTTTTTGTGGTTATTATAGGGTTTACATTGTACTTCTTATAATTATAGTGGACTATGTTGAACTGATAAATAATTAACTTTGGCTGTGTACAAATACTTTATCCCTTTATCTTCCCCCTATAATTTATATTTTATTCAAACTTTACATTTTTTATTGTGGATTCTTTATCAACTTATTGTAGCTATTATTATGTTTGTCCATTTTGATTTTAAACCTTCATTCTAGAGATTTTAAAAGTTTACATACCATCAGCATAGTAACAGTATTCTGAGTTTGACTGTATATTTATCTATCTTTACCAGTGAGTTTTATACTTTCACATGTGTTCATGATACTAATGATCCATTCGTTTTCAGTGGAAACCCTTTCTTGTAAGGGAAATCTAAGGTTATAAATTGTCTCAGCTTTTGCTTGTTGGGAAAGATTCCGTTTATCTTTCATCTTTTAAAAAATATTTATATTCATTTATTTGTATTTTTTAAACATATATAATCATGGGCATTTTCTTTTTTTCCATATGTTTTATTGGTGCATTATAGTTGTACATATGATGGGATTTATTGTTACTTATGCATACATGCACATGATATAATTTGGCCAATATTGCTCCCCAGCATTTCCCCCCTCCCTCCCCATCTCCCACCCATTGGTTCTTTTCTTCTACTAATATCCTTTCTCTTTAATCTTTCAAGGACAGCTTTTATGGATTTAGCACTGATGTCTTGATTGTTTTTCCTGTGAAGATTTTTAATACATCATCTTATTCTTTCCTGGTCTACAAGTTTTCTTCTCAGAAATTTGAGGCAGTCTAATACAAATCCCCTTGTATGTCATTTGACATATCTCTTTCACCACTTTTAAAATGATCTTTGCCTTTACTTTGGATATTTTGATTATAATGTGACTTGGGAAAAACATTTTTTTGTTTGAATCTGTTTGGAAGCCTTTGAGTTTCAGAGATCTGAATGCTTATTTTCCTCATGATTTGGAAAGTTTTCTATAATTATTTTATTAAATAACTTTCTGAGCCTTTCTCCTCCTAGCTGAGGAGTTTCCTCTCAGTGGTGGGTATGACATGGGCCCCTGGAAGCCACAGTAGCACCATGTTGCAAGGCACGAAGCTTAGTGTGGTCCTGTCTCAATGTCTTATTAAGACACCATGGGACATATGAAATGGGTGCAGGTTCAGTTTCTGAGGAACAGGTGGATGCAAATCTCCCACAAATCAGAGAATTCTCTCTCTAAAACATTCCTCAGAAGTGTGGGGGCAAGAAAGTAGCTATGACTTTGGCTATGGGGATCAAAGCATAGCAGTAGCACTGCTCTGAGAAAGACAGGTTATTCCATTGGCTTAGGCTCTGTAGAGCAAACAGAGCTGTAATTTGGATCATGGAGCCAACAGGGCACAGTAGCTACATCATAAGAGTTTATAGTGATGACCTTGGAACACTGGAGTGTGAAGATAGCAGTGGCCTATGCTCTGTGAGGTTGCATGTGGCAGCAGCAAAGGACTCAGAAATGGTGGGGCACAGTTGTGGCTTGGGATCTGAGAATAAGGGAGTAGTGAAATAATGGCATCACTTTCAGATAGGTGGTGCACCTCATTAGCGCAGACTCTAAAGGGATGGTTCAGGCTTAATGATGTGAGGCTTTCTAGCTATTTTACCTAGGTGGTGGGATAACACAGCTCAATCAAGGTTCTATTTCCCTGGGAGTAGGATAATATGGCAGCTCAAGTAATAGTGGGCCCATCTATTCTGCTGGGCTGAACTACGGTCTTCCAGAGGCTGTGGTCAAGGCCATTCTCCTGGGATTAAGCTCTAATTTAGGAGACAGAGTAACTTGGTTTGGCTATGACTTCTCAACTGGGCCTGGGCTCCTGATAATGAGGAGGAAAGATGGAACAGGGAACTATGTGGGTTCAGGTGCTAAGGTTGCAGTTACTACACTGGGCTAAAACTCTGATTACATGGGACTAGGGCACTGGGTTGGTTAAGGTGCTGGGGGAAAGCGTGCACGTGTTCCACTGGACATAGGCTCCAAGCAACAAGGGACAGGGTATAACAACAACTAGGATGGGATATATGGAGTGACTCCTAGATAGCTTGTTTGCAGGGGATAGGGAACTTAATTAATTTGACTGGAGAATGGTACACCACGGAATGTACCATTGCATGCTGCAGCAACGGCAGAGCCTCAGGGATGAAAGCACAAAGTGACTATTAGCCCCCAGAGCAAGATGCACTCTAGCAGTTGCTCTGGTCTCAGGGTGCTGAAGCACTGTAGCAGCTTGAATCACCAAGAGTGAGGTTCATTATGGGCTCATTTTCTGGAGTGGTAGAGTCTTGTGAATTCCAGGCAGCTTCCTGAACTGGGCTCAGAATCTATAAGGATTGCAGGATTTTCTAGTAGCAAATACTACAGGTGTCTATGCAATGATATTCACCACTGGTAGCCTCCTGCTTAACTTTTCTCCATTGGAGATATCCTTCCTGGTTCTAAACATATGGCAGCTTTGGAGATGGAGTTGTGGAGGCAAGGTGTTTCATTCCTTTCTGTATGTGGCCATCCTCAGTTCTTGTGCTCCACAGGGTGTCCATCATTTTTCTTGCTATACTCCAGTACTCTCTTGTAGTTATTCTGGTTGAAATGTAGAAATGTAGATGTTTATTTGTGCTTTGATCTTACTTAGTTGGGGAGGGTTGAGTGTTAGGGGTCTGTATTTGGCCATCTTTCTAATGTCATTTTTTTTTTTTTTTTTTTTTTTTTTTTTTGTGGTGCTGTGGATTGAACCCAGGGCCTCACACATGTTGGGCAATCACTCCACCACTGATATTCTTCCCCAGCCCTGATGTCACTATTACTACAAATGAGTTTGGAGACTATGGAAAAGTTGATCTCCATCAAGAAATAAATTCTATTAGATTTTACAGGGTTTGATCAGTCTGAGATTGAAGTTCAAATTTTTAATTATAAATTGTTGATCCTAAAATTGATCATTTTAGACAGATTTTTAGAAATTTATTAACTGGATACCCATCAATTTACAATAATTTGCTTATAATTATCAATTTCAAGTTCAATACTAAGGTTCATTGATTAATACCCATAAAAGTAACTTTAACTTTGATATTAATTATAGGTCATATCTTATTAAACAACATATATAAGCCATTTTGTTTGCCTTGGGTTGGAAAAAGATGTCAGGTCATGTGGAATGCAAGAGTATAAGAGGTATTCATAACAACAGAATTATAGCCAGAAGGAGCCCTCTGATAGCAGTCAATTTAATTTGAAGTGAAAAGATAGACTTTTTATTTCCATAACAAGATAGATGATTGGATGTTGCTTTGGCAGTAAGCTATTAGTGAATAAAGATTAGCAACTATCAAAGAGTATGTAGTGTCTGCCTAGTTTTATTCTCTGATTCCTGATTGATACATATTTTTCCAGATCATATCTTATCTAATGATCCAGACAAAAATAAATCCTATAGACACCATATGTTTTGGTGAGATTAGAAGACCTTAACCCTATCTGACAAAGTTGGGATTGGACAAAACCTAATGGAGTTAAGATAGCAGTACATATACAGTTCCTGGTACATAGTCCTTATCACAAGCAATCGTTTTCAAACTAGTGAGCAATGAAGTTGCAATGTACGATCTCAAAGATCTGTTCTGTCTATTTGTAATATCAATTTTCTTCACCTAAGCCCTCTAGGTAGCAGTCTAAAATAGGGATTAAAGTACTGATATGTATCTGGGAAGTGGAAGCCCAGAGTACTGCCTGGGAGGAATAAGGAAAGTAAGACCATGAAGGGAGGTTGCTATGCATCACCTCCAACCTACTGTTTCACAATAAGCTGGAATGAGACAGCAGGCTGCTGCTAGCTAGGTGTATATGTTTGCAGTCAGATCTTCAGAATGCAAGGAAAACTTCAACTAGAAGGTATCAGGAGAGTAAATCCCCTCTCATTTCCTGCTGGTCAACACTTATCTCCTCCCTCTCCCACAGAGAAAGTTCCTGCACCTCCTGGTTGAATCAGAAATGCAAACACTAAAACTCTTTATATGAGATGTTTTATTCAAATCCAATGTGCTTCATATGAGAAGCAGGCAACTGAGGGAATCTGAGAACATAAATAGGGTGTGTGTCCTGATACAACATCATAAACAAATTGAATTATCTGTATGCCCCTAGGTCCTAGGGATGTTTGACAGTTTTACTTGTATGTGTGTATACACAGAAAACAGAGGGTAAGAACTACACTTGGAGTTCTTGTTTTGATATTCAGATTCTGGACACAAGGGGAAACAGGCAATAGAGTTGGTGAAAACAAGAACTCTGAAATCATACAGATTTGAGTATCATGCTCACATAAGCCTCTGAATCTTCATATATATAATGAAGAAATTATACCCAAGCAACAGAGTTTTGGGAAGGATTAGCCTTGTGCCTTGTTCATAGAAATGTTGGATTCTTTTTAAAGGAAGTATTCTAATCCCACTTTGACCAAGCGTCCTTTAATTTATTTCCAGTCTCAATTCTTCCAAATTATGCTATTTAAAAAAATATCAAAAACTTATATTTGTCCAATCAGGAGCCAAATTACATTTTGAAGTAGGTACTTAGTGTTATATTTGTCAGTCCATAGAATCTAATTTGTACTGAGTCACTTATTTTCTATGAGAGACTTTCCTTCTTCCAGCACATTTTGTAAAGTACCCTTTCCTCTTCACTCATAACCACAGAAATAATTTCTTTCTGCTAACTTGATTCTCTCTCTCAGAAAAGCAAAAGGAAAGCTTTTATTTCTGCTCCTTTTTTTCAAGGAATAGACACTTCTTTGGAGACTAAAAATGGAAAGGCAGTGTCCTACAGCGCTCCATCAATATACTCGTGGGGCACCAACTTAAATGTGCTCAGGGCAGCAGTAGGTCAGGAGTGTCATTGTTTAAGTGTATTAAACTTGACACTCTTTGGGCCACCCTGAGAAGACCAGGTAAAATCAAAGTATTAATCAATTAAGATCTTAATAACAGTGTCTATAGCAAGGCCTCCAACTGAATACTCCAGGAACAAGCCAGGGTGTCTATGTGAATAAAGCTGGCAAGAAACATTATTTCCCCTCTTTAGAGAAAACAGCAATGTAATAATAGATGGCAATTGATCCTCAGTGAAAGGAGTCGAGCATCTACTGTAGAACTGGCCAGTGTGACCTCCTTAGCAGGAAAAATGAAAAAAAAAAAAAAAGTCTTTCTACAAGAAAAAGTCCCTAATGTTGCCAGAGTTCATATTTTTCAAAATAAAGCAGAAAAAAAAAAAACCCACCAGAATCCCCATTTTTATGTGAGATACTTACAGTAAAACTAGCTGTAAGAATTAGTGACAGATTTGTTAAAAAGACCCAAATGGCTCTACAACTATGTAGACAAAGTGAAATCATCTATGGTTCATTTCTGGTCAATAGACAGTGTTTTATTGTAGTTAATTTTGCATGGTTTACCTCATAATTTTGAATACATTTACTGAGGTGTAAGTGAAACAAAAAGTTGAATATACTTAAAGAACATAATGATATATTTTTGCATATGAATGCACCTGTTAAACCATCTCCACACACAAAATAATGAACATCCCTATGACTACTAAAAGTTTCTCCTTGCACCTTCCCAATACCTCCCTCATGCATTGCCTCTCCCTGACATTTCTCTCTCCAGAGGACCATTTATCTATTTTTGAATTTATGATAATATTTTTTATTATTTTTTAAGAACCTATTGTATCTGTAGTATGTCATACCATTTATGATATTGGTAGATTACATCTTCTCTTTTTGTTTCCTACTCAGTTTGGATAGAGGTTTATCAATTTTATCTGCAGTTCAAAGAAATGGAGTTATCTTCACTGATTTTCTCTTTAATTGATTTCTGCTCTTTATTATTTCCTTTTGTTATTGACTTTGAGTGTAATTTGCTTTTCTCTTCTAGTGTTTATTTGAAGGTAGAGGATGGGGTAGTTGATCTTTGATTCCTGTCTTTTTTTCTAATATAGAAGTTTAATATTGTAAACTTCCCACAAAATCATACTTTATCAACATCCCACAAATTGTGGTATCTTTTTGTTTTCATGTATATTCAATACAAAATACTTGCTAATTTCCCTTTTTTATTCTTCTTTAATCACGGGTTATTTAAAATGTGTTATTCAGTTTCCAAATACTTAGGAATTTTCTAGATATCATTCTGATTTATCATTTAAAATTTAATTCTAGTGAGAGAATATTTGTATTTCTTTTCTTTCTTTTTCTTTTTTTTTTAATGCCAGGGATTAAACCCAGGGGTACTTAACCTTAATCCCACATCCCCAGCCCTTATAACTTTTATTTTGAGACAAGATCTTGCTAAGTTGCTCAGAGCCTTGCTAAATTGCTGAGTCTGTTTTGAAACTTGTAATTCTCCTGCCTCAGCCTCTAGAGCTCCTAGAATTACAGGCAGGCTCTGCCATGCCTGACAAACATTTGTACGTCTTAATTCATTTTAAGTTTTGAGAGCTCTTTAATGGCCCGAGTGCTTTATATTGTTAAATCTGTTTGCATTTGAAATGGCTACAAAGGCTACGGTGTGTGTGTGTGTGTGTGTGTGTGTGCCTGTGCATTGTGCACATGTCTACATACGTACTGGTATGTGGTGGTAGAGGACTCTATAAATATTAGTGATGTCAAGTTGGTCAATAATGCTGTTCAAATTTTTAATGTTTTGATAGAAATTTTTTACTTCTATAGTTTATTGAGAGCTATTGAACTCTCCAATTATTATTGTGGATTTGTCTGTTTCTCCTTGAAGTTTTAGTTTTGGACTAATGTTTTGAAGTTCTCATATTAAATAAACATTTAGTGATTGCTATGGTTCTTAATGTTCCTTCCAAAACTAATGATAATTGCCATTTTTGGTTTTTGTGATGTTGGGAAGTGGGATGTTTTAAGAAGGACTTAGGTGATTAGGGTTTTGCTGTTGGCCTATATATATCAAGACCTCCCTCATGGGATTTGGTTAGTTATGGAAAGAGTGGGTTCTTATAAACCTAAGTTTATGAGTGGTTCCTCAGCTTTCTCTGGCTCCCATCAGTACTCACATATATGTTCTTTGGCCCTGTGATGACATCTTCCGTGTTATAATGAATCAGAAAGGCTCTAACCAGATGCCAGCACCTTAATATTGGACTTCCTAGTGTCCAAAGCTATGGGACATAATTTATTTTTAAAATAACTTACCCAGCATGTGTTATTCTAGTTATTTCCCAGCATGAAACAGATCAAGACGGTATTATGATTTGGCTTTTTTATTACTACGAAATGACTGTCCCTGGTAATTTTCACTCTGATCTACTTGACTCATATTCACATTGAGACTCTACCTCATTTGGATTATTGCTATCATTATATCTTTGTCCATCCTTACACCTTTCGTCTGTATGTAACATGTATATATATATACATGTTATATAAATATAAATACATGTTACAAAGAAAAAAGAAAATATAGCTGAATTTAAAAAATAAACCTTCTTAATCCCTCTGGATTAAAATAACAGTAAGAATCTTTCAAATCAGACAAAAGTAATAGGAATAATTTTGCCACTGAAATATGAAATGAAATAATGCTATATATTTTATTTTCTGATCTAATTTCCCCTACACATTATATCAGATATATTTTTTCATGACACTAAATATTCTACATATTTTTGCATGCTATTATATGTAACTGAATATTTTGCATTAGAAATATCATTCAATATTATTTAACATTTTTGGTGTTGAGTTTGTATGCAGCTTTTTGTGCTTGATGTGTATTTTTTATTTTGGATAAAAACTTTATATAATTTTTAATTCTGTTTTTGAGAGAATTATAGTTTGCATGTAGTTGTAAGCAATCATACCAAGAATTATCTTGTAAGCTTTACTCAGTGTACCGCAATGGTCACATCCAAAGAAACCATAAAAATATCATAATTGGATATTGACACTGATAGAATCAAGGCAAGCATCAATTAAAATTATCACAAAGATTTACCCCATTTTGAACACATCCTTTTCCCTCTTTTCTGTCTGCCCATGTCCTGTACTTAAACTTTGGTAATCATCAATCTGGTTTCTGTTCCTATAATTTTGTTACTTCAAGAATGCTATATAAATGGAATTACACCATATGTAAGTTTTGGGGCATTGCAATTTTTTCTTTCAGGATAATTCTCTAGAAATTCATGCAACTTCTTATGTATATTAATAGTTTATTCCTTTTTATCTGAGTAGTATTTAATGTTATTGAATGTATGACAGTTTGTTTAATAATTTATCTCTTCAAGATGCTGAGCTATTTCTAGTTCGGGACTATAATGAATAAAGCTGACACAAACTTTCAATTTTAGGTGATGACCACAAGTTTTCATTTCTCTGCGATAAATGCCTAGGAGTGCAATTTATGGGTCAGGTCATGTGGTACTTGATTGTATAGTTCATTAAGAAATTGTCCAGATATTTTCAAGAGTGACTGTATAGTGTTACATTTTCACCAGCAAAGTATGAGTAACCCAGTTTGTTATTTTATTTTATTTTTGGGGTACTGGGGATTGAACTCAGAGGCACTCAACCACTAAGCCACATTCCAAGTCCTATTTTGTATTTTATTTAGAGACAGGTTTTCACTGAGTCGCTCAGTACCTCCCTAAATTGCTGAGGCTGACTTTGAACTCTCGATCCTTCTACCTTAGCCTCATGAGCTGCTGGGATTACAGGCATATGCCACTGAGCCTAGACAAGTTTATCATTTTAGATATCACATTTGAGATATGTATCAGGATATCTTATTGTGGTTTAATTTGCAATTTTCTAATGGTTAATGATGTTAAACATATTTTAAAATGTCTTTTTTTTTTTTCTTCTAACATTGTATTGTGTTTTGTTAGGACTTCCAGAATCAGGGTCTCAGTACCTGACAAGTAGAAAAACAGAAAAGTTTGCTACCTTTTAAAGGCAGCTAGGACAAACAAGTATTTACTCAGGAAAGGGGCTCCTAGGGCTGGAACAAACACAAGAGATCAGCCGGAGTACAACGTTGTCTGCAGCATCAGTGCAACAATAGAAATTAACTGTATCCCCCTTATCCTGAGATTTGAGACTGGCATTTCTTTTAGAGCTGGGGCTGCAGTGTGGAGGCCTTTCTCATCCTCACTATTAGCCCTATCCTGGAACCTGAAGCAATCACTTGCTGTTTTCCACACTGTTGCTGGGTGAGGCTTGGGCGGTCAGGATGAAGTTCTGGATCAAGTCTGGTTGTCTCTTGCTCTCAAACTTCACTGTTCCACATATCACAACAGGACTGTGGTCTGGCTCTGATGTGGCTTCATCATGAATGTGCTGGCAATCTGCTATGTTGATTTGCAGCTCACTGGAAGGCAGCATTTTCCAAAAACTCAACAATCAAGAATTCTTGTCATGAACGGAATCTCCGTTCTATACCAGGGTGGCTGTGACCATGCACAGGTGGCACAGGGATTGTGCTGCTTATGCATGATGGTAAAGAGACACTGAGAGAGTCCTCAGGAGCTCTGTAGGCCTCATCCATGTAGATCCTGAAATGCGTGGATGCCAACTCTGGGTCTGTGAAAGGAGGCCTCTGCCAGGGTGTCCCCTCTGGCTTGGGGCCAGGGTCTGTATAGTGCTCCTTTGGGCTTCATGTACATCTTTGACACCAGTATGCCTCCTTTAGTTAAAATCATCATTTCTTTGATCTCTCTTATTTGTTGTTTAAATTGCATTTCCCTAGTGATATGCAGCATCTTTTCATTTGCTTATGTGTCTCTTTCATGAGGTGTTTATTTAGTTCTTTTGCCCAGTTTTAAATCAGCTTATTTGTATTCTATTTCTTGGTTTTAAGGTTTTCCTCTATTTTGGATAACAGTGCTTTATCAGAGATGTCTTTTGCAGATTTGTTTCTAGATTTCCTCTTATGTCATATGCTAGGAGTTTTATGGTTTTGTATTTTATAGTCAGGCCTATGATAACTTTTAATGAAAATTATGAAGAGTGTGAGGTCTGCATCTACTTTCACTTTTTTTTTTCCCCGCATATAGCAAATAGCCATTGCCATTTGTTGAAAAGACCATTTTCAACAGATTATACCTTTTTTACTTCTTTGTCAACTGGCTATACTTACGTGAATCTCATTGGATTCTAATTAGAATCTAATCTAATCTCTATTCTCTTCCATTGATCTATTTGTCTATCTTGCCCACACCAAGGTCTTTTGACTACTGTCGCTTTATCATGAGTCTTGAAGTTTGATAGTGTCTTTCCTCTATTGTTATTCTTAATATTATGTTGGCTGTACTTGATTTTTATTTCTTTGTGTAAATCTTCAATCAATTTGTTCATATCCATAAGTTGGAGTTTTGATTGAGATTGCTCTTGTTTATAGATCAGGTTGGGAAAAATTAATGTCTTTTTTTAACGTTTATTTTGTTTATTTTTATGTTGTGCTGAGGATCGAACCCATGTGAGGCAAGTGCTCTACCTCTGAGCCACAATCCCAGCCCCAAATTAATGTCTTTAAGATCTTGAAATTTCTTATTCATGAACATATAATATCTCTACATATACTTAGTTCCTTATTGTTTTTTTTTTTTTTTTTAGGTCAGAGTTTTCTAGTTTTCCTCATTTTTTTTTTCTTATACATACTTCATTTAAAGCTAAGTATTTCATTTTGGGGTATGCTTATGTAAATGACATTGTGTTTTTAATTATAAATTCTACTTTTTCATTGCTGGTATGTAAGGACATAATTGACTTGTATATTAACTGTGCATCTTGCAACCTTGGTATTACTTTTTAGTTCTAGGAATATTTTGTTGTGATAGTTGATTAAGTCATGTTTTATATATATATACAATACAGTCATCTGCAAATAGAATTTAGTTTCTTCCTTTCCTATCAGTATGACATTTATTTAATTATCTTATTACATTAACTTCTGGTACAATGTTGGAAAATAGTGGTGAGTAGGCACATTCTTGTCTTATTCCTAATCTTATTGAGACTCTTCTATTTTCTGATCATTACGTGTGATGTTAGATATAGATGTTGTCTTTTTTTAAAGTTCAAGTTGAGATTTTTCTGATTCTTGGTATGACAAGTGATTTCGAATCAGAACAGAGATATTGTTTTAGTTTTACTTTGGGTATCTGGATATTTTTTGAATCTTACGTTTTAATTCTTTTTCTGACTTCACTCAAGCCAGCAAGTATTGAGCTTTATTTCATTATTGAAATGAAAATCTCCTGCTTGGGTTCAGTTGACACCAAAGAGGGTAGCTCCTTATGATAGTTGGATAGGAGAGGGAACTCTATCTCTCCTCTGGGCCTCCACTAGCACCACCCTGACTGGGAGGTACAGTTACTCCTTTCTTGCTAGTATTTACTGGAAGCACTTTGTGGGAAGGTTTATTACTACAGAGAAGAGATGAAAGTCTGGCATCCTCTTGGGCTTCTCTGATACCACCTTGGCAGTGGTGAGGTATTGGAATGCCTCATTACATCCTGGCTAGCCAACAAGTTTAACTACTCAGCCTGAGCTGGAGTTTATGGGTATGTGACTATACGTTTTTTTCCCCTGTGTAGTGTTTGGATGGAATAGGAACAGTTATTGCCTCAGCATATTCTGACCCGTTAGCCTGCCCCTGATCTATCAGAGGCTTTGTGTGTGTGTGTGTGTGTGTGTGTGTGTGTGTGTGTGTGCGCGCATGTGTACATAGAGGCATCTTTGTTGTTTGATATTCACTGTCCTTAAAATCACTGTTTCCTACATGTAGCCTGTTCTTTATGTGATTTTTAAGAAGGGTAAATCCAGTTCCTGATATTAAAAATTGGCTAGAAGCATAAATCCTCATTTATTTTTAAAATAAATAACTTTCTGCATAAATGTTCTTTCTGTGGATTACTGACTTCTGCTCCAAGTTTGTGATATATGAAGTAAAAAGAAAACCAAGGAACTCACCACCATGTCATTCCTTGGGTCCCAAGTTCCCTAACCAGTCTGCCTTCTCTTTCCTACCTTTCAGAATCTTCTTATATTTGTTTTATTTGTAATGTTGAGAGGTTTTGGTTGTGCTTAGCAGAAGAAATCGGGGAAAAGCACTTCTCCATCTTTCTGGAAGAAGAATCATAGTTTTTTTCCTATTAAATAAGTTTACATAGCAAAAAAAAAAATTTTTTTTTTTTACAAATTTAGTATATTTGATTATCTTCAATTTATTGTTTAGGTCCAGATATTGTGAATTTCACATTTTGCGTCTTGGTATTTTTTATGTTCATAAAGGTATTCTTGAGCCATTCTTTGTCACATAGTTGAGTTACCAGGAAAATTATTTGATCTCTTTGGGTCTTGCTTCTAAGATTTATTAGGTAGAACCAGAGCAGTGCTTTTACTGTGACTAATTATTTTTTTTCCTACTCTTGAGATGATATCTTTGTACTCTACCCAATGTTCTACAGAATAGAGGTTTTTCATTCTGGCTCAGGGGCAGGTGCTATTCTTGTTCTTCTGTACTTTGAGTAATATTTCCTCTAATGCTTTTGGGTAGCTCTTTCCTGGATTTGAGTAATTTCCTCATACACGTGTGGTTTGGTACTTTGCTGAACATTTTTAGTGGTCTTGCTACAAGTCTCTGGAATTCTTATTCTGTGTAGCTTTCCCCTCACCAGTATTTTGCCCTGTGGATTCTAGCCACCTTGGTATCCCAGCTCTTGCTTCAGTTCTTCAATTCAGGGAGACAATTGAACTCCATCTGGATTTCTTCTTCTGGCATCGTGTCTTGGACAGTCTCTGAAGATAGTAAGCAGGTGCAATTGTGGGACTCACCTCATTTGCTTCCTGCCCTGGGGCAATCACTGTCCTCTGTTGCTTGGTATCCAACATCTTGGAAATCAGTTCCCTTTACTTTGATTGTTTTGGATGTAGTTTTCAGAACTTGGGTTTTTAGTCAAATGTAAATGTGAAAACCAGCCCTGCCCTTTACTAAGTGATCTTGAATGATTTAGTCAATGTTTTAGTTATAATTCTTAGTTGTTAAATCTATAAAAGCTGATAATGGTAACCTTTTAAAATAATGTGATATAAGCATTAAATGAGATGATTTAGCACAGCTTCTAGATATTGGGGGTGCTAAATTAGTGATTCCTATTATTAAGCATTGCTTTGGAGTTTGAATTACAGAATATAACAGAAACAGATATTCGGTATTATTTTTATCACAATACCTGAAACAGGTAGTGCCTGAGAGGTTTGATATTGTCCACTGGGAGTGGTAGCTATGCCTAGGGGTAATTGGTACCTAGTAGTGCTAGCTTTGGTGGTTATGGACATGAGGGCATACAGAGAAAATAGTAGAATTGTACCTGAGGGATTTACAGTGTACCAGAGAAAGGGTGTGAAGGAACTATCTGAATTTGTCTGAGAGATGGTCTAGGCTACCTCTTAGGAATTCACCATAATTTTGTATGGAGCAAACCAGGAGCCCTATCTTGGCATACGGAAGGAGCAAACAATGAATAGAGCTTATTGTTGCTAATGAATCTCCATAGGAAACTTGTGTTGTGTGTCAAGGATCAACAGTTATTTAGACAGTAGGTACATAATTGGTTAATACAGACTTACAAATAAAAAAATCCATCTTCCAAATTAACTTCAGGAAAAAGGTATTCCATAAATGAAAGATAAGTTGGAGAAATACATCATCAAACACAAAGTTTGACAATATAAACCTACATTTTACAAATATTGGAGCACATCACAAGTTTTCACTCCTGTAATTGAGTTGCACAGACCTTCTTTTCTGCAATATTGAACTGTGGAAAGTTTTGTTGTTTCATTGACTTGAATGCAAGGGTCTTTCACCTTCATTGAACCTAGCTAATGTAGTAAAACACAATATAGCCACAGAGTAATTATTTTGAGTACAATCAATGCTCTTAGGGACTAGTCTCTTGAGAGAAACTATGGAAGTAGATTACTTATAAAATCACCCTTCTAAATGTAAGCCTTGGTTGATGAATGCATCTGTAGTAAAAGATAGCAATAGTTTTCTTGGGATTTAGTTTTCTTTTTAATGTTTATCCCTTTGAGGACATATATGTATCATGTGCTGTTATATGCTGATATCATACAAATATATAATATGATCCAGAATGACAAAATAATCAATGCTGTTAATATTAACAAAATAAAATAAACCCATATACATACTGTTTTGAAAATAATATCTAATAGAATTATTTCAAAGAATACTGATTGTGAACATTTAATTTCTTTTTATATTTTAATACTTGTTTTATTTTTGTATTTATTTTACACATTTATAATACAAATTAAATAAATTCCTTATGATATTTCCACACATGCATACCATGTGTACTCATCAAACCAACCTCCCCTTATCCACCTCTCTTCAATATATACCCTTCCCAACTTCTATTAATCACTATTTTACATTCAGTTTGACTGATGTAAAGTTCGATTTTTCAGTTTGATTTTTAAGCTTCCACATATGAGAGAATATGTGTCTGCCTTATTTCACATGATATGTTGTGCTCCATTTCCAACCATTTTGTGGCAAATCACAGTATTAATTTCTTCTTTGTGACTGAATAACATTCTAATGTGTATATATGCCACATTTTCTACAGCCATAGACTAGCCTAGACTGTGTCCATATCTTTGCTCTTGTGAATAATGGCACAATAAATATGTGTGTGCAGGTATTTCTTTGATATGCTGATTTCCTTTGCATCTATACCAGAAATGGGAAAGCAATATTACAAAGAAATATCATCACAGTGAAAGCAAATACTATAAAGCAAAACAAAAATTTGCTAATGTTGGTGAGGATGTCCAGAAAAAGAAACTCATACATTGTTCATGGGAATATCAATTAGTTTAGCAAAATGTAGAATAGTGTGGAGACTATTTAAAAAGATAGATTGACTATTTAAATTGTGAAAAATAGCCACAACTTTGGTCCTTGTCACTTTAAAGATATTTTAAAGAAATTTAGTATTTTCATGTAGAAAAACCTTTTCTTAAAAACATTATGAATCTCATTTTATAGGGTAAAAAGAGACAGGAAAATGAAAAAGATACACCTATAGTCACACACTAATAAACATATTCAAATTTTGTTTTTAAGTAGTTTTACATATTTTGCTTAGTTAATACAAGTAAATCTGTATGTGTCTTTTATAGTCATATTATTATTATTATTATTATTATTATTATTATTGGTACCAGGGATTGAACCCAAGGGCACTTGGCCACTGAACCCCATCCCCAGCCCCATTTTGTATTTTATTTAGACAGGGTCTCACTGAGTTGCTTAGTGCCTCACCGTTGCTGAGGCTGGCTTTGAACTCGCGATCCTCCTGTCTCAGCCTCCAGAGCCACTGGGATTACAGGCATGCACTACTCACCTGGCTTTATAGTTATATTTTTTAAATTTTATTTTTATTGGTACATATAGTTTTATATAACAATGGGATTCACTTTTATTTTTTCATACAAGCATAGCTCACAATTTTGTGTTTCATTCTATTGTCTCCCACTTCCTCTTCCCTTCCCAGATTCCCTTCCACTAGTCTACTGGTCTCTTCTATTTTCATGAGGTCCCTTTTCTTTTCTTTCTTATTTTTTTCTGTAGCTTCCACATTTGAGAGTAAACACATGCCCTTGACTTTCTGAATTTGGATAATATCACTTAGCATAATTTCTACTTTTAATGGATATGAAATATTTGTACTTATTTATGGGGAATAGTATTATAATCCAATACATATATAAAATGTGAAATGAACAAATCAAGGTAATTAGCATTCCCATCTCCTCATTATCATTTCTATGTGTTGAGAAACTTCAACGTCTTCTATAGTAATTAAAGAATATCTGATTAATTGTTGTAGACTATATTTACCTTACTAAGAACTACTTTTTACCCTCTCATTGTATTTTGGTACCTAATGTCTGCCCCTGCTCCTTCTCCTGATTCCCTTCCTAGACTCTAGTGACCTCTATTCTCTACTTCTATGAGATCAGATTTATTAACTTCCACCAATGAATGAGGATATGTAGTAGTTTTCTTTCTGTGTACCATTCACAATAACTCAGATATGGAACTAACTAAGATGTTCATTGATGGATGAATGGATTTTAAAAAGGCATATGTACACAATGGGAATATTTTCAGCCACAAGAAGAAATGAAATCTTGCCTTTTGTGTCATCATGGATATAATTAAAGGATATTATGTTAAGTTATCATAGTGTTTTTATTGTTGTTATCTTTCACTCTTCTGAGCACAACTGTGGTATGGAAGGCAAATGACAGCTATCTCATGGAACTTGCTTCCTGGCCATACTTGTAGGTTTAGAGGGGGTCACTAACATAAGTACATCCAGTCATACCCATTCCATAAGAGGTTTAGAACTACTTTAGGGGGAAAAACTTTTTTAGCTCTTGAAAAATACAAGAAAATTCACTCAAGTACTTATTGGTGTTATTCCCCTGACTGGCAGAACATATCTCTTAGCAGCAAGAGCAAATTAAATCAACATGCAAAGAAATGTAGAGATGAGAATGAAAGGGACAGTTCCAGGGCCTGAAGCCTGCAAAATTACACTAAACCCTACCTTTCCAAGAATCCAATTTTTCTGACGTCATTTTAGTTTGATGTATAACATTATGTAAAAAAAAGATTTAAAATCTGTATTTGTCGCAAATTCTCATTTTTTAAATATTGTTTGAGGAACAGTTCTTCTCTTCATAAATAATACTTTGCATTATCTCCTGTCTTATGAATTCAGTTTATACGTATTCTCCAGACTTCCTAGCCATATGCTAAAGTGGACAATTTTAAATCTAATTTATATTAAAAGGGAGGAAAAATGATAAAAGATCATCCCAAGGCACAGACTAAATCACATCATAATCTACTAGAGAATTATGTCAGTAGAAATAGCCCCTATACAAAGTATATAAGGACATTAAAATTCTAATTTTGGATGGGACATTTAAAGAAATCAATTAAAAAATAAATGGAAGCTGATATATTATGTGTAGCTCTCAGACTCAGAAATTTAGAATAAAAGCATTTACTCACTATTTTTTTCAGACTTGGATTTTTATATTTTTAAAAGACTGTCTCCTGACCTTTCATTTTATCTTCTTTGGTGGAAAAACTCTGAATGGTTTAACATTGATGGTCATTGTGCTTGACTCTCTTTTCAATTTTCTGATGTAGTTAAAATTCATTTTTTAAATTAAAAATTAAGATAAAAATACTTTAAAGCCTGTTATCATGTTGCTCTAATACTGACAGTATAAGTACAGATAACACCCTTGCATCACATTACACAGTAATTTTTTACGTGAATTTTCTACTAACTGCCTTTAACCCACTGCATGAGTCATGCATTTCCCTCATTTCCAATTTTTCTATTTTAGAAGTGAGTACAGTGATTTACCAAATCCCTTAGTGAGATTTTCTAAAAGCCATCTAAAAAGAAATGAGCATTATGACATATACTTGAATGCTCTATAAATATTTCTACTACTATTATTAGAGGTTGGTAAATAGAAAAAAAACACAATTAAAAGTAACCAACTGTAGCCGGGCGCGGTGGCGCAGTCCTGTAATCCCAGCACTTTGGAAGGCTGAGGCAGGAGAATCGCAAGTTCAAAGCCAGCCTCAGCAATGGCGAGGCACTTAGCAACTCAGTGAGACCCTGTCTCTAAGTAAAATACAAAAAAGGTCTGGGGATGTGACCCAGTGGTCGAGTGCCCCTGAGTTCAATCCCCGGTACCACAAAAAAAAAAATAAAAATAAAAATAAAAAAGTAACCAATTGTGCAAAGAAATATACTTGCCTATTTTTGATAAAGATTTGAGTGGTGTAAATCATATATCACAAGAATTACTAATATATGATGTTCTATTATCTAATATTTTTATTATTTTATCAATATGAAAAAGGTATCAAACTTCTACATGTAGTGCCTCTTTTTTTTCTCCTAGTGAATTTTACAGTTTCAGTCTATTCCTCTAAAAATCTGTCACTAATTAACACATTCATTCATTATTATGTAATGCTTTCTTTATTCTTCATTCAAGAGATTCTGAATTCTTTAAGTATCAATTACTATACTAGGCTCTGTATCAAAGTATGTTAGATTCCACATCTGAGTACATGGTTTTAAATAATTTTACAATGCTATGGCATTTATAACTTACATTAAATTTATTTCTAGCTGATACATAAAAGCACAAAAATGTATATATTCATGTGGTATCATGTGATGTTTCAATCATTGTTCTAAAGTTTGCAGTATTTGAATGGAAAATGAGCTGTGCAAAATCCATTTTCATTGTTTCTTAGAATGACAGGAAATATTTCTCTTGCCTGAAAAGTTAAAAAAAAAAAAAACCCTCAAATTGTTTCATCATGCTAATATTTTTGTGAAATTTATGGTTAAGATCAAGAAGAAAAATTCTTTTTTTTTTTACACATTAAATTTATGTACTCTTTGTTGTACATATTATACCTCAATAAAGCAGAGGAAAAATGCAAAGGGTTATTGTCATTCAGATATTAAAATTAGAAAGAAATTGAAAACATGGACACTAATTCCTAAATAAAAAAGAAAGCAAGCAAAAATTTTAAAAGAAAATAACAAAACCATGCTTTAAAAGAAGAAAAATTCTAAAGGAAATTATGGCATTATTTTAATTTAAAATTGAATCTAAAATTGAACTTATAATTATTTTTTCCTTGTCAATAAATTTTTAAATGTTTTTAGCAAGATACTATTCTGTGGCTCTTCATATACAATAAAAACAGTTTCTGGATCATAGAAGGTAGAAAATTGCACATTTCGGTACTCTAATCCATAGGGTCACTTGTGTCAGCCCAGTACAGTTGAAGTTGACCAGTATATTTAGGGGAATCATATAGAATTATAATCAAATAGATTTGGTTGGTACCAGATGTCTAACTATTCAAAAGATTCTAATCACTCCCCGCCACACACACAAAAAAGATAATGAAATGATTTTTAGCACATGTGTGTCAGAGATTATTTTCAGTTAATATTTATAAAGCTAACTTTAGGTGACCAAAAGCTGTGGGAAATCATGTTATCAACAAACTGAAGCAATTTTATTTAATTTATGCTAAATCAACATTTTAACAATTGTTCTTGATTATTATAGTAAAGCCAAATGAATGTTTCTAAACAAAGTCACTGGTGTGTCTCAATGGCAGAGTCCTTCAAACCAGCAGTGAAGGATCATAGTTTCCTGGGGTATTTAGTTTTCAGAGTTCAACTTTCATATCAATATAACAAATTGAACTGAATCTGTTGACAAGTGAAGAAGAAAGATGGCTTTGGGGGATGTCACATTTATTTTGCAGCCAGAATAACACTGCAGATTTTCTCTGCCTTACAGGGCTTTGTGAATCAGTATAAAAACCATAAGACATAAAAGAAGCAGCCAAAATCACTAAAATAAAAACACAGTGAATGCTTTCATGTATATTGAGATACAGAAACCTATAGATGTGTTTTTATAGTCAGTTGATAATGAAAAACTAGAATCATAGTTTTTCTCTGGGTATATTTATAGGCAAAATGTGATTTTAATTATGCATACCATTTATATTTCTTCTCATAAAAAGATCTTAGTGAATCTTTTACCTTACATAGAATATAATTCAAGCAATGTTTAAATGGTTGAAATAGTTTTTTTTAATAAATATTCCCTGAAAGCTTGTTAAGTGTGGGGCACAGTGTTACATTCCTTACAGGATTTAGAGATCTGTTAAGCCTGGGACTTGCCTTAAAGGAAGCTTTATTTTCTTGGGGAATTAACCAACATCACCTCATCTCTCTGAAAATATGCTGGTTTATGACTGCAATGCACTAATTGCTCAGGGTGACTCTTGAATATTCATGTACTTTTGCTCTCAGTAATTGAGTTGTATGCCTACTAAAAATCAGTTAAGTGTGTTCCAGAATCAGCTGTATTTGCTTTACAAATAAGGTAATTTAATTACATTGTATTTTCAGTCCCCAAGATTGCTTCCAAGTCCACTGATTTGCTAGAAGGACTCAATATATAGTTGTAATCACAGCTAAAATTTATTACACTGAAAGGATACAAAGCAAAGTTAGCAAAGGGAAACAAGAAGGGGTGCAAAGTTAGAAGAAAACCAGGCACACACTTCTGGGGATTGCCTCCCAGAGCTGTCACACAGGGCCCTTGTCTTGCAACTACTTGTGAGATTCCATGTAAAATGTTGTCTGCCTGCGAAGCTCATGTGAGCCCAGGGGTATTTAGGTTTTATTGAGGGTCAGTCACATAGGCATCTTCTGCTGGGTGCATACCAAACTTCTAGACTGCCAGAGAAGAGCAGGTGTTTATCAAAAACTACATTGTTGACACAGTTCTCACAGTGAGCCACTTCTACCATCTGAGGAATTTATGTCAGTGTAAGGAACTGTTTACCAGTCAAGTTCTCTTACTCTAGCCAAGGGTCAACTTTGCAAGCAGACCTAAGGATAACAGTCTTAGGCCTGATATGTTAAGTTTTCTGTATATGCATAAACCAATCAAACATGTGGGCATAAAAGAGAGCACGCAAGAGAGCTGTTTCTATGAAAGCTAAGTTTAATATTTTGAAAGGGCTTGGTAAAGGCAATTTGTTAAAAATAATTGCAGTTGAATTAAATATGTACTAAACCATTACTTACCCAATTTTCATGTTTACAGGAATCACTTGGGGATTTGGTGAAAGTGCGTATTCATATTGAATTAATTCTGGTATGAAGCCTGAGATTCTGTATTTTTAATGAGTTACAATTTCTGATGATGAGAATGCTGACTCATGGATTATTCTTTGAACAGGAAAGTTCTAGAAGACTAATAAAGACAAATAATAATATTGATAAAACTTTAAGGATTCTACCATCAGATTTATAAAGTGATTTCTTTAAATTGCTCTGCAATATTAAAGAACCAAGTTGAATTTAGAATGCAAAGCATAATAAACGTGGTTTAGGAGAGACCATTAATGCAAAAAACTAATCAATAAATCCTCATTCAAAGAAGAGGTGTTGGTCTTACAATAATATATGCACCATGAATGTATAACTATATATTTTAATATTTTTATTCATTTATTATTTTTAAAGATTTTTAAAGATGGACACAATATCTTTACTTTATTTATTTTATTTATTTTTATGTGATACAGAAGATTGAACCTATTGCCTCACATGTGCAAGGCAAACACTCTACCACTGAGCTATAACCCCAGCCCCTATTTTTATACATTTATAATGTGAAAAATCTCAATAATAGCTCCCAATTTTTATAGAGAGTTTTATTTATTTGATTTCTGCAAAGTTGTGTGGAATGGTAAGGTATCTAAGGAATGACACAGAAATAAGATTTCATGAAGAAAGAAAAAGCATATAGAGATTTGAGGATAGATAAATTGCTTCAATCAGAAATGTCTGTTTTATAAAGGAGGTGGCATTTGAACCTTGGAAGGCTTGAAAGATGATTAGATTTTGATAAGTAGTGACAGGATTAATGGAAAATGATGACAGGATCTTTTCTTAGAGAATTAGGATATACGAAAGAGTGCAGTTGAGAAAAGTTCAGGAAGTAGATTGGTTCTAGATTGTAGAGCTTTATTGGGCAGAATAAAAGCATGCATTAATAACAAAAAATAATGGACTCATCCTCCTCCTACACCTTTCAATACAAAAATCTCTAATCACTTTCCATGTATAACACTGAGAATGAAATGTGAAATCTTGACAAGGCCTCTAACAAATGTCCTACCTGATATGGATGTAGATTTGCTCTCTGATAGACACACTGGCCTTTATATTATTTAATGTGTCAAACATATTATTGTCATACATATTAATGTGCCAAACATATTATTACTTCAAGGTTTTCCTATCTGCTGTTAACTCTGCCTGGCAGTCTTTTCTCAGATTTTCTCTTGGCTTTGCCTCTGCTTCATGTTTTCTTTGCTTAGGTGTTGTTCATTCTAAGAAGGCTCCTTAGATAGCCTAATCTACAATAGCAATGACCCAGAGAGTCCTGCCTTTTGCTCTGCTTTAATTTTTCCTGTATAGTATCCATCATAATCTAGAATTATTGTTATACTTATTTATGTATTTGTTTGTCTCTACCAGTAGAGATGTAAGTTGAGGTCACTGAGGTATCACCCAAGCCTAGAGTAGTGAATGAGACATAATAGACATTAAGTGAATATCAAATGAATACACATAAATATAGTCATTGAATTTTTTCTTATGTCTGAAGTGATTTAATATGAAAAAAGACTTATAAATTGGATGGCATTAGTGATTTAAGTTTTCCCCCCAGAGCTAGAATAATTCTTGGATGTATGTTAGGTGTTCAATAAATGTTATGTGAATGAATATATATTATAATTTTTTATGTATTGAATTTTTCATTCTAATGTCATTGCTAATTGTATGCAATTAAGTGATAACATAAAATGATTAATATTAATAACACAGACTTATTAGATAGCATTTAATTCAGGGATCAATTGCCTTATATCCACCTTAGAGTGGCTACCATAGAGTGTTGTAGTTCAGGCATTGTAGATAGGGTAACTTATAAACATCATAAATTTATTTCAGTTCTGGAGATTAGAAGTCTAATATAAGCCTGCTGTCATGCTTGGGTTCTGGTGAGAGGCGTTTTTCTAGATTGAAGTCTGCTAGTTTCCCATTTTATCCTTCCATGAAAAAAAAGGTACATGAGAGCTCTCTGGGGTCTCTAATAAAAAGGCACCAGTCCCATTCATGAAGGCTGTACCTTTGTGACACCATCACTTCCCAAGGCTCCATCCTAATACCATTGCACGGGGAGCATGTGCATGAACAGGCAAAATGCACAATATGCTTGTCCTTGTCTCTTCCTTGTCATCCATTAACATAAAGCATCTTCAGTAACCCATGAGCACAGCATCCTGTTGGACATACAGCATGTGGAATTACCACAAGGCTCAGAGTCAATGCCTGGTAGATGTGTTGGATCTTTGACTGAATAAACAGGGCCTGAACACCTCAGAAGGCCACACTTTGTCAGAACCATGAATGACCAACAAAGCCTAACATAACATTCATATTTGTGTTAGCTAAGCACCTGTACTCAAAAGGATGGAACAAAAAGAAAAAGATAGGAAAATCTACAGTTCTTTTTCTTTTCTTTATTCATCAGTAACTAGAGGCAGAGTATATTGGTGGAATGTGTATCAAAGTGTGAAGTGCAAACAGCTGAGTTTTGTGTAATCTTTTCACATGCACCAAGTGTGGGCTGTATGTTCAGTGGTTCTGCAAACCAGTTAAATTTTCATAGTTCTATTCAAAACTAGAATTGCATAATATAAACATGAACAGTAAAGTTTATGTTAATAATTGAACATTTTGTTTTTTGTTGACTGAGAAGGACATTAAGTTCCAAATAGAAAACACCATGAGAAGTCAATTGAGAGACTGTGGAAGAGTAAAAGTGTTTTATTTTAGTATCTAGAAATCTGTATTACATTTTCAGTGGTTCTTTAAACAGTGAGAGCTATATTTTAATTTTGTACTGGATCCCAGAAATTTTGTAGACAACCCTTCAATCAGTTTACAAACCTGTGTGTCTTGGTAATGCTGGCCACTGCATAGGGAACCCCTGCTTACTTAAATACTTGGACATAGGAAAGTAGAAGGCTTGAAATATGCTATGCACTCACACCACTTTAATATATGTCCCCAAAAGTTTCTACTCCAGACAGAAGAAATCTGTGGGATATAGCAATAGTTTCTTTTCTGCCCCTGGCCCAATTTTCTATCTCTTCACTTTCAGGAGTAGTAAAATAAAATTATTTTAGGTTTCATTTAGATTCATAGGAATTTTATAGTAACAATTTCATTATTAGAAATCTCAACTTTTACAAAAAAATTTTCTATTTAATAGTAAAATCTAATATACATAAGAGAAACAATGATGGGGTGTGTGGGTTATTCTAAAGAGTAGATAATTCTCTTTATTCATTACTCATCAGTATAAATGTTGTTTTGTTTCACATCTCCCCAGGTAAGGATTTTTATAAGAGATTACTATTACATTCAATGGCTTTCTACAACAAATGTGCTAATGATAATTTTGCCAGTTTAGTAAGTTATGTTTATTCATTCATCACATTTCCTTTGTTCAACATTTAAGCTGATCTTGATTTGTTTGTTTTGACATCATTTCACTCAGTGCAGAGAGAAGTAAATGTTTTAGAACCTGAGACAACCCTTAAATCCCATCAATTAAGGAAAGAAGAGAGCATGGCTATTTCAATTACACTTAAAAGAAAAATAAATAGATTTCATGTCCTTTTACTCTTCAAATCTAGTGGGTTTTTTGATCCACTTTTTTCTATCAAACTAAGGTAATTATTAATGGAAATTATTAGTACTTACATACAACTTGCTCTCAAATTTCTTTTTCTCACACACATTAGGTTGGTTCTCTGTAATTATGCTCCTATGAAATCCTTCCAGTACTATATTACTTCATTATACTCCTCGTTTTTGTGATTACTTAGAAGCTTTGTCTCAATGATTCCTCTATTAGTCAGCTTTTAATCACTATAACAAAACACTTGAGGCAGGTTACATTAAAAAGAAGCTTATTTAATTCACAATTCTGGAGGCTGAAAGAACAAACAGCATGGCACAGGCTCTGGCAAAGGTTCATATAGAGAGGGTGGAGCACATGTCAGATGAAGGATTGCATCTTGTACCAGGCAGTAGGGCTGGGTGGGGCTGGGCTTGCTCCTATGATAATAATCCTTACAAAAGAACTAACCAGGGTCCCATGAGAAAAAAATCTTAACCTCTTTTGAGAGCACACCCCTGATGACATAAGGACCTCTCAATAGATCACATCTCCCAGCACTACCACCCTGGCTGGGGACCAACACTTAGAACTTTAGGGGCAACCAAACCATTTCCAAATGGTAACAGTCCCCTATTGAAGAGTGTTTGCTCTCCATAGTTTCAGGTTCTTTTTTCACAAGATGTCAAAGTATCTCTTTTTCATTAAGAAGAATTTTTCTTGTAGTTACATATAAGAGCAATAGTTTGCTTTCTTGGGTCACCAGCTGTTTTAGTTTTTTTTTTTTTTTTTCCCCACTGTGATCAAAACACCTAACAAAAATAATTTTAAAGGAGGTAAATTTACTTGGGGCTTATGATTTCAGAGGCCTCAGACAAAACACAGGGGACTCAGGCTCTGGGCCTGAGGTGAGGCAGAAGATCCTGGCAGAAGACAGTGGAGGAGGAAGGCAGGTCAGAAAATGGCAAACAGGAAGCTGAGGGAGAGGTCCACTCACCAGGCACAAAATACATCCCCCAGAGCCACACCCTACCTGCCTACAGTTACCACCCAGTTAATCCCTATCATTGGATTAAGGCATTGATTAGGTGAAGGCTGTCATAACCTAATCATGTCATGTCTAACCTTTCTTGCATCATCTCAACATGAATTTTTTTGGGGGGACACCTCATATCTAAACCATAATATTGACTTCACTGATCAGTTTTCTTACGTATAATGGACTGGGGTTTAACTCTTGGGAGGAATAAAGGAGGGTCTACCTATTTGAGAAGCAAGAGGGCCAAATGTTCTCCATCTTTGGTTTCCTAAAAGATGTAAGAAGTAAAGTCCTGTCTGTTTACATAGCATTGCTTGTAATTTAATTGCATTTATATTAAAGATGTAAAAATAATTTGTTCTTCTTCAAATAGAATTGTAAACTTTTGGCATGGGTAAGTAGAGTAGGGTGAGCAGAAATTAGGTCTTCATTCTGTATTCTCAGCGCTTAGCATTGTATTTTTTATAATGGGCCCTCAATACCTGTGTGTTGAATGAATGAAATGGTAGAATTTAACCTAGATTTCCCCAGGGGGTCACATTCAAAGCCATAGCTCAAAAGTTGCTGGCTTGCTGTGTTTCCTTGCATGTTGCAGGAATTCCAGCTCACTATTGTGGTCTGTGTTAGGTATTGTTGTAACTTCTGTGCTCACAAACAGTGTTACTGTCGCCCAAGTTACAAAGCTAATGGAAGCCATGTACTATTGGTAAGTTGGCATGAATTTCCCAAACCTGGAAAATCTTGAGCTGCCAAAACAGTACTGTGTTCCCTTCAGCCAATACTGTTTACGTATCATACTGTTTTCCATGTAAAATGAGGTCTATGGACTTTTTTACAAATCTGTGACAAGTGTTGTCATTGTTTTTAATGAACAACTATGTGTTTAAATTTTTCTATGCATGAATCACTGTTCAAGTCACTGGAGATCAAACAATGACTAGGATAGTAAAGGTAAAACAAAGAACAGGATAGTAGCAGTCTCTTATCATGGTATTTATATTTATGGGAAAGGAAAGATAATAAATATTCGACATGACTTTGGATAGCAATATAAATAGAATGTGTTCCATGCCTCAAATACTTTATTTCTTTCCATCTGAGTCACAAGGTTTCTTCACATTTTATGGCTTCTGAAACCAAGATATATTACATTGATATGTAAATTTAATGTAGTGAATTTCTTTTGTTTTCTGTGAAAACTTGTGATGGATAGTATATGTGATGAAGAATGGCTTCTTAGTTTCAAGGAAATATGGCAGTCATATTGAAGATACAGTTTGCAAGTTCTTCTTGATGTCTCTCATGGAATATTGAAAATTATTTCATTCATATCCTAAGCTGAGGATAGATAGCCAGTATCCACAACTGTCTTTCCCCTAAGGTCCTGTATTCAAACTTTCTCATAAAGGCCCTACCCACTCCTTTGAATTAGTTCATGCAATGCATTCTTGATAAACCTGTATGATCTCTTTATTAGTTATGCACACCTCAGACTTAACCACAGTTTTCATCTATGTTCAGGCTGTAATAATTTACAACTGGAAATTATCTTCTTCAATTCTTTCCTTTTACAGATAAGAAAACTAAAGATTGAGAGGTTGAAATAGTTGAAGTCTGTTTCAGTTTAGGACTGTGGCCTGTGTCTTACCAACTCAGTATATAGTAATCTTTCTATGAGACTATGCTATAACTTAATTTAAATGCTTTGTAAATTATTTCACCTTCCTTATAGATGGTATTCTTTCTAAGTAACAAATGTGAAATATTTAAAATAAACAAGACTTTGAAACAAGCTGTGAAATATGTTGGGTGCTACCTCTGTATAGGAGCTATATGGTATAGAAAGATACACAAAAAGCTGTCTAAACCCTCGAGAATCTGTCTGATGGACAATTGAATATAAAGGCATTGTAACATACAATCATCTTCCAAAACCACTTGTTCAAGAAGAATATATTACTGTTTTACAACAACTTTTATTTGATAATCAAAAATTCAATCACCAAATATACCTCAATTAAATCCCTCTAAACACAAAGGACAGTATAAACATAAAGGGTAATATAAACACAGAGGGCATAATGTTTGATGATGAGGAAAAAAATTCAAATTAAGTGCAATTCAGGGAACTTTATTCTACTCTTTCTTTAAAGCCTAGTTTCTGCAAAGCAGTGGTAAAGATGATAACATCTTCTCTTTATGAAAAAGTCAGCAGTCATATCTAATTTCTTTCTCCTAATAGGCTACATGCACCAACGCATCAATGGGAAATGATAACTAGAAATTTTATTCAAATAAAGTGTGATTTTTTTCAAAGTATGCTATGGGGAAAAATGTGTGAAAAATTTCTTTTGATTTATATTTTAAAGGCACTGAATATGAATAATGCTGTGTTTTTATAAAAGGTGGTAGGATGACATAATTATTGAAAGGATTTGGAACAATGCTTCAATGTTACCCATTCTACTCTTTATTCTTGATCTTAGGATGATGGCTTTTTGAAATATCACCTAAGAATTATTTCACAAGGGATTATGTATATCATAAAGCACATGTTTGATAGGAAGTCTTGGGGAAAAAAAATTCACTTTTGAAGATGAGCATATACACCAGATCTCCCTTGGTCAGCCTTAGATTCCTTAGACATTAGCTTTAGTTAGCATCACGAGAATTCATAACTAACTACTACTAGAAGGAGGAATGATAGGTTGAAGACATTAATTAAAAAGCAAAAATTGTACAGTCGATGTATCTTGTTTGGGTGATAGGACAAAACTAAAAATATAATTCCTTTGGCCTTCAGCTTTTAGGTGAGGTGGATGATGGCAAAGGTCTTTTGAGTGTGAACGTGTATGCTTTTCTACCTTCATCTGAGTTCTGTTGTGTGTGTGTGTGTGTGTGTGTGTGTGTGTGTGTGTGTGAGCATCACCCAAATACATAAATATCATAATAATGGTTGGAAGAGACAAGACCCACCTGAGAAATGTACCACCAGCATATGTCAAAGTTTTCTAACAGGTGAATTCATGAATATAGAAATAGGCCCAATAGTGTAAGAGGATGCTCACACACAGACCCACAAACACATACCCACACATACAAAACATACAGTCCTTTATACACTGGTAAATTAAAACTTTGATCTCTTCAATACTACAATAGATCAATACAACAAAAGAATTTCCTGCTCTGATTATTTCATTCTCTGATTATACTTTCTTAATGTAATGTCTTTTACTTTTCCCTGTTGGACCACATTTTCTGATACTCTGTACTCCAAGAAACAAATTGATGACCTCATATAAGAAAGCTGCAAATATCATCAGAAAGATATACAACTCTTATGAGCAAGATGGGAATCTTTGATTACTCTTTACTAAGACATAAATATAATAATAATGGTCAGAAGAGACAAGAGCCCACCTGAGAAATGTACCATCAGCATATGTAAAAGTTTTTCAATAGGTGAATTCACGAATATAGTGTAAGAGGATCTGTTCAATTCTTGTCTACATATGTAGCCAGATTTTCCACATATGCCACAGGGATCTTACATTCACCCAGATTTCCCTCCTGATAAAATACTTTTTCTGCTCTTCATTGATTTAAGTTGTTCTGATTCTTGTCTCAGTATTTTATTTTGCTACTGCTATCAATGTTGACCTCTCCTTTTAAAATCATAAGGGCCTTGTTTGTGTCTTGGCCCTAACCACTGATGTTTTGTGTATTTCCTTGCATATTTTAGTTGACTTTCAAGGAATGTTTGTTCAGAATTTTATTGGAATATCTGTCACTGGTTGAGAGGTTGGGGATGTAAAGAATTAGGTGAAATAAATAATCTAGGATAATAAAAATAATTAAAGAAACAAGAGAAAGCGGATCATATTCTGTAATATTGAAGGACTGGTAAACAGGAAAGAAGGAAGATGTGCTCAGAAAGCAGAAAATTTGTTTGAGGTTATAGGAGTTTGTAAGGAAATTGAGGTTGAAGATGTGACACCGTGGGTGGATTGACTGACCTGGATTGAAAGGTTGAAGTTGAGTGTGAAAAAGAACTTTTATTTTGTTTGATTATTAGAGAATAGAGAATGTTCTTCAGAGGTTTTAATAATAACTGCAGGGTTCTTCAAATCTTAAAATGTTTTTCGTCAAGCATTCAAAAGGTAATTTTGTGCTTAAAAGCTGCCCCATTAAGGGAGCTATTATCTTACCTTCTCAATGCCCTAATCACCCATAAATTGAATTAAAAGCACTGGTTGCCAGATTTTCTTTTGGATTAATCATAATTACCTAGCAAATAGTTTTCAAAAATCATTAGGTTGCAAAAATAGTATTTGGTTTGTACAGTATTCTTTAATTCCATCCATGTTTATCAGTCAGTTGTGTCCCCTGCTGACCCCCTTTTACATCTCAGAGCAATCCTGTGTAATTAGACTTACAGAGCAAGAAATATCTTGTAGCAACCACTGTGTCTTTATGACATCATAGCTGTTTGAAAAGTGTAAGAAATTAATTCAACTCCTGTTTGAACTTTAAGATTTTAAGAAATATATTTTCTTTTTTGTTTTTATCAACCATTTTTTTAGTAATCTTTCTCTTGAGAAATAACTTGCTGCAAAGACATGTCAACAAGCAAACTTTATAAGTGGAGTTTGTCTTACTGAGTTGGTCTGGAGTTATTGCATTAGGTTTCTTTTTGGAAAATGACATTTTTGTTGTTGTTGTTGTTTCTCCTGAAGGACTAATTCAGGAAAAGCAAAAATGTTTGCCAGACATATTTTAAAAATTAACATAACATTTTCTTTTAAGGAGTTTTATAAACAATTATTTTCTTACAACATAGATTTAGTATATATCAAATAGTTGACTATATTTTGAAAAGTAGCCCTATATTTGAAGTACTAAACATTTTTAATACCTGGGAATGTTTTAGAAATAATATTAAGGCTGTTATCTAATATTTAATCCCTTATATACTTTTGTACTTTAAAATATGTTCACTTCAGGTATTTCGTTTCAACTTTGGAGTAACCTTAAAATCCCTAAAAAGTAGACAATATTTTTGACCCTCAGACAACAAGCTATTCAGGGCAGTGAAATATCTTCCCTAAAGTCACAAAGCAAGTTAGATACAGGGGCTCTTGAAATAGTTTATTTCACTAAATAAAATTGTGAGGAGGGATGCTGGGCTGGTACGTACAAACTCAGGAGTTATGATATAGATGATAGAACATCACGAGGCCAGAAAGGACACTGAAAATTATCCCAGGTCAACTCAAAAATTTAGTTTTAGAAGATAGAGAATCCAGGTGAGCAGATTAAGGACTCTGGGGGGAAATTAAAAAAAAAAAAAAAAAAAAAAAAGAGAGTGGCATGAACAGAAAGTGAAGAAACCTAAGAGAGGGAGAGGAGGACAGACTGTCAAAAGCTGCAGCTAAATAAATGAGATCATGACCAGAAAGCAGCTATAGGGTTTAGCAACAATGGAGATAATTGCCACATTTGTCAACTGTTGTCTCAGTGGAATAGCAAAGACAAAGCTTGATTGGATTCAGGAGAGAATGAGACAAGTGGAGCACAGATGACAGAAATATTTTAAATGCATTTTGCTAAAACAGGAACAAAATACTAGAGACTAGCTGATGGACGATGCAAACCTCATGAGGAAGTGTTTGTTTTGTTCTGAGATGAGAGATATTTCAAAATGTTTATCTGGTAGGAATTATCCTAAATAGGGGGAGACATTTATTATTAAGAGAGAAGATGGGTAGAATGCAGAAAGGTTTGTAGGTAAAAGAGAGCATAAGGATGTGTCATAAGTACTGAGGTATTTGCAGAATCTAGTGGTCCCTTTGGACACCTGGGCTTGTCCTTGACTTGGGAATAGATGATGGAAATTAGCATATAAGGGAAATTAGGAGCAGAAACAGCCCAATTCCCCATAGACTATGGTATTCAGTATTAGAAACATATCACAACCTTACTCCGGGGTGTGATTTTGCTACAGATATTATATTTTTTATATCATTTTGCCTTTCAGGCCTATACGGGATTGGAAAATTGAAATGTGTAAAGAAGGAGTCAAGTTTTGATTCATATGAAGCTTCTGTGGTTTTGTCTTAGTTCTTCATCTTACTTGGTTCTGAGTACCTTTTCATATAATCTTTTTTTTTTTTTTTTTTTTTTTTTTTGCTTGAATTAATGCTCCAATCCCTAAAGAGGGTCTTGATGTCAAGCTGTTCTGTCTAGATGTGTGACTTCATATCTACTTGGGACAACTTCACAGAAAAGTTCTAAAACAGTTTATGTGGGATGTGATTTTGGATCAATGGGATGGTAGTGTGGGAGGGAACAACATTGTGGTGAGGATTTGATTAGGTTTGCCCATAATTTGCTATAAAGGGTAAAGAATAAGGAAAGGAAGATAAAAGTAAATTGTTGAAATAATATAGTTCTGTAGTCACTGATATGTAAAGATCAGTACCCCACTAAAAGTACGTGATTGGGAAAACCAAAACAGAGAAATATGGAATGAGTTATTGATACTTTCCTATATCAATAGTATTATAAATTATTTATGAATTATTTTTCATAAATTATTATTAAATAATATTGTTGTACTTAGGGGCTTTTTATCTAGCATTACTAATCTTTTATTGAGCCTCAAACAGAAGTCTACATGACTGAAGAGTCTTCAGACCCACACTGACTGGGAGGAAGAACTTCAGCAAGCTGTTAAAGGCTGTTTGGACAAGGCTTATGGGAATGATGCATGTCAAATATCCATTGTACCCAAGTATAATGAAGCGAATGTATTCAGTTTAGCTCCCCCGAATAAAGGTCTGAGAATTTCTCCCTAGTATCTTACAAATTGCCAGGGGCCACTTGGCTTAGAGGCTCTCTGGAAGCAATGGAGGAAGATTTGCTCAAGGCACAAAATAAGATAGGTTCAGATTAAAGTTTCATGAAATGGCTCAGCTGTTTTCCTGTGGGCATTCATAGAAAATTCTGTGAGAAACACCTTCATGAAGACCATAGGGTCTGGATATGACTGATAGCAGAGTCTCACTCAAGTGAAGCTCAGTGGTCTTTTGCTAAGGGCTCTGATACATTATGGTTTTAGCCTTCAGTGGTCATTAGGATGAACTTTTTGAGTCAACTATTTTACATTTAGGCCCAAGCTCCTCGTCATTACAGAAAACCACTTCCTCTCCTCCCACACATACTGAATTCTGCCCAGTAACCATCCTGCTAGATCCTCCTAACCTCTTGTATTTCACAAGATTGCTTTTTATTCCTCCACATGGATTCATAGCCTCAAATTCTCTCTCATTGTAAATCGTAATGAACCAGGAAGTCAAGAGCCTGAAACTACTAGTAGCCCAAACCAAATTTCCTTTCCCTTAGGGGCAAGGAGGTACATGTTTAAATGTGAAATACTCATCAGAAGCAAGGTAAAATTTTTTCATATTGTTCTCAGAGCAGTGATCAGCGACTCATAGTATCCCTTATGGTTTCTCCTCCTTTTCCTCCTCCTCCTCCTCCTTAATAGGTTTTCTCTTTCTGAGGCAGTCAAACAAAATGCAAAAAGTTAATTCCCTTTTTCCAAACAGGCTATTTACACTTTTCTCCATTTTTAATATCATTCATTAGATATTGTGCTGAGTAACTGACAGAGTATTGCTGAAACCAAATACACTTTGATTTACCCAGATTTAAGATCTTCTGGGGGGGGGGGAAAGCCATTCATCTGCTCATGTCTAATGAAAAGAAAGAGGAAAAAGTAGGAGGAAGACACAAAGGAGGAGGGGAGGGGAAGAAGGGAAAGAGAAGAAAAAGTAAACAAAACAACTTCTACTCCAAAGAGCTGTGGAGAGAAATCAAAGGAAACAGTTATAATATACATGTGGAGATTGTGGTATTTGTGGAAAAAAGCTTACTTAGGAAAAAATTCTTTTTTTTACTTCTTTACAATGAGCACCAGGGCTTCTAAGGGGGAAGGTCTGATGAACCCCTGATGAAAGGTACTGACAGGATTTAAATTTTTTAGGTCAGAGAGAGTCGTCTTACTCAGAATGAGCAAGACACTGCTTACCAGATAGCTTACTTAGTAATTCTAGGCTTCCCTATCTGAAAATATTTTTGTGCTGGATACCTTATTTGCTGGTGATTTTGTGCAGCTGGTGTATAACATCTGGGTGGGTTTGGAAGCCTGTGGGAAAAAAGAAAGATAGAGAAAGATTTCAGGTTGTACATAGAGCAGAAACCAGGAACTTTGCCTTCATTCACAAAGAGGTTAAAATGTGTCTATGCCCTAAAAATGGTAGAATGCTAGAGGGTAGAAAGAGAAAAATGAAGTTAGAGACATTGGGAAGTGAGGGTTAACAGGGTCAGTGATAGGATGAAGATGATAAAAGAAGAGGGAAGCATAAATGAGGGTGGATGACAATAGAAAATAAACTATACAACCTCATATAGTGAATGCCTGCTCTTTTCAGGTTATGTGTACTGTGATCCTCACAGAAGGTGGGTGAGGAAGCTATGGTAAACAGAAGTCAGGATGAAAGTTCTTCAAGTAGTCTGTTCAGGTTCAACAGCTGGGGCTAGAGCTGGGTTCCAGGTGGCTAATTCCACACCTGTCATCTGAAAAGCTGTTTTCCACTTTGGAAGCCAGGAGACTTGGGATACCATTCACAGAAATAGGGAACTGAATACCACTATTGGCGGGGAGGGTGGGGATGAGAAGAGGGGCCATGAATTTTATGATCACAGTGATGCATTCACTTTTTACAGATGATTACTGCCTTCCTGTTACAAATAAGTATCCTTTGCATATGTGTTTGCAAGTATTCTTTGCACATACCAGCCAGCCATCCTTCCAAGGAGGCTTAAACATCAAACCTAAGAATTCTACAAATAAATCCCTCCACTCTTATTTGTTTCTCTGAGCAGACATTAGTGGCTCACCACAGCTGACATCTGCAGAAAATCACCAGGAAGAAACACTTCTGCCTCCATGTGATTGGTGGTATTTGTTACTTTTTGTAACACATTGGGGAAATGTGTCTTTCCACATGGCATGTTTTTGCTTTTTCCTTCATGCTTATTTTTCTTGTAGATTATTTTGTTCTACACCTAACCCATTGTTCTTTTCTTTCATTTTTTTTCTTCCAAATAAACAATATTGTTTTTCTAAAGTAGTATTTTCAGAGTCAAAATTAGCCTCCCATGTACCTCAGGGTACTTTTAAAAAAAATAGGCCTCTTGTGAGATATTTCCAGAAGATTCTTATTTGACTATCTTGTTCTTTACCTCCTTCTGACTCTGCTCTGAAATGGATAGGGAGACTAGTGCTGATCATAGGCATAGTCATATATTTAAGCAGAGAGAGAGAGAGAGAGAGAGAGAGAGAGAGAGAGAGAGAAACACAGAAACACTTAGACAAGTTGGAATGAAGGTGAGCTTGAACCATTGTGAGAAAATGTCCACATTTCTCTTAGTAAAATTCTGAGATATTATATGAGCAAAATACTTCTGTTGAACTTTTACTCTGAAATATAGTCAGTCACCTTACTTAAAATAATGCCCCAAACAGACTTGAACTAATTCGTTTAGTTCCATATAGACATTACAGTGTTTCAATTGTCATTTAAAAGTATATTGAAACTTAGTTACCAAATTTTGAATTGTTCACAAAAATAGTGAGAAATCTGCCACCTATCCTCACTCTCCCATGGTCAATGCATGATTCCTTCAAGTGATTCTATGCTTTCTACCACATTGTGACGTCTGTCAACCTTGTTCTCAGTTGTTCAGTGAACATTTGTCTAGTTCACCATAGTTTATATACTATTGGCAAGAAAAATATCTGAAATGTTAAGCAGGCATTTAGAATATCTGTAGAATGAATATCTGTATGTAAAACATTTTTTGAGCAGATTGTGTATATATATATATATTATATCTATATACTCTATGTATACATACACACAGTAGCACTGGGTACAGATTAAAATAAGATAAAATTTCTCTAAATCACAGAAGCTATGGGGTTGGAATATGAGGTTATGCTTCTCATTGCAGTTTATAGTTCAAAAGGAAATAAAATTTCCACTCTGAATTACCTTGCTTTTATTTTATGATATAAAACCTCACTAAATCAGCCAGGCATAGTGGTGCATGCCAGTAATACTAGAGACTCAATAGGGTGAGACAGGAGGATAGCAAGTTTGAGGCCAGCCTCAGTAACTTAGTGGGACCATGTCCCAAAATGAAAAAAACAAAACAACAACAACAAAAAAAGGACAGGGGATGTAGCTTAGTGACAAATGCTCCTGTGTTCAATTTATAATTCCAAACAATGACAACAAAATCCTTAGTAAATCTTCTGAAATATATATATATATATATATATTTTTGATTCATAGCCCATATTTAAGGATAACTTTGTATCAAAGATAGTTATGTCACTGAGCTTGTGATTTCTAATTTCAAGTATTTTTATCTCTCACAATCATAATTTTTTTACTTTTACAATCTTACTGCAGTATTTCTGGGAGTGGCTCTTCCATTTGCAAAAAACCTATGGTATGTCCTTTTGGTTCTTTCTGAACAGGAAAGTATCATTTAGGTAAAAATATAAAATGCTATGTATATATTCATAGGACTAGTCTATGATAAGCATATTATAATTTCTTCTTATTTAATAAATGTTAGCTTCCTAAAAAGCACAGTTTATGATGTAATCAAGTCATGGCTATTTCTAAATCACATATAATCTCAACTCAGATTAGAATGTCTGGTGCCTGTAATTAAACTGAGTTTGCATGCATTAAATCTTTTCTCCTTCTACCATTACCCTCTCTTTACTTACAGGGGCCTCTTTTAAACTGGTTAGTATAGGGAAAGGAAGAGGAGGTATGTAGAGTGAGATTGGCTTCTCCCTTAACAACTGCTATTTAGCTTCACAAAGTTGAGAAAGGTTTGGTCAGGGCTATGACAAGATAAACCTTCTTTTTATTTGTCTTGTTCTCCACCTGAATACTGTTGGTGGGAATGTAAGTTACTACAAACATTATGGAAAACAGTATGGAGGTTTCTCAAAAAATTAAAACTAGAACTAGCAAATGATCTAGCAACTCTACATCTATCTATCTGTCTATCTATCTAACAAATCTATCAATCAATCATTCCAAAGGAAGTGACATCAGTATGTCAAAGACATCTGCACTTCCATGTTTATTGAAGCAGTATTCAAAATAACCAAGAAATGGAAACAACCTAAGTGATCCAGAGCTAATGAATGGATAGAGAAAATATGGTACATAAACACAATGGAATACCATTCCATCATAAAAAAAGAAATAAATCATTTCATCTGTAACGACATGGATGGAACTGGAGGCCATTATGTTAAATGAAAGAAGCCAGGCACACAAATACAACATAATCTCACTCTTACACAGAGCATAAAAAAGTTGATTTCACAGAAGTTTAGAGTAGAATGGTGGTTACCATTGTGATAGAGTGTCATGTTATATATCACTAGCCTGGGTAAAGATCAAAATTAAAAAATTGAATTATGATTCCTACCAAGTATGTATCATTTTTGTATCATCATAAAGTAAAAAAATCTTCAGTCATTGTAACTTGGGAACCATCTTTGAATTTTTCAGTGTAATTCCAAATATAGTTTAAATCTCTCCAGTGGATCTCTCTATATACTGGAAGTACTTTTGTTTGTAGAACAGTATTTTATGTAATTCCAAATATAGTCCAAATCTCTCCAGTGGATCTCTCTATATATTGGTAGTACTTTTGTTTATAGAACAATCTTTTATGTATCATGACTTAGAATTTGTATTTGTCAGAAAAATTTTAGTCATCTGGAGAGGTTTCTAGGCAATACATGAACAATAGATAAAGCATTCAACACATTCTTCTCAAGGTGTCTTTCATAGTTTAGTAATGAAACTGAATTATCACAAAATCTCCATCATAAATTTATTTCAATTTTTCTTAAGAAATGATCCCTCTCCTAGATATAATCATCAGTCATGAGAGAATTGAATGTGTTGAATTTAGAGACATAGTATTAAAAATATTAGAAATATTATACAGTACTCACTTTGTCCCTCATTCATTTGCTACTAAGAATATGATCATTATATTAAAGTCAAAAAATGTGTTTCCTTCTTCTAGGATATACTTATAGATTTTCCTGTTGTTTCTTCTTCTGTGAGCTCAACCCTTCTCAGTTAAGTACATAGAAGAATTACTCTATGGAAATATACACAGAAGATATGTATGTAAGTTAAGATGATATAAGTGATTTTTCTACAATAATTTTACTTACATGTGGTCTTTACTCAAGGCCTCGATTACAGAAAATGACTGGTCTCTTTTACCTAAGAGGTGGTGTCACAGTGGCAAGGCATCTAAGTTCAGGGCAGTCAAAGAGTGACTAGTGCAGACTTGAATGACAGTTGTTTGTTAAGTGTATGAAGGAGCTGTGGCTCCCAGGCTTGTGCCTTTCCTTTCTAGTGTGTAATAAGCAGGAACATCCATTAGGCCGCATCTCATTACACCTGAAGTGGTAGGACCTCATTTAACCCACTTATCTAAATTTTCTGTAAATACAAACTCCATAAACTATGAAAACCACTTAATGCGAGAGCAGGTGTGATATGAACAGAAGAATTAACATTCTAAGGAATTTAGGAGGGCACAAACATGCATCTGCCACCATTACCAGGACAATCTTAGACAAATCATTTAAAAGTCTCTGTGCTTTGACTCTTGAAAAAGGAGGTAATTAAAGCAATAGGGTTGATTTAGATTCATACAGTGTTTTGCTTATAAGGAGTACATTCACTGAACTTCACTTGATTCTCATGAGATCCTTGTAAGACAAATAGCTTGGACAAAATTTCTATATTTGATAGGAAAAGAAGTTCATATATATTGCCCAAAGCCAGAATGCCTGTATAAAGAGTCCTCACAGTAAGTTTTGGATTTGTATCTACTAGACTTTAGACTCCAAATGCAGTTATTTTTCCTCTACATTTCCCTTCCCCAATTATACCTGTTTTCCATCAAGTGATATCACTTGACCAGTTTTTCATAGTCTGTGTTCCAAATGTTCTATTAGAACTTAAATATATTTTAATTGTCTCTCTTACAAGTAAAATTAGATACAGTTATTACAAATGGGTAATCAGTAACATTTGCCATAAATGGGAGGTATCCATAAAACACATACACCACATAAAGCCAAATCTAAATCAATGTCATCAAAGGCTAGTCTGAAATTTGCTCTCTTTTCTTAAAAAGGAAAATTAGCAAGCCATAGAAAGAGGTAGAAGTCATACTGGCATCAAACTGGGAACTTTCTTAATGTAATCAAAGGCTTTGAAAGAGGACAATTTTCTCACTATGCAGTTCACTGTTACTGAAGGCCATGCCTGTATGCCTTCTGAAATCAATTTGTGTACTACCAGTGGGTGTTTGTACCACATTGTGGAGAACACTGCACAGCATCTCATCTAGCATGACTGCCTCTCAGGGTCACAGTGAGTTTCTTATAATATGTGTGAAAGCACTTCAGTGGCATTAGCAGTAATTGCCACTATGTGTTAGAACCCATGCTCAGCCATTTACATATATTTTATTGTTTAATGTCTACAATTGTATGATGTAGGTATTAGTATTTACATTTTGCTGATGAAGAAATGAAAACTTAAGAAGATTAGGTGACTCCAGATTAATTAACTAATAAATGGTAGTGCAGTGATTTGAACCCTGGCTTGTGTAACTCCAGAGAATGTGCATGTAGTCACAATGCCACAAATATAATTTACGTTTAATATAACATAAAAATTAATAGGAATGTTATGCCAATTCAATGTTATTGTTTTGTTTTTTTGACCACTTCTTCACTAAAAGTGTTGTATAGATTCTTTACTCCTTTTAAATTTTCTTCTGTAACTCTATGGTACCTAATTTCCTTTATATAACTTCTTATGCAAATACAAAGCCCCCCCAAAGCACTCACAATGGTAGAAAGATGTATGATTTTTTTACTAAATGAACATAGCCATTTAGCAGAACTTAGATCAAGAAATAGGCCATGAGTAGCACACTAGAAACGCTCTCCTCTTTCTTGATCATTTCCACTCAGCTTGTCTACTGACTTCTAACATCATAGGTTGATTTTGCTGGGTTTTAAATTTGATAACAGAATCATACATTAGGCACTCTTTAGTGCTTGGCTACTTCTGCTCAACATTATTTTGGGAGATTCTTCTATATTTTTTAAAGTGGTATTTATACATTTGATTGCTGATAGACAGTTGGATAGCTTCTAATTTTTTTTCCCACTATAAAATATATATATTGCTCTGAATGTTCTTGTACACAGCTATAGGGAACATATTTTTGGTCACTAAGGGAGTTATTATTGGGTTACAGAATTTTCATATAGATAGTTTAGTGAACAAATTATTTTGTTTTCTTATCATCTTTCCATCAGTATCAATTCATCCTTTGTAACTGCATCCTGGTTTCTTTTTGGGAAAAGACCCATCATTTTTCTGTAAAATTCAACAAATCAGGTTTTTCTATTTCAGAAGCAGACAGGGTCCTTGGAGTCTTCTTTTACTAGAACTTTATTAGAATTTTCCTTTCTCCAGGAAAAATGTAGAGGCTTATGATCAAAGCTTATTTGGCAAGATTCTCTCCTTTTGGGTATTTGAATCTTGAGCAGAATAATTTGAAACAGAACAAATGGCTGGCATTGGATCCCAGCAGCAGCAGTGATGACTTGCAGAGTCTGGTACGATTTGTAGTTGCCTGTTTTTTGTCACCACAGGCCTGGTTCGTTGCCTTCCTATATTCTTTTGTCTTGTACCGATATATACCCTTTTTTAATTTTGATCCAAATATGTATATTGGTTTCTGTTGCTTGCAACCAAAGAAACCTGTGTTATTACACAAACTTAACAACTACACATCAATAGCAACATTTTTCTCACTGTGCTACAAATAATTATTCATTGGACCATACTCTAATGAATTCAATGGTTGTCAAAATAATCTTGGTAGCTACATAAAGATGAAGATATCCATTGAGAATATATTTATGCTTTCTGAACAGGATGTAAATACTTCCTACTAATGAGGCCTGGGGAAAGTGGCTAGCATGTGGAAAAGATGGGTATTCAGAGGGAATATTGTAGTAAAGAAAACTTTGTCTTCTGTAGTTGATATTTATTGACTATAATAACATGTTATTTATAAATGTTATTTTACCTTTCACATTAAGTGTATTAAATGACAGTGTTCACTGTATAGCTTTTTTTTTTTTTTTTTTTTTTGGTCAGGAGTGATGAAGAGAAGGGGTAAATCAGGATCACTTGCTATAAAATTAATAACTTGGGAAGAATCTGTCAATTATGCTAAGATGTATTTCACTTGTTTTAATTACATTAATTCTACTTAATGATTTAATATTGTTGTCCTTAATTCTACAACTTTATCTCTGCTGCAATTCAAAGTTGACTTTTCTTTTTACATTCATCTTGAATGTCTACAAACAGGACTTATGAGTCTCTTGTACCCTTATTTTACTCTTGTTTGTAAACTTCGGTGCTTTTTTATAGAGATGGATAAGGATGCTTTATTTCATAAATATTTAATCTCAGGTATCAGTACTAAACTGGAAGGGAATTTCCTATGACTTTTCAAAGGATTATGTGAATAGATTAGATATCTGCTTGAAACACCATGGTCACTAGCATTTCTCAGCTAAATAACTGTGCCACTAATTTCTGGCACTCTCTTGCCCTACTTTCTCCCAATTGCATCCCAGATCATCATGAGAATACTTAGTTCAAAAACCTAGAGATACTTTTTAGAAGAGTTGTGCTCTAGGACTATGGATATTAGCCCTGAAGCTCTAGGCCAGGCAGGGTAAATCAGGTATCCTAGGTGACCGCTGATGGCAGGACACTGGAGGGAGATTGGTTGGACTTTATACCCTGATAACACCACTTACAAGCTTTGTGTTCTTCAGCCAGTTACTTAAGTCACCAAGATTCAATTCTAGACTAGTAAAATGGGGACCAGAATGTCTGGTTTGATATGATTAAATAAGATAAAACCTAAAAAGTTAGTTATATTTGATATTAACTATTATTACACACAAGTTCCCCCATTGCAGTCTGGAGATGTCTCAAAGAGTGTACTCTAAATATAAAATGCAGAATCTCAAAAATCAGGTGATGATTTTCTAGTCTATTCTTTTAAAGTTTCTTATACCTATTATTTAATGCACCTGGTGTATCTACTTATGATCTCATGATTTTTATTTTATTGTCTATTTCTGTGATTGAGACAAACTTCATTATGGCAATGATTGGGTGTCTTTGGATAAAGAATTCTCAATCCCTAGGCAAATACCTAGCATGTATTAAGTGCCAAACAATACTTGTACATCAAATGAATGGATTAGCCAATTGATGGATGAATTAAAAATAGCTACACAGGATAACTTTAGAGATCCTAAAACGCCCCTAACATTACAGAGGATTTCTTTATTTACATGTCAGACTCTGGTTTTGCTAAAATTGTATCTCTAATGACTATAATGTATTCATAAACACAGAAGTTATTCAATAAATATTAAATTGAATGATATGAAATTACAAATATTCAACCACTTCTGACTTAAAAATGATAATTAAATATCATTAAACATAGTATTTGTTGAATGGAGGAGCAAATAAATAATTTAACCCTGGAGTACTATCTCATTGTAACTTTGATGTTTAAAAGTACGATGTGTATTTATGTCTTAATTATGCATCACAAACAACTCCCGCTTATATAATAGTCAATATAATCTCAAAATTTCTGATGCTAACTTATAAGACATGGTATTTTAAATAAAACTTTCCAGGATCTTCAGAAAATTACCAAATTTGGGAAATACTAATCTAAATTTTGTCATTTGCGACTCACCAAAACAAAATTATTCTTCCTTTAGAGAATCTTATGGGATAGTGCTTACTGGGTTTTGACTTCAACCTAATATTTGCAAATGGATATGCTAGTTTGTAGAGGTTTCCAGAGCAACACATGGAGAGGTTAGAGTTTAATATTTTGTTTTGAAAATTAGGATTTATTGAAGATTACAACAAATATTTTGGAAATGAGAAAACCTCTTAAGGAAAGAGCAATATGCACATTTTCTCTTCAGACATAATTATGAGCAACTATAATGTTCAGATGGAGATTCTAATATTAAATTCTAGTTCTTCTAACCTGGAAAGTACTTATAATTATTAACCTTGAACCTAAGAACTAGGCCTTTTTCTGGTGTGATTCTATCTTTATCTAAATTCTGGTGTGATTCAGATTCTTTATCTAAATTCTGCTTTTCCTCTTTTCAGAATCATGACCATGATTTTTCTGGATTGGGATATCAGCTTTTGTGTATGTGGTGGTTTATGACCAATAATCATGTTCAATTCTTTGTGTTTGTTACTAATTCATTGAAAGTACATTCAACACAATAAAAGTCATTACTATTGGTGTAATTTTTACAGAGGACTTTAACTCCTATCAATATTATTGTCACAAAGTATCACAGCTTGTTTTTTCCTTCCCTTTAATTTTAAAATTCATACACATGTATATTTAAATTAGTGATAGTTGCTAGAATGTGTGTGTCTTTATCATGAACGTGCATGTCTGAATTTGCTTTTCTTGCTAACAATGAATCATATTTCTTTATGTGGTGGTTATGGTAAGTGAGATTGTTTCAGCTGGAATTCAGAATCAGGACCTCTGGTTCTAAATTCTGTGTCAATTTTTTTTTTAGAATTTCAAAATATAATCTAAGCTCATTAAGAAGTACAGTTTGAGATGGATGCCAAGGAAAAATGTTTTTATTAAATGCCAAGTAATGTGCCTGGTTTGTCTTTTAATAGTCATGTGTTTGGAAGAAGTATTCAGAAGTCTGGTGAACATCTTGGTATTTCCAAAAGAACTCCATTCCAGCTATGTGATCAAATGAAGACCTATTTTCAGCTCAAATATCTCCAGGCAATTAATTCTATAACTTCACTTATATTTTACTACAGGACTACACATTTTGCTGTTCTTTTTAATCCTATGTCTTGCATAATCTTCTGTATACTTTGTAAACAATATTCATCATTCTCTGATATATCTTTGTCTTTCCAGTGTATCAAATGGCTTTCTAGATATTTCTTTTGAGTGCTTCCTAACCCTTGTGCATTTTACTGTACTTAGGTAATTTAGAAAGCTTTGCTTTCCATCCATGTTGCCCTTCTAGTATATATAAAAGCACCTCAGTAACTCATTAACTTTAATAGCAGAAGCACAGAATGATTTATATTTATTTAGCATACTAATCAGCATGACCTTCAGGACTTCAATTTCATTTTGGGAGACTTACAGCACAGAATTCTCCTTAATTATTTGCTTGAACATTGCACTTGATATTCACTCTGTTTCATTTTTCTATTTATTTCATGTTTGTTAATCCAGTTAAAATACACAATGCCCACATTTCCACTCTGTAATTTAGCACTGTGAAGGTAATAAACTTTAGTATAAAATCTGTGGATAATTTTAGTCTAATGCTTTCTATTAATATCTATGTTAGTTTTGACCTTCAAATTTATAAATATATAAAAAAGTTTAAAATTTGGAAATAAGCTTCAGCATGCAGTATATACATTAAATTAGACTATGCTAAAGCAAATTAATTTTAGTATTTTCAAGCAATATGCCCAACTAAAGATGAAAAATATTGAGCACATTTATTGCTATTTTTTTGTTTTGTTTTGTTTTGGTACTGAGGATTGAACCCAGGGGTGCTCAACCACTGAGCCACATCCCCAGCCTTATTTTGTGTTTTATTTAGAGACAGGGTCTCACTAGTTGCTAAGTGCTTTGCTAAATTGCTGAGGTTGGCTTTGAACTCATGATCTTCCTGTCTCAGCCTCCCAAGCCACTGGGATTACAGGCGTGGGTCACTGCGGCCAACTTATTGCTATTTTTTTACCTTGTTCTAACTGAATGTTTCAAATCAATAAGATTTGTTAAATTTCAAGGTAGCAATAGAAATTTATTTTTCAATACTGTGATTTTAATTTTATTAATAACTTATAGTGATTTGTTTGTTTTAATTCTAACTTCAGTATTTAGGTCAAGTGATATAATACAACACAATAGTTCCTAGATTTTAGGAGAAACTATTTACTGAGAGTAACTCCCTCCCATAAATGTTTTAGAAAAAATGAGTAAAACAAGGTTTAAGAGAACAATCTTCTTGATTTGATCATATAAATCATTTTCTGTAGTCAATAAAGAACTTTTTTTAGACACATGTAGAGAAGTAAAATATATGCAGAGGAGAAAAGTCCTCTGAAAAATAAAATATGTAAAGCAAACTGTAATAAATTAGAACAGATGTAGACATGAGTTTGAATTTAGTTATTTTATCTCTGACTATGCGTTCCAAAAAGCATAATATTAAATTATGCTAAAAAATTATGGCAAAATAATCTGGGAGTATAAATATGCAAGCTTGTGATAGAACATAGTCAGAAATGGGCTAAGATCAGACAGAAGTAGCCAGAAATATGAATTTTAAAGATTGATTGTGGCTGAGATAAATGTTCTAGATTTGAGAGGAACAGAGATGGGACAAATGGCATGAAATGTTATTAGGCTATTAAGTAAGTTGCCAGGGGTTGTAGAAAAGTACAGATGTCCTAGAAGGGAACCTGAGCAGAAAAAAAATTGGCACATCTCTGAAGTCCAGAAAGGTAAGCAGAATTCAGAGTCCAAGGGGTGGATACTCAGGAGTAATATCATGAGCAATAATGGCTGACAAGTTCTAATTCTAGAACACCTGATTTTTATTTTCAAACCCTACCTACCAGGTGAGTCACAAAGTTATTCATAATGAGAAGGAAGGCAATTTCCCTAGAGATATTTTATCATTTATTGAGTTACAGACAGAGAACTTTGGAGAAACGAATTTGATGGTTTTATGCAGTAATAATAGAAGCTGACAGTTTTTAAGTAAAAGTTGGGAAACAAGCAGTAAATAAGTATCTTTAATCTATTGTTATAGTAGTTTTTATGCTATGGTTATTATATCCATTATATACATGACAGAAATATTAAATAGTTTATGGATTAGAACTCAGTTTGATTCCAAAGTTACAATGCTATACAACTAATCTAGATCTAGGGAAGGTCAGATTCTAAGATGAATATGATTAGATTTGAACATTATATCAAAGTAGTGCAGATTAGAAACTATCCACCAACTCTTATGTTAAAGTTCATAGTTAAAATGTTCCTTACTAGTTTTATTACTTACCCCAATCCACCACAAATATACTATTTATGGCACACAAGGCTAGGTAATAGAGTCTTCAATAGATTGAAAATTCTATGTTGTTGAATTTTGTCTTGAATTTATCTATCTATTTTATCCTTTATTCAATACTCAGTTATTGTGTTTTCATTATTTACTAGGTATTATTATTGGTGATAGAGTGAGTAGCAAGACAGGAACCAAGTCCTTATGAATGTATAACTCCTTGGTAGAGACAGTCAATAAACAAGTATATAATACATATACACTATTATAATATTTCTTGCAATGCATGTTATGAAGAAAAATGAAGACTATGGGCATAGAATGAAAGGATCCTCTGGAAAGTAAATCTGAAAAATGTGAATGAAAAAGGCTTCCAAATGTATAGATGAAGAGAAATTAGGAGGGAACAAGGGAATATATGTTGAGTGCAGAAGAAAAAGGGGTATTAGATGAAGTCCAAGAGACAGGCACGACATCATGGAGAAGCTACTAGACCATAGCATAAGTTTCCCAAGAAAAGCAGATGGGAAGCTGTTGAGGGGTTTTGACAGGAGCACTGTCATAACTGGATTTTTTAAATTAAAATCACTCCAGTTAATGTGGACATACTAAAGTGTTAGCAGTAGAGGTAAATAGTAATCAGATTCAGATATGTACTACAGACAGTGAACAAAGTAATCACTCATGGTTTAGGATTTGAAATTTGGATCCAAGAGAAAGAACTTGCTTCTTAAGGTTTTTGGCCTGAGAAATTATTTGAATAAATAATTTGTCTCCCCAGTTTTGGGAAAGATTTGGGAAGGGAGAAGTAATTGAGTTTCTATTTTGAATACATTTATTCTGAGGTATCAAATATGCAAATAAGGGTATAGAAATTTGGCAGTCAGATGGACAAGTCAAAAGATTGGAAGTTCTGAGATGGATTAAAATATAAACTTAGGAGATATTAAATATACATGTGGGATATATGAGACATGTATATAATTATATATCTATGGAATATACATATATATGAATGAATGAATGGCATAACTTAGGAAGTAAGAGTGCACAGAGAAAACACAAAGAAAAATTAAGCTCTGGGTCCTTCCAGGCTTAATAAGAAGATGAAGAAATCACAGAACATGAATCTATGAAAAAAATAATAAAATAAAACAGGGATTATGTAGGGTCTTGGAATTGAAGAGAAGAGAGTGTTTCAAGGGAAGGAATGTCTGTGTCAGAGGCTTCTGAGACGTTGAGGAACATTAGGACTAAATATAGACCAAACCCCAAACAGAACAAAAAAACAACCAGAGTTGACCAACATGGAGTTTGTCATTTTCCTTGAACAAAACAATTTTAGTGGAGTGGTTATGATCAAAGTCTTAAGAGATGACATGGAGACAGTATACACAAACAAGTCCTTTGAAGAATTCTGCCAAAATGTAAGCAGAAAATTGGTAAGTAACTTGCTGGGCACGTAGAATATAGAGAGTTTTTTTTTTTTTTCCCCTTCTTTTACTTTAGTGTGTTGTTACAGAATGTATGCAGGTAGAAATGATCAAATAATCAAGAAAATGAAATTTAATTACTTTTGAGATAGGGATAACTTTAGGTAGATGTAGGGGCTTTTCAACATTTTAATAGAAGGATTATTCAGGATACATACAGATTCAACCATGAGGGAAGATGAGGCATGAAGGGGAGAAAGATCATTCTGATTGATTCGATTTGCTCAGTGAACTTACAATAAGGTCTTTACCCAAGGAGGAAAGGTGTATATTGGAAGTTTGAGGGATTCATTTTTGAGATTGAGAAAGTGAACTCACTGGGGATATATTTATATTAGTATCACAGAGCACAGCTGATGTTCCAGTGGAGATAAGTGGTCACAAATGTAAAGTAAGACTAACCAACATGGTTGCTTGCTTTCTAGTCATGTTGAACAACATGGCTGTGGGCCAGATATGGCAAGATAGTAAGGCTGAACCAGGATTGACTGTTATTATTTTCAAGTTAGTATAGGTAAAGGAGCTAAGAGTTGTGATCCAGGAATCTAAACCAGATAAAAAGAAAATGAGAACATGAAAGGACTGATAATCAACAAAAATATGACACAATCCATCAGTGGATTTGTGGCCTCATAAGAGTTGAATAGTTATTAGAATGGGATTAAGATTAGAGGAAGTGAGCTGGAAATAGAAATTCATGTACAGAGGGCAGTGTTGTTTCCCATATTGATAACTGAAACAAATAATCTGTAATGTGATATGCCGAGTGATGGAAAATTTGAACTGTTGTTTTCAAGATGGCACTTGTAAGATTTATACTCTTTTGTAAAGGCCCTTTCTTGAGATATTTTGCAATTAGTATGATGTAAAAATCAAATTTGTAATTCTGAATAGCTCTTACTTAAACCATAAAGGTTTGAAGGATTAATATAAAATATAACAAAGTCATCTTTTTTTTGGACAACCTTAATACACATCTGAAATAATTTATTATAAGAGACAATTTAGCAAGTTTCTACATTATTAAGACAGTAGTTTAGTTAATAACTTATAGTGCAAAATGATTCTTGGAATTGATTTGATTTCTTCTGCATATTTTATCTTAGTGGTCTGTATAATTTACCTTTTGGCCTTGGATAAACAAATAGATATTTTATGCATTTAAAAGCTTCAAAAGCAGTACATTTAAGAAAATTTTCCTTAATTCTTGATTTTGAACTAAAGTACATTCTTTCTAAATGGAAAGTTTAACCCTTGAGTAAATATAAAAAAAAATTACAGGAATTTGAAGATATTGGACTGTTTTTACTTACTTTACATGCACATAATACATGCGTTTATATGTACATTGCAATGATTCTTTTTAGAGAAAAATGACAAACTCATTCAATTTAGTCATTGTGAAAAAAGATTGTGTAGATTTTCTCTATATACTAGCAAATTAGCTGTTTTAGTTCAGAGATTAAAAAACACTAAATGTAAACTCATATTTATCATAATTTCCTATAAGGCAAGTACTTTCATCAAAATAATTTTAAATATTTAAGAATCAGAAAAGTGCTTAGCACTAGTTTATTCTTGTGATTTAAAGCATATTTTCATAAAAACAACATATCTGATGATTTTTATATGATTATTACTTTTTCATAGCAATAGTATGGTTGGATATTGTTTATCAAGTAAAAAAATCTTAGCATTGCAGATTAGTACCTTGTGAATGGCTTCAATCAATTTTAAGATGGTTTCAAAAATATATATGTGTATATATTTTTTTTTCTAAAATATATTGAATTTCTAAAATGTACATATTTTTTTTCTAGAAATATATAACAAATGTATACACACACACACATATACACATACTTATTTACAGATTAAATCTTTCTTATGTTATCAATAATACAGGCGTTGTCTCACTCACATAAAAATTTGAACTCCAAAATTCAGATTTGAGTGTATTTGATTAAAAATAGCATTTGATGTAGAAGTTTGGGTTTCTCTTCTTTGAAGTTTTAGGCATTCTTTTAGACCCCAATTGATTATTTATTCTATTATTTCTGACACTGTATTATTCTTAGTATATGTTTGAATAATGAAATTTTAAGAACGAAGGAAAGAATTTAGAAACATTCTATTTTCCAAAGGAGGGAACTAACTAGGGGGGATAGATGAAGTCTTGCTCAAAGGCCATATAAATAACAAAGGGCAGATTTTGAACTAAATCTCTGACTTAGAATCTTGTGTCCTTTTCATGTTCAGTTGCAGCAGGCCCCGAAGTATATTGTAAGGGTGTAATGAAGGAACTTGACCAATAGGAAGTTCATCTGGGAGAGGAAAGCAAGAGTTTCATGAGAAAAACTGATGGAGAAAAAGCAAAATAAAATACAGTGTTACTCAAAGTTTGGAGGAAAAAAGAGCAAATGAAATATAGATAACTTTAAAAGAGCATCATATGTGGCTGGTAACATGTCAATCCGTACTGTTTATTTTGAGCAAGTTGGTGACATTTAGAGAGAAGTGAGGGTTCCTGCAGTTTTCAGTAGGTGGTCAGTTTGACATTTCTGTATAATGTCTCACTGGGCTAATAAAACTTGTCGATTCCTGCTGGTTCCATTTTCATTTTATTCTTTCTGTTCATTTTAAAGTAACAATTTAGTAAATCACAGTAGATAGACAAGTGCTAAAGTCAAGTGTTTATACACACTAAAATTTTTTAAGCCTGAATTTTTTTTTTTTTTACATAACAGATCAAAGAAGAGTAATTTTGCCAGAACTCTGTAGTCTTTTTTTTTTTTTTACATTTCATTCGTCAACACTTAAATATTCAGTTTAATGTCCAATAAAACCAATCATATTTTAAATAAGCCCCACAATTATTATCAAAACAGATTCATGTGTCTTGGCAACTAGAAAATAACATGGACATCTGTTACTGGCAAAATAAACCTCAATAAATTGAACCATAGTGAATGTTGCTATAATTTAGTAATTAATTGATATTTTAAACTACAAATTTGTACTACCTAACAGCAGCTGAACCTTTGTAATTATGTTCTATTAACAATACGTCATATTGCCCACAGATCTCTTTTAATATTTTTCCAAAAATATGAAACAGATTCACCATTCTACTCAGCATTGTCTCCTGAAAATTAACCCAGTCTCCTGTATTTATGTGAGATTTGTTGAAATTCAGTTAGTTCCTTCACTTTTCTTATCACTTCCCTTGATTTTATTTCCTTTTGTCTCCTTGTTACCTCTAAGGAAGTATTCCTACTTCCTAGTATACATTTAGCATCTATCTTTGCTCTTGATTACATAGTCCCTCCTAAGATATTTTTATATCCACTGTCAATTTTTTAAGTGTAATTGGAATAGCCTCAACTCTGCCTCTGTTTGTGGGTGTTGGAACTATGGATCCAATTTGGCTTATCTCCATCCAAGTCCAGAGGTTTACGGAAGGATCTTACACTTTCCTTCTACTTTCAGATGTCCCCTTCTAGTTTTTCAGGACCTTATCCTGTTTGGAGAGCGCATGAGTGTCTTTGGGACACAAAAGAAGAGATTTCTCGGAGAGGGCTTATAAAGAGGGTTTTGTCCTACTGAGATTGGCAAGCATTAGGAAAATTCCTATAGAGCACTTCACCTTGTCAGCCTGCAATAAGAAGGACTGCTTCAGAAGGCTGAGGCAGGAGAATTCAAAGCCAGCGTCAGCAAAAGTGAGGCACTAGAAACTCATTGAAACCCTGTCTCCAAATAAAATACAAACTAAAGCTGGGGATATAGCTTGGGGGTAGAGTGCCCCTGAGTTCAATTCCCAGTACCCACCCCCCCAAAAAAAAGGACTACTTAAGTAGCTCCTCAGCTTAGCCATTGTCTCCCTCAAACTAACAGTAGGCTAATAATAGGTACTTTTGGAAGAAGGGAAGTATTCTTACTGGTGTTTCCATTCCCTAAAAGGAATGGTCTTGTTAAGTTGGGGAGAACCCGAATCCACTTCCCTTTTCTACTTCATGGGTTTATTCTATCCTTTAAACTAGAACCAACATGATCAAGAATACTATAAGATATTTTTCTTTATCTCTTAAAACAATATTTATGAATAAACTTAATGGAATGCTTGTTTAGGACTTTGAGCTTTCTATTCTTGATCTTCCTCTTTTTTTGTCCTTCTTGATAATCATTGGTATTATAATTCAAGGTTTTGCTGATTATTGGTGAAATGAGCTTCACAGGTTTGTTTGAAAGACAAAGCTGTCCATTAACTGTTTTTTATGCTCTTTATTCCAGTCATGGAAATCTTAATTCTCTCCAAGGCAATGAATGACACTTGGAATTGAAGGAGGTAAAGTCATACACTTGTATTTGTTCAAAAGAGAAAGAGTCAATCAATCTACTTTAAAGTATAATTGAAAATTATATTTTAAATTAATTGCAACTCTTCTCTGTTTTTATTAAATTCTATGTCTTTTCATTTATTAGCTTCATTCTTCATCCATCTTATATTCTTCAGCATGCCCCTAGAAAACTCCTTTTTTATGTTTTCACCACTGATATTTTAAACCAACATGATACCATGCATGTTTTTTCTCCAAATATTTTTGCCAATGTTCCAACAAGGAAATATCCACATCCAGATTTACTTATACTGGAATGTTTTTCCTGTAAGGTGAGATGTTTCTCCCTCTAGTCAAGGTTAGTTTCCGCACTTATCCTTTGTTCTCATGAACAGTATCCTTTCTTCTCTCTCTCCAGAACATTCCTGCATCAACTGACTTTTTTTTCCACCATCTTCAAACTCTCTCCTTCCAGCTTTCAGGCTCTTTAGGTTTTGTATATAAATAGGTGAAATTTTACAAAAAAAAAAAAAAAAATGATTTCACTTAATCCAAGTCTTTGTCCAAATTATTGCTTTAAACTGTCTTTCTTTGATGGTATTTAAAAAAAAACTTTTATTGATTCCTAAAGTAGATATTTATTGCTTATTGTGTGCCAAAACACTGTTCTAAGCACTATAAATACATAGCAAACATGACAGACTATCTATATCTTGAAGGAGCTGTTATCCTTGTAGGGGGAGATGATAATAAACTAAAACATATAGTGTGTCAATGGGTAATAAGGACCACAGAGAGAAATAAAGCAGGGAAGGGTTAAGTTTAGCTGGGCAGTCTTGCTCAGAAAATGCCTCCCTGAAAAGCCCCTTGAATGCCATCACTGAGTCAGTTCTGTCTCCTGTGAGGACTTCAACACGGTGAACCTCTAGCTCTGCTGGGGTATCCTCTCACCCAAGACATGAGCAACTTTTCTTACTTCATAGTTTCTTCCTTCTTTGTCTGAACTATTTGAGATTCTACTCAGGTATGGACATGCTTATTCTCCTTGGATTTCGTTACTCCTGTGTCATAACATTTTCACACTTGATATTTGCCTCTCCGGTCACCTATTCTGTCTATTGTTTTATTTGACCCCCAAAATAGTTCAGGTCTCCAGTTTTCTTCTTTCAGTTCCTCTCTAGTCTTCTTCCTTTCAGTTGATTGAAGGGTTTACTTTTACTTTCAAGACTTTAATGACCATATGCTAGATTGGTCACTCCCAAATCTAGCAGTATAGCTACGATAGTATCACTACAGTAGCACTAGGAGTATTTTGTACTTTAGGACTATTACTTTAGTAGTAGTAGTAAAGTAGCCAAATGTTGATTAAGGAGAAATTGTGAAGAAAGCATGCGTGAAACCCACATATCGCCATTTTATGTTCTCCCTTGTTAGAGTAAAACAGTTTACCCAAAGTCACTGAACAATCTGATTTTTAAGTTTGCATTTGGGTTTTAATATTTTATAGCTTGAAAATACTACTTATTAACTCTTATTTCTTCAGTCTGACATAGCACTATATTATATAAAATGTTTTTGAGGCATTCTTGAGTATTACATGGAATTTTGTTATTGATTTTTGTCTACCATGGATAAGGAGGACCTTTCTTAATTATTAAAGTCCAAAGTGATTTCTCCAAGGTATTATTTTAGGATGTCTTTTAAATTTGGGCCATGTGTTTTGGCCTTTTCTTTCTTTTCAAATAGCATTATACATCACATTATATTCTAGGAGTTTTCGTACTTGTACAATTGCCTTTAAGGTATCTCATCAGCATCTTTGATGTAAGCATTGCAATGTGAAAAATTGAGCTTTGTATCTTTAATCATATTGAGGATATAAATTTTACCCTTGCTTCTACTGAATATTACTCAGCCAAATCAAGGCCTAAATTATTATTTTAGTGATATAAAAACTAATAGGTTAATCCTTTTATTAGATGAAAATCCTGATATGAATTAAGGATAAACACAGCCTTTATTTTAGCAGAACTTGTAGACCCAATTAGTGTATAAATAAGAACATAGGCAGCACTGTAAGATGAGAAAATGAGAATATGAGTTAATGCTTGACTTTGAAAAGCCTACTAACTTGCCCAAAGTCACAAATTCAAGCTTCTTCATTTACTTCTTTGAAAGATGATAATAATTCAGGAATTGTGTTAGCCTTTTGTTATGACAAAACACCTGAGAAAATCAACTCAGAGGAGGAAAGATTTATTTTGGGTCATGGTCTCAGAAGTTGTAGTGTGTGGTCACTTGGGTCCATTGCTTCTGGGCCTGTGATGAGGCAGTACATCCTGATGGGGAGCATATGATGGAATAAAGCATCTCACCTCATAGTGGACAGGAGGCAGAGAGAGGAAAGCATTCATGGTCAAAACATACTCTTCCAGGGAATGTGCCAGTGACCCACTTCCTCCAATGAAGCTTCCCCTTCTTCAGTTTCTACCACCTCTCAATAACACCATCATATTATGAATCAAACAATGGCTTAATCCACTGGTGAGGTAAGTTGAAAACCCTCAAGATCCTGTCATTGTCCAAAAGCTCAACCTCTGAACATCCTTCAATACATGAGCTTTTGTGTGCGTGTGTGGGGGGAGGGACATTCAAGATCCAAACTAAATCTATTCAGAGAAAAGATAATCAATTTGAATTAGAGAAGTTCATATAGATCATCTAACCTTTATACCAGAATCAATTTGCTTAATTTCCTATAAAGGAAAGAAAAGTGACTCAAAATTACAGATATATAAGTAGTTAATTGATACAAGGATTTTTTTCCACAAAAGACAACTATTTTCTCAATAGAATTACACATTATAGGGCTGGGGATATAGCTTAGTTGGTAGAGAGTTTGCTTTACATGCACAAGGCCATGGGTTCAATCCCCCAAAGAAGGAAAAAAAAGAATTACACATTGCACTATATATCTTTTAATATAGGAGGGGATGGCAAGAACTAAAGTGTTTTAAGAGTTCATGTTTCTTAGTATTCCAAATAACTAGCAATATTTACTTAGTTTTAAAATCCTCAGTTTTTCTTTTTAACCTTGTTTTCTTCCTGTATTATTCCTAGAAGGAACACCCTAAATTATAATATAAATAAAATTGTAAAACTGTATTTTGTTTTTGGGGAAGTGGGGAGGTAAAATCAAAACAATGAAATAAACACTGCCTTCATATGAGAACATTTTGGTAATGTTAAAAAAGATAGAATTCATTTTTTGAAGAACAAACTAAACGATATTTGGCAGGAATTGAGTGACAGAAACTTTAAGAGTTTAGAGTCTGAATATTGAAAGTGTATGTTTTAAGCCATAGAAATTTTTAAAAATAAAATAATTTTTAAAAACTGTTGAAACAAAACAGAAAAGCATTTTAAAGTGAAAATCACATTGCTGTCTCACAGCCTTGAAATAATTTCTTGTATTGATACAGGAATCAGAATTTCAAATATTGCTAATAACAGGAGATGATGTAACCTCAGACTTAAGTCAGGAATTTGTTGTTGCCCCCAGAGGCTGCTCATAAATTAAGCCATATAATTCGGTATTTGACTCTTTCAGTATTTGAAGATCATGGATCCATAACTATGGAGTGATGTCTCATGAGAAAATTTCCAGATGATTTCTTTGTTAAAACATTGATCCTATTTCAGTAGCAGTAATATATGCATAAAAATCTATCAGAAAGGACTGTTCCCTGGAGGGGAGTATCCATGAAGCCAGTGGTGGCATAAAAACAAATTTTGATGCATAGTTTTACATTTTTGTTTAGTATAAATTTCACAATCCAAAAGTGGGCTTAACATGCCTAAGATGAATTACTAGGTTTTATAGGAGATGTAGCACCTGAGAAGGGTTTAATTTAAAAGGGATTGGTTAGGCACAATACAGATATAACACAAAATTATAACCATTTGGCTCCATATTGCCTGAAACAATATCTATCACTTAGTAGGTACTCAATATTTATTTGTTGGGCAAATGCATGTGATTGATAGATATCCACAGAGTACAAAAGTGTTATACATGTTCAAAAGGTAGGTGGTACTATATGGTGTGTGTAGAGTGATTCATGAGTCTCATGCCTGGCTGTCACTCAGTGCTCTTTTTAGTGCTGCTGGATGTGAAACCTACCATGCACTGTAACCATTATGTGAGGGAACTGAATTTCTTCCCGTATTCATTTTGTCCGTCCATTCATCACTCTATTGCTTACTGAATTTCTCCAATATGACAGCACCAGAGCACAGAGATAAAAGATATGAGCTATCATTAATAAGGTTGCCATTAAAATAGGTTATAATACATGCTATATTGGCTTCTATGAGTGTGTGAGCACATGCACTCACAATGTGACAAAGATTGGGGCATCTGATTTTGTCTCCTGACTTCTGAGCTAAGATTTTTTTTTTCCTCATAATATGTATTTAGTATAAACATAAACATTATATTTGTATAATATATGTTATGCATATTTTTGGTTTTATATAAAGTATTTTTACAACAATTGTGCCTTCATACATGTATTTAGGGTAGTCATGGATAACTCAGTCTGCCATTATTCCTATCCCCTATGCCCATCAGTGGATGAATGGATAGGGAAACTTTGGTATATATACACCATGGAACACTACTCAGCACTAAAAAATAATAAAAAAACATGGCATTTGCAAGTAAATGGATGGAGTTGGAGAAAATAATGCTAAGTGAAGTTAGCAAATCCCAAAAAAACAAAGGTCGAATGATCTCTTTGATATGAAGATACTAACTTATAAAGGCAAGGGAGTGGGGATAAGAGGAATGAAAAAACTTTAAATTGAGCTAAGTTGAATAGTAATTGATCTCCTGAATTTATCTCTCAGGGTAACATTAATCCTGAACTTGTTCCAGTTCTTCTCTCAAACAACATCCTTAATATAACATTTGTGTTATGTTGAATGTATATAATATTTTACACCCACCCCACTCACATTATGCCCTGTTGATATTCCACTCCATTATTTGAAATTTTCACTGTACTTAAAGTTTCTTATTATACTCCATATATGTATAGTACATCAAAATACACTGTACTGTCATATATATCTAAAAAGAACAAATAAAAATTTTAAAACTATTTTTAAAAAGTTTCTTATTGTATATGCATCCTAAATGACAAATATGGAACTTGCTAACCTATGCATTAGTAAGTCACATTATAAATACATGTTTGCTTTGGGCTTCTGCTTTGACATATGATAGGAAATTGTCACAATTTTCATTTTGCTTGGCATTTCTTACATTTGTTTCCTTTACAATTGTCTGGATTAACTTAAAACTGTGTGCACTTGTATGAGCTGCCTAAGCAGTACATGGCTTGCCTATATATTCATCTCTCTCTCATTCCAAATAAGCAGCTTAGCAGCTTTCTATAATTTTTATCAACTTTCTGATCAGTTATTTAAAATGTCTGACAGATGCTCAAACACAGGTAAAGGGCTATGCATTTTCAGCCTCAAGAATAATCTGAGAGGCTGGTCTCAAAGAGATGCATAATATCTTTGTCCTCTACCATTACTGTGGATTTAAGGCCACCCTCCTCTGTGGGATTCACCTAAATTTTCTGAGAGAAGGAATATTAAGAATAAGGTCATTGTGAAGTGTAAATGCATTACATGTAAAATACTTAGAATGACATTTACTAATATTAGTTACTTATGGTCATCTTCTAAGAAGAATCCCATACTCCATTGAAATAATGGAGCTGCTAATGAAAATAATTAAAATAATGACTAATATTCAAAGATGTTTTTGCCAGGAATACAATGAACCTCATTCTTCAGGATCTGAGACTTATATGGATCTCTTCAGGGCATGTACTTTTGGTAATATTTTCAAAAGTAGTGTAATAATTGCAATCAGCTGAGAACATTTTTCTTTTCTGTATGAGTTTTTCTTATCTCACACTTTCCTTGTATCATGACTGGGGATTTGCCACAGGCATTATTGGGATTCAGTTAAGGGGAAATTGAATTGGGGATACATGTAGTTTAAGTTTAGTGGGAGTTACATGGTTCATGGTACCTTTGGTTTACAACTAATAATTGCTAACTGTCCCACTTATGAATAGCTTTCAAGAATTCTGTTACTGTTCTCCATGCAAAATTACCAGGCATTCTGACAAGCCAGAAATTACATTGAAATCTGAATTTGTTCTATGGCTGATGGCACCAAAAAATGTGTGTGGTAGAGGAGATTCAAAATGAAATATGTGAAGCTGGAACTAGCTGGTGACAAATCTTTTAATCATAGAGCATAAAATCATATGGGGAGGTTCTGTCTTATCAATTCCTTGTTAAAATATTAACACTTAATAACAGAAAAATATATTTCAATCAATTATGTTTCTATGTCTCACAGAGAATATGACAAAGTACCTTTGATATGAAAGGGCAATTAACGAGGATGAAGTCAAAACATAGACAACTATTTTTGTGTTTTAGGCAATTAATTAAGACACAATATTTTTCTAGTTATGTGTGGTATTTGCCAGCTTCTTAAATATTTTAGTTCTTTGTGACCATATTTTTTTTACATTCTATACAAATTACAGAGATGTTTGTAAATTTAATTTTTTTTAAATTTTTAATATATTCCTCCAAATTACATAAAATTTGGCTCACAAAACCTTGATTCACGCAGCTGAACAGGATGAGTGCTTTTATGATTTTCATGTGCCAAGTGTTTGCTTTTGCTTTTTTGTAGTGCTCGTGATTGCACCCAGGGTCTTCTGCATGCTGGGCAAGTGCTCTAAAATTGAGCCACAGCCCTGGACTTTGTGCCAGGTGTTTTAAAGAACCATATAGGTAAACATCACATTTTACAAATGTACATGATAGAACAGTTTATGTAGAAAACTGGATTCTTAGGCCTTTATCTGAACAATATGATAGTATTTAATTCCCTGAATCCCTTCTCCCCCATTCCTGCCTTCTAGCGTTAGCTTACCTCTTTTTTCTCTCTTTTAGCATAACTGTGATTTTTTTTTTAAATCTCTATGTGACATTCTGATTTTTTTTTCTTACAAATTTTGTTTCTCTTGCCATCTGCTACTTTGAAGAATTATTTATAAACTTAATCCCCTTAATTTAAATCTTTGATCCCTGTGTTAAACACTCCTTTATTTCTTACTTCTTAAGTTATCAACCTTCATAAAACACTAAAGTCATCTGGGCAGGTTTTAAAACTTCTCAGTACCCAGGTGACACCTCAGAGCAATTAAATCAGAATCACTGATGGCAGGCAGGATGCCTCAATATGCTGATGGGTGAACCCAGTGGTTAGGAAAATTGGAGAACCAGTAGCTTAGTTGAACTATGTATGTTTCTGATTTGAGATGAAAATAGAGAATGGTACCCCTGCCCCCCAAAAAAAGATGGTAGAATGAGATGGATATCATTACCCTAAGTGCATGTATGAAGTCACAAATGGTGTGAATATACTTTGTATACAACCATAGATATGTAAAAATGTGTTCTATAAGTATAATATGAAATGTAATACATTCTGCTTTCATTTCTAACAACTTAGAATAAAAAATAAATTTGAAAAAAAAATAAAAAAGAAAGAAAGAAAATAAAGCACCCATAAAGGAAAAAGTATGCAGAGCACAGAATCTAGGGGACTCCCAAAGAGTGGCCTTTGCTTTGTAATAGCAACCAGAGAGAATAAAGGTCGAAATGTGAATTTGGACCTTTAACTTTACAAGCTATATGGGTCAGATAAGCAATTAAATACTGTGCAATCACAGGATCCTTATTTATAATATGGGTAAAACCTGTTGTGAAAATTAGAAATAACAAAAGTAAAACAACTTTTGGTTAAAATTGATATTTAATATTACTGTTATTAATTATAAAGGCTCATAGTATACAGTTATGGCTTCAACACAGTCATAATCCTTAACAGTAGTGTAATAATCTTTAATGATAGAATTCTCTGATCTCTCTGTCAGGAACTTCTGTCTTGTTCACTGCTGTAATCATAGTTCCTAACAAATTGCCAGATATCAACTATCACTTAAAAATATTATTGACCAGATAAATGTGTCCTATAGCTTAATCTCATTTTAAAATAAAAGGATGAACCCAGGTTACATATTCTACAACCTTTTTTTCCCTAGTACTTGATAAATATCAGTAACAAGAATAGTTTACTCTGTGTCAGATAATATTCCAAAATCTTTACAAAATTAATAGTTATAATCCTGTGAATTAAAGATTATGATTATTTTCATTTTAGAGATAAATGAAGGAGAGAGAAGTTAACTCATTCATCCATGTCATACAGCTATACATAGCAGAGCAGTATAATTATCATATCTACTTTTCTTAAATAATTTTTACTTTGCAAAAATGATATTGATTTTAACTTGGTTTAGACTAAAAATGTATAGACTCAAATAAAGACAGCTATTTATCTTCAGATATTCTGCTTCTGAAGGAATGATATAATTGGAATCTTTTCCTTTTTAGTATTATGTCACAGTTCATCAGAGTTAGCAATCATATTTAAGAGTCTTTACATTAGAAACATTCGGTTTGTTTTTTAAAAAATGTTTATTACTTATAAGATATTCTCCAAGTAAGAGCTCATGTCCTTTGACTTTCTCCTAAAAAGTAGAGATAGGAAGATGTATGCTATGGATTATGTAATTTAATTTCCTCTAACATTCTTTGGAAGATAAAAATCAGTTCCAGATAAAAACTTCTCTGTACAACTACAGAACTCAGGAAAACACTGGTTAAGTCTCTAACCTTTCAATCATAATGAGAAAAATCTCTCGTAATTTCATGTTTGAAGTTATTTTCAGATGGATTAGTAAAAGGGCTGATTGTCTTTAAAATGATATTCTCTTTCCATGACAATGTTATAATCACTTTTATGATTTTTTGGAACAAAATTACAAGTTACAAGTTTTCTATCTCATCTTTATTATTGTTTAGTTGTATGGATATATCCAAATAAAAATATTATAAAATTGAAAAAAACATTTTCATGTGGCTGAGTGAACACAGTTGGAATTCTAAGAAATATTAAGGAAATGGTTGGCTATTCTTCATAACAAATATGTTTGTCAATGATGAATGGTAGTTGTTTCTGGTGATGAACCACTGGCCTATGTAAAATTTGGAGAAATAAAATGGCCCATCTCTCTCCTTCCAGCAGCAGATGTTTCTCTGCTAATATTGAAATAACATTTCTGTTGGAAACATCTGTCAGAGTAACATGTCTGTAATTGAAATGAACATTGAGGATATTAGAATGTGCCAATTAGGGGGAAAAAAACACTTACTAAAAAATGCTATTTTTTAAAAAAAAGACTTTGTGTTAAATTTTCAATTATAAATCTCTGTTAACAATATTTACTGGGAAATGTCTTTTGTAGAGTATTCCACCACATGTTATCTGCAAGCAGCTACTTTTTGGTGATATTTAAGTTGAAATGCTAAACATATTTAGTTAGAATAAATTCTGTTTGTGTACTTTGCCAAATAATGTGACTAGTTCCTCGTTTTGCATAGTTTTGATGTAGTCTAATAAAGAACTCAAACAGTATTTATGAAGAAAGTATAGCAGAAGGATTTAACATGGTGGAATATAAGGCTTAAAATGAGTAATGTTTTTCTGTAAAAATAACATGGTGCTATACCTCCACAGAGGGACACACTAGAAAAAATAAAACTGATTTTAAAAAAGGAAATTTTTATATGAAGAAGTAAGCGATGGGTAACATTTAATACAAAAAATTTGATCACTCTAACCAATTCATTGTATTCATTTCATTTATCCTATTGGTAAAACATATAATGTTTACAAAGATTAATTTAATACTAAAATGTTGTAAAAATCACACCTACTTTTATCTTACAACTACCACAGTACGACAAGAAGTTATTTTAAATTTTGCATTTTTCACATATATGAACCATTTTTAGGCTTCATATTCATTTCTATGCTGCTTACAGTTCACATTATAATTCATCATCTTTCAACCACACAAAAGGCACCAGAGGTTGTTCCCTGCTTGCCTTTTACTCTGGGGCACATAAGTGGAATATATTTCCCAGCCTCTCTGTAGTTTTGCCCAGTGGAATGTGGGAAAGAGTGATGATATGTCACTTCAAGTGAGGCTTCCAAAAATCTTCCATAAGCAGTACTTGACTCTCCTAATCATTACTTATTAACTGACTAGAGATACAGGGCAAAGCCAAAGCTAGGAGGCAAAGAGACCCCTGAATATATTAACAGGAGGTGCTTTCCAAAACAGAAATGTCTGCATCAGAGCAAGGTATGTTTTTATTGCCTAAATATATTAAAATTTTCAGATTTGTTTTTACGGTAGTTTGTATTATTTGTCCTATGTCATTCACATCAGTTAGATAATTACAGATGATCACCGCAGCCTTCATCTGTATATTATAATGGCATTTTAAATTACAGTTTCAAACAGAATCTTAGTATTCCCAACCAATCAATTCTCCTTTACAACATTCTTGTTTTCCTGTTAATATGAGTCATCATTCTAAAAGTTGTCAAAAACAAATATGATGCAATCTCTCTAGTTTGGGATTTGGGTGAGAATGGGAATCAGAGGCATTTCAACATCTGACTATAGAATTAATTTTTCCCTAAAGGTTAGGTACATTCAGGTATATTTTAACATATATCATTTTGTAGAAAAATTAAATTCTGTATAATAAAGAACCATATTTTATGATAATTTATATCAGTTTTGATCTCAAAAAGGTAGTTAGCTAAGGATACAACAAGCTTCTCTATGCTAAGTCTATAGAATTCGAATTTTTGAGACTATTGTACTAGTGTGTCCTCTCAGAATTCATTAGAATAATTAGTGTTAGGGAAGCTATCTGGACACCCATTTCCTGAGTTCAGGGGGTAGTAAGATATGCAAGAAAGCCTCTAATCACATGAGTCATGCCATCTCTGTAAATGTAGACGAAGTACGTAATTCCTTTTTTTTCTTCTCAAATAATCAAAGGAATAGCTCCAGACATGATTATTACAAAGAACTGGTGAGTTTCTACCACTGTGGCAGGGTTGGCAGCTGTGCTGCAGTTGTTAGAATGCCAAATCCCAGACGTGGCATGATTAAATCCAGTGTCTAATCATTTTGTTATAGTAAATTCACAAAGCAGTCTGATTACAGCATGGCCTGTCTTCATGGTGGTACACATGTTATACATTTGCTATGAAATTACTAGTGTGAATTTGTAACCAAAATGTATTGTTTACAAAAGATGTTTCTCCTGTAGTTTTTCTAAAAAGCTGATTTATATATTCTACTAATGTTTTGGTAAAAGCCATGAAATTAATTGGATCTCTCACTGTATTACTGTTAGTATTTCTCTTATTGAACTGTAATTTAATTTTTTCTGGATTTCTTTATTCTTATTGTAAAATTTTTATATAAAAGGTGTAAAGGTCATCTGTTTTGAATGCTCAAAAACATATGACTAAATTTACTAATTTATTTCTCTAATACAAATATTAGAGTTGTTTAATATGTACATATTAACAAGTTTACAAAAATAGATTCTGTGGCTTTAGGCTATAATGAAAAAATATTTAGAGTTATAAGTTATTTTAATATCTTGGCCAAGAAGATATATAGAAACTTTTTAAGAAAATATATTAAATCATTTTATTTATTTCTGCATACCACATTAATGGGCAGTAGAACACAGTTATTAAATTCTCTTGATAATATGCAATATACTAAATAAATCACTGAGTTTGGCTATGGATCTACTGTTATAGTGCTTTTTTGTTATGAATAATGATATATTTGCTATAAATATTCTCTTCTAGCTCATTTCTACATAAGAAAAACGCATCTAAAATTTGCCTTCTACTTTTCCTTTGAGGTAATTTTCCTTCCCTATTTTATCTTTGTACTAGAATATCACTTTATATGTGGAATCTAAAATAGTCAAACTCAGAAAGAGCAATTAGAATTGTGGCTGCCAGGACCTGGTAGTAGGGCAAATTGTACCAATAAGAGGTACATTTTCAGTTAAAGATATATTTACAACAGAGTGACTATGATTAATGATATTATGTACTTGAAATTTGCTGAAGGGGTAGATCCATATGTTCTCCCCCCACCCCATGCACACATAAGGGGAACCGCATGAGGTGACAAATATGTTAGCTTGATGTTGGTGATTATTTCACAATACATATAAATAAATCATGTTGTACATCATAAATATATATAGATAATTTTTCAATCATACTTCATTAAAGCTAGGTTAAAAGGTCACCAACCCTGATTAATTGATAGAAAATCGCTGTGAATTTTTTGTAACTCACTGAGAGGTGAACAAGGAAAACAAACTTGGAGACTTGTTGATGTTTGAACTTACTAAAGTAGCCAGACACATATGTGAGCAGAGTCTGTTTTAAATTGTTGATAAGTATTACTGGGTGTTTTCCCCTAATCCTGACATTTAGTTTCTCGGTGGAAACACCAATGCACACCAAGATGTTCAGTATTTTCCCCACTTATCTGCAAACAATTTCACTTTTCTTACTCCTACAAATTTTGTTGTCTTCAAAATTATTCCCCTTCTTAAATTATGAATTCATTCTGGTTTTCCCCACCAGTCTGCTTTTGCCTTCAGTACCAGCATGCTATGTTCAACATCTCCGTGTGGATGGACAAATGTAACACCTTTGCCCCAAGCCTGCAGCTCCCACCTGTGTTCCCATTTCAATAAGAGACACTATCAAGTACTCAAATTTTTATTCCTCAAAGATGTTATTCCTATGTCTTTGTGTTATCACACTTCAATCCAATCCATCCATAAATTATTAGCTGCCACTTTAAACTGCATCAATGATCCAACCATTCTTTTTATTTCCTCTGCTGCCATTCTACTCCACGTTACCATCTTCTGGGGTTTGCACCTCTCCACTAGAACCGTAAATGCTCTTACTTTTCTCCACTCTTGCATCACTAATAACCTCCTCACACAGCAGCCTGAAGTCAACATGTTAACCTTTCACATGAAAAAAAAAATTAATGAGTTCACACAATATTTTTGAACAAAATCTGACATTCTGGGGATGTCATCAAGTGATTTTCCATTGCCTCTAATTCTAGCTCCTACCTTTTTCTCCTTTTCTGTCAACTCAGCTGTAGCCATGCTGTCTTCTTGTTTTATTTATTTATTTATTATTTTTTTATAGCATTGGGATTGTTCCAGGGCCTTGTGTATTGTATGTGAGCATTCTACCACTAAGCTACATTGTTAGCCCTTCTTGCTATTTTTTTGAAATGTTCTAATTTGGTTCATCCTGTGGCATTCATATTTGCAGTTTTCTGTTTTATTTATCAGGATGTGTTGCTCTCAAATTAAAGGCTTCTTTCTAACTTCCATTCTCTTTTTAGATATTTCCCTTTTATAATGGCATTTTCTGCTTACCCTATCACCTAACACCAGTCATTACCCAATCCCTTATGAGGTTTTTTCCAATAGTTCTTATCACACTTAAAGTAGTATAATATTGACTTTTTATTTTCTGTGTTACCTACTATAAGTTAACTCCATGGAACAGGGCCTCTGACTCAGTGGCTATAATATCCTTGTTGTTTAGAAAGTTTTAATAAATATTTGCTAAATACATAAATGATTAAACCTAACTGGATTTAGCTAGTTGATGACAATCCTTTTACTTATTCTGATTAAAGTGTAATTTTTATCTGCCTCTGAGTTTTTGAATAAACATCAGTTAGGGAACTATATTACACAGCTCATGCTTTCCACCATTACTTTCTTAATTAACCATGGTCACCTCATCCCAACTCAGCTACTAACTAACTTTCTTCTATTGGAGAGGTAGTTTGCTGAGCAGCATCAATAGCCACATTCTTTTTTGGGGGGAAAGTGGACACTAGGGATTGAATTTGGGGCACTCCACCACTGAGCCACATCCCCATCCCTATTTTGTATTTTATTTAGAGACAGGGTCTCACTGAGTTGCTTAGTGCCTCACTTTTGCTGAGGCTGGCTTTCAATTCTCAATCCTGCCTCAGCCTCCCAAGCTGCTGGGATTACAAGCTTGTGCCTCTGTGCCTGGCTATAGTAGCAATTCTTAAACGTGAGCACATATCAATATTGCCTGGAGATCTTACAAAAGTGGTGCAATTCCAATCCCAGAGATTCTGATTTAGTATGCATGGTGTGTGCTAGAGAATTTGTCTTTTCCAGTTGTTCTCTTGTGTTGCTAAATCTGCTAGACCTGTGACTAAATTTGAGACTAATGTTAGAGAATGACTGGATGTGACCATCTCCTTCTCTTATGTTTTTGTTTGAGAGGGATCTGGTGTAACTGGGGTGAAAGTTTTATGTAGAAGAGTATAAGGAGAGGGAGAGGAGAGAGAAAGGGATTTGGAATAATTGAGATGCTGACATATGTAGAGATTTTGAAAGTACAGAAAAGTCTGAAATGCCTGAGGGAACCATGTTGACAAGATGTTGACTTGGAGAAGCTGGTGTTGCAGTGAAATTTCTATGACATTTATGGATTCACATTTAGAAAGGGTTGTGAAGGGAAAACAAAGAAACAAAACACAAAGCAGGGAAACTTCATTCTGTTCAGAGGTTTGCATGTGATAGGCAGACCTCTAAAACAAAATCTGTATTAGTTTCCTAGTGTTATCATAATACACTATGCTGTGGTTTACACAAAAGAACTGAATTTTATCACAGATACACAGGCTAAAATTCCAAAATCAAGATGTTGGCAATGTTGTGCTATCTCTGAAGGCTCTGGGAAAGATCCTTCTTTGTTTTTTCCAGCTTCTAGCGGTTTCCAGCAATCCTTAGTGTTCCAATCTCTACCTCTGTAGTCCCATAGCATTCTCCTGTGTCATCCATTTTCCATGGCATTTCTGTCTTCTATCAGTGTTATTATGAAAGTTAAGTTTTAAAACAAAGAGATTTTAGTAAGATATTTTAAGAAGAACCAGCTGAATCTCCTTTCATTTTGGCCATGATCCCAGAAGACTTGCTCTTGGAAAATGAGCATGTATGATCTGCTTGTCAATATCCCAGTATTGTAACATCAGTCTGTTGTACATCCTTTATTCTTTCACTTATCTAAAACTTAAGAGTTTAGAATTTTCTATCTCAGCTATCAGGGCCTCAAGTCTGAACTATCACATGTAATAAAGTAATTCACTTTGATAGAAGTATGGAAGCTCCTCATACCTTGAGAATTGATAATAATAAACAAAAGCTTTCATATAGTTAATGCTTGTTAGGTAATTGTTACAGCTGTCCTTTATATGTTAATAAGTTGAATTAACATGTTTCTTTGAAATAACCCCCCTACCCCAGATTTATTATGCCAATCCCAGAGTAGTTCTAATAGCTACATTCAAGGCTGAGAGAATCAATTTGTGAGTCAATAAATGGAATGGGATAAATATATCTCTCAATCTCATTGCTGTTTGGGTATTCTTGAAATAGTACTGTGTAGGTGGTTGCCCATTCTATTTTTATTGCTTGCCTTGTTTATCACTTTTATAACAATCTAATTCATATGAAACATTGAACTAAAGGGGTACTACTTAGAATATAATTTTTGTTTTGCTGAAATAAAACAAAAATATGATTTAATTTAAATATAACTTGGAATGTATATGTGGGTATCTGTGTGTATAAAGAGATGCATATTTGCCTGTAGAAATTTCTAAGTTTAATGGTAAAAATAATCATTTTTAATATTATATCTTTTATTGTCATGGCAAGAAGATTAGTTCTAGTATAAGCTATTTTGAGTGACTTCTGGTTTCTATAAAATGTTATTGACTTTTTTATTTGATAAAAATATTTTAAATATTGCAAAAATTTCTTCCAACCAGAGTGACATAGACTGCCCTCTGTATATCAGAGCTTTTTTTTTATAGTTATGCTTGGTTTCTTGGAGAATCTGATCTTTGTGGGGTACAAACTTAAAAATGATTTATCTTTTCTAATCAATGTTGCTACTGTACAGTGCCACATCTTCCTTTCCTGGATAATTCAATATCTTTTAGTGACTTCTTGGGTATGTTCTGTAGCACTTTATACTTTTAAGTTAAAAATCTAGTCTAGTTTATAGTTCTCAACTACCAACCTTTCTTCATCAGAATACAGACTTGGTTTGGGGCCAAGTGACTTGGAGTGGGAAAGTAAAAGCTCTAACTTTCTTACTATCACTGAGTCACACAGGAATCTGAAGCGTGCTGTGCTTCTCAAGGATATCACTTCAACATCTACATGATGCTATTAGCATCTCTAACCAGTCTGGGAAGAAATACATGGAGCTCTTAAGAGGAATCTTCTTTTCTCTTATTGTCATCTTCTGTATTTTCCTGGATAATATTGGTAGGCCATAAATGTACTGGGTGACAGAGGTTTTCTAATGAAGCATGTGAGCATGTGGATAAGTTCTTCTTCTTTTTCTTTTTTTTTTTTTTTTTTTTTACATCCCCATGGTAAACTTTCTTGATTTATTGCTATTATTCAATGCATACTGTACTCTTCCATGCTTTGCAAATACTAAATGACCTAGTTATCTAAAAATTGCATTAGGTAGGTGCTTTTGTTACTTTGGTAGAAAAACTAAAGCTCATTAAAAATGAGAAACTTGTCCAGGTTCACATAGGTGGTAATTGGCTGACCTGGGATTTGAACCCAGCTAGTATCTGTACTCTTAACTACTGTTAGGTTGCCCTGACATGATTGTCTGTGGGTTGAGACAATTTAATAGGAAATTGATAAGAATGGTCTGGAGTCAAAAGTTTTATAGACTAAAGGCACAATTTTATAAGTTTAGGAGTCATTAATATATATTTTTGATTTTTGAGTTATACAAATGGATGAGATCTCAGAAGGTCAACCTATCTGGGAAAAAATAATAATTTAGAAAAAGTCAAGGCCTAAGGGAAGATTTTTTCAAAGGAGCAAAGAAATCAGATTTTGTGTCTACAACACATAAAGACACGGATGTCCATGGATAAGCCAATAGCTGGGTGCCATTAAAGCCTTATTCTTTTCCTCATTTATCCAAAAAAGCTAAACATTTGCATGGATGACTGTTGGCAAGAAACATTTCTTCAGCTTCATAGCCCTCAGCAAAACAAATGTTTAGAGTTAATAAGACCTAACTCCCTAAAATGGTGTTTACCAACGTAGTTTTCCTTGGAAGGTACAGTAAGGCAGAATTTCCCACGTACTCAAGTGATTTAGGTATTATTTTGATAATTATATCCTTAGGAGATGTCTTAGAAACTCCTTTTAAATGTTCTTTATGGATATCCTGAAGAAGTTAACTCTCTGCCTGGCCTGAGCTTCAGTTGTACCCTGAAGTCACCGGAGCCAAAGGTTAGGGAGAGTCACTAATCAAAATGAACAGTTAGAAAATATTCAGATATGTTCAGTAGATTAAGAGTTATGACATTAGATCCTATAATTACCAGGTCATTCTGGTTTTGCAAGAAGAAATTAGGGTCATTCATTTCCTGGCTCCATGACATGACATTGTTAAAATTTGATATTTCAATAATTGATTCATTTTGAAAATTTTCTTATATGTGATGTGAGATTTAGGCTCAAATTTATTTTTTCTATAGATGGTTACCAGGTTTATATAAAATCTTTTATGTAATGGGCCATTTTTCTATACTAACTTGAGATCCATACTTATGTTGATGTGTGTCAGTTATATAATATAAGATCTATTTCTGGATGCCTATTTTCTACTTCAGTGATCTATTGGTCTATTAAGGCACTGTCTTGTTTTAATTATGGAAGCTGTGTTGTACATTTAACATCAGGGAGCTAGTTATCCTCATTGAAGGATTCTTCATTGTAAAGAGGTTTCCTGATTATTCATGTTAATTTTTTCATATGATCTTTAGAATAATCCATTCGGCTAAAATACATATTGTTATTTAAATCACATTACATTATAAATGATTTGAATCTTCTTCCTTCATTAGAATTCTAAAGTTTGTAGTGAAAGGTCTATGGTTTATGTTTATTTAAAGGCAAAATACCTTTTCTCTACTTTTCTAAGTGGGATATTTTCCCTTCCATTATATCTTTATAATAGTTCCTGATTAAACTACTAATTTTCACTGATATTTACTGATTTTTGGCCAACAAAAATAACCATTCAATATGATTCAAACTACTTCATTTGAAATTTATTTATGCATATTGTTTTACTCTGTACAATGTGATTATTTCTTATAGAATAATTTTCTGTGGATTTTCTTCTGTTTTATAGGCATTTAAACATATCAACTATAAATAGTGAGACCAAATTACTTTAAAATTTTTTATCTCCAATTTCTCATGTAAAACTATTTTGACCACTAACTCAAGTACAGTGTTAAAAAGTTAAAATATGTCTTATGAGCCTAGCTGAATAGATTTTAACATGTCATGATTTACACATGTGTTCTCCTCAAAAGCTCACGTGTGTGAATCAATGCAAGAAAGTTTAGAGGTGAAATAATTAGATGATGAGAGCCTCAACCTAAAAAGCACTTTAATTTCCTGATAGTGATTAAGCCAGTGGGGACTCTAGGCAGGTAGAGTGTGGCTAGAGGAGGTGGGTTGCTGGGGCCTGCCTCTGGGGTATATATTTTGTCCTTGTTGAGCAGAACTCTCTTTCTCTCTCTGATTCCTGGTGCCACGTTCCCAGCTGCTTTCCTCCACTACACTCTTCAGTTGTGATGTTCTGCCTCATCCAGGCCCTGAGGAATGAAGCCAGCCTTCTGTGGACTGAGACCTCTGAAACTGGGAGCCCCAAATATAAACTTTTCCTCCTCCCATTGTTTTGGTCACAGCAATGAAAAAGCTGACTAAAATCACATGTTAAGAAAATATCAATTCCATTTTGAGCATTTTATATTTATATTGCATTTATACTTATGTATTACTGTGACATTTCTACTTAGAACTATTAACATAAAACTCAGTAAGAATTTTAATTAATCCTCATGTTTCAGGAATAAATTTTTCTTGAAAATGATAGTTTTCTAAAATCTGTTGTATTCTGCGTACATATATTTTGTGTTGTAGTCTTTCCATGTAAATCATAAATGATATGAAATATATTTGTGCAGTGATTGAGAGATTTTAGTATCTGTTGTGTTTGCTTGGAAAAAATTTAAAAATCATATCGTCTATGGAAGTTTAGATTGCTTTGAGATTATCTATTTATTGAGGATTGTGTAAATTTTCACCTTGCACTTCTGGAATTGATGTTATTTTATCATTATTTCATCTGTGGAAATTAACCTGCTTAGTTTTATTGAAAATGGAATAGATTTTCTATAAAATTTTTCATTCTGCTTAGGTATTCAAGTCCATTTTTTATTGGGTCAAGAATTTATCTGATCCTGAAGTTTCCTTTCTGTCTTTAGTCCACATTTAAAAATTTTGTATACTTTATTTTTCCTTTTTTTTTTTACTATTAGGTTGACTCTGACTACATGGTTGTTTCAAAAACTAACTTTAGTTTTATTACATATATTTTTCAGATTCATAAATAATTTCTGCTTTTAACATTAATAATGCCCTCATTTTTGTCTTAATTTGTGACTTATTTTCTAACATTTTAAATCAACTAGCCTATTTTTATTGATATAACACAAATATGATATACAAAGAATTATAAAATTTTAGTACTGCTTTAGCTGTGTTTTATATATAGCTTTAAAATATTTGATTTTTTAAGTAGATGATTATTTTAAAAAGGTTTTATTAATTTCTATTTAGTAAGGTATTTTAGTTTACTCCTTTGGTTGTTTAAATTTTTTTTAGTTTTCTTTCTCTTTAATCAGATGATAGAATCTATACAACATATGTATTTTGTGATTTAGAGATTAGCTGAGATTCTGGTTATGTATATTGTTTAATTAACACATGGGAAGACATTATATCTTCTGTTTTCTCAAGTGCTGTTCAATATATTCTAACAAGACCCATCATAGTGTCTTCTGTGTCTTTAATTTTGGCTTGGAAAATTAAAAAATATATATATTACCTATGGAAGTTTAAATTGCTTTGAGATGATCTGTTTATTGAGGATATTGTAAATTTTCACCTTGCACTTCAGGAATAGATCTTCTGTGTCTTTAATTTTGAAAATTATTTCTATTTTTATTTACTAACTTCCTGTCTTTAACTTGTATTTTACTTTTGATCAGCATATGTTGGTTGTATATATTAATGGAGTTCAGTGTGATATTTCCACACATTCATACAGAATGCACTGACCAAAGCAGTCTGCTTCCCATTATATGCACCCCCCACACATCTACCCTTCTCACTATCTAATAATCATCATTCTACTTCAGGATGACCCTTTTTAGCTTCCACTTTTGAGTGAGAATGTGTGGTACTTGTCTTTCTGTGTCTGACTTATTTCATTTAATATAGTATCTTCTGGTTCCTTCCATTTTGCTTCAAATTATAGAATTTCATTTTTCTTTAGGACTGAAAATGTTTCATTGTGTATGTATAGCACATCTTCTGTATTCACTCACTTTCTGTTGGGCACTTAGGCTGCTGTTGTATCTTAACAATTGTGAAAAATATTGCAATCAAATGTAATGCAGCTAATTCTTTGGTAGGCTGATTCTATTTTTTTTGTATACATGCAAGGTGAGATAGCTGAGTATAGGGTAAATCTAGATTTAGTTTTTTTGAGGAGCCTTCATATTGTCTCCATAATGGCTGTAGTAATTCGCATACCCAACAACAGTGTATGAGAGTGCCTTTTTCTCTGCATGCTCATCAGCATTTCTTTTTTTAATTTGAAACTAGTCATTTCCTCTGGGGTGAGATGTTATCTCATTGTAATTTTGATTTGCATTCCTTGAGGGCTCATGATATTGAATGTTTTTACATATATTTGTTGGCTATGTATATTTCTTTTTCTGAGAAGTGCCCATTCAAATCATTGCCCATTCTTTAAATTGGATTACTTTTATTCTTAAGTTTCTTGAATTTCTTATATTCTGAATATTGACCTTATATCAGATGAATAGTTGCCAAGTATTTTCTTCCAGTTTGTACACTGTTCATCTGCTTATTGCCTTTGCTCTGCAGAAGCTTTCTAGCTTAATGTCATCCCATTTGTCAGTTTTTGTTTTTGTTTCTTATGCTTTTGGAGTCCTTCTAAAAGATTATTGCATGTATCAATGTCTTGAAGTGTTTTCCCATGTGCTCTTCTGATAGTTTGAGTGTTTCAATCCCATATTTAGGTTTTTGATAATTGTTGATTTGGTTACATGGTGAGTGTTAGATGGGAATCCAGTTTTCTTGGTATCATTTATTGTAGAGACTACTCTTTCTCCAGTGTAATTTTCTGGTGCCTTAGTTGAGAATTCTTTGGCTGTAAATGTCTGAGATCTTTATTCTATTCCATTGTTACATATGTTCATTTTCATGCCAATGTCATGGTGTTTTGGTTATATCTGTATATGTACGTGTGTGTGTGTGTGTGTGTGTGTGTGTGTGTATGTGTGTGTGTATGTATATACACACATACATATATATATGTCATATATGAATATGATGTTGTATATATATGTTGATTTTAGGTGATTTTTTTGCTTGATGAGGTATTAATATTAGAGGGCCATACTGATAAAAGAACAGTTGAAAAAAGCAATAAGGCATAAAGGCAGGTGTTCCAGTAAGTGTAAGAAGTAGGGAACAGGAAAACAGAAATCATGATGAAAAGAAGAACAAAGCAAGTCATTTTCCATAACAAAAGATTACTATTTTTTAAAAATCAGGTTAGGGTTTCAAACTTTATAATGATAAATAACAATGTATATTTTGTTCAATGAAATAAATACTTGAAAACCTTTTAGTCAGTTATTATTTGTTTTTGTATTGTAGTGTGAAAGAAGTAGTTGTTCTGAAGTGTAATAATGTATAATATTCTTCCTTTTATACTCATAATATTCTTGCAGTAAGGTATAGCATTATTATGAAAATTTAAGAAACATCTACTTGTGGAATTTTATAAGGCACTTGCCAATGGAAATGCTTTCAAAATTATTTATATCAAACATTACCTCTGTGCTGCTTTCTTGGGCATTTCTCTGTTATAAATGCCATTATGGATATCTTGCAGTGGTTATAAAGTATTTTGGATGACATTTTAAAAGTAATGTCCAATATAAATGATACTATTTGGATAGAATTTAATATTGTGGGAGTTTAGTATTTTACTCTAATCATTCACTCTTTTGATGAAAGTAATTTTGATTATGATCAAAACTTAGATCCCATTTGGTCCACAATATTAATGACTTACCCTTGGATTTTTATTTCATTATCAATAATTACACATACCATTTGTGACATAGGACTGTATAAGTTTTCATGAATATATTTAAATTTTTATTTTGTTACAGTGGACTATCCTTTAGAGATGCTTCAACAACTAAGACACAGTGCAAGTTTGGTCAAATAACTAAGACACATAGTAAGGTTGGTAAATGTAAATTATGTTAAATTTATTTGCAAAGAAATTGAAGTGCTGACCCAAGGTCTTAGGTTAAAAGAGACAAGTGAATGTATTGTACAACATCATTTTTTATTTCTTTGCGGTTTGATTATTCTCTGTGATTTGTAATGAAATAGATTAATGGGCTCAATTCTATTACTGATTAAATGGACTTGGCTTGGCCCATTAACAGGAATGTCACGGTAGCACTTGGCTTCAGATCAAAAGATTTAAAATAAAAATGAAAGACTGCTGGGAGAAAAGGAACTAGACAGTGATATAACAGAGAGCTTATTTAAATCCCAATGATTAAATCCAGGGATCCACGTACAATGCTGCTGTGTTGATAAATCAGCATGCACAACATAGCAGATACTGTTAAATTATGACAATATCTCACATAGAATGTTTTCCTATTGGGCAAATATTAATACCTACTGTGTGACAAGCATAATATTGGCTGTTGTCATGTGTTGAATTGGGACTCTCCCAAAATATGCTGAAGTCCCAACCTTTGGTATCTGTAAATGTGACTTTATTTAGAAATAGATGCAATCGAGTTAAGATGTGGTCATTAGGACGGTATCCTTATAAGAGGAGAGAAAATTAGACATAGATATGCACAGTGAAGAGACATGTGGGAGAAAAACTGAAGGAGATAAAGGAGAATGCCATGTGATTCCAGGAGCAGAGGCTGGAACAAAGCAGCTGCAGGCCAAGGAGTGCCAAGGACTTCAGATATCACCTGAAGACAGGAAGAAACAGTTACATGTTTCAGAGGAAGCATAGCTCTGCTTTTATAACTTTTAGCTTCCAGAAAAGCGAGAGAAAAGATTTCTCTTGTTTTAAGTCGTTCAATTTGTAGTCCTTTGTAGTGGCAGCTCTAGGAGATGAATATAGTGGCTACATATTCTGACAGACCCAGGAAAAAGCTAAATGGTTTTGTCAATTGATGATGTAAACTCAAGCAATATCTCATGAAGAATACAATCATACATGCTTTCTATTTCAGTGTTTTGTAAGGACAAGACACTTTGCTGACTACTTATGGTACATACGGACTCAGATAACGTAAATATATTTAGGAAACTTAAAATATGATAAAGAATAAGATATACCAAAAACATTTCCAGGATTATGGAAACTGCTTTAATTCTTGACAATGGTATAGATATGATGTCATATTAATTTTAGGGAGGAAGAGACTATTTTTGACTAGAAGGAATCTGTGGAAAAGTCAGCAACCCAGAAAGAGAGTTTGGATTTGAACAGACAGATTGGTGATAAGAACTTTAAGAAGCAACCGCATGAACAGAACTGCTAAGGTACATGGGAGTGAGGTGTTATATATCCATGCTCTTGAGTCTGTTCTCACATTTCTTTGGCACTGACAAGTGAACTAGGACATTTTGACATGGAAACCATGTTGTTAAATTCCTTCCTCATGGGATCATGCAGGAAGCCAGTGGGGAGGTTTTTCTACAAGCCATATTCTCAGAACAGAGATGACCTTATCTCTAACAACTAAATGCCCATAGCATACTCCTGCAAGTTGTCACAACCGAAACTGTCTCCAATGAAATGTTATTTGAGGTACAAATATTTTGAGAACCACTGCATCAGATTCACCATCATTTTGGACAAAAATTCAGAAATTGTAAATAGTGAAGAACAAAGTTTTTTGTGTGTGTTTTTTTAATTAGTTAATTAATTTTTTATTCTAAGTTGTTAGAAATGACAGCAGAATGTATTACGTTTCATGCTATACTTATAGAGCACATTTTTACATATCTCTGGTTGTATACAAAGTATATTCACACCATTCGTTACTTCATACATGCACTTAGGGTAATGATAATGACATCCATCTCATTCTACCATCTTTTTTTTTTTTCTTCACTCTTTTGCCCCCTCCTTTTCCCTCCCTCCCTCCCTCCCCACTGGCCATTCTAGTGTTTCTCTAATCCTCTTATGATCCCTGACTCAACCCCACCGCGAATCGGCCTCCTTATATCAGAGAAAACATTTGGCATTTGGCTTTTTGGGATTGGCTAACTTCACTTAGCATTATATTCTCCAACTTCATCCATTTACCTGCGAATGCCATGATTTTATTCTCTCTTATTCCTGAGTAATACTCCATTGTGTATATATATACCATATTTTCTTTATCCATTCATCCACTGAAGGGCATCTAGTTTGGTTCCACAGTTTAGCTATTGTGAATTGTGCTGCTATAAACATTGATGTGGCTGTGTCCCTGTAGTATGCTGTTTTTAAATCCTTTGGGTATAGGCCGAGGAGTGGGATAGCTGGGTCATATGGTGGTTCCATTCCCAGTTTTCCAAGGAATATCCATACTCTTTCCATATTGGCTGCACCATTTTGCAGTCCCACCAACAATGTATGAGTGTGCCTTTTTCTCTACATCCTTGCCAACATTTATTGTTGTTTGTGTTCTTAATAGCTGCCATTCTGACGGGTGTGAGATGGAATCTTAGAGTGGTTTTGATTTGCATTTCTCTAATTGCCAGATATGTTGAACACTTTTTTATGTATTTGTTGATCGATTGTGTATCTTCTTCTGAGAAGTGTCTGTTCAGTTCCTTGGCCCATTTATTGATTGGGTTATTTGGTTTTTTTGGTGTTAAGATTTTTGAGTTCTTTATATATACTAGAGATTAGTGCTCTATCTGAGACATACATGTGGTAAAATTTGTTTCCAATTAGAAGGCTCTCTACTCACCTCATTGATTGTTTCTTGTTTCTTTTGCTGAGAAGAAGCTTTGTAATTTAAATCTATCCCATTTATTGATTCTTGATATTAATTCTTGTGCTACAGGATTCTTATTAAGGAACTTAGGGCCTAATCCAACATGTTGGAGATTAGAGCTTACTTTTTCTTCTATTAGGTGTAGTGTCTCTTGTCTAATTCCTAGATCATTGATCCACTTTGAGTTGAATTTTGTGCATGGTGAGAGATACAGGTTTAATTTCATTTTATTGAATATGGATTTCCAGTTTTCCCAGCACCATTTGTTGAAGAGGCTATCTTTTCTCCAATGTACTTTTTTGGCACCTTCATCTAATGGTACTTATATACTTTGTATACAAGCAGTTGTATGTAAAAAGATACTATACTTGTGCATGATGAATAAGTAAATAAATAATAAAAAAATTTAAAAAAAGAAAAAAGATAACTAAAATTATATGTATTAGTCTCTGTGTCCTTTATTCTTTACCATTGGTCTACCATCCTATTTTGGTGCCAATACCATGCTGTTTTTGTTACTATTGCTCTGTAGTATAATTTAAAGACTGGTATATTGATGTCACCTACTTCACTCCTCTTGCTAAGGATTGCTTTAGCTATTCTGGGTCTCTTATTTTTCCAGATGAATTTCATGACTGCTTTTTCTATTTCTATGAAGAATGTCATTGGGATTTTAATTGGCATTGCATTAAATCTGTATAGTGCTTTTGGTAGTATGGCCATTTTGACAATATTAGTTCTGCCTGTCCAAGAACAGGGCAGATCTTTCCATCTTCTAAGGTCTTCTATAATTTCTTTCTTTAGTGTTCTGTAGTTTTCATTATAGAGGTCTTTCATGTCTTTGGTTAAATTGATTCCCAAGTATTTTATTTTTTTTATGCTATTGTAAAAGGGGCAGTTTTCTTCATTTCCCTTTCAGAGGATTTGTCGCTGATATATAGAAATGCTTTAGATTTATGGGTGTTGATTTTGTATTCTGCTACATTGCTGAATTCATTTATGAGTTCTAGAAGTTTAATGGTGAAATTTTTTGGGTCTTCTAGGTATAAAATCATATCGTCAACAAATAATGATAATTTGAGTTCTAATTTACCTATCTGTATCCCTTTAATTTCTTTCATCTGTCTTATTGCTCTGGCCAGCATTTCAATTACTATATTGAATAGAAGTGGTGAAAGAGGGCATCCCTGTCTTGTTCCAGTTTTTAGAGGGAATGCTTTCAATTTTTCTCCATTTAGAATAATGTTGGCCTGGGGATTAGCATATATAGCTTTTCCAATGTTGAGACATGTTCCTGTTATCCCTAGTTTTTCAAGTGTTTTGAACATGAAGGGGTGCTATATTTTGTCAAATGCTTTTTCTGCATCTATTGAACTAATGATATTGTTCTTATCTTTGAGTCTATTGATGTGATGAATTACATTTATTGATTTCCGTATGTTGAACCATCCTTGCATCCCTGGAAAGAACCCCACTTGATCTTGGTGTATTATATTTTTGATATGTTTTTGTATCCGTTTTGCCAGAATTTTATTGAGAATTTTTGCATCTATGTTTATTAAAGATATGGGCCTGAAGTTTTCTTTTTTAGATGTGTCTTTGCCTGGTTTGGGGATCAGGGTGATATTGGCCTCATAGAATGAGTTTGGAAGTCCACCCTCTCTTTCCATTTTCTGAAATAAATTGAAGAGTATTGGTGTCAGTTCTTCTTTGAAGGTCTTGTAGAATCAGCTGTGTATCCATCTGGTCTTGGGCTTTTCTTGGTTGCTAGGCTTCTAATGGCATCTTCTATTTTGTCGCTTGAAATTGGTCTGTTCAAATTATGTATGTCATCCTGCTTAAGTTTGGGTAGATCATAAGACTCTAGAAATTTGTCGATGCCTTTGGTGTGTTTTATTTTGTTGGAGTACAAGTTTTTCAAAATAATTTCGAATTATTTCCTGTATTTCCATAGAGTTTGTTGTGATATTTCCTTTTTCATCGCATATGTTAGTAATTTGAGTTTTCTCTGTTCTTGTCTTTGTGAGCCTGGCTAAGTGTCTGTCAATTTTATTTATTTTTTTCAAAGAAGCAACTTTTTGTTTTGTCAATTTTTTCAATTGTTTCTTTTGTTTCAATTTCATTAACTTCAGCTCTGATTTTAATTATTTCCTGTCTTCTACCACTTTGGGTGTTGAATTGCTCTTCTTTTTCTAGAGCTTTGAGATGTAGTTTTAAGTCATTTATTTGTTGACTTTTTCTTCTTTTGAGGAAAGAACTCAATGCAATGAACTTTCCTCTTAGAACTGCCTTCATAGTGTCCCAGAGATTTCGATAAGTTGTCTCTGTTCTCATTCGCTTCTAAGAATTTTTTTATCTCTTCTTTGATGTCATCTGCAACCCATTGTTCATTCAGTAGCATATTATTTAGTCTCCAGGTGTTGGAGTAGCTTTTATTTATTATTTTATTATTGATTTCTAATTTCATTCCATTATGGTCTGATAGAATGCGGGGTAGTATCCCTATTTTTTTTTTTATATTTGCACAGAGTTGTTTTGTGGCCTAGTATATGGTCTATTTTAGAGAAGGTTCCATGTGCTGCTGAGAACAAAGTGTATTCACTTGTTAAAGGACGAAATATTCTATATAAGTCAGTTAAGTCTAAGTTGTTTATTGTATTTTTGAGTTCTATTGTTTCTTCGTTCAGCTTTTCTTTGTAAGATCTATCCAGTGGTGAAAGGGGTGTGTTAAAGTCACCCAGAATTATTGTGTTGTGGTCAATTTGACTCTTAAATTTGAGGAGAGTTTGTTTGATGAACATAGATGCTCCATTGTTTGGGGCATATATATTGTAATTGTTAAGTCTTGTTGGTGTATAGTTCTCTTGAGCAGTATATAGTGTTCTTCTTTATCCCTTTTGATTGACTTTAGCTTGAAGTCTACTTTATTTGATATAAGGATGGAAACCCCTGCTTGTTTCCTCTGTCCATATGAGTGGTAGGATTTTTCCCAACCTTTCACCCTCAGCCTATGCATATCTTTTCCTATGAGATGAGTCTCTTGGAGGCAGCATATTGTTGGGTCTGTTTTTTTTTTTTTTTTTTAATCCAATCTGCTAGTCTAAGTCTTTTGATTGGTGAGTTTAGGCCATTAACATTCAGAGTTATTATTGAGATGTGTTTTGTATTCCCAGCCATTTTTGTTTATTTTTTGGTATTTACCTTGACATGTTTGCTCTTCTGATTGCTTTTTCCTTTAGTGTAATACCTCTCTCTGTTGATTTTCATCATTGTGTTTCTTTTCCTCTTCATGGAATATTTTGCCGAGGATGTTCTGTAGTGCTGGCTTTCTACTTGTAAATTCTTTTAACTTTTGTTTATCATGTAAGGTTTTTATTTCATCCTCAAATCTAAAGCTTAATTTTGCTGGTTATAAGATTCTTGGTTGGCATCCCTTTTCCTTCAGAGCTTGGAATATGTTGTTCCATGATCTGCTAGCTTTGAGTGTCTGAATTGAAAAATCTGCTGTGATATGAATTGATCTCCCCCTATATGTCATCTGATTCCTCTCTTTTGCGACCTTTTAAAATTCTATCCTTTTTCTGTATGCTAGGCATTTTCATTATAACATGTCCTGGTGTAGAACTGTTGTAATTTTGTACATTTGGTATCCTATAAGCCTCTTGTATTTGGTTTTCCAAGTCATTCTTCATGCTTGGGAAATTTTCTGATATTATCTCATTGAAGAGTTTGTGCATTCCTTTGGTTTGAAACTGTCCCTTCCTCTATCCCAATTATTCTTATATTTGGTCTTTTGATGCTCTCCCATACTTCCTGGATGTTCTGTTCATGGTTTCTTACTATCTTCATTATGTGGTCAACTTTATTTTCAAGATTATATACTTTGTCTTCATTGTCTGAAGTTCTTTCTTCCAGTTGATCTAGTCTGTTGGTGATGCCTTCAATTGTGTTTTTTATTTGGTTAATTGTTTCCTTCATTCCAAGGACTTATGAATTTTTTTTCAGAGTTTCTATCTCTTTTTTGAAGTAATCTTTTGCTACCTGTATTTGCTCTCTTATATTTGTTGTAGTGGTCAATTTTTGCCTGTATTTTCTCATTTAGGTCATTCTTTGATTCACAGATCATTTTAATTATGAACCTTCTGAACTCCTTCTCTGACCTTTCATCAACTTCACTAAACATGGGTTCTGTTATTGTAGAATCCAGGTTTGTTTAAGGAATTTTCCTCCCTTGTTTTTTCATGTTGTCTGTTTACCTTACTTTCTTGCAGTGTAGATCTGAGTTATTACAGTTTCTTCCCTGTATTCTTATAATACTCTTGAAGGTTGTCTGTGTCTTTTCTTAGAGCTGGACTATCAAAACTGCCACTGCTGTGTTAGGTGGAGTTATTGGAGTGTGAAGGGAAATACTGTAGTTGGGGATCCTGGGGTTAAAGCTTAGGTAGGCTCTGGGTTCTTTCTTGAATGATGAGTGATTTGAAGAATTTAAATCAGTGCATCTCCTTGGCTCAGCAGTTGCTGGAGCACACTGGGAAACTGACCCCCAGGATGTATTCTGGGTTTCACTCACGGAGTAAAGGGGCTAGTCTGTGTTCTACTCCATCATTCATGGACTATGTGTTTTCTGCATTCTTGGGTTCAGTTTCCAAACTCAATTACTCTTTCAAATTTCCTTACTGGGCGAGTCTCTCCTCACTGATCTTTCATAGTGGCATGTCTGGAGGGAGAAGGGGGTAAGCTGGGTCAGTTTCCTTAAACAGAATTTCTTTATATAAACCCTTTTCCACATTTGATTTTCTTCTGGTCACTTAGGCATACTGTATGCTGTGTGGTGTGGGTTTGTCAAGTCTGCATTTTGGGCCAGGCACAGTCACCAGGAATCGGTTCCCCCATCTGTCAGCCCCTTCAACATAGCTGCAAAATGGTTCTTTCCTTCCCTCTCTGTGGCATCTGGGAGAGATGCACCTTATTTTCTGCACAGGTATATTTGTTCAGGACACCTTTCAGTTTAGTCAGGGAGTGTCCTTGATCTCTGATCTCTCCATACCCAGACAGGCCTCAGGCCTCATAAAAATGCAGTTTTCTTTAATTGATGTATCTCTCCACTATTTTCACGTGGGCAGGATCACACTAGCAGATTCCACTACCAGTGACAGTGGTGCTGGAGATTTCTTTTTTGTTATGTTCAACTTCCTGTGTCCCCGATCTGCTTCAAATGTCCAGAATTAATTCCCAGTAAATTCTGCACCCCATTCACACCTTTCTGAGAAGCTGTGTGTCTGCTTTCTTGGTTTCACACCACAGAGCAACCAGGAAAGTTATCTTCTTTAATCTGCCAATTTGGTATCCACCAAGACAGAGGTTTCAAAAGACAGACTTTCAATTGTAAGAATCAGCCTGAGATTTAAGTTTCACTTATATTGGTTTACCCATTAACTGACATAAGCTTCCTTTTAAATATCAAGATCCAGAACCTGTTGAAATTTGAGCCTAGAATTGACATCCTAAAAAAGGAAAAGTAAGGTTTAGTTTGATTATTGTATGGGAAGAGAAAACATAATGGAATGTGACTACAGCCTAGAAATAATGGTCCAGAAAAGGGTCTGATGTCCTTATTTTTGGACCAAACCTTAATGAATGGAAGAGATGATAGAAATTTGGCTAAGGAAATAATTCCCACTATTAAAGATATAAGACAGATCTTACTCCTCTACAACAAAGACAAATAAGGATTTATAATCTAGTTGTAGGGTAAGGTCGGTGGATGGAAAATTACTAAGGGAGACATCATAGATAAAAGGCCTATGACTAAACCTACTTGTTAGAATTATTGTGAAAGGTAAGCCAGGGTGATAAAATAATAATGTAGAGAATCACACTTCTGTATATGTTTGCTTACATGTTCTCATAGTAGTGTTGGTGTTGGTGATATGTAGGGAAAGTAGAATTCTAAAAGAATTGAGTTTAAAAAAGAAGTGATTACGGCAAATTAGTGGTCAGATAGTAAGTGGTCAGATATTAAGAATGGGGGCTACAATTTCTTGCTCAAATTGTATTTTATAAGGACAACATGGGAAGCCCTAGTAAAATAGAGGACTCCGGGTAGCCTGAATAAAGTTCTAGTCAAAGGAAAGTATTTTATCTAACTCTCAATATGAGGAGATAAAAACTAATTGCTTGGCTTCCCATAGCTTGGCCTTATGGAAAAACTCACTGTCCAAAAGACACCTAGAAATGGAGGAATAGTGACTGAGGATATTCTTAGTCAAATCAACATTGGGACAGTCTTACTATAATGAACTCCCACAATAATTTGGGAAAATAACCAAGATTCCTGAGTACTCAACCCTGCCCAAGGATTCAAAATTGATAAGTGGACCAAGCCACCAAAATAAAATTATGGTTAGAAATAAGGAAGGCAGATTGTGTGACTCTGGCAATTAGAGCCTGGTATGGAGCCATAAAATTGGTCATTAAAGACAATTGGAGCATTGTGAATCAAATGAAGATGAGCTATATTTCAGCACAAACCAGAGAAGCCACACACAGACACACACCAAAAAAAAAATAAATAAATAAATAAAAAAAAATAAAGTATGAGAACTAGAAATGCTTCTGATATCAGGGTGAAGTATAAATGCCTCTATCCACTCTAGGATATAGATAATTTAGAGAATCACACTTCTGTATATGTATGCTTACATGTTCTCATAGTAGTGTTGGTGTTGGTGGTATGTGGGGAAAGTAGAATTTTAAAAGAATTTAGTTTTAACAAGAACTGATTACTGCAAATTAGTAGAATTAAGTATTTTTGACATTTGTGAATTTGTGATTTCAAGAATTATAGTTTAAGTTATAGAAAAATAATATAATTTATATATCTGATTTTATAAACTGTTTGAATAATGTTGTTGGTAGACTGACATGGAGGGTGCTCTAAATAATTTGCTGAAAGTCCTATATTTAAGCTGAGTCACTAATAATAAGGAGTCAGAGCTAAGAAACACTATCTAGTATGTTTTGTGCTGCTATAACAAAATAGATGAGACTTAATAATTTATAATAAACAGAAATGTATTTTTCATAGTTTTGGAGGCTAAGAATCCAAGATCAAGGGCCAGCTTCTCAAAAGAGGCTTTTGCCTGTATCATCCCATAGTGGAAAACAGGACAAAGAGAGGGCAAGATAAACAAAAGTGGAATGAAATTGCCCTTATATAAATGACATCAATCTTGAAGGTCCCACCTCTTAAATTTGTTATGACAATTAAATTTCAACCTTAATTTTGGACAGAACACTCAAACTATTCAGAACACTATCTCCTATCAGACATTATGCCAAATGCATTAATATTAATTTCATAATCTTCAGACAACATTATATTTATTGGTTAGGCAAAGAAATGGAAACTCACTGATTTTAATAATTTATCTGAGATAATATATTCATAGTTGGGTATGTATTAGTCTGAGACCTGAATCTACCATATCATCATCTGTTCTTGTGAAGGTACATTCGATATTACCTGTTATGATTTGAACATGAGATTTTAACCAAAAGCTCATTCAAGAGATAATGCAGAAGTGTTCAGGGTAGAAATAAAATTATGAGACCTATAACCTTGCCAGTGTATTGATCCACTTGAAGAACTAATAATTTTGATAGATTAATGAGTAGTAACTGTAGGTAGGTAGGGTGTTGGGAATACAGGTCACAGGGGTCATGTCTTTGGGGAATTACATTATCTATGTTCTTTAAACACAAGCTCTCCCTGCTTCCTGTAATAAATTGAAAAGCTTCCATCTGCCACACACTTCTCCCATGATGTCCAACCTCATCTCCAGTCCAGAGATATGGAGTTAGCTGAACATGGACTGATACTCTGAAACTGTGAGCCAAATAAACTTTTCCTACTCTTAAGTTTTTCTTGCTAGGTAATTGGTCACAGTGATGGAAAGCTGACTAAAATAGAAATTGGTACCAGGAGAGTAGTCATTGCTGAGACTAAGTTGCCTGTGTTGGTTCAGAAGCATTTAGAATGAGTTTGCAGAAGTTTGGAAGAGGTTAGAAATGGAGCTTGGAAAAGCCTTAGAATGTTGTAAGCAGAGCTTAATGGGTGTTTCTGTTAGGAGCTTAGAAGAACATTATGGTAGAATGGTGGACAGTAAAGAATGGTCATTTGCAGTTTCAGAGGGGAAGAGGAACATTATTGGAAATTAAACTAGAGGCCATTCGTGTTATGTTCTGGCAAAGATGTCTACATTTTTCCATGTCCTGAGAATTTTGAGGATAAAATTTAAAGGTGATGGACTAATTAATCTGATGGAGGAAATTTCAAGTCATCACAGCATTCAGGATGTGGTATAGATATTGCTGGTGCTTTTAGTCAAGTTTACTGTGATAATCATGAGCATAAAGCAGAGTAGAAATATTTTTCAGAATTTGTCCAAAAAAATTCACATAAAACTAGGCCAAGGAAGAAGGAATTTGTGGTTGTTGAAGAGATTATACCTACTAAAGAGATGCTAGGTACTTTACATAGAGACAGTAGGAAAGACAGCTTGAGGGCATCTCAGGAATTGGCATGATCACACCTATCTCAAGTAAAAGGGAATAAAAATAAAAATTGATTTGTGAAGAGATCATGGGGCCATACTTCTTTGCATGGGATGGGGGTGGGGTGACTGGGAAGTTTCACTCTACTCAACTTCCAGAAACTCAGAGGTTGCTGCAGCCATGGTACCAGGAGAGCTGTGTACCACTAAAGATGGCATCAGACCTTGTTATTTTCCACATGGTCCTATTTTACAGGAATCTAGGGTGGTGGAGTCAGGGTGTCATGGAGGCTTCCATCAAGATTTCAAAGGAAGACCTGGGAGGTCAGGCAAAGTGTAGCAGGGTCAGAATCTCTGGAGGCCTTTGAGAGGGTGATGTATAAAGGGGTGAGAAGGAAGTCAAAGCTATGGCTGAGACCTCAGACTAAGAAATGCCAGTAACATGGAATATCTGCCAAGAAATGCTACAGAAAACAAGCAAAAGCAAGCCAAGAAAGAGGTCATGTGGGTTGCAACCAGAAAGACCATAGAAGTGAAACTATACAAGCCCTTTGGAGAGAACATCACCATGCCATACACCCCAGATGCTGCATGGGGAACTGCAGGACTTGTTTGCCCAAATGGATTTTGGTATTGCTTTGGTCCCATCTTTTCTTTCCATGCACTTATGTCTTCCTTTTAGAATGCAAATGTTTATACCCTGTACCATTATATACTGAATGTTTGTAACTTCCTTTTGGTTTTTACAGGAGTTCATGCTGATAGTTTGTTTACCTTGAATTTCAAAGGAGATTTTGGATTTGGATTTGGGGCTAATGCAGAGACTCTTAGGACTATAGGGACTCTTTGAAATGGATTAAATATATTTTGCATTGTGAGATGGGCATGAGCTTTAGGGGGGTCAAGGCAGAATGTCATGATTTGGATATGAGGTGTCCTCTGAAACCTTGTGTGTGAGATAAAGCAGGAATGTTCAGAAGTGAAATGATTAGATTATTAGGGCTGTAACTGAAGTGGTGATTAATCCATTTGAGGGAATAATGATTTGAATGGATTAATGAGTGCTAATGTGGGTAAGTAGGTCATGGCTAGAGGAAGTAGGTCACTGGGGTCATTCATTTAGGGATTATAGTATCCCTGGTTACTTGAAGGCAAACTTTCTCTGCTTCACATCTGTCATGAGCTGAGCAGCTTTCCTCTGTCATGCCCTTCCACCATGATGTTCTGTCTTACTTTGGGACCAGAACTATGGAGTCAGCCATCTAGGGACCAAATATCTGAAAAAATAAACTTTTCCTCCTCTAATTAGTTATTGTCTGGTATGACAGTCACAATGATGAATGACTGACTAACATGTTGTCCAAACTAAATTTTTATACAAAATGGCTATGGTTGGAGGTGAATTATATTGATTTTCCTCCTCTGTACTATTCACTTTTTCAATTTAAGTCACAGTTGATTACACATGTGCTTCCTTGTTCTTTCTTTTCTTGTTCTCAAACTTCCCCTCTGCCCCTACATTAATCTAAAGATCATATTGAAGAATAATGGAAAGTTGTTATGAATGTCTGTATATGGAAATCTTCCCACTGTTTTAATCATCCAGGGAATAAAGGGTTTCCTCTGGATAAAATTTTGAAATATAGGCTTGCTTATTTGATTTTATAGAAGCAAACTTGTTCCAGTATCAGAATTCAAAGAACATATTATTTGTCCCTGAAACTCTGAATCTGATTTTGCTTATAAAAATGATCAAATAATCAATTGATTTTAGGTATTACGATGTTTCTTTCTACTCATGTTAAAATTTAGTTAATTCAAAATACAATCAAATGTTCATGACAATTCTGCAAAAATCACAGGTGATTCTGAGTTAGAAAAAAATGCTTAATGTGATATTCATATGATGAATTGAAACAGAATACAACTATTAATATTAATTACAAAGATGGCTAAGAAGTATTTGCCCTAAATTGTGTTTCATATCAGTTATTTTCATCTTATGACTTTAGACAGTTAATTGTGTCTATGGCATATTTTAAATGTTTTTAAAATTTATACTGAAGCTCAAAATAGTATAATAAGAAAGTTGGATTTTTCTTAGAAAAATTCAAATAGAAGTGAGTGGTTATTGTTTTCATTATTAATTTTAGAGATTGATGTGTAAAAACTAAGTGAAGTTAGCCAACTTCAAAAATCCAAATACTGAATGTTTTCTCTGTTATAAGGAGGCTGATTCACATTGTGGTTGGGTCTAGGAGCAAAGGAGGATTAGAGGAACACTAGAAAGGTCAATGGGGAGGGAGAGGAAGGGAGGGAGCAAGGGGGCATAAAGGAAAAAAAAAAAAAAAGATGGTAGAATGAGATGGATATCAATACCCTAAATGCATGTTTTAGGACATGAACAGTATGAATATAGTTTGTATACAAACAGTGATATGTAAAAAGGTGTCTATATGTGTATTATGAATTGTAATGCATGCTACTGTTATATATATAACAACTTCAAATAAAAAAAAAAAACTAGAGTCAGAATAAATTTTCTCATACTACACCTCTTATTTATATATATAACAACTTCAAATATAAAAAAAAACTAGAGTCAGAATAAATTTTCTCATACTACACCTCTTATTTATGATCACACAGGAATAATTTCTTAGAGAAGACTATTTATTTATATTTTGATATCCATACTTTTAGTTAAAAATGCTTATTCTTATTTGGTAAAAATAACTCTTACCTGCAAAAAACTCAGAATTGGCTTATGTGATTATCTTTTCTTATTCAAGAATATTATATTTGGCGGCAGTTATAAAAGATAACTGAATAAAAGTGACCCAAAATACTAGGTCTAGCTTGTTCTGCTTGGCACAGCTGAAATATTGATTGGATGCTCTTCTAAAGATATTTTTGGGCATAATATTTCAATCTTAATATTTCATTTCCTCAAGTTCTGCATTTAATGAGCAAATATGTGAAATACTTTTATTCGTGTTTATGTAGTCTTAGATCATACCTATTAGGATAATGCTCAAAATTTTAAACCTCTGGAAATTTATTTTTTTTTAAGACCAGAATTTCGCTACTCATGGTGAATATTAAAATCTAACATGGCCTTTATGCATTAATTCTTAAGTCAGTATGTTTCAAACTGTGAGAAAATTAATTTACAAGACATCTTATGACTGTAGAAATGTATGCAGGGTCAAAACTCTCTATTAGTATTAGTTATCACTAAAAATAATTTTATCTTTATCCCTAGGGCTGAGGTTCTTCCAGGCCTCCTCTCTCTTGAATGACTACAACAGGCCTGGTTTAGGGAATCAAGGTGATCAGACATGGGAAAGCAAAATCAGTGTCAAAGGAGATTTGTCCAACTGTTCCAAAAGGTGAGTATAAGACCATCAATAAGATATGAAGAAAATGATAGGGAACCAAGTTGATCAGAAGATTAAAAAACTCAAAGGAAGAGCAAGGGAAAATGCCAAGGGATGGCTGTGAGCATGGTCAGGATGTGAGTAACATGTGTGATGGGTTCTCATTTAGAAGTGTGGGTCCATGCAGAAAAGTTATAGGCAGGTTTGGGTTAGAAAAAGTATTTGAAGAAAAAAAATCTTCAGATTCTTTATTGATTTACGAATATACTTGTAAAAGTTTGTTTTACTCTCTTGTCTTTGTGGATCATGATTGTACTTACTTTCTTTCCCAAATTACTAAAGCTTTGTAATTATACTTTTCCTTTGCAATATTTTCTGAATGACAAGAAAAGTTATGAAGGAGGAACTGAGAAGGAACTATTATGCTCCGCAAAGGTAAGTTACTTCCATTCTGTTTGATGAGTTTTGTCTGTTTTAAACTGAATTAGAAAGTCAACTCATGGTCACTAGTTTGTTGATTTTATTTCGAGAGAGAAAACATTCTATGCTAGCCACTTAAAAATTGTTTTCCTTTGTAAAGCAAGGTCCCTGAATGTTAACCCTGATATATTTAATGACATGTTATTGAAGAATTTGACTCATTGAAAGTTGGGAGTATTCTCTTAACTCCTGAACCCAATTCAGACTAGGTAAATTAATTTAGCAAACCAAAACAATGTGGTTTTGATTCAATTTATTCTTTATTTATCAAGCATGCTGATACTTTTTGTGACCACAGTATGCACAATATTTTGGTTTATTCATGATATATTAAATATCTGAATATCTAATCTAAACACAAATATAAAATATTTTTAAAATAATTAGTCTATTTTTGATAAACAAGTATTAATTGTCCATGCTAATAGAGTTCATTGTAATAATTCCACACATGTATAGAGAGTATAGTGATCAAATCCAATCTCCATTTGTAGACCCATTTCCAGCTCTATTAATCACTATACCACATTCAGGTCAATTTCTTTCTTTCTTTCTTTTTCTTTTTTGGCTTGACACATGAGAGAACATATGGCACTTGTCTTTCTGTGTATGACTTATTTTACTTAACATAATCTCCTTCAGTGGTTCCATCCATTTTTTCTGCAAAGTACAGGATTTTATTCTTCTTTGTGTCCGAATAATACTCCATTGTGTAAATATGCCACATTTTCTTTATTCATGTATCTGTTAATGGGCACCTGGAATGATCCCATATTTTAGCTATTAGGAATAGTGCAGCAATATATATAGGCATGAAGGTATCTCTTGGGTGTGCTAATTTCTTTTCTTTTTAAAACATACCCAGAGGTGGGATAGCTGGATCATAAGGCAGATTTATTTTTAGTTTTTCAATAGCCTCCATACTGTACTTGTCTCCGTGATTATTCCAATATTGTATAAGTGTTCTTTTTTCTTCATAACCTCACTGGCATTTGTTAATTTTTGTTTAAAATGAGATGGCATCTCATTGTAATTTTGATTTATGTTTCCCTGATTGCTCAAACTATTGATCATTTTTTCATATATTTTTGACCATGTGGGTTTCTTCTTTTGATAATTGTCCATTCTGTATCAGATGACTCTGTATCAGATGAATAGTTTTCAAATATTTTTCCCATTCTGTATATTATCTCTTTGCTGATTGTTTCCTTTAATCTGCAGAAGTTTTTTAGCTTGAGTTCATCCTATTTTTTAATTTTTCCTTTTGTTTCCTGAGCTTTTGGAGTCCTCCTAAAATAATCATTGCCTGTGTCAATATCTTAGTGTTCAATATCTATGTTTTCTCCTGGTATTTTCAGATATTACGTTCATGTTTTTGATCCATTTGGAGTTGATTTGAGTGCATGGGGAGAGTTAAGTGTATTAGTCAGCTTTTTTTTTTTTTTTTTTTTTTTTTTTTTTTTTGGTCACTGTGACCAAAAGACCTGACTAGGACAATGTAGAGGAGGAAAAGTTGATTTGGGCTCACAACTTTTGTGGTCCATGGTCAGTGGACTCCATAGTGGTCCCTAGGTGAGGCAGAACATCATGGTAGAAGGGCATGGAGGAGAAAAACTGCCCAGGACTACACAGAATCAGAGAGAGCTACTCTCACTAGGAACAAAAAATAAACTCCTAAGCCAGGCCCCCAGTAACCTACCTCCTTCAGCTATACCTCATTTGCCTACAGTTATCTCCCAGCTAATACATATCAGTGGATTAACCCACTGATTAGGTTACAACTCTCATAATCCAATCATTTCACCTCTGAATAACAGGTAGGAGTCAAGTTTCAATCTTCTGCATGTGGGGATCCAGTTTTCTCAGTACCATTTACTGAAGAGGCTGTCTTTTCTCCAGTGGATGTTTCTGGTGTCTTAATTGAGAATCAGTTGAATGTAAATATGTAGTTTTATTTATGGGATGCTATTCTGTTCTATTTTTCTATATGTCTGTTTTATTTATTTATTTATTTATTGGCAATACCATGTTGTTACTATGACTCTGTAGTGTAACTTAAAATCAGGTGTTATCACATTTCCTCCAGTTTTATTTATTTATTTTGCTTAAGATTGCTTGCTTAGCTTTTTTTTTTTTTAGTTCTGTTAAGAATGTCATTGGTGTTTTGATGGGGATTGTACTAAATCTATAAATGAATTGGGGTAGTATGGATATTTTAACAAAATTAATTCTTTCAGTACATGAACATTGGAAGTTTTCTTTTCCCCATATTTTCTATCTTCATTGTTTTCTTAAGTGTTAATTTTTCATTTTATAAGTCTTTGAAAATTTGGTTAAATTTGGTTTTGTATGTAATTTTTCTTTTTTGGTAGTTATTGGGAATGAGATTATTTTTACGGTTTTTTTCTCAGCAGTTTTATTTTATTGGTGCACAAAAGATATTTACTCATTTTGTATGTTGATTTTTTTTATCCTACAACTTCACAGAATTTTTCAATTCTAATAATCTGTGGTGGAATCTAGATTTTCTATATAAAGTAACACATCATCTGCAAATGTGGATAATTTGACTTTCTTCTTTTTGTATATCTTTTCTTTAACTTGCCTTATTACTCTAAACCTTTTTGTATCATATTGAATACTAGTGAAAAGAGTGGATATTCATGTATTTCTGATATTAGTGGAAAGGTTTTCAGCTTTTGATCATTCTCTATGTTGGCTATAGATTTGTAATTTGCTGCTTTTATCATGTGGAGGTATTATCCTTCCAATACTAATTTGTGTTCTGCATCTATCATGAAGGAATGCTGAAATTTTTAATATTCCTTTTCTGCATATATTAAGATGATTTTTGTCATCTTTTTGATGTGATATATTAGATATATTCATTTGTATATCTAGAACCATCTTTGGATCCCTGGGAGGAAATCTTGATCATGGTGAGTAATCTTTTCTGATGTGCTGTTGGATTCAATTAGTATTTTGTTGAAATATTTGCATATATGTTCATCAGGAATATTTGTATGTAGATTTCTTTTTTTGTTGTTATTTTTGTATCCTTGTCCTGCTTTGGTATCTCTGTAATGCCAGCATCATAGAACAGGTTTACTGGGGTCTGTCCTTCTCGATTCTGGGAAGTATTGGCATTAATTCATCTTTAATGGTTTGGTAAAAATCAGCAGTGAAGCCACCTGGGCTTTTCTTTGTTGGGAGATTGGATGTTATTAATTTAGTCAGCCTCAGTGTTATATTTTTATTCTCATTTAAAAATTCCTCATGGTTCAATTTTGGTAGGTCATACATATCAAATAATTTATGCATTTCTTCTAGACTTTCCAATTTATTACTATGTAGTTTTTCATAACAATCCCTAATGATCCTTTGGATTTCTGTTGTGTCAGCTATAATTTCTAATTTCTCCATTTTCATCTGTAATTTATTTATTTGGTTCATTCTTGTGGGTTTTTTTGTTTTGTTTTTTTGGCAGTATTGGGTATTGAACTCAGGGCTGGTGCATGACACTAGGTAAGTGCTCTACCATTGAGCTACATTCCTAGCCCTCTTTTCTCTTTAATTAATGATTAGTCTAGCAAAAGGTTTATATTGATTATCTTTTCTAAAAAACAGCACTTTTTTTCATTGATCCTTTGTATTCATTTATTTATATATATGTGTGTATAGTCTCTGTTTCATTTGTTTCTAGTATGGTCTTTGTAATTTATTTCCTTTTTGTTGCCGCCTGAAGCACTTGGAGGAACGGAGCCGCGGGAAAAACTTCAGAAGCAAACTGGAGACAAACAGCTTTTTATTCTGATAACTTTTCTCTCTGGTTCTAACAACGACTCACACACGCCAAAACACACCCTAAAATGGCGCTGACCCGATCAGCAATTTCGGCCAAGTCACTCGAGATCCCGCAACAATCCCGTGAGACTACGGGTGGCGACAAAGGCCAAATCTCCACGGCTCATAGTCAACTGCAATTCAAGCCAATCCCCAAACAGGGCTCCTGCATTTCCCCCTTTTTGTTTCAAAAGAGGTAATGCTCTAGGACGTCTATGTGCAACCAACATTCTTACCCGTCATCGGATAATCAAGGCTGTGCCCTTGACTCCTGTCTTAGGTTGATATGTCGGCCACATGAGACTGTCCCGTGCGACTGTGCCTGTCTTAGGTTGTCCCCCTCTGGGGATCTTACCCGTCATTGGCTAACCAGCCATCCAATGGAGCCCTTTAGGATCGACTATATATGATGACTAACAGCCGTCCAATTGTGAGGAGATGTTGCGGCTTTAAGGCGACAAGCCTTTTGGTGATGAGCCAAATTGCATAGCATATCAAATTGTTTAAACAAATCAGCTGCCCTAAGTTCCATCAAGTAACACACTGAATTCTCTAGACAAATACCCGCAAGGCATTGTCCCGTAAAGTCCCAAACAATGAAAGATCAAAATGTCCATTTGTTGTAACATGTTGATGTAGGAGGCCCCATGCATGTAGAGTAGAGGCCACACTGTTGGTGAGGTTGTTTGATGTTTGAGCAGCAGGGATGCTTGCGGCGGCCGCGATCCCTGCAGCTGTAGCAGCAGACGTCTTTTTTATGTTTAGACAATGCCACCGGCAAATCTTCAGGGCCCGCTACCTAGAAACTCAAGCATCAATTATTAAAGGAAAGGCAGTGCTATTGCAGCACTGAGTCAAGAGGCGAGTTGTCAAACTACAAAATAGAATAATTAGATTAGAAAATTAAAGTTAATTTTTGTTCACACACATCGCTGGTAGAGCTTTTACAAACATAAGTTGGAAAAATATCATATTTAGAACAAAACAAAGAAAGACTGAGGGTAATTACTGCATTAAAGATAGATTAAAGAAAAGGTAAAGGCACTTTAGAGAAATAATTTGTTAGCTGGAACCCTTGAGTCTCTGTATACAGAGCAATCTTTTACCTGTTGAGATAATTGAAATTAATGAGCTATTAAACAAATGAAGTTAATAACAAATAAACAATCTTATGTCAAAACACCAAAATATCAGGTTATATAGCACTAGTCATATTGTTTGCTAAAGAGAAGTCCCAGGGACACCTATAAATCAAAATTGAAAGTACCTTCATTTATAAAATTATTTACCTAAATTGAATACTCTTAACCTAAAATGAATTAAAGTTATTTGGATCCATATATATATATATATATATATATTTTCTTTTTCATAAGCGCTTTGTTCTTTGTGACGTCACACTGGACAGACGAACAAGCATACAAACATATATTTGTGACGTCACATTAACATGAAATGTAGACAAATGTACAGACATAAAGACATGTATAAAAAGAAACAAAAAAATACAATTGTGTGCACACTAAAGAGAGATCTCCTTGTCCCGGCCGGGAGAAATGACACTTAAGTTGTGAAATATTTTGAAGGACTCTTTTGAGGGAATCATTCTGTACCTTCATCTTGGTCCTCTTGATTTTGTACCTTTTTTATTAATCTTGATTCTTCAATAACTTCATCTTGATCATTTTGATGTGGTACCTGTTTTATTAATCTAGATGGTATCCATATTGGAGAGGATTCGTCTTTTGGAAAAACACAAACAGATCCTCTTCCCCAAATTAATACTGGATCTGGACCCTTCCATGTACCTGAAAGAACATCCTTCCAGTAAACCAAAGGTTTATGTTGTTGGTGTGGATTCCAATGTCTGTCTCCAGCAGAATAACCATTAGAGTCTAAAGTTAAAAAATTTAAGGTAAACAGGGCAACTGCCAATCTGTCCTTAGGACTTTTCCAATTTCCTTCTTTTTGTTTTAATAACATAATTTTCAGTGTTCGGTTTGCTCTTTCAATAATGCCCTGACCCTGAGGATTGTATGGGATGCCTGTTTTATGGGATATATTGAATTTTGCGCAAAACTGTTTGAAAGATGAGGACGTATATGTGGGGCCATTATCTGTTTTTAAGCATTTTTGGGATGCCCAATGCAGCAAAAGCTTGCAAACAATGAGATGTAACATCTTTAACTTTTTCTCCAGAATGTAAGGAAGCAAAAATCATGCCTGAGCATGTATCTATGGTCACATGAATAAATCGCAATTTTCCAAAACTTGGCTCATGAGTAACATCCATCTGCCACAAATGATTGGGCATTAATCCTCTAGGGTTAACTCCGAAATGAGGATTGGGCAAAAGTGTCATACAAGATTTACAATCTTTTACAATTGTTCTGGCTTGCTCCTTTGTGATTTTAAACCTACGTTGCAAGGTGGTGCTGTTGACATGAAACTGGGAATGAAATAAAGTAGCTTGTTGTAGCGCTGAAAGTATAAATACTGTTTTTGTAAGTTCATCAGCCTTTTGATTACCTTCATGGAGGGGACCAGGCAAATTAGTATGTGCTCTAATATGGCCTACGAATAGAGGTTCTTTTCTTGCCCACAAAAGTTTTTGTATTTGATAAAACAATTTAAAGGCTGGAGTATGAGGTGCTATTGGTCCTGCTAACTCTAATTTTGGGACGGCTTGTACAATATAGTGGCTATCTGAAAAAATGTTTACGGGCTGGTCCCTAAAATTTTCCAGAGCTCTTACCACAGCTTCCAGTTCCACTAGTTGAGCTGATTTGTGTGCAGTTATGTAAGTCATATTTTCTTTTTTAGTGACTACTGTAGCAGTACCATTTGAGGACCCATCTGTAAATACATTAAATGCTTTAGGAATAGGTTGATTTTTTATTACCTGTGGAAATATAATAGGATGATTAATACAAAAAGATAATATAGGGGACTTAGGAAGATGATTATCAAAATTTGCAGAAGTAGAGCATTTAGCTATAGCCCAATCATTATCATTGAAGCACAAGTATTCAATCTGTGATGATGAATAGGGAGTAATAATAGTAGCAGGGTGAATGCCAAATATTTTAGTAGAAGTCTTAAGTCCTTGAAGAATAAGTTTAGCCACCATGGAGGTATAAGATTCAATTATACTTTTAGGAGAGACGGGCAAATGTATCCATAATAAAGGCCCTTGTTGCCAAAATACTCCTGTGGGTGTATATTGTGAAGAAATAATAATCAACATCAGCGGTTGAGTTAAATCAAATCTATCATAATGAGCTCCTTCGATGGCTTTTTCTACTAACTTTAAAGCTTTCCTAGCATCAGGAGTCAATGTTCGTGGTGAAGATGGATCAGGATCTCCACGAAGGATGTCAAATAAAGGTTTTAGTTGGCCAGTAGTGAGATTTAGTGTAGGGCGAAGCCAATTAATGTCTCCCAGTAGTTTTTGGAAATCATTGAGGGTGGTCAAATGTTCTTTATTTATTAAAATTTTTTGGGGTCTAACAAAAGTATCCATGATTTTAAATCCTAAATATAATATGGGAGATCTGGTTTGAACTTTTTCTTCTGCTATATATAATCCATATTTTTTTTTAAATTTTCTACCACATCACTGAATATATTAAATAAGATTTTTTGATTAGGGTGGGCCAATAAAATATCATCCATGTAATGTAGACACATGAGGTTTGGATATTTATTTTTAATGGGTTGGATAGCCTTGTCCACATATATTTGGCATATGGTGGGGCTATTAGCCATTCCCTGTGGTAAAACCTTCCATTGATATCTCTGATCAGGGCCATTATTGTTCATAGAAGGAACGGAAAAAGCAAACCTGGGGGCATCCAGAGGATGTAGGGGAATAGAAAAGAAGCAATCCTTTATATCAAGAGTAATAAGATGGAAATTTTTTGGAATAGCTACGGGACTAGGAAATCCAGGTTGAGTAGGCCCCATAACTTGCATGGTTTTATTGATTTGTCTAAGATCATGTAACAATCGCCATTTTCCTGACTTTTTTTTGATCACAAATATGGGGGAATTCCAGGGAGAGGTGGAAGGTTCTATATGACCTGCTTCTAATTGTTCCTGAACTAATTGGTGGGCCGCTTGTAATTTCTCTTTAGATAGGGGCCACTGAGGGACCCACACTGGCTTATCAGAAAGCCATGGTATTTTCAAAATTATTTTCTCAGTGGCCCCGAAAAAAAATATCTTTTTCCTTTATGACAATGATTACTTTTAGGGTTAAGATTACTCTGTACTTTTTGATAATGAGTTCTTTTATGGTTAAGATTACCCTGTAGGTTTTCACATTTAACATCTGCAGGCTTGGTTGCAAGGTGTACTCCCATTTGTTGCAAAATATCTCTTCCCCATAAAGTAACCGGTAGATTAGGTAAAACATAAGGCTGAAATGTTCCTTTATGGCCTTCATCATCCTCCCATTTTAAAATTACTGCACTTTTATCTGGGAGGTTATTATATCCCAAGCCTCTTAAACTGGTTGAAGCTTTTTGCAGAGGCCAGTGCTTGGGCCATTGGCGTAAATTAATAATGGAAGAGTCAGCTCCAGTATCTATTAATCCCTCCATTTCTATTCCTTGGATTTTTATTTTACACATAGGCCTCCTTGAACAGTCTCGAACCCAGCAAGCCATGGGACTTGAGTCAGTGGAACAAAATCCTCTATTGTTCCCTTCTTGAGGCATACCCATTTTAAATGAATTATGTAAATTGGGAAGGAGAAGCAACTGAGCAATTCTATCTCCTTGATTAACAGAAGTTATACTTTGGGGTGAGCTAAGCATTATTTTTATTTCCCCTTTGTAGTCTGAGTTTATTACACCTGGGGTCACTTGCAAACCTAATATGCTTTTAGGACTACGCCCGATAATAAGTCCTACAGTCCCTGAGGGAAGAGGTCCCCTGACTCCTGTGGGAATCAGTTGAACCCCCATTTCAGGTGTTAACACTATTCGGGCGGTGGAACAGAGGTCTAATCCTGCATTTCCTCTTGTTCCTCTGGCGAGGGAGTGGATGGGTAATAGGGATTGTGTCGGGGAAGCATCTGAGTGGATGTTTGAGGATACTCCTTCTGCAATGCCCCGTACATTTGTGGGCCCCGGGGTATTGGGCCCCGTGCCCCGTTTTTTGAATTCCTGAACAAAGGATTTCCATGGATATCAAATTTTGAATAGCATCTATTGGCCCAATGATTTCCCTTTTTACACCTGGGGCAGCGGCCTGGGGCACGGTATGAGCTTGATCTTATTTCTCTTTTGGGATTTTGCCTAGAATTGCCTGATTGATTATGATAATTTTGCATGGAATATCCTGATTGATTATAATATCTACGTTTAGCCTTTGTGAAATTTCGAGAGGAAGCACCTCTCATTGAGGCTGCAATCACATTTCCTGTGACAAAGGCGCCATTTATATCTTTACATAGTTGTATATATACAGAAAGATCCTTTTTAGTTCTCCATGGCCTGATGGCTGCTTGGCACCATTTATTTGCATTTTCATAAGCTAATTGAACAACTAATGGCATAGCTTGGTCAACATCTGCAAACACACTACCTGCAGTTCTCAAAAGTCGATCAGCAAAGTCGGCATACGGCTCATTAGGTCCTTGAATCACTTTTGACAAGCTACCTTGTAGATCCCCAGGTCCTTGTACAGTTTTCCATGCCTCTAAAGCAGCTGCATTTATCTGAGCATATATATCTGGGTCATAATCTGTTTGAGCCTGTAAGTCTGCGAATTGCCCTTCTCCTGTGAGCATGTCTATATTATAGTTTTCAAACCCTGCAGCCGCGTTTCTTTTAGCCGTTTCTATACAAAGTTCTTGGAATTGCGATCGCCAAACCAAGAATTGCCCCCCGCTTAATGTTGCTTTACATAGACTTTTCCAGTCTGAGGGGGTTAAGCTAAAGGTGTTAAGGGACTCCAGCATACTCAACGTGAAAGGAGCTTGGGGCCCATAAGTCATTACTGCCTCTTTGAGATTTTTTATTGTTTTGAAATCTACTGACTGATGGACACTCTGTCCATTTTTCTTTTCAAATGCTGGCGGTTCCCAATGTATCTGTGAGTTGTCCTCGAGAGCGCATAAGCGATCAGAAAGACTTTTTATTTCTGTTTCTAGGGTATGCAAATGCCTAGTAATACCCTTCATATTTTCTGTAATGGATTCCACCCATGGGGGAGTAGAGGACACAAGTGACTCCTCTGCCTGATGGACCTTTTTCTCGGTCTTTTTAAATTTCTTTTTCCTCATTTTCTCAGGATCACTTTTACTAGATTCCTCACCACTGCTAATTTCACTGACAGCAATATCCTGAGGCCCAGGTTCCAGTGAGAGCAAGTATCCTTCAGCTTTCGCCAATAACTCCCGAATAGCTTTAATAGCTTGGATTTTTGTCAGTTTTGGGTCTCTTCTAATACTCTCTTTACTGGTCTCAGTTGGCCCAGTGGAATCTACACTTTTTTGATCACTTTCACTTTTGTCTATATACTCCTCACTGAGAACAGAGTCAGGTATATCAAGGAGTCTTTGCATAGCCTCTATCACTTGGGATTCAGTTATATTCGAACCCATCTTTAGAGACCTTTCAGTTCTTACCTGTCCGCTCCGAAGTTCCCCGTACGGGCCGCCACCTGTTGCCGCCTGAAGCACTTGGAGGAACGGAGCCGCGGGAAAAACTTCAGAAGCAAACTGGAGACAAACAGCTTTTTATTCTGATAACTTTTCTCTCTGGTTCTAACAACGACTCACACACGCCAAAACACACCCTAAAATGGCGCTGACCCGATCAGCAATTTCGGCCAAGTCACTCGAGATCCCGCAACAATCCCGTGAGACTACGGGTGGCGACAAAGGCCAAATCTCCACGGCTCATAGTCAACTGCAATTCAAGCCAATCCCCAAACAGGGCTCCTGCACCTTTTAGTAATTTTAGGGTTTATTTGGTTTTGTTCTTGCTTTTCCAGGTCCTTGAGATATATCATTGGGTTATTTACTTGAAATATGTCTATATTTTGAAATGGGCACTTATATAAACCTCCCCTATACTACTACTTTTAATGTATCATATATGTGTTTGTATATTAGTACTAATGTTTCCATTTTTATTTATTTTGATGGATTTTTAAATTTCTTTTTTGGTTTTTTGATTACCAATTATTTTGTTCAAAATCGTGTTGTTCAATATTCACATATTTGTATGATTTCTAAGAACTTTTTTTTTTTTTGGTTGTTGACTTCTAGTTTTATTCCATTGTAATGAAAAGAGATGTAGGATATGAGTTCAAGTTTTTTTTTTTAATTTGATAAAACTTGTTTTATGGTCTAATGTATTGTGCTTTTTCAAGAAAGTTTCATGTGCTAATAAAAATGTGTATTCTCCAACGATTGGATGAAATGTTCTGTAAGTCTGTGAGGTCCATTTGATCTATATTATAATGTAACTCTGATGTTTGTTGATTTTTATGTCTAGATGGATGATGAAAGTGTGGTGTTGAAGAAAGTCCACACTATTATAATATTGGAACCCATCTCTCTCTTCAGGTTTGTTTGTTTTATAAAATTTGGTGCTCTGAAATTAGGTGCATATAAAATTACAATCATTATATCTTCTTGTTGAATTGATATTTTAATCATTATATAGTGACCTGCTTTGTCTCTCCTTACAATTTTTAAAGTCTAATTTTTTCACTTAGTACAGGTACTATTCAGCCAGTCTTTATCTTGCAATTAGAGAATTTAGTTCATTTGTATTCAAGGTAATTATTGATTAGTAAGGGATTGCTTATATAATTTTGTTGACTTTCTTCTAATTGTGGATATTTTTTGTTCTTCCTCTCTTCATTGATAAGGTTTGATTGTTTTCTATTTCTCTTTTGTATATCTGCTTTTCTAATGGATTTATATGTTCATGATTTTAGTTATCTTTTGCTTCTAGATGTAAGGTTCCATTAAGCATATTATTTTTTTAATAATTAAATTATTCACTTACTCTAATTTGTTATACATGCTTGCAGAGTGCAATTCATTTTGTATTACATATAAAGAGCACAATTTTTCAAGTCACTGGTTTTACATAAAGTATTTTCACACTACTTGTGTTCTTTCTTTTTCCTTTTCTTTTTAAATAAAAAATTAAGAAGAAATTTATTATACACAGCTTAGGAAAAGAATTGTTGATCTATGAACATAACATTATTAACAATAAAAACATCCTCTAATTTTATCTGGTGACTCAGACAAGTGCAGTGCAGCAAATATCTACATTAGGTATCCATTTAATGTTTACTTAACACAGTAATAGGAAGCCCAATGTATCATTGAGTTTCATTATTTTTTTCTTTTCTTTTTTTAGATTTATTTATTTTTATTCTAATTTGTTATACATGTATTCAGAGTACATTTCATTTCATATTACATAGAAAGAGCATAATTTTTCAAGTTGCTGGTTTTATATAAAGTATTTTTACAACAATTGTGTCTTCATACATGAATTTAGGGTAATCATGGATAACTCAGCCTGCCATTATTCCTATCCCCTTGCCCGCTCCCACTCCCCCCTCTTTGTTCTATTTAAAGTTCTTTCATTCCTCTCATACCCACTCCCTTGCCTTTATAAGTAAGTATCTTCATATCAAAGAGATCATTCGACCCTTGTTTTTTTGGGATTGGCTAACTTCACTTAGCATTATTTTCTCCATCCATTTACCTGAAAATGCCATGATTTTATTATCTTTTAGTGCTGAGTAGTGTTCTTAGACATAAGCCAAAGTTTCCCTATCCATTCATCTGCTGATGGGCATCAGGGTTGGTTCCACAATCTAGCTATTGTGAATTGTGCTGTTATAAACATTGATGTGGCTGTGTCCCTGTAGTAAGCTGTTTTTAAGTCCTTGGGGAACAGACCAAGGAGTGGAATAGCTGGGTTAAATGGTGGTTCCATTCCAAGTTTTCCTAGGAATCTTCATACTGCTTTACAGATTGGCTTCACCTATTTGCAGTTCCACCAGCAATGTAAGAGAGTGCCTTTTTCCCCACATCCTCGCCAGCATTTATTGTTGTTTGTTTTTTTGATAGCTGCCATTCTGACTGGAGTAAGATGAAATCTTAGAGTAGTTTTGATTTGCATTTCTCTAATTGCTAGAGATGTTGAACATTTTTTCATATATTTGTTGATTGTTTGCATATCATCTTCTGAGAAGTGTCTATTTAGTTCCTTGGCCCATTTATTTATTGTGTGTGTGTGTGTGTGTGTGTGTGTGTGTGTGTTAAGGCTTTTGAGAGCTTTATAAATCCTTGAGGTTAGTGTTCTATCTGATGTGCTTGTGGTAAAGATTTGCTCCCATTCTGTAGTATCTCTATTCACCTCACTGATTGTTTCTTTTGCTGAGAAGAAGCTTTTTAGTTTGAATCCATCCCATTTATTGATTCCTGGTTTTAGTTCCTGTGCTATAGGGGTCTTATTGAGGAAGATGGAGCCTAAACCAACATCATGGAGATTTGGGCCTACTTTTTCTTCTATTAGGTGCAAGGTCTCCGGTTTAATTCCTAGGTCCTTGATCCACTTTGAGATAAGTTTTGTGCATGGTGAGAGAGATTTAATTTCAATTTATTACATGAGGATTTCCAGTTTTCCCAACACCATTTGTTGAAGAGGCTGTCTTTTCTCCAGTGAACGTTTTTGGCACCTTTTTCTAATATAAGATAATTGTCAGCCGGGCGCAGTGGCACATGCCTGTAATCCCAGCACTTTGGGAGGCTGAGGCAGGAGGATCACGAGTTCAAAGCCAGCCTCAGCAATGGTGAGGCACTTAGCGACTCAGTGAGACCCTGTCTCTAAATAAAAATACAAAAAAGGTCTGGGGATGTGGCCCAGTGGTCGAGTGCCCCTGAGTTCAATCCCCGGTACCACAAAAAAAAAAAAAAAAAAAAAAAAAAAAAAAAAAAAGAGAGAAAAAAAAAGATAACTGTAGTTCTTCTTTAAAGTTCTTATAGAACTCAGCTGTGTATTCATCCGGTCCTGGGCTTTTCTTGGTTGGTAAGTTTTTTATGGCATCCTCTATTTCTTTCCTTGAAATTGACCTATTTAAATTGTGAATAGCATCTTGATTTAGTTTGGGCATATCATATGTCTCTAGAAAGTTGTTGATGCCTTCGTTATTTTCTATTTTATTGGAGTATAAATTTTCAAAATAATTTCTAATTACATTCTGTATTTCTGTAGTGTCTGTCGTGATATTTTCTTTTTCATCGTAGATATTGGTAATTTGTGTTTTCTCTCTTCTTTTCTTTGTTAGCATAGCTAATGATCTATCGATTTTATTTATTTTTTCAAAGAACCAACTTTTCGTTCTGTCAATTTTTTCAATTGTTTTTTTTAGTTTCAATTTCATTAATTTCAGCTCTGATTGTAATTATTTCCTGTCTTGTACTTCTTTTGGGGTTGATTTCTTCTTCTTTTTGTAGGGCTTTGAGATGTAATGTTAGTTCATTTATTTGTTGACTTTTTATTTTTTGAAGGAACGAGCTCCATGCAATGAACTTTCCTTTTAGTACTGCCTTTAGGGTGTCCCAGAGATTTTGGTTATGTTGTATTATTGTTCTCATTTACCTTTAAGAATTTCTTAATCTCCTTCTTGATGTCTTCTGCAACCCATTGATCATTCAATAGCATATTATTTAGTCTCCAGGTGTTACTGTAGCTTTTCTTTCTTTTTTATTATTGATTTCTAATTTCATTCCATTATGATCTGATAGAATGCAGGGTAGTATCCCTACTTTTTTATATTTGCTTAGAGTTGCTTTATGGCAAAGTATATGGTCTATTTTTGAGAAGGATCCATGTGCTGCTGAGAAGAAAGTGTATTGGCTCATTGATGGATGATATACTATATATATGTCAGTTAAGTCTAAGTTATTAATTGTATTATTGAGTTCTGTAGTTTCTTTGTTTAACTCTTGTTTGGAAGATCTATCCAGTGGTGAAAGAGGTGTGTTAAAATCACCTAGAATTATTGTGTTGTGGTCTGTTTGATTCTTGAACTTGAGAAGAGTTTGATTGATGAATGTAGGGGCTCCATTATTTGGGGCATATATATTTATAACAGTTATATCTTGTTGATCTATGATTCCCTTAAGCAGTATGAAATGTCCATCCTTATCTCTTTTGATTGACTTTGGCTTGAAGTCTACTTTATTTGCTATGAGGATAGAGACCCCTGCTTATTTATGTAGATCATGTGAGTGATATATTTTATCCCATCCTTTCACCTTCAGTCTGTAGATGTCTTTTCCTATGAGATGTATCTCTTGAAGGCAACATATTTTTGGATCTGTTTTTGTAATCCAATCTATTAGCCTATGTCTTTTAATTGGTGAGTTTAGGCCATTAACATTCGGGGTTATTGAGACATAATTTGCATTACCAGTCATTTTTATTTATTTATTTTTTGTTATTTTTGGTTTTGGTATTTAATTTGATGTGGTTTCTCCTTTGCTTGGTTTGTTCCTTTATTGTAGTTCTTCCCTTTGCAGATTTTCATTATTATTTTTCATTTCCTCCTCATGGAATATTTTACCAAGAATGTTCTGTAGAGCAGGCTTTCTAGTTGTAAATTCTTTTAGCTTTTGTTTATCATGGAAGGTTTTTATTTCATCCTCAAATCTAAAGCTTAATTTTGCTGGATATAAAATTCTTGGTTGGCATTCCCTTATCTTTTAGAGCCTGGTATATGTTGTTCCAGGCTCTCCTGGCTTTGAGGGTTTGGGTTGAAAAATCTGTAAAGATGCAAATTGGTTTTCCTTTGTAGGTAATCTGACTTTTCTCTCTTGCAGCCTTTAAAATTCTATCTTTATTTTATATGCTAGGCATTTTAATTATAATGTGCCTTGGTGTGGGTCTGTTGTAATTTTGTACATTTGGCATTCCATAGACCTCTTGTATTTGATTTTCAAATTCATTCTTTCTGCTTGGGAAATTTTCTGATATTATTTCATTGAAGAGATTGTGCATTCCTTTGGTTTGAATCTCTGCACCTTCTTCTATTCCAATAAATCTTAAATTTGGTCTTTTAATGGTATCCCGTAATTCTTGGATATTCTGTTCATGGTTTTTTACCATCTTCACTGTGAGTTCAACTTTATTTTCAAGTTTATATATTTTGTCCTCATTGTCTGAGGTCCTATCTTCCAAGTGGTCCAATCTGTTGGTGATGCTTTCTATTGAATTTTTTAAGTGGCTTACTGCTTCTTTCATTTCAAGGATTTCTGTTTGTTTTTTTCTCAAACTCTCTCTCTTTCTTGAAGTAATCTTTTGCTACCTGGATTTGTTCTCTTATCTCTTTGTTGGTGTGATCAATAGTTGCCTGTATTTGATCTCTTATCTCTTTGTTGGAGAGATCAAGTTTTGCCTGTATCTGTTCACTTAGGTCATTTTTCAAATCTCTTATCATTTTAATTATGTATATCCAGCACTCCTTCTCTGACATTTCACCTACTGTGCTTTCTTTTTTTTTTTTTTTTTTTTTTTTTTTTTTTGTGGTACCGGGGATTGAACTCAGGGGCACTCAACCACTGGGTCACATCCCCAGCCCTTTTTTTGAATTTTATTTAGAGACAGGGTCTCACTGAGTTGCTAAGTGCCTCACCATGGCTGAGGCTGGCTTTGAACTCGCGATCCTCCTGCCTCAGCCTCCCAAAGTGCTGGGATTACAGGCGTGCGCCACCGCGCCCAGCTCACCTACTGTGCTTTCTATGGCTTCTATTGTTATAGTATCTTGGTTTGTTTGGGGCATTTTCCTCCCTTGTTTTTTTATGATGACTATGTATTTTCTTCTCTTGCAAGGTAAGCCTGAGGTATTACAGCTTCTGCCCTTTTGTCTTATAACATCCCTACAGTTTACCCCAAACTTCACTTTTTAGGGAAATATCAATATTAGAGCTTTCATTGTACCCAATGTGTATCCATATATCAGTTAGTTTCTATTTTTATATTTACAGTTTTGTCACTGTGGCTCCTTAGTAGGTGGGCCAAGCTAGAATGGATGCAGGCAGGCAGGGCTTTTTCCCCTGCTGTCCTCAAGGAGAATGGCCTCTCTGAGGTGGGTGGGGAAAACTGGAAAGCCTGTAGGTGGTCTGAGCTGTGAACCCATGCTGACAGGCTGAACTGAGCTCTCGCAGGCTGGCCTAACTAGGAGCTCCCACCAGCAGGTTGAACTGGGAACTCAGGCTGGCAGTCTGAACTGGGAGCTCTGCCTGCAGGCTGCAGGGCTGGCAGGCCAAACTGGGATCTCACGCGGGCAGTCCAAACTGGGAACTTAAGCAGGCTGGCTGAGCTGGGAGCTCCGCCCGCAGGCCACAGGCTGGTAGGCTGAACTGGGCCATTAAGCATATTTTAAAAGTCCAGTTTAGTGGTCATGGATTTCCTTAGTTTTTCTTTGTCCTGGAAGGTCTTTATTTCTCCTTAAACATGAAGGATAATTCTACTGGGCATAAATAGTACTCTGGGTTGACAGTTAATTTCTCTTAGGATTTGGATTCTGTCTTTATAATCCATTCTGGTACATAGGGTTTCAGCTAAGAAATCTGCTGTTAGTCCAAAAAGGGTACACTTAAATAAGACTTGGTGGTTTTTTTTTTTTTTTTTTTTTTTTGTATCGGGGATTGAACTCGGTAGCACTAGACCACTGGGCCACATCCCCAGCCCTTTTTTGTATTTTTTTTATTAGAGACAGGGTCTCACTGAGTTGCTAAGTGCCTCGCCATTGCTGAGGCTGGCTTTGAACTCGCAATCCTCCTGACTCAGCCTCCCAAAGTGCTGGGATTACAGGCGTGCGCCACCGCACGAAAACTGGAAAGCCTGTAGGTGGTCTGAGCTGTGAACCCATGCTGACAGGCTGAACTGAGCTCTCGCAGGCTGGCCTAACTAGGAGCTCCCACCAGCAGGTTGAACTGGGAACTCAGGCTGGCGGTCTGAACTGGGAGCTCTGCCTGCAGGCTGCAGGGCTGGCAGGCCAAACTGGGATCTCACGCGGGCAGTCCAAACTGGGAACTTAAGCAGGCTGGCTGAGCTGGGAGCTCCGCCCGCAGGCCACAGGCTGGTAGGCTGAACTGGGCCATTAAGCATATTTTAAAAGTCCAGTTTAGTGGTCATGGATTTCCTTAGTTTTTCTTTGTCCTGGAAGGTCTTTATTTCTCCTTAAACATGAAGGATAATTCTACTGGGCATAAATAGTACTCTGGGTTGACAGTTAATTTCTCTTAGGATTTGGATTCTGTCTTTATAATCCATTCTGGTACATAGGGTTTCAGCTAAGAAATCTGCTGTTAGTCCAAAAAGGGTACACTTAAATAAGACTTGGTGGTTTTTTTTTTTTTTTTTTTTTTTTTGTATCGGGGATTGAACTCGGTAGCACTAGACCACTGGGCCACATCCCCAGCCCTTTTTTGTATTTTTTTTATTAGAGACAGGGTCTCACTGAGTTGCTAAGTGCCTCGCCATTGCTGAGGCTGGCTTTGAACTCGCAATCCTCCTGACTCAGCCTCCCAAAGTGCTGGGATTACAGGCGTGCGCCACCGCACCCGGCTTACTTGGTGCTTTTTTGCTTGCAAATTTTATAATTATTTGTCTTCTTCTTTTGGTAGCATACTATAATGTCATGAATATTTCTATTTATGTCTACTTGGAATCCTATAAGTATTGTGTATATAAATGTACATATCTTCCCCAAATTAGAGAAGTTTTCTGGTATTATGTTTTGAATCAGTTTTGTATATGCCCCTAACTTCTGTTTTTTCTCCTCAGGGTACTCAAAAATTATGGATATGTGTTTAACTGTGTCCTATAAAGTCTTGAATGTTCCCTTTATTTATTATTTCCTTTTTTCTGAATGGGATATTTCAAAAGACCTCTCTTACAGTTCTGCTATTTTTTTCTGCTTGACCTAGGTTATCTTTGAGGCTTTCAACTCTGTTTTGTCTTATTGAGATTTTTTTTTTTTTTTTTTTTTTTTTTTTTTTTTTTTTTGGTACCAGGGATTGAATTCAGGGGCACTCAACCACTGGGCCATATCCCCAGCCCTTTTTTGTGTGTTTTATTTAGAGACAGGGTCTCACTGAGTTGCTAAGTGCCTTGTCATTGCTGAGGCTGATTTTGAACTTGCAATCCTCCTGCCTCAGCCTCCCAAGTGCTGGGATTACAGGTGTGTGCCACCACACCCAGCTTTTATTGAGATCTTTATTGCCCAAATTTATATTTGGTTATTTTTTAAAATCCCTGCTTATTTTCTTATTAGTATTTGTCATTCTAATTTTGAAATATCTGTATTCTTTTCAGTCTCACTGAATATTTTTATAATTAAATTACTTATCAAGTATCCTTCCATATTGATTTATACAGGATTGTTTGTTCTTGATTTAGTGTGTCCTTTTGGACGTATGCTTCCTTGTTCTCTTCATATTTCTTGTTCCTGCCCCCAAATCTGCACAGCTGGTAGATGGTTTTCTCAACCATTTCTATGACATGGCCTTCTTAGTAAATGGATTTCTCTTAGAGATGTATGTTTTTTGAGGTGTCAATTTGGTATACAGTATTGGCTTTGTTTCCATCTGGGTGCTATAGTATAGCTTCCCTATAGTTTAGCTGTACTTAACAACTTTGGCAAAGTGCATCATAGAAGAGATGGAGAGGCTTATTGTCTATTGCCATGCACAGATAGGGACACTGTTGGCTCAGGTGGGTATAATGCAGACATCCATGGGTTTGGGTTTTCACCCTGTAGCTGCTCCTACAATGGGGGTGGTAGCTTCTATCAGATGATGGAGATTTCCTCATATACTATGGATGCTAGCTTTGATACTAGCAAGAATCTCTGAAACTGGAGGGCCCATCAGTGGTGAGGGTCCTGAAACACTTGACCAGGTCATGGTACAGGGGCAGGCGTTACATGGGGGGTGGTGATGGTGGTACTCACACCCAACACTGACAACAGCAGTGTGTACTCAGACATAAGATGATGGTGGGAACTACATAGGTGTGATGGCAGCAGGAATTGCTGCATTCCTCTTGGCTCTTTCAGTGACCGCATGTCCAGGTTTGGGGGCAGTGCTTAGAGCCAAGGCTTTTTCCCACACTCCTTTAGTGACACTGCATGCTTAGGATAAGGCAGTGACTAGAACTCTGGAGTTGCCCCCTCAGTGAACTCTGATGGGTAGGGAATCATCCTTGTCAGCAACATTCAGCCTGCCATCCTTGTCAGCAACAGACTTCCAGAGTGCAGCTTGTATGGAGAGTAGAAACCATATGGGTGCTACCTTTATAGTCCTGCAGCCAATGTAAGTCCATGTGCAGGAAGCCATGCCCTTGATCTCAAAGGATCTGCTGGTTCTCAAGTTAGCACCTTCCATTCTCCTCAGTCCCATAATACCCATTTCCTACGGTGTAGGGCACTGAGGGGTTTGCTTCATAGACACTGCTTGGTTAATTTGGGTTTACAAGGCCCTTTCTCCCCAGGTCAGTGCCATGGAATATTTTCGGGGTCCCAGAGACAGGAATATTGTAGGATTTCCTGATCCCTAGAGTAGCACCAATTTAATTGCTTATTTCTCGTGTGGCTTAGATCTAAAAAATGCACCAAAGATTTGCATGTTGAAGGATTGGTCCCTAATGCAACAATGTTCAGAGGTAGGGATTTTTGGAAGTGATTGGACCATAAGGACCCTTACTTCATCAGTGGATTCATAATATGATGACATTATTGGGATGTGGTGGAACCTGTATAAGTGGGTCCTAGAGGAAAAGAAGGGGAATTATATCTTGTCCCTGGTCCTGTTATTTTATCACTTTCTCTGCACATTTTTAAGCTGCCATGACGTACTGACTCACCAGCGACCCAGAAATAGCAGAGCCAACCAACCATGAACTGAAATCTCTGAAAGATTTCTGAAAGCACAAGCCAAAATAAATCATTCTTCATTTAACTTGTTTCTCTCAGGTACTTTGTCATAGTGACAGAAAGCTGACTAAACTAACATACTTCTCAAGATGACACCTAGCTACAGCAGCCTGGGAGTTCACGGGAGAAAACATGAAACTCTTTTCAAAAGCAGGTTTACTGTGTAGATTTCAGGTTGCTTATCTAACTGGTCTGCAAACTTTTGAGGAGTATGAAAATTTCTAGTAAATAGGTCTGCTAGCACCTATACTGATCAATTTTGCTGAGATTCTTCTCTTCACCCTTACCCTACCCTGGTTGTGGAGTCAGATGACAGTTGTTGAGGTGTTTTGTCTCCCTTTCTATGCTGTCATTCTCAAGTCTGAGTCTTTCAAAGTTCCAGTCTTTCTCTTGCAGATTTATATTATTCTCCAAATGGTTACTCACCTGAAAAGGCTGCTATATACTGGTTACTTTGTTCTTCTTTATTGAGTGGGTGAGTGCTATGTACCCATTTTCAGCCATTTTGAGTCACTATAGAAAATTCACTTAAAACTCTTTAAAAAGTTGTAATTAGGTTTTTAATTACATTAACTTTATAAGTAGCCAAAGATTTTTAAATAATTTGGTGTGTGTGTGTGGGGGGGGGGTTACCGGGGATTGAATTCAGGGGAACTCGACCATTGAGCCACATTCCCAGACCTATTTTGTGTTTTATTTAGAAAGAGGGTCTCACTGAGTTCCTTAGAGCCTCACTTTTGCTGAGGCTGGATTTGAACTCTCAATCCTCCCATTTCGTTTCAGCCTCCCAAGCCACTGGGATTATGGGAGTGTACCCCTGCGCCCAACTTGATATTTTAAAAAATTATAATTTTGTTATATTGTTAATTGAAAACTTACTTTTATTAATACATAGTCAAAGTCTCATAAAATGTAATTTATCTCTCTTCCTGGACTGTTCATTACTGGTATTTACAACACTTGATTTCCTCAGTTAGTAGTAAAGAATGAGGTATAAATAATGGTACAGAGCTACTTCAGAATGATAATGTTTCTTACTAATATACAATGAAAAAGTTTTCTCAGTCTCCAAAACTATTCATTTTTTCATGGTTGCCTTCAGGCCTCAGATACAGTGTGGTGAAATTTATTCTTTAGTGTATCTACTTATTTCATTATTCAATATATATTGAGTAGCAATTGTCATCAATTGTAACTTTAAAACAAACAATGAGGTTCAAGTAGTGTATAGTGGAGTGGTATGGGTTATCACTATGTTAACAACTAATATTTATTAAATGTTAAAACTTTACTTTTATTAACTCATTTAATCCCTTATATAATTATGTTCTCCACTTTATAAATGAGAACCATGAATCACAGAAAGAATAAAGAATTTAAAGGTGTGAAACTAATAAATAGTAAAGTCAGTATGTGAACCCAGGCAGTCTGGCTCCAATGTCCATACTTTCAACTAAAATACACAGGACATTATTGAAGCATAGAGAAAAACCTTATCAATCATGTCGATGTCCCACAAAATCCTTGTAGTGGGGGCTGTTTGGTTTTGGCAAAGAATAAGAAGAGCTCACATGGGGCTTGGGATATAGCTTAGTTGGTAGAGTGCTTGACTTGAATGGACAAGGCCCTGAGTTCAATCTCCAGCACCCCCCCCCCCCCCAGCACACACACAGCTCTCTGAATAGTAATAAGTGTTTGCATGATAGTGTGTGGAATTTTCTGAGTGTCTGAAGACAGGAAGAAAGTTCTGTGGGGTTAATTAGAAGTGTTCTTTTGGGAGCATTGTAGGAAATAGAGCTTGTAGGAAATAGGAGAAACATCAGGACATGATGGACTTTGAATATTAATCTGAGACATTCAACTTTATTCTGGAGCTATGGGGATCTATTGACATATTTTAAGGGCTATATGTAAAGCAGCAATATAATTATACTTGCTTTTTAGAAAGGTCATCCTGGCAGAAGTCTAGGAAAGGAATTGCAGAAAGTCAGGTTAAAAGACACGAGGAAGCTGGGGTTTGTGGCTAAGTGGTAGAGCGCTTGCCTAGCATGCATGAGGCATTGGGTTCAATCCCCAGCACCACATAAAAATAAAAAAAAAAAAAAAATCAAATAAAGCTATTATGTCCACGTACAACTAAAATAAAAAAAGATAACAAATGTGAACCAGGCAAAAATGGAGGAGAGCACAAACAGAAGTATTGATATAGGAGGGAAAAGAAGCCAAAAGATGCATATTTTTCCTACATACAATGGATTACACTTCATATGCACTTTCTCACTTTCTCTGTGATTTTACTTGGTACTTTACATATGTAATCTCACTTAATTCCCAAGTAATTCTATGAGAGATATTATTATAATGAGGTAATAAGGGCTTTGAAAGACTAAGTAGCTTACCCATGTTTATATAGCTAGCCAGAAATGGATCAGTGATTCAAATTTGGCTTTTTGTAGTCTGTGAAGATTTTGTCACAAGTCAAAGTTAAGGTCCAAAATTTACCCATTTAAAGGACTGGTAAGAGAGAGCTAAGTTTAGAACTATGAGTTTCTGGTATGGGTGTGAATTTTGGTGTAATTTCACAAAAATACAGAGCATGAAAGTTGTATTAGAATGTTCTCAAAAGAGATGTTTAAGAGAGATGTTGGTATTGTCCCCCACTCTTCAAATTCTGATCTGGCATCAGGCTCCTCATCTCTACTAAAACAGCTCTTCTTAGGATCAGCAATTTTCTTCCCATCTCCAAATTCAAAGAAAATTGTTGACCTAAGCTTCTCAGCAACAATCATCTCTATTTTCCACTTTCATGAATGAAAACCTTCTCATCGTTTGAATTTTTTACAACAATGCCCTTTGAATTTCTTCCAAATTCTTTGTATCCTATTTAGGTTTCTTAGTCTAGGCCATTAAAAATATTCAAGTTCATTCAAGTTATTCATAGAACTTCTTCTCTGTTTTCATATTTCATGATTTCAGGCTCAATTATATCATTTTACAGCTTAAGTCAGAAGTAGCATACATGAGAAGGAAGCTATTTGGAAAAGGATGTATTAATATGCAGGAACATGTAAAAAACTAATTAAGTCAACTGGGAAGTAAAATGACAAATGGTGTTGAAAAAATGAAAAGGATAACAACTCTAACCCCAGGTAATTTAAAACATTTTAAGCACATTGGACTACACATATTATTTGCTTCAAGCATATTTAGGTCTGATTGTTGGAGGGGCACATCCTGGGCAATGGTTCTTTGATGCATTTTTCTGTGACTTTCTTTGAGGTGCCCAGCTAGTTTCAAAGGACTGGCCTAAACTTGTTCTCATTCTCCTTTTATTAATTTAAATTCCCCCCTATGGTTTTTTATAAGTAAAAGCTTTTCTTTGTCTTGGCAACAATTTTAGAAACAATAAACACATCTAGACATCTCCTTCAAAACTCAGACAGAAATAAAATAAACTTCTTAGCCAAGTCCTTTTTTTCCATTCAGGATAAAAAGGATTTTTTTTTTTTTAAATGAAACATGGAAGGGGATAAAAGACACATATGCAGAACTTATAGCCTCACACAGAAAGAGATCAAAATATCACAGATAAATTGTTTTGTTCAAGCCTCAACTGGGTTTTTAAAATCATGTTACATAAACAACATAAAAATGATCTATGTTTGACATGCTTTTCAATTAGTAATTTATACAACCCACATTCAGATGACAACAGTGAGTTTGTGTTTCATATCAGATAAATGTATTTGAAGTTTAATCACATTCTAACACCTTGAACTTTGCAAGGCAGTATGATTGCCACCCATGATGGAAATGTAACACTTGGATTAGGAGATAGTCAATGAGACATCATACTACTTGCTGGATACCTGCTTGTGTCCTAAGACTAAAATTCCATACTTACTAAACTCTCTATTTAAAAATGCATATGTTTTTATATTTTTTAAAATGTAAAAATCAGTGTAAAATAATTATAATAATTGACACTTTATTAATTTATAAATCACCCCCAATTCAACCCTACAGAAGGTCAGCTCTTCCTCTTGAAAATGAATAGAATCAGCCAGGTGTGGTGGGCACATGCCTGGAATCCCAGTAACTTGGGAGGCTGAGGCAGGAGGATCACAAGTTCAAGGCCAGCCTCAGCAACTCAGCAAGGCCTGGTCTCAAAAAATAAAAAGGACTGTGATACAGTGATTAAGCACTCCTGAGTTCAATTCCCGATATGTCTCCCCTCCAAATGTACAGATTCTCATCCTGATTAAAGAAGGATGTGGCATAGTGAAAAAACACACATCAAGGTCAGATAGATTTGTGTTTAAATCTTCATACAATTATTATATGCTGGGGTTGCTGAGTTATGAATGGGGCCGAGTTCTAAGCTATCTCCCTTTTGGGCCCTAAAAGGGAGTTTCCCCTCTGCCCGCAGAGGAAAATATAACTTACTCGCGAGAATGAGCTCAAGGACAAAAATAGCTGAGTGCCTACCTCTGTCTGATGAACAGAAAAAAACACGCCACACCCAGGGAGTTCTGTATAGCAAGCTAGAATCCAGAAACTCAGATTTATTGGCAAGGCACTGAACTTAAATAGGCCTAGAACTAGCCAATCAGCCAGCAGGGCGGTCAGGTCTCTCACACTACGTCACAGCCACACCCCTTTGTTTAGCCCCGGTCCTTTAGGGCGTGGTAAGCAGCCAAAGTCCTGCCCCTTGGCAGACATAGTCCCAACAATTATACATCTTAAGTAGTTTCTAGTCCTGTTTTTCATGTTGCTGTAGGAACAGGAGTGGAGTGTGTACCCTGTAAAACAAAGGCCAGTGCTATACAGGACACTGCCATCTTCATGTCACCATCATGACACTGTCAGGATTGTTATAATCACTCTCCCTTTTGCATCTGAGTTGGAATTCCATTGATCGTAGTTCACCTTGTTTATCTTGTCCTCCTTAAAAAATAATCAGTTTATAAAGTATGCTCAACAGTCTGAATTTAATTGATACTACTATAATTAATTTGTTTGATTTTACTTTGCACTGGAGATATTTTAATATGGTAAATATATATCCATGACTTCATATGATGAGAAGTGTTGAGATTTGATTTTCTTTATGTGAACTTCTATTTAGCATAATGTCCCTTGCATTCTAGGTACTTCAGGAATACTTGTTGAATTGTTGTCCTCAAACAGCTCCACCTATAATTCTCCTACTTGGGATAATTATTTCTTAGTTATGAGGATTCAAATCCTCACAGACATCTCTGTTATTTTCCTTTCTCTAAAATATAATAAACTTCAACCTGTATCCATTTTCTTATGAAAGATGCTTCTCTCATTTTTATCATTTCTATTTATTCTCCTTTTACTCCAATTGCCTGTTGCTTAAGAATGAGGACTCTCCTCACTCTTTTCTTTGTTTCACATTCCACTAACATCAATCTTTTGGGGGGAAAGACTCTCTTTTGGCACTCTTTCTGTCTTTCTGACCATTCTTCTTCTGAGTCTCTCTTGCTGGCTATTCATCTCTGTGGTCTCTACATATGGTAGTAGCCTAAGACTCAGTCTTTACACCTCTATTAATATTTACTTTTTAGATAATCTCAGTCTTTGGGACTTTCATGCTATCCATGTGCCGATGACACTTAAATTCATATCTCCAGTCAAGATTTCACTCTGACCTTCAGATTTGTTTATATATCTGCCTCTGAAACTTCTATACTGGAGATACCTAGTAGGTGTTCAATACATTGTAGAGGCATCTAAAACCCTTTTTGTGATCTGTCAATCTATATATTCATTTCAACTATGTTTTATTTGCTATCTGTATTCTACCACTAAAATGTAAGCATCACAGTATAGAGATGTTATTAGTTTTATTCTCTTTGTTGCAAAAGAACAGTGTCTGGTGCATCTAGTTCACTGATACACAGATTGGATGAATGAAGGAATGAATTAGTCAAGAGTCCATATTTTTTAAGTTAATTAAATATCTATTTTTTAAATTGAGTTTCCAGGAAGCAGAGTCTGAAATGCAGATTAATGATGAAAAAGTTATTGGGGTATACACTTAGGATAAACTCCTACGAAGCAAGAGAAAAAAGGAGAATTAGGTCAAGGAAAAGTTAGTCTGTGGTCCCTAGAACAGCTCTGGTACTAAGATGGTACTGCACAGTTGTCCAAAATTTGGGGCATGATAAGGGAAATATTTATAATATGCATCAAGCAAAGTAAGTTTCCTTGGTGGAGGAGGCAATGTTTAGATAAAGGCAGTACTACCCACACTGCAGCTCCAGGGTGTCAGCTTCCTGCTTACACATTATCTGGAGAAACAAGTATTTTAGTGCCAAGAGCATCCAAAATATCTTTATGTTCCTATTTTCAAGGTTAGGTGATGCAAAAAAAAAAAAAAAAAACAATTAAAGAGTTTCCAAACTCTAAGAAAATAAGATAATGATGCACATGATTAAATATAAGTACTTTACTAAGAAATTAGAGAAGTAAAGTTCATCATAGAAGCTGGAGAAGTGAGTAGAGTACAACCTGAGAATTATGCAAAATTTTGACCATAGAGCTAAAGGGGGGTTTCAAAATGGAGAACAGTCCATGTGCAAAGGGAGACATCATGCTACTATTTCCCAATCTTTCAACTAACATTTTCCTAATTCTTTACTCATATATGTGGCTTCTGCTCACATACATGAGTTACTGTTCCTGTTCTCTCCCTGTATCTCATGCTCTTTTACATAGCTCCTTCTCAATGTCCTTCAGAAGGACAGCCTATTCTGACAATATTGACAGCACAGTTCTCATGTTTTGGGGAAAACTTCACTAGGTGCCTATCATTGGTATTGTTACTTTTTTCTTAGTAATAGAAATTTGTTTGCTTGAGATAGCAATGTGCTGAGATGACAATACACTTTCAGTTAGCTATAGTCACGTGAGTATTTTTGCCAATAAGGTATAATCTGGGGTTTATGAAAAAAAAAATTCTAATTTTGAAATTGATCTTTTTATGTTCTCTTTTTTTTTTTTTCTGCCTAGAATGTGGCTTTGAGATGGAGGTGTAGCACCATTTTTTAACTATGAAGTGGCAAGTATGAGCAAGAAATCCAACAAATTAATAGATTTTTTTTTTTCTTTTTCTTATCTGAATCTAGGTCTGTGAATAGTAGAGTTAAACAGTTGCAAAGCCTCAGAGTGATACCCTTTGGTTTTCTAGTTATGTGAGAAAACAAAACCTTTTTAAAAATCCATTATTAATTGGGTATTGTTTTGTGTTATTTGTAGCTAACCACATTCTTAAGTGCTAACCTTTTCTTGGTTCATTTCTTTTCTTGTTCCACATGTTTTCTCCAAATTAGCTATCCATAAACCCTATGTGCTGATAACTCATAAATCTCTATTTCCATCTGGATCTCATTTCCTGAGACCCAACTGGTATATTCAAACAAACTAAATCTCTCTCTCCTTTTTGGCATTTATTAAGTATCTAAAATTCAATATCTTTATTTGCAAACTAATTGTTGTTTTTCTCAATTTGTTCATTTCTCTTTATTGTGCTTATAGCATTGCCATCTACTCAAATACTCAGTCATGAAATCTAGAGGTTAGTCAAGACTCCAGCCTTTGATTCACTTATTCAAGTAGTTGTTCAATTCTGTGTCACCTCCTAAAAAACCTCAAATGTAACTTCTTGTCAGGAGGCTCATTGACTTATTCTAGGCTCTGGTCTTTTCTCATTTGGGTTATGGCAATATCTTTCATTATGAGGGCTGTAGTCCTCCAAACCTTATATTCCTTTTTCATAATAAAATCAAAACAACTTTTCTAATACTGAAATCTGTTTACTAAACCAACTTAAAAGCCACAATTATTGCTTGTAATTGTTGCAATAATGTTAAAACTTCTGAGCTGTCATGAAAATCATTAAATACTCTGGCCTATTTCTGAATGCCTTTAGGCATTTCTACCAGATAGTTCCTTCTTCTAACCCTGCATCTAATTCACCAGTCATGCCAAAAAACTATAGTATCTAACATACATGGATGGATTTACAAAGTAAATCCTTAAAACGTAGTTTACAAAGCTGTTTTTTTTGCTTTTGTACTTTGTAAATATCACTTTTTTTCTCCTTGAAAGACCTTTTTCACCCTTGTACACCTGATGAATCCCTACTACTAGTTTTAGAATCAGAAGCATACATTTTTTGCAGACTTTCTGGTGGGCTTTATTTCAAGAATTGATTAGTACTAACTTTGTCTTAAAACTTTTCTATACCAACTGTTCTTTAATAACCATTAAGGTGGAAAGTTTTATCCATTGACACCATGCAAAGGACCCCTTATTAAAATAGCCTCTTGTCCCCCTTTTTGCTCTTTCTCATGGAGGATGCTATCCTAGTTGTTAAATGGTATACATTCCTACATATTATTCAATTAGTTGCCACCGATATATAAGCAATATATATTTGTTCTGAGTTCCTTTTTTATCTCAGATCTATGTAAGCATTCATTCTAGGTAGTTTATGTGCACTAGATAGCCAACATTTCATGTGAGTGAGCAAGTTCAAGATTGATGGGGGTTGTAAGTAAAGCCAGAAAACCCTTACGAGTCTCACAGTATTAACATTCTCCAACAACTTTATAATAAAAAAAGAAAATATGTTGATTTTCATTTATTTCTCTCTCAGTGGATTCTGCAAGGGATGTGATCTGTTATACCCAAGTTGTGTTGCATTTGTTCTAACATTTGAAAAATATAAAATAAATATAATTTGGAGACCAAGAACCCCTAGAGATTGATGCTTTGTCCAGTGCCATGTCAGGTGAATTTTGATGGATGGGTATGGTTTGATATATTTCTTTGACTTTGAAAGTCCTTTTCAAAAGCTATTTTTTGAAAATAGCCTCTGAACACAAGGTATTTAGTAATTTTGTTTATGGGATAATTTGGTTTCAGTGGTTGTGTTTTTCAGTCTCATATCTAGCTCATTACAATATAGTTTTAGTTAAGTGATGACTTCAATTAGAATTAATGGAATTAACATAGAAATTATAGAATAGGCCATCTATTATTCTGAGGTTTTACTCTTCATAATTTACAAGTTTGGGTGGTGAAACTTGGAGAACAAATTGTAGCTTTACCCATATAAATAGATGGAGCTTTATTAACAACAAATAGAACTATACTTGGATTTTATATCTTTGGAAATATTTTATCATTAAAAACAGTGGTATAAAGAAACCTTTAATTATTACAAACAAAAATGTGTCCATATCTAGGATATCTCAGTTTGAGAATTCAGTTGTCATTGAATCAATGAAAGTACTTAGATTAGAAGATACAACAAGGTGTTCTTTAGTGTTTTTCTATGGATGCATTTTTGGTATTGGTTTTTCAAGGAGAACAACATTTCCATGTGGAGGATTATCCTATTTGTGACATTATATTTGAAACCCCATCCCCAACCTTACAGATGCTAAATGTGCTCAGTCATTGTGACAATCGTAAGAGCTTGCTACATTTCCAGCAACCTCCCTAGGTGTAGGAGCACTCCTTTTAATGAAAGAGGATGGTTGCTAGGGTAAAAAACAAACAAACAATAAAACTTTTGTTCTGAAATAATAGGGCATATGTTTAGATGGACTTTATAGGTGATTTCAGGCTTGAAAGCCAATGAATCCAGTGTGTGTGTGTGTGTGTGTGTGTGTGTGTGTGTCTAGTATATTCTTTTAAAAATATACTCACATATAATTTCTTTTAAAAAAATGCTGTAGAAAAAGAAGTTTCTATGTTTACTAGGTTATGGAAGTCCATGTAAACTCAAAGAGATCCAACAGACTATGAAAGGGTGAGGTCCCATTGGAAGCCTAGAAAGAAAAACCCAGATCCACTATATATGGGTGTGTGTCTATACACATATATACATACGCATACTTATTGTTTATCCTGTCAAGTTGTAAATATAAAGATTTGTAAGCAAGTCAGTTGGGAAGCCACTCTGAAAGATTGGGACAGCTGTAGATTATTAATACCAAAAATGTGGACAGCCTAAGGTACTGAAATTATTATAAATAGATTTCAAGGTGACATGATTATTTAAATAGAAATATTGATTTAACTCTGGGGGAAAATGTCCAAAAATTTATGGAATTAGAAATGTTAAGAGATGCTGCAGGAGCATGAGGTAAAACTGTTGTAGAAACAGACAACACCACAAAAAGCAAATCCTGGGTTAAGTACTAGAATGAGGGAAATTCCTCTAGATGAACTAACTTAGGAGTAATAAGATCATTTTGAAAAATGAGTGGTGCATTTCATGTCAAGGCCAGTGGTATGCCTGACAGTGTGTAAGAAATATATCACAGTAATTGTTACAGAGGTACATAACAATGCAGAGACCTTTTATACAGTCTAATGGTGTAAAAAGTAGGGATTGTGTTTTTTCATAATTTTGATCTGTTTACTAGAAGCAAGTTATATTTATTATTAAATTTTGATTATATTCCTGTAAGGACCTAAGGAATACTGGAAACTATAATTAATATTCTTATGTACTGTGCATTGCTTTGTGATGATTCGGTAGTTACCCAAGTGAAAGTAACCTAAGCCAATTTTGAGTTTTCAATCTTTCTAACTTTGCTCAAAATGCTCAGATAACATAGAACATGTAAATTTTACATCATTTACTTGTCCATAACTCCATATGGTTAAACTTAGAGAAATTTACTAGACTTATACGTTTTGGGCATGATAAATTGAAATTAAGGATACTGTTATGGCCAATTTTCTTAACAGAGAGCAGAAATATAGATCAGAGAGATAACAAAGACAAGCACTTCTTTCAAAGAAAATAAATAAAACACTATAAAATCAGTGGAACTCATTGTCTTTTGGAAACTGAAGACAGCCATGGGGTCAGAGCACTATTTGTGCAGCAAATGAGTGGGGTTATCCACATTATAAAGCTGTGAACATTGCTATCAGGAGGATCTGCTATTAATACATATCACCCTATCCCAAGAAAATTCAGAAGGTTGAGTACATGTTAAAAGTCCAAATGGGATAACAGATAACTCAATGAGAGGGAAAGCCAGACAGTTCTGTGGCACTGGCACTTTGCCAGGACTAGGGCTTTTACCTTATTTTCAGGGATGGGGTGAAGGAGCCCTAATTAGGAAGGGCTGTTGCAGCTAGCTGGAAGCCATAAGTTCCACCTGATATGTATGTGACGCACCTGTAGGCACCCGCAAAGCTGAAGGTATATAACCGGGTGAAAGCGGTCCGAGTTAGGAGAACGAATTCATTCGGTCAGTCGGGCAGCCACTCGGTCGGTCAGAAGAATCAGAGCGGCCAGAACGTAGGCAGAGCGGTTACAGAAAAGAAACCAGATAGAAGAAGTAATGACTGGCCAGAGTTAGGCCGAGGCTCCAGAGGACTGGTCAGAGTAAGGCCGAGGCTCCCGAGGAAGACAGAAGACAGAAGACAGAAGAAGGAAGAAAGAAGAGAGAAGAAAGAAGCTCTAGTCTTTCTCTAAGCTAAGCTCTATCTTTCTTTACTCTACTCTAAGCTAAGAAATCTTTCTCTAAGAAGAAATCTTTCTCTAAGAAGCTCTATCTTTCTTTATCTTTCTTTCTAAGACTCTAAGCTAAGAAGACAAGAAGAAACAGAAGACAGAAGAAGGAAGAAAGAAGAGAGAAGAAAGAAGCTCTAGTCTTTCTCTAAGCTAAGCTCTATCTTTCTTTACTCTACTCTAAGCTAAGAAATCTTTCTCTAAGAAGAAATCTTTCTCTAAGAAGCTCTATCTTTCTTTATCTTTCTTTCTAAGACTCTAAGCTAAGAAGACAAGAAGAAATCTTTCTCTAAGCTAAAATCTTTCTTTCCCTCTCTAAGAAAGTAGAAGTAAAAGTAGTAAAAGCTATACTCTGCCTCCGAGAATTTTCCTCCCGTGGCGGCGCCGTGGCTGGCCGTGACAGGCAGATTACAATGGGGGGCACCTTGGGTCCCTGGGACTTCATTATTGAGATTGGAGTTTTATATTCTAAGATTGACAATATTTGTCCAAAGACCAAAAATTTGGAAGGTTGTGAATTCTGAGGCTATTCAGCTTAAAAGATCAATTTAAGTCTGAATGCAGAGGAGGTATTTTTGTGAGATCCTCTTAGCTTAGTAAGTGTTAGGAGTTTGACTGAATTAAGAAACACCACAGATTTGAACAACAGATAAAATGACAAAGGATGAATGATGACATTTCACTATTGTTAGATTCCTGGGAAGTTAGAAAAAATTTCAGATGAACACTATGTAGAGAAATAAATGCCTGGGTGCACATTTAGCATGTTGATCATCCTCTGTATAGGTGGAAATCTTAGGAGGCTCTCTGACAAATGGTAACAAGTAGAACATCACACAGAGCAGAAACTGAGATGGATATACACAAAGAGAACTGATAGACTTTGCTTCTGTACCTCATTTGGATCTAAGTGGGACTTTAAAAACTTACCATCAATTTCAGGTAAGATGATCGCATATCCTAATTTGCCTGTGACTATTTTATATTACTTTTTTGTTGCTGTATGATTATGTGTCACTCTTAGAAGGCTCCCTTTTAGAAGACAGATCATATGGTTGTTGTAAGATTGTAGAGGAACCAAAGAGATTATCAAATGCAATTGCTTCCATCATAACTATAGAGTTTTATAAAATGTTGGATCTTGAGAAAAGGATTGAGATTTAACAAATAAATTTTGTTCTGTATTTCTAAAAGAGAGCAGTATAGAAATAAATTTTGGGAGAATTTATACAAAGGATATTATTCTCAAATTTAAGGGTACCTTCTAGAAACCTTAATAGATGTATGAACAAGATCGTGATAGATATAAAAACTAATGAAAAGATTTTTGTTAATGGCCACATCAGAAGATAAAGATTAGGAAATAAACAGACTCTCTTGAGGACTTAAAGGTGATTGTTTGGAAGTAAATGGGGGAAGAGATAAGTAATATCTGGGTACGAACTCTTCTCTGAAGTGAAAAGAATAGACCAGGATAAGGCCAAATCAATTAAGTACTGCTTAGGCCAACTATGAAATATCTACCACTGTTTGTTTTTATTGGATTCTACCATGAATTTAAACACCATATAATGAAATAACCTTGCCTAAAGACCCAGACTGTGGATGATACCCACTAGGACTAGACAATGCACTACAGAATAATAGGAGGCAGCATTATTGGGCATGTGTGTCTGTTTTTAAGACCCAAATATGCTTCAGATAGTATAGGTGTCCTGATGTTTATCTCTTGCTTACAGGTGCAGTGTAAGATCAAGCACAGTCTTTTGGACCCACTGGACTATAGGACCAAACTACTTTTTCTGCAGTAACAAAATTGTTATTTTTGCATGCCCCACCCACCTTCTGAGTAGTTCTGTGTTTAGGAGAGGGGAGTAGGCATTCTTTATTGGAGCCTCTCAAGTTCCAACATTAGCTCATACTTGATTATATGCTGGTCTCTGAGATCTTTGTGATTGTAGCCGCAGTGCTTCATATAGGTCCTGGATGGAACACAAGTAAGCTTTGTGAGGGAGCCATGGAGACTCTGTCTTAACATAATGGAAACGTGTGGCTCAGGAATTAAAAAACAAAAAGAAGGATTAAACTTACATATGTCCCCAAAGCTTAGCCCTTTTCTGTTATGCTAGGCTTGACCTTCACAGGGACAAGGAACAAGATAATCATCTTGTAAATGACCTGGTAATGACATAGCAATTGGAAGATATTAAGTAGTCATGTGGATAGAAATTTTGGAAAACATGAAATGCTATCTTAAGATGTTTGAAATTATTTTAATAGGTTATTGAGAGTCATTGAAAAAATTGTTGAGAGCAATGTGATCACAGTTATTGAGAGACAAACTGTACATGAGAAGGGAAAAGCCTCAAGTTTAGAGATCCTAAGAAGGCTAGTGTACTATTCTGGGTGCAAGGTAATAGTGACTGCAATTAGATTGGTGACAATAGGAATATAGATGATGGGTGTTTTATAACTTTTTTTTAAATTTAGGAATATTAAAAATCTGATCAATATGTTATTTGTATTAATTTGTATTTATATTTTTCATTCCTCATGAAGTGTATCCAAGTATTTATACAGTCCCAGATCATTCACAAAACATCTAACAGATGCCAGAAAGTGAAACTTACTCATTATAAATCTATGAATACATCATGAAGCAATGTTATTTTTTAAAATCAAGCTCAATACTCCCACTTCTAAAGTGATGCCAAGGTTATAGTTTAACAGTAGTTTAAAAATTGAATTAACATAGACCATTAATCTTCTTTTTCCTTAAGGCATCACTTTGATTTTGCTATTTCTGTGCTGGAAGATTTGTTATGGTCCCTTTTGTTTTCTAGAATATGTAATTAGTTCACCATAATTAAGATTCAACCCCCTTTCTTATCCCTTTTTATTCTAGTCTACCATAAAAATATTACTATAATTAAGGAGAAAACAATAAATCAACATATCTTATTTCTCCATCCAACTTTGACCAACCTTATAAATTCATGTTATTAGGATTTCCATTTTTAGTCCCAACTTTCAAGTGAGTCTGCTTAGGGTTGAATTTGTGTAGGCTTATGACTTCCTTCTGCCTTTATTGGTTTTCTAAGAATTGAATAAAAATATGTACTGAGACCTATAGTCGTGTCTAAAAGGTAGTAGGAACTCAAATATTAGAAATTATCAATATTGTTACTTTGGCTAGTAAGTCTGTTGTACTCCAAAATAAAGAATATTGCTTAAAGCATATGAATTGAATTTTTCCTTTGAGGTTTTATAGCAGTTGATTTTATTAAGCAATTATTGACCCCATATCTTTTGACTTTGAGGTGATGGAATGAGAGAAGAACATGAGTAATTCATTTAGATTTTGAGCAACTAAACATCATATATTTTTTTTCCTTGAGGTAGCCACTGAGTGTGGCAGAAGGAACTCCATTCTAATTGCTACTTAAGGTATGTGAAGAGAATGCTAGCTCTTGATGTCTTCATTTCTGTTCCCCGAGGAAGCATAAAGGTACATCCTAACCGACATAAATCTAATTCTGCTGACTTGACAATTTTACAGCAGAAATAGAATTAAGCAGCACACACTAACCTTCTGATTAATAGCTAAATACTTTAAAGGTATTGCATGAACAATTCCTCAGATACTGTAGTATCTATACTATAGTTACTAGATAGATAGATACCATAGTTACTATATTTCTATAGTACTATACAATTTTATTGTTAAAGAACAATCTATTGATAATGCTAATGTATCCTGAGCAAGCTATTTTATTAATAAGGCCTTTTATAAATTAGCTGCTAGAATATAACTTTCTCATTTCAAGATAAATAAGGCGTCTTGTCTCATAATATTGACTTAGAAATAATTTTATTCATATTATACCATATCACATATTTTTAATACTTCTGGCATGTTCCAATTTGGACATTTTTATTTTGGCTGATTTTGCTCCTATAGACAAAATTTGCTTATCAGAAGTCAGAAAATATTTTATATATTAAAATAAATTAATATTGCCCCTTGTCTTATCATGTAGCAATACAGATATATTAGGTTGAATCATGTGAAATTATTTTTTGTAGGTTAAAAAATAGTCAAGTGTTTACTATGCTACACTCCTCCAAATAATAGTACACTTTTGTATTCTATTTTATTATCATTTTATATTGTTAATACTTCATGACTTAATCAGTCCAAAAATTGATAATTCTACATCATGTCTACAGGCAAAATTTGTTATTTTTTAAAATGTGGGTTGATTGTATTTTTCTGTGTGAAAATTTGTACAGTAACATTTTATTATATGTAAATCATGGTTTGTAACTTTGATTGATTTTGTAAATACAGCCTAATAAGTAGAAATGCTGGATCAAAGAATGAGAGTTTTAAAAAAGCTCCATGATATTTATAAATTGTCATCCAAAAGCATAAAAAATACTGATTTATCACTAAGAATGTCTGAAAGTGTCTGTTTTCTCCATGTTCACCAATGCTGAATTTTAACATTTAAATATTTTCAATTTATAGGTAAATAGTATTAATTATTTATTCTTACATTGCTAGTTGCATTTTACACTTTTCACATATTTATTTGTACCTTATAGTCTTATGGCATCCTCCTGTTTCTACAGAGTTAATAATTACTTGAATATATACAAGTTGCTTTTAATGGTATCTGTCAGAGTGTAAGTACCCAAGAGTGGAGCACTTACTAGAATTAGTTCATGTTGCACTCTTAATCTCCCTGTATTCCCCCTCCTCTTTCTCATTATTCCTCTTCCCAATCCCAAGTAAATAATGAATCTAGAATGACTGTTTTATAGTTTTAAGTCATACAGTAAAAATGTCAAAGCTAAGTAATATAATTTATTAGTGTATTACATTGTGATTACTATTAATAGAGAAGCCTTGATCTTTGCCTTTAAAAGGCTTGCAGTTGAATAAACCAGTAATAATAAGTGTCTTTCTATGAATGTAAAATTTTTGAAATTTCTCTTGGGTTCCATATTAAATTTTTAAGTGATGGACTTCTCAGAAATATTCTTTGTGGTTCTACTATAAGATCAAGTCCCATATTCATTATGTTTAATAAAAGATATATAATTACATATATTCTCTATCTTTAAAATATGAAGTTCTTAATCTTCAACATAGGATACATATAATCCCCACCTGCAAGTTAATATACTAGAGGCAAGTAAAGGTATTAATATTTCTGAGGCTTTAGAAGTATTGGTAAAATCTTGTATTGCCTTTGACATTGAATGTTTTATGATTATTTATTTTTTATTATTCCCTATTTCCTGTATATGCATGCTTTGCTTGAAAATATGTGAAGAAACATTTGCCATTTTTTATGTGCTAAACCAAAAGTTTAAGAATATGTAAGGTCTTCATAATTAGATTTTATATTTGTCTTGTTCTTTGTGTACTCTTAGCTGTTATTTTTGTGTGGAATTCTGTTTTATATGAAGTCAGTACTTGCGTTCTCATTTCTGTCAATGCACACATGCATAACTATTTTAGTTAGGTTTTTAGGAACTTGTTTAAAGTACAAAAGATGGACCCTTTTATAATTATGTATTTTTCAGTCTCTATTCAGGTAATTATAGTATACCTGGTATGACAGCAGCTCTGACTTACAAGTTTACAGAAATCCATTATGATGGACAGATACTAAGTTAACCTTCAACGACTCTTGCCTTCTAGAATTCATATCCTTGTATAATCTCTTTCCTTGACTTTCTTCTAACCAATGGAACATGACTAAGGTATTAAGGTGTCACTACTATAATTATGTTAAAATGTAATATAAGTGACACAGCATGACTATAAGATTAGTGGTAGCTACAGGTCCACTCAAGCATCTTTTAGTGTTGACACTGTGTCACTTAGCAGTATGATGCAAGCTGGACCAGGGACGTCCAGGAGTGAAGATCACTACAGCATAGAAGCAACTCTCATAACCTTAGAACAAAGCTTACTGTTTATCAAAGAAACACCTGCTAACCCATCTTGAGTGCATACATGTATAGGAAAGGGGGAAGGATCTCTCAAACTGAGTATGGTCTCCAGACAGAGATCTCCCTACTAGGCAATCATCTGATTCCCTGGCTGTTTCCAGCCCCAAACACCAGCCTGTTTTATCTGTCTTGTAAGAGTGCTACCAGAACATACTATTTGAGCATCCAATAATGTCTAAGATTTCTCTTTGACACAGACTGAACCAAAGGGAAAAAGTGACCCCTGGCATAATGTAATAACTAGAACCACCCAATGTCCTTGGGCATGACATAGGATATATATGAACTCCATCTTGCAAGTTAACATGCTAGAGTGGATTATCCTCACTAGAGGCAAGCTGCTGTGAAGGAAAGGCCATGTTAGAGAAATCCACCACACAGCAAGGAACTATAGGCTGACTGTGTAAGAACACTCTGTTGCAAGAAACTGAAATCTAAGTCATTCAACAAGAAAGAAATGAATGCTACCAACAATCTGAACAAGACTGGAAACAGAAATTTTAATTTAGCATGATAAGACTTCAGCTCCAACCTACATGTGCATGCAGCCTCATGGAATATGGAAGATCAAATTAAACTATGTCCAGATTACTGAGTTATAGAAACTGGGTATTTTACTCAGCTTTTTTTTTTTTTTTTTTTTTTTTTTTTTTTTTTTTTTTTTGCTGCTGTGACTAAAAGATCTGACCAGACAAATTGTAGAGAAGGAAAAGTTTACTTAGGGGCTTATGGTTTCAGAAGTCTCAAACCATAGACTCCAGGCTCCATTCCTCAGGGCTTGTGATGGGGCAGAACATCATGGTGGAATAGTGTGGCAGAGAGTAGCAGCTCACATGATGATCAGGAAGCAGAGAGAGACTCCACTCCCCGGATGCAATATATATTCCCCAAAGCCACACCCCCAATGTCCCACCTCCTCCAGCCCATACCCCTGCCTTCAATTACCACTCAATTAATCCCACTAGGGGATTAGTTTACTGATTGGGTTAAGGCTCTTGTAACCCAATCATTTCTTCTCTGGACTCTTTGCATTGTCTCACATGTGAGCTTTTGGGGGACACCTCACATCCAAACCATAACACTGAGGATAATAAAAGTATTATCTTTTAGTTGCCAAGTTTGTTCTAATTTTTTTTCCAGCAGTGAATGTCTAATAGATTTAGCATTACCACTACTATCTATTTTTTTTTAATCTTTTGTAGGGTTTATACTGGTAAATTAGAAAGAACATGATAAAGACAAGTATACATGCACACTTTAACTTTTATTAGCTCCTTATTGTGACACTAACCTATGCTACCTTAACTGGAATAGGTAGTTCTTTTCACTCTATATTTGACAAGGAGGATGTGTACTTTTAGGGGTTTCCAGTAGGCTTTTTTTTTTTTTAATCATAAAAGCTCTTAATCCACAGCTCAGGGAATTAAAGCAACAATGCCAGGAGCTGCTTACTGCATCTATATCAATTTAGCACTTTATAAAATGGGAAATATATACAGGAAATGTCTATAGGTGAATTGAACATTTATTTTATATATATGAGAGACTTGGGCTTTATATGCCCTAAACACATATGGGAGCTCCATGGTGGCATTTAGGTCCTCTAATATATCAATCCCATATTGATGACCAGATCTTTCAAGGGAAGTGGCTTATAGGATATACAAGATCTGATCATTCTTCTTTCTATAGAGAGTTACTCTGGTAAATTGCCATAGGTTCTTTTGGGGAAATGTTGAAGTCATCAGTACTCTGTATACTTGTTGGATGTTGCAGGGTTCTTACTCAAGAGGTTCCAGTCACTTCTTGGAAGCAAAGTTTCCCAACAAAAAATTGGGAACAATGACAATTGTAATAATGGGGGGTGAATAGTAGTTATATTTCTATAACTTGATAGCAGTTGATATCATCCCTGTGCTCCCCCATTTTCTATTTAAATTTTGATATTTTAATTTTAATTGAGATACAGTTGACAATAGGAACTATATATACTTAACATGTACAACTCAAAGATTTGATATACACACCCACATTCTGAAATGATCAATACAGACAAGTTAATTAAAATATCTGTCACCTCACACAGTTACTGTTTTTTTCTTTTGTGGTGAAAACATTTAAGATGTACTCTTAACAGTATTGTATTGGACACCTGAAATTTGGTAACTCTGGTCACCATGCTGTACACTAGATTTGAGAACCTTCCATCCTGCATAACTGGAATTTTATAACCTTTGTTGGTCATTAAGGTGGAATTTGACCTCTTTGCCTTTGGAATTTCTTTTTGATTGGATCTGAGAATTAGATCAATAGGAGAAAAGCATCCAAATTTATTTAATGCATGTTGTATATGGCAAGGGAGACTTCATAAACAAATGAAAAACCAAACAAGCATTATTTATATGTTGAATTGGAGAAATAATAGTAAACAGTGAAAAAGCAGCTAAATTATAGGGAAGGCTTAACAGGTAAGCATTATTTTAGGAATTCGTACAGCACTGTTGAGTTTGATTTTGTGTTGTTAATAAGAATGTCTCTTTCCTTTTAGTATAAGGAGGTCACCTTTAATATCCTGCTTTTAAGAAACAGAACGCCAGAATGCTCTTCTACACCTGCTGTTTTTTTTTTTTTTTTTTTTGTTGTGGTACCAGGGATTGAACTCAGGGGCACTCGACCACTGGGTCACATCCCCAGACCTTTTTTTTGTATTTTATTTAGAGACAGGGTCTCACTGAGTTGCTAAGTGCCTCGCCGTTGCTGAGGCTGGCTTTGAACTCGCGATCCTCCTGCCTCAGCCTCCCAAAGTGCTGGGATTACAGGCGTGCGCCACCGCGTCTGGCCACCTGCTGTTTTTCAAGTGCCTTTAATTCAACATTGTCAATATGCCTGAGTAGTGTATTTTTAACTCCCTCATGATTGACTAATGGTTTTTTTTTTTTTTTTTTTTTTTTTTTTTTTTTTTTTTTTTTTTGCTACTGTGACCAAAAAGACCTGACAAGAACAATTAGAAGAGGAAAAGTTTTCTTGGGGTTCAAAGTTTCAGAGGTCTTAATCCATAGACAGCCTGAAATGAGACAAGACATCATGGCAAAAATGTGTGGCAGAGGACAGCAGCTAGGGACATGGCCCCAGGAAGCAGAAAAAGAGAACTAAACTCAGCTCCCAAAATATAAACCCCAAAGGCATGTCTCCAGGAACCCAACTCCTCCAGCCACACCCTGTCTGCTTACAGTTACCATCCAGTTAATCCTTGTCAGGGGATGCATGCACTAATTAGGTTAAATCTTTTATAACCCCCTTTATAACTCAATAATTTTACCTCTAAGTCTTCTGTCTTCTTGCATTGTCTCACGCATGAACATTTAGGAGACACCACTTATCTGAACCATAAAAACTAACAACTTCTTATTTACCTCTACTCTACAACCACCACTCGAGTCTCACTTATATAAAGTTGACTATCTTAAATTCCACATATAAAGGAAATCACATAGTACCTGTCTTTCTGTTTGGGACTTATTTCATCTAGAATAATGTTCTTCCATTTCATCATGTTGATTCAATTGGCAGAGTTTCCTTTTATAAACTTCAAATGATATTCCTGTTTGTGTGTGTATCTGATATGACAGATTTTCTTTATCCATTTATCTGTCAAAGAGCAGTTAAGTTGTACGCACATCTTGGCTATTGTGAATAATGCTGCAATGAATGTGAACATATCACTTTTTATTTTGACATGTGTTTAAACTTTGAAAAAGCTGCAAGAATAGTAAAGTCACTTGATTATACTCCTGAATTAGATTGCCAACTGTTTATATTTTCCCTTGACTTGTTTTTCATTGTCTTTCTTTTATGTGTGCATGATTGTATATTTTATAAATCACATCAAAGTAATTTGCAGAAGATATGCTGCTTTTACTCTGAATATCTTATTATGTATTTCTTAAGAACTAAGTCTCTTAATAACCACAGCACAATTATCAAAACAAAACTATAACCTTGAAACAATCTTGTTATTTAATTCATAGTTCATATGAGTGGTCTCAATAATGTCTTTTGCAGCTGATATATTTTCCAATCTAGGATATAATCCAGAAACATACATTGCACTTAGGTATTCTGTTTCTTTACTGTCTCTTACTCTGAAACCCCTCTATATAGGCTTTCATTGTCTTTCTTGGACTTCGCTTTTATGAAGAGTAAAAGACAATTAATTTGCAAAATCAATCTGTGTTTTTCTGATGTTTCCTTATGTTAAGACTCAGATAATACTTTTTTTTTTTTTTTTTAGAGCGGAGAATTGCAATTCTTCTCAAGCCATCATGAGGGATTGCAAGGTATCAGTTTGTGCTGCCCTTAGTAATGGCAACTTTCATCATACAATTAAGGTTGTGCCTGCTTGTGGGGTTTTCTCCATTGTAAAATTCCATTTTTGTTCTTTGTTACTAAGTAATGTGTAGGGAGATATATATTCTGAGTACCAATTATTTTTTATTTATATATTTTTATTGAAATTTCACCTTATGCTAATTCCACTGACAATTTTCTAATACCATCATTCTTTTCTATATTTTTATCATTCAACTATAAGGAAAAACATTAATGCATACATATCACTATGAATTCATGAACTTATTTCTTCAATGAGTTAATACGATCATTGTTGCTTTTTTTTTTTTTTTTTTGTACTGGAGATTTATCCCAGAACCACTTTACCACTGAGCTACATCCCTATCCTTTTTCTTCTATTGTTGTATTTTAAGACATTCTCACTACTCACCAAGTTTCTTAGGGCCTTGGCTAAGGTGCTATGACTGGTCTTGAACTTGCAATCCTCCTGCCTCAGCCTCACAAGCCACTGGGATTACAGGCATGTGCCACTATGCCCAGCCTCATTACATATTTTGATGCTCAAAGTTACTTAAATTGGCCAGCGTGAGCCTCTTATGATGATTTGTATATCTCTTTGGTATTTCTCAGTTGTTCCTTGAGCATTTTTTCTAATGACAAGACGTTCTGTTCTCATCTGCCTTTCTTAGTCCTAATATCAGCCTTTTACTTAAGGAGCCTTGGTTCCTTTAGTGGAAGAGGTTTTATAGAAACAAATATTTGACCTCTATATGTTCTCCTTGTTACTGGTGTGTAATTGCTTGTAGACTTTCTCGACAGCAAAAATAAGGGATAGTATTTCCCTGGTGAGGTCATCCTGAGATTTACTCCCAGTCTTGGTATAAAAACAGTAAGAGAAAGTGGATTTGTGAGAAAGACAAGCATCATCTTTCCAGATTCATGTGCTGAGAACTTTGCATACGACCTTCGTTTTAAGCAAATCAATTTTTTTGTTGCAATATGCTAAGGAAAATAAGCTGTGGTTGATATCCAGAGTTAAAAATTGACTATTTTTTCTCTCCAGACTAAAAAATCTAAGATATTTTTCTACATGTATTTTGAATCAGAAGTTTAGATATATTAAGAAGTGACCCTGAATATTATCTTATTTTAGAACAGATAGATTGTTATGGCCTTGGAATTATGAATGGTCAAGTACAAAATAGAATATGATTTACATGGCTCAGTAGTTATTTCAAATTTATTCTAGCATATATTTTCCTCTGGGCAGCCATTCTATATTATATTTTAGATGATTATATGAATTTTCAGAAAAACAGTGCTTTATATCTTTGGTATATAAACCAAACATTACCTTTTCTGTTCCATAATAATAAGTGCTTATGAAGTCCCACATCCTAATTCTGGGAGGAATTTGATGTCAATATGAAAAACAGCGTCTGGCTACAAAAGGAAATGCAGTCAGCAAGTTGGTTGCTGATCCAGAGTTACATAGATATAAACATTGTAAATGAGGCCAAGTTTCATTTTTGCATCATATAGGTCTCCTACATGTTCTCTGCTTCAATATGCACTTATTTTAATGTCATCAGGCAATTTTCTGCCTCCTCCCCAGAAAAATTGATGGCAATATATTTGTAGTGAAACCTCAGGAACCAATTTTATTTTTTACACCCTTTCTCTTCTCACTGTTACTCTATAAATCTTTGTGTTTTTTTTTTTTTTTTTTTTTTTTTTTTTTTTTTGTTGTTTATCTAGAGTTCTCTGGCACTACACTTGAGTGACTCCTTAAGTTTTCTTCCTACTTAGAAATACTTTTTGCTAGTGGCTCTCCAAGAACTGTGAGAATATCTGGGAAATTTAACTGGTCTGTAGAATAGCAGAAATTTGGCTTGACACTTTTAAAGATTTCTAGCAACCAAGTTAATTGGCTTAGAGATACAAGATCTGGATATATATTGGTAGGACTGAAAAGTTTTGATGTTATTTACTGTTTCTATATTTATATAAACTAGATATCATGACAAATTTCTTTTATAAAGGATAACAATTTTATCATATACATATAGGACTGTAATATAAGGATATATTGTTTGCCCAGAGTTTTGAATGTTAAAGATGTAAGCTAATGTCATGGAAAACCAAATAGGACTTTTCCTATTTCTTCTTAATATCTGGAAACAGAGATTCTAAGAAGAGTAAAAATAATTTGAGACATAAATGTTTGTAAGAATTTGATAAAGCCTATTAAAAATGAACAAACTTGTCACACTTAACTATTAGTCAAACACTATCCAGTCCTTCATTCTGACCATTCCTTGCTGGCTGTAGAGAAAAGGACAATGGATATGTAAATGATGTTCCAGTTCTGAATTCAAGTCCCTTGAACTATAAGTCTTACCAAAGGTGGAGGAAATAAATTGTGCATGTGTTTGTAGATTGGAGATAAGTGTTTGTGGAGATAGGAGATAAATTTTCTTGCTCCTAAATCCTTCAGCTTTTATCATGTAAGAACAAACAACTATCAAAGGCAGGCAGTTTAAAATTGGTTCAATATTATTTTCTTATCCGTGGTCCATATGAAAATTCCATCAATTATTCCAATAATGCATTTAATTTTTACTTTCTCACCTAGAGTATGGGATGTAGAATCACTCATTGTATTTATTTGTTACATATCTTTAATCTGAGGCAGTTTGCCAGTATTCTTTTTAAAAAATTCTTCTAGCCGGGTGTGGTGGTACACACCTGTAGTCCCAGCAGCTGAGGATACTGAAGCAGGAGGATCAAGAGTTCAAAGCCAGCCTCAGAAAAAAAAGCAAGGCACTAAGCAATTCAGTGAGACCCTGTCTCTAAATAAAATATAAAATAGGGCTGAGGATGTGGCTCAATGTTCCAGTGCCCCTGAGTTCAATCTCTGATACCTCCCAGAAAAACATCTTCTATTTTAGGTATAGGTCCCTTATATAATACATCTCAGTATGGGATTTTCTGATGTTACTCATAATTAATTTCAACCACTGCATTTTGGCAGGAACATCAAAGAAATATTGTGTCCTGCTGAAGGTATCATGTAAGAGGCATGTAAGGTCAGTTTGTCATAATGTTGGCGGTACTAATTTGATGTGTTTAAATGTTATGTTTAGTTTCTCCCTTATGAAGTCACCATTTCTCTTTCACAACTATTAAATGAAACTTAGAAACTATGTGATATCATGTTCCTTCCCACTCTTATGCCCTCAATCATTTTTTTTTATTTTATAACTCTACAATTTCTTCTACCATTACCAATTGGCATTCTGATGAAAAGAACAATTCTTATGTATTTCTGTATGGTTCACGGGCATTTTATTCAATGGGTCTTAACTCTTTGCTATCAGATTATGTTCAAGATACCATAGATTGGCCAATTTGAGCACCTTCTAAGTGACATCTGTAGACTATTGTGTGTTCCCAGAATTCTTTGGACATTTCTTCTGATTTCGCATAACAAGATGGTCCAGGAAAGATTTATTTTTCCTCTACTTACAATCTTTTTTTTGAGAGTCCTGCTTTTCTTTAGAGCAGATTGGCTTTTGGAAACAAGATCTTGGCTTTGGATATGATTTTATAGTATGCCATTGTTATTATTACTTCTCAAAAGAACAGAGTTGAGGAATGTTCTTCAACAATGGCTCCCCTTTAATATTTTTATTTATTTGTTAAAACATGTATAATATCACTAAAAATAGTTCAAGAATTTCTAAACCATTACCTATTGAAAAGTGGGGGGTGGGCAAAATTTCATCTCCATCGTCCTAGGTTCTAGGCTAGGTCCAAGAATTAAATTGATATAAGTAAGATTACCAAGAGAAAATATACAAAGTCAATGCAAGTTTTATGTAAGAGTCTTCATAAGAAATGAAGATAAAAGGAAGTGGCAAAACTTACATCCTTTTGTATTAGAATTAATGAAAAGTGGCAATTATGGAAAAGTAACTGAGTTATGTGGGGGAAGCCAAAGGAAAAAAATTTTATCTAAATATGGATTTATACAGAATTTTCTCTGCTATGACTCCCAACTAAATGTTTCCTTTTTCTGGTACAAGGAAATTTCTATCTTCCATTTTTTGGAAAATAAGGGAGATTGGAATTCTTTCCCTGTATCTGCTGTTCTTCAATTTGCCTTAAGTTTAAAGTAATTCTAATGCCAAAGTGGTATATTTTGGGGGGTAGCATATTATGCATCCATTCAAAATGAAAACTACTAGCCCCTCAAAAATTGTTTGTATTTTTTCTACAGTTAAAATGTTGTCATCGTCCTTAAAGGTAGGAGGATAGTAAGACACCGTATTCCTAGAACACACTTTTAGTTCCCAAAATCCTGGCCAAGTCAATGGGAGAAAGCAGATTCCCAGATAAATTAGAAGGACACTTTCTATTATGTGTGCTGGGAACTAGGGCCAGTTAGTGTTTTCAGTAGAAAGCTGCTTTTTTTTTTTTTTTTTTTTTTTTTTTTTTTTTTTAACATACACAGAAAAAGCTGCTCTCTGAATTTTGGTCAGACAAGAAAGAAAGGAAGTTAATGCTGATTCTGTCATTGCTTCTATAGCCTAACTAATTGTTTCTCTCCCTGTGATAACTGGTGTGGAACTAAGGGAGCTGTGGAAAGTACCCATGCCAGCTACCACCAGAAAAAAAGCCAATAGAGAGTGGAGGTGTCCTTTTCTGGGGTAGCATCATGAGGGAGAGAAGCAACTACTTGGTGAAACACCACAAGTGACAGAGATGCTACTGTCCAGCCATCACTACTGAACCTTTCCCTAGAGCATTTCCCAATAAACCTTATGTCTCACCCACCCCCATGTCCAGGAGTCTTCTTTGGCCACTTGGCAACTATCCCACTGCCCTAGCACAAAGGGACTGTGGATATTATGTGCACACCTAGTGAAATGCTCAAATCTTAAATGTACATTGCTTATTTTTTACAAGTGCATTACACCTATGAAATACAATACTCATAACATTTTTACATTTTTAATTATCAAAAAATTTCCCTCCTGACACTTCCCAGAGGAGATAATTCTAAATTATACTCAGGTGGATTTTAATAACAGATTATTAAATTATATTTATCCAATATAAAGTTTAGAAAGAAAAGATGATTTAGTGATTAGAAAACAAAAAATTCCATGTCCTGAGTTCTTGAGGAATATGCCTTTTCCCAAGGTTTGACTTCAATAACTAATTCTTTTTCTTTCTGAATAAGACTATTGAAACTGAGGAAGAATCCAAGCTTATCTTAGTTTACAAAGTTGCTTGTACTGTCAATAGGATTAGAAGTTATGGATTTCCATACATAACAACTTGAAAATTGTTTTCATATCCCTCTTAAAGAAATCTATGTCAGTTCTAGTTTTAAAAATCAAAACAAAACAGCATACAGGTCATTGATTGAAACTGATTACTGTCTTACAACCTCTAACACAGTCTTATTCAATCTTTCATTAACTTATCAATCAAGACACAGAAAAAAATATCAAAACTTAGAGAAAGCTAAGATTATTTTTTATTCAAGCTTTATAGGTATACATAGTAATTTGGTTTATCCCAACAAACTCATATACATGCATTGAAATTGATTTTAGTTCACAATCCCCCGCTTTCCTGCCTCCCTTTCCCTCTCATTCTTATTCTTGATCATTGCCATTCTGACTGGAGTGAGATGAAACCTTAGTGTAGTTTTTTTTTTTTTTTTTTTTTTTTTTTTTTTTATTTACCTAATTGCTAGAGATGTTGAACATTTTTTCATATACTGTTGGCCATTTGTGTTTCTGTTTAATTCTTTTGCTTATTTACCGATTTGGTTCTTTCTTTCTTTTTTGATGTTAAGTTTTTTTGAGTTCTTCATATTTTATGGATATTAATCCTCTTTCAGAGCAGTACCTGGCCAAGATTTTCTCCCTTTCTGTAGACTATCTCTTCATGTTCTTACTCATTTTCTTTGCTGTACAGAACATTTTTGTTTTATGGCATCCCACTTATTAATTATTGGTTTTATTTATTGCACTTTGGGGGGATTGTTAAGTAAGTCAGTGCTTGCACCTATATGAAGAAGTATTGGCCCTATGCTTTCCTCTAACAGTTGTAAAGTTTCTGGTCTAATTTCTTATTCTTTGATCAATTTTGTTTTGAGTTTTGTTCAGGGTGAGTGACAGGGGTCTAATTCCATTTCTCAATATAAAGCTATTCAGTTTTTCCAGCACCATTTGTTACAAAGGTTGTTTTTTCTCCAACATATATTTTTGACTCCTTTGTCAAATATCAGACAGTTATAGGTATGTAGATTTATTTCTTTGTCTTCTTTTTTGATCCATTTATCTAACCAAGAAGATAAAACAATTCTACAATGAGAATTGTAAAACACTGAAAACAGCTCTACAATTGAATTTATAGATCACTGAAGAAATAAATTGAAGAAGACCTTAGAAGATGGAAAGACATCTCATGGTCTTGGCTAGGCAGCATCAATATTGTCAAAATGGCCATACTACCAAAAGGAATATACATATTTAGTGCAATCCCTATCAAAATACCAATGACATTCTGCACAGAATTAGAACAGATGGTTCTTAAATTCTTTTGGAGGAATAAAGGAACCAGAATATTCAAAGAAACACTGAGCAAGAAAAGTGAAGCTGTAAGCATCAAAATACGTGGTCTGAAATTATATTAGGGGTGTAGTATTAAAAACAGCATGGCATTGTTATCAAAATAGACACAAAGACCAATGGAACAGAATAGGAAAAAAGCACAGATCAACAGACAATTTAATGAGAGATGCTAGAAGAAAATAGAGTGAAAGTGTTAACAATAAAATTTGCTTATATTTCAACACAAGATGAAACTCTGTTTTGCTTCATGAAATAGTGTGGTAGATACTACCAGGCCCGGGTTCAATCCTCAGCACCACGTACAAATAATCAATGAATTATTGATTCATTTTCTCATTTGACTTTGCAGTAGGGAACTTTTACTAGTATGGGCAGAGTATATTTCCTGCCCCATTTGTTTTGGACTTGGCCTATGTAACCTGCCTTGAACATTAGAATGTAGACAGAGAGCACAGTGCAGAACTTCCAACCCAAGATCTTAAAAAGTACACTCTGCTTCCTAATTGCTGCTCATGTACTCCTGCCCACCACCATGACATGTCCAATTTTCAAGGAAGGTTGGAAATGCATGGAGCAGACCTGAAGCAAAGGAACCCCAGGTGACCAACAAAAAAAAAAAAAAAGGAGCAAACAAAATAGATGTTGTTCATTTAAGTCACTGAGATAGTGGCTTTTTTGTTTTACAGGAAATACAGACTAATGGACAGAGATTGCCTGGAAATAAGGCACAAGGCTGCCGAGAAACTTCTGATGGAGGAAAATGGAGTATTTCCTTGATAAGGAGGATGGTATACTCTTTACCCTGTTCTTTTCAGCCCTCATTGTTATATCCAGGCGGAGACATCAAATAAACAAAACAACATAGAAAAACTCTATGAATTGTTGGGAAGGACTGTTGGGTAGTTTGGGATATCCTAAGAGATACATGTATACCAGAAACATATGACTTCAGATAAACCACCACATGGAGATTTTTCTGTGTGTGCTAGGAATAGTCATATTTTATATCTATCAGTGTAGAAAATCATATGAAAAAGGAATAACAAATGTCACTGTAGTAGAGATAAAGCTAATTAAATCTAGTTAAAAATGTGACTGTGGGCTGGGATTGTGGCTCAGCGGTAGAGCACTCGCCTAGCATGTGTGCGGCCCGGGTTCAATCCTCAGCACCACGTACAAATAAATGCATTGTGTACAACTAAAGCAAATAAATAAATATTTTTTAAAAAATGTGACTGAGTTGGGGGATATCAATTTGTATTCTAGCTCATCTGTAAGAAGACACCATATAAATGAAGAGATGTTGAGATCAAGAAAAATAAATTCAGTGTTTTCTGTTGGCAAATACTATTTCTAGATAGTTTTCTTGACTGATGATAAATAAATAGAAAAAGTAACACAAAACATAGGGCTCATGAGTGAAAAGTGCTGTGGATTATGAGGCACAATGTTGGAAAAGAACTTCATAAACTCAAAGGAAGAATCCACTTTAGTATGATCTACCCTGAATTACAAGAGTTTTTAGAAAACCATTTGATAAATTCCGCAGAGTAGACATTCATAAGCATGAAGAGGTAATAATTAAATGTATAAGGCCACACAATTGGAAAAACGTAACAAGATAATAGATAAAAGGTGAAATAAAAACTTGGAAAATATTTAATACTTTTGACTATTTTGGGGAGCGAGGCATAACTTAAAGTGTTCATATTATCAAATATTTATGTGGTTTAAAATTTTTGATATATAAAATTTTGATTAATTTTAATGAATAAAATTTTCCTATTCTGATAGTGTTTTAGATTATGTTCCAGAAATTAGATATTTTGGCCCGAATTCTTATAAGATGCCATCTGACTTCAAAAGATTTGCTCATCTCCTACTGGCTCCCTTTCAAATGTCAACAAATTGCTTTCTAAAAGCATTCTATTGATTTTCATTATCATTAATGCTGAAATTTATTGGGCTTTATCCAGAAATGAGCATTTTAAATGTTTAAGCCTAGAAATTTAATATAATTACAGCAATCAGGAAACCTTTTCTAGAACTTCTGGGAAGATAAATGCTTATACTATGCAGCTAGGATGCAATGGCCTATAATGGCTAAGGAGCTCTATTTGTGGCTTATTAGAGAAGAGACAATTTGGAGAAAAATCTAAATCCTAAATGCTATTATTTTTACATTACATTGAGTAATACCCCAGATAATTTTATTCATATGTCAGTAAATTCCTGACATATCACTTAAGGCAGTCTGACTTGAGACAGTTTGAATTGTATTTTTGTGCTTTATAGCAGAATTATATATCCTTAGTAACACATAGGTAAATGGTTATTTTTATTTCTTTGCAAATCTTTTCAATACCTTATAAACATTCAATTTAATATTTTCTCTACTTAAAAGTTGTGGTAATGCTGGGCATGGTGGCGCACTCCTGTACTTCCAGCACTTGGGAGGCTGAGGAAGGAGGATCATGTGTTCAAAGCCAGCCTCAGCAATGGCGAGGCACTTACAACTCAGTGAGACCCTGTCTCTAATAAAAATACAAAAAGGGCTGGGGATGTGGCCCAGTGGTCCAGTGCCCTAAGTTCAATCCCCAGTACAAAAAAAAAAAAAAAAAAAAAAAAAGTTGTGGTAATAACATTGTCATAGCAAGGCTAAATATGCCCAAGAATGTATTGACAATCTAAGATTTCATGATTTCGATAACAAATCACATATAAAAGCTCCCCAAGGAACTCAGAGTACCCTTTCACATTAGAGACAAATCTGAAACCTATATTTTGAAATTTTTCGATATTTTGTTTTGGTCTTGTAAACTGTGTAGCTAGTACATGACTGCCTAGTAATAAAATACATGCACATTTTACCTTTTTCATGTAAAGACATGTAGGAAAGCAAATATAAACTTCATCTCTGAATAGCACAGAAATAAATGTTCTATCTTTAACAGCAAGCTTATTTTTGTTACTTCCATTCATTATTTTGGTAAATAATTCTATCATTTATTTTTAGAAAATTGTTTGTTTTATCTGAAATAGGATTTCCTTTTGTTTGTTAGAAAGACATAGGAGCCTAAAGAAATGTCAGATACATGGTTGAACTTGTGTATGCTTGAGATTTTTTCCAGCTACTTCTATTTTGTTGTTGTTGTTGTTCAGAGAAATATTTTGATTGATGTTTCAGAACTCACTGACTCATTTAGACCACAGATACACTTGCACATTCAGTTATACTCATTACGTTTGCACAAAATCCTTTCAAATGCAATACTCATAAAAATGTGTCTCCAAAGATGATGCCTAGACACAGTGAATATTGCAATACATTTAGAAAAAGAACTAACATTCTGTTCTTTCAAACCTAGATCTCTTCTCTTTCTTAAATCTATGGATTTTTTGAGCTCAATAGAACAATGACTTTTTCTTGCTCAATAGAGCAAGAAAAGAGTCTTTGTGTAATCCCTATCATGTTTCCTATTACCACCTTCTTGTAGATCAAGGATCAGCAAACTTTCTGTGCACATTCAGACGATGAATACCATAGCCTTTGTTGGCTATTGGTTCTATGTAACAATTACTATTTCTGTTTTTGTAGAATAAAAGCAGCCATAGACAATACATAAATATATATGCGTAACTCTGTACCAAGAAAACTTTATTTTAAAAACTACACAGTGTTGTGCATTTGGTCCACAAGCTATGGTTTTCCAACTCTTTTCATAGACAGGTAATTTTCTCATTGGCAATGTACCTAGGAGACACATTACTAGATGATGATGATATGCTTTAGTAATTGTGGTTCTGAAAGACTTCAAGTGTCTATATTCCTTGCCCTCATGACACAGTATTGTGAGACTTTTCTTTTGCCAAAACAATATTTGCAGATAGTTTACTTAATTTTAGAAATATAAAATAATTTAGCTTACCTTGATTTCTGGCAAACTAGAGATCATTACAAATAATAAAGTTCTGAAAGTTCTAAAGAAACTGCTTTTGATGTGAAATCTAAGAAGACAGTGACAATGAAAACAGCCTAAATAGAGAAAAAGGAATTTTACAGATATAGTAACATTATTTTTCCTTCTTCAAGTGATTATTTTTAAGAAGCAGTCTGAAGAGATACAAAACAGAACAACTAGTGTTACAGTTTGGATCTAGAATATGTTGATGTCTTGATCATGTGCTATTAGGAGATGGGAACTACTTGGGAAAAGTAAATCACTGGGAACATAATTTAAAGGGTCTATTTTTGTCCCCAACCCCTCTCTCTTTCCCTGCTTCCAGCTGCCATGAGGATGCAGTGTCAACTCTGTTCATCATACCCTTTGGTCATGATATTCAGCTTTACCCCAGGCCTAGAAATAATAGATCCAGACGACTGGTGTTAATCCTCTGAAATTGTGAGTCAAAATAAATCTTTTCTCTAGTAAGTTACTTTTTTCTCAGGTGTTTGGTTACAACAACAGAAATATATTACAACTTCCAATCAGTTGCAAGTCAGCTTTATCAGAGAAATATGCATATTGAATCACCAAAAGTTATTTTGAGGTAGAGTACTGTGTTTGTTCCTATGACTTCTGTAAGAAATTACCACAATAAGAGCGGTTTAGGACAATAGAAATTTATTATCTCAGAGTTCTAAAAGCTAGTTATCAGAAATCAAGGAGTTGACCAGATTGTACTCCCTTTATAGGATTTAGGAGTGAATTTATTCCTTGCCTTTTGCAGCTTCTGCTGGTTGCCAGTTTTCCTTGATGTGGACTGTACAAATTCACTCTCTGCTTTTACTTTTGTGTGTGTGTGTGTGTGTGTGTGTGTACACATCTTATAAGGACACATGAAGGCAGTTATCATCTACATGCATAATTAAGGAAAATTTCATCTGCATATCTTTGATTGCATCTGCAAAGTTCCCTCTTCCAAATAAGTAACATTTGCAGATTCTAGTGATCAGGCTGTGGACATATTTTTAGGAGCCCTTATCAACTTATCACAGATATAATGCCCTACTGCTTGGGTAATGAGTTACCATGCAGTGTTCACTAAGAAATAGTCCTGAATCCTCCCTAAGGTAGATAAGACAGCACTGGGGAGAAAATGTTCTGTAATATCACAAATTTAAATTGAAGCCGACTTGGTTCCATTTTCCAGACCAGACTATATAAAACTGCTCCTTTACATAGCCTGTTTATATATTAGTATTAAACTTAAGGGATTCAATATTATATCAATTCCTCTATTCTAGCAAATATATAAATAAAATAGAAAAGAGGAAATAAGTAAATCAAAGGCTGTGGGGTTGGGGAAAGGGATATAAGAAAATTATTCTGTGCAAAGACTTAAAAAAAAAAGACTATGTCTTTCAAATTATTGAAAAAAAATACCCCTGGATTCAAAAAAATATATTGTTCAGAGAAGAATTAGTGCAAAAACAGAATGATGCACAATATGAACAGAAAGCAGAGCTCAAAGAAATTGGAGATTACATAAACATTATCACCCAAATTGAATCGCAGATAAAGTCAATTATGATAAAAGACTTGAATGAAAAAATATCAGAAGCAAATTTAAAAGATAAGTAGACATGATTAGAAATAAATAAGAATAGCTATGAAAGACAAAAGATCCAACATACACATAATTGTTACTTTAAAAAATACAATGGAACAGGAATAATATTTAAAGTTTAAAGAATATTTGTCTTGAGTAAAGATGGTTTTTTATTATAACCTAAAATGGTGGAACTTTGTTAATTATAAATTCATTAAGAAAAAACAAAGCATGATGTGAGATAGAGGTTTAATTTCATTTTGTTGCATACGGATTTCCAGTTATCCCAGAAGAAAAAGCAAGCCCAAACCTCCATAACATCAGATTAGGCTCCTATTTCCTTAATAAGACTCCTTTTGCACAAGAATTAAAATCTAGAATTAATGAATGGGATGGATTCAAACTGAAAAGCTTCTTCTCAGCAAAAGAAACAATCAGTGAGGTAAATAGAGAACATACTATTTGGGAACAAATCTTTACTACATGCACATCAGATAGAGCACTGATCTCTAGAATATATAAAGAACTTAAAAATTTTAACACCAACAAAACAAATAACCCAGTCCACAAATGGGCTAGGAACTGAACAGACACTTCTCAGAAGAAGATATACAATCAATCAACAAATACATGAAAAAATGTTCAACATCTCTGGCAATTAGAGAAATGCAAATCAAAACTACTCTAAGATTTCATTTCGCTCCAGTCAGAATGGCAGCTATTAAGTACACAAACAACAATAAATGTTGGAGAGGATGTGGGGGAAAAGGCACACTCATACATTGCTGGTGAGACTGCAAAATGGTGTAGGCAATCTGGAAAGCAGTATGGAGATTCCTTGGAAAACTGGGAATGGAACCACCTTATGACCCAGCCATCCCACTCCTGGGTCTATTCCCAAAGGACTTAAAAACAGCAAAGCAAATCATGGTGAATTTATTAAAATTCAAGGACAAAATTTAACCTTATAAGCGTTTAGTTAGATAAGAAAAAAATTTACTACAGGAAGAAAAGTCATGGTGGCCACTGCCACAAGCAATCAAGTGTCAAAATATGATTTAAAATATCTACTACAGACATAGTCTTCAAAGTGCGGTCTAGATTACTTACAGATCATTGCAAACTTTCACTTGGCTCATAAGATCAAAACTCATTTTATAAAAAACACTAAGATATCATTTATTGTTTTACCTTTTGTTATCTGTGGAAGTTTCCTAAAGAATATATGATGTGTGATATTAAAGAGGTTGATGAAGGAGAGTATGTTCATGTTCTGTTAAGCTGGACATTAAATATTTTCAAGAATGAAAAGCAATGTCATTATTTTTTATTTAGAAAAATACAGTTATCTTAATAAAATATAGTGTTTATGCTAACATGTAATAGGCCTATTATTTTGAAATAAAAATTAGTTAAATCTTTAAAACATTTTTAGTTTTAGTAGGTAAATATAAGTATAAAAAGTACACAATCCGAGGTTGTTTAGGACCCTCAATAAATTTTGAAAATGTAAAGCAAATGATTTTATAGCTATTGTTCTGCAGGGTTCTTAAGAAAAAGTATAGCAGTCTACTGAATTACCATATATTAAAAAGTTTACAAAACATTCTATACCTTTAATTCAGCATGTTTTATTTAAAAGCTAACAAAATCTCAGAAAATAAATATAATAAATATTTATGGACCCAAACCTAAGAGATTCAGCTAAGGATGTATGCTGAGGAGAAAAAAATCACACATTTAGGCACATATCAAAAATCAACAATATTTTGCAATTATTTTTAATTAGAAGAGAGAGATGAAAGAAAATAGCAGAAGTGGAAAAAATATTAAACTACAAATTAATACATTTGAAAATTGAAAAAAAATAAAATACATAAATTCAAAGGCTTATTCATTGGTACTAAAGAAACCTGAAACTAGCATGATATTATGAAGGGTAAAACTCTAAGTGACCTAATCTCCATTAAAAAAAGGAGGTTTCTCAAACAACTTAACTAATGGAAATTAGTAGATACTTAGGAAAGTCAGAAATAATATCAGAATATTCCAAATTATCAAAATAAATTCAAAACTTCGTTAAATTGGATGACTTTTTTTTTTTATTTTTGATACCAGAAATTGAACCCAGGGGTGTTTAACCACTGGGCCACATCCCCAGCCCCTTTTATTTTAAGACAGAGTTACTCTAAGTTGCTTAAGGCCTCAGTAAGTTTCTGAGTCTGGCTTTGAACTTGGAATCCTCCTGCCTTAGTCTCCTGAGCCACTGGGATTACAGGTGTGTACCCCTGTTCCTGGCTAAATTGGATGATTCTTAATTCAATTGCAAATTAACATAATTGAATTGATATAAGAAAGAATTTGTCAATTAGCAAAATGACATGTAAGATACTAATTAAGTTCTATAGCTTTCACTAGACCAGGATTATGATAGACTCAAATATTTGCTCAGGTATATTGGTATAATTTACTTCTGAAAACACTGAAGATTTTAGTAAATATAAATAAGAAAAGCTTTGAAATTCTAAGAAACAAGCACTTTACTGCAACTAAAATCAGACAAAGACTGTATTAAAAATACTAAAATCTATATAAATAATACTTAGCTACATATGGGGTTTCACTATATGAAAGGGCACCACTTAAAAATGAAAAAAAAATGTGATTTAAAAAATAGTATTGTGGGGCTGAGGTTGTGGCTCTGTGGTAGAGTGCTTTCCTAGCATGTGTGAGGCACTGGGTTCGATTCTTAGCACCACATATATATAAATAAAGGTCCATTAAAAGATAAAAAATATTTTTTTAAAAAATAGTATTGTGACAATTGGATCTTCCTTTGAGGAAAAATCTGTTTTGATTTGTAACTCTTTGTTTTTTATAAACAAAAAATACTCCTGATAGAACAAATAATAGTAAAAATGAAAAATATGGAAAAAAAGATACAGGATTTAGAATAGTCTCAATAAACACAATATAAAGATCATAAATTTCAAAAGAAGTATTTTATTATAAATATACAATGTTTCTCACTCAAAATATAACCTTTAAAAATTGAAAGAGAAGGATTCAAGAAGCTGAATAGAGCGAGTGACTCTGCCACAGTGAAGAATCAGGGCAACAAAGAAAAACTGTGTATAAATATGATCTATACATATATATATATGTATGTACATATATATGATATATAAATATATTTATGTGTGTATATACATATATACATACATACTTTATATTGTAATATATTGTATATATACAACTATTGCATATTATATATAAAATATGTACATGTATTTATGTATATAAAATGTGCACATGTGTATGTATATATGTATTTATATATGCAATGTATGTATACGATGTGTATACATACATTGCATGTATCTGTATATGTATCTGTATTTATATATACATATACAAATACTTATCTATATATGTTTTTATATGTGTGTGTGTTTGTGTGTGTGTGTGTGTGTGTGTGTGTGTTTTTACAGTACTGGAAAATGAACTTAGGGGTATTTTATCACCAAGCCATATCCCTAGTCTTTACTTTTTATCTTGAGTTAAGGTCTTGCTAAATTTTGCAATGTGGGCCTTAAACTTGCAATTCCAACCCACCTGCCTCATCCTCCTTGGTTGCTGGGACTATAGTATGTACCACCATGTATGACTGGAAAAACTATATTTTAAGCTGAAGATTTTGGGCAGAACTCTGGAAATCAGCACGGAAGTGATGAAAAACCTAAGCAACAGAGAATTAGAGAGGAAACAGAGAAAACAACAAAGCAAATTATAGCTTCAACCTTGTCTTCCTGTTGAGTAGGCTATTAAACATTTCCAGGAAAATTAAGCAAGAAAATGCCAGAAACAACTAAAGGCAAAAATGCAAAATATGGATAAAAAGATATGGGATTTAGAATAGTCTCAACAAACACAATATAAAGGTCATAAATTTCAAAAAGAAGTATTTTATTATAAATACACAATTGGAGCTGCAGACCAACAGTCCTAATTGTAGGAGAGTCCTATATCCCTCATAGGCTTTATAACTTTTTGGAGAACTGGCTGCTCTAAGAGTGATTGCTCTACTCTAAAGAAAGTCATCCCTGGCTACAAGAACCCAGATGCCACCTTACTTCAGGGGAGAGCACCCAGATTCTCTGATGCTGCCTGAAACCTTGGGCCTATGCATGCCTCACAAGGTGGAATATAGCTCCTGTCAGATCTTGCAGCTTTATAACCAGCTTCTGCCATGGTTACAAACCTTACCCCACCCATGCTTGCCCCATAAATATAAGGAATGTCTCCATCCCATCCAACATGCTCAGGACTGCACTGCTGGTGCAGAGTCTTCACTTCATCTGACTGTTGGAATCTGGGGATAGTTCTAGCTCCTTTCTATGGTTCTGGGAATAAGGCTACTTTCAGCTTGAACATAGCATTAGCTGTATTCATCTCATGGTAACTAGGGGAAAGTCTCCTTTTAGCTCACAACCTTAGGACTACAGCTATTGGTGCAGAAAACATGGAAGCCCACCCAGGCTTGTCCATATGGATAAGGTGAAGGTCTCATCCATGTCCTGCAGCTCCAGAACCATGGCTATCAATGCCACAAGCCTTGGTCCCATCAATATTTGCCTCATGTGACATAGGGAAATTCTCTTCTATGTCCTTCAGCTCTGGGATCACAAATACCAAAGTTACATGCATTGGATACACCTACAATGGACCCACAGGAGGTAGGGGAGGTCTTCTCCATGTTTTAACTTCCAGGAACATGTATACCAGTGCTGTAAGTCCAAATTTACTTACACACATCTCAGAGGACCTAGGGAAGTTCTCCTTCATAGCCAAAAGATCTGGAGCTACATCTACTGGTGCCAACTGCTTGGCATCACTTGAGTCTGTCCCTTGTGACTTGAGGAAGTTAACATCTAGGTACTGCAGCTCCATGAAAATAATTGTCAGTGCTTCAAGCCCCAGTCCCATCAACATTTAACTCAAAGATCTGGAGAAAGTACCCTTTTTATCCCTACAACTTTGGGTCCATAATTACTGGTAACACATACCCCAGCATCATATATCCTCATCCCTCAAGACCTGAGGAATTGTTAGATGCTGTGGTGCATTCTTGTAATCCCAGTGGCTCTGGAGGCTGAGGCAGGAGGATTGAGAGTTCAAAGCTAGCCTCAGAAAAAGCAAAATGCTAAGCTATTCAGTGAGACCCTGTCTCTAAATAAAATACAAAATAGGGCTGGGGATGTGACTCAGTGGTCTAGTGACCCTGAGTTCAATCCCCAGTAACCCCCTCACCCCAACAAAAAAATAGACCGGAGGAATGTTCCATCCTCTACTGTGGTCCTGTGGCTCCAAAGCTTTTGTTCCTGGTTCAACAGATTCAGGCATAAATTATATTCATATTCATTCTGAGAGACATTCATATTCATATTCATTCCAAGAGACCTGAGAAAGGTTTCCTTCTTATTATGTAGCTTGGAGATCATGCCTGCTGGCACCACAACACTTGGTATAAACTGTACTTGGTCCAAGGGGCTCGATGACAGTCCTTTCCATATCCATGAAACCATGGAAGCTACACCACAAGCCCATAAGTGTCATCAGTATTTGACTTTGTGGGACTTGTAGACGCACACTTTTGGAAACCTATATCCATTACACAGTTGTATAGCTACCTTAAGGAACCATTGAGGTCTATACTACTGAGGCGCTCATTGATAGTGCTGACATCCACCAAAACTGATGAATTCACACAGAGGATACACTTTGGGGCTCAGCTACAACCAAAGCCAAAGCACTTACCCAACTGAAATCCTGAATCTAATCTAAATGGAAAAAAAAATCTTGTCCTATAAAAGTTATTCCAGAACATTGGAAGAGGTGACTATTACACTAAACATGTAGACATCAACATAGGAACAGAACAAATAGGAAACATGACACCACCAAAGGAAAACATTTCCCCAGAAATAAATTCCAATTTGAAGGAAATATATGAAATTACTGAAAAATAATTCAAAATAATGATGCTAAGGAAACTCAGTGAGATACAAGATAATATACATAAACAATACAAATAAACGAGGGAAAACAATTCCAGGTATGTATGAGAAATTAACCAATGAGATGCAAATCATTAGAAAAAATGAATAATAATATTGAAAATAAAAATTTCAACCAATGGAATAAAAATATATATAAATTACAGCTTCCAAAATAGACTAGAAAAAAAGGAATTTCTGAGCTTGAAGAGAGGTCTTTTTAATTAATCTACCTAGACCCTCCCCATTAGTGAAGAAAAAGGAGAAGGAGAAAAAGAATTTAAAAGAGTGAAAAAAAAAAAATCCTACAAGACTCATGGGATATCATTGAGTAAACAATCAAACAAATATTCACATTTTGAGAATTTCAGTAAGAGAGGAAAAAAACACAACATCATGAATAGTTGAAAATTTCCCAAACTTTAAAGAGATAGGGCATCAAGATCCAAGAAGTTAAAAAGACTCCAACTTGATTCATATTAAAATACCTTCACTAAGGTGTATTATAGTCTAAATGTCAAAAGTACAAGACAAAGAGGATTCTAAAAAAACAGCAAAATAGTGGCAAATCACATAAAATCTATGTCCATTGTATATACAGCAGATTTCTCAGAAGGCCAGAAAGAAATGAGATCAAATATTCAAAATCCTAAAAGAAAAAACAGCCATGCAATAATAAAACCTCCAGCAAAACTATCCATCATAAACGGGGAAGAAATATTGTTTTTCCCAGATAAGTAGTTACTGAAGGAACTCTTTACCACTATACCAGCTCTACAACGAATGTTTATGGGAGTCCTACACTAGAAACAAAAGCACAATAACCACCATTGTGAAAACTCACGGTTATACAAAACTCATTATAACAATAAATACATGAAAGAGAAAGAGAAACCTTAGGATGAAAGAAACCTACCAAATTACAAAAATAAATAATAAGACAGGTGGACAGGAAAAAACGGGTATGCAAAACAATTTTTTAAAATGAGAGGAGGAAGTTGATACCTATCAACAATAACCTTTAATGTAAATGGATCAGTGGAGAAAAGACAGTCTCTTTGTTAAATGGTGTGGGAAAAATTGGATATATATGTTCAGAATAAGGAATGTATATCCTTTCCTCTCACTGTACACAAAAATCAACTCAAAATGGATCCAAGACCTAAATATAAAACCTAAAACTATGAAGCAACTACAGAAAAGCATAAGAGAAACACTTCAAAACACTGGTGTAGGCAATGACTTTTGATACAGGACCCCTAAAGGCACAGGCAACAAAAGTAAAAATAGACAAGTACAATTATATCAAACTAAGAAGCTCTACATAGCAAAGGAAAAAATGAACAAAGTGACAACCTACACAGAGGAAGAAAATATTTTCTATGTACTCATATAACAAGGAACTAATATTCAGAATATATGACACTCAAAAACCTCAGCAACAAAATAAAATAATAATAAACTAACTACAAATGGGCTAAAGATTTGAATAGATATTTCTCAAAGAAGATATACATGTAGATAGTTTTGAAGTATAGAAAAAATTCTCAATCTCACTAATTGTCAAGAAAATGTGAATAAAACCAAAACAAGATATCATTTCATCCAAGTAGAAATGGCAATCATCAAAAATATTAAAAATGACAAATGCTAATGAGAATTCTGAGAAACAAGAATTCTTATAATCATTATGGAAAACAGTTTGGAGATTTCTTTAAAAAATGAAAACTAAAACTATCACATCATTCAGCAATTCTACTACTGTCTATATATATTTAAGGGAAATGAAATCATTATACCAAAAAGTTATTTGTACTCTCATGTTTATTGCAATCTATCTTTCAAAATGACAAGAGATGTATGAAATTCCCAAACATAAAAATTATTAACATTTTAAAAGATAGAAATGTTTATTACTCTTGTTTATCACATATTATATACTTATATGGAATTATCATAATGTAGCCCAGAAAGATGTACAAATAAGTCTCAATAGGAAAAAAATAAGTAAAGTGACACTTACTCAAGAAGAGCTGTCCTCACTCTACAGACTAGGTCAGTTCCCCATTTAAACACTCTCATCACACTATGTTTTTCCTAGTAGTTTTTATACTAGTTCTATCTAAATAATTTGTGTGTAATTATCAAATATATAAAATATTAATTACATAGTTATAAGTGGTTTAATATTTATCTTTGTTCCACATTAAATTACAATCTCCCTAAAACCCATTGTTCATCATTGCTGGATGCTCAGCAACAGTAAACTGGTATTTATTCACTGATTAACCCTATACTTATTCTGCCTTCACAGTGTGAGTGACATGGTATACATTATAGACACCCAAGAAATATTTGTTGAAGGAATAAATTCATAGATGAATGAATGAAGTCCTATAGAAGGGCTTAATTAATTCTACAGGACAAAGTCTAATAAGAAAATAATTTATAATTACAATTTTCTGTTGTATAAATTGCTTGTGAAAGCAATTCTAAGTGTGGGCACTCAGTAGGGTGAATTTAAGAAGGGGAAAGCTAACTGAACAGAAGTGACGATTTGGAGAAAAAAAGTCATGAATATAGATTAGATGTCTGTAGGGTGGTTAGCACACAAAAGGAAATGTTATTACTAAAATCACTCTTCACAGGATCTAGCTATAAACTACTACAACAAAAGAAGTGGAATTGCTGGCCTTAATTGAACCAGGAATAATACTTCTGTCCAACTTCAGAGTATAAACACGTGTGGTACTTGATGGGATTCTTTGGGACTGGATCTCACCACACAATTCTGGGCAATGAAGAATCACTACACTTCTGAACCTCTTAGATAATTAAGGTTGAGCAATGAAAAACAGCTCTGGGTTACTACTGTGGGAAAATTACACTAACCCACTATAAAAAAATTTATGAAAAGTAAAAGGATAAAAAATAAACAATTTCCTAATATAGAAAAAAAACTGTTAAATATAACTAAAAATTACAGTGAGCTCTAGGATATTAAAGCAAAGAATTTGAGCAACATCTCACAGAAGTAAAAACTACAGTGTCTATATAGTAAAAAGTGAAAAATGCTCTTTTCTCATTAGTAATAAGACTAATGCAGATAAAATTATATATTATTTCATTATTCATACTGTCAAAAATTTATGTAATCCAATATGCCAATAATTAATATATTCAATTAATTGTTCCACAAAATTGTACAGGAAATATAATTGTGAACCAGATCTATAAAGAAAGTTTATATCTAGAATGGTTTGATAGGCTGAATAATGTTGCCCCCAAAATATTAATGTTTTAATCCCTGGAACCAATGAATATGCTACTTTCCATACTAAATGGTACATTGCAAATATGAATAAGTTAATTATCTTTAGTTGGAGGTGTCATCCTGCATTATCTAGGTAGATTTGATGTATTCATAAGAGTCCTTATATGAAGGAGATACAAGGATCAGAGTTTGAGGAAAAAACAGCTCATTTCTTGTGGTGAGCTTGAAGATGGTGGAAGAAGCCATGGCCCAATGAGTGAAGTGTTCTTCAGAAACTGATAAAACAAGACAACAGATTCACTTCAAGAAGATGAAAATGCCTTAAATTTAGTCCCATGTGACTCCTGTTGAATTCTGATTTCTGAAACTGTCAGATAAACTTGCATTGCTTTAAGTCTGTAAAGTTGGTGGAAATTATTTATGGCATAAATAGTACATAATGGAATTTAGAAAAATAAAGTAGAGTGATTACTCCATAAAAATAAATGAATTATTTTAAAAGGACAGACAGTGTAAAAAGAGAGGTAATCCTTAGAATGACTTGACAAATCTACTCTGAGAAGCTGCATTTAATGTGAGGCTTCAAGGATGAACTGAAAGGAACCATGAAGAAAGAAGCCCTTGAAAAGGTCTAATTAAGGAAAAAGCAAGTAGAGAGAAGAGAAGGGAGTTTGTAAATCTTTAGTGCTAGAGTATGAAGAAGAGTAGACATAAGTGATGACTAAATCACATCTCCCTAAAATTCTTGCACAGAATCCCTAAGCTCTAATGGGATAGTAACTGGAGGTCACTAAGGATAAATTAAGTCTTAAGGGTACATCCCTAATTTTATAGAATAGGTTTTCTTATGAAAAGGTACAAAATTATCAAAGATCTCTTGGACATTTTACATTTCCAGCCTCTAGAATTGTGAGAAAATAAATTTTCTATTGTTTAGATATGAGATATATCCCTAAAACTCACATGTGAGATAATGCAGGAAGGTTCAGAGGTGAAATGATTAGATGATAACAGTTGTAACCTAATCATCGGATTAACCCACTGATCTGGATTAACTGGGTGGTAACTGTCTGCAGTGGGTAGAGTGTGACTGGAGGAGGTAGGTCACAGAGGGAAGGGCTTTAGGGTTTATATTTTGTCACTGGTGAGTGCAGTACTCTATCTGCTTTCTGATTTGGCAGTTTGTCCTGAGTTGTTTTCCTCCTCCACAACCCTTCCATCATGTTCTCCCTTACCTTGGGCCCAGAGCAATGGACTCAGCTGCCTATGGACTGAGAGCTCTAAAGCATTGAGTGCCAAATAAACTTACCTTCCTCTAAAATTGTTCTTGTCGGGTCTTTTGGTCAAAGTGAAAAGCTGACTAAAACAGAAAGCTTATACATAGGAAAGTATTAAAATATTTTAAGCATTTTAGATCTATATACTAATATTACCACGATGTCAAAAATAAGGGGACATATAGATGAGGATGGTGGGAACATAAGGTTAAGAGAATAATTCTATAAAATGAGCCCACTGTACTGACTCCCCACATACTTTCTTTGTCAAAAAGCAATCTGCCTGTCACCCTTCCTGGTCTGAAGGGACAGGATATGTCACATTCCTCAACACACTGAGGCAGGGGGCAAAGGTCTGGCAGTCGGTATAGATAATGAATGATGGTGGTCAAGAGGATGAAGGCTGGTTATCAAAGAAAAGACAGTGAGTTGCTAATGATCACCCACTGTGTGTCTGCTCCTTCCTGCTTTTAGGCACATACACAGAGATTAAAGGGGAGAGGTGGTGGTTCTGGGGTCTATAAAAGAGCACGACACACCCATTCTGGCAGATTCCCAGCTCTGTGCCCCTTCTTTTCAGAGAAGTCTGCTGTTTCTGACTTAAATAAAACTTGCTTTCTGTGCTTGCCTCAGCATTTCTCAGGTGTTTAATCTTCAACACCAGGAGAACAAGGACTTGTTCCTGATCTCCAAGACCAGTATCACCAATATAACCAATGTTATTGGAGGTGAACAAGAGACATCCATGAGTCTGGAAAAATGGGAATTAGTCATTGGTAGACACTTTGGCACAGTATAGGCTTATAAGGACCTAATGTATGATGAAAAAATTCCATTTTAACACTTTACAGATAGAGCCATACAATAGTCCAAAGATATTTATATGGAGATGATTATTGCAGCATTATATACGATAGCAAAAAAATGGAGCTATTTAACTCTCTCTATATAAAAATGGTTAAACCAATTGTGGTTATAATTTGATAAAATACTTCAATTTAGAATTATATATCTATATATTTAGTGTGTGTACACATGGTGTAGTTTCCAGTGAATAGAAACTTTCTCAAAGTGTGTAAAACTTCAATTAGATATTTAAATGATATAGCAAATATTATTAAATAATTCAGCATCACCCTTGAACTATTATTGATCACACAATGTTGCAGCAATTTATTAATTAGATAATCAGAACTGATTACTTTCTCATTAATCTTCATTTTCTCTTATCCATTTTAATGCCCTTAATATTCTCTACTTTAAGTCAGAATAATATGAATTGCCATTATTTGAGAAAAGAATGTTTTTAGATTCTATTTTTCTCCCTGTTCACATCTAATCTCATCTCTTTTGTGACAGCACATTCTTCTAGACTCATTTTATCCATTTGATTTTTAGCTTCCTCTCTTGTCTCCTTTTAAAGATCCTAACTTATGTGTGTATAGTAAATCTCCAAACCATCTTCATTAAGTTTCTATGAGCCATCTGTGCAATAAAGTACATTTGCCATATGGCATTATATTGTGCTCATATTTTATCTGGAAAAGTTTTCTGGCTATTGAGCATTTGTTAACATTTGATTGTAATTTATATAGACCAGATAGTGTTCCTTTGTTTTATATCTTTATCATCCTAGTGAAAGATAGTTTAATTGGATGTTCAGGGTCCCTTAGGGGTGGGAATATTCTGCCTTTCTTCCTGAGATATTTTATTATCTCCAAATTACAATATTCTTTATAGAGATTTTGATGCAGACTGGGAAGTTAAACTGTCTTCTTGTTTTGGTACTCATGATTTAAAGTAGGTAAGAAGCAACATTGTTGCCAATGCCTAACCAAACTCCATATATATGTACCTTGACAGTAGGCCTTAATATACATAAAAATGTCTTCAAATTCGGCCAACCCATTTATCCATTTGTTCATTCTTCACCTTTATGATTATTCATTGAATTTAGGGGATGGGTTAAAATTATGGTTTCTAAAATCAAAATTTTGAGAAGCAACATCTGGTCTCTCTTCTTCTGTCACAAAGAACCCTAGGACAATCTCCTTAGCAAATTTAAAACTGGAAGCTCTTTTGTGCCTGCTGAATCAATACAATGGTTTTATCTATTACAATGGTTTTATCTATTTATCTAATGGTTTTATCTATTCTCAATCTTGTACCAATTTTGGTTATATGTAATTTTCCCTTGCAAGAAGATATTTCAGACATCTTAAGCTCCCATTCACCAAAATGATTTCTCAGGTGCTTATACTCACAGTCTTAGGGTAAGAAGTCTGCATCTTATCGATTTTATCTGGGGAAAATTGCAAATAGATCATGGCTGTCCTGGGCACTCACATATCATTTGACCTTCCTGGTTCTCATATACCCTAGCATAAAAAGTCTGCGATCTCTCTCCCATTTCTGACCTTCAAGCCTCCACTTAACTCTTGTTCCTCTGCAAATTTACTACACCCAGGTCACAAATAGCTTTCTACAGCAAACAGTCAGATATAGTCATTCATATCTAAGACACTCATGCAGCATAAACCTTAGAATAAATAGAGGCCTTTAAACAGAGAGGATGTATGTAAAAAATTGAATCACTTGTCCCTCTGTTTTATTTTCTATCCTAATTATTACATTTTAAACATATATATATATATATATATATATATATATATATATATATATATGATTTTCCTGAAATTTTTTAAAGGAAGTTCTTAATTGTATATAGTCATTAAATTAAAAATACAGTTGAAGCAAGAAATATTGAAAAAATGTATATATTTAAATATTAAAACATATCCGTGGACATTTAATAACTACTACTTTGAGTTGAGGTGAAGGCCTTAGTTTTGAGCACAAGCCTTTCTGTTGGAATTCTGCAGCTTCTTACCTAAATTATAATCCATCACATTTTGAGTGTGGTTATTGCAAAAACCTTCCAACTATGACAGGTGCAGGGGTTTTTAGCTCCCCCTAACCCGGGTTTGGCCTTCTCTAGCTGGCAGAGAAGGCTGGGGGAACATGCCCCAGTGGTGAGGTGGAATCAGGAAGAGGCAGAAGTCAACTGGTGGCCACACTCAGCCCTCACAATGGAAGACAATCAGGCATACACCAGGGAGTCCTCCAGTCAAGGCATGAGCTCTGTTTATTGAGGAAGTTGGACGGCCTTTATAGAAGACATGGGCCAATCAGCAGAAATATCATAGGGGCACATAGGGAGCATGAGCAAATCACATTGGAGGAACAGCCACTAGCCTATCCTAGTGGCAGTCTGACCTCTTGACATATGTCAGGGGAATGCCCCTTGGCTAAGCCAAGTTCCCATATCAGGAAGTGGGAGACAGCCAGAGAGTTTCTATCTAATGGCGTGTTCTTAACGTCCCCAACAACAGGTATTTTCAATTTAGGATAATTTTCCTCAATTCAGGTCTTAGTACTTTCCAGGAGTCCTATCAGGTTTCCTTATCTATTTATTCTGCTGTTCTTCTAAATAATTGCTTCTCTCTCTTTTAACATTTAGTCTTATATTCCCTATACATGTCTTTCTGTTTCACTAAGAAATAAGTCAGGGGACTGGGGTTGTGGCTCAGCGGCAGAGCGCTCGCCTCGCACGTGCGCGGCCCGGGTTCGGTCCTCAGCACCACGTAAACATAAATGCATTGCATTGTGTACAACTAAAGTAAATAAATAAATATTAAAAAAAAAAAAAGTCAGAAAAAATTTCTGTGCACTTCCCCCACATCTACCAATCTCTTTCCTTAGAGTACATCTCTTTATCTTCCATCCTATGCTTATGGAATGGATGATTTCTCCATTCTCCTATCTAACACTAAGCCCTCCACAATACAAAGATCCCTCTTGCCTATTCAGGAACATCTTTTGAGTGATTTGCCCTGCCTCACTTAAATCAGCCAATTTTTCCTATATAATAATTTCAGAGGAACATGTAAACCATTGTTATTGCTCTTATTGTTCACAAGGTCTATCTTTGGATGTTATATTCTTCTCCAATTCACAGCGCATTTTTGATTCATCTACATAAAACAAAGTCATGAACAAGAAACTTGAGTAAGCTATACAAAGCAGTTTTAAGTCCAGAGGAACCTGTTGCTCCTGCTCTTTAATATTTGATAAATCCCTTTAAAGTATCATGGTCCATTCTTGATTTCTAAAAATGTAACTCACTATTGAAGAGACAAGGTCAATTTTCAGCATAATATATACAATTTCACCTTTCTAAAGTTTTTCATGGAAAAACTTATGCACACAACTAAGCAGCTTTTGAGTATAAGACTTCTTCATTATTATGTCCGTATTAGGTAAATCCTAGTGGAAATTTTATAACTGTTTTGACAAATATGGGTTTTCTATTTTAATTCTCAGATTTTATAGTTTTCTCTGGTAAAATAAGCATTGTTTTTAGGTTGGAGTAAAAGTTTCATGGTATAGGAGAAAATAATGATAGACTAAAACATCAATAAAAATTGCTAACATACATTCAACAGTTCAACAAAAATCTCAGTTATCTGGATATTTACTCTGTAATGTGTTGTTTTCCATAATGGTCTCCCCTCCCCCAATAAAATAATAGGGAGAGTGCTCTTGCTAATTTTGTATTTTTGACCTCTTAACCTAGTCAATATATAGGGAAAAAGAATAAAAACATGCAGACCTCTGCAAACTGAAGCCCAGGGACACATCTGGTCATCAGAAGGGAATGTAGCATTTGCCAATAGCAAATAGTCACACTTGTAGGATGCCATCTGCTGTAGCATAACTAATGGATGAAAGAAAAGAGATAATTGGAAGTAAATGACATACAAGCATGTCGCTTACCCAAATAGAATGGGGTGAGAGATGTTACTTTCCCACATTTGATTCGGTTTAATTTGGAGGCAATGGCATTTATAATGGGAGTGATGTGTGTCACTCTAAGAGAGCGTTTCAAGTGATAAACATCTTCGGAGAAATTGAACCTTTGGAAGATGCAACTATCCCAATTCTTATGAGCCAAGAAACTCAGGGTTTTAGAACAACAAATTGGGCTAGACTTGGAATGTATCAATCATCAGGTCAAGTAATACTTCATAAACATGTAGAAAACAACTAGGAATTTTTTTCCCCCAAAATGATGATGCTCATCACTGTTGGAAAGGCAGTCTCATGAGTGCATTCTTTGGACCCCTGCCTATGCACACAGGAATGGGCCTTGGGCCTGGAACATGTCTTTACTGAAAGTTAGAGAGCCCAGACCGCCTGTGATGGGTTATCAATGTTTATGGGGATATCTTTCTGCAGCAGATTCATTGTTTTTGTTTTGTTTTGTTTAAACATGTATGTTAATGCCCTCAGGCACACACATACCCAGTTTTCAGTATTTTGGGCTCTGGGGAAGCATGTGAACGCTATTTAAGACTTCTGTTGCAGTAAGGAAGAGGTGCATGAAAATCATTGCCTGGCTTGGCTACAGGAGTAGAGTACATAAAAAGACCAGTGCTAACTATTGGAGCTGATCTTCAACTGTCTCTTCACTATGTGAATAAATTGTTGTTTCATCCAGTGATTGTGTTGTATTTTCATTGGCAACTCCAGTGCAGAATAAAATGGGTAGAAGGGTATGAATTTTTGTTTCTGGTGGTCGTCTAAGTAGTTGTCTTTGCTATCTTCTATGTAGTTTAAACCCCAGTCTCCCACCACTGACAAATAGGGCATGGTATTTTGCTCTTCAACCACCAAAAACAGTACTATTTTTTTCCTCTGGAATGTATGGGAGAGGTTTGTGAAAATTTTCTGTCATATACTAAATGTCTGGCAACAGAAATTTAATTTTTCCTCAAAATTGTGTTAACCTCGTCTTATTTTGACTCAATATGGCTGTTTCATTTTCTCAAAAAGTGAGATAAAATACGTAAAAGTTGAGGTATGATAGGAGTAGCTCTGATGTGACTTAAGAAAAAATAGATCACTGAATACTTTGAAAGGAAGATAAAGTTTGAAATATTGCCTTGAACATTCTATTTACAGTTCCTCCAGTGAACAATTTTATTTTGAGCTAAAGAAATGAAAGATCAGCAAAAAATTTCTGGTTCTGCAATACTAGTAGTTAGGCCTTAATATTCTCAAAGTTATACCACTCAATAAAAGTGCCAAAGGACTGCACTGATCGTTTTAGTCCAGGAAAAGAAATTGCAAAGAATTATCCTCTAACAGCATATTACTACCCCATGACACTGATGTAGAATTAGCTTCAATTCTTTACATGTATATAATCATGTATGTTAACCATTCACAAAAGTTTATTAGAGCCCCAGAATTAGAGCTTTGATAATAAGATTGGGGTTAAAATTATATTTTTGTTCTCTCCTGTTACCAATTAACTACTCATTATTTGTCTTTTTGCTTTATATCATGAAATTTCATCTGGATGTCATAATCAATAGTGAAATATGATATTTCTTATAATTGGGAAGCCATACTGAGAATATGTTATGTGTGATGGTTCATGCATTCCAGCACAAAAACAGCCTTATAAGACAGCCATTTCACCCCTAAGACATTTTAGTCTCGTTTTTTAAGAAGATATTAATTTATGTAAGCAGCACTTGAAGATAGTCCCAAAGTACATGTGATATTTCTTTTACATTTTTCTGTAGAATCAAGTGCATCATCTAGACTAGAATTTGAGCATTTTGAATATGAATAGACTAGTCTCATTTCGATTTTTATTTATTATAACTTCTAACTGCTGTGCATTTTTTTATGTTAGTATGTTATATATTTTCTCCATATCTATTTAAATAAGGTTTATATAATTCACAGATGGGAGAATATCATGTTTTGAAGAAAAAGCATTGCTCAAAGTATCTAAAATGCTTTAAAAGCAGCATTGCTCAAAGTACCTCAAATGCTTTAAAAGCAGTTACATTTCTCTTATATATGAAGCTTGAGATCTAGTGAACATATGTAGAACATGATACTACCATAATATCATGTAGACAGATACTAGAAAATACTCACATTTATGTCAAAGTCCAAGAAGAAATGATTTGTAATGTTTTTGAACTTAGAATAATTGTAGAGGTGGGTCACACTTTTGAACTTGTTTATATGTGACTATCAATGGCATCCTTTCAAAGTAGTGATTTTGTCCTTTTATTCTGTTTATGTGTCTGGCAACAATTTCCCTCCAGCTTTTTATAGTTTCTAAAAATATATCTTGAAATTCTCAAAATACATGAAAGCAAATTCCTAGCCAGTTTTTCAATTGAGCATATTTGCAATAGTGTTATTATTCTAAAGCTAATATTTGTTTAATGTATCCTGCTTTGTGATTTGTATAAGAGGTTTTAAAGTGTTGTGAGTTGTTAGCATATATGATTATATAAATTTTAAAAGCTGAAGCCAATTTTAAATAAATGTCAGTGTGGTTGTGAGGAAAAATGTAATGATTTACATGGGCTACTGAGTCTAAACATTGTATAAATATGGTAAAACCTTTAACCACTGCTACTGATAAAGATTGGATTTTGCAGCTATAGAATCTGCAGAGGATTAAAAAAGGAACAAGCTAATTTCCACAGATTTGTGAATCTTTGGTAATCTTCAGATTTCCACTTGTAAATGTAAAGAAAATCATACCCCAACTAAGCTGCCAAAATAATGCTTATAAAAATTGTATTGAAGGCTCTTTTTATGCCATACATTTCCATGTTTAGTTCTGTCCTGGTCATTTCTCAATGCCTCATTTGTATTCATTCCTTTTGATAATGAATGTTTTCCTTTTCAATATTTAATAAACCTTATCATGAGGAAAAAATAAGGCTCATGGCTTTCCCTAAAATTTAGTGCAACATGATTATCATTTAACTTAAAAGATAACCTGTTTGTTCTATTCTTTATACCAAAAGGGTAGGAAGGGGGGATTTATTTTGTTGTTGATATTGCCATTTTCATTTTTAGTTGTTTATTTTGTGGCAGGGTTTCTCAAGCTTGACACTATTGATATTTGGAGCCAAACAATTATTTATTGTGGCAGGTAGTCCTATGGATTGTAGGATGTTCAATAACTTCCTTCCCTGGTCTTTGCACAAAGATATCAGTTACACCCAGTTGCAACAATCAAAAGTACCTCCAGAAACTGCTAAGTGTTACCCAGTAGGCATTGAGAACTGACAACCTGCAGGATAGTTTGGGAATAGGGGCCTACGATAGTAGAGGGAAACATGAAGCGAATCAAAACAGTATTTTATTTTACAATGGAATACATAATCCTCAAGGGAAGAAAATCAGTATATCAATTGAGATATTTATATAAATGTTCATGTGTTTCAGACAAGTAATTGGCATAGATAACTAGTTAAGCAGAGAATGACTTATAGGTTCAAGCTAAAGCATTAAGAAATCCAGATTTCTAGCCTGCCAAATATGATAAGGTTTTGTCTATTTTTCCTTATGGAAGGGGAAAATGTTAAGCTGACAAATTATTATTATTATTATTATTATTATTATTATTATTATTATTATTTGGTTAAAGCTTGCTGCTGCCTCACCTTATCTTCTTAATATTCTTCTATTTTCATAACACACGCACACTTCAGTATGGTATTTAGTAAGCTATGATACACTACCATCAGAAAATTGACTCATCTTTGCATCTCAAAACTGTTAGCTTTATTCTGTAAAAAGTTTATACTGTATGCTATTATGGTTAAAATATTAGATATATAAATAATGTTTATGTTGACAATTAGAGGGAATTAGTTTATTTTACCTGTCAAAAGTCATGAATTAATGAAACTGTGCTTCCATGACAACAGTGAGCCCCCTTTCCCCTTACAGCTGCAGTCTTAAGTATAGCTCACATTCCCATAGTAATAACAAGTCACAATTCACGAGCTATTTCTATACTGAATGTTGTTCCTTGAGGCCTTAGTCATAAAGGCTCAATTCTGCAAAGGCTGAATGTCAAATCAATACACTTTGAAGCTCATTTTTTTTCTTTAGATTCCACTCCTTGACAGTAAATAATAGACAAGGGGATATCAAATATGATGCTGATCATAATCCTGAAAAAAAAAAAATCCCAAATGCCATAATCCTGAATGTTAAAGTCTAAAAAAATCAAAATCCCTGAAATTTAATTTCCTCTCCTCCCATGTTTTAGTATTGGTGTGCCCATTCTACATTACTTTGCTCCAAATACTGTTGAGAGATTTCACAGATCTTCTGCCTGACCTCCCAGCCTGTGTAGGTTAGTGCCACTTTCAGTGTGAAGACTAGGAAAGGGCCCAGAGGACTTGGAGTTACATAGTCATGGACATACAGCCTTTTCCTTTATGCTCTTGAGTTTGACTCACCCATCTTTGGATCCCATCTATGCCAATGATGAGCCTGCAGGACCACCAATTACTTATCAGTAGGCATATGTGTAAGAGAAACTTTAAAATTTGTATAACTCAGATTTATTTTAATCAAAAGGGAAACAAATGATGCTAGTTTGAAATCAGGTGGGAATAATTCTGTGGCTATGAGTTCAAAGAAAAACATTTTAAATCACAAATTTATGGATTCTGACAACAATATATATTTATATGACATGATATTAAAACAGTTTATTTCAAGATGGTTGTGATATTTTAAAGCAAAATTCTTAGAATTGCAATTGGAATGCAACATTTTTGAAAAGAAAAATAAGCACTTGCAATTTTTGAATATATGATAGGCCAAATCAGCTATAAACTATAGATAAGGCTTGATTAATAATTGAGTCTATTTTGTCCTAAATGTTTTTTTTTTTTTTTTTTTTTTTTTAAGAATTCAGCCCTTGGAGGTACAGTATAAAGTATGGATCAATATAAGAAATGCAATTTTAAACTATAAATGAAGTAAGGCTTCTGCCTAGAAGGTAACTTGTCCAGGTTTATTGCTCAGACAATAAACAAAACAAAACATTTTACTGAAAATACAAAGAAAAGACAGCAAATAAACCAGTATTTCTCTTAGAAATGAGTAAAGTGTTGATACCTCTATAAAAATAATGTTATAGTAAAGATAATTTTAGAGATTGTTAATATTTTAATTTTATGAAATCTGTGAAGTTATTTGGGGAATTTATATAGATTTATGAAGTCAAAATACAAGTTATAGTATAGAATCATAAGCCTTCTTGAATAATAAATTCTCTTTTTAATTAATGAAAGCTTGGTGCTTATGAATAAAAATTACACTATTCAAAGGTGTGATAAATATTATGTAAATTATATGATTATTATATGATTATTTGATGCTAAAAATGGCCTTTGAAGATATCTGTATGGTGTTTATATAATTTTTGTGTGTGCATAGATAAGTGACTTTAATAGTGACAGATAATTGGAATGGGGACTAGAAAATTTCTTGAAGGATTTTATAAACAGGTTATAAACTGAAAAATGAAAATGTAAAGGTGTCTTAGAAGGAATACAAATGCTATAATTCCTTCCCAACTCAATGATGACAAATCACAACCTCTAAAAACCTCTTCCAGAAGAATATGAAATGGGATAGTAAATTTCATTTTACCAAACTAGTATATGGATGAATGAAATCATGCAAATGTAGTCCATGAGAAAGGGACCTAAGACAATTTAGGCACAAGTCCAGTGAATGTTATTCTCAGAAGGTGTTTGATCATTAGGTACAAATAACTCAAGGACTTTTGTTCAATGGCATAACTTTCCAAGTCCTAGCAGAAATATTGGCAGTTGTTCTCAACTTGCAAATTATTGTTTTGTCCTATAAAACCAAAATCCAGTCATAGGAGTATAACTATTTTAGATACCTGATATAAATGAAATGTGTAGTAGTTGTCTTTCTGGTGCCTCACTCATTTCATTAAGTAAAATATGTTCCAGTTTCATCCATGTTGTTGCAAATGGAAAATTTCCTTCATTTTTAAGGATGAATATTTCTTTTATCAATATATCACATTTTTCTTTATCCATTCACTTGTCCTTGGATGTTTGAGTTATTTACATATTTTGACTATTGGGAACAATGCTGCAGTGAATGCAGGAGACTGATTTCAACAATTTTGGCTACATACCCAGAAGTGGAATTTCTAAATTATATAATAGTTCTGTTTTTAGTTTTTCAAGAATCTGCTGTACCAATTTACATTCTCACCAAGTGGACAAAAGTTCCAATTTCTCCATACATTCAGTTACACCTATTTTTTAATAATAATGATTCTGATGGGTGTGATGCCTCATGTGATTTTGGTCTGCAATTTCCTGATAATTAATGATGTTAAGCATCATATACTTGTTGGTTATTTCCCTTATTTGGAGAAATATCTATTCCTTGGTCCACTTACAATCAGATTGTCATTATTTTGCTACTGAGTTATAGGAACTCTCTTATATATTTGGATATTTGACCCATACCAGATATATGGCCTGCAGATATTTTCTCCCTTTCTGGAGGTATCCTTTTCATTCTTCTGTTTGTTGCACAGAAGCATCTTAGTTTGATATATTCCTACTTACCTATTTTGGTTTCAGTTTCCTATGCTTTCAATGTCAACTCTATGAAATCACTGCCAAGGCCAGTGTCAAAAAGCTTTTACCTTATCCTTTTTCCTAGGTGTTTACTTCATAAGGATTCACAATAGAAATAAGTTCTAAATATCTGTTTTATAACACAGTGCCTCTCACTAATAATGGTATTTTTTGCAACTTAAAGTTTTGTTGATTAGATCTCAAGTTTTCTTACAACAAAAACTTTGAAGAAGAAGAAGAAGAAGAAGAAGAAGAAGAAGAAGAAGAAGAAGAAGAAGAAGAAGAAGAAGAAGAAGAAGAAACCCAAAGAGACACAAAGAAACTCTAAGAGGCCGTGGACTTGTCCATTTTCTTAATCATGTTCATGGTTTCATGTGTAAATGCACAGAATCAAATTCAAGTTATGTACATTAAATATAAGTAATGTTTGTTATAATAGGCATGCCTTCAATTAAATTATTTGATTACTGAAAATATAAAAATATTAAAAAGACAGGTACCAAACAACCTCCCAAAAATAGAAACTAAAACATGTACTATAAAACTATTTCCTCTAAAATACATTCAAAGATATGTAGAACTGGTTCTAAAGAAAGATCCTATTGTAGAGGAAAAAGCTATAACCCACTCTTAAAAAGAAATTGTGCATGTGTGAGAAAGAGAGGGGGGAAGGAGAGAACTGTGAATACATTATATATATGAACTATTCATGTGAACAATGAATACATTATAAATAGAGAAATAGTGAATCAAGGATCTGTTTCAAAGCCCAAATCAAATACAGTAAAAGAAAAATTTCTGTTCATACTAGAACTGTTCTTTCTTCTTCTTGCCCTTCTTTCCCTCCTATCCCAAGCCAATAACTGATTTTATATCACTATTAATTTGAATTTTCTAGAATTTGATACAAATATAATAATACAATCTTTACTTTTTTAGGAAGTCATTTTGATGTAGAGAGAATGTAAACAATGCAGACATAAATGCATGCATGTCAAAATAGTGAAAAATCTGATAAGACAAAGATGTGAAGATATTACATAGCTAAACATTTCCACAAGTCTTCAGAAGGAAAGAATTAAATTTTAATATCAGGGAATTATACATTATTTTTACCTTGCCTATAAAATTTCATGCATTTGTCATATATTTAAGCATATGTATTTGGGGCTGGGCTTGTAGTTCAGTAGTAGAGGGGTTGCCTGGCATGCACAAGGCCTTGAAGTCAGTCTCCACCACTGTAAAAAAAAAATTATATATATACACATGTATGTATTTGTGTGTATACATACATATGTATACATATAATTTTAAAAATTTTATAGTGAGTTCATAGGTCCTTGTACTAGTTTTCTATGGCTGCCATAAAAAAATGCCATAGATTAGGTGGCTTAAAAAACAGAAATTCACTGTCTCCCAGTCCTAGAGGCTAGAAGCCCAAGACCAAAGTGTAAACAGAGCTGGCTGTTTCTGAGGCCTCTCTTCTTGGCTTGGAGATAGCCATCTCCTCTCTGTGTCTTCACATCTTCTTTCCTGTATGTTTTTTTTTTTTTTTTTTTTTGTCCCAGTCTTCTTTTCTTATAAAAGACATAGACAGATCATAGGTCTCAGGAAAGACCTCATTTTAGTTACCTTTTTAAAAAATCTCTATCTCCCCATATAGTCAAATTTTGAGGTATTAGACAGTCAGGACTCCAACATACAAATTTTTGGGAGGTACAACTCAGTCCATTTATATCCTCAATCTTTTAATACTTTTGTAAGATCTTCAAATAAAGGAACACAAATTTAGGCCATGCTGATACGTTCAGTTCAACATCTTCAGGGCCTTTGTAAGTAGGTTCTTAGAAGCATTTAGGTGAATGGTCCATATTACAATGAATGTTTTCAGGTACAGAAAGTTCTTGTAAACTGTAAAATGGTACATGTATATTTCCACTTAAACCAGGTTGAGTTCTCTGTGTTCTTGTGATAGATATGTAAAATGCATTGTTTTATTCCATTTCTCTTCTATAGGAAATGTATATACTAATGTTTTACATAGAAAACTTAGCTTTATTATTAATTTGTAAGTCATCTCTATCATATCTGAAATAATTTATGATTGTATTTTCAAATAATGTTTCTAACATTATTTTAGTTAATAACCATAAATGGTAACATTTTTCCCATTTGCTGAATGGCTCTCTTAAAAAATAGTCACCTGAATTTGAATGAAATATTTTATTAACTTTTTAAACTTAAAATGTTAATGTATTTCTATATAAAAATTATGATCTTTCTAGAAAGCATACATTTTTCTTGTGAAAATATTGCAATTTTTAAATAAGGAAATACTTCAAAAGATTTAATATCTCTGATTACATAACAGTAAAAACTATCTAGCTTGTGACCATTGAGGACTTTTATAATGGGGTAAAACATTTTATTTCTGTAGAAAATTTAATTATGAAGTGGGTAAATCATTGCTGCAAATATCTCAAACATTGTCTCAAATATTTTAAATTTAATCCTTGCTACACAGGTTTGTAGAAGTCACCATCTTTATTTATTTTAGTCAATATACTTCATAATTCTTTACACTACTAGTATACCATATATATATGTATGCATATGTATATATTTATGTACATATGTACAAATGTGATTGGCCTCAAATTAATAAATTAAAAATATTCAGTGAATTTTAGAAAACCACATTGTGAGAAATCTAATTTGTAACTTTACCTTGCTTAAAGCTTATTTGATAAGCAATTTATGGCTTGGAACCTGTGAACAGAAGGATTAACCACTTGTTATGAGACTGATTTAAAAAAGTCACACTTAATATAGTGTATATTAATAAATTTAGTCTATAAAATTTCAGTAACAAAATTATCTGCACTATCCTACCACATGAATAAGAGCAGCACACATTGCAAAACAAAACAAAAAGAACTGAATGTAATCACCATCCCTTTGCAATGGATTTTGTTTAGGTCTGAATTGTGCCCCCCCAAAAAAAATAATTTGTAAGTTAAATTTCTAACCCTTAGTACCTCAAAATGTGACTATAGAGTAGATAGGTTCTTTAAAGGGATAATTAAGTGAAAGTATGGTCATTAAGGTGGGCCCTAACCTGACTGTTGTCCTTTAACCAGAGATAAGGACACAGATGGAGGAAAAAACATAAAAATACAGGAAGAAGCAAAGCAAAGCCATAATAAACAGTATTATGATTAAAGTGAAGAAACTTGTTTTCTAAGTTACAGGGAAGAAGAGATTTTACAGATATAATTGAGGTCCCTAATCCATTGATTGAATTAATTAAAAGGAGACTATTTAAAGTCACCTGACCCAATCAGATTAGCTCTTAGACATTGTCAGGATTTCAAACTGAGATTCTCCTGTGGGCCTTAATGGAGCAAACTACTGTGTTTCCATGTGCTGATCAAGGATAAAAGCCTTAGGAAAAAGAACCCTGCCCACACCTTGATTTAGGACTTCTAGCCTCCAGGCCTGTGAGAGAAAATAAATTTTGTTTAAATTACCTGGTTTGTGGTATTTGTTGTGTCAGCCTTAGCAGACTAATACACTTGATATATTGCATCTTTCAATTTATCTATTTGTTCAACAAATATTTATTTGGCACATATATATGGCAGATTCTTGTGTATTCTTCTGTTGGGAGCTGTTTGTGAATTACGGACATTTGTTAGAACCATTAAGGCAGGGAAGCTGCTCTTCTGTGAACTCCTGGGTGAAATTTCCCTGTTGGAAAAAGTCCAGATCATTCAGGCACCCTGACCTAGCTCACATCTCTAAGTTCAAACATAGCCCCTGGAGATGGGAATAACCTGCCAAGCACCAAGCAATATGTTGACCCAAGGTCCCTTGCTAAATTGAAACCTTATACCTACTGATCCCCATTGATCTGTACCACTATAAACAAAGCAAGCACAGGATTTTTGTTGTTGTTGTTGTTAGAAGTCAGACCCCTCTGGTTGGCTCAACTGGTCATAGCCCTGCTGTGAAAATATATAATTCTTGGCTTTTTGTCTTTATTTCTTGATATAGTTCTTTAATAGCTTTTATTTAGCAGCCAGCCCATCCCTCTGACAGGTACCTACTCCCTCGCCCATGTGGGATGTGGTCGAGATTCTTCCAGTTGCAAGCACAGAGTTTTGGACAAGAAAAATTCCATGCTTTTACTCAAAGTGTCATTCAGGTCAGAATCAAGACAGATAAGCAACAAACAAATATAGAAGCAAGATAATAGCATGAACCCATCCTTGTTATAGTGAAAAAATAAAATAGATCAAAAAGTTAATAAAAACTTTTTGTGGAAGTACATACATGTGCTAATTGTTTTGACTTAATTCAGTAACATAAGCAATTTTGCTCATTGAAGATACTTATTTTGTGGGGCGGGGGGGTTTCCATGTTCTCAAATAATTCTATTAGTTGATTTCCTCATCATTTTGATGGCTGAGCTTGAGAGGTTGTAGAAGAAACTTGTAACTAAGAAGAATGTACAGAGGAAAATGTACAAATCAGTCTTTCCTTGTTAAGAACAGAGAGCTGTGCTTGGCTAGTGCAGAATGATGGTGGATAAGTTGCTGGTTATGCCCTTCTGATCTTGGACTCTATTCCTTTTTAACCTTTTTAGGAGGGCCCCTGGTGCCAATGACATTTGCGGGGCTACCTCTCTGCTCTTGCTACCTGCAAACAGTCTGTATTGTACCATACTTGGCCTGTACATAAGCCACTATACTTTTTAAAAGTCAGAGGAAATATCCTACACCAAATAACTTTCTATCTGCTCTGAGTAAAACTTTTCATCCATTTTTTATATGACTTGGTCACTTATTCATAAACAATACAAAAGAGACAATTGTTTCTGGGTAATTCCATTGGCTTGGAATGTCTGAGATTTGTATGGGATAGTTTATACTGGATGATTGCTTATAAAATACAGTTCTCACTATATACTTTCAAGTATATGAAGACTGACAATATCATTTTTAGCCTGTGTCTCCTTATAAAGATCTTGGCTGTGAATTTAGAGAGCTCATAAAACGCCAACAGAGATTCAGAAAAATCCTTTAGAAAAGTAGAAAAAAATGCTCATATGTCTTCCACAGCTCTTGACACATGGTAGATAATATATGTTTGTCAAATCACACCATGAATTTAATTTCAAGGAATTCTATTTACCATTGTAATTTATTTTGTTGATGTTAATTCACATAGAATGATAAGAGTAGATTAGTCCATGCAAAGTAATAGGAAGAACTTGGGTACTTACTATCTTTATACCATTAGTATGTCAAAAACATACAATGATACCAAGGAGTATTTTTAATTTTTTCTTTTTAATATTTTAATATTGAATGTCCTAACAGAAACATAATTACTATTACAAGGTGGCCAGCACCTTGCCAGGGTAATTCTTCCTGTGTTAGTAGGGGATAAGCCACCTGAGAAAATTAAAGTCTGAAGTAATTAGTGAAGAAGTGAGAGACAAAGTCAGAATTAGTTTTAAGGGAGTGCCTGATATGTTCTTCCAATCCTAGTAGGAGCTGGAACAATACAGTTAGAAAATGGCTATGATTCTATTTTTGTTTTTATTTTAATTTTAAATTTTTTATTATTCTAATTTTTTATGCATGTTTGCAGAGTACATATAAAAAGCACAATTTTTCAAGTTGATGGTTTTATATAAAGTATTTTTACAAAAATTGTGTCTTCATACATGTATTTAGGGTAATGATGGATAACTCATTCTACCATTATTCCTATCCCCTTGCCCCCTCCTCTACCTCCCCCCTCTTTGTTCTATTTAAATTGCTTTCATTCCTCTCATCCCCACTCCCTTGCCATTATAAGTTAGTATCTTCATATCAAAGAGATCATTCAACCTTTGGTTTTTTGGGATTGGGTAATTTCACTTAGCATTATTTTTCTGAGTCTTTATTTAAGGGAGAGCATCAAAGGCAGGGATAAGGTTTCAGTGGGTAGAATCTTGCTTCATGGTATCTTGCAGTCGATAGGTTGATTGGCATTTTGGGAAGCCACATTTATCCCTGGGAGTCTGTGTGGCTAGGTGGCTATAGTAGGTCACCCCATCCCTGGTGCTGTGTGCAACCTGGCAGAGCTGAAGAGAACTCACATGCATCTGGGTGGTCTTAACCAGCAGGATTTTCACTGGAAATTCCCAGATACCAGACTTTCCTGTTCACTGGCTATGATGCCAGTTTGGTCCATACAAGGTCCAAGTTTGGCTTTCCACAGATTACTTTTTGGGGCTGGTTGAGTTCTTGTTGTGGGGTTGTGCTAAGAACTACAGAATGTTTAGTAGCATCCAGGTTCTGTGTTAATCAGATACTAGTATGACTTTTCCCTTGCCCACCCAAAGACTGTCCTAACAGCCTAATGGGTCTTCAGATATTGCTAAATGTTCTTGAGTGTGTGTATATGTGCATGCATATGCAAAACCACCTCCAGTTAAGAACAACTACTCTAAAAGAGTTTATTCAAATAGCACAGGATACCAGAAAATAACAGATTTTAGTATGTATATCAGAATTCTCATTCCAGCTTTGCTACTTAATTCTCTGGGACTTAGTTTCCTTATTTACAAACTGAGTATAATATTCAGCTTTTGCTTGAAAAACTTAGAATCAAATGTTGCTAACATGTTTTTTGAAGGAAAAATAGTCTTATCAGAAAAAAAATCACCAAGATAATTAAGAAACAATTTTATTTTGGTTTTCAGAAAAAGAAAAATATATATAAAAGGTGACATGTAAAATTAAATCCAAAGCAATGAGGTTGCAAATCCTGGGATGAGGAGGATACAGAGCAATCTGTACAGGATAAAACAAAGCCAGCACAAAGAGACTGAACTACTTTGTCTAAAATACATCATACTTTATTTCCTGTTTTGCAGTGGTTTTGTCATTTTGTCTGCATTCCACCATAAATTCTGGCCTATGTTAGAATCACACTAATCATTTGTTGAATATGTAAATATATGAAGCTACCAATATTTATTTCTAAAACTGATGTCAAAGGTGACAAGGCATGTGAAAAAATCCTAAATATTATATATTGTCATACTTTGCCTGTAGTCATTACTATTTATTTTCACAGTTTTACACTGATAATACACGTAACATTATTATGATGAGAGTGGAAGAATTTATTTCATAAAGTTTGGATTGGCATAAATCTCAATTTAGGATTAGGGATAGAATCAACAATATGTAAAAACAAATTCTATCCCCTACCTTTCTTTGTAACTTCAGTTTAAGATGATTCCTATTTTCTAGAATGAGCATGTAATCATTGTTTCAGTTTTAAAAACTGTAAACACACCATACTCCATAACAAACAGGGACTGAGTCAGGACTCAATTTTGGTTCTTATGTAACATGTTTTGTTAAGGAATTCCAGATGACTCACAAACATTACTTTTATTTCACATATTTAGAGAATTAACTCTTATGGGAAATGCTGTTTTTGCTGCCTCATTGATCCTGTTTAACTGCAATGAAACTTTCATCTTTCATATGAAGTTGGATTTAGCGGCTACTTTTGAAACTGTCTGATTAAAGTTTTATTTTTGCCCTAAATATCTTGATTGTTGTCAGCATATACACCACTCCTTATGAGCCTTTTAGCTGATGATAATACAAGCTTTCGAATGAAGGATACATTGTCTTTTAAACTTAAGTAACAATTAGTTCAGTTGAAACCGTTTCTCTAGATAGTGTAATAAAACCATCCTGCGATATTTCCAAGCACAATCTTATGACAGCTGAAATGTGTTGTCCAGCCCCTTCAATCTCTCCCTCTCACACAGTAATAACTTTAGTCACAGTGATTATCTGACAATTCTGCTATATACACATTTGCAAACTGAGTCTAATTTAGTTCCAAATATAGATATTAATGTTCTATTTTATCTAGATCATAAGTAATTAAGAGAAAGGATCTTAATTACTGCACTGAGACTCCAAAGACAGTTAAGGTAAATTAAACATCCTATTCTAAGATGGTCCCAAGATTCCTGCATTTGGGCAATCTCTTCCTGAGTGTCAGCAGGACTTATCTATGTGGTCAGAAATCCCTGGTGATTATGTTAGGTTATAGAGAAGAAGGGATTTTTACAGATGTAATTAAGGTCTCTAATCTATTGATTGAGTTGATCAAAAGGGAGACGATTTGAAGTCATCTGACCCAGTCATTCCTAAGATCATTCCTTAGCCATGATAAGGGATTGAAAATGAGATTTTCCTGTGGGCCTTAAAGGAACAAACTGCTGTGTCATGGATAGTTTATGTGGTAGGACTTCTAGGACCTCAGAATTGCTGTTTGTTAATATCTAGTAAGAAAAGACCTCAGTCATATATCACAAGGAACTGAATTCTGCCAACAACCAACAAACTTGGAAATTGATGTAGAGTTCAAAAGAGCAACACATCTCAACTGACAATGATACCATTCCTGTTAAGCCTTGAAAAAAGAACCTAAATAAAATACACCAGACCTGCACTGTTGACCTACAGGAAACATGAGGAAATGAATGGGTGTTGTGTGAAGTCACTTTTACTTGGAAATAGAAAATGAATATGGTGTTTTTAATAATTCCCATTTCTAACCACAGAAATATAAATAACATTTATATACAGTAAAGGAGAGAATATAGGCTTGGAATATTTTCTCTTAGATATGTGTAACCCCCTAGAAACTAAAAAAGGGGTCTGGTTCAAACACTTTGACAATTGAGGGGATTTAATTTGCCCTTTTAATCAACATTTCAAAAACTTTTATCCTACAAATATAGGATAAGATAGAAACTAATGTAAACATATAGATGTTATTTACACTTTTCAAATACATTTGAATTCTATTAGAATTAACTTGTGAGATTGATTTGTTTTATAACCCTCCACTGCTTCTTTCTCATTTATTTTTGAATTTTTATTATTTCATTGCCAGAGAGATTCCAGAGAACATTCCAAATGAATATCTTTTAAAAGTTATGTGCACATGTAATCAAAGATTTAGTGAAGAACAAGGATGAAATTAATGTCTAAAAATTAAGTTGCAGTACTTTGGTAATACTGCAAATTAAAACAAATTAGAAAAAACCTTAACTTTGAAACATGGTACAGTTAAGCCAAAGTTATTTTTATAAAAGCTGCAAAATGAGAATTTTTAGCTAATGAGTGAGACTTGGCAGGACATAAATGGAAATATGTTTCATTGGCCAATATGTTCTGGAGGCATATGAATGTCTAAATAGATGACGCTCAAAAGAGTATTTTTGGCATTAAAGTACCTCCAAACATTTTGATCAGGAATTTGATTGCCATATGTCCATATCCTCCAACTTAAATGATGAACATACTTTAGGTCTCTTGGGATTCCTTACTTTCTGGCAATATTACCTCTTTTATCATTAAGCACTGTGGCTTGAAGAATGAGTTGTTTTCTGTTCTTTCATAATTATCCTTGTATATTCATCATTTCAGCTTAAACTATCTGGGATTTGAGCTAAGGAAAAGATTTTATTGAGGCTCAAAGTTAAGAAAAGCAGCCACATTTAGGGCTTGTTTTGAATAGTGCTTCTGAATGTGACAGTCATGACATTTAACCATTAAACTTTCCACAGATTCTATTTAAGTCAGAGATGTTCAGTTTCATCTGAACTCCCAGGATGTAAACTAAAGTGCATTATGTCATGTTCATCTTTGTTTACTCCTACAACCTTTAAATGGAAAGAATCAGAAAATCTTTGTGAAAACATTACTGAATAATGTGCTAGTTATTTCATTTGATTGCATCAAATTTTAAATATAAAAATAGCAATGAAGGTAGAATTCTGAGTTTTTGGGGGAAGACATTTGAGCCAGGAACTCTTCTATGCATCAGAAACTCTCAAGTCACCTAAAATGCACAGTGAAGTTGAAGTCATTTTGATAATATTTATCCAATTCATCTCAATATGTGCTTCAAACCTTTTTCTGATACTACAGATACATTTAGTATTTATATTTATGTACACATGATATTGCAATATGGAAGTTTAAGAACAGCCATGTTTTATTCAGTTGAGCTCATTTTCTAGAACTGATATTCCTTCATGTACCCTGTAGGAACTGATGGTTGCATGGTTGCATTTTAAAAAAATTAATAGGCTTCATTCTATTAAGAGTAGTTTTAGGTATACAGGAAAACTGAATGGAAAGTATGGAAAGAATGGTGAATTTTTGTTACAAATCTTTTTCCATAATTACTAGGTTTTTGTGTACCTCATTTTATTTCATCTTTTAAATAAAATTTTCACTTTGCTTATTTTTTTTTAATGTCCACTCTTTGAATATCTGATCTTTTAATGTGAGAGTTGTTAAGGAACCCTGAGAATCATGAAAATAAAAGGCTTCATTAAAATGGAGTATAATTGATTGATTTATACTACAGGCAAGGTTGGCATGCTTCCTAGGCAGCAATAGAAAGGCTTCAATCAGGAGCTCAAGTGCCATAATTGAAAATAAAGGTTTTTAGATTTAATACCTTACCTATGGAAAAGGGAGAATTTCTCTTGCGTTCGATAGCTTGGAGGCCTCAATCTCCTATCTGATGGTGTCTGGGCCCACTTAAGTTATATATCAAGTTAAATGGCTCCATGGCTGGAAGACATTTATGAGTAAAATTTTGAATGATTTCATTCTTTCAATTTAATAAAAGATATGGTCTATCATAATAGTTTCTGTGTATTCAAAAGACTTTATAGAGCTCAGCAGTGTCTGAATATGAAGCACTAGGAAGACAAGAAGAATGATTGGTTGAATCAGAGGAGTACTAAGTTTTCTGCTCACAATCTGAGCACCACAATCCTTCTAATGTTGTACCCAATGACCTTGTTTCTCCTTGTGGCAAAATGCTATGTGGAACATTTGTGGAAATTGTTATTTGCCTGAAACCCAGAGACACTGCTCTGCAACTTTCACTCTTCTGCAGCACTTCTTTCCCCCAAACCTGGTGCTGCAGTTACAGCAGAAAGAGGCTATAAGTTTGGGAATGAGGTCTGGATACACAAAAAGTCAGATAGCATACAAATTGAGTTAAGAAAATTGGATTAGAAAGGGAAAACACTGGCAACACCTATCTACTTACATTCAAACAAAGATGCATATGGAAACACAATCTTTACTACTTCTTTGCATGAGTTTTGCCCCAGATTCTACCAAACTGTGAGAGTAATCCTTTCTTGGACACATTCACAATTAAGAAAAATGTTATCTCAAATCAGAGGGCCTGCTCTGCAGACTATCCATCCATTCATCCATTTATTTATCTATATCCCTCCCTTAGAAGCACTTCCTATAAAATCTCTGACTGTTTTTCCATTTATCTCTACCAGGTACATATCTATATTAATTTTTTAAAAAAATTTTCTGGTACATAGCACTAACTGAAATGCTACCTCTTTTAGAAAATGTTTACCATTTCCTCAAGCCAAATTTATCTTTCTATAGCTCTCTGTAGTTCCTACTATATCTTGCATTGGACTATCTGTTTAGTGTTTATTTCCTGATTACCTAAATCCCAAAGGAATTGTAAGATTCATATCAGTGATTATATTTCATTCTTTTCTATAGCCTTCATTCTTCCTAACCTAATGTCATATAAATACTAACAGCTAAATAAATATGTGTTGAATCACTAATAAAGAATATCCCTTACCTTTTTATATTAATCTACATGTTTGAGGATTTGAATTGTTTGGAATGTCAACTATAATTTCTCAGTTGTGAAAAATATGAATAATAATGAGCTCATACTACATGTCAGATAGTTATAACACATTTTATATACAATATTCCATTCAGTCATGGAAATAGACCTGGGGCATTCAATGTGATAAAAACACTAAGGGTTGTAGAGGTTTAATAATGTGTCTAGAGTCAAAGAACTAGTGAGTAGTACCAGCAGTATTTAAACCTGAGCTTTCAGACTTTTCATCTACACTGTGTCATAACTACTTTTGAGTTTGGTTGGTGAGGTAGTCATTAAAATGATTACCTTTCTGGCCATCTTTCTTTTGGTCACATGGTCTAATCGAATTTCACATTCTATTTGATTTTAGCATAGCCATGTAATTTCCAGTGATGTAAAATATAAATAGAAGTAATGCCTTCCTCTCTGAAATAAAGGTTTGAAAGCCATATGTAGTCTCCCATGTCCTTTTCTCTCTGCTGAAGTGATTCTAGAAACTTCCATCAGTCTATGTCTTTGACTTCAAGTGTAGCTCTAATATTGCTCTGTTGTGCCTATAAAGTGAACAAAAATATTGTACATACTACAAATTAATCAAGTCTATGTAAATTGATACAAGAAATTTTTGTGCTTGAAAAAAGTAACTTTATGCCTTTGTCTTCAGTTATCTGTGTTTCCTGTTGAATAGCAATCTATTTGTGTCCAGATACATGATTGCAGCTTTATGTTCATTTAAATGTCTTAATAGTGAAAGGGTTAATTTTTATGGGATGAAGTTTCAGGGAGAGACCTGAGGAGCATTTTACTAAATCACCTGGGAGGTTTTTAAAAGTGCAAATTCTGAAATACATCCGAAATTAATTACATCAAATAACTCGAGAACAGATTTAAAAAATCTCTTTTTACATCCTATATTAAAGAAATTATAAGTATGGTATAATTTAGTTGGAGGATTAAAACATGTATATGACAACATTTATTTTTATAACTAATTACTCAGCTCAGGTTTCTCCTTGCAGAATGTCAGGAGCTATTCCTATGCAACACTTTAGCATCTTTTTGGTAAATGATGACCATAAGCAGAATAATAAGCTTGCAATACAAATTAGTAGTTTAAGAACATTTCAGTTTTCAAGATAAAATGAGAAGGTTATAATGAGAAAACATATTTAGAAAAATGAAATTGAGACTTAGAATGTAATTACCTCATATGAAGTTCCATGGGTAAAACATCCAAGCAATATATCTTCACTATGTAAAAATAAATGAATACAAAATATAGATGAAATAAAGAAAAGCTATAATGTGGTATGACTTTCCAAGCTTCCTTTCTTCTTCTGTTGCTATGATAGCACACACACTACATAAGAGATATCATCATTAAAAATTATTAAGTATTCTGGGAGATATTATCTGCTTTGATTATTTTTTAACAATATTGTCATGCTATGGTAGTGAATAATATCTAATCTGTTTATAATGTGTTCAAATCTTATGATCTATGATTAGCTTCTGTGTTTTCTCAATTTGAAGGCATCTGAAAGATATGTGTTAGAAGGCAGTTCTATTATCTATTCATATGACTTCAACTGAGTTATTTAAATTTTCTGAACTTTCTTTTTTAAATTTGTGTGTTCCTGGTACCATGTGACCTTTAATTATGCTTTTAAATCCCTGCTGCACCCTCCTATGATAAGTATTCATCTCTTCATACAGCCAGTGATTAAAATCAGTGCTCTCTAGCCCTGAAGCTGAAACCTTCAAACTTTTCCCTCACATATTCAGCATGAGGATAGCTGTCTTGACTGCTCAAGGAAAAAAACAAAAAACAAAACCAAAACCAAAAAAACAAAACAACAGCAACAAAACAACTCTTTGCTTCAAATATGAGGAACCCATGACTCCAGAAGTTTAAGTACTTCTTGTTTCCTCTGTGGGTGATACAATCAAAAGAGCACTGGCTCTTTAACCATCCAGCATTTAAATGTCCCTTCTAGCACCCATTAAGCTCTGTGGCCATGGTCAGGTCCCTTCTTCTCTACAAAGAAATAATAAATCTATTTGAAGTTTAATTTTGAAATTTACAGAAAATGAATTAAAAAACTTGAACAGTTTTTGATATATAATAAGCATGCAATGAATATTTCAATTCTATTGAATTTTATTAGAAGCTATAAGAAACACTTGACTAATTCACCCAAAACATACCAAGTCTAGGATATATTTTTATAAATATTATTTTTATTGGAAAATACTATTTTCTACTTCTTTTATCATTTTTATAGAGCATTTGAACCGTATTGAGCAATGGCCTCATGACTTTACCAAGCACTTAAAAGCAGGACGTCTATGCTTACTATAGTCATCATAGTTCAAATTGCATCTAGGGAATCATAAATATTGGGTTTATTATATATATCACTAAAGGTAACTGTGCATGTGCAAAATAATTACAGATAAATCATTGTTAAATCTAATAGTTTTACTCTATTGACAGAGGAAATGAATATAACCATAAAGTATTACAATTTTTTTTATGAACAATAAAGATCATACAGATTTTTTGTTAGAAGGCAACCAGGTTGCAATTTGGAAACCTGGCTTGATTATAAATAAGGAGCATGCTCTTTGCATTAAATGGTATATGGCCAAGCAGGCTGCATTCATTTGACTTCCCAGACAGGCAGAGTTGAATTCAGAAGCAGCTAATTGCCTCAGGGACCTTCCTTTGGCATCTTGCCCAATGGTACTCTTGGTGGGAGGAGCAGCTTCACACACAGAGCTTAAAAGCATCTGGGTTGCTGTTCTAAATGCTACTGCTGACAGATTTACCATCTGCCTTTGAGAAAGACAACAGTCTGGGGAACTTTGATACTCAGCATCCACATGATAGCCTTTGACAGTCACAAGCCTTCATTAAAAAAAGAGAATAAAATAAACCCTATGTAAAACAAACAAAAAATAATGGACCAGTGTTATTTTCATTTTAATTCTCCTCAAATATAATGTGGAAATTTATTGGTGGTAGAACATTTATTGAGCACTATGTGCCAAGTGCCAAGTGCTTTATATTTACATGTTTATTTTGGACTACCACACACTGAGGTAGGCACAATTTTTATCATCAGTTTAAACATACAGGAGTTTATAATTCAGGAACAAAAACATTTACTCAGAGTTATTTTATAGAATAAGTATCAGAGCACAAACTAGACTGAAGGTAGTTAGAATCAGTTTATTATAATCTTCACTGATTTGTATATTGAAGTTTTATCCATTTTCTCATAAAAGCTGATTTTCTGAAATACCTTAGTGTAGGTTATTTTGTAAATGATAGATACACGAGCATACTTCCATTACAACAGATTATACAGTCAAAATTGATTGCTCAAAACATGATTATTATTGAAATCAAGGTAGAAAAGATTTTTGCTCATTAGCTTGTCCAGTAGAAAACATTCAAGGCAAGATTATACCCCTATTAGAAAATTACGTGTCATAGGTAGGATCTTGGGAAGGAATTATTGGTTTAAAAAAGTACACTCCACTGATAAAACAACAGAGTACTTGTGAGGATACTAGAAAACTACTTGGAAAAATTAAAAAATTCTATGCAATTTTAAGATATCTGTAGGACAGTGCATTTTAATCGCATAATATTTATTAAAATTTATAATCGACAGAATAGGTCTGTACCCTCATATATTGCTTTCATTGGGGATTAACAAATTATTTTCAGCAAGTGAGATGTAATAGACATGTGTAATCATATTTTTTCACAATTGCAATTATATACACTGCTTTTATGCTTAAGCATTCTTGGCCTAATCTTTAAACATTCAAATGCTGATGATCTCAATGCCATCAATAAGATATCTATGTTAGCATTAAATGGCAATTTAATTTAAAATCCCTAAGCAAAAACAAATGAATACATTTGAAATTGAATTGCAGCTTTCAAAATAGCTCTCTGTGGATATTTACTTCCCTTAGGTAAAAGGCAAGCACATTCCAGATGTAAGCACTTGTAGTTGGAATGCACATCCTGACCCATAGTTGCCCTGCTTCCCTTTCCCTTGGGGAAATCTACCAACCTGCTTGCAGACTGTCAGTGGGAAGATAGGTAGAATGATTTATAAACCAGCCTGTGGCTGTTTATTCTAAAGTACATACAGTCAAATTACACTGGAGGGGGAAATGGAGTGGAAGATATTGATTTATATTTTGTTAGGACCAACTCAAAAACCCAAAAGCACAATCAATATGGAGAATATTGAGTCTATTACTCAAAATATGTAAGTAACCTAATGAATAGTAGAAAAAATTGAAAACAATAAAATAACCTTAAATATAGAGGTAATACAACATGCAAAGGTGACTTGTAAGAGTAAAAAAACTCTTGATTTAAGACTACTCATGATAAATTTAATATCCCCAGTTATATTTGAATACTCTGGGTACTTTAGTGGTATCAAGCAAAAACAAAAAACAAACAAAAACAAAAAAATGTCCTTATGGGATGGATATTGCAATAAGAGCTGAGGAGAAAAAAATGTGTAGATCAATGAAATCTTAGGTAATGCAGGTGCAAAGTATACTCCACAAGAGTATGCATAGTGATATGAATTGTGTCCTCAGAGTCTAAATTTTACCAGCATAGAAACAATTCTAGGATTGAAGATGAATATACTTGAGGAGAAACCCTGATTCAGCCACTTGCTGGTTGTGTATCTCTAAAATTGCTTAACTTTTCTTGGCTTTGGAGTTCTTAGTTGCATAATGAGATAAAAAGATCACTTCACATATTTCTTATGATGTACAGATAAGTGGAAAGAAAGTGATTGCCACATTGAAAAGATTAAATCCATCCTAGTTTCTGAATTTCTTCTGTACTGTATTGTTTACTTACTGAAAATGTCTAAAACTGATGTTCAAGTCTCCCCCAACTTGTTCACATTGCATTCTTCCAGCTTGATATCATAAGATTCCCCTTTAAAATGTGATGTTAGTAAAATTGGTTAATAATGGACATACACTACATAAATATGCTTTTGTTCAAGAACATACCACATAAATGATGGTAGTCCCACAAGATTATAATGGAGATGAAAAACTCATGTGGGCTAGTGACTTCATAGCTATTATAACATTGTAGCACAATGAATTGTTCATATATTTATGATGATGCTGGTATAAGCAACCTGTTGCACTGTCAGTTGTGTACAAGTATAATTTATACTATTATGCAAAATAAATATGTTATAGTGATAAACATCTATGCTACTGGTTTATATATTTACTATGCTATACTTTTAATGAATATTTTAAGTGTACTCCTCCTACTTATAAAAATGAAAACTGTAAAACAGCATCAGGCATGTTCTTTACAAGTCATTCTAGAAGATGACACTGTTAAAACAAGAAAAGCCAGCTTCACTTGGGTTTTTGACCCTGAGGATTTCTAGGGGGACAAGACATAAGTGGAAAACACTAATATTGATGATTCTGACTCTCTGTAGGGCCTTTCAATGTCCATGTTTGTGTCTTATTTAACAAGAATTTAAAAACAACAACAAATTCCTATAGAATAAAGATACAAAGACAATGCTTTTGTATAGCAGTACAAATTTATATTTTAAGCCAAGAATTACAAAATATAATGTTACAGAGCAAAAATACAACTAATTAATTATTGAAAAAAATAGTTTTAAATAAATTTAGTATAGCCTCATTGTAGTGTTAACAAGTCCACATTAGTGTACAGTAGTGTAGACCTGCACATTCACCATCATTCACTCATGACTCACCAGGACAACTTCCAATCCTGTAAGCTCTATCTGTTCATGGTAAATACCCTTATACAGCTGTCCCATTTTTTTCTATTGTATTTTTTATTAAAAAATAAATACCAAATACCATTAAGCTAGAGTTGCCTAGAGTATTCAGTACACAACCTGCTGTACAGGTTTATCGCCTGAGAACAATAGATGTATTCTTAGGCTACATACCATATAGCCTGGATGTGTAGTAGGCCATACCATCTTGGTTTGGAAAAACTCTATTCTAATGTTTGTAAAATAAAATCACCTAAGGGCACATCTCAGAATGTTTCTCTGTTAATATGTAAAACAACTGTAGTCCTTGACTTTATATATTGAGTGTTCATATAGAAGTAAAAAAAAAAAGTGCTTAGATCTTTCTCAACTTAGAACCCCTCTTTGTGTAAAGTCAGTTGTCCTATAGTGATTTTGAATTGTTTTTAAAAACATATTACTTATCATTCAGTTCATGTTATTTAGAATGGTACCATTCTTGGGGATTTTTTTTGTTTTTGTATTTGTTTTTCCTAATTCTAGAGAATTTCTTAGACAGGATTTCCAAAATGTTTGTAAGAACACAATAGAAGGAAGACTCTTCTGCTCACACACATTTATTTTCCTAACTAGATAAATGCATATTTATCATATTTATGTATCTTTAATATAGACTTCTCTATGAAATGTTCATAAAGAAAAACAAAAATTAAAAATAAATCTGATTTGAAGAAGTTGCAGAGAGTGGTATAAAAAGTCAGAAAGGCAAAGTAATTGGGGTTAAGAATTTTTTGGGGGGTGGGGGATTGACCCCAGGGGTATTTTACCACTGAGCTGCATCTGCAGTCCTTTATGTATTTTGAGAGAGGATCTCACCAAGTCATAAAGACTGGCCTCAAAATTGTGATCCTCCTACATTAGCCTCTTGAGTCACCTAAATTACAGATGTGCACAATCATATCCAGCTATTTTTTCAGAAATTTGGAATTTTTTGCCAAAATTAAACTGTGTAGATCACTGGTCCCAAACAAGTGTTTTAAAGCATAAAATGGACATAGTGTAGAATGATAGACTAATATCATATCATAGTGTTGTAACACACATGTATTGGAAGAGTGCAGGCTTCATCTAAATTATCTCTATGTCTAGTCTATCGAATTTAGCTGCCTGGTCACTGTTCACCTGATCTAACCTATTTATCTACAAGTCAAATTCTTCCAGCATCCAGCCAGTTTGTGCAGATAAGAAAACTACACTTCCTCAAACATATACACACTCATAAATTTGCTTGCAATTAGTGAATATTGAAGGGGAGAATATGTTGTCTTGAGAATGAAAAGGATTGAATCAGAAACTGAAATAATATCATTCCCCATACTCTTTTCCCCTTCCTGCTCTTCCTTTTTCTCTTCCTTATCCTTCTTATTTGGTGACCTTCTGTCCTCTCATACTTTAGCAGCACCCATCCAGGGCTCTGTGGTTTATGCAGGAAGTTTAGTTCCATTTCTAAGAACATGGAAAGGAGAGGGGGAGAGGGGAGTGCCTCATGGAAGGAGAGGGATCCTGAGAATGTGCAGGCAAGATGGGCATGTATCTGGACAGACCGGGCAGATTGTCACCATCCCAGGGTGGTTTTCAGAGTCTCCCTAAGGAGGCTAACCAGTGGAGGTACTTTCTGAGCAACACTCCTTTTGCTCATGCTTGGCCAAATCATTTTAAATATTAGTGAGAATGAATGAATTTCTGCTAAAACATAGTGGTAAATATCCTCAAGGGGTGTGTGTATGTGTGTGAGAGAAATAAATGCATACACACTATATATGTTTATATGTATATGCATACATACATATATTTTCTAAAAACAGTTCCTTTTTAAAATATGTAAACTTACATATGTTTGGTTTCTGCAACATTATAGGACCATCTTGTATATAAAGTTGATTTCCCAAGCCTTTTATTTTTTATAAGATGCTTTATATTTTCCTCCTTTATAGTTCTTTTAACATTTTTCAGTCAAATCCTGCATATATCCTACAGCCCAGCTAACTCATCATTTGACCCCACATTTCAGCTAATCCTAGCACACAATCATTTGTTCCTCTAAGCCTATAAAACGTTATTTTGATATTTGCTTTTTTATAATATTCTAAGTACAAATCATAATTATTCATGACTACAGGTCTTTTCTACTCTAATATCATCTTGTGAGGTATCTGAGGTCTCTCTTCTCCAAGGTGCTTTGTGCTCTGTGCTGAAGCAAATGTGAAAGAGTAATTGGACATTATAGTCTCCTTAGAAATATTGTCTTTATAAATAAGGTTGCTAGAATTGATTATCGATAGGATTATTTTCAAAAAAAGTATGAAAGTTATGTCCCATTAATACAAGTCAATTAGTATATGTGAGTCAAATGAGAAGTCAAAAATAAATGAAGACAGGTCAGCTTATGCTTTTGTGGTTCCTTTAACTTTAGTCACCAAGGTATCATAGTGCTGGATAAATTTCCTGGATAAATTTTCAATATATATATTTTTTCCTCTGTTTTATAGCTATCTTCTTCTGGGATTGTTAAGATTCCATTCAAGTTTTCAAGTATGTTTCATCTGATAGTCACTCCTTAGCACCCTCTGACACAAAAGCCTTCACAGGAAGGTATTTCCTCTATTTTTATACCAATTCAAAAGATAATCTGTACACTAAATTTCCTCTCTGCCTTCTTTTGTGTATGAACAAATGGTATACACATGAGCCTTGATGCCATTCTCGTTGTCTTACACACTTGGACTTGACTGCTGAAGCTATTAAGTGAGGTGTACACACATCTGAGGAGAAAATGTGGTTGTTAATCTCAAAAAAAGATATTTTCCAGCATGTTTTCTTAGAATTCAAATTCTTGGCAAAGGTTACTGCTGTGCCAGTTCCAGAAAAGTAATTAAAATCTTCAGGCAAGAACTCTAATTATGATTTCTTCAGAAAGACTTCAGTGTAAATTCAACCAAGTATTCTTTCACATCTTGAGATTTGCATTAAAATAATGCTTCTGTTTAACAAAAGGTGTCACTAACGAAACAAGAAATAAAGTGAACCAATTTAATCTACCCAGGAAGCAAATTAAAGCCTTATCTCATTTCTTTCTCTGAAGACTAATAGACTTGAAAAAAAAAAAAAGGCTTTGTGAAAAGCCTCCCTTGCATTATTAAAACGGGCAACCAAAATTGAAAATAAAGTTTTTAAAAGAATATTAATGTCCTAATGACTTTGTAAATTAGAGCACATTGGAAAATCTTGTGATCTATTCCACTTTTCATTTTTGCATCACTTAAAAGGAAAAACAGTCCATTCCAAAAAATATGGAGAGCAAAATATTATTGAGAAGAGTAAGTACAAAATACATTAAGGAAAATGAAAAGGTGAGTGTCCTGAATGGTTGGGATCTCTGACTATTGTTAATAATATAAAGGAAATTAGTTGAGGATATAGCTAAATGATAGAGTGCAATACCAATGCTCTTTTAGTAACTTGATTCTATGATAAATATATATCAAGAAATTTTTAAAAATGAATTTAAAATACATTATTTAATGAGTCACTATATAGAAAATACTGCCATCAATGCTGTTTTTAATGCTTTTATCTTTAACATTATCATAATTGCAATGATATCTAATGGTATGATTTTAAGAGTATCTATAAGATTAATCACATCTTATCATTTTTTTTCTTCTTTTTACAATTTATCTTCCAGTGTTGTCACTAGTTTTGCTCCAAAGGAAGAAGAAGACTTAATTAACTAAAATATTTAATGAGAACCAAAATTTCTCAAGATTGGGGATACTCAAAAGTCAAAAGACCAACAGATTATATGTTTATGGTATCCACATTATAGTGAGAGAAAAGAAAGTGAACTATTGTACAAATAAAGAAATAATACAATTCATTTAATGAAGAATGCTATGATAGAAAATTAAAGTGGAAAACTAGAAAATGATGGAGATAAGCAGTGGTTATTATTTCAGTTTAGGAGATCTGTAGAGCTTCACTGAGGTGATACCATGTTTTCAGAGGCCTGAATAAATAATATGGAGAAAACCAAGCATTTGAAGATTAACAAAATAAATGCAGTCACATACATAGAGAGCCCAGTAAGTAATTCCTAAGAATACATAGTGTACATGTGTGGTGAGATAATCACTAAAATCTTCATAAGAAAAATAATGCAACACAGGCATTGGAAATGATAGCTCCTATTCCACTTTTCATTTTTACATCACTTATAAAGAAAAACAGTCTATTCCAAAAATATGGAGCACAAAATATAATCACACGTTGTGGAAAAATTGGCTGCAAGGTAGTCAGTGCATACAGAGTACATGCGTCTATCTTTTGTAACCAGGTACCTATCGTCATGTGACTAGAGGAAAAAGTACTACTTCTAAAGCTTGTCCTGTAAACTCCCATTTGAGAGCCTTATTATTATTTTTTTTTTTTGGCCCTTAAGTTTGGCAGAATTTGCTAACCCCAAATATGCCACTTTGGCATGTAAATTGTTATGAGCTAAAGGCATCTGGACAAAGAGCAGATACAAGAAAAGCATCCTAATCTCCCCTTCCCTTCTCCAAGGCTATCCATAAAAACCCCCATGTGAAAGTTTCTTCCCTGTACCAGGAGAAAAGAAACTTCCTTCTATTGATGTCATGAACTGAGAGAATCCTGCACAAACATACCTACTTAAAATATTTTTCTTCCTTCAGCCTCCCACATAGCTAATTACTTTCCCAAAGTTACCTCTTCATTCAACATAATATAAAAGTATTAAGGCTTTTCCTTCTGAGGGCTCTTGTTTCATGTAAAACACATTTTATACAAATTTATATATACTTAAATTTGTATACTTTTCTCCAGTTAATCTGTTTTATGTCATTTTAATTCTCAACCTCATCCAAAAACTCTTGAGAGGTAAAATTCTGCTTCCTCTATAGCTATTTAGAAAGTATATGACCCCATATCAAACTTAGGAATGTATGTTAAAGGTGACAAATGTTGGTGGGTCAAAAAAGCTGTGATACCTGAATCACTACTTGTAAGACAGCTCTTCTCCAGGAAAACCAGCATTAGACTACCCCTGATGAGGAAGGACATTTTGCTATGCCCAGGAGATTTTGAATTTCATCTGTTAGAGTAATTGAGAGTTACTTCATTATTAAACAAACTGGTAGCATTAATAAAGTTAAAAGGTTGCTACACAGGAGAATCTGTTATTATAGAAATAAGAAAAAGGAAGGAAGGAAGGAAATAAGGAAAGAAAAAAGAAAGTGAAAAGTTGAATTAAAAATATTGAGCCAGGCACAGTGGTGCATACCTTTAATCCCAGTATTCTGAGAGGCTGTGGCAGGAGAATTGCAAGTTCAAAGCCATCCTCAGCAACTGAGACTCTAAGCAAATTAGTGAGATCCAGGCTCAAAACAAAAACATTTTAAAAAGGGATGGGGATGTGGCTCAGTAGTAAAGCACCTTTGGGTTCAATCCCTGATACAAGAAAAAAAAAAAAGTAAGTTATTTGTGTCAGTAATAGATTAAGTACCAAAGAAAAAAACGATGATTAAAGCAGAGTCCTGGCTTTTGTGGAAGTTAGAGATTAGAGAAAAAAACTTTTAGAGTCTACTTTGTACTATTAAGGTGAACTCCCGTTCAATGTCTGATGCATGTATATATCCATACTGTGCAATCAATAGTTGATTATCCTTGTCATTTCTGTTATTTTGAATATTTTAGGTATTGTTTTTATGCCTGATGCCAGCCATCAAATACACTTGCCTTTACAAATGTTATATTCCCAGAACTCGTGTTTGGAAAAGTAGCTGCAAATAACTCAGCCACTGGAAGGAAATGTTCAAAGTGCCAATGATCAGTTTTAGATTTTATTTTCTGTTTATTCACTTGTTTGTTTAGTGGTAGTTGTTTGTGGTTTTGTTTACATTAATCCATGTTTCTGGGTGAGAACAGGATTTAGATGTAATTGTTTCATCAAGTTATACCACCCTGTGAAGCACAACCTGGGCAGATGGCTGGCCTTCCTTAATTGCACAGCTTCCCCCCATCCAGGCCTTCACACAGCAATATTAGTTGTATTGTTCAGCCTTTTATCACATGCTCTGAATAATGTTTTAAATAAATAGCTTATTAAGTGGTTTGCATGTTGGACACTGCAAATAAATAGAGAAGAATTTATGGAGCTATAATTAATTTTAGCCAATTGATATTCAGTAAGTTGTTTAAGTGACAGAAGTAGAATTTTCCTAAATTCTTGGTTTCTAGATAATTATTATGGTTATTTAGAAAATTTTAAATGGGAAGCTTAAGACAGGGTTATGAAAAACTTTGACATCAAATAGCATCTTTTAATGAACTAAGCTCTCCCAGGCTATTTTGTATTTGAATATTGGTGGTAATTATTGCACCATTGCTTCTTTTTGAAAATATTTAAGAGTAAACTAAAAAATTCACTGAGAATGCAATTAATTCCTTTTCAAAAACTGCTAAATTATGGGTTAACAGAGTTTTAATGATGACTCTAATCTCTTAAATTAAACTTCCCAGATCAGGAATAGAATCTAAATGTCAGTATCTAAGATCCTTTTTTTTTTGTTCACACCAACTGTAACACCATGAATTACTTTAAAATTGCTTTCTGGAACTCTCTTATGTTCAATGGGAATAGAGTAAAAATAATGTTATTCCTCTTGAGCTTCATCTATGATAGATTTTTAAGACTAATTTTATGTATTATTTTATTTAAAAGACAAACATCTTACCTTTGCTAAATTATTTCATATTCTTATCCCCTTTCTGAGATATTATTAATTTCATTTTACAATTTAGGATCTGATAGTAAAGTAACTTGCTAGTTATCAAAGAGGTAAAATAACTTGCCCCAAATTACATAGCATATGTTGAAATTGTAATTCAATTTTATGTCTGCTATATTCCCCTCATTTGTTTTGCCATACCTCATTACCTCTGTTTTATCTTCCTTCTTTCTTTCTTTCCTTTCTCCCTCCCTTCCTTCCTTCCTTCTTTGTTTTCTATTTTTCTAGCTTTATAGTTATACCTAGTAGTTGGGTTCATCCGGACAACTAATACATGCAAATACATCAACTTCTGTTCATCATCCCCATTTTCCTTTACCTTTTCCATTCTATCCTCTTTCCCCTCTCCCATTTTTCCTCTATTCTAATTGGCTTTCTTTGATCATTTATTAATTCATATTTGGTTGTTTCTTTACATCATCCTTCCTTGACCCTTTCCTTTATTTTATGCTAGCTTCCACATATGACCAGAAAGTATCTGACTTTTTTATTTTCTGAATTTGGCTTATTTTACTTAGCATGATAGTTTCCATTTTCATCCATTTACCAGCAAATGCCATAATTTCATTTCTTTTTATGACTGAGTAGAACTCCATTGTATATATTAACCACAAATTTCTTAATCAATTTATCTGTTGATGGGCATTGGGGTCGAAAGAAAGGGCAAAGGGTAAATGGCAAGGACCCCTTTCTGCCAGTTTAAGATACCTGTCATTTATCTGGAAGGGACCAGGAAACATGAAGTATAATTCTCTTCCTTCCTCTTTAATTTCATTAATATCTTTTGCTGTCTTCAAGTCAGCCATAGAAACCTTTCAGTTAACTCATTTTCTAAGCCCCTTTCAGTCTCTGGGGCTTTACTAATTCTATTCTTCTAGTCATATTCATTTTCAATCTCAGTTCTAAAATGTCTCATGAAAAATCTTCCCTAACCATCCACTTTTTTTGTGCACTATCATACTTTTTCGTTCAAAGAATTGAAAGGTACTTGTTGAATGAATGGACTGTTGAATGAATAAACTACATCTTATAGGAGCATAGCAGAATATTGAGAATAGGTGGGACACAAGAATATATTATTAAGCATTAAGGAATAAGAGAGAGTCTTCCCAAGAGAAGGGCTTGACTACAATAGTAGAAGGAATTGAAGGAACTATGAACACACTCTGAAATACTAAGTGTAATCTATTTTCATCTGGCAAAACATTGAAACTTCACTCCTTCAACAGAACATTTCAGAGCCTTATGTATATTTTTCTAAAACTAAAAATTTCAGAAAATTGATTTTGAAATTGCCAGTTAAAATGACCTTATGAACACACAAGTACATTATGTTGCACTGTATCAAGCAGCTATCTTTAACTATGAAATATTTAGGTGCATGTGTTGCTTAAAAATTTTCCTTCTATAACATACCTTGAAGAACCTATGAATTTTTCTTAAAATATAAAAACCATATATCTGTCAGAAAGAAGAAAAATTCCTGAAACTACTCATTTGGGGGAAAACATAAAAAAATTTTACATGGATTTTGTGTTCATTTTAAAAAGTACATGTATTTTTAAACTTTAATATAAAACATCCAAATTGTATATGTTCATATATATTAGATATGTTTAAACTAGTTTAAACATTACATACTTCCTAAAATATTTATCATTTTTATGGAAAAAAAAACATTAATTACCCCCTCTTCTAGATTTCTGAGTTATATAATATTTGTTTTTGTGTTAAATTTTAAATATGGTATAAAAAGTATCAAGAATAAGGGTGGTATATCATATACTTATGATATTTCCCAGAATCATGGGTCAATGGAAAACTTTTTGATGTCTCTCTTTCTCAAATTCATCATCTGTACAAATTAAAATAATTCCATACAGTGTGACTGGAAGGTAGAAAAACAGAAGAATTTCTCTAATTCTATTTTCTCTAATATTGGTTCACACTTTAAACATGTTATCTATTAGAGGAAGTTTTCTCCATCATTTGTCTTTTTTCCTACCTTTTACTCCTCTTCTTTCTGTGTATCTCTGAAGTCTATTCTTCAAAGTCATTTTATAGAAAGGGAGGAATGGAAAAATCCAGCATTAAAGTTGGCCAGTTTGAAAAGGCTATTTTTTTTTAATATCCTAGGAAATAGTGACATAAAAACCACTGACTATATCCTTCCATTATTTAACAACTCCTTTAAAAACGGAGTCATTTTTCAAAACATGAAGGTTATATTCATAATACTACATAGTAAAGTCTATCATAGATATTTTATTGCAAAAATGGTGTGTCAATTATAATTACATAAGCCAAATAGTGTGACCATTCTGGGTCAGCACACATGAGCCTTTCAAAGTTTTCCTAGGATGAAGAATTCTCTCTGGATTTCTATTCTATAAAAGAACTCATTTTACTCAAGGAAGTGAATCCCAAAGATGGGTCTTGGATGGTTTTACCCATTCAACCATTGTATTACTTTGGCCAAGATCACTGGTTCTGTTGTGGCATATGACCAAGGTGATTTAATAAGATTGAGGATACTTGTGGCTTACTGGTAGAGCACTTGCCTGGCATGTGTGAAGCACTGGGTTTGATCCTCAGCACCACATAAAAATATAATAAAAATAAAGGTATAAAAAGAAAGATTAAGGATGCTTGATTGGAATGCTGAGATTAAAGTATGCCCTCTCTTTTCCCTTTTTCTAGAAGGCATTATACATGGAATGTGATTCAAAATAGCTGGAGCTATTTTATTGTCTACATGAGAATGAAGCCAATGAATAGAGGAAAGAAGAGTCAGTAGAATCCTAGGAAGAAGAAACACAATCTGAAATACTCTTATTCTCCTGGACATCATGTTATATGAGAGAATAAAATATTTGATTTTAAAGACAATGTGAGTGTTTTTTTTAAATCACTTACACACAAAGACATGCTAGATTATATAGAATAGCATTTGAAAATTTTAACATGGTGAGCAAACCAAGTCTTGGATTAAGCAATGTGACATGCCAAATCCCACAGATTGATTGTTGCAGAAATAGAACTTATCCTTGGATGATCTCATTCCTATTATTATTCTTATTATTCTCTTCCTTTTTGTAAGTGCCTTGCAGGAAAGTTCATAACAAGAAAGTATAAACACAGAATTCCAATGTTATTATGTTTTTTCCACCATGCTAAGAAACATATGAAAACCCTCAGTTTCTCAAAAGGAATAATGTGTCATTTTCTCCTTGTGTCAAAGTTTAAATTACTGCTTACAACAACCCCAATTATATCTTAAGTCCAAATATTTCAACTGAACTTGCTTCCATCATATTTATTTATACTATTAGATAGTAACAGGAAGTTTTACTATTCAAATGAATATAACCATTTAAATCACTATTATAAATAACAGGTGGGGATTGGTGGTGGGTAAGGTTATTTATATCATTGACTCTTTGGATATTTACACTTGAAATGATACACTGATAGATAATTGTTGTGCAATTCCTTTTAAATACTCTGAATTAAAACATATTTCTAGCTAGTTTGATTTATAATTCATAAAAATTTTAATTGGCTATATAATGTGATGTTTTTCAAATAGCTCTGTACTGAATCAGTTAGCTATATAAATTTAGTGCCTTATTACATGTTGGACCTGAAATATCCCTCATAACCTCATATGTTGCAGACTTGGTCCCCAATGCAGCAGTATTCAGAGTTGGAGACTTGGGGAGGTGGCTGGAGTACAAGTGCTCTGACCTCATGAATTGTTAATTCATTTATGAATTGTTAAAACTTAGGTGTTGAGAGGTGGTAGAATTTTAGGAGGTGCTGTCTAGTTGGGGAAGGTAGGTCAAATATGATCTTGAAGGCTATATTTTGTCTCTGGCCCTTCCTCCCCTCTTTACTTCACAACTGCCATGAAGAGAGGAGCTTTAGTCCATTATGTGCTTCCCACTAAGATGTCCTGCCTTGCCACAGGCCTAAAAGCAACTATAAGTGACCATGGACCAAATCCTCTGAAACCATGATCCAAAGTAATCTTTCCTTCTTAATCTTCTCAAATGTTTTTTCAGAACGTTGGAAAACTGGCACATGACTTAGGGAAGGAAATAATTAAAAAATCAGAATTAGTGAAATAATATTAAAATATAAACATAAAAATAAAGAACAATGCAAAAATTAGAATCAATAAAAATTAAAGCATAAAAATATAAAGTAGAAACGGCAACAATAACAAAAGAGAGAAAAGAAACTTTAAAAGTAAAGAAAAACAGTATGTGTTATTGCTCCTGAGTCTCCACATTGGCTGTGTGGTTGTGCTGATATGGGTTGGTTTACCTAGCACTGTCTTCCATCACAACACTGTAGACACTGACAGCATTAGTTGTGATGATCATCTCTGATTGATTCATCTCATCCTCTAGGGGAAGGTCTGAATTTGTCCTTATTGGTCTTATGGAAGAGACTAGATTTTAAGAAAGAATATAGGAAGCACTAGACTCCTTGAGATCTGGTTTCACAACTGGCAAAGTTAGTCATATATTAAATGTTCTCAGAATCACAGCACCTATTTCTTTGATACTTTACAGTGGTTTAAGTCATAAGACCTGTATTGGTCTTCCTTTTTTCGGATGGTGAGGCAGTAAACAGTAGCATAAGAAACAGCCCCTTCAGAATAGTAAAACAACAATAATAAACAACATTGTAAAGAGGACAACTGTATCTGAGGTTCTGAATACTTTCCTCAAAAATATATCTAGATAAGGATGAAACATTTTAGCAATTGCAAGTTTCTTGCTCTTGAAAAGATACAAGATCATGTTATGAAGAAAGAACAGGATGAATTAAATAAAAATAATTGCTAAAACGTGGAGTTATTACAGAGGCCCCATGAACAATCTCCCTCATTAAAGCATCACAGGACTCAGCATATTTGACAGCTAGATTTAGTACTGTGGTACAGAAGGATATATGGTCAAATGCCTCTCATATGTTGAAGCTAGAGAAAGAGAAAAATGGAATAGAAAAGAGTCTCATGAAAACAGAAGGGAGACTAATAGAGTAGAAGAAGGGGATCAAGACGGAGGTTGAAAGGCAATCCAGGATATGTACTGGGGAACAAAATCAAACTAATTATGCTATATCCACGTACAAATATACCACAATGAATCCCACTGACATGTATAATTATAATGCACTAATTAGAAAATAATAGGTGGGAGACCAGTAGAGTCAAGGAAAAGGATTAGGGAAAGAAGAGAGGGAAGGGAAAGTGGCAGTACTAGGGAATGAGATTGATCAAATGATGTTATGTGCACAAGTGAATATGTCACATTAAATCACATTATTATGTATAATTATAATGAACCACTGAAAACCGTAAAAGTATCATATTTATTCTAGGTGCTTCTTCTCTTTAACCCTTCCAATTTTTTCTTTTCTCAACAACCCCAATACTGACGGGTTAGATAACTGATTAAACAACTGTTCTCACCTTCCTACTCAAGTTCTTCGTTTAAAATTAAGACAATATTTTCATAAATGTGGATGGGACATAATAAAAAACACATCTGTTTTATTACAGAGAGAACATTTCTGGATATAACCATCTCCACTAAAAGCAAATTGATGCTCATAAATAAAAGAGACCCTATATATAAAAACAATATTCTCTCTCTCTCTCTCTCTCTCTCTCACACACACACACACACACACACACAGAAAGAGAGAGAGAGAGACAGAGAATAAACAGGAGAAAAATATAAGAAACCAAAGTCCTCCAATGATAATTTGAAATTCTGAGAACATTAGATTAAAATATTTTAACTTTCAAAAAGAAATTTAATACAGATTATATAAACAAAACTATGAAAATTTAAGTATATGGAAAGAAAATAGAATGAAATAACCAGTAGTACAAATTAAACATGATGTAAGAAATACAAAAAACATTCTAGAAACTAAAAAAAAAAAAAGAAGAAGTAGCAAAATGTAGACTCACAACATGACAATAAAGTGTCATGGAAGACAAAATTTAACAGAATGGAAAAGGATTATTAAATAAATTTTCTGGGCATCTACTGATTTGGACTGAGCTTTTGCACTACACCCCCCAGATCAATTCCAAATAGAGAACTCCTGCTAAAGTCCTATGTCACAGAATAGAAACACGCACTATTCCCTTGAAACATCTGACCTTCAAAAAATCGGGAGGGAGGAGATGGCCAAACCTCATAAGGCCAACAAGATTACTTACAAAGAAAGTAACTTGGAAACAACCAATCCAATTTTGTTTCTGCTTTTTTTCAGCCTTGTCTTTATTGTTGACTGGCTTTTGGTCTGTTTAAGAATTGCTAATAAAATCTACTTGTATCTTTAAAATTCAAGTTGCTGACATTTTTGTTTTTGACAGGATTTAAGAAACTGTTAGAAGTCAATAAAATAAATAAATATGAAAAATCACAGAGAAAAGTGTTAAATATTATATAGGGAAGATAGGCAATGAAATAAAATTTTAATTCATAAAATATGTATATTGAAGAATAAAAATAAAATATGATGAAAAGAGACATAAAAATATTTTATGGTAAGAAAGTTTTCTTGCAATGAGAAAGAGAGAGTGTGAGAGAGGGAGGGGGAAGAGGGAAGAGAGAAAGAGAAAGAAATTGATGGTGTACCAGTAGATTGATAGGGTCTACAGTGTAAAATAAATAAATAAATAAAGATAAAGTCAACCACAAACACCAAAAAAGATAATCCTCATGACATTCCTGAACACTAAAACAAAAATAGTTGAAAACAATAGACAAGAAAAAAAAAGGACAGATTACATACTAATGTGAAATATTAAGAGAACATAGGTTTCCTGTTGTGTCTGTAAGGAACTTGGAAGTACAACCTCATCCTAACAACAAGTAAAAAGCTGAACAGATTGTAAAATCAATAACTCTTACTGGATCTGTAAGAGGGAGGAGGAGACAGGCCAAACTGCTTTCCTCAAGACTGAAAAAATAGACAAGGGAACACACAGAGTCAGTGCTTACAAGAACGGAGACTCCCAGGCAGAAACATCCACAGGAACCAGTGCCAGGGAAGAAAAACATGAACTGTAATTGATGAATCGCTGGAGGCTCAATGCAGACAAGTCTCAGACTTAAAAGTCCGGAAGGACCCATTCATAGAAGGACATCAAAATATTATGAAATTTACCACTGAGAGCTTGATTAGGTTCCCATAGTCAGGATCAGAGAAAAAGAAAATCCCTGTCTGCATCTAGCTGGGAAAGGGGAAAAGGAACCATTCTGATACAGGCAAGAGCACTCTGTTCTTAACCAAGCCTACTCTCAGAAGAAACTGGTTAACTAGAATCTAACCCTGTGGGGTATTATCAGAGCCTAACTAATCTGGGTATAGGGAAACACTCAGCTCTAGCCCACCCTATTCATGTGCTCTACTCTATAGTGGAGAAAAAAATATAACTGAAATGGTGGGGGGGGGGGGGGGGGGGGGGGGGGGGGGGGGGGGGGGGGGGGGGGGGGGGGGGGGGGGGGGGGGGGGGGGGGGGGGGGGGGGGGGGGGGGGGGGGGGGGGGGGGGGTATATATTCATGAAGTTCACAGTACAGAGATACAGGCTCACTTACAAGACTGAGACCTCATCATAGGACTGTAGAGTACTTCTCCTTCCCCAAACTTACCACCATATTGATTATTAGTAGTACATTGTGTCTGGCTATCAAGGGAAAATTCAGGACAATCAAAAGGCAAAAGAACTAACAATAACAACAAAGGCCCTCAAAATTTGAAGAGACAGAGCAAGTGTCTCAAACAGACATGGCAAAAAATGTAGAAATTACCAGACCATGAATTTAAAAGAAGTATGATAAATAGGCTAAATGTTCTAATGTATAAAGTAGACAGTATGAAAATGACAAATGTAAGCAGGGAGATGCAAATCCTAACAAAGAGTCAAAACAAAAAGCTAGAGGGAAGAAAAAAAAAAAAAAGAAAACACAGAAATATATAAGTCCTTTGATGGGCTTGTTAGTAGACTGGACACAGCTAAGAAAAATAATCACAAAGTTTGATGATAAGCCAATAGAAATTTTAAAAACTGAAAAACCAAATAAAAACTTTAGACAAACTATATTGAGCAGAGTTTAATGAGTAAAGAACAATTAAGAATTGGGTAGCCCTCAAAATCAGAAGAGGTTCAGAGAGCTCCACTTTGTAATTTGGGCATTTATGGATGAAAAGTAGAAATGAGGTGCAGACATAGCTTGATTGATTACAGTGTGGGATTTGCCTTTTCGAATGGGGTCAAATATGGTCTGATCAGTTGGCTGCCTAAATTCACTGAAGCTCAGCTGCTATAGTTGGCTAAGGCCCAGCTATTTGTTATGAAAGCATACTCCTTAGTTAGGCTTTCAATTAGTTTACATACTCTATTAAGATACAGTTCATTATATAAAGACCCAAAACACAGAGACATCCTCAGGCCAAATTTAGTTTAACAAAGGAAAGAAAACAAAGACTGAGAAAAAAAAAAAAAAAAAACATGAAATATTTAGTAACTGTTGGACAATTATAAAAAGTGTAACATACAATTAGTGGGAATACCAGAAGGGGGTATAAAGGAATAGAAAAAATAATGAAATACTATAGACAGAATCCGCCCCCCCCAAGTTAATGCAAAAAACAAACCACAGATCTAGGAATATCAGAGATAATTAAATAGTATAAATTCCAAATAAACAAACAAAACAAAAAAGATACCTAGGCATGTTATTTTTAAACTACAGAAAATCAGACAAAAAAAAAAAAAATCTTAAACAGAGTCAAAAGAAAAACACCTTAACCTATAGAAAAACAAAGATAAGAATTACATCTGACTTCTCAAAAACTATGAAAACACAAAGAATTGGAGTCTATTATTTAATGTATTGAGAGAAAAAAACCCACAAACTTTAACTTCTGTAACTTTCAATTTTTTTTTTCAAAAGTATAATAGGAAAAAAATTGTTTCTCAGACAAACAAAAATTGAGAGAATATGCTGCAGTAGACACACCTTGCAAGAAATATTAAAAGAAGTTCTTTAGAGAGAAGGAAAATGACACAGGTCAGAAACATAGTTCTATACACACACACACACACACACACACACAGGGACCTCAAAGAAAGAACAAGTAGTATAAAATGTTTTATTTTTGCTTATTAGTTTGTCTAACAGTTAACAGTCTATTCAAAATAATAAAGTTGACAAAGTATACTTTGTATATTTTATATATATGTAAAAGTGTACTTTGCATATATATATATATGTGTGTGTGTATACATGTATACACACACACATATATATATATATAATATACATAACACATATAAGGGTGTGAATGAAATAAATTACAGCAATGATGCAAGGAAAAGAGGAGAGGAACTAGGATTTTTTTTTATTAAAAGGTGCTTATACCATCTGTGAGATTGTGTTTGATTACTTGTAAATATGTAATGCAAACTCTAAGACAACCTTTAAAATAAGAAGTATAATTTATTTTCTATGAAGTAGAGAAAATGGAATCACATGGAGTGCTAAGTTGTGTTGGGGACGTTAACAACACACCAGTAGATAGAAACTCTTTGGCTGTCTCCCACTTCCTGATATGGGAACTTGGCCTAGCCAAGGGGTGTTCCCCTGACATTTGACAGAGATCAGACTGCCATTAGGATAGGCTAATGGCTCCGCCAATGTAATTTGCTCATGCTCCCTATGTGCCCCTATGATCTTTCCGCTGTCTGGCCCATGTCTTCTATAAAGGCTGTCCAACTTCCTCAATAAACCAAGCTCCTACCTTGACTGGACTCCCTGGTGTGTGCCTGATTGTCTTCTATTGTGAGGGCTGAGCGTGGCCACCAGTCGACTTCTACCTCTCCCTATCTTGCCTCACTGCTGGGGCATGTTTCCCCAGCCTTCTCCGCTGGCCAGAGGAGGTTAAACCTGGGTCCGGTGGGAGCTAGAAACCCTGGCAAAGTTAGAGCCACAAAAAGCAGATAAAGAGTGGAAGACAAAAATAAGAAGAATAAGGGTAGTATGTTTGTCAGTTTTCCATTGCCATGACAAAATATCTGAGCAAATCAACTTAGAGGAGTAAAGTTTTATTTTGGTTCACAATTTCAATTCATGGTTGGCTTGTTCTTCTGTTTCTAGACCTGTGATGAGGTACAGCAGTAAGGTAGAAAAGCAAGGTAGAAGACAGCTGCTCACTTCACAGAAGCCAGGAATTAGAGAAGGAAAGAGAGAGAGGGAGAAGGGAAGGGAAGAAAGAGAGAGAGAAAGAGAGAGAGAGAACACAAGAAGAGCCCAAGAATCAGATATATACTTTCAGGGCTTTTCCCATTGACCTGCTTCCTCCAACTATGCCCAGCTCCTAGTTTCCACCATCTCCCCCAATCGGATAGAGACAAACATACTAATACTAATAAGCAGAGAAAAGGAGTAACTATATTAATTTCAGTCAAAGGAAAATTTAAATCATGGAGAGTTTCCAAGGATAAAATAGAGTATTGCATTGTGATAAAGAGGTAAATTCTCCAAGAATACATACTAGTCTTTAATGATTGTGAATCCAACATCAGATCATCAAACTATGTAAGTACAAAACTAATAGAACTTCAGGGATTAATAGATGAATCCACCATCATAATTGGAAACTTCAGTACCCTTCTATAAGAGAAAGACATATCCAGCAGTCAAGCAATCAGTAAAGACACAGTTGAATTCAACAACAGCATCAATCAACTGGATATGATCAATAGGTGTAGACAACTTTATCCAAAAGCGGTAAAATGCACATTCTTCTCAAACTCACATGGAACATTCACAAAGATAGACCATATTCTGAGCCACAAAACACAGTTTAACCAATTTAAAAGAATAGATTATACAATGTCTGTTCACAGATCACAGTAGAATTAAACTAGAAATCAATACAAAAAAGAGAACCATAAAAATCCCCAAATACATGAAATAACTTTGGGGTCAAAGAAGACATCAAGAAAAGTCTAAAAATATTTTTAATTTCATGAAGTAAAAGAAAGAGCATTTAACAAAATTCAACACCTTATCATAATAAGAACTCTCAGTAAACTAGGAATGGGGGAGGGGTTCCACAACAGATTAAAAATACGTCTATAGATAACATAATACTTAATGGTGAGAATCTCAAGTCTTACTACGAAGAGGAAAAGCCAGGGATGTCTCTTTTTAACACTACTTTTCAACATCAAACTAGACATATTAGATGATAAAATAATTAAAGGAAATAAAAGGTATACAAATTGGGAGGATTGAAATAAAACTGCCTTTGTTTACAAATAACATGATTTTCTATGTAGAAAATACAGAAAATCCAACAGAAGAATTTCTGGAGCTAATAGCTTATTAGAATAAATTTTTAGGGAAGAAGGTTAATTTACAAAAGATAATATTTTTCTTATATACCAGCAATTAACAAGTGAAATTTGCAATTGAAAACACAACACCACCTCTTTTGGCACCCCTCAAAATAAAACACTTATGTGCAAATCTAATATACATGTGCACATACATTTAAGATATATATGAGGAAAACTACATTTCAAGTGAACAAAATCAAAGAATTAATAAATGGAGCCAGGTGAGGTGGTGCACGCCTGTAATCCAATGGGCTCAGGAGGCTGAGGCTAGCAGATTACCAGTTCAAAGCCAGCACCAGCAAAAGCAAGGTGCTAAGCAACTCAGTGAGACCCTGTCTCTAAATAAAATATAAAATAGGGCTGGGGATGTGGCTCAGTGTTCCAGTGCCTCTGAGTTCAATCCCTGGTACCAATAACTAACTAACTAAATAGACATTTCATGTTCACAGATAGGAAGACAGTATTATTACGATGTTACATTTACTCATTTTGAAATTTAGTTTCAATGCAATAACAATCAAAATTGTAGAAAATTATTTTGTGGATATTATAAATTGATCCTAAAGTTTATATATAGAAAGGGGCAAAAAATCCAAGACAATCAGAATAACATTTAAGGAGAAAACAATGTTGAAATGCTGACACTATCTGACTTTAAGAATTAGCATATTACAGTGACACAGCCACTTCAATGTTTATAGCAGCACAATTCACAATAGCTAGGTTATGGAACCAACCTAGATGCCCCTCAGTAGATGAGTGGATAAAGAAAATATGGTATATATACAAAATGGAATTTTACTCAGCAATAAGAGAGAATAAAATAATGGCATTTGCAGGTAAATGGATGAAGTTGGAGAATATAATGCTAAGTGAAATTAGTCAATCTCAAAAATCCAAGTACCGAATGTTTTCTCTGATATAAGGAGGCTGGTTCACAGAGTTGTTGGAAGGGGGTACATAGGATCAGAGGAACACTAGAATGGTCAACGGAAAGGGAGGGGAGGGAGGGAGTAAGGGGGGAGTTGGAAAAAAATTGGTGGTTGAATGAGATGGATATCATTATCCTAAATGCATGATTGAAGATCTGAATGGTACTTATATACTTTGTATACAAGCAGTTGTATGTAAAAAGATACTATACTTGTGCATGATGAATAAGTAAATAAATAATAAAAAAATTAAAAAAAAATACCATATGGTAGCTCAAAATATGTATAATTTTAAAATTCTTATATGTCAGTTTATTAAAATAAATTTTAAAATTTAAAAAATAAAAAAAAATAAAGAATTACTAGAAAGCTATAGTAACTAAGACAATGTAGTATTAGCAAAATAATTGGCAAATGCATCAATGGAACAGAATTGAATCCACAAATAGATCCATTCAAATATATTGAATTGATTTTTGATAAGAAACAAAGGCAATTTTAATGGAGCAAAGACAATGTTCAACAATTAACATTGGAATGACTAAACATCCACACACAAGTGTAGGAATCTGGACACAGACCTTACATACTTCACAAAAACTAATTCAGAAGGATTTGTAGACTTAAGTGAACACTCCAAACAATAAAATTCCTTAGAGGTTACATAGGAGAAGACCTAAATTAACTTGGGTAATGCTCTGATTTTTAAAAATAAAATACTAAAGGGAAGATCCATGAAAGAAAGAATTGATAAGCTAGATTTTATTAGAATTGAAAATGTATGGTATGTAAAAGACCATGTCATTGAGAAGGAAATGACAAGCCAAAGACAGGGAGAAAATACTTGCAAAAGACATCAGTTACTTCTTATTTTCCAAATACAACAGAATCTTATAATTCAACAGTATGATAGCAAACAGCCCATTTTGAAGATGGGCCAAGGAACTTAACAGGTACCCCGCATCTTAATGAAATTCAGACCCTCAGAGATATTACAAGTTTGCTTCTAGACCGCTGCAATAAAGCAAATATCACAATAAAGTCAATTATGTGAATTATTTGGTTCCTTAGTGCATATAAAAGCTATGTTTTCACTATACTGTGGTTTGTAAAGTATGAACTGGCATTATGTCTAAAAAAAACGCCAGCACATTAAAGCATGTTATTACATTTACCAATATACCACAATGAGCCCATTATTCTATATAATTAAAATGCACTAACAAAAATGTACATGACCTATTTAAATATACTTTATTGCTAAAATTTTAATAATCATCTGAACCTTTAATGAATAAATATTTTTGTTAGTGGAGAGGCTTGCCTTAATATTGATGCGTGCTGATTGAACAGGTAGTATTGCTGACAACTGGGGTGGCTATAGAAATAAAGTAAGGAAACAATGAAGTTTGCTGCACTGATTATTTTATGAGATATTTCTTGGTAGCATCTTGTGGTGTTTGACAGCAGATCACTCACAGAAGTTGTTTCAAATTGGAGTTGTTCCTCTCAAACCCTGACACTTTTCTATTAACTAAATTAGGTAGCATTCTAAATCCTTTGTTGTCATATCAACAATTTTACACTACCTTCACAGGTCCTTTTATGTAGTGTATGGGTATGTGTGCATGGGTGTACAAATTTATATGTATATTTGATACTTATTCTGTTTCAGGAAATATTCCAGGAATTGGAAATAGAGTTTTGAATTATCTCCTCACTTATAGCATTTTAGTGGGGTTTTAAAAAGTAAGTTAAATGAGGATAAAAATGAAAGTAAAATTAGCAGGATAATTTCTTCAAGGGAGGTGGTATAAAGATTGGTTAATTTCTGAAATGTATGAATTGGGAAATATGGATTTTAGCACATTTTGTAAAGATAGAAATGTCTCCTATCTTACAAACTTATAAAAATCTGTACTTTCCACAGAGAAAGGAAGAAGAACAAGAAGAAAAAATCAGAAAATACAAAAAATGGGACAGGTAAAAGAGAAGCAGCAAAAAAGGCAATGCTAATGTAACATTAAAATGGAGAGAAAATGAAGGTAAATATACCCTTTAAAAGTGAAAGGTAACACTATGGAAAGCAGTATGGAGATTCTTCCAAAGACTGGTATGGAACTATCATATGGCCCAGCTATTCCACTTCTTGGCATTTATCCAAAAGAGCATACAATAGTGATGCTCACATATCAATGTTTATAACAACACAATCCACAGCAGCCAAGTTATGGAACCAATCTAGGTACCCATAGATAGAAGAATGGATGAAGAAAATGTTTTATATATATATATATACACACACACAAGGAAATTCTACTTAGAGAAGAATGAAATTATGTCATCTGCTGGCAAATGAATGGACCTGGAGAACATCATGCTAAATGAAATAAGTCAGACTCGAAATTTCAAGGGTCAGTGTTTTCTCTAATATACAAAAGCTAAAGAGAGAAAAGGAATAAAAAAGGGAATCTCATGAAAATACAAGGAAGATTAGCAGAGTAGAAGCAGAGGACCAAAGGAGAAGGAGGAAAAGAGTGAAAGGAGAAGAACTAGGGAATAAAATTGATCAAATTATATTAGGTCTAATATATATATGTAATTAATTTTTAAAAAAGCAAATAAGTAAACTATAATGGTTTTTAAACTATAATGGATCAACTTTTAAAAAGTAAATAAGTAAATAAGGAGAAGAAAGACCAGTAGGGTAGAGGAAGGTGATCAAGCATGTGTAACAAATTAAATTAAATAAAAAAATAAAATAAAATAAAAAGAAGAGGGAGAAGGTGAGGGAAGGAGAAGCTGGGAGTAAAATAAACAAAACTATGTTGTATGCATTCATGTATGCATATGTTAAAATAAATCCCACAATTATGTGTAACTATAATGACCTTTTTATTTTTAGAAGTTATAAATAGTACTGAAATACTGGCATGCACAAGGCCCTGGGTTTGAGAAAAAATATATACATATATATATATGAAAAAATAATTGAAAGACCAAATGAGATAACATTATGTCTTAAAATTAAAGGAACAGACTTTCCAATTGGGTTACATGAAACAAATCCAAGTGCATGCTACTGTTCAAGTGACACACCCGAAACCAAAAGATCTAAGAGTTGAAGGGAAATGTGGTTAAACCAATGCCAGACATTGTGGGTTTCATGATCTTTAACTGATGAGCCAGCTTCACCATTTTCCCTCTACGCTCAGCCTAAATGCCCATATGTGTGGGTGGTGATTCAACATGAGGTGGGCCTGGAGTATGCTGCCCTTTCATTATCAGTCTAGAGTGAGGGGCATTGCCTCTGGGGTGCATGCTTCAGAGAGATGATTTTGGGTCTTCTATTCTACTTAGACCCGGAGGGCCTTCTGCTGACTTTAGGAAAAATAAAGGACTTACTGAAGTTGGATATAAGAAAATGCTGACTAAGTGGAATCTTAATTTGGTCACCAAGGTCACATTTTTACAAGCTGCTTTCTTTATCTTGGGAGTTCTACCATTTCTTTGGGCTAACAAATTTTCTTTGATTCTTCAACTGTTTAGATTTATTTGTTGAGGACTTGCAAATGTAGGAAACTTCATCAATGTATGAAGCAAGTGTTTTAATATTACAAAGTAGCAGTTCTGATATTTATATTAAAATTTTTGTCGTTGTCAAGGCACAATCTAATCAAGGAAGAGGGTTACTTTAATTATGACTTTCAGCAAAATGTACACTATTGTTCCCAAGAGAGTTTTTAAAGAGGAATTCCATAGCAAAATGTGTAAAACAGAAACTATATGATATAAAAGAGAAATCAGAGGTCTAGAGGAATTTGTCAGATCAAATGCATATCAAATAAATATTATTATGAAGACTTAGAATTCTATAATTAGTAAACATAATTTAATACAAATATTAGAATGCATGAACTAAAATTTTCAGAAAATTTAGGCTTAAATTATATTTCAAGGATAAATTTTGGCCTTTCATTCATATACGAAAAGCAAAAAAAAAAAAAAAAAAAAAAAAAAACAGAACGACTTAAGAAATATCAATGACCTAAGCATCTATTTCAAGAAGGTAAGGGGGGCGGACCCCAGGAAAATTAAACAGTAAGAAAAAAATGCTAAATACCAAAATAAATAAAGACAAGCAATTCATGAAACAAATTCTCAAAGAGAAAGGATGGAGTAATAAAATGTATAATTTCCTGATGAGACAACTGATGATAATGTTATCTCTTAGAGAACACGGACTTTTGTTTATAGATTGAAACTCTTTTAGAGCCAAATTATTCTCAATCTACTTTAGATGCTGGTTCTATTCCTGTGACTATGAATCTCTTTGGCTTCTTTCATTCCTGGGTTGGAGTACTTTGAGACTCCCACCAGAAGCCTACAGTTTTTTTGTTTTGTTTTGTTTTGTTTTCTTATCAGAGGCCCCTCTTTCTCAAACTCCTAACTTTTTTCACTGTCTCTATGAGACCACTAAAAAATCAATTATATTTTCTGCTATGAATTTCACTTTTGGAATCAGCATTTGTTTAAGGAGAAAGAATGGTCATGGACTTTGAGTTAACCTCTCATAGTTTTTCTTCTCTGCCCAATGTATTCTCCCTAAGTTTGTAATTTTCTGAAGCTTCCAAATACAAATGAAAACAAATTGTTCAGTTTATTGCATTGTTCTCAGCAAAAGCTTTGGTTTTTAAACAACCTGGCCTGTTATGGCTGGATGTAAGACTCCCAGTAAGTAACTTTTTGTCAGATTAAATAAAAAGAAAACTGCAATCCGTGGTACCTAGAGAAGAATTAAGAAACCACTGAAGGACTTTTTCCATTAGAAGTATTATATTCCCCTATTTTGCCATCATGGTTGGTCTTTATGGAACCTTTAGATGGAAATGATGTTTTCTTCTAATTCTGAATATCACTGCCCATAGATTTTATTATTTCGTGTCTGTCTTTGTTCCTCCATAGACAATTCCCAGTCTACATTCTGAAACTAACAACTAAGCCTCTGCAGAGTTCTGACAACATATAGATATCAGCCCTTGGCAACAGGTTAACTGTGGCTTCAGAGCCTTGGTCCTGCCAGTGCATATAAACACACATATATAACACCGCACTCTGACTGTTTTCATTTAGAAGCTGTCTTGCTTAGTCTCTTCTTTGCATAGGTTGAAGGTAGGTAATTGATGGGGTGATGTGTGAGAGCCTACATTGGCTACTTTTTTAGTAATCCTAGAAGAGACATTCTGACAGATCCTCACCACACTGTGGAGTTATTTTGTGATTATTGATTTTGGTTTTGGAACTTGACTGAAATTTCCAAACAGGAAAAATTCTCTATATTTGTTCTATTAAATTTAGTTATTTTGGTTTAAAATATCTGATGAATTCATCAAATTGAGTCTTCAGAAAATAAGGCAAAATCCAAAATAATGTAATGGAAAAATTCTATATTAATATGTTTTTTAGTAAATGCAGTCATATAAATTAACTAAGTATCTATTATACAGGACCAATCTTATTTAACTGCTAGTTCCTTTGTGCTAAGAATCTGTATCTCTCCATCATGTGGCTCATTGCTGCGATTTTTTGTCTTTTCCCAAAAGGAAATACTTAGAGCTAAGAACAGGCAATGCTCTGATAATCTTGCATTATATTTTTTAAAATATGATTTGTTTTTAAGAAAAAGAAAAACAAGCACCTCCTCATGCTATAGTACCCAATATTTGAATAAAATTGCCTCACCAGAAAGAGCAAAATGTTTATCTGGTATCCTACTATATTTCTCTCCAAAATGGCTGTTGATAAGAATAGGCGCTGATGAAATAATTACTCTTGTATAATTAGACATAAAGCATTTAATTCTCTAAAAAAGTGAGGAAACTGAGGCACAAAGATGTTGTCTAACTTTGCCATCATGATCAATGGCAAAGCCAGAGTTCCAGGAGGCAGGCCATCCTCATCCCTCTTGCTCTAACCCTATCCTATATTGCTATAGATCTGGTACTTGATGCCCTGCTGCCCAAATGACACCCTTCTTGCTGCCTCAGTACATTAGATTACATGTAAAATGCCGAGACTCTTGCTCTCTTGCTGTAGTTGACCATCCTTTAATTTTTCCAGCATACTGTCTCATTTTTCAAGACAATACAAGATAATTGAGGGAGACTTTGTTGATTTCTAGAGTTGAGCTCTTTTTTTCATGTTCTTACTATGCTTCATTCATACTTCTATGATAGCACACAAACACACACACACACACACACACACACACACACACACATTTATCTTTCTTAGCTGACCATAATTGAGTAATTTGTTTGGAATTAAATCAGTATCACCAGTATTCCTAATCACTTAATATTTGCTCATCAAATAAAGTCCAATACTCCAATATTATTCACATAAAAATCAAGGACTCTTATTCTTTCCAGGTCCATGGAGTTCTAAGGAGCAAGCCTGGGATATGCATTGGCCCAGAAATTGCTTTCTTGGAGAAAAAAAATTAGAGGCCTAGAATTGTAGGAAAGTAAAGATGGAAATTACTTTTAAGTCACATAATACAATTTATTCTTTTATGTATAAGAAACTTAAGGCCCAAAGAGAGAATATGAATGATCCTTTACAAATGTGGGTTATTCTGGTATAAATATAACATTAAATATATTATATTAAATAATGTATTATATAATACTATGTAATATATTGCATATAATATTTCAATTACATATTAAAAGTCTAAGAACTTTTTTGAGTATATGTTATATATATAACTGTACTGTGACGAGTATATTTCAGTGTTTACTATAGGTGCTTAATGAACATTGAAAATAGATGGAATAAATATTGGGATGATGAAAATTTTCTTAAAAGTTAAAATTTAAAAACAAAAAGATGACATGTTCTATTTATTCTAATCTTAGTGGTTCTAATCTAAATAAGGGGGATTAAATAATATTAATATTTTTTTTCTGTCATTGTTTCTTATTATCCCATTTTCCTTTGAGGTTTTATAATTTTAATATTACTTCATTAAAGTAATATTAACAGAGCTCATGTATATTACATGTACTGTAATTAATTTTAAGCATTCATTGGTTTCCTTTCATATATTCTATTCCTAAGCCAATGTTTTGCTTGTGCAATTTTATTTAATGAATAAAAAAATTTTAACAATAAATATTATATGTAGGGAACAAAATGTAAAGATTTTGTTAATATCTAACATGGGGATAATGAAATATATGAGTCAGAATAGAAGTTGGACACAGAAATGTTCCTATGGTTAGAATGGGGATATGTAGGATATATAGAAATACAGATATTTATGTACACATACACATACACTTTATATATAAATTTCCCTTACATGTATATTTTGGATCATGTTTACTTTAAAATATTTGGCTTAAGCCAGGCGCAGTGGCGCACGCCTGTAATCCCAGCACTTTGGGAGGCTGAGGCAGGAGAATCGCGAGTTCAAAGCCAGCCTCAGCAACGGTGAGGCACTTAGCAACTTAGTGAGACCCTGTCTCTAAATAAAAAAATATAAAAAAAGGGCTGGGGATGTGACCCAGTGGTCGAGTGCCCCTGAGTTCAATCCCGGTACCACAAAAAAAAATAAATAAATAAACAAAAATAAAATAAAATATTTGGCTTAAAATGGAAAAGAAATGACATCAGAATAATATTTTATGAAGTAAATATAAATAAGCATAATAAGAACACTTCTGAGAGTAATGAAATAGTGATCCTATGGGATTAAAAATTACACAAAAATAGTTGGTAATTTTATTTATTGGTGCCTTCAAATATTTTAAAAGCTTCCTGAATAAATATATAAAGCTTGGTATTTTGCTTCCATGTTTTTGCTAATTAAGGAAACATAGAAATATCAAAATATTAAAACAGACAAAAAGACAAAATTTCTGTATCAGACTGCTCTCTTGTACTGGCCCTGACTTAGAGTGTACTAACCTACCAAGAGAAGCGGTGTAGTCATTTTATCTTCATTTATTGAAGAAGCATAGTCAATAATTTTTCAGAAGTTTGATAATGACAAATGGATATCTTTTAAGGATCTTTTAAGATTTAATGGGTGATGTTAAGATCCAAAGCTGAGTCAAAGAGATAACAAGACAAGAATATGACAAGAAAACCAGAGTTCAGGAAAGAACTGACACAAAGTGGGAAGGAATATACAGAACTCTGTGAGACAGAGAATTGAATCTATTAGCGTACAATGAGCCAAAGACAGAGCAGACTGCCCCAGGCATATGATGTGTGAAATAAGATGTTGCAACTTAGCCTTTCATCCCCACACCATCATGCTATCTTGATATGAATATATGAGGGCCTCCAGGCTTAGCTAACTCAGGTGTGAACAGTAAGCATTCAATGAACTTCAAAGATAAATAAATGTAGTTAAGGTAAGAGTATGTTATCACAACATCAAAGCAGATTTGTTTTAAAAGTAAGATATTCTGGCCTAGTATGTACATGGACGCACCATCTAAATCTTGTTTTAAAAATTATAGGGGAAATATTTCATTTGAATATGAATAAGATGAACCAGAAAAGCCAGTATGTTTCTACTTATGTTCATAATCTAACTGGGGTGACTTTGATCTGGCATTTTGAGGTTTTTGAAAATACAGTCATACAAGTATGTACTTTCAAATATTGTATAAATAGCTCAGTCTATCATAGTTGAAAATTCTACTTAAGAAAAATAAAACAAAAACCTGATGTTGAATAACCCACACCCTGATTTAGTGCTCATGACAGCACTTAGATCCTGTTAACATTGCCATTTTATCTTAGCTTTCCTCAAAGTTGGTGCATTGTATTAGCTATGTGTTGTATACTGATAATGAAAGCTGTGATAAGTTTTGGGGTTTTGGGGTCTCTTAAATCTTAAAGTATAAATCTAATATTTATTGTCTTAAAAAAATATCTAGAACCAGTAGGAAAAAGCCATATGGTATTCCAAACCACAAGGGAAATTATACTTCTTTATATAAAGCATTCCCACCAGAAAGAAAGGGTAACCCTTCTGTTTATCATTATAGTTTATGAGGTAACTTCAATGAAATCATGAAGTATTATCACATGAGCAGCAAAGGATAAAATCTCTTTTGCCAGGGCCCTCAAAGGATAGGAAATTTGTGATATGGCACAATTTGAACTTATTTTCCACCCTGCAGATGAGGTTCAAGATGTGGTATGGGTGAGTGACAGAGGGTTTCTGGCCATCAAAGAAGATGGTCAACAGTTTCAAAACTTTTATGTGGGATATGAGGATATATTTTACATGCCCAATTCAGGAATTAAATTGCACTTTTAATACAGTTTTCATTAATATTTTATGTGGGCTGAGTTTGTCTGGGTTTACTCAAATGTTCCAATGTGTGAAGGAAGCACCAGGAAAAAAAGCCTGGGGAACTCTCTGAAATATGTATAGAGTGATGGTTTTGGGAGGAAAATTGATGAAGTCATAGCAAGGGTATTTTCCATCAGATGAAAACTACCAGTTCTGTCTGTTCATATTGGAAAGCAGAAGATCAAAGAAAATCTTTTAGTAGGGTGTTTTTATTCAAATACAGCAAAGACATTTTTATAATAATAATTGTGTTTCTGCTTCTTTCCATATGTTCCTTTGTTCATTCATCTACTCTGTGCTATGTGACAGACACTGCCATAATTATAACAAGAGCAGTCAGCCTTTATATACCCTTACTATGCCACATAGAAAATGGTGTTCCACAGCAATCTAGGGCCACAAAAAATCTCTGAGGGATTGGTTCACATTATACAATTAAAGACAATAAATGGAACTTGGCAATCTTTTAGAAATGAATTTCTTAATGTCTGTTATGTATGTTATCTTTTTGTCACTATAACAAATACCTGAGAATCATCAGGTAGGCATAGGGACTTTGTAAAGGAACAAAGTATGATTGGAGTTACACTAATTATTATTTATTATGAGCAGTTTCATTGAAGTTCATGTTTTTCTTTATCTAATCTAAGAAAATATATTATTTCTAAGTCACCACTAAGCCAGCTACAAATAATATTACATCCTTATCCTTATTTATTAAGTGATCATTAGATTTTTAATTGATCTATAGAAACAATGCCTTAGTTAGATAATTTTTCCTTCTGAAAATTATTAATTGTTTGGAAACTGTCCATTTGTTGAAAATCTGAGAAATAATATTATTCCCTTTTCAAATAATGTAAGATGACTCATCATTACTGGTGGGAATGTAAAATGGTACACTCACTTGGAAGACAGTTTGGCAATTTCTTTCAAAACCAAACATGCTCTTAAATATGACCCACACTCTTTGGTATTTATCCAAAATATCTGCACATAAATGTTTATGGCAGGCCTTATTCATGACTGCGGGAACTAGAAGCAACCAATTAGAAGAATGAATAGGCCTTAACCCATTTTTTTGAGTTTTAGTGTACAGAAAGGGATTCAAGAGCCAAAGATTATAAGCAGCAATTAGAAGGAAGAGATGGCTTGGTGCTTACAGTTAGCAAGAAAACAAGAATCTCTGAAATTAAATTCTGCCAACAAGCTGGACTTAAGAAAGGAATGAATCATTCTTATGTTGTTGTGGACAAATGAACACATATAAATGCATAGATATATGAGCACCTGCAGTTATGTCAGGAGGAGGCAGAGATGGACTGTGACAGGACATGAAAATCAAAAGCTTTATTTGTAATATTTAGGATGACTTTTCCTAAATTACTTTTGTATTTTAAAAAGTAACTTGATAAAGTGAATAAAGCAAGGAAATAATTGGAAAAAAAAAACATTGGTTCTAGCTAACTGATATTTGGCAACATATTCAAAATTTCATTGACTACTTATATTTTTCATTCTAAGTCTCACCAACAAACAGACAAAAATCATAAAGTTAGATGGTAATGAAAGTTAAATTTTAGGGATAATGAATATCTTTTCAGGGTTTTCAATGACACTAAATTATTTAATAAAATTTTTCAAAGAGGTCTAAATGCCATTGAAATGTTTAAGCAAAAAAATCTTGTTTCACATTGAATACATGTAAGGTAGATGAGAGAAACTCAATTATGAAATTACTGACAATATATAAGTAGATTGAAAGAAGTGTGAGGATATAAAAATGAAGATATACTGAATTAATATCAATTACATTTTAAAGAAAGACTTCTTTAGACTGTTTTTGGCTGAACTAAATTTAGTATTGGTTTGTGTTGAATATCATTATATCACAACTACTGTTGTTTTTCCTAAGCAAAAGAAAACATAAACAAAATGCTAACTGTGAAAGATTCCCTTTCATCAAAGAATAGATACTTAAAGTAAAATCATAAAGATGATGCTGTAACTAACACTCACTGAATTTTAAAAAAATGTGATTGTTTTATTTTTTTAAGTTTCTGATATTCTACTTTGGAGGAACCAAGTTCAACTGTCCTTAACCCAAAATAGTCCATATCTTTTGTCTACCCAGAAACTGATAGAATTGTTTGTTTGTTTGTCTCTCAAAAAACAAAAAAAGTTTTCCTAGGAATCTCCATACTACTTTCCAGATTGGCTTCACCAATTTGCAGTTCCACCAGCAATGTAAGAGTGTGCCTTTTTCCACACATCCTCGCCAGCATTTATTGTTGTTTGTTTTTTGATAGCTGCCATTCTGACTGGAGTAAGATGAAACCTTAGAGTTGTTTTGATTTGCATTTCTCTAATCGCTAGAGATGTTGAACATTTTTTCATGTATTTGTTGATTGATTGCATATCATCTTCTGAGAAGAGTCTGTTTAATTCCTTGGCCCATTTATTGATTGGCTTATTTGTTTTTTTTGGTGTTAAGGCTTTTGAGAGCTTTACATATCCTTGAGGTTAGTGTTCTATCTGATGTGCTTGTGGTAAAGATTTGCTCCCATTCTGTAGGTTCTCTATTCACCTCACTAATTGTTTCTTTTGCTGAGAAGAACTTTTTTAGTTTGAATCCATCCCATTTATTGATTCTTGGTTTTAGTTCTTACACTTATAGAGGTTTTATTGAGGAAGCTGGGGCCTAATCCAACATGATGGAGATTTGGGCCTACTTTTTTCTTCTATTAGGTACAAGTTCTCTGGTTTAATTCCTAGGTCCTTGATCCACTCTGAGTTAAGTTTTGTGCATGGTGAGAGAAAGAGATTTAATTTCATTTTGTTACATGAGGATTTCCAGTTTTCCCAACACCATTTGTTGAAGAGGCTGTCTTTTCTCTAATGAATGTTTTTGGCACCTTTGTCTAATATAAGATAACTATAGGTATGTGGGTTAGTCTCTGTGTCTTCTATTTTGTACCATTTGTCAACTGGTCTATTTTTGTGCCAATACCATTCTGTTTTTTGTATACTTGCTTTGTAATACAATTTACGGTCTGGAATATTAATGCCACCAGCTTCACTCTTCTTGCTAAGTATTGCTTTGGCTATTCTGGGTCTCTTATTTTTCCAGATGAATTTCATGATTGCTTTTTCTATTTCTATGAAGAATGATATTGGGATTTTGATTGGTATTGCATTGAAACTGTATTGTGCTTTTGGGAGAATGGTCATTTTGACAATATTAATTTTACCTATCTATGAACAAGGTAGATCTTTCCATCTTCTAAGATTTCCATTAATTTCTTTCTTTAGTGTGCTGTAGTTTTCATTGTACAAGTCTTTCACTTCTTTTGTTAAGTTGATTCCCAAGTTTTTATTTTTTTGAGGCTATAGTAAATGGGGTGGATTTCCTAGTGGAGATTCCTAGGAAAACTTGGAATGGAACCACCATTTGACCCAACCATTCCACTCCTTGGTCTATTCCCAAAGGACGTAAAAACAGCTTACTACAGGGACACAGCCACATCAATGTTTATAGCAGCAAAATTTACAATTGCTAGATTGTGGAACCAATCCTGATGCCCATCAGCAGATGAATGGATAGTGAAACTTTGGTATATATACACAATGGAACACTACTCAGCACCAAAAGAGAATAAAATCATGTCATTTGCATGTAAATAGATGGAGTTGGAGAAAATAATGCTAAGTGAAGTTAGCCAATCCCCAAAAAACAAAGGTCCAGTGATCTCTTTGTTATGAAGAGACTGACTTATAAAGGCAAGGCAGGGGGATGAGAGGACTGAAAGAAATTTAAATAGAACAAAGAGGGGCCAAGGGAGAGGAGGGGGCAAGGGCATAGGAATAATGGTAGAATGAGTTAGCCATCATTACCCTAAGTACATGTATGAAGACACAATTGTTATAAAAATGCTTTATATAAAACCAATAACCTGAAAAATTGTGCTCTTTATATGTAATATGAAATGAATTGCACTCTGCAAACATGTATAACAAATTAGAATAAAAATAAATTTAAAAAAAGAAAGAAAATTATTTTGATCAATTTTTCTAATATTAAACAAACTTACGTTCCTGGAATAAACTCAATGTGGTCATGATATAAAAAAAAAAAAAAAAAAAAACAGCCAGGTTTCAATAAATTCAATAAATGCAGCACTAGCTTACTGCGAAAGAGCAAGCAAGGCAGGGAGAGAGAGTTAACACATTCATTACTTCCAACCTAACAAGCAAGTCACGTTTTTAAAGGTTTTTTTTTTGCCTCAGCTCTACCCCCTTCTATGCTCAATTTCTCTGGTCTAATATTTTGTTAGCATTAAGTCTTAATAAGCATAAACTTTACTTTACCATGTAGAAAAAAAAGCATTTATAATAATGTATTCAAAGTTTATAAAATATCAGATAATAGAAGCTGAAGGCTGTCTTCTTTGTTTTCTTCCTCATTAGATTAAAAATATTTAAGTTTGTAGGTAGGGATAAACACACATACCTTAACTAAAATTAGGAGTGGACAGTTACAACTTGGAAAAAAAATAATAATTATAATTTTTCTTTTTAAAAATCAAACAAAGAAATAAGGGGAAATATTGGAGTAGAAGAAAAGTGTTTACAAGGTTCAAAATATTCTTTGAAAGAAAAATTTGTATTCCAAATGTAGAATAAGGATAAACTAGAATAAAAATCTATAAAGAACAAACTTGGAAATCTGCATAAATTGAGACTAGTTATCATTTGAAAGTAACTTTTAACCTAAAGTTCTTAAACAATTTAGAAAAAAATGAAGTAAATATGTTTCATGTTATATAGACCACAGTAAATCCAAATTGAGACTAGTTATCATTTGAAAGTAACTTTTAACCTAAAGTTCTTAAACAATTTAGAAAAAAATGAAGTAAATATGTTTCATGTTATATAGACCACAGTAAATCCAAATTATATTTTATTTCACCTTTCAAACAGTTGTTTTTCTACTGGGAAAATGGGCCCATGCATGGTCACATATTTTGGCTGAATTGGTTATTCAGTATAACTATTTGTCAGTTTATTTTTTAAAATAAGATAATTTTGTTCAGGGTACTAACCAAATCTAATGTTCATAATACTCATGCTTTGAAACAAAGCTTTATATGATCAACTAAGATGTTAGAGCATAAACCTTTGTTGTCAAATAGACACAGATTCCAGCTTATTATAACTCTATCATTTACTGGTTATTTGATCTTAGACAATTTAGTCTTACCTAATTTCATTCTTTCTGTATTGAAATGAACCTCATAGCTGTAAGAAGTGAATGAGACAAACTGGAGGTGAAGTGGTCAGATCTGAATGGTCTGTAGGAGAATTTCTACTAATGATGTTCTCTGTATACTCTTTTTTCTTAAAGACTAAAAAGTAGTATTAATTTATAAATACATATGTTCACATAGTTCAAAGGACAAAGAAAAAAAAAAGTGAGGCTTCTTTCCTTGTTTCCTGTTAGTGAGAAACTTTCTATTCATGTACAGCATGAACAATTATACGTTCTTTTTCTCTCTTGTACACAGTAGTAGTAAATTATATACAGAGTTCTACTCTGTATTTTTCTCTATCTGAAGACATTAGGGACAGTTTCTTGACTAGTCAATAAAGAGCATCTATGTTCTTTTTTGCAGCAGTAAAAAAAGAATTCATATTTCTTATGTGGAGTTGTGCAGTGGATGTTTACTGAGCCCCTGCCTGGTGAGGTTATATCTGGTCATGGAAGGTCAGAGAAAAAGAGAGAGCACAGTTTGAATCTGTGCTCCCTGCTTACCTGGGGGAAAACCTCAGCAGGTTCATCTATATCCAATCTATACCAAAGGTATAAAATAGCAGCATCTGCTCTATTAGTTGTCCCCTGGGGTTAAATAAGGTAATACAATTCAGAGTTTCAGTTCTCTGCCTGGCATACAGCAAGTGTTCTATAAGTGGTTAAGACTAAAACAAGTATTGTTGATTACAGAAATAATTATTATCAGTCCATCCTGTGCCAAATGAGTGAGGATGGCTGAAGATTGTGACACACGTCCTTTTGAAACCATAATTGTCTATTTAGAAATAACTATGCCGTCTCCTCCTCTCTAAAGATCGGAGAGCAGCCATCTTTGTGATCCTGAAGCATATTTTAATTAGTATTTGGGCAAAGCTTTACTGATGTCCTCCATTTCGTTTTTCTTTTAAGCATTCTAAATGGTTACTTGAGGTCATAAAAGCAGCAAAACGCCTGTTCCTACACCCTTATCTTCATTAAATGAATTTAAAGTTAGTACAGTGTTAAAAAAAAAACATAAATAGGCTTCTAAAAGTCATTTTCTAATAGGAGACTCTCTAATTTAAGATTCATCAGCATTTGATCACCAAGCACTTGTTCTTTAATTGTTTAAATTTATTTCCTTTTCCTTGGTACCAGGCTGGTACAGAAGTTTAGCATAGAAAAATGATGACTTATGTAGGTAGAATCCACAGTTCATGAAGGAAAAATTATGAAGTAAAAAATTACACGTTGCTTTTGTATTTTAAAATAACTATAATATTCTACTTAATATTAGATAAAAATTTACAGTGTATGATAATCCATAAGTTTATTAAACATTATTTTGTAAGATCTGAATTAAATTTGACAGTAATTTGAGATGAATTTCTTTTTGAAAATGGTATTTGAAAATGTGGCAGAAAAATCATAGAATGCAGGGTTTGTGATATAAACCACCCATTTTTGTTAAAGATTAGGAGTTTTTGGAGAAAGGAGAATGACTTGGGAATAATCATGGGATTGTGTTTTTACATTCCAACATTACTGATATTTTATTAAACAAAGCCAAATATATGTCACATTAATACTATTTATACCAAAAATTCACATTACAGCAATTTGTGTTTTAGGATCTTAGAAACCACACTTAGTGTCATTGGGAGAATGGATGATAGGTTCTTTTCCTGGAGACTGTGGATGGCCTAAGAACATTATAAGCCTCAGGGAAAGTGTGGACTGTATACTACATCCAAACTAGAGAACCTCTCTAGAGATGTACTTGTTAGATAAGATATGTTTCAAAAATATATATATATGAGTGTAAGAAAGAAAAAGAGCTGTAAACATCTTTTCTTCAGAGCTTAAGTTTGGAAAAGAGGACCAAAAGACAATTTTGGATACAAAGTAAACTTATATTAGACTGTTTTATCAATTGATTATAGTTTCATTTGAACCCTGTACCTAGACTTCAAGGGTTCAAAACCATACTCTGCAACTTACTGTGAAGTATGTTAGGGTTATTTAGAATTGTTAAGTCTGTGTTTGCTCCTGTGAAAAACAGGGATCTTTATGATAACAATGGTAGCTACTACATTGAATCCTAATGATGATTAAATGATTAAAATACGCAAAGCACTGAAAACAGTATCTAGCTCATAGTTTATGCTCTATGGGAATTAGTTTCTGTTCAATTTGGAAATATAAAGAAAATCTTTGTTTTTTTTTTTTTCATTTCTACTAAGAAAATATAATAAGTCATATTGGAAAAAATTCTTTCGGGAAATCCTAAATCACATTCTTTTTGGAAACCTCACCAGTAACATCAATGACAATAACAAAAGTAACAACAATCAAATATTATACAATTTTTAACACCAGGCTCTGTTAAAGATATTATACATACCCTTTATTCTTCCATAATCTTTACAACTACTTTAATATATGTTGTTATTCATATATTGCAGCAAAAGAAATTAAACCTTAATCATGTCTAATAATGTCTAAGTGATCCCACAGAGTTAGGATGTGAGGGTACCGAAATTGAATTCAAAGATTGCTTTTTGCCAAATTCATATTTGTCAATTAAAATAGGGTTTCCCAGGCTGTAACTGGTATCGTGCTCCTTGTCATTTGGTTATTATCAGGACAGTAAAACAACACCAAGCTTGTGAAAGATGGAAATATAAACTCAGGATTGGTTACCTACATGAAGAAAGGACTGAAGAGGAAAGAATAGAACCAGTGATTAGCAACAGCAGGAAAAAATACAGAGTCTGTCTAGAGATTAGCAGCAGAAGAAAGCCAGTAGGGGAAAGGGAAAAGACCATGTTACCAAATTCAAGGGTCAATAAGAGTAGGACCTAAAGAAACCTATAACCAGGGAGAGTCTCATCTGTGGGAACCATGAAAGAAACAATTAAAATTAAAACAAAAATAAGGAAAACGAAGTTTAAGCAGAAAATACAATTTAAAAGTAGAAAGCCAGTCCTATAAAATAATAGAAGTTTTAATATAAACTTTAATCATGACATTTTTTTCATGGTTTTCTGAGTCAGAAAAAGTGTAAATTCCACAGGGTATGGTGGCGCTGCCTATAATCCCAGCAGCTAGGGAAGCTGAGATAGGAGGATTTCAAATGTAAAGCTAGTGTCAGCAATTTAGGGAGGCCCTAAGCAATTTAGCAAGGCCCTGTCTCAAAATAAAAAAGACTGGGAATGTGGCTTAGTAGTTAAGCACATGTGGGTTTAATTCCTGATACCAAAATAAATAAATAAATAAATAACCAGAAAATTCCCTTGTATCCCTTCCTCTCTCCCAGCAATAGATTTCACTGGCCAAAGCTAGCTAGAAGCCCACTGAGGAGAAAAGCCAGGGCAGAGGTGCAGGGGTCAGCCCACTATAGCTCAAGATGAGCATGTGGAGACAGCAGTGGAAGCTATGGCAATCACATGTGGGTCAACTAATTTTATCCACTTTTTTCTAATTGACTGAGAATTATATCTAAATATCTAAATAAAGCTCTGTCCTAAGGAAGTATCCTTGCATTATCTGAGTACAAATTAGAATCGTGGTCATAAATAGATAGTAGTCATATACTTAAATATGATGAAAATAGAGCAACTGATTCTAGATTTGACGTCAAACAGACCCAGACTCCCTTCAGTTGGTTGATCTACCCTTTGACAATTAATTTAGTCCTTTCCTTTGTTCTGTTATCTGTAAAAAGGACTAAAGATATTAAAAGCACTAAAGATATTAATAACACCAAACTGAAATTTGTTCTTTGGCAGAATCAAAATATTAGTAGAAAATTAAGAAAAATTTCCCACTATATGAAACAATACTATATAGAGAAGTGTATGAATAGCTCCAACTCATCTTGTGAAACAACTCACAAAAGCCAGGTGGTACTGCCTTTCTCTCAATATATAAATGTTATTGCTTTCAGATTTGCTGATTCAGGATATACTGATGCTTCAAAACTATGTAGAATTAGTTCTTAAGATATTTGACAAAAGTATATAATATGTAATACATTTATATATCTGGTATATTGTACTGAATTGTTGAATTTGAAGATTGTATAAATAACAATTATTCACATTTGCATTCATCATATTATTAAGACATTTAATTTTAGTGTGATTCTAGAAATGATGTACATATTTAAAGAGTTTAAGGAAAAAGAAGTTTAAGAAGAAAAAAAGAGTTAAAAGTAGAAAGCCAGTCCTATAAAAGAATAGAAATTTTTAATATAAATTTTAATCATGAAAGTTTTTCACCTTCTAAAATCTTAGTTAATTAATCTTTTGAAAAAGTAGAACATGGAGCCTTTCTTTTAATGGAGATGTTGATAACTATTAGGAAGAGTCAGTCAACAAAATAAATTCTATAAAAATTTCTGAAGTTGAGTACTCTGCTTTTTTGGAGTCAGTACGATGAAACAATAACTTCTCTGGAAATAGAACCCCACTACTTAGGAACTATAGCATAAGATAGAGAAGTCTACAGTAGAAATGCAGGGCAGGATTCCTACCCACAGAGAAAAATAGGTGCTTATGTGGGAAATTCAACCTTCAACTACCTGGGAAAATTCAACTTCATCTACAGTTAATGTTTAATGTCCCCTTTACAAAGTCTTCCAGGAAAAGAAATTTGTTTAGCTTCTTTATAATAAGATTCCAAGATAGCGTTTTTCCAATGACTGACTTTGAATAATTTTGCACAAATAAACAAGCCCACAAAACTTCTATAACCTCACCACATTTATAAATATTGCTCTTTTTTGTCTCCATCTCTTTTACTACTTTAAACAAATTAACAGAACAGCATATTGAGGTTGCATCTATACAATGTTATGAAATTTGAGACTTTTATACAACTAATTTTATGGCTTTTACTCAAGAGAGTCTTAAGCATTTTAAAGCTTTTAAACATGGATAACCACAAAATAATTTTTAAGAAATTTGTGGTGCCTGAATGAAAACATATATTATAATATCATCACTAAACATATCTCGTGATGATTGAACAAAACATTGTGACGATTAAATCCATTCTTCATATTGCCATGGAATAGACACAAACAGACATTTTTGTATGACCTTGAATGCTCATTATTTGGCTCCATAAACCTACCATTTCAGGCCTACTTCATGATTTCATGTCATTACACCTAGGGAATGTTATACTGAACCACTGAATCATTTCTGCTCTCACATCTACCTGTCCTTGTATGGAATGTAATAGCTCTCTTTCCTGGTCTAACTCATCTATCTGTGCTCCTTCTTAGATTCTCCTGCAATAAATGAATTGTGTACTTCTGAGTGTCTATTCATAGTATATTATGACTATAACACATTTCAAAGCCTGGCTTCCATTAGAGATGATGGTGAACTGCTAGAGGGTAGGAATGCCTTTTTAGGTACTTTTTTCACCTCATAGGACAAAGAAAATATACAGTATATTGTTGAAAAATGTAGCTGCAATGGTTAAGTGAAACTTACAACAACGAATATTTATTAATGGATAGAAAAGGACATTATATATGATAGTGGGTTCACTTCATCAAGAAGGCACTATGATCTTAAATGTATATGTTCCTAACAATAGGGCTTCAAAATTTATGAGGTGCAAACTGAAACACTAAAAGAAGAAATGGGTAAATTTACAATAATAGTTGGAGATTTTAACATTTCTTTCTCATAAATCACTAAGAATGAGTGAATAAAATAATATACATAATATAACATATATTAATATATACTACATATATGATGAGAACAACCATATCAATTGACATTGATACAGTATATCCTACCTAAGAAAAGCAGAATACACATTCAAGTGTACACAGTCTATGTATTACCAAGTAGGCAATAGTCTGTAATAAAAATAAGCCTGATACATTTAAAACAATTGGAGTTATATAAACTTCGCTCTGATCAACATTGAGCTGAACTGTAAATCAATAACAGGAAGATATGTGGAAATTGCCCAAATATTTGAAATAAAATGACACATTTCTAAATAATCCATAAATTAAAATGAAGTCAAGGTAAATTTTAAACATATTTTGAATTGACTAAAAACCGAAACATAACCTATAAAAATACGCAAGGACACAGAGAAAATAATACTTAAAGGGAAAGTGATGAAATTGAGAAAGAATTGCATATTGAAAAAAGATCAATGATGTAAAAGGGTTGTTCATTGACAATATCAATAGCTAATTTGAACTGGATTATAGATCTAAAGATAAAACATTCTAAAAATAACACAGGAGGATGTTTTCGAAACCTTGAATTAAGCAACATTTGATAAAACAAACTGGCAAAATTAAAAACTTCTAGTCTTTAAAAAAATTGCTAGAAAAATACATACAAGGGTTAGATAAATTTTATAAAAAAACTATGATTAATTTCTTGCTTCCACTATATATAGAAAGAATCCTCAAATTTCAATCATAAGAAAACAATTCAATTTTAAAAGGGTGGAATCTTTGAAAAGATTCTTCACAACAGATACAAGGATGGCAAATAAACATGGAAGGAATAGAAGGATATGCTATATTGTAGATTGTCAGCGGAATACAAATTGAAACCATGGTGTGATACTACTATATGCCCACCAGAATGACTAAATCTAAAACTAAACAGAGACAAACAAAAAATGAAGTAAAAGATAAAATTGAAATGACTAAATCTTAGCAAATATGTGGAGCAAGTGAGGCAACTCTAATACATTGCTGTTGAGAATGCAAATTTATAGTTTGGAAAATCATTGGACAGTTTCCTGTAAAGTCAAACATAGAATTATCTATGATTTGCTATTCTACTGTTCAAGAGAAATGTTTACATAGAACCTATATTGGAATGTTTATGGCAGTTTTGTTCCTAATTGTCCCACACTAAAAATAATTAAAATGTCCATTAACTGGCAAATAAAAGTCACATAAAGAAATTTTACACAGCAAACATAGATATGAAGTACTGAAACTTGTACATCATTCATGAATTAAAAAATAATTATTCTAAGTGAAAAAAATGTTGGGAACCAAAGGTTGTATATTCTATTATTCCATTTATAGTCAGTGTCTAGAACACTCACATCTATAGAGACCAAAAAAAAAAAAAAATACATTAGTCATTGCTAGGAACTTTGATGAGAAAAGGCAAATGAATAAAAGGGGATATGAAGGAGCTTTTTGGAATGATGAAATTATTCCATAATTTGATTGTGATTGTTAGAATTTAGGCAAAGTTTCTTACACAGGGAATGCCATTTTAATAAAAGGGAAGTTTATTAGGGGCCACGCGTGGAAGGGGGAGAAAAAGAGAAAACGGGGAACGGTCGGGAACAGGGACAAGCGCGAACAGAGAGCGGTTTCAGTCCGGGGGTGGCTTAAATAGAGTGGGGGGTCAGAGAGCCCCCCTGGAGTGAGTCCTTGCCTTATAGGCTACCAGAGGTCAGGAGGTAGTGGCCAGGGCACCTGCTGGTCAGTTTTTGCTGAGGATCTTGGGAACTGTAGTTTTTCACAATGCACCTGGGTAGTTGTGGCCTTCTGCCTGGAGGCGCAGCCTTCTGCCTCGAATCCAACAGTGATAGTTTCAAAAATCTTTATATTTGTCAAAATGTACAGACTTGTATACCTAAAGTGGATGAATTTATTAATGCATATGTTCTTCAATACACATGGTATGTGTTCAGTTCTTCTCATTAGTGTTTAAATGCTTTAAAAGTATAATGTACTACTGTTTTCTGTACCTATTTAAGCTACAAGTTCATATAAATACGTTCTCTTTAAAATGATTACTAAAATAAAAACAAATTGAATTTTACCTAAAAGGCAATGTGCTCTCTGCTTTTTTGAAGTTTAGTTGCATTGGACAGTATTAAAAACAATCCAATTCATCAATGAATTGTCAGTTTTTAATATGTAATGACAGCCTGTCAATTGACAAGACAGTAAGAAAGCATTTTCATTACTAAGTTGACATTATGCCTCAATGAATCCTGTGTTTTGATGACAGTCATTCTTTGCTGTTCAACCAGCACGTTCTATTTTGAAGTCAGTACAAGACACATTATAATAAAGGTCATTGGTTTTAAAACTCTCTGCCCTTTTGTGTTCTTTTCACTTTTAAATTGAAAATGCAACGCAATTTCTCACATTCAGAATCTTACATATTTTGGTTAGTAGCAAATAGCTTAAAACTGTGCAAAAATCAATTTCCTGTCAGATAATTATCTGTCAGAACAGATAATTAACAAAGACATATACTTTTTGCTATACCACCGATTTCCAAATAAAGTACAAACTTAATAATTGAAGGTAATTTTCTTTATTTGAAAGACTGCTTAAATTTTCAAAGCTCTAGATTTAATAAAATAGGCTTGATTCCAAATATTAAAACATCATTTTATATGTAAAATTATTACTCAGAATAGGACATATGTATAACTAATTTTACATGGGACTTTATACCTTTGAGTTCAAAATTTAATGGCATTTCATCTCTATTTTTGCTTTAGTCAGATTTTTAGTCAGATTTTTCATTGTTGTGACCAAAAGGGGCTCAGGTTTCAGAGGTCTCAGTCCATAGGTAGCCAATTTCATTGTTTTGAGTCTACAGTGAGAAAGAACATCATGGTGGAAGGCATGGAGGAAGAAAATAGGTCAGGACAAGGCAACAAGCAGAGAGAGAGAGAGAGAGAGAGAGGCGGGGAGGGAGAGAGGGCGCACAAGTGCGCTCGCGAGAGCTCTCTCTGCTCACCAGGGACAAAATATGAACTGCAAAGGATCACCCCCAGTGATCCACCTCCTCCATTCATAGTCTCCCTACCTATGGTGTTGTACCAAAAATGCTGTACCCAGCATAATGCCAATTAAAACTCCAAGCCATGTCACACTTGAGCCAATAAAAAGCCTTTATTAAGCTGATCAGCGGCCACCATCCTCACATATCACACAGTGTGAAAAGATGGCGCGCCAGCAGTGATTTTTCAAGGGTTTATAAAGAGCAAAATCACAGAGGGCGGAATATTCAATTGCAGGGTTTCAGCCAATGCAAGCAAGCCACAGTACAGAAGCTGAATCTAGGCAGTTAGCAAGACAAAGCAATGGGTACAATATTATTTCCCATGGGACTTTCCAGGTTGATATAGCAATAATCAAGTAGAAGGGAATGGGGTCAAGATGAGTACATGTTAGAGAATGAGTTGAGTACATGTTAGAGAATGGTTACTAATGTCTAGACAATCAATCTCTGACAAGGTATTTGCCCAGGAAAAATGGAAACCAAAGAGAGCAATTTTACATTGTATAGGAATTGCTGTTTTTATGCTGTCAAGCGTATTATGCTACGTAACGATTAATGGGTACACAGGCAGGATTTTCCGTGTTCTATTATTTCTGAGGAACAGAACTATTTCTTGGAACTCCTAAGATGGCTGCTGAAGAACAAGATGGGAGTCCCTTTAGTTCTTTTATCACAATGGTTAGCACCCAGCTAATCCATATCAGTAGATTAATCCACTGAGTAGATTACAACTCTCTTGTCTAACCATTTTGTCTCTGAATGTTCTTGCATTTTCTCACAAGTGAGCTTTTGGGGACATTACATATCCAAACCACAACAATCACCAATATCAACTTGCTAATCAAATCCAAGGTAGGATTTGATTAATTAGTTTGTTCCTGAAGTCACTTTGATGGAAACTCCAATAATTCCATTTTAATTAATGTTATATAAAGTTGTTCTTGTTTATTTCTTTGCCAGAAAATGGAAGGTAAATCCAAGTAGTCTGGGGAGGTAGCTCTTAAAAATGATACTGGTACTTTGAGATGAAAATTATGCCACTATAAAGCTCTAAAGCCAAGGGCAATTATATGTAGAAAAGAATGAGATGCTGATGTAATCCTAGAGAAAATTTCTTCAGAATGAAATTCTCAACCCAAAACAAAATCTTAAAAAAAAAAAGCCAGTACTCAACTGAAAAAATATGTTATAAAATAATGTTCTAACAGATAATTGAGCAAGTCAAGGTTGTTTTGTGCATAGATTTTTAACAGCATAGACTTTGGACACAGAAGGACCTGAAACTGAAAATCTTCAACTATACAAACTTTGCAAAATCATTTTTCTGCCCAGACTGCTTTTGATTTTTTCTTTCTTTTTCTTCTTTTTTATTGTGATACTGGGGATTGAACATAGGGACACTATCACTGAGATATGGCATTAGTTCTTTTTAAATTTTTTTTGAGCTAGGGGTCTGATTCAAACTTGTGATCCTCCTTCCTTAGCCTCCCAACTAGAAGCATGCACCACACTGCCCATAGAGCTGCTGTTTCTTGATGTGTGGGTACCTGCATTTCCTTTATATTTTCTGGCTGGCTAAAGGTCCACTCCTAATACCGCAGAATGTCTAGTTTCTTTTCAAGTTCTATCCCCAGTTGTTTTTTAGAGACTATGGGAATATTTCAAAATGTGTTTACAGAGAGAATTCATATGTTCCTTGCCCTTCAGCCTTTTCATGAATAAATATCATTGCAAATGACATGACCTTGGTGAGATTCCTATTGGTGCCCTTTGTAGGTCTAATTCCTGTTCTCTCCCCATTACTCTATGTTTTACCCTACTTCTCTTTGTGGTCCTTCACATGTATACACATGCACACATATGTTCATACATATTCACATGTATACATTCACACCACACACATATATGAAATAATCAGTTAAAGTGAATTGATTCCCAATGGTGCCAGTCTACTGGCTTGTTAATAAAACTACACTCTAAGTCCTAATTGAGATCCAGTCAGGATACATGCTAGGTATAAAACTAAAGTTTCATATTATACAGGCTTGTATGAAGATTAATGAGACATTTATGTATAGTTATTATTTTTGTGTTTCCACAGTTGCTTAAATGTATTAGCTTATTTACACAGATAGCAGTGCAGGCTAGGCAGAATTACTATTTCACATATGGGGAAACTGAAATTTGGAGAAATTTGTTCAAATTGAATAACAATAAGTCTAGCCAGCAGAATTTGAAAACCTGTCGTAAATAGCTGAATTAGTATAGTATGTTTACTCTCTCTGGTATTGATTCAATGTTTAATAGTGTAAATGATATGCAAATCTGTGGTGGTTAGTACTTTTACATATTACCAAGAAGGTATAAACCTCAAAATTGAATATTTTGTTTAATTTATATCATGATTATTTAAAAATATAACACATCTCTGGAAGAATACTGGAAAAATCATAAAAGTCTATCAATTGAAGAATATTTACATATGTTATGGTATCCACATAATAAAAATAATAATCCTTATTGTATCAGAGAAGAAGTTCTTAGTATTTGGTTTGCAGATTTTCAAGGTCTCCAAAATCTTTCTCTGTGATAAATTTATTTTCATAATTATCTTATTTTTAATTTTCACTTTTTACATTCAAACTGATAGGGCGAAAGTACTGGTGATTGTTATATTATAAACCATTCCAAAATTTATTTGCTTAAAACAACAGTTTTTGTACTGAATATTTGATGGGTCAGAAATTTGGGAGTAGCTTGGCTGGGTGGTTCTATTCAGGGTTTTTCATAAAACTTAGATGTTGAACAAAGCTAAGTAGGATGAAGGCTGCACAAAACTGAAAGACCCTTTCTAAAATTGTTTTATTCATAAAAGCAGTGAGATGAGGCTGGCTACTGGTAGGACATCTTTGTTCCTCTCCAACTGGGCTTATCATGGAGCTGTTTGATTGTCCTTATGTCATGGTGGTTAGCTCCCTGTCAAAGTCTTCTGTGATCTATCCTCTAAAAATGCACACCCTCATGTTGGCTATATTTTATTGGTCACATAGCTCTGTCATACTCTATGTGTTTCTACTTGGAGGTAGAAACAGTGGAAGATCAGGAGTATTGTGGGTAAACTTGTAGGCTTACTGCCACAGTGAGCTAATCTTTGGCACCCAGCAAGAATGGAGGCAATGGAATCCTGAAGTACAATAGTTATTGTATTCTATACTTATATAAGTCCTTAAAACACATTGTCTCGATTTGACCATGTGAACATAGGATAAGTGGTATATTGTACTTATTTTTTGTCCTTTTTTCATTTGATGTATAATTGTAAATAGATGTATATGTTTTCTGGTGTATAATTATAATAATTTTTCAGTTAAACATCTAAGATTGAAATGGCTGGTCAAAGAACATGGGCACTTGAAAATTAAAACAAAAATTGTTTAAGGAAGTGGGTAACTCTGTTTATGTTCATGAACATTTACGTTGTTCCCCATCCTTATTTGATATTAACTTAAATTTTCCCCAGTATATATTACTTGTTTGATTTCATGCTGATGAAATTTGATTTTCTACCTTATATGTGAGAATATCTTTACATGTTTGAGTGTTCTGAATTTTCTTTTGCAGAGTCCATTAGCCTGTATTGTCTCAACTATTATTTAACTGATATTTTTTAAAAAGTTAGGAACTCTTTATATAGTAGTGATATTAATTTTTAGTTATAATATATATGTATTATATATTTTAGTTTGTTCAATGGCTTGTTTTATCCATTCTTTAAGTGGGACCTATTAATTTGGATGCTCTCTAATTTATTAACATTTTCTCTCATGGTCATTCCTCTTTTTAATTAAAAAATTAATTTTTTTTAATCCACAATTTTTTTAAAACCAAGGGAATTAAAACATTCTTTTGGCAGTTCTTCAAAGATTTATGGTATTGTCTTTCACAATTAGACTTTTATTCTTTTGGGAATTAAGTTTGGTGAGTTAAGGATTTGGTTTCACTTTTTTCCAATATGGACATCCTGTTCTCCCATGCAAATTTTCAATTATTAGTGTATTAAATTTTTGAAGTGTCATTGTCTTCCTTCCTCACTAAGTAACCATAAATTTTAATTTATGCATATTCTTCCAGATATAAATTTAATATACAAAGGAATAAATAAAAACACTCTTTCCTCAAGATGATTTTATGTTTATGTAGCATGCTATACCTAGTGAGATGCACCTGGTTTTCTTCCTAACATACTATAGAGGTCTTCTGCCAAGGTGGAAAAAAAAAAGACCACTTTAGTTCTTTTAATAAGCTACCAATTATTACTTTATATCACCATAATTCATGAAAAATTCTGTCCTTACTGTTTTAGTCTGTCAGATGTCATACATTGACATATGTGTGAGACTTCTCTATAATGTTAATTTGGTTTATTATTAAAGTCTACACTAATATCACATTTTCCTAATACAATTTTACAACAATTATTGGTCTACGAAATGGCAAGAAACTTTTATCTACTTAATGTCTGTATCATTTATTATAATCACTTCTCTACTCTTGATTTTTGTTTTTTTTTTTTATGTTTGCCAGATATATGGAAAATTGATAGCCTTTAAAGTAATACTTTTTGCTTATTTATCCTTTTATTGTTTTTCATTAATTTCTACAATTAGGCTTTCATTTCCTTACTCTATGTGTTTATTAGACTCTGATTTCTCACCCCTTAAAGTAGTTATTTTTCCTTTTTCCTTTTCAGCTTCATTCTAATTTTAATTTTAAAATACAACCTTATTTCTAAATATAATTTTAGGTACAAACCACAAAATATGTTGCATTTTCACTATAATTGTTTTCTAATTATGTCTAATTTTTATTATGATTTCACCTGTGATATGTGGGTTGCTTAGATGTATAGATTTTGAGAAAAATGGTGGTTCTTATGTATTGTATATTTCTAATAATAACTTTATAGTTTGTAAACACAATGCGTATGCTTTCATAGTCTTCTAAAGTTTGTTGAAATTTTATGGTGTAAAAAAAACTTTAGACAAAATAAACTGATCAGAACTTACGTGAGCAAAAACCAATTTGTAACTGGGCAGCTCTTGGAACAAGAGATGAACTCCACTTTGCAATGCAAGCAATATTTACAGACAGATAGCAGAAGTAAAGCACAACACAGCTTGAGCAGTCACAGGTTGAACTTTGCCTTGTTTTAGGCACAGTCCGAGCAGTTGGCTGCCTGTGAACAGCTAAGGTCCAGCTTTTTATAACAAACAGCATACACTTCCTTCTAAATTACTTTTCAGTTTTGTTTAGGTTTAGTAATTTCGACTGCAGTTTAAGTAGAAACTCAAAAGACAGAGATAGCCTCAGCACAAATTAAACATTTGTCAAGGGATAGTCATTTTTTGCAAGTGTGTTTTATATTTGCTTGGGGAAAAATGCTATTATAGAGTTTGTGATGGAAGAATTCTAAAAATATTCTTTAGTTCTTGTCTTAATCTGACCAATTAAACATTTTATGTCTTTCCTGAAGATTCTTCCCCTTCTCTCACTTTCATTTATTAATGAATATGAGATTTCCACTTGGTTTTAGATTTATTTCCCTTTATATTTAAAGATTTGTTTTTGTTTTTGTTTTCTTCAGAAGATAAGTTGTAATGTGAATACCAACTTAAATGTAGTACATCTTTCTAGAGAATTGAATACTTCATCACCGTAATATGGCCCTTTTTATTTCTAATAATTTTGTTGCCTAAAAGTATAAATGTTCTTTATCTACAAAACAATATACTCTCTATTCATCTTTTAACTATATTTTCAATATTTTAATGCTGAAACTTTTATGTCCTTTAGTTGTAGTTATAACTCTTTGAAACAGCACATAGTAAAATTTGTTTTTTACTACTCTAACAACTCTTATATTTAATAACAAAGCATAGACTATACACCCTTAATATAATTACTATATTTGGATTTAACTCTAACATTTCATGTTTCTATTGGCCCCTCTGAGATGAATATTTGCAGTTAGCTTTCATTGAATTAGCATACTAATCTTTATAGATAGAATTTTGTTCTTTTTCCTCACTTAAACACATAGCAAACAATCCATAAAGATACAAAATTGTAAAGAGAATAGAACAAGAGCTGAACACTGAAGAGGGGCTTCAAAATTTTCTTTATTTATGTTTGGTTTGATATTTTTATCTACAATAAGCCTATATTTATATCATCTTTTTGAAATTAGAACTTTAGGGATTTTGCTAAAAAATAATCTTAAAAAGGCATAGAGAAACAAATAGAAATTAATTTTTACTCTAATACTTTATACTACCTCTTTAACTTTTCCCTATTTTTCATTTTCTTGTGTGCTTAACAATGCAAATATCATTTATATAGCCAAACCACTCAGAAAGATCATTTAGTTTTTTACAATATGCTTCTCAACGTAGTTTTGAGTGTTTCCTATGTGAGTTGACTTTCTTGGACATAAGGGCTCCAGAACTGCCCTGGCCTGTGTGTGACTTCTTGTTTTCATTAAGTGAATGAACAGTTTGTAGTAAATGTGATATGGGAAGAAAGAGTGGAGTAGTGAAGAGATCAGGAAAGGAGATGATTCTTTTTGACCTTTTGTCAGGTCTTGTTACATATGTGGGCCTTATTTTCCTCATCTGCAAATAAAAGCAGAAGACCAGAGTAGGATGGGTTTAAGGCCCTAATAAACCATAAACACATAACAGTGGAAACATTTGGAAGCCAGGCAGCCCAGTCCTTTCACCTCCTGCCCCTTCCTAGCTACATGATTTGACAGTTACCGAATTTCTCTGAAACATGTTTCCTTTTTTTATAAAATCTAGGTTATTCTGAGATGTAAACAGTAAAGCACTTATGAAGGACTTAAATAAGTACTGCTCTATAGCACATTCTATTATTGTTTTTATTTCATAATGGATAGTATGAACCCAGCAATTATTAGCATGTTAGAACACTAAGATTTCATGGTATAATAATTTTACAAGTGTTCTTTCCCAAATTAATAAAATGTTGTATATTAATGTATCATACAGAACATTTTTTCAGTACACATTATGAATCCTTAGGCATCTATGACTGTATTAAGTACTTTAAAATGTTTACACATTTAAACAGTGGTATAATCTTATAAACAGAATGCTAAACAGTATGTTGGCAGAGGTAATGTAAAGAATTAGGAAAAAAGTGAACCAAGTAATAATTAAATATAAAATTTGAGGCTAAAACAAGTCAATTTTCTGTCTTCAGATATTTTACCTATGTCATTTCTTATTCTGTCTTGTAGTGTGACTATTGTAATAAATTTTACTGTAAAGTGGTCAATTTAGATTTGAAGGTCACTTTGGTAATTGAAGGTCTCCCAGGGTGATGGCAATTGGAAAGCACAACATTTTACTTTCATGAGTGCAATGATTTAGGTCTTTGACCTCTACTTGGTTAAGCATGATATATAGAACTTTTCACTTCTGATATATGCATGTGAAAACCCGAGGAGAATAAAAGTCAGAATGCAGATTTAAACCACTGCTTGAATAATGGATAAAGTTATTCTGAAATTCTTTAGAAGGAGAAAGAAAAAGAATAAAGGAAGGAAAAGAAAAATCAGAAAGAAAAGAGGAGAAACGGAAGGTAAAGGGGCGGAAGGAAAAAAAGCTGTCAATTTGCTTATTTTTCTTTCTGCGCAAATGGCATCCTAAATAAAAAAAAAAAAAAGAAAATATTTTGAAACGTCTTTAATGTAAACACAGACAGCTGTTTTAGAGATTGTAACATGTGTAAGTTTGAAAGATATATCATGAAAACAGAATCCATGCTGAAATGTCAATTTTATAGCTCTGAGAGAGAGGTCCAAAGGTTTAGAAGTTAAAAGTAAGTTAACTCCTTGCTTATTTGAACATTAAACTGTCAGCATGGAAGTAAGTTTAAAACTTATGATGTTCTGAAAATATGGTGCTAAATGAAGTCTGAAGACCCATTAACCCTCCTGAGACATAAACCAGCAACTATTATACTATGCAGCTCATTGTGTATTCTGGGATTTCAGAACAGTGCCCAAGCCATTAAGAGAAGGAGGATGGAACCGACTAGTATCACTTCCTAAACACAATAATAGTAGCTATTTTCAGTGCACTTTTAGCCATTGAATGCATATAGGAAGTGAAATACTTGCTTGCAAATGAGCCATATTCCTTCAAAAAAATTTTATGATAGTAATGTAGAACTTACCTTAAAAGATTTACTGATAATCACATTTACAAATAACTACATTTATGTGGTAAACACTAGATAAGCTTTTCTGGAAATTTTTATTTCATAATGAAATTTTTTAGATTGATCACATTTAGTAATTTTACTTAGTCAAATATAAAATAAAATTAAGTTATATTTCTTAGGTAATAAATGTGATCACTTTTGCAGTTAAAGTGTTTCTACTTATTTAATATCTACTTATTATTACAGTCATGTTAATGCAGCATACTTTTGAAAGCTTCACTAAAACATTTATCTATTATATTAAAATAATAATTTTGATATTTTTTGGTCCACATTTGAAGAGAAATGAACTAAATTGAAATTATATAAATTGAAATGAGTGACCAAATAAGCCTACTCCTTTTTTAGTATAAAATTTATGAAAATATCATTTTTCTAAACCCAGTGTTTATGGGTTCTTAAATTCAAATGTAAAAGGTAACCATTTTTGTCCCAAAACACACTCTTAAAATTGTGTTTTTAAAAGGCTACACTAAGACATTTGAGTAAGAGAATAAGAAGTATTGATTTGCATCCCAATCTAGTGGTAGTACCACTATCATGGTATGGGGTAAAATAAGGCAGCTATGACATACTTGTTCTTTATTGAATTTACAGGCAACCTGTAGGGAAAAAGATGATGAAGACAAAGAAAGATAATGAAAGATAGTCCAGCATCAGGTGCCTCAATAGATGACATACTCAGTACAATAGGTAAGGGAAGAAGGGAAGGTATCAAACCAGGCCAGAGTGATGGGACCTACTGTGGATTTTGAAGAACAAAGATCAAATGTTCTTCTCTTCGCTCATTCTAGTGAGACAGACAAGGAACTGACCTTTGATTTAATCTGATGTGGGAGATATTGTCAAATAAAGTATGCAAAGAGCTATAATAACATCCAAGATTCAATTACATCAGTCCCTATGTACTTTGGTGGATATCTTGAAAAAAAATAGCAAGTCTAGAACACGGGCAAGAAACACTACTACAATTTTAATTCAGTGAATGACTTTTTGCCAGCCTTTATTTCCTAATAAATTGCTCATTTTGTATGGGCAAAATGTACATTTCTTTGCTTTTGCATTTTGCTGTATCCTGTCTTTTAAAAAAGTTTCCCACATCGCTATTTCAAAAGATGCATGTAATAAAACTAGACAAAACATATAATGACTAAAAAAGTAAAAATTAAGAAAAAATTTAAAAATCCTTATGTAATTAAATTTACAAAATAACTTCTATGAACGCCAATATACCTTTTCAGCCTATCCTAAGTCCCATTTGAATTTTAATTCTCTTTTAGGGAAGATATGTTTTAGCAAGAATTTGACGTAGTATTTTAAGAACAGTGCCATAACCTTCTCCCTGCAAAAATGACATGAGTTTAGGGACAATGGATACAAGGGTTTGAGCTCTATGTAAGCTGAGAACACCTTAGAAAACAACTATTGTAAGTATTTATGAGTTATCAGAATGTGAAATTTAATGCTTCACTGTGTGACATTAAACAAGTGACCTAAACTTAGTGGTTGTTTCCTCAACATTAAAACAAGTATAAGAATTAAGTTAGCCCATGAGGTTGCCATCAGGCAAAAGGAATAATCAACATGACACTCTAAGCTTAATATCCTGCACATACCAAGTTATCAGTAAATATTAATGCTTTTTAATTTTGTTAGGCTATAGATTCTTAATTTGATTATCTTCTAAATTTGACACAACTATAACTAAAAAAATGGACTATTTTTAAAAGTCACTAAATTCTTGTGATAGCTTTTTGTTGCTCTTACCAAAATACCTTACAAGAAAAATTTCAGAAAGGAAAGTTTATTTCGACTCACTTTCAGATGCCTCAGTCCATGACTGACAGGCTTTAAGGCAGAAACATCATTGTGAAAAGGCATGGTGGAAGAAAGCTGTCATCTAATGGCAGCCAGAAAGCAGAGAGAACAAGACAGGGAGGATCCAGGGACATATACAGTCTACAAGGTCATTCCTCTAGTTACCTGCTTCCTCCAATCATGCCCACTTGCTACAGTTGCCACCTGGTAGTCCATTCAAATTACTAATCAATTAAATGGATTAATCCACTGGTGAGTGTACAGCCCTTGTGATCCAATCATTGCCTAAAGTCCACCTCTAGAATTTGCTGCATTAGGAATCATGCTTTTGTTACATGAGTTTTGGGGTTGGGAGTCATTCCAGATCTAGATCATGGCACCTATAAACTTCAAAATGTCTCTACCACTGTCTCTGGAGAAGCAGGTGTAGTAAGTTGTCAGGAAATTATAAGGGTTGAGGTCTCTAACCCTTCGTGACCCGGGGAAAGCCTCCTTTGTCCAGCAAAGTAAGCTAGAAGGGCCTACCTCAACAATGAGACTAGACTGGGAAAGTAGAGGCCGCTGGTATTCCCTCCCCCACCTTCAGAAGACACAGGAACATACCAGGGAGCCTGGTCAGTGCTGGAACTCATTTATTGAAGAAGGTGGACAACGTTTATAGTGGACATGAGCCAATCAGTAAGCAGATTATAGAAACAAGTAAAGAGCACAGGTACATTTCATTGGCAGAATCCCCTGCCCTATCTTTAGGGTGGTTTCGGTTCTTATGATACATCAGAGTAATGCCCCCGGCTTAGCTTAGGTTCGTAACAGGGCGTGGCAAGCAGTCAGAGAGCCAGAGCTTTCCATCCCCTCAGCTGACGTGTTTCAAATGCCCCGACAGTAAGTGAAAGCAATACTGCTCTTCTCTGTCCTCTTGTTCCTGTATCTTTTTAGCTACATGTTGACCCTCAGAAGAGAGTGATGTTGGTTAAAATTCTTCCCATATCTACCTTTATCCATCCAGGATTCAGAATTCAGAATAAAACCATGAATTTCATTATACCATTTTAATGTCATCAGGGAAATTGTAGTGTACAGTTACTATACTCAATTTGTAGTTCATTGGACAGCAGCATTAGCATCACTTGAGAGCTTGTCAGAAATAACTATCATGGTTTCCCCTAATACTGCTGAATCATAATATGCATTTTAATAAGCCCTCTAGCTGATTCTCTATGAACATTAAAGTTTGTGTTTTAAAAGTTATTCTACTAGATAATGCCGATTGCTGGTAGTGAGAAATGGGAATTGGTAGTGAAAATGGTATCTGTTTAAAATTTTTGTCTTCCTAATTAGTAAGTAACCATCAAAAGTAAGTGCTTCTATATTTTAATCTGTGTGAATCAGAGAATGCTATTTCTTCCCTACAGAAGTACATATCCAATATTGATTTCAAGTCATTCCTCTCTTTCAGTGATATCATCATCATTGTAACCACAGAACTTAATGTTGGGTTACATTTTTCTTTAGCAGATACTTGTATCAGGCAAATTTTGCTCCAACATTTTCCCATTTGGCAGCTGTTGTAACTCCAGATACACCCAAACACAATATCAACAAATATAGTCATTTTGTTTTATCATTTTGCTCTATTTTGTTAGTCACATTTTTGTGTTCTCCAAATTCCTTGTAACTTTTAGTTCATATTAGGTGCTGCTGAAGAATTGGAAAATTCAATGAACAGGCTTAATTTTAAAAATAGCTATAGACTGGATTGATGGTGTACAGAGATGAACTGACTATCCAGTCCTATGACATTACAGTTCCAATCTTTTTTCTGTCGTATGTCATCAAGGTCCTGTCTTTCCTTTCTCTTGGTTATGTGATTCTAGCTATTTTTCTCATTCTCCTATAGACTTTTTATAGCCATTTCCACTCTCTAACTTTATCCATGCTCTGTTTCTAATTTGATATTATTACCCTCTAATATATTACCTAACTTCAAAGTTCTTCATAAATGAATAATTAGTTCTCCCCGAGTGTATTTTTACTCCGTGGAATACCTTGTTGTCTAGGTAAGTGCTATTTTATGAATATTAAACATAAATGTCAGATATAATGATGCTAATAATTTCAGGGGCCAGGAAGTTTATGAACAGGAAAGGGTCTAAAGTTCTGTTTTGCAATGGAGACAAGTGATACAGAGTCAAAAGTTAGAAGACAAAGGCAGAAATATAAGAGAAAAACCTCACATAAATTAACCAAAGTAGAAATGTTTGTATTTTAATAAGGTAGAAATAGAAATTAGGACATTAAGCAAGTGTATAAACTATGAAAGTTTATTCTTAAAGATTTTTGTGAAGATATTTTTCTGGATGGCTTGAAAAGGGATACAAACAATGAAGCAGAACAAATCTAGAGATTAACATAGCAGGCCAAGGTTTTGAGGACAAGGTTTCTTCAGGTCTCCATAGTCTCAGTGATGTTCCATTCTTACACATTACTTTTTCCTTAGATTATATAATCCCCAAGGAATCAATTACCACCTATATACAGTTATAGCATAAATTATTTCTCTAACCCTAATGTTTCCTTCACTATCCATATAAAATAATCAATTGCCTCTGCTTCTACCTTGATGTTTAAAAAAGTCATTGAAGTCAGTCTACCCCAAACTGATTCATAATCTTACCATCCAAATGTATCAGACTTCAGTATTCTCTAATGCGGCCTAGGACCCATACAAGAAGCTTAGGACCCAGTCCTGAAACTACCTGCTCCATCTCATCCTGTATTTGCTCCATTACCAATTGCTTTGTTTATCAGTTAATTATATCACCAATTGGCCCCTGTGTGTGCCCTCTACCCTCACTATTCTACCACACATTCTCTACTGGACTACAAAACTAACCTCCTCTTTTTGTACATGAATGCCCTTTCCTTCTGCTTCTTTCCCACTTTATATCCAAAAGGTTTTATGAGAACTAAAAGAGATAATACTCCTAAAGCACTTATCACAAAGACAGGAACACAAAAAAATGCTTACTAAATGTTAAAGAGTTTTTAACTTTGCTTATATATTTTGGGTCAGCTGGCAATTTGCTGCATTTGCTAAGTGCCTGAATATGATACCACAGTGCTTCCTGGCTTTTCCCAGGGCAATAATTCAAATTCATTCCAAGGTTCTTGACATATGTACTGTTAAACAGGTTTTACTTCACTGGATCAGATAGATGTAGACATTTATTGATTTCTTTCTTCTCTGTGCCTCCCCCTCACCCAATTTCTGTAACTCAGGAGCTTCCAGTATTTTAAAAATCCATGTGCTCTATTTTCTTTAAGTGGATGTTTCTTCTCCTTTCTCCCCTTTTCCTTTTTCACCTTCCTATGTTGCAAAACACACAGAAGATAATATTCTCTGGTGCCTTCTAATTTAGGAATAAATTCTAGATTGGGTATGAATAATATATGAAAATAAGTTATGCCAAAAAATTGATGCCATGATTTTTTTTCTGGTACTGGGGATTGAACTCAGGGGCATTTGACCACTGGGCCACATTTCCAGCCCTTTTTTGTATTTTATTAGAGACAGGGTCTCACTGAGTTGCTAAGTGCCTCGCCATTGCTGAGGCTGGCTTTGAACTTGTGATCCTCCTGCCTCAGCCTCCCATGTGCTGGGATTACCGGTGTGCACCACCGCACTGGCTTCCATGCCATGATTTTTATGCTTTACCATTAAATATTTCCTTTGGTTGTCTCAGCACTGAGTATCACTATTTCCTTTGGTTAAACATCTTTTAATGTAGGCAACATTACCTCAAACAATCATATATTAAAAACAATTATTATTTAAAGGCTAAAAACAATATTCATAACTGTAGTGTCCTAAATTTTATGAAAATGCCTGTTTAATAGACAATTAAAGTATGATTTTTGTAATTATAATACCTGATATTTTAAAATAATTTTTGGTTTTAAAAGAGTTGATTTATAGTTCCAATCAGACATGAGATTATACCATCATTATAATTAATAAAAATTTATTATTACATATGAAGATTGGATTTTATCTCCCCCTGCCCCCCAATGCGCCTGAGGTATGTTGGTGAATTAGATAAACACTGTCTCTTAGGGCCTGATACTTAATTAGAAGTTATCATTGTTGTAGGAACGCTATAAGTTTGGTTATGAGCTGTAATTAATACTGCATAGTTTATTATAACACTTTACCACATCATCAGCAATATTTCCACATAACCAAAACCAAGCATTTTCTCCCTTGCTCTTGTGACTGGCTATTGGTTTTTCATTCTATTTCTCCATCTAGATTTAGAAAGGGATTTGTGGCAGTTGAAATTTTCAGAGTGTGACAAATATTTGAGTTGGCCAGTTATTTTAGTTCCTTCCCCAAGTGAATGTAGAATCTATTCCAAAGGTATCTGTTGTGCCAGTTTTGAATTTAAAACTCTTAGCATGATTTAAAAAGGAGTGGTTGAGTGGTTGATGATATTTTGTTCTAGTTTCTGCAGAAAGAATTCAGCTAGAATTTTACTAGCAATAGAGAGCAGGGCAACACCATCATAGTTGCTGTAGTAAGCTTTCCAGCTTTTTATGTGATAAAACATATATCTCATGACTGTTCCCAATTTGTCATTCAACTTGGAGTACATTGTGAATTGAATCTTGCCTTGGTGTTCCAACTTACATTTCACAATTTTTTATATATATATGGAGCAAGATCTTGCCAATGGAATATTGTATGTAAGTAAACTGTCACTGCCTCTGGAGTTTTAAGGTGTTAAAACATTATATAAAGTGTCAAGTTTCACAGTAGGAAGTTTATACACCTGGAAGGAGCTGATCTATGAGTTGCACAAAAGTCATAAAAGTTAAGACAAGTGTTATTATTTTGGTATACAAATGTCTTGTAAATTTCACAGCAGCTATAACACATTCAAATATGTCCCACCCTTATATCCACATGACTTTCTTAATAGTCTTCTTCATTTTAGGCACTTGATTTATTAACATGATTCCCTGTTTTCTCAATGCAAAAGAGTTCAACATGCCTGAAAATGTCAACCTATTTTGCTTTAGGAGAGCAATCAATAAGAGTTTTTAATTGTATTTTTAAAATTGTAATCTTTTCAAATGAACAAGATTAAAAGGCATGAGTAAGAATATGGAGGAAACAGAAGTAGAAAGATGTAATAAATATAACTGCTGAACAGGATATTTGCTTAAGCTAAAGTGGGGGTGATTAGGCTATTTGATGTGAAGGCACTAGATGTGCAACAATGCTTGCTTGCTCCTCAGTCTCCTAACATGAATTTAAATAGATAGTAAGTAGGGGAAAGGAAGACTTTAAGAATTCTATTCAATGTCAGTTTCCAGTTATTCATGATCAAATATAATAAAAGGTTTATTTTTATTATGAGATTAATTAATTGTTGTGTTCTAAATAAAATGGAAAGTACTGTTCAACAGTATCTGTACCTTTTTTCCCGAACACATATCTATATACCCAGGGAAAGTATTTCACTCTCCTCTTAAATTAAGAGGTTTTCTTTTAAAATAAACTGGACCATTAATTAATCTATGGAATGTTAAGTTTAAAATATTGCAAAAACGCTTTGTCCAAGTAGCCTCTCTCAGAAATTCCTTAAAGAACATATCAAGTCTATTTAGGCTTCTGATGTGCTCTTAAGTTGAAACTACTTTCTTTCACCAGGTACAACCCCACCTGTAGTACTAAGGTTGAAGTGTCTCCAAGGATCCATTCTCCTTTTAGTAGTAGATTGTAGGTTCAGTTCCCCCTTCCACATTCTCCAGCTTCTCTGGATTTAGCTGAGTTTAGATGTATCTATGCAATTAAATTCTTGCCAATGTGATATAAACAATAGTAGAGGTGTATGATTTCTGGTTCTTTTCAACTTAAAGTTATGTATGGTGACTTTCTACTCATTCTCTTTTTCTGGCCTGAGAATCACAACTGCAGAAGCAAGCTTAAATACAGAAATGAAAGTTACTTTTTGTGCAGAACTGGCTGGACTGAAAAGAGAGTGTATACCATTCAAAGGCTGCCTTCCTACATTTGGATGATTTCGAACTAAAAGAGGAATAAGGTTGTAGGTTTGGTTTTTTTTAAACATTAATGTAATTTTAGGCATCTTTCTCATAGTACTTGATTCTATACCTAAATTTACATCAAAGCATAAGCTTAGAATAATAATATTCTTGATCCCTAAGCCACTGAGGTATGAAATTGTAACATAGGAAATACAATATTTTTAAAAGGAGTGTGCAAAGCAAAAACAGCATTTGTTTTTTATTTGCAGAAATCTTCTCAGCAGTTTGTACTCTTGATTTCCATTTCACAAGTAGTATCACAGTCACAGTAAACTGTACTTCTTGTGAATAATAATACATATGTATGTATTGTTATGGTTAAGCAATATATTGTTGAGCAATATCTATTGAGATGGTTAAGCAATATACACCTCTATCAAGACCACAATGCACATAAGTTGAACATTGATGTGAGAATTTTCATGGTATTAAATAACCATTCCTGAGTGTTTCAATCCATCATTGTAAATCATTATCCTTCATATCAGTGGTACTCAAATGTATTCTCCAACCCAGCAGCATCAGAATCACCTGGGTACTTGTTAAAACTTCAGTACAGGCACACAAAATCAGGAAAGCTGTGTGTGGAGCCCAGAGATCTGTGTTTCAACAATCCCTCTGGGTGATTATACTGCATGCTAAGTTTGAAAATAAATGACTATGTACTAGCAAGATGGAATGGAGAATCAGTAGTCATTAGAAGAAACTTATGGCAATTATGCTATCTAAAATGCAGTTAACTCAACATGCATTTAAAAAATACAATCTAATTTAGTTTTACTCTTGATCATTAATTTATCTTAATTTTACAAGTATTATTATGACTTCTATTGTGTGATTTCTAATTTGATCTGGAGTCTGTCTCAAGAGTAGCCATAACCAATATAACCACTTTTTAGGATATAACTGGGGAAAGCTAGGTTCCATTCTATCAGTCAGGTGAGTCATGATGAGCCGTGAAACCAAAATGGGTGAAACAGAAGTAACAGAGAAGCCCTGTGAGAATTTGCCTTTTTATTAACGACCCTGGTGTCATTGGTTAGGGTTTTCTGTGGGGGTTGTGGATTGGCTAGCTTAAAGACATCCCGTGCAAAGCAAAGACCGTTTTTTACAAGACTCAGGTGTTGATCATTAGTTTTTATGTGGTCAGTAGCTATGGGACTTTAGGGGCTTTGGTTTAGTGGAATGAGAAACAAGCAGCTCTTTCACAAACAATTACATGGGGAGGGGTCATTTGAGATAAATCATAAGTGACCCTGGATTTCAAATGATTTGTAACAGACCTAAAAATGGATGCTGAGGCAGCAGCAATTTTAAAGAATTTTTGAAAATTGTCATGTGGCATTATTTGCATTTCCTTTGTGATGAGTGATTTTCGGCACTTTTTCCAATACCTGTTGGCCATTTGTATGTCTTCTTTGAAAAAAATGTCTATTCAGGCCCCTTGCCCCTTTTTAATTTAGATTGTTTGCTTTTTTGCTATAGAATTGTTCATTAAAGTAATTGATAGGTCAGGCTGGGGGCTATGGCTCAGTGGTAGCACACTTGTTTAGCATGTGTGAGGCACTGGATTTGATTCCCAGCACCACATATAAATAAATAAAATAAAGATCTATCCGCAACTAAGAAAAAATTAAAAAAACAATCAGGACCTCACATTAAAAAAAAAAGTGACTGACAGGTGCTTTTTTTTGAATGAAACTCAAGTTTCAAGATTAATATCAAGGTGAGAGTAAATGGGTCTCTCTGTTGCTGTATATATTGATATTACGTAAAAAATATATTAAGCAGAAAAATACTAAATTATCATTAAAATTTAGGATATATTATGGTATTTCAAGAGAATGTCATGCTTACTGCTGTCTTGGATTTTGCCCTTAGATGCCTGCCTTACTGCACTAGTTCACTTGCTTCTGCCTCTGAGGAACTTGGAAGAAATAGAAGAGGTATTGGATCAAATGTAATACCATCTAAAATATTTGGATATGTTTTATAATATTATTTAAATACTTTTTCAATAGAAAATCAAAGTTTTTGCTGTTAACATAATAGGAACCCACCCCCAAATTCACCTACCCTTTCATAAATTAATTTTCAGAATAAAATACTACATTTTATTTAGGAGATGGGATTATGATTTATTTATAGCAAAGTTTCAAGTGTGGCCCAGGACAATGGTGCGTGCCTATAATCCCAGCAATTTAGGAGGTTGAGACAGGAGGATTGTAAATTTAGGTAAGCCCAAGCAACTATATGAGACATTCCAAGTTAAATAAAAAAGAGCTAGGATTTGGCTCAGTGGTAATAACTCCTCTCCCCCTTCAATCCCCAGTACCACACAAAAAAAAATATTTTTAAGTATGAATCTTTTTAAATTCCTAGATCAAAATAGTTGATTGGAGGGAGCCCAACTCTTATGTACAAACACTCAGACTTCAGCTTAGTGGCAAGTGGTTCATCTTTTTTGCAGGTTACTCTTCCCTTGATTCATTTTATACAGAATTGACTTTGTACGTTTTTGTTTCTGTCCTTGTTTTATGAATATGTTGGCACTAATAAATCCCATAGTGACCCAGTTGCATTCAACCTACTACCTGCTTGGTCACCATTGTAGTAACTGTCAACACACACACACACACACACACACACACACACACACACACACACAAACACACACACACACACATTTCTCCATTTCATTCACTTGGGAATGGGTTCTTCTTGTTATACCTAAGTTTATATTGAAAGATGAGGCAAGTGCTACTTTTCTATTGTCTCAGTCTGTAATTTTATAAAGTAATATTCCAACTGAAGAAGAAAAAAAAACAGTCTCATCACTTATGTATAAAAAAGTGAAAGATGTTATTGAAATAACTGTTATCAAATTTTGCAAGATTCTTCTCCCCACCAAAACACCTAGAAAGACAATTTTGGGATAGGGAGTTTAAATCCTTGTATTGATGACTTGTAAAGTGATTTCTGAATAATATTAGGATGCTCTTTATAAAGGATTTTGTTTTCAGTTTTAATTAATTAATTAATTTATTTTAATTTATTTTTTATTCAAAGTTGTCTTTATAATAGTAGTATGCATTATAATTCATAATAAACATATAGAGCATCTTTTGACAAAACACTGTTTGTATACAATGTATATTCTTACCGTTCAAATCTTCAATCATGCATTTAGAATAAAGACATCCATCTTATTCAACCACCTTTTCTTTTTTTCCCCTCCATCCCCCCTTGTTCCCTCCCTTCCCCTCCCTCCCCTTTGACCTTTCTAGCGTTCCTCTAACCCTAATATGTACCCCTACCCCACACCACTGTGAGTCAGCCTCCTTATATCAGAGAAAACATTCAGTATTTGGATATTTTAGATTGACTAACTTCACTTAGCATTATATTCTCCAACTTCATCCATTTACCTGCAAATGCCATTATTTTATTCTCTTTTATTGCTGAGTAAAATTCCATTGTGTATATGTACCACATTTTCTTTATCCATTCATCTACTGAGGGACATCTAGGTTGGTTCCACAATCTAGCTATTGTGCATTGTGCTGCTATAAACATTGAAGTGGCTGTGTCACTGTAATATGCTGTTTTTAAGTCCTTTAGGAATAGACCCAGGAGTGGGATGGCTGGGTCATAGGGTGGTTCCATTCCCAGTTTTCTAAGAAATCTCCATACTGCCTTCCATAACAGTTGCACCATTTTGCAGTCCCACCAGCAATGTATGAGTGTGCCTTTTCCCCCACATCCTCTCCAACATTTATTGTTGTTTGTGTTCTTGATAGCTGCCATTCTGACTGGAGTGAAATGAAATCTTAGAGTTGTTTTGATTTGTATTTCTCTAATTGCCAGCAAGGTTGAGCATTTTTTCATGTATTTGTTGATTAATTGTGTATCTTCTTCTGAGAAGTGTCTTTTCAATTCCTTACCCATTTATTGATTGGGTTATTTGTTTTTTTGGAGTTAAGTGTTTTGAGGTCTTTATATATTCTAGAAATTAGTGCTCTATCTGATGTGCATGTATTAAATATTTGTTCCCAAATAGTTGGCTCTCTATTCAACTCACTGATTGTATCTTTTGCTGAGAAGAAGTTTTTAGTTTGAATCTTTCCCATTCATTAATTCTTGGTATTAATTCTTGCACTACAGGATTCTTATTAAGGAACTTGGGGCCTAATCCAACATGTTGGAAGTTGGAGCTTACTTTTTCTTCTATTAGGCGCATTGTCTCTGGACTACTTCCTAGGTCCATGATCCACTTTGAATTGAATTTTGTGCATGGTGAGAGATAAAGGTTTAATTTTAATTTGTTGCATATGGATTTCCAGTTTTCCCAGCACCATTTGTTGAAGAGGCTATCCTTTCTCCACTGTACATTTTTGGTGCCTTTGTCTAATATAAGATAGCTGAAATTATATATATTAGTCTCTGTGTCCTCAATTCTGTACCATTGGTCTACCAGTCTGTTTTGGTGCCAAAACCATGCTGTCTTTGTTACTATTGCTCTATAGTATAATTTAAAGTGTGGTATGGTGATGCCACCTGCTTCACTTTTCTTGCTCAGGATTGCTTTGGCTATTCTGGGTCTCTTGTTTTTCCAGATGAATTTCATGACTGCTTTCTATTTCTTCAAGGAATGTCATTGGGATTTTGATTGGAATTGCATTAAATCTGTATAATGCTTTTGGTAGTATGGACATTTTGACAATATTAGTTCTACCTATCCAAGAACAAGGTAGATCTTTCCATCTTCTGAGGTCTTGTATAATTTCTTTTTTTAGTGTTCTATAGTTTTCGTTATAGAGGTCCTTCACCTCTTTCGTTAAGTTGATTCCCAGATTTTTTTTTTTTTTGATGCTATTGTAAATGGGGTAGTTTTCATCATTTCCCTTTCAGAGGATTTGTCACTGATGTACAAAAATGCCTTTGAGTTATGGGTATTGATTTTGTATCCTGCTATTTTTCCAAATTCATTTACTAGTTGTAAAAGTTTGCTGGCAAAATTTTTTTGGGTCTTTTAGGTACATTATCATGTCATCAGCAAATAGTGCTAATTTGAGCTCTTCTTTTCCTATCTGGATCCCTTTACTTTCTTTTGTCTGTCGAATTGCTCTAGCCAGAGTTTCAAATACTATGTTAAATAGCGGTGGTGAAAGGGGGCATCCCTGTCTTGTTCCAGTTTTTAGAGGGAATGCTTTCAATTTTTCTCCATTTAAGATAATTTTAGCTTGGAGCTTTGCATAAATAGCTTTTATGATGTTGAGATATGTTCCTGTTATTCCTAGTTTTTCTAGAGTTTTGAACATAAAGACGTGTTGTATTTTGTCAAATGCTTTTTCTGTGTCTATTGAGATGATCATATGGTTCTTATCTTTAAGTCTATTGATGTGATGTATTATGTTTTTTATTTCCAAATGTTGAACCAACCTTGCATCCCTGAGATAAACCCCACTTGATCTTGGTGCACTATCTTTTTGATATGTTTTTGTATCCGATTTGTCAGAATTTTGTTGAGGATTTTTGCATCTATGTTCATTAAAGATATTGGCCTGAAGTTTGTTTTTTGGCTGTGTCTTTGCCTGGTTTTGGAATTAATGTAATATTGGTCTCATTGAAAGAGTCTGGAAGAGCTCCCTCTTTTCTATTTCTTCAAATAATTTGAAGAGCATTGGTATTAGTTTTTATTTGAAGGTCTTGTAGAACTCGGCTGTAAACCCATCAGGATCTGGACTTTTGCTTGATGGTAGCTTTTTGATGGCGTCTTCTATAACCTTGATTGAAATTGATGTGTTTAAATTGTGTATAGCCTCCCATTCTAGTTTGGGCAATTCGTAGGACTCTAGAAATCTGTCGATGCATTCATTATTTTCTATTTTATTAGAGTACAAGTTTTCAAAGTAACTTTGAATTATCTTCTGTATACCTGAGGTGTTTGTTGTGACATTTCCTTTTTCATCACAGATGTTATTAATTTGAGTTTTTTCTCTTCTTCTTTTTGTTAGCATCACTAAGGGTCTGTCAATTTTATTTATTTTTTCAAAGAATCAACTTTTAGTTTTGTCGATGCTTTGAATTGTTTCTTTTAGTCTCAATTTCATTAATTTCAGCTCTGATTTTAATTATTTCCTGTCTTCTACTACTCTTAGTGTTCATTTGTTCCTCTTTTTCTTGTGCTTTGAGGTGTGATGTTAAGTCATTTATTTGTTTTTCTTTTTTTTCTTTTAAGATATGAACTCAGTGCAATGAATTTTCCTCTTAATACTGTCTTCATAGTGTCTCAGAGATTTCTATACAATGTATCTGCATTTTCATTTACCTCTAGGAATTTTTTAATCTCCTCCTTGATGTCTTCTTCAACCCCTTGTTCATTCAGTAGCATGTTGTTTAGCTTCCAGTTGTTAGAATAGTTTTTTTTGTTTGTTTGTTTCTTGTTTTGTCATTGATTTCCAATTTCATCTCATTATGATCTGATAGAATGCAGGGTAGTATCTCTACTTTTTTATATTTGCTGAGATTTGCCTTGTGGCATAATATATGGTCTATTTTGGAGAAGGAGCCATGTGCTGCTGAGAAGAAAGTGTATTCAATCACTGAGGGATGAAATATTCTGTATATGTTTGTTAGGTCTAAGTTATTAATTGTTTTAATGAGTCCTACAGTTTCTTTTTTTAGCTTTTGTTTGGATGATCTATCCATTGGTGAGGGAGGTGTGTTGAAGTCCTCTACAATAATTGTGTTGTGGTCTATTTTACTCTTGAAATTGAGAAGTGTTTGTTTGATGAGTGTAGGTGCCCCATTATTTGGGGCATATAGATTTATAATTGTTATATCTTGTTGATGAATGCTTCCCTTAAGTAGTAAGAAATATCCATCTTTGTCTGTTTTGATTAGCTTTGGCTTGAAGTCTACCTTATTTGATATGAGAATGGAAACCCCTGCTTGTTTCCTCAGCCCATGTGAGTGATAAGACTTTTCCCATCCTTTCACCTTCAGTCTATTGATGTCTTTTTATATGAGGTTGGTTTCTTGGAGACAGCAAATTGTTGGGTCATTTTTTTTTTTTTTTTTTTTAATCCAGTCCGACAACCTTTTGAATGGTGAGTTTAGGCCATTAACATTCAGGGTTATTACTGAGATGTAATTCTTATTCCCATCCATTTTTATCTGTTTACGGTATTTAACTTGATTTGTTTCCTACTCTGGTTGGTATTTCCTTTAGTTTAATATCTCCCTTTGTTGATTTTCATTGTTATTTTTCTTTTCTTCTTTATGGAATATTTTGCCCAGGATGTTCAGAAGTGCTGGCATTCGAGTTGTGAAATCTTTTAACTTTTGATTGTCGTGGAAGGTTTTTATTTCATCTTCAAATCTAAAGCTCAATTTTGCTGGGTATAAGATTCTTGGTTGATATCCCTTTTCTTTCAGAGCTTGAAATATGCTATTCCAGGATCTTCTAGCTTTTAAAGTTGGGTTGAAAAATCTGAACATATTCTGATTGGTTTCCCCCTATATGTAATCTCCTTCCTTTCTCTTGTGGTTTTTAATATTCTCTCCTTGCTCAGTATATTAGGCATTTTCATTATAATGTGCCTTGGTGTGTATCTGTTGATTTTGTACGTTTGGTGTTCGGTAAGCCTCTTGCACTTGGTTTTCCCATTCATTCCTCATGTTTGGAAGACTTTCTGCTATTATTTTATTGAATACATTACTCATTCCTTTGGCTTGAAACTCTGCACCTTCCTCCACCCCAATCACTCTTAAATTTGGTCTTTTTAATGTTGTCCCAAATTTCTTAAATGTTCTGTTCTTGATTTCTTACAATTTTTGCTGTGTTATCTACATTTTTCTCTAGGATATATGTTTTACCTTCGTTTTCTGAGGTCCTTTTTTCCAAGTGGTCTAATCTGTTGGCGATGTTTTCAATTGAACATTTAGTTTGGTTTATTGCTTCTTTCATTTCCAGAACTTCTGTTTGGTTTCGCTTTAGAAACTCTATCTCCCTATTGAAGTAATCTTTTGCTTCCTGTATTTGTTTTTGGAGTTCTTTGTCAAAATGATCTTTTACCACCTATATTTGCTCCCTTATATTATTTTTTAGTTCGTTCTTAAGTTTCATAAACATTTGGAATATGTAATTTCTGAATTCCGTCTCAGGCATTTGACCAACTGTGCTTGTTGTGGAATCTTCTGAGGAGATGTGTTGATTTGTTTGAGTCATTTTCTTCCCTTGTTTCTTCATATTGCTTGTGTGATTTTTCTTCTAGCACTGTGGAACCTCGACTATTTCGTTTTTACCTTAAATCCTTATGATGTTCCGGTAGTACAATGCTATCAGATCCCCTTATAAATACACTTTAAAACCAGATACTTTCTGTTCAGATAATCACAGTTTGATTACAATGTACAGATTTAGTTAACTCAGCTACTGTCTCCAATTTACTCTGTATGTTTGTGATGGGTTTTATAGTTTCAAGTGTTGGACACAGATGTGATAAGTTTAGAGAGAAGGAAGTGGGGGTACTGGGTTGATCTTTCTTAGGAAGTGTGAAAAGAGAATTATATGGAAGTGGTTTAATATCAGCAGACAAGAGAGGAAAGAGAGTGAATGATTTAGTGGAAAGACCGATTTATTTATATGCCAAACTTATGCAACCATTGAGAGAAGAAAAAAAGAAAGATGGAAAAGAAGAAGAAGAAAGGAAAAAAAAAGAGAGAGATGACAAAGAAGTAGGGATTAGTGTAAAAGAGAGGAAAGAGAAAGTGAGGGAAAAAAAAGAGAATAAATTATATATAACTCCGCTTTGCTGTATAATTTAGTAGTCCCAGTTATAGAAATCCCAATTTTTGCATATATCTTGTTTTCGCCTCTGTTAAGAATGCAATGGTAGGGTGTAAATAGGAAAGATGAGGGAAGAAGAAAGGAGACAAAAGTGAGAAGGAAGAAAAGAAAGAAAGAAAAGAGGAATAAAAGCAAACAAACCAAGAAACGCACAATCAAACAACAACAACAGGAAAACAAAACAAAACAAACAAAAAAGATAAATAAAAATAAAGATAAAAAACCAAAGGTGAAACCAGGGACAAATCTCAGGAACAGATCTCAAACAGTGCCCTGTGAAGTCCTTCTTTCTTTTTCCCTTCCAGTTTAAGCCAGTTGTCCGGGATCATGTCCAGGTAGTTATCAAGAACCTGGGAAGCTTTCAGGCTGGGGCTTTTTCTGCTGGGGTGCCGCGCTGGGATCACCTCTCTGCGCTTGGCTGGCCAGGAAAGTCTGCCAGCAGGGGCCTACCTGGGAAGCTTGCAGGCCTGGGCTCTTTCCAATGGGGTTCCGCGCTGGAACCCTCTTTATAAAGGATTAATAAGAATTTTAAGTATTTTCATGCTGAATAAAACTGTGAAGTGGGGAGGAGAGAAGATACAAGAAAAGAAATTCCCCAAGATACAGAATCTGGAGCCGAAGAAGAATGTGAGTTAAGAAGAAATTAATTATATAATATGACCCAACCATCTGTGATAATCCCTACATTTAATTGTCAGAATGAATTCATTCATTCAGATGCAATGTCAACTACTTTTGTTTCAATTTTTAATGAGTATGAAAAAAAAGATATTTGGAGGAAAATCAAGGAAAAGACGTTTTATTTCAGTTATCCTCAAAATGTGTGTGAAGCAGCATCTGAGAAATAGCATCATCATCATCACCTGGGAACTTGTTAGAAATACAAATTATCAGACCCTAATTCAGACCCACTGAATCAGAAACTCTGAGGTTAGGGCCTAGCAGTCTGCTTTAAGGAGCCCGCCAGGTAATGCTAATGGAAGCCAAAATGTTATTCCATATTTGGGCTTATGTTGACCAAAGATAAGGGAATAGTTGTAGGAGAGAAAATATGTTGTAGAGATTAATAAGTTTTCAAGGTAGAAATTGGATGTTAAATTGATTAGGACTCTGATATAGTTTGGATTCAGAATGTTCCTCAAAGGCTTGTGTGATAAAGACTTGGTACCAGCTGGTGGTACTACTGAGAGGTGGTGGAAAATTTAGGAGGTGGAGCCCAGTTGGGAGAGGTTGGTCATCAGGCATGTCCTCAAAGGGTATATTTTGTCCCTAGAACTTCCTCTCTGTTTCTCTGCTTCCTGGCTGCAATGAGGAGAGCAGCTTTGCTCCTGCCACAATACTCTGCCACCACATGTGCCCTTAGCCTTAGAACCAGCCCACCATAGACTTATTAAACATTTGAAACCACAAACCAACATAAATCTTTCTCCTCTTAATTTGATTTTCTAAGGTATTTTAGCACAGCAATGAAAAGCTGACTAACACAGATATATATATATATATATATATATATATATATATATATATATATATAAATGAAAAGAAAGAATTTTCTGGTTCTTTGGAAAGACAAAGAATATCTTAATATATAGTTAGTGGCTTAAATCTTTATAGCTATTAAATAAAATTTGAAAGAGAGACTGCCCCTAGCTTATACTTGGGTTATATATTTTTTTATATGAAAAAGTGAATTTTGGACACTAATAATTCTTTTGTTTTATATATTACATTTATTCATGGGAAATCTTCCAATGGCAGCAGATAATTTATACCAATAAGACATATTTGACATGTTTACTGGTTCTTACATTATCTCACATCACAAATGGGAGATATGTTTTGAAAAATGTTTTCAGTTTCTTTCAGTTTTTTAATATCTACATCTTCCTGAATTTGTGCAAATAGACATTCAGTATTAAGGAACAATAAAAACCTTCTTCAAGATTTTTATGCTCTATTTATTTTTGGACAAGGAAACACTTGAATTTTAGTGTATTTTCTGTCGGTAATATTTCTTTTTTTCTATATATGAGTCTAGAACTAAAAAAAATCTCTATTAAAATATTCTCTGATCCTAATAGAATGAGTAAATACAATATTTATTTAAAAAGTAGATTAAAATGTGGAATTAAAAGAGATTCACTATCCATTCATCTGCTGATGGCATCTAGGTTGGTTCCACAATATAGCTATTGTGAATTGTGCTGCTATAAACATTGATGTGGCTGTGTCACTGTAGTAAGCTGTTTTTAAGTCCTTAGGGAATAGACCAAGGAGTGGGATAGCTAGGTCAAATGGTGGTTCCATTCCAAGTTTTCCTAGGAATCTCCATACAGCTTTCCAGATTGGCTTCACCAATTTGCACTTCCACCAGCAATGTAAGAGAGTGCCTTTTCCCCCACATCCTCACCAGTATTTATTTTTTGTTTTTTTTTTTGATAGCTGCCATTCTGACTGGAGTAAGGTGAAATCTTAGAGTAGTTTTGATTTGCATTTCTCTAATTGCTAGAGATGTTGAACATCTTTTCATATATTTGCTGATTGTTTGCATATGATCTTCTGAGAAGTGTCTGTTTAGTTCCTTGGCCCATTTATTGATTGGGTTATTTGTTTATTTTGGTGTTAAGGCTTTTGAGAGCTTTATAAATCCTTGAGGTTAGTGGTGTGCACATCTATCTGATGTGCTTGTGGTAAAGATTTGCTCCCATTCTGTAGGTTCTCTATTCACTTCATTGATTGTTTCTTTTGCTGAGAAGAAGCTTTTTAGTTTGAATACATCCCATAGACATCCTCAACTTCTCAGGATCCTCACATTGACCCACATTCTGAGAGGGGATTGATGAAGTTAGTGTTGGAGAAAAAGTAAGGAATGAAAACGATTCTGCTGGGGTGGAAGAATTCATGGAAAATCCAGGCTGTCTAGAGAGTGTAAAAATTTATCTGATAAGGGCTGAGGTTTGGTGGTATTATCTTACATACGCTCCATATTTAAAGGTTTAGACCCCTTTCTAACTGCTTAAACTTTTCAAACTGCACATGCTTGTCACTTGTTATCAAGACCTTGATAGAGACAGAGAAACCAGTAACGATTCACGTGTGTTGAAGTCATTCTTTTTGGTTCAGTGGTTCCATCCAGAACATGTTTTAAGAGAAATAAAGAATAATGCAGAGGAATGAAGGGAAGAAAATGACATAATATTATAGTAAGTTATGCACAGTATCTTGATAACACGTAATGAAACAATTAAATTAATTTACACTACAAAAAAAGATATTCACGATCAATCATCTATTCTATTTTAGGTTAAAATATAATATGCACATTTTAATTGTCACTTGTTTGTGAGGAGTGAGACAATGTTTTAGTATCAGTCCACTGATAAATTCTATTTCATCATTGGTATAGAAAACACTCTGCTTTGATTTTTTTGCAGTAGATTGGTAACAGAATGTGAAACAACTTGCATGGAAAATCATTTAAATATTTTATTTTTCTCCAAATTTTATGGTTATCACCTCCACACCTAGTTAATAAATTTTAAGGAGTTTTTTTTTAATATTTATTTATTTGCTTTTAATTGTACACAATGTAATGCATTTATGTTTACGTGGTGCTGAGGATTGAACCTGGGCTGCGCACATGCTAGGCGAGCGCTCTACCGCTGAGCCACAACCCCAGCCCTTAAGGAGTTAATTTTTAATGATGCCATTCCAAACATTCAACTTAGTTATCTACAAAGAACATATATTTTACTTTTCTGTTTAGTTAATATTTGTATTATATAATTAAAACAAGTGTATCTAATGCAGCACAGTTTGAGGAGCACAGGTAGCATTCTCTTGGTAGCATTTACCTGCTCAGGGCTCGGAAGGCAAAGTATATTTTACAGAAGTAATTGAGGGTGTTAGTCAATATAGTGAGTCAATAAAGTGGGTTAAAAGTGGGACTTCTGTACTGAAATTTTCATGATCTAAAATTCTGATGCTTGTATTATTAAAGTCTCTTGAATAAAGTAATTACTTTGAAAATTTTATTCTTATTATTTAGACTGAAATTAGGTTTTAAATAAATGAACTGTATTTAATTATCATTACTTCTTGCCTTTTATATGGAAAAATGTTTGTGGGATCGCCTTCTGGGTGATTTGTGCTACTATACAAAATGTATTGCAAAAGCTCTCCCACAATCTTCCAAACTACAGACATACACATAAGGGCAGGATCAATATGTTATTTGGGTTAGTTTCATAAGTACCTAATGAAGGAGTAGCAATAAAAGATCTGGATAATTGTTGATCAAGCAAAGAAGAAACTTTAAAATGCTGTGACAGTTTTTCTTTTCTTATTTTGTTATTCTCTCCTCCAGTAGTGTTTCCTCCTAATGCCTTCCATTTTAAAAATTTATACTATATATTCCTTGATGTAGTACTTATTTCCTTGAATCTCACTCACAAACATAAACATTATCTTGTGAATTTTATTCTGTTATTTGAAGAGAAAAAAGCAGAGGGAGGCCATACTTTGTCTTTTGAAATTGGAATAGAAAATTGACACTTTCCATGAAAGTCAATTTATAACACATCCTGCATATGTTGTGCCTTGCTTTGTGGTACATAATTTAGCATGCAATTGTTATTTAGAAAAAGGCTTGTTGGAAGAGTAATGCATTTTATTATGTAACTCTCAATATTTATAGACTTAGAGAAGATCTGGAGTAAAACAAATGCATGTTTAATTAAAAGTATTTTTATTTGATTTTAGACTGCAGATTCTCAGGCAATTTATAAAAGATGCCAAGCATTAGTGTATAAGAGATGCCAAAATATCCATCTTTTAAAGCCTACAAACACATTTGTCTTTTTTCATTTCACGGAAAAAAAAAAAAAAAAAAAAGATCCATAGAAAGATATTTGTCAAATAGATCTGCTTTTCTAATATTCATCTTGAAACTTTTTTTTATTTTGCAAATCTAGAGTCATCACTCCAGCTAGTATCACCTTTAGGTTTTCAACCTTGTTTCTCTAGCCTCTTAATATGTAAATAAAATTCAACAGAGGATTATGCACATGTGGCATTTATTTCCATATCATAAACTCCTTCCATAATCCTCTAACATATGCCTTCTCATTAATTTTAAAATTCAACTCAGTTGTCATCAATCTGAATGATATGTTTTGAAAATAAAATTTGATAACTATTTAAAATTTTGTAAGAAATATTATTTCAAAATATTAACTTTAAGATTTATTATGCAAATAAGTGAGCATACCCATAGAAAAACGAGTGTATTTGAAATCTTAGTGTATTAGAACTGAAAGGCCTTGTTAATATGCATTTTCTCTGGGAGATAAGAGCTGAAGGAAGGAGAGAGTAACAGTTCCAACCTTCTGCTGGAAAGATGGAACTTGAGGGGCTGGGGACATTTTTTCTGTGTCTACATTTACTATTTGTCCTACTGATTTTTATTACTCATTGTATATGGCTTTTGGAACCAGGACAGGCCACATAATTTGCAAAGTCTAGTGCAAAATGATAATGTAGCACCTTCACTTAAAAAAAATAATAAAAAGCATGTAGCTAACTCTACTATAATAAAGCTTTTTCCTTTAAATGTATGCCATCATTTGTAAAATACTATAGGGCAATAGGGTACATATGAAAAAATAAACTTAGAAATTGTCACCCTGACTTCTGCTTTATTGATTACATTCTTTGTCTCTAACTGGGAATCTTTGCTCAGCTTCTCTGCACTCTTCTTTTTTTTTGGCTGGTCTCTACTTATCTTTTAATTTGCACCTAAACATTGCTTTATCAGTGCACTCGTGTTTGACTTTATAAAGGTTATCATTTACTTTTCATTGTCATACTTGGCTATGGTAAACATTTTTTTATATACTCATTTAGTATCCTATACCAAACTAAATCATAATCTTCATAAGGGCAGGTGAACACCTTGCTGAGCTGAAGAGATTCTAACATGCATCTGAAAACACTTATTTATCCTCACCCAAGACTAACACTGATTTGTAAGGAGCTTTACTGTCTCCACAAGAGAGACCAAATTTCTGGCATTAGTTAATTGAAAGCATTCAGCAGAAAGTAAAGTCATGGCATTAGTATTGGTTGCTGTGATGGTGAAAGAGTGTCATTTGTGAATTTTATATCCACTGCTCTGGAAAAGGCAAAGTAATAGTGTCCAGTTGTCCTTATAAGCAAAAGCCATTTAATGTCCTCAGCAACAAATATTGGAGGGAATCAACTAGCCAGGAGAAATATCTGAGATGTAACATTAAAATTGGGAACAATTTAAAAAAAAAAAACAACTAGAATATCTGAATAAGAAGTCTGGGGTCTATAATTCTTATAAAAGTGGATAAGAGTCAAGAAAAAATTGGACTAATTGGTTGATACTAGCATTTCGAGAGTAATTAAGACATTGAAGCTGAGTCAACAATCAATGTTTTTGCAGTACTGGGGATTGAACCCAGGATCTCACACATCCTACACAAGCACTCTAACACTGATCTACATCCCCAGTCTTTTTCAAACTTATTCTTGCTTGCTCAGGCCGGCCTCCAACTTGTGATTCTTCTGCTTTAGCCTTCCGAGTAGCTGGAAAAAGAGGGGTGCACCACTGTGCAAGGCTGAGACTAAGTCAATTATAATGACTAATTTACTTTGGGAACATTTCTGGTAGGTTATGTCACCACTATAGTTTGTTGAAAACTGAATATGACAAATATGAGCTATTTGAGATTTCATAATTATTTGAAAAATAAATTATTGTTTAACTATTTCATAAGGATTTCCTACTGTATTATTATCACATTTACTGCCATGTTTTTCATAGAAACAAACATTTTTAAAACAGTGGGAGATCTTGAAATGGTTTGAATTTAGATCATTTAAGAATTAAAAGGTTGAAACTTTATCTTTCATACCACTCAGAACTAAAAAAAAAAAAAAAAAAAAAAAAAAAAAAAAAAACTAGAAAACAAAGTCCTTGATATCTTATCCCATCCTTTTATGATTAAAATGAAAGGTATAAGTGTACAAAGAGGATTTTTTTTTTTTCCTACACAACACTTTTTGACCTCCTTCCATCTCTGCCTCTGCTCTGCCCTTAGGTATTTGAGACTTCATTTAAGGATGTGCATTCCCGTTGGGTGTTTCTTTCAATACAGCACACCTCTGAGATTGGACTAACAATCGATCATAAGCTTATACCTTCTAAAAAGTGATAGAAACAATAAATAGGTTTATTTCCTGATGTCAATGAATGAAGAAAAATTCAGTGGCTTGGAGCTCTCTCTCTAGCCAATAGCACAAAGTGATAATTTATCTTAAGCAATTTTTAGAACCTTCTGATAGCTAGGTTTCTTTTTTCTATTTCCATAGTTCCTGTGCTGTCTACTCTATGCAAATTATTCTCATTTGTTAATTACACAGATTTTTTATTTTCCCTACATATTTAGAAGGATTGTCTACAACTATGCTAATTTGATAATTTAGTCATGATATACTGTGGAATTTTGTGATATGATGTTAGAAGCTAGGCCTCATTTTAATTTTTTCAACATTACTATGTTTATAATCTATTTTATTTTCCAATATCATGTATTTAGTCTTATTAACCAAGGAAGAGGTCCAGAGTTTGTCTTTTAACTTAAGTTTTGCCTTCCAGAGCCATAACTTGTCTACCAATTAGGCAAAGGATTATCCATGCTGTCACTGGTCTCCATAAAAGCTAATTAAAAGTTCCTGAAAATAATGTTAGTATGCATCACCATGTCTTGATCTCTAAGTCATAGGATTGAAAGGCACTTCAAAGTTTGGGTGACCACATGTCCTCTTTTGCCTGAGGAAGTCCAGGTTTACAATTATTGCACATCATAATGATTAATTGTGCTCCCATTGTATTTCTCATTTCCTGATTTGAATGATAAATTATTTGGTCACTATATTGGGATGTCATTTATTTCCTTCTCAGGAAAGCTTTCTGTGTCATTATTGACAAGTAGTTGACTTTCGCACACCCTAAAATGAAGTCTCTCTCAAATACTTAAGGGCAGAGCAGAGGCAGATTTAGCATCATTTGCAGTTATTTTTATATTCAGATCACATTAATTAGCTTTTGTTAAGTTTGACTTTAAAACAAGTGAGCATTTAAAAGAGCAAATAAATTCCTAGTAGGGAAATTGCGGTATCTTCTTGTGACTTAAAATTTATTTTTCTATATGACCCTAAAAGAATTTGAGATAGTTCAATAATCAATTTTTGAGTTGATAGAAGGCATCTGCATCTAAAAATCATTGTATGTATCCATTGCATTATAAAAGAGGGGGCTATTTAGCATTGCTTGCTATAACCTAACAAGAATTTCTTTATTGGTCATAAATATTTATAGAGTATGAAATTCTTCTGAAAATATATTTCTAGCAATACATCAAACAAAAATAAATATATGATTCATATAATGTAAAAATTCCTTGCCAAAACTATCTTTAACAAGAACATGAAAACTGAAGTGCCATCAATATTTTCAAACGTTTGGAACATTTTCAAGTATTCTTTGATGAATATAATGCCAAAGTTCCACACTCATTTTAATAGAAAAACAACATATGCAAGCATTATTTAATAAGGTTTGTGTTCAAAGTTAGTACCAATGGAAATAGAAAAAAAAATGTTTTGGAAAAAATATGTGATTAAATTTCCAATGAGTTACATTGAGTGTTTTGGAATTCCAAATTTAAGTGCTAATGACTCCATTATATAACCTTCTTCTGTATTGTGTTAAAATTACAACATACAACGTGGTTCACAGGGCCAAGTTTTAGAAGGGTAATCTCCCTTTGGACTTTTACATTGACCACAGTAAATTCTTTCTACCATTAACATTGGCCATTTTCCCAGATTTGAGATTTTAGTGATTCAGTTGTCTTCTAGTCTTTCAGCATGATGAGCTGATTAATTCATCTCTACATTTTCATGTCCATATATTTCACCAATCCAAGGGAAGAACAGTTAGTGATGTTCATTAATTGTTCATCATAAAAAATACACAGTCATCCTCTAATATTCTGTTTTTGTACATGTCCAGAAAAATTAAAAAAAAATTAACCTAATATAAGCAAAGAATTTTCTCAATGGGTACCTCTAAAGGACTGTTTTAAGATAATGGGATTATTTGAAACTAGAAATATAAAAAGTAAATATTTTATGAGCAGTAAATATTTTATGAGCTTTTTCACCATTTTGACCAAAATACTTGACAAGAAAAATTTTAGAGGAGAAAAAAGTTTATTTTAGGGAATCACAATTTCAGAAGTCTCGGTCCATAGACCATTGACTCCATTCTTTGGGGCCCAAGATTAGGCAGAACATTGTGGCAGAAAACAATGGTAGAGAAAATGACTCAGGACATGGTATCACAAAGGAGAGAGAGAGTGTGTTTCATGTATGACAAAATATAAACCCCAAAGGCACAGGCCCAGGGAACTCCCCTTCTTCAGCCACACCATTCCTGCCTACTGTTACAACCCAGTAATTTCTATCAGAGGATTAATGCCTGATTAGTTAAGGCTCACATAACCCAATCATTTCAGTTTTGAATTTTCTTGCATTGTCTTACTCATGAACTTTTGGTGGTCACCTCATATCTAAACCACAGCATTAAATATCTGAAATAAAAAAGTTAGTCATTGTAAAAATGCATCTACAGCTTCTCATTTATGCTGATGATATATAGGTATTTTTAAAAAATGTTTTCCTTTAATCTTTGCTAATTTTATTCATTTTGACGCACATAAAGGTAACTGGTCAGAGCAAACAAAATTTAAATATTTAAATTCTGAACTGAAGCATTCATGAGGATACAACCTCATTATTTGAGTTTTTTCTTTCTAAAGGAAGTGGTTTGAGTTTTGTTGCATAGTTATGGTTACAATGCAAGGAAGACAATGCCCCTCCCCATTGTGGGCATTATTCTTGTTCCCAAGATTTCATCCCTACTGGTTGCTATGCTCAACCATGTACCTCTAAAGGAAAAAAAAATTATATGACTTTTATAATTTTTGCATTACTTCATTTTTCTTATTTTAAGCTATGTATATGAATATGTTGACTACATACCTGTGAGTAATCTTGCTTTTGGTACACTTGCTTTAGAGGCACTCATATTTATCACAAAGAAACACATTAATGTGAACTATTTTTTGAGAAAAATAGAGTGTTTTACCTCTAAGTGCTGACCCTGTGGTCCAGGATGATATTTGTAAATAAGCAAAAGAAAGAAAAAAAAGTGAGGTAAGGAAGTGGTAAGCAAGTGTTGTGGTTTAAATGTGGTGTCCATAAAAGCTCACATGTGAGACAATGCAAAAAGTTTTGGAGGAGAAATGATTGAGTCATAGCCTTAACCTAATCAGTAAATTAATCCCTGATGGGATTGACTGAGAGGTAGCTGGAGGCAGGTGGGGTGTGGCTGTAGGAAGAGGTTCATTGGGGGGTGTGGCTATGGGGGCTATATTTTGTATCTGAAGCATGGAGCCTGTCTTTCTCTACTTCCTGACCATCATGTGAGCTGTTTACCTCTGCCACACTCTTCTCCATGTTGTTCTTGCCTCACCTTGATCCCCCCAGGAGTGGAGCTGGCTGTCTATGGATTGAGACCTCTGAAACTCTGACCCCTTAAATAAACTTTTCCTCTTCTACAATTGTTCTGGTCAGGTCTTTTCATCATAGCAGTGAAAAAGCTGCCTAAAACAGCAAGTATTTAGTTGCTTGGGGTTTATCCAAAATGTATATGATTGATTTTCTCTATTCTTCACATACTTATTTGCTTTAGTCCTTGTTTTCTCATTTTAAGTATTTTAAATCGTGTCCTGTTTAACCATCTTGATATTTTTAAATGTAGTTCTTAAATTTCATCAATGATTTTAATATTTACTCCTTCCCAATCTCTATTTAATTTTTCTAGGTAACTAACCTCATCATTTTACTTACTTATATTTAATAACATTTTTATAACCTATCTTTTCATCGTAATGTTCCTTTCTTGTTACTGTTTATGAGCATGTGCAATATAATTATATCATGTATCATATATTAGTTCAAAGGTAAATGTATATGAAAGCAAAGTTTTGATTTGTCTATTGCTGTATCCCAAGCATCAAAAACACATTCCTAGCACATAAAAGAGACTTAATGATTTTTTTTGCAAATAAATAAGTAAATGAATAATTTTCTGAATCAAAATTTAAATTTTGCAAAAACAAAATATTTTCTTTGGCAATTCTCTGAAAATAAGCATTTATATAATCTTTTTTTGTGTGTGCATATATATACATGCATATATATATGTGTGTATGTATATATATGTGTGTTTCTTAAAAGATTAAACAGTTATCCTGATTAAATTCACTTCTCTGCTTATTCTGCTTTCATACCCATAGAGATTAATGTGATTAGAGAAAAAGAAAAAAAAAGCAAACAAAACAACTCAAAACCACTGTCTTAGTGGACTTCTCCAGTCTCACATGGTGAGGTTAGTGCAGTTCATAGTGCTCTGATCTTTACTACAGCCCCATAATTACTGTACTTCCCACCTTTCTGTTATCATTCTCCACTCCCTGCCATACAGACCACCTTGCCATTCTTCAGAGACACTAAACTCTTTTCCATGTTAGTATCTACCTCTTGGCTCCCAGGCCTACAGTTCTCTTTCTTCAAATATTTATATGGCCTCCTCCACAGCATCAGGCCCCTGCTCAAATGCCCCTTTTCAGAAGAGACTCCCTAACCACTCTGTTAAAAACAGTATGTTCTCGCCTATCAATTTTTAGCCTTGTGTCTTCAATTTTTCCAAGCACACATCATTACCTGATGCAATACTGGGTTGTTGTGTGCCATCCTACTATAGTGTAAGCACCATTAGGCAAGATTTCTGTTTCTCTTTCCCCACTGTTCATCCAATATACCTTTATATTATTTCTTAGAACACAGAAAGAATTTGATCATTGACCATATGGAAATTTTAATTCTAAGCCCCCTATATCATTACAAGTTTGTTGAACCTTTAAAAGAATTTAATATGTGTAATTACAGCATCAAATTTTAGAAAGTTAATTGAGGCTGAACCATAACTAAAACAAAAAATTATTATATTTTAAAAGGAGGTGAATGTTAACTCTGAGATGATACAATTAAAGAGGTGGTGAGTCACCTGTACTATAGGTATTGAACTTTCCCCTGAACGTGTTCTTTATATGCCTGGTGTTTTGCTTCAAGTTATGCTCAAATGAAGTTCAATATCTGTAAGTGGGAGTCAATCAATAATTTCCTTCAGGGAACAGAAGTAGGAGAAAACTAATGGAGAGAGATTTGTTACTAGTCATTGCCTCTCAAGGTTATCAAAGAATTTTCTTTATATATAATTATCAGGTAACTATACTATATATTTTGGCTTCTTAAGAAATAGAGATAATTAGTACGCATTTTATTTTAAGCTTTGTCCTTGGCATTTCCCTGCTTTATCCCCTCCCTCCCTTCCTTCTCTCTATGATACCTCTCTCCTCCCTTCTGTGCCTATATTCCAGGCTTCCTTTTTTTCCCCTTACCCATTTGTGCATACTTCTTGATCCTGAGCCTTGGTTAATTGCCAGTCACAATGGGGTTGGAATGAGAAGTGTGGGGCAAGATTAACTTTCTGGATGTGTATACACTTTACAATCTTACTAATTTTTTATGTAACTTAGTTTAATTCTATTTCCTGGGAAAATACTGACACTCTCTGTGCTTGATGCTTCTGTAATATGGAAATATTGAGAGGAGGAAATAGCTTGGTACTTTATTAATAAAAAAAAAAAAAGGGCTCCTTAAATCACAGCATCTGAAACATTGGGAGCTTGTTAGGAAGGAGCTTGAGCTCTCTCCAGGCCTACAGAATCAAAAATTTGTTTTTATAAGACCTCGGGTGTTTTCTCTGTGTATTAAGTTTTGAGAAGTACACCTGTAAAGCTCAACCATATTTACATATATTATATCCTCGTGCTATTCTTTTTAATTACACTGAAAGGAATATGGGTAGAGAAAAAAAGTGGTATTATTATAGGATTAGATTTGCTCAAAGCTATTTTTTTACTTAATATCTCATTATTTGCATTGAAATTATACAACTTGATATTTTGGTGTGTGTGAGAGAGAGAGAGAGAGAGAGAGAGAGAGAGAGGGAGGGAAGAGGCAAAATAGGATTGAGAGAAAGAGAGAAAGAAAGGAGAGAGAGAGAGAGAGAGAGAGGGGTTTTAAATTGTTCCTTAAAATGCTTCCTGTAGTAGTTTGAAAAGAATCATCTTATCATTTTGTTTATTTTGTCAGATGTGTGGAATCAAAAGTTTTCTCCAAACCACTCTTTTGCTTGTAAATTATTTAAATCGAAGTATCCACAATTTGTTTAGACTTGGATAGAATTACAGAAAACAATATACAATTTTATTTCCAAAGCATATTGAGGTTCAAAATATTCTCAGGGCTGTGTAGATCTTTAGGAAACATGCTTTCTCATTTCACCATAGAAAAGTGTTTCTTTTCTTTTTGTCAAAATATAAGTAGAAATATAAATTCAAATTTAAAATAATTAAAAAAATAAATAGTTTAGTATGCTATGTACCTTCTACCACAAACACTAAGAGAAGGAATGCACCCATTTTTTACATTAAAGTTTTGATAAATTCTGTCCATATAGGTTACAACATTGGTTAGCTGCCTTTTCAAATTAAGGCAAGGGAAGAATGATAAGTATTCATTTTATTCTTTCTCACTGGTATCAATATATAAATATAGCTAATTGTGGCCTCCTAAATATAATTATTAATCAGTTTTGTAGCAAGATGCTATTTGTGCCCAGATGTATGCCAATGTTCAGGTTCCTATTTCTCCAGAAGATGTTTATTAAGTTAAAGTCATCATATAAGCTGAAGCAAGTTCTCTACTGTTTTCAGTTCACAGGAAAAGGAAAGCAAATCAGCAGCACACAATAGCCCTGCACTGATGAATGTTCTCAATACCCTATAAATTTTAAGAACATTTCAAAAACTAGGGCAGATGTCTGACTTTTCAAAGGTGAGTTATGAAATGAAATAACCATACTATAATATTTGAGCAATAAAATTTAATCCCTTCTAAATTACCTGATATAATAATCAGAGCAGTTTTATAAACGGTCATATTTGTATATCTTAGATATAGAATTGAATTTTTTTTTTCATTTTTGGCTTTGCTTGGATTCAAAGTGCTGTATTATAAAAGTAATTTCATTACCACTTTTATTTGGGATAATTAATTCTATCATCTGTCTTTTTAGATGAAGTCTAAGACAAAGATCCTGACGAGCTACAGTAATAAAATAGCTCAAAGGTTTATAATAAAAGAATATCAACTACAGTGTATGTGAAAATTTGTCATGTAGATAATCGTATTTTGTTTTTTCTAACATTTATCTCTTTTTCTTCTCTTCAAACGTAGGAGCCAAAAATATTTGAAAATTTTATAATTAAAGGACAAATAGAAAATACTGTATTTTGAAATGTATATATCTAAGCACAAGTTCATTTTATATTTCATAACTAATGCTCAGAAAAAGTTTTGTAATCTGAATCTTAATAAACTTTTATGTACTTATCTAAATTATGTAAGTATGATTATTTCTTTCCTGAGGGGAGAAGGCCACTTCTCTTATAATGCTTTTGTAAACTCCATGAATATAGTAATTATTGTTGCAAAAACCTTCATTTCAAAGAAGTTAAGTAACTTTCTAATGTTAAAAAATTAACAAGAGGTAAAATTTAAATCAAAGCTCTTAACAATAGAACCTGTATTCTTTTTTTAAAAAATTCTAGTTTGTTATATATGACAGCAGAATGTATGACAATTCATATTACACATATAGAACAAAATTTTTCATAACTCTGTTTGTATACAAAGTATATTCACTCCATTTGTGTCTTCATACATGTACTTAGGATAATGATGTCCATCTTATTTCTAATCCCATGCCTCCAGACTTAGGGACATTCTGATGAAACCCATATGACTTCACCTTTCATGAAGGCATAGAAGTGCCTACTGTCCTCGCTTCTGAAACTCCAGTACTTAGTGGACATTCAGTGTTTATTTGTTCACTGATTAATGATGAAAGTAGTAATTTCCAGTCCTGCAGCAGATAATTCCTCTCTTCCTCAACAGGTAGCTAGAGCCTGGATGGGCAGCAAGACAAAGATATTTGTAAGAATAAATAAGGTCGTTCTCCAAGCATGAACAGTTCAATTCATCAGGAAGACATAACAATTTAAAATTTTAACGCATCTAATCACATGGCCAGCCAGAAAACATAAAATAAAAATTGAAAGAACTCCAATACATAAATTCCCAATCATCTCAGGGAATTCACATAATAAAGATGATGTAAATAGAACATTTAACACACTAGACCTAGTAGCTCTAGACCTCTGCACCTACCCCCTACAGGATGTGTATTTTGTGAACATGCACAGAAATATATTTGCCAGAATTGCTCATATGCTGGGCCACAAAGTAGATCTTGAGAAATTACAAATACAAAATCTTTAAAATGTTTTATGGACACAATATGAGTAAGCTAGGAATCAATAACATGACACCTAGGAAAATCTCTATTGTATTAGAAAAGAAGAAATAGCTGTAAATCAAAATAAAATTCATAAAACCATTTAATGTTTTTCATGGAATAATAATAAGAACAATACTTATTAAAATTGTGGAATATAACTAAAATAGGTCTAGAAAATTTTACTCTTTTTAACTACATATAACATCAAGTTACCACCTCGGTTCTGAATATATATTTGGTGTGTCAGTCAAGTTATATTCTTTTTAACCTGAGTGTTTTTATGAAGTCAGTGCTATTTGATTCACAAAAGAAGAAACAGATTCACTGACAACTTAAAGAAATGGATGTCTTAGGGAGGTTGAATGATTTATGGCCATATTTTTACTTTTTTACTTCAACACCACCTGGTTTTATTATATGTAAAAATATTTTAATTTACTTTACTTAGAATTATTAATCTCTTTCAGATGCCATAATATACTCACTAGTACTATTTAAATTTCAATTTATATACCTAGACTAAGACCAGGTGACCAATTGACATTAAGTTGGAATCATGAGTTAATTAGCTGAAATAAAATTCCAATGTCCATGTATTGGGTATCACTTTTAGTATGATCTTTTTGAAGTTAATAATCATGGGAAGTCAAGATTTGATCTTTGACATTAATTATAGGGTGAGGAAGTCATTTAATTTATAGAGCAATTTAATGAACAATAAAAGTTAATACTTCTGTAGGCTTCCTTTATTCCAGGCACTATTCTAAGAATGTGAAACATATTGTTTCATTGAAGTTTCCTAGTAACACTTGGTCTTGCAGTGTTATTATTATTATTACCATTATTCCCATTTTATAGATGAATGCAGAAATAAGAATGTTGTTAAGCCAAGAAATCAGTCTGAAAAGCCATTTGAATATTCAGCTTCCAGGAATTCTCACAGCTGCATTTCCTTTGATGTCCTTCCAAGACATTTGTGTTTAAGGAAAATAGGAAGGAAAGAGCCGTTAGAATACTATAAAAGAAAGCACAGACTTATAAGAAATCTGTCATATCATATTCAGTTCATCTAACTGCATGTTGTATGTTCCTTTATTTCATCTGTGAGAATAGCATGTTGGCTATTTTGAGTATTATTAGATCAAAACAAATATTTACTTGAATTTCTGAATGAAATAGCTATGTGACAAAACGTAAAACCAGTTACATATCATAATATACCAGTCACATATTTTAATATACCCCACATGGGCTTTTTAAATGCCTTATAACTTGCCATTTCTAACTGAGGCTCAATATTTTTTTGGACACTAAGTAAATGATCCATACTTTGTCAGACTGGGCAACAGAAAGTATCTGCAAAAGTATGTTGTCTGCTGTTGATCTCATTAGCATGCATCTCTATATCATGTTTGTTTTTCATCGGCTGAAGTCTTTTCTTCCTTCTTTTGATCTGAATAATTTTCCTGTTCTGGGAAAAACTGAATGTGATCTACTTTATTATCATTGTTATTATTGCATCTTTATGGTCATACATAGTAGCTGGGTTTATCCTTATAAACTTAGACATGCATGGAAATTTGTTTCAGTTTATGATCGCCCATTTTCCCTCCTCACTTTCCCCCCTTGCCTTCCCTGCCCCTTCTCCTTCCTCTACTCTACTAGATTTCATCTTGCTCATCTATTAATTTTTATTTGATTGGCTCTTTAGGTATTCTGAATGAAATCTTCTCTTTAAGCAGGATTTCCTAGGTCTCCTGAAATCCTTTCTTCATTCCTTGATATGTAACCATATTCAAATGGTAACTATTGTACCATTCCATTTAAATACAGCTCTAAGTCAAACCAATCAATCTAGATTTTAGAAGTCTAGATAGTGATAAATTCGGAGAAGGAGTGGAATAGTGACTGGGATAGTGTATAATGGGGCTTCCACAAAGGAGCCCAAGTTCTAATTTTTCTTTGTTTCTTTTTTCTTTTTTCTCTTTTTGGTTCCAGGAATTGAACTCAGGGACATTTAATAACTGAGTTGCATCCCCAGCCCTTCTGTTATTTTACTTTTTATTTTCAGACAGGCCTCACTAAGTTGCTTAAGCTGGCTTTGAACTTGTGTTCCTCCTGCCTCAGCTACCGATTGATTTTGAAAAAAAATTGGAATGTTTTCAATTGTTCTTAGTCATTTTTTTTTTTTGGGGGGGGGGTTACTAGGAAGTAAATTCAGGGATGCTTAACCCCTCACATTTCTATCCTCTCTCGAGGACAGAAACTCTGTTTTGTTCATCTTTGCATTTCAGCATTTATCATTATAACTGTCATAACTCTCAGTGTTGAGAAGCCTTGAATAATGAATAGTAATGAACAGTAAATCACTCAGAAATATAAAAGATATGTGAATATAATCAATTAAAGAAAGTTGAACTGAACGGACAATTTCAATTGTTAAGTGAATCTCATTGTTAGCTCATTATAAATGATACAAATGAGTTCATAACTTTTCTATTTCTTTTTGTTTAAATATACTTTTTAATTGTAGGCAGATGCAATACCTTTATTTTATTTATGTGGTGCTGAGGATCAAACCCAGGGCCTCACACATGCGAGATGAACTGAGTGCTCTACTGCTGAGCCATAGCCCCAGCCCATAATTTTTCTAATTCTTAAGTTTCATTTCTGATTACAGACTATTTGTCTGAACTCTTGCTTGTTTATGTTTCTGTGGTGCAGTTATATTGTTTTCTGTTTTCTCAGAGTCTAGACACTAAACTACAATATTTTTCTACCCTTATCATGAAAGATTCTCTATTTCATTTGAATTACCTTCTCTTAACCATTGCAAATTTTTGTTCATTTAGTACTTCATAAAGAATTAAGTTCCCCCAATTTCATTTTGTAGGTTGGCTAGGTGTTTAAGTTTAAACTTTTCCTTGACAGTTTGCTTCCCTAGTGGTCTCAGGTTACTTTTCTTCTGGAGAGTTCCACTGTGGTCCCACAGCCAATAGTTGGTGACCTCCCTGCTCAAATCCTTGTGGGCTTATAAATGGTATGTTTTCAGTGGAGTATTTTCCAGCTGTCATTTACTGGGTAATACTTTCCTTCGTGTTGAGCTGAATATTTTTCTAGAATGGACTAGACACTCCTGGTCTGAGTCCTACTTTTATTTTTTTTTGATCCCTATCTCACTACACTGTATTTTCACTTTGTGGTTTGCGATTACAAGCCAGAAGACTACTACCAGGAAGATAAATGCCATAGAATCTTCTGCAACTATCTCTCATAATCCTATCAGTGCTATATTTGGCTGTGTTGTGTGTTCTTTCAATATTTATATGTAGAAGTTCTAACCCTCTGTATCTCAGAATGTGAGATTATTTGGAAACAGGATGGTCGCAGATATAAATAGTTAAGAGAAGACTATACTGAAGCAGGGTGAGTCTGTATTCAATATGGCAAGTTGTTAAATGCAAAGGGGAGATTTCGAACATAAACACAGGAAATATGCCTTAATTAGTGATAAACTAAAGATTAGGTCCAAAATTTTCTGATATCTTTTCTGTTATATACATACTACTTTCTTCTATAGGAATCATAGATTCCTAAATAATGAACTGATCTTTGATTGGAACCAGCTTTGTTACTTTCCATGTTTATTTTTATAAAAGAAGCTATTTTAGAAGCAAAATATTTACGATTAAGTTTATTTTTACTTCTAGAGGAGACGATGTCATTTGGGGTGGTTTTGTGATAGACCTTCAATAAAAATAAGCACTCCAGTTTGCAGGGAACCTACTCCATTTGGATATGTTCTTAGTTATCAAAAGTCTTTGTAAATGGTCAGTTCCCCCTGCTAGGAAGTAGAAAGGATTTATTATTTTAAATTGGAGACGTTTAAATTTCTAAATTCATCATTTTTTATTTGGCAGAGCACAAACTGGCTTTACATATATCTGCCATTAAAATTTTGATGTTTTTCAGCTGCAAAATTCCTTAACAAAATATACTTAAAACTGCTTACTAGAGCTAGTTGGAGGTCCAAAGGTGGACATTATGGAATGAGACAAAGCTTATCTTGGTGTATATTTCGGCATTTAAGTCTGCAGAAAGGGCTGAAATGAAAGATTATGCAGCAATCATAGTAAATTAAAAGAAAAACAACCTGGGAAATTAGAAAAATGATTGTCTATTTAGAAATTATGTAGTATAAAGTAAGATGATTTTTAACATAATTCTTGTCTGGGCTTTACATTCTGCTTAATATATAAATAATCCAGGCCAAATATAACAATGGCCCATTGAACAAATCTCTCAAAGTTTTTGGATTTGATTTCCAGAGTGTATGATACAACCATTTTTTTTTTTTTTTTTTTTTTTTTTTTTTTTTTTGCCATCTGGCATTTCATTTGGGATCGTAGCCTTTGCTTGAAGAGTAGAAATATCACGAGCTAAAATTATAGTTAATATAGGGTAAACTGCAGAAACATCTGTGCATATGACAATTTATATTTAGTTTCACTGAAACTTTTTTGGAATTCTAATGACCATTTTGAAATTTTGTGAGTTCATGGGCTAAAATAACACTTTCCAAGCAAATTGGTTTTCTCATTTGTATTCTCCCATTTCAATAAAGTATGTGAGCAATCAGCTACAGATTGATTTTGAAAAATTTTTTGAATGTTTTCAATTGTTCTTAGTAATATATATATATTATTAATTATAATATATATATATATTACCTATATATATATAGGTACTAGGGATTAAATTCAGGGATGCTTTACCAATGAGATACATTACTAGCCATTTTTATTTTGAGACAGGCTCTTGCTAGGTTGCTAAGGATGCCCTTGAACTTGCAATCCTCCTGCTTCAGTCTCTAGAGGCACTGGGGTTACAGGTGTGCATCACCATGCCTTGCTAATCAAGACAAGTTTGGAAGAGAAACCACTGTACATTGAGCTTCTACCATACCCCAAGCTTGGCGATTGTTTCTAGTATTAATGTTGGCAATCTTATCCATTTGTTACTTTTTGTCTTTTTAAAATGGTTCTCTGCATTCATCCCCACTACTTAATACTTTGGTCATTTTTATTGCAACCATCCATTACTTTCTCACTGTTCTGAATTTGCTTATTATATTTCATGTCACTTTTTTGATTTATTTATGTAATAAACGTAGAAAAGTACACAAATCTTAAGTACATACCTTGACAAATTTTGACAAAGTGAAAACATTAGGAAAACTAGTATCCATATTATGAAATAGAACTTGAGCTGGGCATGTGGCACACACCTCTAATCTCAGTGGCTTGGGAGGCTGAGGCAAGAGGATCACAAGTTTAAAGTCAGCTTAAGCAACTTAATGAGGCCCTGTCTCAAAATAAAAAGTAAAATAACAGAGGGGATGGGGATGGATGCAATTCAGTTGTTAAGTGCCCCTGAGTTTAATTCCTGAAACCAAAGAAAAGAAAACATAAACAAAAAAATATTTAGAACCTGGGGTCCTTTGTGAAAGACAACTTATATACTATACTAGTCATTGTTCCCCTCCTTCTCCAAATTTATCACTATCTAGACTTCTAAAATCTATATTGATTGGTTTGATTTAGAGCTCTATTTAAATGGAATGGTACAATAGTTACTGTTTGAATCTGGTTACATTCACTCAATATTATATTTGTCAGGTTCATTCACATTGAGTTTAACAATAATTCTGATAATTTCATTCACATTGAGTTTAACAATAATTCTGATAATTTCATTTCATTCATTTCATTGTATGATTCTAAAACAAGTTATTCTTTTTTATGGATACTATGATTACTTCCAAAATGGGAAATTACAAATCTTAATAAAACTATCAACTATGTTTTTGGTTGACATCTATATAGATTTTTGTTAGTTTATTCCTAGGAGTGAAATTTGCCATAGTTTCTAAATTTGTTCAGGAAATCAGTTTTCCAAATGGTTTGTAAGAGTCCCAACTTGTTTTCAAATATGGTTATACCAATAGAGTCTTTCATCAGCAGTGTAGGAAGTTCCATGGCTCCACATGTACACCAACACTTGATATTATCAATCTTTTTAATGTTAATGCATTTTCACTATCAATTAGACTCACATTGCAGCATTGATTTTCTTAATTGCTGTGGTATGACATTGTTTTTCTCATATTAAGCATATCATGATTTTATATCTTTGCTACTTTCATTTCTTATCTATTAAATGCAAAGACACATGATTAAAATAATGACAAGGAAACTGATTGATATGCTATATGATACATATACTGATTCTTGCTATGATTTTGAAAAATCTAACCTCTTAAGATTTTGGAAGACATTATTTATTAGACCTCCACAAACCACTACCCACTCCACCATGGCCATGTTGAAGTATCATTAATCTCAATAATAAATGACATAAAAGAAGTTACTTCTTTCACTATTTCCCCCATTTTATATTTTTATTCATGATATTTCTTAAAAGTGAGATTGCCTTCTCTTCCTAACTATTCAACCATTCCTAAACACAATGTCATCCGGTTTATATTTCTATCACAGTTCTAGAACTACATTCGATTATGTCATGAATGATGTTGTGCTGGGTAGAATAATCATTCCTCCAAAAACAAAGTGTCCTAATTCACAGAACCTGTGAAAATGTTGTTACATGGCAAGGGAAATTACAGTCACTAAATAGCTGCCCCCCAAAAGAGATTGACTTGGATTATTTGGTTGGGTTCTATGCAGTAACAAGGGTTCTCCAAGGGGAAGTGAGGCAGAAGCATCAGAACCAGAAAGATGACATCATTAGAATTAGTGTTCAGTTTGTCCCCTTTGCAGTACAACTTCTTGGGAGACCTGGCTATAATTATTATTTCCACTTTCTAACTTCACATTCTATCTTTAATCCAGGTCTGTAGATTTTTGTTTTCACCATACTATAAAATGTATTTTTCCAAGACAAGAACAGTTGGTGTTTTTGTTGCCTTATTAAAAAATTCACTGAACATCCTTGACTTATATTATTTGTTCATATTCACAGTATTTGACATGGGTGACCACAGCAACATTTTATGAAATAGATAAAACAACTATACATTTCCATTAAATTATGCCCTTCAATAAGCAAAGAATTGTTCATTTTTTTTCAGAAAAATTTGACAAGGACTTTTGCAAAAAAAAAAAAAATTAATTATAGATCTTAGTATTCTATTTTAAAATTAATATAAACTTATATCCCCCAAGAGCAGAAACAGAATATAACCAGCAACTCAGAATTCTTCTCATGCTCTTTTTCCCACTGCTGTACAATTATTTTATTTTTCTCCTTATATCTTAAGATCGATTATTCTGTATCAGGTAATAAAAAAATTACTAGCTGTCATTTTGGGGGGTTTTGACAAGAAATAGAATAAGTGTATGTTTACAATAACTATATTTAGTGAGAAGTCAATGTCAACCATTTTCAATTAAAAGGAATAGATACAATAAAAATGCACTTACCTAAAAATAATTCAAGTGTTATCCTCTAATGGGATTCTTTCTTAAAATGGAAAATGTAATTTTTCTTTCTTACTCTAGAAAAGTTCACCATGTTAGATAAAAGATTATATGATAAATTACTTTTAGGTTCTCTATATAATTTCAAAATTATTTTAGGTTACAAGAGTATTTTTTCCTACAGTTTCATTAAAATTGAAACAACTAAATCATTTTATATTTAGGGACTCTAAAATTGGATAATGTAATTTTTTTATTATTCATTTAGCATACTTAATCTTTACCTAAATAAAATAACAATGTTTTGATCTATGGAATTCCAAATCAATCCATTCTCATTTTGGATCCTACATTTGAAGGTCATATAATATTTCAATTTATGACTCTTTAAATTTTAGAAAATATCACCATTAATGTAATAGAAAAATTTTCTGGTCAGTGAATAAAACATTATTATAATTGACCATACTAAAAAAATTATTTTTGATATTTTAGTTTTAAAAAAGCTCAATTTTAAGTGTTCTGAAGTTTTATACACACACACACACACACACACATACACACACACACACACCAGATTCTTTGAAGTAATGAAGTTTTATTTATTCATGAGTACATGGAAAGTTGATGCTGGTTTGCAGGTAGTTTTTTTTTTTTTTTTTTTTTTTTTTTTTTTTTTTTTTTTTTTTTTAATAGCTGTAATAGGAAATGTGACAACTACTTTTACGGAATAAAGATAAGGTATTTGAGTTTAGCTGTTGTGTCTTATTTCTTTTCTTTCAAGCATCCATGAGTCAAAAAGCAAATGTGAAGCAAATGTGATGATGCTTTTATAAATCACCAAGAGACTTTCCAATATCGAACTGACTTTCCAATTCCAACTGCACTTTCCCTGATAGTGGTTGCATGGGATGAAACAGTGCAGGTGAGAGGCCTAAGTAAAGATTTCAAACTTAGGCTTTTTAAAAATAAGAATAAGTGCATCTTAGTGATGAACTTTAATTCATTTTTTTTTTTCTGAACAGCAGCATGAATAAGTATGATTTCACTAGGGATTAGATATATGTGCTAATCTACAAGGAATTTTTTAAAAATGTAAAAGAAAACAACATACTATATGAACAGTGGCTTTAAAAACAGTGATCTGGCATTCTAGCACAACATATAATGACAAATGCATTGATATTCAGGATAAAGAAATTTATTGATTTATCACCTGCAGGGTAGAGGTGGTAATGAACAATAAATGTAAGAGTTGATATAAAAGTAAAAGTTTGTCAGTTATTCCAACAAATACGAAGAGAATATCTTAATTTGTTAACGCTGTCATAAGAGAATGCTGTAGACTAAACAACATAAATTCATTTCCTCACATTTCTGGAGCCTAGAAATCCAAGATCAAAGTGGTGGCTGATTTTGTTTCTTCTGAGGTCTCACTCCTTTTATTATAGATGATTGCTTTGGTGTTTTGTCCTTACATGGCTGTTGATCTCTGCCAGCACATCCAGAAACTCTCCTCCTCTTCTGAACAATTAGGTTGGACTAAGTCACATCCTAACAACTTCATTCAACTTACTTTAAAGGTTCTATCTCTAAATACAGTTATATTTTACACCTCTGATAGGACTTGGACATATGAAAATGGGGGACACAATTCAGTCCATGAAGAGCAGAATTTTAAATAGACATTTTCCATTTATAAAGGAAATTCATGCTCCTTCTCCCTGAGATCTAATATATACTGTATTAAATTCACTAATGCCTTAAATTGCATGTGTTAAATGGTGACAGGCAATCTAATCCAATTCTGAAATATTCGCTTGTATTCATTTTATCAATAAAATCACTCTGAAAAAAAGAAAGCAAAGCAAAACTTATCTATGGCTAATAAAATTTCTTGAAAAAATCTTAGACCATGAAGGGGTGGACAAGATGTTTAGAACATGATTTTTCAGGGCAGAAGTAAGTGTATAATTAATTTTCTAACCCAAACAGAACCTATACTTCATCTAGCAAACATTAAATAATTGCTACCATTTATATACAGATTGAGCATGCCGCCCAAGTCTTTCCATGTGCTGAAAGCTTGCTTTTCAGCATGGCAACATTTGAAAGTGGTGGAGCATATAACAAGAAGAGCCTAATGGGAAATGATTTGGTCATTGAGGCCATCATACTCAGAATAGACTAACAACAGAAAATGTAGTTCTCATGTGATGCTGGTTAGTTCGCATGAAAGTGACTTGCCATGAAAATACCAAATATGGCTACTCCCTGGTCTTTGACATCTTCTTTCACCATGTGATCCTTCCCTCTTACACACCTTCCCTCCATGATGCCATCTGTCATTCTGTGATGCAGGCAAGGAGGCCCAAATTAAGCTCAGAACATTCTGATACCATGTTCTTCAACCTCCTGAATTGTGAGCTAAAAACTCCTTTCATTATAAAGTATTTAGACTCGGGTATTTGGTTATAATGAAAAAAAAATGAACTAATATAATACTTCATTTGATTGATTATAATAAAATAACAAAGGTCAAAAAATACAAACTAATATAGTAGAAATATTATTTATTCTAAATTCTATGCATAGATCTCTTACAAGCACTTCAAACTCATTATTTTCACCTTTTTTCATGTTTATTCTTTCTTGTAAATGTAATGTCTTTGGGGAATGGTTTCACTGTTCACTTCAACATGCCCAATAGGTACTGAAGAGTCATTTCTAGCTTCTCACACTTTAAATACCAAACACTTTATATTCTACCTCCAAAATAGCTGATATATGTATGTTTTTTTATCAGCATGCCCAATGTCACTGTTCAGACATATATCTGCCTACAGCATTATTTACCTAGCTGTTTTTCCAACCTCCATTTCAACTACCTCATGCCAATTTCAAAATCTGTATCCAGTGAGATCTTGGCAAAATAAAACACTGGTAGAAATAATAACGAACATAACATTTTTACTGTTCCTCATCTCTGCAGGATGCCTTTGAAACTGCTTAAGATAAAATATATAGTTTTAACCCTGCTTATTCTCTGCATTTGACCCTTGTCATGCATATATTTAAGTTGTACCGAAATGTTTTGTTGATTGTTTATTCTTTAGGACACCAGAGAAAACACAGTAGAAAACATATGTCTGTATGTATGTATGTACATATATGACATGCATATATTAAAAGTCTATAAATATTTAATACTGTATAATATAAAATACATATAACAACATATATAATGTATGAATAGTGTATAAAGCTAGTGTAGCATATTTAGTTAAGTATTGTATATACTAATCTGGTATAAGTACATAGAGTAAATATATAAATTATATTTATGTAAATTACAATTAACCTATGTAACTTAAATATATATAGAACACATATGCATCTTATTGGTCAATTTCTCTGGAGAATCTTGAAATAGTATTTCCCATATTTATTATAGGAATGGGCTCATTTGCTGATGGAGGCCATGGAATCATGCAATTTGTCCTCTGAAAGCTGAAAGGAGGAGGGCTAATAGTATAATGCAGTCCTTGTTCAAAGGCCAGAGAACTGAAAACACTGATATCTGAGGACAGAAGATGAATGTCCCAGATAAGAAGTGAAATTGCAAGTTTGTACTTCTTTCATATTTCCATAGTATTCTGTCCTTCAGTGACTCTCCACACACTTTGATGAGGATGATCTTCTTCACTCAGACTACTGATTCAGATGCTAACATATTTTAAACACCTTCTCTCCAGAAATAATGTTTTACCAGCAATCTGGATATCCATTAGCCCAGTCAATCTGACACCTAAAATTATCCATTACAGATTGAATTCTTATGTTCTATGAAGTAGTTCCTATGTCAAGAAATATAATAATTACTTCCTTTCCTCCTGTCTACCTCTCTCTGGCACTTCCTAATGCAACAGGTTTGTCTTCAAGTAAAATTATTCTCATTGTGGCCCTCCCTTTAGAACTGAAGTATTTCCAAATTTACTCCTAAATTTATTCCTACAGAATCCCATGTGGATTTTTTTAAAATTTCTTTTTAATTTTTTGTACCAGGGATTTAAACCAGGGACACTTTTCCACTTGGATGCTTTCCCAGCACCCCCTACCCCCTTTTAGAGATGGTCTCACTAAATTGTCTAAGACCTTGTTAAATTGTGAAGGATGGCCTTGAGCTTGTGATTTTTGTGCCTAAGTCTCCCAAGTTGCTGGGATTACAGGTGTACCCCATCACACCTGGCCCCATGTGTATTTCTACCACATAAGTGACACTGTACCCTCATTATTTGCTTCTATATCCAAAGTTTTATCTAGAATGAGTGTTCCTTGGAATTCTCTTCGTTTACTTATCATAGTCTCTTTTCTTTTATTTTTAAAATGAAATTGAATAACACAAATATGGGTTATTTTGTGGAAATAACAATTTTGTTTCCCCCATCAAAGAGCTGTTTCCCTCTGCCACACTCTTCCACCATGATATCCTGCTTTGTCTTGAGCCCTGAGGAATGGAAGCTACTGTCTACTATGGGTTGAGACCTCTGAAACCATGAGGCCCAAAATAAACCTTTCCTCTTCTACAGCTGTTCTGGTTAGGTCCTTTTAATCACAGCAGGAAAAAAAAAAAAAAAAAAAAAAAAAAAAAAAGCTGATTAAATCACTGTCATTCTAATTAAAATATAAAATAAGAAGATCTTTAGGGATGTGTGATTGGGATGCTCATGAATTAGAAGCTTGCTTGTGTAGAACAGATATTATACCTAAATAGATATTTCACGGATCCTTATTAACTAGGCCAGTAGGTCAGTTGTCTGTTGGGCCTGGGTGAACTAGGCTCTTCTGCTGCATGTAATGCTGGTTGTGCTGCCCATGTGGAGAGCCTTGGCTGGGGTTGGGACAGTCAGGATGACTCACAATTCACAGTTGGTGTTACATTTCACTGGGCGTTCTGGTACGGTTCTCAAAGAACCTTAAGAATGAAATAGGTAGATGAGAAATCTAATCTGAAAAATTAGATGGTAGAGAACTTGAATGTCTTCTTGTCCAAGTATTAGTCTTTTAATGATAATTGGATGGTAATAAATGATAGTGACTGAGAGATAAACTTTAAAATTTTTTCTTGCTTCTTCATGAATGTCATTTTAGTGACTGGATAAAAGATGCATAAAGAGAGAATGGAGCACTTAGGATGCTGTTGTCATATACTAATTGAGAATATATATAAAAGATACAAAACAGTAACATTGGTTGGAGGAAAGAAAGAGATATGAAAGACATTGATAATATAAAATTAATAAGACTTGATTGATGGCCTTGGAGAGATTATGTTTAAGGGTGAGTTTAAAGATTTAAGCTTGGGGAACAAGGCGGTTCTGACATTAGCCAATGGAGATAGACAACAGGAAAAGACATAAACTTTCTAAGGGCAATAATAAATTCAGTTTAGTTTATATAAAGCTGAAGTGGCTTAAGGATATCCAAATACTTTGAAATATAGATCTGTATGAAAAAGAGAGGATAGGGATATGTGTACATATTTTGCATTTGTCAAAAAAGTAGTTGGAAAAATAGCATTATTTAACATGAGGCTGACACTATCATATATTATTGAAGGATTTTAAATCAGTTGAGATATTTTATTTCCAAAGAAATTAACTAGAATGAGAAATGTTCCTATCAGTATAAAAAGGGGAAAATATTCCTCGCTGAATATGTAATACGTGTTCAAAAATTACCTTTTAGTTCATTAGCTTCACAGTGTGCATCTATCTGTCTTCCTCCTTCTTGCTGCCTCCTTTTTGGCTAACTTGCATACATTGTGTCAATATGAATAATGAAATTTGCTTGTAAAAGTAAATTGTACAGTCCTTCAGGCCTGTCTCTCAGTCATTTTATGTATTAAGCAGAATGCAGATTTTTGAAGGTTTAATGAAAGTGTAGCAACAAGCCTTTTCATTTACTATATCAAAGTAACCACAGAAGGGGAAAAAATCTGCTTAGTCCTTCTTTTTGTAGCCCAACAATTGATGATCAATTTGATAGTAATCAGAGACCCAGAAACCATTTGCAGAAAAATTTTAAGAAGCAGCATACTCAAGAATGGTGACACAGTAGCCTAGAATGCTTAAAGCAGAAGGAAGAATATCTTTGATAGCATTCCTCATAATACCTGCTTCAATACTCAATTTTGATTACATCACCAAGAACAAACCTCAGAATGGAAACCTCAGAGCTAGGACTCATGAATATGGATATAGAGAGAGCATAGAATATAACTTTAATTTTAAAAATCATGGAATTGTAAAAAAAAATTCAAAAGGAAATTTTATATGATAGGAATTTGCATGTAAAGTATGCAATGTATATTACTAATATTTTAATTACTCCTGAGTCTGTTTTTTGTTTTTGTTTTGTTTTTGGGTACTGGAGATTGAACTCAAGGGCACTCAATCATTGAACCACATCTCTAGCCCTATTTTGTATTTTATTAAGAGGCAGTGTCTCTGGCTGTGGCTATAGCTCAGTGATAGAGCACTTGCCTCACATGTGTGAGGCACTGAGTTGGATTCTCAACACCACATAAAAATAAATAAATAAAGATATTGTGTCCATCTACAACTAGAGAGAGAGAGAGAGAGAGAGAGAGAGAGAGAGAGAGAGATTGGGGTGGGGAGAGAGGGAGAGAGAGCGGGGAGGGAGACAGGGTCTCACTCAACTCAAGATGCTCCTGCCTCAGCCTCCCAAGCTGCTGGGATTATAGGCATGCACCACCATACCCAGTTTTTTTTTTTTTTTTTTTTTTAACTATGTGAATCACTCATGTTTTGGAGAAAATTGTGAAATTACAGTAAAGCATAAGAAATTAGTTACTTATAATTTCAATGTTAATAGCAAATCTCTATATTTAGGTATATAAATATATACCAATATAGTTACCACATATAGTATAATATCTATGACTACATGTAAAATTTGTATTTTTATAAATAAAAATTAACAATGAATTATGAACATTTTCTGTTTACAAAATAAAGCATTATCAGTATAGTTGTCTAGTTTATGGATTAGTCATAACTTGTTTCTTAATCTTGAGAAATCATGATTTAAAGTTATTGGAAAGTAGATATGATATGATAGCACATGGAGCAGTTATCAAAGACGAAGTCTCCAGAACAGAATAAAGATACTAAAGCAGAAATGAGAATAAAATGACTATAAAATATTTTTATGCAATAGTGATTAGATGAAGCTGGTGGGAGGGGGATGTATGGAGAGACTTAGATTAGGAAGGTCTTTGAAACCATACTCACTAAGTTCAAATTTTATCCTAAGGCATTTATGTGCACAGAAGCATACTTTAATAATGTCAGTGTTTCAGAAAGATTATTCAAGTGGCCATATGTTGTAGGAATGAAGTAAGGAAGGACTGAAAACGAGACCAGTAAATAGGCCATTGTATTAATTCCCACAAGAGATTAAAGGAACAGAGTCATAGCGAGTGAAAAAAAAAAAAAAAAAAAAAAAAAGGGAGATTGAGATAAACATTTTGAGGGGCAATATCACAAGACTGAATCACTGTAATCAGAGAAGGAAAATAAACATCACTTTATGTTTGAACAGGAAGTGTTTTTGTTGTTGTTTTTGAATACAAAATTTGCAGCTACAACCACCACCACACTCAAAATTATTGTGTCTGTTTGAAGTAACATAAAAGATCCTGTGGACTTCTCAGCAAAATAGCTGACTAGAGGCATTGGATTTATTTCTTTTACATAAAGATGGGTCCAAAACAAATATTAAGTAGCTATTATTTAGCTAGAATATTCAGGGGAGAGAGATGGATGCGGTGCAGATAAAATGGAGAAACTGTATGGAACATGGAGATACATAGACTGTAAAAGAAACAAACCTCTTGCATCAACTATACTGTTGCTTCATTTTGGACCAAGCTGAACCCAAGAAACTCATCCTATGAACAGAAAAAAGTCAAAGGGAGGACTCTAACAGCTCCCATCAATAACAAGGGCACCTCAGGGTTTTGCTACTAGGGAGTCCTGTAGCACTTGTGGGTCCTGAGCCCCGTTGGGGGGAAACTATTAGGGAGTGCTCATCGTTATGCAACTCCAGAGGGAGACCCAGTTCATTTGTACCCTCTCATACCCAGACTGATGCTACACGGTGCCATTTTGAGACCAAATTCAACCATGCCCTGGTCCTACTCTCATGGGCAACCCCCCACCCCCAAGATTCTCCTGGTCTGAGGCCCACAGAGACTGAAAAACACCCTGCATCTAGTACCACATGTGCTGTGCCATACCCACCAAAGTTCCCTGAAATTTCTATACCCTTATGTAGCCCATGAAGTCTGAGAAGCTCCCCACTCCCAATAGTGCATGCATTGCTCACAAAACCATTGAATACAACTGAAAAAGCTATTCATACATATTGTATGTGTAATTACAATATATATAGTATTTTACCCAACTGGAACTAAAGTCATTATAGACTGCCTGATATAGTTTCGGTCTTAAGTGTCCCCCAAAGTTTCATAGTAAATGGTGGAGACTTTAGGTGTTGGGACCTAGTGGGAAGTCTTCCAGGCCTTGGGGGTAATATCTGGAAGGGGACTGTGGGGGGATCTTTCTGTTTTATCTTACTTGTTTTTGCTTCCCAGTTACAAGGTGAGCAGTTTTGCTCCACCATGTACTCCTACCATGATGTATTGCTTTTTATAGGCCTAAGCATGAAATTTCCAAAGGAATGCAATAACCATCTAGGACCCAAGAAAATCTTCTAGAGACCAAAGAAAAGTAAATTAACAAAATGATCCCCAAAGAATCAAAAAATAGCTGTATGTTGTGGTGCATGCCTATAATCCCAGGGGGGAAGCTGAGGCAGGAGAATAGCAAGTTCAAACGCAGACTCAGCAACTACTTGAGGCCCTAAGCAGCTTAACCAGACCCTGTCTCAAAAAAGAAAAAAAAAAAAAAAAAAAAGGCTGGGGATATGGCTCAGTAGTTAAGGACCCCTGAATTCAATCCCTGGTACCAAAAAAAGAAAAGAAAAGAATGATTTTAAGAGGGAACTGAATGAGGAGAGAATATAGACAGAAAATTCAATAAAATTAAATTAAGGAAATCACTCTAGATCTGAATGAAAAATTCAGCAAAGGATTGACATCATAAAAAAAAGAAGAATCCAATAGAAATTTTGATGTTGAAGAACTCAATAAGTCAAATGAAAAATAGTGCCAATTCACAGTTAAGAGAAGCTCCATTAGACTAACAGCAGATTTTTCAGAAGAAATTTTATAGGTCCAGAGGGAATGAATTATGTATTCAAAGTTCTGAAAGGAAAAACTGCTAACCAAGAAGGCTATATCCAGTAAAAAAAAAAAATCGTTCATAAATGATGAAGAAATAAAAACTTTACAAGGCGAGCCAAAACTGAGGGTATTCATTACCATCTGACAAACCTTACAAAAGATGCTTAAGGGAGTTTTACATCTAGAAATGAAAGGAAGATAAATTATAAAAACACAGGACATATAAAGTGTTGTTGCCTGAAGCGATGACCGCTTGGAGCAATGAAGCCACGGGAAGAAGTTTAGAGGCAAACTGGAAATAAACAGCTTTTTATTCTGATAACTTTTCTCTCTGGCTCTAACAACGACTAACACGCGCCACACACACCACCAAAATGGCGCTGACCCGATCAGCAATCTGGCCAAGTCACTCAAGATCCCAGGCCAAGTCCCGTGAGACTACGGAAGGCAGCAATGTCCAAAACTCCATGGCCCATAGTCAACAGCAATTTAAGCCATCTCCCCAAACAGGGCTCCTACACTAAAGAGCAGATACATGAAAGAGAAGAGGAAGAAACTCTTTTGACAAAAAGAACCAGATTACAAAATTAAAATTAGGAAGAAAAAAAGAAAGAAAGAAAGAAAAGAAGTCAACACAACCAGAAGAAAAATTTCTAAATGACAGAGGTGTATCTTTACAAATCAATTATAATCTTTAATGAAAATAGACTAAATTCCCTAATCAGACTGGCTGAATGGATTAAAAAACCAAGATCAAATGACATACTACCTACAACAAATTCATTTCATCAATAAAGACACAGACTAACAGGGAAGGTATGAAAAAAGGTATTGCATGAAAGTGAAAACTAAAAGCATGCTGGAGTAACTACACATCTGTCTTATAAAATAGACTTTAAATTAAAAAAAAAAAAACCTTAGAAAGAAAAAGCATCACAATGTAATTACTAAAGGATCAATTTAATAACATTATAAAATAATTGTAATCATCTATATCTCTAAAGCTGGAACATGCAGTTTCATAAAGCACATGTTACTATATCTAAAGGGAGAGAGGTGCTCCAAAATAATGATAGTTGGAGACTCCAACACCCCACTTTTATCAGCGAACAGATCATCCAGACAACAAAATCAACAAAGAAACATTGGAGTCAAAATATTCTAAAATCCAAATAGACTTAATGTCCATTTGTAGAACATTTCATACATTAGCTACAGAATGTACATTTTTCTTTTTTTAATTTATTTTTTATTCAAAGTTGCATTTATAATAGTAGTATGCATTATAATTAATAATAAACATATAGAGCATCTTTTTACAAAATACTGTTTATATACAATGTATATTCGTACCATTCAAATCTTCAATCAAGAATGCACATTTTTCTTATTGGCATGTGGATCATTCTCCAAGAGAGACCATATGTAGAATAGAAAACAATCTCAACAGTCCCCCAAATTTTAAACCACATCATCTACCTTTTTTCCACCCCAGTGAAATAAAACTATAAGTCAATAAGAGGATCTTCAGAAATTGTGCAAATACACAAAAACTTAACAACCTTCTCATATATATACCTTTATGTGTTTCATATTTATTTTTATGTGGTACCAAGTATAGAACCTAGTGCCTCATACATAAGAGGCAAGTTTTCTACCACTGAGCCACAGCCCCAGCCACACAACTTTCTCTTAAATGAACAATAAGTCAGTATGTGTAATCTTAAAGTGTTACCTGTGTTTGCAGCTTCTGAATTTGGAAAGTCAGATCTGATGGGCAATAGACACTCTCTTTACATAAAATAGCATTTATTTTAGCATTAATAAGAAATAATAATAATTATTATACATAATAATATTATTATAATCTTATATAATAATATATAATAATTAATAAGAAATAATAATAATTAATAAGAAAGCAAAAGTCGAAGAGAGGGATAGAGAAGAAAATACATCACCAGATAAGGGAAACACAATACCTGAAATGATGCAGCTGGGGAGTCCTGGGGAAGATTTTCTGGGTCCCGACTGAGAAGTTGTGGGCAGAGATTCCTCTCCATGTCGCCACAGGAGTCTTACTTCCAGTGAGGTGCTTTTTTTGTGAGTGGTTCAATCTCCAGGGATGGTACCCTGGGATGCCCTACCACTGAGCTATATCTCCAGCCCTTTTTAATGCTTTTTGTTTGTTTGTTTCATTTGTACCAGGGATTGAACCCAGGGGTGCTTAATCACTGATCCATGTCCCCAGCCCTTTTATTTATTTATGTATTTATTATCTTTCTATTTATTTAAATTTATTTGTTCTAAGTTATACATGGCAGTAGAGTCTATTTTGACATATTTATGCAAACATGGAGCATATCTTATTCTAAGTAGGATTTCATTCTTGAGGGGCTCACTAAGTTGCTTAGGGCCTCACTACATTTCTGAGGCTGGCCTTGAATTTGTAATCCTCCTGCTTTAGCTTCCAGAGCTGCTGGGATTACAAGCATGTACTACCATGCCTGGCCCCAGTTAGACTATATAAATTCAAGTTCTAACAACCTGCATGAGATAGTAATTCTCTCAAGGACACACCATATCCCAAAGGACAGGATGGATCCCAAAGGGAAGGAGTTTTTGCCTTGAGATATGTGAACATCTCTGAGTTCCTGTGAATAAGCCAAAGCCACAGATAAGTCTGCATTTTTCAGATATACTAAGGTCATGACAGGTACATGGACAGGGAAGATGCTTCATATTTTCCTTAGCTCTTTATTATGATGATGATAATTTGGTAGAATTCATCCAGAAGTCTCCAAATTTTTCTTTCAATGGAGCATATTAGACCTTTGTAGGCTTCCTATTTAATTTTAACTTCAAGGGAAATGGTGATAAATTGGTAATTATAACATATCTCTAGGGTCAAAATACTGGTGTTAATTCATTGTTTTCCAAGTTCTGGTTCACATTGTTATCACTTGGAAAATCTTTAAAAATACTAATGCTGGTTCCTGCATACAACTTGGTAACTTTATTTTAGAGAATGTGGCAGGGGTATCAGTAATTCTTTCATTTCTCCAGAAGATTCTAATGTGCAACAAAGTTTGGAAAACACTGGGTTAACCTTTTGTCTCTGTTGTTGTAGGGCATGTATCTCATCTTGTCTGTGAGAGTTTTAATGAGTCCATTTGATTTCTACCCTTCTGAGAATCTCCCCCTCTTCCTCTTGAGATAAGAAATTCAATCCATTTCAAGATTTCCCACAATTCCATAGCCTGCCCAGTAAAATTAACACTGTTCTTAAAGTATTCTGGTGTTCTTCCCTTTTCTCAAGGCATTTTTTAAATGCTAATAGGAAGTAAGTGTTTTCTGGAAACTCATTGGTTTAGAGGAACAGACTGCTGTTAACAGATCCAATCCAACATAACCATTCCATCACCTGTGACCTTATTTCTCTGTTCTGTGCCTTTGAAGTTGTTGCATTGCAACTCCATTGGTTGTAAGCAAATGGTGTAGAGTCTAGGTTTTTATCAGTGCTCTAACAGATTATTATTAGTAATACCAACCACAAGTTCTGAAGCCAACACATTAGAACTCAAATTTATAGGGATGGGAATATAGCTTGTGCTTTGCATTCACAAGGCCCTGGGTTCAATCCCCAGAACCAAAAAAAAAAAAAAAAAAAAAAAAAAAAAGAACTCAAATTTATGGTAAATGATCTCTTGTTAATGAATTCAGCCTCATTAAATCATGTATCTCTTCTCACATATGGTGCAACACTTTAAAATGTACATCACAATTACCCCTCAGGATGTCAGAATGCTGCTGATAGTCTTAGACTATTTAGGGTATAAAAACAGCTTTTCTAGAGATGATCAGTATTTGATTTGTTTGATTTAGGGAGAATTATAAATCTATATAAAGACCTGGAAGAAATATAGCATGTAAATAGATTGGGACTGATGGGAATTAACATTAGTTGATGAGATAACTTTCTCAGTGTTAGCTATAGAAAGGATTTTATGCAAAGAAGATCTGGTTCCTTGAAGAAGGCAAAAACTTGCCTTGTTCATCAAGAACTCAAGAGATTTTAGAAGTTCTTAGTTCTCAAACTCTTCCATATACACAAAAACATCCCAATCTTATATCTCAGGGTTTACTTCTTTTTCACTATTGTACCTGCCTGGCATGCTTGTATAATTAGTTAGTGCTATAAATATGCCACCCACAATCCAACCTAAACTTCAACTTTGGTTATATTCTGATTTTTCTCTATTTTTTTTTTCATTTTTCATGATTATAGATTTTAGTTCTTTTTTCCCATGTAAACTCTCTAGAGTTATATGAAACACCTTACTGACTCCACAATCTCTAGAGTCACTTACCAATAGTGCCAGCAAAGACATATTATCCCCACCCTTTTCCTTTCACTTACAGTTCAACCATGTCACAAAAGATGATAATCTGAGTGAATCTGACATCACTGCTTGACATAGATTACCCACTGCATGTCCTACCTGCCTACACTTATCATTCAATAATACATTCAAATTATCAGTTCATCAAATAAATTGGTCACTGATTATGATCATGGAATGATAATAATCTAATCATTTCACCTTGGAAATATTCTACATTATAATCCTGAGCTTCTGGGGCCACCTCACATCTAAATCATAACACTAGGTCATTACAGTAATAGGTAGATTATTGGGAGAAAATTTTAGCAATTATGCTTTTCTATTTACACTTTATAGTTATTTACTGAGTATCTTCTGTGAAGCAGGTAATTTTTAAAAGATAGTAGATATAAAGATGTATATAACACAGATCTTGTTCTTGAGCTGATTTTAGTATGTTAAGGGAGTCACTGTTCTGGAAGTACTTAAAAAAGTGTATGTAGGAGAGATATAGGTAATAGTGAACTGGTCATAGTGTGACCTGCCAGCCTTACATCAGAAAAGCTTTCAGTAGCTGAGAATATATTCTAACTTCCAAGAGGACAGATAGCAAATCTCAAAAATTTAGTAAAATATTAAATATAGGCTCCTTGTAGAATAACTGGAATAAAATCAAGGACTCAATATGACCTTGAAAGTCTAAATAAAGTTTGAGCTTCCCCCAAAATTTGTTATTAAAAAAAAAAAGAAATAGTTCCATATTACCTGCAATTTGAAAAATAAATTTGGACAAGTTGCTGATTTCATTAAGGAATAAAGTCCATCCTAAACAGAGTCAGTCTGCTTTCTCCTCTCTCACCTTCATAATTTGGAGATCACCTCTAACTCAAAATTAGCCAAGGAGTGTAATAAATATGCCCATAATTTCTGTTCTTATTTCCTTACTATAGATATTTATATAGAGAGTACTATATTTAACCTAAATTATTATTGCTTCTGGATAGTAAATTACAATTACAGAATATGAAAAACCATGTGTGCTTTCTTTGCAGGCGATAAAGAAAACTGAACTTCTTTTGCAATATTCTCTCATTCATTTAGAAAAACCAAACTAAACCAAAACAAAAAGGCATAGGTACCCATGATACAAATTCAGTGATAAGCAATAAAGGCAAATTCCCTTTCATTTGAAATTTTATCTCTTAAATTATCTTACATAATTATTGCCACAACCATCATTAGCAGGTTCCAATGAAAGGTGATGGGAGATTAGGAAAATAAAGACTAGTGCACGCATATTTTGAAGATGACAGCTGGGATTGGATGGAGTTCTGCTCTCTGATGAAGAAGTAGGTCTAAAGAATCTTTATTATATATGTCTCATTAATCAGATTAAAGACTATGCAAGCATTATCCTTTATCATATTAATGAAATTAATCCTATATCATATTAATGAAAGTTACAGAGTTAGCAACATTATGCAGTTTATTTCTCAGTTACATACTACAGTTGCAATGTGCAATGTTAAGAGCTTTGTGTAGCTCTCAAGAAAGTCCATCGTTTAAAGATACAGTTATGGGAGCAGGTTCAAGAGCAGGAGAGCCAGTGAAACATGGTGGTTACCTAGCAAAAGAGTTCCTTTATTCCCAGGAGCTGTGTGCCTGAGATCAAGGTCGAGGCTGATAAGACTCTAGCACAGAGCCTCCTCATGGAGGGCATTACCATAGCAACTAGGCATCCTGCATCTTTGCACAGAAACTTTCCCACAAGCATCAAGCATGCCACAGCCATGAAATCATCAGGGACCCCAATTTCAGACACTGCTCTCCCATTCACTGTCATCATTCTCCACAAATTACTATGTATGTTTTAATGTATTCTGTGTTTGTTTATTTTTCTAATATTCATTCACCCTCAATAATTACTCTTGGCAAGAATGTTTCCTTGTAAATGATTGGCACATGACACAACTACATTGTGCACATGATATAACACTGCCCAATGTCAAATAAGACATTCTCTAGATGCTTTACCAAAGGTATACATGCCTTAAGAGGCAGAGTTTTGAAAAATATACTCACACATTCTTCACATGAAAACTGACAAATACAGAGGTTATGCTTGGAAATTCCATGACCATCTTACCATCAACCTGATAAAACAATGACACAAACAGAAACAGAACTAAAAGAAGCCTGGATAAGTTGAAATAGTGCCAGAACAGTGACCTTGCATACAGTTCCATCAATGATGTGTTAGTCAGCTGTTGGTCACTATGACCAAAATACTTGATAAGAACTACCTCCAGAAGGAAAGATTTATTTTGGAATGGTTTTAGAGGTTTCAGTCCCAGGTTTCTGCTTCAGGACAGAAACATCATGATGGGATGGGCATGGTGGAGGAAAGTTGCTCAGCTCATGGCAGGTAAGAGAGGGGAGAGAGAGAGAGAGAGAGAGAGAGAGAGAGAGAGAGAGGAGAGGAAGAGAGAGGGGGGCTGGGAGGGAGAGAGGAGAGAGGAGAAAGATGTGTCAGTGGATAAACCTTTCCAGGACACAGCTATAGTGACCTGCTTCCTCCAACTACACCCACCTCCCTGAAGTACATTGAGTTATCAGTGGATTAATCCACTCGAATTAATCCATTAATCCATTGATGAGGCATGATCCAATCATTGCCTAAAAGCCCACATCTAAGACTTGCTGCATTGGGAATGTGTTTTCAAGACAAGCTTTTGGGGGATATTCCAAATGCAAACCATAACAAATGGTGATACCTTTTATATTGATTTTTATATATTTCATTATTTTTTAAGTATAGTTTAGGTGAAATTTTCTGATACTAGCAAATTTACCTACCCAAAGCTATAGGAAAAAAAAAAAAAAAAAAGGAACATGTTGAGTAGGGTTCTTTTAATTGATTAATACTCCAGAAAACAATTCTGACATTTAGTGTGTTCAAAGATCACATGATGATTCCAATACTTCACCTCTGCAACCCTTTTGCCTACACATATTCGGTAATTCCTGTTATTATTCAATAATATTAATCTGCTTTTTAAAACGTATGACCTGTGTCTACTACACAGACTCTCCTACAAAATATCTACAAAAATGTTCCTCCCGCATTGCGTACAGTTCTTTGGTGAATGTGGATTCTTCTGTTTTTTTTTGACAACTATGTTTATTTGGGAATGGCACAAATTCCCTTCAGTGATATTTTCCCATCATCTTTTAAGAAAATTGGAGAAAATGAAGAAAGTTAGAAGACAAGGACGTAGTGTTGTATTGGTGGCAGAGACTACAAGTGAGAGGGGAAAGCCATGAATAATTTGTCCATATATGTCTTTTAATAAGTTAAAAAATACTTTTAAAAAACCCAGAAGAACAAATTGCCTAGTGCAACTGTTTGAATGTTTGTTTGCCCCCACAATTCATGTATTAAAATCCTAACCCCCCACCTCCACAATGTGATGGCATTAGGAGCTGGAACCCTTGAAAGGTAATGATTTCATGAGGATAAAACACTCATGAATGAGATTAATGCCCATACAAAAGGGGTCCATAGAACTCTCTTACCTTCTTTCTAAAATGTGAAGGTACAATGAAAAGATAGTAGTCTAGGAATATCATGCTTAGTGAAATAAGCCAATCCCAAAAAACCAAAGGCTGGATGTTTTCTCTGATAAGCAGATGTTGATCCATATTGTGGGGTAGGGATAGGGAAGAATGAAGGAAATGGATTGCACAGAGGGGAGTAAGGGTAGGGGCCGTGGGGATGGGAAGGATGGTAGAATGAGACAGACATTATTACCCTATATATATGTATGATTATACTACTGGTGTGACTCTGTACCATATACAGCCAGAGGAATGATAATTTGTGCTCCATTTGTATACAATATATCAAAATGCATCTGCTGTCTTATATAACTAATTAGAACAAATTAAAAATTTAAAGAAAAGAAAAGATATTCGTCTATATCCCAGAAAAGTTACTTTCCAAATACAACTATACCGGCATGATTTCTCACAGCTTTGAAAACTGGATGAATAGACTTTAAATCTTCAAAGCTGTGAGAAATAAATTTTTGTTAGTTATAAGTTAACCAATCTATGGTACTTTATTATAGTAGCCCAAACTGACTCAAACAGCAAAAATTTATATATATATATATATATATATATATATATATATATAGTAAAATAAAAATCCCAGCTCAGAGTCACTTCTTATGCTCTGAATCACACTAGATTAACTTTTATTGAAATATCTCCTAAGACATATTATTTCAATGACAAAGGAACAATTATTATTTTATATGCACTAGTATTTTATGTTTGATGCTGTCTTTTTTGATAGATTTTTAAAGTGATGAAATATTGAATAGGTAGCATTTACTTTTGGTCTATGATTGAATCACTACAGAAATCAATATAATGTTATATGGATTAAGGATATAATTCAATTCATAACATTCTAACTAACCTAATGAGTAAACAGATGAGTTTTATAATACTGAAAAAATAAGAGGCTCTTTGATTTTTTCATAGTTTTCTTTCTTTTTCATTACTTTCAAATGGCTAATCATCCCTTTCCATTTTGAAGACATTTTGCAATCTGTTAAACAGACAGCAAAAGCTTACTCAGGACAATTCAGGTTTCTTTGTTTATAGTGAAGTTAACAAAGAAATATCAACTTGAATGGAGGGTTAAGAATAGTATGTACTATAGTGTAAGGACAACTTTCTAGTAAGGAGGTACATTGTGCAACATTCTAAATGGTTCTTCATAAAACAGAACTAAGAAAATTTTCAAAATAGATATTACTAATGACATTATTGCTGTATAGAGCATTAAACTAGATGAATTTGTGTTTTCTACAACTCTCTTTTAGTTACTATTTTAAATTCAAAATAATGTTATCTTGCTTTAGAAACATACAATTTTTACTTTTTTAATTTTTAATACTAAACATTTTTAGAATAAAATTTAATTGAACTATTTTGTGTATTTTTTTGAGATTTAGAAATGTATTTATTATTGCAAAATATAAGATAAGGGAAATTTTGGATTTCATCTCTTTTTTCTCTTGATAAAATGACAACCATTTTGCAAATATTTATTAAAACTACACATGCGCGCACATACACACACACACACACACACACACACACACACCAAACAAAACAATAAACTTTTCATTAAAATGCATAATATATTGGTGAGTGAGGCAGATGTATAGGGTAGGTGCTGTGGCAGATCTAAAACAGAAGAATTCAAATGTAGACTGAGTCAGGCAAAATTTCTTCCAAGAGGTGATTCTGAATATTAAATGGGAGGAATAAATTGGAGTTAATCAGCAAAAGCACTGGTCATTGAAGCATAAGGGATGCTGTAAAAGGATTTCATATTTGTTCAAGGATTTGCATTCTGATGGAGAAGGTAGGCCAAGAATAGGGTATGGAAATTTTGATGTCTTAAGAGTGATTTTATTTTTCTCACTGCATTCAAAGAGTGTTAGAAAAATTCATAATTGTGCACTAGAAAATATGTGTGGATAAAATAATGTAGATTAGGTAGAAGAAAGTAGGAAATTTTCTGGACAATAAAACTTGTGAGTTGAATTTATGATATTAGGAATGAGAAAATTAGCACAAAACTAATGAACTATTAAGTAGACAGGGCATAGTGATTGTTTCTGTGAGAGAAAAGCTGGAATTCAGGGGTGCATTAGGGAAAATATATATACCCCCCATGATTTAAATATGGATGATGGATACATGATGGTGACATTACCTTAATTAGGTGTTGGTAAATTGTCAGAACAATTACAAAACTAATGTAGAAACCTATGCAGCTCTAGCAAATATTCTTAATAAACTATACCCTCAAATGTCAGAAACATATTTAACTAATTATTTATAATAGTAAAGTCAATGAAACACAAGCTAATGTTTAACAAGTCTTTCTCACTTAAAATTGTTGAAGTCACGAATGGTGTGAATATACTTTGCATACAACCAGAGATTTGTAAAAATGTGCTCTATATGTGTAATATGAAATGTAATGCATTCTGCTGTCATGTATAACAACTTAGAATAAAAAATTAATTAATTAATTAAATTAAGAAAAACTAAAAAAAATGTGAAACACACAAAAAAAATTGTTGAATCAAGGAAAACAAAGTCTATGAATGTCTGAAACTTGCTATTCCTCTAAATAACCACCAAGCACTAATAAAAAGACACATGTACTATAAGATTATGTGCCCTAAAAATGACACATTACTTCCTGGTGTTTGAATCTAGTCTGTTTATGATACAGACCTGGATTTTAAAAGTTGTTAGATTTCTGAATAGGCTTTCAGTTTCTTCCATGACCATTCTATTATAGCACTTTCTTTTGCTATGAAGTGCTGTCTGTTATAGGTAATGTTCCATTTTTGCAAACTTGGTACATAGAAGTATCATGACTGATTTCCAACTACTCTTTATTTCCCTTTGATGTTGCATTCAAAGTAACTTTTAGCTAAAGCTTTTCTCATTAGCTTTTTGGAGCTGTAGTAAATGGCACCAATTTTAGGAGGAATAAGTGTTTGTATTTGTGTGTGATGGACTGTGTAGGTTCCTGTAAATTATATTTCTTCTTTTAAACAAAATTCAAAGATCTTTCATATCCATTATCACAGCTGGGTTCTGTTCAGTAGAGTGATTACAGTAATGGTACAAAATTTCCAGCCCTACCTGCATTTGCTTATTTTGCAATGTGACTTTATAGTTTTCCTCATTATGAATTGGGAGTTTATTTCTCCACTCTTTGAATCTGGTCTATAACTTCTTTTAGCCATTAAAACATGGCAGAAGTGGTAATGTGCCAGTTCAAATGCTGAAGTGCATGTGTTCTTATGAACTTCTGTGTTTTCTCTCTCTCTCTCTCTCTCTCTCTCTCTCTCTCTCTCTCTCTCTCTCTCTCTCTCTCTCACTTTATATGAGAACAAACCTGTCCAGCCTACTGGAAAATAAGAATGCACATTGAAGGGAGCTAATTACACATTTACACATGGTCAATGGTAGACTGATCCCAAATATGGGAGTGATCCAGACAAAATTAGTAGTTGTCTACCTGTCCCACAGATGACTGCAGATGTTTGAGGAAGCCCAAGCAAGACCAGAATTGCCAGCCACAGTGCAGATTTGTAAGCAGTAGGAACAGATATTATTTTAAGCCATCAAGTTTTGGAATGGTTTGTAATGCAGCAATAGCTCTCATATGAAGCACTTCATGCACCATGATTATAGAGGCGCCCTCTTAGTGCCATCTCTAAAGTGAATGAGAAGATTGCTGTGCCTTTTGGATATTTGTATCCTGAGCAGTGTCCCAAATTCCATGAATCATAAATTTGTGTTTTATCTGTTCACTCCTCATCATAGTCCTCATAATGGAATCAAAATTTCCTAATGATAGGCTGTTACAGTGGCTAACGTCCAATCCGATTTAAAAATTCTATCATGATAATGTCCTTTGCCTTCTCTGTTAATGGGAAATTTTAAATGTATGTACGTGCATTTATTCTAATTACAATCTCTATGTCTATTCCCTTGAGAAAAAGAAAGACATGTGCTATGGCTAAAGTATACTTTGTGTAAAAGGCTCAAGCATCTGCTTTTACTTATTACTAATGTTCTTCAACCAAATGGACTCAGGCATTCTTCTGTGAGGAAGCTATTTCCAAACTCTGCTCAAGCTTTCCTTTTTGTTTTGTGATAGTAAGAAGGAAGAAATATGTTATAGAACACAAAAGTATCTGCATCTTGTTAGAAACTTCCTCAAGAAGGCAATACTTTCTTGTGGACACAGTTGAGGTTGCTTAATTCTAATTTAATGCATTGCTTTTATTTCAAAAGTTTGTGTGTGTGTGTGTATGTGGTGTGTGTGTGTTCCAAAATATGCCTAATAACTTTTATCTAGATCACTTCTAGTAGAGATATTTTCTCTATATTTGGCAATGCATCTCTAGTGATTAAAAGGTACTTACTAATACTCTTCATCTACTTCTTGCTTTTCATTATCATAATAATTAAATAATTAGCAGATTAAAACCACAAATGTCTCTTTTCTTTATAGCTTGTGAAGCTCAACTTACCTTTTTTTCCTATTTACACTTATAAACCAAATTAAAAATTTTCTAATTACCAAGTAATATGGTCAAACTGAATACAAAGTAAAAATGTTGCTTAAACATATTTCCCAAGAAATCTATGAAGTATAAAAATATCATATTTTTTGTGTAAATTGACCACTGAGGTATAAACAGAATAAGGTATGTTAGTAAGACAGTTAAATAATTTATACTGCAATAAAAAAAGAAAACATACTAGTAACCAGAGATTTTAAATATCATTACTGGTCCTCTTACATTATGTATAGCATTTATCCTATGTGGATCTTAGGTTTCTCATTTTTTTTAAAACTGGAAAATATACATATGTAAAAATATACATATGAAAATATACATATGTAAAAAACACATTTAAAAGAAATATAACAAAGCAAGCATCCTTTTTTACCTCCACTCAGTTTAATAAAATATTATATCTATGTTGAACCTTGAGGTATTCCTTTTTTTATTATATCCCTTTTGCTTCTCTCAGGCCTGATCACTGAATTTTGTGTTACTCATTCTCTTATTATCTTTTGTTTTACCAAATGTATATTCTTCTTGGGATATGTATAAAAATGGAATCATACTGTAGGTTTATTACTATGACTCATTTTATTTCACATTATATATAAATATAATTTTTTATTGCTGATACACATAGCAGTTATGGGGAATGTAGAAATTTAACATTGCAATATTTTCACCACAAATTGACTTCTTTTTATTATAAAGTAATAGTCTCTCTTTGGTAATGCCTTTCTTTATGGACTATTTTCTCAGTAAATTATATATCAACTCCATCCCTTTTGGTTAGAGTTTTCTTGGTTCATCTCTTCCTTCCTCCCCTCCTCCTCCTCCTCCTCCTTCTCCTTCTTCTTTACTTTCTATATTAATTTTTAAATGCATAAATAGCACATATATTAACTTTAACATTCAGTCGGAAAAAGTCTTTGTTCTTTGGATGGAGAATTTAGCCTCGTCATATTTATAGTGATTTGTGCTGTATTTAGACTATAGTATTACTTTTTGTTTGTGGTGCTGGAGATTGAACTCAGTGCCTTCTGTATGCTAGGTACACTCCAGCCCCTATATTTGTTTATATATATATATATTGTTTTCCTGTTGATTCTATGTACTTCTCTTTTTCTTTATTGCTTTCTCTGGAAATAATTTTGTCTCAGGAAACATCTTTTTTTTCTGCTACTGGTTGTAAACATTTTAAAAAAAAAAACTGCTATCAATGCTACTATGAGAATTATACACATTTTCTATAGCATTGCTTTTTTCCAAGACAATATAAACATCATCCAAACTCATTAAGTTAATTTACTATGCTCTTATTAAGTTACTCATTTTTAATATTTTGGTATATATTTAAGCCTATTAAACTTCACATTAAAAGTTTAACTCAGGGTCTGGGGCTGCGACTCAGTGGTAGAGCACTCCTCTGTCATGTGTGAGGCCCTGGGTTCCATCCTTGGCACCACATAAATAAAATAAAGGTATTGTGTTCACCTACATCTAAAAGAAAAAATACACACACACACACACACACACACACACACATATATTATATATATATATTTAAAAATAAAAGTTTAACTCAGTAGATATTCATTCGGGTTTATTTATATACTCAATACTACCTGTGCCCCTTCATGTAGAACTCTTTCATTTTGCCTAGAGTACATCCTATAGTCTTCAAAGCAATTTCCCCCTGTAATAACTCAATTTTATCTGATATTGTCTTCATTTTTTCTTCATTTTATAAAGAAATAGTCTCTTTCTATATATTTTGAGGTTGGCACTTATTTCTTTGAAGCTTAGTAAAGTGACCATTCACTGAATTCTGGCTTTTCTTACTGCTGTTGATAAATAAGCTGTCTCTCCAATTATCACTCCTTTGAAGAATATGTTAGTTTTAAAATTTTCTGTGTTATTGGTTCTGTGGAATTTCATCATCATATATCCAGTTATGAATATCCAATGTTGAATTATTGGATATTGCAGGAATCCATCTGTGAATTACTTGAGGGTCTTCTTTTGGTATGGTGCCCAGGGAGATTTGGGTTTGGCATTGCAAACTATCGTGGCTGGCTCTCCCCCAACAGTAGATTGCCCAATACGTGTGACTTTTATCTTTGCTGTGCTAGGAAGATACCTCATGGTAGCTCTGGAGATGGGTGTAACCATTGGGAACTGAACAGCCCAACTTTAACTGTTTTTGGTGAAGAAAATGCTATGGAAGGCCTTTGACATTTCCTGATATAAATAAAGCAGGTGTGGGCTCCATTTTGCCAGAGTCTAGAAGCTCGATCCATCTGATTGGCTTGCCCATCCTGCCCCCACTTCTGAAACTATTTTCTGTGTGCTGTGGTGTTCTTGCTGTTCTATATTTCTTAGCTTTTATTTCTCAGCCAGCCTATTCCACCGAGAGGAACCCCATTTCCACCCGCCCATGCAGGACACAGACAAGAAGATATGAATGCTTTTGTCAGTTTTGGAATGTTCTAAGCTCTTATATCCTCATATGTACACTTATTTCATTCTCTCTCCTCTCCTACTCTTGATTAGACATGTTTTGTTTGATTTCTTTTTATAATATGTCTTACTACACATTGGCTAATACATTTTAATTGCTGTTTTTCTTTATTTGTGTCTAATCTTACCTATTGCGGCTTTAATTTATTACACTTTCATTTCTGAGAGTTCTACTTTTTAATATTTGTACAAATTATTTTGTAGTTTATAGGTTACTGCTGATATAATCAATCTAGTCTTTTATTTCTTTAAGTATTTTAGTGCCATCATTAACTTTTAACCCTGATGTCAAAATCCCAACTCAACTCATTGTGGTTTGCTTTTTACAATCTCTCATACAGGCTGGTTCTTGAGCTCACTGTATTGTTTCCTGTCATAATTAGTTTATTTTGATTAGAAATTTTACTTGGAAAATTGGGGGGTACTCTAACATTAGGATGAATGTTAACATTTCCAAAGATTTGTTTGCTTCTATTAAATTACTATGAGCAAATACATAGTTATGTGTGTGTGTAGTAATATCAAGATTGATATATATATACTTATGTACACAAGTATATACATATATACATAAGTACTTATAAACACACACAGATATACACACATATACATATACAGTTTGTTTTTCTACATAGGTTATGTGAATTTGGATTGAATGTGGTTTCAACTTCTAAAGGATGTTCTTTTCTACAGATTGTTAAAGCTACAGTGGAAGCCAGGGGAAAAGGGTGTATGATCAATAATGATCTGTACTATATTAACTCCACTATCTTTAAAAAATATAGTGTGCGACTTACTATAGGTAGCTTTTCAAGGTACTAGTATTCCTTATAAATTATTCAATGTATCAAAAATTATCCAATATAAAAAAGTTCCATTTATATTACCCATGTTTTAAAGCTTTTAAAATTATTTTTTATTTTTAAATTGCTCTTAGAGGAGAAGTTATTCTGAGTAAGAAGCCTTATGGCTACCGAAGATGGGGTGACAATTTTCACACTGTAAATATCTGGAAATAGAATGGGAACTGGTCATGCTCCAACGTTGAAATTTTGTGACTTAGGAACTGAATACTATCCAAACCATTACCACTTCTTCCCTGTTCTAAGTCCCATCAGAGAGAATAAAAAATTCCTGAGACAGGCTGTTCTCTTGTTCTAGGAGTAAAAGAGAAAAAACATGTTGATACCCTTTCTTAAAAATCTCCTATTATCGCTTGCTATAAGAATTACTACACTTCAGAGGTTATTTAGAATTACTGACACTTCAGAGGTTATTTACTCTGAAAGTACATAATGTAACAGAATATTGGTGGGACTTGTTTGATGAAAATCAATCTCAAATGTCTGTTGCCAAAATACAAAATATTTTATAATACTAACTAAATTCAAATGCACATTCTTCTGCTGGTTTTATATTTTAAACAATGCAATATGGCTTTGCAGTATTTAATCCTCACTATGTACTACCTTAAGAATTGTGCATTTAGGTATAGTATTAGTTTTTTGCTGATTATTAATTGTAGAACTTTGCATGGTACATGTGTTAATGTTGTGTATTGAGTTGGGGATAGTGAGTATGAGCCAACTTCAAATCAAATTCATTTTGTATATTTTATAAATATCTGATTTTGAGTATATGAAACAGTTCATTATGTTTCTTAAATATTCTACAATATATTATTGGACTCTAAGAGGGTTTGCTGTAAAAATGTTCTGTAAAAACTTTTGACTTTCATGTGGCTTATGTAACTACAGCTTTATTTATCTCTCACAATTTATGTCAACTGAACTAAAACCTTCAATGTACATATTTGTAGATTTTCTTTTATATATATTTATATTATGTCTTTTTGCATTTTTCACTTATTTTTCTTTTTCATCATCTTGACTAGAACTTGTAATGTTGAATAAAAGAGGTGCTTAAATCCTGGATTTAAATAGCTGACTTCTAAAATTTACTATTAAGTAGGATGATTGCTGTATATTTTGGAAAGATAAATTCAACAGATTTTGGACATAATCTTATCTAGTTTGCAAAGATTCAATTTTAGAATCATTATTAAGGGTTTGATTTTTTTTTAAGGAATTTTTTTTTTTTTTAAAGCCTGCAGGAAGCCATCTGTGAAATACATGAGGATCTTCTCTGAGCATGAAGCCAGGGAGATTTAGGTTTGGCCTTGAGAATTATCCATGGCTCTCTCATGGCAAGGCAACATATTGCCCAATGCACAGGACCTTTATCTCCACTCTGCTAGGAAGATCCCTCATAGTAGCTCTGAAGGGGAAGTAACCTGTTAGGAACTGAACAGCCCACCTTTAACCTTTTGTGGTGAAGAAAATTCTATGGAAGGCCTTTGATGTTTTCTGATATAAAAAAAAAAGCAGGTGTGGGCTCCATTTCCAGAGTCTAGAAGCCCAATCTGTCTGATTGGCTTGCCCATCCTGCCCCTGCTTTTGAAACTACTTTCTGTGTCCTGTGGTTTTCTTGCCATTCTATTTTTCTAGGCTTTTACTTCTCAGTCAGCCCATTCCACCAAGGGGAACCCCATTTCCACCGCCTGTGCAGGACATGGACAGAAAAAAATCCCTCTGCATTTATGGATTTATCTTCCCACTTTGTGTGTATGTGAGTGTACATATACACATACTTACACACTGTGTATATAAATTTTGTCCTGGAGTTTGAATCAGGGGGCATTTAGCTGCTATGTTACCTTTACAGGTCTTTTTCTTTTTCATTTTGACACAGGATTTTTCTGTATTCCTAGTTGGCTTGTTAAATTGCTAAGTCTGGCCTCAAACTCACTATCCTCCTGCCTCAGCCTCCTGAGTTGCTTGAATTACAGACATGAGCCACTGCATCTGGTGAATATTTTAATTTTTCATTTTAAAATAATTGATATTTTTCACCATTAACATTTATTGATTGTGGTATATTTTTGAAAATTGCTTCCACGTGAAGTTTCTTAGCAGCTTACTTAGATTTTCTTCTTCAGCTCGTTTTAAATGTTTACTAGGATTGGTCTAAAATATATTTTTCTCATTGATTTGTTTTTATCCATTGTTTGTTAGGAATTGTTTGTTATCCATTGTTTGTTTTGTAACTTATAAAATTGGTTGGAACAGTTTATTTTCCTATTCTCCAGAGATAAACATATCTAAAATGGATTTTGTATTCCCTGATAGTAACGAAAACTCTTTTGTTTGTTGTCTGGGCTTGTTTTCTTTCAGGGAAAAAGAGGCATAGAAAAATGTAAAAATATGTATTTGATTTTTTAAACGCTTACTGCTTTATTTATAGTTTTCTACATCAGTTTTAACCAATGTTGCTTATTTACGGTTTTAGAAAATAATGTATTTTATAAAAAGTCATAAAATTTATTCATTTCACACAATTATCTAATGTCTACTTGATCTATACTATTGTCTTCTGAAGGAGCCCCAATTAGGAAGGGCTATTGCGGTCAGCTGGAAGCCATAAGTTCCACCTGATAATAAGTATGTATGTGACGCACCTGTAAATGCACGTGAGGCACCCGCAAAGCTAAAGGTATATAACCGGGTGAAAGCGGTCGGAGTCAGGAGAAGAATGAATTCATTCAGTCAGTCATGCAGTCACTCGGTCGGAAGAAGAGTTCGGGTCGGAGAAGAAGAAAATAATCAGAGCGGCCAGAACGTAGGCAGAGCGGTTACAGAAGAGAAACCAGATAGAAGAAGTAATTGCTGGTCAGAGTCAGGCAGAGGCTCCCGAGGAAGAAAGAAGAAAGAAGAAAGAAGCTCTAAAAGCTAAGCTCTCTCTCTCTCTAAAGAAGAAATCTCTCTCTTTCAAGCTCTCTCTCTTTCTCTCTAAGCTCTAAGAAGATGAAGAAGAAAAAGCTCTATCTTTCTCTCTAAGTTCTAAGAAGAAGAAAAAAAGCTATCTCTAATCTTTCTCTCTAAGCTCTTTCTAAGAAGAAGAAAAATCTTTCTTTCTCTCTCTAAGCTCTCTCTAAGAAAGTAGAAGTAAAAGTAGTAATAGCTTTACTCTGCCTCCAAGAATTTTCCCGCGGCGTTGTGGCTGGCCATGACAGGCAGCTTACAGTCTTCCACTTCTATTTCTGGTGTAAATCTTTAGATCATTAATTCTTAAGTTTTTGATTTTTGTTTTTGTTGCTTTTTTGGCCAGCAGTCTGGCTCTTTTTTTTTTCTCTCTAAATGAGCAAATTTCGGTACTAAATTTTTAGGCATTATTTAATTTATTTTTACAGTGTTTCACTTTTTTATCTTTACTATTCCTTTTTTTAATTTTCAAAATTTATTTTTACAGACTTTAATAGTGCATATAATTAATTATTATGGCATATGCTATTTTATAAAAAGCCTTTTCCCCTGAATACTGAAAGTTTTATTTTAAAGCATTTCTAGTCTTCTAAATATTTTGTAATTTTTAAATTTATTAGTTAAGATTTTACATTTTTTGTCCTCTAAACTCATGCATAGTTTTAATGTACACTTTTAAATATGCTCTGTAATTTTTTTCTAAGGAAATGAATCATGATATTCAAATATCAAAGCATTATAGACATCTTTTGGGACAGTGGGAACCTTGGTTTATTGATAGTGTCTTAGCTGATAAAGTTCCAGTCGTCTAACTGGATATTATTTTTTAGCTTTCTTTCTGTGAAGAAGGGTGGAACCAAGCCCTGATTTTGTGATTGAGCCTGGCTCTGGTGTCCCATCTGATGAGTAGCTCTTTTAGTTCCCATACTCCACAGGATGCTTTGAATTTCTGATGGCCAGTGCAGGCTTCCAGTAGTTGAGGTGTAAAATCCCTTCCCAACTTCCATCCTGTCCCTTTATCCACAAGAGACTACTGTTTTGCTGTCACTATTTTTTAATTTGTATTTTCTAGTTTAATGTGAATGAACTCATACAGCATGAATTTTCTCTTGACTGAATTTGCTCACTAGAATACATTTTTGTTGTTGTTGTTGTTGTAGTTCACCCACATTGTGCTGTGGCAGTTATCCTGTACTGGTAATGGCTAGACAGTATTCCATGGTCTGGGGTTTGTGGATGTATCGCAGTTTGGTTATTCACTCACCTGTTGGACATTTGAATTGTTTGCATCTTATGAGTATTATATATAAAACTGCAAAGAATGTTCATGTACAAGGTTTTATGTGCATACATTTTTTATCCTGTATAAATACTTAGTAGTAGACAGCTTCATATGTACATATAACATTATTAGAAACTGTATACTTTAATATGTGAACCATGAATATAACTTGTTCCTCTAGTATTTTTTACTGTTGGTTTTCTAAATTTTAACTATGATACTAGTTGGGCAAAGCAATCTATTTTTAAACTGATGATTTATGGATGCATTATCTCACATACTTATTTTTTTTGTGTAATGAGAACACTAAAAATCTACTCTTTCAATAGTACTTTAGTATACAATATATCAATATTGAATATAGTCTCCATGGATCTCTTGAACTAATTCCTCCTAATTGAAATTTTGTATTCTTTGACTGAAATCTCTCCAATTTCCCCACCCCAGCCTCTGGTAACACACCCTTAAAAAAAAGAATCTGTGATTATATGGGTTAACCTGGAATCATTATGCTAAGTTTAATAATACAAGCGCAGAAAGACAAGTACCACATGATCTCATCAATATGTAGAATCAATAAGAATCAAACTCACAGGGACAGAGTAGAATGGTGATTGAACTGTTTTTTTACATTTACCATGGCCCAAATATGCCTTTTCCCTAAGAATTTAGAAAATTGTCAAGAGACAACTGAAAATATTTGGGAGAGTATGGGACAGAAAGTAGAGGAGGAAATGTCAACCTTATGGAAGGAGAGGCACCTAGTCTTCTGAGGCTAGAGAAAAGTCAGGGAAAATATATACATCTGTCAGTACAACTGTAGAATACAGCCCTTTAAATGAGTTTGATTTGGGCTGCCATGATAATTTCAGTGATGTAGAATGTAATCAGTTTTAAGAAGGAAGGCAGCATAGAAAACAGAAAAGTTTTATGTATAGACAAAAAATGCATGTGTTTGAAAAGATTCATTTTTAAGTGTCAGCAGGGTAATGAAACTTGAATTTAAGTACTTGAGAAATCCCTGTTTGCAAAGTTTCAGAGACTTAGCGACTGTGGTTCACTATTCTCTAGGATTATTTGCTGTTCTGTGATGTCATTCAGAAGCCTATATTTAGGAGCAGAAGGGATAGAACCATAGACATTAGGAAGCTTAGACTCCTATGGATACAAAGGCAAGAACGTAAAGATTTAGAATGTTAGCAAAAGAGGGCTATAGTGCTGGATTTTATGATTTTGTAAAAGAAATGAAGCCATGGGAAAGATGAGGAAGAGAAAATTGTTACTTCCATTTCCCTTTTTTTTTTTTTTCCTTTTTGATACTAGGGTTTGTACTCAAGGGCACTCAACCACTGAGCCACATCCCCAGCCCTATTTTGTATTTTATTTAAAGACAGGGTCTCACTAAGTTGCTTAGCGCCTCACTTTTGTTGAGGCTGGTTTTGAACTTGCAATCCTCCTGCCTCAGTTTCCTGAGCCACTGGGATTACAGGCGTGCACCAACACACTTTGCTCCATTTCTGTTTCTCAGACTTAATTTTTAATGCTTTGAGATTAGAGTTTATGGTTTGTATCTACAATGTCTTCTGGGAAATAAGTGATTATTATATTGAATTTAACTTGTACAAAGATATTTTGATTCAAAAATTGATAAATTTCCACAAGGAATAAAAATGGTCTCTGAACACTGAAGATTATTATAAGCATTCAGATTATACTTCATAATCAGTTGTGAGGCAGGATAAATTGCTTTTAGAAATAAGTCAGAATGATTTTAGAAGATCACTGATAGCCTAGAATTTCTCACCTGGACCTTCCTAAAACCATGAACTTTAAAATGTATTTGGAGATTTTTGAATAAAGGAATCAAAAGTATAATGGCTCACATAGAAAAGACTGACATGAGACACTGTGTTAATCTTTTTCATGTGTGAAATGTAATAAAGGCAGGAAAAAAGAATAGACACTGACAATATTTAAAGGATACCAAGGGAGAAACATTAAGGTGGGTACATTAAAATACCCAAGTACAATATGAAAGTAATAACCCATCATGAAGCCAAACTCTTCTTTGTTCTGCTTCTTCCTTTAAATACAGCATGTGAGACATTCTGCAAAAGCATGAGTCCTAAATGAAATATAATACTTAAAGCAAAGCTTTATACTTTTCCCAGGGAGGACATCTATGTATTTTTTCTGGGTATATATTAGTAATATTTTACAATTCAGCTTAAGTTAATGTTTCACTAATGTACTAAAAATAAATGGGTCTATCAAAGACAACTAATTTATAGCATCACAGAGAATTTGATAATAAAAATTGAATTTTATCACTATTTCATTCTGTTCTAGTGATTATTATGTTAATGGAATGGATATAATAAAAAAAACAACTGATTATATTTAAAAGCTCAACTTCATTTTCAGAATTTCAAAGTGAATACTTTGAAGACAGGCAGATTTCCACAAATCAGAGTTTAAATGTTCTATAAAAGTAAGATTATAGCCGGGCTCGGTGGCGCACGCCTGTAATCCCAGCACTTGGGAGGCTGAGGCAGGAGGATCATGAGTTCAAAGCCAGCCTCAGCAATGGCGAGGCACTTAGCAACCCAGTGAGACCCTGTCTCTAATCAAATACAAAAAAGGGCTGGTGATATGGCCCAGTGGTTGAGTGCCCCTGAGTTCAATTCCCAGTACCAAAAAATAAAAAAATAAAAAAAAATTATAAAAAAAGTAAGATTATATTTTTCTCTCCTATATATTATTATTTTAATTTTTCTGGTAGCAAATTTTGTTTTTGTGTTAAAATGTGCTTTGTAAGAGATTTAGAAGGAATAAGTTGCATAGTTAAGCATCTCCAATATATATTTCATTGTATATTTTTATATGTATATGTGCATATTTGTATGTCTTACTTTAAGGAAGTATTTTTAATAGAATGGTAGAGTTCTTGGAGATCATCCAAAGCAATTTATTCATTTATAGATAATAAAGCTGAGGTTAGAATGTATTCCCCCCATAAAGGTTTTAATTTAAAAATATTTAATTCTTAGAATATGCATCCATATACCAATTAACAAAAATTATCTTCTGAAAAAAACTTGTTCTCAAAATTTTAAAAATAAGTAAGTTGGAACATGGACATAAAATGAAGAATAATGTTATCTATATATAACAAAAGAAATAATATGGTATTGAATGTTTCCAGATTGGTACTGTCTTTGATGATGTTCCTAAAAAGTTTGCTGCTTCCAAATACTGACTTGGACTTCCCTACATCATCACCAACACTGATTATATTATTATATATTATATTATATATTATATTTTTATATTATATTATGTATAATTATATATTATACATATATTATATATGTATATATATGTACACACACAAAATGGTCATTCTAATAAGAAGATATCTCATTAAAAATCTCATTCTTATAAGAAGATATCTCATTAAAATCCAAAAAATATATGAATTTCTACAAGTCAGCAGTAAATGGGAAAAAATCCATTTAAGAAACAGGAAAATTACTTGAACAGACTTTTCTCTGAACAGTCTTACAAATGCCCAACTAGTATATGTAAAGATGTTCAATATACTAACATCTGAAAAACTCAAATAACAAACTACAATGAGAAGCCGGGCACGGTGGCACACACCTATAATCCCAGCACTTTGGGAGGCTGAGGCAGGAGGATCGCGAGTTCAAAGCCAGCCTCAGCAATGGCGAGGAACTTAGCAACTTAGTGAGACCCTGTCTCTAAATAAAATACTAAAAAAGGGCTGGGGATGTGACCCAGTGGTCGAGTGCCCCTAAATTCAATCCCTGGTACAAAAAAAAAAAAAAAAAAAAAAAAAACTACAATGAGATATCCAAAAATTAAAAACAGTATCATCATAAAGTCTAATAATTATATGTCTGAGTATACATCCAAAAGAATTGGTTAAATCCCAGATATCTCTACCAGGCATTAGCAGCCATCATTTTGCAACATTCCTTCTAATTTATTCAGGGATGCTGGTATTCACCATAGTTAATTGTACTTGATTTTAAACGTTGTATGATTCCTTAGCTCATGTGATTTTCTGAAAGTCACTTAATTTATTTAAATCTCAATTTTTAAATTTTTGTATTCTAATTTGTTATATATGCTTTCAGAGTGCAATTCATTTCATATTACATATAAAGAGCACAGTTTTTCAAGTCACTGGTTTCACATAAAGTAAAATCACACCACAAAAATCACACCATTTGTGTCTTCATACATGTACTTAGTGTATTGATGTCTAACTCACTCTGCCTTTTAAAACTGTATTTGAATAACCTCATTACTTTTGGAAGACTACTGGTCATGACAGCAAGAGTTTCTCCCCTTGTTTGCTAAGCCCACTCATATTTGGGGGACTTTTTGTCTTGAATTTGAGAAAGAAGTGTGTTGTTAAGAGAAGGATTGATATGAGAGGAAGATAAAGGGGAGTGTTTTGTGTAATATGGTATCTGCCTATCACTAGATTTGCTTGTACTGGTTTTGAACTAAAGTAGGGGTTATATACATTAGAGGCAGAGCTAATAAAAAATAAATAACCCAATCAATAAATGGGCCAAGGAATTGAACAGACACTTCTCAGAAGAAGATATACAAACAATCAACAAATACTTGAAAAAATGTTCAACATCTCTGGCAATTAGAGAAATGCAAATCAAAACCACTCTAACTTTTCATCACACAACAGTCAGAATGGTAGCTATTAAGAACACAAACAACAATAAATGTTGGCGAGGATGTGGAGAAAAGGTCATGCTCATACATTGTTGGTGGGACTGCAAAATGATGCAGCCAATATGGAAAGCAGTATGAAGATTCCTTGGAAAACTTGGAATGGAACCACCTTATTATCCAGCTATCCCACTCCTTGGTCTATACCCAAAGGACTTAAAAACAGCATACTCCAGGGACACAGCCACATCAATGTTTATAGCAGCACAATTCACAATAGCTAAACTGTGGAACCAACCTAGATGCCCTTCAGTAGATGAATGGAAAAGGAAAATGTGGTATACATACACAATGGAGTATTACTCAGTAATATGAGAGAATAAAATCATGACATTCACAGGTAAATGGATGAAATTGGAGAATATAATGCTAAGTGAAGCTAGCCAATCCCAAAAAGCCAAATGCCAATTTTTTTTTCTGATATAAGGAGGACGGATTCACAGTGGGTTTGGGATGGGGAGCATAGGAGGGTTAGAGGAACATTAGAATGGCCAATGGGGAGGGAGAGGATAGGAAGGGGGAAAAGTGTGAAGACAAAAAAAAAAAAAAAAAAAAGAAAGAAAGAAAAAGATGGTAGAATGAGATGGATATCATTACCCTAAGTGCATGTATGAAGTCATGAATGGTGTGAATATACTTTGCATACAACCAGAGATATGTAAAAATGTGCTCTACAAGTATAATATGAAATGTAGTTACATTCTGCTGTCATTTCTAACAACTTAGAATAAAAAAAAATAAATTTGAAAAAAAAGTTAAATAAAAAAAAAAAGAATTCAAAACTCTTGGTGGGGAGCACAGAAGAATTTTGAGACTATGGAGACAATAGAGAAGCCCCTCTTTCTAGTTTTCATGTAAACCAGCATTATTCTAGTATCTGGTAAAGCAGAACTTCGGTGACTTACACAACCCAGCAACTATAGCTTGATGTCAGAATTCTCCTGATTAGCTCTGGTGGTAATGAATTTTCTTGGGCAAGCATAGAAGCAGTTAGGAATAAATAATGCCAGGGAATGATAAAGCATACCAGGGCAAAATTGGAGCCATAACATTAGTCTCTGAGAAGTTTATGAGTACAAAATTCATGGAATACTTTGGGGGAATTCCAAAATGAATTCTGATTTCTCAAAACCAGAAGAAGATTCCTTTGCTTTGTGTCTTGATTGCATTTATTATCAGAAGCCTGCTTTTCAGCATATCTTGTTTTTTAGTGTTTTTAGTATCCTTCATCCAGCCAGAATGTTACCATCTGGAAAGCAGATTAATTTCTTATACCTTTATTTTCCCTAATATGTAGGAAAGGAGAGATTAAAGTTACATGGCCAATATGTAAGTATTATTATACTTTCAGGTGGCAACTATGAGATAATCCATTTTAACAGAGTGACACAGTGGTAAAATCAGTACTGTGTGCATGAGGATGAGATTATTTCATTAACCTGAAATGGATGTTCAAGGAGGGAATTGTAGGAAGGTGTTTGTGAAGACAAGAAGGACATTTGTGCTTTAATTTAAAATCTAAAAATAATCACATGCCTGATTCAATCTGGAAGAGAATGTATACTTCTGAATTTATCTTGGCATTAATATAAGAGAGAAAAAAAAAAGACTGACCTAAAAGACAGATGTTTGAGATGAAATGCAAAAATTTCTGGATTAAGTGAGAGATGATTTCATGACAGTTTTAGGTCTGCACTTACTCTTCTCAGATATTTGAAAATGTGCTTGCTCTCCTGATGAAAGATTTTCTTCATTGACATTTACAATTGATTATTAATTTGAAAAATGATTAGCTATAGAATGGGTTGTGGTAAAGACCAAGGAGTCATTGGAAACCTTATTTTGACTATGGTCTGAACTTTCTGCATGATCCAGGCCTAACTCAGAAAATGCCTCTCCAATTGCAAAACGATCAAATTACATATGGGGGGAAGTGATGAAAAATGACTGTAAGCAACCAAATAATGCCAAATAGAGGATAAAAGTATGGATTGAAAATGCTTGTTCTCTTACAGATAACAAAAAACATATTGAATCCTTACTTTCTAAGTTTTTCTTAATTCAAAGTTAGAAAAAAGCAAAAGGAATTAATATGATCTAATTTCTTCAAATCTGTTCTTGTCATACACTTGAAATTGCATATTTGTTTATTTTTCTTTTCAATTTTTGAAATTGTGACCATAAAGCATACTGGTACATATAGATGAGTTTATATGCACTTTCTTTTGACTTCGTTTCCAAATATATTTTAGAAAGTAACAAACAAAGATAACGTAAATAAAGTTCACATACAAGTTGATAGTTGCTTGTCCAATGCCTATGATTGTGCTTGGCATTAAATAATTATTTTGAATGAATAAGTTAGTAAGCAAATATTTGGAGGCAGATAGATAATCAAGTGCACATATGGTTTATATTCACTGAAACTTCCAAGAGTAGGAATCTCACTAAAGTTTAATTAAAGTGGTAGTTCCCTGCCTGGATATATTTATAAAATATTGATTATCACTAGTTCATTTTCAGGATCGATTCTGAGGTAAAGAATAGAACCACTGTATTCAAAAGTGGGCAGCACCCTGAAGTCATTTACTTTAGTCATTTTAATTTGCCGATGAAGCTGGAGCCCAGTAGAATTAAGAAACTCTGTCAATCACACAGCTAAAGAGGTTGTGGGATGGGAAGACTTGCTCCTTCCTAATCCAGTATGCCAGTCACCAACCAAACTATTAAAAAAAAAATCTAGAAAACTCTCATATTTGCCCTGGTGTAGCTTATTTTGTGTTACCCTATTTGGTTTTCCATGTTAGCAAGAATTGTTAAAAAAAGATACATGAAAGTGGTCTTTAATTAATGGACATCTAACTAAAAGCAGTTTAACTGAATATTATTGTAGGTAATGAATTTATGTGTATATAATTATCATCTTTATTACTGAGCACCAACTGTAGGTAGACCCATCTCTGAATGCCTTATATCTTCAACTTATTATTTTATCTATATCTCACTCCAACCCTATAAAATCAGTTGTATATTATTACCATTTTTCAGGTGAAAAGAAAATGACAGTGATGGGGAAAAATTAAGTGACTTGTCCAAAGTCGTAGTCATTAACCAGGGAGCTATCATATGATTGGTAGAGCAAGCCACTTCCAGAAAAATCAAGTTTCCTTCTCTGTGTTGAACTTGGTCACAAAGTCAGAGACCAGGTTTTTCACACCTACATTAATCTTGATAAGGTTTGTTATTTACCTATGTTCCAGCACAGCCCTAAACAGGGATGTTTGGGTGGTATCTTATGCCCAGTATTTGATACCTATTTGGTAATAACATGTAACTTACACAGTTTGAATGCAATGAGTATTATAAAATATTATATTTTGAGGTAAATTCTTACATTATAATTTGTTTTTATTATTGTAAATCCAATTTGATCACCTGGTTCAGTGTAAAGGAAATTTAAAACACTTAATAAACTGGTTATTGACTTCTTGGACCTCACAGAGACCTTGCAAAACACCATTTAAATAAACTAAGTGTAAAAATATACTGGAAACACATGAATTAAATTCTCCTCAAAATGCACTGGGTTTAAAAATGGTTAGAAGAGAGCTTGGCCAAGGCACTTTATATTTGCCAATCTCCAAGTGTTTGAAAAATAGTTTTAAAGTGTTTTATTGAAGCAAAATGCTACTGACTACACACATTCCAAAAACCTGTATTTACTTATCAAAACATAAGTCACATTAGATTGGTACAAATTAAGTGGTTATAGGACAGTGTGTCGAATTACTGAGTATTAATGTAAATCATTTGATCATTTATCAGAAGTCAAGGATTGACAGAACTAAACAAAGTATTGAGTACTCGAGCTAATAACCACAGAACAACACACTCAGAATTAGATTTTCCATAAGAGAAATAGCAAAGAGAATGATGTTAGGTAATAAAAAACTTTGTTCTTAAGCTTAATGACTCTAATAATGTTAAAAGTGACTTAAATTGAAAGGAAAAAACTCTAACATGTGTGACCTTGTCATAACAGAACACTGAACTGTGTGTGTGTGTGTGTGTGTGTGTGTGTGTGTTTTATTCAAATTAGAGTCAAAATATTTTTAAAAAATAGATAATAAGCAGTTACCTGCTTCCTTTGTGGTGAAAATATCTCCTTTTATAAGGACTCTAATGGGCAAGATTTGTAAAGCTAGTCTGTAAAGGTGAGTGGGTGAGACCTACTAAAACCATTCCTCTGCCAGGTGACCTTTTAGAGCTTCTCTCCTTTGCATCTTAATGGATTTACAGTCTCTTTGTGTCCACTTTTAAAATAAATATCCCAGGTGGTAGGCCATTGCTATCTAATTCCTAAGCAAGAATTATTTGAAAACTATTGGAGTTTGGACTGACAGCTGGCTGGAAACAAGGCATTGTGGGAATTGGCTGTGGCCTACAAGTCAGATGGGAAATGTCTGGACATTTACAAACTCCAGTGTAAACGGTCTGAGGCATGAAAAGACTTGCCTGGCTCTTTTACTGAGAAATCCATCAAAATGTTCTCCATGTGTGACTCTTGGCTCTTTGTGGGACACAGCACTTTCCCATGACTACATCAGAGTACTTTTTTGAATGTACTTCTTCCAATTCCACTCTTAGCCAAGAACTCCATTCTTCTTTCACTTCTTGATAACACATTGCCTCCCAGGAAAATGATTAGGACTGCTCTATCTAAAGGAGGTCCTCAGTCATTACAGTTATCCTCCATTTTAGCTTCTTTCTTGTTGTTGTTTCCTTCATAGTGTTTATAAGAAATTCAGATGATTATATTTGTTTAAAATATTTTTATCTCATTTACCAAAGGAGTTCTGTGGAAGGTGATAATGTTAGTCAAATTCACCATTACCTGCCAATGGTCACCTCTGTGCTTGGCTTTGAGCACTTACTCTTAATGAATAAATAAATGTTTGTTGGTCAAAAGATGAACACGTTGACAAATGTATATATATTCATTGTATCTGGCATAGCAGTCATATTGCTAAATAATCAAATTATTAGCAAATTAACTTTAGGTGAACTGAGATAGTAGCCATTGTTACAATACCATATTCTGCTTCTCTGTTCAGCGAGCTTGTTATTTTTTTTTTATTTTTATTTTTATTTTTTTTTTTTCTGGAAGGAATTTCAAGATGCCTGGGAGATTTCCTAGTAAACTCTTGACTGTCAGATTTACAAACATGATCACCTAATATGTGGAAAGAAGCAGATTGAGACAGAGGCTCCTGTGCCACTGGACTGAGACCCTGTGCTTAAGTGAAACACTTCTAGCCTTCCATGCAAGGCAGCAGCTGAGATGAAGAGAAGGGACTGATCAGTGGGGGAAGTGTGGGGAAAATGCTTCATGTAAAATCAACTTCAGATTGATTCGTCTTTGAAAATAGTAATGTACATCTCTACTGATCTTTAACCAGCTCATTTCCCATTCAAAAAAGTTTGTCAAGTATCAGATGGTGGTGGATATGTGGATGTGATTCTATTTTCTTTTCTGTTCCATTTTTCTTCATGTCTATTTTTATGCCAATACCATGCTATTTTGTTACTACAGTTCTGTAGTATAAATTGAGATCACATACTGTGATGCCTCCTGCATCACTTTTCTTGGTCAGTATTCTTTGCCTTCTGAATCTCTTATTCTTCCAAATTAATTTAAGAATAGTTTTTGTTTGTTTGTTTCTGAGAAGAGTGCCATTGGTATTTTGATAGGGACTGCATTTAATCTAGATATATCTTTTGGTAGTATAGCCATTTTGACAATATTATTTTTGCCTATTCAAGAACACAGGATGTTTTTCTGTCTTCTAAGATTTTCTTCAATTTATTTCTTCAGTGTTCTATAATTTTCATTGTACAGCTATTTTACCTCCTTGGTTAGTTTAACTCCAAAATATTTTGTTTATTTATTTATTTTGAATGTAAGGAAAGCAAAAGGATACAGAAGCAAGGTTCAGAGGCAAAGCAAAAGCTGCTCCCTGAGTTTTATTTGTATCAATAGGTTTCTTTAGGTCATTGGCATCATTAGTACATATTGTTCATTGTATTACTAGGCAGGTTACAGACTTAGCAACATTATGCAGTTTATTCGTCAGTTGCATACTAAGTTGCAATGTGCAATGTTAGAAGCTTTGTGTAGCTCTCAGGAAAATATATTGTATAAAGTTACTGTTAGGAGGACAAGTTTAGGCTCAGTGAAACAGTTTCTTTATTCCCAGGAGCTGAGTGTCTGAGATCAAGTGGAGGCTGATAAGACTCTAGCACAGAGCCTCCTCATGAAGGATATTACCATAGCAGCTAGGCATTGCACATGTATTAGTTATCTTACTAGTTCCAGGGAGAAACTGCAGAATATTCCAAGTGTGTAAAACAGGGTACCTGTTACCCCCGGGAGTTTGCTCATCAGAGGAATGCTGCCTTGTACATTTCCATACCCAGAATCCTTATATTTGAGATTATTGTGAATGGGATTGTTTTCCTGATTTCTTCCTCAACTGAATCACAATTGAAGTACAGGAAAGCTTCTGCTGTATCTTGCTTCTCTGCTGAACTCACTTATGAGCCTAGATTTATTTATTTTTTATTTATTTATTTATTTTTTTTTTGGGTGTGTGTGTGTGTGTGTATGTATGGCGATGGGAATTAAACCCAGGGCCCTGTTGTGAGACAAGCACTCTACCAACTGAGCTATATGCCCAGCCCCTCTTTTTTGATTTTGTTTTGTTTTTGGAGGGGGTCTTTTAAATATAGGATCATGTCATCAGCAAACAGAGATAGTTTTACTTCTTCTTGCCTATCAGAATCACTTGATTTCCTTCTTTTGCCTACTTGCTCTGACTAAAGTTTCAAGGATTATGTTAAAGAGTGGTGAGAGTGCACATCCTTGTCTTGTTCCTGATTTTAGAGGAAATGCTTTCAGTTTTTCTCCATTAAGTCTGATGTTGGCTTTGGGATTGTCATAAATAGCCTTTATGATGTTGAAGTAAGTCCCCTTTTCCCCTAAATTCTGCAATAGTTTTAACATGAATGGGTGCTGAATTTTATCACAGGTTTTTTTCTGCATCTATTGTGAACATCATGTGATTCTTGTTCTTAACTCTATTTAAGTAGTGAATTACATTTATTTATTTGCATATGTTGAATCACGTTGCATTTGTGGGATGAAACCAACTTTATCATGGTATATTATCTTCTTGATGTGTTTTTGAATGTGGTTTGCTACTATTTTATTAAGGTTTTTCATACCTATGTTCGTCAGGATTATTAGTTTATAGTTTTCTTTTCTTAAGTGTCTTTGTCCTGTTGGGCATCATGGTTATAGGGACTTCATAGAATGTATTTGGGAGTGTTAATTCCCTTTCAATATTATAGAATAGTTTTTATTTATTTATTCATTTATGGTACTGAGGATTGAATCCAGGGGTGTTTAATCACTGAGCCACATCCCCAGCTCTTCTTTTTCCTATTTTATTTAGAGATAGGGTCTTGTTTAGTTGCTCAAGGCTTATGAAGTTGTTGAGGCTGGGTTTAAACTTGCAATCCTGAGCCTCTCAAAGCTGCTTGGATTACAGGTGTGTGCCATGACATCTGGTTTCATGGAAGAATTGTAGAAAGACCAGATTTAGTTTTATAAAGGTGCAGTAGAATTTAGCTGATAATCCACCTAGTCCTAAGATTTTTTTTTTTTTTGATAGCTCCTAATTGGTGTTTCAATTTCATTACTTCCTATTTGTCTATTTATGTTTTCATTTGATATTGGTCTGTTTAGGCTTTCTATATCTTTCAAGTTAAATTTTGGCATGTTATATCTATTTTGAAATTTGTCAGTGTGTTTGAGATTTTCCAGTTTATTGGAGTATATATTTTCAAAATAGGTTCTGATGAGTCTCTGAATTTTAATAGTGTCTATGATGATATCTTCCTTTTCATTTCTAATTATATTGATCTGTGTTTTCTCCTTCTTTGTGTTAGTTTGGCTAATAGTTTATTAATCTTATTTACATTTTCAAAGAACCAACTCATTGTTGCATTGATCCTCTGATATTGATTTTTTTCTCAATTTTATTAATTTCAGTTCTGACCTTAATTATTTCCTGTCTTCTACTGATTTTGGAATTAGTTTGTTCTTTTTCTAAGGCCATCAGATGGAAGATAAGCTTATTTATTTGGAATCTCTTCCTTTTGTAAATTAGGCACTCAGTGCTATAAATTTTCTTCTTCTAACTAGTTTCAGACTATCCCAGAAAAAATTAATATGTTGTATCTCTATTCTTGTTCATTTCTAAGAATTCCTTTATTTTTACTCTCACTTCTTTATTCATCCATACTTTATTTAAGAGAGAATTTTTCAAACTTTGTATGTTATGTGATTTCTATTATTTGTTATTGTTTATTTCTAGTTTCATTTCATTATGACCTGATAGGATGTGTGGGATAATATTTTATTTTAAAATTTGCTAAGAATTATTTTGTGTCCTAGAATATGTTTTGTTTTGGAAAAAGTTCCATGTGTTACTTAGAAAAGAAGCTGCTTTGTGGTGAAATATTTTTTTTTTATATTTCTGTGAGATTTCATTGATTTATAGTAATATTTATGTTGGGATATCTTTATTGACTTTATGTTTTGATGACCTGTCTATTGGTGTTAAGGGTGTGTTGAAATCACCAGTATTATTATATTGGGGTCTACCTGGGATTTAATGTCATTGAGTAATTTTTTAAACTAATTGGGTGTGCTGACATTTGGGGTATAATTATTTACTATTGTTAAATCTTCATGGATTGTTCTCTTTGCCAGGATATAGTGGACTTCTTTGTCTTTTGTTTAGTATAAGAATAGCTACTCCTGCTTATTTTCAGAGTCCATCTGCATAGAATATATATATTTTTTCAACCTTTTACCTTTAGTCTGTGGATGTCTTTGCCTATAAGGTGAGTCCCTTGTAAACAGCATATAGTTGAATCTTGTTTTTTGATCCATTTTGATAATCTATGTCCTTAAATTGGGCAATTGATATCATTACCATTCAGTTTTAGTTTGGATATGTGTTTGTGGTTCTCTGCCATTTTGATATTTTGTTATATTTAACATTGTCTTTATTCTCATCTAGTGTCTTGCTCCTCTATTGATATTCCTCTCTTTGGAAGTGTTAGGATTTGTTTTTTAGTTCCTCTGTATGCCATTTGAGTATTCTTTGTACTTCTGGCTTTGAGGTCATGTTTTTTTTTGTTTTTTTTTTTTTTTTTTTTTTTTTTTTTTTTTTTTTTTTTTTTTTTTTTTTTAGTTTATTTTTGTCATGGAAAGCTTTTATTATTCTCACAAATTCAAAACTGGGCTTTGCTGAGTATTGTAATCTTGATTGGCAGTTGTTTTATTTTAGAGCTTGTAATATCTCCTTCCAGGTGTTTTCTTGATTTTAGGGTCTGAATGTAGAAGTCAGAATGAGCCTTATTGGTTTGCCTGTAAATGTGACATGATGTTTCTCTCTTGCAGCTTTTAATAGTCTTCCCTTATTTTCTATGTTATGTATTTTGATTTTGATGTATCTTTAAGAGCTTCTTATTTGATTAGATTTGTTTGGGGTCCTGAAAGTCTCCTGTATGTGGACAGCTATCTCATTTCTGATATGAGAAATGTTTTCTGTGACAATCTCATTGAAAATGTTTTTGTTTTGTTTTGTTTTGGGGAAAATCTTCTTTTTTTTTATTCAATGTTGTATTTGTAATAGTAGAATGCATTACAATTCATAATACACACATTGAGCCTCCTTTCACATAACACTGTTTGTATACAAAGTATATTTGTACTATTCAAGTCTTCAATCATGCATTTAGGATAATGATATCTATCTTATTATACCACCTTTTCTTTCCCCCCTTCCCCATACCTCCCTAGCTCCCTCCCTTCTCCTCCCTCCCCTTTGACCACTCTAGTGATCCTCTAATCTTCCTATGTACCCCCACACCCAACACCACTGTGACTCTGACTCCCTATATCAGAGAAAACATTTGGTACTTGGATTTTTGAGACTGACTAACTTCACTTAGCATTATATCCTCCAACTTCATCCATTTACCTGCAAATGTGAAAATGTTTTTAACACCTTTTTGAACAACTTTAGCTTGTGCCTCCATGTCTCTTTTCTCCCAATGATTCTCAGGTTTGGTCTCTGGATATTTTTCCAGAGTTCTCATATATTCTAATCATGTTCTATTTTTTTTTTTTCCATTTTGTGTAATCTGTGTACTCAAGTTCACATCTTCTTTCTTTAAGGCCTGAAGTTCTGTCTTCAAGGTGTGAAGTTCTATTTCCTTAGCAATCTAATCAGTTTGTATGCTTTTTAGTGAATTTTTGATTTGTTGATTGTATCTTTCATTTCTAGGAGTTTTGTTTAGCTTGTTTTTATTGTTTCTACTTACTTATTGAAATGATCTCTCATCTTCTGTATTTGTTCTCTTAATTCATTCCTTAGATCTTCTTTTAGTTATTTAAAAAATTTAATAATCAGCTTTTAATAATCCTTCTTTTAGATTTCATCCACATCAATACCAGTGGGATCCTTTGTAGGGGTATTTTGAATTTTGGGGGGAGATTTATTTTTTCTGGGACTTCTCTGTTTTTGATATATAAGTAGATGTCAAAGGTCGGGAACTGAGGTTCTTCTATGATTGTTCTTCCTTGGGTCCTTGTTGTTTGTTTGGGGCTTTAGTCTCTTCTATTCTCTGAGTTGGAGTAATGTTTGGGCTTAGGTACGGTTAGATTGTGTGTAGATAAGATTCACTGTTGCTTGATTGAGATGTATTGCTTAGCTGCAGTATCTCTACTCTGTGATTTTGATGTGGCCCAATCTCTTTCCAGCTCCTCTTAGAGGGAGAAGAAAGTCAAGAATAGCACTAATGTCAGCATCTGATGTACAGTCTTAATGTAAATGTTTTATTTATTTATTTATTTATTTATTTATTTTTACATCTATTACACTAATTGTCACCTCTAAAGAAATGGTGAGGTCATCATTTAACCAACAATAAAAACAAAAGCAAAAACAAAACAAAACAAACAAACAAAAAACAGGAACTAGATCTGTTTTGTTTTGTTTTGTTTTGTTTTGTTTTTGTTTATTAGCAGGTGTCTACTATGTTGTCCACTACATTAATAATTGCAAAAACTTAAATAGTGTAGGAATTATATAGTCTATATAATTTCTATTCCTGAGTAGGATTACAGTTTCTGAAATAAGGGAAAATAGGAGAGGGAAATAAGGAAAATAAGAGAAAGTTTGAAGTGTTTTGAAAAGTGGTCAGAGGAGTGGCAGGGCACAGGGAGCATGTGTCAGCTGTAAAGGGGAAGGAATAATAAGTAAACTGAAAGTAATGAAAAAGGTAAGTACTGGATTGGGCAGAGGGGGAGAGAGTAGGGTAGGGTAGGGATGTGAGGGTGGTAAGGATGGTGGAATAAGACGTTATTACCCCATATACATGTATGATTGCAGGAACGGTGTGACTCTGCATAGTGTACAGCCAGAGAAATGAGAAGTTGTGTTCCATTTGTGTACAATCAGTTAAAATGAATTCTGCTATCATGTATATCTAATTAGGAAAAAGATGAAAAAAAAAATAGGAAAGTAGGATTAGCGGGTTTAGGCTGTTACTGAGGGAAGAGAATAAAGAAGGAAAGATAGGAGGGACCAGAATGTAGATATAAAAAAAAAAAAAAAAAAGCTGCAAGCATAATATTGAAATAACTGAAACCCTCATATAATTATACCCCACCTTAGTCTAATCTAGGCTAAATAATTAGCACATCCAGGAGAGCATACACAACTACACATACACACTCACACACAAAAACCATGCATAATGGAAACAAGTGAAGAATAATACAATAAAATGAGGTTTGAAAATTTTGAAAAAAATGTTGAAATTTAATGGTATAATTACCCTAAGTACATGTATGGAGACACAATTGTTGTAAAAATACTTTGTATAAAACCAGCAACTTGAAAAATTGTGCTCTTTATATGTAATATGAAATGAATTGCACTCTGCAAACATGTATAACAAATTAGAATAAAAATTTAAAAAGAAACTAATAAATAAAGCAAATGGAAAAAAAAAAAAAAGAGCAAAATGGGAGTATGGGGGAAATATGAAAAAAGAAAAAAAAAGGAAAGAGAAGTCTTAATGAAAGAGGACTTGCTTCTATTGTAGTAGTTAGATCTGTTGGCAGGGATGGATTTTCATTCTTTATATGTTTTTGGGTCTGTATTTTTGGCCACTTTCCTTGTGCTCCTCCTCTAGCTGTCAGCCAGGTATAATAGCTCTCAGGTTCCAATCTCTGAGTGACTTGGAGAGTGCTGATGAGCTGTATGATCTGAGTCATCCGCCCTAGAGTGCAAATGCACTTGCATGGCTGAAGTGAGCTCTTATGGGGTGCCAGCTATTAGGGATTTTTCTCCCTTGGGATCCAGAGGCTGAATGTTTCAAGTAAAATCTTCTTTGTGCCTGTTTCAGTCTCTCAGTTTAGGCACCCCTGGGAATTTTTTTGTCAGCTGTTTTAACTTCCTTTATGAGTTCCTAGTCCCCTATCTCTGTTCACAGTTAATGTGCGCTGTACCAGGAAAGCTTTCAGCTCCTGGGGATGTTTACCTTACCTGCCAGCATGTTCCATAATCACCCAGGGCTGCCCAGGGGAATAGGGTCAGGAATTCACCACCCCCACTAAAGGCTTTCACCCCAGCAGACAGCTCTGGATTTGTTTTCAGAGACTCTTAACCTACCTACTCTGTGTCCATCAAAGTCAGCTTTCCACTGTAAATCATAAGTTTCCCTAGGTTGATTTTTAAATTTTTAAAAATTTCTTTATCTGAGGCCATGAGTCTCTTTTGTCTGTGCTCCCTGCTTGGCTCTCTCCTGGGCGCCTGGCTGGGGCTGAGGTGTCTTTAAGGTACTATTTCTTATGCTCAAGTTACCACCTCTCTGTAGCTCTATGAATTTTTTTTTTTTTTTTTTTTTTTTTTAATTACAGTTCAGTATTATGTTTCAGTGAAGTTCCTTTGTTACTCATCTTGCTGAGGGGAAGTTTTCATATTTTTTAAGTCTGATTCTGACCAATTGCTGAGCTTCCTTTCTCTAGTTCTGCCATCTTTCTCCTCCAAAATGTAGTATAATCTGAAGTCATTTGTAGTGATGCCTCCAGCATTGCTATTTTGTCTTGAAATTGCTTTGGCTCTTCTGAGTCTTTCATTCATCCAAATGAATTTCAGGACCGTTGTTTCTAGTTCTGTGTGGATGTCTTTGGTATTTTGACAGGGTTTGCAATGAATCTGTATATTGCTTTCAGTAATATGTCCATTTCAAGAACACTAATTCTGCCTAAGCACAAACATGGGAGGTCTTTCCATCTTCTCATGTCTTCTTCAAAAATTATGATATTTTTGATTGGCCACAAGTTATAAACAACATTGTGTTGACATTAAAATAAAAGCTAAGGAAATCATATCAAAGTGATGTCAGTGATTCAAACACAATTTATCATTTATTGGCTTAAGTAAAAATGAGCATATTGAAAAAGAAAACATTTGAAAATAAGTTCTTTCTCTCATAGAATCGTTCTGTATTTTTCTTTTCTTTTCTTTTTTTTTTTTTTTTTTTTTTTTTTGTAACCATTGTCTCAACTGTGGAAGGACTAATGAAATACTATGAGGCCCAGTGCACACAGGGAAATGATCACATTGTAGGTTATAGAAAATATTATTTCAATTTTAAATTTTCTCTCAAATTTATTGCATGGAAATTAGATCCTCAATTTAAACCTAAATCATCAATTCTATTAAATCTGGTGAATGGTTTGTTTCATTAACATATATTTATTGGATGTACTAAATGTGTTTATTTTATTTTGAAACTGTGTTAAATTCTTCAAAGAAGCTACTTAGGGCATGGAGTATAAGTTAATGACAGAAAAAACTTGATTCTGTCATTTGCATAATTTTTAACAGTCTATTGCAGAGCTGGTTTGTTAGTATAGAAGTCACACCCCTAATAAAACATTTTTATTTTTATAACTTAATAGTAATGCACCAATTTTGTAAATGTGCAACTGTTTATTAAATTTTAAATTTCCAGAATTTTGAATTTGGAAACTTAAAGCCAAAAAGACCAATTAAATATAATTTCCCTTTATGGGTGAAAAAAACATTCAATTGTTCTGCCCAGTTTTTTTCTCTAAGTAGACAGTTTCATGCCCAATTTTCTCCATTGAACATATTTTACAAAAAGCATATGGAATAATTTTTTACATCTTCCATCAGGCATGTGAAGGTTGGTGAGAAAATAGATCATAAGAAAACATTTTAAAAAATACATTAAATATATTCAAGATGTGCAAGGGAAACCAAACACAGATTTTGCATGACCTGACATATTTAGAAGGAGTGAGAAAAGTACTGGATCCAAAACTTTGATTAGACTTTTGCTCAAATTACTAAATATGAATGAATAGCAAATCAATATTTATTTTTTATAGTTTTTGTGATTCAAGGAAATAATTAACTTTTAAGTAAAAATAGTGATTACATCCTATATTTTAAGAGTTTAATAATATTAAAACAAACAGAAAAAGCAAATATAGGTCCCATAGAGCAACAGCTATATAATAATTACATATAATCATCAAAAATTAGAAATTAAAAAATTTAGTCATTGACATCCACACAAATATCATGTTTTTTTAACAGGGTGTCTGACCATGTGATATGTTTACTTTTATACTTTTATATATTAAAAATATATATTGAATTATTTTTTGCATAGATTCCTAAATTCAAATCACTGTACCCATACTTTTATTTGAATTTTTTCATTTAACTCTCTTAATATCATTATATACTAATGAGGTGCAAATAATGACATTTCCATTTATCATTTAGATAACTGAGGCTTAAAGATATTCAAATCACCCTTCAATAAATTGGTAGAGGTAAAATTTAATCTTAGTCTTGGGTTTGGATATTTAATAGTTTCTTTTTTTTTTTATTTTTAAGTTGTTGATAGACCTTTATTTTATTTATTTATATGTGGTGCTGAGAATCGAACCCAGTGCCTCACACATGCTAGGCAAGTATGCTGCTACCACTGAGCCATAATCCCAACCCCTGGGAGTTTAGTTTCTAAATCACAGAATTATATTCCTCTTTTATGTAAGCATATAATGAGATTTCAAGAGAAGGCATTATTATATTTTACTACTTTTACATACAATGAAATTAAACATATATTGACTCATTTTATTATGAAAACAATCTGGGATTAGCTAATATCTTACAGAAAATCAATTGAGGTGTATAAAGTTTACATTTTTTTTCCCCCAGATCAAATAGCAATAAGAAATTGAACTTTAAATTGAAGCCTCTGACTACTTATGTCTTGAATGGGTTATTATTCTACTCAAATGATTTGTTCAATTTATATTGATTCATATATATGTTTTGGTGTGTTTCTCTCTTTAGAGAATGTCATATGTTCACAATGTTTCTTACTGTGTGAGATATTTTTCCTTTGTTTCAAAAGAAATATTTCTAATTACTTCTATTTACCAGATGTGTATTAAATATGCATACAAAACTTTAAAAGAAAATTGAACGTAGTGTTCAAGGACCTCAAAGTACAATAAAAAAAGAAAGACAACAAATAATTAATTGTAATGCAGTGGGATAAGTATTTTGCTAGCATAATGAAAAACTATTTTGAGAACACTAAGGTGTTCATTTCTCCTTGTATTGGGGCAATCTGGAAGGAGAAATTATTCTGAAGTCCTGGGATAGAGTAAAGCTAATTTCTAACCCGACCAAATAAGTAATGTGTTCTAATCACATGAGTTAATCAATTCTGAGATTACTCAGTGAATAAATTCAATAAATAAGCTTTAGGCAGCTCTGTTTGAGAAATCTTGCATCTGTCTCTGTTGTCTATCAATTGGCCTCTGCCCTGAAGGAGCTCGAAATGAAGTCAAAAGAACAGAGATTACATTTCAAAAGAATTTTACCTCTATAAGGGCAGGGGATTTTCTTCTCAGTCCATGAGTGCATTCTAAGCTCTTTATAATCCCTGGCTTCTAGAAAGAACCCAATAAATAATTATTGAAGAAATGACTGAATGATTGAATGAGTATGGAGGAAAAGTAGACTTTGATACCACATATACTCAAATCTTCATATCCTCCAACTGCAATCTTTGTGACTTTAGAGTTTGGGTAAATAAATGATCAAACTTACATAGTTCTGAGGATTAAAACTAATTATTATTAGTTTCTTTGTACTTAATCTTAAAATGTAACAATTTTTAAAATTGGTTAACAAGTAAAAATTGGTTAGCCACATCATGAGAAAAATATAAGAACAGTCAAGGGAAATTTTATACAGGAGAAAAAAAGCTACATTAAATAATAACAGCAAAATGCCCCCCAAACCAAGGACAATTGAAAAGAACAGAGAAGTACTCAGATAATTAGAGAATGGGACATATGGGGAACTTGGCAAATTTAATGAAAATTAACATGGTTATGTTTCTGCAAACTTTATGTAAGAAGCAGCAGCAGTTTTACACAGTAGAATAATTATGACTTTTCTATAGCCATATAAACTTTGCTTAAGATAATAAATAATATTTACAACTTATTTCATGATTAGCAGTGTTAATGGATAAAATGTTTCATCCTGAGAGAGTTAGTGACATTAACAATCCTATTACTATATATCTTTCAAGTATTAGGAAATTGAGGAATTAGAAATTTTAAATAATTTGGTGAAGGTCACAGATCTATTGGCTGGATTTCTAGAAAACATGTATCTAATCAACTTGATATTTTTTAAATGTGGGTCATGGATACACTAGCCTTACTACCTATGATATTTGTAAATCTGTTTCTGTATTTCACCCCAAATATAGTAAATTAGAATAGTTTGGAATAGGGTCAGGAATCCACAGTTTTAGCAAATAGTCTAGAAGAGTATTATAGACATTGCAAATTGAAAAATATTCCATTATGTAAATTGTAACTATACAAATGTTTTTAAACATGATATTATATAAGTTAACTAAGTAACCCTCAGTTTTCTTTTCTGCAATGTGGGGGAAATAATAGTACTTGTTTCACAAAACTGTTTTCATAATTAAATAAATAAGCATATATATAAACTTCTCAAGTCAATATCTGATAAATTGTTATTGTTCAATAAATGTTAGCTACCATTGTTATTTATTCATTTCCTTCAAGTTATATATAATATATATATATATTACACACACACACACACATATTTTCTCTCTCTCTCTCTTTTTTTTTTTTTTTTTTTTTTTTTTTACTACAAGGGGCTTTAGAGACACACTATGGATTTTAACCATGGCTTTCTCATAGTCATCTCTCAACTGAGGAGCTTAATCTTTAGGGTTTTTACATTCCGACATCTTGGCCATTTAAATTATACCTTCCTGAGCTTTTTCTATCTACATTATGTCTTTCGTTTCACTAGCAATCAAACAGCAGAAGATTGCAGATGAGGCCTCACCATAATTTCATAGGATAAGCTTATGTTTCATGTTAGTTTCCTACCCTTCCTAATGCTACCCAGCATTTTTAGTCTTTTTGTGCTCATTAAGTGGGGAAAAATGCCAAAAATCATTCACAGTTTCCTTCTCCTGAATTGGAACTAAGAGCTTAGAGGCCATCATCTCAAAAAATAGTGTTTGAATTTGTTCTCTCCAAATGAATTATTCTAATTAAAATAATAAAACTTTATATTTTCATGGTGCTTTATGATTCAGAAAATTCATTTGATTTGAGTTAAATGTTCAATCCCATTGTATATTTTTGATGTTCTATAGGATTTCTTAAAATATACATACATACTCACAAACACACATAATCAAATCAATTATTTTTACCTCACACTCCAAATCCTGTTCTATGGTAAACATGAAATATGTTTTGGGAATGATGCCTGTAGTACTTTTTTTTTTTTTTCTTTTTAAAGAAATAGACTCTCAAAAATATTTTATAAGATAAGGAGTAGAGAAAGTCATCAATTATCAATTATGATTATAAAATATAAAACAGCTTTCTTGTCTTACAACCAAATGTTTTAACTATACTCAACTGAGCCTTGGTAGAGCCACAGATGCCTGGAAACAGCACAGCACATGGGGCAGGAGCATCGGTGTGTACTCGGCAATGAGACCTTTGTCTATTCCCTGGAATAGCTTCAATTTCAAGGGTTATTACCTAGCATAGAATTTTACTTGAAAAAAAGGAAAGATTTCACAGTTAAAATGGAGCTGAAAGCCACTGCACTTGGTAAAAGAAAATTGAAATCAGAAGTCAGATCAACAAAAATATTCAGTAAGGCAAGCTAACATACAACTACCAATCTCGGGGACTTAAGTGTGCTGTATATTTAACAGCGGATGGTGCTCCATTTTGCCACATTTGGAGACCATCTTTAGCATCTTTGTTTACTCTCACAGAGAAAAAGACACATGTGAACTCATTCACAGCTGCTTGAAGTCTTTTCCCTAGGAATGAAAAGACATTTCTGCAGATATTTTATTGCCCAAATAAGTTATGTAATCATGCCAATCTTCAAGAGATAAGGAAACCTACTCTATGTCATGCCAGAGGAAAACTAGAGCCATCAGAAAACAGAGGTAATGGCCAACGTACGAGCTCACTTTATTGAAGAGTGAGATGAGTAAAGTGGAAGACACAAACAACTTGTGAATTTTTAAGGAGTAAGTAGGTTCTTTTCAAGCATGATTCATAAATGAATGATATGCATCTTCCTCATAATATGAATGTATAAAAGCAGACTCTAATGGAACATTAAAAAACGTGAAATGCTATTGAAAATTATACTTTAAAGACTAATGATTGTGTGTGCCATTTTAAAATACTTCAACCTGTTTCCTAATCTTTATGTTATAAATTATAATTAAATTTAATATGACACATGATAATGTTCATAACAATAATTTCAATTTCCAGAAATATTCTAATTTTTGAAAGCATGTGTTCAGGTTTATTAAATGCTAAGTAAAATCAAGAGCTTAACTAAAAAAAATTATACATTTAGATTAATAATTTTTGCATTGAGCCAGAAAATTATACTTCCTATAAACTTACGACAAATGCATCATTATGACTTGTGTTTATCAATTCTACAGATCAGCACAAAATAAATTCATTTTGGTATCTATGCTGAGAAGAGTTAAAGAAGTCATTCATTCATCAATTCAACATATGCTATTTGACTATCTATTGAGCACTCTACTAGGCACAGGACAATGGTAAATAGATTCATTCTTCTAATTTATTCCCAATTCCCTAAGAAAAGTCAGACATGAAAATACTTCCTTAAAATATATGACAACATACAGCTTTACAATTATGCAAAATGCAATTTGGTTGCCATTAAAAGAATGAGCAACTGTGCATTTCTACTTAGTGTGTAGTTTGGTGATGTGGACAGAAAAAAAACAGAAGGCTAGCAAGGTAGATAAGTTATTTTGCAAGAGACACACTGGTGAAAAGGATGAGGATAGTAAAACTCAGGGTGATTCATTTAAGGTGATGAGTGTTATGGATAGGGTTGGAAGGATTTTAAGTAGAAAGATGAAATAGACATTTGCCAATAAAAATATTATAGTCCAATAAAATAAATTTGTCTCTTTCCCCAGTAAGCACTGAAGAACAATCTATTTATTAACTTGGAAAATATTTTTTGTATAGCTATTTTTTTCCATACATGGTTATAAATACTAGGAACTCAAATGAGTAACTGGTATGAAATTCTAGAAAATACTTTTAATTAAATATAAAAATTATAGACAATCCTGTATTAATAATACTGGAAACCACATGAATGTATCAGTGGATGCAAGGATCAAAAATTTTACTTTGTATGTCTTTCAGTCACAGTTAATATCATTTCCACATATAACATTAGGGAAATAGAATCCATGCCAGGTACTAAATAGAAATAATTTAGAATTGGAAACTAGTTGCAAATAATAAGGGATGAATTGAAAATATAATCTGATGGTTGAATAGATTTTTATTTAAAAATATGGGAAAACATAAACCTACTTAGTGCTGGAGAAACCAGAAGAGGAGGGGTGATAGACACCCAGGGATTGGGGCAGGGCTCTGGACACTAGAACTACAGTGTGGTTAGAACCATGGAAGAACATTAACCTCTAGAATAGTGATATGGGAGGGTCACCTTGAAAATTTTCTACTGCCACTCTCTGCTCCTTCACATTGGCAATTCCTAGGCAGTTGGCAAGGGAAACTGGGAAATCAGGACTCCAGGAATTAGTCCCCTGCAATACAGAACAGAGCCAGAGAGAAGAAGGGAATGAATCTGAAAAGAAAGGAAAGGAAATGAATACCACAGTTTTCCCATTTTAGCTCTGTGTCCATTCTTACCCATTCTCTATAACTAATGTTCACATAACTGCAATGCGATACTTCTGCCTCCCATGATGCAACTGTTCTTCATATAAAGATATTGTGAAGTGGTCCCCTAAAAAAGAGACTGTGTCCCAACCATCTCTGTATTCTTCGTAAGTCCAGAATCTCCAAGCCCAACACATTATTCTCTTTAAGGTCCTAGTATGATTCTTCATGCTATTCCTAGTTAATACTCAGATAAAAATAGTAAAAGAACAGAGGATGGTAGGGAGAAAAATTCTGTCTATCTATTCATCTACCTAGCTGCTACAGTTCTAGCTTCTAAGATCAGTAGATCATGGAACTATGGTTGACATTTATTCTTCCACCACCAATTTTATGTTACCCTGTTCCCTGTGCTCACCATTATCACATTCAGCATTTTATAAATTATATGACTGAATGTTCCAGACCATTAGCTTGGTTGAATGAAATAATCCATTCCTAAAAGATCTGTCTGTAAGTCTCCTGTTTTCATTAAATTGCTGAGTTCATTTGTTCACATCTATTATTGGATGTACGGTTACTAGGAGGTGGCCCATGAATCCCCTGAGTTGAACATAATTGTGTCCATGTTCTCTTTGCTTAGACCAACTTCCTCAGACAAGAAGTAACCCCCTTCATACCCTGTTCATTGGTTGTGGGAGGAGCCAACACAAGCTGAGAAATAATTAATTTCAATATAATTCAATAAAAACAATGTTTTGATTGATGGAAGCAATTCTTTTTGAAACCTGGCTCTCTAACCTAGCACACTCCTAAATTGAAAGTAAAAATTATGAATGAAAACACTACAATGGTGTAATTAAATGTAACAATGAAAATCATCTTTGTAAGGTGAAGTTGCAAGCAAAAACATATTTAATGAAAACAAAATAGTTATCAATTTGAAAAAAGGGTTTCTCCAAAACTAATGAAATTTCTTGTAGTACTATAATGTGGCTCACAGAAGCTCCCTTTCAGTATTTGTATTTGCTACAGTAGGATTTGCTCAGTAACAAAGAATGAGTCATCAACCAGCAAGTACTGTATCCCAAACTTGTCAGAGAGACTTCCCTTGCTCTCTGTCTCCACAAACCTAGAAAGTAAGGGCCTAGATAAATGGAGAAATCTAAATAAATTGTTCCAAATTCAGTGAATCCCATCACACATTTTCTGCTTCATTGTGATGGACCGAACATAGTAGAGCATATTTTTTCTTCCTTTGGTATACTGGTATACCACAGACTGCTGCATTTCTAGAGTTTTGCCTTGAATTTTCATGGTATTTATCACTTTCAGATGTGCATGTATCTTGTTAAAGCATACTGTGTACTCATTACTGCTCACTGTTTTGAATGATCACAATATTTGATTTTTGTAATATTTTAAGATAATTAAATTAAAAGACTTGTGAACTTGATTATGTGTTAAGGACATTTACCATAGCCACAAGATGTGATAGTGTAGGTGTAATGCTGTCCTGCCAGCTAAAAAGAGGTTTAAAGTTTTCCGTGCTAATTGATATAGAACAAATGAATAAAATGATATAAATAATTTGTGTCCGATAAATAGATGCATGCTAGATACTTAGTGTCTAGTCGCATTTTTTTTTTCAGTAAAGAATCCATATCTAGAAGAACAACTATTTATTTCATAATTAAGTTGAAGAAAATTTAGTCATTCTCCAATATCTATTTGGCTTTTGCTCAGGTCCATCATACTTTAATAATTTAATGTTGACACTAATCTCACCAGTTCCCTGAGAGGTACAGTATTCCTTTTGGTATGTGATACTGGAGGAATGGTCTTTGAGAGACTTCCATTTGGCCTTTCCTGTCAAAATAACATGTAACTCACAGATCAGAGAGTTAATATGGTGATATTTCCAACTGACAAATATATCTAATAAACTATGCTTTCAGAAGTGAGAAGTGTAACTATAAAATGAATCTGAAGTTTCAATGACCCAATGTGATATGGGCTTGGGTCAAAATTATACTTACCAATTTAAAAGTTAATAAGCTTTGAGTTTGAATATTCTAGTAATAGATTTTTATGTTTCCATCGATTGCAGCTAACTCAGAGCCAGTGACTTAACAATTCACACAGTGTTTGAATATATACTTTCTATAGTGGAAATATCCAAGAAAAGTATTGCAGATTTCTTTGGGGAAGACTTGTGGGATATTTTCTTGTAAAATTGCAATGGTGTTACAGGATAATGTTCTCAAGAGACTTATCTGTCTTCCCATCTTTTTCATTCCAATCTTAGGGTTTAAATTTTCTCAAACCAATGCCCAAATCATTTCATTTAAAAAAATGTGAATGTTGTATATTTGTGTTTTAATTTTACAACCAACCTAATTAGATTTAGGTCAAACTTTTAGCCATTTCTTACTTATAGGTACCAAAATTCAAAAGCTTATTTAAGGTCACAAAGGCAACTTACTCATTCTCTAATTTCTTGAGATGAAAATTTTAGAGACTAAGCCTCTTGTTAACTTTTTTTTCAATCTCTACACAATGGTGAGAAGCAGCCAGCAAATACTTGGCATCTTGAACTTTTCCTGAATTTGCCTTTCATTCCAAACAAGCAAAGGTGATAATATGGGTAATCCTGATACATCTTCATGCCATATATTACTAGTGTCACATTTATTTTTCTTTGGTAAAATAGCCTTTGTGTGATCAAGTTCCAAGAAAAGTAATACAAACCTTGAATCTTATACTGAAATTATTTTGTGAAACCATGCCTGGTATTGACTGTTTTAATGGAATATAAGAAAAAAAAAAAAAAAAAAAAGCCACTATTCTAGGTGGTTCAGTAAAGCAAAGTAGTTATAAAAGAGATTGAAGAACAAGGAAACCAAAGAAGGGAGGGTGAAGCAACGAACAAATTAGTAACATCTGGAGAACACAATCACCTTTACATAAAGAGGAAAATGATGCAACTACGATCAGGGTTAATTAGTGGAAATTGGAAATCTAATGAAGGCTAGTTAATGGGAGCTGGAAAACTGAAAGAGAAACAGAGACAGTGCGGTTACTTCTGTTCCTTTAACCAAAAACTCTTGATTGTGTTTCTATTAACCAGCACAATGAGAATCCCTTCTCATGGGATCCTTGGAAAGTTAATTTGAAGAATTCATAACTCCATCAAAGCAATTGCCTCAGGAATAGTTCAGGGAGTGAGTTGAGAGCAAACAGGGAAATAACAAATTCACTCATTGTCATAACCTTTCTTCAAAATTTATAGGATATTAATGCATTAACATCTTTTAGATGCCATAATAGCCTTCTTCTTAAACCACTGTTATTTCTAGAAAAAGATTGCCTTACCCCATAATTTTTCTTAGTAATCAGCTGTATGGTCTACTCATGTGTCCTTCAGTCTTGAAGTTTTTATTTCATTTTAAAATCTGATAGTAAAAGCAATTTCATTGATTCTGTCCATCAAAGAAAGTTATTATGAAAAAAATAGCCATATCTATTTTTATCCTCAACTTCTTAGTGTTTGTATAAGAATATTTTCTAATTTTACTTCATGTATATGTCACATCTTAAAATTATCTATACATTCAAAGCCAGCCTCAGCAACTTAGCCAGGCCCTAAGCAACTCAGTAAGACCCTTTCTCTAATAAAATGTAGAAAAGGGCTGGGGATGCAGCTCAGGGATGAATCGTCCCTGTGTTCAATCCCCAATACCAAAAATAAATAAATAAATAAATAAATAAATAAATAAATAAATAAACAAACACTAAACAAAAAAATAGCTATCCATATTTTAAAGGCTTTTATTTATTTTCTATCATCTCTGATTTTCTATACTGATTATCAGAGTACCTTTCTTTGTAAAACAGGCAAATATGCATGAATAATTGAAGTCATTCTGGAAAAAGTTGAAAACATTTCATTATAGTCAGTTTAACTCAGAGTAAAAATTTCAAAAGCACCCATTTTTGGGAAAGAGAGATCAGTTAGAAAACATCAACAACAACAAAACATTAGTTTCCTCCAATTTGCTTACCTCAGTCACTACATGAATTAGCTCAATGGGGAAGATGTATATATTTTGAAAGTTTCATAAATATGTCGCAGACCACATATCAGTTATACAATACCAAAACTAAAGGGAGGAGACAATGTAGCAAGCTGGAATTATAATAAGCTTTGGAACCAGGTGCATCTATGCTATAAAACTGTCTCTATAATCAAATCAATTTTTAATCTTTGAAGGGTAAATTTAGAGCTCTGATTGTGTATCTCCTCATAGGAATATTCTGGTTAATAAAAGCTACATTATAAGGATGTTGAAAAGATAAATTTCTACATAAACATATACACATATATTCACAGTCTAGTAGTGAACAATTATCAACAACTTGTCTGAATAATTAGAATTAGTGTTAGCAATTGCATTACTTCAGACTGTGATGCATAGCCTCTTCAGTGTGATAACAATGAGTGGGGTGGATTAATCTAACCTACTCCTTTAGAAGGTCAAAGGACTTCCAATGCAATATTGAGTGCCTGCTTTGTGATAGGTAGAATTTTGGCATTTTACAAAAATAATTTATTTAATTAAGGAAAGAAAAGTTATTACCAGATGAAAAGGAACAAGTATGCAAGCAAAATTATGGTCAGCAGTATGAATAATTAAAAGAGACAAATTTTGTAAGATCACAGTGCATCTTCAAAGAATATCTGTTTATCTGTTTTTTTTTGTCCTTTTTTTTGTTGTTAGCATTTTAGCAATAATTTCCTTGTGTGCCACCCCCAGCCAAAAAAAAAAAAAAAAAAAAAAAAAAAAAAAATATATAATGGACATGAAATGTTTCCTTCTTCATAAGTATGGATATAAAATTCCTTTTTAAAAGCCTTTGGAAATATGTCCTTCAGGATTCAGACAATTTTTGATAAAGCAAATTATAATTATAGACAGCATGTTTCTTGAGAGAATTTACATGTGTAAATTTCAACCACCTAAAGTGTGCAATGCAAAGTTTTCTAGCATATTTGCAGATGTAGGCAACCATTTTCATCTAATCTTAGAATGTTTTTAATAATTTCAAAAAAGAAACGTGAAATTATATGTAAAAGTACCTCATTATGGGACCCACACTTACACTCATTGTAAGTACCCCAGTATCTCAAAATGCAATAGTAGTTAGATGAAGCTAAGGTAGACCCTAATCCAGTGGGACTAGGGTGTTTTTAATAAGAGGTGATTAGGTCACAGAGAAACCAGTATCATTCACACACACAAAGAAAGACCATGTTAGGAGACAGGGAGATGGGCATCTTCAAGCCAAGGAGAGAAGACTTAGAATAAACCAAAGCTACCAAAGCCTCAATCCTGGACTTCTAGTCTCCAGAACTGTGAGAAAATAAATTTCTATTGTGTAAACCACCTAATCTGTGGTATTTTGTTGTGGCAACCCTAAAAATCTAATATGCATGTATATTATTGTTTATATATACTACATTAAATTCTTTTAACATACTATGACAAATATATCTTTTACTATGTATTTATCAGCAAAGCCTAGGGAAACGCTTTCTAACCAAACTGATATACCTACAGTACAACAAATGAATGTTTATGCTAAGTGGAAAAATTAAAACTATATATGGATTTACAGCCATTTGTGTCAGACTTAACTGCTAAATGAGTTTTGGGATCAAACTTCAAAAAAAAAAAAAGGAAAAGGAAAATCCTTTAGTTTTCAGAACTTTGTGGATATGGTAATGTGTAAATAGTATTATGGGCCCAGGCTAAAATAATTTTAAAATAAATATACAATCTGTATGTTAATTAATATAGTAATATCAATTTCCTTCTCAAACAACTTTATAACTTCCATTGTTGTTAGAACTACAAAGACCCTTAAAATGTTTTAGGCACTGTAAATTACAGTGTAGTAAATATAAACTTGGGGTTTTTGTAAGAAGAAGACTTGAAGTCCACGGTGAGCCTTAGTGTAACGTAGCCAATATATTAAAAATGCTAATAAAGTGAGGCCAGAGAGGGTCTATGAAACAGGCCCTTGGAAAATATACTCCCCCGAGTCCCACTTCAATTCCTAGTAAAACTATGGCACTAATATAGAATAGTATTGGGACTATTAAATAGATTTAAAAATATCATGAATAAAACTTGATAGTCTTTACTAGAATTATAAAATTGGACTTATATAAAAATAATACTTTTATCCTTATTCCTAAGGTTACTTGATCGTGTCTCAGGGAAAAATGTTCAGATCTCATTTCAGACTAAGGAGGCATGCTCCATCCTAAGCAACGCTAATTAATAAACCTTCTGCTGGTTTCATTTCACCTTACAAAGTCAAATCCATTTGACCCAAAATATCATTTGTACTTTTCTTATCTGATCTTATAGTTTCTGTATAAATGAAAAATTACAAAAATCAAGTTGGTATTTAGATAAGTTTCCAAAGGCCAGTTTGTGTCACCCACAAACAGTGCAATTTGCTTCTTTTTCTTTTGGTGGTGGTAGTGGGGAAGAGAAGGTGCTGAATATTAATGTAAAAACTCTCTAGAACGGGACTTGTGTTTAATACATGAGAGGACTCACAATAATCCAGATTAAGGAAATTTTCCATAAGAGAAAGTGACTTTTTGGGAAAGAGAGGTGATATGGTAAAGGCTTATCTGATACCTTTCAGGCCCTCAAAGTTATTTTTAATGCTCTATCCTTTTTCATTTCATCCATAGGACAAGAAACTACCATTTTCCTAACAGGCTTTTTTTTTTTTTTTTTTTTAAAATGCCCAAACAGGAGTATGTGTTCATGACTATAAATTTGTGGCTTTTAATTTCAAAAATCGAATCAGACGTAATATAGAAAATACTAGAGGAATACAATTAGGGAAGAATCAGATTGTATATTTTTCCTGTATCTTTCCATTTCAAGCAGTGATAACCTGGCAGGAATTTCATCTCAACACCATGTTACAGTAGATTGGATATGACTGAGTGAGTTGTGAACGCCAAGATGATTTTCCATGCTGCAGTGTTGTGGGAAGCATAGTGAGTTTCTCATCACATACCTATAATTGATCAAGTAAAAATTATGTATACCATGCATTATGCTCTGTGCTTAAATTTCAAATACAATATCTCCCATTTATAAATCAGAATAATTAAGCATCTTGCTGATGTTTTCCTAGCACACATCTGACAAATCTGGAATTGAAACCAATATCTGGTCTCCAAGCTAGTGGGGAAAAAATAAGCAAGGGAGAATTAATTGAAAATGAACAACAATTTCTGTAAGTTTGGAAATCGTTTTGGAATGAATTTTAAGCAAGTGATCAAGAGAAAATTTGTGTTGAGGAAGGTAATTGTCAGAGACGGTTGCTCAATACAAAAAAACTTTAGCTCTGTAAGCTGACATTAAAAATAAAGCAATAATTGCAATCTTGAAGGCAAGTATCATGTTTTCTTCTACTTTTTCTGATATTCTTTGGATATTTAATGTGCTTGTAAAACGAACTGTCAGGCCATGAAAATTTGATTGAGAACTTTGGTGTGCATGTCTAAGTGCATGTGTGCGTGTGTGTGTGTGTGTGTGTGTGTGTGTGTGTAATATACACATCCAGAAACGTTCAAACTATATACTGGGGAAAAAAAGAGTTTTAATTTTTCCCTTCCTTGGGCTCAAACATTATTATTATTCAAAATCAAGAACAAACAATGTGCTTGTTCTTCTAAAAGAAATCATAAATCCCTAGTGATAAGCTTCATTTATTTCTGTTTGTGCCTCTCATAACCTTTATCTTATCCTAGTCTATCTTTTCTGTGCCTGTTTATTCTTTTACACTATTTTTGCTCACACCTTCTTTGTATCTCTTGTATCTAGCAGATGGCCTGGCATACAACAGATGTTAAACATGTCCAGAATATGTTCTCTGCTGTTTTACCACTTTTTTCCCATCTTTCTAGATTATAGGGTGGGGGGAGTTATAAAACAAAAACATTCACAGCAAGAATGATATGAAATGCAAACTTATCTAGAAGAGGAAGTGAATTAATTTGTGGAGGCTGTCACTTCAAAGGCTCTGAGAAGGTAAGGACAATCTAGGAATGGAAATTCTGACAGTGCTATGAAGGGAAGGAAGTTCACTGAGAGCCACAAAGAAGGTGGTGTTGAGAATTATGAAATTATGGTACAATTATTTTACATATGAATGAAGCAGTGTGTAGGAAATTATCATGTCTAGCACAAAGTTAGTAAGATCTTTAAATAAAAGAATCAATTGGAAAAACAAGTCGTCTAATATAAGGGATGGTATTATGCCAGTACATGGGCTCATCTGAATTTGCACATTAAACATCTGTTTTGTAGCTATGTGACCTAGGGGTTTTTAGTCCTGTTTTGATGTCTGGATTTCCAAAATATAATTATAAGAGTAACTTTTAATTTCACCTTTTGATTATGACTTTCTGACTTATTTTGCTTTGACCTTTTTATTTTTTTCAAGCTGTTGTTTCTTTAAAGGTCACAATGGCAAAAGAATACCCTTTTTAAAAACAAACATTTTTAGTTGCAGATGTACAGAATAACTTTATTTATTTATTTATTTATTTTTATGTGGTGCTGAGGATCAAACCCAGTGCCTCACATGTGCTAGGCAGGCACTCTACCACTGAGCCACAACCCTAGCCCAAAGAAATATTCTTAATTCAAATATATTAAGCAGTATATGTGCAAATGGTGATAAAGGGAAAATAAATTAAAAGTCAACAAAATGAAAGTAAGACCATGTTTCAATGTAAAATTGGCATTTTCCACATTTTTGAATGTGATGATAAACCTCTACTTCCTTCTGATCTTCTTCTATTCTCTTCTTCCTTTCCTTTTATGTCAATTATCTTTTCTCTTCCTTCCTCTTCTTTTTTCCATCCCATTTTCCTTTACCTTTAACATCTTATTTATTGTTTACTGTGAATTATCTCCAAGGAATGTCGTATTATAATAAACTTAATGTTTCCTTTCTGTTGGCTATTAGCACAAGTTATTTTATTTAACAAAAATATTTGAAATGTGTGTGGGGGAGGGTGCCATGCATGTATTAAGGCCTTAAAACTCTGTGTGAAATGCTTTATATTTGTTATTTTATTTAGTACTATAAATGATCCCATGAGGAAAGTACTCTCAATATCTTCTAGGCCTGAGAAAACTGAACCTAAGAGTGAATGAAATGAAAATTCTGAACTGACCTCCTGTGATAAATTCCATAACAGAGATGGAAATTCAATTCTATTTAATTTCAGAATTTCAGTTCTTAACTATTGCAATTCTTGCTTTTAATTACACTAAATTTTATAACCGTTTTTTGAAAAAAGTCTGTGGACAATGTTAGAGCGAAGACTTCTGATTAACAATGCAAATTATCTCTTTGTTTATCTATTAATATGGTATATATGTACATGCCATTTTCAGGAAAACAGATGGAATCAGAAGACATCAAAATGATGCAAATAAACAAAATAAGCACGATACACAAAGACATATTTTCTATCACATGAAAAGGATGTTAAGATCCATTTCAAAGAAAAGGATGATAAGAAAGTAGAAGAAGGACATTAAAAAGAAAGGAAAAGAGACAGATGGAGGGGGAAGAGAGGAGGGAAAGAGAAAGAGAGGACAAAAGTGAATGTCGATGTCATCAAGGCACAATACATGCATGTATATACGTGTTGCAGTAAACACTTTAAGTTGTACAATTAATATGTGTTAATTGCAACAACAATAAAGAAAATAGCATCATTGAACACCAATCAATAAATATGATGAAATTTTAAATACCTTAAAATTATTTTTAATAACATGGTGTATAAATTCCTTGACTATATAAAAGGCATAATAAAACTTAAAAAAAACTATAATGAATGATTCTACCATTAAACATTTTATAGACTAATTGAGACTAATATGCAGATACAAGGAACTTGACACACATCTGTGTGGTAAGAGTACCTAAAATTACTCTCTAAGTAAAATTTCAATAAACAATGAAAATTATGACTTTAATCTTCCTGCAGTAATTAGATATCTATACAAGCACAATATTGTACTCTTTAACCTATATCTTCCTACTTTTATTTCCTTCCCTGTCTCTAATAACCACCATTCTACTCCGTTTTTATGTATTCAACCATTTTCAAATTCCAAATACAAGTGAGATTTTTCAGGTTTCTTTCTGTTTCTGGCTTATTTCACTTAGGATGATGTTTTACAGATTCAGCCAGATTATTGCAATAACAAAAAGGTTTATTGACAGGTTGTTTCCACATCTTGACTATTATGAATAATGCTGCAGTGAGCAGATGCAGAGAGCAGATGTCTCTACAAGGTGCTGATTTTCATGTTCTTCGTGCATATTCTTAAAAGAGGGATTACTGGGGGCTGGGGTTGTGGCTCAGCAGCAGAGTGCTCGCCTCGCACGTGTGCGGCCCAGGTTCGATCCTCAGCACCACGTAAACATAAATGCATTGCATTGTGTACAACTAAAGTAAATAAATAAATATTAAAAAAAAAGGGATTACTGGGTCATCCGGTAGCTCTATTTTTAATATTTTGAGGAATCTAGAAACTGCTTTCCATAATGACTGCACCAATTTGCATTTACATCAACAGCATGTAACAGTTTCTTTTTCTCTACACCCTCACCAACAATTATCTCTATGAGATGATAGACATCCTAATAATTTTGAAGTGTTATTTTATTGTGGTTTTGATTCACATTTATATTACTCTATTTATTATTGGTGTTGAACATCTTTTCATATATCTCCTGGTCACTTTTATGTCTTCTCTGGAAAAAAAAAAATGCCTATTCAGGTCCTTTGTCCACTTTTGAATAAGTTTTGCTTTTTGTATTGAGCATCAGCTTTCTTTGGGCTTCTTAGATATGAATTTCTTTTTCCTTCCAAAGTTTTCTATCATTATCTTTTGGAACATCTTTTTATGTCCCTTTCTCTCTCTCTTCTCCTTCTAAGGAGAAGAATGTTTTACTTCATGGTGTTCCATGTTTCTTAAGCTATCTTAACTTTTTTCTTTTATTTCATTTTTATTTTTGCTCCTCAAATCAGATGATTTCCAATGGTTTGTTCTTATAATTACTGAGCCTTTGTTTCTCCTGGTGTGGAATGTTGAACTCTTCTATTGAATTTTTTTTATTGTTATTGCATTTTCAATTCTATTGCTTATGTTTTTGCTTTTAAAATATTTTTTTTTTAAATTTTACTCCTTGTTAAAATTTATTCTTGCATCACTTTCTGATATCAGTGAATATTTTAAGTCATTCTTTTGAAGTTTCTGTTTGTGTAAATAACATATTTCCATTAAACTAGAGTTAGTTTCTGGAGATATTTATTCTTTTATTTCTATATATTTTCTCCATTTACCTTGATTCTCCGTGTTGGTTTCTACACATTGGGTAAGACAACATCTGATCATGCCTTGTCAGACTAAACTTTTGCAGGAGATGGAATTTAGAAATCATCCCAAGAAAGAGAATCTAAATGCCTCTCTAATTTTTGTGCTTTTCCAAACCAGTGTTTTTTGCTCTATATGCCAAATTCAATCAGTGTTCCAAGATAGACAAGATAGACACCAGCCTTTTCAGATGCAGATGAAAAATTGGGGAGTATCAGATATGTATTCCATTTTTTTTCAATCCTTTTGGAAAATTTGAAATGTGGAGTTTATTTTCTAATTACTCTGCAGTGTGTCAGAGAGAGGATCAGTGGCAAATCCCTGCACGTTTTTTCAGATTTCATGATTTGAACTTGGGGGGATATTTGCAGGAGGTACATTCATTTAAAAAACCACATCTTTACTCTCTGTGGTGTAGGGAGATTTTGGGATGTATAGTCCCTTCCATTCCCAGAACTAGGTGATTTGGAAGAGAGTCCTCAGCTATAAAAGTTTGGATGTTCAATATGTTCAGAAACTTCTTGGGAGAAACTGCAGACCTGGATTTATTGATTTAATGAGTCAGGATAGATACATGAAATGCTATGAGGGTCTACTCCAGCCACTGCCTGATGCAGGCTAGTTAGAAGCATCCCTTTTACACAATAGCTTGAAAGTATGCAAAATCCTTCCACCGAGAAATGGAGAGATAAAGAGTTAAAGCCCATTCTCTCTTTTTTTTTTCTTAAATATTTTTTTGTTTTAGTTGTAGTTGGACACAATACCTTTATTTTATTTATTTTTATGTGATGCTGAGGATCGAACCCAGGGCCTCACCCATGCTAGGCAAGTGCTCTACCACAGAGCCACAACCCCAGCCCCAGCCCCTCTTTACTCTCTGTGGCATGGATTTTCACGAATGCTGGGTCTCTTCCATGCCCATACCCAGGAGATTTGAGAGTGAAATTTTCTATAAATTTGGGGTCACACCATAAATGTGTTTCAATTGCTTCAGTTCTCATAAAGAAGCTAAAACTTAGAAATTCCTTCCTGAATCTATGACGGTTGTACATGATTGTGCCCCAGATTTTTCTGTCTGTTCTGATGTGAATATTTTCTCAATTTTCCAGCGTGTAGGAGTCTCTCAACCATTTTTTGGCATTCTGTCAGGAGGAATTGATCTGTACCTAGATGTTTATTTGGTGCATTCATGGAAGGAGGGAAAGTCAAGAGCATTGAGTTCTACCATCTTGCTGACATCCTCCCTGCTCTATTTACTTTGACTATAACTTGTGGTTAGTTACCTTCCACTGCCATAGCATATGGATGATTGTTGAATAGTGAATACTCTGTACAGCACCAAGAAGTGGCCCTGGGATAACTTACTAATTTCTATATTTTTATTATATTCAATTTCTTAAAACCTTATTTGAGGAATAAAATGAGCTATAAGTGAAAAAGGTGAATTTAACTTCAAAATAATGTATGAGTTAAACTCAGTAAGATTAAGGCTGAAATGGTAAAAAGATAACCTGCAATTTATTTCAATTTAAAAAATTATCTTTTTATTCTATATTGGGCTTGAGTGAATAAAAAAGAATAACTTCTCTTGGACTTATTACATATTGCAAAATATAATTATTGCATGCCTGCTGAGACATACCAGTGAAAAAAAGAGCAAAATCAATGAACAAAAGGAAAAAAGAGGGCAGTTTCCTGACCTCACAAAATTCCAATTCTAAACAGTTTGAGAAATGATAAGCAATAGGTATAACAAATAAGAAAACTATTTAGTGCTTTAGAAATGAAAGTATTAAGAATAAATATATAAGTACATAGTGAGGATGAGGGAAAAGTAAATGATGTGGTAGGAAACAACTCACAATTTTTTAAATAAAACAACATTTTTCATGAATCACTTCTAGGTAATTCTCATGAAAGATTTTGGGGTACTTAAGGAGGTCTTTGTGCAAAGGTCAAATGTGGCTACTATTCTAACTATAATGGAAACCCAGATTTTTGTCTAAACATTGGAAGTAGAATACTTGTAAAGAATATAGCATTCTGAATAAGAGATAACAGTTGTTGAATGCTCATTATATACATTCTGTTAAGTTCCGTGAATTACTTAAAAAAACAAAAAACAGTTAAAACAATGTAATGAGATAGACACATATCTCCATTATGCCAATGGATAAAAGGAGGTTCAGGAAGTTACCGGAAAACTCAAGTTCTAAAATTCAGGAGTTGGACAAGGAAAGATTTCTTACCCATGAATCCTTAGATCAAGTCCATAACTACTACCAGCTTTTATCTAGGTACATGTGTAAACTTATACCCCAGCATCTCCAAGTCAACTAAAGAAAAAAACATTTAATTCATATCTAATCATATGATGAAAAAAATAGATGTGAGATCTGTTTCAGAAGGAGTGTAGAGTAAATATTGTAGGCCTTTTATCCAGAACCTTCTTTCCATAGCATGGTAATGACAGTGAGAACCTACTTAAACAGTAAAGGATTTAGGTCAGTGTTGGGATAGGAGTGGTCAGGGGTCCTTGGTCTCCCTGAGTAGTCTCTCAGTCTTCCTCACTTGTCTAAATCACTCTATCAAGGACCCTGATGTGAACAATTCTTCAAGTGCATCAAGAACTAAAATCCATTAGTCCTACTTCTTTCACTATTTTTAAAGATCATTTCCTTCTTTTCTAGGTGTATTATATAGATTTGTTTTATCTGTTCAATCTTCCTTCACTTATTCTTAACTTTCTTGAATTTATCACTTGCAAACTTGGTTCAATTCAAATATGCCTTGTACCTGCTTATTCTGGACTACCTGGACGCATCTGGAGAATATTATACAATCAGGTTGACTCTCTCATGTCAAATTCATTTATGTCAAATAGTCTTCATGGTTATACATGCATGTTTATTCTTTTATATGGTGCTATCTGGTATATACTTTTACTCAACTCAACTCTAAAAAGCCTCCAACTCTAGGACTCTTGTTCTAAAAACAATTCAGATATGACAACAATCTTTGTTGATGAAGGAATCTATATGGTGACCATGGTGACCATTTTACATTTATTTTAGAGCTTTTTTTTTTAACACCAAATTACCCCTAAAGGAAAGAGCAACAATTTACAAGATGAATTTTTTCATTTTTGTAAATTGTGATTTTTAATATTCATTTTCTTTCATTTAAATTTCCAGATTATCTTCACAAACTGTGATCAGTCAAGCTAATATTCTTTGGTATTCTATCGTCAAAACAAATTTTTGTTGTTGTGATGTTTGTTCTTCACTTAAATCAATATTTTAATGTTTCTAACATTGTTAGTGAAAACAAAATAACATGCTATTTTCATAATGCTTTTTATTAGCTTAATTGAGGGTCAATTGTTTATTGCTGCTGGCATTTATAAGCATGTAATACTGAATTCAGCATACAGATTCATACAGAGCCATCTTAAAATATTCGTTTTATTTTTAAATTTTTTAAAATTTATTTTTATATGATACATAGAAACAAAAAGTATACATATTTATGGGGTACCTTGTGACATTTCAATACATTTATCCAGTTTCTAATGAATAAATCAAGTTAAACATATCTATCTCCTTGAATATTTTTCTTGTCATTATGATGAAAACATTCAAACTGCTTCCTTCTAGTTTTTTTGTAGCCCACTTGGCCATAATGAATCATTTTTTAATGAACTATTGAGTTTGTTTTGCTAATATATTTTTGAGTAACTTTGCACCTATGTTCCTCAAGGATATTGACTTGTAACTTTGTTTTTTTATAATGTTCTTGTTCATTTCTCTTTTCTTGAAACATAAAACTGAATGAGAAGAGAATTCTTTCTAAAATATTATTTGCAGGAATAAAATTTCAAATAAATTCTAGGAATGGAGATGTTTACTTGTTCAATTACTTACTCATGTATTGAAATAAAGACAAAGGTGGCACCTTGGAAGTTGGTTATACATTTTTAAAAACAATTTATTGCATCATTTCTATTCAGTGACAAGTAAGAAAATAGTTCTGATCAAATTTAGTGAGTTTTAACTTACTATATTAATTGTAATATATTCTGCTGTATTTGTGTTTATGTTTTCAGATTGCTTCTCCAAAAATTACCTATAATCCATAGCCTTGAATAATCTATATCACAATGAATGTAAGGAAGGCCTGGCCAAATAATAATACTCTGATTTTGTTTTCCTACTTCTCTTTAAGGCAAAACAATATTATCTCCATGTAAATTACAAGATAACCCAAAGTGAAATAATATGCAATACTTAATGTAGACAACATTTTATTTTATTTTTGTGCTTAATATACAATAATGTGCCACAAAATTTGAGAATACCTTTATAATTTCCCATTTACAGATGCACTTTGCTTTAGAAAATTGCTATATTTTATATATATTATGTTCTATTTGTTTTGCAAAATAAAACTGATAAAACACACTTTTTGCTTTGCATTACTTTGTTGAAAGTCATACTTATCAGACATTGGCATTTGTTACCAATTTCAAGAAACCACCATAATAAAAGAAGGTAAATTATACAACCAAACATTTCATTCTGCATCCTGTACAAATTTATGTTATATAACTTCAAATTCTCATAATATATTTTCAAAAAGAAACAACTTATTAAAAAACTAAATAAAAATCCAATATAGAACATAATGAGGTAAAAGTGACAGTAGATTAAACTATTATTCATATCATTTGTTTCCTCAGAACCGAGCCATGCTGTTTATAGGCATGGTTGACACAAAGTGATGATAACTAAATCAGAGTAACAACAACAACAAAAAAAACCTTGGAATCTTAGATGATGTAATTTTCAAACTTCTAAAGCAAATTTTATCTACTGTTATATCAAATGTGAATAAAGAGACAAAAGCACAGCTGGTATTACTGAGGCTTTTACAGCTCAGCTCTGAGTTTGATAGATATTGATTGATTTAATAGGCCTCTTTCTTATACACAAATATCATCTACAGCAGCTTAATTAATGGCCTTTACTTTGGCTTCCTCTGATGGGAAACTCCTTTTTCTCATCATGGTTTTACTTCATCTTTGCTGATACACTTCCAGTAGATTTACAAGGTTTTGACTACATGCACTTAAAGTGACATTTCAAATGTCATCTAACTAGTTTAAAATGGATTATTTCCCATTATGTTGTCAATTAAAGCAGCCTGAGTCTAAGCATGTTATTAACTTTTGAGACAATCATAAAATAATTTATCAGAAGCTATGTGACCACCTCAAGTAATATCTGTAGTACCTTAATTTAATAAGGATATGAAATAAAAGTAAATGTCCTGTCTGTTATAATTTCCCTGACTACCTTTCTCCATCTGGTATGCCTCATCTATATCTGTAGAACAACTGTCAAATCATAATTCACACTTTTTTTGGAATCACCCTAAAATTAAAGAATGATGTGTCAGTGCCTATGTCTATACTGCCTTATCCACCTTCTTATACTCAGCTAATGTTCTTTAGGTAAACACCTAGTTGAGACTTTCAGTATTCTTCATTAGCACTTTTTTTTCCCTTCCGGTATTGGGGGGGTCAGATACAGTGTGTTATGCATGCTATGTATTCTATACTGGCCTCACTGCCAGTACATTTTAGAAAGGATTTAGAAAAATGAGGACTATCCAACTCTGGGATACATGTCATATAAAATTTACTAGCAGCCATAATGTGAACTATGAACTGACAGGTGATTTGAAGTAGAAAAGGATGATGGTGACATGCAGATAGAAGCAGACAGAGGAAAGGAATGGGGTAAGAGAGAGAATGTTAATATCTGAATCCATGTGTCCATATTTCTATTTTATTTTTTTATTTAAAATAATTACAATTCATAGTCCACATATATAGCATCTTTTTACATACAACTGTTTGTATACAAAGTATATTCATACCATTCAGGTCTTCAATCATGCATTTAGGATAATTATATCTGTCTCAACCACCTTTTCTTTTCTTTTCTTTTCTCCCCCTCCCTCCACCCTTGCTCCATCTCTTCCCCTTCCTTCCCTTTGACCATTCTAGTGTTCCTCTAATCCTCCTATGTACCCCCATCCAACAATACTGTGAACTAGCCTCCTTATATCAGAGAAAACATTTGTTATTTGGATTTTTGAGATTGACTAATTTCACCTAGCATTCTATTCTCCAACTTCATCCATTTACCTGCAAATGCCATAATTTTATTCTCTTTTATTGCTGAGTAAAATTTCATTTTGTATATATACCACATTTTCTTTATCCACTCATCTACTGAGGGACATCTAGGTTGGTTCCACAACCTAGCTATTGTGAATTGTGCTGCTATAAACATTGAAGTGGCTGTGTCACTGTAATATGCTGTTTTTAAGTCCTTTGGGAATAGACCCAGGAGTGGGATGGCTGGGTCATAGGGTGGTTCCATTCCCAGTTTTCCAAGAAATCTCCATACTGCTTTCCATAGCGTTGCACCATTTTGCAGTCCCACCAGCAATGTATGAGTGTGCCTTTTTCCCCACATCCTCTCCAACATTTATTGTTGTTTGTGTTCTTGATAGGTGCCATTCTGACTGGAGTGAAATGAAATCTTAGAGTAGTTTTGATTTGCATTTCTCTAATTGCCAGCAATGTTGAGCATTTTTTCATGTATTTGTTGATTAATTGTGTATCTTCTCCTGAGAAGTGTCTTTTCAATTCCTTAGCCCATTTATTGATTGGGTTATTTGTTTTTTTTTGGTGTTAAGTTTTTTGAGTTCTTTATATATTCTAGAAATTAGTGCTCTATCTGATGTGCATGTATTAAATATTTGTTCCCAATTAGTTGGCTCTCTATTCACCTCACTAATTGTTTCTTTTGCTGAGAAGAAGCTTTTTTAGTTTAAATCTATCCCATTCATTAATTCTTGGTAATAATTCTTGTGCTACAGAATTCTTATTAAGGAACTTGGGGCCTAATCCGACATGTTGGAAATTTGAGCTTACTTTTTCTTCTATTAGGCGTATTGTCTCTGGTCTAATTTCTAGGTCCTTGATCCACTTTGAATTGAGTTTTGTGCATGGTGGGAGATAAGGGTTTAATTTCATTTTGTTGCATATAGATTTCCAGTTTTCCCAGCACCATTTGTTGAAGAGGCTATCCTTTCTCCACTGTACATTTTTGGCTCCTTTGTCTAATATAAGATAGCTGAAATTATATGTACTAGTCTCTGTGTCCTCAATTCTGTACCATTGGTCCATCAGTCTGTTTTGGTGCCAATACCATGCTGTTTTTGTTACTATAGTATAATTTAAAGTCTGGTATGATGATGCCACCTGCTTCACTTTTGTTGCTCAGGATTTCTTTTCTAAATATATTAATTGAAGCTGTGCTAGTTGTTTACTTATTATATAAAAAACTAATACTTTAAATAAATTTCCTTCTCTTTAATTAAAGGAACTCAAGCCCTCAAGCCAGAATTCTAACCTTTAGAATCAAATGAAAAAAAAAAAAAAAAAGCTTAATATTTTCTTCTGTTCTTTTCATATAGAATTATTTATACTATTTATTTTTTGACTTGTTTCTCTTTCTAATTTAACAATATGTCATGGAAGTTATAATATGATGAAGTTTTGATTCTATTTTTTAGTACTTCTTTTATCTCAACCCTTTGAGACTTCTATTCTTTAGTGTAGACCCTTTTTGTCTCTATCACCCACAGTTGATTGTTACGTTTTTCTAGAACAATAAAATAATTAATTAGAACAAATTAAAAAATAGAAGAAAAATTAATATATCCTGAAGTTTATTATTATTTTTCATTATCCAGTTTTAAAGGTAGATCCTTTTATATCACTGAAATTAAAATCTGTAGACAACTCTCTCATTTATATTACTGATAAGTTAGAGTATAAGGTATAAAATAGTGGCTTATAAGTAAGGCAGATTTAAACACTAATAAAATAACCATGGCAACTATGACTTAGCAAGTATTTATTAAATGACAGGAATATATGCCATATAATAATATACTGTTTAAATGTGCATTAGCTTGTTTTGATCCACACTATAAATGTCTAAATCAGAGATCTTCTTTCTTATTGTATAGTCAGGAAACAATCCTAAAGAAGTTACCTTCCTTGTTCAAAGTTTGGGAAAATATGATGTTCAAGTCAATGTCTAATGACAAATGTTTATTCAATCAATATACAATGAATTAAGATGAGGCATCAGACATCTCTGAAATAAATTCTAGGTGATCATTTATATAAATTATACATTTTAGAATAAGTTGAGTTTAAGATGACAAAGTGGCATTCAATTATAAGAGTAAAAATCAGACAATATTTACCACCAAGTAAGTTTGGAATTCAAAGTATCTCCTAAGCAAAGGTAACTTGTATCCTTACCATCAGAATGGAACCTCAATGAAACCACCATTGATTTACCAACCCAGTGGGAGAAATTTCTTTTAGACACAGTTCCATACAGTGGATCAATCTTGAACAATTTCCCTTTTGTATCAAAGATGGAGCACTACTTCATTCAACATAAAGTCTGTGGTCTATTGTATATATATTATTAGTAGGGCATTATAAAAAAAGTATATTCTACTTTTATACTGAATTTGAGGAATTTTTGTATTAATCTAAGAAAAAATAGTACCACACACTAATAGGAGTATACAGTGAGTTTTATTTAGGCCACATGTTTACAGGTTTCCATGAGGAAAGGGTGATGTGTTCTTCACAGCATGAGATTTTCCAGAGCTTATGACATGGGGACTGTATTAGTCATCCTTGTGTTACTACACAGAAATGCCTGAGAGAAAGGTATATGTAGCTCACAGTTCTAGAGGTTGTAGCCCAAGACTGTGTGAACCATTTCCTAGGAACTCTGGTAAAGTCACCTGGCTTGGTCAGCTTTTTTGCCACTGTTTCCAAAAGGCCTGACAAGAACAATTTTAGAGGAGGAAAAGTTTATTTGGGTCTCACAGTTTCAGAAGTCTCAGTCTATTGATGGCTTGCTCTGTTGCTCTGGGCTCAAGGTAAGGCAGAACATCATGGCAGAAAGGCATGAAGGAGAAAAGCAGTTCAGAATATGATAAATCAGGAAGCAGAGAGCGAGACTAAGCTCAGCTCACTAGGAAAAAAAAAAAAAAAAAAAACATACTACAAAGGCACTCCCAATGACTCACATCCTACCTGCCCACAATTATCACCAGTTAATCCATTCAAGTTGATTAATGCACTGATAAGGTTAAGTCTTTCATAACCCAGTTATCTCATTTCTAAAATTCCTTGCATTTTCTTACACATGTGCTTCTGGGGGATACCTCATATCTAAACCATAACATCACCTGATAGCAATGGTTAAGAACATATGATGGAGCTAATTGCTCACCATCATAAGCCTGGAGGATGAGACAAGGGACAAGTGGGGTCCTAAAATTCATCTCAAGGACTCACCCCAATGATATACAAACCTTCCACTCTGCCCTACTTACTAAAGTTTTCACCACTTCACAATATGAACTCTGAAGATCAAGCCAAGATCAAGTGACCACATCACAGGCCACTACCCACAAGAAGAGAAGGCAAGGGAATTCCAAGATAGAAATCAGACAGGGATCTTTGTATCTAGGTAATGTCATTTGGCTTCCTGGCAAGGTGAGTGTGTGTGTTTGTGTGCACATGCATTAGGATTCTCTCGAGAAACAGAAGCATCAGATATATAGATCTATCTGTCTGTTGATCTATATATTCATGAGACATTGTTATTATAAGGAATCATTTTATAGCACTATTGAGGCCAAGAAGTCTCATAAAATGCAATCTCCAAGTTGAAGACCCGGACCACATGATATAATTCAATCTGAATCTGAAAGCCTGTAAACCAGGAAATGCCAAAAATTCCAGTCTGAGTTAATTTTTTAAGTTCTTTGTATATCCTGGAGATTAAAGTTCTATCTGAAGTGCAGGTGGCAAAAATTTACTTCCATTCTATAGGCTCTTTCTTTACACTCTTATTTCCTTTGCTGTGAAGAAGCTTATCAGTATGATACCATCCTATTTGTTGATTCTTGATTTTATCTCTTGCACTTTCGGAGTTTTGTTGAGGAAGTAAGTTCCTAACCAACATGATGGAGTGTTGGGCCTGCATTTTCTTCTAGTAGGTGCAGGGTCTCTGGTCTAATGCCTTGGTCCTTGATCCAGTTTGAGTTGAGTTTTGTGCAGGGTAAGAGATAAGAGTTGAATTTCATTCTGCTACATATGGATTTCCAGTTTTCCCAGTACCATTTATTGAATAAGTACTACACAGAAGAAGAAATAACAACAGTCAACAAATATATGCAAAAAATTTCAACATCTTTAGCAGTTAGAGAAATGCAAATTAAAACTATTACAGATTCCATCTCACTCCAGTCAGAATGGCAATTATCAAGAATATAAGTAACTATCTCAAGTATCAAGATAGTTTCTTTCTTTCTTTCTTTCTTTCTTTTTTTTTTTTGAGTTGCTGCTTTAATATAAAGTATTTTTACAACAATTGTGTCTTCATACATGTATTTAGGGTAATCTCGATACTTGAGACTGTAGAATTAGAGTAATAACTAAAGTTATACTATTTTGATATTCCTCAAAATATAATATTATAGAGACACCACTGTCATAGATACTGCTACCGCAAACACTGTTGAAGTGCCAGGAGGTCTTTTCTCTGAGCACAGAGGCAGCTACCTCTGATGCTACTTCTGAGTTGGCTGCCGCTGATGCCTGAGTGTCTCTTCTCCAATCAGCTTCCACCTACACTGCTACCACCAATGCGGCTGCCTCTGATACTGCTGATGCCACCATAAGGACACCTGGAGGTCTTCTTTCCAGGTGTTGCTGCCCATGGTGGGACTGCAAATTGGTACAACCACTATGGAAAGCAGTATGAAGATTCCTCAGAAAATTTGAATGGAACCACCATTTGACCCAGCTATCCCACTCCTTGGTTTATACCCAAAGGACTTAAAATCAGCATACTATAGTGATGTAGCCATGTCAATGCTTATAGCAGCTCAATTCACAACAGCTAAACTATAGAACAAACCTAGATGTCCTTCAATAGATGAATGGATAAAGAAAATGTGGTATATATATTCAATGGAATATTACTCAGCTTTAAAGAATGAAATTATGGCATTTGTCAATAAATGGATGGAGCTGGAAAATATCATGCTAAGCAAAATAAGTCAATCCTCAAAAAAAAAAAAAAAGGCTGAATGTTTTCTCTAACATGAGGATGCTAATTCACAATGGGTGTGGGGGCACTAGAGAAGAATAGAGTTAGATTAGGTAGAGGCAAGTGAAAGGAGGGATGGGGAGGAGATGTGGGGATAGGAAGTATAGTAGAACGAAACAGACATTATTACTTTATGTATATATATGACTGCATAACCAATGTGATTCTACAACATGTACACTCAGAAAAATGAGAAATTATATCCCATCTACATATATCAAAGTGCATAAATGCATTCTACTGCCATGTATAACAAATTAAGACAAATAAAAAATTGAAAAAAGAATATAAGTAACAATAAATGTTGATGAAGATGTGGAGAAAAAAGTTTCACTCATGACTCAGTGAGTCAGAAGGATTGCAAGTTCAAGGCCAGCCTCAGCATATTAAGGAGGCTGTAAGCAATGCAGTCAGACCCTGTTTCAAAATCTAAAAAATAAAATAAAATAAAAAGGGCTGGTGATGTGGCTCAGTGGTTAAGTGCTGCTGGGTTCAATTTCAGGTTTGAGGCAGGTCTTTTGACCTAGGATATGGCTAATTTGATAAGTTTTTCCATATGTACTTGAAAATCGCTGCTGTTGAGTGGAGGGGGTTCTTTACAGTTCTCTACACAATATTCTGAATACATTTATACGTCTGTCAATCAGCCTGATCAACACTGTTATTCCAGACTTCTCTGATGTTACTGGTTTTCTATCTCTTCTATCAATTACTGAAAGAAGCCATTTGAAATTTGCTACAATGTTTGTGGATTTTTCTGTCTGTTTGTCTGTCTCTGTTTTGCCTCAAATGTTTTAAAGTTCTATTATTAGGTATGTAAACATTTAGGTTTCTCATGTCCTTTTGATAAATTGGCCCTCTTATTATAAATGTTCTTCTTTCATCCCTAGTGTTATTTTTTGCTGTGAAATCTACCTTTACATAAATATAGCATCCCAAAACTCCTTTTTTTTGCATTAATGTATCTTTATTTTCACTTTTAACTTGTTCATATCTTTGTATTTAATGTTTGTTTTTTTGGTAAGTAGCATGTATCTAGGACTGGCATATTTTAGAGCATTTTAATTATACATAATACTGGGGTTCATTTTGGCAAAATAATACAAGAAATTTGATTTCAATCCTTATTTCCCCTTCATCCATTCCTCCTCCATACCCCTCCCCCATTCTTTCTCCTCTCCTCTATCTTCCTTTATTCCTTTATTTATTTATTTTGGATTGGTATTTTCTACATACATATACAGATGAAATTCTTTTTGGTGCATTTACATGTGTAATTAAGATGCTATTTTATAATTCATTCCATATTTCTACCTCTTTCCCATCTTTCCTCTCTCCCATTTTTCTTTTTCTTCTATATTTTTATGATATCCAGTCTCCTTTCCTGCCACATTCTTACCCTTATTTTGCAGTAGCTTCCACATATGAAAGAAAATACTCAATTCTTAATTTTCTAAGTCTGGATTATTTCACTTAGCATTATTTTCTCCATTTCCATCAATTTACTAGCAACTGTCAATATTTTATCCTTTACAGCAGAGTAGAACTCCATTGTGTATATATATACCAAATTTTCTAAATCCAGTCATCTGTTGAAGGGCACCTAGGCTGACTCCATAATTTGGCTATTGTAAATTGTACTACTATAAACATTAAAGTGTCTGTATTGCTATAATGTGCTGATTTATGATGTTTTCTTGTGGGGGGAGGATAAATACAAAGGAGTGTGATAGCTTGGTCATAGGGTGGTTCCATTCCTGGTATTTTGAGACGTCTCCACACTGCTGTCCATTGGTTGTACTAATTTGCTGCCCCCCGGCTGAACCTGGTTCAGCCTCTGGTGTGGGACTAAAAGCAAATTTCACTACATATGACAGAAGCACAAATGATGGAAAGAGATTACATCTTGAAACAGGAAAGGAGAGAGGTAGATGTGGCCAGGGTCATGCTTTTAGAACCCTCTCATGATAAGTACCTTAATTCCTTCCAAGGACAACAACTTCAATTGACATAAGGATTCCCACTACATCACATCTCTTAAAGGTCCCATCTGCCAATATCACCACAGTAAGAACCAGCCTTCTAACACATGAATCGTTGGAGGACAAATCATATTCAAACCATATGGTCTTTAACCTGTCATCAACTACCACTTACTGAATTTAATCATTTCATATGCAGGGTAAGAAGTTTGTAATACCATACTTTCGTTTCTTCAATCCCTGCTTTGTGCTATTGTTGCCATATATTTTACTTCTACATGTGTTATAAACTCCATCCACATTTTTATTGCTTTTGCTTAAATAGTAAGCTATGTTTGAAGAATGTTTACAGAATAAGAAATAACAAAATGCCACATAAATCCCCCCCACGGGAAAAAAAATTTTAAGATAGTATAGAGAAAATCAAAAGAGATTTTTCATCTTTTTTTTTTGGGGGGGGTAGGGTACTGGGGTTTGAACTCAGGGGTACTTGACCACTGAGCCACATCTACAGTTCTATTTTGAATTTTATTTAGAGACAGGGTCTCACTTAGTTGCTGAGCACCTTGCTTTTGCTGAGGGTGGCTTTGAACTCTCAATCCTCCTGTCTCAGCCTCCTGAGATGCTGGATTACAGGTCTGTACCACTGCGCCTGGGGAGATTATGCATCTTGAACTATGTCCTCCAATTGACAAGTACAATTATTCTTGGAAGACTGGAAATCGAAATTTTCAGATACCTAAGTTAATAATGAGATTGGCAGGACACAGCCAAAGATGTAAGTAGGCTATACAAAGACTGTGAAATGAATTATTTGGAGTTAATTATCCCACTGAAGTTGGAGGAAGCAGTGTTTGAAAAGAAATTGCCTGGCTTATATTTTTCATTTTACTTCTTCTGAATCATTATTCTGACTGGCATGGTTGAGTAGTGTCAACAATTTTACTTTTCAATTATAGAGAAAGAGGTATCTGTGCAAAAAAAACTCCATGTGTTCTACTACAAAGAATGCAGGCTTAAATGTTATTTTCTCATCCCTCCTGGAACAGTTTAAGCTTCACTTCTAGAGTAGACCCCAAGCATGAAACTCAAGAAACAGTTGAAAACACAAAACAGTGCAAAAAGAAAAAACACCATTTCTACAAAATTCATCTATTTCCTAACAATCTTTATGATGGTGGCATTAATAAATTTCACTGGGGAAAAAAAATTCCTGAAACTATCCAGCTAGACGTATGATCTTTGCAAAGATTAAAAAAAAAAAAAAAAAATCAAGTTAAGGTGGATTTACTGAAAGAGAAAATAAAACAATATTTCTATTATTTGCAGTGCAAAAGGCAAAGGACCAAGAACTACAAATCTTATTCAATTGCTACTGCATGCCAATGTACGTTAGGAGAAGCTAAGAAGTGATGCACGTCACTTTAATTCACATTTTATTAGCAAAGTAAACCATAGAGCCACAATCAGCTTCCAAATGAGGAGCAAGAGCAATTCTCCTGTGCTCCTGGAAGAAATGAACTGCATTCCTCTCCCTCTCTTTCTTCCCTTTCCCTCCCTCCTTTTCTCCCTCCCTTTTTATCTTTCTTTCCTTTCCCCTCCCTCCCTTCTCCTTTCTCTCTCTCTCTCTTTCTCTCATTCTTTCTTTCTTTTATTATTTTTCTTTCTCTCCCTCTCCTTTTCTCCTTCCATCCTTCCTTCCTTTCCCCTTCCCTTCCTCCCTTCTTCCCTTCTTCCCTTCTCCTTCTTTCATTCTTCCTTCTTCAGTTCTTCCTTCTTTTCCCCTTCCTTTGTTCTCTATATTTTTCTCTTTTTATAAACATGGCTTATTGACTTTCTGATTGTACTTTCAGACATGCCATGTAAGCTGCCTGTCGTGGCCAGCCACAATGCCGCAGGAGGAAAACTCTCGGAGGCAGAGTAAAGATACTACTACTTTTACTTCTACTTTCTTAGAGAGAGCTTAAAGAGAGAAAGAAAGATTTTTCTTCTTCTTAGAAAGAGCTTAGAGAGAAAGATTAGAGATAGCTTTTTCTTCTTCTTCTTCTTAGAGCTTAGAGAGAAAGATAGAGCTTTTTCTTCTTCATCATCTTCTTCTTTTCTTCTTTTCTTCTTAGCTTAGAGAGAAAGAAAGATAGAGAGAGCTTAGCTTAGAGAAAGATTATTTTTTAGAGCTTCTTTCTTCTTTATTCTTCTTCTTTCTTCCTCGGGAGCCTCAGCCTAACTCTGACCAGCAATTACTTCTTCTATCTGGTTTCTCTTCTGTAACCACTCTGCCTACGTTCTGGCCGCTCTGATTCTTTTCTTCTTCTCCGACCCGAACTCTTCTTCTGACCGACCGAGTGACTGCACGACTGACTGAATGAATTCGTTTCATTCTCCTACTCCGACCACTTTCACCCAGTTATATACCTTTAGCTTTGCGGGTGCCTCACGTGCATTTACAGGTGCGTCACATACATATCAGGTGGAACTTATGGCTTCCAGCTAGCCGCAATAGCCTTTCCTAATTGGGGCTCCTTCAATGCCATAAATAAAATATTTTTTTCTTTTATTATAAAACAATAGGAAAAATTGCCTTACAGTTTTTGGGTTCTGCATCATGGTGGCTTGGCAAGGTGTTTTTGATATGACATTATGTCACATACACTGAATAAAACCAAACAATCCTTTCTGAAACATTAATCCATGAGTTAATTTTAAAAAAACAATTTTCAGTAGGGGAAAATTCCCAGATCTCTTCAGATTTATAACTTTTTTATAATATACTTTTTTGTGTTTAGTCAACGGTAATGTGTGATCATGAGTACAATACATGACAAATGTAAAATAAATCTATAAAAATGACTAATGTTCAGAAAATCAATTATTTCATCATATAAAATCTCTATAACATTTAATTTTCTCATCTATAAATTTGAAATAACACATTTATAAGATAAATTTACATGATACACACACATACACACACACATATATGTGTATATATATATAATCAAGTAGAATATTTCATGTATACCATTTAGCAATCTGTTATTTTGTAATCCAACTATCTAAGAATATTCATCTATTGACCCTGGATATTTTTAAATAAAGTAAGAATCCCTTAAAACTAATGTTTCCAAAGGAGAAAAATAGCAAATAAATAGAAAGCACATGACCATATAGAACATCAAGTGTTACTTGAGGAAGGAAAGAACACTTTACAAAAATATATTTCCCCACTTTGAAAGACATGGAGAGAATGTAAACTCTGAGAATGTTGATAAGGAGGAAGATGTAGTGGGGAGATAGAATGATAATAAATTTTAAGAAGAGGAAGAAACAGAAAGAAAAGTCCTCCCCCCATTAAAAGTAGTATGGAAAGTAAGCTGGGTGAGATTAGAGATTAGAAAATAAATGGAATATAATAATGAAGATGTATTAGAAATAAAAATTAAAGTAGACAAAATAAAATGTAAAATAGGTATTTATTGAAAATCAAAATATGTATTACAGGCTTAAAGAAATTATATAAAACAAAATCGAAAATAAAATGGCAAAGACCAACATTTAAGAAATGATGATAATTAAGAAAAAATGTATAAGCATAATCAATATTTCTTAAAAGTAAAATTAATTTATCAATTAAAAGGTAGTCTGGTTTAAAAAGAGAATACTTTCCTGAAATAAAGAAATACATCAGAAACACATTCCAAGATGAAGAATGTATGAGAGGGATTAGGAAATTTTCCTAGGTAAAAACAGCAGGGGAATGGAGAAATGGGAACAGAAATGGAAGGAAGCCAAACAATGGTATGATACCTAGTTAAAAAAAAAAAAAAAATAGCAGAAACCATGAGCCCACTCCCACAGCTCTGGAGACAGCGTGGCTCATGAGTGAGAGCTGTCCCAGCAGAGGCAAGGGACCTATAACATTTATGCCTTGCATACATCAGTCCTTGTTTAAAAGCTGCTTCCAGACCAGGTGGGGATATAAATTCCCAGATCTTCTGGCTTTCCAATGCAGGCAAAATGAGTCTAGTGGCCTGTAACAGTCCTCTAACAGAGACTCAAGCACTAATTATTGTTTGTAAAGTACTTGGAGTTGGTTTACAGGGAACTGACACAGGTATTTGAAATGAGATAGGTATAAAACAGTATTTTCTATAACGTGCATCTTTATATTGAAGATACAAAGCCAGCTCCACATGTTGTGCAGGATGATCAACTACAGGGCATCACTTTTTTTTTTTTTTTTTTTCATTTCATTCTATGATTTCCAAGCATACAACACCAATCACTTACTAGTGAAAACAACAGAACATCAATTTGACTTCAAAGCTTTGGTATATGATTCATTGATTAACACTAGAAAATAAATTTGTTAGGCCTATACAAGTGTGAGAAAAAGATGATATGACTAAATTTTATTCCCAGCCTAATTATATCAATTTAAATTTAAATTAATAAAACTTTGTGACTGAAATCCAGTCAAATAAAGCTACATAAAATAATGATGATAGTGATAATAACAGTGATTCAGTTTTAAAGACACTAAAAATATGAATAAACATGAAAGGTATTTAAATTTAAAATTATAAATATTTCAGGAAATTTTTGTGTAGAGGAGAAGATCTTAAATATCGACAATACAAAAAATAATAATATAAGTGAGACTGACTGGAAAAACTTGCTGGTAGAAGGGAAATGACAGAAATGTGTAAGTGTGATGACTTACAAAAGATATATATGTGTGTGTGTGTGTGTGTGTGTGTGTGTATACTTTAAGTAAGCTATATTAACTAAAAAGTCCCAAGGGGAAAGTAATATGAAAGACAAGACTAAGAAAAACTTTTTATAGGATCAAATAACTCGTGACTAGTTGCTACCTTTTAGCAATGGAGGAAGTGCACATGGTTTTGTAATAGAGAAGAAAAGCATCTAATTTTAATTTATCCTTTGTACTATATAGATTTTAAGACATCCATGCACTACTTTAAAAAGTAAAATCTATAGTTATATTAATTAACACTATTCTATATGATTATGTTATAATGCATTACAAATGAAAAAAAAATATTTAGGGAGTATTTTGAAGAGTCCTCTCCAAAATCTTCAATGCTGAAAATGTAATTGCTTCAAGTTTTGGGAATTTTTTTTTGAATAGGAATTGTAGGTAATCTGAATTCCTCTAAAGATTACTAAAAGTTTCTGCAAGATATCAGTTTTACATACTATGAGAATTCTATTTCACTCAACTTTTTATTAATCTTTTCCTGAAATAGTTATTTCTGAATTTCTTGGTTAAAACATCATGTAGGATTTTTCAGCATCCCTTCATTCTGATACAGATTAGATGGAGCCATATATAAATAAATTCTAAACTTAAGTAAGAGTCACTCTACAAATGCTTTAAATACCATGTGGCTTATTCGAAAATATTGCAGCTGTTTCTCATATCTGCATTAATTTTAACAGACTTCATGTTTGTCCAAAGAAATTATGTTTCAGTAAAAATGTAGAAGTTTCTGTTTAACAAAGGACTTCTTACTCTGAAAAATACCAAAAACCATACGTCTAATATTTTTGCTGATATGTGGAAGCTAACCCACAATAATGGGGGGAGGGGAGAATAGATATTCAGTAAATTAGACAAAGGGGAAGGAAGGAAAGGAAAGGGGGACAGGAAAAGGAAAGACAGTGGAATAAATTAGAAATAATTTTCCTGTGAATTTATATGAATACAGACATACTTAATCCAGCCAACATGTACATCCACAAAATGGGGCCTTAACTAGGATAAGATATATTCCATGCTTGTACAATTATATATATATATATATATATATATATATATATATATATATATAATATTATATATATAAAAGCACTCTATTGCTATGTATAACTAAAAAGAACCAATAAAAATACCTGTTAAGAAAAAGCAATGCTAGTATTAAAATGTTCATAATATAAATGATAAATATACAGAAAAGAAGTAAATTTCCAGTATTGATTACATAAGTAAAAAACCTATTAGGAAATAGCATAATATAAAGTAAGCTTATAATGTATTCACATGCAGTGTAGGCTTATTTCAGGAGGGCAGGGTAATAAGAGAGTAGATGGAGAGTCTCTATCTTACACAGTCATGCAAAGATTCAGACTGAGTAAAGTTTGTTTCTCATTATCTGGATTTTATGCCCTAGGCTATGCAATCCAAGTGAACTGGAAAGAAGAAAATATGGAAAGTACCCATGTGAGATTTAATTGGTTAAGTTTGAAGACACCCAATACCACTTCATAAACTAGATTTTAGTCAGATGGCTACAGCCAATAGGATTGAAGGGTGGAAAGCTAGTTTAATGATGTACCTTTGTCAGATCTAAAAAATATCTAAATATTTCAACATTTCAATTTTTCAGTATTTCCCTTGAAGGGATGGACTCTTTTCCCTTCCCTTTGAATCTGGTCTTGCCAAAAAGAAGTTTCTTTAACCAAAAGAATATGATGTACATGACTTATGCCCATTTTCAGCTTAGGGCTCAAAGACTTGTAGTTTACTACTGTCTTCCTCTTGGAATACTGCTATGATCAGTAATTAATCTAAATTGTCTAGAGAGACAACATGGAGGAGAACTTGACAAATAGCCTGGCAACCCACCAGGTTATGTGAGTGAAGCCATCCTAGATATACAAAGACCAAATTGGTCTATCAGCTGTCTGCAGGCACCTGGAGAAGCCCTGCCCAGAGGATAAAGCCGCAGTTAAACTCAGCCGAAGTTGCTGACTCACAGAATTTGGAACAACAACCAAAACAAAAATGTCATTTGAATTAATAATTTGGGGTAGATTGTTAGCATCAGCTGATTCCTTCAGTTCTTATAAAAGTAGCGTATTTGTGGCATGCATTTTATGCTAGGAGATAGATCTAAAATTATGTAGATTTTCACTATTTTCCAAGTTTCTTAGTGGCAGAAATTAGTAGGTCTTTATGATTTTTAGATTCTTTAAGTTCCTAGAGGAAATAATATTAAATGATAATTGGGATGTTACATAATTTAACATTTACAAATTGATACTCGCTTATGTAAAAAGTATTAAAAGCTGATACCCAAATCACTTCTCATTAGCAAAAATCTGTTTTTCTGCTGTCCATTTTTATATTTTATATTTCAGAGGTAATCTTGAAAATGCCTAGATTTAACTACAATATATTTTAATGACTAAATATTTTTAATTGAAGAAAATATATTGAGAAAATGTACACTTGGCAGAATGTATATAATTTTCAAATTCACAAAAAAGGGAGACTCTAACTAAGAAGAAGTAAGATTAAGAAGACAGTAGGGAAGGATCCAAGAATGAATTGGAAAATCAAATACAAGAGGCTTACAGGACACCAAATGTACAAAATCACAACACATATAAACCAAGGCACATTATGATGAAAAATGCCTAACACAGAGAATAAGGAGAGTATTTTAAAAGCCACAAGAGAAAGGAATAAGATTACATATAGGGGGGAAACAAATTAGGATATCTGCAGATATGTCAACCAGGCATTGAAAGCTAGAAGATCCTGAAACAACATTTACCAAGCTCTGAAAGAATATAGATGCCAACCAAGAATCTTGTATCCAGCAAAATTAAGCTTTAGATTTGATGATGAATTAAAACCTCCCATGATAAACAAAAGTTAAAAGAATTTACAACTAGAAAGCCTGCACTACAGAACATCCACAGCAAAATAGTCCATGAGGAGGAAATAAACAACAACAATGAAAATCAGCAAAGGGAGGTATTACACTAAATGAAAAAAACAATCAAAGGAAAAACCAAGCCAAGTTAAAAAACCAAAAATAAACAAAAATGACCGAGAATACAAATCATGTCTCAATAATAACCCTGAATGTTAGTGGCCTAAATTCATCAATCAAAATACATAAATTGGAAGACTAGATATAAAAAAAAGACCCCAAAATATGCTGCCTTCAAAAACATATCCACAGACTGAAGGTGAAAGGTTAAGACATCCACAGGCTGAAGGTGGAAGGTTAGGGAAAAAACATACCACTCACATGGACTGTGTAAGCAAGTAGGGGTTTCCATACAAAAGAAACAATTGAAAAAAATTGACAAAACAAAAAGTTGGTTCTTTGAAAAAATAAATAAATAAAATTGACAGACCCTTAGCCAGGCTAACAAAGAGAAGGAGAGAGAAAACTCAAATTACTAACTTACATGATGAAAAAGAAAATATCACAACAGACAATATGGAAATACAGGAGATAATTCAAAAATATTTTGAAAACTTGTACTCCAATAAAATACAAAACATCGAAGGCATCGACAAATTTCTAGAGTCGTATGATTTGCCCAAATTGAAGCAGAATGATATACACAATTTAAACAAACCAATTTCAAGTGATGAAATAGAAGATGCCATTAGAAGCCTACCAACCAAGAAAAGCCCATGACCAGATGGATTCACAGCTGAGTACTACAAGATCTTCAAAGAAGAACTAATACCAATACTCCTCAAATTATTCTATGATAAAGAAAAAGAGAGAACACTTCCAAACTCATTCTATGAGGCCAATATCACCCTGATTCCAAAACACATCAAAGAAAGAAGACTTCAAACCAATATCTCAAAGTGAACATAGATGCAAAAGTTCTCAATTAAATTCTGACAAATGGAATACAAAAAAACATATTTAAAAGATAATGCACCATGATCAGTGGGGTTTATCCAAGGGATGAAAGGTTGGTTTAACATACAGAAATCAATAAATGTAATTCATCACATCAATAGACTTAAAGATAAGAACCATATGATCATCTCAATAGATGCAGAAAAAGCATTAGACAAAATACAGCACCACTTCATGTTCAAAGTACTAGAAAAACTAGGGATAATAGAAAAATATCTCAACATCGTAAAACATATCTATGCTAAGCCCAAGGCCAACATCATTGTAAATGGAGAAAAATTGAAAGCATTCCCTCTAAAAACTGGAACAAGAAGATAGGGATGCCCTCTTTCACCACTTCTATAAAACATAGTCCTTGAAAATCTAGCCAGAGCCATTAGACAAACAAAGGAAATTAAAGTGATACAAATAGGAAATGAAGAACTCAAACTACCACTATTTGCCGATGAGATGATTCTATACTTAGATGACCCAAAAAAATTCCATGAGGAAACTTCTAGAACTAACAAGTGAACCCAGCAAAGTAGCAGGATATAAAATCAGCACCCATAAATAAAAGGCATTTCTGTATATCAGTGACAAATCCTCTGAAAGAAAAACTAGGAAAACTACCCCATTTATAATAGCCTAAAAAAAAACCTTGGGAATCAACTTAATGAAAGAGGTGAAAGACCTCTACAATGAAAATTACAGAATGCTAAAGAAAGAAATTAAGGAAGACTTTAGAAAATGGAAGATCTCCCTTATTCTTGCATAGGCAGAATTAATATTGTAAAAATGACCATACTACCAAAAGCACTATATAGATTTAATGCAATTCCAATCAAAATCCCAATGACATTCCTCTTAGGAATAGAAAAAGCAGTCATGAAATTCATGTGGAAAAATAAGAGACCCAGAATAGCCAAAGTAATCCTTAGCAAGAAGAATGAAGCAGGAGGCATTACAATACCAGTCCTTAAATGATACTACAGAACTATAGTAACAAAAATGGCATGGTATTGGCACCAAAATAAACTTGTAGACCAATGGTACAGAATAGAGGACACAGAGAAAAACTCACATAAATACAGTTATCTCATGTTAGACAAAGGTGCCAAAAACATATTGGAGATAAGATAGCCTCTTTAACAAATGGTGCTGAGAAAATAGGAAATCCATATGCAAAAACATGAAATTATCTCTTACCATGCACAAGACTCAACTCAAAGTGGATCAAGGACTTAGAAAGTAGACCAGAGACCCTTTCCTAATAGAAGAAAAAGTTGGCCCAAATCTTCATCATGTCGGATTAGGCCCGACTTTCTTAACAAGACTCCTATAGCACAAGAAATAAAATCAAAAATCAATAAATGGGTTGGATTCAAACTGAAAAGCTTCTTCTTAGCAAAAGAAGCAATCAGTGAGGTAAAGAGAGCACCTACAAAATGTGAACAAATTTTTACCACACACACATCAGATAGAGCACTAATCTCCAGGATATATCAAAAATACCAAAACAAACAAAGAAACAAACAACAACCCCCCCCCCCCCCAAAAAAAAAAAAAAAACACAAATAACCCAATCAATAATTGGGCTAAGGAACTGAACAGACACTTCTCAGAAGAAATACAATTGATCAACAATATATGAAAAAATGTTCAACATCTCTAGCACTTAGAGAAATGCAAATCAAAACCACCATTTGACCCAGGTATCCCACTCCTTGGTTTATACTCAAAGGAGTTAAAAACAGCAAAACAGCATGCTACAGTTATGCAGCCACGTCAATGTTTGTAGCAGCACAATTCACAATAGCTAAATTGTGGAACCAACCTAGATGCCCTTCAATATATGAATGGATAAAGAAACTGGTATATATATATTATATATATATATATATATATATATATATATATATATATATATATATATAATGCAGTATTACCCAGCAATAAAAGAGAATAAAATCATGGCATTTTCAGGTAAATGAATGGAGTTGGATAAAATCATGCTAAGCGAAGTAAGCCAATCCCCAAAAACCAAAGATCGAACGTTTTCTCTGTAAGTGGATGCTGATCCATAATTGTTTTGTCGGGCATGGGGGGGGGGGTGCATGCAAGGAATGGAGGAACTTTGGATGGGGCAAAGTGGAGGGTGGAGAAGGGAGGGTCAGAGGGATAGGAAAGATGACCTTCAATAGATGAATGGATAAGGAAGCTGTGGCATATATATGCAATGAAATATTACTCAACATTAAAAGAGAATAAAATCATGGCATTTTCAGGTAAATGGATGGAGTTGGAAAATATAATGCTAAGTGAAGTAAGCTAATCCCAAAAAACCAAAGACCAAATGTTTTCTCTGATAAATGGAAGCTGATCCACAATTTTTTGGGGGGTGGGGGGCATGGAAGGAATGGAGGAAATTTAGATAAGGCAAAGGGGTAGTAAAGATGATGGAATAAGATGGACATCATTACCCTAGGTATATGTATGAAGACACAAATGGTGTGATTCTACATTTTGTACAACCAAAGAAATGTAAAATTGTGCTCCATATGTGTACTATGAATTGAAATGCATTCTGCTGTCATGTATAACAAATTAGAATAAATAAATAAATTTTTAAAAAGGGGACAAAAACCCCATAGGATGGGGATGTATAAGAAAAGAAAATTGACAGTAGTGTGTAATGCATTTAATATTTTTAAATCTTTACCAACCACCCTAGATATTTTAGTCCCATATTATGGCTACATTTTCCAAACTAGTATAATGTATAGAAATATATGGATAAGATATAGTTGCTAGAATTGTTAAATTCAGGAAAATTAAAGATAAAGACTCTTAGATATAGAAATTTCAGATTGTTTCTCATGTGATGTATGCTTCATATTCAAATATTTCTTTTGAAGTATAAAATAAATTGAATTGATATCTCATAATAAAATTTCTAGCCAATCTCTGACATAAGCTCAAATTTTGACAGTAAGGTTGTAGTTCTTTTCTTATGTAGTATCAGCTAATATATAATATCTAAAATAAATATCTTTCTTCAGTTAAATTATATATCTTCAAAGTGTCTCTTAAGGTAGATATAATATAATTTTAAGTAAAATAAAATTTCATCTTCTGTCCTAGAAAACAGTTTTTACAAATGATCCATCTTGCAACAAAATATAATCCAAAAAATTCTGTAGGAAACATTGTTTCATTTATAAAATTACACAGTTTCTTTGACCCTTTCATCACAAATGTTTCAACAAAAATAAAGAGAGGTGCTTTTATACTCAAAGGGTGTTAAATGAAATTTATTCTTTAAACTAACCCCCCCCAAAAAAATTTGATGGACAATTAAAGTAGTTGAGCATGTTTCAAGGTTGAATTCATCAATAGATTTTTGCATAATGGGATGAAAATGGCTTTACCTAATTTTCTTATAAAGTGAAATTTTCAGGACAAATTGTACGGAATGTAACGTGGAAATGAATGTCCTTCCTTTGTCTAACTATATGCTTTGGAACTACAGAAGAATTGATGGTAAATTAGATCATTTTCTATGCTTCCTCAGACATTTATATTATATGAATTCCAAAAGAGGTAAAGCCATATGCATTTTCAAATATATGTAACCAAATAACATTCAAAAAAGATTTCATTGAGTTAGGGTTCCACAGAAAATACTTTGGGAAATTCTGGTCTAACAGTCTTAAAAAAATTCTTTACAGTGAATATGTATGTTAAAATATTATAGATCAGCAAGTTTAAGCATGAGAAAGAGCATCACAGACAGATGGCTAAACCAAAACCAATTCCAAGTTTCCTGACTTGTGTGAAGCACAGTAGGGAGGCTAGGCCAGGGTTTGGACAGGTTTATGATAGAGTTCATTTAATGTCTAATTCAATCATTTGAGAATTCTCAGAGCTGTGAAACCGTTATCGGAATCAATTTTAAAACATTTTATCACCCCAAAATGAATCCCAATATGACATAGCTATCACATGCCATCCCCCTACCCTCCCAGTTCTAGATACCTCCTAATTTATTTTCTATCTTTAGAGATATAAAGTCCATGTCTTTAGGAGCTACTGTAAAGAATTTAGACTTTAACTTAGAGTGAGATAGGAAACTAGTTGAGAATTTGAGCATAGAACTGACATGACTGACATAACAATTTAAGTGAAAAACTTCATATGCTGTGTTGTGAATAAATTGATAAAGGCAGCCATGGAAATAATTCTTCAAACACTGATCTTGCCTTGGAATAGCATAACATTGGTGGAAGTGGGAATTGGATATGCTTTATGCTTAATGAAAAAATAATTTAAGATGATCTGATAATGGGCTCTTGATATATTCTGATTGTATATGACTTTTTTCAAGGATATTCTGAACATGTAATTCTTTCTTAGTATTTTGCTCTGGTGTCAAATTCTACTCAAAGGACATCTCAAAGGGAGAATTTAGGGATGTTTTCTTTTAAGAAATTACCAGCTTAACTTTCCCTGTTTAGATGTATCAATGTTTAGAACTGTCATGTCTACTGAGATTGGGGTTTAAACAGTAATATCTACTCACGTGATATTCGGTGTGTTGTTTTACATATTTAAAACATAGGAGTTAATTTTTGTTATCACCATGAATATTAATGTAAAAAATGAAGAATCTAAAATTTATGGAGCTTAAGTACCTTTCCTTTATGTAGCAAAAAATGCAATAATCAGTATTCATACCAAAGTCTGTGTGTTTACAGAGGTAATATTTGTAACAACCACACCAAATTAATAAAAAAAAAGGCAAGAAACTTTGCCACATAGTCATATGTCACCAAGAAACAAAATCCTCCCATTTTGATTTTGCTTCTCTTTTAATAAAAAAAGGAAGGGCAAGGGCATACTTATTAAGTAAAATTACAAGGAAATGTGTCATTTAAAAAGTTGTCCTAATTTGCTCTGTAAGGGGAGAAATAAAATTTTATCAGTTCATAAATGTCTTGAAATAATCAGAATATAATGAATGAAGCTATGCTGTTTATATTCTGGCTTTAATATTAATTGCTTTTTATTTGAACTTTTATAAAAAATAATGGGAAACTTTTGGAAAATGCCTATAAAAACAATTATGGCCATTTATTTAGAAAAATGTCATATTTAATTTTATTTGGGAAATGTTCATTAATAGAATTTTATTAACAGAAGAATATTTGTAGTATTGAAATTATATTATTAAATCTTGAATTGTATGTTAAATAAGTATCAATTTATATTATTTTCATCTAAATATTACATATTCAAAGATTTTACTAACATTATTTGAATAAATTCAGTAGAAAAATATGCATGCATACAAACACGTACACTGAAGGAAGTGGTACAACTAACTTCTTGTGATCTAGGCTTTCACTGGCATTTGACTGCCTTTTGAAAATTTGTGATTGTGTGTGTGTGTGTGTGTGTGTGTGTGTGCATGTATTTATTTTTATGATTTTGTTTTAATTTGGAAAATTTGCATAATACAACTGACATTTAGTTTTTATTTGGTTGCTATAATGTATCTCCCTGAGTCCAGAAAATTATAGTGTTCTGCTGAATTTCTGTTTCACCTGGAGAGCCACCCTCCCTCTGATCCTGTGGTAATCTCCAGGGAGGTGGCTGGAATTTGTACATTACATCCTGGTAGTCTGGGTCCTCTATCTTTGTTTTGTGTTGTCAATGAGGACAGTGACCAAGACACCTGGAGAAGAGATAAGTCAGGCATCTATTTCCTGTTTCCCCTGAGGTCACCAGGACTGACTAGGAAAGGAAGACCACTGCTCCTCTCAGCAAAGTCAGCTCCACATGGATCTTCTTCCTGCCAGTCTCCAACAATCTGTCCTTGGGTTTGACAGATTATAGCCTGTTGCTGCTACAGCTATACTTCTCTACTACCCCTTTTACTTCCTCTAGTCACTAGTGAAGCCACTATAATTAATTCCTTGTATATAATCCCTCTTATATCTATGCTAACATGAGATTGTCATTCATTTCCTGTGAATTCCATACTAGACTGATTTTAAAACAGCAAAGTACTTACACTCCAGAAAGATGTACTTTAGAATCTCTATGCTTTTCCTTAGTATTTTGAACTTAGAAAACATTACTGATGCTTATGTCCCTAGAATATTATGGGATTTGGGGTATAAATTTTGATTCTATGAAACACTTCATTTTAATTTTCAAAAAGCATTAATTATAGGTAGTTTCTGAATAGCAAAAATGGGTACAATTACAAAGGCAATGCACTTGGGGTAAGAAACCATTAATTATTCTCTCAGTTTGTAGACAGAAGAGTATGGAGCAACAGATGTTGAAATTATTAAGAATATTCTGAAAACATCAAAATTCTGGCCTTTTATTTGGTTTGGCTAGAGACCATGAACTCAGATTTTATCTGAACCTTGTCTGAACTAGCTTAAGCAAAATTTACAGGCTTTATTTCACAGAGATTGTTCTGAATCTCTTTTTGTGGATTCATTTTGCCATCTATGAGTTTTGATTAGAAGTTTGCATTAGCTCCTAAACTAATTTTCAGAAATTATTTCTAGAACCATAGAAATGTTAAGCACTTATCAATAAATAGAATAAGAAAAAGTGAACATTCAGGGAAAAAAGATTTGACTCCTATAAAAACCTATAATATGAATTCTATTTGTTACCATTGGTTTATTAAAGTATGTCTCATATGAATAGGTGTAGAAATGGATGATTTCAAGACTAGTTGCAAGTTTCAGTATTTCTAGCAAACCAATAATTTACTTTGGTATTTTTACTTTAAGATCACATTCTTTATTACTGTAGATATTATTCTTCAGAAGAGAATATACATTTTTGTCTTTTAAATATATTCAAAATTTTATTGTATGCTTTTCTCCATTCCATTTTAGTTGTGAATTTGAATTATCTCTTTTGATTAACTTGAATTATGTGAGTACATTATAAGCATCCAAAATCTTTTCAATTCTAATTGAATTTTTGAAAACCACTAGGTTAGATTTCATTGTTACTATTTTAGATGATGAAAGTTTATGTTACCCACATGTTAAACTTTATTTGAAAGCCATTCCTTTTCTGATTCCTTTCTTTAGGGATTGCTGAATGCTGAGATCTACGTAGATATGGCTCCCTGTGTCAGCTATCCATTACTGTAAAGAATACCTGAGATAATCAAGAGATAGAAAGAAAAAGGTTATTTTGGCTCACAGTTTTGGAGATTGCATTCCATGATCCATTGGTCCTATTACTCTGAGCCTGTGGTGAGCCAGCAAATCATGATGGGCATGTATGGGAATATTGATCACCTCATGGCTGGGGAACAAATAAAAGTAAAAAAAGAAGGTGCTGGGTCCCATGTCCTATTCAGAGGCATAACTCTAATAGCCTAAGAATACTCCAAAAAGTCCCACTACTGCCACTCTGGGGAGCAAGCCTTTAAACCCTGAGCCTTTGGGGAACATTCCAAATTCAAAATAAGACTCCCCTTCTTTAGGGAAGATTCCTTTTTGATACACCCATGGAGGGTGTATCAAAAAGGAATCATAACTTTCTCTGTGTTATTTTATTCTGAGCCTCTTTCCCTGCTCAGATATCAAGTTTTCCCCCTGTACTAGGTTCATCTAGTTAATTGAAAGGCACATATTAGTGCTGATCACTTTCCCTAGAGTTCACCTAAGGATGGATTTGTGCTTTTTTGTGTCATGTTTGACCTCAGGTAAATATCACTAGTTTGCTGCTGTAAAACCAGAGGCTGTAAAATTATATTTTACATTATGTTTTAGAGCTATATTTTAAAAAGTATGATTTTATTTAAAATTCCATTTTATTTAATGTTTGCAGTTGTGTTTAAGATCTTCTATGAACATCTGGCTCCTGGTACTCCTAAAAATACAAGTGTAAATAATTATGCTTGCAGAATATATTAGATAAATATTTTCATAGGTGTGCAATCTGCATTATTATTCACATAAAATTTTGCACAATCTATTCATGCATACATTCTCAAATATATTTTTTAAAATGAAGAATTCATATCATAAATATATGCTATAAAATGTATATTTGTGTAAATTTTTTAAAAGTGTAAAATAGTTAAAAGGAACAAACTAAGTTAGACAATAAATCATTTCACAAATTGGCTACTTAGTAAATTGGTCATTTGGAGCAATTAATAGGATTTCCGTGAATTGACTATTGTGGAAGGGTCCTTTCAGTATAAGTTGACTAGGCAAAATGGTATTTTAGTTATGTTTGCTTGTGGAATGAAAATAGATTCATGCTATAGTTTTGGTCCTAAATGTCCCTTGAAAAACTTGTGTTGTATGTTTGATCACCAGTTGATGATGCTGTTGGGAGGTGGTGAATTCATTAGTGGGTGGGACCTAGTAGAAGAAGGTTAGGTCTTTGGAGGACATGCCCCTGAAAGGGGATATGGAGATCCCAGCCTCCTTCCTTTCTTTCTTTACTTCCTGGCTGCCATGAAATGAGCAATCTTTTTCTGCCATACACATTTGCAATCAATATGTACTTGTCACAATAGAACCAAAGCAATACAGCTAAGCAACATGGACTGAATCATCCAAAATCATAAGTCAAAATAAATATTTCTTCTTGATAAGTTGATTTTCTCAGGCATTTTGTCATAGCAATAAAGAACTAATTAACATAATTCATCATACACCTATGCGGAGATGGATATTCTTTTCAATTTTAGCTGTGAGGTGGAGAAAGATGAATAGTTTGCTTTGTTATGAGACTAATGGAAGGAATCTGAGATTCTTAAGTACTCCTTATGCTAACTTTTAATCAATCTTTTAGTTTTAGTTTCATTTTCTTTCAATCTTCCTAAGGTACGTGATGCCATTGGTTTTGTAGCTAATCTAGAGTTTGGTGTCAATAATCTACTTGTTTCTCATGAACTCTGCCCAAGTGTGAACACTAGATTTTAGCTTTATATTTTTAAAATACACTGAGAAAAATGTTGAAATTGGTGTTTTCAAGACATTTAGGCGATTTGCTAGTTTTAAGTCTTCTGTTGTCATATTGATTTTCTTATTAAATTAGTTAAGTAGGTGGTTAAAGATTTTTTAAAAAAATTCCTATGTAGAATACACATAAGATCTTCTTTATTTATCCATACAACTTAAAATTTGTGTTTATATTTTCAACCACCAAAAAAAAAAAAAAAAAGTTGATTTGTTTATGGGATATTTCTCTTCAGAATTTATAGGAAATCTTGAAAATGAAATTAAAAACTGACACATTTGAAAAGATTTCTCACAAAAATAAAATTATTTTATTTTTTTAAAAGACTTTTCTGAGGTACTATAGTAGCTTAGTAGTACTGCTTAATTATATCAAACATTAGTCATTTAGATATGAAATGAACAAAATATTCAAGACTGGTGAATCCAATTTCCTTTACTCTATCATTTGAATGCAATATTTTTAGAAACATTATATAAAATTAAAACAACCAAATGCTTTTCATAGCTTTAATTAATAAAATAATAATGTCAAATCAACTATTTTATGTTATTAAAAAAAGACAAATTGGCATGCTCTTTTCAGTTGATTTTCTATTCTATAGTCCTTTTCTATTTGTGTTGTGATGACATCTTTTAGTGTATTATTCCTCCTTTTTCTGGTTACTTTAAGCAAATTAAAGAATCCAGTGTATTATATCTTTCATTTGATAAAATGAAATGTAACAGCTCAATTAAAGTAGCCTAGTAAATACAAGAGAATCCCCAGCAATCACAGCTCTAAAATCCAAGGAATAATTACTGTAAACACTTATCATATTTTCTTGTAGTTTCTCTTGAGGATTGTTTAGTATTTTAACACTTTTTATGAAGAAAATGTAGAAAAAATGTATTCCTATCTATGCTTTTTTTACATAATTAAGAAAATATGCAAATGTAATTTGATGTTCTTTTTTTCTGTTTTATGTATGCTTCAAAAGATATCATATGCTTATTTTTCATTGAATTAGTATCTACCAGTGTAGGAGCCCTGTTTGGGGAGATGGCTTAAATTGCGGTTGACTACGAACCATGGAGATTTGGGCATTGTCGCCTTCCGTAGTCTCACGGGACTTGGCCAGAGATCTTGAGTGACTTGGCCGAGATTGCTGATCGGGTCAGCGCCATTTTGGTGGTGTGTGCGGCGCGTGTTAGTCGTTGTTAGAGCCAGAGAGAAAAGTTATCAGAATAAAAAGCTGTTTGTCTCCAGTTTGCCTCTGAACTTCTTCCCAAGGCTTCGTTGCTCCAAGCGGCCATCGCTTCAGGCAACAACATACCAGTAGTTAAAATCTATTTTTCTTTTTATTTTTTGTTCATTCTATTGGATGTATACATATATACATATATACACACACATATATATATACATACATATATATACACACACATATCATAATTAAGCAAACTCTTTTTCACTAATATTAATGAGGATATGGTATGTACCTTTAAATATGATTAGCATTTAGCATATAGTGTTCTTTTTAAAAAAAAAATTTTTAGTTGTTGACCTTTATTTATCTTATTCATTTACACACATGGTGCTAAGAACTGAACCCAGTAGCACATAGTATTCTTGACATCCACTCTCCTCACAGTCACCACACAGGACTGTACTTACTGCCACCATCCAGGAAAAACTAAATATTTCACAATCCTATGATTTTACAAATGATGAATCTTTGATGAGAATTTTAAAATGCAGTTTGACAGTCTTTTCTTACTGCTTCTGAATAAATTTTTGTTAGTTTCTGATTAATTCTTTGTAACAATTTCAAATCAAGTTACTATATGTGAATATTTTATGTCTCTTAAAAGCTGCTCAGATCATTTGTCAGAAAAGTTAGAATAATTTACATTTCTGTGATTTGTTTGTCAGCCTGATGCTATGGCTTACATATGGCTTAGGTTTGGCCTTCAAAGTTCTTCACCTCCTAACATGATCACACTGAGGACCATGCTTTAAGAAAGTCCTGATGCTATCCAAACCATAGCATCATGCTTATTGAGAGGTCATTGGAGTCACAGCTCTAGGAAGGGATGAAGATAATTTTTGGGATTCCTGGTTACTTCTTGCAAGAGGATTGCTACAATAAAATAATCCTGGCCATTCCCTGAACACTCTGGCTTTTTCTCACATACACTTGCTTGATTGTGCTGCTTATCCACTCTGGTGCCATAAACTTGACCATCAGAACATGAACTAAATTGACATCTTTTTCTTATAAAATAATCCAGTGCCAAATATTTTGTTGTACTAATGAAAAACTGACTAATATTCATGGCTTAGTATTCTCACTGAGAAGGGGTATTAATTTCATAAGAAAAATGCTGACCATCTGTTGTTTTGGATAATGATGTTTTCATTTTCTTTCCTTATGGTAATAGTACTATAATTTCTTTTATCCAACTAGATAGTCTTCAGTTGCCTTCATTTATGGTGTGAGTAGTAAGCAAGTTGCTTTGTTTTCTCCCAAGGGAGAGACAGTACTCAAATCAGGACAGCTGGAGCTTTTTGCTCTAGATTTTGAATCTTAAACAGAAAATGTAAACACTAAAAACTATGGGAACCTATCAAGTTGGAAGGGGCACTTCAAAGTGATTTTCAATATTTTCTATTTCCTCAATTGCAGATCCTTCCTAAACTTGTCTTTCCTGAAGAACTGTTTTTTTTTCTTCTTTTCTTTCTTTTTATTCTTTTAGTTAACTCCCTATTTGTTAAGTAAATGTATATTTTTCTTCAGTTGGCTCTAGTGAGTTTCTATAATATATGTTAAGTTGTAATTGAACATATTATAAGAAATTATTGATTAAGTGTAATTATTAACCTTTTGTTACCAAAATGATTCCTCACCAATGATTTGTTTTATCATTTTCCTGATAATTAAATTCTTATACTTTATATAATATGATTCTCACTGATTTCTTTGTATCTTTCTCTTCTAATAAGACATTGATATATTATTGAACTGGTTTTCCCAAGTTATTATTATTATTATTATTATTATTATTATTATTATTATTTTGGTACTGGGGATTGAACTCAGTGGCACTAGACCACTGGGCCACATCCCCAGCCCTTTTTTTTTTGTATTTTATTAGAGACAGGGTCTCACTGAGTTGCTAAGTGCCTCGCCATTGCTGAGGCTGGCTTTGAACTCGCGATCCTCTTGACTCAGCCTCCCAAAGTGCTGGGATTACAGACGTGCGCCACCGCGCCCGGCTAAGTTATTATTTTTTTAGATGAAATTCTTAGATTTTCTTTCAGTGGTCTTTAGAACTATTCAAGAATTTAACAAGAATTATATTTATACAGGAATTTAGGACAAACTCATCTTCATAATGTTTATTCAAACTGTTTTATGTAGAAGATTTCTTCAAATAGGTCCATTTATATCATATGTATGGTCATATGTTTTATTTATTCCCATTGTTATTTTAATTAGGCATTTATCATATAAAAATTAGCTTTCTAATAAAGTAGCTTGTTACTTGGGCCAATCACATTGACGATGAAAATTAAAAATGATAAAGGCGCTTGTGGTTTGTCTGCTCAGATAGATCACGTCATGGATCACAGCACTGATTCTCCTGGCTGTCAGGAGCTTCTTTGCCTAAGATTCTCCTTCCCAGGGTACAGCTCATGCCTGGCAACTGATCAGTGGAGCAGATCACAAGCCCTAGTTTTCTCCTCAACATTTTGTGATTCCAGGCATCCCGTAATGTCTCTACCTCTACCGCTTGCTTTCTCAATTTCTTTACACATATTTTTTTCAAGAGTACTTCCTTATATAAATGCAAAAGAAAAATCAATCCCTCAAAGTTTATTTCTTAGGTAACCTAATTAAAAACACATGCAAGTTCATATCTAGCCAAATGTATACTTTTGTTTTGATAGCACAGTAGAATGAAAAAGCAACCAGGATCTTTCCAAGATGGGGGTGGGGGAAAGTCGGAAAGCTGCTTCTACTAAAGCTCTGATCTAATAGGCTATATCCACAGCTCAAGCCTGGAAGCAAAATAAAGCTCTCCCAGGTCCCTGCACACAAGCAGGTGTATGGGCAATGCCAGACACACACAGGGTTTGCCTTGATACTAAAGGGAACCAAGGGGAACAATGTATCTGTACCTACAACATAGTATACAAAGTTGATAACCTAAAACTGTCCAAGACAGGGAATATATGCTTGATAAACTTATGCCCTAACACACTTTAGGGTATACTTAAATATTTAGTATGAATAATTAGAAAACAAACACATACATTTTGGGTAGTAGTAAATTTCAGGCTGTAAAAAGAGTTTTATGATGGTTAAGTGATGCGAATTTTCCTGTTACCATGGTAATAACAAATCTATGTTTTCAAGATAATACACTGAGCTTTCATGTTGAATAAAGTTACTGAGACAACATGAATGCTTTAAATTTTCATGTTGTTTGAGAAATAATTTGTACTAATTTAGTGATATATTAAAGATCGTCTGGTTAAATTAGCATAACATCTGGTCATTATACTAACTCTATGCTTTATTTTGGGTCAGCAGTAGAAGGTAAAATTCTTTTGCAATGAAAAATAAAAGTAATAGTCCTCATGCTTTGGAGAATTTTCAAACTTTTTGTTTTAAAACATATACCCAGTACACGTTGGTATCAACAAATCACTGAAACAAATGTCTACAAAAGAAAAAAAATACATTAAGGTAATTGAAAAGTATGAACACTTACTGTGTGTCTTTGTGCACACATGTAGTTTAAAGTTTCATTTTCCCATTCCATGAATACTAACTAAATTCAGTTCTCTAGAGAGAAACTTTGGAAACTGTATCATTGTTCAGGAAGCAGGAACTGGCTTTTGATAAAAGGCTTCCCTTTCTCTTCCACAATGCTTCTGGGACCTTCACAGTTGATTACTGTAATATTTATATAATATAGCATTGACATACAATTGAGAACTATAACACATTTAATACTGGAAAAAAAGTTGGCTAGCATCAGATATTTTTAATGAATTGGAAGACAGCCTATTTTGTTTCATCTGAAATCAAGAAAGAGTGCCAGGTTGGTCTCTAAATTTTAGTCAGTTTCTTTTGTAAAGAATGCTTTTTCCTTTTTCTTTTCTTTCTTTCTTTTTCTTTTCTTTTCTTTTCTTTTTTTTTTTTTTTTTTTTTTTTTGGTTGTAGATTTGAAAATCCTCCATCTTTACACTGTAAGACTTACATGAAAATAGAGAGTTCTCAAGATTTCATTAACCAAAGTATCATATTGATGGCTTTGCTCTTATGAGCACAAAGATACTTGTATTCCTTATTTTTTTTTTTTTTTTGATTGCTACTTTTCATTGTATGAATATGAATAGAAAAAGTATTATGGTAATTTGGCAGGTTTAAAAATGTTGAGAATCATTTTATCTTTGCAATGCCTAAATTTATTTACAATAAATACTATTCTAAGAGATTTCAGATGAGCATTCAAATAAAATTAAAAAGAAAAGAATCAACAAAACTACAAATCTAACTAGGGCAATGAATTAGAATAATTTAATTGCCACAGCATCTCTAAATTTTTCAATTATTGCCACTTGTTTTCAATAAATATATAACACATATTCATTACAGAAATATAGAAAAATAGTTCAAGAAGGTAACAGTATACATTAAAATCCAATTTCTCATCACTTCATATTGAACACCCTCTGACATTATACACTATATTGCTCCTGTAGTATTTTTGCAAAAAATGTGTAATGTTAAGTCAGTCATTGGAAATCGTCAGATAATCAAAATTGAAGGATATTCTACAAAAATAACTGTCCAGGATCCCTAGAAATGTAAAGGTATTAAAAGATAAGGAAAGACTACAGAGCTATCACTGATTATAGGAGACTTAAGAAGACATGAAAAATGAATTCACTGTGAGATTCTGATTAGGTTCTGAAAAAGAGAAGATATTAGTAAGAGCAAATCTCACTGGTACATAAATAAAGTCTACTTTTTAGTTTTGAGTTCTAAAGTGATTCTCTATGCCCTGAATATGGTCATAATATTATAATTATGAATATTAATTATCTTTGTAATCATTTGTGCTGTTTCTATAACAGACAACTTTTAAAAAGTCATTTGTTTGCTTTATTAGCTTGATTCATCCCCACACAAAGGAGAGCAAAGTTATCAATGAAGTGTTTTTGCTTCCACACATTTCTCCATTTAATCATGTGGTAGAACCTGCCACTCACAAACATACCTGCACATTCACAGGGAATTTAGTACAATTGTTTCACAGCAGTAATGCATTATATTTTGTTCAAGCAACATTTTTTATCTAAAATAAAAATACCTAATGAAAATCTTCTCATGTCAGAGGCACAGATATATTATTTTTGAGGAAATAGTCTATTTTACCATTAACATGCCAGCATATTTTAGCTGTTCTCTTATGGACAGTCATCCATTTTATTTCTAGTTTTGGTTTTCAATAAGCACTTATACAACAAAATACCTTTGATATTTCTATGAAATTAGTGCTTTTATTTGTGGGAGATTCTCATGAATAAGAATCTTGACACAGATAAGGTAATTTCCATGAGTAATGCAAGAAATGAATTTTCACCATATTATTACCAGTCATAAGTATTATCATCCACGAGCATTTCTTTCATAGAGGTTAAATGTCTTTTCATTTTTAAAAATTTCTTCTGAAATTAGTTTTGTTCACAACTAATTCTAAAATTAAGTATCATTAGACATACTCAAAAGTGGCTGAAACTATCTGTTCCTTGAATTGCCACTTTGTGCATTTGTTTTGCACTGGAATATTTGTCTTAGTTTTCAGCATGTCAATCACTTTCAATAGCATAAGCATTAATCCTTTATCTACTGGCTTTGGTGTAATATAGTATATTTACTTTTTACTTTTGTGAAATTTTTATTCTTTATATATTCAAACAACATTTTTCTTGTGTAGTTTCTAGAGTTTCAGTATTAATTAAAATTATCTTCTCAAGTCCTCGGGACTACATTTGTAGTTTTAAAGTTTTTTCTCAAGCCTTACTATTAGAGTTCTTTCACCAGTTAAGGGTTTTAGTTGCATGGCAAATTATCTGATCATGTTGTCATTTATTGTTGATGCTGTTTGCTGTCTTCCCTTTCCTGCCATAACTTCTCATTCTTCAAAAGGTGTTTTAGATATGTTATTTGCACTCAAATCCTTGTCTGAGTCTGGTTCTATGGGAACCCAAATTAAGACATATACTTTTTCATATTTTTTCTCAAATTTTTCAATATTTAAATTATTTCATGCAATAATTCCTCAGATATTATTAGAAATCATTAATCCTCAGAACAAAAATGAAAACGTTTAGACTTGCATTTAAAATCAGGCTTGCAGCTAAACTGAGCATTGGTTTGATAAAATCAACCCTTCCAGCTTGAGCAAGAATCTTACCATAGTTTTTCTATGCAAAAGAATTCTAAATATGAATGGCGTGCATGTTCCACCACCTAAATTTAGGACATAAAACATTAAGTTGAATGGACAAGAAATATGACAAAGTTTGAAAATACAAATACTGGTGTTAAAAATTGTAAGGTAATTTCTTCTTCAGAATTACAATAATTGTACTATGAAATTCTATAGATGGTTAAATTGATCTTTTTACATTCATGTGTGTAAATTTTCACTTAAATTCTTATATTATTAAACTTTTATTTTCACAGCCCAGAACCTATAATGTTGTTTTGAATATAGTTGATATCTATTATGTTGTTAGTTCAAATTTTTATGTCTTACACATTTAGTTATATAGTCAATGCTTTTTGAGCAAAAATTACATTACTATAGTAGCCAAGTAATACTATCTGGGTAATTTATATACACATAAAGTTATTAATTGACTTATTAAAGAATATGCTTTAGCTACATAGCAAAGGTATATTATGGCTCAGTCTTTTATAACTGCTATACTTATATTAGCATTTGCATATATATTTTATAAGCCAAGTGCTTCATGAAATAAATGTGAGAGGAATTACAGTTACTTCTAAAACTACTTGACTACATTGAACTGGACAATATCTGAAATCCTGTCACATTACTATCCTTCTTTCTTCCTCACCAATGCCCCTTTTCTTCAGAAGGCCATTCCATTTCCTGCTGGAACTAATGCTGTTGTCTCCAGACTCCTCTCTTCAATTCTGGACTCACTAACCTCAATCTTAGTCATGCTGATCATTTCTTTGAAATACAATTTTGTCAACCTCATTCTCTGCTTAGTGACTTTTCATGTCTTCTTCCTTAAAGTGCAAAAGACTCAATACATTTTGAACTCACTCCTTTTCTCTTATCTCTTAGTACTTCTGCCCTGTATTCTACGTCAGCACCCTTGAGTGTCTTTCCATTTTTAGAATATACAGATCAAGTTCTTTTCTTCATCCTCTTATATTTTCTATATCCTCTGCCTTGTGCATTCTGATACTACCCTTGTGCTGTGCTTTGGCTGTGTTTGTGTCTGCCAAAACTCAGGTTGATATTTTCTTGCCAATGTAGTAGGGTTAGGAGATGGGGAGTTTAAGAGAGACCAATGTCTTGTTAGACTGGAGTAGTTCTCACTGGAATGGATTACTTCTTGTGAGAGCACATTGCCGTGAAGCAAGTCAGCTCCTTTGTCCCCTCCTCTGTGCTGCATGCATCCATTTGTCTTTCAGTTTTTTTCTGCCAATGTTTTGAAACATCGCAAGGCCCTCACCAGGTTCTGATTAGGTTCTCAAGTAACCATCATTATTTTATCATGTATTTGTTGTTCAGTATCACTAGATAATAATTTACTAAAAATAAATGAAAAATTTTGATAAGATTTTTATCGGTAATTTTATCAGCAAACAAAGTTATGTTTGAGGCATAGTCCTGGACTTCAAAAAACTAGAAGAATATCATTTTTTCTAGTGAAGTATATTAACCTTTTTACCATATTGAGAAGATTGTAAAACTTGGACTTATTCAAACATGATCCAGACAATTACATGATGCTACCTAATTCTAAGTAACTTTCATCCGAATGAGAGAGAGTTAAATCTTTGAAGAAGTCACTGTGGCATATTTCCATTTTTACCACAAGACATTTATTTAAATAAGTACAATAGAAAAAATGAATCAAAAACCCATTGAATTAGAATTGAGAGTTGGCACTATTCATTTCTTAATTAAATTTTTACAGATCACTGCATCTAGATCAGCAAGTATAATTTATGATTAATTATGAAAACAATTTCCTCAGATTCATGTCTCTTTTGAGTAATATACTGGAAGATTGTTGAATATGAAACCCCAGGAAGCAAAGTCCATGAATGTTAACAATTTAGAAGAAGAGGATTTACCATTGTCTTAAACTAAATTGACATGCCTCACTTGTCTAAATTAGCATTTACTGAATTCTTTCTTTCATTTCCTTTCAAAAGGGTGGCTCATGTATTAGGGAAGGAATTAGCTTTAAAAATTACACTAACTTTTGTGAAATTTGAGGTAGATAATAGAATTAAAACAACATTAAATAAAATTACTTTAAGGCAATCAGTTTTCCCATAAATAAATTTATGTCAGCACAGAGTTTCCCATAATTGAACTTGTATTGTCTCTAATTGAAAAAACAAAACAACAACAACAAAAAACTAAGAATCAGAATCAACCTAAATACATCTTATCTTATCATTTGCTCTATTTTTCTTGTGCAAAAATAAAATTGTAAGGAACTCTAGTGTTATTTTTAAAGTTTAAAAATATTATTACAAAATTGCTAAAAGACACAAAATAGAAAATACAATCCCATATACCTGTTATCAAGATTTGACAGTTACTTACATTTGGTTCCTTTTCTTTATTATTTTCTTATATCCTTCCTGTCTCTCTCTCTTTCTCACTTTCTCTCTCTCCCTCTCTCCCTCTCCCCTCTCTCTCGGTAACCATATAGCTATAGTTATTTATTTATTTGTCTATTATCTACAAAAATATTGATAAGGATAATTTATAACCCATAATACATTATATTCATTCAGTTATCTATGTGCACAGACAATATAGATATATCTATGATCTAATCTATGATCTATTTATCTGTATATATGGATGAAATTTTTTTAAAGTTGGAAATAGCATGCAATTTTACCCATAAAATTATTCAGAAATTATTTCTAAGAATAAGAACTTTCTTTTACATATCAAAAAGAAAAACATTTAACTGATCTTTGAAGAAAATTAATTATGTAACATTCATTATCTATCACCCATATTTACATTTAGAAAAATATTCCCTCAATAGTTTTTTTTTTTTTTTTCCACCTGACTCTAAGCTAAATCCTAGATCATGTATTTTATTTAATTTAAAAAACAACAAGTCTAATTTAGTTTGGAGCACTTTGACTTTGCTTTTCAGTTTTACCCTTGAATATTTTTAAAAAGTACAGGACTCTTAAAAAATTAATAGAAGATCTCTCAGCTTGGATCTCTGTCAGGAGCTGCACTAAAAATGATGTATTCATCTCAGTGCATCCTACGAGGAGGCTTGATGAATGCTTTTTCTGTTCTAGATAATGGTTGGCTTTGGTCCTGTATTTAAGGTAATATCTACCAGGTTTATCCACAGAGGAAATACCGTGCATTCCTTTAGAATGAATAAGTACAGTGTGAAGAAAAACTTTAAGGTTAAATAAACATCTCACTTCTCATAAAATTTTCACCAATTATTTTTAAGCACCTAATGATGGTTAACAAGTTCTTTTTTACTTAATAGTTGGTATTCTCCTCTGACAAGATGGTTTCCCATTTCTCTCATGTATTTGTTTATTCATGTTATAATAAATATTTTATATATATTTATATATACAAAGAATATCATATATATTTAAATGTCTGTGCTTATTTTGTATTTTATGATGAATTATCATCTCTTGTTACCATTATTTATTTTGATATACAAATAAAGCTATTTATTATTTATTTTGATATGCAAATAAAGGGGGCAATGAAAGCCCCCTTCAGGATGACTGTTAATATTCTCTTTCCATAATCCAGAACATTCAAAATATAAACAAGTTGAGATAATTAAAAGGACTCATAACACTTCACACAGCATATATCTGTATGTCTTTTAAGTATCTAAAAACTGCAGTGCAATATGAGAAAGTAAGTGCATATCAGTATGGGGGTCCCTATGCATTTTCATTCCCACCTCCCGAGTATTGCTACATGGTCACATAAAGAGCATTTTTTTTATCTGCATTATCAACCATCAAGATATGCAGGAGATTGCAAAACAATCAATTTAAAATGGATCAAAGACCTAACATAAGAACTAAAACTTTGAAATTACTAGAAATAAAAGCACAGAAGAACACTTCCAGACAGACACAGACAAAAGCTTTCTGAATAGATCTTCACTAGTTCAAGACATAATAATAAGAACAAACAAATGGGATGGCATCAGATTAAAAAACAATACAGCAAAGGAAACGACAGAGTGAAGAGACAACTTATAGAATGAGAAAATCTTTGCCAGCTACTTTCCTGATAAAGATAAATATCCAGAATATATCATGAACCCAAAAAAATTAACAACGAAAGTACAAATACTCTAATCAATAAGTGAGCAAATGAGCTGAAAAGACACTTCTCAAAAGAATAAAATACTTCCTCTAAAAACAGGAAGAAGACAGGGATTCCCACTTTCACTACATCTATTCAACATAGTCTCTGAACACCTAGCCAGAGCAATTTATCAAGAGAAGGAAATAAAATGAATAGGAATAAGAAAACTAGAGTTCAAATTATCTGTTTGCTGAAGACATGATCATGTATTTAGAAGACCCAAACACTGTACCAAAAAACTTCTAGAACTCATAAATGAATTCAGCAAAATAGTAGGATATGATACGAGATCAATACTCATAAACTAATTACATTCTTATACTCCAATAATGAATCTGCTGAAAGAGAAATTAGGAAATTGCTGAACAGTTAGGTTGATATTGTAAACAGTGTTACAATAAACATGTTGTAGATTTGTGGATTGTTGGATCATATGGTAGTTCTATTTCTAATTTAATGAGAAATCCTCATAATGTTTTCCATAATGGCTTTATTAATTTATATTTATACCAAAAATAATATATGAGCATTCCACTTTGTAAATCCTCACTGGAATTAATATTGAACTTTTTTTTTTCATAAGCTTGTTGGTCACATGTGTGTCTTCTTTTGAGAAATGTGTATTCATGTCATTTTTTCCATTTTTAAGTTGAATATTTATGTTTTCCTTCAGTTTAGTAGTATTTTGTTGTTTTGTTTCGTTTTTGTTTTTTTACATTTTGGAAATATTCTCTTGTATAGTTTTCAAATATTTTATCCTATTCTGTATGTTGACTCTTCTCTCTATTGTTTCCTTTGCTGAACAGAAAGCTTTTGGTTTGATGTAATTACATTTTTCAAATTTTGGCTTTGTCTCCTATGCTTTTATGGCCTTATCACACAAAAACAAACAAACAAACAAACAAAAAAACTTTGTCTATTCAATGTCATTAAATGCATCCCTGAGTAGTACTACTAGTAGTTTTCTATTAGTAGTTTTCATACTCTAAGGTCTAAAATTTAGACCATTTTGAGTTGATTTTTTTATATGGTGAGAGAAAGGCCTAGTTTTATTGTTCTATATTGATATATCTATCCTAGTACCATTTAGTGAGGAGATTTTCCCTTCTTCAATCAGTGCATGTTCTTGCTATTTCTGTGGAAGATTCATTGGCTCTAAATGTGTGGACATATTTATGGGTACTCTGTTCTGATCTATGTGTTTGTTCTTGGGCCATGTGCTGTTCAAGTTTTCACTCTTCAGTATGTTTTGAAGTCAGGTATTATAATGCTGAAATATTTCTTCTTTTTACTCAGGATTGTTTTTAAATATTTGAGGTCTTTTTTGATTCCATATAAATTTTAGGACTGTGTCTTTATTTCTCTGAAAAACATAATTGATATTTTAGTAGGACTTTCATCTAATATATATATATATAAATTCTGGTAATATGGACATTTTTACAATATTAATTCATGAACAAGGGATGTTCCTCTTTTTGCATGTATCATTTTAGAAATTCTTTTATCACTGCTTTGTAATTTACATTATAGAAATTATTTGCTTCCTTGATTACATTTATTTCTGGTATTTTATTTTGTCACTATTGTTAATGGAATTCCTTGATTTCTTCTGCAGCAATTTCATTACTGGTGTATAAATATTGCTATTGACTTATGTATGTCGATTTTGTATCCAGTAACCACTGAATTCATTAGCTCTAAAAAGTTTTTGGTGGAGGGCTTTTGGTTTTCAATATATAATAACGTGTGCCTATAAACAGGGATACTTTGTCCTCCTCCTTCAGTTTCTGTGGGTCTTGTGTGGGTTGGGAGATCCCAGTGCATCCAGGTGGATTTGGCACAGCAGGTCTGGCAACAAGGTAGAGTGCATATTGATATCTGAGGGCCATACAGGCAGGGCCCAATATGTACCACTGTACCCAAATGGAACACCTGTCAGATTCCAGAGGTTCCATAGGTGACTTCTTAGGGTCTTCAGGGAACAACTTTCTCTGAGAAGTCAGCTCAACTGCTTCCCAGGCTGAAGGTGGGTGGACAGAACTCAGCATCTGCTCCTTCATGTCTCAGTGGGATGAACTTCTGAAAATAGTATTCTCATTCTCTTCTTGGGGCCACAGAAGGATGCATGGGTCTGTCTGTTGATTCTAGGGTAACTTGACAGCCTAAGCTGATCAGGGATGGTTGATTGGCTACTTACAGGGGTCAAGTGTTCATGAGTGGGACCATCTGGCTACTTCCTGGACAGCAGAAAGGTGGTCAGTGATGCCTGGATGTGTCTTGGGACCAAAGGAGAGTGGACAGGAATGCCTGTTTCCTTTTTGGACAATAAGGGAGTGGGTGGAGTGGTCCACTTATTTTCTGGGTCTCTCTTCAACCTGAGTACCTCAAGACGGGTCTTTTCAGATGCTACCTGGGGCCACAGAGAGAGAGAGAGAACAGATCCTCATGTCTTGTTTTGAGAACAGGTTGGCAGACCCTAGGAGCAGATGATGGACTGTTTCACAGGACCCTAAGGTGGATGAGATTTCAAGATAGCTCCATGTGGAAGAAGGAATAATATATGTTCAACTTTTTATTGGGGGGACATCATAACAATGTGACAACCTGGGGCCTGCAAAGGTTGCAGGGGTCTCCCTCAGTAAATTCCTGAGCTATCTGTGGTGTGCCTGAATGTTATTGGGCAGTTTCAGTTACTCCTTCCCTTATTGAGCAAAGTCCTTTGGTTCTTGTTGATCTTAAGAGATGGAATGGTAGATGCTGTGTTCCTTCTTTATAAGGCCATTGTGTGTATCTTAGTGTATAGTCTCTCTGCCACATCTCCCCTGCATTCCAATGCTCTGCCTCAAACTCCCCAGTGAATTAGCTGTTGCTTTTTCTTTGTTTTGTTACATTGTTGTAGAAGGAAGCACCCCTCAAGTTACACATTTTTTCTAAGAATTACCCACCACTATTTCTTTTGACCTGTTTTTCTGACATATTTTATCACTTATTACATTTAAGGAAACTACTTAAATGTATAATAAACATACTGCTTGGCATTGTACTGAAGGTCATTGAGATTTTGCACATTTTTTTCTTTGACAATTTCTTCTTTTTTTCCAAGGTTGGTAACTTATCTTAATAAATTTATACTATGTCCCTTTGTGCACATGCATATTTCAGCCAGGTATTTTGATAGAGGTTCAACAAAGTTGTAGAAATTCCTCAAGTCAAAGAGTTTACTACTTGTTAGCTTTCTATCTTTGCTATAACAAATTAGTAATTTAAAACAACACAAATATATTACTTATGACAGTACCTGCAGTAAGAAATCTGAAATCAGTCTAACTGGGTTAAAATTATTAAGATATTGTCAAGGTTTGTTCCTCTTGTTATTAGGGGAGAGGCTATCTGCATCCCCTTTTGCTTCCTAAGAATGTCTGCATTTTTTGGCTCCTGCCGCCATTCCTCCATCTTCAAAACACATCACTCCAAACTCTACTTCAGTCACAAGATCTTTTCTTTATTTTTTTTAATTTATTTTTTATTCTAAATTGTTAGAAATGACAGCAGAATGTATTACATTTCATATTATACTTATAGAGCACATATTTACATATCTCTGGTTGTATACAAAGTATATTCACACCATTCGTAACTTCATACATGCACTTAGAGTAATGATATACATCTCATTCTACCATGTTTTTTTTTTTTTTTCCTTCATCCTTTTGCCCCCTCCCTTTCCCTCCCTCCTCATTGGCCATTCTAGTGTTCCTCTAATCCTCCTATGCTCCCCATCCCAACCCCACTGTGAATCTGCCTCCTTATATCAGAGAAAACATTCAGCATTTGGCTTTTTGGGATTAGCTAACTTCACTTAGCATTATATTCTCTAACTTCATCCATTTACCTGCGAATGCCATGATTTTATTCTCTCTTATTGCTGAGTAATACTCCATTGAGTATATATACCACATTTTCTTTTATCCATTCTTTTATCCATTCATCTACTGGGGGGCATCTAGGTTGGTTCCATAGTTTAGCTATTGTGAATTGTGCTGCTATAAACATTAATGTGGCTATGTCCCTGTAGTGAAGGAGCCCCAATTAGGGAGATGGCTAGTATGGTTAGCTGGAAGCCATAAGTTCCACCTGATAATAAGTATGTATGTGACGCACCTGTAAATGCACGTGAGGCACCCGCAAAGCTAAAGGTATATAACTGGGTGAAAGCAGTCGGAGTTAGAAGGAAGGAATTCATTCAGTCAGTCGTGCAGTCGCTCAGTCGCTCGAAAGAAGAGTTCGGGTCGGAGAAGAAGAAAAGAGTCAGAGCGGCCAGACAGAAGAAGAAATAAGAGTCAGAGCCATTAAGAGTTCTGACAGAAGAGAAACCAGATAGAAGAAGTAATTGCTGGTCAGAGTCAGGCCGAGGCTGCCGAAGTAGAAAGAAGAAAGAATCTCTCTAATCTCTCTCTCTCTCAAGCTCTCTCTCTCTCTCTCTCTAAGCTGAAGAAAAAAGAAGAAAGAAGAAGCCTTCTCTAAGCTAAAGAAATCTCTTTCTTTCTCTCTCTAAGCTCTCACTAAGAAAGTAGAAGTAAAAGTAGAAGAGTCTTCATTCTGCCTCGGAGTTTTTCTCCCGCTGCGGTTTGTGGCTGTACATCAGGCAGCTAACACTGTAGTATGCTGTTTTTAAGTCCTTTGGGTATAGACCAAGGAGTGCGATAACTGGGACATAAGGTGGTTCCATTCCAAGTTTTCCAAGGAATCTTCATACTGATTTCCAGGTTGGCTGCACCATTTTGCAGTCCCACCAACAATGTATGAGCGTGCCTTTTTCTTCACATCCTCACCAATATTTATTGTTGTCTGTGTTCTTAATAGCTGCCATTCTGACTGGTGTGAGATGAAATCTTAGAGTGGATTTGATTTGCATTTCTCTAATTGCCAGAGATGTTGCACATTTTTTCATGTATTTGTTGACTGATTGCATATCTTCTTCTGAGAAGAAGAAAAGCACAGCATTTCTGCTGTCATAAAATCCCTTGAATTCTACATGTCCCCAGAAAAAAAAAAAAAATCACACAAGCATATAAACCTTACCTGGTACATTTCCCGTTTTCACTTTTTTTTGTTTTTCTTTTTGTTTCTGCCTACTTTTGGTTACATTACGGTTCTATCAAATTTGTCATGTTTTTTATTTTCCTATATATCTTAATTTTTATTTGTAGGGAGGTTAATCTAACTAGGCTACTTTTCCATTAACTATAATTCTATTTTTAAAATTATGTGATTCTAAAACTGGTCTGGAATAGGAGATGAGTGACTTCTACCATGGGAACTCAGCTGTCCACATGTATGACAATCACATTTCAGGTAGTAGGAACAAGCAACAGGTACAACGACTCTAAGAAAATGAAAAGAGCTCTTTGCCTGATTGGCAAACAGCAAAGCTTCATCAGAAGGCAAAAATGAACAGTAGCCGGCCAAGGCAAACAAGGCCATAGGGGACCAGGTGACTTTAACAATAACTATGAATTTTGCTTAAAGTGAGATAGAAGTCAAGTGAGGGTTTCAGCAGAGGAGCAAGCTGGCTTAATGCATATTTTAAAAGAATTTTGTTATGGTTTGGATACACAGTGTCCTCTCAAAGGCTCTTGAGTTTAAAGCTTGTTCCAGGTGGCAGCACTATTGGGAGGTGGTGGAAACTTTAGGCGCCAGGGCTTAGTTGGAAGAAGTAGGTCATGGTGGGGTGGTCTGTTGTGCCTTGGAACGGTTTCTTTTGTCCCCAGTCTCTCTTTTTCTCTCTCCCTGCTTCCTGATACCCTGATGTGAGCAGCTTTGCTCTGCAAGGCCCTGCCACTTTGATGTTCCTCCTGCCACAGGGCCACAACAAAGGAGCCAGCTGACAGTGGACTAAAACCTCTGAAACTGTGAACCAAAGTAAGTTTTACCTACTTTGAGTTTTTTTTTTTTTTTTTTTTTTTTCAGGTATTTTGTCAGTGACAAAAAGCTGATTAACATAAATATCTACGTCTGCTTGACTGGGAACAGGCTAAACAGTAAAGTTACCACATGATACTCTAGCAGGACCTTGGGACTGGGATGAGAGCCTTGGATTAGGGGAAGGCAGGAGAGGTGTCTCTACAAGTGACTGCATGAAATATGCAGACATATCTCCTACTTAACCTCAGGGAACTGTACAGAAGTGTATTGAGTTCCTATCTGTCACTACTTAACACAAAAATTATAAGGGGTTACATCAAGTCAAAGCCAAATACAAATGTTCTAAACAAAACAGCAGACTAGGAAAATGCTGGTATAAATTTAAAAATAGCACATGAGATGTTTAGCATATTGCATCTAGATAATTAATGTGTTTTTCAACAAATTAAGTCACAAAAATGAGAACAAAGTGAGATCTGGAAGCACCTGTCACTCAATCATGATAGCATATCCTTACATATGTTTAAAAAATAATTTTTATGACCCTCAGAACTCTGAATGTGGCAAAAAAAAAAAAAAAGAAAAAGAAAAAAATCAGAGACTAATGTGTTCCTATCAAATGCAGTATTTAAAAGCACCAACTGATCTGAAAGAAAAATAAAGGGGAAATAACTGGGACAACATTAAATCACATGAAGTATCCAAAATCAATTCACATGTTTCAGAATGCTACAATGAATAAGTCAATTACAACAGAGAGAAGCAAAATTCTGCTTTTAAATAAGAGTAAAATCTACTAACTAAAATTTATGAATATAAACATGACATGAATTACTTGTATGAATCAAAGAAGAACTGTGGGTTTTCCTAAACAATATAATTTTAATCAGAAATAGTAAATGCATACATTTACCCTGATTATTAACTTCAATTATTAAGGAAGGAAAGATTCTTAAAGTCTATGGTGTTTTGTATTTGCTCTTTGTGTATAAGCTTAAAATAAAAATTTTCCTTTAGGTTCTAATTCTTAATATCTTTGCTAAAAATGAAAATCTGCTGAGTGCAAGTGTCTTGAAACACTTAACTTGAATTTAAGTGTTCATTCATACTGCTAATAGTTTTCCCTGCTGTTACTTCTCAAATTGCAAATGTCCTTATTTCATTCCAACAAACATTTTACACAATCTTATCATTGCTTGAAGCTCCTTCCTTCTGGTAAATTTACACACACTATACCTTACTCTTTTTGGTTGCACTTCTGTTTCTTATACACACATGCATTATATGTAGGTTTCCCCAACAAACCAAAGCAGGCTTTTTCTGCTTTACTATGATGATTTCATACCTTATTTTATGCTTTGAGCTATTTTCAACATTATAATTCCTCATGAATTTATTATTTATTTGGTTTTATATTCTGTGAAATCTCAAATTGGTCCTTTAAGGAAACTAAATGTTATATAAATCCTTATCATAGTATTTCATGCAATATATTCCATATTTTGGTTATTTCTTCTCTTTCTTTGTTTATTCACTCTTCATTCATTACATATCTATGTAGCATGTTCTTACTAAACGAAGAATTCAAAAATAAACAAACTAACAATCTACAAGAAATATAATAATATTGGAAGAGGAATTACTGTTTACAAGGCAGACATAATTATGTTATGTGTGTGTGGTTGTGGGTGGGAGTGGAGGGAATGTGATTTTAGGCAGAAGGCCCAGCATGAGCTGGAATGACATTCAGGAAACATATGTAGTTTGGTGTGGCTGGAATGGAGGGTGCAACTTGTTTTGACAAATACTGAATAGAATCTTATGTTCTCTGTCTCCCAGGAAAGGCTAAAGATAAAAATGTTCTTCTTACACATATTATTTACAAAAAAACTGTACAGTCAGTCTATATAATCCAAAGAGTGGTTTGTGTTTACCATGAGCGATTTTCCAAATAATGTGGCTAATGAGGTACTCTTCAGCTCAATTAATTTTTCTCCTCCTTTTAAATTTCAGATTTTTTTTCAGCTACTTTAAAATTGTATGTCAAAGTTTTGGTTTATCAATTATATGAATCTGCAAAAATATATCTGAAATTGTGTACACTAAAAGCTATAAATCATTGATCAGAGAAACTAAAGGATCCACAAACAAAAATCCAGTAATCAGGATTAGAGGGATTAATGTTGTTCAAATACCCATGTTATCAAAGTAATATAGTTTCAATGCTTTGCCTATCAAAATCCAATTACGAATTTTTATACATATAGAAAAATAATCTTAAAATTTGTGTGAATTTCAAAAGACTCAGAATACCCAAACCTACCTTAAAGAACAAAGGTCAAGCAAACCATTACATTTTCTAATTCAAACTATGTTACAAAGTAACAACAATTAAAACATTATGATACTGGCATAAATATAGACATACAGACCAAAGATACAGAACAGTGAATCCAGAAATAAACCCATGTATTTGCAATCAACTGAATTTAGACTAAAGGTGCCTAGACCACAATAGAAAAAAAGAAACTCTCTTTAAAAAATGACACTGGAAAAACTGGATATACACATACAAAAATATAAAAATAGGCCCTACCTATGCCATACACAAAAACACATCCATGGATTAAAGGCTGAATGGAAGAACTGGAGTGTTAAACTCCTAGAAGAAAACATGAAGAAAATCTTCTTAACATGGGTCTTGGCAATGATTTGACACTCAACAAAAAGCACAGGTGACAAAAGCCAAAATAGAAGAGTGAGAATATGTGAAGCTCCAAATCTACATATCACAGGAAACAATTCGTAGAATGAAAAGATTTTGCAACCCATGGACTAGGAGAAATTTCCAAACTATGTGTGCTGAGAGATTAAAGCTAAATCTACAAGAAATATACAAGACAATTGCAAAAACAGAACAAAACAAAACCAAGTGTGTGTGTGGGGGGGGGGGGGGGGATAACCCAATTAAAATCTTGGCAAAGCTCTCAAATAGACAGTTCTTCAAATAAGACACTCACATGATGAATGGACATGTGAAAATGTGCTTACCATCACTGATGATCAGGGAAATGCAAATCTAAACTACAATGAAATCTCACTTCCTGCTGCAATGCCTGTTTCCAAAAGAAAAAAAAAAAAAAAAAGTAAGTTGGTGAGAAATTAGAACCCTACAAATGGTTGGTTGAGGTGTAGTGATGTAAAACATGAAATACAGTATGGAAGTTTCTTTACAATTTTAAAATAAAACTACCAAACGATCCAGCAATTCCACTCCTGATATAGATCCAAAAGAATTGAAATCAGTATCTCAAAGAGATAATGGTTATTCACAATTGCCAGGATATGAAAACAGCACAGAGCTCCATCAACAATTGAATCAATTAAAAAAAAAAGTGAATAGTATGAATATATTTCATATACAGTGACATGTAAAAAGATGCTCTATATGTGTACTATGAATTGTAATGCATGCTACTGTTATATATACAACTTTGAATTTTAAAAAAAAAGTGGTATATACTTACAAAGGAATATTATTCAGCCTTAAAAAAGAAGTGATAACATGGATGAACCTAGGGGACATTTAGTGTCCAGAAAATGGAGAGGAGTTATTCAATGGGTATAAAGTTTCCATTATACTAGAAGAGTAAGCTATAGAAATCTTCTGAAGTTCTACAATAAATTCTAGAGATTTTCTATTTTTAGCTACTTTTTTCTACAGTTAATAATATAATATTGTGCTCTTCAAAATTTCCTAAGATGGTAGATCTCATGTTAAGTGTTTTTATTGAAAAGTGATAGCAAAACACAAATAACAACAAAAAGACAAAAGAAACTTTGGGAGGTGTTAGATATGTCTGTCACCTTAATGGTGGTGATAGTGTTATGGTTTTTTAATCTGTCTAAACTCATCAAATTGTGTGTATTATATATTTGCAGTTCTTGTATGTCAATTTTATCTCACCAAAGCTGTTGAAAAAATATTCCAATTAAAATAAATCAATATCGAAATCAAATAAGGTTGCTGACAATGGGTCTCCATGGTTGAAACATTTCAGAAGAAAACATTTTCCAGTGAGATCTGTGCATCTTGTTTTATGTGTAAAATTAGAGGAGCCAAAGCTTGGAGTTATGAGTAAGACATTGATTACAATTGATGTTGGCTTTTACCCAGGGTGTATGCCAAGTTCTCCTGGGGGATCTCAATGTCAGCTGTATTTTGTTTTTAGATTATAGGCTGATCTGAATATAGCTGTGCTTTGCACATCATCACCTGTCTTGAAGCATAGGTCTTCGCTGAAAAAAGCCTGCAAATAGCATGCTATCCTATACGGTGGGAACAGCCACGATTTGAAATTCCAGAAAAATTTAAAGAAAGCGTGCAACCCCAAACACATGCACATTGAAATGTCATTTTTTTGTTGTTGTACTATTTTTGAATAATGAAGAAGGGAGAGTCATGGCTATAAATGTGTTCTTAACTAAACATTTTCATATTCATTTGTTTGAATATTACTGCTTTAGAAAACCCTTGTGTGAGTTCTTGGAAATCAATGAGTTATGTCTAAGCAATCTTAGAATATTCAAAACTTAGAACAGAACCTAAGAAATGAAGGAATTCATAATTTTTTTTTTTAAACTAATTAAGCAAATATGCCCCACACTACCACTTTAGCATTTCTTACAGTCTAAATTTCCAAAGAAGAGTTAAATATTCTAGAACATTAAGATCGTTCATAGATCTTTGGTGTGGGCTGTGCCGGGCTGGGCTAGTGGACTCATCGGGGTAAACCAAAAATGCCATCAGCTTTTTCATTTAGTGCCATGTGATTAAGTACAGCTATTGCAATTTTGTTGTTGCAGTGTTGATGGGGTTGAAAGCTTCATATATAAGTCCCATTCATGTGCTTTGTATGAAATTAGTCATATCAGTAACTGAATTATCATTGTAAGTATTGAGATCGCAGGTACCAAGCAAGAAGACAGTGTGTGACTTTGGTAACAAGGCCTACGTACACATGTTAATAGAAAATCACAATTATATATGATTCTAAAAAAAAAAGAAAAAAAAAAGTTTGAAATCGTTTTGTAAAGTCCACAAAAATGTTGCACTTTCTTTTCAAATCTTGTATTTTTAAGATAACTAATTTCCTTCTTAAAGAAAAAAAAATCTAGTCTGAGTTTTAATAGATGACATTCTATCATAGATAAATAATTCTTCATGAATGTTCATAGTTCAAACTACAGTATACTTTGGCTTATACTTTGATCATCTGGAAAATTTCTCTGAATAGCATATTCCTTCTCTCAGGGATGATGTGCTATGTAGATGGTGGTAGACTTGAGTAAATTAAAATAGTGGTATATTAAATATAACTTAGTAGGAGAAATTCTACACTTTGATCCTTTCATGTTTTGCAACACAGTGGATTAAAAAAATAAAAATACTTTAACCACAGAGTAAAAATTGATAGATCAAATATAAAAACTAAATTTAAACATATAACATAATATACAGAGTGTGTGTGAGGTGGGCGTGGTAGTGCACATTTGTAATCCCATTGGGTTGAGAGGCTGAGGCAAGAGGATTGCTAGTTCAAAGCCATCTCAGCAACTTAGCAAGGCCCTAAACAACCAATGAGACCCTGTCTCAAAATGAGAAAATAAAAATAAAAAGGGCTGAGTATGTGGCTCAGTGGTTAAGTACCCCTGGGTTTAATCCCCAGTACCAAAAAAGAAAAAAAGAAAAAGAAAAAAAAATGTGTGTTTGTATCAAAAGTAAAGAGAACAAATCAAAGGCCATCTTATGCTGAAACAGGAGATAGCCCTACGAGGTCACTTGTAATTCTTTTGTTATCCATAGCTTTCATTAAATTTTGTGTGTTTTATATTCTATTGAAGTATAGCTCATGGCATGGAGAAATAAAAAAAATACATGTACAGACTAATTTTCACAAAGTGAAGTCACCTGATTAATCAGTTTCCATATAAAGAAATAGAAGATGCATTTCTATCTAGTCCCTCCATTCCACTTATGCTCCACTCCCTCCCTAATGGAACACCTACCTACTTTTGATTTTAAAAGGGATGGAAGGATAAAATAAGGCTTTGAGTCTATTATTTCATTAGTTCCATTGAGAAGGTTAAACAGGTTGACATCACCTAAAGGACTGCTACTAGATGAACTGATAATCTTAATTCACAAATAACATTATCTGTCTTGCAAAATTTCCAAGAATGGGGAACATTTCTTAGATTGATGTTAGACTGGGAAGGAGACTTTCCTGCATTTGAAGTCATAAATATCCTTCATCAAAGTTCAAAGCTCCTAACCATGTTACCTGAATCTCTGAAATAAAGTATAGCCAAGACATTTCTGAAATGTTGTCAATAGTTTACATCCTGGAAGAGAATGGAATTTCCAAAATATAACCTAACCAATAGGTATACAGTCTTGCAACCTCTTCTAACAAGGCCCCCTCCCCTTTAACTTAGATGGATCTCTTAAACTTCATATTATAGAGTATGAAAGAAATGATGCTTTGTGACCTCTGAGGACAGGGGATAAAAAGTAATATATCTTCCACCTGGTTCTTTTTGGACAAGTGCCTTTGTAACTCTAAATTACAATATAAAAATATAGATATTCTAATACTTTTTATGTTGGACAGAGCCCATACACATAGGGAGAGGGAACTGAGGAGCTCTAGCTGTTTTATTCTTCCCATGAAGGTACCAATTATTTGAGTGAGTAGCTGAGCCTTTGGATAAGCCCAGCAATTGAGTTGCCCAGGCAGCTGGCCAAAGTAATACACACCTTTAGAATAAACATGAGCTCAAACATGTTATGGTATTCCCATGAATCCTCAGATTCATGTAGCTTAACTAAACATCCTAAGCATGATCAAGCATAGAGAAACTTCAGAGCACTGAAGTCAACAACAACTTAGTAACATTTTAGAAAAACAAAACAATAGTATTGGCCATAAAAGAGTTAGTTTAAGACTGACAGTTGGCAACATAGAGGACATAGGAAAGGAGAATAAATTCAAAGTGCTAAATCAAGATATTACACCTATAGTATACAGAGTGACATGAAACTATATGATCTTAAAATATAACATCAAATCTTATACATTAAAATAAAAAGTATTTATAGAAATCTTCATAGGATTTAATATATACAAAAGACAAAAGTAATAACTGTAGATCCTAATTTACATATTCTAAACAAAATGGAATAAAATATACAAAACATAAGAAGCAAATTGACAAAGGGCAAGAATCATGTAATTTAAATCAATAAGTAAAAGGGGAGATTGAAAAGTTGGAAATTTCATCTTTAAAGGGTTGGAAAAATTTAAAAACTCTCACAAGATTAATCAGGAAAAAACAGAAAAGACACAAAAAATTATTAATAATAAGGAGATAACTATAGACACACCGGCGAACATATGTGTAAAACTAACAAGTATGACAAAAGTGCATACTATATGATTCAGTATTGACCTTGGTCAAAACCACAATAATACAATGTTATTTTTACTTAAAATATGAAAATAAGAAATAAAATGATAGGGGATTTTATTTGAAAAGTTAAGGGATGAAGATAAGAATACCTAAAAGTTATATGATGTTCTATTATATGTCATTTGATTAATTTAAAAGTATTCATGATATATTTTATAATATTATTCATATATACACGAAATATTTCATAATGAGATTTTAAGAGCTAAGTTTTTTCTGAAAGGATGATAGTTATTGGGATAACTAAGTGAATCTATTTAACTATATGAATGTAATAGTATACATCAATTGATAGTATGACATCAATTCAGAATACATTATAGTTATCCTTGTAATTAGAGATCTAATTTGGAGATACAAGAAAATGCAACTGTTAATATGGTAATGATTACTTACAATACAGAAAATACTTACACCTCTAATATTTTACCTATTAGTGTTCTGGAATTAATTTTTTCTTCACTACAAATGGAAGACTTAATTAATGAAAAATTATTTCCTGGTAAAGAATAAATCATATTTTATTGGAATGTTAATATAACATCCAGTCCATAACTATTATTTTAATATAAAAGAAAATAACATTAAGAATACTATTTTTTCTCCACTGTTTGTTCTGGTAATTTTCTATATAGATTCAATGAACATTTTTCATTGTTCTTGCTTTGTCTTAATGATGCAGATATTTAAAAGGGGTTATTATGACATATTCAATAAATTTGCTCAGACCTTGAAACATTCAAATAATGGAAACTATGCCTTTGTAAAAGCACAGGAATGTTAGTCTTTGATTTTTTATGGTTTAGACTACTTTATGACTTTCTCTCAATAAAAACCATAAAATTAAAATGACCATGCAAGGGTTTATGAAGCGCCTCTGACCCAACATGGTAAGGCTAATCACAGCAAAATTGTTTCCTGAATCTGCTAAAATACCTGGAGGGAGCTATTTTATAATACATTGGCAGAGAGGAGGTCTGGGAAATCCATTTTGGAGGAAACCCCTCATCTGGCAGCTGTACACATAACAGAGTGTGTCACTGCCTACAAGTTATTATTTAAATATTTCAAATTATATGTCAAATGGCATCTTAGCCATCATGAATTAGAGAAATACAAATGAGGAAGCCCTTGAAAAAAACTAAAATACAATTATTACTGAAATCATGAACATTAATAGCTACTAGAACATTGCTCAATTTCCATTTCTCATTGCATTTCTTTTCCAGTAGTAGAGAAGTGAGTGATAAGAATATTTAACCATTGGATTAAATCCCTCTTGGCATTATTTATTTTCTAAATATAAAAATCACACCTTCTGAAGGGTTTGAAATCAGAGGAAAAAGATCTTTGTTCAAAATCTGCTAACAAATTTTTTTCTATAAACATGCTAATAGATTTAACTCCCTACCACAAATATTTTTATATAAGGGGTCTGAAGCTTACACATGTTGCTCAATACATAAAAAACAAAATCAACATTTGTGGCTTTTGATGCCATACAATCATTGCCTCTGGGTTGTCTGCAGAGAGTAGCTGAAATCAGGGCATTGATTAAAGGTGACAATGCAATATAAAAACAAATTGATACAGACACTCTATTTAAGTGATATACCTACAATAAGGCTTAGGAAATACTTTCTTTGTCTATATCAAGGAAATCCTGACTGGCAGTGGCTTCAACAAATTATTTTCCTTTTTTCTTCATTAGAAAAGGTAGTGACAGAAATGGCTATAGGACCTCAATAATCTAGTATTGCTGATCTGTGATTCTCATGGCTTCTGCCCAAGACACAACGATCACAATGGATTCAGTAAAAACATCCACATTTAAGACAGAAATAAAGGAGAAGGTTGTTACTAGATGTACATATCCATTTTATAATGAAGCATTTTCTCATGGTACCTTTGCAGACCCTCATGTACAACTTAATGTCCAGAACTACGCCATATGAACCTCTCCATGTGCAGTGGAGGCAGGGAGAGTGGGACTTAATTAACTTGTCAAGCCTCTAACTTCAGTAGAGGAGAGAGGCAGAACGTCCTTGGGGTTGGAAATTTTATTAGCCAACCATTAGAATCTGCACAAAATCTCATTCTCTCCCTCTCCCCCCCCATGCACACACACACACACACACACACACACACACACACACACACACACACACAGACTTATTCCATAATTCAGTATATATATATATTTTTCCCCATGACACTAACTTTTTTGGGGGGAGGGATTAGTGATTAAACTCAGGGGCACTCAACTGTGAGCCACATCACCACCCCTATTTTGTATTTTATTTAAAGAAAGGGTCTCAATGAGTTGCCTCACTTTTGCTGAGGTTGGCTTTGAACTCACAATTCTCCTGCCTCAGCCTCCCAAGCCACTGGGATTATAGGGGTGTGCCACTGCACCAGGTTTAGGCTTGACACTTTTTTACTTTCATTATCAAATGTAGCTCCCACTTACCATTTTACATTTCAGTGGCCCCACATACTTCAAGAAGAAGTGCACTCTCTCATTTAGCCCACTATTCTAAAATGTTATCATTGTTTTATATACTGAATACATGCATTAATGAGTTCTCTTACCTTCCATTTTTACTGTTTTCAAAATCCAGCTTTATGTCATGTTGCAATTCAGACTAGTTGCATTTCAAGTGTTCAATACCCAAATATTGCTAGTGGTTATGAGACTAGATGGCAAGCTCTGGAGTATCTGGGATGTAGGTATTCTATTTTTGGTTGGCTAAAACGGCACATCTATCTTTTTTTTAAATATTTTATTTATTTGCTTTAATTGTACACAATGTGTTTATTTACATGGTGCTGAGGATCGAACCCAGGCTGCGCACGTGCTAGGTGAGTGTTCTACTGCTGAGCCACAACCCCATCCCGGCACATCTATCATAACAATATATAAGGTATAGTTTATCCATTCATTTGTTGAAGGACACCTAGGTTGGTTCCATAGTTCAGCTATTGTTAGTTGAGCTGCTGTAAACATTGATGTGGCTGCATCACTGTAGTATGCAGATTTTAAGTCCTTTGGGTGTAAACTGGAGAGTGGGATAGCTGGGTCAAATGGTGGTTCCATTCCAAGTTTTCTGAGGAATCTCCATACTGCTTCCATAATGGTTACACCAATTTTGCTGTCCCACCAGCAATATAGGAGTAAAATTTTTCCCAACATCCTCACCAACATTTATTGTTGCTTGTAATCTTGATGATTGCCATTCTGACTAGAGATGAAAAATTAGAGTAGTATTGATTTGCATTTCTCCAATTGCTAGAGATGTTGAACATTTGTTCATATATTTGTTGATCAATTGTATTTCTCCTTCTATGAAGTGTCTGTTCAGTCCCTTAGCCCACTTATTGATTGAGTTGTTTGTTTGTTTTTGCTGTTAAAATTGTTAAGTTCTTTATATATCCTGGAGATAATGCTCTATTTGAGGTGCATGTGGTAAAGATTGGATAAAGTAAATGTGGTATACATACACAATTTAATATTACTCAGCCTTAAAGAAGAATAAATTTATTGGATTTGCTGGTAAGTGGATGGAGCTGGAGAATATCATGCTAAGTGAAATAAGCCAATGCCAAAAAACCAAAGGCTGAATGTTTTCTCTGATACGCAGATGCTAATTCACAATAAGGAGGGAGTGGCTAGGGAGAAATAGAGTTACTTTGAATTAGGAAAAAGGGAGTGAAGAGAGGGGAAGGTGTATTGAAGTAGGAAGGATAGTAGAATGAATCTGACATTATTACCTTATGTGCATATGCGACTACATGCCCAATGAGATTCTACAACATGTACAACCAGAAGAATAAGAAGTCATAGTCTATTTATGTATGATGTTTCAAAATGCATTCTAATGTCATGCATAACTAATTAGAACAAATTTTAAAAAATATAGTTTTTAAATAATTTTTTGTATAATTTAAGATATACATTCTACAAGTAGATTATCAAGAATTTATTGAAGAGTGTTTTGATAGTAAAGTTAATATTGTAAGTGATTAAACAATGGTTAAATTAATATTTTAGAACTAAGGTACTATCCAGAATGGATATAGATTTAAATAGAATTTTAAAAATCAAAGTATGAGTAGAATTCATAATACATTTTGTGAGTAAAATAGTTTAGGTACAACTGAAGATAAAATTAGTTAAATGAGAGAAAGGCTAAGGGGAGTACACATTAGGGGAAATAAGATAAAAATAATGATTGATAGAATAGACTGGGAATATCATTACATGGCCCAACATATCCTAGCAGAGTTCCCTTAAGGAAAAAAAAAATCTGCAATGTGAAAAAAAGAAAATCTGTATGTGAAAATGAACAAAAATATTTCAGAATTATTTTAAGTCTTCCGAAGCTAAAAGCATAATCAATTCCAAATAAGGATAAATAACAGTAAATTGGTACCTACAAATATTATTAAGGAAATTTTGGTTTCTAAAAAACTTGGTGAGTGGTTTGTGAAAAATAACTACAAAATAACAATAAGCTTAAACTAAATTTAAATTTCATTAAACTATCAGTAAAATGTCAAAAATATTTATGTATTATATATTTATAGGGCTCAGAGAAAATGACAATTATTAGCCTAGAATGCCAATTCCAGGTAAATTACCATTAAAAATACTCCTGAAACAAACCTTTTCTCAAGAAATAATGAGTGAATATTTGCCACAGACATTATGAAAAATAATATGGGTAAAAGAATTATGGGCAAGATAATTATGTGAGTCAAGAGATGGTAGAATAATCTGAGTTAAGAAATAGTAGGCATATTGTATATCTGGGGAAGAGACATAAGAACTTCAAATATTTTTCAATATTTTTATTAAAATTGTTAAAATATGAAAGTAAGGAAAAGATTGGGTGAGGGGGGGAATGTATCAGACCCTTGTGGAAGACGAGGTGCTTTGCAAATTCTCTTATAACGTAACACATGTGATGTTGAATGATGTTGAATAGCATATTGGAAACACCCTTACAAATGGATACTGGAATTCTCAGGATTACAGATGAAACATCAAGAGTCTAAAAACAAAGAGGGCTAGGTAGTGAGAATGGAGATAGTAGCTATACTAGGGTGCATGTCTTTCCAGAGGTGATCAAAGGCTTGGCTGATATTCATGCAAAAGCAAAGTGTATATTGAGAACTAGGACAAAAAGTGAGTACTGGAACTTGAGTGGATGCTTGTCATTTGTTGATAGTGGTAATCAACACTGTTGATAGTGCTAATGGTCATTAGGTACAGGGCACAATAAAATGTGGGAGTTTGAGAAACAGATTCTGGCATGAAGTCTATGCTTTTGAAATGCTTCTGTCCTCAGTGTAAATGTGAATAAGAAAAAAAATGTACACACTCAACAGGATATAAAAACAAATAATGTCTGTTTTAGTTTGGGCAGTGAATAAGGTAGAAAAAAAATTCCTTGATATTTTGGGGTCAACATGCTTCCATTCACACAGATTTTGTATTAACATATTACTTGACTTATGAGTTTCAGGAACATAGACCACAGAATTTTTGAGAAAATATGAACTTTTAATCTAGAATAACACCATATAGGAGTAAAGAAAATAGCATGATTAAATCATCAGCAAACAGAAATATATATGTGATTAATCTGTAAAAAACTGCAGAATAGGATTATTGGATAGAGATTATGTAGCATTCTTTGGCAAGCTGGTCTACAATCTATTTTTTCTTCTTCTTTGATTTGGATATACAATGATTTCATTTCTCAGTTTCCATTCCAACCTGACTAAGGTCTTTATTGAAATGTAACTAAAACTAACAGATGTAATTTCTGGGCTCAGGTGACAAAATTTTTTCAACATATGATCCTCCATTCTCCTTTTTTCAATCCCCTTATAGAATCAAGGACAATGTGGGTTTGAAAAATGGGTACTCCCCAGGTGTTGATTGGGATTGTACATTCAAATAGGCATAAAGAAGACCACTACCCAAAAGCTCTGAATGATGTAGTTTATGTTTGCAAGGAATATATTGCATAGAGTCTGGTGGTGCATTTATAACAAAAGCTGGCAATGAATTATCAAAATACCAATTATGTCTGTTTAAGTGATTAAATAAATATAAGAAGGAATTGAAAATATAAATAATAAAAAGCTCTTTCAGTATGGACTGGTGGATTTGAAAAAGAACCCAAAAGAATACCTATAAATGAAGTATTTAGACATTGAAATTATATGTAATATTTAAAAATCTTAAACCTAGTTGGAGAGTAGTAAACAAATAATTTATTGAGAATAGAAATTATGTAAAGCTGCAATTCAAAGAAATAAAATAATGGAAAATGACAGAGATTAAGAGAGAGGAGAAATGCAAAAATATATTTAATAGCTCAGAAGGCAAGGGTAGGAGGAAAGGAGAAGCACAATTTAATGACAAAATGAATGAGAATGTTTCGGATTTGATTAGAGAACCACTTTAAGTATATTCAAAGCAGGATAAAAATAAGAAATTTGACACTGTATGGTAAAGCTGCAGATCACAAGTTAGAGACAATCATAAAAGTAATCAAGAAGAAAAGTCGTATTACACTGACAGACAACTTCTCAATTGTGACAAGAGCATCCACAAAAGGGTAAAAAAAAAAAAAATGTCATCAGAGCACTGAGAAACATTAAATGTCATAATAGCTAATTTATTATTCAAAATGAGAGTGATACTTCTATTTTTATTGTTTATAAGCTAACACTATTTATCATTAGTGGGGTTTTATTAAAAGGAAATTACAGAAAGAAGAACTAAATTGAAAGAATCATTTTTGAGAGAACAAATATTAAATACACATGCACAAAACTATTATGTGCAAAGGACTAAAATAGTTCCTGATGACAAAGAATTGAATAAAGAGGCAGAAATTCATGACCTCATAGAACTTAAATTATAGAGAGAAGTAGCAACAGCAATAATAAAATATTTTGTAAGTGAATAAAAGTGCTGTTTTAAAAATTAAGGCAGAGGCTGAAAATTGAAGATGGTTAGAAGGAGTTTCAGTTTTCAAAAGTGTGGTTGGGAAAATTTAAGTCTATTTTTCCTTATTGTTTGCTGACCCATATATGTTTTGAGAAGGACACAAAGCTTAGCTCAGCTTCTTTACCACAGATAGGTACTAATTTAATTTGTAGTCCAAATGGGATATCTTTTTATTGGTTCTTTATAGTTATATATGACAGTAGGATTCATTTTGATATAATTGTACAAGTATGGAATATATCTTATTCTAGTTAGAGCCCCATTTTTATGGATGTACACGTAAAGGGATTCACTATGATGTATTCATATAAGTACATAGGAAAATTATTTTAGAATCATTCCACTATCTTTCCTTTTCCTTTGCCCCTCCCTTCTCTTCATTCCCTCTTGTCTAATCTATTGAATATTTATTTTTGCCTCCCCAACCCTTATTGTGGGTTAGCTCCCACATATCAGCAAAAATTTTTGACCTCTGGTTTTTTGGGACTGGTTTATTTCACTTAGCATGATAGTCTCCCAGTGCATGGAATTGGGAGCTGTTAATCATTAATGATTATTCTAATACAACGAAATAAGAGCTTTCTCAGGAAAGCTGAACACAAAGAACATTAACCATTTGTGGCATAAGTGCTGTCATTTAAACTCCAGTCTTTGACCCCAATACTGCAGTATCTCAGTGTAAGTAAATCTACTACTAGAAAATCAAAAGTGCAGTGTATATGTATAGAGATATTTGTTTGTATTATTCTTTAGCCTTAAATAGAAAATGGGAGTTATGTAAAGAAAAATAGTGTACAATAAAGAAAATCTACAATAAGTTAAACTAAAAACTAAAGGTGAAATAAAAAGGGTCAATAAAATGAGGTAAATGAAAGCAATTTTAAATGAAAGAAGCCAACCAAGTGATAAAACTAGTATTCAAAATAAGGTGAAGATGAAGTGAATCCCATGAGGAGGTAAATATTAAAGTAGAATAACTAACAACAACAGAAATAAGAAAAAAATATATAAGTATCAAGGGAGAAAGTCAAAAGGGTCCCTAAGCAAAACCTTGGCATGGTTGAGAACCTCAGTAACAAGGATGCGCAGTCTCTGTGGTGGCTTATCTTCAGTTCCTGTCATTTCAAACCATCCTCACTCCTTTCATTTTCATTTGTTGCTGACCCTTTCTCTCCTTACCCCAAGATTCTTCAATTTGAGGACATAAACAATCTCAAAGAATTATTGAGAACAAGTATCTTTCTTTTTTCAAGGAATGTATAACATAGCCAATTAATTTTTATCTCCCCTTATTTATATTTAATTATAAGGTATTTTCCCCAGATTGCATACAGAATTTTTTTTTCAAATTAATCTTTTCTAACAAATCAGTATTTTCACATTTGAGTTTCAGTTAATTAGGAAGACTTGAATGCTCAGAACGTTTGTCCTAAAATCTAGTGATAATTAGTTGGGAAGTTTGCTGAAAACACAAATTGCCAGGCTGCAACAAGGTTCTGATATAGTAGGTCTGGTCCTATACCAGACCTACTATATGTGTTTCTGTCAACTGCTCAGGTGATGCCAACTTTGCTCATAGAGTCCACCATTGAGAATGACCACAGGCACTGAGAGCTCATGCTACGTTCTACTACAAGCCACAGTAACACCCATTTCTCTTCTTCCCTGAAATAACTTACCCAAGGATTCTGTAAAATCCGAATATCTTAGAGGTCATGTTGTTGATCTGATGAGACAATGTTTCTTACCAGTTGAGTACATCAATAACTGGTACTTGTTGGAATAGCTAAAATTCACCTAGTCTTTCTCCAAAGTTTGACTGCCTCACTGAAAGAGCAAACACATCTGTATTTTTAGTGGTTTTACATGTGGTGATATTTAATAACAGATTCCATTTAATAACAGATTCCACATTGAGGGTTTGATATAACTCCACAGAGTATGTATTCAATAGAAGTAGAAGGAAAAAAAAAAAAAAAAAAAAAAAGAAGAGGAAAACATCAGGAGGAAAGCCATTAAATATGGAACATATCTAACTACGAAATGGAAAACAATATTTTCACTTTTCAAAAAAATCCAAGTAACACTTTCATAATTCTTATCCAATTCCTCACTCTAAAATAAAAGTATAGTATTAATTAAATGTAAAAGTTTATTTATATAAAATAAATAAGGTAATTAAATATTTTTATCAAACTTAAAAATACATGGCATATATTTAACATTAAAAACTACTCTGTGAATATATCCTTATGCACAATATAAAAATATAAATTATACATATTGGAATGATTAACAATTTTTTTCTTGGGTTATGTTAAGTCATATGATAGATTAATATGTGGTAGTGATTTATTTCTTTTTTTTTTCTCTCTGATTTTGATACATCAATCTAAGTTGACTAAGAATGGAAGATTCTACTAGACGTTAAACAAGTAAAATTTTCATTTATAAATAGGAGGAATTAAACAAATCTGATTCCTATGTGACTCTTCCCAAACAAATTAAAAATATCTTGATTTTAAGCTCCATGCTGTTTTAAATAATTTCTTATATTAAAAGTGTTAGTGGCAATATTTTCATTCAAACACATTTTTCTATATCACAGTTACTTAGCACAACTTCCAAATTAGGTTTTAGATCTATATTTTTGAAATGATAAGAACTTTTCTTTAGATACACAGAAAGGAAGAGAAATTAATGTTAACTTTTTCCTTAATCTTTCTTGAATGAAGTCATAAAAATCATTTTCAGTTAATAGAGTTGGAGTAATTTACTCAATAGTGAAGTGGGGGAAGTGGGGGAAAGAAAAAAATGATGCAATCCATTAATTAAAAAAATAGCAAACCTGTAAATAATAATGACTTAAGAGAATATACTGACTGGAGACATACCCAAACACTGTTGATACATAAAATAAATAGCTTGCTCTACTGTACTATTAATTCCTGCCAGTTCTCACTATGGGTTGGAGATCTGTTTTGACTATTAAATAGCAAATAGTAACATCTGGAAATGTGAAGGTCAAAGGTCATTTTACTCATAAAACAGCACCAGCATGCCTCATAATAACCTGTATTTAACTTTCACATGAGTTGAAGCTCCTAGTCATGTTGCTGTATAATAAATTAAAGCCCCAATTTTTGCTTTGTTGTGATTTCATTTTGGTGACTTGTGATACTTAAACAAGTAGTAAAGAATTTAAAAATTCCAAATGTTGCATCCTTATGTTTAAATTGAAAAGTATCTATTTTTTGCTGAATTCATTCCATTGTACATATGTTATAATAACATTTGGCAGACAAGTTTTGTTAAAGTAAAAATGTTTCCATATTCAAAGCTTACATGTTATTTTCTACTTTCTCCTTGTGTTGGTAACTGAATGTATTATATTTACATTTGAAAATATGCACCACTTTGATATTTAAAAGAGAACTCTTGGATTCTTCCCCCCATCTCTTTTCATAACTCACAACATACTTTTTATGAAACTGAATATTTGTGCCATCACCCCCCCAAAAAAATTCATGTTTAAGTCTTAACTCTCAGCTTGGTTACATTTAGAGATGGGGTTTAGAAAGGAAAAGATTAAGGTTAAATGATTTCAATCCATGGAGCCATGATCCCATAGAATTAATGGTCTTAGAATAAGATACACCAGAGAATTCTTAGAGTTCTACCCACCCAATTGTTGTGTAGAAGATGGCACCACTTACAATCACAGAAAGAGGTATCACCATTATCATTGGTAATGCTGGTACTCTGATCTGGGACTTCTAGTGTCCCAATGAAGAAAATTAATTTCTGTTATTCAATCAGTGGTATTTTTATGACAGTCCAGAAGGCTTATATTCTACCTTAAAAAAAATTTCTTTTTACCAGAAGGTAAGGCGTGCATAACTATCTTCCCAAAGCAATATTTCATTGATACAGAGCTTGGCATAAATTAAGTACTATTTACATATATTTAGTAATTTTATTTATAGATTGTAGAATTGCCTCATAGTGTTTGGAAGTTTCAACTTTTAGTTGACTAATTTATATTTCTAAATATTATTTGTAAGTGACTAATATGCTATCTCTAGGTTATAGGTATGTGGCTCAGTGATGGGACTGAGTATGTTGTGAGGTCCTGAGTTCAATCCCTAGCATCAAATGTAGTTATAGATGATATGACACACACACATACATACCTGTGTGTATGTGTGTGTGTGTATAAAATGTCTTGGGAGTCAAAAATATATTGTCCATATATAGGGAGAGCATTTTTGTCTGTAATTAGGGAAGATGATATTTATTCCCTCTTCCTTCTTTTTTTTTCATAAAATTTGCATGTACAGGGGCTGGGGTTGTGGCTCAGTGGTAGAGCACTTGCCTAGCATGTGTGCAGCCTGGGTTCGATTCTTAGCACCACATAAAAATAAATGCATTGTGTACAACTAAAGCAAATAAATAATAAATATTTTTTTTAAAAAATTGCACATACATGTTTTTATTCAGGTTGCTGAATATAATTTAAAATATCTTCTGAATACAATATGCTGCACCATTGGCCTGCAATAATCAATCTGAAAATTTTTAAAGCAGAGGATTTGGATTAATTTGGAAGAAATAGAACTTGGAGAGGGCAGATGCTTCAGAAGTGTGTAAATTCCATACCATTGGCAAATCATTTTTTGCTGTTCGCATATTTTTTTTTTCTCTTTTTAGTACTGATTACTCTTAAACTATTAGTTTCAGGTAGTATTTAACTGCTTGCAGCTTAATAAAGTAGATGAGTCTCTGAGTATACAGGTTTTTGAAAGTCATAGTCTTAGTTTAATTTGCTTGTTTCTCATTAGAGAGAAAAAGTTAAACATTCAATGATGGTAACCTCTATTGGCAGATGATTGATCTGTTATTAGATTAGATTGAGTGGATATTGGTTGGTTGCCTTGATTAGTCACAATTGCTGAAAAAATTATCAACCAAACTGGTGAATTAAAATAGCAATTGTTCCTAATAAATATAGTGTCCTTTGGGTAAGAAGGTAAACACAAGAATCTCATTGAATTTTATTTTGAGAATTAATAGAAAAATCTAGTATCACCACAAAAAAATATTTTATTTCCTACTTTTCAAAAATGTTTTGAGTGTCTTTGTATTGAATTTTATTACTGAAGAAATGGTATATGATGTATGATTGGTTGTAGATCTTGTTTAATAAGTACCATGGCTTGTTAGTTAACATTTGTCAGTTTTCTATCATTATCTGTGAGCAAATATTCTTAGTTAAAAAAAAGAAAAAGAATTGGTGACAATGAAAGGGTGAGCCTAGACTGGGTCATAGTTGGTTTGATTTAATATGTTAAAGTCAAGGGTCTGGTTTCTTTAAAGAATATATTAAAGCCAAAGCAAAACACAACAGGGTTTTATTTTTGATAAATAAATTATCAGATAGATTTAAAAGTCTGCATCTTAAAAATTAAAAAGAAAATGCAAAAAGACACAAGGAAAATAAAATTACCATTCAATTACATTTAAGTCAGCATGGTTTTGGTAACATACATTTTTTTATATCTTCTTTTTTTTTATGTTTTATTATACAGAAGGCATTATTAAAAAGCTACAGGTTACTCAATTGAAGTGTTAATATTCCTCATCAAATGCTTAAGGAAGAAGACAGAATATACAATGTAAATACAACTATATGATTATTGAGGAAAAAATTAGAGTATTCTAGTAATTAAGTTTTCTTTCTTTCTTCTCTCTCTCTCTCTTTTCTCTTTCTCCTAGGGGATTGATCCTGTGTTGTTAATTTATCCTTAAATTTATCTTCAGAGGTGTGTGTGTGTGTGAGTGTGTATGTATGTGTGTGTGTGTGTATTTGTGTGTGTGTGCTGAGTTGTCATAGCAGATTTCCAACATTCAGAAAGTAAAGACAGGTTGAGAATTTATTAGCATGAAGTGCTCAGGTTTAGAATCACCACATGAAACTTTAGACTTCCCTAGCATTTAATTCAATTGAACAGAAAGCTTACATCTGGATCTTGATTTTTTTTTTCTTTTTCTTTTAGACTATTTGTACTCTACTTCATGAATTAATCACTGAATCATGATTTCACTCTAATATACTTAATTTAGTTAGGAATCGAGTACCTTGAAAAGGTTATCATCATTAAATCAGATTTATTAGAATAACTTTGATTCCTTTTTTTAAAAAAAAATCAATTTATAATCAAATCCATTGCTTGACATTATCTTTATCCAGTCTGCACTTAAGAGTAAAACCACATTTGTTATTGTCCTTGAAAACTTTTACTACTTTACATAGGCAATTGCTGCATCTTGACTTCCCAAGTACTATTTTAATATTACATGATATTAAGGAAGTGCCTTCTATTTAAGTTATTGTAAACAATTATGACTCCCATATGAAGAATAAATAGGAAAAGAATAAGAATGTAGACTGTTGCAGCAATTGAAGAGTGAAATGTGTTGGTGCATATAAAGTTGGAAACAGGAAAGAATATTTAATATAATTTTGGAATTAGAACAAACAGTACTTCAAGTAATATTAAAATTTTGAAAATAGAGAGATTGAATATTAGTAATATCACTCAAATTATTGGTATAAACCACTGGGAGAAAGAATTGATATTTACAGAGGTGGAGAAGACAGAAACACTTTGGGACATAACATTTTTCCACCAACATTAGTGGACAAGAGTGCATTTGGGTAGGTATGAGATTCACAGTGGTTCTGGCTGTTTTCCTATTAATCACCTTCCTCTTTGATATAAATAGCTGTGATTACTGCTTGACAACTGGCTGACACCTTGGAAAAAATGGCAAATGGAAACTATCAATGATCTTTTTGAGCTTTCTGTATTTATTACTCAATGCTTTTATAAGCATTTAATTCCCTATATGAAACCTGTTTTGTTTCAAATAGCTATAAAGATATCTATTTTACTGATGCAAATTTGACTCAAACTGTCTCTCATTTTCTAAAAATATATTAAATGTAGTCTGAAGAATATGTCAAAATTTTAGTAATACTATATCTTAGAATGTAGTATTGGGATATGATTCTTAACAATATAGTTTTTATAAATATTTTCTGAAATCTAAAAATTTATTAGCAGCTATAATTTTAGATTCAGGGAAAGAATTATGTATATTCTGGAACTCATTTATATAATAATTATAATAGCTATGAATTAATCGATATAGTACCTTTGTATTCTGTGACAAATACTATAACTGTATACGAAGCAGTGATATACAAATAAAATTATAGAGACCAGTAAAGGAATAGAGAGTGGAAAATTTTGAGGGTAGCTCTAAAAGAACTAAAATACTGAAAAAAATATATATATATATATTCAATATACCAAAGAAAATAAGAGCAAATATCATGAGATACAAATTTAATTATTTTTAAAAACATCAAGAAGATAAATTAGATGGTAGATGGTTTGGCATGAGTAAGAAGGACAACCAGAACTAATTAAAGGGTTCATATGATATACTAAATGCAATGAGGAACCACTGGAGTGATAGGTGTGGAGTGATGTGATTAACCCCATGATTATATGATTTAGCATTGTAAAAGTATCCTTTGGCTAGCATGTAGATAATAGTAAGTATGTATAGGGTGAGTGTTCAGTAGTGAAACCAGGGGCCGTCAGGAAAAGTTTGCAGGAAGTCCCACCTAAAGATGTTGGAAGTTTCAAATAGGATGTTACAGTAGACATGGTGAAAATAAGTGGTGTTCAAAATTTGAATCTGTAACCAAGATCAGTCTTGAGGAAAAGTGAGTAAATGAATATGACTAGATTGGAGTCTGAATAATGAATTAAATAATTGTTGCTATCTGACAGCTCCAGTGTCTACATATGCCATCTCTTCAAATTTTCACAGAACCATGAAAAATTTTCTATTTTATCAACTATTCTTTGGGAAAAAAAGATCAAGGTTTAGGTAAATAAAATAACTAGTCCTATGCACACAACTACTAAATTAGTGGAAAACAAAGAAATTTCTCCCAAAGACAAAGCTGTTTTGCATGATAACCAGAATATAACATGTGGCTATATTCTATTGATTATGATATTGATTATGATATTCTATTGATTATATCTATTGAGTATTTCTACTGTCTTATTTCTACCACATTTTTTGACAAACATTAAAATGAATGATGTTTCATTTTAGATGGATAAGGATCCTTTATCTACTAATTATACTATATATTTGCTGTTGTGATTGGAAAAAGAAGTAAATCTATCAACCTATTATAAATAACCAGATATTCACTGTGTTATTACAGAATATATCATTTTTTTGCAGTATTTATGATGATATTTTAGCAACTGTAACAGCTAATACACTAATGAGTGTATATGTTTGACTCTGATCTAGAATTTCTAAAGGCATACATGAGAATTCATCCTCTGACATAGTGACATTTATTTGTATACTTGAGATAATTGAATCTGTATTTTTGTAGTAGGTAGACTACGCATATGAAATACATCATACACCAGTAAGTTTTCTACTTTGTGCACTAATAGACATATGTGTATTTTGCATCATTTTCTTCGGTTTGAACCTTAGTTATACTCCCCAGTTTCTGAAATAGCTGGTTTATTATATGTAGTGATGAATAAAGATAACATTATTTTTGACATTTCTCATTTCATTTTTTTATTGTTATTCAAATAAAGCACGGGAAATGTGAGAAGCTGATATTGCTTGACCTCAAGATTATATATCTCCTAGATTGCATTTTTCTTGAGGATTCATTCTCATTTGTACAACAGTGTGTATTTACTTCCTATCACAGAACCCATAAACATTGAAATAAAAATATAATGTAAAAATGTCAAGGATATGAAAATAAATAGTCTGTGAACTCCTTGAAAACAAATAGTCTGTGAACTCCCAAGGGATGTGTAGATATTAGCATATATTTTAACCTATACTCAAAGTAAGCTTAAATGACACAGCAGATCAGTACATAATATAATAATTACTTAATATATTTTAGGTGCATTAAACAAACTGAGAAAAAGAAGAATGGGACTATATTTAATCAACAGGGTAGTCCATGCTGATCTTTTCTTCCTTGGGTATTTTTTCTATTTTGAATTAATATTTCAAGATCATTATATATTTTTATACATTAAGTTATAAAAGCTCAAACAAATATATAAATTCACCTTTTATAATAATAATAAATAGGAAACCTGAACTTTAACAAAATGTGTCTTAAATATGTGCAAGCACTATTTGTGGTTTTATTCTCATTTGATTTTTACAAAAAATTCGTTGAGTAAATATTACTGTCATTTGCAGAGAGACTTACCCAGGGTGAAAAAAATGAATGGAGATTGTATACAGTAATAAGTCTCTTTAAAAAATATAATCAATCATTCAAAAGTAGCAAATTTATTTGTTTTTCTCTATTTTCTTTCACTAATCATCTGTTATCAAGTTCCACTCATTTACCAACCATAGGATTATCATGTTCAGTCTTCTCCAAACACAGAAGTAGGCATGTTTATTATCCTCAATTTCCAAGTGAGGAAACTAAGATTTAGAGAATATAGGGGAAAAAACTTACAAAAGTAAAAAAAAAAAAAATAACTGCCAAAACTTTTTCAAACACAGACAATCTGGTCAATGAGCCCATATAGAAATATTATCTGCTTGCTCTTCCCAATGATTATTTTTATGTTGACATTTTATACCCATATAATCATAGTGCATGTAGCTTTTAATGTTCTTTTTGTATATTTAGTCTGCTTTGTTTTAAAAATATTTTTCTTGTAAGTATATAGAGACTTACAGTCATTTTATGATACAATTATTATCCATGAGTTGCTACACCAAGATATTCTTTATTTATTTTTTGTTATACATCGATTTTGGTAATGGATTACATGACATTGAGAATGTTCTTTGTTTTCATATTTTAAGAATATTTATCTTATTTAACTTTCCCTAAATATTTGAGAACATTGAGCCATATATTTCTACCCTTAGACACATTTTGCACAACATTCTCTGCTTTTGCTAGTTGCTTTCGTCATTTATATTGGTTCCTGCTTCCACCTGTAAGTGACAGTCTCCTTTTGCAATAGTATATTTTTGATAAATGAAGAATAATTATTCTTCTGAGAAAAGAAAACCCTTTAATTGATGATTTTGATCAAGGCAGGCAAACCTAGATCAGAGAGGCTTTGGTACAAAAATAATTAATTTATAGTATCATAATTTTAACAACTTACACTATCAATTTTTGTTATGTCTTTGGGTGTTGGGTTAAGAAGACTCTTTGATCTGCGAAAGAGAAAATAATCAAGAGAGAATAGACTTAATTGAGTTGCTGGACATACAGGCATGCATAAAAGTGTAAAATTTTCAGAAAGGAAAACAGAAGAAATATCCAATTGTGGAGAAAATCAAAACCATCTTATCTTGTGATTCTTTTAAAAAAATTTGTACTATATGTTATTGGCAGAAAAATTTTTAAATATTTATGTATACAAAAATTTCTTAACACTTGTGATAAGGTAATCAAGAGAATACATTCAACAATCAATAGCTTTAAGTGTACATTCTAATCATAAGAGCATGCATAAATGAAAGAAAGTACAAATTCTAAGCTATATTTTGAAATGTCTCAGTTTCTGTACTGCTTATAAAAGATGAAGACTAATATAAAAGAAAAAAAAATTAAACTCATTGGAATTACAATAAACTGTATGTACTCTTGATTAAGAACAAGTTGCAGGCAAATGGAGAGTTGACATCCCATTAACCTTTGTCAAAACACACTGAAGACAGCTATAAATTCTCTGTCATAACACAAATTGAATATAGATGCCCACCATACACATGTGGCGGGGAGGATGCTGTTACCCACTTGTGTGCATACACCAGACTTTTCTGTTCATGAACACATTAATCCAAGAGAATCTTAGCAATAGTAGAAGCTTGTGATGAATAGCTGGGTGGTGTAGGAAAAATGTGTTTTGATATAATAGAATAAACTTGGTTTCCATGTATACCTAGATATATGTTACTTAGTTGTTCTAAACTAATCATTCTCAGACTTTGGATTTCATGTCTTGTTTACACTATTGAAAGATACAGAAGTCCCCAGTAAACTTTTAGTAACATGGGAATACATATGTTGAAAGCTATCATATTAAAACTGATGAATATTTAAATATTGATATAATAATTGATTTTAAAATGATAGCAATAACCTATTATATTTTAACATAAGTACTTTTAAAAAATTTTAATTTAATTTAATTTGTTATACATTCTTTTAGAGTGCAATTCCTTTCATATTATATATAAAGAGCACAATTTTTCAAGTCATTGTTTTTACACAAAGTATTTTCATACCATCTGAGTTTTTATACATGCACTTAGTATATTGATGTCCAACTCCTTCTACCATTGATTCTATCCACTTTCCCCTTTCCCTCCCCTCCCCCATTTTTTTCTATTTAACATTCCTTCATTCCTCTCATCCCCCCTCCCTTGCCACTGTAATTCAGTATCATCATAGCAAAGGAATCAATCAACCTTTGGTTTTGTGGGATTGCCTGACTTCACATAGCATTATTTTCTCTAACTCCATCCATTTACCTGAAAATGCTATGATTTTTTTTCTCTTTTAGTGCTGAGTAGTGTTCCATTGTGTATATATACCAAAGTTTCCCTATCCATTCATCTACTGATGGGTATCAGGGTTGTTTCCATAATCTAGCTATTGTGAATTGTGCTGCTATGAACATTGATGTGGCTGTGTCCCTGTAGTATTCTATTTTTAAGTCCTTTGGGTATAGACAGAGGAGTGGGATAGCTGGGTCAAATGGTGGTTTCATTCCAAGTTTTCACAGAAATCTCCATACTGCTTTCCAAATTGGCTGCACCAATTTGCAGCCCAACCAGCAATGTAAGAGTGTGCCCTTCTCCCCACATCCTCACCAGCATTTATTGTCATTTGTGTTTTTGATAGCTGCCATTCTGACTGCCATGAGATGAAATCTTAAGAGTAGTTTTGATTTGCATTTCTCTAGCTAGAGATGTTGAAAATTTTTTCATATATTTGTTGATTGATTGTATATCTTTGTATATCTTCTTCTGAGAAGTGTCTGTTCAGTTCCTTAGTCCATTTATTGATTGGGTTGTTTATTTTTTTGATATAAAGGTTTTTGAGAGCTTTATATATCCTTGAAGTTAATGTTCTGTCTGATGTGCATGTGGTAAAGATTTGTTCCCATTCTGTAGGTTCTCTGTTCACCTCACTGATTGTTTCTTTTTCTGAGAAGAAGCTTTTTAGTTTGAATCCATCCAATTTATTAGCGTTTGGTTATAGTTCTTGCACTATAGGGGTCTTATTGAGGAAGTTGGGGCCTAATCCAACATGTTGGAAATTTGGGCCTGCTTTTTCCTTTATTAGGTGCAAGGTCTCTTGTTTAATTCCTAGGTCCTTGATCCACTTTGAGTTGAGTTTTGTGCATGGAGAGAGATAGAGGTTTAATTTCATTTTATTACATACGGATTTCAAGTTTTCCCAACATCATTTGTTGAAGAGGCTGTCTTTTTTCCAGTGTATGTTTTTGGCACCTTTGTCTAAAATAAGATTACTGTAGTCGCATGGGTTAGTCTGTGTGTCTTCTGTTCTGTACCGTTGGTCTACCGGTCTGTTTTGGTGCCAATACCATGCTGTTTTAGTTACTATTGCTTTGTAATACAATCTAAGGTCTGGAATAGTAATGCCACCAACTTCACTCTTCTTTCTAATAATTGCTTTGGCTATTCTGGGTCTCTTATTTTTTCAGACGAATTTCATAATTTCTTTTTCTATTTCTATGAGAAATGACAGAGGGATTTTGATTGGGATTGCATTGAAATTGTATAGTGATTTTGGTAGAATAGTCCTACTGACAATATTAGTTCTACCTATCCATGAACAAGGTAAATCTTTCCATCTTCTCAGATCTTTAATTTCTTTCTTTAGTGTGCTGTAGATTTCATTGTACAGGTCTTTTACTTCTTTTGTCAGGTTGGTTCCCAAGTATTATATATTTTTTTGATGTTAGAGTAAATGGGGTGGATTTCCTAGTTTCTCTTTCTGAGGATTTTTTGCTGATGTACAGAAATGCCTTAGATTTATGGGTATTGACTTTATATCCAGCCACTTTGCTGAATTCGTTTATTAGATCTACAAGATTTCTGGTGGAGTTTTTTGGATCTTCTATGTATAGAATCATATAGTCTGCATATAGTGATAATTTGAGTTCTTCTTTTCCTACCCATATCCCTTTTATTTCTTTTGTCTGTCTAATTGCATTGGCTAGGGTTTCAAGAACTATGTTAATAATAGTGGCAAAAGAGGACATCCCTGTCTTATTCCAGTTTTTAGAGGGAATGTTTTCAGCTTTTCTCCATTTAGGATGATGTTGGCCTGGGGCTTAGCATAGATGGCCTTTATGATGTTAAGGTATGTTTCTGTTATCCCTATTTTTTCTAGCATTTTGAATATGAAGGGATGCTGTATCTTGTCAAATGCTTTCTCTGCATCAATTGAGATGATCGATCATATGATTTTTATCTTTGAGTCTATTGATGTGGTGAATAACATTTATTGATTTTCTTATGTTGAACCAACCTTGCATTCCTGGAATGAACCCCACTTTATCATGATGTACTATTTTTTTGATGTGTTTTGTATTCACTTTGCCAGAATTTTATTGAGGATTTTTGCATCTATATTCATTAGTGATATTGGTCTGAAGTTTTCTTTCTTTGATTTGTCTCTGCCTGGTTTTGGAATCAGGGTGATATTGGCCTCATAGAATGAGTCTGGAAGGGTTTCCTCTTTTTCTATTTCATGGAATAATTTGAGAAGTATTGGTGTTAGTTTTTCCTTAAAGGTCTTGTAGAACTCGGTTGTATATCCATCTGGACCTGGTCTTTTCTTGGTTGGTAGGTTTTTGATGGCATCCTCTATTTCTTTGCTTGAAATTGATCTATTTAAATTGTGTGTGTCATCGTATTTGGTTTGGGCCTATTGTATATTTCTAGAAATTTGTTGATGTCTTTATTATTTTCTATTTTGTTGGAGTATAGATTTTCAAAATAATTTCTAATTATCTTCTGTATTTCTGTAGTGTCCATTGTGATGTTTCCTTTTTCATCACATATATTGGTAATTTGAGTTTTTTTTTTTCTCTCCTTTTCTTAGTTAGCATAGCTAATGGTTTATGAATTTTATTTATTTTTTCAAAGAATCAACTTTTGATTCTGTAGATTTTTTCAATTCTGTTTTTTGTGTTCAATTTAATTTATTTCGGCTCTGATTTTAATTATTTTCTCTTTTACTGCTTTGGGGGTTAGTTTGTTCTTCTTTTTCTAGGGCTTTGAGGTGTAATGTTAATTCATTTATTTGTTGACCTTTTCTTCTTTGAAGGAAAAAAATTCCATGCAATAAATTTTCCTTCTAGTACTGCCTTCACAGTGTCCCTGAGATTTCGATATGTTGTATCAGTGTTCTCATTTGACTCTAAGAATTGTTTAATCTCCTTTTTCATGTCTTCTGCAACCCATTTTTCATTCAATAGCATAATATTTAGTCTTCAGTTGTTGGAGTAGGTTTTCTTTCTTATTTTATCATTGATTTCTAGTTTCATTCCATTATGATCTGATAGTATGAAGGGTAGTATCTTTACATTTTTTATATTTGCTTAGAGTTGCTTTATGGCATAATATATGATCTATTTTAGAGAATGATCCATGTGCTGCTGAAAAGAAAGTGTACTGACTCATTGATGGATAATATACTCTCTATATATTTATATATATCAGTTAAATCTAAGCTATTGGTTGTATTATTGAGTTCTGTAGTTTCTTTGTTTAGCTTTTGTTTGGAAGATCTATCCAGTGGTTAAAGTGGTGTGTTAAAGTCACCTAGAATTATTGTGTTGTGGTCTATTTGGCTCTTGAACTTGAGAAGGGTTTGTTTGATGAACGTGGATGCTCTGTTATTTGGGGCATATATATATTTATGACAGTTGTTTCTTGTTGACATATTATTCCCTTAAGTAGTATGAAATATCCATCCTTATCTCTTTTGATTACCTTTGGCTTGAAGTCTACTTTTTTTGATATGAAGGTAGAAACCCCTGCTTGCTTATGTAGCCCAAGTGAGTGGTATATTTTATCCCATTCTTTCTGTGGGTGTCTTTTCCTATGAGATGTGTCTCTCTCTTTTTTTTTTTTTTTTTTTTTTTTTTTTTTTTTTTTTGGTACCGGGGATTGAACTCAGGGGCACTCGACCACTGGGTCACATCCCCAGCCCTTTTTTTGTATTTTATTTAGAGACAGGGTCTCACTGAGTTGCTAAGTGCCTCGCCATTGCTGAGGCTGGCTTTGAACTCACGATCCTCCTGCCTCAGCCTCCCTAAGTGCTGGGATTACAGGCGTGCGCCACCGCGCCCGGCTGAGATGTGTCTCTTGAAAGCAGCAAATTGTTTTTTTTTTTTTTTTTTTTTTTAATCCAATCTATCAGCCTATGTCTTTTAATTGGTGAGTTTAGGCCACTAAAGTTCAGGGTTATTATTAAGATATGTATTTGTATTACCAGTCATTTTAAATTTTATTTTATTTTTGGTATTTAGCTTGACTTTATTTCTCCTATGGTTAATTTTCCTTTATTGTTCTTCTCTTTGAATGTTTTCATTGTTGTTTTTCAATTCCTCCTAGTGGAATATTTTGCCAAGGATGTTCTGTAGTGCCAGCTTTCTTGTTGTAAATTCTTGTTGCTTTTGTTTATCATGGAAGGTTTTTACTTCTTCATCAAATCTAAAGCTTAATTTTGCTGCATATAAGATTCTTGGTTGACATCCATTATCTTTTAGAACCTGGTATATGTTGTTCCAGGATGTCCATGCTTTGAGGGTCTGGGTTGAAAAATCTGCTATGATGAGAATTGGCTTTCCTCTATAGGTTATGTGATTTTTCTCTCTTATGGCCTTTAAAATTCTATCCTTATTTTGTATGCTAGGCATTTTCATTATAATGTGCCTTGGTGTAGATCTGTTGTAATTTTGTACATTTGGTGTCCTATATGCTTCTTGTATTTGGTTTTCAAATTTGTTCTTCTTGTTTGGGAAATTTTCTGATATTTCATTAAAGAGATTTGCATTCCTTTGGATTGATTCTCTGTACCTTCCTCAATTCCAATAAATCTTATATGCGGTCTTTTGATGGTATCCCATGATTCTTGGATATTTTGTTCATGGTTTCTTACTGTCTTCGCTGTGTGGTCAACTTTATTTTCAATATTATATATTTTGTCCTCATTGTCTGAGGTCCTATCTTCCAAGTGATCCAATCATTGGTGATACTATCTATTGAGTTTTTTTAAATGGCCTATTGTTTCTTTCATTTCAAGTATTTCTGTTTGGTTTTTTCTCAGACTCGCTATCTCTTCCTTGAAGTAATCTTTTGCTTCCTGTATTTGTTCTCTTATCTCTTTGGTGGTGTGATTGATGGTTGCCTGTATTTGATCTCTTATCTCTTTGTTGGAGAGATCAATTTTTGCCTGTATCTGCTCACTTAGATCAATTTTTAAATCCTGAATCATTGTAATCATGATATTCGGAATTCCTTTTCTGACATTTCACCTACTGTGCTTTCAATGGATTCTATTGTTATAGTTTCTTGGTTTGCTTGGGGCATTTTCCACCCTTGTTTTTTCATGATATCTATGTGTTTTTTCTCTCCTGCAGTGTAAGTCTGAGGTATTCCTGTTTCTGTCTTATTGTCTTATATCATCCCTACAGGTTACCTGATGCATAACTTTTAAGGGAAAGATCAATATTACAGCAGTTAAAGTACCCAACACACTGCCATATATCAGTTAGTTTCTATTTTTATATTTACAATTTTGACACTTTAACCATAAATGATGAGATCAATTATTTTCTACCATTTAGTCAGTATTTTTGTGTGGTGGTTTACAGTATCTAATGGTAGAAGGGGGACTTATGGGTTGGCTAAAACATTTGTGAGGTAGGATGTGAGAAGATAGAGGTATTAAATTATTTGACTAGTGAGAGGGTAATCATGGGAATTAGGGTGTTAGTAGGAGAAACAAAAGATAGGTATCCCCATGTAATAGTCCCTGTTCCTGGGCCCAGGGCCTGTTTTCTGACCTGTAGGCAGAGGTGGAGAATACCTGTGGCTCCTGACTAGGTGGGCAGAGCTGGGAATGCATGCAGGTGAGTTGAGCTGGAACGCTTGTAGGTGGGTAGAGCTGGAATGCTTGCAGGTGGGCCTAGCGGGAAAGCTCGTGGGCCAGAGCTTGTTCTCCACTGTACCCAGCAAGGATGGCTTCTCCAAGGTGAGCGGGCTGAGCTGGGAAAGCACACCAGAGGGCCTCCCTGGAACTCTTGCAGGCCTGGGCTTCTTGTTCCCCTGCTGACCTGAGCGCGGATGGCATCTCTGAGGTAGGTGGTCAGAGCTGGGAAAACTAACACAAGTACTTTTAATGAAACAATTATCTTTTCAAATACACAAATATTTAATGAGCAACATGATATTGCTTTACATTTTATGAATTTCTTTAATGTCTGATTTAATATAATGCCATATCTACTTTGGCATTGATTCTGTTGGGAAATGTTTTTTGCTTGATATATATCAGACAAATTCAGCTCTATATAGATAATTATGAATTTTCTTTCAGAGTAATTCTTAGCTCTTGTGTTTCAGTTTTTAAATGGTTATTTGCAGTGTGAAAACTAAAACCATATCAAAAAACATTTCTTACTCTGTATTTTAAAATTCAATGTTTTATAATTTCAGTTAGAATGGATGCTTTACTTATGCATTATTTTGAAAATATATTTATTTATTGTATTATCCATATCTTCCAGATGTTCTCACAGTTCATTATATAGATATTTTACCATTGGTATCTTCTGAAAAGTTTTTAAGTATTGAATAGATATTGAGTTCATGATGGTAGTTATGGGTCTTATACATGAGTCTTCCAAATTTCTAATTTTCCTAGATACTCACAGGCAGCATTATCAGTTTTGGACATGTCCTTACTATTCAGGGAAATCTCTGTGCTTTGTTCCAAACAAGATGTCAACAAATTTGAAACAAAATAAATAGGCTTGAAAATAAGGGATTTATTTAGGGTCATTTGAGTCATTGTGATACCAGGAAACACAGTGTTGGGTGGAAACTAGATTGCGTTCTGAAGGAGAAACGAGAAAGGCAGGATTTTGAAAGGCAGAAACCATAGCTGTGCAAGTTGTTCAGCACAAATTATGATTGGCACAGGTGAATAGTTAATTTATGTGTCCAGAGTCTATTGGTTGTTACTGCTAAGCAATGCAGTTGCAACAAGTGCAAGTGAACTTCTAGGATACTGTGCTTTTTGTAATTTGATCCAGTTCAAATAATCAGTGGAAGGTGTGCATGTGCTTTCCCCATTAATGGCCCTGGGGCTCCACTTAGGGAATTACGAACAGACATACAGCTATTTTGTGATCTCTGTTCACAATGGTTGTATATTTATTTTTAAATCATTTTATATAACTCTTCGGTAAGTGTTATTCTTCCAGAAAATAGCACATTTTGGCTTTATTCTTCACAAAAGGGGAAAAAAAATACCCATACTTCTAATGGCCTGCACCTATCCTTTTCCTTGTGAATTTAAATGCCATTTTATTCCTTTAGCTATCATTTTAGTAGATTCAAGAGACTAAGAAACTAATCATTCATTTAAAATTGAAATCCCTGCACTTTACTGTTGAAAATGAAATATTAAATTTCTTCATTATCTTCATACATCAGCTTTCATTCTTACTTTTTACAGATATAGGTCATTAGAATGCCCAGAGAAATTTGAAGTGGTCATTAAATGGGCTCTTCAACAAAATGATAGTGGTAGAAGCATACAGGTACAAAATTAAAATTGTGCCATATTTGAAGACATGACCAAGTTATGTACATACTCACCTTTCTAAAAAGAGTTAGATATATCTAAATGAATTATTAGCCTCTGTGTGTTACATTCTCTGTGGGTAATAGTTTAGACATGTATGAGACAATGCAAGAACATTCAAAGGTGAAATGATTAGGTCATGATAGTTTTCACCTAACCAGTAGATTAACCCACTGATATAGATTAACCGGTCAGTAACTGCAGGGAGATAATGTGTGCTGGAGGAGATGGGTCACTAGGGGCATGTCTTTGGGGTTTATATTTAGCTTCTGGTGAGTGAAGTTCTCTTTGCTTCCTGTTCCTTGCCCTGGGCTGCTTTCCTCTGTCACACTCTCCTGCTGATGTTCTATTTTACCATGGACTAAAGCTATGAAACCATGAGCCAACATAAACTTTACCTCAATGAATGCTTTTGGTCACAGCATGTAAAGCTGACTAGAACACAATGTATCATATTTGCTGGTGTCTAGCATAGAATTAAATTTTATTACAATTATGTACACAATATTTAAAACTACATGTTTAAAATTATGATTTAAGTAGAATCACGTGGTATATGAATAAAATGGTAGAAATTAGTTTAATAAATAAACATCCTAGAATACTTCATTTATCTTCAAGTAAGGAAGTTACATATGATCCCAATGGTATATAGTAATGACATATGTTCATTTACTATTGATGCAACATTGCATTTACCCTCACTTACTTGTATATTTGCAAATCATATTAAAGGTAGTTGAGTCTTTTCTTATTGTCCTTTCTAGGACAATGTTGGATATATATACAGAGTAATTTGTAACATTTGAAACATTTAAAAAATTAAGAGATTGGGAAGGAGATACAGAAGCTATTATAATTAACATAGGGTAAAAAGCTATTATAATTAACATAGGGTAAAAATCTAATAAATTATATTTAGTAAGCCTTTGTGTGCACAAATAATTATCCATTGAGTGTCTATTGCTGAAAAGACCTCTGAGAGTAAATGTAAATAGTGAATGCATGGTGAGCAGGTTCACATTCCTTTCACATTTGGGGAAGAAATAAATAAAAATATGGGAAAATTTGGTTAGATCTTAGATGACAACAGATACTTAAATCTTTTGAGAAAGGCATTGCATTAAATATTCAGTAATGCAGAATCTCAGGAATTGACTTCAGATCTCCCTGAGAAAATTAAAGAAATTTTTGAATACATGTGCTAGTTTTATGAATCACAATAATATAAAATTCAATTAAGAAATGAAATACTTTCCATGTAATTTCCATGCAAATCAGGTTGTCAATAGTTCAGAGAGAAAATTTCACTCGCCTGAAAGTGGAAAAAGAAAATCTTGATTTGGTGATTTCTTTACTTTATCTACTTTTTTTTTTTTTTTTTTTCATTGTACCTGTTCCATTAACTCAGGAGTAGTGAGAAGGAAGACACTTGTTTTTTGTCTGTATTGACTTATAAATTCTGATCTCTTCTGAGATATGGAACTGATTAAGAAAGGTTTTGACTCATTTGGAATGCATTACGGAGTAATTTTATGAAAGACCTTTACTTAAAATCTTTAGGAACATGGTTGAAAACTGCTTTACTTTGTATGTCAGGGACACAAAATCAAAGGTCCTAACCCCTTTGGAACTGCATATGGAATGCGAGTCAAGGACTTGGTGCTTTATTCTGAGGAGAGGGTAATAACTTTCCTCAGATTCCTGAAGGAGTAAGAAACCCTCTCAAAAGAACACACATTTGATGAACATGAAGAAGTCTTTCCAACCCTATGATTATACAAGTATGCTTATATATTCAAGTTAACAAAACAAAGGTAGAATGGTAAATAGGAAGAAACAGCTTGACTACTCAGGATTTACAGAAAAGTAAATATTTAGAAACAAAGACATGTTTCCTTAGAGCATTTGACATTGTGGCAGATTTTAACAATTTAGAGAGGAATGTTATTTACTTCATTTGCTGCAAAAGAAACATATAGAAATACATATTTGCCACTAGCAATTTTTTTTGTGCATTTTTCAAATTTTTACAATAATTTGTTATTGTGTTATATTTTGTTTGTGACTGGTGGTGGCCTAACATTATGAAACTCTTCCACAAAGGGAAGTCATCAACAAAACTAAAGGTAGCTTGATTTCCTCTTATATTCTTTTGGGAAGATATGTACTATCGTGCAGAAACCATTTTTTCTTTAACACAAAGAAAGTACAAGGGTCACAGAATCCCCTTTTATTTTTTAAAGGTGATTTATTTTGCATTATTCACACTGATCCAAAAAGCAAAGTTTTATGAACCCTCAGGAAATAAGACACTGTACAGTGAGGCCGAAGTAGTTGAAACCTACACTAAAAGATCTTTGTATATGTCAATCATATTTATAATATTTGGGGGAAAAACGTTTATTCTCCTCTTAAATTTTTGAAGTTTTATTGATTATATTTTACTTAATGTCTCTCATATATAACTGTCTTGATTTACTTTGTAGTAGAACCTTTCAACTAGTAATCTAGTGTTTTTCAGGAGTAGAGTAGTACTCTTACATCAGCATATCATCGAGTCTGGGACAAGAAAATTAAAAGTTAAAAGTAACAAGGGTTATAAAGTTTCTTTCCCACATTATTGATTTATATCATCCCTGAAATACAATCACGTTCTTGGAATTCAATAATCTAAACTCCTTGAACTTCCTCAGATCTGATATATTGCATCTGTGGTATTGACTACTGTGAATTTCCTTTAATTAACTTTATAGGAATTGAAACACACAGGTTTCCATTTGGATTTGCTAACTTCATTAGAATTGCTTTAATGTCAAAAGTGAGTATGCTAATGAAGTTTGATGAGGTAAAGTTACCTACTTTCAATAATCTAACGTGCCCTTAGATATTCTTTTACCAATGTCATTTACACATAGTTTAATTCTTTAGAAAAAAAAGAATTACAAATAACTTTAAGAAAATTATTCATTGGATAACTATGAAAATAATAAATGATGCCAGTTAATTAAAAAAAAATTGACTTCAGATGAATTTCATTTGTTGCATTGTAATACTTCTGAGATATATAACATGCTAGGTAATCATTATTAATACTGGACAAAGATACCAAATCAGGTGTTTCAAGAATATAAAAATGAGTGATGCAGTCTGCAGTTACAAGAGAATCATCTGCTAACCAATATAGAGAAAATTAGAAATAAATAATGAATTATAGCTGGGCACAGTGGAACATGCCTGTAACCCTAACAGCTTGTGAGGGGGAAGCAGGATGATTGCAAGTTCAAAGTCAGCCACAGCAACTTAGCAAGGCCCTAAGCAACTTAGTTAGACCCCATCTCTAAATAAGAATATTTTAAAAAGGCTGAGAATGTGGCTCAGTGGTTAAGTGCCGCTGGGTTCAATCCTCAGCGCAAAAACAAAACAAAACAAAACAAAACAAAACAAAAAAACCGACAAAGTGATAGGAGGGCCTAAATATGGAAATTATCAAAAATTATGAAAAATTTGTTTTTATGATGTTGGAGAATGACTTTTTAAATTCATGCTGTCCCTACCCATACTTTTTTTTTTTTTTTAACCATATTGAGTCCATTGTGTAAGATGGGTACCCACCTGTCTTTCTGAATTCATTTCCTGCTAATATCCTCACACATTATGTTTCAGTAGCATATGGCTTTTTTTCTGAGACTCAGGCTAATTTTGCTCCCTAGTCAGAGCCTTTGTAAATGCTATAATCTACTCTTAGGATGTATCTCATCCTTACCTGTATCATCAATTTTAATGTGGCTAACTACTTTTCATTGTAAATGCCTTGGTTCAAATATTTTCCCTTTCATGAGGCTTAAGCCAATGAAATTGAGCTGACCATTCAAAGTGTACTTTGATGCGCCCTGTATCTGACTTGCTATCATATTATCTTCTTATGTTATTACCCTTAAGTTCTTTATTTCTTCATATTGTATTTCACAAATTAAAATTATAGTACATTTTATTAGCTTTGTGTTACCATATCTTGTTCAATTACAATATAAATTCTATGACAACACAACCATGTCTATCTGATTTATTGCTCAGAGCTTAATACAGTGATTGACATTCAACAATAATAACAAAATTTCTTAGATATGTTTTGGACTGGTAACTGATCAGAAGTAATCTTTATTTAATTCATTTTGCATTACATATTAAAGCTAAATATGAATATAACTTTTATTTAAATATTCTTGATGAATTTCATTATTCATTTCAGTGCAGAAAATCAGCCCCATTTCCTTCACTATTTAAATTTCCAATGAGATTTTCACAAATGGGACTTATAAAAACATATGGCCCTTGAAACATTGATAGGTTTCCAAGGCTAGAGAAGCAGGGATGAGTAAAGTTTGAAAACTCTTTATAGTGGACATAGTGTGTGGAAAGGGAAAATGAGAGAAAATTTGTGGTGAATTATGCTGGATCACAAAGTTTACACAGCAAGTAATGGGAGATACGACTGAACAGGAGAGAAAAGACAGGGTGAGTCAGAGAATCTTTTAGGCTAGCACATTAAAACTTTACAGAGATGACATTTGAATAGAGGCTTAAAAATGGCTATAATTTAGGAAAGGAAAATTCAGGTAAAAGAAATTTGTGAACCTGGAGCAAAAGTTGAAGAACATATGTACTGGCATTATTATTTTAATTAGAGATCACACATTGAAGACACATCTTTCATGCTCAGTGTGATCGCTATACCCATTCTTACACATCTCCACCAAGAAATCTTTTCTAATTTTTTTGACTGTTGATTTCATTCATTTCCCTTGTTGCTTGCTTTTTTATTTACCTATAGAATTCCTATTTTACAACATATTTTTTCTTTAAATTTTGCAAAATAACTTTCCTGTTCAGAACCATAATGTCTTTGTGTACACAATTTTAGAAGTTATATCTCTGATGATGCCTATGATTAACTCTTTTATCCAAAACTTAGGCAAATGCTTCCTTATCCTCATCACACCTTCCCCTCTCTAAATTCCATGCTATGTGCCAGCCTGATCCCACCATGATAATTTATTCATCCTTACACAAGGGCGTGCTTTACATTTTCACTCGGGAATAAATGTTCTGAACTCTGGATGAGCATTTTTATTTGTTTGGTTTGTTGGTTATGTCGTGATTCATACTATAAATATCTTTCCACATATTAATTAAATCTAATGCTATCAAAAGCATATTTCAGCTCAGATGATTTTACCTCCTTTAGAATTTTTCCCTCCCTCCCTCTTTCTTTCCTTTTTTCTTCCCTCCCTTTTCTTTCCTATAACTGGGAAATCATTCAAAGATTCCCACCAGGGCAAACTGATCCTCAGTGACATCTAACCTTTGCTAGTATAGTTTCTAGGACAGACTTACTGATCTTGATTCAAATAGATATTATTTCTTGATCTCCACATTGTATTTCATAGTTTACAGCCAGTATATGTTGGAGGAAATTAACATTTTTAAATTATTTTTTAAATTTACTACATCAAAAATGAAGTATCACATGTATATAAACCATTGTAATACTCTGGAAATCCACCAATCACATTGAAGAAGCTGAGAAGAAATTATTCAAGAAAACTACCAAGCTTCAGGTAGAATAACTTGGAGTGTATTCTGCTCTTGCATGAAGCTCCTTCCATACACCCAACTATACTGACCTGCCTCTTCAAAGTAGGTTAGGTAGATGTGAAAGGCAAAATTCTTGTGGCCACCACTCAAAGGGTCTCAATGGGACTAACCACTGATTTCACATTTAGGAATTTACCTAAGATACAACATGTGTACATAGAAAGAATTGAATGTGAATGCTCATTGAAGCATTATTCATAATAACTAAATTGGGAAAATTCAAATATTATTCAACTGAAGAATAATATATAAAGAGTGGTGTAGCCATAACCATATAATGGATACTGTTCACCAGTGAAAATGAATGGAATATGCTATAGCATGACGATGTCATGGAAACATCACAATGAGTGAAACAAACCAGACACGAATGTTATCAATAATATTATACAATTTATGCAAGATATAAACAGCAAATTTATAAAAACAAAAAGAACAGTGTTCATTGGGACCTAGTACAGATTTCCTGTTAGCAGAGTCAAGAAAAATTATAAGGGCAATAAAAACATTATAAGCTGGATTGTAATGATAGTTCCCCAACTCTATGAATTATTTTAGAAAAATCACTGAATTATGTACTTGTAATAGATAAAATTTAAGCTATTTGAACTATATCTCAATAGAGCTGTACATAAAAGTTTACATTTAGAAAATATACATTACATAAAGTTAAATTCATATAGTTACTATCCTACTATGGATTGCAAATCTGCAAAGATCAGATACAGTAGAGGACATTTGTGTAATTTAATTGATAATGAAATATTGGTTAATATGATAATAACTAAAGACATTGGGAATGATTTCTCACACCTTTAAGAAATAGTGTCCTTCTCTTGTACCACTATAGTAAAAATATTAACATAGATTACTGTTAAAAATCTTTATGTTCTTCTGAAAATAAAAAAAATATTCAGGAAATTCAGAAATATTCTCTTTAGTAGCTAATCATGGGTGACACTAGACTATCATCTGTAAACTCTCATCATAGGCATTTTCCAGAAGATAATAAATCTCAGGTAAAGGGCCCTAAATTTACCCTTTAGAGGTCTTGGGATATGCTAAACTAATTTGTTTACCTATTTTTATTTTTCTAAATTTTTGTGAAGGTATTTTTAAATGTAATTGACAGGCTCCTGCCCCTACCTTCTCAACATCCTGACCATCACTTGGTCTCTTGTGTTGGATGGTTTTGGTGTTAACAAAGCTGATTGGGGATTAAATTGAGTAGACAATTTTTGTTTTTTCAGTCACATCTGTATGAGTTTATTTAGAACTGAGGTAGGGGCACTACTACCACCTACTGTGCTGATTCATCTTGTAACATTGTGATGGGATGTGGCACAAAATTTATGTCAAGTGCAGCTCACATTCTTTTTCTCAATGGAGAAAACACTTTGTTCATAGTGCCTTCTGTTATTTACTACTTCATTATATTGCAATCCAATGCATTATCTTTTGGATGTTGGTTCATCTGTAGAATGTTTAAGACAGAACAACTATGATTTCTCTGTATCATGAAGTGTAACAAAATGCTCATTGTAAAGATGTACAGATGTACCTGCAGTCTCAACTACTTGGGAGACTGAGGCAGGAGGATTGATTTAACCCAGGAGTTCAAGGCCAACCTAAGCAAAAACATATTGAGACCCTATGTTTAAAAATAAATAAATAGATAAATTCAGCTGTTTAAGCCTCCTAAGGTGACTACAACATCAACCACAAAAACACTCTGATATAGATTTTTGCAGAATCAGAAATTCATTCACAAATTAGTAGTAATGCATTTGTTTAAAAAGTTGGTAAAGCTTAATACCCTACTTTAATTCTGATTAGAATAACATTGGAAATGATTCCAGTAAGCTACGTAAGAAGCGATAGATACTTGGTTGGAATGTGATGGATAGCACCGAGGTTCTGATATTTCATATCCATTTCCATTTTTTTGCAACGTGACTTGCAGTGTCTGTCAGCCATCCTTTTAAAACTAGATGAGACTTGTGAGTTGCTAAGGACAGTTCTGGCTCTAGGCTTCAAGAAACTTTATATGCTCCTATGATTTACTTTATCTCTATCACTGCCATGAGAACATGCCAATGTAACCTGTTGGAAGACAAGATAGAAGTCTTAGACAAATGGATGAAATAAAGTCATACCTAGTACAGGACATAGAGCAGTCATCATCCTGCTGATCTGTCAACTGAATACAGATCCATCTTGTATCCAAATTTATCAGTAAAGTGTTAATGAGTAAAGATCTGCAGAAGTGCTCACAGGTTGGGAAAACCACATAGCTATCCCAGAGATTCTTGAGAAATTGTAAATGGTGGTTGTTTTAGCCAAATGAATTTTTTCTCTTATAAATATTTAATGGACCATGTTCACACCCATTCTTTTGCATTCTGTCCATGACTGCATTTTGTAAATGCATGACAGTAAAATGCATGTCAGTAAAATGCATTTTGACACTGGAGTATAATTTCTCGTTCTTCTGGTTGTACATGTTGTATAATCACACTAGTCATGTAATCCTATATATATGGTAATGATGTCTGATTCATTATACTATTCTTGTTACACCCATACCCCCACCTCCCCTTCCTTCACTCCTCTCTAAGTAATCCAAAATAACTCTATATTTCCCTTGCCCCGCCCCTTACTGTGAATTAGCATCTGGGTATCAGAGAAAATATTCAGGCTTTGGTTTTGTGGAATTCGCTTCTTTCTTTCTTTCTTTTTTTTTTTTTTTTTGGTACCAGGGACTGAACTCAGGGGCACTCAGCCACTGGACCACACAGGGGCACTCGACCACTGGACCACATCCCCAGCCCTTTTTTGTATTTTTTTTATTAGAGACAGAGTCTCACTGAGTTGCTAAATGCCTCGCCATTGCTGAGGCTGGCTTTGAACTCGCAATCCTCCTGCCTCAGCCTCCCAAGTGCTGGGATTACAGGCACGTGCCACCACCTGGCCTGGCTTATTTCACTTAATATGATAGTTACCAGCTCCATGCATTTACCTGAAAATGCCATAATTCTATTTTTCCTTAAGGCTGAGTAATATTCCATTGTGTATTTGTACTATATTTTCTTTGTCCATTCATCTGTTGAAGGACAGCTAGGTTGGTTCCATAGTTTGGCTATTGTGAATTAAGCTGCTATAAACATTGATGTGGCTGCCTCACTATAGTATGCTGATTTTAAATTCTTTGGGTATAGACCCAGGAGTGGGATAGCTGGGCCAAATGGTGGTTCCATTCAAAGTTTTCTGAGGAAACTCTATACTAGTATCCATAACCAACTTGCATTCCCACCAGCAATGTATGAGTATACCTTTTCCCCCACATCCTTGCCAAAATTTATTGTTGCTTATATTTTTAAAAATTGCCATTCTGACTGGAGTGATAGGAAATGTTAGAATAGTTTTGATTTGTATTTCTGTAATTGCTAGAGATGTTGAATATTTTTTCTTGTATTTGTTGATTGATTATAGTTCTTTTGGGAAGTGTCTGTTCAGTTCTTTAGCCCATTTATTGATTGGGTTATTCATTTTTTTAAATTTTGGGTGTTGTCTTTGAGTTCTTTGTATATCCTGGAGATTAATTCTGAGGTGCATATGATAAAAAATTTCTCCCATATTCTAGGCTTTCCCTTCATGTTATTGTTTGTTTCCTTTGCTGAAAAGAAACATTTTAGTTCGAATCCATCCCATTTATTCATTCTTGATTTTATTTCTTGTGCTTTAGGAGTCTTGTTAAGGAAGTCAGTAAGCTGACATAGTGAAGATTTGGGGCTACTTTTTTTCTATTAGGTGCAGGGTCTCTGTTCTAGTGCCTAAGCCTTTGGTCCACTTTAAATTGTGTTTTGTGCAGGGTGAGAGATAGGGTTATAATATCATTTTGTTATATATGGACTTCGAATTTTCCCAGCACCATTTGTTTAAGAGGCTATCTGTTCTCCAGTGAATGTTTTGGGCACCTTTGTCTAGTATGAGATAACTGTATTTATGTGGTTCTGTCTCTGTGTCTTCTATTATGTACAATTGGTCTTCATGTCTGTTTTGGTGCCAACACCATGCCATTTTTGTTACCATGGCTCTGTATTATAGTTTTAGGTCTGGTATTGTGATGCCTTCTGCTTCACTCTTCTTGCAAATGATTGCTTTGGCAATTCTGGGTATCTTATTTTTCCAAATGAATGTTCTGAATGCATTTTCTATTTCTATGAAGAATATCATTTTTTTCAGGGGTGGGGGATGTACCAGGGTTTAAACTCAGGGGGCTCTCAACCACTGAGCCATATCCCCAGCCCTGTTTTGTATTTTATTTAGAGTCAGGGTGAAACTGAGTTGCTTAGCACCTTGCCATTGCTGAGGCTGGCTTTGAACTCAGAACCCTTCAGTCTCAGACTCCCTAGTCACTAGAATTACAGGTGTGTACCACCATGCCCTGCATCATTGAGTTTTAATAGGAATTGCATTAAATCTGTATAATGCTTTTGGTAATATGGCCATTTTGACAATATTAATTCTGCCTTTCCAAGAGCATGGGTGATCTTTCCATTTTCTAAGATCTTCTCTTCAATTTTTTTCTTTAGTGTTCAGTAGTTTTCATTGTAGAGGGTTTTTTTTGTTGTTGTTGTTGTTATTGTTTGTTTGTTTGTTTGTTTGACTATTGTTAATGGTGTAGTTTTCCTAATTTCTTTCTCAATGTATTCATCACTATCAGTGATTTATAAGAACACATTTGATTTAAAGGTGTTGATTTTATATCTTGTTTCTTTGCTTCATTTATTTGCGAGTTCAACACATTTTATAATGGAATTTTTTTGATCTTCTAAATATAGAATCAGGTCATTGGCAAATAGTGACTGTTTGAGTTCTTTTTTTTCTTATTCCCATCCCTTTAATTTCTTTCTCCTGACTAATTGCTCTGTCTAGAGTTTCAAGTACTATGTTGAATACAAATGGTGAAAGAGGGCATCCCCATCTTGTTCCAGATTTTAGAGGGAATACTTTCAATTTGTCTCCATTTAGAATGATATTGGCATTGGGCTTAGCATAGATAGCCTTTAAAATGTTGAGGTATGTTCCTACTATCCCTAATTTTTCTAGTGTTTTTTTTTTTATTTACTTATTCAACATGCACAAGTATAGTATCTTTATACATACAACTGCTTGTATACAAAGTATATAAGTACCATTCAGATCTTCAATCATGCATTTAGGATAATGATATCCATCTCATTCAACCACCAATTTTTTTCCAACCCCCCCTTACCCCCTCCCTCCCCTCCCTTTCCTTTGACCGTTCTAGTGTTCCTCTGATCCTATGTACCCCCTTCCAACAACACTGTGAACCAGCCTCCTTATATCAGAGAAAACATTCGGTATTTGGATTTTTGAGATTGACTAATTTCACTTAGCATTATATTCTCCAACTTCATCCATTTACCTGCAAATGCCATTATTTTATTCTCTCTTATTGCTGAGTAAAATTTCATTTTGTATATATACCATATTTTCTTTATCCACTCATCTACTGAGGGACATCTAGGTTGGTTCCATAACCTAGCAATTGTGAATTGTGCTGCTATAAACATTGAAGTGGCTGTGTCACTGTAATATGCTGTTTTTAAGTCTTTTGGGAATAGACCCAGGAGTGGGATGGCTGGGTCATAGGGTGGTTCCATTCCCATTTTCCCAAGAAATCTCCATACTGCTTTCCATAGCGGTTGCACCATTTTGCAGTCCCACCAGCAATGTATGAGTGTGCCTTTTCCCCCACATCCTCTCCAACATTTATTGTTGTTTGTGTTCTTGATAGCTGCCATTCTGACTGGAGTGAAATGAAATCTTAGAGTAGTTTTGATTTGCATTTCTCTAATTGCCAGTGATGTTGAGCATTTTTTCATGTATTTGTTGATTAATCGTGTATCTTCTTCTGAGAAGTGTCTTTTCAATTCCTTAGCCCATTTATTGATTGGGTTATTTGCTTTTTTGGTGTTAAGATTTTTTAGTTCTATATACATTCTAGAAATTAGTGCTCTATCTGATGTGCATGTATTAAATATTTGTTCTCAATTACTTGGCTCTATATTCACCTCACTGATTGTTTCTTTTGCTGAGAAGAAGCTTTTCAGTTTAAATCTATCCCATTCATTAATTCTTGGTAATAGTTCTTGTGCTACAGGATTCTTATTAAGGAACTTGGGGCCTAATCCTACATGTTGGAAATTGGAGCTTACTTTTTCTTCTATTTGGCGTATTGTCTCTGGTCTAATTCCTAGGTCCTTGATTCACTTTGAATTGAATTTTGTGCATGGTGAGAGACGAGGGTTTAATTTCATTTTGTTGCATATGGATTTCCAGTTTTCCCAGCACCATTTTTTGAAGAGGCTATCCTTTCTCCACTGTACATTTTTGGCGCCTTTGTCTAATATAAGATAGCTGAAATTATATGTATTAGTCTCTGTGTCCTCGATTCTGTACCATTGGTCCACCAGTCTGTTTTGGTGCCAATACCATGCTGTTTTTGTTACTATTGCTCTATAGTATAATTTAAAGTCCGGTATGGTGATGCCTCCTGCTTCACTTTTCTTGCTCAGGATTGCTTTGGCTATTCTGGGTCTCTTATTTCTCCAGATGAATTTCATGACTGCTTTTTCTATTTCTTTGAAGAATGACATTCGGATTTTGATTGGAATTGCATTAAATCTGTATAATGTTTTTGGTAGTATCGACATTTTGACAATATTGATTCTACCTATCCAAGAGCAAGGTAGGTCTTTCCATCTTCTGAGTTCTTCTATGATTTCTTTCTTTAGTGTTCTATAATTTTCCTTATAGAGCTCTTTCACCTCTTTCATTAAGTTGATTCCCAGGTATTTTATTTTTTTTTTTTTTGATGCTATTGTAAATGGGGTAGTTTTCATCATTTCCCTTTCAGAGGCTTTGTCACTGATGTACAAAAATGCCTTTGACTTATGGGTATTGATTTTGTATCCTGCTACTTTGCCAAATTCATTTACTAGTTGTAAAAGTTTTCTGGTAGAGTTTTTTTGGGTCTTCTAGGTATATTATCATGTCATCAGCAAATAGTGCTAATTTGAGCTCTTCTTTTCCTATCTGGATCCCTTTAATTTCTTTGGTCTGTCTAATTGCTCTTGCCAGAGATTCCAGTACTATGTTAAATAGCAGTCGTGAAAGGGGGCATCCCTGTCTTGTTCCAGTTTTTAGAGGGAATGCTTTCAATTTTTCTCCATTTAAGATAATGTTAGCTCTGGGCCTTGCATAAATAGCTTTTATAATGTTGAGATATGTCCCTGATATTCTTAGTTTTTCCAGTGTTTTGAACATAAAGGGGTGCTGTATTTTGTCAAATGCTTTTTCTGCATCATCTATTGAGATAATCATATGATTTTTATCTTTAAGACTATTGATGTGATGTATTATGTTTATTGATTTCCGAATGTTGAACCAGCCTTGCATCCCTGGAATAAACCCCACTTGATCATGGTGCACTATCTTTTTGATATGTTTTTGTATCCGATTTGCCAGAATTTTGTTGAGGATTTTTGCATCTATGTTCATTAAAGATATTGGCCTAAAGTTTTCTTTTTTGGATGTGTCTTTGCCTGGCTTTGGAATTAATGTAATATTGGCCTCATAGAAAGAGTCTGGAAGAGCTCCCTCTTTTTCTATTTCTTGAAATAGTTTGAAGAGCATTGGTATTAGTTCTTCTTTGAAAGTCTTGTAGAACTCTGCTGTAAACCCATCAGGTCCTGGACTTTTCCTTGTTGGTAGCTTTTTGATGACATCTTCTATTTCTTTGCTTGTAATCGATCTGTTTAAATTGTGTATAGCCTCCAGATCCAGTTTATGCAAATCATATGACTCTAGAAATCTGTCAATGCATTCAGTATTTTCTGTTTTATTAGAGTACAAGTTTTCAAAGTAATTTATGATTATTTTCTGTATATCTGAGGTGTTCGTTGTGATATTCCCTTTTTCATCACAAATGTTAGTGATTTGAGTTTTTTCTCTTCTTCTTTTCGTTAGCATTGCTAAGGGTCTGTCAATTTTGTTTATTTTTTCAAAGAACCAACTTTTAGTTTTGTCAATTCTTTGAATTGTTTCCTTAGTCTCAATTTCATTAATTTCTGCTCTGATTTTAATTATTTCCTGTCTTCTGCTGCTCTTGGTGTTGATCTGTTCTTCTTTTTCTAGTGCTTGGAGGTGAGATGTTAAGTCGTTTATTTGTTGTTTTTTTTTCCTTTTAAAGAATGAACTCAGTGCAATGAATTTTCCTCTTACTACTGCCTTCATAGTGTCCCAGAGATTTCTATATGATGTATCTGTGTTCTCATTTACCTCTAGGAATTTTTTAATCTCCTCTTTGATGTCTTCTTCAACCCCTTGTTCATTCAGTAGCATGTTGCTTAGCTTCCAGTTGTTGGAGTAGTTTTTCTTATTCCTTGTTTTGTCGTTGATTTCGAATTTCATCCCTTTATGGTCTGATAGCATGCAGGGTAGTATTTCTATTTTTTTATATTTGCTGAGATTTGCCTTGTGACATAATATATGATCTATTTTGGAGAAGGAGCCATGTGCTGCTGAGAAAAAAGTGTATTCATTTACGGAGGGATGAAATAGTCTATATATGTCCATTAGATCTAAGTTATTAATTGTTTTAAGGAGGCCTAAGATTTCTTTGTTTAGTTTTTGTTTGGATGATCTATCCATTGGTGAGAGAGGTGTGTTGAAATCCCCTAGAATAACTGTGTTGTGGTCAATTTTACTCTTGAACTTGAGAAGCGTTTGTTTGGTGAATGTATGTGCTCCATTATTTGGGGCATATAGATTTATGATTGTTATATCCTCTTGATGAATGGTTCCCTTAAGTAGTAAGAAATATCCATCTTTGTCCCTTTTGATTAACTTTGGCTTGAAGTCTACCTTATTTGAAATGAGAATGGAAACCCCTGCTTGCTTCCGCAGGCCATGTGAGTGATAAGACTTTTCCCAGCCTTTTACCTTCAGTCTATTGATGTCTTTTTCTATGAGGTGTGTTTCTTGGAGACAGCAGATTGTTGGGTCATTTCTTTTAATCCATTCAGATAATCTGTGTCTTTTGAATGGCGAGTTTAGGCCATTAACATTCAGGGTTATTATTGAGATTTGATTTTTATTCCCATCCATTTTTATTTGTATTATGATCTTTAGCTTGATTTGGTTTCTCTTCTGGTTGGTATTTCCCATAGTTTAATATCTCCCTTTGTTGATTTTCATTGTTATTTTCCTCTTCTTCTTCATGAAAAATTTTGCCCAGGATGTTCAGAAGTGCTGGCTTTCGAGATGCGAAATCTTTTAACTTTTGCTTGTCGTGGAAGGTTTTTATTTCATCTTCAAATCTAAAGCTCAATTTTGCTGGATATAAGATTCTTGTTTGACATCCCTTTTCCTTCAGAGCTTGAAATATGCTATTCCAGGATCTTCTTGCTTTTAAGGTCTGGGTAGTAAAATCTGAACAAAGTCAGATTGGTTTTCCCCCTTTATGTAATCTGCTTCCTTTCTCTTGTCTTTTTAATATTCTCTCCTTGCTCAGTATATTAGGCATTTTCATTATAATGTGTCTTGGTGTGGATCTGTTGTGATTTTGTATGTTTGGTGTTCGGTAGGCCTCTTGAACTTGGTTTTCCCCTTCATTCCTCAAGTTTGGAAAATTTTCTGTAATTATTTCATTAAATAAATTACTCATTCCTTTGGCTTGAAACTCTGCCCCCTCCTCTACCCCAATCACTCTTATGTTTGGTCTTTTTATGTTGTCCCATAATTCTTGAATGTTCTGTTCTTGGTTTCTTACCATTTTTGCTGTGTAATCTAGATTTTTCTCTAGGATATATATTTTGTCTTCATTGTCTGAGGTTCTTTCTTCCAAGTGATCTACTCTGTTGGTGATACTTTCGATTGAGCTTTTATTTTGGTTTATTGCTTCTTTCATTTCTGGAATTTCTGTTTGGTTTCTCTTTAGAGCTTCTATCTCCCTATTGAAGTAATCTTTTACTTCCTGTATTTGTTTATGGAGTTCTTTGTCAAAACGATCTTTCACCTCCTGTATTTGCTCCCTCATCTCATTTTTGAGTTCAATATTAAGTTCCGCTAACATTTGGAATATGTAATTTCTGAATTCCATCTCTGGCATTGCACCAACTGTGCATGGCATGGAATCTACTGAGAAGGTATATTGATTTATTTGTGTCACTTTCTTCCCTTGTTTCTTCATATTGCTTGTGCGTCTATTCTACCTGCACTGTGGGACCTTGTCTACTTTGATTTTACCTTAAAACCTTACGTTGCTTCTGTAGTACAATGCTATCAGATCCCCTTATATTTCCTTTACACTTGAAAATCAAACACTTTCTATTCAGAGAAACCCAGTTTGATCACAATGTACAGATTTTGTTAACCCAGATGTTGTTTCCAATTTACTCTGTATGCTTCTGATGGGGTTTTAAAATTTCAAGTAATGGACAGAGAGGTGATATGTTTAGGAAGAAGGAAGTGAGTGTATTGACTTGTTCTTTCTTAGAAAGTGTGAAAAGAGAGTTCTATGGAAGTGGTTTAGTATCAGCCGACGAGAGAGGAAAGAGAATGGAGTGAATGAATAGATGGAAAGACCGATTTACATATAAACCTAACTTATGCAGCGGTTGAGAGGAGAAATAAAGAAAGATGGAAAAGAAAAAAAAAAAAAAAGAAGAAGAGAAAAAAAAAAACCAAGGAGTAGTAATTAGTGTAAGAGAGAGGAGAGAGAGAGAGTAAGTCTAGAAAATAGAGAATAAACCATATATAACACCACTTTGCTATATATTTCAATTGTACACGTTCTAGAAATCTCAATTTGTGCATATAACTTGTTTTTGCCTCTGTCGAGAATGCAATGGCAGGGTGTAAATAGGGAAGATGAAGGAAGAAGAAAAAAATATAAAAGTGAGAAGGAAGAAAAGAAAGAAAAGAGGAGCAGAAGCACACAAACACACTGTCAATCAAAACAAAAACAAACAAAAAAACCCCAAGAAACAACAAAACAAACAAACAAGCAAATAAAAACAAAAACATTGAACCCAAGAACAAGTCTCAAACAAAATGGACCCTTGGAAGCCCTTCTTTTTTCCCTTCCAGTTTAAGCCAACTGACCCAGATCATGTACAGTCAGCAACCCTGTTAGTGGAGTCAAGGCTGCACCTTTGGTGTTGCAGAGTGGCACAGTGGAATAGTGGAAGGGGCTTATCCTCAGGCTGGGCCCTGCTTACAGCAGCAGGGAGATGCTACTATGGGTCTTGGAGGCCAGGCAAACTGGCAGCGGGTTCTCTCCTTCCAGCGGGCAGGTGCCTACCTCTTGCTCTGGTTGCAGCTGGGCAGGTCGCACTCCCCCGGGGAGTGGAGGAAGCACTTCGCCAGGTCTGGCCCTGCATGCAGCAGCCTGGAGATGCTGTTCTGGGCCCCGAAGACCAGGCAAACTGGTGGCTGGGTCTCTCCTTCCAGCGGGCGGGAGTTTACCTCTTGCTCTGGTCGCAAATGGGCAGGTCGCACTCTTCCCGATAATGGAGGAAGCCCTTCCCCAGGTCTGGCCCTGCGTGCAGCAGCAGGGAGCTGCTACTCTGGGCCCAGGCCTTTTCTAGTGTTTTGGACATGAAGGGGTGCTGTATTTTGTTGAAATGCTTTTTCTGCATCTATTGAGATAATCATATGAATTTATCTTTAAGTCTATGATGTGATGAATCATGTTTATTGATTTCTGAATATTGAACCAACCTTGCATCCCTGGAATGAAACCCCAAGTTGATCATGGTACACTATCTTTTTGATATGGTTTTATATCCGATTTGCCAGAATTTTATTGAAAATTTTGCATCTATATTCATTATGAATTGGTGTAAAGTTTTCTTTTTTGATGTGTCTTTGTCTGGTTTGGAATATCATGTATATTGGCCTCATAAAACGAGTCTGGAAGAGCTCCATCTTTTTCTAGTTAATTGAAATAGTTTGAAGGAGCATTGGTGTATTAGTTCTTCTTTGAAAGTCTTGTAGAACTCTGCTGTAAATGAGACCCATCAGGTCCTGGACTTTTCTTGGTTGGTAGCTTTTTGATGACATCTTCTATTCTTGCTTGTAATCGATCTGTTTAAATTGTGTATAGCCTCCAGATCCAGTTTATGCAAATCATATGACTCTAGAAATCTGTCAATGCATTCAGTATTTTCTGTTTTATTAGAGTACAAGTTTTCAAAGTAATTTATAATTATTTTCTGTATATCTGAGGTGTTCGTTGTGATATTCCCTTTTTCATCACAAATGTTAGTGATTTGAGTTTTTTTCTCTTCTTCTTTTCGTTAGCATTGCTAAGGGTCTGTCAATTTTGTTTATTTTTTCAAAGAACCAACTTTTAGTTTTGTCAATTCTTTGAATGGTTTCCTTAGTCTCAATTTCATTAATTTCTGCTCTGATTTTAATTATTTCCTGTCTTCTGCTGCTCTTGGTGTTGATCTGTTCTTCTTTTTCTAGTGCTTGGAGGTGAGATGTTAAGTCGTTTATTTGTTGTTTTTTTTTCCTTTTAAAGAATGAACTCAGTGCAATGAATTTTCCTCTTACTACTGCCTTCATAGTGTCCCAGAGATTTCTATATGATGTATCTGTGTTCTCATTTACCTCTAGGAATTTTTTAATCTCCTCTTTGATGTCTTCTTCAACCCCTTGTTCATTCAGTAGCATGTTGCTTAGCTTCCAGTTGTTGGAGTAGTTTTTCTTATTCCTTGTTTTGTCGTTGATTTCGAATTTCATCCCTTTATGGTCTGATAGCATGCAGGGTAGTATTTCTATTTTTTTATATTTGCTGAGATTTGCCTTGTGACATAATATATGATCTATTTTGGAGAAGGAGCCATGTGCTGCTGAGAAAAAAGTGTATTCATTTACGGAGGGATGAAATAGTCTATATATGTCCATTAGATCTAAGTTATTAATTGTTTTAAGGAGGCCTAAGATTTCTTTGTTTAGTTTTTGTTTGGATGATCTATCCATTGGTGAGAGAGGTGTGTTGAAATCCCCTAGAATAACTGTGTTGTGGTCAATTTTACTCTTGAACTTGAGAAGCGTTTGTTTGGTGAATGTATGTGCTCCATTATTTGGGGCATATAGATTTATGATTGTTATATCCTCTTGATGAATGGTTCCCTTAAGTAGTAAGAAATATCCATCTTTGTCCCTTTTGATTAACTTTGGCTTGAAGTCTACCTTATTTGAAATGAGAATGGAAACCCCTGCTTGCTTCCGCAGGCCATGTGAGTGATAAGACTTTTCCCAGCCTTTTACCTTCAGTCTATTGATGTCTTTTTCTATGAGGTGTGTTTCTTGGAGACAGCAGATTGTTGGGTCATTTCTTTTAATCCATTCAGATAATCTGTGTCTTTTGAATGGCGAGTTTAGGCCATTAACATTCAGGGTTATTATTGAGATTTGATTTTTATTCCCATCCATTTTTATTTGTATTATGATCTTTAGCTTGATTTGGTTTCTCTTCTGGTTGGTATTTCCCATAGTTTAATATCTCCCTTTGTTGATTTTCATTGTTATTTTTCTCTTCTTCTTCATGAAAAATTTTGCCCAGGATGTTCAGAAGTGCTGGCTTTCGAGATGCGAAATCTTTTAACTTTTGCTTGTCGTGGAAGGTTTTTATTTCATCTTCAAATCTAAAGCTCAATTTTGCTGGATATAAGATTCTTGTTTGACATCCCTTTTCCTTCAGAGCTTGAAATATGCTATTCCAGGATCTTCTTGCTTTTAAGGTCTGGGTAGTAAAATCTGAACAAAGTCAGATTGGTTTTCCCCTATATGTAATCTGCTTCCTTTCTCTTGTCTTTTTAATATTCTCTCCTTGCTCAGTATATTAGGCATTTTCATTATAATGTGTCTTGGTGTGGATCTGTTGTGATTTTGTATGTTTGGTGTTCGGTAGGCCTCTTGAACTTGGTTTTCCCCTTCATTCCTCAAGTTTGGAAAATTTTCTGTAATTATTTCATTAAATAAATTACTCATTCCTTTGGCTTGAAACTCTGCCCCCTCCTCTACCCCAATCACTCTTATGTTTGGTCTTTTTATGTTGTCCCATAATTCTTGAATGTTCTGTTCTTGGTTTCTTACCATTTTTGCTGTGTAATCTAGATTTTTCTCTAGGATATATATTTTGTCTTCATTGTCTGAGGTTCTTTCTTCCAAGTGATCTACTCTGTTGGTGATACTTTCGATTGAGCTTTTATTTTGGTTTATTGCTTCTTTCATTTCTGGAATTTCTGTTTGGTTTCTCTTTAGAGCTTCTATCTCCCTATTGAAGTAATCTTTTACTTCCTGTATTTGTTTATGGAGTTCTTTGTCAAAACGATCTTTCACCTCCTGTATTTGCTCCCTCATCTCATTTTTGAGTTCAATATTAAGTTCCGCTAACATTTGGAATATGTAATTTCTGAATTCCATCTCTGGCATTGCACCAACTGTGCATGGCATGGAATCTACTGAGAAGGTATATTGATTTATTTGTGTCACTTTCTTCCCTTGTTTCTTCATATTGCTTGTGCGTCTATTCTACCTGCACTGTGGGACCTTGTCTACTTTGATTTTACCTTAAAACCTTACGTTGCTTCTGTAGTACAATGCTATCAGATCCCCTTATATTTCCTTTACACTTGAAAATCAAACACTTTCTATTCAGAGAAACCCAGTTTGATCACAATGTACAGATTTTGTTAACCCAGATGTTGTTTCCAATTTACTCTGTATGCTTCTGATGGGGTTTTAAAATTTCAAGTAATGGACAGAGAGGTGATATGTTTAGGAAGAAGGAAGTGAGTGTATTGACTTGTTCTTTCTTAGAAAGTGTGAAAAGAGAGTTCTATGGAAGTGGTTTAGTATCAGCCGACGAGAGAGGAAAGAGAATGGAGTGAATGAATAGATGGAAAGACCGATTTACATATAAACCTAACTTATGCAGCGGTTGAGAGGAGAAATAAAGAAAGATGGAAAAGAAAAAAAAAAAAAAAAGAAGAAGAGAAAAAAAAATAACCAAGGAGTAGTAATTAGTGTAAGAGAGAGGAGAGAGAGAGAGTAAGTCTAGAAAATAGAGAATAAACCATATATAACACCACTTTGCTATATATTTCAATTGTACACGTTCTAGAAATCTCAATTTGTGCATATAACTTGTTTTTGCCTCTGTCGAGAATGCAATGGCAGGGTGTAAATAGGGAAGATGAAGGAAGAAGAAAAAATATAAAAGTGAGAAGGAAGAAAAGAAAGAAAAGAGGAGCAGAAGCACACAAACACACTGTCAATCAAAACAAAAACAAACAAAAAAACCCCAAGAAACAACAAAACAAACAAACAAGCAAATAAAAACAAAAACATTGAACCCAAGAACAAGTCTCAAACAAAATGGACCCTTGGAAGCCCTTCTTTTTTCCCTTCCAGTTTAAGCCAACTGACCCAGATCATGTACAGTCAGCAACCCTGTTAGTGGAGTCAAGGCTGCACCTTTGGTGTTGCAGAGTGGCACAGTGGAATAGTGGAAGGGGCTTATCCTCAGGCTGGGCCCTGCTTACAGCAGCAGGGAGATGCTACTATGGGTCTTGGAGGCCAGGCAAACTGGCAGCGGGTTCTCTCCTTCCAGCGGGCAGGTGCCTACCTCTTGCTCTGGTTGCAGCTGGGCAGGTCGCACTCCCCCGGGGAGTGGAGGAAGCACTTCGCCAGGTCTGGCCCTGCATGCAGCAGCCTGGAGATGCTGTTCTGGGCCCCGAAGACCAGGCAAACTGGTGGCTGGGTCTCTCCTTCCAGCGGGCGGGAGTTTACCTCTTGCTCTGGTCGCAAATGGGCAGGTCGCACTCTTCCCGATAATGGAGGAAGCCCTTCCCCAGGTCTGGCCCTGCGTGCAGCAGCAGGGAGCTGCTACTCTGGGCCCAGGCCTTTTCTAGTGTTTTGGACATGAAGGGGTGCTGTATTTTGTTGAATGCTTTTTCTGCATCTATTGAGATGATCATATGAATCTTATCTTTAAGTCTACTGATGTGATGAATCATGTTTATTGATTTCTGTATATTGAACCAACCTTGCATCCCTGGCATGAATCCAAGTTGATCATGGTACACTATCCTTTTAATATGGTTTTATATGCCAGTTACCAGAATTTTATTGAAAAATTTTGCATCTATATTCATCATGAATTTTGGTGTGAACTTTTCTTTCCTTGATGTGTCTTTGTCTGGTTTTGATATCAGGGTGATACTAGTCTCATAAAACGAGTTAGGAAGGGTTCCATTCTTTTCTAGTTAATGGAACAATTTGAGGATCATTGGTGTTAAGTATTCTTTAAAAGTCTTGTAGACCTCAAATGAGAATCAGTTTGGTCCGGGGCTTTTCTTGGTTGATAGGATTTTGATGGTGTCCTTTACTTCATTGCTTGAAATTGATCTGTTTAAATTGTGTGAGCCTTCCAAGATCCAACAATATGCTATCTCCAAGAAACTCACCTCATAGGCAAAGACATTCACAGACTGAAGGTGAAATGATGGGGAAAATCACATCACTAACATGGACCACATGAACAAGCACAAGTTTCAATCCTCTTATCAGATAAAGTGGACTTCTAGCCAAAGTTAAAAGGAACAGAGAAGTACATCTCATTCTGCTTAAGTGAATTATACATCAAAAAGACATAACATCAAAAATATGTATGCCCCACACAATGGAGCATCTCCATACATCAAACAAACCCTTCTCAATTTCAAGAATCAATTAGACCATAGCACAATAATACTGGGTGACTTTAGCACACATCTCTCATCACTGAATAGATCTTCCAAATAATAATTAAACAAATAAACTATAGAACTAAATAATAATAATTTAGACTTAACAGAAATATATAGAATATTTCATTCATCAGTGAATGAATACACTTTCTTCTCAATAGCACATGGATCCTTCTTTAAAAGAGACCATATCTTATGCCACAAAGAAACTCTTAGCAAATACAAAAAAAATAAAATAGAGATACTACCTTACATTCTATCAGATCATAATGAAATGAAAGGAGAAGTCAATGATAAAATAAAAATAAAAGCTACTCCAACACCACCTGCAGAGGATATAATATGCTACTAAATGATGAATGGATAGCAGAAGAAATCAGGGATGAGATTTAAAAAATACTTGGAGGTAAATGAGAGCACTGATACAACATATCAAGATCTCTGGGACACTATGAAGGCTGTGCTGTGTGAAAATTTCATTGCATTGACCTCATTCATTAAAAAAATAAAAAGTCAATAAATAAATTACCTAACATTATGTCTTATAGCCATAGAAAAAGATGAACAAATTAACACCAAAAGCAGTAGAAGACAGGAAATAATTAAAATCATGGCAGAAATCAATGAAATTGAAACAAAAGAAACAATTTAAAAAATTGGAAAAAAAAAAAAGTTTGTTCTTTGCAAAAATAAGTCACATTGATAAACCCCTAGCCACGCCAACAAAGAGAGAGAAAATTCAAATTACTAAAATTCATGATGAAAAAGGAAATATCACAATGGACACAACTGAAATACATAGGCAATTAGAAGCTATTTTGAATATTTATATTCCCATAAAATAAAAAATCTTGAAGACATCGACAAATTACTAGAGGCATATGACCTACCCAAACTAAATATTGAAGTGGGATTATTATATGCATTATTGTGACAATAGATGCTTGACATATGAATTCACTCTTTGTTCTAGCTTTTATTAACAAAAAAAGAAAAGAAAATTAAAATTTAATAAAATATGGTACATATAATAAAATGAACAATGCAATTAATATAAATTATTCTTATAATGTTATGGACTGCACTATGGCACTCCAAAAGTTATGTGCACATTTTAATCCCCAAAACCTGTTAATGTTACCTAATTTGGAAAAATGTGTTTTCCAGATGTAACTAAATTAATGATCTTGCAATATGGAGATCATCAGGGGTGATCCAGGGGACCCTAAATCCAATGACAAGTGGTTTTGTTTGTTTGTTTGTTTGTTTTTAGTTTTGGATGGACACCATACCTTTATTTTGTTTATTTGTCTTTATGTGGTGCTGAGGATCAAACCCAGTGCCTCACATGTGCTAGGTAAATGCTCTACCACTGAGCAACAACCCCTGCCCAACAAGTGCTATTATAAGAGACTCAAATGAGAATACAGACACAAAGAAGACAGAGGTAGAAACTGGAGTGATGTGGTTACAGGTTAAGGAAACAGGAAACCACCAGATGCTAAAGAGACATGCAATAGCTTCCCATATAAAGTCTCTGTACAGAGTATAGACCTGCAAAAATCTTGCTTAGATGTCTGGCCTCCAGAGCTATGAGAGAATACATTTCTGTGTTTTAAGTCATTACATTGTGATAATGTGTTATAGCAGTCCTAGAAAATTAATATACATATTAAAAGTGGCATATAAATTTTTTTAGATAATATGTTAAGTAATAATTAACCAAGAGTAATTCAAATTGAAGTAAATTATGAATTCTTCGGGTATTTGATAATGTTCAGGATATAAAATAATGATAAAACAGTTAATGTTAAGGAGTGAATCACATGATCACATTAAAGTTTTAAATTATTATTGATTCACATAAAATACTAATATATAGACTTACAAACCTTATATGGTGCTACCGTTACTCAGATATCTACAATAAACACATTAATGAACTATATCAATTTAAGGCTACTTAGAATTATTTACTGCAAAAAAAATCTTGAAATACAATAATATATTATATCTTGATAGAAATTTCTCAACTTTTATAAAGATCATAAAAGTACACATATTACCAAAAAAGTTCCAAAGATGACACAAATTTGACTACCAATAACAAAATTAATTTTTTGACATAAGTATAATTTTATTAAAAGTTCTCTTCACTCAACAGAGAATTCTGCTCTCAGAATTGTATCTGTTTCTAGGGATTTGATAGAACAAGACTCTTCAAATGGAAATGTCACTTAACATAATGATATTTCCAAATGTACTTGACAAGCTACCAATTTTGGCCTGAATTTAATAGTTTCATAATTATAATATCTGGTAATAGAACATCAGTTGTAAATCAGCAAGATAGAAACTCAGGGCTTAGAAAATGGGGCCTGAGGTTCTTACAAAAACAAATTGTAGTAACATTCATATTTGAGTAGTAGGACTTCCAGAGAAATATAAACCTCCAGGACTAGATTTTGCATGAATTTATGAATATTCTTATAAAGTGTTATGCATGTTTATGGATTAAAACAAAAGACAAAACGTTCCTTGCACGTGTAATAATGGTTGTTATACAGTGAATTTTCATTTACTGTCCCATTATTGCCAGAAATTTTTTTAATTGGAACATTATTGTTATACATAGTGGTTGGGCTCATTTTAACAAAATCATATATAGATGAAATTTGATTCCTCTCCCTGTTCCCCCACTTTCCCTAATGTCCTCCCTCTTCCTGTTCTCATTCTTGTATTCTGTGGGGGTTTTGTTTGAGTTGCTGGGGTTTTTAGTTCTTCCCAACCTGGGTCTAGCTTCTTCCAGCCAGCAGAGAAGTCTAGGGGAAAAACATGCCCCAGCGAAGGCGTGATTGAGAAGGGTAGAAGCTGGCTGGAGGCCCACGCCAGCCCTCACGATGAAGGACAATCAGGGACGCCCCAGGGAGCCCCGTCAGAGATGGAACTCAAGTTTATTGAGGAAGTTGGACAGCTTTTAGAGAAGACATAGGCCAACCAGCAGAAAGATTATAGGGACACATAAGGATCATGGGCAAAGCACATTGGCGGAGCCCCTAGCCTATCCTTAGGTTGGTTTCATTTCTCACAACACATCAGGGGGACGCCTCCTGATTAGTTCAAGTCTCATATCAGGGAGTAAAGTTTTTCTATTCTTTCAGCCGATGTGTTCTTAAGTCCCCAACAGTATTCTACTGATCTTTCTTTTGCTCATTTATTTATCAGTACTTTGTATATATACATAAAGGGGAAATTCCCTGTGGTATATTTATATAGGCATATAGCTTGATTTTGTTAAATTCATTCCATAGTTCTTCCCCTTTCAAATCCTCCTCCCTCTTGATCTTCTACAACACTTATCTTCCATATATCTTTGTGATATTTGATTTCCCCCTGATCCGCCTTCTTTCCCTTATTTGCTCTAGCTTCCACATATGAAAGAAAACATTTAACCATTTATTTTCTGAGTATGGTTTATTTCACTTAGCACGATACTCTCCAGTTCCATCCATTTATAGGTAAATGACATAGTTTCATTCTTCTTTATGGTGGAGTAAAACTCCATTGTGTGTGTGTGTGTGTGTATTATGTTTTCTTGATCCATTCATCTATTAATGGGAATCTGGGATGATTTCATAATTTGGCTATTGTGAATTGTGTTGTTATAAACATTGATGTGACTATGTTGTTGTAATATACAAATTTTAGATCTTTAGGGAAAACATCAATAAGTGAGATAGCTGGGTCATATGATAATTCCATTCCTAGTTTTCTGAAGAATCTTCATATGCAGCAATTATTCTTTATTTGCATTATTGACTAATAATTATTAACTAATATTCTTTGACATTATTTCTAGAAAAATATTAAACACATATCAACATAATATTTTTAAAAGCACATTTTACCTTTTTATTTTAATTTTCAATATTCATTTTTTAAAATAAAAATGTCTTTTTTTTTCAAGTTGCTGGTTTAATATAAAGTATTTTTACAACAATTGTGTCTTCATACATGTTTTTAGGGTAAATCATAGATAACTCAGTCTGCCATTATTCCTATCCCCTTGCCCCCCCCCCTCCTCCCTCTTCTTTCTATTTAAAGCTCTTTCATTCCTCTCATTCCCTCTCTCTTGCCTTTTTAAGTTAGTATCTTCATATCAAAGAGATCATTCGACCTTTGGGTTTTTGGGATTGGCTAACTTCACTTAGCATTATTTTCTCCAACTCCATCCATTTACCTGGATATGCCATGATTTTATTCTTAGTGCTGAGTAGTGTTCCATTGTGTATATATACCAAAGTTTCCCTATCCATTCATCTGCTGTTGGGCATCGGGTTGGTTCCACAATCTAGCTATTGTGAATTGTGCTGCTATAAACATTGATGTGGCTGTATCCCTATAGAAAGCTGTTTTTTAAGATCTTTGGGAATAGGCTAAGGAGTGGGATAACTGGATCAAATGTTGGTTCCATTCCCAATTTTCCTAGGAATCTCCATACTACTTTCCAGATTGGCTTCACAATTTGCAGTTCTACCAGCAATATAAGAGTGTGCCTTTTCCCCCACATCCTCGCCAGCATTTATTGTTTGTTTTTTTGATAGCTACCATTATTTTTTTAAATATTTATTTATTTGCCTTAGTTGTACACAATGCCTTTATCTAGTGCTGAGGATCGAACCCAGGCCATGCACATGCTAGGCGAGCACTCTACTGCTGAGCCACAATCCCAGCCCAGCTGCCATTCTGACTGGAGTAAGATGAAATCTTAGAGTTGTTTTGATTTGCATTTCTCTAATAGCTAGAGATGTTGAATATTTTTTCATATATTTGTTGATTGTTTGTATATCATCTTCTGAGAAGTGTCTGTTTAGTTCCTTGGCCCATTTATTGATTGGGTTATTTGTTTATTTTGGTGTTAAGGCTTTTGAGAGCTTTATAAATTCTTGAGGTTAGTGTTCTATCTGATGTGCTTGTGGAAAAGATTTGTTCCCATTCTGTAGGTCCCCAATTCACCTCACTGATTGTTTATTTTGCTGAGAAGAAGCTTTTTAGTTGGAATCCATCCCATTTATTGATTCTTGTTTTCAGTTCTTGAGCTATAGGGGTCTTATTGAGGAAGTTGGAGCCTAAACCAACATGATGGACATTTGGGCTTACTTTTTCTTCTATTAGGTGCAAGGTCTCTGGTTTAATTCCTAGGTCCTTGATCCACTTTGAGTTAAGTTTTGTGCATGGTGAGAGAGATTTAATTTTATTTTATTACATGAGGATTTCCAGTTTTCCCAACACCATTTGTTGAAGAGGCTGTCTTTTCTCCAGTGAACATTTTTGGCAATTTGTCTAATATAAGATAACTATGGGTGTGTGGGTTTGTCTTTGAGTCTTCTATTCTGTACCATTGGTCAACAGGTCTATTTTGATGCCAATACCATGCTGTTTTTGTTACTATTGCTTTGTAGTACAATTTAAGGTCTGGAATAGTAATGCCACCTGCTTCATTCTTCTTGCTAAGAATCGCTTTTGCTATTCTGGGTCTCTTATTTTTCCAGATGAATTTCATGATTGCTTTTTCTATTTCTATGAGGAATGATATTGGGATTTTAATTGTTATTGTATTAAATCTGTATCATACTTTTGGGAGAATGGTCATTTTGACAATATTAGTTCTACTTATCCATGAACAAAGTAGATCTTTCCATTTTCTAAGATCTTCATTAATTTCTTTCTTTAGTGTGCTGTAGTTTTCATTGTAGAGGTCTTTCACTTCTTTTGTTAAGTTGATTCCCAAACATTTTATTTTTTTGAGGCTATAGTAAATGGGGTGGATTTCCTAGTTTCTCTTTCTGAGGATTTCTTGCTGATGTACAGAAATGCCTTTGATTTATGGACATTGATTTTATAGCCAGCTACGTTGATGAATTCGTATATTAGATTTAGAAGATTTCTGGTGGAATTTTTTGGATCTTCTATGTATAGAATCATATTGTCTGCAAATAGTGATAATTTGAGTTCTTTGCTTCCTATCCATATCCCTTTAATTTCTTTCGTCTAAGTGCTCTGGCTAGGGCATCAAGAACTATGTTAAATAGGAGTGGTGAAAGAGGGCATCCCTGTCTTGTTCCAGTTTGTAGAGGCAATGCTTTCAATTTTTCTCCATTTAGGATGATGTTGGCCTGGGGCTTAGCATAGATGGCCTTTACAATGTTGAGGTATGTTCCTGTCATCCCTATTTTTTTCTACCATTTTGAACATGAAGGGATGTTGTATCTTGACAAATGCTCTCTCTGCGTCTATTGAGATGATCATATGATTTTTATCTTTGAACCTGTTGATGTGATGAATTACATTTATTGATTTCCTGATATTGAACCAAACTTGCATCCCTGGAATGAAGCCCACTTCATCGTGATGTACTATCTTCTTGATGTGTTTTTGTATTTGATTTGCCAGAATTTTATTGAGAATTTTTGCATATATATTCATTAGAGATATTGGTCTGAAGTTTTCTTTCTTTGATTTGTCTCTGTCTGGTTTTGGAATCAGGGTGATATTGGCCTCATAGAATGAGTCTGAGAGTGTTCCCTCTTTTTCTATTTCATGAAATAGTTTGAGAAGTATTGGTGTTAATTCTTCTTTAAAGGTTTTGTAGAACTCAACTCGACTGTGTATCCATCTGTTCCTGGGGCTTTTCTTGGTTGGTAAGTTTTTTTTCTTGGTTGGTATGGCATCCTCTATTTCTTTGCTTGAAATTGACCTATTTAAATTGTGAATAGCATCTTGATTTAGTTTGGGCATATCATATGTCTCTAGAAATTTGTTGATGCCGTCGTTATTTTCTATTATATTGGAGTATAAATTTTCAAAATAATTTCTAATTATATTCTGTATTTCTGTAGTGTCCGTTATGATATTTCCTTTTTCATCGTAGATATTGGTAATTTGTGTTTTCTCTCTTTCTTTTCTTTGTTAGCATAGCTAAAGGTCTATCAATTTTATTTATTTTTTCAAAGAACCGACTTTTCATTCTGTAAATTTTTTCAATTTTTTTTTTTAGTTTCAATTTCATTAATTTCAGCTGTGATTTTAATTATTTCCTATCTTCTACTTCTTTTGGGGTTGATTTGTTCTTGTTTTTGTAGGGCTTTGAGATGTAATGTTAGTTCATTTATTTGTTGACTTTTTATTTTTTGAAGGAATGAGCTCCATGCAATGAACTTTCTTCTTAGTACTGCCTTCAGGGTGTCCCATAGATTTTGGTATGTTGTATCGTTTTTCTCATTTACCGCTAAGAATTTCTTAATCTCCTTCTTGATGTCTTCTGCAACCCATTGATCATTCAATACCATATTATTTAGTCTCCAGGTGTTAGTGTAGCTTTTTTTTTCTTTTTTTATCATTGATTTCTAATTTCAATTCATTATGATCTGATAGAATGCAGTGTAGTATCCCTACTTTTTTTATATTTGCTTAGAGTTGCTTTATGGTGTAATATATGGTCTATTTTTGAGAAGGATCCATGTGCTGCTGAAAAGAAAGTGTATTGGCTTATTGATGGGTGATAATACTCTATATATATATATCAGTTAAGTCTAAGTTATTAATTGTATTATTGAGTTCTATAGTTTCTTTGTTCAACTTTTGTTTGGAAAATCTATCCAGTGGTGAAAGAGGTGTGTTAAAATCACCTAGAATTATTGTGTTGTGTTCTATTTGATTCTTGAACTTGAGAAGAGTTTGATTGATGAATGTAGATGCTCCATTATTTGGGGCATATATAACAGTTATATCTTGTTGATCTATGATTCCCTTAAGTAGTGTGAAATGTCCCTCTTTATCTCTTTTGACTAACTTTGGCTTGAAGTCTACTTTATTTGATATGAGGATGGAGACCCCTGCTTGCTTACCTAGACCATGTGAGTGATATATTTTATCCCATCCTTTCACCTTCAGTCTGTGGGTGTCTTTTCCTATTAAATGTTTCTCTTAAAGGCAACAAATTTGGGTCTGTTTTTTTTAATCCAATCTATTAGCTTGTGTCTTTTATTTGGTGAATTTAGGCCATTAGCATTCAGGGTTATTTTTGAGACATAATTTGTATTACCAGTCATTTTTATTATATTTGGTATTTAGCTGGACTTCGTTTTTCCTTTGGTTGGTTTTTCCCTTTATTGTAGTTCTTCCCTTTGCAGATTTTCATTATTATTTTTCATTTCCTCCTCGTGGAATATTTTACCAAGAATGTTCTGTAGAGCAGGCTTTCTTTTTGTAAATTCTTTTAGCTTTTGTTTATCCTGGAAGTTTTTTATTTCATCCTCAAATCTAAAGCTTAATTTTGCTGGATATAAAGTTCTTGGTTGGCATCCCTTATCCTTTCGAGCCTGGTATATGTTGTTCCAGGCTCTCCTGCCTTTGAGGGTCTGGATTGAAAAATCAGCTGAGATGCGAATTGGTTTTCCCTTATAGGTAATCTGACTTTTCTCTCTTGCAGCCTTTAAAATTCTATCTTTATTTTGTATTCTAGGCATTTTCATTTCAATGTGCCTTGGTGTGGACCTGTTGTAATTTTGTACATTTGGTGTCCTATAGGCTTCTTGTATTTGATTTTCAAATTCATTCTTCCTGCGTGGGAAATTTTCTGATATTATTTTATTGAAGAGATTGTGCATTCCTTTGGTTTGAATCTCTGGGCCTTCCTCTATTCCAATAAATCTTACATTTGGTTTTTTGATGGTATCCTATAGTTCTTGGATATTCTGTTCATGGTTTCTTACCATCTTCACTATGAGGTCAACTGGATTTTCAAGATTATATATTTTGTTCTCATTGTCTAAGGTCCTATCTTCCAAGTGGTCCAATCTGATGGTGATGCTTTTTATTGAATTTTTTAAGTGGCTTACTGTTTCTTTCATTTCAAGGATTTCTGTTTGGTTTTTTTCTCAAACTCTCTATCTCTTTCTTGAAGTAATCTTTTGCTACCTGGATTTGTTCTCTTGTCTCTTTGTTGGTGTGATCAATGGTTGCCTGTATTCGATCTGTTAACACTTTGTTGGAGAGATCAATTTTTGTCTGTATCAGTTTGCTTAGGTCATTTTTTAAATCCCTTATCATTTTACTTATGTATATCCAGAACTCCTTCTCTGACATTTCACCTACTGTGCTTTCTATGGCTTCTATTGTTGTAGTATCTTCGTTTGTTTGGGGCATTTTCCTCCCTTGTTTCTTCATGATGTCTATGTATTTTCCTCTCTTGCAAGGTAAGCCTGAGGTATTACAGCTTCTGTCCTTTTGTCTTATAAGGTCCCTCCAGGTTACCCAGAACCTCACTTTTTAGGGGAATATCAATATTAGAACTTTCAATGTACCCAATGTGTGTCCATATATTAGTTAGTTTCTATTTTTATATTTACAGTTTTGTCGCTATAAATAGAAATGATGAGTTATCTTATATCATATAGTCTCTATGTTTGCGTGGTGGTTTATAGTATCTAATGATGGAAGTGGAGACTTAGAGGTTGGCTTAAACATTTATGAAGTAAGATGTGAGAAAATAGAGGTATTAGATTATTTGACTAGTGAGAGCATAATCATTAGAATTTGTTTGTTAGTAGAGGAAGCCAGAGATAGACAACCCCATGTAAGATTCCCTGTCAGTTCACAACATCATAACTGGTTGCACCTTCTGGTGCATCCTGGTCTCTAGGGACCTTAGTGATGTCTTACCTGGACCTTTTTGTTGTTCCTTGGTAATAGTGTAGCTAACTCAGTTTTGTGGCAGTGGTGGCTTCAGGCCTATAATTATATTGGTGTTGGGTTGAGTAACTACAGGATCTCAGTTTAGTGTGTCTCTCTGGGGCAGACGTGGGTTGCCTCTGTGATTTGTGGGTATGGAGCAGGCCTCTCTCTCTGGATCATCTCCTGGCTTCAGTGTGGTGGGGCAGGCAGTCTGGCTTTTGTCTCCCCACTCTCCTCCTCCTGGGTCTCCTCCCAGTCTAGTTGTTTGGGCAGGTGGGCAGCAGGGCCCTTCCACAGGGTGGAGCCTGAAGTTCCTGGTCCCTGGTGATTGCAGGGACGATGTGCGGGCAGACTGGTGGCTGGGCCACTCCTTCTGGTGGGTTCCTACCTCTTGTTCCCGTCACAGCTGGGCAGATCATAGTTCCCCTGAAATGGATAGGGCCTTTCCTCTGGTAGGACCTTGTCTGCTGCAGGGAGCTGCTATTCCCAGCCACAGAGATGATGGCTGCATGAGCCAGCAGCCAGGCGAGAGCTGTGGGCCAGACAAAATAAATCTTGATAAATAATCCTAGAGAAATGCTAAATGTTCTTTACTTTCTCACACCAGAAAATCATACTATAAAATTGTTTACATATAAGGAGAATATGTATGTCATAGAATATATAGCCAAATATTAAAACCAAAGGTGTATTATAGAGATATGGCAGGAAAGCTGATAAATTTAATATCATTTTATTTTTGTATATATGCTGTGATGTTTTCTAGCTATTTAAAATGTGTAATTTGCTGGAATTTGTTTTTCTTATTCTAAATACATGTGTATTTTAGTGCCTAAGTTTGAATTCACATTTTTTTTTCCCTTGAGGAGTTTTCCCTATGTAATTTCCACAAGCCCCATGATCTATAAAATCTTGATTTTTCCTTGTCTTTGATGATACCATTAAGCATATGATGCTCTTTGTCCAGTCCATGTCAGTGTCCAAATATAATCAATTGATGATATTCTGGGTCCTATTCTCTACTTCTAGAGAAAGATCCTAATGCTTCCTCTGCCCTTCTTATAGTCTTTGTTCCTCTGTTTATGGTGGCTGTGAATTTTTGGCTAGATTGGGACAGATCTATTTGAGATAATGTACCTATTATCTTCTTTGCTTATGTTCTTTGCAAAACAAAACTTGTGTACTTCTCTACTTGGTGCAATAGAACCCTACTCTATTATCACTCAAAGCTTGACTTTTCTTTTTTCAAGAAAAAGAGAAATCCACCTCTCCTTTCTATCTTGTCTCATGGTGCTGATGAAATTTGAGTGAGAAATACTGTCACTCAAGATATTGAATTAACTATACTTACTATAGGTCTAATCTGAATCTTAGAACATTTACCACTGACCACTTTCCTATTGCCCTATCTCATTTTGTATCATTCAAGTAACACTTGATTTGAATCTTAGAATGTGGAAACTATTAATATTAGTAGTAATAACAGTTGGTGAGACATCATTTGGAATTGGTGAGATATCAAACCCCAAATTTATTTATTAGCTTGCCTGTACAAGAAACTAAAAAAAAAAAAAAAAATCCATATTTTTTTCTTGACTGCAATTAAAATTCAATATCATTGTTGGAGTCACTCTGCCTTCCTTTGCCTCTAGGCTTTCACCAGCTGTTAAGTTCTGCCTCATGGTTTATGCTGACATTGCTGCTGGCATGAAGTGCATCTTCTGTTGTCTCAATGGCTCCACTCCTCTCCAACCCAATCTGCAGTCTTCATGTCATTGCTGAATCTGCTCTCAAAGTGAGTAAGTGTCCTTCCACTAAGAAGGCTCCTCAGCTCTCTTAATGTCCTAGAACAACTCATCCTCTGGTTAGGAGAATGTAAGTATCACCTCACAGTGTGTACTACAAAGTATTCTTCTCTGCATTCTTTTTAATCATTAGTACATCTTATATTTCTGTCCTCAGCTCAGAAGAGTTTACTACCCTTCATTCACAGGCACCATATAAGAAGGTAGGGGTGGTCTTGCCCCAGTCCTAATATTTATTCATTTGAGATTTTCGCCTTATATCCCTTACATGCATTTTTTTTTTTTTGTCTGAGTGGAAGCTCATCTGATACTCATGCATACACAAGTCTTGATGACCCACCCATTTATACCTGTACAAATGTTGAATAATTCCTTTAACTGGGACCAGAAAAGTAAGTTAGTATATTTTTTGAAAGCAGTGTCTGTGCTTCTGTTGTGTTTATACCTCCAAAGAACCATCATTTTATTGTATATATAATAGATATGTATATCAAATGTATATAAGTAATGTGTAATTATTAGTCAACTATGAACACTCATACACATACATACACTATATACATGATTGAGTAGAGAATCCCACAACATTGCTTATAAAGTTATTCTATTTGATCTAGAAGGAATCTTCTTAAATCTTCTGGAAGTCTTATAAGCATTGACTTGATATTTCACACCACATGTAAATCTCCAATAAATCCACAATTAAAATTTTATCATCCACCTCCTACATAAGAAGAGATTATTGACAATTTGCCTATCTGATTTCGTTGTCACCATAAAAAACTGAATCAAAATTACATGAGATGGATTAAAGATGATTGAAAGAAATCATTGCTGTAGTGGGTGTGGGATGCAGCTCTGTGATAGAACACTTGCCCTGGTTCAATCACCGGCATTATATAGAGGGGAAAAAAAAGAAAGAAAAGAAAAAAGCAACCATTGTTATAAAAAGGAAACTATAGAAATTAGTTTTAAAATTAACAATAATAGCATTGCTTGTATATTTTCACAGAGACATTAATTGAAGAAACTTAAGGATATGTATGAAAGTACAAAGAATACCTTAGCAATTTTTAAAATCATACTTCATAGAAATAACCAGTTACTATTCTCTTCCACGTAAATCTATATTAATGTATATAATGCACACAGAAGTCGAACTGTGCTGAAATTCTTATTTACATACTTAACATAAACATACTTTCCATTTCATGTATTTTATACATTTACTATAAATTTTACCCTAACTTATTAAATATTTTACATGTTATGGTTTCATAGAATAATACTGTGGGTTGTGGTATTTTTTTAATTTCAAGCAAACTATTTTCATTTGAATATAAATAAAAAATGGAATAGTTCAAAGCCAGAACTAATTATAATCCTACCTTGATGAAATATATTCTTACCTTTCTTTTTCATTAAGAGACCAACTGATTAAGAAGTCTACAGCTAGGAATTCTAACCCTGAGTCTCAAACCATACAGTGTAGGAAGCAAAATTTCATAGAAGACAATTGATGCCCAATATCTGCCAAATGCTCTAGGCATTGCATCATTGTGTAAGGATAAGAATCATGAAATGGAATTCATATGTATTTATGCTGCACAATTTGCAGAAACAAGGTAATATTATTTTGAGTGAGGTACCAATATATTTGACAGTAATATCAGGACCATAAAGGATTTCAGAAATGCACATTGAAACCTAAAGCCATCCAGAGTATTGCTATTAGACATATTTCCAATTGATTATTTTAGGAATATCCACTTGATCTACTCTACTTATCTCCCTTCTATCCTTATTATTATTTAATTAGTGCATTATCATTTATATATATATATATACACAAAATAATAATGAATCTAATGAATCTATATCTATCTATATCTATCCATATATATATGTATATGTATATACATATATATATATATATATATATATATATGAGTTTTTTTGTGGTATATTTATACATGGACATAGCACAATTTGTTAGATTTTGTGCACATCATTTCTGAATGTGTCAGTTAGATTGCATTTGGATCATATTAGCATTTGAATTGGTGTACTGAGTAAAGCAGATTGCCTCCTGATATGGGTGGACACCAGACAATCTGTCAAGGGCCTGAATGGTATCAGGCAGAGGACAGGTGAATGCACTTTCTCCACTTATTTGAGTGAACACCTTAGTTTTCTACTGTCCTTGGACTGGGATCAATACTCCCCAACAGTCCTCTTGGTTCTCATGCCTTCAGACAGTCTGGAACTATAACATTGACTCTCCTTGAAATTTCTCAGCTTTCATAATTGTATGAACCAATTCCACTGGTAAACAATAATGGCATCAAGTGATTCTTATCCAATTGGAAGATATGCTCTTTTGCAACACAAATGATGAGGGGATTCTTTAAACTTTCTCTTTTTTGCAGGTGTACAGAACTCAGGTAAAAGTTAACACCATCACTTTAAAAAATAACAATATTGCTGGTATATATAAAATGGCAATTATACACACATTACATATGCTAGTAAGCAATGAGTTATTTCATTTGCTGTCAAAACTATGATCCTGGTGCAGTGGCACATTCCTGTAATCCCAGGGGCTCGAGAGGCTAAGGCAGGAGAATTACAAGTTCAAAGCCAGCATCAGCAATGGTGAGGTGCTAAGCATCTCAGTGAGAAACAAGTCTCTAAATAAAATAGAAAATAGGACTTGGGATGTGGCTCAGGGGTTGAGCACCCCTGAGTTCAATACCCAGTACCCCTTTTCTCAGTCATTAGTGATTGATGTGGCAAGGAAGTTTTCACATTTGTTTTCTCTCTGGCTCTGTCACATTGGAAATTTATTTTCACTTTTCCTGTCACCTAAGTTCTATGCATAATGTTTGCCCTGCTACATAAATACCATGTAAGGGACATTTTAAGTTATATAACTTGGGTTCCTGTACTAATTTTGCATCCATAGCTCATAAATCTGATTATAAATACAGTCATTATCTCAGTTTTCTATGTCGTGTTGCCATATCGTTTCATCTATGGGTTTATTATTCAATTTCAAGTCCATTTGGAATCTCTTTCCCATCAATCTATATACTTACTTTCTCTGGTAGCTTTTTATGGCTAACCAAGCCTTGGCTTGGTTTATAGTTTTCTAATTGTGAAACTATCTGCTGATATTAATTAAGCAAAAACTGAAAAATATAATGTATTCATGTTTTCATCAGAGTAAATTAGGCCACATATATCTCTGTCCTCCACACACACAAAAAAAACATCCACTGATTTTCCCATGATTACTTGTAGAATACATTTTTTCTGTCAAAAATAACAGAGATAAAAGAAATTAGAAAAATATTTTAATTTTAAAGACAAATGTGTTATTTTAAAATTATAACTAAAGTCTGGCTAAATGTAGGCATCCTTTATAGTCCAAGAATGTGCTGGGTAATATACTGAAAGTTAGTACTCCATTAGAGTTTTTAAAAAGTAGAGAAATTTGCCCAGGCTTAGGCCTTCAGGCTTAGTTTATCTGAAAATCAACATAATAGAAACTAAACTAAAAAAGTCTAATCTCCCACCTTGTCTAAGGGTGGATGATGCTGAATACTGGAAGAAAAACTTACCTTATGCTTACTCCTCCTATCTGTTCTCTACATCTAGGTCAAATTCTTGTTCATTGACCTCCTACGTGAACTTTCATGTTCTAGAAGATCTACTAAAAAAATTAAAAAGTGAACAATGTTCATATTGAGGGACCTCATCCATTCCTGCTAATAATACTCTTTAGTTTAAACCTGAATTTGGAAATATGAGCAAATAGCAATTAAGGAAAGTGAACCACCAGAAAAAAAGAGAAAAAAATTTCAAACATTACTTAGTAATATTTGAACTTTTCAGAAATTACTGAGTAAGCAGGCTAGTACTTTGAAAAGACTAAGTGAAGTACAGGAAGACAAGATATTCATGAAAAAAGAAACATGTAACCATGAAGATCAATAATATCTTGAAAATTAATATAAAAGTCTTGGATATTTAAAGAGAAATCAGCCCTGTATATAGTTAATTTATTTTTGATGGAATCAGTTAAGAAAGCACATTTGAAATAAAAGTTGTTGGTATGTATTAAGAACCAAAACCAAATATACACAAAAAAATTATTTTGAACCATGAGAACAAGATGACCAGATAAATGCAAAGAGAAAGTCAGGGATTAGACCTTTAGGCCTTATCATTTATGTTAAAGAATTAGAATCATCTTTCAACTGTAATTGTATGCCACCGAAGTTAATTAAACAGAGAATCAGATGTTTTCTTTTCTTTTTTGTTTATTAATAATGCAATTTTCACTGTGGAGAATAGGCCTTAGTGGCAAGAGTAGAATGGGGAACACTACTGAGGAAGTTATTATTTCAATCAATTTAAGGGAGGAGAGTGCCCTTTTTATAGTAGAGTGGTAAGAGGAGACCAACATGAATTACAACTACATCTTAGAAGTAGATTGGAAGGTATTTTTGATGGCTGGTTATGGAGGAGTAAAAAGTATGAATAAAACAGAACAGAAAATAATGTTATTTAGAGAAAGTTGGCTTTATAAAGATAGCAAGTCAGATACTTGGGGGAAATATAAATTAACATTTTATTGCTTTATAATTACCTGTCATTTGAAAACTAATATACCTGTCTGATATCATTCCTAACTCTTAAATGGCTTAAATAATTGAAGGATGAAAATGCAAAACTTAAGAGAAATGTAGTGTTTTTATAAAATTAGATGAGGAAAACCTTTATAAGTCCGACATAAATCCAGAAGCCATAGAAAATAACTTGGGGCAGAACTCAATATATACAAACTAATTCCATCTATACACTAATGAAAAAAAAAAACACTCTAACAAAAGTTCAAAGTAAACCTGCAAACTGAGAGAATATTTAAGTGAATATTGCAGGCAAAGAAACTCTTTTCATAAAATATGACCTGAATATAATCAATTATGTAAAAATAAAATGTAAAAGAAAATTCATTGTATGTCTATTACATTAGATGTTGTGCAAAACACATCACATTATTCCTTTGTACATATGAAAGAAATATTTAGAATGTAGAACCTATTTTGAGTTCTCATTCTGTAGATGAGGAAGTTGAGGCTAAGAATTTGCTATAATTCCACAACTGTGATAATCTGGATTTTGTGTTTGTACATATATTCTGAAATAAAATTTAGTGTTACTTTCAATGTACTATGCTCTACTCTGCTATACTAAACTTTAATGTACTATATTGTACTACAAAATAATTGCCTCCTTCATTCTATATTATTCTATGTAATTTTCAAATCTACTATGCTGCAATACATACATTGTACTATTTCAAACCACTTAGATTCAATATTGTTAAACATAAAGATACTTCAATTTAGAACATATGTTGTATCTTCCCTGTCTGAGGGAAAACTGTATATTTTGTATTTAAATCCTATCCATTATGAGTGGCCATGCACACACACACACACACACACACACACACACACACACATACACACACAAAAGGCCTAAAATCTGACAACAACATTATATAGATTTTTAATAATACCATATATTCATCAAAATACATTTCAATAATATTAGAATGTACTAAACAGTGTTTATTATGAACATGTGTTTCTAATATGAATTCACTGATATATGTATTTATATATATATATATATATATATATATATATATATATATATTTCTACATATCATATACATATCAGCCTCCTGAGTTGCTGGGATTATAGGCATGAGCCACTGCTTCCAGCTTCTACTGTTGTTATTATTTATTTATTTATTTATTTATTGGTACTGGAGATTGAACTCAGGGGCACTCAATCACTGAGCCCATCCCCAGCCCTATTTTGTATTTTATTTAGAGACAGGGTTTCACTGAGTTGCTTAGCACCTCGCTTTTTGCAGCTGGCTTTGAACTTGTGATCCTCCTGCCTCAATCTCATGAGCCTCTGGGATTACAGGCATGCACCACCACACCCAGCTTACTGTTATAACTTAAAACAAAACTTACATGAATAGATAGTCTAAAATCAGCTACTCAAGAAAACAATTATTCTATACTGGGAGATTTTGTTTCATAAGCTATTTACATAATAATCTATTTATTAATAATATATTAAGTTTCTCATAATAACAGTATTTTCTTGATGTGACAGAATTACTATAAACTATTAATTTATTGGTTTAATAATTATTTTTAAATCCTCTTTATATACTCCAATGCATCTAATCAGTGATTATTTTTAAATCAGGTTAAAGAACATAGTTTTATTACTGAATGATTTTCTGTAGTGTTTGTCACTGGACTATTAAAATATTTAACCTACAAACATTTCAGAAATATTTTCTTACATGTAAATATTTCCTAGATAAAACAGACATAAGAAATTATGCTTCAAGTTTAATAAACAAACTAAATTATGATTCATATTTAATAGAAATAGAAATTAATATGGAATGTAGTAGTCTTGCTCTCACATTTCTTTTTTTGTAAAGAATCTGAGTGACTTTATTGTCAAGTACTATGAGAGTGATCACCTCGCTAGATGATTTATTAGGTTATTAACAGCACAATCTCTTACTGCTCCAGCCAAAATATTGGATTTTGGCAGATGCAAGGGAGGCAGAGCCTAGCACTTTTGAAATTTTTAGAGCTATACTTTTCTAATTTGGGAGAAATGTGTTTACTTTGATAATTTAGCCTGGTTTGTTAAAAGAATTGGGTCATAACTGTTCATTGGCATTTCTTGAGCATATATATTTCGAGCTAAATAAGCATGACTAAAAATCATTGTTTATAACTCTTGCCAAGTACTCAATATTTATAATAAAAACAATTGTACTCTTTTGAAGTAGATTCCCTTCTGTTTTACAGCATGAATTTTTGGCATTAGACCAACAAATTGCCATTTGAATATAAATAAACTTCTTCTAACAGTTAAGGTGAATAATTGAAAGTAGTATTATTTTTTCTGAAGTGGTCTAGCAAACATCATATCACAAAGCTCCTAGTAAATCTGATGCTATAATATTTTGTAGCATTTTTCTTATCTACGTAATAGGATATGAATGAAACTAATCTTTACAAAATAGTATTTTGTCCTCCAGTGTCAGAATGGATCATGACAACTCATAAGATATAATTCCTTCAACAGAGCATTCCATTTAGCTTCTTAAGCCTGATGTAGTTTTATAGGACAGAATTTAGAAAAGCATGAGTTCTTCACAATAATATGTGACTGGTAGCTTGAAGAAGATTTCAACACTGTAAATATGTATAAAGTGTAGGGCAAGACATTGAGCTGAGTGTGCCTTAAGTGTCAAAGAAAATTACAGATGTTTATCACAAATGAGAATAAATCATAAAGCTATATTAAAATCTAAAATATTGATAAGTATGATTTTATTTGGGAAATCTTTTAGAGATTTGAGGGCTGAGTAAGGCTTCTGGACAACTAATATTATTTTGCTTTTTCCTGGTACTAACTCACATGTTGTTATAAACAAGAAAACTCACATTTCCCTTTCTCAGTTTCTCAATTTAAAAAAGGGTTTAACTCTTTGCCTAGCTTTCCTTTTCCTTCAATCAATTCCAGTCTCTCTAGAGAAATAAAGGACACAAAATATAGCCCTTGAGTATGTTTCATTTTTATTTATTTTTTAGCTTGTTAGCAGGTATTTTTTGAGCATAGAAAGAGCATAATTTTAGTAGCTGCATGTACTCTTTTATAGTATTACATGTTTGGGTCTTAGCATAAATTGGGAAAATTTTTCCTTTTTAGTGAGACAGTTGCTTCTTTTTTGCATATTGTAGGATATAAAAATATATGTAATCAAAAGGATGATCATTAAATCTTAAATTTGTTTCATGGGAAAAATATATATGAATATAATAAAATATACGTATAATATTGGAGGAGTAAGAAGTAATGAAATAATTTGATGGAATGTTATTTTTTAAAAATTTTCAGAAGAGTATGTTAGTACCTATAAAATAAAATTCCAACATCTATATATATACTTCAATGTTAATAGTCCTTTTGCTCCTACCTTAGAGTAATATAAATTTTAGATCTAATTCCTTTTACTTAAACATTAAATTTTCTTCAAAATTATCTAAGGCCAGTTAATATCTGTTTATTTCTAGATACTTTCCTTGGGTTTATCAAGCATCCTGATGCCCACGACTATCTGTTATTTCTTGATGACATCCTTGCACAGCAATTTCCTTGCATTGGGATGCTTCTTGTGACATCTCCACATACATAGAATGAAGAAATGAGTACTTTAGCATGTTAGCATGTTGCTATTTTAAAATTATTTTTATGTTTCTAGCTTAATGGCAATATGTACCTCCTATTTGCCTCAGACTTCTCTTGTCACCTGTGAGATTGTACACATATGCATGTGCTTATAGGTGCACATGCGTGCTTTTTAAGCTCAGGACACTGAGGATTCCCACAACTCTATATTCTCTACATGGAATCCTCAGAGAGTGAGGAGTTAAGTATTATAAATCCTTTGGTGTTTCATGGAAAATGAGAAGAAAGAAGAAAACAACCACCTTATTTCTTGTTGCTGTTAGTCCAATTACTGAGAGAATTATGTATTTTAGTGGGAAAAATACTGCCAGGAAACTCCCTAAACAATCATGAATTTGAATTTTGAAAACAAGAGAAAAACTACACTTAAGTGAATAAAGATCATTGGTACAACCAAAGAAATATCAACTAAACAAACAAACCCAAGCTTCATAAATTGAAAGGTAACTAAAATTTTATTTTGATCTACTAACTCTAAGAGGAGCTAATCAGTACTAGATTTGATATGTTTCTTTTTGTGCTAAATTAAAGCAAGGTGTATTCATTTCAGTCTCTGAAATTGAAAGTTTTGATTCTTATGCCTTGTACTTTGCTTGATAAGATGCTGAGTAAAGTTATATCAAAATATATATATGGGGGCTGGTGTTGTGGCTCAGCGGCAGAGCGCTCGCCTCGCACGTGCGCGACCCGGGTTCAATCCTCAGCACCACGTAAACATAAATGCATTGCATTGTGTACAACTAAAGTAAATAAATATATAAATATATATATTATATATACATATGTATTAAATATGTATATTTTAATTATGAAAATGTCTCCTCTTGTTGTTATTTATAAAATTAGTGTTAAGGTATTAAATAAACATACAAGGGCACTCTATTCTATCTTTACAAAACACCTCACTAGGCAAAGAATATGTGCTTAACAATGAGTATCTGGGTGGAAAAACAAAGACACATGAGATAACTGAAGAATTTCATTGACTTAATAATTTAATATAAAATAATAACATAATTATGCCCATACAAATGGTGTGATTATTATAATGAATCCTTGTTAAAATAAAAAACCCAGAAACCTCAAACCATGCACTTAGTAATACAGAATTGTACATAACTCTTGTTGTAGAAAATTAGCCTACAAGTAAAATGAGAATTTATTGCTCCAAGGATTGAATTATAATTTATAATCATGTGAATTTTAATGGAAAGAAGTTGATTGCCCAAATACCTCAGTATATAGGAAAAACTAAAATATTTTTAAATCGAATTAATGAAACTTATACCAATAACATTTTATTTTTCCTGCTTATTTACTTATCATTTTTAGTTCTGATAAACACATTTTGCAATGGGCAGTAAATGAGCACTTTAATTCTATTTTATATTTATTTAGCAGTATTTTTTTAGGCATGAGAAACTTTCTGTTAAATCTCCCTTTCTCTCTCTCATACTAGTTTGATCAATTTGAAAAAATAATGATAGTAAATTAATTTGAACAGTAATAACTTTGAAACATGAAATTTAGCACACAGCAACAAAGTCTGTGTAGAGGAAATAAATTCACTCTATTGGTGATGATAAGAACTTTTAGATTGTTTACATCATTTTTAAAAATGAGTTATGTTGGGAGCAGTAAATGAATTATGGGTCTCTGAACTGCCCAGAGATAGAGGCTGACAACTCCATTGGGAATCTCTCCATTCAAAGGTGCCAAAAAGCCCCTCCCATTTGTATGATAAGGCCCTGTTCAAAGGGAAATTCTGTGGCTGCTATAGAGTTTATCAGTTCATGACGTAAGGTTCAGGTGCCAGCTGCCCTGGGGATAAAGAATTGTCTGTGCAAGCTGATGATTGTAACTGGGCTGTTCAAATTTGGACCTCAGATCTATTTTAAAGTAACTTTTTTCACACTGAATCCCTTTGATGTAAAAATCCATATAATAAATGTGAAGAGCGTGTTCACTGTCAGTCTTCCTCCATGAGAGGTTGGCTAAAACACTGGGTCCAGCTTTCTCTCTTGTTTGTTCATCTTTTCCAAACCCCTTGTTAGCCCAGTCCAGAGAAACTGAGTAAACATCATGCCAGTCACCACGAGTAATTTATCACTGCCCAAAGGTAGTTTAGTTATGCACAGTTTAAATATTTCAATATATTTTTTTTCTTTTTATATTCAGCTAGCTGATACAAGTATGTTTATTTCCTATCATGAGGAAGGGTTATGAAGGCTATTTCATATTTCCAATATTCTCATTCAGACATAGCAAAACATACTTAGAAATCCTAGGGAAAAACTATGTAGACATAAGCATAAAGTCATTAATTATGATATCAAAAAAAAATGGGAAAAAGCTGAATTTCAAGGACAAAAAAAAAGACAAGAGACTATAAACTACTTGAAATCTCACAGAGATTAAAAATCACACAGAGTGGAATTTTTCAACTCAATTTTTTTCAGGTGCCATGTTATACTTATTGTTAAAAACGAATTTAAAGCAGTTTGCGTTCGAAGAGTGGATGTAAAGACTTAAGGGAAACTAATCAGAAAGGAAAAGGAAAAGAAAAAGAAGCATACTATGTCTGAATATTTCTATCCTGATTTAGAGGAGGCTCACACCCTGAATATTCAGGTGTGATGTACTTCTATGTACATTGTCTCCACTGCTCCACTGCTTGCTCATTCTCTTACCAGGATATTTCTTGCTTCTACTGGTACACTTAGTTTGCCCTTTCAGAAGTTACCAACTACTTTCTTATTGGTAGGAAGGACCACTTACACCTTCCAAGGGCATCATCTTTACCTATTTGGTTTTCTTTTTACCTACCCTTTCTCCCAGGATGAGTACTCCTTGCTTTCCAAACATGCCATTGCTTTTATCCCCTTGTTTTTGTGTAACAGTACACTGCATTGGTGAAGGACACGATTCTTTTTTTGCTCTAGAAGTGAGGAACACAATTTTTCAAGAAGGGTAGAGAGGAATTAAATACTAATATGCTGCCTATCTTGTTAGATAATATATCAACTATAAATAAATCACATAAAAGTTCATACTTAATGCTTAATTATATTGGCAACATGCTCTGGAGTGGTATTGGTTCAACCCAGAGATAGCAAAAGCAGGAAATTGAGTTGACTACCTGGGGAAAGAATATTAAGTCATGTACAGTTGCAGGAGTTATCTCTATTTGTGTCTAGATGGGGGAAACTAAATTTCACTTTTCCACTGATTAGCTTAAGCAGCAATCATGCCATCATGTGAGGTGTATAGTTGCATCTCTAAACTTATGGTAAGAAGCCTTAGCATGTTTGTTTAGCCACATGTAATGCAAGGATGCTGGAAACTCCAAATTAGTGGGAAGCTCTGTTGAAGATTTAGTCTCACTGATTTATTTAAATGCACTAAAAAATGCCCTGCATAACTTGACACAGTGATGTTCATGTTCAATTTCTTCACATCCAGCCAAACAAATTCTGGAAAGAAAAAAAAAAGATTTTGCATTTTCAAGGCATAGGTGAACTTTATTCTTAGGAGAGTAAGGAGATTTTCTGCAAGAAGAGAATGAATGGTTTTAACATCTGAGTCCTTTCTCTAATTTTAAAAGCAAAATGACTTAATGCATGATAACAATTCACAGGCCTGTCAAAAACATAGTGGAATTCTGGGTCCTCTATAGTACAGTGCTGCTGAGGTGGGGTGAAACTGAACAGACTTAGAGGCCCAAAACTATGTGACTAATTTAAATGTCTGGGCAGTAGAGCTCATATATAGGAACTAGTGTGGAGCACTGGGGACAGAATCACAGGGGGAGTTAGAATCCTTTGAAGAATCAATAATTTGGACCATGAACTCTTGCTGCTAAATTTTTGAAAAATTTCTAAACTCTTAGGTGTGTATATAAAGTTATACTTAGAGGTCATAATATCAGTATACATTGTCACATTCAGAAATGTGTATGGCTTAGTCCACTCCATGCTACTATAACTGAATACCTGAGACTGAGTTATTTATTAAGAGCATCAATTTATTCTCCCACATTTATGAAAATTGGGACGTCTAAAATCAAATTCTTAGAATCTGATGTGGGCTTTCTTACTAAGTTTTATATGCCACAAGACAGAAAGGCAGGAGAGAGACAAAAATATGTCTTCCCTTGGCAGAAGAGCAGAAAAGGATAAGCCTACTCCTGAAAGCCCTTTTTTACAATGGCTTAATCCATTCTTAAGGTTGGAGCCCTCACAGCCTAACCATTCTCAATACAGCTGCCTTGAGAATTAGTTTTCCAACACATGAGTTTGGTAAGGGACATGCTCAAACCGTTACTATATGTGAACATTTAGTAAATGACTGTTTGCTTATGGAATATATCTATATATACCTTATTTAATGAGATAAATGTGACCCTGTTTTTCTATTTTAACTAAAGTCCTGTTATTATGTGGTTGGACAGTACTGCACTTTAAAAAGGTGTGAAATCTTACAGATAGCAGGTAGAAAAAGAACAATTAAAAGTCTCTCACAATCTCTAGGGTATTATAATAATTGTTTTCTATCATTACTTGGAACACAGACTCTTCAGAAGAAATTGTATTAGGAAGCTATATATTGTTTTAAATTTTTTTCTTCTTATATAAAATAGTCTTTATGCAGGAATGTCCAAAGGCCACTCCCATTTAAAAAAAATGCTTTTATTCTATTTTTATTATTGCTTAAAATATAAACTCCAAATCTATAGTTTTTGTCACATTTAACACCAGAAGAAGAGAGTAAAAACCCCAAATTTGTACAGATAGTAATAAAGGAACATCAATGTCAAATAATAGTTATTTTCATGAAAGTAAGCCAGTGGCTGGCCAACGCTGAGAAGTCAATCTTCTGTAGAGGAGGTCTCATGAAATGATTAAGAAATTGCATTACTTTTCTAAAAACAGTAATTTTCTACTGAAAATGTACTTTATGTGGAAAAAAGTATAAAAAAGCAAAAGAAAAAAAGTACCAAGTGAAAATTATTGTGTTTCTTCATGAGTAGAAATGTCCTCTCACTGTAAAAATAAAACACCAAAGCAAATATACAGCAAATAGAATATTTAACTATCATATTCTTGATGTTTAATCTATGATTAGGAATATGATAAAAATTGATGGAAAGATAATTAAGTTAAAAATGATTTCTGGACAGTTAACATATACTCTAATATTTTTCACAAATTTCTGGTATGTGAGGAAGAATATTTGGAAATGAAAAAATAATTAGAGTTTCTGATATTTTTTGCAAAAACAATTTCTGCAGAGTTATAACATATTCAAAGAATTTTGTCAAGATGACTAGTTTGAGGAACTTGTTAGATGGTTTAAATATTTTTTATAATTAAAATTAAAAGACATCTTCCCTTTTTTAGCTCCTTCACATTGAATGCTTGGACATTGTCATGCTAGGATTCACGAGAAAACAACTAAACAAACTGCAAAGAAATGACTAATTTTTAAAATTATAGTATAACTGAGGTCATAGAACAAACTGTCTCTCTGAAATCTGGACAGTTAGCCACCCACAGAAATTCCCAGCAGAGATCAGTTTGCCTAGAGCAGAAGCCAGGGTTGCCAAATGTGTAAGTAGTAAAGGGATAATTTTGATGCATTGCTGAAGTTTGAGTGGAGATAAGCTTGAGGGTAAAAAACTCCTGGTGGTCCAGTCTTAGAAACAGTTACATTTCATGAGTTTCACTTATAGGAATCCTATCAGGTTCTCAAGGTTGAGATTTAACAAAAATGTACTTTGTTTTAGGCAGGGACACAATAAAGCACCAAATTTGAACTGTGCCTAGAGCATTCTTTATGACAAAGGGCTGCTTTCCTAGCCATACTGTTTTGCCTAATTAGTAATGTGCTTCTAGCAACTTCTAGTTTGCCTGATTTATCCAAAGCAAGAAAATACACAACAACAAAAGTTGAAGGACCATTTGTGAGATCTTAGCTGCAGAAACTTGACTAAAAGATTAGAATTTAATCATTCATAGGGCTCCAGTAAAATAACAATGAATTACAATTCAAACAGCTACAAGATACAGACTATACTAAGAGGGAGTTTATAAGGAAACTGAAGTGCAAGGGGAGAAAAACTAAAAGATAGTGCAAGAAATGTAAGCCTCTGGCACCTACCATTTAGATCTCAATTAAACAGGTCATAGGTCCTCCATAGACTGACTTAAATACTCATAGTAAATGCCTATTTATCCCACGATCTGTTATTCCATTTAAATAAATTATGCATAATGCTAGAAGGCAACAGAAAGAATAGTCTGAAAAGAAAATAAATGATAATATTTGGATATGAAACAGATTTTGGGCTTATCAGATATAGAATTTAAATAACTACAATTAATGAGTTAAGGGTTCTAGAAGGAAAAAATAGACAACATGCCAGGCTATATGAACAATGTAAAGAAGAGACAGAAACTCTTAAGATAGAATAAAAAATAAACAAGAGTTAATAAAAAAAAACCATAACAGGAAAAAAAAAAAAAAAAATTGCTGTGGGCTTTTCAGTAGAATAAATACCACCAAAAAAAAAAAAAAAAAAAAAAAAAAGAAGAAGAAGCAGTGAACTTAAAACTGTGTCAAAGAGCAAAGAGCAAGGCAGATATAAAAACTGAAAAATAAAATATGAATCTTAACAATGGACTAGAATACCTAAGAACTGTGAAACAATTATAAACAGTGCAACTGTAAAATAATTACAAATGATACAGAGTTAGAATATCAGAGGGTAGAAGAAAAGACTCAAAAGAAATATTTGAAATAATGACTGAGAATTGTACATAATTAATGACAGAAACCAAACCATAGATGCAGAAAACTCACAGAACACTAAGCAGGTCAAAATCAAAAAAGTATTTGAAAACATATCATATTCAAATTGGAGAAAACCAAAGACAAATAGAAAATCTTGAAAGAGCCCAGAAGGAGAAGAAGCCTGATCACCAGATAAATAAGATGGAAAATTATATCAGACATCTCTTCTAAATCCATGTAAGCAAGATGACACTGAGGTACAATATTTAAAGTACAGGGGGGAAAAAAAACCACAAGACTAAAAGTCAATATTCTATAAAATTATCCATCAAGCAAAAGTGGAAAAGATACAAAGATTTTCTCTGGGAAACAAAATCTGAGGGAATTCATCACCAGTAGACCTGCCTTGCAGTAAATATTAAAAGAAATTGTTCAGAGAAAAGGAAAATTATATAGTTCAGAATCAGAGCCACATAAAGAAAGACATCCAATAGCTATGAATCAAAATTGGTTCTCTAATTGTGACAAGTGTACCATTCTGGATGTGTGGTATTAACAGTAAGGAAAATGACTTTGGAACACACATAGAAAATTATGTAGTATCTGTTCAAATTTTCTGTAAACCTGAATTCAGTATATCTAAAACTTTGGTAAAATAAACTCTGTTAATAAAAAATTGAAAGTCAATAATAAAAATATTGAAATGCATTCATTTTGTTATTGCATTAATCAGGGTTCATTTACAGGTGAGTGCCCATGATTCAGAAATATGCAAGGATAAGTTGAAGATTTTTACTTGAAAGCTTTGGGGCAGATCTTTTAAAGAAAGAGCTATATAAAGCTGGCTGTCTTAAACAGGTAGCATGTGAAGAAAATCTAAGGATGACATCTTACAGCAAAGAATGTTAAATATTTTAATTATTGTCAAGGGAAGTTGTGGAATCTCCTCTTCTGCAGGTGTTTATAAATAGGATTATCTCAGATGTAATCTAATCAGGAGACAGGCTGATGGATGAGATGCCTTCTTAGATTTGTCTCTTCTGATAAATTTAATACTACCGTAGCAACTTGCTGTCCTGAATAAAATAATTGAACACTGGAAAATGATGAATGGTGGGAAGGGATGACATAGATGAAATAGAGACTTATACTGTACTTGAAACCATTAACATGATAAAAAGCCTGCATTTTGGTACTGGGCAAGATTTATGTCCATTTCACAATGTCAAGAACCCATTTATTCAATGACACATTTGCTCAACAAATATTAAGTAGTTATAATTAAAACACTTTGCTAGTTAATATATGCTCTAACATTTTTCATGAATTTCTGGTATGTGATAAAGAATATTTGGAAATGAAAAAAATAATGAGTATTTCTGATATTTTCTGCAAAAACAATTTCTGCAGAGTTATAACTTATTCAAAGAATTTTGTCAAGATAGGTTATAACATAAGAACAAAGGAAATACAAATCTATGGTGTGGAATGTTTTGTTTATATATTTATATATTCACAATTTCAGCTGGTTACCTCAAATGAGTAAACAAGCCAGTTTTGTTTTGTTCTCTGGTTTGTAATGCTTTTTAAAAAAAATCTTTTTGACTTTTACAAAATGTAATTTCTTTCCTGACTGCCTATCCCACAACCAAGCCTCTCACTTTTAACAGGCAGTACAATTTCTTTAAAAGAAAATTGAGGATAATAGATACAATAAAACTTTACTTCTTGGTCACAGCCATCATCTTTGTCTGTTTATCTGGACAAATCTAATATTGATTCTTTTTCATAATTTAATGGGATAAAATATCTTTCCATTCTGTCAATAAAGAATAAAAGGTGATTGAACAGTGGCAATTATTCTTTCTTTCTGTCAGGGTTTTTTAAAGTTGCTGGGGTTTTTAACTCCCCTTTGACCTGGGGTAAGCCTCCTCTGGCTGGCAGAGAAGGCTGGGGGAGCACACCCCATCGGTGAGGCGAGACCTGGAACAGCAGGAATCGGCTGGTGGCCACCCAGCCTTCACTAAGGAAGACACTCAGAACCAGCAGGGAGTCCGGTCAAGGCACGAGCTGGGTTTATTGAGGAAGTTGGACAGGCTTATAGAGGATATGGGCCAATCAGCAGAAAGATCATAGGGACACATGAGAAGCATGGGGGCGGATGCCATTGGCAGAGCCATTGGCCTATCCTTGGGGTAGTTTCAGTTTTCATCTTACGTCAGGGGAACACCCCTTAGCTAGGCCAAGTCCCTGTATCAGGGAGTGGGAGACAGCCAAAGAGTTTCTATCTACTGGCGTGTTGTTGACGTCCCCAACACTTTCTTTCTTTCTTTCTTTTTCTTTTTGGTACAAGGATTTAGATGCAGGGGTGCTTTACTGCTAATATATATATATATTAGCAGTATATATATATATATATATATATATATATATAATATTATATATATATATATATATATATATATATATATATATCTCCAGCCCTTAAAAACAAACAAACAAAAATATTGTGAGACAGACGTTAGGGAAATTTCCAAGGCTGACTTGAATTTTTCATCCTGCCACTTTAGCCTCGTGAGACTCTGGGATTACAGGTGTGTGCCATTGTACCCAGCTAATGTGTCAATAATTATGGAAAGAACTGTTCAAAGTCATATTAGTAGTACACACTCTTAATAGCCTTTTTTTCTCAAGACCTTTTCCAGAATGAATCAGAATTCTCTTTCTATTAGTTTATTTATATCTACCTATAAGCTAACATTATTGTCTGATTTAAAACAACAAAAATGTGGACTTTAATCATGCTATCTTTAAATTATTGGAAAATTTTCCCCATCAGCCAATTTTCATTAAGTCAAAAATTATTGTCTGTCTACTTAATCCCTAATATTTTTCAAAGTAATTATCATTACACAAACATACACACACCAGATAAATTACACTTAGGAGGTACCCAGTAACAACTCTTTTCTGCTGAAATGAAGAAGCATGTTTTTACTAAACTTCTAGATTCCTTTAATTACTAACTGGTACTACCTTTGTACAAACAAAGATGCTATTCTTTCATAGTTATTCTCTGGGCTAATTTGCTGTTTTTTATTTCAACATTCCTCATTTTTGCTCACTGTAAAATGTGTTTAATGACCCGCCAACTGTGCTTTTAGTTCAGGTATACCCAGGGCAGTCCTGGGGACATATATTAGAGTGCTGCCAGGCCCAGGCTCAAGCCAGTGCTGCTGACCTCCACCCGAGAGCAAGAGCCAGCAAGGATAGACCTGCCAACTCTTCTTGAGTTCAAGCAGGCTGAGGACAGTCCCGGGGACCTACATTGGAGTGCCTCCAGGTCCAGGTCAGCACAGCCAGCCCCAGGCCACAGCAGGAGCTCAGATTCAATCAGTTTGACCCACACCAACCTGCGTGGACCCAGCCCCAGGTAGCATACTTTGAGGATCAGCGGCAGGTTTTCATAGTCCAGTACTAAGGGTAGGCACAGACAACCGGCAAGAGTATTATAAGAATACAGGGAAGAAACTGTAATAACTCAGATCTACACTGCAAGAAAGTAAGGTAAACAAACTTGAAAAAACAAGGGAGGAAAGTACCCCAAACAAACCAGGATTCTACAATAACAGAACCCATGCTCAGCGAAGTTGATGAAATGTCAGAGAAAGAGTTCAGAAGGTTCATAATTAAAATTATCTATGAATCAAAGAATGACCTAAATGAGCAAATACAGGCAAAAATTGACCTCTACAACAAAAATATAAGAGAGAAAATACAGGTAGCAAAAAATTACTTCAAAAAAGAGATAAAAACTCTGAAAAAAAAAAAAAAAACAGTCAGAAATCCTTGAAATGAAAGAAACAATTAACCAAATAAAAAACACAATTGAAGGCATCACCAACAGACTAGATCAACTGAAAGAAAGAACTTCAGACAATAAAGACAAAGTATATAATCTTGAAAAAAAAAGTTGACCACACAATGCAGATAGTAAGAAACCATGAACAGAATATCCAAGAAGTATGGGACAACATCAAAAGACCAAATATAAGAATAATTGGGATAGAGGAAGGCACAGAGTTTCAAACCAAAGGAATGCACAATCTCTTCAATGAGATAATATCAGAAAATTTCCCAAGCATGGAGAATGAATTGGAAAACCAAATACAAGAGGCTTATAGGACACCAAATGTACAAAATTACAACAGTTCTACACCAAGACACATTATAATGAAAATGCTTAGCATACAGAACAAGGATAGAATTTTAAAGGCCTCAAAAGAGAGGAATCAGATCACATATGGGGGAGACCAATTCGTATCACAGCAGAATTTTTAACTCAGACACTAAAAGCTAGGAGATCATGGAACAATGTATTCCAAGCTCTGTAAGAAAAGGGATGCCAACCAAGAATCTTATACCCAGCCAAATTAAGCTTTAGATTTGAAAAGGAAATAAAAATCTTCCACGATAAACAAAAGTTAAAAGAATTTACAAGTAGAAAGCCAGCACTACAAAACATCCTCAGAAAAATATCCATGAAGAGAAAAAGAAAAACAATGATGAAAATCAACAGAGGGAGGTATTACACTAAAGGAAAAAAACAATCAGAACAGTAACCATGTCAAGTTAAATACCAAAAATGGCTGGGAATACAAAACACATCTCAATAATAACTCTGAATGTTAATGGCCTAAACTCACCAATGAAAAGACATAGACTAGTGATTGGATCAAAAACACAGATCCAACAATATGTTGCCTCCAAGAGACTCATCTCATAGGAAAAGACATCCATAGGCTGAGGGTGAAAGGTTGGGAGAAATCCTACCACTCACAGGCACTGAGAAAACAAACAGGGGTTTCCATCCTCATATCAAATAAAGTAGACTTCAAGTTAAGTCAATCAAAAGGGATAAAGAAGGACACTATATACTGCTCAAAGGAACCATACACCAACAGGACTTAACAATTATAAATATATATGCCCCAAACAATGGAGCATCCATGTTCATCAAACAAACTCTCCTTAAGATTAAGAGTCAAATTGACCACAACACAATAATTCTGGGTGACTTTAACACAACCCTTTCACCACTGGATAAATCTTCCAAACAAAAGCTGAACAAAGAAACTATAGAACTCAAAAATACAATAAACAACTCAGACTTAACTAACTTACATAGAATATTTCATCTTTCAACAAGCAAATACACTTTCTTCCCAGCAGCACATGGATCCTTTTCTAAAATAGACCATATACTAGGCCACAAAACAACTCTTAGCAAATATTTAAAAAAGTAGAAATATTACCCTGCATTCTATCAGACCATACTGGAATAAAATTAGAAATCAATGATAAAATAAGAAATAAAAGCTACTCCAAAACCTGGAGACTAAATAATATGCTACTGAATGAACAATGGGTTGCAGATGACATCTGGAGATTAAAAAAATCTTAGAGATGAATGAGAACACAGACACAACATATCAAAATCTCTGGGACACTATGAAGGCAGTTCTAAGAGGAAAGTTTATTTCATTGAGTTCATTCCTCAAAAGAAGAAAAAGTCAACAAATAAATGACTTAAAATTACATCTCAAAGCTCTAGAAAAAGAACAATCCAACACCAAAAGTGGTAGAAGACAGGAAATAATTAAAATCAGACATGAAATTAATGAAATTGAAACGAAAGAAACAATTGAAAAAATTGACAAAACAAAAAGATGGTTCTTTGAATAAATAAACTTGACAGACCCTTAGCCAGGCTAACAAAGAGAAGAAGAGAGAAAACTCAAATTACTAACATATGTGATGAAAAAGGAAATATCACAACAAACACTATGGAAATACAGGAAATAATTCCAAATCATTTTGAAAACTTGTACTCCAACAAAATACAAAACACCGAAGACATTGACTCATTTCTACAATTGTATGATCTGCCCAAACTAAAGCAGGATGATATACAGAATCTGAACAGATCAATTTCAAGTGACAAAATAGAAGATGCCATTAGAAGTCTATCAACCAAGAAAGGCAAAGACCATATGCATACACAGCCAAGTTCTACAGGACCTTTAAAGAAGAACTGATACCAATACTCTTCCATTTATTTCAGGAAATAGAAAAAGAGAGCACTTCCAAACTCATTCTATGAGGCCAATATCACCCTGATCCCCAAACCAGGCAAAGACACATCAAAAAATGAAAATTTCAGACCCATATCTTTAATGAACATAGATGCAAAATTTCTCAATTAAATTCTGGCAAAATAGATACAAAACCATGTCAAAATATAATACACCACAATCAAGTGGGGTTCATTCAGGGATGCAAGGATCTTTCAACATACAGAAATCAATAAATGTAATTCATCACATCAATAGACTCAAAGATAAGAACCATAAAATTATCTCAATATATCATAAAAAGCATTTTACAAAATACAGCATCCCTTCATGTTCAAAACACTAGAAAAACTAGGGATAACAGGAATATATCTCAACATCGTTAAAGCTAAGTATGCTAATCCCCAGGCCAACATTATTCTAAATGGAGAAAACTTGAAAGCATTTTCTCTAAAAACAAGAACAAGACAGAGATGCCCTCTTTTACCACTTCTATTCAACATAGAAGTTGTAATGCTGGCCAGCGCAATAAGACAGATGAAAGAAATTAAAGGGATACAGATAGGTAAATTTGAACTCAAATTATCATTATTTGCAGACGATATGATTTTATACCTAGAAGATCCAAATAATTCCACCAGAAACTTCTAGAACTCATAAATGAATTCAGCAAATCAGCAGGATACAAATCAACACCCATAAATCTAAGGCATTTCTATATATCAGTGACAAATCCTCTGAAAGGGAAATGAGAAAAACTACCCCGTTTACAATAGCATCAAGAAAAATAAAATATTTGGGCATCAACTTAACCAAAGACGTGAAAGACCTCTATAATGAAAACTACAGAACACTAAAGAAAGAAATTATGGGAGACCTTAGAAGATGGAAAGATCTACCCTGTTCTTGAATAGGCAGAACTAATATTGTCAAAATTACCATACTACCAAAAGCACTATACAGATTTAATGTAATGCCAATCAAAATCCCAATGACATTCCTCATAGAAATGGAAAAAGCAGTCATGAAATTCATCTGGAAAAATAAGAGACCCAGAATAGCTAAAGCAATCCTTAGCAAGAAGAATGAAGCAGGTGGCATCACTATACCAGACCTTAAATTATACTACAGAGCAATAGTAACAAAACCAGTATGGTATTGGCACCAAAATAGGCTGGTAGACCAATGGTACAGAATAGAGGACACAGAGACTAACACATATAATTTCAGTTATCTTATATTGGACAAAGGCACCAAAAACATACATTGGAGAAAGATAGCCTCTTCAACAAATGGTGCTGGGAAAACTGGAAATTCGTATGCAACAAAATGAAATTAAACCTCTATCTCTCACCGTGCACAAAATTCAACACAAAGTGGATCAAGGATCTAGGAATTAGACCAGAGACACTACACCTAATAGAAGAAAAAGTAAGCTCTAATCTCCAACATGTTGGATTAGGCCCCACGTTCCTTAATAAGACTCCTGTAGCACAAGAATTAATATCAGGGGCTGGGATTGTGGCTCAGCGGTAGAACACTCGCCTAGCACGTGTGTGGCCCAGGTTTGATCCTCAGAATCACGTACAAATAAACACATTGTGTACAACTAAAGGAAATAAATAAATATTTTTAAAAAGTTATAAAAAAATTAATATCAGGAATCAATAAATGGGATAGATTCAAATTACAAAGTTTCTTCTCAGCAAAAGAAACAATCAGTGAGGTGAATAGAGAGCCTACTAATTGGAAACAAATTTTTACCACACGCACATCAGAGAGAGCACTAATGTCTAGAATATATAAAGAACTCAATGATCTTAACACCAAAAAAAAAAAAAAAAAAAAAAAAAAAAAAAAACAAATAACCCAATCAATAAATGGGCCAAGGAACTGAACAGATATTTCTCAGAAGAATATATACAATCAATCAACAAATACATGAAAAAATGTTCAACATCCCTGGCAATTAGAAAAATGCAAATCAAAACTACTCTAAGATTTCATCTCACACCAATCTGAATGGCAGCTATTAAGAACACAAACAACAATAAATGTTGGTGAGGATGTGGAGAAAAAGGCACACTCATACATTGCTGGTGGAACTGCAAAATGGTGCAGCCAATATGGAAACCAGTATGGAGATTCCTTGGAAAACTGGGAATGGAACCACCTTTATGACCCAGTTATTCCACTCCTCCGTCTATACCCAAAGGACTTAAAAACAGCATACTACTGGGACACAGCCACATCAATGTTTATAGCAGCACAATTTACAATAGCTAAACTGTGGAACCAACATAGATGCCCTTCAGTAGATGAATGGATAAAGAAAATATGGTATATATATACAATGGAGTATTACTCAACAATAAGAGAGAATAAAATCATGGCATTCGCAGGTAAATGGGTGAAGTTAGAGAATATAATGCTAAGTGAAGTTAGCTAATCCCAAAAGGCCAAATGCCAAATGTTTTCTCTGATATAAGAAGGATGATTCACAGTGGGGTTGGGATGGGGAGCATAGGAGGTTTAGAGGAACACTAGAATGGGCAATGGGGAGGGAGGGGAAGGGAGGGAGCAAAAGGGTAAAGAAAAAAAAAGATGATAGAATTAGATGGATATCATTACCCTAAGTGAATGTATGAAATCACGAATGGTATGAATATACTTTGCATACAACCAGAGATATGTGAAAATGTGCTCTACAAGTATAATATGAAATGTAATACTTTTTGCTGTTATTTCTAACAACTTAGAATAAAAAATAAATTTAGGAAAAAAAAAAGGAAACACACACACACAAAGAAAGAAGATTTCATGGTCGCTTGCCTCCACTGTATATAGTAAGGCCTTTCCCATTACTGGAAAAATACACTATTTCTGTTGGCTTTTGTGACCCTAATAACTTATACATTCCACCACAACTCAAAATTCCATGTAGATCATAATATTTTTGACATTGTTTAGTGAATGGGTGGAAATTGTGATGAGTCTCACTCAGCAACTCAGGATGCACTGCTTTGTATTCTGTTTTGCCCTAGTTTGTGGAATAAGCCTTAATAAAATTACATGCCTAAGGGGGGGGGGAATGTGTTTAATGGATGAAGTTGGAGAGTATAATGCTAAATGAAGTTAGCCAATCCCCAGAATCCAAATGCCAAATGTTTTCTCTGATATAAGGAAGCTGATTCACAGTGGGGTTGGGACTGGAGCATAGGAAGATTAGAGGAATGCTAGAAAGGCCAATAGGGAGGGAGGGGGAGCGAGGGGGGAAAAAGGATAAATTAAAAAAAAAAATGGTAGAATGAGAGGGATATTATTACCCTAACTGCATGTACAAAGACAAAAATGGGGTGAATATACTTTGTACACAATCAGAGATATGTAAAAATGGGCCCTATAAGTGTAATATGAATTGTAATGCACTCTGCTGTCATATATAACAACTTAGAATAAAAGAAAAGGAAAAAAATGTGCTTTATTTCCAAAATAGTTTCTTTTGGAAGTTTTCAAAGTCCTGACTTCTCTGAATTGCACACTTTATGTTATAGTTTTTTATAGCACTGGATGAGGAAGATACTTATTCAACAGTTCCTATGGTGAAATTACCATCTTTGCATTATTAGATTCCTCTTTCTGTATCTTTGCTCTCAAATGGCGATATCAATCACATTCAAGTAAGGAGTCTACTTGCTAATCAAATTAATAATCAATATTCCTAAATTTAACCTAGTATATATTCATTCCCCTAAACAATTTTTCACTACTTCTATTTCCATATTTAACATCATTATTATCTATATTCTAGTGACTAATCTTCACCTATGAAGCTATTTGTCCATTTTCAGTTTATTTTATACTTGCCTTCTAAATAATTCTATCTGAAATCAATTTGTACTGTCCTAAATCTTAATAAAATATTTTAGTGATTCAATTTTGCTTTCAAGAAATCATATACATGAACTTTATGTTAGATTTCAAGGATTTTTAAGTTACAGGCGTATACCTATTTATCATATCCTAATGCACCTTTTTTAAAAATAAATTACAGTAAGTTACAATTTTTCTTTCAAAATTTTCAATGAAGTTTGTGTGTATATATATATATATTTGATACTTCATTAGTTTGGGAAATGTTGCTTCTATCTTAACACAAATGTGGTCATCATCTCCAAAACAAATAATTCCTCAACTTCTGGCATTTTTTCACTGAGTCACCTTTTTCCATTCCCCTGACATATGTACCCATATTTTTCTCCCACTTATGCTGTTTGGAAATAATCTGCATACACTTGATCATTCTCTAGTAGAAAATAAATTCCTTGAGATCTAAATCCTCTTTGCAAAACAGTTTAGGACACATGAGATGTTAAATTATAAAGTGTGATGTTTGTTTTCAGAGAGACAAAATTGGTGCACTATTTACCATTTGTTCTATTATTTCTAACTAAACCCCAGAAAATTATATATAAAATAAGCATAAAAAATAATTCGAAGGTAGGGGATCAGTAGATTGGCTACTTACTGGGAAAATGACACAATAGTAATTACCCTGGATTTTCTTTTTGCCTTGTATATCTCAGACTTGGAGCCTCATAAAATTACAACCCAGAAACATCAGTGAGTGAAGACCAAAATAAATAAACAGCATCATTTTACAAAAATGAACTCTAATTGAAGTACAAAAATGTTTAGAAAAAAAAAAACATAAGAGGACTTATTCAGGATCAAATGTTGTATAAAGATTCTTAGACTTGACAAAAAATCTTGATACATAAAAAAAAAAAGTTATAACTTGGACTATGTCCAAATTAATTTTTTTTAATTCAGAAAAGAACTCTATTAAGATGCTAAAATGACATATAGACTGTGGAGGAATATCTGTAAACCACACATTTGATAAGGAATCACATCCAGAATATATAAAGGACTCTTAAAACTCACCAGTAAAACAAAAGAAATTTTATTTGAAAATGGAAAATAGAAAAAGGAAAAAGTTGCCAAAAAACATATATAAGAAGTTCAATTCCACTATACAGTAAGAAAATGTAAATTGAGATTATAAGACATCATTACAAATAGAAGTGACTTAAAAAAAAATGATAGTACTCAACACCAGAATTTGGTGAAGCAAAGAAATTGATATTGCATATGTTGCTGGCGGGAATATAAATGTTATAGTCACTATGGGAAATAACTTGGTCATTTATTTTAAAACAAACAAAGCAACTAAACCTATATTTACCATACAACCCAATAAATGTACTTCTGATCATTATCCCAGAGAAATTATAATTTATGTCCATACAACTTTTACCTGAGTATTCATGGTAGCAAATAGACAAAACCTGGAAACAACAATTTCCCTCTATAGGTGAATGGATGAACAAACCATAGTGATTCTATACCATATAATACTACTCAATAATAAAAAGGACTGAAATATTGATAAATAGAACAACTTGGATGGGTCTCAAGAGCATTACACTGAATGAAAAAAAATGTCAATCTAAAATGTTAGATAATGAATAATTTAATTTCTGTAAGATTTTTGAAATTTTAAAAACAGAGATGGAATACAAATTACTGATTACCATGGCTTAGAGATGCTGAGAGGGAGGGGAATACAGATTACCAGAAATGGTGGCATGAAGGACATATTGATTGTGATAAATTAGTTCTGCATCTTGATTAAATGGTGAATATATAAATTTTCACTTGCATTAAGTGGCCTAAAACTAATTGTTAATGAACAGACAGCTGGGGATGGTAGGAACATGAGGTTAAGAGAATAATTCTATAAAATGGGCCCACTCTACTGATGCCCACATAATATCTTTTCCAAGAAGCAATTTACCTGCAAGCCCTGCCCAGTCTAAGTAGACAGGATATATCACATTTCTTCAACAAACTACCTGGTAACTACAGGAAAAATGCAGATCCAAAATAATATTGATAAGAGGAATGTAAATTACTCTAAAGAGGGACTTTTGTGACCAGATCCTGAAACTCTGAGAGATAAGGATAGTTTATCCTAACCATAAAATCTGTAAAAATGTGTGGTTAAGAATCCAATCAGAGGCCTCTGTGGCTGTCACTGCTGCTGCCACTGCCACTGCTACTGCCTGGACATCATTGGCAAGGTACCTGCATGATTGATTGCACAAGGCTGCCTCCATCTTGGGACACTGGCTGGGACCTGAGGGGGGGGGGGCAGGGTGCATATGGGTTTGCTACCACTGCCATCTAAGGCAGAGCTTCCTCTGTCAGGGGGCATTGGCCAGGGCCGGGAGGTCCAATGCCAAGGTGTATGCAGTTTTGGTTGTACCTGGGGTCTTCCTACTGGCAATGCTAGTGGCCACCATCTTGCTGTTTCTTTGCAGGGTTGCTCCTCTATATGAATGAGTCCTTGGTGGTCTCTCTGCAAGTTGAAACAGCACTGAAATCTTGGGACTGCAGTGTGGCCAAACCTCGGGTATCTGAAGCCCAAAATCTAGATAGTGACTGGGTATGAATGGGCTGGTTTGGGCATGACAACCCCATGAAAATTTGGAGAATGGGGGCATTTTCCCCAGGGGGAGCACAGGTTGGAGGGTCTGGGGAGGGCTGGGCTATCTCAGGTCCACAAATCCTGAAGTGAATAAGGACAAACAGGCCTAGCTATATTGGGTCTGAAGGTTGAAAGAGGGTGTGAGGGCATCTTGCTCTCAGCTCACCTACCCAGCTGGTTCAGCTCCCACTGGCCAGGAGCTACCACCAATCTCCAGTCAACCTGGACTACCAAGTGAGAAGGGAAGCTGAGAAACTTTTGAATGCCAAAGGAAATAACTGTTAAATTTGCCATTTAGGTTTTTTTTTTACTTTTCTTTTTTATCCTCTCTAACATCTCTACCATATTTGAAACCAAGTATTTTTCATGCATCTGTTTATGGAGGACTGGGATATATGAATAGTATTTTATAGTTTTGTTGTATTTTATAGTATTTTATAGTTTTATACTTTTACTTTTTTTCTTTTTAATTATTATTATTTTTTTACTTTGTATATATTTTTTCTTTCACTTATCTGTTTCCCTGGATTCTGATTCTCTCCTTCAACCTGATAACAGCCAATCTCTATCAATTCCTCTTTCACTCTTCCTATAAATTTTTACTTCTATTGTCTCTCCTCCTCCCTCACAAATGTCGCATTCTATACCACTTCTCTCTTTATCCTCCATTTGAAATAGTATACACTTATAGAAAATTTACTGTTTATATTCTAGACAATAATTGTACACATCATTTCTATTTTTTGCAACAAAGCTGTAGACATGTTAATAGAATCTATTAGGTTTAATGCTATACATTATTTACATTGAGTTTTTATTATTGGTCTCCCCTCAAAGGTGAGGTACTGGAAACCTTCAGGGGCACTATAGCATAAAAACAGTACCACCTCAAATCCATACTTCTAGATGGGAAAGTAAACAACATAAAAAAACAAGGGAACAAATCACCCCAAACAAACCAAGATGCTCCATTAATGGAATCCATTAATAACACAGTAGAAGAAATATCATAGAAAAAGTTTAGAATGTACATAGTTAAACTGATCTGTGAATTAAAGGATGTTACAAGGAGTAAAATCAGAGAGAAAATACAGGAAGTAAAAGGCCACTTTAATAAAAAGGTAGAGTTTCAGGGAAAAAAAAAGCAGAAATCCTCAAAATGAAGTTATCAATGAACCAAATTAAGAACTTAATAGAAAGCATCGACAACAAACTAGACCACATGGAAGACAGAACTTCAGGCAATGAAGACAAAATATATAATCTTGAAAATAAAGCGGACCATGCAGAGAAAATGGTAAGAAACCATGAATAGAACTTCCAAGAAATATGGGATAACATGAAATGATCAAATTTAAGATTTATTGGGATAGATGAAGAAGTGGGGATATAAACCAAAGGAATACATACTCTTTTCAATGACACAAATAGAGAAAAATTTCCAAACCTAAATATTGAAACGGAAAATCAACTATAAGAAGCTTATAGGACACCAAATGTACAAAATTACAGCAGACCCACATCAAGGTACATTATGATGAGAATGACTAACAATACAGAATAAGGATAGATAGAATCTTAAAGTCTGTGAGAGGAAAATATCGAACTAAGTATAGGGAGAAAACAATTAGGATCTCAGCTGATTTCTCAACTCAGACCCTGAAAGCTAAGAGGTCCTGGAAAAATATATTTCAAGCTCTGAAAGAAAATGGTTGTCAACCAGAATTTTATATCCAGCAAAGTTAAGCTTTACATTTGAAGATGAAATAAAAACTTTTCATGATAATCAAGTTAAAAGAATTCACAACTAGGAAGTCCACATTACAGAATATACTCAACAAAATATTCCATGAGGATGAAATGAATAAAGAAAAGCAAAAACAAGCAAAGAGAGGAACTACACTAAAGGAATAATCAATCAAAGGAGAAACTAAATCAAATGAAAAATGAGAAATAAACCATTAGGACTAGGAATACAAATCACATCTCACTAATAACCATGAATGTTAATGGCCTATAATCATCAATCAAAAAGACATAGACTGGAAGATTGAATTAAAAAACAAGACCCAACAATATGATGTCTCCAGAGGACTTAACTTATAGGCAAAGATATATACCAACTGAAGGTGAAAAGTGGAAAAAATTATATCACTGATATGGATCACATAAAAAAGCAGTGGTTCCCATCTTCATGTCAGATAAAGTAGACTTCAAACCAAAGTTAATCAGAAGGGACAAAGAAGGACATTTCATACTGCTTAAGGGAATGATATACAACAAGTCTTAAGAGTCATAAATATTTACACCCAAACAATGGAGCATCTACATACATCAAGCAAACCCTTCTCAATTTCAAGACTCAAATACACCACAATACAATAATATTAGATGACAATAACAACTCTCTCACTACTGGACAGATCTTCCAAACAAAAACTAAAAAGAGAAGCTATAGAACTAAATAATATAATCAATAATTCAGACTTAACAGACATATATAGAATATTTAATCCATCAGCAAGCAAATACACTTTCTTCACAGCAACACATGGATCCTTCTCTAAAATAGACTGTATCTTATGCCACAAAGCAACTCTTAGTAAATACAAAAAAAAAAAAAAAAAAAAAAAAAATGAGATACTACCCTGCATTCTATCAAATTGTAATGTAATAAAATTAGAAATCAATGTTAAAATAAAAAATAAAAGCTACTTTAACACCTGGAGAGTAACAAATACAAATACACTACTGAATGAATTGATAGCAAATGAAATCAGAGATGAAGTAAAAAATATTTAGAGGTAAATGAGAACACTGATACAACATATCAAAATCTCTGAGACACTATGAAGACGGGGCTAAGAGGAAAGTTTATTTCATTGAGCTCATTCACTAAAAGAATAAAAAGTCAATAAATAAATTACCTAACATTATGTCTCAAATCCCTAGAGAAAGTAGAACAAATCCACATCAAAAGCAGTAGAAGATAGGAAATAATTAAAATCATAGCTAAAATCAATGAAATTGAAACAAAAGAAATAATTCAAAAAATTGACACAAGTTGCTTCTTTGAAAAAATTACAATTGATAAACCTTTAGTAATGGTAACAAAGAAAAAGACAGAAGATCAAATTACTAAAATCTATGATGAAACAGGAAATATCTTGGGTCACTACTGAAATACAGAAGATAATTAGAAACTATTTTGAAAATTTATACTTCAATTATAGAGAAAAACTTGAAGACATCAAAAAATTTCTAGAGACATATAAACTACTCAAACTCAATCAAGAGGGCATACACAATTTAAACAAACTAATTTCAAGCAATGAAATAGAAGAAGCCATCAAAAGCCTACCAACAAAAAAAGCCCAGGACCAGACAAATTCTCAGCCAAGTTCTATAAGACCTTCAATGAAGAATTAATACCAATACTGTGTAAATTATTTCATGAAATAGAAAAAGAAGAAATGTGTCCTATCTCATTTCATGAGATTAGTATCACCCTGATACCAAAACCAGACAAAGATACATCAAAGAAAGAAAACTTCACACCAATATCTCTGATAAACATAGATGCTAAAATTATGACAAATCATATTAAAAAATTATTTAAAAGATAGTACACCATGATCAAGTTGGACTCATCTCAGGGATACAAGGCTGGTTCAACATAAGCAAATCAATAAATATAATTTATCACATCAATAAATTTAAGACAAGAATCATATGATCATCACAAGAGATGCAGTAAAAGCACTTGACAAATACAGCATCTCTTCATAATCACAACACTAGGAAAACTAGGGATAATAGGAACATACCACAACATTGTAAAAGCTATCTATGCTAAGCCCAATGCCAACATCATTCTAAATGTACAGAAACTGAAAGCATTCTCTCTAAAAACTGAAAAGAGACAAGGATGTCCTCTCTCACCACTTGGATTCAACATAGTCCTTGAAAGTCTAGGAGAAAGAAATCAAATGGATACGAATAGGCAAAGAAAACTCAAACTATCCCTGAAGGGCAAAATCACACCAGGGACAGCCGCGCAGCCATTCAACAACCTTTGTGGCTGGTCAGAGGTCAAAGAGGTGCTGGGAGAGGGGAGCCAGGGAGAGGGGAGTGTGCAAGCTTTGGATGGAAGGTGGGTGCCTGGTCGCTCGTTCTGGGATCTCTGGAGCTGTCTGCTAAAGCAGCTGCTGTCAAGCTGGAGCCTGGAGCTGTCTGCTGGGCAGTGCCATTGGGTTGGAGGCAATGGGTCTAAGGCTGGTGCAGTGGCTTTCTCTTCTTCACAGGGATGAGCTGTTATGTCTGTGAGTCTCTGGAGTGGGACCCTATATAGGGATTTCTGGTGGGGGGGTGCACCAGAGTGACCCCAATGTCATTGGCTCTTTGCCCATGGAGCAGGGTGACCTTTAAGCCTATTGGCTCCTGCCTGGGGGGAAAAAATCCTGTCTGGAGAACGGAGAGACCTTTAAGCCCATTGGCTCCTGCCCAGTAAATAAAACAAGGAAACTTCCCTTGGGGGGAGGGGGTAGTCCATCTATCAATCACTACTTGATGACAACATAATTCCATATTTAGAAGATCTAAAAAATTCCACCAGAAAACTTGTATAACTAATAAATTAATTGAGCAAAGTAGGAGGATATAAAATCAATCCCCATAAATAAAATGCATTCCTATACATCAGTGATGAATCTACTGAAAGATATATTAGGAAAACTACCATTCACAATAGCTTAAAAAAAAAAAACTTGCAAATTAATCTAACAAAAGAGGTGAAAGACCTCTATAATTAAAACTACAGAACATTAAAGAAATAAATTGAAGAAGACCTTAGAAGATAGAACAATCTCCCATGTTTATGGATAGGCAGAAGTAATATTGTGAAAATGGCCATACTACCAAAAGCATTATACAGATTTAGTGAAATTCCTATAAAAATCCCAATGATATTCTTCAAAGAAATAGAAAAGGCAATCAGAAATTTCATTTGGATAAACAAGAGACCCAGAATTGCCAAAGCAATCCTTCACAAGAAAAGTGAAGCAGGAGGCATCACTATACCAGAACTTAAACTATACTACAAAGCCATAGTAAGAAATATGTCATGGTATTGGCACCAAAACAGACACTTAGACCAGTGGTACAGAATAGAAGACACAGAGACAAACCCACACAAACATAGTTATCTCATGCTATACAAAGGCATCAAAAGCATACATTGGAGAATATATAGCCTCTTCAAGAAATAGTGCTGGGGAAACTTGAAATCCCTATGTAACAAAATGAAATTTAACCCCTATCTCTCAACCTGCATAAAACTCAACTCAAAGTGGATCAAAGACTTAGGCAGTAGAACAGAGACATTGTGAATAATAAAAGAAAAAGTAGGCCTAAATCTTTACCATGTTGGCCAAGGAGCTGACTTCCTTAATGAGACTCCTAAAGCATAAAAAGTAAAATCAAGAATCTATAAATGAGATGGATTCAAACTGAAAAGTTTCTTCTCAGAAAAAGAAACAATCAAAAATGTGAAGAGAAAGCCTATGGTATGGAGAAAATCTTTACCACATGTGTTTGAGATAGAGCATTAATCTCCAAGATATATAAAGAACTCAAAAAAGTAACCTTAAAAAAAAAATGGGCTAAGGTACTAAACAGATACTTCACAGAAGAAGAAACACAATTGATTGACAAATATATGAAAAAAATGTTCAACATCTCTAGCAATTAGAGAAATGCAAATCAATACTACTCTAAGATTCCATCTCACTCCAGTCAGAATGGCAATCATCAAGATTACAAGCAACAATAAATGTTGGTGAGGATATGGGGGGAAATTTTACTTCTACATTGCTGCTGGGACTGTAAATTGGTGTAACCATTATGGAAAGCAGTATGGAGATTCCTCAGGAAACTTGGAATGGAACCACCATTTGACCCAGCTATCCTACTCCTTGGTTCAGACCCAAAGGATTAAAGTCAGCCTACTACAGTGATGTAACCACATCAATGTTTATAGCAGCTCAACCCACAATAGCTAAATCATTGAACCAACCTAGGTACACTTCAATAGATAAATGGATAAAGAAAATGTGGCATATATATTCAATGGGATATTAGCTTAAAGAAGAATGAAATGATGGCATTTTCTGATAAGTGGATGAAGCTGTAGAATATTATGCTATCCAAAACAAGCCCATCCCAAAAAACCAAAGGCCAAATGTTTTCTCTGATATGCAGATGTTAATTAGCAATAAGTGGGGGATCCAGGGAAGAATATAATTACTTTGGACTAGGTAGAGGGAAGTAAAGGGAGGGGAGGGGTCTGGTAGTAGGAAGGATAGTAGAATGAATCTAACATTTTTACCCTATGTACATATATGAGTACATGACTGGTGTGATTCTACATCATATATAACCAGAAGAATGAGAAATTATCCTCCATTTATGTGTGATGTACCAAAATGCATTCTACTGTCATGTGTAACTAATTAGAACAAATTAAAAAAAAAAAAAAAGAAAGAAAGAAAGAATCCAATTAGAACACTTCAACATGAGTCAAGGTGACCTAGATTTGCCATGGTAGTGGGGACTTAAAAGTATGATATCATCTTCTTGTCAGTAAAAAGTCAAAAGGAAAACCTGGGTAGGATTCTCTGGAAACTTCTCTGGGATCTCCAATAAAATTTGAATGCACATTTTGCCCTCTTAGAGAACCCACTCTTTCGCTTAAAATTTTCTCCTTTTCCTTTCCCTATCCCTTCAATAAACTCATTCCTATTACTCTTAGTGACATGTCTGATATCTCTGACTTGATTGTAAGAATCATGGTCTGAAGGGGAATCTTCTCATTGACTCAGTTTCTTGGAAGTTCCCAGCTCTGTAACATAATCACCCACTGATATGAATTAGATATGATCTGAGAGTGTTAGATAAAGTTGCATGTGTTAAAACTTGTTCCCCAGTGCGGCAGTGTTGGCAGGTGTTGGAACCTTGAGGAAGTAAGGCCTAGTGAAAGCCAGTTAGGTCATTAGGAGTACTGCCCGTATAAGTAACTGGTAGATTTCTCTTGGACCCTGGTTAGTTTTTATGAGAATGAATTATAATAAGGTGAAGCTGCCTCATGTGCTTGCCCTCTTCTACATGCTGTTGTTTCTTTTCCTATTTCTCTACCATGTTGTGATGCAACAAAGGAGATGATCACCATAAGACAGGAACATGGGGTTGCCCAAACTTGCACTTTGAGCCTCCAAAACTTTGAACTCAGTAAACCTCTTGTCCATATGCATTACCCAGCCTTACACATTTTGTTACAACAACAGGAAGCGGACTAATGTGCACATTACGTACCACTACAAAAATTCCTTGTCTTGATATTATACTACAGGCAAGATGAAACTTTTAGAACATGCTGGATAGGGTACATAACTTCACTCTGTCCTACCTTGACAATTTTGTGAATCTGTGACTATTTCAAAATAAAAAGCAAAAACATACAAACACATACACACCATCTAAAAACATGTTGAGTAGGAAAATAGACTGTGGGTAAGTTAAGCTATTAAGAGGATGGAATGAAGCTATATCAAAATACCTTGAAACTTTTTTATATTTATCCTCCTTGTTTGAAAATATGTACATCTTATTGCAGTTTTTTTTTTGTATATGATTTATTTATGCATGTGGGCTGAAGTATGAGGCAGAAACCAAGGGTAAAGTTGGATCCTGTGATGTCCCACAGGTACTGAATTGCAGAAAGGGAACATCTTAAAGGGAGTTTTGTGTGTACACAATACAGAAATACCTACTTCCCACAAGTTATCACTGCAACTTATTATAGTGTAGGCCAGCTGGGAAGATGCCTAACCTAAGTCTACAAGCATGATAAACCATCATTAGAATACATTTAAAATATGAAGCTAGATAATTCAGTTTCTCATAGGCACATATTAACATAACTGGCAGAAAGTAATTTTTCTGTTCCAATTAAAGTAGCAACTTAAAACTTGGTGAGGACTGACATATCTCTAAGTATTTGGGAATCAACATCTTCATGTTTCATATTATAATCAAAGGCCACATCACTAACTCAAAAACAAGCCAGATTGTGGTATGATCTTGGCAGTCACAGGCAACTGAAATTGTAAATCTGAATTTGAAATGCATGGAATAATACTATTTATGGTGAATGGGTGATTTATTTTCTAAAATCTAAGTTTTATAGAAATTAATATTCCTATGAAAATATTGCCAAGTTCAGAAAGCTAAAATTGAAAGATGAGAAGAAACTAACCAACAATAGAAAATATTTTATCAAATTGGAAATTGGAAAGACAAGATTTAAACATATTTTATACCATTATATTCCAAATCCCGAGTAGCTATGCATCTGATGTTTTTCTATCATTTTCTACTATGATAAAAAAACTATTTTTTACTTTATGTGTAGAAAAAAGAGTAAACTATTTTTTCTATCATTTTCTACACATAAACTAATACTAGTTTAAAATATTACAGTTTTACTTGTTTCTCTCACAGGATACAAAAGAGGAAAGAATGTAAATAATAAGCCACAGCACTTTTTAAAAAATTACAAGGGTACTCATACTTGCTGATGAATGTTAAGAAATATAGTATCTTATATGTTCATCAAATTGCATATTTATACATACACGCATACATGTTCACACACTTACAGATTTTGATTTATTGTTTTATATAAATATACTCATACTGCATTCAAACAAATATTCTCTTTATAATATATAAACAATCATGTAAAAATACGGTGGATATGCCTGTATGTTAATTAACATAAATCTGGATCTATACCATGCTCACACATATATTCATAAATGTATGTATACCATACATACAAAAATTATCCTACTACATTTTGAAAAGTTACTAAACAGTTATTATTTTTTGTTGTTGTTATTTGTCTTCTTTCCCTAAAGTCATCCTAACCAATTTTGTTGTTGTCATTGTTACCAGGGATTGAACTCAAGGGCACTCAACCACTGAGCCACATCCCAGCCATATTTTGTATTTTATTTAGAGACAGGGTATTACTGAGTTGCTTAGTGCCTCACTGTTACTGAGGCTGGTTTTTAACTCATGATCCTCCTGTCTCAGCTTTCTGAGGTGCTGAGATTATAGGCGTGTGCCACCACACCTGCCCTAACCAATTATTTTGACACAACAGTTGCCTATCAAAAACTATGGTATGGAACATGCCTATAACAAACAACAGGAATAGAGAACTTTATCTTAGGAAGTTTATTCCCCTTAAACATATCAAAATCAGTATATTGCTTATTTGAGTTATGAAGCACCATGTTATTTAGTTTTATCTATAGACTGCATTGCATCATTTCCATGCAAATTCATGTTGAAGCCCATTCTCAAAAAGACTGTATTTGGAGATAGGGCCTATAAAGCAATAATTAGTGTTACATAAAGTCAGACAGGGAGTCCTTATCTCACAGGATTACCATCCTCATGAGAACAAACACCAGAGGTTCTTTCTCTGTTTCTTCTCTCTACCAAGAAGGCAGTTGTCTGCATGACAGAAAGAGAGAACCTGCCTGAAATCAAATACTGCTGGAAACTGATCTTGACCCCTCTAGCTTTCAGAACTGCAAAGAAATAAAATTCTCTTGTTTAAGATTCTCAGGCTATAGAATTCTGTTATACCAACCTGAGCATACTAATACAACTTTTATGTTGTTATAATATTGGTTTTTTTAATGTTTTTTAGTTGTTGATAGACCTTTATTTTATTTATTTATATGTGGGGCTGAGAATCAAACTCAGTGCCTCCCTCACATATGCTAGGTAAGCAATCTACTACTGAGCTACAACTCTAACCCCTATAAGTTTATTTTTAGTATAGTTTAAAATATAAGAAAACAATTGACTCCCAAAGGTTTGATACTGGCTGAAAAAATATTTAATATTGGTGCTTGATAAGTATCCTTGAAATTACATAAACACACACAAAAGAATATGTACTGCAATGCTAGAAGAAAGCATAGGATCACCAACCCAATATATTGACACAGACACCAACTTCATTAACAAGACTTCTAAATCTCATGAAATAAAACTAAGAATAAATAAATGGGATTACTTCAAACTAAAAAGCTCCTTATTAGCAAAGAAAAAAAATCAGAGCATAAAGAGAGAGAGCCTACAGAATGGAAAATATTTCCCAGCTGCTGTTTCAACAGGGCATTGATATCCAGAATATACAAATAATTAAAAAATATTAAACATCAGAAAAACAAATATCCCAATCAAATTAAATAAACAGATATTTCTCAAAAGAAGAACTACAAATGGCCAATAAATATGTGAAAAAATATTCACCATCCTTTTTAATCAGGGAAACGCAAATCAAAATTACACTGATTTCATCTCATTCCTGTTGAAATGGCAAACATCAAGAATACAAATAGCATTAAATGCTGGTAAGGATATGTGGAAAAGGTATATTTTTTGCATTGTTGGTGGGACTGTAAATTAGTACAAACACTTTGGAAAGCAGTTTGGAGATTTCTCAAAGTATGAAGAGTATAAACACCATATGACCCAGCTATCCCACTGCTTGGTGTCTATCGGAAAGAACTAAAATCAGCATCAGTCCACAGTCATTAGCCAATATTTATTTGGGATTGTAGTGACACAGTGCATCATGATGGGGAAGCAAAAAGAAATATCAAATGGCTAATGTCCAACATTCAGTCAAAGGCCCACCCCCAACATCTTAATTTCATTTCATTAGGCCCCACCTACTAAAGGTTCCACCACCAGTCCCCCTGGGCTAGGAGACCAAATTTTGAACACATGAGCTTTTGGAGACATTCAAGATCCAAACTAGAATTAGCTAATATGATTTGTGCATGGTTTTTCCCTCAAAGTTTTATGTATTTGAGGCTTGTTCTTCAATGTGCTACTAAGAATTTAAGATGTAAGTCCTAGTTGGAAGTCATAAAAGTTCACTGAGAATGCTACCCTTAGAAGAAATTAAGGTCATTCTCATGGGAACATAAGTTATATCAGTTGTTATAACAGTGAGCCAGTGTAAGCTGCCTGTCATGGCCAGCCACAGAGCCGCGGAGAAAAAACTCGGAGGCAGAGTAAAGTTATTACTACTTTTACTTCTACTTTCTTAGAGCTTAGAGAGAGAAAGAAAGATTTTTCTTCTTCTTAGAAAGAGCTTAGAGAGAAAGATTAGAGAGAGCTTTTCTTCTTGTCTTCTTAGCTTAGAGAGAGAGAAAGAAAGATAGAGAGAGCTTAGCTTAGAGAAAGATTATTTTTTAGAGCTTCTTTCTTCTTTCTTCTTTCTTCCTCGGGAGCCTCGGCCTAACTCTGACCAGCCATTACTTCTTCTATCTGTAACCGCTCTGCCTACGTTCTGGCCGCTCTGATTCTTTTCCTCTTCTCCGACCCGAACTCTTCTTCTGACCGACCGAGTGACTGCACGACTGACTGAATGAATTCGTTCTCCTTACTCCGACCGCTTTCACCCAGTTATATACCTTTAGCTTTGCGGGTGCCTCACATGCATTTACAGGTGCGTCACATACATATCAGGTGGAACTTATGGCTTCCAGCTAGCCGCAATAGCCCTTCCTAATTGGGGCTCCTTCAAGCCAGAACACCCTGAAGTTCTCAACAGCTGAGGCTTTGACAGCACCATACCATCAAATCTCCAGCATTGTGAGCTGAATAAATTTGTTTTCTTTTTAAAGTTAGCTTGCTCAGATATTTCATTATAATACTGAAAAACAGATTAAGATGATAATTTAAATCAACTTACCTTGAATCAAAAGCCAAAGCAATCTCCATGGAAAAAAAATACCAATATATGTCATGGAACATTTATAAAATATTCACTTTATTATAATCTAACTATTAGTAACTAACAAAAATTTTTTAAAAATTAACAAAACAAAATAAGTCTGATGATTAAAGATGGAATGACATTTTGGACTCATTTTTCTGGGTTCCTAATAACAATATTAAAATTAATTCAATCTACTTGAAGAAGATAAATATGAAAATAAGAAATATAGTGTAACCCTTTTATCATAGTAGGAATAAATTTGCTACTTCTATTGGAGAAGTATACATAGATAGATAGACAGATAGATTAAGATAGATAGATAGATAGATAGATAGATACGTTAGAATACAAAGTATTTAAATTTAATATACATAGGTTAATACATATACAAACACACCCCCTACCATCTCTCCTGTTTGTATCTGTGTGTGTGTGTGTGTGTGTGTGTGTGTGTGTGCATGTGTACACTGTTTTTCCCATAGCACCATTTGTCACAATTTAAAAAAATGTGCTCTTTGGTCACCTGAGTACATCAGAGGAATATACTGAGTACAAATCTCTTGGCTACAGTGGATTCATAAAGTTGTATAGTCTCCTTTAGCTTTCATTACTTAAGGCCATGTTGAACCACTGTTTATTTGTTAAATTCTATTATGTAACACAAATTGACAAATAGAAATTCTAAAATGTGAACATATAGTTAGCATCAAATACTTAAATTTTACAAAAGAGTACACAGGATTCTCTGAATCCAATTTCTATTTATACATCAGAAAATGGTGTGTGCCATGGGCTATTATTTTATGCAACCTTCTGGAAATTCATATCTAGATAAATCCACATCTTATTCTAAGCTTCCATAATCTCAATCAAAAATAAAAGTCTATATGTTCTGTGGGAAGTACCAAGAATTATAGCAGTATATGTAATCTGTCTTCAAAATGCCATTTTCCTTCCAAAACACGTTTATAGGTTGAACGTTCCTGACTTGGAATTCATAAATAATGCTATTCATGGTGGTTTGGTTCCAGGCCAGTCTTCAAATCTACTTAACTCAAAATGTAATTTAAAAATTGATTTTAATCTCCATATGTAACTACTTTTATGGGAAAATGAATCAATATGTCTTTCTCACTGAAGCACTGATGTAAAGCTAGTTACTGGTATACTTCAGACTTTTAACTTTTGAAAAGAATTGCATACGCTCTTCTTGGGATGCGAGGTTAGATTTTTTGAGCAAATACTCATTATTTAATCTACCCCTCCTCATCTATGGTAACTTCTTCACTCCATTGATAATAGTATTTTCTCTCTTATAAGGAGGAGTATACTTCCTAGCCACTTGATTTTGGCCTTGACCATGATACTTGCTTTGACCATTAGATGCAACCCATGCAAAGCATCTGAATGTACTTATCCTGGCAGTTTGTCATTGTCATGTGAGACCACAATTTGAGCAGCTCCCACCCCTTCATCCTTGGTCCTAGTACAAAATATGTGGAATGAGGTTGTCATAGGAAATCCTTAGATGTAGGGGTAAAAAAAATAAATTACTATTAGTCACTGGTATTTTGTGACTATTCTAAAAATATACTGGATTACTACCACTCACAAGTTTCAAAGAAACTAAAAAATGCTACAAGATCTTTGTGAAACTGAGAATAAACTCTGCATGTGAAGGCATAGGCATTTGAAATTCCATTGCCTAAATTGGCCCTAGTTCTTTTTGATTCTTTTCTTAAATTTTCTTAAGCACTAACATGTTAAAAACAGAGGTAAATGATGCATTTTTGGAAAACACCCCTTTCATCCCTGTTCCACTGTTATCATTTGTTCCTCTACGAATGGCCCAGGAGAAGATGAGTATGGTAGAAAATGAATTATGGGCACTTAAAAACACTAACCAATGATAATAAAACCAATGAAGGGAATTTACATTGAAGGGATAATATTGGATCAGTATATAAGTAGGGGAAACTCTGAAAACAAAATCAAAATATTATGAAACTGAATGTGGAGTGGAGGGAAAGAGAATATTATGAGGATTCTCCGTACTATCTACTCATTCTTTTTGTAAATCTGAAGCTTTTAATTAAAAAATAAATAAAAATGACCTATCTCTCCTTCTTAAAAAATTCTACTTAGGACCCAACGAATAAAGGAAAAAAATTGATAATTGATATAAACTTAAGAAAGAAGTCATGACAAGGACAGTCCATTAGGGATATATGAAATTATGGAGGTAAAGTATAATAATAATGCTAGAAAAAAACAGAGCATTACAGCTCAAAATATTACTCCAAATGATCCTATGGAGTCCCATGAATCAGCTTAAGAGTGTTTCACCCTCATCACAGGTGCACAATATTTGTCACCAAGGAGTTTTGTATATTAATGATGCAATCAGAAAGAAGGTTTATTGAGGTATTTCTCATAGCACATAAGCAAAGTCCAGAGAAACAAGGTGTCTCTGACTTGGCCTCCTTATTTATGTCACAATATTTCTATGAGAATGATTTTGTTGCAAACCTTACTCTGACAACTAAGAATTGACAATTGCTCTCCATGAGCTATTTGTCCATTTCCTTGATTGCTAAGGAGGGAGTGGCAATCAGCAATAAGCACCAATACTTAGCTACTTTAAAGACATCCTGATGGCCTAAGCATAGTCCTTTCAAAACTTGACATGGGTGTTTATTCAGATGTTACATGATTGAAAGCCCAAGAACAAAACATCCCTAAAAGATTTGTGGGGAAAAATGATTGTGTATAGTTTTATTAATTTTGACATGATACATCATAAATATCTCCAGGTAACTTGTCTGAATCCCTGCTTTTGTCAGAGAATCAGACTTGGATTTTTATTTATCAAACTATATTTTCTCAAGAGGAATAATATTTAAAAAAATTCTTTCCAGCATTGCTTTTTATCCCACAAAAGAAAATTTCCTTCAAGAGTCGGGCATTACTTTCAAATTAAAATTCATACCTTCATCACACCCTACCTTGTCTCTGAAGTTATATTGCTGGGCAAGGATTGAGGAAATTGGGGAAGAAATCTTAATTTGCGTGGATGAATGTGAAAAGAGTTTCAGAGTGCTATTTCTACATGAAATAAAAATTCATTGTTAATAATTAAAAGTAAATGCTCATGCTTTAACTTTCCTGAAAGGTGTGAGAGTAGTGGAAGCAAATTATATTTCTTATCAACCTAGATATAGAACTACTTATTTCAGTGATACAAGTGACACAAATTATAGAAATAAATACTGGAGATTTATAGTTATGTCACTTAATAAGATAGTATTGTATTTGCTTGGTGATTTTAAAAGCCTAGAAATTCTAACATTTATAATCCATTAATTGAGGATTTCCTCAAAATTTAATGTTATTGCATTTTTTTTCTGCTAAACATTTGACTTCACTTAGGTGTAATTGGCATTAAACAAACAACCTATTTAAAATATACAGGTTGATGTGTTTCAACACATCCATGAAGATATAAGCAGGATTTAGACAATTATCACATAGAAAACTAGCAATATCTATTTTTTAGATATACCCCTTCATTTTTAGGTAAACATGGACTTGCTTTTTGTTACTTTACCTTAGTTTGCATTTTTTACTGTTTTATGTGAATACAATCATACATTCTTTGTCTGCATTTTAAAACTCAGCATCATTATTTTGACAGCCATTGTTGCAAGTGTTGATGAATTCTTTGAATTCTTGAGTATTGTTTCATTATAAGGATATATAACAATTTATAATATATATATATATATATATATATATATATATATATATATATATATATATATAAATTGACACTTGATGGGCATTCAAATTGGTGGTAGTTTTGGATTATCATGAATAATACAGCTATGAACATTCATTCAAATCTTTGCCTTCATGTATCTTAATACTAGCTAAGAGTTTAATAGGTAGATCATATGATAGGATATTCTAACATTATAAGAAACTCAATCTGTTCTCCCAAATAGTTGTTGCATTTGACATTTCTATAAGAAGTATATAATAGGAAATCTCTGACCTTTCTCTAGGCAAAGATTTCTTAGGCACACCTCCAAACACAAGACCCATTTTTCTGAAATGATAAGTTGGGCTTAATCAAATTTTGAAATTCTATTATTTAGAAAATTGATGCTGATAGAATGAAAAGTCATAGGTTGAAAGAAAATATTTTAAAATCATAGATAAAGGACTTGTATCCATAATTTAAAATGAAATCCCCAAACTGAATAATGAGATAACACAGGCAAAGCACATTAAAACAAAATGGATAAAAGTATCGAGCACTTTAACAAAAAGGGAAATGAATGTCAATTTAAATAAAAACTTGCTCAAGGTTACTAGTTATTAGGGAATTGAAAATTAAAGCCTCCAGGAAATGCAATTATACACAGTTAAAATTGCTATATTAAAAAAAAAAAAAAAACAACCTGAGAATACCAAGTGATAACATGGTTACAGAAAACCTGAAAATCTTATACATTACTTGTAATAATTTATTGTGTGCATGCAAATTGTACAACTATTATGAAAAAGTGTTGCCCATTTCTTGCAAAGTTTAACATGTTACATAGTATGTGACACAATTATCATGCCCTAAGTATTTATTCAAGGGAAACAAAACCCCCTGTTTATAGAAAAACATTCAAGTGAATACTGAAAGCAACTCTATTCACAATTGTCTTAACCTAGGAAGAACTCTGATGATCTTCCAGTGGTGCTCAGGTGAAGAAACAGGTCTATCCAGACAATGGATTATTAACAATAGAAAGAAACTAACATATTCTTGGATCAATAAATATGAATTGTAAATGTGTTAAGTGAAAGAACCTAGAATGAAAAGGAAACATTAGATGATTCAATGTATAAGTTAGGGTTATATTTATAAGATATGGTTAGTGTTAAGGTGAGGATTAGCACTAAATTTAGGTGTAGGTTTATGGTATATCAAAATATAAGAATATATATATGAAAATACATGTGAAAACCTATATAAAATATATGGTTTTTATATATAGATAAATTAGTGATTACATATGTAGTTACATTATGATTTAAAGCTAGGGTATGAATATACAAATAAATTTATATTAAAACATTGTAATGAAATGTGAATTTAAAAATATACACGTCAATATATGTATGAATGCTCATATTAATATGAAAGTTTGATACAGAAAGAGTTGTATTATTAGAGGAAATGTTAGTTTTCAGACTAAGTTTTGGGATATATTAGGGATAGATTTAGAATATATATATCAATGTATATGAATATATATGTATGAATATATTAAAAAATATAAATATATATGGAAAAATTTAGGGATAGGTGTATAGTTACAGTATGTTTCATTGTTAGGGCATGGATATGCAAATGATTGTATATGCTATGTATGTAAATATATATGAATATATATAAATGTATATGTCAAAATATGTATGAATATTAACAAATTTATATAACAGTGTTAGGATTATACACACACACACACACACACACACACACACACACACACACATATATATATATGGTTAGGATTAGACCATATTTAACAACATATATAAAACTATATATAAAAAGCATATTTGAAAATATATATGAATACCTATACAAATATTTATAATCTTATAAATGAATAAATTTTTGGTATGTGCATATGTTCAGTGTGGTATACAGTTAGGATATGAATATATAAGTAAATATCTAAGAATATACATATAAATTTGTATGTGACTAGATCAATGTTCATGTCAAATTATGTATGAATATACATATAAAATGTCTTATACATAGATTTATGGTTAGCAGACTATTCAGATTCACCTAAGTGTGTGGGGTAGTTAGGAATAGGGTACAACCACATATATCAATATATATGAATATATGTATAAAAATATATGTGAAAATATATGTGAATATCTAACCCTAAATATTCACATATGTGACATTGTATTGTAAATATATTTTTATTTATATACATGAAAAAATTTACAAATGTAAATATTTACGGTTAAATGTATAGTTATGGTTTGTTTTACAGATAGAATATGAATATGCAAATGAATGTATATGAACACATAGGTAAATTTGTATCTGAATATTTAAACATATCTAAATTTGTCCTGAATATTCATTGAAATATATGTATTTTATATATAAATGTTGATAATATTGTTAGGTGAAATGAGAGATTTATGGGTAGTGTTAGGCTTAGGGATATATAATATAAATATATATAAAATTATATATAAAAACATAATTTGGTTTTATATATGGATAATTTGGGGTTAAATGTAGAGATATGTTTTGGTTTACAGATAGGAAACAAATATACAAATAAATATATATGAACTTATATGAAAGTTGGTATGTGAAAATATAAAAGTATATGTTGATATATGAATGATTACTTATATATATGTATATATATATCAATAGGTTTAGGTATAAAAATAGATTTAGGTTAGGCTACTGTTAGTTTAGGACTAAATTTAGGGATAGGGTAGGGTCTTGTTAAGGGTTTCACCTTATATATCAATATCAATACATATATATATTAAGATAAAATAGATGTAAAATATACGAAACATATATTTTTATATATGTTTTATATATGGAAATATTGAAGTTTAGATGTGTAGTTATGGTATTATTTCAATACAGGGTATAAATATGAAAATGAATGCACATGAACATATATTTATATGTGAATATATATATATGTCAGTGAATATGTATGATATTAAACAGAAATATTTGCATTCTTTTTATAATTTTTATTCTAATTTCTTATATACGACAGCAGAATGCATTACAATTCATATTATACATATATAGAGCAAAATTTTTCATATCTCTGGTTGTACAGAAAGTAGAGTCACACCATTTGTGTTTTCATACGTGTACTTAGGGTAATGATGTCCATCTTATTTCACCATCTTTCCTACCCCCATGCCCCTCCCTTCCCCTCCCACCCCTTTGCTCTAACTAGAGTTTGTCTAATCTTCCCATGCTCCCCACCAAATCCATTATGAATCAGCATCCTTATATCAGAGACAACATTCAAGAGTTGGACTTTTGGGATTAGCTAACTCCACTTAGCATTATATTCTCCAACTCCATTCATTTACCTGGATATGCCATGATTTTATTCTCTCTTTTAGTGCTGAATAGAATTCCATTGTGTATACATACCACATTTTCTTTATCCATTCATCTACTGAAGGGCAACTAGGTTGGTTCCACAGTTTAGCTATTGTGAATTGTGCTGCTATAAACATTGATGTGTCTGTGTCCCTATAGTATGCTGTTTTTAAGTCCTTTGGGTATAGACCAAGGAGTGGGATAGCTGGGTGAAATGGTGGTTCCATTCCCAGTTTTCCAAGGAATCTCCATACTGTTTTCCATATTGGCTGAACCATTTTTCAGTCCCACCAGCAATGTATAAGTGTGCCTTTTCCCTGACATCCTCACCAACACTTATTGTTGTTTGTATTCTTTTTAAAATTAATTTTTTTTTATTCTAAGTTGTTAGAAATGACAGCAGAATGCATTACATTTCATATTATACTTATAGAGCACATTTTTACATATCTCTGGTTGAATACAAAGTGTTCGTATTCTTAACAGTTGCCATTCTGACTGGAGTGAAATGAAATCTCAGTTTTGATTTGCATTTCTCTAATTGCTAGGGATGGTGAACATTTTTTCATGTATTTGTTGATTGATTGTATATCTTCTTCTGAGAAGTGTCTGTTTAGTTCCTTGGCCCATTTAGTGATTGGGTTATTTGTTTTTTTGGTGTTAAGATTTTTAAATTCTTTTTTTTAATTTTGTATTATTCTAATTTGTTATACACGCTTGCAGAGTACATTTCATTTCATATTACAAATAAAGACCACAATTTTTTGAGTTGCTGGTTTAATATAAAGTATTTTTGCAACAATTGTGTCTTCATACATGTATTTAGGGTAATCATGGATAACTCAGTCTGCCATTATTCCTATCCCCTTGCTCCCTCCCCTCCCTCCCCCTTCCTTGTTCTATTTAAAGCTCTTTCATTCCTCTTATTCCCTCTCTCTTGCCTTTTTAAGTTAGTATCTTCATATCAAAGAGATCATTCAACCTTTGTTTCTTTGGGATTGACTAACTTCACTTAGCATTATTTTTTCCAACTCCATCCATTTACCTGCAAATGCCATGATTTTATTCTCTTTGTATATCTTAGAAATGAGTGCTGTATCTGATGTGCGTGTGGTAACAATTTGTTCCCAATTACTAGGCTCTCTATTCACCTCACTATTTTTTTTTTCTGAGATGCTTTTTAGTTTGAGTCCATCCCAGTTATTGATTCTTGTTTTTATTTCTTGCACCATAGGAGTCTTATTAAGGAAGTCGGGGCCTAATCCGACATGATGGAGATTTAAGCCTACTTTTTCTTCTAATAGGCGAGTGTCTCTGGTCTAATACCTAGGATCTTTGATCCACTTTGAGTTCAGTTTTGTGTATGGTGAGTGATAGGGGTTTAATTTCATTTTGTTGCATATGGATTTCCAGTTCTCCTAGCACCATTTGTTGAAGAGGTTATCTTTACTCCTATGTACATTTTTGTCGCTTTTGTCTAGTATGAGATAATTTCTTTTATGTGGTTCTGTCTCTATGTCTTCTATTCTGTGCCATGGTGTATGTTTTGGTTCCAATACCATGCTGTTTTTGTTACTATTGCTCTATAGTATAGTTTAAGGTCTGATATAGTGATATCACCTGCTTCACTCTTCTTGCTAAGGATTGCTTTAGCTATTCTGGGTCTCTTATTTTTCCAGATTAATTTCATGACTGCTTTTTGTATTTCTATGAGAAATGTCATTGGGATTTTGATTGGAATTGCATTAAATCTGTACAATGCTTTTGGTAGTATGGTCATTTTGACAACATCAATTCTGCCTATCCAAGAACAAGGTAGATGTTTCCATCTTCTAATGTCTTCTTTAATTATTTCTTCATATATGGAAAACATTAGGATTAGGGGTATAGTTATGGTTTGATTTACAGAGTATGAATACAGAAATAATGTATATGAACATATATGAAATTTATGTGTAAATATATAAATGTATATGTTCATATATATAAATATTTATATAATTTTAAATGTTCAGTTATAAAAATAGTTTTATGTTTAGAAGTACTGTTAGGATTATAACTAAGTTTATAGGTATGGATAAACATATTAATATATATGCAGAAATATAGTATATATGTTTTATATGCAAAAATAGTATAAGATGGAGAGGTACAGACTAGTTTAAGCAGGGTATGAATATGCAAATGAATGTATAGAAACATGTCTCAAAATTTCTATGTTAATATATAAATACATATGACAATATATGTATGAATATTCATACATATTTGTATATACCATACAAAATTATTTTAGACTTAGTGAAAGTATTAGGTTTAGTACTAAGCTTAGAGCTGGTATTAAGGTTGGGTTTAGAATACACATTATTATATATGAATGAATATGTAAATAGAATTGAATTATATAAGAAAACATTAATCTATATGTTTATGTATAAATATATATTTTATATAAAAATATAAAGAAATGTGTGTATAGTTTCTGGTATTTTAAATATAGGGTATGAAGAGGCAAGTGAATGCACATGAATATGTATGTAAATATATATGTGAATATGCAAATACAGGACAATATTTGTATGATTCATATATATATATATGGATGTTTGTATAAAAATAATTTTAAGTTCAGAGCTGTGTTAGGTACATACTAAACTTGGGTATAGGCCTAGAGTTAGAATTAGGAAAAGAACATACATATCAATATACAAGAATATAAATAAATATATATGTAAAATATATACAAAACAAATATAAATATATATACTTCTAATATAAACATGTTTTTATATATGTATAAAAATTAGGGCTAGGAGTTTAGTTATGATTCGGTTTTAGAGAGCATATGTATATGCAAAATAATCCATATGTACATATGAGTAAATTTTTATGCATATAAATGTATAGAAATGTATGTATCAATGCATTTATGAACATCCAACTAAATATATATGTGTATATATGTGTGCATATATGTACATATATGTATATACACATATATTGTTTAGCTTTACTGTTAGAAGTAGAATTAAGATTAGGACCTAGTTTGAGTGTAGGTTAGGGTTAGGTTTAGGGATAGAACATATATATCTCTAAATATGAACATATATATGAAGATACATGTGAATGTATATATGAAAACCATTTTAATATACAAAATTTAATATATGGAAAAATTTAAGATAAGATGTACAGTTAAGTTTTGGTCTAAATATAGGGTATGAAAATAGAAGAACTGTATAAGAACATACATGTAAATTCATATGGTAATATATGTCAAGATGTGTTTAATAGTTATGTAATATACATGTTTTCATATTAAAATATTTTATGGCAATGGTGAGTTAGTTTTAAGATGGAGTTAGCAGGTAGGGTTAGTTTTAGGATTATGTTTAGAACATATATATATATATAAATATATCTGAATATACATATGCAAATGTATGTGTAAATATATATAAAACCAATATACATATGTAAGTTTTTATATGAATTCTTGTGTTTTTCTGTTTTTAAGGATAAATTTAATGATAGACTTAAAGTTATTATTTCGTATAAAAATAACATATATGCAAACTAATGTATATACACATGTATGTAGGTTTATATGTTAGTATATGAATGTTTATGTCAATATAAGCATGAATATTTATAAAAATATGTATGTTTTTATATAAAGAATAGTTTAATGGTTTGGGGTAGTGTTAGTCCTAGGACTACATTTAGGAATAACATTAGGTTTAAAGATAGGTTTAAAACACATATCAAGATATATGAATGTATATGTAAAAACATGTGGAAATATGTACTAAAAGAGATATGAATACATATGTTATACATATGGATAATTTTAGTAAAAATGGATATTTCTGTTTGGTGTACATATAGGGCATGGATATGAAAAGAGAATATAAATAAACATATGTAAATTTATATGGGATTATGTACATATCTATACATTCATTAATATTCATATAAATATATATGTTTTTCTATAAAAATATTTTTGTGGCTAGGGAAAGCATTAGGATTAAGACCTAGTATAAGGGTAGTTTTATTTTTAGGGTTAGGATTAGAATATATATATGCACAATTTGAATACATATTTGATAATCCATGTGAAAATATACCCCAAAACATTGATAATGCATGTGGTTTTATATATGGAAAATTTAAAGAAAATATGTACAGCAACAAATTGAATAAAATATAGGGCATGAATATGGAAATGAATGTATGCAAATATACATAGTTACTGAATATATATATATGTCAATGTTTGTATTTATATTCATACAAATATATATATAAATGTATTAATATAAAAATTTGGGGGATTACTGGGGGTCGAACTCAGGGGCACTCGACCACCAAGCCACATCCCCAGCCCTATTTTATATTTTATTTAGAGACAGGGTCTCACTGAGTTGCTTAGTGCCTTGCTGTTGCTGAGACTAGCTTTGAACTCGTGATCTCTTGCCTTAGCCTCCAGAGCCTCTGGAATTAGAGGTGTGCTTTGCTGTGCCTGGCTAAAATGTTTTTTCTTTAGAGGTAAAGTTAGGATAAGGGATAAGTTGAGAGTTAATGTTAGGATTAGTGATAGAATTAGAGCACACATAACAATATATACAAATATATATATTAAAGTATATGTAAAAAATATATATATAAATACATGTTTTATGTATGGATAAATTTATGGAAAGATATATAATTATGGTTTGTTTCATTCACAGGGTATGAACATGCTAAGGTTTGTATATAAACATATATGTGATTTTATATGTGAAAGTGTTAGGTTTAGGGTTACAACATATATGTTTATATATATATGTGTGTGAAAATATATACAACACATATATTTGTTTATATATAGGAATAACATTTGAGTTACATACATATCTATATTTCTGTTTACTCACAGGATATGAATTTGCAAATGAGTGTATATGAAACCATACATAATTTGTATGTGAAAATGTAAATGTAAATGTCAATATAAGTATAAATATCCATATAAATATATGTTTTCTGTAAAATTTATTTTAGGTTATGGTTACAATTAAGATTAGGACTTAGTCTGAGGGTAGGCTTAGGGTTAGGATTAGGGATAGAACATATATATCCAAAAATATGAATACATATGAAAAAGTAAAAATATACATGAAAATGTCATATTATATGTGGTTATGTAAAAGAAAAATTTAAGATGCTTAACTAAATTTTGGATAAAATATAGGGCATGCCTATGCAAATAAATGTATATAAACACGTGAATATATAATAATTTATGTCAATGAATGTAGGAATATACATTGAAATATACATATTTTTGTATAAAAAGGCTTCCATGGTAGGTGTGGTCTCAGCCTTAGAACTAAGTTAGGGCTTGCATTAGGCTTGCTATTAGTGTTATATATATTTATACCCATAAATATGAGTATACATATGAAAATACATGTGAAAATATTCACAAAAACATTTATAATGTGTGGTTTTGTATATAGAAAGGTTTAGGGTAACATGTATAGCTAGAGTTTGGATAACATATAGGGCATGCATATGCAAATAATTGTTCATGAATAGATGTAAATTATATGTGAACTTATCAATATTTATGTCAATGCATGTATTAATATGCAAGGTAAAATATACCTTTTTGTATAGAATAACTTCCAGGTTAGGGTTACTTTTAGGCTTATGACTAATTTTAGGTCTAGCATTAGGTTTAAGGTAAGTGGTAAAAACACATATATATATCCACATACATGAATTTTTCTGTAAAAAATATATACAAAAACTTGTATAAATATTTGTTTCTTATATTTGGATGAACTTTGTGATAATGTATAGTTATAGTTTCATCTACTTATAAGGTATAAGTATGCAAATGAGCAAAATGACATTTGTAAAGTGAAAATATAAATGTAGATGTCAATATAAATATGAATGGTCATATAATCTTATAGCTTTTAATAAAAACTCATCTCATATCTACTGAGTATATTTAGTGTTAGAGTTTGGACCTAGTTAGACAGTAGTGTTAGGGTTAGAACATATATATCCATAAATATAAATATTTATATGAATAAATATAAAATATGCATAAAAACTTTTATAGTATGTGTGGATCTGTATATGAAAAAATTTAGTGTAAATTGTATACCTATCTTTTGGGTAAAATATAGGGCATGAATATGTAAATAAGTGTATAAAAACAAATATATAAATTAAATTATATATGAATATATAAATATTTTGTCAATGCATATGCATTGAAATATATGACTTTTTGTAGACAATGGCTTCCAGGCTAGGGGGTTGTTTCAGTCTTAGGACAATATGTAGAATTATTATTAGGGTTAGGGTTACGGTTAAAACATACATATCCACATATATAAATTTTTGTATGAATACTTGTATAAACATACAAAAACATGTATAAGTGTGTTTTTATATACGGATGTATTTCATGAAATGTGTATAGTTATAATTTGATATACTCAAATGCAAAAATAGTGTATTGAATATATATGTCATTTATAAGTGAAAATGTAAATGTAGATGTGAATGTAAGTACAAATATATGCTTTATATGATTGTTAACAAAAATGATGTCATGGCTACTGTTAGTACTAGGATTCAAATCTCATTAGAGGGTAGAATTAAGGTTAGGTTTAGAACATATATATCTGCAAATAGGAATATTTACATATATATGTGAAAATATACATGAAAACATTTATGATGTGTTGTTCTGTATGTGAAAAATTTTAGGGTAAGATGCATAGGCTAGAATTTGGATAATATTGGGCATGCATATGCAAATGAATGTATATGAACATGTATGTAAAATTCTATGTGACTATACAAATATTTATGTCAATACATGTATAAGTAGGCATTGAAATATACACATTTTTGTATAAAAATTCTTCCATGGTAGGGGTTGTGTCCACCATAGGATGAAGTTTAGGGCTAGCATTAGGTTTAGGGTTATATTTAGAAGATAATTAGGGTTTGGGGTTATCTTTAGAACATAATTAGGGTTAGGGTTTTTGTTAGAACATAGATGTCCACAAACATGAATTTTTGTATTAAAATATGTGTAAAAATATACACAAAAACATGTATAAGTATTTGATTTTATATAACAATTCATTTTGTGATATAAGTATATTTAAAGTTTGGTTTATACATAGGATATGAATATGGAAATGAGTGTATATTATCATATATATAATTTTATATGTGCAAATGTTTATGTCAATGTCAATATAAAGTATCTATATTCATATTAACATATGACTTTTAACAAAAATCATCTTCAACTACAGTTATTTTTAGGATTTAGTCTTAGAGTGTAGGCTTAGTGTTAGTTGTAGTATTAGAACACATATGTACAAAAATATTAATATTTTTAGAAATATGCATTTGAAAAGATACACAAAAACATTTGTTGCATGTGGTTCAGTGTATTGAAAAATTTAGGGTAAGATTCACAGCTACCAGTTGGATACTATATTGTACACTCATATGCAAATGAGTGTATATAAACAGATATGTAAAATTTATTTAAGTATATAAAGGTTGATGCATTGAAATATGTAATATTTGAATAGATTGGCTTCTATTGTAGGGGTTGTGTCAGGATTAGGAATAAGTTTTGTGTTAGCATTACACTTTCAGTAAGTGTTCGAACAATTATATCCACATATATGAATTTTTGTATAATAACATATGTGAAAATGTATACAAAAACATGTATAAGTATTTGTTTTTAATATGGATAAATTTCATATTCATGTACAGTTACTGTTTGGATTTCTCATAGAATATGAGAAAATATACAAATGAGTGAATGTCCAAATGAGCATATATGAATAAAAGTTATTTCACATGTGAAAATGTAAATGTAGATGTCGGTTTAAATATGAATATGCAAACGAACATAAATTTATTATTAATTTTAGGATTAGGACCTTGTTTGAGGGTAGGATTAGGGTTATGGTTGGTACATATATATCCATAAATATGAATACGTATGTGAATATACATACAAAAAATAATTGAATACATTTTTTTTAAAATTGGTTCTTTTTTAATATATTTGTTTATTTGCTTTAGTTGTACACAATGACTTTATTTTTATATGGCCACGCATGTGCTAGGCAAACGCTCTACCACTGAGCCACAACCCCAGCCCCAATCGAAAACATTTATAACATGTCATTCTGTATATGGATAAATTAAGGATAGATATATACCTACTATTTAGATAAAATATAGGGCCTGCATATGCAAATGATTGTATTTGAACATATATTTAAATTTACATATGAAAATGTAAATATTTATGTCAATACATGTGTAAATATGCATTAAAATATATACATTTTTGTATAAGAAGCCTTGCATGATAAGGGTTGTGTCCGGTTATAAATAAGTTTAGGACTTGTGTTAGGATTATGAACAGACATATCCTCAATCTATGAATTTGTATAGAAAAATATATGTGAAAATATATATGAAAATATAAATGTAGATGTCAGTATAAGTATGAATAGTCATATATAATAATGTTTCTTTTATAAAATCAATTTTATCATCATTGTTAATATTAGGATTCAGACCTAGTTTGAGGGTAGGGTTAGTGTTATGTTTAAATATTTGTATGAAAATGCATAGAAATATATGTTATGTATAATTTATGGTATAAATATGAAAATGAATGTATTTGGAAATATATTTAAATTTATACATAAAATATAAATGTATATACATAAATTTATACATAAAATATAAATGTATATATATCAATATATGTATGAATATATAAATAGATGATTTTATTAATATATTTCTGTTAAAAGATGTTTTAGTCTAAAAACTATGTTTTGGATTGCCTTTGGTTTAGGATTAAAATATATTTATCAATATAAGATATATGCATATTGAATAAGATGAATATCATTATTCTAAATGCATGATTGAAGACTTGAATGCTACGAATATACTTTTATACAAACTGTTTTGTGTAAAAAGATGTTCTATATGTGTAGTATGAACTGTAATACATACTACTACTATAAAAAAAAAAAAAAAGACAGGGTCTCCCCCAGTTGCACAGACTGGCCTCCAATTTGTGATCCTCATGCCTCAGCCTCCTGAGTCAGTGGGATTACAAGGTGTGCTCCACGGAGCCTGGTGGACAAAACACTTTGGATAAGGAAACACCAAGCAATCAACCAACTAACCAACCAACCAAAGACTGAAAGTAGATCCTCCACACAAGGCAAAGAAGCAGGAGAAGAAGGCACTCCTCAGCTGACAGCACCCCCAGAGCAAGGGCTGTGTGTCGTCTCTGGATAGGCTGGGGTCTTGGGTACCTCCTGGAATGGAGGGAAGGGACATTCTGGCAGGAGGCTCAGGCCCTCCTTATTGTTTTCTCATAATGTTTTGCAAACCAGTCCTCTCCTTGTGGAATAAATCTATTTCTCTCCAGCCCCACCCCCAAAAATATATATAAGATATATGCATATTAAAATATATATAAAATACATATAAATATGTTTTATATGCACATTTTGTACATGAATAAATTAAGGGTTAGTTTTTTCATTATGATTTATTTTGAGAATAGAATATGTTCATGTAAATGAACATACATGCACATTTACCTAGGTTTATATGTGAATAATAAATTTATTTGTCAACATATTTATGAATATGTATAGAAAAATACATGGGAAAAGATATATGCTCACATATATAGAGGAATATGTGCTTACATAAAAATAAATTTTGGATTATTCATATGTTTAAGGTTTGGTTTACTGATAGGGTATGAATGTGCAAATAACGTACATGAACATATATGTTAATTTAAATGTGAATATGTAAATGTACATGCCAATGATGTCTGTATGAATACTTATATAATCATATATTTTCTTTATAAGTAGTTTTATACTTAGGGAAAATGGTAGATTTAGAACTAAGTTTTAGGGTAGCATTTGGGTTAGTGCAGAAACATATATGCTCATATATATGAATGTATTAATAAAATATATATGATCAATATACACCATATGTAAAATATATGTTTACATATACATACGTATATTTATATATGCTGATAAATAAAGGGTTAGGTGTATTGTTTTGATTTGGTATAGAAATAGCATATGAATGTGCAAATGAATGAACATGAATATATATTTAAATTTATATGTAAATATATGCATCTATATGTCAATATATGTTTGAATATTCATATACTATTATATACATAAATAATCTAAAGTTATGGGTATTATTAGGATTAGGACTACATTTGTGGTAGAATTAGGTTAGAATATATATGTCTATACTTATGAATATATGTAAGAAAAAAAAATATATAAACAAATATATATGGTTTTATATATGAAAATTTAGGTTTCAATGTATGGTTAATGTTTTGCTGTATATGTAGGGTGTTAATATGCAAATAAATGTATATGAAGTATATGTAAATTAATGTGAACATTTAAATATATGTGCCAATATATGTATGAATATTTATAAAAATATATATGATTTTTTTTTTTGTACCAGGGATTGAATTCAGGGGCACTTGACCACTGGGCCACATCCCCAGCCCTTTTTTTGTATTTTATTTAGAGACAGGGTCTCACTGAGTTGCTAAGTGCCTTGCCATTGCTAAGGCTGGCTTTGAACTCGCAATCCTCCTGCCTCAGCCTCCCAAGTGCTGGGATTACAGGTGTGTGCCACCACGCCGGCAATATATATGATTTTTTAGAAAAATAGTTTTATGCTTTGTGGTAGTATTACATTTAGAAAAAGTTTAGGGGTAGAGTTAGCATTAGGTTTAGAGCATATATACCTATATATGTGACTATGTGTATGAAATATATATGAAACCCCATGTAAATATATAGTTTCATATATTGATGAATGTACAGCAGGTGCATAATTTTGGTTTGATTCACAGAGTATGAATATGTAAATTAATACATGTGAACATATACGTACAATTTTGTGTGAATATATAAGTATACATGTCAATATATGTATTAACATTCATATACATTCTTTTGTAAAAAACATTTTTATCATTAGGGTTAGTGTTACATTTAGGACTAATTTTAGTGGAAGATTTAAGTTTAGGGTCAAAACATATATATCAATATATTTATTAATATATTTGTGAAAATAGAAACCAAAACCTACACAAATATATATGTTTATAAATTTGTTTTTATATATGGAAATATTAAGGGTTAGGTGTATAGTTATGGTTTGATTTAAACATAGGTATGAATACATAAATGAATTATATGAACATATGTGTCCTTTTATATGTGAATATATAAATGTATAAGTCAACATATATGAATATTCATAAAATATATATTGTATTTATGCATAAATGGTTTTACACTTATGAGTAGTGTGATTAAGAACTAAGGTTAAGGGTTGGTTTAGGGTTACATTTAGTATTAGAACACATATAATAATATATGTGTATATAAAAATCATATATAATGTATATGTTTATGTATGGATATATTTATAGTTAGGTGTATATTTTCATTTTTTTTACACTTAGGGTAGGAATATGTAAATAAATAAATGAACATATATGTATTTATATGTGAATGAATAAATACATATATCAATATCTTTATGAAAGTCGTATATATGTTTTTGTATAAAATAGTTTAATGGTTTGGGGTAGTGTGAGGTTCATGACTAAGTTTAGATGCAGTGAATGGTTGTGATTGGAACATATGTATCCATATGTATGGGAATATATATGAAAAATATCTGAAAACCTATATAAATATATATGGCTTTCTGTATGAATAAATTTAATAGTAGGGTTATGAATTCTTTTTGAATTTGTGAATGAATGAACTAATAAAATTTTCACTCATGAAAATGCTTGAAATACAACCATGTAACTGTAGCATACTTGACTTAAAATATTCACTTTCTGACCAATATTCTATTTAATAAATTTACAATACATTTCAAAGAATTATATGATCATTAACATCTGTCTTCATTGTGAAAATTTTAGGAGGATACCAGGGATTGAAATCAGGGACACTCAACCACTGAGCCATGTTCCCACCCCCATTTTGTATTTTATTTAGAGACAGGGTCTCACTGAGTTGCTTTGCTCCTCCCATTTGCTGAGGCTGACTTTGAAGTCATGATCCTCCTGCCTCAGCCTCCTGAGCTACTGGGATTACAGGTGTGCGCCACTGTGCTGGCTTCATTGTGGAATATTTTAAATAGCCCTGTCAAAATTTAATTTGAATGCAACATTTAGGCAATTCTGAATCAAACAATTTTCTGTGGATAAAAGAGAGTATACTTTATGCCTTGTATCTGTCACTGTTTAAAAAATTGACCTATTCCCTAGAATGGTACAATGGAAAGTACATAAAATTGGAGTAGAGATACATGACCTCTACTTTATCACAGGAACATTTTGAAGGTTAATGAGATTTTCACTTGTTTCATGTTTGATATATTTTAATGAAAGAAATATATAACTATCAAATATTATTCTAGACAAAAAGTTCATTAGTGCTTTATTTTCCATTAATATTTGCCAAAATCAAATTGGTATGGGTGTGATTCTACAAAATGTTTGGCAGCCACTTGTTTTCTGTCAATAATGTCAGTATGCAGAAGGATTCCATTTTTTCAAGAACTGAAAGTCCTACACAAGATCAAAATTGGGGGATGAAATAACTATTAATGTGTGGAATGCCTTAAGGTATTTATGCAGTAATGCAAAACTGTGATAAAATGGTAATAAAAGTTTATTGAATTATGCAACTATTCCAAAAATAGATTTGGATGGATTGTTGTGATGACCATTGATAATCTCATGTAATCACACCATACTATTAGGGAAAGGAATATTTTAAAATCTCATATTGTATAATTTTTAGAATGAGGATTTGTTCCAAAAAAAAATCTCCTAATATTTATGAAGAAATTACATTTCCCTTGGGAAAACCATTTAGTACATAGCAAAATCTGATTGAATATTTTGAAGCATTGAGTATGTTTGTGTTAGTGTATTCATATGTGCATAACTGTGCACTGCAGTAAAACTAATGAGGATCATGTCATGGATGCTATGAAGGAGGGCCAAACTAAGCAATCTGAGGGATGGAATATTTGATCTTTCAAAGGGCTCTGTGTTAATCTTCTATGCTTTAAAATTGATCTGATATTAATGTTTTGAATCAAGGTCTTTAAAAAGAAGTTTAATTGCAGATCCTTATGAGTGAGATAAACTGCTATTACTTCATTCACTGATTCATTTGCTACTGATAAACCATGCAGCTGATGCAATTTTAGGGATTAATATTATAGCAGCAAGCCAAAAACAATATACATACTCTCAGAGAGTTTAGCTGATACTTAACTTTGGCAAGACATATTTAAAAATTATATCAACAAAAAGTCATAAGTTTTCTACAAAAGAAAATAAAGGAACATTTTAGATAATAGACATTGATCAGAAATCTGAAAGGGGATGAGAACAACTATTGACAGAGATTTACAGTTTGAGGAAATCAGGGGACAGGAAAGGAAAGGCATTTGCTAATTCTAAGAAACAGCAATAAAGCTAAAATAAGCCAAGGAACGCATGGAGGGAAATAATGGCCTGGGACAAATCATGTAAGCATGATCAGATCATATTGCTGCTCTATATCATTTCCAAATCAAATTTAGATTTTAATCTAAATGGAATGTAAATACATTAGAGGGTTCTGACCAGGAAATTGACATTGTTCGTTTTTTTATAAATGAGGAAAAACTTTATCTGAATGTGGAAAGTTGCAAATTTAAGTTCCTTTGCTGAATTATAGGCACATGATTTTGAACTTGCCTCAGATATTAATTCAGGACATTTTAATTCAGGACAATACTTAAATGCATTTTATCTACAGGGCATAATATCTTACTAAATTTAGTTTTATTTTCAACACTTTATTTCATGTTTACCTGTGAAACATATTTATAACATCTATGTGAAGTTTTAGAAGTAATGATAAAATAAACATGCTCCCACCCCACTTAGTGGGGTAGCCCCATAAGCTACCACATAACTTTTGTTAAATACATTTCTAAAATGTTGTGTTACCAAATTATGTTGTAAGTGGAATTTTAAGAATTACAATCCCCAACATTGTGATTGTAGTGTAAATATAAATCTATTTTATTATTTCTATTTTAACCTTCTATGCTGTGATATTGCTAAATTGATCTATCAGTTCTACTAATTATTGCAGCCATTTGAAGGTTATCCATATGAATAATCCTATCATATGTAAATAGTGACTATTTTATTTCTTGCTTCTAATCTTTATGCATTTTATTCTTTGTTGTCATCTTGCAAGGGCTATTATATCCAGAAAATGTTGAGATGATATGGTGATACCATGCATTCTTTCTTGCTTTCCTAATTTGGGGGGATTTAATTTAATCACATTTTCTTACTCATGCACAGGTTATTTAAATGTAGTTTTTTTTTTAATCTTCTTCTTCCTTTAGCCTAGGTCACACTTTTGTAGCTAGTTTTACTCTAATTAACTTTGGATTGCCCTCTGCAAATTGGAAATGTTATATTATGAAGATTCTAAATTATCTTCTTGTTTTTTTTTCTCTGAAAAAGTATTAATTTGTTGTTGTTGTTGATGGTTGATGATGATCTTAGCAATTATCATTTGGCTGTACCCAAATTGTCGACTATTGTCTCTCAGTAGAAGCGTAAAGCTTAATTCAGTTATATCATTTTCAGAAAGTTTGTGTATAATATATTTATTGTTGAAAAGCCATCCATATATATGTAAAGAAGTTATGCATAGGGTTTTTTTTTTCTCTTTGGGAATTTATACCTAATTTTTCTATGAGGTATACATAAATTATACTTTGGATTTGATTCTGTAGTCCAGAAACACTAAGCTTTTTATTAGTATTTTATCCCTCAGGTTAAAAGCTAAAAACATGTAACTGGGGTATGTAGCTCACTATTCCAGCATTTTTCTGGCATGCACAAGGCCTGGGTTCAATTCCTAGAACCCCTCCTCCCTACACTAAGAGCCATAAAAATGTGCTTCTTCCTATTTCCAAGTGTTGTTTTGCTTTCAGAAACTGCCTGCTTTCAGAAAGTTGTAAGTTGTTTTGCTTTTTTTTCCATGTGTATGTATGTATGTGTGTGTTTTAGAGTTTCTATTTGGTATCTGTTACTGTGACCTGCATGGCTTAATCTCAGAAACCAGCGAGGGATAATAAGCACTTACAGAGTGAAAGCAGGGAGCAGGTGGGGCATCATCCTCTGATGGAGAAACAATGACCCAAAGCTGGCTCAGCATGTTTATTATATAGGTTTTATCAACAAAAGTGTTTTCTGTGAAAATGTTTCTTCAAAGCAGACAGTCTTGAAGTCAAAGCACTGGAAAACACTTATAATTATCTTACTATGCTCAGAACTATCTGTCCCCAGCAGCTGGTGTTTGAATTCAGGGTCAAGACTAGTAGTCCCATGCCTTGCACAGGCAGGGCATCATCATAGCAACTGGGCAATCTTGACCTGCACCCTTGCACAAGAAATTCCCAGAGCAAGTGCAGCAGCAGCCACAGGCAATCAAAAACTATGATTTAAGTCATTGCTCTCCACAATATATAGAATGATTGACTCCAGTAGGAACTACTTTTCCAGATAAGAATTTGAACTCTTTATTCTTAACACATACCTGAGTTTTGTATTTAAAGATAATTTGTGTAAATAGCCCTTAATCTTTGAAGGTGTGAAACTGTATTCATTTTCTTCAAAACCTTATATGGTTTAGCTGGATATTTCATGTTTTTAAACAGTTGTATCTCCCTCTTCAATTTGAATATATCACTAAATTTTCAACTATTCTATTTTTCTATTACAGATTATATGATCATATGTGTGTGTGTTTGTATATGTATATATGGAATCCAAAAATATCTATAAAACACTATCATAGTTAGTAAGCAAATTCAGCAAAGGTGCAGGTTATGAGACCAAGAGACAAAAATAGGTCATGCTTTTACACACTGATAATGATCAGTCGAAAATGAAATTAAGAAAGCAATTCCAGTTAAAATACCATTAAAAATATAAAATGCCTAAGAATAAACTTAAAATGGTATAATCTGTACATTAAAAGCCATAAAATATTGTTGAAAAAAAATTTAAAGATCTAAATGTAATGAAAGATATCCTGTCTCGTGATATATATAAAAAATAATCTCAAATCCATCAATGATTTTAGTGTAACAAGAAAACATGGAGCAGGACTTTGTGACATTGGATTTGGAGTGGATTCTTATGATGCCCAAAGCAGTGAAAGAAAAAAAAATAGATAAATTAGACCTTATCAAGATGAAAACGTTCATTCTTGTGCCTCAAAACAGTGGATATAACCTACAGAATGAATGAAACCACTTGCAAATCACCTATCTGACAATAGTTTAATACTTAAAGACTATATAAAGAACAGTTACAATCCCAAAACAAAAAGAACAAACAAGATGATTTTAAAACTATATATATACAGGTGTTTAAAATATATATAAAAAAATATCAAGCAGCATTTATTATATAAGCACCAATAAAAATGTAATGATGTGTACTTTAAAGGGTGGCTATAATAATAATACATGGAAAGTAGCAAGCATTGGTGAGGATATGGAGAAACTGAAACACTTCTATATTGTTATAGGAATGTGAAATCATGCAACAATGTAGAAACTGTTTGATAGATTTTAAAATTTAAATATGGTATTGCTATATGACCTAATACTTCCACTCCTAAATATAAATCCAAAATAACAGAAAATATCTTTAAACACATAAGAATGTTTACAGAAGCACTATTTAAAATAGCTAAAAGATGAAAACAACTAAAATATTCATCAAGAGATAAATGCACACAAATATGTGGTATACACATTCAATGAAACATTGTTCATCTATAAAAGGAATAAAGTCCTGATGCCTATTAGAATGTGGATGAATCACAAAACTATTACTTCCCATGAAAGAAGCCAGACATAAAATGGTCACGTGTCACACGTTGTGCCATATATTTGAAATAGCCGGATAGATAAATCCATAGAGACAGAAAGAAGATTTTTGGTTATTAGAACTGTGGTGAGGGGTATCAGAGTAGGAGAGGTGTAGCACAGCGGGAAGAGGCATGAGTGATATATGGATGGATAAGATGTTTACTTATAAGATGATGGAAATGTTTTGGAAATGGATAGAGATAGTGGTCGAAGAGTTAATTTTATGTTATGTAAATCTCATTGAAAAACTAGATTGTTACCATTTTTACCTATCAGATTGGCAAAAATACAATTATACAAGTATGCTCATAGGAAAGTCTGTGAAAAAGCATATTTTTATAGGTAGCTGACAGGAACGCAAAGTAGTATAGATGTTATGAAGATGAATTTGACTATAGATAGCAAAATTATATGTGCATTTACCCTTTGACACAGTAATCCCATTTCTAAGAATAGATCTTATTGATGCATTGGTAAAAAATACCAGTAGTTGAATTAGTAAAAATATCAAATGATATACGCACAGGCTACTCAGCCCAACTCTATCTATATTAGCAAAAGATTAAAATGGGTAAATGTCTATCAGTAAGGTTTTGTTGAAGATGCCACAGTTTATCCGCACACTAGAGAACTCTATCTCTATAAAATGAAATGAGGAAGATACTTCTACATAAAAATTGCTACTATACAGAAACTGCTGAGGTGAGTTGTTCTATGAAAAGAGCAAGGTGACTAGGCAAATCTCTAGAGCCATGAACTAAATTGATGGTTGCTTATGGCTAGAGGGGATGGGAAATGGAAAATAGCATATTAATGTGAGGGAATGATAGCTAAAATTATGGGGTTGCTTTTTTAGGTGATAAAAATGTTCTAAAATTTAGTAGGGATGAGTATATAACTGTAAAAATAATAAAATAGTAAAGATTACTGGGTTACATACTTGAATGGGTAAATTGTTATGCACATTATATCTCAATGAATTTTTATAGAAATGGAAAACACATAATAGTTTTGACCATGTAAACCCTGAAATCTGACATAAGAAACCTGAAATCTAATCATTTAGAGTAAATCAATAGTCCTTAGGCTGATATTAGTGGATATTTCCAGAAAATATTGCTAATTAGAGAAATTTCCAAAACAGGGTCAGGGTGCAGTTGAGAAAGATTTCATCAAGTCTAGGGTGACACAATACAAAATTTAGAAAAAAAATTTTGAGGCATGCTTCCTCAACTGGAGGCCAAGAACAAAATTACTAGAAGTTAAGTAAAATGGGCACAGAGTGTTATTTTAGTGCTCTTACCTGATGAAAAATCATCTCATAGATGATTTTAGAAAGGCTAGTGAAGAAATGGGAGCCAAAATTATAAGCAAGATGGTCTGGTTTCTAATACTGTCAAGATTGGTTTACATGAGTTTTAAGACAAGTTCTAGGAGAATTTTGCGCGAGAGTATTAAAAATGGACTTAAGGGAAAGAGTCTCAGCCTGTTGGCTATCATCTTTTTTTTTTTTTTTAATTCACATCTTTTTCTTTATTTTTAGCTAGAGAGTTATGTAGAGTGTTTTATTCATGCAGTTTTCACAGAGAGAAAAACTAGAAGTGTGAAAACCAATGGTTCAGGTGAAAGAAAGGAATAAGTTAAATTCTTGGAGGCTGCGGGGTGCCAGGTGACAAAATAAGTAGACAGAAAGTAGTTGATTAAAATTAGCCAACCAGAATAATTTTGCAGTAATTTAAAAGCAATTAAAGAGTCACATCATCACATTAAGATTACTTTAATATTCAACTGATCTGTCACCTGTCAAAACAGCATTTTTTAAAAAAAATATAGCTTTTATGTAAAATATTCTATAGTAAGTTAAAGAGCATTCAATTCTTGATTGCATTTTTATGAGTAAAGGACACATGCATAAAATAATTCCTACTGTTAATGCAATTAATCTTTTTAATGATATATACTGATGATTGAATATTTTGGGGAATAATTTTGATTAAAATGTATCTACCTTTCAGATACCTGGATAATAAAACACAAAGATAAATGAGACACTGTTGGCAAGTCCATTAAATTTCAAAATTTTGAGAAAATTATACCAAGGAATTCTGAAATTTTTTCTTTCTCTTTTTTTTTTTTCCAATTTTTATATTTTACTTTTTTGGTATTGGGGATTAAACCCAAGGGTACTTACCCACTAAGCAGCATCTCCAACCCTTTTGATATTTTATTTTGCTATAGGGTCTTGCTAAGTTTCTTAGGACCTTGCTAAATTGCTGGGGCTGACTGAACTTGGGATCCTTCTGCCCAAGTGTGTGGCTTAAAGTAGTACTCTTTAAAGTACCCTCAATATTTATAGTATGACCTTGTACAGAGAGAATAATCAAATCTTATTTTTTTCTTTCACCTTATTAATATTAAATTGCATCCATTAAAAATAAGATGAAAAGCTAGTTTGAATGATGAACTATTTTTCACAGGGAGACTTTTTTTTTTACTGCAAATCCTAGCAACTGCATTTTTTCCCCCTTAATCACCTTATGTCCTCCTAACATTTTGGATATTTCCCAACAGTGATTTGATATGCTTTACTTTAAGATTTAATAGATTATTTTAATTCTTGTTCACTTTTACTCTAAAATGTGAATTCAGCATTAAACTGTATGTCTTTATCACTATTTTCATTTCTTTTGACTTATCTTTCTTAGACATGTTATCCTAACAGAAGAAAAATGCTTGCTAACAATTCACAGAAGCAAAAAATTATTGTTTGCTTAATCTTTTAAAATGTTTATTTTTGGTAATATACAGAAGCAATTAAAACTTATTTGATATCAGAGGAAACAAACCCCATATGCTAGAGACCAGAACATTCCTTCATTTAATGTGTGGTTACTGAAAATTATAAATTCGTGATGCTTGTGTGGCAACAATTTTGAAAAACAAAATGTTCTAGTATTATTAATTATTATTGTTATTATTTTATTGTAATTCAAGAAAATTATCTAATAACTTTACTTCTTCAGGTAAAAGTTATTCCTTTACGTTTCATTAAGCCAAGACACAAACTTCTTAATGTTTATATGTAACTTGATATAAAATCATTTTTTAGTATTCTTTGTGAATATTTACGCAATTCATCTGTATTACCATTGATCAGCAACCTGCAACTTATATTCAAATTCTTAAGTGTACATATATCACAAATTCTTAGATCTATGTATCGCAATTAATTTATTTTATGATTTTTCATAAGAAATGCATGTCCTATTAACCCTGGAATTCTTGAATGAGTTTTCAAATTTAAGTTGTCATAAAAACAAGATTTATTTCCACTAAGTCTTCAAGTGCTGGCAATTTTTTTTTATTTTTCAATAATTTGTTGTACGCATATGTGCATCATGATTTTAGCATTGACAATGACACAGTAAGTCATACAAAAGTTGCATTAGCCCCTCTAGTGATTACAGATTCCAATGGGAAAATGTATAATGCTTGTAATAAATTACACACATATATAATTTCATAGAAAGAAAAGTACAGCATGCTATGAAATTTTAAAAGGGGGAATTTTTTCCATTACAGATGTGATTTCATGGACAGATTTCCTGAATTGTTGAAGTTTTAGTTAACAGTTACAGAAGAGGAGTTAATGGAGTAAATTAGTGAAGGGGCACATATTAGGACTGTAGAAAGTGACAATGAAAAGAATGAGATGGATGATTGTAAATAATTGAAAGTCAATATTATTCCCATTTTGAACTCTAGCATAAGATGGCATTATCTTACAGTCTCTATGGTGAAGCAGATGAAAGTTATGTGAATTCAGATCTGTTCTGTTTGATGCTAAATCTCCTTATGATTTACTTAAACTAAAAATCTTAATTGCAATTTGAAAGAATTATCATGATCTGGTCCCTACTTTCCCTTTCAATTTAACTTACTATTCCATGGTATCATATGACCTACATTCCAGCCAAATGATATATGAGAATCTTAGCAATCATAAATCAAATCTTATTTATATTTCTGTCCTTCTCAGGACTTGACAAAATGTCTTTCTGTAATAGAAGCTTAATAAATATTTATTTTATTTTCGTTAAAATTTCCACGGCCATGAAGTGTGGCTTTCACTGTGGAAAACAAAATTCATAGTGCATTATCAAATAGAAAAGCAGTTTATTGAATGTATTTGTTCTTTGAGTATAAAAAGCTAACTTAGCCAAAACACTATGATAAATTTTCTATGACAACTGATGCATAACATGCATAGCAGAGTGGTTTCTCTTCAGTACAGAATTAATTCCTTAAGGAAAATAAGTATGTGCCCAATTATGTAGCTATTTGACGTAGTTTCAAATTTTTGTTTTGATAAACACATAATTTATGTCATTTTGGGTTATGTTACACATTTTATAAGAATGCTTAAATGTTGGATATTTTTAGGACATAGTCAACTATGAGTAAAACACTAATTAATATTTTCTATTTCAGAAATTCAACTTATATTTGTCTGCATTCTGTCATTTCCTTTTTAAAGTAAACATATGATGTAGAGTTGTCATCTGGATGAATAAACTGATTTGTATTATTTTCAAGTAAACTTACCAAATTACCATCTGTATAAAATATCCATTTCCTAATTATAAAATACAATTGGGTATTTATTTAAGGTACATTCTTTAACAGATGGTTGATATTTTATCATCATGAGATAGCATACATTCCTAATGCATGGTGGTTTTATTTTATTATTTCTTGTTTTTCTGTTTCCTCTTCTAGTTATGCCTTCTAAATACTTACTAGCTCCATGTCCACTTAATTTTTATAGCTTTAACTTTATGCTTCACCATGAGGGGAAGATTAATCCTATGCTGCTGGAGGAGGTGGATTAAGAGTTTCCTAGATGATGAGCTAAGTGCTTTTAAAAAATATTTAATTCCACACAAACTTGAGGAATGAATTATTCCCATTCTTGCAAAATGGCATTCCTCTGGTCACACAGCAGTGGGAAGTACTGTCTTCTAATTTGGGTTTATGCAGTTGAAATTCCCTGTGTTAGCCATAAAGTTCTATTGTTTCCAAGGCAGGTGGAACCACTGACTACTGACTATGTTTTAGAGAGCCTTATGAGCTTTCCCTGTTCCATTCTCTCCCCCCTCTCTCTCTCTCTCTCAATCTCTCTCTCTCTCTCTCTCCCCCCTCTCTCCATATATATATGACCTTGGGAATTTTATGTTCTCCTCCTAAGCATCAGCTTCTTTATAAAATGAAAATGATAATGATAGTATTTACTTATCTTTTGCTATTACTGAGATAAATATGTAGCATATGATGTGTAAAACAGCCTAGAGCTTAGGACTGAATTATCTTTGATGCTATTTTCTTATAATCAATTATTTTGGTTATATTTTCCAACTGACAAATAATATAGAATATATTTATACTATATAACATGACATTTGAAATATTCATACATTGTGGAATTGCTAAATCAAGCTTATCAGGATCTAGAAAATTATCTTGGTTTAGTGGAAGTCCAACAGATATTTATTGAATTTCATTAATATTTCTATGCCATGAAAGTGTTTCAAAGGTAAAAATTAGTGCATATAACTAAAGAGCAGAAGAGGTGTTGTTGTAAATATTCTGAGAATAAAACCCAACATAGCAAATATAATATATGGTAAACAGTTTTCATTACCTCACATGACACTTTTTGTGATGAGAATACTTAAAAAATTTACTTCCTAAGGAGATTCAAATATAATGGTATGTTGTTATTGACTGTAGTCACCATGCTGTACAATGGACCTCTTGAGTTGTTTCTCTTGTCTAACCAAACATTTTTTGTCATTTGAATAGTTCGTATTATTCTTAATGTCAGAAGTATTGGAAACAGTAACCCAATAAGGAATTGAGGTTCTTTCTTAGAAGCCTGTATTTATGTGAATTGCATCTAATCAAGGCATATGAAGAATAAGTAGGATAACTTCACTACCTTAGGACTTTTTGTAAAAGGAAAGTTTACAAAAATAATATACCTAACACAATAAGGGCTTAATGCATTTTTTAAAAATTTTATTTGTGTGAATTATCCTGGCTACAACTTGAATATTTGAGGAATTGAGTCAGTAGGTGATAACGAGGTCCACCAGCTGAGTTCTTAAATCTTTATAGAACACTATTTGGGGCAATAGTACTTTGGTTGAAAGAAATCCTTTAAGTGCCAAGTTGCAAGTATACAATTAATTTGACTTTTGAAATTAATAGATTATAAAGGAATTTGGCTACCAACATGCAATATGCTTTTACAGGTTTAACATTATTATATAATGAAATCAGAATAATTTTTTTAAATTCTAATACTCTAAATTTTGACCTTTTGAAATACAAATTTTTAAATTAATTTTTTGCTAAAGCAAATACTTCAAAAAATATAGACTTATTTATTCAACTCTTTAAACATGTTAAACATCTACTTTATTAAACTACTATGAAATTATAAGTATGATTATATTAAATATATAAAATTTATTTTTGTCTCTATAGAAATGCTTTTGTAATTAGTGAGAAATATCTGCAGAAACACTATATGTAGTTGAAGATTGGCATAATCAGTCACACTCAAATCAATATTGTGGTCAATAGTAAAATTTTAATGATAAAAAAAAACAACCATTACACAATTAAAACATTTAAAATGATTGGGGGCTGGGTTTGTGGCTCAGTGGTAGAGTGCTTGCCTAGCATGTGTGAGGCACTGGGTTTGGTCCCCAGCATCTCATAAACAAACTAAATAAACAACATAAAATTATTATTTACATTAATGTAGATTAATTAATTTTTATCATTCTAGAATATTATCCTTTACTGAAATCGCATGATTTTTTTGCTTTACTTTATTAATATGATGTATTTCTCGTGTTTTATAATTTTGGTTGCAAGGGTACCAAACCGAGGCATTATAGGTATTATTGCTTATCAATTTCAAGTGAACACAGCCTTTTATTAATTGAATTTACAATTCTTTGTTTCCAGGTCACACCAGGTCACCAGTGTGGTGGGAAAAACTAAGATGCTGGATTAACAATACCCAGTCCTTGATTCCAAGAAATGCATAACTCAAAAAAAAAAAAAAAAAAGAAAGAAAGAAAAGAAAAGAAAATACAAGAAAGAGTGCAACAGGATAGGCAGTAAACATTCTTTCTTCTCAACCATTTTGATCGCCTTAGCAGAAATAGGCCCTACATATTTCCCTAAATTTTTTCTTTATTTTTTTAAATCTTTTCCCATGTGTGTGTGTGTGCGTTTTCTTGCTGCACTGAGAAGTTTCAAAGAAAAAATAATATGTATGTATGTATATGCATATATATATATATATTCAAATAATCTTTCTTTCATTTTAATCACCTTTTTTCTTCTTCACTCATTACTTATTTAACCTTATTTTGACTTTGGAGGGATAGACTTTTATATATGTTTTGGTTTGATTTTTTAAATTTGTTAGTGTGGTTTTGATTTGTTTTGTTTTGTTTTGTTTACATTTTTTTTTCTCTTACGACTCACTCCATCTTCACTTTCTTTCTCTAGCAAAATTGTCTTATTCTTTCTTCCTCTATTTTACTACTTTTATTTTATTTTTTTTCCTCCTTGTTTATAGCTGTCACCTGGTAGCCCTCTCCCACCTTCCCCCTGTTCACTTTTTTAATAGTTTAAACTTTCACCTTTCTTTCTACCTAATTTTCTCTTCATGTAAGGAAATATTTATATAGTTCCTCCTACCCAATGTTCATGTTGCTGTGGTTATTAATACAGTGGATGATATAATTGACATCTATTATATAATGATGAATCTATTATGTGGCTCTTCATTGTTGGTAGTGATGTTAAATGATGAGCCAACCATTTCTCATTTGTTAGTGTTATAGATGTGATACTAGGCAATTCATGTTTATTTTAAGTATGTATTGGTCACTACCATTATTATTACTTGCTGTCACTTTTTCTAAAAGGGACTAGGGAGTGAGACACTCCAAGTTTACAGCATGTACATCCTGCTGCTGAGCTACACTCACAGCTCAGCCAATTGAGAGTGAGCCTCATTCCATGCACTAGACTCACTTGAACTCCAACAATACTTCAAAACATGAAATGGGGGAAATAAAATCTCCAAATCAATCACCAGGTCCCAAATAAGAAAACCTAGAAAGGCCATTAGTTCCCACTACTGGACATGTTTAAACAGCAAAATCAAAGAAGTCCCTAGATGATAACTCATAGAAACCTTTAGTATATCAATAGCTCTCCAAGAACAAATTAAATCTGCAGTTTTACAGTAGTAAATAGAATAATTTGTATTTGAAATTAACATTTATATTATGCTGAGCCTTCAAGATAAAGGTAAGATACTAATGATACAGGACTCACTATAAGGAAGATAAATACACACCAAAAAAAAAAAAAAGAAAGAACCCATATATATAGAAGTAGATGCAATTCCAGAGAAAGACTATAAAAATCATTATTAAAATATTCAATGAGGGGCTGGGGTTGTGGCTCAGTGGTAGAGCACTCGCTTAGCACGTGCACGGCCCGGGTTTGATCCTCACCACCATGTAAAAATAAACACATTGTGTACAACTAAAGCAAATAAATAAAATATTTTTTAAAAAAATATTCAATGAACTAAAGGTATATCTAAGGAAAAATTTAAGACAGCAAATAGAACAGGTGAAAGATGATATTAATGAAGAAATAGAGACACTGAAAAGAAATTAATCAGAATTCCTGGAAATGAAAACACAATAAATCAAATTAAAAATTCATTTGAAAGTATCAACATGATATAGTATGTAGAAAATAGAAATCCAGGCTTTGAAAATAGGGTATATGAACTTGAAAAATCAGTATGCAATAAATGAAAAAATGAAGACCATGATCAGAATATATGAGAATTCTGGGACACACCAAACACCAAGATTAAGAGTCACTGGTGTAGAAGAAGAGCTTTGAGATACAAGCTAATGGCATTACGAACCATTTCAGTGAAGTGATAACAAAAAAAAAAAAAAAAAAAAAAAAAAAAAAAAATTCATAGAGATGTAAGATGGACATTCACAAATAGGAAGCATATAGAACCCAAATAGACAAGATCAAAAACCAACCTTTCCAAGACACATTATAATCAAAATGTGTAGCAAAGAAAATAAGAAATGAATATTAAAAGTTGCTAGAGAAAAGACACCAGGTCCCATTTACAGACAACCCAATAAAATTCATTTCTGATTTACCAACTCAGATTCTAAAAGTTAAGGACGGCTTGTAAAAAGATGTTGTAAGTTCTGACAGAAAACAATTGCCATCCAAGTTTGCTATAGCCATCAAAATTATCTTTCAGAATTGAAGAAGAAATACTTTCCACCATAAGGATAAATTAATGACCACACTGATGACTACTAAGCCAGCACTACAAAAAAAAAAAAAAAAAAAAAAAAAAAAAAAAAATTTAGAAATGTACAACACACAGAAGAACTCAAAAGGCAAACCCCAAAGCTCACAAATAAATGAAGCTCTCTAGAAGACTAATTAAGTGAAAATTAAGACTGAATTAAATATAACAAACTAAAATGGCAGGATATAACAAACATCTATCCACAATAACACGATGTAAATGGTCTCAACTCTCCAACCAAAAGACTTAAATTAGAAGAATGGATTTAAAAACAACATCCAACTATATACTGTTTGTAGGTGACTCTTTCATATACAATGACACCCACAGGCTAAAGGTAAAAGGTTGGAAAAAAAAATTCCATGCAAACGGAATGAAAACAAGCAGGATTAGCTACTCTCATATCTGTCAAATAAGATTTCAACCCAGCATTAATCAGAAGAAACAAAATATTTCATTACATATTGGCAAAGGAAAATGTCCAAGAAGAAGATGTAACAATATTAATTATTATTTGTGGCCTAAATGTTGGTTCATCTAATTACATAAAACAAATTCTTCTTGATGTTAAATTCTAGATAGACCTCAATACAATAATTATTAGTGATATAAACATACTCCCTTCACTAACAGACAGGTCATCCAGACATAAGATCAATAAAGAATTCACACCAAATTATAGGTCTTCCTCAAATTATGTAGTTATAGAAAGGAAGAGAACACTCCCAAATTCATTCTATGAAACCAGTAGAAACCTGATACCAAAATGAGACAAAGACAAATAGAGAAAAGAAAACTATAGACCAATATGCATGATGAACACAGATAGGCAATCCTGGAGGAATGCAAGTTTGTTTGAAAATATGCAAAGCAAAAAATTTAATTAATCACATAAATATAATTAAAAATGAGATTCACATGATCATCTTGGTAGATGGAAAAATAAATAAATAAATAAAAACCTATGACAAAATCCAGCTCCCATTTATGGTAAAAATGTGAAAGTAGGGATATAAGGAACTTACCTCAACATAGTAAAGGCTACAAATGTAAAACCCAAAGCTAATATTATACTGAACAGAGAAAAACTCAAAGCATTTCCTTTAAAATCAGAAACAGCAAAAAATGTTGAATGCTACCACTCTGATCAATATAGTTTGTTTATTTATTTACTTATTTATTTTGGTAAGGGACTGAACCCAGGGACACTAAAACACTTATCCACATTCCAAGCTCTTTTTCATACATTTTTATTGAGAGACAAGGTCTCACTGAGATGCTTAGGGCCTCCTTGCTAAGTTGCTGAGGCTGGCTTTGATCCTCCTGCCTCAGCCTCTTGAGCCACTGGGCTTGCAGGCATGATCAATATAGTTCTTGAAGCTCTACTCAGAGCAACCAGACAACAGAAGGAAATTACAGGAATACACATAGGAAAAGAAGACAAATTATCTCTGTCTGCTGATGACATGATCCTTTATTTAGAAGACACACTAAACTCCACAAAAATACTTCTAGGGATGATAAACATATTCAGAAGAATAGCAGGATCAAGATAAACATTATAAAGCAACACATTTCCTATACTCCAATAATTGATCTGCTAAGAAAGAAAGCATAAAAACTATCTCATTCACATTAACCCGAAAACAACACCTAGGAATATATCTAAATAAGTAGATGAAAGAAATTTCAATGAAAACTACACAGCACTGATGAAAGAAATTGAAAAAGGAAACTTAGAAGATAAAAGACCTCTCACATTCTTGTATAGGCATAATTAATAGTAAAAATGGCCATAATACCAAAAAATTATACATATTCAATGTAATCTCCATAAAAAAATGTCAATGACATTCTTCACAGAACTAGAAAATACAGTCCTAAAATTCACTTAGAAAAATAAAAGACCTGGAAGAGCTAAAGAAATAATGAACAAGAAGAGCAATTCTGGAGACACCACAATACCTGATCTGAAACTATACTACAGAGCTACAGTAACAAAAACAACATTGTATTGGCATCAAAACAGACATGAAGACCATTGGAATGTAATAGGATGCAATGAAATTAGAATAGAATAGAATAGAATAGAATAGAAATAGAATAGAATAGAATAGAATAGAATAATAGAATAATAACCATAGACACAGACCCACATAGTTGTAGTTTTCTGATACTAAACAAAAGTACCAAAAATATATGCTGAATAAAAGATGACTTCTTTAAGAAATGATGCTCAGAAAATAAGATATTCGTATTTAGGAATATGAAACTAGCTCCCTTCTCTTGTCCTGCTCAATATTCAAATCAAAGCAGATCAAAGACCTAGGAATTAGATTATAAACTTTGCACCTGCTAGAAGAGAACATAGACTCAACGCTCCAACATTTTAACACAGGAAACAACTTCCTTAACTAGACTTCCTAAATCTCAATATATAAAACCAAGAACGAATGAGTGAGATATCATCAAATTAAAAAGCTCCAGCACAAAAAAGGAAACAATTAAGAGCATGAAGAATGGTTACAGAATGGGAGAAAATCTTTACCAGTTCTTCCAAAAGGGGATTTATATCTAGAATTTATGAAGAACTAAAAAAGCTTAGTAACAACAACAACAACAACAACAAAATAAACCAATCAATAAATGAGCAAAAGAAGTAGACAAACATTTCTCTAAAGAAATACAAATGGCCAACATATATATAAAAATATATTCAATATCTCTAGAAGTCAGTGAAATGCAAATGAAGACCACATTAGAATTTTGTCTTACTCCAGTTAAAATGTAATCATAAAGAGCATAAATAATAATAAATGCTGCCAAGGATTAAGGGAAAAGGTACACATATTGTGGGACTGCCAATTTGTACAACCACTTTGGAAGTCAATATAGAGTTTCCTCAAAGGCTAGGAATAGAAACATTATATGACCAACTCCTTTGAATTTATCCAAAATATCTAAATTAAGCATGTTATAGTGATATAGGCACATCATTGTGTATAGCAGCACAATTCACAATAGCCACATTATGGAACCAATCCAGATGACTGTCAGATGAATGGATAGAGAAAATGTGGCATGTATACACAATAGAATTTTACTATGTCATAAAAAAATTGAATTGTGGCAATTTACTGGTTATTGGATGGAAAAGCAGACTATCATACTGAATGAAATAAACTGCACTCAGAAAATCAAAGGTCAAATATTTTCTCTCACATGTGGAAATTAGAGCAAAGTAAGGAAAAAAAAAATTGGAGGGAAGACTGTCAAGAAAACAGGGAAGACCAGTGGAATTGAGGAAGGGGACTGAGGAAGAGGGAGCAAGAATGAAAGAGAAATTAGTCAATCTCAAAAATCCAAATACCGAATGTTTTCTCTAAGGAGGCTAGTTCACAGTGTTGTTGGATGGGGGTACATAGGAGGATTAGAGGAACATTAGAATGGTCAAAGGAAAGGGAGGGGAAGGGAGGAAGCAAAGGGGGAGAGGGAGGGAAAACAAAAAAAGAAAAAAAAATTGGTGGTTGAATGAGATGAATATCATTATCCTAAATGCATGATTGAAGATCTGAATGGTACTTATATACTTTGTATACAAACAGTTGTATGTAAAAAGAGGCTATATATGTGCATTATGAATTGTAATACATACTACTATTATAAATTTAAATAAAAGAAAAAAACTGCAAGGAAAAAAAACCTAATGACTTTCCCTTGTGTCTCAAGCATATCCTTACTTTTTAAATACTCCAAGTTATGAATAACTCTGCTATTCTAGTTCCTTTATGTCAAACATACATTTTTGTAATTCTAATTATTATATGTCATTTTCCTGATGCTTCTAATGGTTGTGATCTAACCATCAATTTTATAATATGTATGTGTTTGTACAGATAATTCAGTGAATGTATGTTTTCATTATTACTATTGCATTATTATTTGCCCAATTTTAATACACCTAAGTCCTTGCACATACAAAAAATATTTTAAAAAAAATTTAAAAAAGAATGGAAGATAAATTGACCAAATGATGCTATGTACATATTCGAATATACTCAATGAATTCCACTTTTTGTATACCTATAAGGCACCTATTTTAAAAAAATAAATAAATCAATAGTAGTAGAATAAGCAGAATAGAGGAAGGGAAACAGGGAGAGGGAAGAAGTACCAGAAAGAAGCAACACTAGGAAAGTAAATGGAACAAATTATATTCTCTATATGTATAATTATGTCAAAATGAACTCCACTGTTTTGTATAACTATAATGCACTAATAAAAACACTTCCAAAATAACTGTTAGCTATATATCAAAGACTTCCCATTGAATGGACTTGGGTATAAATCCACTCTATAATCATGAGAGAATACAGAGAAAGATGGACCAAGCTTTTCCCATGTTTGAGACCAGAAGTATATGAACAACAATTTTGAATTACACAATATCTTTATGTGGCCTGTATGGTGACTTTCCCAATATCTACTTCCAAAATATCTATTCATAAAATATTCGTATTCTCAACTGATATTGTTTTGATAAACTTAATGTAACAATGTAACACAATGTATAATATTAGGAATGTAGCAAAAGAATGTAACAAGTCAGTGGAACACTCTATCAGAACTGAATTAAGAGAAAAATATAAACTCATGATGAGATAGATACCTGCAAGAGCATGAAAAAAAAAAAAAAAAAAGAAACAAAGAAAAAGTTCACTAGATTGAAATTTAAAAAAATAAAGGGAGAACAAATGAACTTAACCCAGGAATGAATAACAATTTCTATGCTGCTTTTGTTAAGCATTAAATTTTCATAGGCTTTAAAAGGATTTGACTTAATTCTTGTGGTTATTGAATGTATAAAATCTATTGCCAATGACACTCATTATTATGCATAGTGAACTCAATGTATTAGCAATGAAGTGAAACATGTTTAAACATAAGGAGTAATGCTGAGCGAATCTTCCAAACCTTTCTCATTTGCATTGAAAGTGGATTCTGAGAGGTAATCATAGGTTTACTAGAAGAAAGAATATTCTAAGTTTTTTTTTTCTTCCTCTATTACTTTGAGAATTTGCTTTGAGTTTTGACTGTACTAGAAAAATCCTTGTCTTCAAAGTTATATGCTTACTTAGCTGGCCCTCTTATGACCTAGTCAGTCACTCTGGATTATTTGAAAATAATAAAGAAAAAAGAAGAATAATTAAAACACATTAAGACTAGTTTGTAGCTTTTATTTCTGAGGAGAATGTATCTTAGTTTTATTTCTAAGAGGAAAGTATATCTTCTTCAGTATTGAAAGCAAAACTTTGGCTGTTTAACCATCACCTATATTTTCTGTTTCTTGGTTATTTCTTTTAAAATCTTAGGATGAGTAACTCTGTGTACTAAGGGTTCATTTTGAGGTTATCAGCCTACTATGAGTAAGAATGTAGAAATGTGTAAGCCATGAAACTTATGCAAGATTAAAAAAGAAAAGTGAGGTACTATAACAAGCCCATTATTTAATAGGTGTTTTTAAACATTTTTTTCTCATAATATAAATACTCTTTAATTAGATTTTTAAAAATCCCATTCATAGAATGACCTGAATAGCTTTTCACAGTGTCTTATGCTACATTATAATGTCATGTGTTCACTCAATAAAATTCCTGGAAATAGTTGAAGTAGAGAAGTGACAACCTATTGTTTCATTCAAGATACATTCACAAAAGAAATCCAACATCATATTCAATCCTCAGGAGTAATAATTCTTTGACCTAGTCATATAGTACCTCTCATCCATTTCTGTTTGTATATCTTTCCTAACTCATTTTACAATTAAAAAAAATAAATAGATTTTATGATATTTCACCTTTACCAAGCCTCTGGACTATTCCTGTTGATTAAACCAAATGGTATTATGTTCCCATGAGAAGGCATCACTCCCACTGGGCGCAGTGGCGCACGCCTGTAATCCCAGCACTTGGGAGGTTGAGGCAGGAGGATTGTGAGTTCAAAGCCAGCTTCAGCAATGGCGAGGCACTTAGCAACTCAGTGAGACCCTGTCTCTAATCAAATACAAAAAAGGGCTGGGGATGTGGCCCAGTGGTCGAGTGCCCCTGAGTTCAATCTCCGGTACCAAAAAAAAAAAAGGCATCACTCCCATTTCTGAATATTTCCAGGATAAAATATAACTTTTGGAAACTGGCATTAACAACCTTGTTAAATTTTCTATTGAAATGGCATTTCCTCTTTAACTCAATTGTAACCTCTTCAGTGTTTGTGATTGCACCTTATGTGTGATTTTTCTTTGAAACAACTATAATAATGCTATGTATACAATATATACTAAACATTGAATAATCATTTTGCCTATTAATCATTTTAAATGTTGTGTTCTGAACTCCATGACATCAAAAACTCTTCTCTTTTTGATAGTACTTAGAACACTACCTCTGTTATACTGTCTATGGTATTTATTGTATAATTTTAAATATGACATGATGTTTAAAAAAAAGCCTCCTTTTAAGTGGAACAGCCACACACAAATTTTCCCTTAAGACATTAATGGAAAATTACATAGAATATTCTTTGGAACTCACAGATTTGTATGAATTCTACACAGTCTCAAAAGATTATACAGATTCAAAAATATCTTAAGGTAATTCAACCATTTTCTAATTTGAGAAATGGATCAGTATGGAAATAGAGGAAATAACAAGATAATTAAGAAGACTCATAATGGCTTTATAAACAATCTCTTTGAGGAGTTTGGTGCTATTACATATCTTTAGAATTTCCTTTAAACGTAAAGGACTAACAAGAGTCTTAGAAATCAGAGGAGAAATATATATCTTCTAGTTGAGATAAATGAAATTATCATATGAATTGATTCTATAAATACATAGTAACAAGAACATATTTTTATTAAAATGTAATTTCATGGTATTTCCAGGCGTATAACTTGCATCTTTACTTCTGTTGTTGAATATAATATCCAATATGTAGCTACAGGATTTTACTGCATTTAAAATTTTTGTGGGCCTAGATTTGAGTCAACATATTTAGATCAAATATAATTGCCTAAGAATTCACTGATCTGTCATCTCAAATCCCAAAACTGATCTCATGGTAGAAAGAATTAGCAACTATAGCCCTAATGAATGTTTAATGGCTCTTTGGAAACTTGTTATTAGCAATTCAAATTATTTCTGCTATATGATTAAGGGTCATATCATTTTCCATACTGACTTTCCCTTGATATTCTGCAAGATATACTTCAATAACAAAACAGAATGCTGTTTTCAGCAAAAAAAGTAAAACAAAATAAAATTTGAATTTTGATATTTGCTTAGGAGTAGTTACCAAATATATTATGTTATAAATTTGGTATTTGTTAAAACTAGCCTCTTCTTTTTGTCTTTAAGACCTTGAATGAAAAGAATGGGAACTTTCCTTCTTGCATGTCAATCATAATGATGTGGTTTTAGGTTGAATTGCTGAGTTATAATACTACAATAGTTGATTTAATTGAATGAAAAGATTTGTTTCTAGTTAGAATCCATTATTCTTCTGTACAAAAAGGTTAAATTTGAACTCTGTTTTTGTTTTCCAATTTTACAGATATCTCTAATTAAAATTTTAGTATAACTTTCCTCATATTAATGATATCTATAATACACAATTTGAAAATAAAACAAAAAGTTAAATTTCATATTTTTGCTAAATATTACATGATTAATTTCTTAGGCAAATATGCTAGCCTAAAAATTAGACATAAAAAGCAAATTGCAGGTATCTGTAATATACTGATTTTCAAACAAATAATGAGGTCTGAATTTTAACAGAAGCTAATTCAAAATAACAAGGCACCTTTTAAAACATACGCACACCTGGGTCCTCAAATTTTATCTATTTCTGCAGAAATGAAATTGAGAACTTGTTCACAGGATCCTATAAATTGAACCACATTCTTATAAAAATGCAACACAAAAATTAGGCATCTGTGTAGCTGGAACTCAGACTGCCTTTGAACATTAAAATCAGTGCTGAAATTGCTTCCAAAAGTGAGTAGGAAATAAGTCCTGGCGGGAAGTTTTATGTGGTCAGGAACCTTCTGCAGGTGGGCTGTTGAATTATCCAGTTGCTTAGTGTGAAACTGAACATGTTCAAAATAAAATATGAATAGTTACATTAAAATAATATGACCTGGATCTTTAGTTAGGTGCTTACTTTGATGTCTTCATTTAATAAGTTTCCAAAAAGGGGAAGTTAAATTGTCCAATGCATTATTCATAAATTGGATATTGTAACTACATTTATGTTTGTCTTTGACTCTGCATATTAATAATGGAAATCCTCAATTGGAAAGAACAAGATTGATTTCAAGCTGTTGAAGATATATATTTATTTAGAATAGCCGCTGGATGAAAATTTAAAGGATCAGTATTCAGATGAAACATTAAGGGTCCATAAGATATCATTTACAAGAAGACTCCTTTTCCTTTCTAATTACTATTCTGCATTTATTTATAAATAAGAGGACTTACTTACACTTTGTATTGTATTTATAGTCAATTTTTTTTGTTGTTGTTGTTACTACAACTACTACTAACAGTAAAATTTAAAGAAGCAAAACACTGGGCTAAAGGAAAAACATGAAGACAGCAAATTTCTTTTCTGAATCCCTATAATGTTCATAATGTGTCAAAATGAAGAGTTCTTTCTCATAGACTGAAGCGTCCCTTCAAATTTTACCTGTTAAAATCTTAGCCCCCCCACCATGATAATATTAGGAATTGAAATCCTTGGAAAGTGACAGTCTAAAAGTGGAACTTCTATGAATTCTAGGATTCATGCCTTCCTAAAAGACAAGAGACCTTGCCTTCCCTCTGGTCTCCATCCTGTGAAGATACAGGAAATGACTACTATCAGCAAACCAGGAATCCGGCCTTCACCAGACACTGTATCAGCTTGCACTCTGATCTCAAACTTCCCAGCTTCTAGAACTGTAAGAAATAAGGATTTGTTGTTTAAGACGCACGTATACAGTAATTTATTATAGTAGCCTGAATTAAGACACCTCCTCCTCTTTGTTACTTTTAAGACAGATTCCCTTCCCTTGCCCACATTCTAACCTGGAATCATCCCTGTCCTCTAGACTTTTAAGAGCAGGGACTCTGAGTGATGATAGTAGAGACTAATGGTCAAGGCTTGAAGTCAAAGTTTAGAAATGCCTTCAGAAACCAGTGAAAAAAGTTTAAGATATGCAAAAGTAAATATCAATCAAAAAAGCTCTTACCAGAACTACCAAGTAAAACCACACAGAACATTATGAAAACCAAATCCTAAGGATTCACCCCAAAACCATGGATTAGTTTAGAATAAAACAGAAAAAGTTAAGAATGAAATAGGTAGAATATACATGACTTTATGAATTCTACTCTCCCTGATGCCAAAGATTGAGCTAGCTACATGCTGCCAGGCCCTCTCCCCTGAAAGAGTCCAAACATCAATATTCTTTATTTAAAATGTCCAGATTCACCAAGAACAACTAGAAGAGTCTAGTATGGAAAAGAATTTCATTGATGCTTTCAATGTATTCAATCACAATTATAATGTCAGTAATAAAGGTTAGCAGAGGGGTTATGTTTTTATTGGTTCATTATAATTATATATATTAGTGAAATTCATTGTTGCATGCCTGTACATGCACACAGTATAACAATACAATTTGGTTACTATCATTCTCCAGTGTCTCTCTTCTTCTGTGCTACTCTCCTGTCTCAATTATTTTTATCTAAGGAAGAGTATTTTATATGTACTATAAATGTAACTAAAGGCATTGTGATATCTTATTCACATTTATATCTATTTTTCATATGTTAATAATAGAATCAGAATTCACCTGGCTACCCCTAAAGATGGCTGATAAGGAAACCAGTATTAGTGGTACTTCATCACAAACAATAGTTGGTTCTTGGGAAGAGAAGAAGTTGGAAAGGAATTACAGAAGTAGACAAGAAAAAATGTTCCACACAGGAAATTAAAATTGTCTATATAGAAGCTGGCTGTGCAAATCTACAGAAAAAAACAAACAAACAAACAAACAACAACAACAACAACAAAAACTCCCTAGATTCCATAGTAAAAAAGTATGGATGAAATTAAAGCACAGGAAACATTCAAATAGTGAATATTAAGAAAAAAATAATCAGAATAACGTGGCATATTTGGGTGTTGGCATTGTTGGCATAAGTTACAGAGATTGGAGTTCATAAATTAGCTCATACAATTAGCTTCATACAACCTAGTGCAAATAAACTCAGTTTTACTTGAAAAATGTGATTCCTCATGCTTACTTTAATAATATGATTTGAACATTAAATGTGATAATGTATATAAAATACATATGTGCATTTTATCCTGTTGTCTATAAGTATAGCCAAATATGATATATTGATTTTTTACAGTATTTGTTATTTTAGCTAAAATATAGTGAATGATTGATAAATAGGTTGAATAAAAAAATATTCATAAGGCTGAGGCAGAAGGATTGTGAGTTCAAAGCCAGTCTCAGCAATGATGAAGCATGTAGCAACTCAGTGAGACCCTGTCTCCAATAAAATACAAAAAATGGCTAGGGATATGGCCTAGTGGTCGAGTGCCCCTGAGTTCAATCTCTGGTATAAATAAATAAATAAATAAATAAATATTCATACACAGCACGTAATAGGATGTAATGAAGCACTGGACTTTAGTCAAGGTTCTTCATTCTTGTTTCAGATAGAATTGAAATCCTGAGCTGGTGATTTAATCCATAGGAGCAGTGTTGTCAAGTGGATGAAATAATCTCTATAATGTAGTAGATTTAGTTTTATTAGATATTAAGTAAAAATTTAACCTTCACCTTTATTTTCTTCAACTCTGTACATTCCTTCAAGAAGCTGTTACTTGGATTCAGTTGCCAATATTTTAAATTCTCATGATATCCTCAGATACAATATTTATTTATGATAAGATATTACTGCTAAAACATGTAAAATATAATTTTAAAAAATTGTACAACCAAAAAGCCTTAGATCTTAAGTATAAGCAATATTAATGTTACCTACCTGTATTTTATCCCCTCTGCAAAGGAAATTTGAGAATAAGTGAGACAGTCATTGGAAGGAATTATTTTACTGCTAAAAACTAATCAATGTAGTGTAAATTGCAACTGTCTGTAGAATCAGCTACTCTAAAAAATGATAATCAATCTGATAGCTTATTTAACCTTGCCCATTTTGTATTATGACAACTGAACTTAGTTAAGAAGAACACAATATAGTTGCAAAAGAAGTAGGAAATAGGTATTTAAAAACATATAGCCATCATTTAGTATCATTTAGTCTAATGTTTTTGGTGTTATCAATTAGTTCCACAAATATTTATTGGACACCTACTATGATCTAGTTCTAATTTAGATGACAGTGATATAAAAAGAATGAGACAGACCTGGTTCCTGAAGACTACAGTTCAGTAAGTGAGGCCAGCAAGCAAATGTTATGCTAACAATGTACTGAAAAAAGGTAAACATGGCCCATAAAATTAAATAGACTGATTAAGAACTGCTGTCTAACTAGCTGGCTGGTGGCAAATTTGATGAGGGTCAGAATAAAAGTAGTGATCACTAGTAAAAGATAGTTGCAGAATTCATTGTAGAAAAGTGGTAGTTTGAACTAAATTCAGGTTAGTAAAAATAGAGAAATTTAAAACACTGGTCATACATTTTGGGATTCTGTTGTCTCAGGTTAATTATGAAGCTGATAAAGACCTGTAAGGGAAGTTTGAAGCATAAAACTAAGGGATTTCCCTGGAGAGAGTGCATTAAATTGAAGACCCTCTTCTATTCCAATGGAAAGTTGAAAGAGACAGTGAAGATTTTTTTTTATTTTTTTATTTGTTGTAATTATTTATACATGATAGCAGAATGCATTTCAATTCATTGTACACAAATGGAGCACATCTTTTCTCTTCTCTGGTTGTGCATGATGTAGAGTTATACCACATGTGCAGTCATACATATACCTAAGGTAATGATGTTCATTTCATTCCACCGTTGTTTCTACCCACATGCCCCCTCCCATTCCCTCTCTTTCCTGTGATCCATCAAAGTTTCTCCATTCTCCCCATGTGCTCCTCCTATTATGGATCAGCATCCATTTATCAGAGAGAACATCAGCCTTTGGTTTTGAAAGTGGCTTAGTTCACTTAGCAAGATATTCTCCAATTCCATCCACTTACCTGCAAATGTCATAATTTTATTTTCTTTTAATGTTGAGTAATAGTCTTTTGTGTATAAATACCACAGTTTCTTTATCCATTCATATGTTGAAGGGCATCTAGGTTGGTTCCACAGTTTAACTATTGTGAATTGAGCTGCTATGAACCTTGATGTGGCTGTCAGTATAGTATGATGATTTTAAATCCTTTGGGTATAGACTGAAGAGTGGGATAGCTGGGTCAAATGGTTATTTAATTCCAAGTTTTCTAAGGAATCTCCATACTGCTTTCCATAGTAGTTGCACCAATTTTTGCAGGGCCACCAGCAATTTATGAATGTACCTTTTTCTCCACATCCTCGCCAACATTTATTATTGCTTGTATTCTTTATAATTGCCATTCTGACTAAACTAAGATGGAATCTTGGAGTAGTTTTGATTTGCATTTCTCTGATTACTAGAGAAGTTGAACTTTTTTCATATATTTGTTGATCAATTATATATTCCAGTATGCCTGAATAACATATATGCAAAATTTTTCAATGAAATCCTGTCAAATTCCAAACAAAAATATATTAGAAAGATAGTGCACCATGATCAAGTGAGGTTCATTCCAAAAATACAAGGTTGGTTCAACATATGGAAATCAATAAACATAATTTATCACATCAATAGACATAAAGATAAAATTCATATGATCATCACAATAGATGCAAAAAGGCATTTGATTAAAAAACAACACCCTTTCATGTTCAGAACACTAGAAAAACTAGGGATTGTAGTAACATAACTCAACATTGTAAAAGCTATGTATGCTAAACCCAATGCCAACATTATTCTAAATGGAGGAAAATTGGAGGCATTCCTTCTAAGAACTGGAACAAGCCAGGGATGCCCTCTCTTACCACTTCTATTCAACATAGTACTTGAAACTCTAGCAAGAGCAATTAGACAGATGAAAGAAATTAAAAGTGTGGGAATAGGAAAAGAAGAACTTGAACTGTCACTATTTGCCAATGACATGATTCTATACTTAGAGGTTCCAAAATACTCCACCAGAAAAGTTCTAGAACTAATAAATTAATTCATCAAAATAGCAGGATATAAAATCAACAATAATATACCTCAGTGATATACCCTCAGAAAGAAAAATTAGGAGAACTACCCTATTCACAATAACCTCAAAAAAAATTGGGAATCAATCTAACAAAAGAGGTGAAAGACTTATACAACCAAAACTATGGAACACTAAATAAAGGCACTGAAGATGTCCTTAGAAGATGGAAACATCTCACACATTCTTGGATAGGAAGAATTAATATTGTCAAAATGGCCACACTACCAAAAGCATCATACAGATTTAATGCAATTCCAATCAAAATCCCAATGACGTTCCTCATAAAAATAGAAAAAAGTAATCATAAAATTGATTTGAAAAAATAAGAGACCCAAAATAGTCAAAGCAATTCTTAGCAAGAAGAGTGAAAGAGGAGGCACCACAATACCAGAACTTAAATGATACTACAGAGCTATAGTAACAAAAAATGGCATGGTATTGGCACCAAAAGACTTGTAGACCAATGGTATAGAAGACACAGAGACAAACCCACATAAATACAGTTATCTCATGCCAGACAAAGGCCCTCAAAACATACATTGACAAAAAGATAGCCTCTTCAACAAATGGTGCTGGGAAAACTGGAAATCCATAGGCAGTGAAATGAATTAAACCACTATCTCTCACCATGCACAAAGCTCAACTCAGAGTGGATCAAGGACCTAGGAATTAAACCAGAGACCCTGTGCCTAATAGAAGAAAAAGTAGGCCCAAATCTTCATGATTAGGTCCTGACTTGCTTAACGGGACTCTTAAACACAATAAATAAAATCAAGAATTAATAAATGGGATGGACTCAAGCTTCTTCTCTGCACAGGAAACAATCAATAATGTGAAGAGACAGCGTGGAAGAACATCTTCACTATGTGCACACCAGATAGAGCACTAATTTCCAGGATACATAAAGAACTCAAAAACTTAACGCCAAAAAAATAAATAACCCAATCAATAAATGGGCAAAGGAACTGAACAGACCCTTCTCAGGACAAAGTGAAGTTCTAAAGAAAGTTCAGAAGTGGAGATGTGTTTTTTAGAGTTGGTCATATGTTTTGTTAACACTGCTTATTTTGACCCCATGGCTTTGTACTGCTACTCCTCCGGGTTTGGGCTTTCATATCCCAAAACTTCCATCATTTTACATTATTTTTTAACCTGTAAATTTCAAACACTTTCCCACCATTTTCATTGTCTGTATCATTAAGCTCAGGAAATTTGTAGAATCTTCTCAAAACTTAAGACTACAGTACAAAAAATGGTTTCATGGATGAATTAAAAAAAAAAAAAAAAAAAAAAAAAAACATTTGTACCTGACTATTGGGGCTCTCTGCACTGCCTAAAATTTTGATTGTTTATCAATAAAGAATAAAACTTGGAAATGTTTTCAATATTTGTAAATGTGAAAATCTTGTTAAAAAGAAATGAGAGCTTTTCAGGTGGAACAATAGTAAATAGAAGAAATAAAGCAGAAATGTTCTGTTTAAAAGAAACTAGCAGAGTTCAGCCTTTCAAGCTACCAAACTATGCCCCACATTGGTACCAAGCGATGTCCACTTAGGACTCTGCTACTATACCATAGGTTTAGATTGTTTCTAAAGCCCCCTATAAGACTACCATAAGATTTTATTAAGCTGCTGCTACAGGATGAAAGTATTTCCTGTGGATTCTGCTGGGTCTAAATTAGTTTCAGACTTTTGCCAATTCCAGAATCTGCAGGTAGTAATCTACACATGTGAGAGCACTTGGATAGACAGAGGTTAGAGATGGATACAAAGTCTGACACTGAATTGTTCTGCTCAGTGCAGAACAGTTTCTCCTCAATTTGAAACACATGGTGCATAATGCACAGACAAGAAAAGCTACACATTGATAATTGAGACTTTGTAGTATGTCATTTCTTGTTTTGTCTTTCATTTAGAATCTCAGGCAAAAGAGCTACTCTACATGACTGTTTTCTAAATAACCAGGAGATTAATCATTTATATTTCTTACCATTCAGTTTTCAATTGTACAAAATAAATAATGAATAAATTCATCATCTTATTCTCCAAACTTTTTAGAGTACACACAAAGCATATTCTAATGGCATTTCCTTTATGAAAATCTCTAGTCATCACTATGAGTAATTATATTTATGCCATGCTATTGACAGAGATGTTACTCTGCCGATGTTAATGAGGTTTCAGAAAACTGATTAAGTTAACATATTATTGTTTTACAATTGTATAAAAGTTTCTCTCCGCACACTTTTGAATTGCTTATCTTGCTATTAACAAGACATGCTTAGCAATTATTCAGATACATGCAACTATTTTTGAACCCTTCCTACAATAATAAAAGATTTATCATTTCAAAGACAATTATAATAAAAGAGATGGCTGTTCTCTTTTGATTCATTCTATTAAATTTATTGAGCATCTAATGGCAGTCAGATATTATTCTAGGATCTATGAACATATCAGTAAATTAAAAAGAAATATTTTTACCTTATAATGGACAAGAGAGAAAAAAAACAGATAAAAGTAATTAAACTAGGTAAAATATGGAACATATTAGATATTACACTGGTTTTCAAAGGAACTTAATAGAATATAATAGAAAGAGAATATTCAGTGTGAGGAAAGATGGTGGAAAAAGGCAGGTTGCAAACAAGGTAGACCTCATTACAAAGGTGCTTTGAAGCAAATATTTAAAGAAAGTAAGAGAATCCATCATGAAGACTTGTGGGAGAAAACCCTTCTGAGCAGCAGGGATACCAGCAAAGGCCCTGCATTCCTGGGACAGCACAGATGCCAGTGTGAGTAGAATAAATCATAATGAGAGAATAGCAAAAAATGAATTCAGAGAAAGAACAGAGGACAGATCAAACAGAACTTAGTGAAAGATCATAAGATCTTCAGTTTTTACTCAACTTACAATGCAATTGTATATTCTTCAAGTTGGAGGTGATGTCCTGGCATCCTGAAGCTCATTGAATACTTTAGTTTTCTCACTGATGAATACTACCCTAAATAACAATAGGGTTTGTTTCCCTTCATTTAGAGTACATGTATATAATAAGACTTGTTATTCTTCATTCAACAGATCCATTCAATACATCATTGATATAATGGTGTTTCAATCAATGCAATATTCTACAGGTAGTAGAGGTCTGTTTGGACTATTCTGTGACAAAAAGTGAAAGGGTGAATGTTACCTGGGGCAAGACTGTAATATGTAGTCTATTTTCTATTCCAGATGGTTGTGAACTACTTCTGATTCTAAGCACTGGAAAAGTAGCATTTATGGTATCAATGATTCCATACCAGGTACTTGATTATTTGTTCATTTGTTCTAGCAAAGATTCCATGTTTGACATACTGATCTCAATTAGAGTTACTATATAGTTAAGCTTGTGAGAGCCAAGTGTTATCTGACCCAATTTATCTACATTTCATAGGAGCATAGTTTATGAATTTAAAGGAGTTATGAAGGATCCCTGGAATCATTTGCCTCTTCAAGTGTGGTACAAATTCTTGCATTCCTTTTTAGATGTAATATTGTTTTAATTCCTATGTTGTCTGGCAGTTGGTCCAGCCTCTGCCTCTATGATAACTCTTATCCCAAGGTGGGGAAAAAGGAACAGAACAAGTGTACTTGTACCCACACCCTGACCTGAATCAGGACACAATTACCCTATGCCCATGTTTTTCCTGTGACTTGACTTAGTTATTGGTCTGGTGAGCAAGAAAGATGAAACGAATATATTCTGAAGGGGCATGTGCTATCTTGAAAAGTAGACATCTCTGTATCATTTTTAAGCCAGGACTGGGGATTGGGTCACATCTATAAATTTTCAAGTACATTGAGCCAGTTGTACATATCTTAGGTTTCAGGTTCCCATCTTCCCCAATTAGAGTTTGGATTAAAAAATTTAACCTTTCCTGAAAGTCTGCTATACTTATAATTATATCCGGTGCCTGATCCTCAGCTTCATCTGCCCTTTAGCTCTAGGAGATGACCATTTCTATATAAACTGCCAAGAAAGTCCTCTGGTTTTCATACATCACCTTAAATTAGTGATTAATTACCTTTAGCCCTTCATTGTTTTTCTCCAGTGCAATAACAGAACTCAGCAACATTCATCCAATTTTATTGTGCTATATAATTAGTAATTTCTCTAACTCTCTGAAATGACTGATATAAGACTGTATTGCCTTTTACTAAGACTTGTGCATCTGTGAAACATATAATAATGGCACCACTACAGTCTGCCAAGGACTGTCAGTACTCTATCATCATTCACAGTATTCTCATTGCCAACCAAACAGCTGGTGATTTAACACCAAAATGCCATTTTAGAGTCTGCTTCCTAGGACCACACTTAGACCAAACTCTCTCTTCAGTCAAAATCTCCAGTCCATGGAATCTGAAATAAGAATCTCACTTAGGTGGTTTACTGTGGAAGAAAAAAGTATTTTGGGAAGTAAGGGAAGCAGGCTAGGGAAAGGGTAAAAGTTGAAATATGATCCAGTTGCAACAGAAGCGTTAGCTGATCCTACCTGAAGTTCTGAAGTTTATATGCACTCCCAAAATTGACCGAAGTTTAAGCAAGAGTGTTAGGCCTTTGTATTCCTGCATTGGAATTTCATCTGATACAAAGTACCTCTGTAGATGGGCTGCATTCTTGCTAATCCATTTGGAACAAAGAAGTTCTTACAGAAAGTTCATCATCTGTGAGCAGACAACACTCCTGGCATCTGTGGGAATGAGGATTTGGGTCATAAGTGCAGCATCCAATACATCACCAAAGACATGGAAAATTGTTAGTGAAGCATTTTTTTGGGAGAAGACAGAAGAATTTAGTCCAGTAAGTCAGTTATATTTAGCTTTCGAATGAAGATTTAAATAGGCAGTTTGAGATTTTGAGATGAGTCTGGATCTTGAAAATGGGGGTTTGCACACAAAAAGAAAAAGAAAAAAATTGAGATTTTCTGTGTGTATGTTAGAAGAGCTACAATGCTAATTTTCAATATGTGTCTGATAATATTAATATGTGACTGCTTAACTGCTATTCCATTTCTCTCCAAAGTTAGTACTGCCTCATGTTTCATTAGTCTGTTGTCTTCCACCATCTTGTTTCTAGTTATATTTTCCTTTGTTTTTTTAATTTAATTTTATTTTTTTATGATTCTGTGCCTTTTGACTCTTTTTCAGTTTTTCATATGTTAATCATTAGTGTTACGGTTTGGATATATGATGTCCTTTAAAAACTCTTATGTGAGACAATTCAAAAGTGTTTATATGTGAAATGACTAGGTTATAAGACTTATATATTGTTTAATCCACTAATTAGATTAATCCACTAATATGAATTAACTGGATGGAAACAATAGGCAGGTATGTTGTGACTAGAGGGTGGTAGGTCACTGTGGGCATGACTTTGGGGTATATATTTTGAACTGGTGAACAAACCTCTCTCTGCTTCCTGGTTGCCATATCCTGAGCTACTTCCTTCTACCACACCATTCCTCTATGATGTTCTGCCTTAACTCAGACCCAAAGCTATGAAGTTGGCCAACCATATTACTAAACCTTTTAAACCATGAGAAAAACTAAACTGTTCCTTTTCTAACTATTTTTGCCATTTTGGTCTCAGCTTCCTGTTGCCATGTCTTGAACTGCTTTCCTCTGCCATACCCTTCCACCATCATGCTCTGCTTCCCTTGGGACCAGAGCTATGAAGCTGGCCAACCATGAACTAAACCTGAGAAACCATGAGCCAAAATTAAATTATCTTCTTATAAAGTGTACTTGTCAGGTACTTTGGTCACAGCAAAGAAAAGCTGACTAAAGCACCTAGCATGTATCATGGAATTATTCTCCAACTACTCAGGACCAGCCCCAGGAATCTGAATGCCATTAGTCTTGAAGCAAAGAGTCTCCATGAGAGAAGCCCAGAATTCTGAATAAAGATAAGGGGATTTGGTGAAAAGAAAAGCAGAGAACAGATGCTAAGCAGATATCTGACAATGTATATTACATGCTATACCTTCTGTAGGTCAACCATCACCACAGGCTTCCAGGAGTAGGAGCTCATCTCAAATCTATGTTTTTATAGCACTTATATGATACATAATGCTCTTTTAAAAAACACTTTAGAATTCAGAGCTCTTTCAGAAATTCAAAGGTTTTAGCTTAAAATTAAATAGGAATTATCTATAAGTCAATATATTTTACATACTATTCTTAATATAATTTGGTATTTTCTATGTTACATATCTTTAAATATTTTACTATGTACATGCATATATAGTTAGCATGTTGAAAGAAGTTTAAATGATCCTTGCTATTTTGGAAATCCTGTTGAGGTGCTCTTGTGAATTTGGAAAAAAGAAATATTCCTTGCTTTTAGTAATCATAGCAAATCATCCATTACTTACCTGTTCCAGAAGAAGAGATTCTATCTTCTTATAACTTGATTCATTTAAGTATAGTATAATCAGATTGAGATATCTTAATATTCTTTCAAAATAGTATGCCTTCATTTTGATGAAGTTCAAGGAAATTGGATTATTGTCCATAATATGCAATAAAAGGAAGCAGGGCATGATTTTTATTGATCAATTTGAAAGTAGTTAATTTTTTATAGTTTCCTTCAGAATTACAAATGATAGTCCTACCATTCTCTGAAGTTAATAAATTAACAAGAAATGATTGAAATGAAATATAAATGCATTATGAAGTGATAATTACTAGTGTAAAACTCTGAAGTGTTAAAAAATTGAGATATGACCAGAAAACACCAAATTATATTAAGAATGGTATGTAAAATATATTGATTTCATATATAGACTTGTGTTATCATTAACGAGGGGCACTGCCTTATGATCAGATATTTAAGGCATAGTACACAGGGACAGTGACACAGTGAGCTCTGGTCTTATAATAGTTTTCACAAAGATTTATGCTAACACAAGGCACAAAGACAGCAACTTGTAATTTTCATAAGCTGGAAACTCTGAAACTACTACATGTTAGATAAAAAAGTTCATTGTACATCAATAAGTGTCTGTATTTTACATTTTGCTAATTTCTAGATGTATAAAAGCTAATGTGATTTCAGGAATCACACAGGCAAGAGATGTCCAGAGACATCTAAATAAACAGGCATTGACCCATGAGTACCAATAGGTTGTCAGACAATCCATAATGCAGGCACAAAGTGTTCTGTGGATTTATAAAGATTTGTTCTATTTGTGGAGATCATTAATGGCTTGTTAGAGGAGGGGAGAGAGTTGAGGCAGTTTCAAAGAACAGAGAAAAATACCTTTAGCTAGAATTAAAAAATCCTAAGTAGAAAGACTTTTATAAAGGTAAAGATTATAGGAAAACTTTGAACATGATTATAAATCATTTAAGCTTGACACTTGAACTATTAGAGAAATACTCCTGTGACACATAGTCTGTTTTGCTCTCTGCTACAAAAGGAAATATTTTAAGTTTATTTGGTGACTTCCAAGTTTCCATTTAAACTGCTTGCCTCAAACATCAAGACCACAGCTTGTTAAATAAAACAGAGAGATGGGCTATGCTGTTTATATACCTAGGCCAGCTCCAGGAAAATGCAACAATTTTACTTTATATAAGAATAATTGAAACCATAATCTATTCTTCCATGAGCCTGTCTTGACTACCTTTAGAGAATGACCCTAAAGATACCCTCACTCTCTCAACTTAGTCCATCAAAAAAGTTTATAATTTCAGTTTGTAAACTGAATCATCCACATGTAGCTACTTCTTTCTGAAAATTTTGGCAGTTTTCTGGCTGTACTATCAAATGTGAGGCAGAAATCTCTGTTTCATTCTATAGATGCTCTAGAGAATTCGTAGAAAAGAAAAGGAGGTTAATCGTGCTTTTTTTTTTTTTTTTTTTTTTTTTTTTTTTGCTTCAGGGGAGCCAAACTTCATGACCATTACTTCTTACCTAGTGGCCCTATTTATTCAGTGTCCACTACTCAGTAAGACAAAGTTTACAAAAGAAAAGAATAAATTCATTTTTTAGTATGATATGATAGAATTTGATGCTCATAGACTATTCAGCACAAGTGCTACTAGTAATGGTAGCTACCATGAATAAATTAGTACTTTTACAAGGGATGGAACTGTGCTCTTTGCATAAGTTTATTTGTCATCCATATAAAATATGTTATGTAGATAGGCAAGGAAATTAAAACATTGAGAAAGAATGAAATGATAAATTAAACATGTCGCATGCATTTGGAATTCGTGCACAGAAATGATAATTGAGTGCTTAAAAGTGAATATAATTCCTAAAAGAACGTGTGCATGTTGAGAAAAAAAGGCTGATTATCAAAACTGAACCCTTCTTATTGTGTAGAAGAGAGGTTTCTATATCTGGCTCATTTCTACCACTTAGGTCAGTAGGCTTGGATGATAAGAACAATTTTATGTTCCAAAGACATAATAAGGAGAAAATAAAAAAATTCTGAGGAAAATGACCTAAAATTGGGGCTTAAAATGAAAATTCATCAACAAACAGAAAATGTTGTCTTTTAAAGCCCCAAGAAGAAGCAGATGGCATAACTAAATTGGGTTTAATAAAAAGTTTGTGGAAACAATTAGAGATACTGACCACAGAGCTGGCAATAGCTGGAGCCTCCTAAGTGTCCTAACATTTAAAAGGAGGAAACTGCTACTAAACAAAGAGTGAAAAGAATTGTGTGAAGCAGACCAGCTGATAAGAACAATGATATTCAGGCTAGGGATGTAGCCATCCTTTGGGGATCACATTGTAAGAAAGAGAGTATAACACAGGATTATATTTACTATCCCTCTTTCTCTTGAATAAGTAGCTGTCATTGGCAAACCCAACTCAACTAAAGGATGAGAGATTGAGTGGACCAGCCTCTTGAGCCAATGCAGTAGAGTGGAGAAGGGTGAATGATCAAAAGATTATATAAGTTTGTACAGAGAAGTCTGGTGTTTAACAGAAACCTGTTAAGGATCTGCTAAAACGATTCCCAGGGCTAACACAAAAGATGCACATTCAGAGGGAAGTTAACAAAAGTGGAAACATAAAGAGTTTTGAGATGAAAACTCTGAAGTATGCCAAATCCTCAGAGCTAAGTAAAAGATCTTTCTTTGTTATCTGTCCCCAGGGAATGCCGCACAATTGGTCTTGTCTGTACTTTATTCTATTCTGTTATTTACTAACATTTGGGGATAAGTTAAAGATATTTAAAAGACAAAAGGTGTTTTTAACTGTGTCACATACTTTAATGTCATTATACACAATAAAAAATAAATAGGACATTTTATTTTGTAAAAACTACATCACTAGAGACATGAAAGATAATTTATAATAAACAACTATAAGCAATATTTTCAAAGAATTGAGACATATATGTTCCCAGATGTATTAGATATGAGTCTAAGTTATACATTCAAGAAATTTGATGATAAGTAGATGGTATCGTGAGGGGAAAAATATGAGACACAAGAGGATTTCTTTTATATCTCAAAAGAATAGAATGTGTTTCTAAACTGAGGTAAAGCAGCAATGAAAGATGTTCAAGTAAGGGAGATACTGGGCAAGTGATAAAGGGTGTATCCAGAGGAGATGCCTTGTGGTGTAGGCACAAAGGAGGGATTACAGATGAAAACAGAGTTTGCAACTCAGTGAAAAATGGAATACTTTTCTTTCAATGTCAGAAGATTTAATGATGAATTAGAAAACATTTGAAGCAAAGAGGAAGATAATTGATGGGTCCTATGAAGTATCAATTTGTCAGTAATGAAGGCAGTATGGTAATCTGATGTGAGTTCCATGCAACAGTGCTTTAATTAAATGTGTTTTGTCACTAGTAACAGAGATTGACTAAAATTATTTTTTAAAAAAATTTGAGTTATTTTGGAGCTTCATAGATTATAAGAGCATGACACACAAAATATAAAATAACTTTCAGGCCTTGGGAAGAGCAAAATGAGCAGTTTCAGATGTTCTCAGTATTGAAAACAGAAGGCTACTCTGAATCCAAAGCCATAGGCTATGCACATGCATTTTATATGCATTTTAATGCTTCACCATATACATAACTCTATTCTCTTTATTTTATTTCCCCTTATAAGCTAGATGTTTTTTTCTACAGCACTCAGTTAAATATTCTGAGAAGAATGTTTAGAAAACATTGTCCAGAAATGGCAAGAACTTTGCATCAAACTGCTGAAACATCTTTTCTATCCTTTGGAAAAGCACTAGCCTGTGATTTAATTAGTTGTGTAGGAGACTGGTCATGACCAGGCATTTGTACCTATATCTACTTTTCAGTGGGAAATGTGAGTATAACTAATTCCTTAGCAGTAGGAGGCAGTCACCTGAATTAATGCCTATATCTAACATGAAATGTGCCACACTAACGTGGCAAATAAACCTGCATACACACACACAGTAAGTATGTGATATGTGATATGATGGATATGTTAACTAGCTTGATTGTGATAATCATTCCACAGTGTAGGTGTATATCAAGACATATTGTATATCTGACATATATTTAATTCCTATCTTTCAATTATATATTAATATAGCTAGAAGAAGAAAAAATCCAAAACAAGTGCCAATCATACAAAGGCTTCCTTCAATTGCCCAAATTTGCAGGTTCAAAGAGAGCAACAGTTTTCCACATCAAAGAAGTAGTATTTATCTGTATAGGTACCTTATATGTTCTCAGAGACAAATGATATTTATCCAAAACAAATAGGTATACTTTTAGGCAAAAGAGACTATTGATTACTATAATCTAGTTTACTGAAAGTTTAAGATGCTAAATGAGTGTCTTATCTCCACATCTGTGTTAAATACCACCTCTTTAATTTGTATCCAGAAAGATTCCTGTGAGAGGGAGGGCAAAGTTTAGTGATCCTTTAGACCCCTCATTGTAAAAAATGTTTTATTCTACTGACATTGAATGACAGCTATCAGTTGTAAATTAAGGACTGTTCTAGTTACTTGAGATATAGTTATATATATATAAAGCAAATAGGTACTAATTTATTGGTATTATTGTATGTCTCTGTAGGCAATGATCACAATAAGCTTTGTATTTAATTGGCTTTGTAATCATTAAAATGTTCCCTGTTAAATAGTTATTCAAAAATTGTTATTTAAATGAAAATGCTAAGTCCTTTACATATGATTATAGGAAGTAAACAGGCTTATGTCTGCAAGGCAAAAAGGAATTAAAATCTGTAGAGCCAGGCTAAGTGTCTGACCTAATATAAGGAAAGTTTATTTCACAGAGTGATGAAGGTTTCTTTTCCAAGTCAGACCAAAGGAAATTAGAAAATTATTTAAAACAATCAGATGTGATATAGGCTTATTTATTAATCAGAAATTGTGTGGTGATTGGCCCACATCAGCATGCTTTTATATCTATACTTCATTCTGTTTTAACCTTAAAGGTATTATCTTCACTTTGTGCCTTTCTTCCTGTACCTTTTAATTCAATAAAAGTCCTCTAAAAAGTATTTGTAAAACAATCTAATTCTCTATTTTACTAACAGAATGTGCCTTATTTTACAGAACTTCAATTATAATTTTTAAAGATTATGATTTAGATCACCCTATAAATCAGAATTTTGTAGACATTAGTTCTGACAGATAATGGTAAAGAATTTTAGATTATCAGAATTTAATTTTAATCCTTAATTCTCATCAACCAAAAATGCAGAAAAATGGTAAAATGATCCACAGTCAATCAAAAATACACTTCATGGAAAGAAAATGAAAGATAGTACCCAAAAGGGAAAAAATAACAAATGTTTGTAAAGATAATTTAAAAACTGTGGTATATTTATGCAATGGAATACTTCAAAGTAACATTGAGACAGTTTAGACTATTGGACAATACGAGGAAATAGTCTGTACAGGACTGCCCTCACTCTTTATACTGATGAAAATTTTGAAGGCTCCCCCAAACCCCTCCTGAGTTTGATAACTCACTTGATGGACTCATTGAATTCACTGAAAATGGTTATATCCAGAGTTATGCTTTATTATAGAGGAAGGATAGAAATTAAAATTAGCCAAGGGAAGAAGTGACAGACCAAAAACAGAAGCAAACATGGACTTTCTGTTGTCCAGTCCTGTGTCAGGGATACATTACTTTCTAGGCACCGATGTGTAATAAAATACACAGCAAATTGCCTTCTGGTGACACTCACCCATGACTTGGTTATCACACTAATCACTGGGGCTTGATCACATTCTTCCAGTGTGGCTTACCTTTAGCCTATAGCACTTCCAAAGCTTGGGCCAATACATTCAGTCCCTAGTTCTTCTGGGGAAAGAACTGATAGCATATGGCTAGAAGTTTCCGTCATAAAGCATTATGTCAGATTATCTGGTAGCCAAAGCACCAGGGCAAACAAAAGCACTCCTATAAAATATAATATTATTTCAAGGGCTTAAGTATCACCTCCAGGTAACCAAGTGCAAAGGCCAAAGGTTAATTCTTTATTACACAAATGTGAAGGGAATATATTGTTGTTATGTTACCCTTTGGTGGTATCTCAAAACATTTTATGGAATGAGAAGAACATGACAAAAAAAAAAAAAAAAAAAAGAGATAGTCTATTATTTCAATAATAAGAAAGTTTAAAAACAGGTAAAACTAACCTATGGTAGTAGCTGAGAGAAGTGTTTATTGATGGGATTTAGTATTTAAAGAACACAAGAACACTTCCAGGTTGATTTAAATTATATTTGCTGGGACAGTTGTTACATGGGTAAATAGGATACACATTTATCAGAATGAATTGTGTGGATGGCCCATATGGAAATTTTCATCAATTAAAGATAAATTAGGTATATAAAATTATTGCTGAATCTGTCTGGTATGACTATATTGAATATAGAATATATTTCAAAGATACGATTTCTCAGAAAGTATTTTAAGAAATTTTGTAAAATTTTTCTTTGGTGTTAGGGGAATGTTAATATATAGTCATGGAATATTGCTAAAGACTTGATATGATTCATTTCAAACACTATAACATACACATGGGATTTTTCTTTCTTTAGAAGTGTAGTGAGGCAAAAATAATAGTTCATTTTTCAAACATTCCACTTCAAAGCATTACTAAGTTGGTTAATTTAGTAAATAAATATGACATATGCATACTGATTTAAACACTTTCCAATCAAGGAAAATTATTTCTTGTGCACCAAACTTCCTTTAATTAATATAAATTATACGAAAAATTCTTGTGGTAATTATAAATAAAGACTATATGGTAGTTTAAATATGGTTTGTTTAAATTAGGTTTGTCTCCAGAAAGTCTATTTTTTAATTTCTTTTTTAAAAAATATTTATTTATTTGCTTTAGTTGTACACAATGCGTTTATCTTTACGTGGTGTTAAGGATGGAACCCGGGCTGTGCACGTGCTAGGTGAGTGCTCCACCACTGAGCCACAACCCCAGCCCCCTATTTTTTAATTTCTTAATAGTCAGAAAAAATTTATGCCATTTATTGTAATTTGGGAAATAGACAACTTTCGTTTGTATATAATTTATATAACTTTCCTTTCAGTCGGTAGGAATAAACTCATATATGATGCAATGTTACAAATCTAATAGTTACGGTGATATTGTTTTGCTCATGAAAATTTGGGTGGATGAAGGGGAAGGTCAGAGTCATGACAAGGCAAATGTTGTTGGAGTCCCTCCTTTCTTAGATATATCTAGAACCAAAGGGGTTCCTTCTATGCAGAGAGACAGGCTTTATTACTTTTCCTAAGATATCTCCAGAAACTAAGGGTATACACATGCAAAAGTCCTGTTTTTGTTCACAAAACGTTACTTTTTTTTAGTCTGGAATTTAAGTGAATCTTTTAAGGACTTTTCTAGTGCTTTTTACAAAAGTGATCCTTCTATACATAATCTGGTAAGTATCTATTTATAACAAAATAATAAAGATTCAATTTCTATAATTATTTTCTTCTTATAATAAATCAATATTTATTTTGTTGAACTACAAAACTTGCTTTGATAAATATATAACAAAAATTATAAATCAGAAGTTTAGGTTAAAGTACAAAATTGATAGTCACCACATAAAAAAGTGAGAGTGATAAACAGGAATGTGGAGTACTGCTAGGAATATAAAATTAATTCCTTAGTATGATAACCTACCAGAATAAAAGACCAGTGTAAAAGAGGAACCAACAAAAGGGATTACATCAATTATTTGAAATGATTTTATATTAATGCTGAATAAAACAAAGAAAATAACAAATTAAATAAACTGTTTCAGATAGAATAAACACATTTGTATTCATGAGCCTTTGGAAAAAAAAAAAAAATTCTACTTCAATATTAAGGTAGTCAGGCTAGACTTTTATATGAACTTTTATTTTCATGCCTGAAATATATATCAGCTGTTATGTAATTGCTAGCTTATGAATACTTATAGAACACTTACCAGTTTCTCATGCAAGATAAACTCTTAAGAATTTCATGGGTTGAAAATTTCATTTTGCATGACTCCTGGCTGCATGCTTCTTAAAAGCAAAGAGATGTTAAATTGAAATCACAACACTGTTGGGGTCGAAAAGTGAATTTGGTTTATATTGCATTGGAAAAGAATTGACTGAGGTGTGGAAAAGTACATTTACGTCATTATATTTCTCTGAATGACCTAAGAAAAATTTTACCTTAACTCTTAAATGGTTTTTTATCTGATATTTTTATTATGAAGTATTTTTTTATTCATTAAAATTTTGGGGGTGCTGAAAGGAAGGATAATAATCATCAGCCACAAAAATATAGTAGTAGTAGGTTTTTTTTTTTTTTTTTGTTTTGTTTTTATACCTCCTTTAGTTATATCTAGAACCAATCTGGGTTCCTTTTAGGCAGATAGACATAGTTAAAAGTTCAATTTTTTTTCTAAGACATGTTAGAAAATGTTTGAGGGTATATATATGCAAATGTTCTATGTCTGTTCAGGATATATGACACTGTTAACATTTTTAATTCAAAATTTGTGAGTCTTTTAAGTGACTACCTCAGTTTATTAAAAATGCCAAAAAGATGCTTTACAAACTTCACTTTCTATTCATATTTTGATACTTAGGAAACCATTTTAAATAGAATGACTTAATATAACTAGATAATATAATAAAAACATGGCATTAATTTCTCTTCATAGTTAAAGCATTATTGAAGAAAAACAGAAGCTCACTATTGGAGAGGGGCATGATAGTTCACCTCTGGTTCAAACACAAAGCTTGAATGTGTGGGTAAAATGTGACAGTGGGAGTCTGTTGAAGCTTGCTCTTGCTTCTTTTTTTCTTCAATAAAGCAAGAGGCAGGTCAGCAGTCCATCATTTGTGTTTAAAAGTAATAACTGGATGTTTCAGGGAAAAGAAGATTGAACAGTCACATCTGATATGGGGGAGTGAGAAAGTAAGATTGCTGGGCATCTTTAAGGGTCCACTTAAGCTTTATTAGGTGCCATGCCTTTAAAGTGAGATGATTTAAGACAAGAACAGTTACAGCCATCATGTTTAGCTCCTATCAGTGCAGACATCTAAGAGGTAGTTATAACCATAGTTAACAATATTAACAATATTAAGAAGAGCTGAAGTAAGATTGATATAAGGAAAAAAGGGATATGCAAAAGACAAGGTGTAATGAATGAATTTGGAATATAAATTTGGTGAGAAAGGGAGAAAGAAAAGAGGTAAAATGATGAGACTAAGCAAGGATATAAAGGACATGCATGTGCATATTATTAGGAATTAAGTTATGAATGTCAGATTCTAAGAAACACTTGATAGCCTATTTAGGATCCCTTCCCACCTGGGGATAATTGGGCTAAAAAAAAAAAAAAAAGTTAAATACGAGGTTGGGCTTATTTCCTGACTACAGAGCATTGCCTTCCAGTATCATATTGGTAAGAAGGTGTTGAAACATCTAATCACTAAGATGAGTCTTGTGACATTTTTTTAGTTCTAAACATATAAATAAATTTATTTAGCAACTTTGATTTATTGAATATTTAATTGTTTTTAAACTTCCCAGATTTATCTCAATGAATCCTTGCACCATTCTTCCAAGGTAGTGCTTGTCATTTATTATCCCATTGTTCAGAGAAAAAAAAATATTACAGAGCTAGTGATTCAGAGCTGGCTAGTGCCAGGCCGTAGACAACTTTTAAAACTACAGAAAACTAAGAATAATGACTCTCTGATGTAATAGTTACAGATTCTTTCCCAGCTTTGGGGTTGTTTGCTTTTAATATCATTTTCAGAATTTTCCCAATTTTTAACGTGATTAAAGTACATAATATAATATTTACTCTAAATCATTTTTAAGGACACAGTTCAATGGTAGTAATGGCTTTCTTATTGATGTATAACTATAAACGCCATGTATTTCCAGAATTATCTTCACACTGTATAGCTCAAAGTCTGTATTCATTAGAAATAAACTTGCATTCCTCCCTTCTGCAGCTCCTGGAAGCCACCATTTTGCTTTCTAAGATTTTGACTACTGTATAGCTTTATGTAAGTGGGACCACACATATTTATCTTTATTACTGGAATATCTCTTCAAGATCCTGTTTTTACTTCGTTTGGGTATATACCCACAGTGGAATGGAAATATTATATAGGAATTCTATATTTAATTTGAAGAATTGATAGACTGCTTTTCAAAGTGGCTATACCATTTTCTATTTCTGTCTATGATGTACAAGATATCCATTTCTTCACACTCTCCTCACTTATGTGCTTTTTAAAAATGTTGGCCATTATAGTGGGTCCATGGTGTTATCAAATTATAGTTTTAATTTACATTTTCCTAATATAGATATATTTAGCATTTTTCATGTGCTATTGAACATCAATTTGTCTGAGAAAATCTATTCAAGTTCTTTTTGTTTTTGATATTGAGGTTAAGGAGTTCTCTTTGTATACTGGGTGTTAATCTATTTCCACATATATGCTTTGAATAAATTTTCTCCCATTATGTGAAGTACTATTTACTCACTTGATATTGTCTTTTGATGCTCCCAAATTCAAACATTCCTGAGTCCAATTTGCTTTTATGTTCATTTGTTGCCTGTGTCTTCAGTGTCAGTATTCAAGAGAACGTTGTCAAGTTAATGCCATGAAATTTTGTCTCTATATTTTCTTTTAAAGTGTTTTGTAGTTTCAGGGCTTACATTTAGGACCTAGATTCATTTTGAGTTAATATTTGTATTCGCTGAAAATCTTCTCATGATATATGTGGAGTTTATTTCTTGACTCTGTTCTATTCAATGTCTATTTATCTGTCTTTGTGCCAGTACTGTGCTATTTCAATTACTGTGGCTTTATGGTAAATTTTGAAATCTGGAAGTGAGACTTCTAAATGTGTTCTTGTTTTTCAGAAAATTTGGATTTATTAAGGGTCCCTTGAAATTTCATAAGATGAACTGTTGAGACATCTTTTTCTATTTCTGCAAAATTAGTCATTGGTTAATTTAGACATTTTAGCACTGGTCTTCAAATATATGTTGATGGGATATCTTTCAATTTATTTGTCTTCTTAAACTTCTTGCAGAAATACTTTGTAATTTTTACTATACAATTCTTTCACTTTCTTGATTAAACTAATGGCAGTGTTTTATTGTTTAAATGCTGTTAAAAATAGCATGGCTTTCTTAATTTCTTTTTCAGATTTTTTATTGCTACCATATAAAATTGCAAGTTATTTTGTGCATGAATTTTATATCCTGCTACTTCGTTGAATTTGTTTACTAGTTAACCAGTTTTAAAAAATTCTTAGGGTCCTCAGCATAGATCATATAATGTGTTAACAGAAATAATCTTATTTTTCCTTTCAATTTTTTCTTGTCCAGTTGCTCTGGCTAGGCCTTCCAGTACTGTGTTAATAAAAGAGTAGTAAAATTGAGAATCCATGTCTTCTTCCTCATCTTAGAGGTGAAGTTCTCAGTCTTTCACTATTGAGTATTATGCTCATTGTGGATTTTCTATAAATTAAGATTTCTACTTTTATTGCTAATATAGAATATTTTTATTATTCATACCATGCTAATATGTTGAATATTATTTTGTCAAATAGATTTTTATATCAATTGAAATAATTATGTGTTCTTGTTTTACTCTTTTTTGAGGAGGGGAGATACCAGGGATTGAACTCAGGGGCACTCACCCACTGAGCCACACCCCCAGCCCTATTTTGTATTTTATTTAGAGACAGGGTCTCACTAAGTTGCTTAGCTCCTCATGGTTGCTGAGACTGGCTTTGAACTCTCAGTGAGTTTCAGCCTCCCAAGTTGCTGGGATGACAGGCATGTGCCATTATACCTGGCTTATACTAGTTTATTTATCTGTTGTTTCTTTAAACAGTCTTGTATTTTTATTGTTGCTCTTTGAGTTTCTGTTGAAAAATAGACATTTTAACCAAATAATGTTGAAACTATGGAAATCAGATTATTCCCATATCCTAGGGATTCTTGAGTTTCTTAATTGTTTATTATGCATTTTTTATTGTTGTATTTTAATCTCTATGCTGAGGATCAGCCTAAAGTGTAAATTAAATCTCAGGAGTTTCCTAACCCTATACCTTTCCCTGGGCACACATGGTGACTTTCTAATTCTTCCTGAATCTATAGTTGCCTTTGAATATCCTAAGCTTTAATGTCTGGCTCCCAGAGGGGGAAAATATATGAAAAAAAATGAAAAATTGGGGAAATTAGGGAAAAATTAAATTGTCATCTTAAAAGCCTTTGAAGTTACTTCAGCCAGAAGTAAAGAAACCCCATTTCATTGTCTGTATCTCTATAACTAGAAACAATAATTAGTAATCAGAACATAGATACCCAATATATGAAGTCATGGTCAGTTTTGCCTATCCTGATTTCAGTAGACTACATAGAAGCTGCTCTAGGAACATGTGTCTACCTTTCTACCATGTTGTTGAATAGTGAAAAATGAAAAGTTGTTATCCTGTTATGATGTGAAATTGAGCATAACTGACTACCTTTCACTGCCCAAGCCATCCCCTGGATATTATATGCCTTACTCTATTCTTATACGTTGCAATGCCCCTGAACCATGGAGGTTACATTTCCCTGACTCTTGTAATGTATGACTTATGGCTGTTCAGACCATAGGAGGCACCAGCTCTGATCAGTGTTATATGTCTCCTCATTTTCCTGCCTCACATCTAATCTCTGACAAAGGTTGCACTTTATTTATGGCTCCAACATATAGAGACTATACCTACTATACCCTAGTGTTTGATAATGGACATTGACCTCTGTATAGGAATGCTACATCTTCCTCTCTTGGTAATCTCTTATTTTCTTTCCTGATTTCTCTAACTTCTTACTCTTTTGTCAACTGTATAATAACTTACAATAACAATGTCTCTGTACTTTAAATACTGGTGTATCATTTCCTTGCTGGACATTGAGTGACAGAAACCAAAATATATTTTCAATACATTTTTTTTTATCCAAAATTATTTGTTAAGTACATAACTGGGAATCATTACTGAAGAAGGTTTAGGGACTACATCAGTGAGAAAAATCAGACATTGTCTCACTCTCCTTATTGAGACTCAATTTAACAGGTCAACAGACAAGAGGTAAAACAGGCAGCATTTTGTGTCGTACTAACAATAAATAAGGTTGGGAGTCAGTGGAGATAGCTCTTTCATAAGTGGATAGAAGTTTGTTCAACTCCTGAGAAATATGTTATAGGAGGACCTACTTTGGGTTTGTTTGTTTCTTTCTTTCTTTTTCTTTTTCTTTTTTCCTTTGGTGCTGAGGTCAAACTTAGTACCTTGTATGTGTTTAGCATGTGCTCTTGTGCTGTACTACTGAAATTCATCACCAGCTCTCTTGTAAGAAAAGCATTTAAGACTTATTTTATTTTGAAACATTGAAATTTAGGTATCTTTAAAATGTCAAAATAGTGAAAGGGATTTGAAAAATAGGTAGTTGAAAGAGCTAATGACTTGACAGTCATTTGCAGACAATTGAAGTCCGAAGCCAAGGGAATGAATGATATTTCCTCAGAAAGAGCTTAGACACAAAAAGAAAGATAGAATTCCAGAAATTCATAAGCCTGTGAATTTTTCTGACTGAAAAGGTAGTTTGAATGAGGAAAGGAGAAATACATCTATTATTTATTTATATGTTGATCGTTCCTTAAAATCTAAGAAATAATTTTAATATTCTGTCAAATAAAGTAATTTATTTTAAAATATATTACAGCTTTACTTTGTGTGTACTTCTTTATGAAGCACAAATATTAAATACTATTTCAAGACAGTAAATCTTCAATGATATGTAAAACTTTTGAGTTTTATATATCAAAACCCCAACTATAGACCAAAGCATTTGTAGAATTATGGGTGAAATTTTGATAGATACCACATTTTCCAATGAAAATATTTTCTTCATTTTAGATATATGCTATAGATTTAAGCATATAGGTGTAAAGATGCCATATTTCAAAAATAAAAATTAATAAGGAGGAAAATGAATGTTAACTTATTTCAATGGTGAAAAACTTAAGAGTAGTATTCTATGATATAGCTAACTTACTATGAAATATAAAAAATTTTGCAAAGTTAAAAAAGATTCCTACTTCTCAGTTAACTTCTAAGCTTTTAGTTAAAATGAGTATTCCCAGTGTGTCAGAACAGATACAATGATGGGATCCTAATTAGAACAAGTTATATGACAGCCTGAGTATCCTTTTCCAAACTTGGGACCAGAAGTTGTTTTGGATTTTGAAATTTTTTAGGGTTTGGAGTGTTTGCATACACATAGAAAGAAATCTTGGGGGTGGAGAAAAATCTAAACGGGAAATTCAATTTTGTTTAATATTTATCTTATAGATGTACCTTAAAGGCACATATTACACAACAGTTTAAATAATTTTGTGCCCAAATAAAGTTTTATGGTGTGGAATTTTCCATTGGCAGCATTATGTTGGCACTAAAATTTTTCAAATTTTGGAACATGTTGGTTTTGATTTTTAAGTTAGGGTTGCACAACCTGTTCCAATATCTATGCATATGTATGTATATATATATATATATATATATATATATATATATATATACATATATATACGTATATACGTATATATGTATGTATATATATACGTATATACGTATATACGTATGTATGTGTGTGTATATATATATATATATATATATATATGGTTTTTTTTGTACTTTTCCATTTCCAAAAATAGTAATAGCATACATGCATACACATATATGACTTTTAAAATGCTATGTATTTTGCTACACATTTTGTCAGTTATGACATTTAATCAGCCAATACCCTCGGAAGACAACTGCATTATTTCTCAATTTTCAAATAAACTGAAAGTGAAAAATAAGTAAAAGTTTACTAATTATAATTTGTATGTCACATGTCATTACTTATTGGAAATTAATGTCTAAAACTAGAAATTAGGGAGACAAAATAAATGCTTATTTTTGCAGAATTTGATACAGCCAATTGTCACCTTTAAATATTATTACTAATATATATATGCCCAGCAGCGTTGTATGAGAAAGTCCAGTATCTGAGTACTTAATACTCCCAAATGTGAAAAAAAAATAAGTAAGGACTTGATGCTAGCTAATTAGAGGGAAAAATTTAATTTTTGGCTGAGAAATTAAGAACTCTTGTGGGTCCTTTGAAATTTCCACCAGTTTACAACTCTAAAGACATAACATTCAAAGGGCTGGAACAAAAGGATTCATATTTCCTGAATATATGTGAAGACTTAAGAACACTTAGAAAAACGTGTTATTTTAACAGTTAACACGTTGGTGTCTAAATCACTGTAATTGACAAATGCATAGTGTCAATATGATGGAAGAGTGTAATCTGATAACCAGTCTCTACATGGAATTTTGAAAAGTAGCAAAATTAATGGTTTTAAATAGTGGTAACTCTTCATCCAATGTTAAGTATACATAATCAAACTATATTACAAAACACATTATTTCAAAAAATGTAATATGGAGTCATTAGTAGTGAGAAATATAAATTTTATCTTGCTCAAAAAAAGTGCTCAAGTCATATAATTTGATAAAAGATTGGTAAGCAAAGAGTCAAGGGATTCTGAGGAGGCAAACCCTCAAGTAGGGCATCTCTTTGGCTCTAATCTCATAACCAGGCTGTTAGTAAAATTTTTGACAAATACCTGACAAAAACAATTTAAAAAAGGAAAGATTCATTTTGGCTCATGAATTTGGACGTTTTAGACCATGATTGGCTGTCTCCAGTGCTGTGAGCCTGTGATGTGACAGAACATAATGGATAAAGGGCAAAGGAAAGCTCTTAGTTCATGGCAGCCAGGGCAAGAACAGGGCAAAGAATAGGCCAGGCACAAGATATAGTCCTCAAAGGCATATTATCCCCAAGGACCCTTTAAGTAGGCCTGTGTCCTACTTTCCACCAACTCCCAGTAGTTCATTTCAATTATTAATCCATCAAAGGGATTCATGCACTGATAAGGTTAGAGTCTCATGACTGAATGACTTTTCCTAAAATTCCCACCTCTGAACATTGTGTCATTGAAGACCAAGCCTTCAACTCATGAGCCTTTGGGGAACATTCTAGATCCAAACCATAACATGGGAAATGTCAGGAAAATCTCCATAAATAACAAAATATTCATTTAGTTTTATAAACTTGCAGCTAAAATTTACTCATGTATCATAAGGGAAATCAATCATATCTGGATTGTTTATAACAAAACAAAGCCAAGGCAGTTTTTTGTACAAATAAAAGCTGGAACAACGAGTTGTTTGATTTCTTTTCTTTTGACAAGTTAATTGGCTGGAAACTAACAAAGAGGTAATTTGTGCCTTTGAACATGAGGACTACATCATGAGGCAAAACAATTTCACATATTTATAGATTTTTAAAGAATATTGTTATTGTAATCTTTAGTTATGGTGTATATTTGTTATCTGTGTATAATGGCTACTAGTGATCTTATTACATCTTTATTAGGATAGAACTGTGCCATTTTCCTCTTTATAATGTTATTTACATTCTCTTCAAGTTTTGTATATACTAAAGAAATTTTCATGTTGGAAAAATATATATATGAACATATATATGACTTTTTTTAAAAACAAAATTATCATCATTAGTGTCCTGAAGGAAGTTGGTAGCATTATTTTGGAACTTGATGGTTTAAAATATGGAACACATTAGTAGGTAAATGCTATTGCAACTCTTATGCCTAAAAAGTCTTTAGGAATTTAGCCTGCAATGGTAGTGCAGGCCTGTAATCCTAACTATTCAGGAAGCTAAGACTGGAGCATCACAATTTTGAGACCAGTCTGGGCAACTTAGCAAGACCCTGTTTCAAAATAGAATAAAACAGGGCTGGATATGTAGTTCAATGGCAGAGTAGTGTTTATCTGACATATGAGAGGCCCTGGTCTCAATGCCAGTAGCAGAAAACAAAATTTAAAAAAAAAGAGAGAGAGAAAAGAAGAAAAGAATTTACAAAATATGAGTCTGATATTGAAATAATTGCTTAAATAAAACACAAAAGCTAAGAAATTTTAAATTTGTCTCAGATCTAATAAAGTGAGATGAATAAGAAGATATCATGAATGAGTATCTCAATGAGGATAAATCATGCAATGTACTTTGTTTGTAAGATAATATATAGTTTTGTTTAAGGCAAAATTTGGAATCAATTTTATACTACTGTATCAATTATATACTACTCTATACTGTAAAACTATAAAATTGAATCACAACTGTAAGAGCCCTAATTGAGGATAGATAAGATGGTGGTTAGCTGAGAGCCACAAAAGTGTTCAAACATTTTCACCTGATATTCATGCATTTATCTAAGAATCTTTTTATGCCTGTGAACACTTTGACGCACCTGTAAGCTTGAGCTGTAAGCACTTGTCCTTGTTAAGGCAAAATGTATTTAACCTGGTGAGGTTAGTTAGAGGGTTGGTTGGAGTTGGGGTGGTTGGAGTTGGAGAGATTTTTGGAGCCGGAGAGAGAAGTTAGAAGAAAGAAGAATAAAAGAACTTTTTCATTTCCAGTCTGCCTCCGAGTTTTCTCCCGCGGTATCATTGCTGCAAGCAGCAATTGCTGCAGACGGCTACAAGTGGTGGCCCATACGGGGAACTCGGAATCGGCAGGTAAGAACTGAGAAAAGATGGGTGTGGGGGCACCTGGCAATCCAACCAGTGTTTGACAAGGATCCACTGGGAGAATGATGTTTGCAAGGACTCATCATCTCGGGATAATGCCAGATGTATGCCTCTGGCCTCTGGTGCCTTTTCTGCACTATCTTCCTAATAATACAGTACTCATACTATTTTCTAGTGGTGATCACTGGGGGTGAGGGGAATACTACAGCATTTTCTGAGAGTATTAAAAAAACATTAGAAACCATAAACCCTTCCCTACCACAAATAGTAAATGATTTTCTGCCACCGTGTGATGTGTCTTTTTCCTGGGGTGATTGTTATAAACATGTATTGTTATATGTGAGAAGAGTCACAGAGCCACCTTTTTCTCCAGTTATGAGTATGCAAAAAGCACATAGTCTCACTGATAGTAATCAGAAACAGAATAAAATTGAAGTATTTCCTGCTATAGAGGCCCCATGGGAAAAAGTCCCTTTGGTGCCTGTGACCCCGTTCTAGTAAGATTTACTTTACTAAACAATATGGCAATTATCTACAAGGAAATTTGCCATGGTAACCGCTCAAATCACTGCCCTCTTGACTAATCCGAACTTAAAGTTTAACTTAGGCTAATTTAGAGAAGAATAGAGTCAAAAGGTCTAATATGCTTACCATTATGAAATATAAGGGCTAAGTACATTTAGGTAGAAATAGGAACTTAAGATCAACTTTACTGATTATATTCATAGATTTAGAACAATAGCAGGAGTTGCGATGAGGATATTGTTATCTCATATAATTATCTTCTAATAGGCCTGTTCTGTACTAAGAGTTCTATGGGTTTTATGTTAACTACATTCTTGGCATGATATACTTTAAAAAATATATAAAAAAACTGTGTGTGAACTCAATTAACTTGTCAACATTCTACACTGGCCTGTGAGTCTGTGTGGTTGTTGTCCATCCATCGCCGACGCTGTCTAGCCATCAGAACCCCTTGACCAGGAAGACCCCCGACCCTGCTAGGGCTGGACCCCGGCAGATGGGTGTGAAAATAACCAAGCACCGAGTAATAAAAGCTATGGAAGAGTTTTTTGATATAGCTGATAGTGTGGAGGAAAGTGATCGTGAAAGCATAGCCTCTGCTGAGTCAGATAAGACCAGTAAGGATAGTATTGGTATGAACTCAAAAAATAACAAAGATAAGAGCTGCAAAAGCTATCCGAGACTTGTTGGAAATAGCCGAAGAGTACGTACTCTCCATAGAATCGGAAACTCAGGATGTTACTACCAGTGAAAGTGATAGTAGTAAGAAGGAGCTAAATAACTATGAAAGCACAGCCTCCTCCGCTGAGTCAGTTAAGACCAGAAAGGACCGTCAAGTAGAGGAACCACTTATGCCCTCTGCTCCTTTATGGGTGGAATCCATTACAGAAACCATAGAGGATTTGGTTCCACTGGCTTGGGACCTATGGCTTGCTGGGTTCAGGATTGTTCACGGAGGCCTATGTGCAAAATAAAAATTCAAGGTATAGAGATGGAAGGGCTGATTGATACTGGGGCTGACTCTTCCATCATTAATCTACAACAATGGCCCAAGCACTGGCCTCTGCAGAAGGCTTCAACCAGTTTAAGAGGCTTGGGATATACTAGCACCCCAGCACAAAGTGCTGTAGTTTTAAAATGGGAAGATAATGAAGGGCATAAAGGAACTTTCCAGCCTTATGTTTTGTCCAGCTTGCCAGTTACCCTATGTGGAAGAGATATTTTATAACAAATGGGGCTACACCTAGCAACCAAGCCTGCAGGTGTTAAAAATAAAAATCTAAACCATCATCAAAAAGGTAAAGGATATTTTTTCTAGGAGCCACTGAGAAAACAATTTTGAAAATACCATGGCTTTCTGATAAGCCAGTTTGGGTCCCTCAGTGGCCCCTATCTAGAGAGAAATTACAAGTGGCCAACCTATTAATCCAAGAACAACTAGAAGCAGGACACATAGAACCTTCCACCTCTCCCTGGAATTCCCCCATATTTGTAATCAAGAAAAAATCTGGAAAATGGAGATTGTTACATGATCTTAGAGAAATCAATAAAACCATGCAAATTATGGGCCCTACCCAAACTGGACTTCCTAATCCTGTAGCTATTCCTAAAAATTTCCATCTTATAATTCTTGATATAAAGGATTGTTTCTTTTCCATTCCTCTACATCCTCTGGATGCCCCCAGGTTTGCTTTTTCAGTTCCTTCTATCAATAATAATGGCCCTGATAAAAGATATCAATGGAAAGTTTTACCCCAGGGAATGGCTAATAGCCCCACTATATGTCAAATCTATGTAGACAAAGCTATTCAGCCAATTAAGAACAAATACCCAAACCTTATATGTCTCCATTATATGGATGATGTTTTACTTGTTCATCCTAAACTAAACATTGCAGAAGAAAAGGTTCAAACAAGATCTCCCATATTATATTTAGGATTTAAAATTATGGATACTTTTATTAGGCCTCAAAAAATTTTAATAAATAAAGAACATTTGACCACCCTCAATGATTTCCAAAAACTACTGGGAGACATTAATTGGCTTTGCCCTACACTAAGCCTCACTACTGGACAATTAAAACCCTTATTTGATATCCTTCACGGGAACCCTGATCCATCTTCACCGCGAACATTAACTCCTGATGCTAGGGAAGCTTTAAAGTTAGTAGAAAAGGCCATTGAAAGATCCCATTGTGATAGAATTGATTTTGCTCGACCACTGATATTGATTATTATTTCTTCACAATATACACCCACAGGAGTATTTTGGCAACAGGGACCTTTATTATGGATACATTTACCCGTCTCTCCTAAAAGTACAATTGAGTCTTATACCTCCATGGTGGCTAAACTTATTCTTCAAATATTTGGCATTCACCCCGCTACTATTATTACACCCTATTCATCATCACAGGTGGAATATTTGTGCTTCAATGATAATGATTGGGCTATAGCTAGATGCTCTACTTCTGCACATTTTGATAACCATCTTCGTAAGTCTCCTATACTATCTTTTTGTATCAATCATCCCATTATATTTCCACAGGTAATAAAAAATCAACCTATTCCTAAGGCATTAAATGTATTTACAGATAGGTCCTCTAACAGTACTGCTGCAGTAGTCACTCAAAAAGAAAATATGATTCATATTACTGGTCAAAAATAAGCCCAATTAGTTGAACTTGAAGCTATTATTATAGCTCTTGAAAGTTTTAAAGAACAGCCCATAAATATTTTTTCAGACAGCCACTATATTGTACATGCTGTCCCTAAATTGGAGCTAGCAGGTCCAATAGCACCTCATACTCCAGGCTTTAAATTTTTTTTTTTTTCAAATTCAAAACCTTCTATGGGAACATAAAGAACCTTTGTTTATTGGACATATCAGAGCTCATACTAATTTGCCTGGTCCTCTCCATGAAGGTAATCAAAAGGCCGATTCCCTCACTCAAACGATCTTTATATTTTCAGCAGTCCAACAAGCTACCTTGTTCCATTCTCAATTTCATGTTAATAGTACTACTTTATAGCAAAGGTTCAAAATAACCAAAGAGCAAGCTCTAACAATTGTGAAGGCTTGTCAATCTTGTGTGACACATTTGCCCAATCCACATTATGGAGTTAACCCAAGAGGATTAATGCCCAATCACTTGTGGCAGATGGATGTCACTCATGAGCCAAGTTTTGGAAAATTGCGATTTATTCATGTGACCATAGATACATGCTCAGGCATGATTTTTGCTTCCTTACATGCTGGAGAAAAAGTTAAAGATGTTACATCTCATTGTCTACAAGCTTTTGCTGCATTGGACATTCCCAAAATGCTTAAAACAGATAATGGCCCTGCATATACGTCCTCATCTTTCAAACAGTTTTGTGCAAAATTCAATATATTCCATAAAACAGGTATCCTGTACAATCCTCAAGGCCAAGGTATAATTGAACGAGCTAATCGCACACTCAAAATTATGCTATTGAAGCAAAAAGAAGGAAATTGGACAAATCCTAGGGACAGATTGGCCGTTGCCCTGTTTACCTTAAATTTTTTAACTTTAGATTCTAATGGATATTCGGCTGGAGACAAACACTGGAATCCACACCAACAACATAAACCTTTGGTTTACTGGAAGGATGTTCTTTCAGGTACATGGAAGGGTGCCGGAGTCCAGCTCCGGAAAGTTGGGGGTTGAAGACGTCGGCGAAAATGTGAGAGATAAACCACGCAGCATACAAGTCTGGAGGTTTAACTCTAACTTTACTTCTTTTACCCGAGTTTTTATATCCCAGACAGCACAGTCTTTTACATTACAGCTTTTGAAGTTACATTAAAGAATTTCAGAGTTATACATTATGAAGGAAACAAGTTACATTAAGGAAATTTCAGGGTTATACATTCTGAGGGAAACAGGATATTGTTCTAAGTACATATTACTGATTAAACTTATCTAAAGACGTAAAAAAAGCATATATTGATCAATCTTAAGTGTCAAGAACAAAAACTGTTTTTACCTAAAACTATTTTTACAGCCCTTTAAGGTCACTCACAATGTCCCACACCTTGATTGCCCTAATACATCATAGCTAAACCTTGACTGAACTCAGCTTACTATTGTCTCCTATAATAACTTTGTTCTGAATTAGAAAGAAGGAAGTACAGCTATTTCTCAGAAGTTAAGCTAACAGGTAGTTTTCCTTTGATCAGGTGTTAGATCTAAGGGGTCTCTACCATGGAAAACTTATATCAATATATCTTAAACTAATATCCTAACTTACCTAAGATAAAAGAATCCTTATCAATCACAAGAAAGCCTTATAACTATAACTTAAAACCTTATAACTATAACTTAGAAAAGTCTGAACTGTGGGGCACAGCAAGAGCCACAAGTTTAATCATTACTTACAAGCCTAAAGTGAGCCTTGCTCACTTGTCCCAAGGAAGATGTGACAGAAGGGTCCAGATTCAGTATTAATTTGTGGGAGAGGATCTGTTTGTGTTTTTCAACAGCATGAATCCTCCCCAATATGGATACAATCAAGATTAATTGAACAGGTGCCAAATCAAAAGGACCAAGATGAAGTTGTTGAGGAATCAAGATTAATTAAACAAGTACAAAATCAAGAGGGCCAAGATGAAGTTATGGAATGATTCCCTTAAAAGAGTCCTTCAATAAATTCACAACTTAAGTCTCATTCCTCCCGGCCAGGACAAGAAGATCTCTATTTAGTGTGCACACAATTGTATTTTTTTTTTTTTTATATATGTCTTTATGTCTGTGCATTTGTCTAAATTTCATATAAATGTGATGTCACAAATATATGTTTGTATGTTTGTGCGTCTGTCCAGTGTGACGTCACAAATAACAAAACCAAGCACTCATGAAAATTAATATTATAAAAAAAATTATAGAGATCCATATAACTTTAATTTATTTAAGTTTAGAGTATTCAAATTAGATAAACTATTTAAAAGTGAAGGTACCTTCAATTTTGATTTATAGGTGTCTCTGGAACTTCTCTTCAGCTAAGAATATGACTAATACTGTATAACCTGATATTTTGGTATTTGACATGGGCTTGTTTATTTGTAATTAACTTTATTTGTTTAATAGCTGATTAATTTGAATTATTTCAACAGGTAATTTCATAGAAGATTGCTGTGTACGCAGAGACTCGGGGGTTCCAGCTAACAAATTATTTTTCCAAAGGCTTTTAGTTTTTCTTTAATTTATCTTTAATGCAGTGTTTTTGTCAGTTAAAAACACCCTCAGTCTTTATTTGATTTGTTCTGAAATTGATATTTTGCCAGCTTATATTTGTGTGAGCTCAAGCAGCAATGTGTGTGAGCAGAGATCAACTTTGATTACCTAATCTAATAATTCTATTTTTTAGTTTGACAACTCACCTCTTGACTCAGTGCTGGAATGGCACTGCCTTTCCTCTTATAATTGATGTTTGAGTTTCTTGGTAGCGGGCCCTGAAGATTTGCTGGTGGCATTGTCTAGACATAAAAAAGACAGCTGCTGCTACAGCTGCAGGGATCGTGGTTGCTACAAGCATCCCTGCTGCTCAAGCATCAAACAACCTCACCAGCAGTGTAGCCTCTGCTCTGCATGCATGGGGCCTCCTACATCAACGTGTTATAACAAGTGGACATTTTGATCCTTCATTATTTGGAACATTACGGGACAATGCCTTGCGGGTGTTTGTCTAGAGAACTCAGTGCGTTACTTGATGGAACTTAGGGCAGCTGATTTGTTTAATGAACTTGATACGCTATGGAACTTGGCTCGTCAGCAGAAGGCTTGCAGCCTTAAAACCGCAGCATCTCCTCATATTGGACGGCTGTTAGTCAACACACACAGTCGATCCTGAAGGGCTCAATTGGAGGGCTGGTAGCCAATGATGGGTAAGATCCCCAGAGGGGGACAACCTAAGACAGGCACAGTCGATCCACATGAGGTCGCCACCCATCCACGGGACAGTCTCATGTGGCTGACATATCAACCTAAGACAGGAGTCAAGGGCACATCCTTGATTATCCGATGACGGGTAAGAATGTTGGTTGCACATGGGATGCCCTAGAGCAACCCCTCTTTCTTTTTTTTTTTTTTTTAATTTTTTTATTATTTATTTACTTATTCATCATGCACAAGTATAGTATCTTTTTACATACAACTGCTTGTATACAAAGTATATAAGTACCGATGGATATCATTATCCTAAATGCATGATTGAAGACCTGAATGGTACTTATAGCAACCCCTCTTTCAAAAACAAAAGGGGGGAAATGTAGGAGCCCTAATTGAAGATAGATAAGATGGCGGTTAGCTGAGAGCCATAAAAGTGTTCAAATATTTTCACCTGATATTCATGAAATTATCAAAGAATCTTTTTATGCCCGTGAACACTTTGACACACCTGTAAGCTCGAGCTGTAAGCACTTGTCCTTTTTAAGGCAAAATGTATTTAACCGGGTGAGGTTAGTTAGAGGGTTGGTTGGAGTTAGGGTGGTTGGAGTTGGAGAGGTTGTTGGAGCCAGAGAGAGAAGTTAGAAGAAAGAAGAATAAAAAAACTTTTTCATTTCCTGTCTGCCTCCGAGTTTTCTCCCGTGGTATCGTTGCTGCAAGCGGCAATTGCTGCAGGCGGCGACACACAACAATTTTTAACAAGCCAAAAGTCATTGGAAAAGAATATGTGTAAAATTGTTATCAGTAAAATATTATACAAATCATTAAAATTCTCTCACTTAGAGGTGTATAAAGAACTAAATGCTTTTTATGATTTTTAAAAATATCATCTGTCTTTCTCCCTACCTAATTTTTGTTGTTGTTATTTATGGACCTTTATTATTCATTTATATGTGGTGCTGAAAATTGAACCCAATGCCTCACACATGCCAGGCAAGCACTCTACCACTGTGCCACAGCCACAGTGCCCTGACTCACCACCTATTTATTCCCGAGAATACTATTCTTTGTTTTCTGCTGTTTGTAGTGTTTTAAGGTTACTGTCTTTTCAAGTTTTGTCTTACTACTTATCTTTTCACCCTAAGTTCCTTTCTTTCTTTTTTAAATTTATTTTTTATTTTTTGCAGTGCTAAGAGCTAAAATCATGGTCTCACATAGGCTAGGTAATGTGGCTTGGTAATATGCCCCACCACTGATCCAAACTCCCAGCCACACTAACTTGTCTTTTTTATTTATTTATTTTTTCTTCTTTTAAAGATGTTCATAATTTATCATATTATATGCTAAGGATTATATTCATTTTTATGATTAAAGTTGAAGAGCTCCTTACATTCTGAGTTGATGTGTCTTTATTAGGTTGTACACATTTTGGTTGCTGTCTTTTCAAAGCCTCTATCCAATTTCTCTATCCAATTTCTCCTTTTTAATTTTTTAATTTTTTTTTATTCTAATTTGTTATATATGTTTGCAGAGTACATTTCATTTCTTGTTACAGATAAAGAGCACAATTTCTCAAGTTGCTGGTTTTATATAAAGTATTTTTACAACAATTGTGTCTTCATACATGTATTTAGGGTAATCATGAATAGCTCAGTCTGCTATTATTCCTATACCCTTGCCTCTATTTCTTCTTCTCCTTTTTCTCCTCCTCCTTTTATTCTTCTTCCTAGAAGTACACTATCCATACTTTTATTCTCATTCCTCTGTAACTCATCATGAATAATTTCTGTTAACTTTTTACATTTGTGTTGAAAATATTGATTTTCATATTTAATTTTTAAACTCTGGTATCTCTACTTGAGTCATTGTTATGGTTTGCATGAGAAGTGTCCCCAAAGTCTCACATGTAAGACAATGCAAGAAGGGTCAGAGGAGAAATGATTGGGTTGTAACAGTATTAACCCAATCAATGAATTAATCTTCTGATAGGGATTAACTGAGTGGTAACTGAAGTGGTAGGGTGTGGCTGGAGGAGGTGGGAATTGGGGGCATGGCTTTGGGGTATATATTTGTATCTGGCAATTGGACACTCTCTTCCTCTGCTTTCTGATCAGCATGTAAGCTGCTTCCCTCGGCCACACTCCACATTCACCATGATGTTCAGCCTCACCTTGAGCCCCAAGGAATGGAGCCTGCTTCTGTGGACTAAGACCTCTGAATCTTAAAGCCTCCAAATTCACTTTCCCTTCCCTACATATGTGCTGGTCAGGTCCTTTACTCACAGCAGTGAAAAAGCTAACTGAAACAGTCATTTTTGATCCCTATTTTGCCTTATTTCCTAACACATGTTGAAGCATATTTATATAAAAATATTTGATTGCTAAGAGTAAAATTCCTTCTCTGAACAAGTTTTTATCTGGTATTGACTGCTTTTCAACTAGGATTTTGGTTCTAAGATCCTTTGAAAATATCAGGTAATAATGGATGCTAAAATTACCTTTACATAACAAAAGTTCAGATACCACAGATGAAATTATTGTCTGGAACGTGTTCACACTTTTAGGACAGGAGACAGTGTGAGGCTAATCTCTGAATCCAATTAGAAACCAAGCTGAGACCAGGTACATATTTAGCAAAGCTCTGCTTTGTCCATTTATTCCCTTTGTTAATAGTGTGGTCTCCTGAGCTTTCATGTAAGATCACATTTTTGTTGCTGTTTTTTTTTGTGGTTTGAACAGGGGGCTTTTACCTGTTTGGCTTTATCATACTTACAAGACTCAAGAAAATTATTTTATGCAATTCAGAGACTTGCCTTGTATTGTTAGCTCCCTGCTACACGTACATCACAATTTGTCTACTATCTGCAGGGGACACCACCCACACGTGAAAGGTTTCTTGAGTTTCAGCCACTTTACTATAGTAATCAGTGCCTAACTGATGAAAATTTCCTGGTTTTTCAAAGTTGCATTCACAGCCCTTTGCTGATGTGCCCTATGTTTTTGTTCTAGCCCAGAATTCTTGGCCAATGTTCTAAATAAGCATGTACTCCAGGAGATAAGCTTAATTAGCCTTTGACTTCAGATTTCTTTTCCAAAATCTTATCCTGTTTGGTCCTCTTTGATACTGTAGCTCTCTGATGCTTTAAAATAAATTGCTTTATTTAGCATGTTGTTTTTGTTTTGTTTTGTTAACATTAAAATCTGATGTCTATGTGACCACTGATTTGTTGCAATGTATTCCATTGTACCCAGAAGTAGATATGCTCACTAATATATACATCTGAAGTTAGAATGCCTGGTTTTCCATCATGAATAATTACTGTCTATATGACAAAGAAAAAGCCATTTAATCTCATATCACTTTAATTTCTAATTGTGTAAAATAGGAAAACTACCTAGTAGATAGGCTTCTTATGAAAATTAAGGTACTTAATACATGGAGAGTGCTTCAAATACTGGCTGACATTTTTAAGTATTCAGTAATTTATTATTACTATTAATCATTGTCATTTCCTTTATTTTTATTGCTGTAAAATAATAAAGTTAGCATATGTCCATTGCTACTTTCAGGTAATAAAGTTCAGAAATATAATTAAATTCTGAAAACATTTATTACACAGGTCCCATATGCAAGGTCTAGCATATGTGATTATCAAAATAAAAGAAAATGTTATTTCAAGCAGTTTAGGTTTGGGTAGTGTATCTATGTAAGAAACTGTAAGTTATGTAAGAAGAGTAAAAACAAAGATCAATTTGAAAGCAGGTCAGAAAAAGCTGCCTTTAATCCCAGCAGATACTAGATTAACATATTGGCAGCTCATAGAATAAGTACGAATAGTCCTACCTGCTTAAGCCACTTCAAGTACTCTTCCTAATAAGTTCCACTTGTATAGAATAGAAATTCTAATTACTAAAATGCTGCCCCTAAGCACGGACTAGTTTCTTAAAATATCTTTGGAATTGGCTCATTGACTACACTGAATGTTCTGCTAAGAAACAGATAGAGAGGCTGCCAGGGAAGGACTTGGCTGTAAAGCAAATTACATTTCAGAAAAAAAAAAAAAAATCAGAAATGTTTATTGAGTATTGAGTTCCAACCTGTTTAAAAGCCTCTTTCTTAATTGCCTTCATCTAAATGCAAGCCTCAGTAAAAACATGTGAATATTCAGCATACTTAAAGTAATGATTTTCTTATCTTATGTTGATTGTATTTCTACAAAATTTATATTTTAAATGAATTTGGCAGTTTGATTTGGGTTGAATACATTAGGCTAATATTTGTGATCAATTTAATGATATTCTTCTTTTGGCAAACCATGGACTAGTAACATTTATTGGTTGCTTATAAAAAAGGGAGTAAAAGGACAAAAGGAAGGATCAACAAAAGAGCATACTGAAATATCTTGAACCAGAAATCTATTATGTATTTTCAAAATATTCTTTTTAGTCATCTTATTCAAAAGCATTTACTGAACACCTTTTCTGAGCCAGAAAATATTTCAAAAGGAAGAATGACTAAATTTGTTAGTCTGATTTTTTTATCTCACCATCCCAGTATTCCCCAAAGCACTTCTAAGTCAAAAAGTTTTAACTACTGCTCTAAATATAGTATTAACTAGTATATTTCAGAAAACTTAATAAAAAAGTTCATTTTATATTAACAGAAATAGATATTGAATATGCACACAAAATTACCTTCAAAATGGAACATTGAAATTGTTATTAGAAACTCATCTGTTTCATGAAATGTTTAACAACTATTAATAATGTCTTTTTAAAATATGATGATTATTTAAATTTTTTGTAGTTTTAAGCAAGAATAATGTTTTGTCATAATAGAATATACAAATGAATAAATAAGAAAATTATTGGATTTAATCTTCATGAGTGTAATAAGGTACAAAAACATAGAAAATTTAATTAGGCGCAATAGCTCAGACATACACTGATGTGTGTGAATGGCAGCATGTAGATGTGTAAGGAAACGGCCAGGCCCTTGTTTGGTGGCTTCAGCATCTTAGAGTGTACCCATCCCACAAACCATCTGTTTTGAGGATATAAAAAAAGATGAGGAGATTAAAGTAGGGTTTTGCGATCAGATATCTTTGAAAAAAACCTCTTTTCCACTTTAACTGGCATAGTCCCTTCTACTCAAACATAGAGAAAATAGGAATTGTATGAAGCTACTTAAAATACTAATAGGAGACTGTGTAGATTAAATATGGACTGCATTAAAGGTCCTGAAGAACTTTTAAGAGAACTAGAGAAAGCCTAGAGAATTAATTTATTTTTGGATCAGGTGAGCTCAACTCACAGAATTGGTAGCCATCAAGTATGCATGACTGCTTCTCATGATATGGTCTGTTTGTTCCATGTGATTCTGTGATATGCTCATGGATCCTTCAGTGCTGCCTGGAAAGATAAAGACCCTCCACTAGAATAATTCTAGATGCAAACTCCCTGAGTCTGAGAAACAAACCAAAAGTGATCACCAGAAAAAATATTAAAAGCATTTTAGGATTAATATATTTTCAGGGTAGAGGAGCTTAACAGGGACCTTCTGTTGGTTAACTAAAAAATTCCATTAAAAAAATCTTGAAACACCTATCAGCTCTGCAGAGTATAAACCCAGTTCATGTTGTCACCAATTTAAATAATGCCATTTATTTTCCAATAGAATACTCTATTTCCTTGAATAGCAACTCTGAGCTACACAAGGAGAGAATATTTGACTTAAAAGAACACTCAAGTTGGATTCATATTTTAGACTGAACATTTTATTTAATAACCCAAGATCATTTGTCATGGTCTAAAAGAACAAACTGACCAAAAATTAATAGAGAAAAAATATTTATGTATGAATAATGGTATGTTCAAGTCAAATAAATGATCAAATTTCTCAATTTCACCTAGGAGAATGGTAAGGGAGAAGACTACATTTTTTGTCACTAAACTCATCCCCATAGTGGATCATCTATTAGTCGCAGTTCTACTACAGCAGTAATCCTATAAGAGTAACCTGCTCACACCCGACACCCTGGGGATAGGGATGGATACTGACATGAGCTTCATTTAATCAATACAGAATATTCCCAAAATAAAGAGATAGGCTTAGGAGTGGTCCATCAGTTCAATTCTTATAACATATTTTAGGTGATAGTAGATGAAAATAACTTTCTTTCTCCCTGCATTTGAATGAGAAGGGATTTATCTTTAATCTTTGAAAGTCACTTTAAGATAGGAGAAGAAAAAACACCTGAGAACAACAAAATATATTTAAAAGACTCAAGGGAGAGAATCACAGAAAATTAGAGACATGGATCCAACTACCAGATATGAAGTCTGAGCTTCCATAGGATTAATTAGATACTTATTTAGACTGAGTTGGATTTATTCCTACTTGCATGCAAAACCACAAATGCATATCTATCAATCATCTCCCCATCTATCATCTATCTATTCACACACATACACATGTTTACAGATTACAAAATAATATGAAAATTACTTCAGATAATTACACATGATCATTATTTAATTTTAAAGATTTTGCAGACAACTGCTTCCTGAGGTGGTGAAACAGCATTGTGGTTGCCATTCTGGAATTGTGTTTCTGAATTTAAATACTTTTTCTAACAGCTAGCATCTGTATATACTTAGACAATTCACTTATTTATTCTAAACCATGGTTTTCTTATTTCTAAAGTGAGGATAATTCCATTACCTGCATTATGAAATTGTTGAGAGGATTAAATAATATATATATTCTTGGTCACAGTTCTTGGCACCTGTGTATAAGCATTCACAGTATATTGGCAAAAAAAAAAAATTATGATACAGTATCAAGAGGGGTTCTAATAAAAAGTAAATTTTACTGTTGTGTTCATGATTTATACATAATGACTACTTTAGTTTCTTCTATTGTACTTCTACTTTAATAAAAGGATACAAATAAAATCCAAAATATCATCTCAACCCTCTACGAGTATAGTTCATTTGAGTGCATTTCATATACAAAGTAGCTAATTAAACACAAAGCATTCTCTATATGCACATGTGACAAAGAAGAATGGCAATTACAGTGTAAGTAATAAAGTAAAGAAAATGAAAATGGTGGTTGAAATGCTTGCATGGACATCAGGGAAGAGTGGGCAATTCACCCGGATTGAATAATATATAATGGGATGCTGTGAATTTTGAAAGGAATAGTATGGCATTAACATCAATCTCTCCCTTTCTCTCTCTCTCTCTCTCTCTCTCTCTCTCTCTCTCTCTCTCTCCAATGCTTACAGGAAAACAACAAAAATGTCTAAAAAAAAAAAAAAAAAAAAAAAGGAGGGAGAATATTTTTCCCAATCCTTCTCTCCATGGTATATCCTAAAAATTTTGTAAGGAAATATATTTATAATTAAAATTGCTAAGATTATGGGAAAAATATGAGAAAACAATATTAAAGGAAGATTGTTAAGCACAGTGAGAGTGATTGAAGGGTGATCATACCATATACCATCCTCATTAATATAGAGGAGTCTGGAATGAAGCAGACATTACTCCTTATACATGCATGATTACACTACTGATATGACTGTGACTCCGCACCATGTTCTGCCAGAGGAAGAAGTTGTGCTCCATTTGTGTACCATGTGTCAAAATGCATTCTACTTCTCATGTATAACTAATTAGAACAAATTTTAAAAAATAATAATAAATGAAAAAAAAACAAAACAGACCAGTCATTCTTTTCAGAGCTCAACCTATATATGTAACCAGCCTTTTAGATGATTCAAATACAGCACTATATCTGCCATTACCTACCAAACCAAAGCAAAATATTAAAAAAAAAAAAAAACAGTAGTCTGATCTTTTCTAGAAGAATGCACGGTTATCCATATTGTCATCTAAATATCATTCCACAAGCCTGTTTAATTAAAATACATTAAAACTTTTTTCTCAATTCTTTTGTCTTTATTCACAAAACCAAATCACTCAGAAACTTCATTTCTAAGCAGTGGAGTGGGATGGGGCAGATTCCACACCTGTAATTCCAGCAACTCAGGAGGTTGAGACAGGAAGATTGCAAGTTTCTGACCAGCCTTAGCAATTTACCAAGGTTCTAAGCAATTAGTGAGACCCCTGTCTCAAAGTAAAAAAAAAAAAAAAAAAAAAAAAATTAAGAAAGGGCTAGGGATGTGGCTCAGAGGTTAAGTGTCCCTAGGTTAAATCTCCAGTACCAAAATATTTTAAAAACTTACATCAACTTAAAATGATATTTCATTCTAATGAAGCATATTTTTGGATTTTTCTTTTTTCATCAAAATAGTTGAATGCTCAAGATAGAAGATGTTACAAGCACTTTAGAATTATATGTATTTATATTTATTTAAATTTAATATTGTTTTCAGAAATGAAAATTATAAAGCTCCAACTTTTTTCATATTATATAGATAAAATGAATAAGCAGTGAACTTATATGTTCATTATTATTTACAAAATTATAACCATGTTTGCCTAAACAATTACATGCATATTAAAAGCAACTAAAAGATAAATCTAATGAGGGTATAAATAAAGTAATTCATTTAGGTGTCATTGACATTTTATTATTCAAACAGTAACATTATTTATAATCATTAAAATATAATTTTCTTTAATATTTGATTAATACACAATTATGTTGCCAAATATTGAATATGTGTTGCTACACATACTGTTTTCACTGTCAGACAATTCTAACTTCTACTTCTATCTGTACTGAGATCTTCAGAAAATCATTTCAACTTTCTTTGACTTAATTAGCAGTAAAACAGAGTAAATGACAGTCATTAATGCAGAGGGTATAGAAACAATTCAATATTTAATGCATATATAGTTCTTTGAATAATATGTGGTACATAAGCAATTAATAAAATTATTAGTCACTTATTCATAAGAACATTTTCTTACCATAACATATTGGTCAATTAATATATTTAGACTGTTTCATGGAATGTGTTTCTTTTCATCCTGATGAATAATGAAAGCATCAAAAAGTTGTTCCTTTAAAACAAGACAACAGGGCAATATACATAAAACCATAAAATCTTTTTTAAAAAGTGCTTCATGAAAAATTAATATATGTAAAAGACCTAGGACTATTGACTTTTATTTGGATTTTCAGATAATAGAGGATAATAATTTGAAAATGAAATTTTAGTTTTTGATGCATGTGATAGTTTTCCAATATAAAATATGCTTTAGGAAAAAAAAGTGCACCATGGTAGAGTGACAGATTGTGGACATTCAAATGGTAAAATGTCAACCTGCCCAGATTCCACTCTGTTATATGCCTGTAGACAGGTTAATTAACCTCTTTCACTCCAAAGGTGCAGTTGTTTCATAGTTTTAATATGGATATCAGTACATGTTATGTTAGTTATGTTTTAATGAAATAAATAGCATAATTAATATAAATACTTAAACAGTCTCTAGCACAAATTAAATGCTTTATATAAGCAAACAACAATTCTGAAAGTCTATATTAGGTTATACTCAAATTCTCCACACATCTTTTGTTCCAGGATTCTTTGAGCAGGAGTATTATCTTAAATTGTAAAAGCATATTTTTACACATATAATTCAATTTAAGGCAGCACTTATCAAACCTTATTATGTATATAGCACCTGAAAGTCTTATTAAAATAAGAGATTCTTATTTCAGTATTTTGGGGTAGAGACTGGGATTCTGCAATTCAAACATATTCCCAGATTCTGCTGAGGTTGTCAGTCCGTGTACATTTTGAATAATTTAACGCATACTGGAAATTAACCACTCTTGCCATAATATCTTCTTCATCTGTTTATTGGAATTTTATGATTTTGGATTCATTATTTTTGAGTTGTCTTTGTCATCGAAATTTGAAATGTCAAAACCACTGAGAAAGGCCTATCTAGAGAATCTCTACTATCAGCCACACTTCAAGAAAAAGTGAGTTTTGGTTGGCATGATTTGGAACATGTGCATTTATCTTGAAAACAATTGCCTTAGGAGGTTACTATAATAAACAGTTATCCTTGAATGGCTTCAGAAAAGAAAGACAAGAAAAGATAAACATTGGGGAAAAGAGAGTAGGAATTAAGCCCAACTTTAGCTGCCTTTCTATTGATAGGTACTTAGTTATATTAGTTAAAATTCCTGTCATTATCACAATTTATAATTTTTGTTGGTTAAAAAAATAAAAACAGTTTTGTCAGAAGTCTGAAGCAGCTTGACTATATTTTCTGTTCCACAATTCCATCAGACTAAATTTTCATGTATCTGCTGGGGTTGTTATCTGACTGTTGGAGTTATCGGGGTCTCAGAATTCATTTCCTTCTCATATTCTCCCCATTTGGTCCCTTTTACGTGTATGCCAGCAGCTGCCATAGATCGCTAATTTTAGGGGCTCATGTAATTATTTCAAGCCCATTGAGTAATCCATAGTAATCTGTCCATGTCACAGTCAGCTATCTAGTAATCTAAACCATATCTCTAAAGTCTCTATGCCATGTAACATAACATACAAGGGAGTAACACCAGGTTGCCAAGGTCATGGGGACTATACAGGTAGTATAATTTTTTATAGAGAAAGTATAAAATGCTGGATAGGAAAGCAATAATTTATATTCTAATATGGGTTTAATTACATACTACTAATCCATTTATCTTAGACGACTGCTTCAAGTACTATTTCCATCACACATTTAAAAAGATAATTTAAAAAAACAAACAAAGAAGCCCTGATTTGATTTATTAATGATGTACAAAATCATATTTGTAGAAAAGATTAAAATATTATTACATATTCTATCTAATGCCTATCACAGAATTATGTAACTATAATTAACTAAATAAATTATTCAGTTTCTCCATGTGAAAGTCATAAAGTAGCTAATGTATATTAAGACTAACATAACACTTTATATTTTCTTGGAACTTTTTATCAATCTTATACTTAAAATTTTATGAGATTGGCTATTTCTAATAACTGCCCTTTACAAGTTACAATGGTATTTCTATTGGTATTAAATATTTTAATTGTAAGAATTTGTCTTTACAAACTTCTCTGATGAACTAGGGCTCTTGACAAAGAAAACTCAGTAAATAAAAAGTCCAGTTGGAAGACAAGTGCTAACAGATTTATAATTCATTCACATGTTATTCACTTTACTTAGGTCTGCTAGTTGTGGTTCAACAGCTGGGACCAGAAAACAAACAGGAATTAAGATGAAGGCCAAGTATTTCCTTTGCAAAAATTAAATCTCACTGCAGTTTTGATTTATATTACAGAGAAACTGTTACAACATAAACTGCTTTAAGGAAAAATAGATGTTGAACTCAACAAGACTAATTTATTTCATTTTTTCATATTTAATTCCAGCCTTCATGTAATTCCATGCACATTTATGCAGTTATGTTTGTTTCTTCCCACAAAATGTTACTAAGTAAACATTTTTTTTGTTTTTTCTGTATTAGTCTGAATTATAATTCTGATAGTTGGCTGAACTCAATCAATATGATGAAATATAAATTCCTTAAATATGTCCCTATTCTTGGACACTTACATGAAAATATTTTTTAATAATATAAATAATGCTGAAGTTTTTAAAACATTAATTTATTCAGAAAATAATCTTTAACTTCCAGAAATTATATTATTTTGAAAAAATATTAAATATTAGAATGAATTTAGATGAATATTTTCAGAAATATCAATAAAATATCTTTATTTTAATGAGTTTTAAGATACATATCTCTTGTGGTATATATGGATTGTTTTGGCTGTGATGATAAGGCCACCCACAGTAAAGATTTGTTTTCACACTCCATCTGTTTGGTATGTACTGTGTAGATTTGAAAAAAATTTCTGCCCCCAGTGAGACACAGTGTTTGGTAATACTTCTATCATATTCTTCAATTTCTCTGTGAGTCATTCTCTCCATATGCCTAAAAGGATTGTGAGCTTTGCAAAAAGCTTTCAGAAATGGAATATACTACTCAAAAATGAATGAGGATTAATGAACACATTGCATTCATCACGAAAGTGCTCTTTAAATGCCAAATAGCGGTTGGTATGTAACAAGTTTGGAGAGGCAGATGGCATAAGCACTAGGTTTACTGTGTAACTGCAATAAAAGCAAAAATCCTTGCATAGGGATGTTTGCTTGTGTGTGAAAAGACTGTTTCAAATACTGTTGGAGAAAAATTTCATCCACGTAAAGTTTTAGTAAGTCTGATTTAATGATAGAGTCTTTACATTCCATTACATTTGTGGTGTTGATTTAATCTTCCAATTAAATTTCATTAATAATTTAACAACAAACAACAATTAGTTTTAAAGGTGGAATGGGTTATTGTATCTAACTCAAAGATATCCCAAGCCTATATTTTCATCAGTTCACTGAGAATTTTTTTTTTAATTTGTGTTATTTATGCTTCCCTTTCCTAAACTAATTGCACTATTTCTCTGCATTATTACTTGTTTTAAGCAGCTTTTGCATGCTCAGACGAAAATACCCTACAAAAACAACTTATAGAAGGGAAAGTTTGTTTGGGACTCATAGTTTCAAAGGTCTCCATCTACAGATGACTGACTCCATTGTTTTGGGACCAAGATAAGGCAGCACATAATTGTGGAATCGCCCAGTGGAGAAGGATACTCAGCTTATGAAAGGATCCTAAAGCAGAGAGGATGAGGGAAGGTGGAAGGAGCCACAGGGCATCCTTCTAAGGCCTGAACCACCTCCTCCAGCTATGTACCACCTGCCTACAGTTACCACCCAGAATGGACTGATTAGGTTACAGCTCTCATAATCTTATAATTTCACCTCTGGATATTCCTGCATTAACAGGAGCTTTTGGGCAACACCTCACAGCCAAACCATAACATTACTTTTGGAATTAGTCATGTGTCACCTTGATATAAGTATTGTATTCTTATTTTTAATGCTATTTTGTAAATTTTTAAAAATTTGTTTCTGAAACCTCTTACTGAAAACCTAGTGCATATAAAAAATAAAATAAACCCTGCTAGCAAGTAAAGGTATGCTTAAAATTTCTGAGATTTTATAGTTTTAGTAATGTTCACTAAGTTTCCTTGTAGTTTTAAAATCCTAACATTTATTGATGTCTTTACCTTATTTTGACCATATTATAAAGTTTTGGGGAGCAAAAACTATGAAAGAAATGTCACTATAATTTATACAGTATCTCAAAATGTCTTATCTAGTTTAAGTGTCCAATAAGTGACAGTTGACAGGGAATTAATCGAATCATTAGAGCAGAAGTTTAATGAAGCACTTATCACCTTTGTCAGTTTGTATTCAGCTTTGGTGTCAGGCCATTTTCTTTTCTTCAATCGATAAATGTTTTAGATGAACAAATTCCCAAAAGCTTGTCAAAAAGTTGACCAGGCTTAGAGAAGAAAGAAAATGAACACTTTTCCTTATTTTAAATATCCCATTTCTATATAAACAAACAAAAATGAATATCAAGTTTTAGTGAAATAGTTCAACTTAAAAACACTTGTTCCAAGTGGTATAGAAATTTACTATGCCCCTTACTTAAGTTGCTCTCAGAATTGTCTTTATTACACAGTTGTACTGTTATTCTTTCTTAAAACATCTTCCACATTATTGGCTTTTATTTTATTCTCCACTTTTCATGAAAATTGGGAAATGAACATGGTTTATAAAAACTTGATACCTGACTATTCTTTTTTTTTTTTTTTTTTTTTTTTGGTACTGGGGATTAAACTCAGAGACACTCAACCACTGGCCACATCCCCAGCCCCATCCTCCCTTTTCTTGTATTTTATTAGAGACAGGGTCTCACTGAGTTGCTAAGTGCCTTGCCATTGCTGAGGCTGGCTTTGAACTCGCGATCCTCCTGCCTCAGCTTACCAAGTGTTGGGATTATAGGCGTGTGCCACCATTTCCAGCTTCTATTCTTTAACTCATATTTCCTAATGTGGATCATTTTTTAGTGTCTAAAATCAAAGAATTATTAATATATAAATCTTAACTGTCATTAAGTATATGTACATATTCTATAACTAAGAACATTTTGAATGAATTAAGTCCTATTTTCATAGCATATATTAATATATTTATCTTTCCTTGGCAATGTGCTGTGCTATTTCTCCTCTTACCTGAATACTTCTTTATTTCTTCACTAGTTCCTTCCTCTTTTTATTTTATTGATTTCTTCATCTCATCAACAGCTTCTTCTTTCATTTCTTTTTTTTTAATTTTTTACTTTTTTTTAAGTTTATTTTTGAGGAAGCGTCTCACTATGTTACCCATGATAACCACAAACTCATAATAATCCTGTCTCAGCTGACCAAGTAATTAAAATTCTAGGCATATGGAAACACATCCAGCTCTCCTTCTTCATATTTATCCCAATTATGAGCATCATGTAAGACGAAAACTTGGCTTTTTTGATCTCATGTTTTTCATCTTGTGAGAAATAATGCATTCATAGTTTGTATTTACAGAATAATTTCTGAGGCGAAGTATTAGATTATTTATTTTGGATCTTTCTATTTTTAAGGTGGGGACACAATGATGTAAACTTTGCTGTTAGAACTGCCTTCAAACTGTCCCAAAGATTGTGATATATTGTATCTCTATTCTCATTTAATTCTAAGAATATTTTTATTTTTCCCCTGATATCTTCTATGATCTTATTTCGAAAGTACATTATTTATTTAATCTTCAGATGTTAAAATGATTTCTGTTTTTTATCTTATTGCTGATTTCTAATTTCATTGCATTATGATACAAGAGAATGAAAGAAATTTTACATTTTTTTTTAGATTTGCTAAGGATTGCTTTGTGTCACTATTTTATAGAAAGTTTCATAAGCTACTGAGAAAAAATGTGAATTTGGTTGTTGATGAATGAAATATTCTGTAGCTATCTGTTAGGTTTATTTGATTTAAAGTATTTTGTTTAGTTTCTGAAGAGTCTTCACTTAGTTTATGTCTCGATAATTTATCTAATGATAAAAGAAGTTTATTGAAATCACCCAGTATTATTGTATTGTTGTTTATTTGATTCTTTATATTGAGAAGTTTTTGTTTTTATGTTCATAGGTCTATATTCTGTAAATGAAATTTTTAAGAAAGATATCAGGAAAATGATTCCATTTATGATACATTCCTCCCCCAAAAAAGAAATACTTGTGAATAATATAACCAAGGAGGTGAAAGACTTCTACAATGTAAACAATAGAACACTGAAGAAAGAAATTAAAGAAGAACTTAATAAATGGAATGAGCTCCTGTGTTCATGAAGAGGCAGAATTAATATTGTCAAAATGGCCATATTACCAAATGCATTATACAGATCCAATGTAATCCTCATCAAAATACCAATCACATTCTTCATAGAACTAGGAAAAACTAGTACTAAAATTCATCTGGAAGAATAAAAGATGTTGAATACTCAGAGCAACCCAGAGCAAGAAGAGCAATGCTGGAGTCATCCCAATACCTGATCTCAAAATTTTACTATGGAATTATATCAATAAAAACAGCTTGGTTTGGCATCAAACTAGACATGAAAACTAATAGAATAGAATAGAATAGAACAAACCCACATAATTACAGTCATCTGATAATCCACAAAGATGCCCAAAACAACACTGGAGATAAGATAGCCTTTTTTAGCAAATGATGCTGTAAAAAACTGGATGTCCATATGTAGAAGAATGAAACAAGACACCTTTCACCCTACACAAAATTCAACTCACAGTGGGTCAAAGACCTAGGAGTTAGAGCAAAAACTTTGCAGCTCCAAGTAGAAAATGTAGGTTCAACACACCAACATGTTGGCCAAGTCACCAACTTCCTTAACCAACCTCCTAAAGCTCAATAAATAGGACTAGGGTTATGGCTCAGTGGTAGAGTACTTGCCTGGCATGTGTAAGGCAGTGGGCTTGATTCTCAGCACCACATATAAATAAATAAATATCCATTGACAAATAAAAAAAATTAAAGAAAAATCTAAAGCTCAATAAATAAAATTCACCATCAATAAAAGGGATGGCATCAAATTTAAAATCTCCTGCACAGCATAGGGAATTATTAAGAACATGAAGAGAGACTATAGAACTGGGAGCAGATCTTTGCAAATTACCCCTCAAAGAATTTATATCTAGAATAAATAAAGAATTTAAAAATCTTCACACTAAAAATAAATCAAATAATTCAATTAATAAATGGGTAAAAGAATTAAACAAACACTTCTTTAAAAAAATACAAATGGCCAACAAATATATGAAAAAATATTAAACATCTCCAGCAATCAGTGAAATGAAAATCAAAACTACATTGAGATTTTATCTCACTCTAGTTAGAAATGAATATAAATTATAATAATATATAAATCAGAAATTATATAATATGTATTATATAATATATAATGACATATAAATCAGGAATACAATTATAACTAATGTTTGCTGGAATGTGGAGTAAAATGTACACTTATACATTGTTGGTGGGATCACAAATCAGTACAACCACTGCAGTATGGAGATTACTCTTGATACCAGGAATGGAACCACCGTATCACCTAGCTTTCTAATTCCTTGATAGTTATCCTAAAGAACTAAAATCAGCATACTACAGTGATACAGGCCCATCAATGCTTATAGCAGTACAATTTACATTAGATAAATACATAAAGAAAATTTGGTATAAATTTAAAAATGGAGTTTTACTCAACCATAAAGAAGAAAAACATTATCTCATTCGCTGGTAAATGGGTTGAACTGGACAATATCATGCTGAGTGCAATAAGCTGGATTCAGAAAGTCAAGAGTTGAATGTTTACTTTCATATTGGGAAGCTAGCCCAAACTAAGAAAGAAGACTATCCCCTGAAAATATGAGGAAGACCAGTGGAGTAGAAGGGGATAGAGGATATAAGGGAGGAACTGGAAAAAAAAAAAAAGAACAGAGAAATTAAATTGACCAAATTATTCTATGCAAATGTATGAATGTACTACAGTAAATTTTACCATTATGTATATCAATAAAGCATCAATTTTTAAAAATCTGTAAATAAAATACGTATTTTATAATGTGTCACTACTACCTATTGACCTTGAATAATATTTTGGTTTCTGATAATAAGAAATCTCTAATTCAAGATCTATGTGACTTCAGATTCATAATGTCAAAAATGAAGCAACATTTTCTCTTATAGATGCAATAATTCTTCTTATGAAATTTGTTTAATGCTGTTCCTTCTATGTGAGTATTGCAGCTCAAAACTAAAATTACCAGTTCATGTTTTCTTATGTTTCATTTGTAATAAACTGATAGTTATAATTTACTGTATATAAAATTTATTACATAAAAATGTATTGCTTCTTTTCTAGTCTCAATTTTATTATTCTCATGTACAATGAAAGCAGTCTTGAATATCTGGGAAATCTACAATTAAGGTATTTAGATTATATGTTTTCCTTTCATTTAAATTTATTCAATTTTCTCTCTTATACCTGATAAATAACTGGGATGAATATGACTAATTAATAATGTGATATGTCAGGAATAAAAGTTCAAAACTGTCACATACACTCACCAAAAAGAAAATTGCTAATATTTACAATATAATACAGCCAGGTTAAATTTTCACAATTCAGGTTATACCTTCCATACCCATACTGCATGTTTCTCACTCTGAAAATTTACTTTTTGCTTACAGCTTACACACACACACACACACACACACACACACACACACACCCTATCTAAGTGTAACCAGGAAATACTTTTGGTGTTTTTTTGATAGCAAAGTTTTGCAAATCATGGATACATACCCCTGACACATATTAGGGACTCCATGATACAAACTTATCAACTAGGCATACAATTAAAAATCTAAAAAATTATGGTATCAAAATATCTGAATTTTATATAATATTTTATTAGTATGTTTAAGGATACCCATTGTATTTCTTGAAAAGACAGACTAGATTTCGTTTTGGGCACATTTATATTCATTTCAAATGAAAACATTTTACATGCTACATTGAAACTTTTATTTTCCAGGTTATTTTTCAATATAAAATGAACATTTTCATATAATATCATAAAGACATATAATTAAGAAGTGAGCTTAATGGATTGGATCACATTCAACCCAAGAAGGTGGTATGTAAGAAGGTGGTATGTAATTATAGATATCTAAGTACATTGTTACTGCCAATTATGTTTTAGAGACCTGCTAGGTATGAAAGATTAGTACTCATTTAGTTGGGAAAAAAGGCATTATCTTAGGGGATATCAATGATGTCTAAAAGGCAGGGCTCCCTAAGATTAACATGGAAATTCCAAGTTTGTTATATAAAAGGATAAAATTACATCTGTGACTAGAGAAGACACTGAAGAAATAAACCAAAGGCAAACAACATGGACTGTAGTCAAGAGCTTGGATTTTATCTTTGTTGGTAACTTGGAAATTGGAGACACTAAAGAATTTACTATGAGAATTTCAGAACAAGATTGAAATTTTAACTTGGAATGGAACTACCTTTGACCCAGCTATCCCACTCCTCAGCATATACACAAAGGATTTTAAATCATCACACTCTATTGACACAGCCACATCAATGTTTCTAGCAGCTCAATTCACAATAGCCAAGCTATGGAACCAACCTAGGTGCTCTTCAACAGATAAATGGATAAAGAAAATGTGGTACATATACACAATGGTATATTACTCAGCCATAAAGAAGAGTGAAATTATGGCACGTGCCAATAAATGGATGGAAGTGGAGACTATCATGATTGATAAGTGAAATAAGCCAATGCCCAAAAGCAAAGGTGGAATCTTCTCTCTGATATGCGGATGCTGACTCACAATGGAGAAGCACGGAGCTGAGGTTTACAGGATTGGACGGGGGGAGTCACAGAAAGGGAGGGAAATGGGAATGGGAAAGGCAGTAGAATTAATCATACATAACGACATAATGTTCCTATGTTCATATGTGACTACATGACCAGTGTAACTCCACATCATGTACAACCACAAAAATGGAAATTATACTCCATGGATATACAATATGTCAAAATACATTCTACTGTCATGTATAAGTAAAAAGAACAAATAAAAAAGGTTGAAATTTTAAAATTTTATGGGAAAATGATGTAGACGATGATGAAAAGACAGAAAAAATAAGATTGCAAAAAAAGAACCACAATTGAACTGAGAATTGAGACCACATGCATCAATCAACATAACTGAACTATTTATAAAGGTCATTAAGAAGGCAAGCAAAAAACAGCCATTTTAACATGTGCCAACATGTTATAAAACTGTTCCTTTTCTCAAAGGGCATGTTTCCAGCTCATGGAAAGTGACTTCATAATCCATATTCTAGCCCATGCCCACCAGAGGACAACTAAAATATTAAAAACAAGAACAACAACAACAACAACAATCAAGAGGAGCTTCTCAACTTCTCCTTAAATGCTTTTAAAAGACGCAATGCCTTATAAGACTTAAATTGCACTTTCACACCTCCCAGTGGCACTGCACCAAAAATTCTGCATCTTTTTCTCACTTCCCTTTCTAATAAAATTTCTGTTCACTTGATTACCTCAGCAGCATTAATTCTTCAACTCCATGGAAAACAAACCTGGTCCTGACTCCTTCCAGTAACACCTGGGGGTCTTATCTGGGAACCCAACCCCCAGTGAGGTAAATCATTTGCACCTGATAGTCTTTGCCTTCACTATCCTTTGGAGAAAATCTGAGCACCAGTCAGCACTTAAAAGTGATTAGCATTAAAAAAGTGATTAACGTGGTTGCCAGTCTCATACCTGGATGATAAGTTTCTTGGTTTCTGTAGTTCCCAATCACCTGCCCTGCATCAGGCACCTTGGGCTATACAGTGCCATTTCCTACATTTGTATCCCAGCTCAGAGGGTGCATGGATCAAGTAGACAGTGGCCCCTGATCCTGTCTCCTGCCTTTGGATGTGAGGATTTGGGTGAAGTTGAAAAGCAACTGTGAGATTCTGACTGAGGCTACTTATTGGTGATTCTCAAAGGCTCCTCTTCTGATGCCATTTCCCAACAGTTCCTTGGGGTGTAGTGAGGTGGTTGGTTGATCATGGCACTGAGCAAATGTTCCACTAGTCTGGCTCTGCCATCTGAGCCACCCACACCTCCTTGTCCCACTCCATCCTCCCTAGTGATTCTCTCAAAGCTAAAAGTGTATCCACAGTGGGTTTAAAGACAGGTTTGAGCTCCATGATCTCAAATATTGGAAGGCTTCACACTTGAAAAGACAGCTCTGTTGTTGATTCTGTGTACCTCTGTGCCCTCCCCAGTTCCTTGGCAGGTAAAAAAGGGGGAGGTACTTAACTTTTTTTTGTTCTTTAAGGATCTAGGGATACACTTTATCACACTCTTTCCCCCTGCCAAGGAAACTAAACTCTATCTTTCTGGGTGTCTTCAAGCCCACCTTGTAAGCCCAAGCTCACAGCCTGTTAATTAAATTCTTCCTCAGATTTCTCCGTGAGGAAGGCAGAAGTTTCTCTGAGATGACCTTTTCCTATTTTTCCTTCTAGGATACCTGAGATCCATATTATAGATGAAAAACCCTTTTAAAAGGATCCTTTGTCCTTGATGACCCTGACCTTACATCTCCTCAGACCTTGCTTGATTGAAGATTCCCAATAGGCTCACCAATATTGTAGACACATGAAGCAGAGGAATACATCTCACTGTTACCCAACATGTAGTTATTACCCATAGTATCTGGAAGTCCAATAGAGGCCAAGGGAGACCAGTAAGTTCTGCTAAGTCTGGCTCCCCCAGGGTCTTTGCCATACTGAAACCAAAGACATGAAGAACTTAGCTGCTAAAGTGGAAATAATCCAACAAGTCATGTGGAGTGAGAGGGGAGGTATTGCCAACCACCAAGAAGCCCATTCAGGGAGAGGTCTCTATGAGAGTGAGCAGTTTTTCTGGTGCAGATGCATGAATTCTGTTTTCTATTATCAAGGGGGGAGCTTTAGTCTCAAAGTTGTACCAGGTTCACCACTAGACTGTCTACTGAAAAACTGGAAAATGTTTGATCCACAGATGCTCTGGAAAGAGCACCTGAATTTATTCTGCTGTCAGGTAGGGCCTCAGTAGAAACTCTCAGATGGACAATCATGGCCAGTGGCCACCAGAGGGAAGTATAAACTTTAACACTATCTTGCAGCTTAGTTTGTTTTGCAAAAAGGAAGGAAAATGGTCTGAGGTTTCCTATGTTCAGGCTTTCTTTCTTTCTTTCTTTCTTTCTTTTTTTTTTTTTTTTTTCTTCTAAGGGGGAAACCCAAATTATGTCAGCAGTGTAAGCTGGACATTATAGTATAAGATACAATTGTTGCCATGATGGAAGAGAAGTCTAAGGAGATTACTACCAGGGCAGAAAAATCAGAGCAATCCCAACTATCACAACCCCTACTAACTCCTGACAGCAGTTCTCATGTCCTCCCTACACAGGACCCCCATCATCCACCCCTAAAGGAGAAAAATACATACTACAGGAGGGGAATTTGGGCCAACCAGGGACCACATTATTTTTTCCCTTCAAGACATGAGGCAAATAAAAATGGACTTAGGGATGTTCTCAGAGGATCCAGATAAATACATTGAGGTGTTCCAAAATTTACGTCAGGTTGTTCAGTATTACCTGGAAGGATATTATGTACTATTTAAACAAATTTGACCTCTAATCGAAAGGGAACTGTCTTAAAGTTACCTGAGCATTTTGAAGATTATCTGCATATCAGTCATGCCCCTGTAACACAGCTAGGAGTACATCTAATATTCCATCTGGAGCACAGGCAGTTTCTAGGAACAATCCTGAATGGGTTCCAAACAATGAAGAGGATGATTGGAAAATGAGACATTTTCAGGCTCCAGTCTTTGAAGTTCTCAGAAGGTCAAGGCAGACGCTTATCAATTATTTGAGATATCTGAAATCCATCAAGGCACTCAGGAGAACATTGCAACCTTTCTGGAGAAATTCAGGGAGGCATTGAGAAAGCACATCACAGTGGATCCTGAATTGCCAGAAGGCCACATAATTTTAAAGGATATAATTTTTATTCAGTTAGCTCTAGACGTTGGGAGGAAGTTACAAAAATTTGGCATATCACTCTGCTCAGTTCTTGGATGACATCTTCTGACTCACAACATCTGTCTTTTATTATTATGTCTCTATTATAATAGAGATCAGGAAAAGAGGAAGGAAAGGGACACATAGAGATAAAAGGAAGGCAGAAGTACTGGTCATGGCCCTGCAGGGAGCAAGTTTCTGGAATGTTACAGGAAGTAAATAGAATGAATGGACCTAGAAACACAAAAAAGCAACTTCTGTCCACTCAGAAAATAAGGGACATTAGCAACAGGAATACCAACAGGTTAAGTGGCCACCACCAGGGCCCTGTCTTATTTGTTAAGGCTAATATGGGAGGAATGAATGACACCAAGGGCTCAGGCACACAGAGTCACATTCCCACAACCAGGTCTGAAGGAGCCCAGGGTCAAACTTAATATCTCCTGTGCCTCCCATTACCCTGCATAAACCCTGGATATACTTCTCCGTACAGAGCCAAAAGGTCTTTTGAACAGTGGTGCCAGCTTCTCTGTACTTGTCTCACCCTGAACCCATTTCTTCTGATACTATCACCGGGTGAGGGGCATTTGGACAGCCTATCACTAGATATCTTCCTCCCTCATTGAGCTGTGAGTGAGATGGGGTAATATTTTCTCACATACTTCTGACAGTCCAAGAGTGCCCTACTTCTTTAATTGGAAGAGATAAACTCTCAAAACTTCAGGCCTCCATCACCATGCTTTGGGACCCCAGGGCCCATTATGTTTACCTCTATTAGAATGTGGTAAAAACCCTGAAGTATGGACCACTAAGGGCAAAATTGGGTAAGTAAGGAGTGCAATTTTAGTTAAAAGGATCCATCTTTCTTCCCACACCACATGGTATTCCCTCTGTTCAGAGGCGAAAGAGATTTATTGGAAATTATTCAAAACTTTAAACAACAGGTATTCTTAGTGCCTTTCAATAGCCCCTGCAATACACCCATTTTAGAAGACAAAAACAAAACAAAACAAAAAAAACAAACAAACAAACAAAAAAAAAAAAAAAAACAAATGAAGAATGGTGCCTAATTCACGATCTCAGGATAATCAGGGAAGCAGTCATCCCCTTTCATGCTGTGATGCCCAACCCTTATACTTTGTTATCTGAGATCCCAGCCATTACTACTTGCTTTACTGTATTAGATTTAAAGGATGCCTTTTTCTGCATATCCCTAGACAATCAGTCACAATATCTGTTTGCTTTTGAGGAGTCAAGTAGTGGATCTCAAGTAACCTGGACAGTATTACCTCAAGGTTTCACAAATAGTCCTTACTTGTTTGGGCAAGTCCTTGCCAAGGACCTAGAAGAATTTAAGGACAGGTCATTTGTAATATGCAGATGACATCCTCTATGTGCTACCACCCAAGGGGAATGTCAAATGGCCACTACAGAGCTCCTGAATTACCTAATAGAGGACATAAGGTCTAGAAAATGAAAGCCCAACTATGTCAACCACAGTTTCAATATCTAGTATTATAACTGTCTCAAGGAATCTGCAGGCTAGGTGAAGAGAGGATTATCCCTGTAGGATTCTATCCTCTACTGCAGACCATATGGCAACTCAGAGGTTGTCTGGGGATAACTGGATATTGTAGGCTTTGGATCCATGGATATGAAGAGACAGACATACCCCTTTATTGACTACTTAAGGAAGCCCAATGTCATGGGATAACCACCCTAATATGGAAACCAGAGTATGTTAAAGATTTCAAAGCCCTAAAAGAGGCCTTGCTTCAAGCTTCTGCTCTCGCCTAGACTTCAGAACAAGAAATTAATCTGCATGTGACCAACAGGGGAGGAATGACCTTAAGGGTAATAATACAAAGAAATGGGCTGGCTCAAAAGCCAGTAACATATCTCAGCAAAGAGCTTAATATGATGTCTCAAAGATGGTCCCATGCCTGTGAGTAGTGGCTACAATAGCCTTGCTGGTCCCTGAGGCTTTTAAGATAGCCCAAGGAAGGGATCTTACCATATATACTTCTCATAACCTTTCAGGAATTCTGAATACTAAAGGGAAATCATGACTCTCAAATAGCTGCTTTCTAAAATACTAGACCTTGCTCAAATTTAAACCCACCCACCTTTCTTCCAGAATACCCTGAACATGATTGTCAACTAGCCTTAGCCATAGATTACTCAGTTGGGAGAGAACTCAAGCTTTTCCCTGTCCAATCCAAATCTTAGTATATACACAAATGGAAGTTCTTTTATAGAATAAGTAATGCAAGTCTGGATATGCTGTAGTAACTTTAATCATAGAGATTGGGATATTAACTACAAGGTACTACCATCATCACCATTATATATCGTCTCCTTCACAGATTAATTGAAACTATTCTCACTAAACTTCTGTCTCTTACCAACAACAAAATCTCTTCCTCTTAGAAATAAAGGAACTTCACATGGACATCTATTGGGGACCTCTGAACTGGCCACTAGGAGAACACTTGCTGCCTCTTCTCAATACCCCTGAGCAGCAGGAAGCAGTTACTGAGCAGTCATTCCATAAGAACCTCTTGATTGACCTGTTGTCCCTAATGGGAAACCTAAACTGCTTGTCTCTCATCATCCCCTCAGTCATGAACCAATTTTCCTTACTGCCATAATGATTTCCTCATCAGAGGGGAGAATGTGAAAAAAAAGTTTAGGCAGCTGAGAGTAATGAAGGGACAGTAAAGGTCAACAAGAGGGCAAGCACAAGAACAGCCATTTTAGCATGCCCCAAAATGTTATTAAACAGTTCTTGTTTCTCAAAGGGCATAAGTTTCCATCTCATGGAAAATAATTACATAATTCACAATCTGCCCATGCCCACTGTAAGAAAATTGAAATATCAAAAACCAATCAAGCGGAGCTTCATAACTTTTCCTTACACGCTTTTGAAAGAGAGAATGACATAAGACTTAAATGGCCATCTTGCCTCTGCACTGCACCAGGAGTTCGGAATCTTTCTCTCTTTTTATTTTGTGTTCTTTTCTTTCTTTTCTTTTTTCTTTTTTTTCCCCCTTTGCGTACCGGGGATTGAACTTAGGGGCACTCCACCACTGGGCCACATCCCCAGCCCTTTTTTGTATTTTATTTAGAGACAGGGTCTGACTGAGTTGCTAAGTGCCTCACCATTGCTGAGGCTGTCTCTGAACTCGCGATCCTCCTGTCTCACCCTCCCAAGTACTAGGATTATAGGCCTGCTCCACCGCACCAGGCTCTCACTTTTCTTATTCTTTTTTTTTTTATTCAAAGTTGTTGTGTATATAACAGTAGCATGCATTACAATTCATAATATACATATAGAGCACCTTTTTACATAACACTGTATGCAAAGTGTATTCATACTATTCATGTCTTCGATCATGCATTTAGAATAATGATATGAATCTTATTCTACCATTATTTTTTCCCCATGTCATACCCCCTTACTCATTCCCCTCTCCTCCCTCTCTTTAACATTTCTAGTGTTCCTCTAATCCTCCTGTTTCCCGACCCAACCCCACTGTGAATCAGCCTCCTTATATCAGAAAAAAACATTCGGCATTTGGATTTTTGGGATTGGCTAACTTCACTTAGCATTATATTCTCCAACTTCATCCATTTACCTGTGAATGCCATTATTTTATTCTCTTTTATTGCTGAGTAATATTCCATTGTGTATATATGCCACATTTTCTTTATCCATACATCTACTGAGAGGCATCTAGGTTGGTGCCATAACCTAGCTATTGTGAATTGTGCTGCTATAAACATTGATGTAGCTGTGTCCCTGTAGCATGCTGCTTTTAAGTTCTTTGGGAATAGATCCAGTAGTGGCATGGCCGGGTCATAAGGTGGTTCCATTCCCAGTTTTCCAAGGAATCTCCATACTGCTTTCCATATTGGCTGCACCATTTTGCAGTCCCACCAGGAATGTATGAGTGTGCCTTTTTCCCCACATCCTTAACAATACTTTATTGTTGTTTGTATTCTTAATAGCTGTCATTCTGACTGGATTGAAATAAAATCTTAAAGTAGTTTTGATTTTCATTTCTCTAATAGCCAGAGATGTTGAACATTTTTTCATGTATTTATTGATTGATTCTGTATCTTTTTTCTGAGAAGTGTCTTCTCAGTTCGTTGGCCCATTTATTGGTTGGATTAGTTGTTTTTTTGGTGTTAAGATTTTTGATTTCTTTATATATTCTAGAAATTAGTACTCTATCTGATGTTCATGTGGTAAAATTTGTTCCCAATTAGTTGGTTCTCTATTCACCTCACTGATTGTTTCTTTTGCTGAGAAAAAGCTTTTTAGTTTGAATCTATCCCATTTATTAATTCTTGATATTAATTCTTGCGCTACAGGAGTCTTATTAAGGAACTTGGGGCCCAATCCAACATATTAGAGATTAGAGCTTACTTTTTCTTCTATTAGTTGTATTGTCTCTGGTCTAATTCCTAGATCTTTGATCCACTTTGAATTGAGTTTTGTGCATGGTGAGAGACAAGGGTTTAATTTCACTTTGTTGCATATGGATTTCCAATTTTCCCACCACCATTTGTTGAAGAGGCTATTCTTTCACCAATGTACATTTTTGGCACCTTTGTCTAATATAAGATAGCTGAAATTATATGTATTAGTCTCTGTGTCCTCAATTCTGTACCATTGGTCTACCGGTCTATTTTGGTGCCAATACCATGCTGTTTTTGTTACTATTGCCCTGTAGTATAATTTAAGGTCTGGTATAGTGATGCCACCTGCTTCACTCTTCTTGCCAAGGATTGCTTTAGCTATTCTGGGTCTCTTATTGTTCCAGATGAATTTCATGATTGCTTTTTCTATTTCTTTGAGGAATGTCATTGGGATTTTGATTGGAACTGCATTAAATCTGTATAGTGCTTTTGGTAGTATGGTCATTTTGACAATATTAATTCTGCCTATCCACGAACAAGGTAGGTCTTTCTATCTTCTTAGGTCTTCTATAATTTCTTTCTTTAGTGTTCTGTAGTTTTTGTTATAGAGGTCTTTCACCTCTTTTATTAAGTAGATTCCCAGGCTTTTTTTTTTTTTTTTTTTTTTTTTTTTGATGCTACTGTAAATTGGGTAGTTTTCATCATTTCCCTTTCAGAGGATTTATCACCAATTACATAAAAGCCTTGACTTATGGGTATTGATTTTGTAACATGCTATTTTGGCAATTTCCTTTACTAGTTGTAAAAGATTTCTGGTAGAGTTTTTTTTGGATCATCTAGGTATATTATCATGTCATCAGCAAACAGTGCTGGTTTGAGTTCTTCTTTTCCTATCTGGATCCCTTTAATTTCTTTCATCTGTCTAATTGCTCTGGCCAGGGTTTCAAGTACTATGTTAAATAACAGTGGTGAAAGGGGGCATCCTTGTCTTGTTCCTGTTTTCAGAGGGAATGCTTTTAATTTTTCTTGATTTAAGATGATGTTAGCCTGGGGCTTCGCATAAATAGATTTTATAATGTTGAGATATGTTCCTGTTATCCCTAGTTTTTCTAGCATTTTGAAAATAAAGAGGTGTTGTATTTTGTCAAATGCCTTTTCTACATCTTTTGAGATGATCATATGTTTTTTTTTTTTTTTAGTCTATTGATGTGATATATTATGTTTATTGGTTTCCGTATGTTGAACCAACCTGGCATCCCTGGTATGAACCCTACTTGATCACGGTGCACTAACTTTTTGATATGTTTTGGTATTCAATTTGCCAGAATTTTATTGAGGATTTTTGCATCTATGTTCATTTAAGATATTGGCCTGATGTTTTCTTTTTTGGCTGTGTCTTTGCCTGGGTTTGGAATTAGTGTAATATTGTCCTCATAGAAAGAGTCTGAAATAGCTCCCTTTTATTCTGTTTCCTGAAATAAGTTGAAGAGTATTGGTATTAGTTCTTCTTTGAAGGTCTTGAAGAATACTGGCTGTGAACCTGTCTGGTCCTGAGCTTTTTTTGGTTGATAGCTTTGTGATGGCATCTTCTATTTCCTCGCTTGAAATTGATCTGTTTAAATTGTGTATAGCTTCCAGATCCAGTTTGGACAATTCATATGACTCTAGAAATCTGTCAATGCCTTCGATATTTTCTATTTTATTAGAGTATAAGTTTTCAAAGTAATTTCTAATTATCTTCTGTATTTCTGAGGTGTTTGTTGTAATATATCCTTTATCATCATGTATGCTAGTAATTTGAGTTTTTTCTATCCTTTTTTTCTTTAGCACTGCTAAGGGTCTGTCAATTTTATTTATTTTTTCAAATAACCATCTTTTAATTTTGTCAATTATTTCAATTGTTTCTTTAGTCTCAATTTCATTAATTTTAGCTCTGATTTTAGTTATTTCCTGTCTTCTACTGCTCTTGGTGTTGATCTGTTCTTCTTTTTTTAGGGCTTTGAGGCAATAAGTTAAGTCATTTATTTGTTGCTGTTGTTTTTCTTTTAAGGAATTAACTCAGTGCAATGAATATGAATTTTTCTCTTAATACTGCCTTCATAGTTTCCCAGACATTTCTATAAGATGTATTTGTGTTCTCATTCACGTCTAGGAATTTTTTAATCTTCTCCTTGATGTCTTCTGAAACCCCTTGTTCATTCAGTACCATGTTGTTTAGTTTCCAGTTGTTGGAGGAGTATTTTTTTTCTTGATTTATTATTGATATTCAATTTCACTCCATTATGGTCTGATAGAATGCAGGGTAGTATCTCTACTTTTTTATATTTACTGAGAGTTGTTTTGTGGAATAATATATGGTCTGTTTTAGAGAAGGAGCCATGTGCTGCTGATAAGAAAGTGAATTCGTTCACTGAGGGATGAAATATTCTATATATGTCCATTAAGTCTAAATTATTAATTGTATTAATGGGGTCTAAAGTTTCTTTATTTAGCTTTTGTTTGGATGATTTATCCAGTGGTGAAAGCAGCATGTTGAAGTCCCCTAGAATAATTGTGTTGTGGTATATTTGACTCTTAAACTTGAGAAGGGTTTGGTTGACAAATGTAGGTGCTCCATTATTTGGGGCAAATAGATTTATAATTGTTATATCTTGTTGACGAATGGTTCCCTTAAGCAGTAAGAAATATCCATATTTGGCCCTTTTGATTAACTTTTGTTGGAAGTCTACCTTATTTGATATGAGAATGGAAACCCCTCCTTGCTTCCACAGGTGATGTGAGTGGTAAGATTTTTCCCAGCCTTTCACCTTCAGTCTGCTGATGTCTTTTTCTATGAGGTGTGTTTCTTGGAGACAGCATATTGTTGGGTCATTTCTTTCAATCCAGTCTGACAGTCTGTGTCTTTTGAATGGTGAGTTTAGACCATGAACATTCAGGGTTATTATTGAAACATGATTTGTATTCCCATCCATTTTTATTTGTTTATGGTATTTAACTTGATTTGATTTCTCCTCTGGTTGGTGTTTCCTTTAGATTAATAATTCCCTTTTCTGATTTTCAATGTTTTTTTTTCTTTTCTTCTTCATGGAATATCTTACACAGAATGTTCTGATGTGTGGACTTTCAAGTTGTGAAATCTTTTAACTTTTGTTTGTTGTGGAAGGTTTTTATTTTATCTTCAAATCTAAAGCTTAATTTTGCTGGATATAAGATTTTTGGTTGACAATGCTTTCCTTTCAGAGCTTGAAATATGTTGTTCCAGGATCTTCTATCTTTTAAGGTTTGGGTTGAAAAATCTACACAAAATCTAATTGGTTTCCCCCTATATGTAATCTGATTCCTGTCTCTCATGGCTTTTAATATTCTCTCCTTGTTCAGTATGTTATGCATTTTCATTATAATGTGCCTTAGTGTGGATCTGTTGTGATTTTGTACTCTTGGTGTTTGGTAAGCCTCTTGAACTTGGTTTTCCCATTCATTATTCATATTTGGAAAAATTTCTGCTATTATTTCATTGAACAAATTATTCATTCCTTTGGTTTGGAACTCTGCACCTTCCTCTACCCCAATTACTCTTAAATTTGATCATTTTATGCTATCCTATATTTCTTGAATGTTATGATCATGATTTCTTACCATTTTCGCTGTGTAGTCTACATTTTTCTCCACATTGTATATATATATATTTTTTCAAATTTATTTTTTTATTCTAAGTTGTTAGAAATGACAGCAGAATGTATTACATTTCATATTATACTTGTAGAGCACATTTTTACATATCTCTGGTAGTATACAAAGTATATTCACACCATTCGTGACTTTATACATGCACTTAGGGTAATGATATCCATCTCATTCTACCATCTTTTTTTTTTTTTCTTGAACCTTTTGCCCCCTCCCTTCCGCTCCCTCCCCATTGGTCATTCTAATGTTCCTATAATCCTCCTATGCTCCCCATCCCAAACCGACTGTGAATAAGCCTCCTTAGATCAGAGAAAACATTTGGCATTTGGCTTTTTGGATTGGCTAACTTCACGTAGCATTATATTCCCTAACTCCTTCCATTTACCTACAATTGCCATGACTTTATTCTATCTTATTGCTGAGTAATACTCCATTGTGTGTATATACCATGTTTGCTTTATCCATTCATCTACTGAAGAGCATCTGGTTTGGTTCCACAGGATACCTATTGTGAATTGTGCTGCTATGAACATTGATGTGGCTGTGTAGTATGCTATTTTTAAGACCTTTGGGTAAAGACCAAGGAGTGGCATAGCTGGGTCATAAAGTGGATCCAATCCAAGTTTTTCAAGGTATCTCCATACTGCTTTCCATATTGGCTGCACCATTTTGTAGTCCCACCAACAATGTATGAGTGTGCCTTTTTCTTCACATCCTCACCAATATTTTTTGTTGTTTGTGTTCATTTAATAGCTGCCATTCTGACTGGTGTGAAATGAAATCTTAGAGTGGTTTTGATTTGCATTTTTCTAATTGCCAGAGATGTTGAACATTTTTTCATGTATTTGTTGAATGATTGTATGTCTTTTTCTGAGAACTGTCTGTTCAGTTCCTTGGCCCATTTATTGATTGGGTTATTTGATTTTTGGTGTTAAGATTTTTGAGTTCTTTATATATTCTAGAGATTAGTGCTCTATCTGATGTACATGTGGTAAACATTTGTTCCCAATTAGTAAGCTCTCTATTCACCTCACTGATTGTTTCTTTTGCTGAGAAGAAGCTTTGCAATTTGAATCTATCCCATTTATTGATACTTGATATTAATTCTTTGCTACAGGAGTCTTATTAAGGAACTTGGGGCCTAATCCAACATGTTGTAGATTAGAGTTTTCTTTTTCTTCTATTAGGTGTAGTGTCTCTGGTCTAATTCCTAGATCTTTGATCCACTTTGAGTTGAATTTTGTGCATGGTGAGAGATAGAGGTTTGATTTCATTTTCTTGCACATGGATTTCCAGTTTTCCCAGCACCATTTGTTGAAGAGGCTATCTTTTCTCCAATGTACATTTTCGTCACCTTTGTCTAATATAAGATAACTAAAATTATATGTGTTAATCTCTGTGTCCTCTGTTCTGTACCAGTGGTTTACCACCTATTTTGGTGCCAATACCATGCTGTTTTTGTTACTATTGCTCTGTAGTATAATTTAAGGTCTGGTATAGTGATACCACCTACTTCACTCCTCTTGCTAAGGATTGCTTTAGCTATTCTGGGTCTCTTATTTTTTCAGATAAATAGCATGACTGCTTTTTCTATTTCTATGAGGATGTCATTGGGATTTTGATTGTCATTGCATTAAATCTGTATAGTGCTTTTGGTAGTATGGTAATTTTGACAATATTAGTTCTGCCTATCCAAGAACAGGGTAGATCTTTCCATCTTCTAAGGTCTTCAATAATTTCTTTCTTTAGTGTTCTATAGTTTTCATTATATAGGTCTTTCATGTCTTTGGTTAAGTTGATTCCCAAGTATTTATTTTTTTTTATGCTATTGTGAAAGGGGTAGTACTCCTTATTTCCTTTTCAGAGGATTTGTCACTGATATATAGAAAAGGCTTAGATTTATGGGTGTTGATTTTGTATCCTGCTACTTTGCTGAATTCATTTATGAGTTCTAGAAGTTTTCTGGTGGAATTTTTTGGGTCTTCTAAGTATAAAGTCATATTGTCAGCAAATAATGATAATTTGAGTTCTACTTAACCTATCTGTATCCCTTTAATTTCTTTCATCTGTCTTATTGCTCTGGCCAGCATTCAATTACTATATTGAATAGAAGTAGTGAAAGAGGGCATCCCTCTCTTGTTCCAGTTTTTAGAGTGAATGCTTTCAATTTTTCTCCATTTAGAATAATGTTGGCCTGGGGATTAGCATGTATACCTTTTATGATGTTGATATATGTTCCTATTATCCCTAGTTTTTCAAGTGTTTTGAACGTGAAGGGGTGCTGTATTTTGTCAAATGCTTTTTCTGCATCTATTGAGATAATCATATGGTTCTTATCTTTGAGTATATTGATGTGATGAATTACATTTATTGTATGTTGAACCATCCTTGCATCCCTGGAATGAACCCCACTTGATCATGGTGTATTATATTTTTGATATGTTTTTGTATCCATTTTGCCAGAATTGTATTGAGAATTTTTGCATGTATATTCATTAAAGATATTGGCCTGATTTTTCTTTTTTTGATGTGTCTTTGCCTGGTTTTGGGATCAGGGTGATATTGGCCTCTTAGAATGAGTTTGGAAGTGCTCCCACTTTTTCTATTTCCTGAAATAAATTGAAGAATATTGGTATCAGTTTTTCTTTGAAGGTCTTGTAGAACTCGGCTGTGTATCCATCTGGTCCTGGGCTTTTCTTGGTTGGTAGACTTCTGATGGCATCTTCTATTTCATTGCTGGAAATTGGTCTGTTCAAATTATGTATATCATCCTGCTTAAGTTTGGGTAGATCATAAGACTCTAGAAATTTGTTGATGCCTGCAGTGTTTTGTATTTTGTTAGAATACAAGTTCTCAAAATAATTTCGAATTATTTCCTGTATTTCCGTAGTGTTTGTTGTGTATTATTTTTTTTTCATTGCATATGTTAGTAATTTGAGTGTTCTCTCTTCTTCTCTTTGTTAGCCTGGCTAAGGGTCTGTCAATTTTATTTATTTTTTCAAAGAATCAACTTTTCGTTTTGTCAATTTTTTCAATTGTTTCTTTTGTTTCAATTTCATTAATTTCAGCTCTGATTTTAATTATTTCCTGTCTTCTACCACTTTTGGTGTTGGATTGCTCTTCCTTTTCTAGATCTTTGAGATATAGTTTTAAGTAATTTATTTGTTGACTTCTTCTTTTGAGAAATGAACTCAATGCAATGAACTTTCCTCTTAGATCTGCCTTCATAGTGTCCCAGAGATTTCGATATGTTGTGTCTGTGTTCCCATTCACCTCTAAGAATACTTTTATCTTTTCCTTGATGTCATCTGCAACCCATTGTTCTTTCAGTAGCATCTTATTTAGTCTCCAGGTGATGGAGTAGCTTTTATTTCATCATTGATTTCTAATTTCATTCCATTATGGTCTGATAGAATGCACGGCAGTATCCCTACTTTTATATTTGCAAAGAGTTGTTTTGTGGCATATTATATGGTCTATTTTAGAGTAGGATCCATGTGCTTCTGAGAAGAAAGTGTATTAATTTGTTGAAGGATGAAATATTCTATGTAAGTCAGTTAAGTCTAAGTTGTTTATTGTAGTTTTGAGTTCTATAGTTTCTTTGTTCATCTTTTGTTTGGAAGATCTATCCAGTGGTGAGAGGGATGTGTTAAAGTCACCCAGAATTATTGTGTTTTGGTAAATTTGCCTCTTAAACTTGAGGAAAGTTTGTCCGATGAACATGGATGCTCCATTATTTGGGGAATATATATTTATAATTGTTAAGTCTTTTTGGTGTATGGTTTCCTTGAGCAGTATTTAGTGTCCTTCATTATCCCTTTTGATTGACTTTAGCTTGAAGTCTACTTTATTTGATATGAGGATGGAAACCCCTGCTTGTTTCCTCTGTCCATATGAGTGGTAGGATGTCTCCTAACCTTTCACCCTCAGCCTATGGATGTCTTTTCCTATGAGATGAGTCTCTTGGAGGCAGCATATTGTTGGTTCTGTTTTTTTGATCCAATCTGCTAGTCTGTGTCTTTTGATTGGTGAGATTAGGCCATTAACATTCAGAGTTATTATTGAGATGTGTTTTGTATTCCCAGCCATTTTTGTTTATTTTTGGTATTTACCTTGACATGGTTGCTCTTCTCATTGTTTTTTCCTTTAGTGTAATACCTCTCTCTCTGTTAATTTTCATCATTGTTTTTCTTTTCCTCTTCATGGAATATTTTGCTGAGGATATTCTGTAGTGCTGGCTTTCTATTTGTAAATTCTTTTAATTTTTGTTTATCATGGAAAGTTTTTTATTTTGTCCTCAAATCTAAAGCTTAATTCTTCTGGGTATAAGAGTCTTGGTTGGCATCCCTTTTCTTTCAGAGCTTGGAATATGTTGTTCCATGATCTCCTAGCTTTGAATGTCTGAGTTGAAAAATCTGATGTGATACGAGTTGGTCTCCTCCTATATGTGATCTGATTCCTCTCTTTTGAGGCCTTTAAAATTCTTTCCTTGTTCTGTATGCTAGGCATTTTCATTATAATGTGTCTTGGTGTAGATCTGTTGTAATTTTGTACATTTGGTGTCCTATAAGCCTCTTGTATTTGGTTTTCCAATTCATTCTTCATGCTTGGGAAATTTTCTGATATTATCTCATTGAAGAAGTTGTACATTCCTTTGGTTTGAAACTCTGTCCCTTCCTCTATCCCAATTTCTCTTATATTTGGTGTTTTGATGCTGTCCCATACTTCTTGGATGTTTTGCTCATGGTTTCTTACTATCTTCATTGCGTGGTCAACTTTACTTTCAAGATTATATACTTTGTCTTCATTGTCTGAAATTCTTTCTTCTAATTGATCTAGTCTGTTGGTGATGCCTTCAATTGTGTTTTTTATTTGGTTAATTGTTTCCTTCATTTCAAATATTTCTGACTGATTTTTTTTTCAGAGTTTCTATCTCTTTTTTGAAGTAATCTTTTGCTACCTGTACTTGCTCTCTTATATCTTTTTTGTAGTGGTCAATTTTTGCCTGTATTTGCTCATTTCGGTCATTCTTTGATTCACAGATCATTTTACTTATGAATATTATGAACTCCTTCTCTGACATTTCATCAACTTTGTTGAGCATGGGTTCTGTTATTGTAGAATCCTTGTTTGTTTGGGGTATTTTCCTTCCTTGTTTTTTCATGTTGTCTGTTTACCTTACTTTCTTGCAGTGTAGATCTGAGTTATTATAGTTTCTTCCCTGTATTCTTATAATACTCTTGCAGGTTGTCTGTGCCTCCCCTTAGTACTGGACTATGCAAACCTGCCGCTGATCCTCAAAGTATGCTGCCTGGGGCTGGCTCCACGCTGCTTTGTGTGGGTGGAACTGGTTGTGTCTTAGTTCCTGTGGTGGTCTGGGGTTAACCAGGCTGGGTTGAAGGTCAGCGGGACTGCCCTGGGCCCACCTGAACTCAAAGCAGGATTGAGGGGTCTGTCCTTGTTGTCTCCAGCTCTGGGGCAGAGGATAGCGGGGCTGGCTGGAGCCTGGTTGCACACCAACAGGGTGTCAGAGGGATTGACCTGGGGCTGACCTTGCTCAGGTGAAGGGCTGAGGCAGAGTTGGCAGGTCTGTCCTTGCTGTCTCCTGCTCTGGGGCAGAGGTCAGTGGGAATGGCTGGAGCCTGGGCCTGGTGGCACTCTAATGTAGGACCCCAGGACTGCCCTCAGCCCACCTAAACTCAAAGCAGAGTTGGTGGTTCTGTCCTTGCTGTCTCCTGCTCTGGGGCGGAGGTCCACGGGGCTGGCCAGAGCTTGGTTGCACACCATCGTGGGGGGTGGGGGGGGGTCAGTAGGACTGATCGCGCTCTGCTGAAGTTCAGCGGGACTGTCCTGGGCCCTCCTGGGCTCAGGCAGAGTTGGCAGGTCTGCCTTTGCTGTCTCCTGCTCTGGGGCAGAGGTCAGTGGGACTGCCTGGAGCCCAGATTATATATTTTATCTTTTTTACCTGAGGTCCTTTATTCCAAGTGGTCTAATCCATTGGTGATGCTTTCAATTGAACATTTAATTTGGTTTATTGCTTCTTTCATTTCCAGAATTTCTGTTTGGTTTCTTTTTAGAACCTCTATATCCTTATTGAAGTAATATTTTGCTTCTTGTATTTGTTTATAAAGTTCTTTGTCAAAATAATCTTTTACTACTTGTATTTGTTACCTCATATCATTATTGAGTTCTATAAACACTTGAATTATGCATCTCCTGAATTCCTTCTCTGACATTTCATCTACTGTGCTTGTGAAGGAATTTGCTAAGGAGGTATGTTGATTTGTTTGGGATACTTTCTTCCCTTGCTTTTTCATATTGCTTGTGTGACTTTTCTTCTAGCACTGTGGAACTTTGACTTTTTCATTTTTACCTTAAAGCCTTATGATGCTCCTGTAGTACAATGCTGTCAGATCCCCATATAAACACTTTGTACTCTAAAATGAGACATTTTCTATTCAGATATTCACAATTTGATCACAATGTACAGAATTATTGAATTCAGATAGTGTCTCCAATATACTCCATATGTTTGTAAAGGGGTTTATAATTTCTAATGTTGGATATAGAGGTGATATGTTTAGTTGGAAGGAAGTGAGAATATTGCATTGTTTTTTCTTAGGAATTGTGAAAGAGAAATCTGAACAGACTTTTCCTTTTTTTTTTTTTTTTTTTGGTAACAGGAATTGAACTCAGGGGCACTCGACCCCTGGGCCACATCCCTAGCCCTTTTTTGTATTTTATTAGAGACAGGGTCTCACTGAATTGCTAAGTGCCTTGCCATTGCTGAGGCTGGCTTTGAACTCGCGATCCTCCTGCCTCAGCCTCCCAAGTGAAAGAGAAATCTATGGAAGTAGTTTAATATCAAGAGTCAGGAAAAGAATTGGAGTAAAAAGTTTAGTGGGAAGACCGATGTGTATATTAACCAATCTTATGTAAACGTTGAGAGAAATAAAAAAATGCCAAAGTAGTAGAAATTAGTGAAAAAGAGAAGAAAGAGAAAGTGAGTCAAGAAGATAGAGAAGAAACTATATATAACACTGCTTTGATGTATTGTTCGGTTGTCCCAGCTCTCAAAATCCTCATTTCTGTATAAAACTTGTTTTCACTTCTGTTGAGAGTGCAAGGGCAGGGTGTAAATAAGGAGAGGAAAGATGAGGGAAGAAGTAAAAATTTTGGTTTCTGTTTTTTTTTTTTTTTTTTTTTTTTTTTAGTTGCTGGGGTTTTTAGTTTCTCCCAACCTGGGTTTAGCTTCTTCCAGCCAGAGGAGAAGGCTAGGGGAAAACACACCCCAGCAGAGGCGTGATCAAGAACGGCTGGAGGCCCACTCCAGCCCTCACGCTGGAAGACAATCAGGGATGCACCAGGGAGCCCGGTCACAGCTGGAACTCAAGTTTATTGAGGAAGTTGGACAGCTTTTATAGAAGACATAGGCCAATCAGCAGAAAGATTATAGGAACACATAGGGAGCATGGGCAGAGCCCCTGACCTATCCTTAGGGTGGTTTCAGTTCTCAGGACACATCAGGGGAACGTCTCCTGATTAGGCCAAGTCTCATATCAGGGAGTGGGAGGCAACCAGAGAGTTAAGTTTTTCTATTCTTTTGGCCGATTTATTCTTAAGTCTCCAATAAAAAGAGAAAAGAAAAAAATACAATAATAATAAAAGTGATAATAATAAAAAAGGACTAGGGAGGGGGACAGGACTAACCAAACAAAATAATAAAGACTAAATGAAAGAGCGTGCACACACACACATACACTCACAGTTAAAAGAACAAAACAAAACAAAATTGAACCCACAAACAAGTCTCAGTCAAGCAACCTTTAGAGAAGCTTTTCTGTTTCACTCTCCAGATATTAAGATAATTGTCACAGAACAAGCCCTGGCTGTTGTAGAGTAGTTGTGGGTGCAGTTAAGTCTGCATACCTGGTTATTGGAAGAATGGTGCTGAGGGTTGGGCCACTTTGTGAATGGTACTGAAAGACGATCTGTCCAGTAGGTATTTATTCTTCACGCTCCGCCACAGTTGCAGAGTCACGGGGGCCGTCACACTGGACTCAGATATGTGTTCCCCCGCTGGCTGACCATGGCCCACCCAGCTGTGTGTTGTCCTCAGAGCACACACAGATTCCTCAGATGCCAGTTTATGCATGCAGCTGTTTCTCCCTTCTTCTTTCCTTCCTTCTCCGCCGCTGCAGCCATTTTCAAAAATGGCAGTGATCACTCGTCCTGGGTTTACAGGCACTTCCCAGGACCAGAGGGTCATTCCTGTGTGTGTATCCCTGCCAGGCAATCTGCGTGAAAGTACTCTGATCTGCAAAGTTGCCTGCGTCTAACTTTCTGCCTATCCTTCTGCGCTACTCCACTTTGATACCATTGCCAGGGACTTTGCCCTACACCGCTGTTCCCGCTGGCTCCACAGCTGATCTCTTGTGTGGGGTCCCCTGCGAGTCAGTGATCTGGAGACTCATCCTGGCTGTATTCTGCTGTCTTACTGCCCCCGAGAAGCACGAATGACCTAGCTCCCTCGCAGTTGCAGGAGCACCACTGGCAACTCAGCCAAACTCTCCACTATGCCTTTTTTAGTGACTGACTCCTAAAAGCTCCTATCTCCGTCGCCATCTTCCTTCCTCTCTTTTCCACAGTTCAGTATTAAGATTCGGTGAGATTCCTTAAGTACTCATCTCCCTGAGAAACACTCCTCCCGCTTTCTAAGTCTGGTGCTGAGGAACTGCTGAGAAGTTCTTCCTTCCTTCAATCCATCATCTTCTCTTCTACTTTTTTTGTTTTATTTTCTATCTGGACACTATGTGTTTAAGTAGAAAAATCGATTTTATATTATTCTAAATAAATTGTAAAACAATTTTCATAAACTGTTACAGCTTACAATAAATCTGTGAAGACATTGTGAGCAGGAAGAGTTAAATTGTTGTTCCATTCTGATTTATCTTATTAATATTCTCCACTTTAAGTTTTTATATTTTAAGAAATTATTTTTAAGCGCTCTTAATCTTCTAATTCTGGGGGCAGGTGTATGAGAAATCCTTTTTCAAAATGCTACATATGACAAACACAAGATTTAATTTTTTATTATAAAGCATTTTTAGAATTATTTAAATATTCCATTAAAACTATCTAGCAGCCCATATTGAATTAGTATTTTCTGTTTTATAACAACTCATTTCCAACTAAGACTCATTCATACTTCATGACATCTCATTGACTATTATTAAAGATGCACTTGCAAGACAATTAACACACGTGTTTATATATGTTATATTATTTCATTTCTTTCTAGGGTCAGTTGTTTAATAGTAAATGTAAAAAGGAAGAAAGAAATTCACATAATTTAAGGCTTTTCCATTCATAAATGTAAGTATTACAGTATTCAGGCATTTTTCCTTATTTTGTAAAAAGAACAACAATTAAAAGCCTAATTAGACAAATGTAATTTTACTTTCTAAAAGAGAAAAACAAACTTCAGGTATGGTAAGAACTGTGAAGTTGTTAAGAAAGAAAATTAATTAAAAAAAATGAGAGCCATCTACTTGCTTGCTCTGAATTTAGTGTCTTTGTATGTAAACCCATAAATTAGAGCAATTTTTAACATCTGCTTGGGTTTTGAGAGAGCCAGAAATAGGCTATGGGGGGAAATAATAAATTTAGAAAAGATAGTACATTTGCAAAACAGAATAGGTTATTAAACATAAATATGCTAGAGAGCTATATATTTTCTTTATTCCACTTGCTTATTCCATCTAACCATTTCTAGTTTCTTATTCTGTTTTTTTTCAGTATCATTCATTTTATCTATCAATTATTTATTTATAATAACCAGATTTGTAAGTAGACTAATTTACAGTAAGCATGACTTAGAATGAAACTGTTTCTATAGAGACCACATTCTCAGTGTTATTATTTACACATGTAATTATTTACAGTAGAGCTTGCAACTTCTGTATGTCCTGTCATATGAAAATGTAAATGGATTAAACCCATTAAATTAATTTCAATGATTAAAAAGTAATTATTTTCTATTTATACTAGATTCTGATTGTTTAAAATAATGTAAGTAGCTGGGTGCAGCGGCGCATGCCTATAATTCCAGCAGCTTGGGAGGCTGAAGCAAGAGGATTGCATGTTCCAAGCCAGCCTCAGCAAAATGCGAGGTGTTAAGCAATTCAGTGAGACTCTGGCTCTAAATAAAATACAAAAAAGGGCTGGACAAGTGGCTCAGTGGTTGAGTGCCCTGAGTTCAATCCCTGGTACCCAATAATAATAATTATAATTTAAATAATTTGGTGAAATCAGATTTTCTTGTAGATGATTATCTCCTCTCATAAGCTTCATCAAAAACAACTCCTCCCTTCTAGAGATTTTTTTTTTTTTTGATGACACAATATGAACATATTTCACTTTTAAGTATTTTGAATTCGGAACATCACCTATAAAATGTTTAGCATGACTGCTTTTTAAGTCAACAGCTACTTGAATTTCTGATTCTTCTTGAAGAGATAACACTCATGTGAGTCATCATTTATTATGATGAAGACATTTCTGCTACTATACATCTGAAAAGACAAAGTCTCCTTTAGCTTTTCTGTAATCACTCCCTGTTGCTCTCTGAACCACAAGCAGTATTCCTCCTCATCCCAAGGTGACACTGACCTGTTGTTTTCTTTATAAGTAAACACGAGTTTGCCTTTTCTAAATGTTTGAGTGAACAAACTGGGGATAACTCAAATTAGATCCTGATAGAGAACATGGAATAAACTAAGGATTGATTTTGAATTTTATATAGTATATTGTTCCAGTCTGAGGGAAAAATGAGTCAAATTAATTAAGCTGGGAAGAAGCCTGGGATATTTGAAGACAAGGAAAATCAAATTTGATCAGAATAGCTTTGGCATTTATGCAGAGTTTTGGAAAATCAGACTAGAGAGAAATCAGGGGATGTGATCTCAAAGGTCTGATTAAAAAGTTATAGCTCATTATTTGCAAATTAACAAGTCATTAAAGAAGTGAGAGCAAGTAAGTAGCATGATCAAGTTTGTGTTTGAAAAGGAAAACACTGACCTTAAGATAGAGAATTTATGTTGCTATCAGAAAACTAGTTGAGGTCTTAACAAGTGTAATTTCAGGAAACAATTTTGGGAAAGAATAAAGAAAGATTCTTTGATTCTGAGCATATAATGTATAAAAATACATGTCACTGATTTTATTAAGATTTTATAAATGAACAACTGAGTGAATGTTGGTATCAAATGTTATGATTACTGGGGAAAAAAAAAACAATGTCTGGAAGATAGGAGAAAAAACAAGTATTTGGTCTTTGTCATAAGAGTTGAAATGGAGCATAATTAGCTGTGTATGTGTCTGGAGTTTAGAGAAGTTGGGGCAAGGATAGATATCAAATAGTATTTGAAAATATCAGATTTGGAAAGAATAATAAAGAAAGCTAAGGGAAGATAATAGGTCCTCATTCTGAGCCCCCAGAACCCTCTATGGTTGATTAAGATTAAGGAGAAGAGGTGAATCTAGAAAAGGACTTTGAGAATAAAAAAAAAATTTAAAAAAAGTTTAGGAAATAAATCAGAAGAAAATATGGTTCTGAAAGTAAAGCTAATAAATTGTTAAGGAAAAAACAAAAACAAACAAACAAACAAAAAAGCACTCTGAGGCGAAGGTGTTTATCCACTTCAGGTTTCTATGGAAATAAATTAATCATTTTAAGTTAATGGTGTCTAAACACAAAAATAAACATCAAATAAAGTAAATGACAGTTAGATGCAGAGGAGTATTTGGCTTATTTCTATTCACTTTGGATCATGTCTAGCATATCGGGATACAGATTTTGCCCCAACCCAAATATATTCAACCATACTACTCTATTTACCCTCTTCTCCTCACTAACTCCTTTCTTTGCAGTCCTAAGCTACTTATGTGTCTTTTTTTTTTTTTTTTTTTTTTTTTTTTTTTTTTTTTTTTGTGGTACCAGGGATTGAACTCAGGGGCACTCGTCCTCTGGGTCACATCCCCAGCCCTTTTTTGTATTTTATTTAGAGACAGGGTCTCACTGAGTTGCTAAGTGCCTCACCATTGCTGAAGCTGGCTTTGAACTCACAATCCTCCTGCCTCAGCCTCCCAAAGTACTGGGATTACAGGCATGCGCCACTGCGCCCGGCTAACTTATGTGTCTTAATAGACAGAAGAACCCAGCACTAGAAAAGGATCCTCCTACTGATTTTCCCATAGAATAGTCCAGGGTGCTGCCATTTCCATCAGTGCTACGAGAAAACAAAAGTGTTCCACACAGAAACCCAATTAACGAGAAGGAACTTGTTCTGACATGTCAGCACTGGACCTACACAAGATCTGTCTTCTCTAGGGTCTGCTGGGAGAGGCTACCTATGAACTTGAAATGCATAGAACTGGAGGATAAATTGCTTTACTTTTCTCTTTCTCAATAACCCAGACTGTGATAACGTAGCATCACATAGGACTCACCAGGATACATATATTTTGTGATATTGTGACCAGCTCAGAAATGCAGCCCTTTGCATTTTTTGGTCCTTCCTTGTGTTGAATCTCATTTCCTTACTTACTTCTTTAGGATTGCTGTCCATCTCTGTAAATATTAACATTTAAACTTTTGCCTTAAGGTCTTGTATTCTTGATTACCTAAGAACTAAAGAGGAAAATATGAATGCTTTTCTCCTTTATTCAGCCTCCTATGTGTATTCTCTGAAAATTCAATCTTAAAATATCACCTTGACTTACTTCTGTTGGATCTGAAAAGTTTACCTCTGCTTTTTCTCCTTTATTTTTGCCAATGATCATAGCAAATTGTGCAGTTGTGTATGATTATAGCTGGGCTACGTTTTGCCCATAATTGCCTGAAAGAAAACTGCACAACTCAGAAAATTTGATTAAGAAAAGCACTTTCCTCTGGAACATAGGTTCAGAAAAATCTAGAAAACATGATACGTAGATTAGTCTCCTTGTCCCCATCATGCCAGACACTGTAACCTCTTAGTTTACTCTCCTTAGGTACATAATACCTGGATGTCCCTATAAATCATAGCCCTGTTTGCATAAGACATGGATACAGTTCTTATTCCAGATATATGTTTAACATTTCAGGTTTTCTCTTTGGTTTTGTCATCTCTTTGGCTTATCAACTATTGTAATTTCCAGTGCAGAACTGTGAACTTAAGCCTGAACCCCAGAGGATATCATACCATATCAAACTGTATGTTATTGGAGCTTCCTGGAGTATTTAAAACTGAACTCATGAATCTAAAACTTAGTATTAAAACTTGTTTTTGTAAAAGAGGAAAACTGAATCATATTATTTTTCAAAGCACATGCATTTATTTTAACTCTATGATCACCTTTAGGACACACAGAACAATATTAATATAATCTGGCATACAGTAACCTTTATTTTTATTATAACAAATACAATCAATACAGGATCAAATTTAATTTCCTAAGCCATATCTTGGACTTGCTTTGCTTTAAAGGGAACTTGAGCCTTTGGGAGCATGACTGTATAATAGTTCTAGAAAAATTTATATTAGGGTTTATGACACAGTGTAATGAGAAAAACATAAAGACTAGTTCAGGTATATTAAAATCATTCCAGCATGGTTAATGACACTGTTTCATCTGTGTGATTTATTTAAAACTTGTGATTTAACATTTTTCAGGACAGTATGCCACTGCAATGTATATTTATAGAATATTATCATTTAGATAAGCGATGAAGTAGATATATAGCTTAGAAAATATTTTGGCTGATGACAAATATTAGAAAAAGAATATTAGATATCATTATTTTAAGCTTATAAAGGTTTTCATTTGAAATCTAGTGTTGATTTTAGAAATATTAGAGAATGAAGATACTATAACTTTCAGGTTTTAGTTTTATAAGAAATAAAACGCTTTTAATAATACAATCTGTCAGGTTTGGTTATAAATTCATTAAACTTTGACCCCTAATACAGTTTCGTATATGTATACACACACACACACACATATATATATACATATATATATGTATATATAATCATTTTAGCTTAGTATAGAGTGAAGAAATTAATTACTATTTGTGACTTTTTCTTTAGTGTCAGAAAACCATTTGCAATCAAGTACGAATTAGGAGTAAGTGTCTTATGTGAGAAATAAAGTGTGACAAGATAGAGCAGCAATTGGACACAGAATGAAAATATAATTAACCTGTTTGGTCTCACCAATCTAGATGTAGAACACCTGTTAAAACTTAAATATAATATATAATATATTTTATATATAATCTTATGTGTTGGTTACACATAGACGTCCTAGAGCATCCCCTCTTTTAAAACAAAAGGGGGGAAATGCAGGAGCCCTGATTGGGGAGATGGCTGAGATTGCGGTTGGCTGCGGGCCATAGAGATGTTCGAGCATTGCTGCCTTCCGTGGTCTCACAGGACTTGGCCCGGGATCTCGCGAGTCTTGGCCCGGGATCTCACGGGACTTGGCCCGGGATCTCAAGAGACTTGAGCGGAAATCATATCGGGTCTGCGCCATTTGTTTGTGGGTTGTTTGGTGGTGTGTAGTGCGTGTTGGAGTCGTTGTTGAAGCTGGAGAGAGAAGTTATCAGAATAAAAAGCCTGTTTCCAGTTTGCCTCTGAACTTCATCCCGCGGCTTCATTGCTCCAAGTGGCAATCGCTTCAGACAGCAACAGACATGGTCTCACTGAGTTGCTTAGCACCTCACCATTCGCTGAGGCTGGCTTTGAAATTGCAATTCTCCTGCCTCAGCCTCCCAAGGTGCTGGGATTACAGGCATGTGCCATTGCACCTGCCATCATCCTTTCTTCTTAATCATTAATATCTTTCTTTGAGTTGGAAGAATTTCTTCTACCATTTTCTGTAGAACAGGTCTCAGCTTTTGCTTCAGAACATAATCTCTCCTTCATTCCTCAGAATATCTTTGCTGGGTACAGTATTTGCAGTTGACTTTTTTTTTTTTTTTTTTTTTTTCTAATTTTCTTCAGTACTATAAAAATCTCATGCCACCCTCCTGGTCTGAAAGGTTTATGCTAAGTTGTCTGTTGTTAGGTGATTTGGAATACCACATGCATTACTGCTTTTTCTTTATTTTTGTTGTCATGAGACTCTTATTTTTCCCTTTTGAAAGCTGATCATAATATGTCTTGGAGCAGATTTGGTGAAGTTAAATTTGACTGGTGACTTTTAACCTTGCTGTACATGGATATCTATATCCTTCTCTAGGTTTGGGAAGTTTTCTGTTCTAATTTCTTTAAGTAAGCTTTCTATACCTTTGGCACACTCCAATCCTCCTCAAATGCCAATTACATGAATATTTGCTCTTATGATACTGTCCTGAAGTTCTCATAAGCTTTCTTCATTCTTTTCTTTCTTTCTTTTTTTTTTTTTTCTCTCTGTTTAGTTTCAAATAGCCAGTCTTTGACCTCACTAATTCTTCTATTTGATCTACCCTCCTATCAAAGTCTTCTATTGAGTCTTGATTTCACTGAGTGTATTTTTCAGTTAAGGGATTTCTGTTTGCTTTTTTTAAATTGCTTCCATTTCTTTTTAAAGTTTCTCCATTAGAGTATCAAAACTTTTCTCTCTGTTTCCCTAAAAACAGCTGTCTTACATTCTTGGAGAGTTCTCCATACTGATTACCATCTGTTCTATTTCTGACACCTCACTAGATAATGGCATGAATTTCTAAAAGCTCTTGATGCTTTGTGGTGTGTGACGTCACCTAGGATTTGTAAGAGCCTTAATGAGAAGGTAGCTAAGATGGCAGCCGGCTGAGAGCCAAAGAGGAGGCGTTTAATTATTTTCTCCTGACCTTAATGTAATCAACTAAGAATATTTCTGTGCCCATGAACACTGTGTGATACACCTGTAAGTTGAGCTTGTGACATGTGTATACTTGTTAAGGTGAAGAGTATTTAACTAGATAGGGTTGGAGTTGTGTGGGGGTTGTTGTTGGAGTTGGAGAGAGAAGTCAGAAGAGAAAGCAGAATAAAGAACCTACTCATTCCCAATCTGCCTCCTAATTCTTTCCCGCGGTATCGTTGTTGCAGATGGCAACAGCTACATGCGGCAACAAGTGGTGGCCCTTACAGGGATTTCGGAATCGGCAGGTAAGAACTGAGGAGTCTCTAGTCAGAGCGATTAAGATGGGCTCAAAAATGACAAAAATCAGCCGGGCGCGGTGGCGCATGCCTGTAATCCCAGAGCTTTGGGAGGCTGAGGCAGGAGGATTGCAAGTTCAAAGCCAGCCTCAGCAATGGTGAGGCACTTAGCAACTCAATGAGACCCTGTCTCTAAATAAAATACAAAAAAGGGCTGGGGATGTGGCCCAGAGGTCAAGTGCCCCTGAGTTCAATCCCTGGTACCACAAAAAAAAAAAAAAAAAAAAAAAAAGACAACAATCCGAACTGCTAAAGCTATTCAAGATTTATTAGAGATAGCTGAAGAATATGTTCTCTCAATTGAACCTGGGACTCAGGATGGTACTAAGTCAGTTAGGACCGGAGAAAGTAGTAGTAGTGAGGAGCAATTAAGTAAAAGTGATCAAGAGAGCACAACCTCCACTGAGTCAGTTAGGACCAGTGAGGATAGTACTAGTGAGGAGGAATTAAGTAAAAGTGATCCTGAGAAAATGAGCAAAAGGAAATTAAGGAGGATCAAAATAAAGGACCATCAAGTGGAGGAACCATTTGTGCCCTCATGGGTTGAATCGATTACAGAGACTATGAAGGGTCTTTCTAGGCACTTGTGTTCCCTTGAAGCAGAGATTAATGGTCTTTCTGAGCACTTATGTGCCCTTGAGTGTCAAAACTCGCAGGGACATTGGGATCTACCAGTATTTGAAAATCAAAATGAGCAAAGGTACCACCAATCTTTAGATTTCAAAACTATAAAAAATTTTAAAGAAGCAACAATGACATATGAACCCCAAGCTCCTTTTACTATAAGTATGCTTGAAGCCCTTAATGCTTTGCATTTAACTCCTTCAGGTTGGAAAGGCTTATGTAAGGCAGTATTAAGCGGGGGACAATACTTGATTTGGAGGTCTCAATTCCAAGAGTTCTGTGTTGAAACAGCTATAAGAAATGCGACTGCAGGATTTCCACATCGTAATGTAGACATGTTAACCAGAGAAGGGCAATATGCTGATTTACAGGCTCAGATTCAGTACAATCCTGGAGTTTACGCTCAAATATACACTGCAGCTGTTAAGGAATGGAAAACATTACAAGGAACTGGTGACTTACAGGGTAGCTTGTCTAAAGTGATTCAGGGACCTAGTGAGCCATATGCTGACTTTGCTGATCGACTTTTTTTTTTTTTTTTTTTTTTGGTACCGGGGATTGAACTCAGGGGTACTTGACCACTGGGCCACATCCCCAGCCCTTTTTTGTATTTTATTAGAAGCAGGGTCTCACTGAGTTACTAAGTGCCTCGCCATTGCTGAGGCTGGCTTTGAACTCGTGATCCTCCTGAATCAGCCTTCCAAAGTGCTGGGATTACAGGTGTGCGCCACCACGCCCGGCTGCTGATCGACTTTTGTGAACTGCAGGTAGAGTGTTTGGAGACGTTGATCAAGCCATGCCATTAGTTGTTCAGCTGGCATATGAAAATGCCAACAAATATTGTCAAGACACTATCAGACCTTGGAAATCTAAAAGGGACCTTTCTGTATATATAAGGCTATGCAAGGACATAAATGATGCATTTGTTATAGGTAATGTAATCGCAGCAGCCATGAGAGGTGTTTTCCTCAAAATTTTACAAGAAGGGCTCAACCTAAAAATTATTATAGTCAATCAGGTTATTTTAGAAAACAATATCCCCAAAGAAGGCAAGAGACAATAGAAATAAGGCCATGCTCGTCTCGTGCCCCAGGCCACTGTCCCAGGTGTAAAGAAGGAAACCATTGGGCTAGTAAGTGCAGATCCAAAACTGATGTTTATGGTAACATTTTGTCTGGCAATTCAAAAAATGGGGCACGGAGCCCAATGCCCCGGGGCCCACAAATGTACAAGGCATTAGAGGAGGAGTATCCTCAAACATCCATCCAGATGATTCCTTGACACAATCCCTCTTACTCATTGACTCCCTTGTCAGAGGAATAAGAACAAGTGCAGGACTAGACCTCTGTTCCACCACCCAAATAGTGCTAACACCTGAAAAGGGGGTTCATCTGATTCCCACGGGAGTCAGGGGACCTCTTCCCTTAGGGAATGTAGGACTTATCCTCGGACGAAGCTCTAAAAGCTTATCTGGACTTCACGTGATTCCAGGTGTGATAGATTCTAACTTTGGAGGAGAAATCAAGATTATGCTCAGTTCACCTCGAGGCATTAGCTCTGTTAACCAAGGTGAAAGAATTGCTCAGCTGCTTCTCCTTCCAGTTTACATGACTCATTTAAGAGTATGCCTCAAAATAGGAAGAATAGGGGATTTGGTTCCACTGGCTCGGGACCTAAGGCTTGCTGGGTTCAGGATTGTTCACAGAGGCCTTTGTGCAAAATAAAAATTCAAGTAATAGAGATGGAGGGGTTGATTGACACTGGGGCTGACTCTTCCATTATCAACGTACGACAATGGCCCAAACACTGGCCTTTGCAAAAGGCTTCAACTAGTTTGAGAGGCTTGGGATATTCTAATAGCCCAGAACAAAGTACAACAGTTTAAAATGGGAAGATGATGAAGGGTATCAAGGAACATTTTAGCCTTATGTTTTGTCCAGCTTGCCAGTTACCTTATGGGGAAGAGATGTTTTGCAACAAATGGTAGTACACCTCACAACCAAGCCTGCAGGTGTTAATAATAAAAGATGGAATCCCAGGGAAAAACAGGGATATGTTCCAGGTAAACAACTAGGAAAAAATCTACAGGGTGATCCTAACCCTACTGAGCTTAAAGGAAATTGTCATCGAAAAAGTATAGGATTTTTTTTTAGGGGCCACTGAGAAAACAATTTTGAAAATACCATGTCTTTCTGATAAGCCAGTTTGGGTCCCTCAGTGGCCCCTATCTAGAGAGAAATTACAAGCAGCCCACCTACTAGTCCAAGAACAACTAGAAGCAGGACATAGAGACCTTCTACCTCTCCCTGGAATTCCCCCATATTCATGATTAGGAAAAAAAATCAGGAAAATGGCGATTATTACATGATCTTAGAGAAATCAATAAAACTATGCAAATTATGGGCCCTACTCAATCTGGACGTCCTAATCCTATAGCTATTCCTAAAAATTTCCATCTTATAACCCTTGATATAAAGGATTTTTTTTTTTTTCTATTCCTTTACATCCTGTGGATGGCCCCAGGTTTGCTTTTTCAGTTCCCTCTATTAATAATGATGGACCTGATCAAAGATTTCAGTGGAAAGTTTTACCCCAGGGTATGGCTAATAGCCCTACTATGTGTCAAATCTATGTAGATAAAGTTATTCAGCCTATCAAGAACAAATACCCAGAGCTTATGTGCCTCCATTATATGGATGATGTTTTGCTTGCTCATCCTAATCAAGAAGTCTTATTCACCATATTTAATGATATATCAGAAAACTTGAAACGATATGGACTAAACATTGCTGAAGAAAAGGTTCAAACTAGATCTCCAATATTATATCTAGGATTCCAAATTATGGATATTTTTATTAGGCTTCAAAAAATTTTAATAAATAAGGAACATCTAGTTACTCTTAATGATTTTCAAAAATTGCTGGGAGACATTAATTAGCTTCGCCCTACACTAGGCCTCACTACTGGCCAATTAAAACCCTTTTTTGATATCCTTTGCGGGAACCCTGATCCGTCTTCACTGCAAACCTTGACTCCTGATGCTAGGGAAGCTTTAAAGTTGGTAGAGCAGGCCATTGAAGGATCCCATTGTGATAGAATTGATTTTACTCGACCGCTGATATTGATCATTATTTTTTCACAATATACACCTACAGGAGTATTTTGGCAACAGGGGCCTTTATTATAGATACATTTGCCCATCTCTCCTAAAAGTACAATTGAGTCTTATACCTCCATGGTGGCTAAACTTATTCTTCAAGGACTTAAGACTTCTACTAAAATATTTGGCATTCACCCCACTACTATTATTACTCCCTATTCTTCATCACAGGTTGAATATTTATGCTTCAATGATAATGATTGGGCTATAGCTAGCTGCTCTACTTCTACAAATTTTGATAACCATCTTCCTAAGTCTCCTATACTATCTTTTTGTATCAATCATCCCATTATATTTCCACAGGTAATAAAAAATCAACCTATTCCTAAGGCATTAATTGTATTTACAGATGGGTCCTCTAATGGCACTGCTGCAGTAGTCACTCAAAAAGAAAATATGATTTATATTATTGCCCACAAATCAGCTCAATTGATAGAGCTAGAAGCTGTTATTATAGTTCTTGAAAGTTTTAGAGAACAGCCCATAAATATTTTTTTCAGACAGCCACTATATTGTACATGCCATCCCTAAATTGGTGCTAGCAGGTCCAATAGCACCTCATACTCCAGGCTTTAAATTGTTTTTTCAAATTCAAAACCTTCTATGGGAACATAAAGAACCTTTGTTTATTGGACATATCAGAGCCCATACTAATTTGCCTGGTCCTCTCCATGAAGGTAATCAAAAAGCCGATGCCCTTACTCAAACAATCTTTATATTTTCAGCTGTTAAACAAACTACCTCGTTCCAATTTCATGTTAATAGTACTACTTTACAACAAAGTTTCAAAATAACTAAAGATTAAGATCTAACAATTGTGAAGGCTTGTCAATCTTGTGTGACACATTTGCCCAATCCACATTATGGGGTTAACCCAAGAGGATTAGTGCCCAGTCATTTGTGGCAGATGGATGTCACTCATGAGCCAAGTTTTGGAAAATTGCGATTTATTCATGTGACCATAGATACATGCTCAGGCATGATTTTTGCTTCCTTACATGCTGGAGAAAAAGTTAAAGATGTTACATCTCATTGTTTACAATGAGAATGCACTGGGCCTTCCCAAAATGCTTAAAACAGATAATGGCCCTGCATATACATCCTCATCTTTCAAACAGTTTTGCGCAAAATTCAGTATACTTCATAAGACTGGTATTCTGTATAATCCTCAAGGCCAAGGTATAATTGAATGAGCTAATCACACACTCAAACTTATGCTTTTGAAAGAAAAAGAAGGAAATTGGAAAAATCCTAAAGGTAGATTAGCCGTTGCCCTTTTCACTTTAAATTTTTTAACTTTGGATTCCAAAGGATATTCGGCTGGAGACAGACACTGGAATCCACATCAACAACATAAACCTTTGGTTTACTGGAAGGATGTACTTTCAGGCACATGGAAGGGCCCAGACCCAGTATTAATTTGGGGGAGAGGATTTGTTTGTGTTTTTCCACAGCACGAGTCCTCGCCGGTATGGATACCATCAAGATTAATAAAACAGGTACAAAATCAAAAGGGCCAAGATGAAGTTGTTGCAGAATCAAGATTAATAAAACAAGTGCCAAATCAAAAGGGCCAAGATGAAGTAGTTGTGCAATGATTCCCTTAAAATAGGTATCAATCTGCGCACCTGCACGAGTTTGTCTCCTTTCCGACAAGGGAACCTCATCTTTGCCTTTTCAGCTAAGAAACTTTTAAGCTGCACGCTTTTTCCTTCAATAAATTCACAACTTAAGTCTCATTCCTCCCGGCCAGGACGAGAGGATCTCTCTTTAGTGTGCACACAATTGTGTTTTTCTTTTTTATATATGTCTTTATGTCTGTGTGTCTGTCCAGATTTCATGTAAATGTGATATCACAAATAACAAAAACCAAGCGCTCATGAAAATTATTTCCAAAAAAAAGAGGATCCAAATACCTTTAATTCATTTAAGTTATATATATTCAAATTGGGTAAACAATTAAAAAATGAAGGTACCTTCAAACTTAATTTATAAGTATCTCTAGGACTTCTCTTCAGCAAGAAATATGTCTAATACTGTATAGCCTGATATTTTGGTATTTGACTTGGAATTGTTTATTTGTATTAAACTTTATTTGTTAAACAGCTTATTAATTTAAATTGTTTCAACAGGCATATTCATAAAAGGTTGCTGTGTATGCAGAGGCTCAAAAGTTCCAGCTAACAAAATATTTTTCTAAAATGCTCTTAGTCTTTCTTTAATCCGTTCTAAATGTGATATTTTGCCAGCTAATGTTTGTGGGAGCTCAAACAGCACTGTGTGTGAGCAGAGATCAACTTCAGATACCTGAAGATCTAATAATTCTATTTTTTAGTTTGAATTGCACTCCTACAACTCGCTTCTTGACTCAGTGCTGGAATGGCACTGCCTTTCCTCTAATGATTGTTGCTTGAGTTTCTAGGTACATCCCTATGCCAGTCTTAGTGGGCCCTGAAGATTTGCCAGTGGCATTGTCTAGACATAAAAGAGATGGCTGCTGCTGCTACAGCTGCAGGGATCGCAATTGCTACAAGCATCCCTGCTGCTCAAGCATCAAACAACCTCACCATCAATGTGGCCTCTGCTCTTCATGCACAAGGCCTCCTAGATCAACGTGTTAGCAAGTGGACATTTTGATAGATCTTTCTACTATAAGATGTTTGGGACATTGTACGGGACAATGCCTTGCAGGTACCGCTTTTCTTAACCCTAGTAGGGCAGCTGATTTTTTTAGAGAACTCAGTGCGTTACTTTATGGAACTTAGGGCAACTGATTTGTTTAAAGAACTTGTTATACTATTTAATGGAACTTGGCACGTCAGCACAAAGCTTACCGCCTTAGAACTGAAGCATCTCCTCATGATTGGTTGGCTCGATTGGACGGCTGGTAGTCAATGACGGGAAAGTCTCATGTGGCCGACATATCAACCTAAGACAGGAGTCAAGGGCACAGCCTTGCTTATCCGATGATGGGTAAGAATGTTGGTTGCACATGTGGACGCCTAAGACAGGCACAGTTGATCCTGATGTGGTGAGGGTTCACCCATCTATTTATCCCTCTTTTAAAACAAAAGGGGCATATGTAAGAGCCTTAATGAGGAGGTAGCTAAGATGGTGGCTGGCTGAGAGCCAATGAGGAGGCGTTTAATTATTTTCTCCTGACCTTAATGTAATCAACTAAGAATCTTTCTGTGCCCGTGAACTCTGTGTGACGCACCTGTAAGTTGAGCTTGTGACACGTGTATACTTGTTAAGGTGAAGAGTATTTAACCAGGTAGGGTTGGAGTTGTGTGGGGGTTATTGTTGGAGTTGGAGAGAGAAGTCAGAAGAGAAAGCAGAATAAAGAACCTACTCATTCCCAATCTGCCTCCGAATTCTTTCCTGCAGTATTGTTGCTTCAGGCGGCAACAGCTACAGGCGGCAACAAGGATTGAAGGATTAAGTATTTACTCCTTTTCTTCTAGCTTTTGATGTGCCTTTCCTGACATTCTAAGCAGGTGGTTTATATTCTCTGAGACTGTAGCCATTTCTACAATTTCAGCACTGGCTGGCACTCAGGTCCAGATTCCAGAAGTCAGCTTTTTGTGTTATCACTGTTTCAGTATTAGAGGGCAAATGAAGCCCAGGATTGTCTAAAATACCCTTATAGTGTGCTCTTCAGAAAGAACTAGGAGAGTACTATAAAGAGTAGTTTGTCCCTACATGCCCTTCATTGGGACTAGAGTAGGCCCAGAGCCTCAAGCACAGTTACTCATTTGTACTAAGGCACTGCAGGATTCTCCCTGGCTCTAGGAAGAATCCCCTTAGATGATATTCTCCAGGCTCCTTGTCACACCTGGGGCCACCAATGTCATCAAGCTGTGTCATACTTGAGGATATATCCAATACCACACTGGGTGAAGACCAAGCTTTCACTATAGTGGGCTGCTTATTACTGATGTGGATTCATGTCCTGAGATCACTACCACTAGTCATAGGTGATACTAGAAAGAGAAAAAGTCTGAGAGACTGGGCTGTATGTCTTTCCCTGACACTGGACTATTCCAGGGACTCAGTTTACAGGCAGAAATGGGGCTGGTAGATGTTAGTATCTGCTCACTGATAGGATTGATCAATTCCAGGATGGAGACTATGTTTATTTTCCTGGCCCACCTCCAGCAAATAGTGTCTTGCACCCACTCAGAGAATAGAATGATAGAAAATGAATCTCCATTCTGTAGCACTGGCACACAGGTCTCTGTCTGATGCAGAGGAGGTCTACATGCTCCTCTGTGAGCTCTGACCTGTATGCAGAGACTTTGGTTTCTGTGTACAAGTTTTCAGGACAGCAGGCAGGAGGGCATTGGGCTCCAAGAAAAAGTCCTCTACTAGCTTTTCTGTGGGTAAAGCCTTCCTTTGCATTCTGGAACCCTAGGTTGCAGAAGGGTGGTAGAGAATGTCAACGTTCTGACCTAAAGCAGTTCCAGAGGCTCAGTTCCTAGGTATTAGCCTGATGATCAGGGTCAGGACTTTGCTCAACACTGAGTTGCATCATGGTCTGCCTGGACCTGGGTGGATTTCAAATCTAACTCTGTCTCCTTCCTTGAGTTAGGCATCTCTCTTCATGGTGGACTGTTTAAAATCAAGGGAGAGTCTCACAGGCAATTCCATCCTGCCTTCTTCCATAAGTCTATTCATTTTGTTTGACTAACAGCAGATACTATAATTTCTTATCTGATTTCCTTAGCTTTTATGAAAGTAGTCTGGTGTATGAATAGCTGTTCACTTGATGTGTCTGTGGAGAAGCATCACTAGAGGATCTTACTGAGATTCCACCTTGTTCTACCTCAAAAGGATATACATTTAAATAATGCTAATTTAAATATTAATTTTCTCTAGAAATAGGATAAATATTATTCACCAGGTTTCAAAATCTCAGTGATTTTATTCTTGTAACTTTCAATGATTCCAACAAAAAGCCTAACAACACAATTGGAATTTTAAATATTTTTTTTCTAAATACACTTTTTAAAAGTTAGTTTTAATGCAAATGTTAAAATTTTAGAAATTGGATTGAGGTTTGTTTTAGAATTTAAATGTGGTTTTAGTTGGACAATATTGTAGTGTCCCATGAATCATGGAATGGCTATGAAATATATCTACATTACTACAGTCTTACTATTAAAATTATGACTTGGATCCTTAACAAAACTATGTGATGTAATGGTTACTTTGAATTGTCAAGTAGATGGATTAAGAGATGCCAATGATTAAGAGGCATCTGGGTGTGTCAATGAGGGTGTATCTGGGAATGACTGGCATTTGAGATAGCCAACTAAGTGGAGACCCTCCCCAAGCATGGGCAGCACTGACAAATAGGATGTTGGCTTGGAAGAAATAAAAGTTGGAAGAAAAAGGAAGCAGCAGCAGATGTAAGCTTGATTCTTCTTGAACGGTTCTTGATTGCTTCTTCATCATCTGAGGATATCATACTCTCAGTTCTTCACTCTTCTAAAGCAGATTCTGCCAATGATTCCAGGAAGTTTCCAGAAGCCTGTGGTCTGGGACTAGGGTAGCACCATTGACCCCTCTTGTTCTGGGGTTTCTGCCTCTTGGACTGCACAGCTACTGGTTGCTCCAGCTCTCCAGACTGCAGAAAGCCATTGTGATATATCCAGCTTCTGGTCATGAAAGCCAAACTAATAAATCCTCTTTTATGATTATACTTTCTGTTGATTCTGTTCCTTTAGAAAACTCCTACTAATACATGTGGCAATATTTAGAATGAGTTTTTTAGGAAATGTCAGCTTTGTATGGCATTAAATTTATTTTTTCTACATTAAATTAATAAAACTATATATAAATGTTTGGAGTCCTCTCATCACAATAAAACTCAAACTAGAAGAGTAGCCATAAATTGGAGAAAAACTTGCCATTGGTATTTGATATTTATTTAGCTGGCGGTGCTTTCAAAGGTTTCAGGCATTCTTTGTTCTAGAATCAGTTACATCATTAAAAATTAATCCACAATACAGTGTTATAAAATAATCATTTTAGTCAGGCATGGTGGTGCACACCTGTAATTCCACCAATTTTGGAAGCTACGGCAAGAGGATTGAAAGTTCAAAGCCAGTCTCAGCAACATAGGGAGCCTCTTAGCAACTTAGCCAAAGGAGATGATGTCTCAAAATAAAAAAATAAAAAGGACTAGAGACATAGCTCAGTGTAAAAGTGCCCTGGATTCAATCTCCAGTGCACAGCAAACAAACAAACCCCCAAACAACAACAAAAACAAACAAACAAACAAAAAACAAAACCACAATCGTTTTATTATGTTTTCCAGGAGTTCAGGTAGAATTCTCCTTTACATAATGTCAATTGGGGTTCCTCTCAATTTTTATATGAACTGCAGAATTTGGAATTCCTTACATAGCAGCTTTGAGTCGCTGGCAAATACAGCAACTAGCATTGTTCTTAAAAGTAAGATTTGGAACTGGCAGAGTATCTTCTCCATTCTACTTTATTAATTAAAGAAGTAAGAGACTTTCAGAGCCTCCAACAGGTTCCTCACTGTTCTTCAAGTTATTACTTAAAATAATACTTAAAATACCTCAAGTATTTTCCAGTTTTCATAAGGAGTCCCCTTGAAGCTCTCAATAGCTTTTACATGCCCAACAATCCCATGAAATACCTCTCTCCCACACAGACACATTCCATGTTCAGATAAGTTTGAGAAAGGGTGCATATGGTATACCCACAAACAGATTTAACTATTGTTTGGGGGAAAAAATGGGTGTACTATATTATGACTTCATAGTAATCTAATATCCTTTATAGTAACTCATACCATGATAATTAAATAAAATTTAAAATCTTAACTTACATATTGTAGGAAACACCATGCTCATTTCTTGCTTATTTTTTTAAAATTGTTTATGTATTTTTATGTGGTGCTGAGGATCTAACCCAGGGCCTCACACATGCAAGGCAAGTGCTCTACTGTTTAGCTACAGCCCCACCCTCTTTTGCTTATTCTTAATGACCTTTATGGGAGGAGTTTTATGATGTATTTTTGTTGGTTTTTTTTAGTGTACCTCTGCATGGGCTTGGTGTCTCTGCTTCTATGAGTATGATTCAGTTATAGATTATTTCAACTCTCACTCTCTTCTCTAAGCTACAGAGTACCTATCATTCAGTGCTACTTTAACATATGTGTGTGTGTGTGTGTGTGTGTGTGTGTGTGTGTGTGTGTTTTAACAAAGTAGGCTGTAAGATAATTTGATACCAGTAATTCACATTTTTTAAGGAAAATTTTTAGTCACTCATACTTCCCAGAATTCTAACTTTTCCTATTGTAGTTAGTTGCTTTCCATTTAATATTCCTGGGTTCCTTGCTCAGACTTTGGATTTTTCTGAAAATGAGTTTGCAATTGTAAGAAATTATTGTCTTTATATATGACATTTTTGCTAATGCTCTGAAGGCTCTGCTTTCTCTACTAAATTGATGATCAGTGTATTATTATGTTTTACTAAACTAAAAACTTTATAGTTCCAAAAATGTATGTGTATGTGCCACTTCCTTGAGAAAAAGCTGTAGAGAGTTATGATTTCAAGTGACGCTTGTCCTTCAGCTAAATTCATATTGTAAATTACTCAGTCTACTTATTTTATCTATTTCTAGTTTTAACACATTTAAATATGGTTTACTGTATTTCACAAGAAATTTAACATTTATGAAAATTCAAAATTTATAATGAAATGGGATTTATAACTTATCCTTTGATACATAATATTTCCCTATATTAAGAGGAAACAATATATCTCTGTAGTAATAAAGATTTGTCATGAATTATATCATCATCACACTTCTCATTTTATATATAGCATATTGACCCACAGAGGTTAAGACACTTGACTCAGTTGACCTCAGTCGTCAGTAGCTCAGCCTGGCTCCTGATAAAGTTTATTGCTGTCAATATAGTCTACTTAACTGTCTTTATCCTGTACTTTTCAGAGACAGACTAAAGATTCCATCAACATTTTCATCATCAAACAAAGTATACTGTATATATATTTTAAATTAACTTATTAACAGCAAATAATAACATAGAGGTTAGATAAGCATTTAGTAGATCTGGACTAATTTGTGTATTTTTTGAGGATATTGTTTTAATTCTAAATTGATACCATCTGCTTAAAAACACATTTTGGCATAACTTATTATATAACCTTGGTTTTATAAATAGACTTAAACCATCTTCTTTGTTATTCAATGGTATGAACTTTACTATTTTTCATGCAAGCCATGAGAAAGTTTATAAGATAAAAAAATACTGCCTCCCTTCTTTTTATTATTATGCAAGCAACTCCATACTGTTAAGAAATCAGCATATCATCCTAGTTATGAATGAATAGGCAGTACATTTTTATCTAATTATGTATATTACATCAATGATAAAAAGAACTGGCTTGTTATTGTCAAAATGAAATGCCAAAATAATAGTAGGAAAACACACATCTTAGACTATTTTCCAGGGAAAGATTGCTAATAATTAGAATTTTTTCCAGTTTTGCATTATGTCTTAAAATTCTACTAGTAGTACATGGCAAATTATTTTCTGAGGTAATTAGTCTATTTCTCATTATCCCATGAGGTCATTAAATGTCAGAAGGGATCCATCATTTATGTACCTTTAAAGAGTGACAGAAATATTTAATTCAACAAGGACATAGGAAAGTTTGTGATAAAGGAAAAAGAAGCATTGTCCCAGAGTGTCAATATTTGTCTATAAGTTTAGTCATGCTTTACATTATTTTGTTGTTTTAGTTCTGCTCATTTAACTTGTATCTTTCATTGCTAAGCTATGTAAACTCAAAGTCCTTGTAGCTAGAAGAGAAAGGGACAAGAGTAATGAGAAATGCAGTACTGCTGATGCCTGACCAGTCCTGGAATCTTCACCACCTGGACCAATGTCAACTTCACAATTCTGAACTCAGTAGCCTGGCAGTCAAAGCACTTTCCAGAAATCGCCCAATCTGCTTACTATGTTCTCTGCTTTAAGTATTTAGTTTTAATTTTAAATGAACGGATATGTTTAGTTAATTTTAAATTGTGATAGTACAAAGGGTAGAAAACAAAGCAAGTCTCCCAGGTTCCCTTTCTATTCTCTCATCCCACATTCCATTTTTAATTATTTTTAAAGTTTTTTCTTTTAGTTCGTTTCACTTATCTAAATGGCTAGCTTCTACTAATATGACTTGCCTGTTTGATTTTCTCTTTCAAAGATAGAAATTCCTGTGGGTTTCCACCCCACTCATTTGGTATTCTCAAGCTTTATATTTGTGCACTTAAAATATGTGTGAATGTGCATGTGCACATGTGTGTATGTGTGTTTTTATGTATTATGTTTTATTTATTTTGCAACAATCTCTATTGGCTGTTTCAGTCTATTGTTTTTCAACTGTCAATATTTTAAAGAAATACTATTATCTGATATTTTTTTCTATTGATTTTTCTTTTTTTAATTTCTTTTTTTGTTTGTTTCTTTGGTGCCGGATATTGAACTCAGGGGCACTCGACCACTGGGCCACATCCCCAGCCCTTTTTTTTTTTTTTTTTTTTTTTTTGTATTTTATTAGAGACAGGGTCTCACTGAGTTGCTAAGTGCCTCGCCATTGCTGAGGCTGGCTTTGAACTCGTGATCCTCCTGCCTCAGTCTCCCAAGTGCTGGGATTACAGTTGTGCGCCACCACACCCAGCTCCTTTTTTTTAAATTTCTTAATTCCAAGAGTTTGGAACTGAAACCTTCTGACCAGATCCTAATCTTTTAATTTCCTAATGTTTTTATTTCTCCTTTTCTATTTTATGTTTGAATATTTTCCCTTAGCTTTACTTTTCAATTCTCTCATTTTTAATTTTAAATATTTTAATAAAATTGTTATTTGAATATATATACACATATACACATATGTTTTTCATATATATGTGCCGGGACTGTTGAGTTATTAATGGGGCCGCGGTCTAAAGCTACCCCCCTTTTTGGGCCCTAAAAGGGGTTTCTTTCTGCCCGCAGAAAGAATGTAACTTACCCGGCGAAGATGGGCTTAGCGGACAAAAATAGCTGAGTGTCTCCCACCCGCCTGCTGGACGGATACCACGCCACACCCAGGGAGTTTTGTAGAGAGCAAGAAGCCAAAAAAAAACTCAAATTTATTGGCAAGGTGCTGAACTTAAATAGGTCTAGAACTAACCAATCAACCAGCAGAGCGGTTCGGACTCTCACGCTACGTCATAGCCACACCCCTTTGCTTAGCCCCGGTCCTCCAAAGGGCGTGGTAAGCAGCCAAAGTCCTTCCCCTTGGCAGACATAAGTCCCAACAATTCCCCTTTTTTCATTTTTTTCAAAATGGGGTCTCTCCATTTTATAAAAATGGGATGTCCCATCTTGTAGGGTGTCCAACTCATTTGAGAGTGTGCCTGTCTAGGTTGATTTCTCCTCTCTGGGAAAAATTTTACCCGTCATTGCCTACCACTCTAGCACTTTAGATGGACATACCTAGGGCCAGCAAGTGGCCAAGGGGACCACACGGGATAGGATAGTTACCTTTGGGAAGGCTTGACTGGATGGCAAACCTCTGCATCCTGTTAAGGACCGTGGCCAAGCCTGTAGGATAGCTCAGCGTGACAGCAGACCACCTAGCTGTATCAATCTGGTTAGTTCTATAGGGCTAAACGTGCACACAAAGACAATGACAATCAGGGATTTCACCAAAAGGAGAAAAGTCCACCCATTTAGCAGGGATTTCATCAAAGGGAGAAAGTCCATCCATTTAGCAGTCTAAAGGAAGCCTTTTGGCATAAAGTCCGAGCAATTGTCACAGGAATGGGACTCTTCTTTTAGAGTCCAAAGGAAGCCGTCCAGCACAAAGTCCAGATAATTGTCACAGGAATGGCACAGTCTTTCTTCTCTCATCGCAGAGGGTTGGGATACTGACAAAGAAGGAGTCCAAGATAGTGTTTTTGATGAATTTTGGAATGGATGTGATGAGAAGTTTAATCACAGCAGGACAGGAGATTTGTCACGATGTTTTCATTTCTGTGGAAAAAAGAAAGGATCACCCCTCAAGAGCTTGTGCTCCTGGGTAGTCATTTTGGTCGGATTGACAGTATTTGAGATCTCTGGCAGGCACCCATATAGGGTTTTGTTCTCCCATTGGGAAGACACATCCAAAACCTCTGCCAGCACTTATTAACGGATCAGGACCTCTCCAGAATCCAGTTAATGGGTCTTTCCATCGGACCTCAACTTTTACATAAGGCGTTTGGTATGACCAGTGTCTTTGAAACGCAGACAGAGGCTGCTGTTTGGAAAAATTTAAAATATTTAAAGTAAGCATAGCTGTTTTTAACTGGTCATGGGGGTTGCTTCCCCCATTTTGTTTTATTAATTGGTCCTTTAGGGTTTTATTATGTCTCTCTATGATGGCTTATCCTTTTGGGTTATATGGGATTCCTGTGGTATGCTTAATATGCCAAGTTTGGAAGAACTTTTGTAATGATTTGCTCACAAAACAGGGTCCATTATCGGTTTTAACCTGTTTTGGCAATCTAAGAATAGCATAGCGTTGTAAAAAGTGACTTTCAGCATGTTTAGCCCTTTCTCTAGAGTGTGCTGTGGCCCAACAAGCATGTGAATAAGTATCTATGGACATAAATATATATTTTAATTTTCCAAATGGCACATAATGGGTTGTATCAGTCTGCCAGATAGCGTTGGGCCATAGGCCTCTGGGATTTACCCCAGGGGACTGAAGAGGTGGGACCTGTAAGAAGGGCAAACAGGACTTACATGTCTTTACATCTTTTTTAAAATCTTTTATAGGAACTAAAGGAAATTTATGATGTAGACCTCTCCAATTTAAATGAGTAAGGTCGTGAAGACCTTGGGCTAACTGAAGGTCTTGTTGATATGGGACTGTAACTGTTAATACACCTGTGGTGGCCAAACAGTCAGCGGCCTGATTTCTCTCAGAGAGGGGCCCAGATAAGTCTTGATGTACCCTAAGATGTTGGAGGAAAACAGGTTTATTACACCCCTTTAACAGGGATCGAACCTGAATCATTAGAGGGGTAATAGGATTATTATCTATCTTTATATATAGGCATTTAGAGTAGGTAATAGGTTAATTACATATAAACTATCTGAGAAAAGATTCATAGGCTCTTGGACATGGGTCAAGGCTAATGCAACAGCATATAATTCTTTAAATTGAGCAGAACCAGTAACTGCTTCAAAGTATTGTGTCTTTTGGCCTGAGGATGGGTGGAATACTACAACTGCTGACCCTTCTTTTCCTCCATCTGTGAAGACATTTACTGCCTTGGGGAGTGGCTTGATGAAAAAAAGGATGGGGGAGTCCACTCCAGTTTGGGAAAAGAAGAGGTCCATTTGGTTGACTCGTAATGACAGTCAACTTTTCCTAGAAATCCTTCTAAAGCATAGGAGACTCTAGGGTTGTTTTTCCGTATCCACTCAAAGTCTGACAAACGGTAAGGAATTTTTAAAATATCTGGGTCTTTTCCATAATGTCTCAATGATGTATCTCTCCCTTTTATTACAAGATCTGCTAATTGATCTAATTGGGAATAAACTCGAGGTGCTCCTCCCACAGAGGAATGTATCCACTCTAATGGGTTACCCATCTGGGTGAGAACAGCTGTAAGGAGCTTAGCACCTGAGAAAATCCACAGATATAGAGGTTGTTTTGGTTGGTATTGAGCCAATTGGGTTGAATTGAGGGCATCTTGGACTTTTTGTAATATTGACAGATGACTTTTTTCTAGTAAAATCACATCAGAGGGGGATTTTCCCCGTAGCAACTCAAAGAGAGGTAATAAATCCTCAGTAGAGATATGAAGCCATGGTCTTAACCAGTTTAGCTCTCCTAGTAGCTTCTGTAACTCTGCCAAGGAATAAGATTTTTGAATGACTAGTTGAGGTTTGAGAGGACAAACCGAGTCTAGGCTAAGTTTTGTCCCCAATATTTTAAAGGGAGGAATAGTTTGTATCTTATCATTGGATATGTGTAACCCTCCTTTTACTAAGAGCTCTCAAAGGGTTAGGTAAGCTTAGCTCAGTTGTTGGACATCAGCAGCTCCCAGGATGATGTCATCCATATAAACATATAGGGTGAGCTGTGATTTTTTTTTCATTAATGGTGATAGAAGACATGAAACATTATATTGACAAAAGCCTGGGCTGTTAGCCATACCTTGAGGGAGAAGTATCCATTCATATTGCTCATCTGGCTTTTGAAAGTTGACTGAGGGGACAGAGAATGCAAACTTTTCATAATCATCTGGATGAAGAGGTATTGAAAAATAACAATCTTTAATATCAATAACAATTAAGGTTAAATCTCTTGAGATAGAAGGGATCCAGGGGAGGCCACGCAGAGGCGTGCCAACAATAAACATCTTATCATTAATTTTTCGGAGGTCTTGTAACATCCTCCATTTCCCTGTGGCCTTTTGTATAACAAAAACAGGACTGTTCCATGGGCTAAGAGAAGGTCTAATGTGTCCTAGGGCTAACTGTTCTTGGACAATTGCCCTCAAATGGTTTAGTTTTTCAGTAGGAAGGGGCCACTGCTCGACCCAGATTGGGGGGCCATCTCGCCATTGAATGGCAGGAACTTGGGGAGCAGTGGCCCTTAGGATTGGGGGTGAGACCCTATTTGATGATTGGAAGTTTTTCTCTCGTATCTTTAGTTAATATATCATTTTGAAGCTCTCTATGGGTTGTAGTAATGTACGCTTCTGCTTCTCCTAAGATGTCTTGGCCTAATAAATTAGAGGTTAATCCAAAGGCCACAAGGGGACGAACTTCCCCTTGGTTTCCATCTATATCTCTCTATCTAAGCCAATTTCTGGTCTCTTTTGAATGAGTGTTTCCACCTACTCCAAGTAACTGAGGCCCTGGAATTAGTTCCCATTGGGGTGGAATCTCTTCCTTCCTTAGTATAGTACGATCTGCCCCAGTATCAATTAGGCAACGAAATTTCTTTCCTGATATATAAATATCCATCTTTGGTCTAATCCCTGGAACAATAGGAACTGTCCAATGGACCTTAGGGGGACTGTGAGCAAGGGAACCTCCTTGGTGTAACGGGGCTGGAGGCTGCCCCTTCAGGAGTTTAAAGGTTTCCCCTGAATATCAAATTTAGTCCTGCAATCTTTTTTCCAATGATATCTTCTTTTACACCTAGGACAAAGTGTTCTAGGGGCAGCTGGACTTTGAGTTTGGCCAGGGGAGCATTCTGGAGGCTGACTAGGGCCATTGGGGCAGTCTTTTTTAAAATGGCCTTGTCGTCCACACTTAAAACAGGCTCCTTTTCCATTTAAAATTGTTGCTAATACCTCAGTATGGGCATTAAGGGCCGTGGTCAATATTTGAGATTGGTGAGTTGTCGAACCCACATCTTTGATGGCAATAATCCATCTCCCCATAGATCTGTCTTTTAACCCGGCACAGGCCAGCTTGTGATCTGCGGTCATCCCTTCCCAAACTAACATTTTTGCAAATTGGTCCCTCATCATACCAGGTGGAAGTTTCTTTTGAAGGCTTTTTTCCACTCTCTCAATAAATGTGGCCAGATCCTCATTAGCTTTTTGAGTGATTCCAGCTATAGGAGGCTCTGTAGGGCCTTCCTCTAGCTTTTTCCAAGCTGCCAGCCCTAAAGCTTGCACCTGTTCTCGGTATGGGGCTGGTATTGCTGCTTGTTGAATACCTGTGGCATATTGGTCACTAGTTCCTGACAGCATTCCAAAGGTTATTGGAATGGGAGGATTTGCAGCTTGGTTCCTCTCAGCCTGCATATGGCATTTATCAGAAAAATATGCACACCGTTTAATAAATAATGGTCCCGGGAGCACAGCTTTGGTTAGATCCTTCCAATCTCTACTCGTGCAGGCGTGATGGGCGAGACTTTGTAAAATACATTTTGCCCATGGCGAGTTCAGGACCATCTTCTGCCACAGCTTTTTTTAATTCTTTTAACTCTTGAGTCTCCCAGGGGTACCAAATCTGAGGTCTGTCTCCCCCGGATTTAAATTAACTGGAAATGCCATTACCAGTGAAAGGCCACCAGAGGGCGCTAGCAGCTGCTGTGAGATTGGCGCCTCTTGGTAAAGTGGTGGGGCAGAAGGCAGGGGAGGGCTCATAAAATGGCAGATCCCGCTCACAAGGTGGTGAGCCAAGTGGCCGCTGGCCTTTGTCCTCAGGGAATTTGTTAGAGCTCTCTAAGGGAGGGGCTGTAATTTTTTCTAATTCCCCGGAGCGGGATTTCTTTGTTTCTAGGGAGTGGTTAGGCTTCTCCAAATCCGCGGCCCAGGGAGGGACTGTTTATTTCTCCAGACCGGGAAAGATTAGATATTTTATTTTCTCGCAGGGCCTGCTCCGTTACCTCAATTCGAATGATTTGAGGTGTCTATTCTGTGGCCTCTGCAGATTCTTTTGCTATCTGCAAGAGAGAGCATGTTTTTAGGGCGGATAAAGTTGGATAAACTCCCGGAGGCGGATTTCCCTGTATTCATGTTCTCGCTCTCTTAAAATTTGTTTCGTTTCGTGCCATGTTTTCCAAGAATTAAAATCAGACTTTGGGAGCCAGGGAGCCGCCCATATTAATGAACTCCAAATATTTTCAGCTTGTGTATCAGAAATTTGAAGACCTTGCTTTCTTAAAATACACCGCCATGCCTCGAGGGCTGGGTCTTGAGATTTTCTAAATATTAATGCTTGCCCCATAATAGAGGGTATTTTTGCCAGAGAGACGCTGCGTCTCTAACCGTGCTAAGCCCACCGATAATTTTCGTGCCTCACACTTGGGCGCCAATCTGCCGGGACTGTTGAGTTATTAATGGGGCCGCGGTCTAAAGCTACCCCCCTTTTTGGGCCCTAAAAGGGGTTTCTTTCTGCCCACAGAAAGAATGTAACTTACCGGGCGAAGATGGGCTTAGCGGACAAAAATAGCTGAGTGTCTCCCACCCGCCTGCTGGACGGATACCACGCCACACCCAGGGAGTTTTGTAGAGAGCAAGAAGCCAAAAAAACTCAAATTTATTGGCAAGGTGCTGAACTTAAATAGGTCTAGAACTAACCAATCAACCAGCAGAGTGGTTCGGACTCTCACGCTACATCATAGCCACACCCCTTTGCTTAGCCCCAGTCCTCCAAAGGGCGTGGTAAGCAGCCAAAATCCTTCCCCTTGGCAGACATAAGTCCCAACAATATATATATGTGTGTGTATATGTATATACATATATAGCTTTATGTGTGTGTGTGTGTGTGCGCGCGTGCTTGCGCGTGTGTGCACATACATAGCTTTTATCTGCTCCTTGCATTGTTCTCCCAGTATTTTTCCTTTTTGTTTTTTGTTTGGCTGGTTTGTTCTTGTACTGTGTGGTAACTTGCTTTGAATGTCTCCTGATCCTTTCCAGTGGTTTCACCATTACATGAAAGGAATTAAAAGCATTTAACGAGGTTCCTATCTGGATATTTCCTATTTCTAGTAGCTTCTCTTCCCTAATATATTTTAGCCCCTATCATCTATACTTATATTTTGTGAGTTTATCTCTTAATGATTTATTTTAATGACACTACATTTTAGGATGAATTAGAGATCATTTGAGATTTAAGTCATTGTGTTTAAGATAAAAGTCCCAAAGCATATTTCAGCTTCATTTATTGTTTTTATACTCTATTGTTGAACAAAGTGTGTATGTGTGTGTGTGTGTGTATGAAAGTATATACAAAAAGAAAATCATTCTTTGTTCACATTCACATTCTTACTGTGTAGCTAATCATATTCTACTTCAAGCATGGAGACAAGTGTACTTGCTTATATTTTTACTCTGTTACAGGTCCTCTTTAGATAAAATCATATCTAACTCACTCTTGAATTTTCAAATAGATTGGAAAAGAGACTAGTACACATAGGAAGTTGAATCACAGGTGAATTGAAAAGTTATAAAATAGAGAAGATAAAATATATTATATGCACATGTCTTTTATAACAATAATTTATCAGTGTTAAAATTGAGGGTTTAAAGAAGAGTATTTTAAATTTTTTTGTTTGTTTTTTGTTTTGTTTTTTTATTCAGCAATCTGGTTTAAACAATTTTTAAAAAGTAACTTCACATATCCTTTAGGCACCTGAATATCTGCCGACACAGGCTTGGCTCAGACAAAGTAGTTAACTGGGTACATCTCTACTCTGTATGTGTCTTATCTTCCTAGCATCACAGGTTAAACAGTCATGTTCTCAACAGAGCATGAAGAGAAAGTTGCATTTAGTATCGCTATCTCATTCTCAATTTATAAAAGGAATTTTTTTTTATTCCATTGAATTTTACACGTAAGTATATGCTCACATGTCAGTACCTACAATAACATTAACAGTGACCTAAGAGAATGAAAAAAATATATGGGGTGGAAAAAATATATATAAAGAATGATACAACAACGTGAAAACTGTTCTTTAGATTGTTAATGTCTTCCTCTTTTCAAATTCCTTATTACTGTAGCATTGTTAGTAATCTGCAGAAAACAGGAAATAATCCAGTACCCAAAAACCAAAGGATCAATGTTCCCTATGATATGTGGATGCTAATACACAATGGGGTGGGGGGAGATAGAGAATAGAAGTTCATTGGATTAGACAAATGGGAATGAAGGAAAGGCAGGAGGATGGGAATAGGAAAGACAATTGAAAAAAAATTGACATAACTTTTCTATGTTCATATATGAATATACAACCAGTGAAATTCCACATCATATACAACCACAAGAATGGGATCCTAATTAGAATAAATTATCCTCCATATATGTATAATATATCCAAATATATGCCCCTGTGATGTATATCTAAAAAGAACAAATAAAAATGGGATTGATTGAATTTGATTTTAGGCTAGTACATTAGCGATTACACTTTTCCAAAAGTAAAAACAACCTCACAGTAGAATCTTCAGCCCCAAATTTATACTTAGTGGTTGGTCAAATTATGACTTACAAATAATATCTCAGAAGAGATATAAGATCAACTAGGGCAAAATATGTGTATTTTTGTCAGGAAAATTGTGGTTCAAAAACTCAAGAGATCAATTAGTAGGGCAAATGGAAACCACCTTCTCTTGAGTCATACAGAAGTGTTTATTGTAGCCAGAATTCAATACTATAACAGGATTTGTCTAACTTCAATTTAAAATTGAGTTGACTTTTAATTATTAAAATATTTCAAATATTTTATTAAAATCTCTGAACTCTTGAAAATAATCAAGATCACTTCATTAGAAATAATAAATCAATTCATTTTTCTTTCCATATCTTGCACCAGGGGAATACTTCATGCAAATAAACTATATTTATTAAAAAATTGTAGCACCAGGAAATTTGTTTATTCTTTTAAGAGAATAAAAGACTTAAAACTTCTAAAAGAGAAAATAGAAAAATTAAGCTCCACTGGTCTCAAATAGAGGCACAGTTTCATCCATTTCATCAGGCAGGTGGAAGGCATAAACATCAAATTAGGACCAAAGGATTATAAAGTAAAGGCGATTTTTAAACTTGCTTGATTGTTTCTGATCTCTTATTTCCAGGAGATTTCATTTCATAAAAGAGTTTAGTGATTTTTATGGTGGGAATGTTTTAACACAGGTTTATTTGTAAGGCTTGTAGGGATTTATAAACATTATGTTTTAGTTGTTGTTTTAAGAATGATGTATTATGGTTGCTGCTTTCCTCTGTGTTAGTTCAACAAATCTCAAAGTTCAATTCCCCAGATGTATGATTAGCCACTTTAATACACTAGCCATGATTTTCCCCATGAACATAGGTAGAAAGGAGAAACAAAGATATGGAACATATTAAGTGATCAATGTTTGGGATATTACATGCATATTACATATCATTTTTTAAACTTTAAATTTTAATCCTAATGTATTGTGAGTGGGGAAGACATACCATTTTAAACTTTCAATTCAAGTGTTTTAACACTATTTCCTACACTTTTAAATAGTGGTGATTTTCTTATGTTTTTATTTTATATATTTTAGTTTATTAATACTTTGATGATCATTTCACGTTTAAAAAAATTTGAAAAAATAAAAACATGCTCAGTTAATGTACTAGAACAAAGCTGAATTTCTAACAATTTCATATGAAAGTTAGGGCATGATATGAAATTCAAATGCTGATTATGTACTATTGACTATGTGCTGTTTATTTTCACTGAGTTCTATGACAGTCCCTTAAAATCATAAAAATTATCCCATGATTTTCATGAATACTACTGACTCCATTTAAAAAATGAATTAGAGGGAATTTTGGTTTTAATGTAGAACTTTGAGTTTGACACTGTTGTGGAGACTGCCATAAGATTATACAAAATTGCCCACAATTCAACATTTCACCTTAATTGAAATGCCACCGAAGAGTTTGGTTTTATTCAATCAACTAGTATTTATTAACCATTTGTTATATAACTCATGTCATATATGTAATTGAGAAGCAATAATGAATTTTGGTATTTTAAAAATATTAGATAAAGCAAATATTTTGTAACGTATAATTGAAATTCAAATAAAAAAGTAATTCTATGGTTTTGTGTATGCAAAACTCTCTGGGTGCATGAAAAACCCTCTGGGTCAGACTTTAGTAAAGACTTGTCCAAATAATTCTCTTTGAAAGGAGGCCTTTTTGATTACAGATTGACACCTTTGGGTCAGCAAAATGACTTTTAAATAAAATCAGTGACAACAATAAAATGATTGATTTTCCAGCTTAAATCCATCACAGATTATTGAAAGGGCATTTTTACACTAGTAAATTCTGTAAAATCGAACCTTTAGAAATTGAGATTTTTGACTAGGTGAGTCCTTACATCCCTCTCAACTTCAAAGTAACATTTTAATTTTTTTTGTAAAATGATTTGCCTTTGCTTCCAAAAGGAATCACTGATAAATTTCTTTGTAAGTACACTTAAGCAAAAAAAAAAAAAAAAAAAAAAAAAAATCAAGATCAGTTCTCCATTTCAAAGAAAAAGAAAATTTACTAAGAGGATAGGAGAGTTAATTTATCTTTATGATGAAAATAGTTTTTGAAATCATGCATTTTATTAAACACTGCCCCAAAGAACATGTTCCTAAGAGAAGTTTTTTACCCTTCCTCCCAATTCCTCATTATGTTGACAGTCTTAGGAATGCATATGTGCAAGCATTCATGCCTGCAGCTTAGATGGAATTCTCTTCATTTACTTGAGTCTCTTGAAATTTCTTCTGTAAACCATAGTCCAAGTCCAGTTAACAAAACAATCTTAGATGGTCTAATACATGTGGCTTAAAATAGGGAGAAACAATCCTCCATCACATTGCTGCATTTAACAGTCAGGTTCAAGCTACCACAAAGGCTTTCAAACAGAATTAAGCATAAATCAGTGCAAGCTGTGGAAACAATAGTGTTCCAAATATTGTGCTCTAGTGTCGACATAGTGCCACAACACAAAAACATAACAGTCAGAATTAGACCACACTCAGGATTTCAAAGGAAAACACACTCTGCTGCGCAGCACAATTGCCATCTCTCCTGGGTATACACATCTGCCACACATCTTAAATAGGTATTTTTGCCTTCTAGGGAGAGGCAGTGGTGGCATTGTCATTAGATGTTTGGTTTCAGTGTAGTCAAACTAAGTGGACATCAGAGGATGATTCCTGGGGTGCCATTTTGGGGGATTTATTACCTAGTGATGCTGCACTACTCTTGTTACACAGGACCATTTTTTAAAATATATGGACTTGTACTTTCTTTTGATAATCTCCAGTGGTGGTAATGATCTATATATAAACAAAAATGGTATTTTTTTTAGCACAAGACAGTCTATGATAAGTAACATATTTATATTTCTAACCCAAGATAACTGAAGAATTTTATGAATGCAATAAATTCACCCCTGCCCTCTCTGCTCAACTACAAGAAGATAAGAAATGTCTATTTTATTGTAATGATCTCTTCTTGTGCCCCTCCTAACAGTTTATACATCATAAGGTACAATACTGTCCAGGATATAAGGCTTAAGAGGTTTTTTATATTTTAGTTATGGTATTTTATAAGATTTTACTTATGTATTCTTACAATAACATAATAATGCAGAGAGATTCAGAATGCAGTTCAACCAAATGATCAATTTATTCCCCAATCATTGGAAAGGCAATGTAATTTGGGAGAAAGAAGATAAATTCTATAATGTGCTTTTAAAAAAAGGAGTTATCTTTAAATTTTTCATTTTCATTATAATTGTGGACTGAGAAATTTTATTTTAAATGAATCTCTTAACTCCTGCTTATTAAAATTGACTTTGCATACACATTATGTGCCTGTTTATGTTGAAGTGCAAGAAGACCAAGAAAAATGTCTCTCAGACTAAGTGACCACCAAAAATTTACTCCAGGCCTGAGGGTACAACTGATAATAAAAATAATGTTTTTGAAAAGTCTGACCTTTTTCATATTTTATTCAGCAATTAGTAACTAAAATTTATTTGTCACTTATTTTTATGCCAGGTACATGCTGTAAGTTTTACATGTAAATCTAAAAAGGCTCTGGTAAGTAGATACCATTAAAATCTCATTTTATACATGAGTTAAAAAGAGCATTTTACCCAAAATTACACATGCATTGACATCGTAATAGGAATCAGTAGACCCTGGAGTTTGCTTCATAAACCCACAATTATGTGATAAACCATCAGAAAGTACTCATAATTTTCTTAAGAGATTTTTTTAAGTTTAATGTAATTAACAGTGCAGTTCTTTAGGACTTATACTTCCATATTAACTAGTACTCAGGGCTGCAAGTGATAAAAATCACTGGGAGCTACATGGCATGTTTATTATATTGTAATGAAACAGAAGGTATCTGATGATACTTAAGGCCACAGGAAAGACCAGAGGCAGAGTCTAAAGTGCAGAGCTTTAATTAGAAACACAAAGGTATGAATGAGTCTTAGCAAAGAGTAAAGAAAATATTTGCTGACAAATTGTGTCTCATCTCATGACTTTGAGATATGAATTCTTCTGATCCAGAAACTGAAATGCATAGGAAAAATATGAGTGTGAGGATTATATAGAGAGGGATGGCAATTGTGAGATGAGATTTGTGAAAGAAGCTGTAGATATGTCAGAGAAGACATCAGAGCAGAGATGATTTTACAGCAATTTCTAAGACCTATCTAAGAAGGATTCTTACAAGACTCTTACTTACAAGACCCTGGTCCAGCAAAGACCTGGAGAATGGCACTGGAGGATTCATCCCAAAAGATAAGGGAAAGTATTTGGAAGGGAATAAAGAGAGCCTACATGATGACTACAGATATAAACAGCAGATGAAAAGGATACAAAATTCATCTCAAACCCTTTCTGGTTTTAGTGTGTTCTTTTTTCATCCATTCTTTTAATAAGTGTGTATTGAGCCATGCTATGTGTCAAATACTATAGGTACAAGGGGTATAGTAAAGAATAGAAATGAGATGTTTTTCCTTCATGGAAATGACATACTGAGGTAAAGACTAACCATAACCAAAGAAGAAAATAGTGAAGAAGCAGAGATTGTTAAGTGCTATTGATAAAAGTATGCTAGTGGAAGTGACACTTGCTATTGTAACCTATAATCTGCAGAGAAAGACTCACTAGATAAAATGCTAGTTGAAGGCAACCTAAGAGCAGAGGGAGGACAATTTACAGGTATATCTAGGGGAAGAACAAAGTAAACAGCAAGTGCAAAGGCCCCAAATGAGAAGTATGCATGAAGCATATAAGCCATAGCAATGAGGCTGATTTGGCTAGAATGGGGTGAAGGAGGGAAAGTGCAGAAGGGTCTGATAGGGTCTGATAGGTTCTGTGGATGCAGTGAGCAAAAGCAACACTGCACATAACCCATATTCCCTGATATTTTGGTCACCCCTAAGTCACAATATCACCTGGGGGAAAAAAATAAATAGCAGGGGAAAGCAGGAGAATATTGATTAAGCAGTTATCAACAACAACAACAACAACAACAAAATGGCATTTTCCAAAGAATGTGACACAAAATAGCATTTTTTTTTTTTTTTTTTTTTTTTTTTTGGTGCCAGGGATTGAACCCAGAGGTACGTAGTCACTGAGCCAAATTCCCTAGCCCTATTTATTTATTTATTTATTTATTTGTTATTTTTAAAATTTTGAGACAGAGTATTGCTAAGTTCCTAAGGGCCTCACTAAGTTGTGATCCTCTTGCCTCAGCCTCCTGACTAGATTATGATTATCTAGCAAATTTGGCCCATAGCATAAACTAATTAATTAGAAATAAGTATTCAAAATCTTTGAGGATAAAAAAAATGTAATATAACCTACAAGATTTACACTGAAAAACTCATAAACCAACAATTAATGAAAAAGATATCAATTTGCTGCTTTATGGAAAAAATTGTTAAATAACATTTCATAGGCAATGTTTGTAATTTAATTTTATTTACTTTTTTGAACTACTATAAATAGATATGAAAGGCAAAGCATCTTCACAAGCATTTTTGGATAACACAAGAATAAAAAAGCATAAAATAAGACAAACTTCAGTATAAGTAAAACATTGACTAACTGGATGTTCAATGAGACTGGAAACAAGTTTTTTAAGAAAAGTTCTTAAAAAGCTTTAGCATAATAATGTGTAATAGAAATATCTTGTGACTTGGAAGGGTATTTTTAAAAGATAATATTTTCTCAAAACAAAGGCAGTTAAATAAAAGGTTTTTAAAGAGTATTCTACACCAAACAATTTTGCATAGTTAACCAAATAAACATGTGCAACTGCTAATTTGCATCTTGCAAATAGTGAAGCAATTCATTATTTCACCTTCACAACTATTTTAAGTGATATTTCCATTTTCTAGACATAGCTGAGACTGCTTGATTTGTATCTTTACTGAGTGACAAGAAGCACAGTTTTAATGTATGTCAAGAATAGCAGATATTAAGTTAATGATTTTACAAAACAATCCAGTAATACCTATATTTGTCATTATGACCAGGAAATTATAAAACTCAGTTATGCACATACATCATTTTTCCATTTCTTTGTAGAATACCAATGAGTTCAAATCCGTTGGTCAATCTCTTATAGAATTTACTTTCTCTTGTTCACTTTTTAAAATGTTGCATCATACCATGTGTTTTATTTGGCCGCCATGATTCAAGGATTATCCATCTTCATAATGGAATAATAAACTGGAAGATTATGTTTGAGTAATATCAGTATTTACATATATGTTCAACTGATATGATTAGTGTAAGCAGTGTTAGTTTGATTAGTAATTCATCTTGTGTCTTGTTCCCTGCCCCCAAGAAACTATTACCCTTCACTATACTAAGAGGGGGGGAAAATGTGCTAAATTAACACTCCAACTTGAGGATAAAAATTTGTAATATAACCTACAAGATTTACACTGAAAAGCTCATATAAATCAACAATTAATGAAGAATATATAAATTTGTTGCTTTATGGAAAAAATTACAAAACTTAATTACAAAAGCTATTAGTAATACGTGGATAAATGAATGCTGAAAGTACGGGTGAGAATATAATCTATATAAGTTAAGGCTAAGAAAGGATGTGTTTTCCTTATTGTTTTTGGGTGACACTGGGAAAATGAACACTATGAGAATTAAGAAAAAGATTACTGCTCCTGTTGTCTGTGGCACTGAAACAAAGTAGGTCATAAAGTTTATGAAAAGAAACAAAGAAATTACATTCTCAGATGAACTTTTCCAGTCTGGACTTCAATGTAGCCCTTGTTCTGGAAACAGTGGTGGGAGTAGAGCAAGCCTTCAATCTCAGCAGGTAGAAATGCCAGATGAAAACCATTCAGTGAATAGAGTTGACAGAAACACAACAGAGGAATTTTCTTGTATAGTTAAGCTCTTTTAAATTTATATACATTTGGTTATTTTAGTTTCTCCCCTAGAAGTCTAGAATGGAGAGGAAAAATAGAGACACTTGTGAGGTTGATATTTCTTAATACACACCTTTGAGAGAACCTTGGAAAGGGAATATGATAGTACTACATGCAATCAAGTCAAGAAGAGAAGATGTCCAGAAAATAATAATAATAATAATAATATATCTGCTTTTATTTGGGTTATTATGGCATGCAGTTGGGGGCTATATTTTTGTGCTCCTAATAGAATAATGATTAATGATTTCATAATTATGCCACAATATGCTGGGCAACTGAGATTTCAAAAGGATGAGACATTAGGTGATATATAATTCGGAGAAAGAGGTCCTAAAATCTAAAGATAGGACAGGTTTAAACAGCCAGTGCTGAACATGAGATTGAATTTGATCTTAGACATTTGGAAATGCTATTGTATTTCCAAATACAATTCTGTGGGACAAAGTCCATTTTAGCATACCAATAATTAAACATATATTTAAAAATATGTCAAATAATAAGGAAATATTAACAAGGTTCCTTGTTAATATGATGGTGATTATTATAAAATTTGTTTGAACTTTAGAAAATTGAAGATTGGAAAAGGTAAGCAACATTCTCATAGTAGTTATTCAGCTGTTGAATTGGTATCTAATAGACTCTTATACTTTTTTTGTTTCATACCAAAATCTCCTCAGTATGCAATAATGTTTTTTTCAGTTACATATGGACAAATACTGCCATGCCCCCTCCAAAAATCTTTAATGATATCCTGCTTCATAGTTTATGAAGAGACATTTTTGCATTTTAATTAAATCCATTTGGAGAATGGAGCTACTATCTTCAGTCTAGAAAATAAAAGCTGTAAATTATTTTTTCATGCTATGATTTAGAGGAGTCTTAATGTTTTCTCTGTCTTTAGAATTCAGATCACATCATGAGGGGTATAAAGCTGGAGGTATAAAAGAGTGCTAGAAATCTCCTGCGTTATCATTACCCATCATGCATAGCAGCTGGTATGTAGCACAGCAGTCAGAGGAGTATGTGTGATAACGACTCCAGTCATTGACAAAATATGCAGTGGTATTCAGACTCATGGAAATGGCACTCTTGACTGTGCATGGGAATATTTTCCACTTGTAGGAAAATGATGAATGATATTTAATTGCCTATTCATGTTTTTTTTTTCCCCACAGTGAGTACAGAATTTGATTTAGACAGATTTTTAACAAATAGACATCTGGTAGTATTGAATATATAAAATAAAGTATCTCTTCTTTTTTCTTCATAAAGCTTATCCTCAAATTTTAAAGTAATTATAAGAGATAGTTTCTACATGGAAACTTTCAATTGGATATTATTCAAGAACCTTTCTTTTCCTTTATTTGTGTTTGATACAGAAAAGAGGAATTAGTTTTTGGTTAATACTTAAGTAGACAAGACGTAACAATTTAGCACATATTTTGTTGGTTAATATTTGATGTAAAATATTTAACAGATTAAATTTATGACCCAAACTATTGTTTTCTAAAACTATAAAATCATGAAGTAATTATCATAAATGTGGTAAGGCACAGCTTTATTTCATTATCAAGTTTCATGTGAGTCAACACTGTACATGATTTTCTGGCTAAGAATTAGAGTTCAAGCAACATCTTTACCATTCATCAACGAGAGTGATTTTTAGTGGTTAATTCACTATTTTGTCACTTTACCAAGAGTATTCTCTTCCTGCAATTCTCTTAAAAACAAATTCAAAAACACAAATTCAAACAAATTCTCCACTTTTAGTAGATATATTTTATCCCTCACCCCTTAATAATAAGAGATTACATTAATAAAGAATAGAATGGCAGCAATCAAGAACACAAACAACAATAAATGTTGGAGAGGATGTGGGGAAAAAGGCACACTCATACATTGCTGGTGGGACTGCAAAATGGTGCAACCGTTATGGAAAGCAGTATGGAGATTTCTTGGAAAACTGGGAATGGAACCACCCTATGACCCGGCCATCCCACTCCTGGGTCTATTACCAAAGGACTTAAAAACAGCATATTACATTGACACAACCACTTCAATGTTTATAGCAGCACAATTCACAATAGCTAGGTTGTGGAACCAACCTAGATGTCCCTCAGTAGATGCGTGGATAAAGAAAATGTGGTATATATACAAAATGGAATTTTACTCAGCAATAAAAAAGAATAAAGTAATGGCATTTGCAGGTAAATGGATGAAGTTGGAGAATATAATGCTAAGTGAAATTAGTTAATCTCAAAAATCCAAATACCGAATGTTTTCTCTGATGTAAGGAGGCTAGTTCACAGTGTTATTGGATGGGGTTGGATGGGGGTACATAGGAGGATTAGAGGAACACTAGAATGGTCAAAGGAAAGGGAGGGGAAGGGAGGGAGCAAGGGGGGAGAGAGGTGGGAAAAAAGGAAAAAAAAAAATTGGTGGTTGAATGAGATATATATCATTATCCTAAATGCATGATTGAAGATCTGAATGGTACTTATATACTTTGTATACAAACAGTTGTATGTAAAAAGATGCTATATATGTGCATTATGAATTGTTATACATACTACTATTATAAATAAAAAAAGAAAAATAAAAAATGAAAGAGAATAAAAAAATAAAGAATAGAAAAAAAGTCATAGGTCTGTAATATTTTATACACTTTTTAATTACTTTATTTCATGTTGTCTGTATTCATTATAAGTCAGTTATACATGATTAACATATTTATTGATACATACATCAAAGGATTTTCTCTTACACCTTTCTATGAACTCATACAAAATTAACTACTCATCCATTTAGGTTCAATGATCTCAGTAATTTATAACTTTGGGTAAATTGTTGGATTCATTCTATTGGCAGGTTCTAAAATGGTCAAGATATTTTGTTATTGAGTCATGTAAATAATTTTAATAATATCTAAATTTAAAAGTTTTAGTTAAATTTTTAACTTTCCAACTTACATTTGCCTACCATAGATGACAAATTCTATTTCCAGAGTTTCTTACAATTCTTTTTTTTTTCTTTACCCAAACAACTCTACTAAGTTGATTACTATCAGCTTAATAACTGATCATTACTAAGCTTATCATTCTTGTACTCAGCTTTGACTGACCATAAGAATAATTAGTTATTAATTATTATCTCTTAGATACTCATTCACAAGTTTTCAAATTTTATTCCCTAACATAAAACTCTATAACACAGGATGCAAAGTCTTCTACAGCATGTAATACTTTTCAAGACTTCTTTCCCAGAGTCATGCTAATTATACTATTGATTTAGCCAAGTTCATGGTTTCCTTATTACATTCACAATTTCCTGCCTCCTATTACTCATTCTTTAAATGTTATAACAACACTAATATGAGTTAATATGTCTTTGACATTACATAGTTTCCAGTTTAAATACATTATTTTAATTAATCATTAAAAATGAAAAACAAAAAAATCAATAGCCAAAAAATAAACTTTTAGTGTATTTATCCTCAGTTTTATTGATCAGACACAGGGACTCTACAAACATGACCCTTATATCAAAGAATAAAGGTCCATTTTATATCCAATATCTTAAAATTGGAGATTTTTCTACTAACTGTAACTTCTTCCAATTTCCTGGATATTACAGAATCATAGGTGAGGGAACATCTTCTATTCTAACATTTAATTTTTTATATAAGAAGTACTTTTGGACTTGGAAACTTCCTTCAGCTGGGTTTCAAATACTGGTGAATCAAAATTAGTTAAAATTAGGCATGGTCAATGAATGACCAAACAAAGCCATAAATGTCAGGATAGAGAGCTACCTTGCCAAGATATACATAATGTGGGTAAAGAAGCAATCAGTACAGAACGCAGGTCTGAGGGGGTGTGTTCGCAAACATAACCTTATAGCATTTCACATACAAGTCATTGTAACTTTATTACATCCTGCTTAGTATATAAATATGTATGAAAAATTTCTAGAGGTCATAAATTTTTCTATCACATCAGATTATCCAATATAATCTTAAATACAATCAGTACCTTGTAGCTATTAAGTGAGTGTTATTTCAGTAAGTCAAAGAATTGCATTGAATAGACTTAGCCATGAAATTAATAATTTCTTTGTTTAGTTTATTTTATGTTCTCATTACTTAACTAAATATCCAGTGCATAATGTTTTGGTAATTATTTCATGATTCAAAAAGATCAACAATAAAGAATATTAGTTTTGGATGAGCCACAAAGATAATTTATTTGGACTGGGAGAAGGGATACACACAATAAATGAGAACAACAGAAGCAACAGATTTTGATATATTCAATATATGTCATTTGAATGTAAGGAATTTGAATGTAAGGAATACATAGATTTCACTTGCAGAGGCAAAAAATAAGTTGAATATTTCAATTTTTAATGTTTTGGTAAGGGAGATGGAACCCAGGGGTGTTTAACCACTGAACCACATCCCCAGCCCTTATTTTATATATATATATATATATATATATATATATATATATTTTATTAGAGACAGGGTCTCACTAAGTTGCTTAGGGCCTTGTGAAGTTACTGAGGTTGGCTTTGAACTCATGATCCTCCTGCCTCAGCCTCCAAGCCACTTGGGATTACAGGCGTACACTGCTGCACCCGGCTGAATATTTCATTTTATTTGCTCTCCAGGTTCTGGCATTTCATGTTAAATCATTGGATTGTGATTTTAAATGGAGCAGACTTGTGTTCCACTTTGGAAATTCACACATGGAGATGTAGCTCTGTATTTATTAGCAGTGAATGTCATGTTCAATAGAAAGTGGGAAGAGCAACTTCTTTTTGAAAAACTTGTTAAGACAAAAATTCAAACACAGAAAAGGATGTAAAATGGCATAATGCTGCACATCCAGATTTCACAATTATAAATATTTTCCTTATTTGTTTCGTCTACATGTTTAAAAAAGTATTTGAAATCAAGTAAAGATAAATATCTTAATGATTCAGTATGCATGTTTAAGAAACCCATTTAAATAACCAGAATATTATTAACATAACTCAAAATCATTTTTTTTTCCTGGAACCCCTATAATGTCATTTGCAGTTGATTATTTCAAACCTAGATCAAGTATATACTTACATGGTATACACCATAGTTTTTAAAAGCAGTTCTGACCTGAGAAAATTGCTCAAACCATTTGGGGCAAATTAATAATGATTTAAGGGGAAGATCAATATGTGGTATATAAGTTATCTATTTCTGCCTAAGAAGTCAGTCCAAATATAATGGTTTAAGACAAATACCATCAAATATAGTGGTTTAAGACAAATACCATCAATTTAACTCATAATTTTTTTGGTTTGGCAATTTGGGATGGATTAAGGAAAGAATTTCTGTTGTTCTTGTCTGGATTCATTCCTACAGCTGTGGTCAGCTACCAGCCAGTAACAGGAGGGCTGAGAGAGGCAGGCCTAATATGCCTTTATTCATCTATGTGATGATTGGCTTTGTGTCCTACAGCAATAGAAGCGATCAACCATATGTCTCTCATTATCTGGAAGAGCAGCCTGAGCTTGTTCAAGTGCTGTCTCAAGCAGGTTCTGGGAGAAAATATAAAAGTGTGCAAAGTTTGATTCTACCACAATTTATTGGACTAAGCTAGTTGCCAGATCACCTAGTTTCAAGGTATGGGGTATTGATGTTATTTTCAGGTGGAGAGGATAATAGAGTCTCAATTAATTAATTAATTAATTAATTTTGGTACTGGGGATTGAACTCAGGGGCACTTGACCACTGGGCCACATTTCCAGCCCTTTTTTTGTATTTTATTAGAGATAGGGTCTCATTGAGTTGCTAAATGCCTCGCCATTGCTGAGGCTGAAGCTCACTATCCTCCTGCCTCAGCCTCCTAAGTGCTGGGATTACAGGCGTGCGACACCACACCCAGCAGAGTCTCATTTTAAATGTGTTTGCATAACAGAGGTACGGAGAATCTTGGCAATTTTTCAATTCACAACTTGTATATTAAAATGCCACCATGTGCAGGCCATGACACAACTCTGTAGTTCAGTCATTTGATCAAATTCTTGGTTCAAATGTCTTGAACCAAGAAGGACCAGACAAGCTCAGAGCCTTAATGAAGCTCATAAGCTATTTTAAAAATCATTAAATAAATATTTTTTAGTATAAATGAGAAATAAAACATGAAAGCAATGAGTTCTTTCAACCGTTTTACTTGATTGGTGTTACTTTAACAGGATTTTAACCCCATTCAGAAATCAAGAAATATTTGGAGTCAGAGTATATTTTATTCAGTGTATTTTTTTTCCTTGCAATGTCAAACACGATTCAGTTGTTGAATTACGCTGAGGTATATTGATGATTGTAGCTGTAGTTATTTGAGCTCTATCAGTAATGATTGTGGCATCCTAACTCCTGCTTTTGCCCTTAATTCAGTGGATTTCTCATATAGTACTTTCCAAGACAAGTATAGAAACTACTAACAGAATGAAATTAATTTTAGATATGGAGGTTTTGTAGAGATGACCCAATATAAATAAAGAGTTATCTGGTTTATAGTGAGAACTTTGCTTGTTTGCTGAGTAGGGACTTCTGTCCAATTTGTATTGTTAGCTGGAAAGAAATCCTGATGGTATTTTCCATCTCACTTTCAGCTAATCAAACATGTTTATTTTTCAGAAAGCCTTACAAAACAATGCATCTATGAAGTCTCAAATATGCAAATGAAGCAGCATTTAAGGAGGATATTTCTGGATCTAAATGGAAATGTAATTATAAGATTAAGTGACAGTGAAGAATTCAAGTATTGGTGTGTTAGCTTAAACTCTCATAGGAAGTAGTTAATAAATAATAGAATTGGAGATATATATGAATTCAGGTATGAAATAGGCTTATATTGACAACAGAGGAGAGAGATCACAGCATTAGTGCATAAACAAAATGGAAATTTACTTCCAATAACCCTGATGGATAAGAGTGCAGCATTGGTTGGGCACTTCTGCTATACTGAACAGTTGGCTTCCAACTTTGAGTCAAAAATATGTTGATCTAGTTCTTGCTGTAACTTATAGGGGAAGTGAGAAAAGCCCACAGGAATACATGGAAAATCTTTTCAAGTATTTATTTTTTTCTCAAAGTGAAAAGTATCTCGTAAGCTAAACAGCCATAAAATTCATAAAAATTTAGTCTCAGAGCTATGTTTAGCTACAGAAGGCTGAAAATGTACTATGTAGATGAGCAGATAAGCTCATATTATGAAATAAGGGAGAAGAGATATTGGGATATATACAGTCAGCCACAAGGTATTATACCTTAAAAAACAAAATTTCCCAACAAATACATTTGATTGTCAGATTTATTGATCTTTCTTGAAATATTTGTAATATACACGCTTAAAATACAATAGAAAAAATTAAGGAAGAGTTTAATATATAACTTCATTCTTCAGCTTTCTAAGTATTTCATATTCTTGTATTTATCTCCAACTTTAATAAATGCTTGATAATGTTGTTATAAAATATCAAATTTTCTGATTATGTATGATAATGAATAGCTTCTGGTCACTGTTTCATTGTGGTTACTCATTTTTCTAATAGTTAATTTCCATCAACTATATATAAATATGTCTACAAACCTCTTAAAGAGCCCCCTATATTCATTGAAAATTTGGACATTTGACTCAATACTTTTCTTTACTCTTAAGTTCCTACAATAAAGCTAGATGAAATCAAGGTCCATTCATCATCTTCTATTTACTATTCCAAAATGAAATAGTAAATGCAAATGCACCTCCTAAAATCCAGTCTATCCTTAGGGCTTCCAGACTCAGAAATTAAAAAATCATCTATCTGTCAGGGACAGTTCATATTAGTTAAGTAAATAAGTCAGGTAAGACTGACATGTACATTATATATGTATATATTGCTTTAAAATAATTTCTGGTATATAATTTAAATTAAAAAAAAAAAACCTGTTTGGGCTAGGGTTGTGGCTCAGCGGTAGAGCGCTCGCCTAGCACGTGCGCGGCCCGGGTTCGATACTCAGCACCACGTAAACATAAATGCATTGCATTGTGTACAACTAAAAGCAAATAAATAAATATTAAAAAAAAAAACCTGTTTTACTGATATTTGTAAGTACCAATGTTTTGCAATCAATACTTGGCTAATGGAATGAAGACAGACAAATTCATCTTTTTAGGATCTAAAACTCAAATGAAAGAGACAAACTTATCTAAATATTGTAACATAGGACAAAGAACAAAGAGCCAAGAGGGAAGTACTGCTGTTGAATCTTCCAGCTTAAGAAAATTCATTTTTCTTATCTTAAAAGCATTCAACAATTATTTTTCTATCTCCATCTGATATTCTTTTGCAATCTTTAAACACATAGATATTACCATTTAAAATAGAACATAAAAATATTGGAAATAGTTTTATCTTAACACATTGATTAGACATCTATTCCATGTTGATGTGCAATGTGCCTTTTCAAAAACTATGTTTACTTACATATTATATACATTTTTCTCTTTTATCATAGAAAGATATATGAGGTGTTGCATCATATTATATATATGATACACACATGTATTTCCCTCTTTTGTCATAAATTTACTCTACAGATATATTTGGTTTTGGTAATACATTAGCAAATTTATTTATTCCTGTTTTAGCAATATACCATCTTATTTATGAAAATTTTATATAATAGCTTTTTTTTTTTTGTAAGCTAATTTGCTTGTATTATATACATTATAATTCACAAGAGAATGATATAAGAAGAAAAGTTTAAAATGAATGTAGACTACACAGAGTATGAAGTTATTTCCTCAAATATACATGTATAGTAGATGGGCCAGGGCTTGTATTTCAGTTCACCAAGCATTAGGACTTATGGTTTTATCAATTTGGTTTTCTACCAGACACAATACCTAGTTTCTGCTTCATGGTTCAGTTTCATCAAATGAGCCCATGTCTACTTGCACAGAAGAAAAAAAGGAAGGAGAGGGGGCTAGATTCTACCATTAAAACATTTACTGGAGGTAACACACACAAGTAGCATTTATGTCCCATTGAACAAAACTTGAAAACCTATATTTACAGGGGAGCACAGAAAATATCACTCACTCTCTGACACATATATGCTTAAAGAAAAGTACTAAAACAGATCAAGAAGGTCAATTACAATTTTCCGGAACATCTCTCAATTTAATTTTCTTCAGAAATGTGAAGTCTTATTGACTAGGTCTTCCAAGTATACATTAGAAAAATCATCTCAATGTTTTTTTTTTCAAGAAAAAAATCTTTTCAAAAACCTAATAGATTATTCTAAGAATTTATATATCGAATTGATTATACATAATACTGTCCACTTAGAAATATCAAGAGCAATGAAGGAAGGTTATGCAAGCATTATTGAAAAAAGGGAAAATTTTAAAATTTAGTTGAATTTTATGTATCTCTCTCTCTTTCTCTCTCTCTCTCTCTCTCTCTCTCTCTCTCTCTCACTCACACACACACACACACACACACACACACTTTTAGGTATAGGTTTATGGCAGTCTATTAGGCAACTTAAATGATTTACCTTCTGGTTCCAAAGTGCTTTCATCTTGAAAAAAAGTTTAAAATTCTCAAGTTGCCATTTTTCTGCATCTATTGAATGGGTGCTTGATCTGTTTATTTTGCTGTATGGATATCATCCAACTACATTTAATAGGATCTAATATGAAACCAAATTTTCTCTTATAATTTCTAGTGAAAATCACTATTGTGATAGTTTTATTCTTCTTTTTCTTTTTCTTTTTTTATTTATAATAGTAGTATGTATTACAATTCATAATGCACATATATAGCATCTTTTTACATACAACTGTTTGTATACAAAGTATATAAGTACCATTCAGATCTTCAATCATGCATTTAGGATAATGATATCCATCTCATTCAACCACCAATTTTCCCACCTCTGTCCCCCCTTGCTCTCTCCCTTCCCCTCCCTTTCCTTTGATCATTCTAGGGTTCCTCTAATCTTCCTATGTACCCCCATCCAACAACACTGTGAACTAGCCTCCTTATATCAGAAAAAACATTCGGTATTTGGATTTTTGAGATTGACTAATTTCACTTAGCATTATATTCTCTAACTTCATTCATTTACCTGCAAATGCCATTATTTTATTCTCTTTTATTGCTGAGTAAAATTCCATTTTGAATATATACCACATTTTCTTTATCCACTCATCTACTAAGGGACATCTAGGTTGGTTCCACAACCTAGCTATTGTGAATTGTGCTGCTATAAACATTGAAGTGGCTGTGTCACTGTAATATGCTGTTTTTAAGTCCTTTGGTAATAGACCCAGGAGCGGGATAGCTGGATCATAGGGTGGTTCCATTCCCAGTTTTCCAAGAAATCTCCACACTGCTTTCCATAGCGGTTGCACCATTTTGAAGTCCCACCAGCAATGTATGAGTGTGCCTTTTCCCCCACATCCTCTCCAACATTTATTGTTGTTTGTGTTCTTGATAGCTGCCATTCTGACTGGAGTGAAATGAAATCTTAGAGTAGTTTTGCTTTGCATTTCTCTAATTGCCAACGATGTTGAGCATTTTTTCATATATTTGTTGATTAATTGTGTATCTTCTTCTGAGAAGTGTCTTTTCAATTCCTTAGCCCATTTATTGATTGGGTTATTTGTTTTTTTTTTTTTTTTTTTTTTTTTTTTTTTTTTGTGTTAAGTTTTTTGAGTTCTTTATATATTCTAGAAATTAGTGCTCTATCTGATGTGCACATATTAAATATTTGTTCCAATTAGTTGGCTCTCTATTCACCTCACTGATTGTTTCTTTTGCTGAGAAGAAGCTTTTTAGTTTAAATATATCCCATTCATTAATTCTTGGTAATAATTCTTACGCTACAGGATTCTTATTAAGGAACTTGGGGCCCAATCCGACATGTTGGAAATTGGAGTTTACTTTTTCTTCTATTAGGCGTATTGTCTCTGGTCTAATTCCTAGGTCCTTGATCCACTTTGAATTGAGTTTTGTGCATGGTGAGAGATAAGGGTTTAATTTCATTTTGTTGCATATGGAGTTCCAGTTTTCCCAGAATCATTTGTTGAAGAGGCTATCCTTTCTCCACTGTACATTTTTGGTGCCTTTGTCTAATATAAGATAGCTGAAATTATATGTATTAGTCTCTGTGTCATCAATTCTGTACCATTGATCCACCAGTCTGTTTTGGTGCCAATACCATGCTGTTTTTGTTACTATTGCTCTATAGTATAATTTAAAGTCTGGTATGGTGATGCCCCCTGCTTCACTTTTCTTCCTCAGGATTGCTTTGGCTATTCTGGGTCTCTTATTTTTCCAGATTAATTTCATGACTGCTTTTTCTATTTCTTTGAAGAATGACATTGGGATATGGATTGGAATTGCATTAAATCTGTATAATGCTTTTAGTAGTATGGACATTTTGACAATATTGATTCTACCTATTCAAGAGCAAGGTAAGTCTTTCCATCTTCTGAGTTCTTCTATGATTTCTTTCTTTAGTGTCCTATAATTTTCCTTATAGAGGTCTTTCACCTCTTTTGTTAAGTTGATTCCCAGGTATTTCATTTTTTTTATGTTATTGTAAATGGTATAGTTTTCACCATTTCCCTTTCAGAGGCTTTGTCACTGATTTACAAAAATGCCTTTAACTTATGGGTATTGATTTTGTATCCTGCAACTTTGCCGAATTCATTTACTAGTTGTAAAAGTTTTCTAGTAGAGTTTTTTGGGTCTTCTCCGTATATTATCATGTCATCAGCAAATAGTGCTAATTTGAGCCCTTCTTTTCCTATCTGGATCCCTTTAATTTATTTCATCTGTCTAATTCCTCTGGCCAGAGTTTCCAGTACTATGTTAAATAGCAGTGGTGAAAGGGGGCATCCCTGTCTTGTTCCAGATTTTAGAGGGAATGCTTTCAATTTTTCTCCATTTAAGATAATGTTAGCTTCAGGCCAATATGTTTAATGAACATAGATGCAAAAATCCTGAACAAAATTCTGGCAAATCGGGTAAAAAAACCTATCAAAATGATAGTGCACCACGATCAAGTGGGGTTTATTCCAGGGATGCAAGGCTGGTTCAACATTCGGAAATCAATAAACATAATACATCACATCAATAGACTTAAAGATAAAAATCATATGATTATCTCAATAGACGCAGAGAAAGCATTTGACAAAATACAACACCCCTTTATGTTCAAAACACTGGAAAAACTAGGAATATCAGGAACATATCTCAACATTATAAAAGCTATTTATGTTGGTGGCTATTTAAATTTTTTTTTTTTACATTGTTAGATTTAGGGAACTTTTTGGTGTTTAACAAGGTGTTTTGTATTTATTTTCATTAATGAGATTGGCCTGTACTTACATTTCTAAACTTAGTTGGACATTGATGCTTTTATGCTGTTATTTCATGTTTGCTTTTTTGTTCCCTTTTGTTCATACTTTTGCACCCTGATATTGGTGTAAGCTCATACATTTTATAGTTTTCCAATATTCTATGAACAATGTGTATGATTTCCTTCTATGCGTCCCTTCTGTTCTTTCTCATAATTATTGGTTTTCTGATTTTCATTGTTACCGAGGAGTTGATCTAATTTGCATTTAGAAGAGCACTATTAGAAAATCTAAATTATAAATTTGTTAACTTGTTTTTGTTAATCTGTGTTTTTGGTGATCTTAGTCTGACACTAATTTCTTTGATGATTGTTGAAAATTCTTTGAAAATATTTAAAACTACTTTTTGAAACTTTGTATAATTTTTAAAGTTCAAATATAATTCAGAAATCATATATATTCATCAGCTGTTTTGACATTTTAGATATGTCTATTAGATCAAACTTGTTAAGCTTGCTTTACAAGTTGTCTATGTTAGTAATACTTTTTGTCAATTTTATCAATTATTAAGAAATGATAAATTTTCCCACTATAATGGTCCTGTTACTGCCTACTGAAATAATTTTGACTTTGTGTACGTTAATAGTTGGATGAACAAATGCTTGTTACAAATACATAAATACTTGTTTTCAATACGTGGTGGCCTTTTTTTCCGTAATTGTTTCTGGATAAAATTTACTTCATCAAATATAAGTATTATGATAATTCATCACTGCAAAAATCAGTAATTGCCAAGGATATTCTTTTTTCTATGTACCATTATATGCTCTTATTTTTTGGTATATATTTGGTACATGCTATGTGACTGAATTTAAATAGTTATGTATATGTGTTCTTGTGTAAATGCTCTTGCTATAATTATCAGTACTTGGAATTATTTACTACATGTATTCATACTTACTATCATTTTTTTTAACTGTCTTCTGTTTAGATTTTACTAATTATATCTTTTTTTTTTTTTTTTTTTTTTTTTGCTACCAGGATTGAACTCAGGGGCACTCGACCTCTGGGCCACATCCCCCGCCCTTTTTTTTTTTTTTTTTTTTTTTTACCAGGGATTGAACTCAGGGGCACTCGACCACTGGGCCACATCCCCAGTCCTTTTTTGTATTTTACTATAGACAGGGTCTCACTGAGTTGCTAAGTGCCTCGTCATTGCTGAGGCTGGCTTTGAACTCGCGATCCTCCTGCCTCAGCCTCCCAAGTACTGGGATTACAGGCGTGCGCCACCACGCCCGGCCCTTTTTTTGTATATTATTAGAGACAGGGTCTCACTGAGTTGCTAAGTGCCTCACCATTGCTGAGACTGGCTTTGAACTCCAAATCCTCCTGCCTCAGCCTCCCAAGTGCTGGGATTACAGGCATGCGCCACAGTGCCTGGCATATTTTCTAACTGTTGAAATTCTACTTTCACTCTTCTACAGATTATCATTTTTTTTAAATCTCTTTGGCTGTTAAGATAACTTTTTGTTTTCTTGTTGAACTCAGGACCTTGCACATGCTAGACAAGAGTGCTAATGTTCAGCCACATCCCCAGCCAAATATATTTGGTTCAAATATATGTCATATATGTCGTTGGTGTTTTGAGATTTAATTATGATGAACCTAGTGGTGATTTTTTTTAATTTATCCTGTTTCATTCTTCTAGAACCTGAGAAGCCATGTTGAATGTCCTTTACATCATTCCTATGTCTGTCCTTGTGCCCTCTGTATAATCCTATCATCTGTTACTTACCTATCTTGTTTGAAATTTTAACTTCAGTTACTATTACTATGATTTAAATTCTAGAATTCTGTGAGAAGTTCTGTGCATCAGTTTCCCACTTGAATGGATCAAAGACTACCAAATTTATCACAGCTTCCTGGACATCAACTAACTTCAATTCTCTAGTTTTGTTTTGTTTTGTTTTGTTTTTTAATCATCAAGTGTCCTCAATTCCATCAGGCATGGTGGCACTCACCTGTAATCCCAGCGTCTTGAGGGGCTGGGGCAGGAGGATCACTAGTTCAAAGCCAGCTTCAGTAAAAGCAAGATGTTAAGCAACTCAGTGAGACCCTGTCTCTAAACAAAATATAAAATGCAGCTGGGGATGTGGTTCAGTGGTCCCTGAGTTCAATCTCCAGTACCCCCCCAAATTTAAAATTAACATAAATATCCTCTAAAATGCAAATTGATAAAATGTTATTTAATAATGACATCATAATTAACAACCTAGAAATATAGGTATCAGCATAAATATCAAAAGTATAATGTGTAGACCACATGAAAGAAGGTATGTATAATATTTAATAAAAAATTAAAAACATGTTAACTCTTGTTATATATTTTGTGGATAATGCAAATAAATGGTAAATATAAATGATGAACATCAAATGCGTAAAAGTATGTACAACTGATAAAGAAGCCTAGTCATGAGATTAGAATATTAAAAAAATCCTCAACTTTTAAAGATATAATTTAGATGAAGTGCAAAAATAAATCTGAATCTTAGGCAGGACAGACATTAAGATCTGACAACCTTCTGAGAAGATTCATGGGTATCTATCATTCTCTAATGCTTAATCTATGCTTAAACTTCTTCACAATGATTTTTTAAAAGATTCATAAGTGTGGCCACATAATTACAGCACATACTTGACAATTTTTAGCTTTGCTCTAAGGATGGAGGTTAAACAAGTCCAAAGAAGATTGGGAGACTAGGCAGTATGCTATCATAGACACCAAAAGGACTTCAGCTGCAAGAAGGCATTTTGGAAATAATGAATTCAATTTGGCAGGATAGTGTTTTAAGCATTTCAGATACCCTTAGTGATCTATGCCAGGAGTTGAATATAGAGACAGATGATAGTGAGATAGACTTCTGGAAATTATTCATGCAATCTAATACAATTAGCATTTGAAGGAGAGTAATAGAAAGAAGGACAAAATCCTCTGAATTTTTTTTTTTTTTCCTTTTGTACATGACAATCCCAAATTTCCAAAAATTTAGACCATAGAGACAGGGATAAATGAAAAAGATATCATTCAGGTTGCATTAAACGAATGAGGTGACTTGATGGAGTTGGGAAGAGCCTGGATGAGGGGAAACTGAGAGAAAAAGAATTCAAGAATATAAAAACAATTACATGCCTGAAGGATACTACTTTCTGTAGTAAATTTCATTTGTGAGACTCCTAACTATTATTTCTTTCATAAATTAAGGCAGTAAATAAAGCTTTGAAATCCAAGTAGACAATGACAGCTTTATACCAATGCATTGTGAAGAAAGGTTGACTGTGATACCTTCATATTTCAAGTCAATTTGTTTATAGAAGAAGAAAAGATTTTGTTTGAGAACATATGGATTTATGCAGAAAGAGTGCTGCAAATACTCAGCAGAGCTAGTCTGTGGTTTTGGCATCCAGTGGCATAGCATTTCTTTCTACTTTACCTTCAGTCCTTACTTAAAATATTACATTTTAGTTTCTATCCACTTAAGTTTAATTCACTGTGACACAAGTTTGTAACAAAAAGTGGTTATATGAGTTCGTATGGCTTAACAGTAATGTGATGACATTTTTACTTTATAAAAATAATATTTACTAAGATGGATAATCAGTTCTGGCAGTAAAATAGTCCAATAAGTGAAAGAAGCATTCTTTTCTTAAAAATTAAACTCATCTATAAGCAATAGGGCCTGAGGTGTATCTCAGTAGTAGGGTGTTTACCTAGGCATGGGTAAGCCCTGGGATTTATCCCAAGTACCACCAAAAAAAAAAAAAAAAAAAAAAAAGAATATTCTCCTGGGCTCAAAATTTATAGTCCCTCACATAAAAACCTAGGAAAAGGTGTATAAATTCAGTTCTACAAACATATTTGAAAAAATATTCTGAAACTTCTCCAGATAAAAAATATCAAATATGCTTAACAAAATATAACTAAGTATATAAAGGACAGTCCCCAGAGGATGTAAACCATAGAAAGTTGGAATCCACTGTGATAAATTAATCCTGAAAGTATGAAATATTCTTGTAAATGTCACATTGTACTGTTTATAAAAGTTACATATGATATCTACCAATCATGGAATTATTAGTTTATAGAATATATATTTTAATTTTTGTTAAGCTTTTGCTATATAGCTTTAGAAAGTGGTTGAACTGATTCTCAATCCCAGTACTTAATGAAACCAGCACTGCCTCTTATCATTGCTAACATTTGTTGCTAAGTGTTGTTTTTATTTTTGCTGTTCTACTGAAAGCAAATGACATCTTTATATTCCTGGTTAACATAGTGAGACTGAAACATATTCATTGGTCATTCTGCTTTTTTTCTTCCAATTGCTATTCATGTTCTTTTCAATTTTGTGGAAAATGGATGCTTTTTTTTATATTTATTATGGCATTTATGAAGTTCTTTATATGTTCATAAAATAATGCTAATTATAATTAACCTTTGTCTAGTCCTTATTATACTTTTTAGAATGTTTTACATTTATTACCATATTTTATGGACAATAATCTTTTTTTTGGTTACATCTGATAAAATATACTTTCATCTATTAGAATGCACAGAATATTTTCACTTTGCATGGATTTAAATTTATCTGCCTACTCCTTTTATGATTTCCCTTCTATTTTTCTTTCTTACTACAAGGGCACAAAGTCTTTGCAAGTTGTTCACATTTTATTTTCACATTTAGTTATACAATGCTCCTGGATTTTGCTTCAGCAACACTGAGATTCATTTATTATTATCATTTTTACATAGAAACTAGTTATCCCATAATCATTAGTGCTTAATTTATCATTTTTGAACCAAATTTCAAAGTTTTGTCTGTTGTATAGCAACTTGCTGCAATTTAACCTATTTATAGGCTCTTCACTGTGTATCACTAGTCCATTTGTATATTCCTTTATTAATACTGTTTATTAAATTAGTATAACAACATAATATGTCCTGGTACCTGTTATAAATCACTTATCCATCTTGTTGGTACCAAGGATTGAACCCAGGACATTTAACCACTGAGTCACATCCCCAGCCCTCTTTTATGTTTTATTTAGAGACAGGGTCTGGCTAAGTTGCTTAGGGCTTGCTGAATTGCTGAGGCTGTCTTTGAACATGCGGTTCTCCTGCCTCAGCCTCCTAAGCCTCTGGGATTACATGCATGTGCCACCACACCAGGATCCGTCTTGTTGTTTTAAAATTGCTTCCATTAAACTCATTCTAATTATTCTTTTTTTTTTTTTTTTTTTTTTTTTTTTTGTATGTGAAAAAAAAATCTTCATTTTTCTATACTAATCTATAATGTGTAACTCTGATTTCCAAGTCCCCATTTCATGTGGAGGCAGAAAATGTAATCACTTTCCTTTCTGGCCAAACTTCAGTTTTAAGCTCAGTCAATTAAAGAATAGCCCTTCCAAGGATATTGATTTTTGCCTCTTCTCTCCACCCACCCCTAGCACCTGAATGACATTGTTAAGTTCAGGATCTCCCCACTGTAAGAGATTTGATAGGAGGCAACGGGCGACTTGCTGCTACCATTGCTGGAGACAGGTACACTTGGTCAGCACCCCTTGCAGCTGGAGCTGCATGTGACTAGGCTCAGCCAATCAGGTACTTCCACTCAGACCCTGCACTCAGGGGCAAGAGGTTCAGGAACCATGGTTGTGAAGAATGTATACTGGTAGATGGGGGAAAAGCAGCACAGAGTCCCGTGGGCTGCAAAGAGGTGGTAGCATCCTCCCTGTGGTTATGCAGGCTGCTCCGCACCATGCTCCCTTGGTTGCCTCCCTATTGCTGAAGCTGTGTTTGCAGCTCAGCCAGTGACTCTCTAAGTCACCCAGTGTCCTGTCAATCAATTCCTGTCTGCGTATATTAGCCAGAATTTATCCTATTGCTTGCATAGCCATTTTATTGAGCAATATGATATTCTGATTGTTGAGTTTAATAGAAAATAGCTTAATTCTTTCTTTCCTGCTTCCTTTTTTTCTTTTTAAACCTGCTCACGAGGGTTGGTGTCCCCTCAACCATAATCCTGCCTCAGATGAAATGAAACATAGTTTGTATTTTCCGACTAATCCAAGATAGTAAAAATTTCTTGGGTCATTTTTAGTCTCAAAAATCTGATTTCAGTTATTGCAATTTCCAGCTATGAAAAATAGTGGAAATCCAAACATCATTTGAAGCTACAGCTGTTCTCCTACCCCACCATAGACCTGTGCCACCTGGGAAGCTTGCAAGGGCTTGGGGGAGCATGGCCGATTTTCTCTGAGGACTCTAGCACAACAGGACAAGTGCTGTGTCAGGATGTGATTCTAGTCTTAGCTCTAAATTAGTTTTGGAATTTGACTCAGACATATAGCAAGTCGAATTTTGCGTCATCCTTGCTTTTCCTTTCTTACTCCATATCCAGATCCAAATATTTAATGACTTACTTTCTGTTATTTTTTTCAAGAGATGGTGGAGGTTTCCCTTTCTTGGTACATTCAACATTATCCTTCTTTGATTATTAATAATCCTAAAGAAAACTCTCAACTGGGAGCTCTTCAATTTTATGTAGTGTCAAATGATGAATGCAAAATATCTGATGTTATCATAGTATACATTTTTAGACTCATTTACTCTTTTTCCATCTTATGATCCACTCCTAGACACACATGACTTTTGCCATCTTGAGGTTTCTTCTAAGACACAAGATGCCTGCCTTGCTGGCTTTTGCTGAATGGTAACCTGAGTGTTTTGGTGTATAACCCTCTGCAAATGGTAGTTTACAATATGGCAGATTGCTTCATCAAAGCTAACAAAGGAAAGGGTTTCCCCTTAGAGCTAAAGTTCAATAATGTTATAGATTTTATTAAGTCAAAAATTATTTATTTATATCAAGAACCTACTCTATACACTCCCATGTAGTATGTTCAGGTGCTATAACTGATAAAATTAGACAGGAATTTTTACACACTGCTACAAAGAAAAGACACTAAATCTCATCATCTTTGCCATATTCCATTAGTTAGAAGAAAGTCACAAATCTGACCCACACTTGGAAAGATATTAAACATCAGCACAGATACAAGGAGGTAGAAAACATGGGGGACCAAAGTGCATCTTGTTATCTTCTATTCCAAGTGTCCCATCAACAAATACAGTTAAATAGTATCTGTTTATACTGTTTTTGTTTTTTCAATATATGGAAAACTATATAGAAAAACTATAATATAACTACATCTGCACATAGATGCTTATTATTTATAGAAATGAAATTGTATAATTCATACTATTGGGCAATTTGTTCTAATTTGTTAAAACTCTGTTGAGGACATTATTCCATGTCATCAATATTTGTATATCAGTTTATATGCATCTTACTTTCATATATATATATATATATATATATATATACATATATATATTATATATAATTAGATATATATATATAAGGTATATATATATATATAATTAGATTCACTGATAATTATAATAGTTATATTACAGTCATAATTTGCCAAATACCAAATTATGGTTTAATAAATTAACAAGTGCATTAAATATACAAAATACCAGAACAGTAATGAAAACTAATATAGAAGTAATATTATAGCAACCTATAGATATTTTCAGAAAAACATAGTAGCACTAGGCACATGTGGCAATTAAAATTCAAATTAAACATATTTAATACTTAGTTCCTCAGTCATGATGACCACATTACAAATGTACAATGATAATTATATATGGCTAATGATTACTGCATTGAATGAAACAGATATAGATTTACTACATTCTATAGTGTGGATCTTAAGTGTCCCTCAAATGTCCATGTGTTAAAGGCCTTGTCCCCAAGTTATGGCACTATTGGGAGATGACACAACGTTCAAGAGATGGAGTCTAGTGAGGAGTTAGTGGGGGCATCCCCTGCTCTCCACCTTAATGCAACAGTCACAAAAGCAACAGGTCAACAAACCATAGACTGAAACATCTAAAATAGTGAGACAAAATAAAATTTTTCTGCATTCAAGTTGATTACCTTGTGTGTATTGTTCTAGTTAGGGGAAAATGACCAACACACTACCTTTACCAAAGAAACTTCTATTCCAACAATACTGCTAGTATGGAAGATGATGATAAAAGAAATGCACAGATATATTTCAAGTTACTTTCTAGAAAGTTATGTGGTCTTTCATTTGGAAGAGGACATTAGGTCCCAGGGACCTACTGCACTCTATTATTGAGCTACATCCCCATCCCCATTACTGTGATATATATTAAGGGAGACCTACCTAATGTGGCTTGGGAGCCTGAGCAAGAGGATTGAGAGTTCAAAGCCAGCCTCAGCAAAAGCGAGATGCTAAGCAACTCGGTGAGATCCTGGCTCAGTGGTTGAGTGCCCCTGAGTGCAATACCTGGTACACTACATTAGAAATATGGGCCCAGAGAAATCTCTACGTATCATTGTGCTGACCTGGGTGAAAGGGTGAGGACACTGTGTTCAGAGAGAGCCACTGGGATTATAAGCATGTGTCACCATGTCCAGCTCTGGGCCCATATTTCTTACAGGGGAAAAGGAGAACTGGAAACAGTCATTTAGTATTTCTAACATTTTGAAATTCTTCACATTCCAGTTTCACTTCATGGGAGAATAATAGGAGAAATAGTACAGTTTGACTACCCAGGGGTGGGGTTAAAATAAAACGACCAACAAAAATACCTTTGATAATATTTCTGCATCATGCCAGCTATTAAGCTTATTCAGAGGTAAGATCTAACCTCATGGTACACCCACAAAATTGAGATAATTACATTTAGACACATGGTGGAAATAAAGTCTAGCTTGAGCCCCTAGATTGCTAATTTCTCTGCTCCACTCACCCCACTGTCCCCAGGCTGTCAGGTAGACTCCCATCTTCAGTCTTCAGAGAAGGAAAGGGGCTACTCTGACTTGACCAACCAAAGGTTTCACATAGCCAACAAGATTATATGATAGTACCTACTACCCAGGCAAGGAATGAATCTCAGAAATTTGTTAATGAATCTCAGAAAAGTGAAAAAGCTAAACTGACTTTACCCAGGAAGTCAAGCAGGGACTCCACATAGCCCAATAGATCATCCATTTGTCCCATTCTAAGCAGGGAGTCTCCCTTCTCTGTGCTTTTTAGGGAAAGGTGGCAGTTAATCCTACTTAATCTGGAAAAACAAATAGCTATAGCTACAGAACTCTGCCAAAACCCACCAAACAGTGTTATTTAGATGAGTAGGAAATCCTCAGTGACACATTTCCAAAGAGTCTGATGTCCTGCCTGTCCAAAACAATGATTTCATCTGACCTAGAAGATCAATCAGCAGACCTGCTCAATTACAGATCTTAAGTAGTGGAATTAAACAGTTAGGGTATATATTCTGTGACTGGTCTTAACAAAACTCACTAAAGAACCCTGTCAGAAATTCTCCCTTATATGAGAGATGAGCCTGTGATTTCAGAGATTACCTAGTAATTTTGTAACTGAAAGCTAGGACCCTGTCCCTAGTGCCAATCAATGCCAATTTAATAATGAGGACAAGGTTTGAGAAAAAGAAAAAAAGAAGATATATTGCTTTGCTAACAAAGGAGAAACACAGGGGACTCCTGTCCCAAAGGCTGTGACTCCCCTGATCAGGAGGGACAGTGGGGTTTAAAGGAATTTTTCAAGGGATCATTTCAGTAGGGGTTCCTAGGGCACCCTGATGGCTGTTAGGATTCACTTGTTATTGTTGGATTCCAGGCAGGAGGCTGCGCCTCCCAGGCAGAAGGCCACACCTCCCCAGGTGCTTTGTGAAATACTACACCTCCCGAGATCCTCAGCATGACCAGAAAACCTGACCAGCAAGTGCCCTGTCCACTACCTCCTGACTTCTGCTGGCCTATAGGGCAAGGACTCACTCCAAGGGGGTTTTTATGACCCCTACTCTATTTAAGCCAGCCCCGGACTGAACTCGCTCTCTGTTCCTGCTTGCCCCCGCTCCCGTCCGTCCCCCATTCTTCCTTCGCGGTTCGTCCCCATCCCCTCCACGTGTTTCTTTTGGTAATTCAATAAACCCCCCTCCCTTTTCCTATACGGTGGTTTCAGCGTGCGTTCATTTATCCTGCAATTTTTCTAACATTTGGTGCCGAAACCCAGGAAGGGAGGAGCACATCTAACCCGTCTCCGTTCGTCTGTCCACCTTTTCCACGGCATCGCTGGACTTCGGTAAGCCCCCCTTCCACCCCGAGTTCCTAAACCTGTCTGGCCACTGCGTGGTGAAAATTGACTGTCGATTTTCCGGCAATCTCGCCCGTGGCCTGTACAGGGGGAAAGCACCCCACCCAAGTCTTAAAGGCGATGGTGGACCCCGGGAACTCCCCCTCCCCCACCTTTGTCTGCCCGCTCACCTTTATCTGCCCGCTCTAAAGTTTCCAGCTGTAAGATTAGGGCTCTCGGCTGTGAGTGGCTAGAAAAGTTCCCCTCCGCACTCCAGACTCGAGCTTTCTTTTTTCTGTTCGGAACGGGAAAATCTCTGCGGAGTAGCTCGTAGTCCCCCCCCCCCCCCCGGCATCTTGAAACACCTCCCATCCGGGACTGGACGTGGTTACTCAGATGTCCCATTTTCGTTTGACCCGGTGACGACTGGGCAAACGGACTTGGATCTCACTCTGATACATACTTTGAGAGGGACGCCTTTCGAAATACTGTATCAGCCTCTCCCCGTTAACGGGAAATATGGGAACTTCCCTATCAACTCCAGCTGACTCACCTCTCAATTGCCTCCTAAGAAATCGGGCACATTTGGGCTTAAAGCCCCGAATTAAAAAAAACAAATTGATAAAGTTATGTACAAAAATTTGGCCTTCTTACCCGTTATCCAATCCGTGGCCAGAGTCAGGATCCTTAGATCCCCGGGTTTTACGGGAACTCTCCAGCTTTTGCCAGCAGTTGAAAAAATGGACAGATTTGCCATACGTAGATGCCTTCTCCCTTCTCCGTTCGAATCCTTCCTTGTGCACTAGGTGCAGCCCCGAGACCGTATTGCTTGCCTGCAGGCCCGCGGATTCCCCTCCATCTTCGATTTACCTCAATTTCGACCCAGGATTAGAGGCTCCACCTCCCCCGTACCGGCAGTCTAGGACACTTCCGACCTCTCCCCCTCCCCCAGGTCAGGCTTTCATTTCTGACGTTGGCGCGCTTTCGTGCTTAGACCCTCTTCCTCCTTTGTCTTCATCTTTCGCCCCTCCCCCTCCTTCCATTCCGTCAGAATCCTCCTCTGTAGACCCTCCCTTTCTTTCCACATCATTTCCGGTGCCTTCACCACCACTACCCCCCGCCCACTCAACTTCCCGTTCCTAGCTCCGCGTCCCTTCCGCAGTTATCCCCGCCCACACAGCTTCCGCTGCTTGGTTCTGAGTCATTTCCGGCCACGGCTCTCCCCCCCCCTCGCCATCTCCAGCCATGTGGGCTTTGCTAGACGCACTGCCCCAAACTTTAGCCCCCACTCCCTTAGATTCTATAATGCGTTCGTTACCAGACGCGCTGCCTCAGGGTTTGGCCCCCTCCCCGATTCCTTCCCCAACGGCTTTGGCGGCGGGCTCAGGGAGAGAGTTGCGCAATCCGCGTTTTTTCCCCAGCGTCTTCCGCAGAGCTCCTCCCGGCCCCAGCATTTCCCGCAGCGTCCCTCCCAGAAGGCAGGCAATTCTGTATTCAAAACGCAAAATTTCTCGGGCTCCAGTCCATCGGCACCCACCGTGCGTGCGTGCTCCGAGCTCCTCAGTCCATCCTCAACTCTGCACGCCTTCCCCCCTCCCCCGCCAGCGAACGGCGACCACCGCTGCAGCGGCACGCTCCCAGCCCGCTGCCGCTGCATCCGCGGCGCGCCCCTTGCTCTCTTCCTCTCCTCTCTTGCATCTGGCACCCGACAGCCCATTCCACCCTTCGATGTATTTCGCGGCTTCTTGGCCTCTTGGTCACTTTCCGATCGGCTGGCTCTACTACTTAGGTCCCTCCCCATCCCTCAGATCCGCCATGTTCTTCCGCCCAAATCTGCCTCCACTTCCGCTCCACTTCCGCCCTTCCTTGATCCGCCATCTTCTATCCCAACCCACGTGGTTCCCTCCGACTGCCTTCCAGGTACAGCCTTACCGCGCGCCTTCTCTGCTGCACTCGGTGGGCCGGCCCGTGCCCTGCCTTATAGCAGCAGCGGCAGCAACCGCGGGACTCTTCCATCCCCCCCCAGCCTTTCAGAGCCGTCTGCGGACGTGGGTAGCTTTTGCTCAGTTCTCCCTAAAAATCTCTTCAGGCCTTATACTTCACCTTTGCCTCTTCAGCTCCTCGCTTCCCCTTCCAAAGTACGCACAATTGTATGTTTTTTTTTTATGTTTTTATGTCCGTATGTCTGTCCAAATTTCATGTAAATGTAATGTCACAAATAACAAACCAGGCTCTCATAAAAATTAAAATAATGGATCCAAATACCTTTAATTCATTTAAGTCAAAAATGTTCAATTCAAATTGGGTAAACAAATGAGTAAAGGTACCTTCAAACTTCAAACTTAATTTGCAAGTTTCTCCAAGAATACTGTTCAGCCTCATATTTTGGTATTTGACATGAGATTATTCATTTGTAACTAACTTTGTTTGTTAAACAGCTAATTAATTTACAAGGTTAAATTGCTCACTGTTAAATATGCCATCAGAAATTAATTGTTTTCAAAAATTAGAAGAGTTAAGCAAAAGCCCATTAACTATTCTAAGATGTCAGAAATTATTCAGGGCCCGCAGGAAAGTCCTGCTATCTTCATGGAGAAACTCAGGGAGGCAATGAGAAAACACACCACCGTGGATCCTGAATCCGCAGAGGGCCACATAATTTTAAAGGACAAATTTATCACCCAGTCGGCCCCAGACATTCGGAGGAAGTTACAAAAATTGGCATATGGCCCTGATCAGTCTTTAGATGATATCCTCCGACTTGCTATTTCCGTCTTTTATAATAGAGACCTGGAGGAAATAAGTGTGAAAGAGCGCAGAGACAGAAAAAAACACTGAGACGCTGGTATTAGCTCTTAAAGGAGTAAGCTCCCAGGGTGGAGAAGGAGTGAGAAATGCTCCCCAATCCACAAAAGGGACTTGTTTCCATTGTGGAGAAGAAGGACATTTCAAGCGGGAGTGCCCACAAGCAAAGCGGCCACCTCCAAAGCCCTGCCCTAATTGTCAAGGCAACCACTTGACACTCCTTAACAGGAGTGACTGTCCTGAGGGGCGTAGGTCCTTGAGGCCAGACTCTTCCACACAGGCCTGATGGGGCCCAGGGTCGATTCTGGCTCTCATAACTCCTATCACCACAAGTGAGCCCCGGGTTTGCTTCTCTGTAGGGAGCCAAAAGGTCAACTTCCTCTTAGATACTGGTGCCAGTTATTCTGTTCTCACGACGTATTCTGGACCCCTTTCCTCTAAAGCCATGAAGGTGCAAGGAGTGTCTGGAAGGTGTATAACTAGAAAGTTCACTCCCCCACTGAGTTGTGAGTGGGAGGGGATGATGTTTTCTCATGCATTCCTGATAGTTCCAGAGTGCCCCACCCCTTTATTGGGTCGGGATTTACTTTCAAAACTTAAGACCTCGGTTTACAATGATTCAATACTCATGTTTTTTTGTGTTCTCTCATAAAATCTCTCATCCCTGATGACTTTACAACCTTCCCCAGGCTTCAATCTGACCTGACTTCTAAAATGGGAACTCCAAACTACTTGTCCCCATCTCGTCGCCCCTGTTCAGCTGGAAGAAGCCAGATCCGGTCATCGTCCCATTCCCTTACAGTAGTAAAGAGTTCCTAAAATTAGAAGGCAAATGAAGCCAGAATATCATAGGCAGTCAGCATATATAGGTAAATCGAGTCAGGTCGAAAGCCAATTTTGGGAAGTTGTCCCCTGAGGATTGAAATGCTGATTCCCTCAGAGCCCTTCTTCCACCCTTAACAACCTGCCCCAACCTGTTGCCAAGGTAACCCATCTCAGGAATTGCCCCTCCCTACAGGGAGCTATCTCAGATCTTTTGCGGAAACGTTTTCTCAGATCCACTCATTCCCCTTATAATATCACCTTCTTCTCTGCAGCCCCTCCTTTTTCACAGCTCGTGAGTACTCTTGCACTCTTTTAAACTTTCTCTCCTCTCGTGGGTATCGTGTTTCCCCGTCTAAGGTGCAACTTGCTCAGACCCAGGTGGTTTACCTAGGAGTTCAGATTTCCCATCAGTCGAGGGCCATTACTGTAGACAGTAAGGCTCTCATCAAGGCCCTTCCATGTCCCAAGACAAAGGAAGAGATTCTCTCCTTCCTAGGGCTAGCAGGATATTTCCGTGCCTGGATTTCTAATTTCTCTCTTTATGCAAAGCCCCTATATGAGGCAGCTAAGGAGATTGAGGGAAAATTCCTTCCTGACAGCATTCAGGCCGAGTTTAAACATTTGCAGCAGGCACTGTCACAGGCCCCAGCTCTTCATTTCCCAGACCTTCTTCAGCCATTCACCCTTTGTGTCCATGAAATGAAGGGTTTTGCTCTCGGTGTTCTAGTCCAATACAAGGGCCCCACCTTTGCTCCAGTTGCCTACCTTTCTAAACAGCTTGACCCCACCGTTCGTGGATGAGCCCCCTGTCTTCAGGCTCTGGCCGCTGCTTACCTACTTCTACAGGAATCTAAGAAGCTGAATTTGGTGCTCATGTCGCTATTGCCTCTCCTCACCATTTAAAGACTAACATATAAGAGCCTTCAAACTCTCCTGCCCTGTCGCGTTCTGCTCCTCAACCTCTTTCCAGTCCTGCTCCTCTTTACACACAGTTTCCCTTCTCCCAGTCTCCTCAGAGCCCCCAGAACATGATTGTATGGAGATGCTTCAGGATTTAAACTCCTGCAAGCCTCTCTTCTGCCCAAACTAATAGGGATCTTGCATTGTCCTTCACAACAAAGTGGAGACACCTACCCAAAGATCTTTCTTTTCCCCATCTTGTCCTTCATCAGACATCAGCTACAGATGTGCCAAGATTACATCCTACCTGACCCAAGTAGACTCACTGCTTCATTTCCATTGACACCCGGTTCTTGGGTATATTTCTCCCCTCCTCAAGACACAGGAACAGTCCTCCCTTGTCCCAAAGTGGACAAGACCTTTCCAGGTTGTGCTGTGCACACCCACAGCTGCTAAGCTTCGTGAAACCTCAGAAAATTTGACTTCTTGGACTCATATTTCCAGACTGAAACCAGCTGCTCAACCAACTGAAGATCCACAAAAGGACGACAAACAACCACCTCAATATACTTGCTCTCCCAGTCCCACCGATCCCTTGAAAATTCGTTTCTCTTGTGTCCCCAATACCATCTCAAAATAATCTTTTCTGTTTTTTCTCGTTTTGAACCTTTAACCAGTTTTTTTCTCAGGGATTATCAACTGTTAAAAAAAAAAAAAAAAAAAAAAAAAAAAAAAAAAAAAAAAAAAAAAAAAAAAAAAAAAAAAAAAAAAAAAAAAAAAAAAAAAAAAAAAAAAAAAAAAAAAAAAAAAAAAAAAAAAAAAAAAAAAAAAAAAAAAAAAAAAAAAAAAAAAAAAAAAAAAAAAAAAAAAAAAAAAAAAAAAAAAAAAAAAAAAAAAAAAAAAAAAAAAAAAAAAAAAAAAAAAAAAAAAAAAAAAAAAAAAAAAAAAAAAAAAAAAAAAAAAAAAAAAAAAAAAAAAAAAAAAAAAAAAAAAAAAAAAAAAAAAAAAAAAAAAAAAAAAAAAAAAAAAAAAAAAAAAAAAAAAAAAAAAAAAAAAAAAAAAAAAAAAAAAAAAAAAAAAAAAAAAAAAAAAAAAAAAAAAAAAAAAAAAAAAAAAAAAAAAAAAAAAAAAAAAAAAAAAAAAAAAAAAAAAAAAAAAAAAAAAAAAAAAAAAAAAAAAAAAAAAAAAAAAAAAAAAAAAAAAAAAAAAAAAAAAAAAAAAAAAAAAAAAAAAAAAAAAAAAAAAAAAAAAAAAAAAAAAAAAAAAAAAAAAAAAAAAAAAAAAAAAAAAAAAAAAAAAAAAAAAAAAAAAAAAAAAAAAAAAAAAAAAAAAAAAAAAAAAAAAAAAAAAAAAAAAAAAAAAAAAAAAAAAAAAAAAAAAAAAAAAAAAAAAAAAAAAAAAAAAAAAAAAAAAAAAAAAAAAAAAAAAAAAAAAAAAAAAAAAAAAAAAAAAAAAAAAAAAAAAAAAAAAAAAAAAAAAAAAAAAAAAAAAAAAAAAAAAAAAAAAAAAAAAAAAAAAAAAAAAAAAAAAAAAAAAAAAAAAAAAAAAAAAAAAAAAAAAAAAAAAAAAAAAAAAAAAAAAAAAAAAAAAAAAAAAAAAAAAAAAAAAAAAAAAAAAAAAAAAAAAAAAAAAAAAAAAAAAAAAAAAAAAAAAAAAAAAAAAAAAAAAAAAAAAAAAAAAAAAAAAAAAAAAAAAAAAAAAAAAAAAAAAAAAAAAAAAAAAAAAAAAAAAAAAAAAAAAAAAAAAAAAAAAAAAAAAAAAAAAAAAAAAAAAAAAAAAAAAAAAAAAAAAAAAAAAAAAAAAAAAAAAAAAAAAAAAAAAAAAAAAAAAAAAAAAAAAAAAAAAAAAAAAAAAAAAAAAAAAAAAAAAAAAAAAAAAAAAAAAAAAAAAAAAAAAAAAAAAAAAAAAAAAAAAAAAAAAAAAAAAAAAAAAAAAAAAAAAAAAAAAAAAAAAAAAAAAAAAAAAAAAAAAAAAAAAAAAAAAAAAAAAAAAAAAAAAAAAAAAAAAAAAAAAAAAAAAAAAAAAAAAAAAAAAAAAAAAAAAAAAAAAAAAAAAAAAAAAAAAAAAAAAAAAAAAAAAAAAAAAAAAAAAAAAAAAAAAAAAAAAAAAAAAAAAAAAAAAAAAAAAAAAAAAAAAAAAAAAAAAAAAAAAAAAAAAAAAAAAAAAAAAAAAAAAAAAAAAAAAAAAAAAAAAAAAAAAAAAAAAAAAAAAAAGCAGCCAGATTGAAACACGACGCCCCACTTCCTAAGAAAACAAAAAGGGGGAATGTTGGATTCCAGGCAGGAGGCTGCGCCTCCCAGGCAGAAGGCCACACCTCCCCAGGTGCTTTGTGAAAAACTACACCTCCCGAGATCCTCAGCATGACCAGAAAACCTGACCAGCAAGTGCCCTGTCCACTACCTCCTGACTTCTGCTGGCCTATAGGGCAAGGACTCACTCCAAGGGGTTTTTTATGACCCCTACTCTATTTAAGCCAGCCCCGGACTGAACTCGCGCTCTATTCCTACTTGCCCCCGCTCCCGTCCGTCCCCCATTCTTCCTTCGCGGTTCGTCCCCATCCCCTCCACGTGTTTCTTTTGGTAATTCAATAAACCCCCCTCCCTTTTCCTATACGGTGGTTTCAGTGTGCGTTCATCTATCCTGCAATTTTTCTAACAGTTATTTTGGGAGATATTCACTTCCTAGATCCTCAGCAGGCATCTCCTTCCTGTAGTGCCTGTGTTCAAGAGCAGTTAACTAGGGGAAGAAAAGATAACACTGTCTCCCTAATCTTGATAGGGATGGAGAGAGGGGAGAAGAGAGGAAAAAAACATTTTTTAAAAATAAACATTAGAGCAATGAGGGCTACATTCAGAAGGTGAAGGGACCACTATTACAATTTCATTTGACATCACAGCAAAGGATGTTTCCCAGTAAACTAGATAACTCATGAAAAGCTTGGTTTAATCAGGCTCATCATTAAATGGCTCTTCTAGAATCACAAAATATGCTAAATAGTAAGCTTTGCTACTGCCAATGCCCACCTATAAAGGCCAGAAAAGGAGGCTGTCTCTTCAAGTGCATAAATAACAACACAAGAACAAAATGATTATAAAAAATTAAGGAATTATGACACAACCAAAAGAAACTAATAAGGATTCAATATTAGATCTCAAAGAAATGGATATCTATGAAATTACTGGCAAAGAATTCATAATAGGGTTATGGGGTGTAGCTCAGTAGTAGAGTGTTTGCTTGATATGCATAGTTTCCTGGGTTGAATTTCCAGTATAAAACATATATTTTAAAAATTCAAAATAATACTTGTAAAAGTGTCCATTGAACCATAAGAATGTGCAGATAGCAAATTTGATAATATTTGGAAAACAATATATGAAAAAGTGAGAAAATTGACCAAAAAATAGAATCATTGAAAAGAACCAGATGGAACAACAGAGTTAAGATGTAAAGATTGCCCTGAAAAATTCAATAGAAATCTCCATCCAAAAAAATCAATGAGCCATAAGACAGATCAGTTGAAGTGTCCTAGTCAGAGGAAAACAAAACAAAACAAAACAAACAACAACAAAACAAACAAACAAAAAAAAAAAAAAAAAAAGAGAGACAAAAGAATGAAAAATAAGGAAGGAAGTTTATGAGAATTATGGGACAGCATGAAGAGATCAAACTTTTGACTAGTAAGAGTCAAAGAGAAGAGAGGAAAAAGAACCATAAGCAATTGTGACGAACTAATGGCTGAAAACTTCCTTGGTCTGGGGTAATAGGCCAACACCCAAGAAAACAAAGGTTTCTAATCAAGTTAAAAAGGGGACTGCAGTAGGACTTAGAATAATCAAACTATCAAAAAACCAAAGAAAAAATTTTGAAAGCAGTAAGAGATCTTTTTTTTTTTAAAATTCACATGACTATGAATGGATTCTTCAGCTATACACTACAAGTCAGGACGAATCAATTATATGGAATAAAAAAATAATAATTAAAAAAAAACTGTTAAACAAACAAAGAAAGAAACAAAACAAAACAAAACAAAACAACAACAACAGCAGCAAAAAAAGTTGAATACCTTACCCAAAAAGCTTTCCTCCAGAAATGACAGACAAATGAAGGCTGAAGGACTTTAATGCCACCAGGCCTTTCTTATAAGAGTTGCTAAATGGAATTCTACAAACTGAAAAACAAGGATGCTATAGAGCAACACAAAAATAATTGAACATATCAATCTTATTGGTAAAAGTAAGTACACAATCCAATTTAGCATACTCTTGTACTATAACAATGGTGTGTAATTGTGTATATTTAATGTGAAAGTTGAGACAAATCTACTAAAAATATAATTTTTAAAAGATATACAATATAAAAGGTGCAAACTAAAACATCAAAAATTCAGTTTTGTGAGGAAGCAGGGTTAAAAGGTAAAGTCTTTCATTTTTCTTTGATGCCACCAAAGTTAAGTATCTATTATCTTAAAATAATCTTTTTAAAAAAATATTTTTTTAGTTGCAGGTGGACACAATACCTTTATTTATTTATGTGGTGCTGAGGATGGAACCCAGGGTCTCACACATGCAAGAGGAGCACTCTACCGCTGAACCATAGCCCCAGCCCCTTAAAATAATCTTTTATATCTCTAAAATATGTTATAAGCCTATGGTATTGAAAGGAAAGCGAGTAACCGGGAGACAGACAAGAGAGAAATGAAAGATGGAGACAAGGCAGAGATACACATGAGAGTTTATTTGTCAGAGCTGACAAGTAAAGGCCATCTCTTCATAGATGGAGATAGGCAACACAGGCTTTGGGTTTCAGACTTTTATGGGGGTGGCAAAGGGATTAGAGCCCAGAGGTCCTAATGTGGGCAAATAAGTGTGGAGTTGGTACACCCTTGGGCAGGAAAGAATGCAGGTGGTGAAGGGTGGGGCTAGTATGAGGGAGTGGTGAGTCTTTCTCGAAAAGGCCTTTGGATGGGAAAGCCTTAAAATGGTGGCTGTCACTTAAGATGGCCATCCAGGTGCTAAGCAAGGACCTTACATTACCCCCTTTTTTGTTTGTTATTGGGCCCCTTAAGAGACAGAGACGTAGATCAGTATTCTGTAGCTTCTTCCTCCTGGGAAGGGGTGGTGTCTGGACCCTTATTAGGGGTTCAAGTTGTCATTGAGGCAATAATGATGATCAGAAAGTGCCAGGTGATACTGACTCCAGATGGCCCAGTTTTTGGTGAGGGGTTGGAAGTCCTGTAACAGAAGTCATGGTTCTGCAGTGTCCTCATGGTTCTAGAGATCAAAGGAAGATTGGGGGTTCCAGCCTTGGAGAAATGCAGCTTGAGAGGGCCTGTGGGTGTCACTGTATATAATGGTGGAGAAAACAGTTTTAAATGGGAATTATGCCCTCAAGGCAAGCCACCAAGGGAGTGGTAAGAATGACCCCACAGGGCCCAGTCCATTTTGGCCTGTTGGGGGGGGGGGGTTAAAAAGTACCAGATTGCCAGGAGACAGAGTGGGAGAAGGGGAAGAGGCAGAACTAGGCTTTGCCAGAACACTATTACTGTATTGCCAAAGAAGGTTCCTAATGCTTTCATGAAGGGGCCAGAAAAGATGAGGAGCAAGGGGCATTCCTGTATGAGGGAGGGATGTGGAAGAAGTTCCTCCAGCGTTTCAGTGCATGAATGGGTAAGAGGAGAAAAGGTGGAGGAATCCTGAGGAGTGGGGAGGAGAGTAGCAGGGTTTAAAGTAAGCCTGGGATCTTCTACAGGGGAAACCTGTATAGATAAAAGGTGATGGGGGCGGGGGTTAAGGAATGGAAGCCCCTCTAGGTAAGGTGTTCCTTTAGGTGATGGGAAGCCAGGATGATGAGTGGGGCCCCAAAGGTGAGTTTCTTTGACTCCTTAATGAATAGAGAGGCTGTGGCAAACGTTCTTAGGCAAAGGGAAAGTTAAATTGACACTTTTTTTTTTCCCCCCTTAGGCCTCTTATCAAGCCTCCTGAATCTGTCCATTGTATTTCACTGTTGGCTTCAGTGTGACCTTGGCCAGGGAGATTGCTGCTTAGGGCTTTACAATGTAGGAGGGTTCTGGGTCCTTTGTTTGTCTAGAAGAAGGGTCTCTGGAGGAATCCAAAGCTATAGTGGCAAGTAGAAGCTGGGTGGGGGAGCAAGAGGAGCAAGGGAAGGCTTAGAGTGGAGAAAGGAGAAAGCCTTTGCATAAAAGATTTTCTTCCATTTTACTGAACGGTTGCAAAGGTTATGAAGATTGGAAGGCTGAAGTAGTCAACGGGTCTTTAGATCAGAAGCCAAATGGGGTGGGATTAAGTGGGCAAGGAGGCAGCTGAGAGTTGAGTCAGATGGGATTTGGGAGTTTTCCATGGCGAGTTGGAGTTTGGGACTGAGAGAAGGGAGTCACCCACTACTTCTCCAGTGTCAAGCTTTCCCCGTAGAGAGCCTTGGTTGCCTGGCCAGGGCTTTTGTGAGCTCTGCTGAAGAGCTGAGAACCAAGACACCAGAGTGAATTCACTGGAGGAGGGAGAGAAAGGGCAAAGTCACTTACCCAAATGAGGCTGGTGTGTGGATGAAGAAGAGCGCTAAATGAATGGAAGAAGGTGTGCAGTAATTGTCCTGGGCCCACAGGCCAGGATCCCTAAGCACCTCAAATCCCCAGAGTGGAGAGCAAAGCTGATGGGAGAACGTGATCAAGGCTGCTCTGAATAAAGAGAGGCACAGCAGTAGCAAGAGGGAGAGCAGCTATTGTGACTGGGCCAGAAAATGCAGGGGGTTTTTAAAAGAGATGTGAATGGGCTCAGATGTTAATAGGCTCGGATGTGAATGGGCTTGTGGTATGAGGCAATAGAAGAACTTGAAATATCCCGGACAGTAGGGTCCACCTCAGAAGGGGGTAATGGAAAGGCAGTAGTAGACAAAATAGGGGATGGTCCTAAGGTAAGGGTGAGGATCAGGGGATTGGCAGGCTAGTCTGGATGGAAGCGTATATGAGGGTAGAAGGAAAGTGTGGCTCCCAACTTTGTGAGGATGTCTCTTCCTGTAAGAGGAACAGAGCACTGTGGAATGACCAAAAAAGGAGTGGGTGAAAACTAGAAAAGCAAAGGTGGAAACAAGGATCAATGTTTATAAGGGCTGGTAAAGTTTGCCCTCTACCCTGACATTAGAGGTCATAGAATTAGTGGTAGGCCCCCCAGAATTCATTGAGGACTGAATATGTAGCCCTGATGTCTAGGAAGAAGGAGATAGGCCTACCTGAAATATGCAGAGTTACCCTGGGTTTCTGCGGAGTAATGGTAGTGGTCAGGTGATGGGGACCTGGGCCTCATGTCAGTTCTCTGCAGCCAGTCCTAAGAATTGGAAAGGGGAACCAGAAGGGCCAGATGGCTGGGGGCCACTATGGGCTCAGGGACAGTCAACAGCCCAGTGTCCTTCCTGATAGCATATAGGACAAGGGTCCAGAGGCATTCGGGGCTTGGGACATATATGAGCCCAGTGACCCATCTCACCACATTTAAAATGGGGTCTGGGTGGTCCTGAGGGACCCTTCCATGGGCCAGTGGAACCAGAGACAGATGCAGAGGCCAGATGGATGGCTTGAGTGAGAATCTGATATTTCTGCTTCTGATCCTAATCATCTTTCCCATTATACACTGCAGGAGCCCTAATTTAGGAGATAGCTAAGATTGCAGTTAGCTGTGAGCCATAAGCATTACTACCTTCCATGGTCTCGTGAGACTTGGCCTGGGACATTGTGGATTGGGTCGGTGCTATTTGCATGATCTCGCGAGACTTGGCACGACACAGCGCAGACGGGGTCAACACCATTGTGTATGTGGTGTGGTGGTGTTTTGTAGGAGTGTGTATGGTGTTGGAGGTTGCTGGAGCCGGAGAGAGAAGAATAAAAGAACTTTTTCATTTCCATCCTGCCTCCGAATTTTCTTCCGCAGCGTCGTTGCTCCAAACGGCAATCACTTCAGGCAGCAACAGGTGGTGGGCCGCACGGGGAGTTCAGCCGGCAGGTAAGAACTGAAAATGGGAGCAAAAATAACAAAAGGTCAGATAATAAAAGCCATGGATGAGTTTTTCGATATCGCGGACTCAGTGGATAGTGAGGAAAGTGATCAAGAAAGCATAGCCTCTGAGTCAGTTAATACCAGTGAGAAGAGTAGTGGTGTAAATTCAAAAGTAAGAGCTGCAAAAGCCATCAGAAACTTATTGAAATTAGCTGAAGAATATGTACTCTCCTTAGAAGCTGAAATTCATGATACCAGTAAAAGTGATAGTAGTGAAGAGGAATTAAAAGATGACTCTGGGAGCACCATCTCCAGTAAAAAATAACAAAAAGAAATTAAAAAGGAAAAAGGATCAGCAAGTAGAGGAACTACTATTGTCCCCTAGTCCCCCATGGGTGGAATCCATTACAGAAAATATGAAGGGTATTACTAGGCATTTCCAAACGCTAGAAACAGAAATAAAAGGTCTTTCTGAGTGCTTATGCACTCTCGAAGGTAACTCACAGATACATTGGGAACTGCCAGTATTTGAAAATGAAAATGGACAGAGGATCCACCAGTCAATAGATTTCAAAACAATAAAAAAATCTCAAAGAGGTAGTAATGACGTATGGACCACAAGCTCCTTTCACGCTGAGTATGCTAGAGTCCCTTAACATCTTTAACTTACCCCCCTTAGACTGGAAAAGTCTATGTAAAGCTGTATTAAGTGGGGGGGCAATACTTGGTTTGGCAATCGCAATTTCAAGAACTTTGCGTAGAAATAGCTAAAAGAAACGCAGCTGCAGAGTTAGGAGACCATAATATAGAAATGCTCACAGGAGAGGGGCAGTTCGCAGACTCACAGGCTCAAAAGTATTATGTCCCAGGTGTATATGCTCAAATATATGCAGCTGCCTTACAGGCATGGAAAACTTTACAAGTACCTGGCGATCTACAAGGTAGCTTGTCAAAAGTGATTCAAGGACCTAATGAGCCATATGCTGACTTTGATGATCAACTTTTGAGAACTGCAGGTAGATTGTTTGGAGACATCGACCAAGATATGCCATTAGTTGTTCAATTAGCATACGAAAATGCTAATAAATATTGCCAGGAAGCCATCAGGCCATGGAGAAATAAAAAGGATCTTTCCGTATATATACAACCATGTAAAGATATAAATGACGCCTTTGTCACAGGAAATGTGATTGCAGCTGCAATGAGAGATGCTTCCCCTCAAAATTTCATAAGGGCTCAACCTAGAAATTATAATCAATCAGGATATTCCAGGCAAAATTATCATAATCAATCAGGCTATTCTGGGCAAAATCCCCAAAGAGAAATAAGAACAAGCTCATACCGTGCCCCAGGCCGCTGCCCCAGGTATAAAAAGGGAAATCATTGGGCCAATAAATGCCATTCAAAATTTGACATCTGTGGAAATCATTTGTCCAGGAATTCAAAAAATGGGACACGGGGCCCAATGCCCCGGGGCCCACAAATGTACGAGGCATTGGAGGAGGAGTATCCTCAAGCATCCACTCAGATGCTTCCCCGACACAACCCCTACTACCCATCCACTCCCTCGCCAGAGGAACAGGAGGAAATGCAGGATTAGTCCTCTGTTCTACCACCTGAATAGTGTTAACACCTGAAATGGTTCAACTGATTCCCACAGGAGTCAGGGGACCTCTTCCCTCAGTGACCATAGGACTTATTCTCGGGCAAAGTCCTGAAAGCTTATTAGGTTTGCAAGTGAACCCAGGTGTAATAAACTCAGACTACAAAGGGGAAATAAAAATAATGCTTAGCTCACCCCAAAGTATAAGTTCTGTCAATCAAGGAGATAGAATTGCTCAGGTGCTTCTCCTTCCAAATTTACACAATTCATTTAAAATGAGTATGCCTCAAAAAAGGAACAATAGAGGATTTTGTTCCACTGACTTGAGACCCATTGCTTGCTGAGTTCGAGATTGTTCAAGGAGGCCTATGTGTAAAATAAAAATCCAAGGAATAGAAATGGAGGGACTAATAGATACTGTAGCTGACTCTTCCATCATTAATTTATGGCAATGGCCCAAGCACTGGCCTCTGCAAAAAGCCTCAACCAGTTTAAGAGGCTTGGGATATAATAACCACCCAGAGAAAAGTGCGGTAATTTTAAAATGGGAGGGTGATGAAGGACATAAAGGAACATTTCAGCCTTATGTTTTACCTAACCTACCGGTTACTTTATGGGGAAGAGATATTTTTCAACAAATGGAGTACACCTGGCAACCAAGTCTGCAGATGTTAAATGTGAAAATCTACAGGGTAATCTTAACCCTAAAAGAAATCATTATCAAAAGGTACAGGGTAATCTTAGCCCTAAAATAAATTATTATCATAAAGGAAAAAGATATTTTTTTGGGGGGCCACTGAGAAAATAATTTTGAAAATACCATGGCTTTCTGATAAGCCAGTGTGGGTCCCTCAGTGGCCCCTATCTAAAGAGAAATTACAAGCAGCCCACCTACTAGTTCAGGAACAACTAGAAGCAGGACATATAGAACCTTCCACCTCTCCCTGGAATTCCCCCATATTTGTGATCAAGAAAAAATCAGGAAAATGGCAATTGTTACACGATCTTAGAGAAATTAATAAAACCATGCAAATCATGGGCCCTACTCAACGTGGACTTCCTAATCCTGTAGCTATTCAAAAAATTTCCATCTTATTACTCTTGATATAAAGGATTGCTTCTTTTCTATTCCTCTACACCCTCTGGATACTGCCAGGTTTGCTTTTTCAGTTCCTTCTATTAACAATAATGGCCCTGATCAGAGATATCAATGGAAGGTTTTGCCTCAGGGAATGGCTAATAGTCCCACTATGTGTCAAATCTATGTAGATATAGTTATTCAGCCTATCAAAAATAAATACCCAGAGCTTACGTGCCTCCATTATATGGATGATGTTTTGCTTGCTCATCCTAATCAAGAAGTCTTATTCACCATATTTAGTGATATATCAGAAAACTTGAAATGATATGGACTAAACATTGCTAAGAAAAAGATTCAAATTAGATCTCCAATATTATATCTAGTATTCCAAATTATGGACACTTTTATTAGTCCTCAAAAATATTAATTAATAAGGAGCATTTGGCCACTCTCAATGACTTTCAAAAATTGCTGGGAGATATTAATTGGCTTCGCCCTACACTAAACCTCACTACTGGCCAACTAAAACCTTTATTTGACATCCTTCGTGGGGACCCTGATCCATCTTCACCGCAAACATTGACTCCTGATGCTAGGAGAGCTGTAAAGTTAGTAGAAAAAGCCATCGAAGGAGCTCATTGTGATAGATTTGATTTAACTCAACTGCTGATATTGATTATTATTTCTTCACAATATACACCCACAGGAGTATTTTGGCAATAAGGGCCTTTATTATGGATACATTTGCCCGCCTCTCCTAAAAGTATAATTGAGTCTTATACCTCCATGGTGGCTAAACTTATTTTTCAAGGACTTAAGACTTCTACTAAAATATTTGGCATTCACCCTGCTACTAATTATTACTCCCTATTCATCATCACAGATTGAATATTTATGCTTCAATGATAATGATTGGGCTATAGCTAGATGCTCTACTTCTGCAAATTTTGATAATCATCTTCCTAAGTCTCCTATATTATCTTTTTGTATCAATCATCCTATTATATTTCCACAGGTAATAAAAAATCAACCTATTCCTAAGGCATTAAATGTATTCACAGATGGGTCCTCAAATGGTACTTCTGCAGTAGTCACTAAAAAAGAAAATATGACTTACATAACTGCACACAAATCAGTTCAACTAGTGGAACTGGAAGCTGTGGTAAGAGCTCTGGAAAATTTTAGAGACCAGCCCGTGAACATTTTTTCAGATAGCCACTATATTGTACATGCCGTCCCAAAATTAGAGGTAGCAGGACCAATAGCACCTCATACTCCAGCCTTTAAATTGTTTTAACAAATACAAAAACTTTTGTGCCAAGAAAAGAACCTCTATTTGTAGTGCATATTAGAGCACATACCAACTTGCCTGGTCCCCTCCATGAAGGTACTCAAAAGGCTGATGCCCTTACCCAAACAATCTTTATACTTTCAGCGCTCCAGCAAGCTACTTTATTTCACTCCCAGTTTCACGTCAATAGCACCACCTTGCAGTGTAGGTTTAAAATCACAAAGGAGCAAGCCAGAACAATTGTAAAAGATTGTAAATCTTGTATGACACATTTGCCCAATCCTCATTATGGTGTTAACCCTAGAGGATTAATGCCCAATCATTTGTGGCAGATGGATGTTACTCATGAGCCAAGTTTTGGAAAATTGCGATTTATTCATGTGACCATAGATACATGCTCAGGCATGATTTTTGCTTCCTTACATTCTGGAGAAAAAGTTAAAGATGTTACTTCTCATTGTTTGCAAGCTTTTGCTGCATTGGGCATCCCCAAAATGCTTAAAACAGATAATGGCCCTGCATATACATCCTCATCTTTCAAACAGTTTTGCACAAAATTCAATATATCCCATAAAACAGGCATCCCATACAATCCTCAGGGTCAGGGCACTATCGAAAGACCAAACCGCACACTGAAAATTATGTTATTAAAAAGAAGGAAATTGGAAAAGTCTTAGGGACAGATTGGCAGTTGCCCTGTTTACTTTAATTTTTTTAACTTTAGACTCTAAGGGTGGACAGACATTGGAACCCACACCAACTACATAAACCTTTGGTTTACTGGAAGGATGTTCTTTCAGGTACATGGAAGGGTCCAGATCCAGTATTAATTTGGGGCAGAGGATCTGTTTGTGTTTTTCCAAAGCACGAATTTTCTCCAATATGGATACCATCTAGATTAATAAAGCAGGTACCAAATCAAAAGGATCAAAATGAAGCTGTTGAAGAATCAAGATTAATAAAAAAGGTACAAAATCAAGAGGACCAAGATGAAGGCATGGAATGATTCCCTTAAAAGAGTCATTCAAAATATTTCACAACTTAAGTGTCATTCCTCCCGGCCGGGATGAGGAGATCTCTCTTTAATGTGCACACAATTATATTTTTTCTCTTTTTATATATGTCTTTATGTCTGTGCATTTGTCTAAATTTCATGTAATTGTGATGTCACAAATATATGTTTGTAGGTTTGTGTGTCTGTCCAGTGTGACATCACAAATAACAAAGTGCTTATGAAAAAAAAAAATATATATATATATATGGATCCAAATAACTTTAATTCATTTAAGTTTAAGAGTATTCAACTTGGGTAAATAATTTAATAAGTGATGTTACCTTCAATTTTTATTTATAGGTGTCCCAGGGATTTCTCTTTTGTGAAGAATATGAGTAGTGCTGTATAACCTGATATTTTGGTGTTTTGACATAGGAATGTTTATTTGTAATTAACTTAATTTTTTATAGCTGATTCATTTGATTTATTTCAACAGATAACCTCATGGAAGGTTACAGAGACTCGAGGGTTCCAGGTAACACATTATTTTTCCAAAGTGCCGTTAGCTTTTCTTTAATCTGTCTTTAATGCAGTAAATACCCTCAGTCTTTCTTTGTTTTGTTCTGAATATGATATTTTGCCAGCTTATATCTGTGGGAGCTCAAGCAGCAATGTGTGTGAGTAAAAATCAACTTTAATTTTCTAATCTAATAATTCTATTTTTTAGTTTGACAACGCACCTCTTGACTCAGTGCCAGAATAGCACTGCCTTTCCTTTAATAATTGATGCTTGAGTTTCTACGTAGCGTGCCCTGAAGATTTGCTGGTGGCATTGTCTAGACATAAAAAAGATGGCTGCTACAGCTGCAAGGATCGCGGTCGCTGCAAACATCCCTGCTGCTCAAGCATCAAACAACCTCACCAGCAGTGTGGCCTCTGCTCTGCATGCTTGGGGCCTCCAAGATCAACGTGTTATAACAAGTGGACACTTTGATCTTTTGTTGTTTGGGACTTTATGGGACAATGCCTTGTGGGTATTTGTCTAGAGAACTCAGTGTGTTATTTGATAGAACTCAGGGCAGCTGATTTGTTTAAAGAATTTGACATGCTATGCAACTTGGCTTGTCAGCAGAAGGCTTATCACCTTAAAGCCGCAGCATCTCCCCACAATTGGACGGCTATTAGTCATCATACACAGTCGATCCTGAAGGGTTCCATTGGATGGCTGGTAGCCAATGACGGTAAGATCCCCAGAGGGGGACAACCTAAGACAGGCACAGTCACACGGGAGAGTCTCATGTGTGTGACACATCAGTCTAAGACAGGAGTCAAGGGCACATCCTTGATTATCCGATGACGGGTAAGAATGTTGGTTGCACATGGATGTCCTAGAGCATCCCCTCTTTTAAAATAAAAGGGGGGGAAATGTAGGAGCCCTAATTTAGGAGATAGCTAAGATTGTGGTTAGCTGTGAGCCATAAGGATTACCACCTTCCATAGTCTCATGAGACTTGGCCCGGGACATTGTGGATTGGGTCAGCGCCATTTGCATGGTCTCGCGAGACTTGGCGCAACACAGCATGGACGGGGTCAATGCCATTGTGTGTGTGGTGTGGTGGCGTTTGTAGGAGTGTGTATGGTGTTGGAGGTTGCTGGAGCCAGAGAGAGAATAAAAGAACTTTTTCATTTCCATCCTGCCTCTGAATTTTCTCCCACAGCGTCATTGCTCCAAACGGCAATCGCTTCAGGCAGCAACAATACACCTTAAAGTCCACTCCTAAAACCTCAGCTTGGGGAGTAAGGGGTCCCCTCTCGAGGCCCCTTAGTTTGGATTTAATATTAGGGAAACTCTGGGAGAAAAAGAAGGTCATTTGAAGTTGTTTCCCATATGGAGTTTCAGGGTCCAGATTAGTATATTGTAATAAAGCCTTGGTCAGGAGATCTAAAAATGCTATTTAGCTTGTATGAATTCCTGGAGCTTTTCATAATTGATTGCCTTATGGCTGCCTTTCTAAGTCCTACCATGAAGCAAGTGATGAATTGGTTTCTACTAGTTATTCCTCCAGTCAAATTATAATCCCAACTGGGGTCCCATTCAGGGATGGCTTCAGTGACAATCAGATGGGCAGGGAAGTTCTGCTGTACATCATCAGCAAAATTTCTAGCTTGCTTCCCAAACTCGCCTGCATTCCTAGGGCAGGAGGGTGTTAGACAAGATCATATCGACATATATGTGGTGGGACTTAAGTATAGGAACCAAACCACTTTTCTATGAAATATTTGACAAAGAGAAAGGCACATGAACCCAGATTGCACCATCTACCCCAGCCACCTTGAATAGAGGACACAGAGATAAGGGTTCCGCAATGGCAGCCTGGGAGTGTGTGGCAGAAGGAGAGAAGGGAAGAGGGACCAAGGGGACAGTTGCTTCAGTGGCTTCATTAGAAAGAGTGGGGAGAGCTAAGAGGACTTGTGTGAGAGAGCAAGAGTTGCAGAGAAAGGGCCTAGAGAAATGAGAAGCTCTGAACATATGATATCTCTTTCCATTTTCCTGAACATTCACAATAGTTGAAAAGATCTCTGACAATATTGGGATCTAGAGTGCCGTTAAGCAGCTGTTTAGAGTCCAAAGGATATTGAGGCCAGATCTGATTGCACAAATTGATAAGTCTTGGGGGATTTAGGTCCAGGGTGAGAGAGAGAGAGACTCTAGGTTAGGCAGCCTAGAGGACTATGGGAGGGAATGGATGAGGAGCTGCCCATGGTGAGACTTAGAAGGTGAGTGTAGAGGTGGGGCGTCCCCCAGTCTCTAGTATCACCCAGTGGCTGTAGAGGCCAGAGGACAGTTACACTCAGGGGGTCATCACCCCAATGGGTAAGCATTGGGAGCAGGAACCCATAGAGGAACTTTGGCTCCTGGCCAGGACTAGTAAGGGCAGAAGCCTAGAGATTAACGCAAGGCCGAGGTCTTACCAGGAACAACTCCCAATCACCCTCAGTGGGTTTTCCTAAAACCCAGGACCTAAATAAAAGACCACCTATAGACCTGGTCAACATTAGGAATCAGCTTTGAAATCTGTGGCTGGAGGTGCCCCCAACCACATGGTAACCATGGGAGGCCCGCACAATCAATAGTCACTTCCCGGGACCCATAGGTCATTTAGGTCGACCGGAGACAGGGGTCTTACCTGAAATGTCTGATAGTGAGTGCAGAGAAGGCATTTGGCAGAATGGAGGGCCTGGTCCCATGGTGAAATTTGAATTGGGGCTCAGGAATCTCAGTGACTCTGAAGAGGGGAGCAAGCACACTGGGGAAACTCATCCCAGGTTTTGGCACCAAGGAAAGAAAACAAAGAACCAGGAGACAGGTGAGAGAGAGATGAAAGACGGAGACCAGGCAGAGATACACATGAGAGTTTGTCAGAACTGTAGCCAAAGCAGTCTTGAGTAAAAAGAGGCATTATAATACCTCAAATTATAATACCAAATTTTGTTAACCAAAACAGAATGGCACTGGCATAAAAATAGACATATAGGCTAATGTAACCAGGAATAAAGAAGTTGAATGGGTTTCTATAGCTAACTGATGTTTGACAAAGTTGCCAAGAACACACAGTGGACAAAGAACAATCTCTTCAATAAATGGGGCTTAGAAAATTCAATGTTCACTTGTAGGATGAGATGTACCCACATCTCTTACCATATACATCAAAAGCTAAAAAAAAAAAAAAAAAAAAAAAAAAAAAAGTTCACTGAAGATAAGCACTTAACCATAAAGAAAGATAGCAATGGAGAATAAAAGGAAGAAAGTATCTATAAAAGACTAGGAAACAATTAAAAATGACAATAGTAATCCATTTCCAATCAATAATCACACAACAATAACAGATTAAATGATGTAAAGCTCAAAAATCAAACAAACAAACAACAACAACAAAAACTTAAATGTAAGACCAAGAACAATAGAATGGCCAGAAGAACACACAGGGAGAAATGCTCCAAGATATTGGTCTGGCTACAGATGTTTTGGAAAAGATCCCAAAAGCACAGGCAACATAAAACAAAAACTGGTAAATTGGATTATGTAAATCTCAAAAGCCTCTGCATAGGAAAGGAAACAATCAACTATGTGATCAACCACCCCAAAGATAGGGTGAAATATCTGAATACTTTGGACAAATGGTTAATGCATTGGACAAATGGTTAATGCCCATAATATATAATGCACTCAAAGGACTCAACAGCAAAATACTCATACAATCCAATTTTTTTAAAGACAGAAGGAAAAAAAACAAAAAAAACTACCCTTGAACTTTCTGAGTTTGGTTTATTTCACTTAGCATGATGTTTTCCATTTCCATCCATTTGCAGACAAATGACATAAATTCCATTTTTTATGGCTGAGTAAAATTTAATTTTCTTTAGCCATTCTTCTGTTGAGGGAAACCTAGGCTGGTTCCATAACTTGTTTATTATAGGGCTGCTATAAACATTGGTATGCATGTATCACTATAGTACGTTGATTTTCATTCTTTGAGATAAATACCAAGAAGTGGGATTGCTGGGTCATATGGTGTTTCCACTCCTGGTATTTACAGAAATCTCTATACTGCTTTCCAAAATGTTGATACTAATTTGTAGACTGACCAACAATGTATGATTGTCATTCTAATGAGTGAGGCAAAATCTCAGCACAGTTTTGTTTTGCATGTTCCTCATTGCTAAGGATAGTGAGTATTTTTTTCATATATTTGTTGGCCATTTGCATTTCTTCTTTTGAGAAATGTCTGTTTCATTTGCCCATTTATTGATTGAGAAGCTAAAGAGAAATTTTTGCAAAATTAAAAAAAGGGATCTCAAGAAAACAGAAGGGAGAGCAGTGGCATAAAGGAAGGGGATTGTGGGGCCATGATGATGGACAGGAAAGGTAGGAATCTGTGGAATAAAATTGATCAAATTATGTATGAGTGTATCACAAAAAAATACCCTTTCATATATTGCTATAATGCATTAATTAAAAAAAATTAATAGCAGTTAGATCAATAGAGTACAAGAAGGGGACGTGGAAGGAGCAGAAGAGTGAAGGAGGTAGTACTGGTGAGTGAAATGAAGCAAAACATGTTAAATGCATTTATGAAAGTGTTAGAACGAAATCAATCACTATATATAATTATAATGCATTAATAAAAGAGAAAAAATGTAACAATACAAAATATATAAATAAAAGAGCAAACGGTCTAAATAGATGTTTTTCAAAAGAATATGGGTGAATGAATGAATAGGTATATGAAGAAAAATTAAGTTTCATTAATCATCAGGGGAATGCAAATCAGAACTACAATGAGGTATTGATCTTATGCCAATTAAAAAGATCACATCAAAAATGATAAAAAATAATAAATGTATGCTTCTTAGGACATGGAGGGGAGGATAAATCTGCATAGAAAGACAAATATTGCATGATTTCATTCATAGCAGAGTCTAAAGAAGCTGGTCTCCTAGAAGTAGATAGTGGAAGTGTAGAAAATTGGTTAACAGAGGCTGGTGGAAAGGGTGGGGGTGGGGTATTAAAAGAGATAAGGAAATAATAAGCAAGCAAGAGATGTCAAGTTACACTTAAAAGGAGGAAATGATTTCTAGTGTTTAATTACACAGTTGGGTGACTATGGTTAACAACAGTGCAGTGAATATTTCAAAATAGCTACAAAAAAGGATTTAAATATGCTCACCACAATCAAATAGTAAATTTTGAAGAGACAGATACCTTAGATATCTTTATTGAATTGTTACAAAATGTACACATATATGAAAACATCATACAGTACTGCATACATATGTACAATCATTGTTTTTCAACTACAAACAAAATTTTAAAATGATATATTATCATGTGCCTATCTTCTTAGATATTTATATTTATATTATCATGAGTTTACAAATTGTGGTATAGGTCAATATTTGATATATCAAATAAATTTAATGTTTACATGTAAGTCTTTTACTTATATAAGAAAAATAAGCGGAAACCTTGAAAATAGAATAAATATATAGGGAAAACAACTTATCTTGAGATTGGTTTAACATAATCTCACAATTTTTAATGATAGGAATTTTTAAAAAGCAATTTTAAAAAGTTATTACCCTGTTAGACACATATAAAAATGTGAATGTATGTGTTAAAACTGTTATATGAGCAGTGTACGGATAATTATTTCAGTGTTATAGCAGACATAATCAATTTTCCCAGTTTCATACATCTGTGAGTTTATCCATGATTAGATACAAATTCCTAAAATATTACTATGATTTTCATAATTTTACAAAATGTTAATTATAAACTGATTTATGAAGTAAAGCATACATATGTACATATGTATTCATATATGTAGAATTTGTGGAATGTATTTTTACACACACACACACACACACACACACACTATATAAACATACCCCTTTATCACTTAACAAAATTTAAAGTTAATTTTTGATAAGTGCATATATCTTTTCCACATTACACTTAAGAATTTATCTCAATTTCTTTGGTCATGTTTGTGTTCTTTATTTTTTTTATTTAACTTCACACACACATACAAAAAGCTACTCAATACTTTGTTATACCAAAATTCATGTTACAATCAATACCAATTTTCCACAGCACTGAAGGATTTTGAAGGACATAGATATATTCACACAATATCAAGCAAAATTAAAAGAAGTAGATTATTTGTCAATCAGAATGAATAAAAAATAAATCATATTTAAGAAAGAAAAGCAGTCTAATAACAGGATATCTAGTGAACATAATGCTATAAATGCCTACTATTGAAGCTAAAATTCCATTAATCAACCTGCAAGTCAACCAATTAATCAAATAATCTGTGAGAATTTACTTCAAGGTAGAGAAAGAAGGTTGCACTTATACTTGGAAAAACACATTCCAGAGATTTAAAACAGACTGCTAAATCTACCTTGTATTATTAGCTGTCAGAGTGAGCACAGTAGGATAAGGATGATGGAGACCAGGCTCCTAACCATCAAGAGCAGGAATCCCTGCCAAGTAGTTTACTTTCTATTATTGTGGATTATAGTTTTCTAGCCAGACTTTTGATTGAAAACCAAATGCATGTAAATGACCTATATATGCATTAATTAAAATAAATTTACAATAATTTTATGTGTTAATTTATTTTTACTACTAGAGTAGTTAGGATTAAATAATAGTTTCCTAGTATGCCTTTTGCTAAATGATTGTTGGTATGCAAAAATGAGCATATAATATTATTGCACCAGAAAATTAATGAAATGAGCAAACTCAACTTAAGTTTCCAAATTAAAGAAATAAACTCTGAAGTTGGAAAATAATACAAAATAAAATCCATAATAAAAATTTTAGTAAAATTATTATAGAAATCAGTTTGGCCTTAAAAAATCTGATAAATTCCTTTTGATACTCATGAAAATGAATAAGAACATTCAAATTAAGAATGAGAAAGTTGACAAACAGCATACAATATGATGTTGATTAAAATAAAAAAAAAAAATACCAGTGTGCATGTACATTAAAACATAAGATTTATAAAAAACTGGACTGCATAAAAATTACCAAAGAAATAAAAAATTAAATTGACCAAATATTAAGAAAAAAATAATTCATTACTTGTCATATATGATATTTAATCATGTGTTCAGACTGAGATTTTATTGCAAAATACTTTAATTTTGCTTAAGAAATGCCAAAACATGTATTTTAGATAATAAAGCATATGGTCCTTTTCACAATATATTTTATAAATAGAGAAAAATTTCACATGAGTCTCTGAGTATATATTACTTTCTTACCCATATCTCTGGCCTCCCTCTCTTTCATTTTTCATCTTTTATCTTTTTATATATTTGATGCATGTGTATGTGTGCATTTGAAAATATTTTAGCATTGTTTTCCCAGAACCCAGTAAACCGAATGGATAGAAACAATTTTAAGGATATGGAAAATGGTCAACCATTAGTCCTCATTCACAAATATACTTCTTGAACTTAACAAAAACTGCAAAACACCTGCTGTTTTCATGTAACATGAGATATTCATGGAAATATTTTCTACTGAACTATGAAACATTTGTTCAGAAGTTGAAAATGATTTACATAATACAAAACATGTTATCTGATCACAGTATAAAATGTGATAAACTTCTTTTCAAAGTACTTGAACAATCTTTGAATATTGGAAATTAAATAGAATATTTAAAACAATTCACGGAGTAAAGAAAACTATTGCAAGTTAAATACAAACCTTCAAACTGAAGAAAAAAGAGTATATAAAAATGCATGGGATGGGCATGGTGTGCACACCTGTAATCGCTGTGACTCAGGAGGCTGAGGCAGGAGTATAGCAAGTTCAAAGCCAGCCTCAGCAACTTAGCATGGCCCTGAGCAACTCAGCCAGCCTCAGCAACTTAGCAAGGCTCTAAGCAACTCAGCCAGACCCTGTCTTTAATACTATACAAAAAATACAGAAAGGATTGGGGATGTGATTCAGTGGTTGAGTGCCACTGGGTTCAATATCCAATACCAAAAAAAAAAAAAAAAAAAAAAAAAAAAAAAAAAAAAGATGGAATGCAGCTAACATAGAACTAAGACTTTTTCAATTTTTAAAATGTTTATACAAAAACTAACTGTTTTAAATCAGTGATATAAACTTTTATTTTTAATTTTGGAGGTATTATGAATTGAATTCAAGGATTTCTATCTGCAAACATATGTTTTATACCTTGAGCCAGTGACTAAGCTTATGCCTTCTTAAAGTTTAAAAAAAGCACTAATTAAAACAAATTTAAAATTCTGTATATGAACATGCTAACCACATAATTATTTAGATACAACCTCAAATTCAATACTAAATATTTAAAAGCCATGAATGATTTAATTCAACAAGTATGAACATTTCTAAATCGGTTTTAACTCTATAGAATATTCATTATTTGAGAAAAATATTTTAAATTTAATGGCAATATGGAGAATAAAAAATAGTACCAATTAATTATTAAACACTCAATATTTGTAATTTGGTTCATATCAATAAGAATTGGCAGTTCATTTAATTATTGAACTTACTGAAAATTTACATCTCCTTCCCCACAACCCATTCATACAGTTTAAAGATGTGCTAGTTTTTCCAAAAATTATTTCCCCCTTTTAAACAATTTTTCAAAGAACAAATAAGGCTGCATGTAATATACTTAAAAAAGGGATATTTCATCACTACTGTATGAATTTTGATATATAATGTAGTAACCATATTAAAATCAAATTCTACAGTCTAGACTTATCTCAAAGTCTTAAATGTGTTGATGTTCTCTTTCCTTCTACCTCAAATCCTTTATTTTAACACCACAAAAAATTTCATGGAAATTTTTTTTTGTCTTATATGTGAAATTAAAAAAAAAATGCTATATCTTTTTTAAAATGCTTCAAATTTAAAAAAAAAAATGACCATAACCATTACAAACACCATTCTCATCTTGTACCTTATTTGGACTTTTTAACAGATTGATCTGGTTTTTGCAACTTCTGGTTGGTTAAGAGAGAGAGAGAGAGAGGGGGAGAGAGAGAGAGAGAGAGAGAGAGAGAGAGAGAGAAAATGTTACATTGTAGGCAGAGTTACAGTTAAGAAAACTTTTTTAAAAATATAAGGATCACTTTTAACTGGAGCTTAGAAAACCTGCCAAGATTATGTCAAAAATGGCTTTTAAAAAAATATTAGTGAATTAAGTCAGTGACGGATATTCCTTGAAAGACTTTTCACTTAGAAGAAATCTCCATTTGCAGCACTCAAATGTAAAATGGAAAAGGAAAGGAAATGAACCTACTTAAATCATTTATAAAGATTTGCAGAGGCAACAATAACTTTACCCTTAAAAAATTATCAGTGAATGAAATTAGTGGTGGTGAAATCGAGGGACAGAGGCCAAGTGCAGACCGGCTGGTGTTTTGTGGGTTTTCCTTCACATTTCTGCCAACAGTTCTTAGCTCTGACCTTCAAACACCTGCTTGCTAGAAGGGACTGCCTGTCAAACTGAGCTACATAAAAATTGTTCTTTGCTTTGAAGAAATATGGAGTAGAATGAAATCTTAAGCTCTCTTCCTCTGTGATCTGAACTTTAAACAGCAATCATTTGGCTTTTAAACTAGTCAGCTCATTAGTCCTCTTCTTGGTTACTAAATCTAATATTTATATAAACATGTGTCATTTCAAAATGTGAAGTAAAACAAATATAAACTTCCTAAATGGGGATTAGAAAAATTTTATATTATTTATTTAAATTAAAGCCAAAAATTGAAGCCATTATTTTAGTTTGGGAGGATTAAATTAAAAATACCATAAATTTAAGAAATTTCAAAGAACTGCTGATATTGATACTGTTGTTGTTTTTGTTTCTTTAATTACAAATTATATAACTAAATGAAGGATATAAAATAATTATTCTATTATCACCATTAGGAAAAGTAAAAGGTAATTGTGTATAATTCTACACTCATCTATTTACTGGGATATGATTTTGATCAAATAATTTGATCTAACCTCAATTCTGTAAAATTATACAGTTCTTTTTTTAATAATGCAAAATAAAACATTTATAAGGCCATCAGTTTCCTGTTTATTATGCAACTTTGAAAGGATTAAGAGGCTAGAGGCACAGGTTACTAAAAATGAAACACTTAACAACTCTTTAGAATCATTCAGATAACATTAGAAAAAGATTTGTCATTAGGTACCCCCAGCTAAATATAATAAAATTTCAACATGTTTACTTTGTTTCTCTTACATAAAATTGATCCTGTTTTTATACTTGTATCAAAATGTATAAACAAAACTTGTGCGTTCTTGATAGGTTCATTTTTAGGACTCTAAGAACAGTTAATTTTACTTAAAATTTTGAGATTATTAATCTTTGTATGGAAGATTAATTTTATAATATTTGGGTAAAGAAACTTTTAGGTGTTAGAAAGTTTTCATGTACTTTAAGTAAATTCATAATTTACTTAAAACTGTAAATTGTATTCATCATAACAATTTAATTACACCCATTTACAATTTTAATTAGCTCACTGTTTGATTTTCCCTTATTCTGCAAAATCATAAGTTGAATTTCTTGACTACAATTGTGAAAACATTAAGATCCTTTAATTTCATATATTTACCCCTACATATAACCTTGTTTTTTATTGTTTAAATAATTCAACAGATTTTTTTACATAGGTCTTCAAAAGATTATAGCTAGTTTTAATTTATATTGTCTGTTTTATGTTGCTATAACAAAGTGCCTGAGGCTGAATACTTTAAATAAAAGAGGCTTTTCTTACATTTTTGTAGGCTGAAAGTCCAGGATCAGTCAGCCCTATCAGTTCAGCTTTCAGGATTACACCATTGTCTACAAACTTAGCACATAGCATTATGACAGAATCATGGACAAGGGGGAGAGATCTCAGGATGAGAACATGAAGCCAGAGCAGAGAAGGATTAATATTACTCTCTCTATGACAGTTCATTGTCATAGGAGCTCACTTACTTTATGAGAACTATGTTAATTGCTTCAGAGGGCAGGGCTCCAAATATCCTAATTACCTCCATCTCTTAAGAGTTCCACCATCTCCCATCAAGGCCACACTGAAAACCAAACTTTCCATATATAAACCCTTGGTTACATACACTGTTTTAGTCAGCTTTTTCATTGCTGTGACTAAAGGATCTGACCAGCACAATTATAGAGGAGGAAAAGTTTATTGGAGGGATCACAGTTTCAGAGGTCTTAGTCCATAGAAAGCTGGCTCCATTTCTCAGGGCTCAAGATGAGGCTGAACATCATGACCAAGCATGTTGTAGAGGGAAGCATATCATGGTAATCAAGAAGCAGGGAGAGAGTCTCCATTCCCAAGATACAAAATATACACTCCATAATCATGCCCTCATTAAACTACTGCCTCCAGACACACCCACCTGCCTCCAGTTACCACTCAGTTAATCCCATCAGGGATTAAATCATTGATTGGGTTAAGACTCTTACAACCCAATCATTTCTCCTCTGAACCTTCTTGCATTGTCTCACATGTGAGCTTTTGGGGGATACCACAGCTAAACCACAACAACCACAACGTACACAAACCATGGCACAAGTAGAAAACCTAATATAATATCTTTATAAACTTATAATTCAATTTAAAAAATGTTTATTATGTGTGGATTTCTGTACTAGATAAATTATATTAAACAAAGACTTGAAAAATGAGGAATTTAAACACCCATGACATGTTAGTAATAAAACCCATCAATTCATTCATGAAGAATATATTCAAAATACATGAAAGTCATTTGAAATTTTGTGAACAAGAATGTTCACATACATTTGTTTGACTGCACTAAATGTATATGATTAACTGAGAACTGCTTCAATTTAAGGATGTCTCATTGCCTTTCATTTAATACAAGCACTGAAAGCCTGGTACCTGTCGCAGAATTTTTACTGTGGCATTCATCATGAAGTTCTTTCCTTCATACTTTCTAGTACAGGCTATCAAATTTGCACTGACTTGTCTTCTTATCTGTTTGGAACACATGTCATATGACATGTTATTTATGAGCCAAATATAAAATAATTATTGTTAGGACCCAGGCTCTACTGTACTCTTTCTCTGTCTTTGCATAGTTGTACATGCTATAAATTCCATATGCTTTTCCTTTTCATCTATGCATTAAAAAGTCTACCCTTCTTCAACACTTGATTGTCAATAGTAGGTGCGTAATCCTGTATAATACTGTAGATTATTCCATATCTCTATGACAGTATGTTTCAACTCTATGTATACTTTTGTTCAATAGTATTAAGCCCTATGAAAAATATTTTATCTCATAGTACTTATAGTAAAAGCTCTCTGAGAAAAAATGTTCCAATGTACTTCTATTTGAAGCTTATATACATGGTTCAGTGTGTTCACAATGAATGAAATGAAACGGGTGGAGAAGAAAAGAAAGAAAATATTTTCAATGGATTATGACCCTTGTATGCCTTGAATTCATTGTGCTACAAGGTAATTTATTCATCTCTTTAAATACATATTTTAAAACTTTCTCATTTTCTCAATTATCCACTACTTCTTTTTTAGGATGCATTTTCTTTTATGATTTATAATTGGTGTTGCAATTGCAGGCATCTTTTCTGTTACTTGAATTTCACAATGCATGACACAGAATCAGTGTGATAAATACAGAGGAAAGCTAACTGATACTGTTCACTGATTTAATGGCAAATATGCCAAAGAAAGACACAACATTGTATATATTACTTTTATTGATACAAAGATGACACATCTAATCTAGCTGCAGAATGAAAGACAAATATTTAAATTCAAGAAGGAAGAAAAATGCATATATATCTTTACACTTTCTCAAACTAAATGATGCTAACAAACAGTTGTACAGAAAGCAGGTAAGGGGTTTTGTTTTTCTTTGTGTTTAAAACTTAAACCATATTACCAAAGGATGAAATATAGTATCATAAAGATGTTAAAACAAAATGTTATATTTTTCATAAAACAATTGCTTTATGGAAAGCAATATGAACCTTTGATATTTGTAATTATATTTAAGCATTAGCAGATAAAGAATATTATATTCATAAGGAGCATTTTAAAATATACTGCAGATACTAATATGAACAAAGACATTATTCAGATATATAGGATCTAATACTCATGAGTTCCAACTATGCCCAAAGTAGACACAAAGTATTTCTGTGAGTGCTAGAAAAATTCATGAAGAAAACTGAGAAACCTCTTTATTCCATATACTTAGACTAATAATTATATTATATGGTTGTAAATGCTATAAAGAAAAAAAAACTTTATTCAGAGGAGTCACGGAAGGTCACTTTGACTAATATATATATATATATATATATATATATATTTGATATAATTGTTTCCTTCATTTTAGTATATATTTGATATAAAGACAAAAATCATTGATTATAGAAGGTAGTGAACATTTTTTAGTAGAAATTAAAATCCTAACAAACAAATAATGAGGTCTGATTTTCACAAAGCACAATTAAAAGAAAAAAAAAAAAAACAATCAAAAAAAGAAGGTACCAGTAAATCATATAGTTTATCACCTCTGCAAAAATAGTCACATGAGAAAAAATGAAATTCTGTCATTCACAACACCATGGATGGAACTGGAGAAAACTATACTAAGAAAAAGAAAAAAAAAAAAAAAAAAAAGCTCGAATACTTTCAGCTTGGCCATAGGGAGTTCTTTCAATTACCTCCTGTGTCCATTTAATATGCTTCCTTCTTTATTGATTTGTGGATTTGACTGTACTGAATTTTTAAATTCTTCCTTACATTCTGAAACTATGAGATGCTTCAGGCTTAGCTTGAATATTACAGCCATTTAACCAAGGATATTTCATTTTATTTTATTGGATAATTATATTTAAAAACATAATATGAATGGATGGAACAGGAAAACATGATTCTAAGTGAATTTAAGCCAGATTCAGAAAGTCAAGGGTTGAATGTTTTCTCAAACATGCAGAAGCTAGAGAGAAAAAAAGAATTTAAAAAGGGGAGCTCTCGAAATAGAAGGGAGACCAGTATAGTAGAGGTAGGGGTCTAAAGAGTAGCGAGGAAGAGAGGGGTAGAAGATGAACATGGGAATTAAATGATCAAATTATGTTATGTGTGTGTATGAATATATCCCAATGCAGTGCATGGACTTCTATATACAACTATAATGCACCAATTTAAAATAAGTAAATAAATAGAAGATACAATAGAGGAAGGGTGTCAGGGGAAGGAAGAGGGAAGGAAAGGGGAAGTACTGGGGACTAAAATGAAGGAAACAATGTTGTGTGCATTTATGAATATGTCAAAATGAACCACATTATTATGTATAACTATAATATCCTAATAAAAGTATTAAAATAATAAACAGTTTATGTGTGTCACATGTGCTGGGGATGCCATTGCTTTTAATTTATCTCAACAAACAGCATAAAATACATATATGTATAAAACACATATATGTACATATACCTATAAACATTTCCATGTAGAGCCATCTGTATCTATATGTGCTAAATTAAAATTTTTTTCTTACAACTGTCTCCAACTTTAATCTACTATCAACTAATCATTCTATTCTCTTCTCCTGGCCAATCTGTAAATTTCCACTTCAATAGTGAGAAATTTGACTCCCTCCATTAAACATACATTTAATTAATTGTTTCATTGCAGTATATAGGTATAGAAGTATCAGAATTGTGAACACAAATCTCACTGGGAAATAACATCATCAAGGACAATACAGTGCCTCATTTATAAAGACTCCATTGATTTCCAGCATTATTTCCTTTCAGTCTTTTTAATCTAGTTTGTTTTATACATTAGTAAAACAGTTAATTCTTTTGTGACAGTTGACATTTCTGTTTTATGCAAAACTACTGTTTTAAAATATCATTTGGATATGTTAGCCTTCACTGTGTGCTGTAAAGCTTTATAAATTTTGAAAAATGCATGATATCGTATATACATTATCATAATAGATTAAAAATACTTTTATTACACTCAAAATACCTTGCACTTTGTCTATACAGGCCACATTCAACACCCACTCTTGAGTCCCTGACACAACCACTGATATTTTACTGTCTGTATAACTTGCCTTTTCCAGATTATTATGCAATTAAAATCATATCGTATGTAGTATGTGTTTATAGTAATTATTGAAGTCAGACAGCTTCAGTTCTCCAACCAACAGTTTTCTTCTATAGTATGCTTTGTGTTTTGGGCCTTTTGCCTTTCTGTATAAACTTTTATATAAACTTTATCACTATCCACAAAATAACTTGCTTGTATTTTACTTGAGATTGCATGGGATATGTAGATCAAGTTGAGAGTAATCAAAATCTTAACAATATTGAGTCTTCTAATCCAAGAACATGGAATGGCTCTCATTCATTTTGATGTTTTAAAATTTCTTTCATCAGAGCATTGCAGTTTTCCAAATAGATATGTTGCACATGTTTTATTATATCTATACCTAATTATTTCATATTTTGTTGACAGTATAAATGTTTTTAATTAAAAACTAATCATTCATTGTGGATATCTGGTAAAAACAAATTAATTTTGATATGATAACTTTGGGTCCTATAACTGTGACATGCTTACTTGTTAGTTTCAGAATTATTTTATTATAAAAATTTGTTTTTGTGAACCTGTCCTGTGTCTTTTGAGGCATTATTTAGTTATCTCATGATCAATTAAAAAAAAAAACTAACCCATTAAATTCCAAATATATTAAGATTTACGGGCTGAGAATGTAGCTCAGTGGCAGAGTATTTGCCTACTATGTGCCAAGCCCTATGTTCAATCCTCAGTACCACACAAACAAAACAAAATAAGAAAACCCCGATAAATCAAGAGGTAAAAATAATATGGCAGGAGACATGGGGTCAGCTATACATCTTTGATAAAGACAAAGAAAAACAATAAACTGACAAAAATATCTGTAACACATATAACAGATAAAACATTATACTAGTTCATAAAGTATATTTATCCATTCAGATTAAAAAGATATACCTATAGTGGAAAAAATAACAATGAAATGATTTAATTTAGCCACTTGAATAAAAAGAAATACAAATCTTACAAACATTGGTCATTGACTACTTAAAGAAATGCAATAATCAAAAACCTTTTTTCATTCATTAGTCAAAAATTAGTAAGACTTATGATATCCCCCAAATAAAATAACAAATACTCTCATTGGTTGCTCAAATATGATCCACTATAATCAATTGTTTTTTCTTTTGTAATATTTACTTGCTCAACTTTTATAGCAGTATTTTTATCTGGCTTTTTATCTGCTGGAAAAATAAAGAGCACTCATAAATAAGTATAAATAAAAAAGAATTATAGTTACAGAACTGATAAGGGGAGAAATTCTGAAAAGAATTGGAATGTAAATTAGGAATAGAAAGATTAATACCCTGTTATAATGAAGTAGACCAGGTACCCCACCAGAGACTCCCTATCATATTTATAATATATAAGCTTTTCCAGTACCCCTCCTCATAATTGAGCTTCTCTTCTTGCCAGAAAGATTTTTATAAATGATATCAGCAAAAACTTCTGAAGAGGGCATTGTGGTTTGTAGCTTCCTCTTTTTTTGTAAATGCCAGATTTTGGGGGGAGATGCGGTGGGGGGGTCTTGAAAAACCTCTGTCTAGTCTAAAAAAAAAAAATGGAACAAAAAGCACTTGTCATGTAAACCTTCAAACTCCTCACTGGGTATAAAGCTCAAAGAATTTCTAGACTCATAGTCCAGAGAAATTTAGGTGATAGTCCCTGTGAACTCTGCATCCAATAAACCTGCTTTTTAAAAGTTCCTCAGGGGTCCAGTCTCATCTATTCTACATCAATAACCTTACAATGGAATATTGTGGTGCCATTGAAAACGATCTGAAGGTGTCACTTTAGAAGAACCATTATGTTGTATTCACAAACAAAAATATTTAGGTGCAGAGAAACGTGGGGAAGAGTTTAGCATTCTACAAAATTAAAATTTAAAATTCTATGCTATTTACATAAGGATATTTTATGTTCATATGAACATACCTTGACAAAAGTTGGAAAGTATCAGGGGATTAAGTGGGTAAGATACTCGTATCAGCTATATTAAGTGGAATATTGGGAATACATAGGAATAAAAGATATATGAAGAGAAACAAAAATAGATGAACCAGAAAATGCACTGTACTCCAAAAGAATAGCATGGCTTCTGGGTGCAATGGCGCACACCTGTAATCCCAGTAGCTTGGAGTCTAAGACAGGAGGATCAGGAATTCAAAGCCAGCCTCAGCAAAAGCGAGGTGCTAAGCAACTCAGTGAGACCCTGTCTCTAAATAAAATACAATATAGGGCTGGGGATGAGGTTCAGTGGTCGAGTGCCCCTGAGTTCCTTCCCCAGTACTCCCCCACACAAAAAAAATGAAGAAATGGCATGGCTATAATATTCATTGTAGTCATAGACCTGCTGAAACTTGTTTCATAACTCACACTTAAGTGACCACTTGTCACTTAGCCTTATGCAACCTGGCTTGGAGATTTCCAGGAGGCAGGGCCACTTCAGTCAAGGAAACTTAACACAACACTTACCTTTGTAAAAATAGTTTAGAATTGCTTTTTGAAAGAAATACTTGGGAAATATACTGGACTGAATACAAGTATAAGAAAGGGGAGAGAATTTTCTGAATTCTGATATTGTTTTTTGGCAGAGTTCCTCCCATCAGGCAGTCATCTGACCCCCTGAATCTTCCAGCACATTCCATTAGCTTGCTCCTGCTATCCATCTTATAGGAGCTGCCAGATAAGCTGATTAAACATCAGATGATGTCTAAGACTCAACTTTGACATAAATTAGATTGAAGAGGAAATGTCACCCCTGGGAAAGCTGATTAACCAAGACCACCTCAAAAACAAGAACATGACATACAGAATATCAAATTATTTCTGTAATACTTGCACAAATACATGATACAAATATGCAAATGAATAAGAACCAGAAGTTTAAAAGAAAAAAATAAATACACTGATTTTATTAGGTGATGGAAGTGTGAATAATTTGCATTTCAGATTACTATCATTTTTTTTCAATATTAATTTTAGATTAAGACTTCTTTTTAAAGATCACAAAAGAAAGAAACAAGTACTGGTTTCCCTATGAAAAGTCATGGGAATTGTTACTGTGGATAATACCAAAAACATACATCACCTAGAAATTTAAAAATAATAATAATTATTATTTATTTCCAATCCATAATCAGTTACCACCTACGTTATTTTTATAGACAAATGTAAGAAAGCAAAAAATGCATACATACTTACTGTAAACATTTAAAGAAACACAGGGGCTAATTAGAATGCATTTATTCATTATGAAACAAAATGCATTTATTGTGCAATCTGTTGTATGTATATTGTATACAGTTTAAGGGGAATTTCTTGGTATTTAAGTGTATATATTTGTATACATCTATGATTGTGTACCAAGGAGAGAATGGTGAAAAGCAGAATGAACTAGAGAGGGATAAACTGTTATTTTACATTAATATTATCTTATCCCTACATATATAAAATTAATTCCACTATACAAAATCCTTAACTTATATGAAGCTTTATTTAATAAGGTCTGTAAATAGAAGTTATCTATGTATTAGAAAATGTTTTTAATACAACATATTTTATCCAAGTATATAAAACTATGGTGTAAATGTAAACAAATAAGGACAAGTGATGAACAAAAAATCAGACATTTCAGTGAAAATATCTCTGTAGAAACATATTTAATTTTAGATTATTTGGCTCAGTTGAAGAAATTTTGTTTCTACAAAATACAAAACCCGTTTTGATTCTTGGCAATATATAAAGGATATTTTTTCTTGAATCTTGGATTACCTTTTTACTAATTTGTGTAATATAACTTGCAATTGTATCTCAATATTTTTCTTAGAGTATAAGTTAATTTTATAACATGCATATAAATGAAACACATTATGAATATTTCAGAATTTTAATGTTATGGGGAAAAAATGGAAAATAAATGTACTTCTTTCCCTAAGTTAAAATATAATTTCAAATAATAGAAAGAGTAAACATTAACATTCAGGTTAAATTTTCTTTTATTGAAACATATACACACAAACACATTAAGTGTCTTTTTAGGAGGAAGATATGTTTATGAATAATGATTTTAAAAGGTTCCCAAATCTCCTGATGTCAAAAAGCCTTTTCTAAGCAATTTTTTTAAATTAGCAAGCTGTAAATAAATCTGAAAGGTAGATGAATCTACATTTCTAACAAAACCCCATGAGCCTAAAACATAATACAAATTGCATTTGGCATCACAGATTTTGAGTTTAATTGAACTGTAACCCTCAGCAATGTAGATGAAAATTCTGTATGGTTACACATGTAGTAATTTGCATTTTGTGTTGAGAGTTTTAGAGTTATAATATTAGGATTTGCTTTGACATATTTAAAATTTTAAATGTATATTCTAATCCATATATCTTCAGTTAAACTATAAGAAGCAATTTATTTAATTATACAATTTGTTAAATAAAATTAAAATTTTTGTTAAAATTATGTTCCAATGCTATGTAAATCAATGTGAATGTCTACCTTGAATCAGTTTGAGCATATATACTTGATTATATTACAAAGGTTTTTGCTGGGCTTATACATTGTCAAACTCTAATGAAGTGAAAAATTTCAATCAGTTACCTCATAGAAATCTCTTTTTAAACTTAACAACATTAACTCTAAGTTAATAATATATTAACAATAATATATTTATATATTATAATATTACTATTACATAATATTAATATTTCCACAATGGAAACAGATATATTGCAAACTTTTGCTAAGCTTTTATCAAGGTGCTGGAAAGCTGGTATAAATGAATAAAACTATTTATGGGAGGGTGTTGTCCACAAACAGTGCCTCAAAATATTCACAAATAAAGCATCATCAAGCATAAGATCAGAATTTAAAAACAAGACATGCAATTAAACAAAAAAATCAACCAAACAAAATAAAGAGTATCAAAAGTGATTTTGTTAGACTTTAAAATATTGTTTATTACAAGTCACTATTTCAGCTTCTTAAATTGCTTTTACTATTCCATACCTTTCACTTCTCGAGTTTAGAATTTAAAATCAATGTAGCATGGTCTAGCCATATTATACATTTTATAAAATAATCATTTTGTCTGGTTGGCATGAAATATAAGTACACTTAAGTAGAAGAAAAGACTGACAATTATATAAAAAGAGAATACCTTACTTGTCTAATTATCTTTTTATATAAGAATATTTATAAGAGTATATAAAAATATTATATAAGAATATCTTGATCACATAATGTGATGTCTGTTTCCTATGCATACTGATAATACACACCATGTCTGTATGATTTATCTTCTTAACATGAAATTATGTGAGATATATGTGTGCCCTATGAAATGTTTCATAATCATGTTTTTATTTCCAAAAATTGGATGAAAATATTTCTGAGTTACTTAAAAGCAAATAAGATTGACAAAATTTGGCTGATGGAACAAAAAGGAAAGTGTAAAACAAAAGGGAAGTGTAGAATATTGAGAAATAATAGTGAGACTCACAATGACAAATAATTATATATTTGTAACAAATAAATATCCAGCAATTACTGTTATGGTTTAGATCTGAGGTGTCCCCACAAAACTCCTGTTAATGCAGAAATATTCAAATGTAAAAGGATTAGATAATAAAAGATATAACATAATCAGTTCATCCTAGTTTGAATGGACTGACAGGATAGTAACTGTTGGCAGTTGGGATGTGGCTGGGGAAGGTGGGTCATTGGAAGGCACTGGAAGAGTGTATTTTTTCTGTAGTTCCTCCCACCTCTGCTTTCTGACCCTTCCATGAGCTTTCCTACCCTGTGTCTTTCTTCCATGGTGTGTTGCCTTACCTTGAGCCTATTGCAATGTAGTTGGCCATCTGTGAACTAACACCTCTGAAAACATTATCCCCAAATGAACTTTTCCTCCTCTAAATTGGTATTGTCAGGTATTTTGGTCACAGTGATGCAAAAGCTAACAAAAACACTTACATATATTTGTTAAAAATAATATATAAAAGAGGACAGCATAGAGGATATTTACTTATTAAAAATGCATAGTGTTTAGGCCAAGACTGGATAGAAAGGATTCATCAGATTAGCAATAAATTTTGGTAAGATTAATATAAATAAAAATTTTCTAGTAATTTTACAGAAAAATTTATGTATTTATGTAATTTATTTTTGCATTTACAATATATTTCTTCATAACAGTATTTTCTGGTTTCTATTGTATATTAAAATATTTTAAACAAAAGCGGAAAATATAAAACAAAATAATGATTCAATTTTTGTTTTAGCTATTACCATATTCAGAGAACACAATACATTTAAAATGAGATTTGCTTATCTTCTGTAGAATTTTCATCTCTTTTAGTTTGAATTTTATGCAAGAATTTATCTAATTTGGCCTTATTTTATAAAATAGACTTCTATACTCATTAATATCACCACATTTATTTCATATGTAATTATAATAAGCTTATCAGAGGATATTGTTAGAACAGATACAAAATATGTACACATGTAACTAAAATCAGAGAAAAATACACTAATAAAACCTTAATTATACTTACTACACTACTGAAAATCATAAATAAAAAGCTTTGAATAACATTATTTTCAATAGAAAAATTTTAAAATAAATTCCATGGAAAATAATTATATTTTTACATTTCTGAAGAAGAAATACTTGAATCAGTCTTCATCTTTGCTACTCCTGATATTACCCCTCTTCTTATTGTACATCTATAAATAATTTCAATGTGACTGTAATTGACAAGACAGAGGTCTTTTAAGATCATTTTTTTAAAATGTTTGCTTTCTGATCTGCTTGACACACTGTCGTGTGAATAATTAAATATAAGTAGCAGGCTTGGAAAAAAGATGGCAGACAGCAGAGAAGCACGGTCGTGAGACTGGCAATAAAACAGGCTTATCGGGAAGATTGAACGCGTTCTTAGCAACATTCCCGCAACTGGAAGGGAGCTGAGACATCCGCGCACATACAGACGGTGAAAATACTAGAAACTCCACACCGCTGACGCTCGGAGTCCAGTGCCAGCGGCCCACAGGCCGAACCAGCATTAGCGGCGCAGCTGCTGTGGTAGCATTGCAGTACGGGAAGTGCAGACCACGACAAAAAACAGCGCAGAATATAAAGAGAGCCAGATGCGAGCAGCGGCCTCACAGACTTCTTTCACGTAAATTGCCGAAGGGGACTTGCACACATCAGAGTGACACACAACAGGACCTGATACTGCTGTCGGGATCGGGGAAGGCACCGCCATTTTGGAGAAGGGCTGCAGCTGACCGGAACAAAGAAACGGAGAAGAAAAACAGTTGCAGGCATCCAAGGAACGATCCAGAGCTCGGAGAAAAGCAAACACCTGGTGAGACGTGCACAGGCAGCCCTAAGGAAAGGGCCTGCCTGAGGCCAGTGCAGCAACCACAAGAGCTATAACTGGGGGCGGGCGTGGGGATGCATGCCTTTTTGATGAACGTTTTCTTGATGTTATTCACGTACTGACACCCCAGCCATTATTCCTCTGTGCCAATCTGCCGCTGGCCAAAGCTGCAGACTAGACTCTACTGTGACTGTCTGGGTGTGGTCCAAGTCAACTGGCTTAAACTCCGACTCTGTTTTTTTTTTTTTTTTTGTTTGTTTTTGTTTTTGTTCTGTTTGATAGTGGGAATATTTGTGTGTCTGTGTTCCTCTTTCCTTTCTTCCTTCTCACTTTAGTCTCTTCTGCCCTCATCTTATCTACTTACACCCTGTCATTGTGTACTCATCAGAGGTGAAAACAAGGTATATGCAGAAATTTGGACTTCTAGGCCTGGGGCAATTGAAATATACAGAAAAGTGGTGTTATATATAGTTTAATCTCTATTTTTCTTGACTCAGTTTCTCTCTCCTCTCTCTTACAATAATTCTTAATTCTTTATTATCTCGCATTGTTCCTTTTTGTTTTTTCTTTTCCATCTTCCTTTATCTTTCTTCTCTCAAAGGCTAAATAAGTTGGGTTTATATACAAATCATCTTTCCTCTAAATCGCTCACTCCATTCTCTTTTCTCTCCTGTCTGTTGATATTAAACCACTTCTATAGAATTCTACTTTTATACTTCCTAAGAAAGAACATCTCAGTAATCTCACTTGCTTCTTCCTAAACATATCATCTGTGTATCCAATACTGAAACTGTAAACCCCAACGCAAGCATACAGAGTAAATTGGAAACAATATCTGGGTTAACTAAATCTGTACATTGTGATCAAACTGGGATTTGCTGTAAAGAAAGTGTTAGAGCTTAAATTGTAAGGTATTTATAAGGGGACCTGACAGCATTGTACCACAGGAGAAACATAAGGCTATAAGGTGAAATTGAAATAGGCAAGGTCCCACAGTGCTAGGAGAATAGACATACAAGCATTATGAAGAAGCAAGGGAAGAAAGTGGCTGAAACCAACCAACAGGCCCCCTCAATTGATTCCATGGCAAGCACAGTTGGTCAAATGCCAGAGATGGAATTTAGAAATTACATATTCCAAATGTTTATGGATCTTAAGATTGAAATAAAAAATGAGATGAGAGAGCAAGTAGAGGCGGAAAAAGAGCATTTTGACAAAGAACTCCAAAAACAAATACAAGAAGCAAAAGATTACTTCAATAGGGAGATAGAGATTCTAAAGAAAAACCAAACAGAAATTCTGGAAATGAAAGAAGAAATAAACCAAACTAAATGCTCAATTGAAAGCATCACCAACAGATTAGATCACCTGGAAGAAAGGACCTCAGATAATGAAGACAAAATATTTATCCTGGAGAAAAATCTAGAGGACACGACAAAAGAAGTAAGAAAACAAGAACAGAGCATTCAGGAATTATGGGACAGCATAAAAAGACCAAACTTAAGAGTGATTGGTGTTGAGGAAGGTGCAGAGTTTCAAACCAAAGGAATGAGTAATTTATTCAATGAAATAATAGCAGAAAATTTTCCACAAATAAGGAACGAATGGCAAAACCAAGTTCTAGAGGCTTACAGAACACCAAAGTACAAAACCACAACAGATCCACACCAAGGCACATTATAATGAAATTGCCTAATATTAGGCAAGGAGAGAATACTAAAAGCCACAAGAGAAAGGAAGCAGATTACATATAGGGGGAAACCGATCAGATTATGCTCAGATTTTTCAACCCAGACCTTAAAAGCTAGAAGATCCTAGAATAGCATATTTCAAGCTCTGAAAGAAAAGAGTTGTCAACCAAGAATCTTATATCCAGCAAAATTGAGCTTTAGATTCGAAGATGAAATAAAAACCTTCCATGACAAACAAAAGTTAAAAGATTTCACAACTCAAAAGCCAGCACTTCTGAACATCTTGGGCAAAATTTTCCATGAAGAAGAAGAGAAAAATAACATTGAAAACCAACAAAGGGAGATAGTAAACTAAAGGAATTACCAACCAGAGGAGAACCCAAATCAAGCTAATTACCATAATACATTTAAAAATGGATGGAAATAAGAATCACATCTCAATAATAACCCTGAATGTTAATGGTCTAAACTCACCATTTAAAAGACACAGATTGTCAGATTGGATTAAAAGAAACAACCCAACAATTTGTTGCCTACAAGAAACACACCTCATAGAAAAAGAAATCAAGCGATTGAAGGTGAAAGGCTGGGAAAAGTCTTATCACGCACATGGACTGCGGAAGCAGGCAGGGGTTTCCATTCTCATATCAAATAAAGTAGACTTCAAGCCAAAGCTAATCAAAGGAGATAAAGATGGGTATTTCTTACTACTTAAGGGAACCATTCATCAACAAGATATAACAATTATAAATCTATATGCCCCAAATAATGGAGCACCAACATTCCCTTCTCAAGTTCAAGAGTAAAATAGATCACAACAAACCCTTCTCAAGTTCAAGAGTAAAACAGATCACAACACAGTTATTCTAGGGGACTTCAACACACCTTTCTCACCAATGGATAGATCATCCAAACAAAAGCTAAATAAAGACACATTAGGCCTCGTTAAAACAATTAATAACTTAGGCCTAACGGACATATATAGAATATTTCATCCCTCAGTAAGTGAATACACTTTCTTCTCAGCAGCACATGGCTCCTTCTCCAAAATTGACCATATATTATGTCACAAGGCAACTCTCAGCAAATATAAAAAAAATAGAAATCCTACCTTGCATTCTATCAGACCATAATGAGATGAAATTGGAAATCAATGATAATACAAGAAATTAAAAAAAAAAAAAAAAAAAAAACTACTCCAACAGCTGGAAGCTAAACAACATGCTACTGAATGAACAAGGGGTTGAAGAAGACATCAAGGAGGAGATTAAAAAATTCCTAGAGGTAAATGAGAATGTTGATACATCATACAGAAATCTCTGGGACACTATGAAGGCAGTAGTAAGAGGAAAATTCATTGCACTGAATTCCTTCATTAAAAGAAAAAAAACAACAACAAATAAAGGATTTAACATCACACCTCAAAGCACTAGATAAAGAGGAACAGATCAACACTAACAGCAGTAGAAGACATGAAATAATTAAAATCAGAGCTGAAATTAATGAAATTCAGACTAAAGAAACCATTCAAAGAATTGACAAAACCAAAAGTTGCTTCTTTGAAAAAAATAAATAAAATTGACAGACCCCTAGCAATGCTAACAAAAAGAAGAAGAGAAAAAACTCAAATTACTAGCATCCTTGATGAAAAAGGAAATATCACAACAAACACCTCAGATATACAGGAGATAATTAGAAATTACTTCGAAAAATTGTACTCTAATAAAATAGAAAATACTGAAAGCATAGACATATTTCTAGAGTCATATGAATTCCCCAAACTGGAACAGGAGGCTATACACAATTTAAATAAATCAATTTCAAGTGAAGAAATAGAAGACACTATCAAAAAACTTCCAACAAGAAAAAGTTCAGGTCCTAATGGGTTTACAGCCGAGTTCTACAAGACCTTCAAAGAAGAACTAATACCAATGCTCTTCAAATTATTTCAAGAAATAGAAAAAGAGGGAGCTCTTCCAGACTCTTTCTATGAGGCCAATATCACATTAATCCCAAAGCCAGGCAAAGACACAGCCAAAAAAGAAAACTTCAGGCCAATATCTTTAATGAACACAGATGCAAAAATCCTCAATAAAATTCTGGCAAATCGGATTCAAAAACATATCAGAAAGATAGTGCACCATGATCAAGTGGGGTTTATCCCAGGGATGCAAGGCTGGTTCAACATTCGGAAATCAATAAACATAATACATCACATCAATAGACTAAAAGATAAAAACCATATGATCATCTCAATAGACACAGAAAAAGCATTTGACAAAATACAACACTCCTTTATGTTCAAAGCTCTAGAAAAATTAGGAATAATAGGAACATATCTCAACATTATAAAAGCTATCTATGCAAAACCTCAAGCTAACATTATCTTAAATGGAGAAAAATTGAAAGCATTCCCTCTAAAAACTGGACCAAGACAGGGATGCCCCCTCTCACCACTGCTATTTAACATAGTACTTGAAACTCTGGCCAGAGCAATTAGACAGACGAAAGGGATCCAGATAGGAAAAGAAGAGCTCAAATTAGCACTATTTGCTGATGACATGATAATATACCTAGAAGACCCAAAAAACTCTACCAGAAAACTTTTACAACTAGTAAATGAATTCAGCAAAGTAGCAGGATACAAAATCAATACCCATAAGTCAAAGGCATTTTTGTACATCATTGACAAAGCCTCTGAAAGGGAAATGATGAAAACTACTCCATTTACAATAGCATCAAAAAAATAAAATAAAATACCTGGGAATCAACTTAACGAAAGAGGTGAAGGACTCTATAACGAAAACTATAGAACACTAAAGAAAGAAATCGAAGAAGACCTCAGAAGATAAAAAGACCTACCTTGTTCTTGGATAGGTAGAATTAATATTGTCAAAATGTCCATACTATCAAAAGCATTATACAGATTTAATGCAATTCCAATCAAAATCCCAATGACCTTTCTCAAAGAAATAGAAAAAGCAGTCATGAAATTCATCTGGAAAAATAAGAGACCCAGAATAGCTAAAGCAATCCTGAGCAGGAAAAGTGAAGCAGGCGGCATCACCATACCAGACATTAAAATATACTATAGAGCAATAGTAACAAAAACAGCATGGTACTGGCACCAAAACAGACCAGTAGACCAATGGTACAGAATTGAGGACACAGAAACTAATACATATAATTTCAGCTATCTTATATTAGACAAAGGTGCCAAAAATGTACAGTGGAGAAAGGATAGCCTCTTCAACAAATGGTGCTGGGAAAACTGGAAAGCCATATGCAACAAAATGAAATTAAACCGTATTGCCGGGTCTGCTGTGTTACTTATTAATGGGGCCGAGGTCTAAAGCTACCCCCCTTTTTGGGCCCTAAAAGGGGGTTCTTTCTGCCAGCAGAAAGAATTAAAGTAGCTTACCTGGCGAAGATAGGCTTAACGGGCAAAAGTCGCCAAGTGAAATATCCCCGCCTGATTGACAGACACCATGCCACACCCAGGGAGTTTTTGGTAGAAAACAGTGCCAAAAAACTCAAATTTATTGCAATGAACTGCATTTATATAGGCCTAAAAACTAACCAATCCTTGACCAGTAGGGTGGTTCCGGCTCTCATGATATGTCATAGCCACACCCCCTTGCTTAGCCCAGGTCCTCCAAAGGGCGTGGTAAGCAACCAGAGCTCATCCCCTTGGCAGACAGCATCCGGAAAGTCCCAACACTGTATCTCTCACCATGCACAAAATTCAATTCAAAGTGGATCAAGGACTTAGGAATTAGACCAGAGACAATACACCTAATAGAAGAAAAAGTAAGCTACAATTTCCAACATGTCAGATTAGGCTCCAAGTTCCTTAACAAGAATCCTGTAGCACAAGAATTATTACCAAGAATTAATGAATGGGATAGATTTAAGCTAAAAAGCTTCTTCTCAGCAAAAGAAACAATAAGTGAGGTTAATAGAGAACCAAATAATTGGGAACAAATATTTAATACATGCACATCGGATAGATCACTAATTTCTAGAATATATAAAGAACTCAAAAAACTTGACACCAAAAAAAAAACAAATAACCCAATCAATAAATGGGCTAAGGAATTGAAAAGACACTTCTCAGAAGAAGATACACGATTAATCAACAAATACATGAAAAAATGCTCAACATCGCTGGCAATTAGAGAAATGCAAATCAAAACTACTCTAAGATTTCATTTCACTCCAGTCAGAATGGCAGCTATCAAGAACACAAACAACAATAAATATTGGAGAGGATGTGGGGAAAAAGGCACACTCATACATTGCTGGTGGGACTGCAAAATGGTACAACCGTTATGGAAAGCAGTTTGGAGATTCTTGGGAAAATGGGAATGGAACCACCCTATGACCCAGCCATCCCACTCCTGGGTCTATTCCCAAAGGACTTAAAAACAGCATATTACAGTGACACAGCTACCTCAATGTTTATAACAGTACAATTCACAATAGCTAGGTTGTGGAACCAACCTAGATGTCCCTTGGTAGATGAATGGATAAAGAAAATGTGGTGTATATACACAATGGAATTTTATTCAGCAATAAAAGAGAATAAAATAATGACATTCGCAGGTAAATGGATGAAGTTGGAGAATATAATGCTAAGTGAAATCAGTCAATCTCAAAAATCCAAATACCGAATGTTTCCTCTGATATAAGGAAGCCGGTTCACAGTATTGATTGGTCGGGTACATAGGAGGACTAGAGGAACACTATAATGGTCAAAGGGAAGGGAGGGGAAGGGAGGGTACAAGGGGGAAAGGGGGAAAAAGTGGTTGAATAAGATGGATATCATTATTCTAAATGCATGATTGAAGACTTGAATGCTGTGAATATACTTTGAATACAAACTGTTTTATGTAAAAAGATGCTCTATATGTATAGTATGAACCGTAATACATACTACTATAAATAAAAATTTAAAAAAAAGAAAAAGAAATAATCTAAAACACAGATGCCCAACAACAACCAAAAAAAAAAAAAAAAAAAAAAAAAGAATTTTACCCATTCAATCATCTATTATCTCTATCCAAATGTTTCTGGTTTTAGTCACTACAATTTTATAACTTATATAAAATTTATAAAATTGATTAGAATAAATGATTTAGAAATAAAAAAAATAAATTAAATATTTCATTCAAAAAAATATAAGTAGCAGATAGTTTCAATTTGATTTTATAACTCACTTTCTTTTTTTTTTTTTTTTCCTTTATTCTTAAGTCTTTCAGATTTAAAGAAACAAAGTAGGACAATTCTTTGGAAATTCCACGATGGTGTATACATGAATTAGAAAAAGAAAAAAAAAAAAAGTACCTGTAGATTTAAAACAGGGTTTTATAAGAATACCCAACAGACACAGTAAATATTGGTTAGTGATATCCAATCAGACAAGACATGTCTTAAGAACTCATCTGCTTATTTTTGTCTTAGTTTTGGCTACACTAAATTTTAAGGAAAAAAATATATCTCCTCAGTTCTCTGGTAGGTCACCTAAACACATGAGAAAATGATTTGTCTTTTTCTCTGAGTCCATGGCTCCCACAAGATGTTGAATATTTTGCAATAATGTTATGCTGATTGAGATTCATAGTGAGGTTTATTTTTTAAGATTTTTATTTGAAGTACAAATTGATTTCACAGAATGTGTTATTTGGTGCTTTTATTTCCAAGCAATATGCACATGTGGTTATATCATTTTACTTCTCTCCTAATCTTTCCTTTAACTACCATTGAAGTTTTATTTTTGTAAAGCAAATCTTCTGTTGATGAATGTCTTCGCCCTATAGTTTTGCGTCTTCAGTTTTCACATGTTGCAGTGTGTGTGTGTGTGTGTGTGTGTGTGTGTGTGTGATGTAGAGCAAAAAGTTTGTGAATGATCCTCTCTAAATTTTTCTGAATATATTGAGTTGGCACTTATGAACAATCATACCACAGTAAATTTTACTGATTCTGATGGTTTGCTATACTGACAATCATTTATTATCAATGAAAAACTAGTAATTGTCTCTCTGGTAAATTAATTGCAACTCTGAGGTCCAAACCTGAGATGTTTTCACAAGAGTAGAATAAATAGAATATCCAGCTTTTCTATTTAAATTCCTAACATCTTATATGTTAATTTGTACTATTTTGCTTTATTTATTCAATATGGATATATTTTACAAAGGGAAAACATGACATTTCACAATAATGTAAACATAGCAAAATACAGTATTCTTATGAGTATATAAATCAAAGATCATGGAAGACATTTTAGTGGACTATGAATACCATTATAAAGTATAGAAAGGATTAATTCCTTCATACAGTATATATGTTTTTGAAAAGATCTATTGCAAATGGGGAATGGGCATTTCGAAAACAGTCATTTAATTTTCTAAGGAATTGATACTACTCTCATTTAAAAGAAAAAAAAATCATACTTTTGTACATCATATTTTTTCAGCAAATCTCTCCTTACAAAATAAAGTTTGAAATTCAACAAAAAGCAATTAATGAGCTATTTTTAAAAATTTGAACTTATATCCAGGGATATTGTATGGTATTATGAGATTGTTATAAAATAAGGATGTGTAACTGCCTGAACCAAAATTTTCCTCAAAGAAAGAGTTGAGAAAATATTACCTCAGCTTAAGTGAAGAATAAAGGTAGTGAAATGGGAAAAGCGAAAAAGCCAGCCCAATACTGCAAGGTTGATTTCAGCAGTGCAATAGGGAACTATGCTCTATCTCAGAAGCACCTTATGGGATGCCTTATGTAGTACATCTCAGAATGTCTACTGGAGGGAATAAGTTAAAGATATATTTACCTATCCATTCTTATACATCATTGATGAAGAGTGGAACCATGGGCTACTAGTATGAGTTTAATATATATGAATATTAGGCAAATCCTTAGTGTTTCCCTACCACACTTTTAGGGACGCTCCAAGGTAGAAATCAGGGGTGTGTGGCTGAGCTATGAAAGTTGTACTCTACATGATACTGCATGAACTTGCATGGAATTGGGTAGTGTGCTAGAGTATTAGATGGGGACAGGGGGATTTTGAAGTGGTTATGAAAGTTGTCTAGATGAAACTTATGATACTCTTCTTAGATTTCAATTTTAATTTTATGTGCAAAGCACAACCAAGATAGACTATATAAAACCAGGAAAAAATATGAATCTTGTCAATGAAACTCAAGTGGTCTTCAAGTAACCTCCTGTCATTTTCAAAACTTTCCCAGTGTTTTGACATTTTGTGATCTACTATAACTAAATGCACTTTCTGTTAATATCATATATGTATCTTTTTTGCACATGCATTTTAAATAAGACCTCTAAAAGAAGATTTCACATAAAAATATCAATATAAAATTTCCACTTAATATATTTTCAAAATACTGTCTGTGCAACTCTATTGATATAATTTTAGATAGGATAGTTCATATTGTTTGCTACTGCAATGTTTGTAAAAGTAATATGATGCTTGTTTCATTAATCTTAAAATTCTCTGTGGGTTTCTTAGGGATGTTGGCCTGCCATTGAGTCTTAAATTTCTTGTTGAATGTTTTGAGCATCATCACCTTAATTATTTTGAAAGGCAGATCCTCTTCCACACACAGAATCAGGATATAACTTATCCAAAATAAGATTCCCTCTCCCAGGAGTCAACAAGCTCAAATGGTGATACAGGGATAATTATTATAGACTTCTCCTGTTTAGCTTTCTGAACATTCTGTATGTGTTTTTTAAGTAACAGAATCCATTGGCAAGTTGTGAGGCTGGTTTTCTTTACTTCCTGTTTGACTGGCTTTTGGATAATTTGTCAGACCACAAAGCCTGATCATTCAGAGGCTAGCTGCAATTACTCCTGCCTTCCTAAATAAGTAAGTCCTCAGTTTGGAATTTATAAAATGCATCTTTCCTTAGCAGTATCCAGAGAATTCTTAAGGCCATCATTTAAGAAAAAAAATGGTTTAAAATCTTACATTTTTAATATTATTAAATTATGTGTTGCTGGGATGAAAACTGTCACCTTTAAGACTTTCCTTTTCAATTTTGTAATACATACCAAAACTCAAGTAAATTATTTCCATTACTCCTTTTTCTTCAGTTTCCCCCAAGTCCAGTATTTGTTATATATTGAGAATTTATACTGATTTCACAAAAGCATATTCAAAAATTCTAAAGCACTAAAATGGTTACAAGGAGAAATGTGAATCAAATATTGTTTTTAAAGATCTATGTTTTAACACTTTTAGGAAAATAAACATTTTGTCTTATTCATCTATAGTAAAGGTCAAATATGGATCTACTAACATTTCATAATTTTCTATAACTGCAATTTCCCACATAATGATATAATTGTAGCAATTACAATAATTCCTTTCATTTATATACTGATTTAAAATTATAAATTGCCTTCACTTTATTTATAATTACAAACTGCTTTCATTTTTCTATTGCCTTTAAGAACCACATTCAATTTTAAGAGATTAATAATATCCACATTTTCCAGAAGAAATGTCTTAGGGCTATAATCTGTTAACTGCTCAGTCATATAGCTAATAAGTAATAGAAACATTCTCTTCATTCATTAATAAAATGAGCTAACAAGAAAATGTAATTGGATAAGTATAAACACTTTAGTTCAATAGAAATAAAGATGGAATGTGCTGAATTATTAGGATGTGTGAAATCTGATTAATTATAACATATCAACATTTCAGTTGTGGTTTAGATGTGGTGTCTCCCAAAAGATCATGTTTGAGACAATGCAAGAAGGTTTGGCGGAGAAATGAGTGGGTTATAGCCTTAACTTAATCAGTGAATTAATCCCTTGATAGGGATTAACTGAATGTTAACTGAAGTGGTAGGTTGTAGCTGGAGGAGATGGGGATTAGTACATGGCTTTGGGATATATATTTGTATCTGGCAAGTGGCTACCTCTCTCTCTGCTTCCTGATCACCAAATAAGCTGCTTCTCTCTGCCATACTCTTCTGCCATGATGTTCTGCCTCACCTCCAGTCCTGAGGAATGGAGCTGGCCTTCAATGGACTAAGAACTCTGAAAATGTGAGCCCTCAAATAAACTTTTCTTCCCTAAAATTGTTTTGGTCAGATCTTTTAGTTACAGCTGCAAAAAAGCTAACTAAAGTATGTGATTTCCGGTCACATACCAACAACAATCAACAAATATATATATATTTGTATGTTATATACACACACACACACACACACAATTACACACATTACACACACACACACACACACACACACACATTTTGTTTTTGTTCTGTGAAAGCCATCACTGAGTGTTTGAAAATACAAATCATAGACTTGGAGAAATATTTATAAATTATATATCTAATAAAATACGAATCCAGAACATATGATAAACTAAAAACACAATAGTAAAACAAACAACAAAACAAAAAAAGACAAATGAGAAAAATATTTAAGACCTTTAACCAAAGAAGACATAAACAAGGAAAATAAACATATTAAAAGATGCTCGATGTACTTAGTCATTAGAGAATGCAAAATCAGAATGAAATATCACTAAACACAGACTATAAGATCTAAAACAGACTAAAAATATAGAATAGTGTCTAGGGTGAAAACATGGGAATTTTAGGCAATGCTGGTTGGAATGCAAAAATTTGTAACTACTGTGACAATCAATATTTTTTTAGGGTTGAGAAAATTAACAAATTAGAAAATTAATCATGTGTTTACCATATTGTCTTGAAATCCCTTTTCTAGCTATATGACAGGAGAAACAAGCTATTTTCCTATAAACCCTATACATGAGTAGTTAGATCTTTTATATCCATATTTTTTTCAAACTAAAAATAACCCCAAATGTACTTCAATACTCAAATGTATTTCAACTATTCTAATCTGTCTATGTCCATACAATGGAGTACACCTAGCAATAGAAAATAAATGAATAATTGTCATTTCAATTTGATGAATCTTAAATGTTTTTCTTAAGTAAAAGAAGCCAGGAATAAAAGTGGAATTGTTTGGTTTCATTCATATAGCAGTTTGGAAAATTTAAAAAAAGGATTAGAGAGGGGGAATTAAGAGACATAAGAATTTTTTTTTTTTTTTTTTTTTTTGACAAGGTCTTCCTGCTTGCTGAGTTGCCCAGACTGCCCTAGTACTTGTGATTCTCCTGCCTAGGTACCCTGAGTATTGGGAGTAAACTTATGCCCCACCCCCCATTTCCCACACAAGCAAGGACAGTTTTGAGTGATGGAACTATTCTGTATCATGCCCATGGTCATGTGTGTGTGTATGACTTTTCTTTATTTCTCAAAGTTTATTAAATGGTACTTAACAAAAAGTGATTGTTTACAGCATATAACTTTATAGAGATCTAATTGGTTGTGGAATATCCTAAAATGGAATGTACCAACAGTGTTAAGAGTTCATAAAAATAAATAATGAGTTAGTGCTTATTGTGATGGCAGAATATAAGTAAATACTCAAATGAATAAGAATAAGAACATTTCTAAAGAATGTAAGAGCCAAATGAAAGAAGTGAACATTTAAGCAAAAAATACATTAGGATAGTACTGTACTATGACACAAAGAATGAAATATTTATAAAGGTGTCTATGTTAATATAAACAATTGCTTAAATAAACAGATTCTTTAAAGATTATTTCCAGTTAATATATAAAGAAACGAGGAAAATAAAAAATACTAAAATCATTATGATAACATTATTTTTGGAAAAATCACATAAAATTCACTAGGGTGAGAGAGCAAGACAAAATATTTGGATATTCTTGAAGAATCCCCTCTAATTTATGTTAATTAAAAAGGAAAAAATAGTAACTTTAAAGTGGAGAGAAAAGACAGACACTTCCTTAAAAAAAAAAAACCTAAGATTTACACCACCAGTAGCTTGACATACAGATCTCAAAGTATCCCTGGTAATATACAGTGAAAAGAGTGTGTTGCTTCCAAAAATATGAAAAAAAAAGTGTGTATGTGTGTGTCTATGTTTATATACGTATATATCTCAATTTTCAATATCATACCAAAATGTTTTGAAGTCTGTTACAAAATGACTTGACCTAAGTGCTTTTAAAACATAAGTGAGACCTTTCTCAAAATAAAAAATTAAAAAAGGAGGCTGGGAATATGTCTCCATGTTTAAGAACCCCTGGGTTCTCTCCCCCAGTACGTACAAAAACAAGCAAACAAAATCACAGCTATGGAAAGCAATGAAACACTGATTGTGTTGGAAGGGTTGACAAGCACGTTAGAGACATGAAAATTGAAACTCCAGTTGGATCCTGAAGTGAAGAAGAACATTCTAGAAAACATGGAGAAATCAGAATAAATTCTGGAGTTGATACTCTAGCACTGCTTATAAATTCTATACATTTTTTTCACTTATTGTTTATAGGGTATAAATATAAGAGAAACTGGATGAAAGGTATATTAAAACTCTTTAAGATTTAATTGACTTATATGTGACACTAAACTTGATTTTGTTATCCAAACTGGTCTAATGTTGATCTTGGAGAGCTCTTTTAGTTGTATTCTTGGTCCCTTTGGACTTACTGCCATCATGGTGTTTGTAGGTTTTTGTTTGATCATTTCTAGAGCACTTCTTTGTTGGAAGTGGCAATTAAATAATTGATTTAAACTCCATAACCTTGGACAATGGGACTGCAGAACCTGGGAATCTTTCTCAGCTAAGGTACTGAAAGACACGCCCATTTGCAGGTAGCCACTCTTATTAATGGGGCAGATTCCGTGCCTGGCGTGGAATTTATGGATTCAATAGCTTTGAATTCAGATGGCTGATGCTCTGGGTTGAGAGAAATATGGGTGCGCTCAATACCTTGAGGTGCCAGGTGTCCCGACCCTATAGAAAATACTGCCCAAGCAGATAAGCTCCAATTAGCCTGTTTCTGCTCGAATTTGCTTTTTGTTTACCTTGAAGAACTTTTTATCATAACAAATCCCTTTGATTAGTTTCCCTATAAAATAAAGGTTCCCAGGCTTTTTCTCTTTATTAAGGATCAGACCCATCAGGTCTAATCCACCCACTGGCCACAGACTTTTAAACTATCTTCTGTGTCTTTTGTCTTTATTTCTTTTTTTTTTTTTTTAATATCTATTTATTTCCTTTAGCTGTACACAATGGGTTTATTTGTACGTGGTGCTGAGGATCGAACCCGGGCCGCGCACGTGCCAGGCGAGCGCTCTGCCGCTGAGCCACAACCCCAGCCCCTGTCTTTATTTCTTAATATTACTTCAGACCTTTAATTTCTCAGCCAGCCTTCAGCCTCCATGTAGATTACTGCTCCCTCACTGTGTGGGAGGCAGGGAGACTTCTTTAGTTTTTGAGAGAAGATATGCTATGTTCATCTGAAAAGAATATTAGTTATAGTATTATTCTATTTAACACATATAGTTCATATCATACCATCCATTTGTTCTTATATGAGTTTTGATAGCTTAGTCTTACAAGGATTTTGTCCGTTTTATTTCAGTTATGAAATAAATAAAAATATAGTTTTTCATAATATTACTTTACTATCTTTTTTAATGTCCATGGAATCCATAGAGATAAACCTCTTATTTCTAATATTAGTAATTAGTATTTTTTTTCTCTTTCTGCTTAGTTAACCTAGCTAGATATTTAGAGACCCCTTTGATCTCTTAAAACAACAGCCTGCCTCCATTGATTTTTCTCTACTTTCCTGTTTTAGATTTTATGGATTTCTGCTCTGATATGTATTATTTATTTTATTCTGCTTATTTTAGGATTAAGTTGCTCTTCTTTTTCTAGTTTCATGAGGTGTTAGCTTAGATAACTAATTTTAGATATTTATTCCTTTCTAGCATATATATTTGATCCTATATATTTTCCTCTAAGCACTGTTTAAGTTGCATTCCACAAATTTTGGTTGGTTGAATTCAACATTTAACTAATTAACTAACAATTTGTCTACATATATTATCTAGTTTAAAATGCTTTTGTGTCTTGAAGGTTTCTTTTGATCAATATATTATTTAAAAGTATATTATTCAAACTTCATCTTTTTTTTTTTTTTTTTTTTTTTTTTTTGTGGTACCGGGGATTGAACTCAGGGGCACTCGACCACTGGACCACATCCCCAGCCCTTTTTTGTATTTTATTTAGAGACAGGGTCTCACTGAGTTGCTAAATGCCTCGCCATTGCTGAGGCTGGCTTTGAACTCGCGATCCTCCTGTCTCAGCCTCCCAACATCTCTTTTTTCTTATTAATTTCTAGTTGAATTCTTTTGTGGTCCAAAAAAACCGATCCTTTGTTTTAACTTTATTTGTTTATTTATTGTTTAAAATATCTTAATTTTATTTGTTTTTATTTTTTTATGTGGTGCTGAGAATCGAACCCAGTGCCCCACAAGTGCTAGGTGAACGCTCTACTGTTGGGGACTTAAGAACACATCGGCTGAATGGGTAGAGAACTCTTAATTCTTTGGCTGCTTTCCAAGCCCTGTTATGGACCTGACCTAAGCAGGAGGCATTCCTCTGACGTATCGTGGGAACCGAAACTACCCTAAGGATAGGGTAGGGGACTCCACCAATATGATTTGCCCATGCTCATTAGGTGTCCCTGTGTTCCTTCTGTTGATTGGCCCATGTCCTCTATAAACGCTGTCCACCTTCTTCAGTAAACGAGTTCCAGAGCTGAAGTTTTACCTGACTGGGCTCCCTGGTATTTCCTGGGTCTTCTGAAGACGGGGGATGGAATTCCAGCGAGCTCTTACCATTCCCAATCTCACCTTATCGCTGAGGTATGCTTTCCCAGCCTTCTCTGCTGGACAGAGAAGGTCGGTCTTGGGTCTAGGGAGAGATAAAGACATTAGCCCTTCCTCTAACTTCCCTACACTCTACCACTGATCCATAACCCAACCCCTGCTTTAACTTTATTTAAATGGCCTATTGTGTAGTATATTTTGGTGAATGTTTCTGTGACTTTGAAAAGGATATGTATTCTTCTGTTAATAAATGGAATAGTCTATAATTGTCAAATAGATCAAGTTGATAGATGTCACCGTTAAGGTCAACTATATCTTCATTGTGTGCTGATTATCTGTTTATTTGATCTATCAGTTCATGAAAGAAAAGTGTAAGTAGCCAACTATAATAATGGATTTGCCTATTTCTCCTTTTCTCCCCCTCACCTGTTTTGATGCTCTGCAGTTAGGTGCACATACATTATTGATATTATATTTTCTTGAAGAATTGACACCATCTGCACCATTATGTGTTATTATTTATTCCAAGAATTTGAAATATAAAATTGTAACTAATCCAAATTAACTTTTAAATAATACGATACCATGCCATTGTTGGTCTAGGTACTTCACAATCGACTGTATAATTTTCCAACATACATCCTTTATAACATTGCTGCCATTCAACTCATTACCCATACATCATAATCAGTCATGACTTTATCGTTATTATTAGTTTTAATCAAAAATTATTTTACACAATTACTTTTTATTTCAAAACATCAAAATCTTGTATGTTGTATTCATTTATTTTCTAAAAATATTCTTTATATTGATTTGTTTCTACTCTATATCATTTTTCTTCTCTATGGAAAACACTTTTTGCAAGATTGGTCTGTCAATATATTTCCTCAGGTTTTTGTTGCTTTCTCTTGCCTGAGAAAATCCATTTATCTTTCACTGTTAAGTGACAATTTTACTGGATATATAATTCTGCATTAAGTTTTATCTTTTCTGACAGTTTTAACACTTCACTCTTCCCTTTCCTGTGTTTTTTCTATACAGAAGTCTGGTGTTATTTTTGTTAGCACAAAAGGACCGGCCAGACACAATCTTCATGGATCAGCACAGCTTTATTTAAGAATGGAGTGATGCCTCTGATGGACTCACTTTCCTAGTAGAAAATGAGCCCCTGGCCAGAAGGGGAGTTTATGCTTATATAGGTTACCCTGAGAGGTAACTTCATTAATGAGCATGCCAGTTTGGCCACTCAGGAATTTGGGATCTGTTTTACTGGGCGAGATGGGGGGATCTGGGGTCAGTGGTCAGTATCTGGTTTTCATCTTTATTGGGCCAGATGGAGGGTCTGGAGCAAGATTTGTTTTGGAAGGATCAATGCTTTGGCCTCTTCCCAGAGACTGTCATTCCAGACTTGATGGATATCTCCTCCCTGGGGCCTATCTTGTCACTGGGAAAGAACATATTGGGATATGATCAATTTATTGCCTCCTCCCTCATCCCCTCTCCCCACACCACACTATTTCAGTGTTTGTCATTTTCCATGTCCAATATTCCAGACTCTGAAAGGAGTATATGAACTGAGACAGCAAGGTCTCTGGCTACTTCCTGCTGGGAGAGGGAGTGACAGAGGGCAAGCCCTCCTTCAACAGTCCTAGAAGTGAATGTGGGGGTAATGCAGAGTGGGATATATAAGAGAAAATTTGAGACTATTGCAAGTGATGACAATTCTCTTTATGTGACTCCAGAAGATCAGTCAGTGGGTAGCAGGAGCAGAGGTGCTTTGATATGTTTCCTGGCAGTTGTGGCTGAGCTGCTCACTTTATTTAAGAAACTGTAAGACTAAATATAGGGAGAAAAACACATTATAACAATATGTGAATATTAACTGGTTTGTTAGTTTAGGGAAATAATTGTAGAATATAGAACAAAGACTAATTAGCTTACTAGTATTAGTAGAATAATTTTAGCATGAAAGGTGAAGACTAATTTGTTAGTGCTAAGAAAATGATTTTGGCATGGAGTATATCAGAGGATTCTATTATTCTTAAGTAAAGCCCAATAACACTTAGGGTGGTCTTCCCATGATTCTGAGGATCCAGTTCCTTTGGAGCATAGCAAGCATGATTAACCTTGGAACCATATTTTCCTGATGGCTTCATCTTTTCTACCCTGCTTGACAAATTATGCAAAACAAGAATAGGGATACAATTAACAGTTTAGTTGTAGCTAGTAACCCACATATATGTGTAGAAAAGTACTTAAAAGAGTTAAGGGAAGAAATTCCTTCAAACTGTGCCAAATTTCTTCATTATCAAAATTAGTTATTTTGGCATTAACCAAGTCCAGGACCTGAAATTGTAATTTTAACACATCCGAAGAAGCATTATGAAAAGGATCAAGTCCCATTAGGTGATTGCATACACTTTGCTCTTGAATCTCACTGTCATTATATGGAACTCTAGTAACACAGAAGTGGTTAATATTGTAACGGCACTGGAGTCTCTGAGTCCACTGTAAATATTGTACTTGTTTTCTTAGCCATATAACAGGATCTTTCAGTTGTTGAATTTTGTTCAAAATGTCCGAATCAATATGTACTTGACTTTACCAAGTCTCAGTAAAATTCAAAAGTGATTATTCCAGCCAAGATAGCAATTCCAGCCACTAGCCATCAGTTAAAATGTCTAACACTTTTGCAGGGAGACAGGTGGCTACTGGCCTTTTGGGGATCATAACTGTTTGTCCTGAACTTTGCCAGCTAGACCAATTGACTCATCATTGCACCATATAGTTCTCACATTTAACATAATATATGTTTTGTGAGACATTATATTGTATACAAATGGGCCCAGATAATAAAACATGGGGATTCAATACACATGCTGTGAGGTGGAATTCTTTATGAAGGGAAAAGTTAAGCTGAATAACATTTTTTGATTTATCATATTGAGACTTGCCATTCCAAACCCGAAAAGGCTCCTGAGTTAAACCTATTTTCCATATGGAGTCCTGAATTGGCCCCAAATCCATTCTTATGGTGAGAGGTGATAATTCCCCTTTCTACCAGTACATAATGGAGCTGGAACCTATATTATTTATATAAACACAAGTTAAGTTGCTCCATGAGAGAATGTCCACTCCATATCCCTAGATTGAGTATCCATCAGTTTCCCATGAGACCCCCTAACTATAACCTGTTTTCCTGCAACAGAAAGATTTTGTGGATGAGATGTAACACATTCAGACCTTCACAGCAATTTATGTGAAGGATCCCTGAAATTGTGGTAAAAGATTAGGGGTCTGTTTAATGAATAACTTCCTGTCAGGCAGGAGAGCCTCTTCCAGTGAGAAAAGTAAGCCTGGTCTCTTGATACTGTTCTTTAGGAATGAAATGAAGCCAGGTTTGAGGCTCAGTGTGGTAACAATATAAGTTACTGAGAGAAATGAAAAAATGGAGGTTGGGAGGACAATCCTGAGTAATTAAACAAAAATTGTTGGGTGGACCCAGTAGTCAACAATAGACCAGACAGAAAGTGGTGGAATTAGATAGATTGAAGGGGAAATATCAAAACATATTATAGGGTGAGCAATAACAGGCAGTTGAATATGGGCCCAATAAATCTCTGTGCCATTAGCCATGCCTATAATTAGTTATGCATATTATGAGGATCAACATGATAAACCTGTTAACAGGAATAGTAAATTGATCTATTTTCCCTGTTTCAGGTGGTCATGGAGCCATTTAACCTTGCCTCTTACCACTCCTGATTGGTTTACATAGAAATAGCATTCTTCCCTAACTGGTTTTGCAGAACAGATGCCAGGGAGTTCAATTGGTTCTGTAAAGTCAGTACCAAATCAGTGACCTGTTGAATACCTACAATAACTTGTGCTGACTACTTTCATAGTGAATAGAGAGGTTTCTTATCCTGCTCCTTTTGTGTTAATTCCATTGGATGTTTTTAGCCCTGTGAGTAAGGGAATAATTTAGGGGCTCTCCTACATCTGGTGTATGCTGCCATTGAAATGAGTAGGCTTTGGTTGTGAAGTAAAATGTCAGTTTGAGAAGAAAAAAAGATTTAGGTACAGAGGCTAGATTAATTTTGGTGGGCAGGGATAAGCACTTTCCATTCTCCAATGGTCTCATTAATTTCCCTGATTGGGGGATCATGTGGCCCAGAGTTGCAAAGCTCCTGAAAGAGGTTCTCTTATTCCCTGGGTTCAGATGACTATGAGGGCGGGAGTGAAATATTAGTTTCTTGGCCCTTTTGTTTTAACCTTAATCTTTAAGCCTTGATCTTAAGCATCCAGGAAGCCAGTCTCATGAGTCTAAAAGTAAGAGTACTGAGCTTTAACTTCAATGTCCATAACCTTGCAGTCATTTACCCCTTATGTTTAATTGGGGTCTGTAGTATTGCTAAAAGTTAGCCTTACATCTTACCTGTCCTTTAGGTGATGGCTTATTATTTGAAATTAACCCAGTTTGCGTGTTCTTGAGGCAGTATCTCTGCAAAAAATTAACAGGCAACAGTTATAAAGTGTATAAGTAAAATACAAAATGAAACTAACTAGAGTAAAAACACATTGAGTTTGTGTAATAGCTATCTTGAATTTTGTCAGAGTTATTCATTATTATCCCCTGTTTGCGATCACAGTAAAATTCACAACAAAAAAATCCATCTTTTGAACACAATTGTAAATGAGCTGGAGTTGCCTATCTTGGAGCCATTCTATCATGCAGTAAGGTGGGAGACAGAGCCTTATCTCAGGTGAGGCAGGGCTCTTGACAAATCTTAGGTAAAGTGCTCTAGTTATGAAGCGGATCTTTTTTTTTTTTTTTTTTTTTTTTTTTTTTTGTACCAGGTATTGAATCCAGGGGCACTTGACCACTGAGCCACATCACCAGCCCTATTTTGTATTTCATTTAGAGACAGGGTCTTACTGCATAGCTTAGTGCTTCATTATTGCTGAGGCTGGCTTTGAACTCAAGATCCTCCTGCATCAGACTCCGGAGCTGTTGGATTTACAGGCATGCGCCATCGTACCCGATCTGCCTCTTTCTTAAGTGTCATTTTACAAAGTTTGTACATATTGTTTCCTGAGTCTATATGAATATTAGTTAATACAATATAAACATCACATTTAAAATATGAATCAAAGAAAGGCTGAAAGAGAGTTTAACTTTCCTTTTGTGTGGAAAAGTGGCAAAATGCTTTCAGGTTTCACAATATTAACCTTTAAATAAAACAGGCTATCATTATCTCTTAGAAAGAATCTACTTTTCTACCCCAGTGTAAAAATGTAAGATAAGATTTAGATTCAGTTACAGAATATTAAATGATATAAGTAAATCCCCAATTAAATTTGCTATTCTTATAAGTCTAAAATTACCATTACAGACAACTTTAGTTTGGAGAACAGCAGCTTGATAAAAATGTTCTTTTAAATTTCCTGCTTTAAAGACTTGTATACCTGGAAGATATGAACACATTTAGTATGCTATACTGATGGTTTTATAGTAACCAAGTTTAGACTCTACAATGTAGTTTAATACCTGAAAATAGCAGTTGTTGCTGTGTAACCAGTGTTGTACAGATTCTAATTCCTTTAAGACTAGTTGTTTTAAAGAATAAAACTTAACAGACACAATGTTAAAAGTAAATCAATGTTTTTAAGAAACGCTTGTCAGGTTAACATATAGATTAAACCTTGGTTTTATGTCAGTACATTAGTATTTGACCTTAGGGAATAACTTTTAAAAGTTTTAACTGTTCCACATGACCAACTTAGTTACACATAAGCATATTGAAATTTGCCCTTTACTTACACAGACCTTCTTATCACTTACTTAAACCCTCATGTTGTCCTTTTCATCATGCAAAGACTTTCTTACCCAGAAAAATTTTCTTTTCCCGTCGACCAAATATATTTCCATATCTAGAACTTCCTAATTTCTCTTTCCTATCTGTTGACCCTTCTTTTTGTTCAAAGTCTGAAACAACCCTTTTGAAATTTCTGAATTTAGATAGATAATTGCATTTTAATAAAAAGAAATACTTTATGTTATTACAGTACTCCAATTGAAACACAGTTAAAACTTTTGGACCACTTCTACATAGAATCACATCTATTTGTTTATCAATTCATGAAAACAATTTTCAAGTATATCACCCCATGGAATTCAAGAAGTTAAGAGTACTTAATCTTGTATTTAACAGTTATCATTTTAACTTTGTAGATTAATCAGATGCTTTTAACAAACAAATTTATGAAGATTAATCCCATATGTGTCAAATCTAATTTATTTATTAAATATAAGAATCAAGGTATCAGACAAGTGTATTAAACAGCATTCACCTCTCTCCTTGTGGAAGAAAAATGGATTTATGCATTTCCATTTCCATTTGTGTACTCAATGTAAAATGAATCTTTTAAATCACATGAGCCAAAGGCACTTGGATCCATTTTTTTAAATTTTAATTTATGAACTCATTCATCTATATGACAATCTCAATACACAAACACAGGACAGGACAATACACAGAACAAACAAACAAACAAAGGGATTATAGCTTTTTGAAACATTTTAGAGTGAGAGTTAATCTTTGTAAATTGGCCTCTGAACAAAGCAGAGTGTAAAAATCCTTTGTAGTTGGATAAAATACCTAATAAGAAAAACACACGAACCTAGGTGCCTAGGTGCGCTGGATCAAAATCATGAGATTAAAAAAAAAAAAAAAAAAAGAAATTTTTTCTTAAAGAGTCCTGGGTGTGGAGGGGAATGATAAGGACATTAATTATTTTAGTAAATTAGCATAAGAGAGAGAGAGAGGGAGAGAAAGAGAGAGAGAGAACCCTGAAATCATTTTTCTCCCTAGACTGCAGCCAGGGAGAAGTTAAATGGACACTGTTTATTTTTTTTAATTTCTTTTTTTTAATTTTTTATTTCTTTTTCTTATTTCTTTTTTTTATTTGTTTTTTTTTTTCTTTCTTTCTTTCTTTTTCTTTTCTTTTTCTTTTTTTTTCTTTCTTTTTTTTTTTTTTAGCCTCAGATCTCCTACTAAGCCCCCCCTTTGCATTCTGCAAGCTTCAGCAAGTGGCCTGGTCAAGAAAAATACAGCCTAGGGCTTTTATTTTTTAATTTAATTTAATCAGGTATATATGACAACAGAATGCATTTTGATTCATTGGACACAATTGCAGCAAAACTTTTCATTTCTCTGATTGTACACAATGTGGTGTCACACCATATGTGCAGTCATACATGTACATAGGGTAAGAATGTCAATCACATTCCACCATCTATCCTTCCCTCAAAACCCCTCTCATCTCCTCCCTCCCCTTTGCCCAACCAAAGTTCTTACTTTTAAACCCTTTTTCCCCTGGTAGGTAATCTGGCCAGGTTTGGATACAGAAAATTATGAAAATTTACCTGCCTTTACTTTTTAGGAATGAATCTATTATGTCATGCTCCTTACTAAGAGATGCCACTGGGTGTTGGGCTAGTCAGGGTTAAGGGGGGACATTTACCAGCTAGTTGTGCCTTTAAAATGTCTTCAGAAGGAAAACATTTGCCTGCTGCTTGGCCATTCATCATTCCTATAACTTGGGGCTCCTAGGATATATTATCTGAGGTGACAGGGGCAGTGGAATTTGGATCCTCTTGTTCCATCAACTCAGCATATGGGGTTTTGGAAGCTGGCTGCACTGAGGGGAGGGGTGTTTTCCCTAGGGACAGTCCACATTCCAGTGTCCCCATTGTCCATAGTTGGGACAGGTCTTAGTTGGGACCGTTGGGTTAGGGGAGGCTTTTGCCCAGTGTCTAGTTCACCCACATCATAATCAGGGCCCAGAAGGTGTATTAGAGGGTCTGGTGAGGACACAAGCAGCAGTGGTTTTTTTAGGGCTATGGATGGCTGAGGCTAGGAGCTGATGTTTCGTTTTAAGATGCTTTTCCTTCTCCTATTTGGCCTCATCTTTCCTATTGTTAAAGGTCTTAAAAGCAGTATCTAGAAATTGCTTCTGGGAAGCCTTGGCACCCTTCTTTAATTATTTAAGTTTTTTTTTTTTTTTTTAATTGGTATCAGGTGCAGACCTGCTCATAAATTGGACAGGGAGAAAGAGAGTATCAGCAGGAGTATGAAGGTCTAGAGTAGTATGCTTAGTAATTGAGTGAAGGAAAAAGAAAGCCTGGAGGTATAGAACCTCAGATAATTTCCCATTCTGCAATAAGTATTTTTTTTAAATCTTGGAGAATTTCTTGACTGAAGGTCCCATACTTGGACCGCTGGTTCAGATCATCTAATTTGTTTTGTGGCCAAATTTGTATGCTGAGCTTAATGAAGTGTTTGATATTGAGGTCAGTTTGGGAGTAAAGGGTCTTAAAATTATTAATGAGACAACCCAAAGGTGAATCCTGTGGAACGGACTAGCTGATTCCCATATTGGGGAGGTGTGACCGGGTTGTTGGATTGAGATTAAAGCATCCTCTGGACTTGTTCTTACACCATATTGGATGGTCCCACTGAAATTAGGAGACTATCTTTACCCCAATTTCAATGGTGAGGGGAACCCCTGGGCCCTGACAGGCCAAAAGGTGGGCCAAAAGGCAGGGTCTCAGGGCAGGGTACCTATCTGGAGAACTGACAGGGTCTTACCTCCCTCTCTGGAGAATTTAAAGGCTGGTGTTGGAAGCAGGAACAAAATGGCAAAAAGGTCTCTGATCCGTGAAGTTTGCTGGGTGTGTAAGGGAAGAGAAGATGGGGAGGAGAAGAAGTAGAAACAGGCCGCCTTCAATGGTTTCATATAAATTCTTATATTGTCCATGTGGCATAAAACTTAAAGAATCTAGTAGTTGGCAGATATTTGGTACCCTTAAGGACTGTAGGGGGCTAGATTTGAGACATGAGGCCTTTGTGCAACACCAGGGAGTGGCCCTGGCTAGCTGTCTTCAGTTGCCTTAAGCGTTCCTCGGTCCCTCTCACCAAAATTTCTCCCACACAAAAACTGTTTCTCAGATACAATGGACTATAGAGGCCGTGAAGGGCTTATGTTCTACTGTGTGGGGAGGCAGTGTCAGTTTAGGGATCCAGCCAAGCTCCCATGAGCAGTGTCTGGGAGGACTCCCGACTTTCAGAAAGCCATGGAAGTGCTTGACACTCCACAGTCACTTTCCAGGTCTCATCAGTCATTTAACTGCCTATGGGGAAAGAAAATGGGTTTTGGGAGTATGGAGAAAGATACAATATTCCTTACTCCCATTTCCTGGTAAGGGAATCAAATTTTAGCACAAAAGGTCTAGGCCAGACACAAACTTCATGGATCAGGACAGCTTTTATTCGAAAATGGAGTGACACCTCTGAAGGACCCATTTCCTGGTAGAAAATGAGTCACCAGCCAAAGGGGGAGTTTATGCATATATAGATTACACTGAGAGATTACTTAATTAATGAGCATCTCAGTTTGGGCACTCAGGAATTTGGGATCTGTTTTATTGGGTGAGATGGGGGTGTCTGGGGCAGCAGTCAGTCAGTATTTGGGATTTGTCTTCACTAGGTCAGATGGAGGGTCTGGGGAAGGATTTGTTTGGGGAAGGATCAATGCTTTGGCTTCTTCTCAAAGGCTGTCATTACAGACTTGATGGATATCTCCTCCCTGGGGCTTCTCTTGTCACTGAAATTGGGAAAGGATCAATTCATTGCCTCTTCCCTCATCCCCTCTCCCCAGGCCATACCATTTTGAGGTTTGTCATTTTCCATATCCAATAACTCTTACCTACATAAATAAGGTGTTTCTTCTTTTTTTGTGTGTTTCTTCTTTCTGGATTGTTTTCCTTTTCTTTGTGGGTTTTATATACTATAATTAAGAGTAGATTTTTTTTGTATTAATTGTGCTTTATGTTTTCTCGTATTCATTGCTCTGGTGGTTTGGGGTCTGGCTTTCATGTTGAAACAAAATCCCAGCCATTTATTTCTTCAAATATTTCTTTTGTTTCTATCTGTATTTTTTCTCTCTCAAGTATTTTCATCATGTGCATATTACACTTTTTGAAATTGTCCTTGATTTTAAATATGCTCTTCTATTTCTTCTTTTCCTCCATTTCTTTGTCTTCATCTTCTTTTGCATTTCAGTTTAGAAAAATATTTATTGATATATCTTCAAGCTTACTGCTTCCTGCGGGAGTAGTCCTATGTACCATGGAGCTCATCAAGAGTTTCCTATTTTTTTTATTAGTCATTAAAAAAAATTCTAACATTATCTTTTAATTCTGTATTAAATAGATTCCTTTTCTCTGCTTGCATTATCCATTCATTATTGCATATGGCCTATTTTTTTTCTGTTAGAAACCTTTGATACCACCGGTTACTGACAACAAGTTCCATTTTCTCAGATGTTGAAGTTTGAACATCAGAGAAAAACTAAGGCAAGCATAGAAAGCAAGTTTCATTTAAAGAACAGCAACACATACTTCTCCCAGGAGTAAGAAGGGGGCTGTAGCAGTATCCAAAGAAGTTAGAGTATCCTGCCCCTTTCATACATACTAGATTTTCTTTGTTCTCCTGCCCTCCTTCCCTTTTATCTCTCCACATTCTGTGTATGTTACCAGTGGCCAGGTGAGCCAAATGGTGAGGGCCAAGGAGAAAGGTCAAATGGTGGAGTAATCCAGACAGTAAAGTGACAGCCAGGAGGTATCAATTAAAAACTCTTAAAACTCCCTGTTAGTGTACCTTAGAAACAGGATGGAACAGCAGCAGGAGGAGGACTTTAGAAGGAGGAGGGGGAAAGGGCAACATTTGAGTTTCTTTCCAACCAGCCTCCACCTTCCCATCAAACCCAATTGTTTTTTTAATCTATATTGACAGTCTTTTTGCCACCTAGCTTTACCTGCACATATTAACTCAGATTATCTTAAGTCCTCTCTCTGATACAATTTCCATATCTGTATCTGAATCATCAAAAAGACAGTGGGCTGTGTCTCTGAAATGCATGCATTTAGTTCACAAGGACTTAGCCAAGTCTAAGGAACTGTGAGATAAAGCCCAGTAAGAAAGTCTACATAAATATTAGCCAGAAGGACACTGAGTTCCGCTTATGTATGCTGGGAAATAGGACAAGTTAGTATTACTTGCAGAAAGCTGCTTTCCTGTACACATGCCAGCACATCTGTTCTTTGGGGTCCTGATCAGACAAGGAACAAACAAACTAAAAAAAAATAACGTTGTCACTGCTGGTAGCTTGACTTATGAAGAAGCCCTTCTTCCTGAAGTAACTGGTGAGGATCAGAGTAAGATGCTAATCCAGGCAGCTGCCCCAGGGCAAAGATTCATGAGGGGAGGGGGTTCTTTCTTCTGATGAAGGACTGTAGGCACCGTGATCAATGGTGGTGTACTTGCCCAGCCAGTTGCCACTGACCTTCCAAGTAAGCATTTCCCAATAAAGCTTGTGTTACATGCTAATATCTTGGTGTCTTCACTGGTTATCTCAGCAACCTGTGCCACAGCGCTAGGACAGCTGGGCTATGGGCATTACATTGTTACACCTGGTTCTGATGTTCACTTTGTCTCTTCAGACAGTGTGCATATAGGGGGAAAAAGTTCAGAGAAAAAAAAATTGTATGCCATTCATTCTCACCTATAGATCTGGGCTCTATCTGGTATCATTTCTTCATCATGAAGAACTTTCTTAAATAATTTATGGTATTGCTAATGGACATAATTCACCATAGTTTACTTTGACCTGAAAACATCTTTATTTTTGATGGATACTGGTACCCATAGTTTTGATTAGAAATCAGTCATTGGTCAAATGGTAGTTGTGCTGTATGTTCAGTTTGACACATTATTCTTTACCTACTTTATGGGTTACTTTTTATCTTTACTTTCAATCTCTTGACTAATATAATATATTGCAGTTATTTCCTCTGGTGTTTATTCAGCTTATTATTTGCTGGATAACTTAAATTTTGACATTTCTTTATTCTGATTTGGGAAATTTGGGGGTATTATTTCTTCAAATAATTTTTTTTGCCTTCATCTCTTTCTACTATCATTTTGATATTTTAATTGTACATAATGTATTTGATATAATGTGAAAAGACAGTGAGGCTCTATTTGTTTTTCCCCCCCTTTCCCAATGTCTTTTCTATTACCCACTTTGAATAAAAATCTATTTTCTATCTCTCTTAGTATTTTACTATCACCTTTCTTTGATTGTTAAGTCTATCCAGCGATTTTATTTTTTAGATATCACATACTCCAGTCTGTATAGAATTTCTATTTGGTCTTTTTTTTTTTATCATTTGTTTTTCTCTTGATATTTTGCTGAGTGAACATATATGATTCCACATCATCAAGGATACTAATAATTGTTGTTTTAAATTTTATCTTATAAATTTGAACAGGTGTTAATTTAATTCAGACTACGTTAAATATCTTTTTTTTTTTCTTGAGTATCTACTGCATTTTCATGGTTCTTTATGTAATCAGGTAGTTTTCATATTCTGGGCATTATAAATGTTAATTTGTAGAAATATGTTTATCTGATGAGAATTGATTCCTTTATTTTATAAGCTGACTCTTCCACTTAAACTGCAAATTTCATTTCACAATGGCTGCTTCATTGTGGGTTCAGAACTTTTATCTTTAGGTGAACTCTGAGTGGGTTTCACATATGCATGGCTCAGACTGTAGTGAAAACATACAGAGTGACAAGATTTGGGTATCCTTTCTCTGGCTCTTTTCTTTTCCTGAACTCATTGTAATGATTTCAGTCACAAGATTTCTGGGTTCCTCAAATAGAGGATTTTAGGTTTCTCCACATTGATGTTGCTAACAATGAAGATGCAGTTATTCCCAAAATGAAAGTGATAGAAAGGAGGACTACTATTGTGTTTTTCTTCTTTGAGCACATAGTATTCTTCAGAGTCTGCTTTTATTAGTATCTAGTGGCATATTTTCTAATGTGTTAAGATCTTTTCATTGTTTCTGTGATGAAAATTCTCCAGTAGAATCTTACAGTAATCTAACCAGAATTCAGAAACCAGGAATTTTTATTTTTAACTTTTGAAGTCATACTGTTATTAAACTTACTTCATTTTAATTGAGTGTAAATATTATGCAAATAAAAAATATACGATTTGTTAAATTCAAAAGAAAATTAAAGATTACATTTTTAGGCTAGTGAGCCATTATTTAATATATTATTCAGAAGGGTATTGGTGAAATATATTATCTTATTTAGACATTCAACTGAACCCATACTCTCAAAGAGTGTTGCTCGTGCTTTAAAATATACTAAGGAATTTTGTATTACATTATGCTGAGTACAGTACAATACTACAGAATGATCACAGATGACCTTGACAAACTTGAAATTGTTACATGAATTATAAGAACCCTGTCATAGAATTATTATTTTATAACTACACTTTGCCTTGGAATAACTACATGTTTTATTAGGAAATAAATATTTTAAAACATAAAATAACTTATTCATCAGATTTACATTCTTGTAATGAACAATTCTAATGTTGTCTGGTAAGAGTTTATAGTACTTAAATGGACAAGTATTCTGTGATATTTAAAAACTCATTTTTAGAGATCCCATTGTGTTCTTCATAACAGTTTCATTCTACTTGGCTGACTGTATTATTCAATTAGGTATGCTACAATTAAATTCCACAGATTAAATGGTTTAAAAAATGGATATTTATTTTTCACAATTTTAGAGTCTGAAAAGTCCAAAATCATGATGCCAGCAGATTGATTTCCTGATGAGTTCCCTCCTTGTGGCTAGCAAATGATTGGCTTCATACTTATGTCATCACCAGGTGGAGAGAGGTGATAAAATTTTCTTTCATAATGTTGAATTTTCCTATATTATTTCAAAATTACATAGCATAGATGGGCATTACATGGATATCTCTGTATGTGAGTATATACCAGTATGAGTTAGTTTTTGCATTATAGTTTTAACATTTCATACTAGACACAGGTGCCAAAAACATACATTGGAGAAAAGAAACCCGCTTCAATGAATGGTGCTGGGAAATCTCGAAACCCATTTATAGCAAAATGAGATTAAACCCCTATTTCTCATCCTAAAACTCACAGTGGATCAAGGATTTAGGCACTAGAACAGAGACCCTGTGCCTGATAGAAGAAAAAGTAGGCCCAAATCTCTACCATGTCAACTTAGGAACTGACTTCATTAGCAAGACTCTTAAACTACAAGAAGTAAAATCAAGAATCAATAAGCAGGATGGAATCAAACTAAAAAGCTTCTTCACAGCAAAGGAAACAATCAATAATGTGAAGTATAGAATAGAGAATGGGAGAAAATCATCACCACATGCACCTCTGATAGAGCATTAATTTTCAGGATATATAATAAACTCAAAAAACACCACACACACAAAAATAACCCAATCAATAAATGGGTGAAAAATTGAACAGAAACTTCATAGAAGAAATACAATTCATCATGAAATATATGAAAAAATTTTCAAACTCTAGCAATTAGAGAAATACAAATTAAAACCACCTGAGATTCCATCTCAGTCCAGTCAGAATGGCAATTATCAGGAATACAAGCAACAATGAAAGTTGGCAAGGATGCGGGGAAAATATATACTCATACGTTGCTCATGGGACTGCAAATTAGTGAAACCATTATGAAAAGTATGGAGATTGCTCAGAAAACTTGGAATGGAACCACCATTTGACCTAATTATCCACTCCTTGGTTTATACCCCCAAAACTTAAAATCAGCATACTACGATGACACACACACATCAATGTTTATAGCAGCTCAGTTCACAATAAACTGTGGAACCAACCTAAGCGCCCTTGAACAGATGAATAAATAAAGAAAATATGATATATGTACATAATGGAATGTTACTCAGCCTTAAATGTATGGAATTACGACATTTGCCTTTAAAAGAATGGAGCTGAAGAATATTGTGCTAAATGACATAAGCTAATCCCAAAGAAGCAAAGGGCAAATGTTTTCTCTGATATACAGATGATAATTCACAATAAGGGGTGGGCTAGACAAGAATAGAGGTACTTTGAATTAGAGGGCAGTGAAAGGAGGGGAGAGAGTATGGGGGTAGGAATGATAATAGAATGAATCAGATATTATTACCCTATATGCATATATTATTGGGGACTTAAGAACACATCTGCCGAAAGAATAGAAAAAACTTAACTCTCTGGTTGCCTTCCACTCCCTGATACAGAACTTCCCCTGACGTGTTGTGGGAAATCAGATCGCCACTAAGATAGGCTAATGCCTCCGCCAATGTGATTTGCTCATGCTCCCTATGTGCTCCTATGATCTTTCTGCTGATTGGCCCATGTCTTCTATAAACGCCGTCCATCTTCTTCAATAAAAGAGTTCCAGCTCTGACCGGGCTCCCTGGTGCGTCGCTGATTGTTTTCCATCTTGAGGGCTGGCGTGGGCGTCCAGCCAGCTTCTATCGTTCTCAATCACGCCTCCTCTGGGGTGTGTTTTTCCCCTAGCCTTCTCCGCTGCAGCTAAACCCAGGTCAAGGAAAACTAAAAACCCCAGCAACTCAAACAAAACCACAACAAATGGCGCCCATGCGGGGCATAAAGAAATTGCAGCTTAAGGTTTTCTGCGGATCGAGCAAAGCGCGCTACAAGGTAGGAGCATCTCCTATAGGAAAATGGGGTAATCTCATAGCAGCAGTCTCAGCCCTCTTCCTTGGGGCCCACGGCACCCCCCTTGCTAAGATAAAGGCCGTCCGACATTTTTTAAAAATATTTATTTATTTACTTTAGTTGTACACAATGCAATGCATTTATGTTTACGTGGTGCTGAGGATCGAACCCAGGCCGCGTATGTGTGAGGCGAGTGCTCTGCCACAACCCCAGCCCCCGTCCGCCATTTTGTACGCCTTCCCGCGCAGGATGAATGTCATGCCCAGGCCCTCTTGCCTGGGCTGGCTGCGGGAAACTCCGCCAAATGCAATAAACTCAGGGCGGGTGCAGGCGCAAGAACAAAGCCGAGGGCAAGCGGGCCCAGGGCCTGCAGAGAAGAACAGCCGCCCTCCACGGCGCCATGTGAGCAGTGGCCACATAGGGTCACCAACTTTCCCGCGCGCCTACCCAGCTGGCGGGCACGTGACTCGTGAGGAGGAGGAGAAGAAATGTGCCACTGCTGGTCCCCCGCCTGCACCCACGCAGCTGGGGTGGGGCTCATGCTGAGGGAAGAGGCATGAGTGTGACCTCGCCCTGGGGACGCATGGCCTGGCAGAGGGCCAAGGGACTGAGAGCCATGGGACGCTGCAGTGTCATCCGCCCTTAAAGGAAAAGTTTGCCTTTTCTAATAGCCCAGCCTTCTGTCAACAAAGTTCAAACTATAACTCCTTTTAAAATCATAGGAGCTGAGCTTAAATTGGATTCTGTCTGTCCCCTTAAACCTCAGCTGCTTCTCCAATCATCTTACTCTTTGGTAGAGCTGCAAAAGCTCTTAGGGGAACTCAACTGGTTAAGGCCTTAGCTTCACATTTCCACTGATAATTCTAAGAGCCAAAGATTTAAAAAAAAAAAAAAAAAAAAAAAAAAAAGTGCTTTAGGCATAAGGTATCTGCTCACAATTACAGTGCTCCACCCTTCCAGACCTCAGCCAGGACTTACATTGAAATGCAAATGAGGAAGCAGCAAGCTTAAGCCCCAGAAGGAAAAAAAAAGGTAAAACTCTCTATTTACCTGGGTTTACATTACCTGCCAGTCATTTTTCTAAGACTTGCTTGATCCTATGCACCTAGGTTAATGTTGTTTTAATTGTGTTTTGTGTACACTTGTGTTCTGTTTGTATGTTTGTATGTGTGTTATGTCCGTGTATCATATATGTGTTATTAAGATTGACAAATAAAAACTGAGTGCTCATAAAAATTAATTAAAAATGGATCCAAATAAAAATGTTCAATTCAAATTAGGTAAACAAATAAAAATAAAGGTACCTTTAAAATAAAACTAAAAACTCACAAGTCTCTCTAGGTAGTCAAAAACTAGTAAAGTGTTGTCTATATCCCTTATGTCTTGTGTTCTATGGTTTTTCTGCCTTTTCGTTGTGTGTCTTCTCTAGTATAAATGTAAGAAAAGTAAATTTGTGAGTAACTTTGTTAGACATCTGATTAATTTTCAAGGTTGAAATACTGTTAAATGTACCATCAAATACTCTTAACTCCTTAAATTCCATTGGGTAACATTATTAATTGCTTTCATAAATTGGTAAATTAAAAAAGAGATTTTAAGGTTGCTTTGTCCTCACTGAAATAAAAAGTTTGCCTAAATATGGTCACTTAAGTGATGTAAAAGCTCTGTAAAATTCTATTAAAAAGGAAAAGATCAGCTTCAGAAAGAAAGATCACCCTACTACGTGCCAAAATGGCTCCAAAGTAGGTCAAACTTCAATTCATTTACCATTATGGTCAAAGGGGTAATTCTTGTTGTTAAAAATCAGGGGTTATAATATATAACTCAGTCAAATTCAAAATCGTTATTAAACTGTTTAAGGTTTGCCTGTTAATGTTTTGCAGAGGTATTGCTTCAAGAACACAACCTGAGTTAATTTAAGCCATCAAGTGTTATATTTACATTTCTAATAACGCTGTGTAAGTTAAAGATTTATATTCCCAAATAAAGGTTGTTGGTTCTAGGCAGAAGGCCGCGCCTCCCAGGCAGAAGGCCACACCTCTCCAGGTGCCTTGTGAAAAACTACAGCTCCCAGGATCCTCAGCGTGACCAAAACCTGATCAGCAAGTCCCTTGTCCACTACCACTACCTCCCCCCATGACCTCTGCTGGCCTATAGGACAAGGACTCACTCCAAGGGGGTTTTATGGCCCCTACTCTATTTAAGCCAGCCCCGGACTGAACTCTGCCTTTTTCTTGTTCCTGCCGCCTTTTGTTCTTGCTCTCTGTTCCTGCCTCCATCCCTTCCCTACCCCCCTTCCCTTCCCTACCCTTGCCCATGTGGCACCCCAATAAACCCTTTTATTTCACTAACACGGTGTTCCCAGCTAAGTTAACTATGTTTCAGCAGTTTTCTAACATTTGGTTCCCTGACCGGGAAAGGAGAAGCGCATCTCTAATCAAAGAACAAAATTTTCCGGGAACACCTTTTCACTCTCCGCCCCTCCGCCCCAGAGCAGCAAGTAACAAAGTTTCCTGGTAACAGCTTTTCATCGGTAGGTAAGCCTCCCTCCGGTTCTAGGGCTTTTAACCAGCCCGCGCGCGCTTCTCCATTTACACGCCCCCCCCCAGCGCGTCTTTGCGCCTCTCCGCTCGCCCTCCAGTCCACTCTGACCCCCCCCCGCGAGTTCGCGCACTTCTCTGGCCGCGCCCGCCCCTCGGTTCACTCCCACGCATGTCCCACTCCCGCATGTGTCTGTCCCAGTCTACTCCCAGTCTAGGAGTCTGCACCACGTGGTAGGCCCGCGCCCTCCTCCCTCCCCTCGCTACGGCCGCTGCCCGCTGCTGCTGCCGCTGCCGCTTCCGCCACACATTCCTTATTTCGTCCCCAATGGCTCCGGCAGCAGCGCTGGGAGAGAATTTCTCCCGGCCCCAACCGTTCCCGTAGTGTCCCTCCCAGACCCGCCTGACGGCCGGCCGCCGCACCCGCGGCTCCCCCCCGCCCGCCGCCCCCCGCCCCCGACCAATGGCCGCGCCGCCAAGCCCTGGGCCGGCCCCGCACACGGCGACCGGCACCCCCGCCCGCCCCCCCCCAAGCGAGGCTGCCCGAGCCTTCGCAGCGAGTCTGTGCAGGCTCCACATACAGCTCCCTCTCCCTTCCTCGGATCCGCCAAGTCCTTCCGCCCAAATCTGTCTCCAAACCCAGGTAGACTTAGTCTGTGCCTGGGTACATTTTCTCAACACGTTTGTGCAGGCTCGTCTGCAGCGGCGCACTCCCAGGCCACTCCGCGGCACGCTCCCAGCCCGCTGCTGCTGGAGCCCCAGCGCGCCCCTTGCTCGCTTCCTCTGCTCTCTTAAAATCATCTTTGCCTCTTTAGCTCCTCGCTTCCCCTTCCAAAGTGCGCAATAAATAAGGGTACCTTCAAACTTCAAACTTAATTCGCAAGTTTTTTCCAAGAAACGTCTAATTAATTTACAAGGTTAAAATGCTAACTGTTAAATGTACTTTAATTTCCTTCCTTTTAAACAAGTAATCTTAAGAGAAATTAAAAATTGTATAGCTATGGTTAAACAACAATTATTTCAAAATATCATGTCCTTTCTTTAAGAGCTAAACTTGATTTGTGGAAACATCAATGTAATTATATATTGTAAAAACATTTTGCCATTTTTTTCCAAAAAGGTTAAATACTCTCAAAATTTCTTTAATCCGTTCTAATTGTAACATTTTGTCAGCTAAATGCTCTCAGCCTTTCTTTAACAGAAAACTTCAAAACTTAAACACCTGACCTTCAAAAACCGTCAAGACAGATAGGTACCACAGACCCCGGCTACTGTAAGTTTATAACATTAAAATTAAAGCCCAATGTTCTCAATTTAAGATTAGCTTACTGGATGGCTAAGATCAAAACTTTTAAATTAATCAAAAAGGGCCAAGAAGACCAGTATTTGGTTCTTGTTCCAGAGTCTGCCTGTGAGACAAGAGGAAACATCTCTACAGAGCTTTACATCTCTGGGTCGCATGATCTCTCGATAAGAGGGATAAATGAGACCATAGAGGAAAAGCCAATCAGTGCTCTTGCTAAAAGGAAGGTCCATAAAAAGGGAGAAACATCCCTAATGCTTCTGAAGGAAGCCACAAGGTCAAGCAAGACCTGGACCCATCCTTACAGAAGGCACTGAGCACAAAAGCTGCTCTCAAATTTCCCCAAGATTCCCATCAGAAACAGCTGACTCTTACCAATGGTCAAAACAGAAGTCAGTTTGACAAATTTCATCCTAGACATCCAGTAACAGTTAAAACAGATGCACAACCATTTCTGAACATTTTAAAAGCAAAGGTAACTTCAGCCCTAAGTGAAGTGTTGTGTTTACATTCCCGATAACTCTGTACATGCTAAAGCTTTAAATTATCATCTTCATGATATACATTGACGTTTCAGATGCTGCAACATTTCTTCGGTACTCATGTTTTTTGTTCCTCCAATAGAAGCTTCCGTCCCTGATGAAGTTACAACCTTCCCCAGGCTTCAATCTGACCTAACTTCTACAAAAGGAACTCCAAACTACTGCCCCCATCACTTCGCCCCCGTTCAGCCTGAAGAAGCCAGACTCGGTCATCGACCCATTCCCTTACAGTAGTAAGGAGGTTCCTAAGGTTAGAAGGGAAGTAAAGCCAAAATCTCATAGACAACATATGTAGATAAATCGTGTCAGGTCGAAAGCCAATTTGAGTGAGCCAATTTTGGGAAGTTGGGAAACTGTCCCCTGAGGGATTGAAATGCTGATTCCCTCAGAGCCCTTCGTCCACCCTTAACAACCTGCCCCAACATGTTGCCAAGGTAACCCATCTCAGGAATTGCCCCTCCCTACAGGGAGCTATCTCAGATCTCCTGCAGAAACATTTTCTCAGATCCACCCATTCCCCTTCTTCTCTGCAGTCCCTCCTTTCCACAGCTCGTGAGTACTCTTGCACTCTTTTAAACTTTCTTTCCTTTCGTGGGTATCGTGTTTCCCCGTCTAACTTGCTCAGACCCAGATGGTTTACCTAAGAGTTCAGACTTCCCATCAGTCGAGGGCCATTACTGTAGACAGAGAGGCTCTCATCAAGGCCCTTCCATGTCCCAAGACAAAGGAAGAGATTCTTCTCTTCCTAGGCCTAGTGAGATATTTCCATGCCTAGATTCTCAATTTTCTCTCTTTATGCAAAGCCCCTATATGAGGCAGCTAAAGAGATTGAGGGAAAATTCCTTCCTGACAACATTCAGGCCGAATTTAAACATTTGCAGCAGGCACTGTCACAGGCCCCAGCCCTTCACCTCCCAGACCTCCTTCAGCCATTTACCCTTTATGTCCATGAAACAAAGGGTTTGGCTCTCGATGTTCTAGGCCAATACAAAGCCACCACCTTTGCTCCAGTTGCCTACCTCTCTAAACAACTTGACCCCACCGTTCGTGGATGGGCCCCCTGCCTTAGGGCTTTGGCCGCTGCTTACCTACTTCTACAGAAATCTAAAAAGCTAAATTTGGTGCTCATGTCACTATTGCCTCTCCTCACCATTCAAAGACTAATGTATAAGAGCCTTCAAACTCTCCTGCCCTGTCGCACTCAGCTCCTCAACCTCATTCCAGTCCTGCTTCTCTTTACACCCAGTTTTCCTTCTCCCAGTCTCCCCAGAGCCCCCAGAACATGATTCTATAGAGACGCTTCAGGCTTAAACTCCTGCAAGCCTCTCTTCTGCCCAAACTAATAGGGATCTCCCATTGTCCTTCACAACAAAGTGGAGACTCTCCCATAGTTCAGGGAAACATGAAGGCTGAAGCAGCACTGTCTTCTCCTTCTCTTCTGGCTTCAGTCTAATCTACTACCCAGGCCCCCACATTCCCTGCCATACAATCAATCCTCTCCTATTTCCATTCTCTTTTCCATCCCATTCCAAGGGCATAAACCTTCTGAAATCGCCCTGACTCAGCCTCCGCTCATCTTTTCGACCGCAATATCATTAAATTTGGTGTCATTCCGGCAACATTTGCCTCTCAGCTGGAGACGGATACAGAGGTTCCTTTCCGGCCCTTTGGCCTACTCCGGACTTGAGTCTTTCTCTTTCCTGTCCGGGACAGGACACGGAAAACCCTTGCGCAAGGTGGCTCATGTCCTCCGATATCTTGAGCGGCTCTTGATATCCCACGTCTGCCTGGCTCCGGTGACGACCGAGTCACAGACCTGGATCTCCCTCTAATACTTACTTTGAAAAGGACGCTTTTCAAAGTATTGTATTAGTCGTTGGAACTTCTTAATCCATCCCGCTGACACCCCTCTAGAAAATTTGTTTTCAATTTCTACTAACGGTCGAAAGTATGGGCAAAAATTCTTTTATATCCAAGCTTTCTTCCTCCTCTGATCAAACCCGATTCAGTTGTGCTCGTTGCACTAGTTACCCAGAATATATCTACTTCCCTTAACATTCCTCGGCATTTTTACATCCCGTATCACCCCATGTCTTCAGGGAAGGTAGAGAGTAATAGAACTCTTACTTCCCCTCGCCCTCTTTAGGCTCAGAGTCCTCCCAAAAAGCCCTCCTTACTATCCCCTTTTGAGGTTATGTTTGGGCGACCAGCCCTTCCACCCGGAGTTTCCCCAACTCAGGGACCCTTACCCAAAGATCTCTCTTCTCCTCTCTTATCCTTCAGCAGACATCAGATATGAAAGTGCCAAGATTTCATTCTCCCTGACCCAGGTAGACTCACTGCTTCATTCCCATTAATACACGGTTCTTGGGTATATTTCTCCCTTCCCCAGGACACAGGAACAATCTCCTTTGTCCCAAAGTGGACAAGACCTTTCCACGTTGTGCTGTGCACACCCACAGTTGCTAAACTTCGTGAAACCTCAGAACTTCTTAGATTCGTATTTCCAGACTGAAACCAGCTGATCAACCAACTGAAGATCCACAAAAGACAACTACTTCAGTGTACTTGCTCTCCCATTCCCACTGGTCCCCTAAAAATTCATTTCTCTTGTGTTCCTGATACTGACTCAAAATAATCTTTTCTGTTTTTCTCGTTTTGAACCTTTAACCAGTTTTTCCCAGGGACTATCAACTGTTAAAAACCAACGAATGACCTTCCAACCAGAGACCCCTGCTGAGTCCTGCCCTTATGCTGCCACCAGACACTCATTATGATGTGCTTCACACTCTCCATTGGCCTCCTCACCGTAAGTCCCACCTGGTGGAACACAGGCCTATGGAAAATAATCCATCTCACCTTCTTTCCCTTTGTTGCTTCCATAGTAGTGTTACCTGCAAACTCGCAAGACCCACAATTTCTACATGCTCTCCGGCTGACTCCCTCAGTGACTTTCTGCAGAAGCCTGGTTTGACACCCTCACCGACATATGGCTTCAAAGGAACTTCATCCATCCCATAACTGGACAGATTCATCTTTTCCACACCTACCTCCTGGGAATTTTTCCACCCTCCAGCTGGACCTGCCTGCCCACATCTCCCCCCCCCCCCCCCAAACTACCCCACGTCGCCCCATTTCAGCTCCGAAGCAGCCAGATCGAAGCACGACGCCCCACTTCCTAAGAAATCAAAAAGGGGGGAATGTTGGTTCTAGGCAGAAGGCCGCGCCTCCCAGGCAGAAGGCCACACCTCTCCAGGTGCCTTGTGAAAAACTACAGCTCCCAGGATCCTCAGCGTGACCAAAACCTGATCAGCAAGTCCCTTGTCCACTACCACTACCTCCCCCCATGACCTCTGCTGGCCTATAGGACAAGGACTCACTCCAAGGGGGTTTTATGGCCCCTACTCTATTTAAGCCAGCCCCGGACTGAACTCTGCCTTTTTCTTGTTCCTGCCGCCTTTTGTTCTTGCTCTCTGTTCCTGCCTCCATCCCTTCCTACCCCCCCTTCCCTTCCCTACCCTTGCCCATGTGGCACCCCAATAAACCCTTTTATTTCACTAACACGGTGTTCCCAGCTAAGTTAACTATGTTTCAGCAGTTTTCTAACAAAGGTCATGTCCATTCTGGCCTTATTATGGGGATAACTTCTCAGCCCTCACACCTCTTGGTGAGAAATTATTGACTGCTACCATTGAAACCACTTTTGACCGTGACGAGTTCTTGCTCCCCGAACGCTGAAGAATAACGCCGAAGAAGCACTCCGAGGCAAGCGTAGAGTGGAAAGTGGACAGCTTTATTTAAAGGATAGCAAAAGACTTCCCCCAGAGGGAGAAGGGGACCTGGAAACCAGGAATCCAAAGGGAGGAGAAACTTTCTCCCTTTTATATCTGAAATCTTTCTTTTGTCCCTTTCATGTTCCCTATCTCTGTCCTTCCTGGGACAGGGGACAGGAATGTCAAAAGATGTGACACCGGGAGGGCCCATGGCGGGAGTGAGATTCACAGGAAGGGCTTAGGGCTAGTTGATTAGCATCTCTGTTTGCTGGAGCTGTTTCATTAACATTCCATAAGATGGGTCCTAAACTTGGGAACATTAACCATCTTATCTCCCTTAGAGTTGCTCTGTGTTTTTCCAGGACTCAGGCTGACTCCATTTTCCTTATGGACTCCATGTTCTTTTATGAAACTCGATGTTAGACCCGATTTGCCTGACTACACTCACTACCTAGCTTTAAATCTGGCTTCATTTCCCCCTCTAATTTCAGGAACTCCTTACTGCTGTAAGGACATGGGGCGACGACCGAATCTAACTTCTTCGAGCTGAGAGGGGGCGAAGTGGGGCCAGCAGTTTGGAGTCCCTGTTTAAAAATCGGGTCTATCGAGTGGTCCACGATAGAAGTCCAATTGAGAGTCAACAGGCTGAAGGGCCATTTGAGCGACTGGTGGTCTATAAGAGAAACAAGAATTTATGAGTACTGGAATGAGATTAATGCAACAATAAATGCCACAGCATAAGAATATACCAATGAGTATGATGAGGACAACAGAGACTAGCAATGTTTTCCACCATGAGGTACCAGAAAACCAAGAACTAAGATATTGTCCCCATGACACGGCTGGTGAAGACATGGCTTCTATCTGAGCATGCAAGTTTTTAAGAATTTTAGTCACATTGCCAGAACTATCAGGGATGTAAACACAGCATTCAGTTTTAATAATGGCACAAGTACCGCCTTGGGCTGCAGTGAGGACATCTAAAGCCATACGGTTTTGTAAGATGGCCTTTCTCATAAGCGTTACTTTTGTGTTAAGGAGAGAGATACTTTCCTCAACCTCAAGAAGCGCAGTCTGGGTGTAATTGTCTAAGGTTTCCACATGCCACATTACATCCTCTAAACCAATATGTGGAATAAACAGTGAAGCTAGGTGATATTGGAATCCACTTGCTCTTAGGCATGTGGGTAAAATCAAGTTGCCAGTCTTCCCCAGGGAACTGTCCTGTCCTTTGTAATCCTGGGGGCTTCTTGGCAGAGTTAAGTGGGTTATTTCTTTGGCACATTTCACAGGCCTTGACTATTTGATGGATAGTCTTTGGAATATTTTTCCCTTCAAATATTTCTCGGGTTAATTTGAGAGTATTTTCTTCTCCTAGGTGGAAAGATTGGTGTAGGGTGTGTAAAATCTTCCATTGGGAACTAGCAGGTAAATAAAGCTTGCTGTCCTCCATTTGAATCCACCCTGAGGGTAAGAGGCTACCTCCTTTAGATAAGGCCTGGTGTGTTTCCTCCTGAGTATACTGAGGTCTTATCTCTGGAGGAGGGCCTGTCCATATCAGGGGAGCTAAGGTTGCCTTCTGTAAAGTTCCCTTAGCAGCTTCTTTGGCCTGTTGATCTGCAAGTCTATTACCTTCAGCTATTTCATCTATTCCCTTTTGATGACCCTGACAATGTATGACAGCTACTTCCTTGGGCAAATGAACAGCATCTAGCAGTCTTAAGATTTGCTCATAGTTCTTTATAGATGTTCCTCCGGTTGTTTGAAATCCTCTTTCTTTCCAAATTGCTGCATGTGCATGCAGGATTAGATAAGCATACTTAGAATCGGTGTAAAGATTAACTCTTTGCTGCTTCCCTAACTCCAGTGCTCGCGTTAGGGCTATTAGTTCAGCTAGCTGCGAGCTTGTGCCTGGGGGCAAAGACTGTGCCTCAATGGTGTCATATAAAGTCACCACAGCATATCTAGCCTTGCGTTCTCCCTGCTCTATGAAGGAACTCCCATCTGTGAACATGGTGAGGTCTGGATTGGACAGGGGAAGGTTCTGAAGGTCCTCTCGGGCTGAGTAATTTATAGCTAAGACCTGTTGGCAGTCATGCTTAGGATTTCCGTCTAACTTTTCTGGAAGGAAGGTGGCTGGGTTTAAGTTGGAGCAAGTCTTTATCTGGGTTATGGGTCCTTCTAAAAGTAAGGTCTGATATTTTAGAAGGCGACTGTCTGAAAGCCATAGTCCTCCTTTTGTGTTTAAAATTCCTGTAAGGTCGTGGGAAGTGTATACAGTAAGGTCTCTTCCCATGGTGATTTTAATTGCCTCAGGAGTTAGTAAGGCTACTGCTGCTATTACCCTGAGACAATGAGGCCAACCTCGAGACACCTGATCAAGTTCTTTGCTGAGATAAGCTACTGGCTGTTGAGCAGGTCCATTCTTCTGTGTGACCACTCCCAGAGCTGTTCCTCCTCTCTCAGTAACAAAGAGGTTAAACTTTTGCTTAGTAGGTAAGCTGAGGGCAGGGGCTTGAAGTAGAGCCCCTTTTAATGCCTTAAAAGCCTTAATTTGTTGGGGTTCCCATGTCAGGGAAGTTGCTCCTTGGCTTAATGTTTCTTTGAGGAGGCTATAAAGAGGCTTAGCTAGTTCCCCATATCCGGGAATCCAAAGCCTGCAGTATCCAGTTATTCCTAGGAAGCCCCTAAGTTGTCTTATGGTCTGAGGTAAAGGATACCTTCCTATGGGGGCTATTCTTTCCCGCCCTAGTCTGCGAGTTCCTTGAGACAGCTGTAATCCTAAATATTGGACTTGTTTCTGACATAATTGAGCCTTCTTTTTTGAAACTTTATAACCCTTATCAGCTAAGAAGTTCAGAAGCTCGGTAGTGGCTTCTTGACATTCCCTTTTGGTAGAGGCACATAATAATATATCGTCTACATATTGGAGAACAGTTACAGATGTTTTGTCTCTGAATTCCTTTAAATCTTTAGCTAGAGTTTGGCCAAACGGGTGAGGGCTGTCTCTAAATCCTTGGGGCAACACTGTCCAGGTTAATTGAGATCCACTATCTGGTTCCTCAAAGGCGAACAGATATTGCGATTGGGGGTCCAGGGGAATGCAGAAGAAAGCATCTTTTAAATCTAACACAGTAAACCAGGCTGCTGCCACTGGAATTTCAGATAACAGAGTATATGGGTTAGGAACCATAGGGTAGAGGGGCACCACTGCTTCATTAATTATTCTGAGGTCCTGAACTAGGCGCCATTCCCCATTTGATTTTTGAACTCCTAAGATAGGGGTGTTACATGGACTATTGCAAGGTACTAAAAGTTTTTGCTGTTTGAGGTTCTGAATGACTTTCAATAGTCCCTCTTTTGCTTCTGGGCGTAAGGGGTATTGCCTCTGGTGTAGAAAGACAGAAGGATTTTTTAAAGCTATTTTGATTGGGACTGCACTTTTTGCTCGTCCGATTTTACCTTCTGTGGCCCACACTTCAGGGTTTATATCACATTCTAATAAAGGTAAACGTAATGGTCCCTCTGGCCCCAAATTCATTGTAACAGAGGTCTTAAGTTTTGAAAGTAAATCCCGTCCTAATAAAGGGGTGGGGCACTCTGGAACTATCAGGAATGCATGAGAAAACATCATCCCGTCCCACTCACAACTCAGTGGGGGAGTGAACTTTCTAGTTATACACCTTCCAGACACTCCTTGTACCGTCATGGTTTTAGAGGAAAGGGGTCCAGAATACGTCGTGAGAACAGAATAACTGGCACCAGTATCTAAGAGGAAGTTGACCTCTTGGCTCCCTACGGAGAAGCAAACCCGGGGTTCACGTGTGGTGATAGGAGTTACGGGAGCCAGAATCCACCCCGGGCCCCATCAGGCCTGTGTGGGAGAGTCTGGCCTCAAGGACCTACGCCCCTCAGGACAGTCACTCTTCCAGTGGTTGCCTTGACACTTAGGGCAGGGCTTCGGAGGTGGCCGCTTTGCTTGTGGGCACTCCCGCTTGAAATGTCCTTCTTCTCCACAATGGAAACAAGTCCCTTTTGTGGATTGGGGAGCATTTCGTACTCCTCCTTTTCCACCCTGGGAGCTTACTCCTTTAAGAGCGAATACCAGCGTCTCAGTCTTTTTTCTGTCTCTGCGCTCTTTCACCCTTATTTCCTCCAGGTCTCTATTATAAAAGACGGAAGTAGCAAGTCGGAGGATATCATCTAAAGACTGATCAGGGCCATATGCCAATTTTTGTAACTTCCTCCGAATGTCTGGGGCCGACTGGGTGATAAATTTGTCCTTTAAAATTATGTGGCCCTCTGCGGATTCAGGATCCACGGTGGTGTGCTTTCTCATTGCCTCCCTGAGTTTCTCCATGAAGATAGCAGGACTTTCCTGCGGGCCCTGAATAATTTCTGACATCTTAGAATAGTTAATGGGCTTTTGCTTAACTCTTCTAAGGGCCTCAAGAATTAGCATTTGAAAGTGACTAAGTTTCCAAGCATCTTGTTCATCATTTGGGTCCCAATCAGGATCGTTTCTGGGAACTGCCTGTGCTCCTGACGGGTAATTGGGTTTGCTTTTAGTCTGTGCTGCCGGGGCATGAGCAAGGTGTAAGTCATCCCCAAATTGCTCGGCTGCTCTTAAGGCAGCTTCCTTCTCATTAGAAGTTAAAGTCTGGTTGAGTAACAGCATAATGTCTTTCCAGGTAAGGTCAAACACCTGGCATATGTTTTGAAATACCTCAATATATTTATCTGGGTCTTCTGAGAATCTCCCTAAGTCAGTTTTTATCTGTCTTAAGTCTTGAAGGGAGAAGGGAGTATGTACTTTGACTGGTCCAAATTCTCCTCCTGGCATCTCCTGTAGGGGTAATACATTTGACTTGTCCATTAGGACAGATGGAGAGAGGCCAGGGTATGGGGGACAGGAGGGCTGCTGCTGGACATCAGCAGAGAATGAAGATTTGGGGTGTCCTCCTGATTCCTTCTCCTCGACAGGTGGTTTCTTAGGATTCTCTCCCTTCATACCAGAGATCATAGCTAAGTCTACTTTACACTGCTGACACAATTGGGGGTCTTCCCTTAGGGCAAAGAAAGCCTGAACATATTGCACCTCCCCCCATTTCCCTTCCTTTTTGCAAAATCTATCAAGCTGCAAAATCGTATTGAAATTGATATTTCCCTCTGGTGGCCAGGATTCTCCATCAGGGAGAATCAGGCCAGGCCTCGCGGCAGAAGAAAATGAGGCATTTTTTCTTGAGTGTCTGTGGGTCAAACTTATTCCAGTTTTTCAATATGCAGGTAAGTGGTGTACCCGGCATATTGGAGAGAGAAGCTCCCATCTGAGTAAGAGAAAAAACAGGACTCAGGCACCCGCGCCAAAGAGAACTGTTCCTATTAGGGACATCTCCCTATCTCTGGAGCTTCCTCATGGTCCAGAAAACCCGTCTCTCATCACCTGGCTTTGCCAAAGTCATTTCTGGCCTCCTTTGGCAAAGTGCTGGGGTCTCAGTCTGCCCTGTGCCAAAGACCCTAGGAGGATTCAGACTTAAGGGCATTACTGCTTTCCTCCTTGCCACTATAAAAACCCATAACATAAATTTGCCTATTTTCTTGTTAATCTACTTTGCTCTGTGCACTAAAGGGACCTCTTGCAAGGTGAAGGGGAGACATCTACTGGTTGTAAAGTATACCACCTTTCCCATCGGAGGGACCCTGGAAAGGTTGAACTTTAGCCCCTGGCCACTTACAAAGAACACATCACATTTTAAACATCAGGATGAAATCAACCTACACATGCAAGAGAAATATAAACATTTCCTACAAATTATTTTAAGTCTTTCCCACATTTCTACAGCCTGAATTGCTAGCATTATGATCGGCGATGCAAAGGGAGCATCCAGGAGGGAATGGATGCGGGGTGGGGGAATGTGTGCTGGCCCACACGGAGGCAATTTGTAATTGGGGCTTTCCCTCAGCGCCATTCATCTACCGATCACCCAGATACCCCTAAGGGCTGTCGGGAGAGGGCTCAAGGGAAGGAACCTTAGGAATATGTCTGAGTGTGGCCCAGACCCGAATTCCGCAGTTGTTCCAACTCTCTCCTCCATCTCCACGCATCTGAGGTAGATCAGGACTTGGGACGCTGTGTACTCACGCCAAATGCTCTCTGGGCCTGGACAGAAAAGTAGGAAACGGCTTTGGCAGAGCCCAACATGCCTGTTCTGTCCAGAACAGGTGATTGGGAACTGTCTAGGCCGAGAAACCTCTCACCCGAGTCTTGAAGAGTGGCGGCTGCACTAACTGCATTTAAGTAGCCGACGGGTGCCCACTTTCCCCTCCGAAAGAAAAAGAGACAGATGCACCTCGACAGATTTGGGGTGCATTAAGAAGAGCTTACCTCGTGTAGTTTATCTCGGTGGGACCTCCACTATGAAACCGCTTTTGACCGTGACGAGTTCTTGCTCCCCGAACGCTGAAGAATAACGCCGAAGAAGCACTCCGAGGCAAGCGTAGAGTGGAAAGTGGACAGCTTTATTTAAAGGATAGCAAAAGACTTCCCCCAGAGGGAGAAGGGGACCTGGAAACCAGGAATCCAAAGGGAGGAGAAACTTTCTCCCTTTTATATCTGAAATCTTTCTTTTGTCCCTTTCATGTTCCCTATCTCTGTCCTTCCTGGGACAGGGGACAGGAATGTCAAAAGATGTGACACCGGAGGGCCCATGGCGGGAGTGAGATTCACAGGAAGGGCTTAGGGCTAGTTGATTAGCATCTCTGTTTGCTGGAGCTGTTTCATTAACATTCCATAAGATGGGTCCTAAACTTGGGAACATTAACCATCTTATCTCCCTTAGAGTTGCTCTGTGTTTTTCCAGGACTCAGGCTGACTCCATTTTCCTTATGGACTCCATGTTCTTTTATGAAACTCGATGTTAGACCCGATTTGCCTGACTACACTCACTACCTAGCTTTAAATCTGGCTTCACCATGTTCGTGGTATGCATTGACATGTTCCAGATGTTGCAACATTTATTCAGTACTCATGTTCTTATGTTCTTTGTTTCTCTTATAGAAGCTCCTGTCCTTGATGAATGAAGCCAAAGTCTGTTGGGCAGTCAGTGTAGACGGGTGATTTTGAGTGAGTCCAGGAAAATTGAAGACTGTTGGGAAACTGTCCACTAAAAATTTAAAATGTTCATTCCCTCGGTGCCCTTCCTCCACCCTTGTGGAGACCCTGGTCCTGTCCCAACCTGTTCCAAAAATTGCCCCTTCCTGGAGGAGCTTCAATATCAGCCCTCCTCCTGCATGTTATGAGGGGAGTCCTCAATGCCAGCATTCAGTCTCACATTCAGTCTTGTTGATTCTGCCTGCTGGTTTCTCAACCAATCATAGGGATGGCAAATTATGGAGGAAAATAAAGATTTGTTCTTCCCCAATAAGACTAGTGGGAAATGTAATAAGCAAAGGCGACTCAAACTGGACTTAAACTGTCTCCACCCAATGGCCCACTAAACCCTCTCCACCTGAGGGCTTAAGAGTGTATTAACCCTGTGCTTTACCCTCCCTCTTACTCACCCAAGGAATGCTGAAAGCCATTTTTTCACAATGTTTTGCTATCTTAGGCCTACCCCTAAAAGTTAAAATAGATAATAGACCTTACTTTTTGGCAAATCATTACAAAAATTTTTCAAAAGATGGCACGTTAAACATACCAAACGGATCCCATATAACCCAAAAAGACAAGCCATTAAAAGACACAATAAGACCCTAAAAGACCAATTAATAAAACAAAAAGGGGGAGACAGCCCCAATGATCAATCAAGAACAGCAATGCTTACATCAAATATTTTAAATTTTTCCAAGCATCAGCCCTTAACTGCCTTTCAGAGACATTGGTCCAGCCAGACACCCTACCTAAAGGTTGAGGTCCAATGGAAGGACCCACTAACTGGATGTTGGCGCAGTCCTGACCCGCTTACAAGTGCAAGCAGAGGATTTGGATGTGTCTTTCCAATTGGGTATCCAAGCCCTATTTGGGTACCCTCCAGGGACCTCAAATACTGCCAATCATAACAAAGTGACCACCCAAGAGCACATTCTCTTTAGGGGTGATTTTTTCCCTTCTTCCACAGGAATGAAAAAACCGTGATGGACCTTCTGTCTCATTGTGATTGGACTTCTCATAATTTCCATCTTAATATTCATCAGGAGCACTACTGTCCTAGACGCTCTTTGCGAGCATTCCAACTCTCTACGGCGAGAGAGAGGGGACTATGCCTGTTCCTGGGAGAAGAGTGTTGTTTCTGTGCCAACTGCTTGGGCTTTGTCCAAGATAGCTTCCTTTGGACTGGATAACTGGGTGGCTCCCCTACCTTCTCCCCTTTGTGGAACCCCTGCTTGCCATTATTCTTGTGTTCACCTTTGGGCCCTGTGTAATCAACAAACTTGTTCAATCCCTTAAGGACAGGGCCAGATTGGTACAGCTTGGTAGTCTGCCAATAATATGCTGCCTTCGGCTATGCTGAGTGGGAGCCCTGTAAACTTGGCCATGGTCCTTATCAGGATGTGGAGGTCTAAACCATCCTTGAACCATCCTTGGGAAGCCTTCCCAAAGGCGACTGTTCTGTCCCATATCTTCCCCCCAGCCACTTGCTGGCCTTGGGTGAGTACACCTGAAATGCTAGGGTGGTAGCAAGAGATGGGTAAGATTCCCAGAGGGGGACAACCTAAGACAGGCACAACCTCAAGTAAGGTGGGCCCCCATTAATAAAACAAAACAGGGGAGATTTGGGGGACTTAAGAACACATAGGCCGAAAGAATAGAAAAACTTAACTCTCTGGTTGCCTCCCAATCCCTGATACAAAACTTGGCCTAATTAGGAGGCTTTCCCCTGACGTGTCATGGGAAATCAGATCACCACTAAGATAGGCTAATGGCTCCACCAATGTGATTTGCTCATGCTCCCTATGTGCTCCTATAATCTTTCTGCTGATTGGCCCATGTCTTCTATAAACGCCATCCATCTTCTTCAATAAATGAGTTCCAGCTCTGACCGGGCTCCCTGGTGCATCACTGATTGTCTTCCAGCTTGAGGGCTGGCATGGGCCTCCAGCTGGCTTCTACTGTTCTTGATCATGCCTCTGCTGGGGCGTATTTTTCCCTTAGCCTTCTCCGCTGGCAGGAAGAAGCTAAACCCAGGTTGGGGAAAATTAAAAACCCCAGCAACTCAAACAAAACCCCAACGTATATGATTACTCAACTGGTATAATACTACATCATGTTCAACCAGAAGAATGAGAAGTTACACTCCATTTATGTACGATATATCAAAATGCAAGAATAATATTTTTTAATCTGTTCTATGTGTTATTTTTCTGAGCAAGATATCATTTACAGAATGAATTCTGATACTAAAATCAGTTAAAAATAAAATGAAAAACTAAAAAAACACTATGTATAGTCCAGTATTTAGTTTTCAAGAAGTATAACTTTTAAATTTGTCAAAGAGTCAACTACATGTGATTTTTGTCCTAAAACATGGAAGATGTGTTGGTTGTCACTGAAAACTCAAGGAGAGTATCCCATGGTTTTGAGTAGAAGAGGCAAGAAAAGTAAATAAGAACCAGAAGCTTCACTAGGTCAAGTTTTGGAGTGAAGCACAAGTGTCAATGCTTAGATTGGAGTGCTAATAACTTTTTCTCAGTAGTAACTAAGTGTAGACCAACTGTCTCCCATTATTTAAAACCATCATGAATATATTGATTATGAAGCTAATAAAAAATCCCTTTTGCCAAAATATCCAATAACTACATATTAAACTCTCAAAAAAAGACACAAAAATAATTAAATAAGTAGAAATTTATATCATTATGGCAATCTTCTTTTGATTAATTAGGCATCTTGAACAGCAGAAAATGAACATCATTATGCAAAATGTGACTATAACTGACATCTGTCTCAAATCAGTATTATGATAAATAAATTTTGGTTTATTATAGTATATTGTGCATACACACAAAAATAATTGAAAATCATATACAAATATACTCATTTTTGAAATTAGGAAATGACTTGAGATTAGATATTACCAAAGTAAAAACAACATTTTTTTTAATGGAATCTCTGACTAAAAATTTGAGAGCATTATCTCAAGTTTCCAAGACAATAATATATAATTTTTAGTGTTTTCCACATTTTATTATATATTTAAAAGTATAAGTATTTGAAACCTCTCAAAGTTAACTATTTTTCCATTTTAAATGTATACTGAATATTTTTGAAATATATTCATCTGTTAATGTAGTTTACACAGATATTCCATTGTTATTTAATATTAAAGATAATAAAATCTGAAACAACCAGTGTTTGATGAATGCCAGATCTTATAGATTTAGCAAAGCTACCCCAAGTTTTATGAAACAATAATATCTACAATAATCATAGATGGCTTGCAAATTAGATAAAAACCAATATAAAGTCATTTAAATTTTTGAGTTTATTTGATATTGAATACATCTATAAGATTCTTTAGGAAAAAAGCCCATTTTTAAAGACCTTATTTTATTAGAGAAGTTTTCTTTTTTGGGGGGGGTTACTGGGGATTGAACTCAGGGGCACTCAACCATTGGGCGTATCCCCAGCCCTTTTTTAAATTTTATTAGAGACAGGGTCTCACTGAGTTCCTAAGTACCTTGCCATTGCTGAGGCTGGCTTTGAACTCGCGATTCTCCTGCCTCAGCCTCCCAAGTACTGGGATTACAGGCATGCGCCACCGCGCCCAGCTGAGAAGTTTTATTTTTACAGAAAAAAAATTGTACAAATAGAAGAGTTCTCACATAGTTTCAACTATTATTAGCATCTTTCATTGGTATAGATTATTTGTTGCAATTGATGCACCAATACTAGTGCATTGTTTTTAAATAAAGTCTATATTGTATGTTAAGACTCATTTTTTTTAATGTTGAGCAATTCTATGGCTTTTGACAAGTGCATAATGTCATATATTTGCCACTACAGTGACATGCCAAAGAATTTCTCTGCCCGTGTTCCACCTATTCATGATTTTGCCTCCTGTCCTTTAACCTGTCAACCACACATTTTTTGCTGTCTCAATGGTTTTGCCTTTTCTGGAATATTGTAGAGTTGAAGTCATACATGATGAACATTTTCAGAGTGGCTACTTTTGCTTAACAACATATACTTAAAGTTATTCCTCCAGGTCTTGATATCTCATTTCATTTTTTTCAATTAATTTATTTTAACTGAAACATAAAAATTGTACATATTAATGGGGTACAATGTGATGTTTCAATACATGTGCACATTTTGTGATATTTAAATCTGGATGAACATATCTACCTCCTCATATATAATTACTCAGTGATGAAAACTATAAAAATCCTTTCGCCAGTTTTTTGAAATGTGTAGTACAGTATTGTTATCTGTAATCATCCTACTGTGCAATAGCATAACAGATCTTGTTCTTATCTAACTATAAGTTAATTATATTTCATTATATGGATATACCACAATTTTGAAATCTATTCACATATTGAAGGATTTTTTGGTTGCTTTTAGTTTGAGGCAATATAAGTAAAATTGGTGTAAAAATTTATAAGTAAATTTTTGTGCGGACATAGGTTTATGGCTCTTTTGGGTAATTGCCAAGGATTGTGATTTCTGGTCATATGGGAACAATAAGCTTAGTTTTGTAAGGAACTGGAAACTAGAGAATGACATTGGTGCTAAAGTAGTCAAAGGCCAAGCAAAAATACTGGCATAAGAAGGAAGAAGTAGTGAGAGGAGGGGTGGGGCTGTGGGGAGGGAAAGAATGGTAGAATGAGACATAAATTATTTCCCTATATACATGTATGATTACACAACTGGTATGACTCTGCATCATGTACAGCCAGAGGAATGAGAAGTTGTGCTCCATTTGGGCACAATGTGTCAAAATGCATTTTACTGTCATGTATAACTAATTAGAGCAAATTTTAATAAATTAAAAAATAAAAATAAAGAAGGAAGAAGTAGTTTCTTTTTTTTTATGCAGAAAAGACATGAGAAGCAAGGACTAATGCAAAAAGTAAATCCCTAGCTAGTGGGGGGGGGGGTACAAAAGGACTATTCATGGAATATGGATTTTAAAAAAATCAAAGTTTTTCAAAGACTCCTTGGTTTTCAAATTCATTATTCTTGGACACTGGAAAGTTTAAGAAAGATTTGCCTAAAGACTCATAGATTGAAGTAAAAAAGAAAGAAAGCCCTTTTGACTGGGTAGAAATTTGTAGTTCACAAATTTCTATAACATTAGAATTCTTCACAAAGATCATGTTGTATTATTACAACATCTGAACTAGAGAATTAAAAGTTTTCATCAAGAATGCTAAAACATGTTGGAAATTGGAGCTTACTTTTTCTTCTATTAGGCATATTGTCTCTGGTCTAATTCCTAGGTCCTTGATCCACTTTGAATTGAGTTTTGTGCATGGTGAGAGATAAGGGTTTAATTTCATTTTGTTGCATATGGAGTTCCAGTTTTCCCAGCACCATTTGTTGTAGAGGCTATCCTTTCTCCACTGTACATTTTTGGCTCCTTTGTCTAATATAAGATAGCTGAAACTATATGTATTAGTCTCTGTGTCCTCAATTCTGTACCATTGGTCCACCAGTCGGTTTTGGTGCCAATACTGTTGTACCAAAAATGTTGTATCCAGCATAATGCCAACTAAAACTCCAAGCCACGTCACACCCAATGCCAATAAAAAGCCTTTATTAAGCTGATCAGCGGCCACCATCCTCACACATCACACAGTGTGACAAGATGGTGCCCAGGCAGTGATTTTTCAAGGATTTATAAAGAGCAAAATCACAGAGGGTGGAATATTCAATTGCAGGGTTTTAGCCAATGCAAGCAAGCCACAGTACAGAAGCTGAATCTAGGCAGTTAGCAAGACAAAGCAATGGGTACAATAATATTTCCCATGGGACTTTCCAGGTTGGTATAGCAACAATCAAGTAGAAGGGAATGGCGTCAAAATGACCCTAGTTGAGTACATGTTAGAGAATGGTTACTAACGTCTAGACAATCAATCTCTGACAAGGTATTTGCCCAGGAAAAATGGAAACCAAAGAGAGCAATTTTACGTTGTATAGGAATTGCTGTTTTTATGCTGTCAAGCGTATTATGCTAGGTAACGATTAATGGGTACACAGGCAGGACTTTCTGTATTCTATTATTTCTGAGAAACAGATCTATTTCTCGGAACTCCTAAGATGGCTGCTGAAGAACAAGATGGAGTCCCTTTAGTTCTCTTATCACATTCCCCACTGGTCTTATGGGAATAGACAAATCTTTGTCATTACACATCTGTGTCTAATTTATCTAAGTTTCCAGAGGTCAACTGATCATAATGGGCACGCAATACCATGAGCTTGACAGATTGGATGTTTTGTTGAATGTATGTTGTTTATATAGTTTATTACACATGGAGCAAACATAAGTACTAAAAGTATAATAAGCAGGGGACCAGCTATAGTGTTGATTAAAGTAGTAAGCCATGGAGACCAGGAGAACCAACGTTCATACCAGGTTTCTTGTTTTTTGCGGGTTTCTTTCTTTTCTTTTAGTCTCTTCCTTATTAGAGACAAACTATCTCTGATGACACCTGAATAATTAGCATAATGGCAGCATTGTTCTCTTAATGTCATGCACAATTCACCCTGTTTTAGGAGCAGCAAATCTAGACCTCTCCTATTTTGTAGGGTGACTTCTGCTAAATAGTTTAGGGATTCTTTTAGCCTGGATACAGACTTTTTAAATTTTGATATGTCTTTGTCTATCTGGGTACTGCACAATTTATAATTCTGACCTTGGAGTATTAATGCTTTTGTTCTTACAGCAGTAGTAGAGCCTGCTATTCCAGTTGCTACCAACAACTGTACCAATACTGGTGCTGCCCTTTTGACTCTGTTTTTTTCAAAATGTTCTGCTCCTGCTTGTCCATTATAATAATATACTTGAGGAGCAATGTGGACAGTGACACAGAATTTAGCCCATGGAATTTGCATTTCTGTCCTAGTTTGACCAAATAACCATAGATTAAGGCAAAGTGTTAGACCAGAAGTACAGGCAAACCATGTCCCTTTGGGGGCAATCAGGTAATTTTTATAACCCCTTGATGGGATGATGTTTCCGGTACAAGACTCTTAGTAGGGCAAGTATTGGAGATTGAAGCTAGAGGTATGAAAACAAAGTCTTTGGCCTAGTAAATCATCCAGTGTTAATTTAGGTATGTTTTCCCAATGGCAAATAGTTATATTAACTTCCTGGGCACTGACATTAACAAGGGTGGGGGTCTTTCCAACATAATTTTAAAGGGGTTATTCCCTGTTTATAGGAATTGCAGCAGACACGAAGGAGAGTAAAGGGAAGGAGGTCTACCCATGTTTTGCCAGTCTCCAAAATTAACTTGGTTAAAATTTCACAGTGGAGTTTCTAATTAATCTCAATCAATCTCTATGGTTTCAGACAAAGATTTAGTTATTTTTGCCATGAAGGCAGGGCCATTGTCGGTCCCTATAGATAAAGGGAGGCCAAATCTGGGAATAATCTCTTGTAATATGGGCAGTTTCTGTTTAGGTGGGAAATGCTTCTGTCCACCTCGAGGAGGTGTCTACAAAAACAATAAATATTTATATCTACACCTGTTGACTTTTACTTCAGTAAAGTCCTGGGAAGTGGTACTTCATCTTGAGCAGGTCAATCATTTTGGTTTCACCCAAATGGGTCCCTTGATGTAGGTGATGGAAGAGGGCTTGGCAAATAGGCTTTGAAGGCAGGATCTGCTCAGGGAGGACTGGAAGAACAGTTAATGGCCCCACTGGTCTTAGGGTGGCTTGATCAGAAAAATTATTTCCTTGTATCTTTAATGTCTCTCCTTTATGGTGGGCCTTGCAATGTATGATAGCAACTCTTTTTGGTAGCCAAATGGCTTCCAGCAAGGCCAGAATTTCTGGAACATTTTTAATAGTCTTTCCTCCTGAGGTTAATAAACCTCTCTCTTTATAGATGGTTCCATGCACATGAGCTGTAGCAAAAGCATACCTACTGTCCATATAAATGTTGGCAGTTTTGTCTTTTCCAAATCTGAGGGCCTGAGTTAGAGCTATGAGTCCTGTCCTTCCAGCTGAGGTCTCATGTCTGAACACTTGGGCCCAGATTACCTTGTCATTGGTGACTACAGCCGCTTCGGCATACCTGACGCCATCTATCATGAAACTGCTTCCATCTGTGAAGAGGGTTTCCTCCGGTTTTTCCCAGGGGACATCTCGTAGATCAGGTCTGGTTCCCTAGAAGCTGTAATATGTCTAGACAGTCATGTACAGGTTGAGATGGATCATCGTCAGGAAGTAAAGTGGCTGGGTTTAAGGTTGTAGTAGCTGAGAATTTTACTCGTTGTGGGTCTAGCAACAGGTTTGGTAATGTGTCAACCTGGTATTTGTTATCCATCTTTCTGGGGGAATCTTTCCTGAAAATCCCCCCTCAGGATCAGTCCACTCAAAGGCAAAAATAGACTGACTTACCACGGCCAGAGGAAGGCTGAAGAAGGCATCTTTTAGGTCCACTACTGTATAGATCTGGTACACTGGAGACAACAGACTCAGCAATGTATAAGAATTAGGCACTGTGGGGTGGATAGTTTCCACCCATTTATTGACTTCTCTTAAGTCCTGGACCAGGCGATAATCATCAGTTCCGGCCTTTTGGACTGGCAGGAGGGGAGTATTCCATGGTGATTTGCATGGCACAGTATTCCCTCCTTTATTAGTTTATTAATATGTGGAGCAATTCCCAATCGTGCCTTATAGCTGATGGGGTACTGTTTAATTCTTACAGGAGTAGCATTGCTAGTCAGTTGTACAATGATGGGAGCCCAGTGGGTAGCTAACCCCGGGGGGTTTGTTTCGGCCCATACTTTTGGAACCTCTTGTTGGAGTTCTGACAATCTGTGATTCTCGCTCTTGTCCAAGAGCAATATTGGGTTTTTCCGGTGGCTCCTTGTATAGGGATTTTTTGTTTTGACAGGGGTTCTCCGGATTGCTGTAGCACTGATAGCTCCAGTGTCTACCAGAAACTTTGTGGGTTTGCCCCCTACTTGTAAGGTGACCATAGGCTCTTGGGAGCTTATTGTAATAGAGCCTCAGCCCCATCAGTCCTCATCCAGTATAGAAAGGACCTTTCCTAACCTCGGTTTGGAGGGTCTGGAATTCCGGGCTTTCTGTAGGCATTTGTTTTTCTAATGTCCTTTTTCCTTACAGTAGGCACATTGGTCCCTTTTTTAAAATTTTTTACCTCTTGCAGTAGGTGGCCCTCTAGAAGGGGCATTAGGTCATTTGGAGGCAGTCAATAAGACCTTAGTAAGTTTTTTGGTTTGTCTTTCTTCAGGAGGATCTCTGTTATTATAAACTCATTGGGAAATTTCCACCAATTTAGATAAAACCTTTCCCTCTAACCTTTTAAGTTCTTGGAGTGTCTTCCTAATATTGGGAGCCAGCAGGGTTACAAAGGCTATATTTATCTATAGGGTGTAAGAGCAGTAAGCCTGTAGGAGGTACTCCAAGAATGCACTAGGAGATTTGCTAGGGATTGTCTAGTGGGCCTTCTAAGGGTGGTTTGAACTCCCCACAGTAGAGTCTGGCAAAACCGGTTTAGAGCCTCCTTACCTGTATCTTCACTGGGGTCCCAGTTGGGACAGATGGAGAGAATCATGGCTTTCCACAGGACAGGGTCATCTGTGGGCCAGCCATCAGCACCCAAGATAGATTTCTGAGCTTCTCGTCTGATGTGTTCTTGTTCCTCAGATGTGAACAGAGTTTGGAGAAGTTGTTGACAGTTATCCCAGGTGGGCTGGTGGGTATAGAGAACTGATTCTAAAAGAGAGGTGAGTCTCTGTGGTTGATCAATAAAAGAAGGATTTTGTGAAATGGAGAGGACATCTGACAATGGGAAAGGTGGAGACAATGGAGGAGAAGGTGAGGAGTGGCAAAGGCGTTCCAGTACCCACTGTATGGATGACAGAAAATTTGCCAACTCTAAGAGAGAAAAACATGTTGTTCAGATATGCAAGAATATTTCCAGAATGGGTCTAAAAACATAATTGAGAAACGTCCACAGGTGTCTTGGAGAAACTAAGGCAACAAGAGTTGTTTGCCCCTCAGTTAATAATTCCTACTGAGCTTTCTATTTTAAAGCCATAACCCCTGCAAAGGCCTAATTACAGAGAATTATTTTACCCACAGTATAGGGCCAAACATATATTACCTACTTGATTAAAGGAAGATAATGGTATCTTCCAATAGACCCTTTTTTTTTTTCCCCTTACACAGGGATTTATGATGAGGTTGGAAAACACATAGTTAATATTGATGGCAAATTTGTTGGCATGTTGGGTTGATGTACAAAGCTTACCTTTTAGTTAAAGATTACAAATATTTAAGGCCTGGTGCACTTTAACAAAAGAATAAAAAAACTCTCTGAGAAAGCAACTCAACAGGTATGATCTATTGTTCCTTTTCCACTCTCACTGTTCCACCTCACCAATCTTTAAAAAGTAGGCACTGCATGTTAAAATTAGAATCGGACATGTGTTTCTTAAAATAAGGACTACAAGAGTTATCAATGATTCTAGAAATACCTTTAGACTCATAAGCTGTTAGGTGTAGGTATACTCTAAAGTTATAAGATTAGGTTAGGAGACATAGAGTCTGGTTACCTAGTCTGGCACCTGTTAAATAAAGGACTGTTACATCTTGGGAGAATTAGACATATCTGGAAACTATAGATTAATGACACATTTTGTTGGAATGATTTTGTGCCTATAATAAAATAAAAAGCATATAAAGACCCAGAGAAAACAGGATTAGCTCTCTCTCTGGAGATCACTCATATAGAACGACTCCTCTTCCCATTCCTTGCTCCCATGTGATGCCATTCATCCTTCAGGACCCCCTAGGTCCCCATTGGGGCTGGACCCTAGCAGAGGAGGGAGGTGCCGGAAGTGAAAGGGATGGTGGAAACAAGGGCGGTGAAGGCGAGGAGGAAGGGGCAAGGAGGAAAGGTTTGGAGAAGGGAAAATGAGAGGGGATGGATTTGGGTGCCGGGTAGGGAGGAGGTTCCAAGAGGAAAGTAGTCTCAGCTTCAGAGTTATCTAAAACCAGGGGTTTAGGGGATTTCTGATTAACAGGTTTCTTTTGGGCCAATAAAATGGTGCTCTTTTTTCAGAGCTCTGAATCAGAAGACATGTAACCTGTAATGCAACGTTTTAGCCATTTACGTTCATCAGTAAATATGTCAATCTAGATTTGTATATAAATCATTTGATCTGGATATCCTGCTGCCTGAAAACATTTTTTTTTTTTTTTTTTTTTGACTCTAGAGCAGTAGGGAGGTTAGTTGTTCCTTGTGAGGGCCTACCGACCTCAAAAATAAGCCATTCCAATTCACAGAATTTTCATAAATCTAATTTGTTAACAGACATTCCGTAGTCAGAAGCACGTTTCTAGAAATCCTGAAAATTGTCTAAGAAACAGGTTAAGACTGTGACACACTGAGTTTACTGGTTCTCACAGTTGACTGACTTAAAAAGAGACTCAGCACACAGAGCAAAGCAAAGACACAGATAGCCACAAACTAGATGGACAACAGAAAGACGAACAAACAGACAATGACCAGATTGGGCCACACCACACAGGGGTGCCCACCAGTGAACCAGAACAGACAATGACCAGATTGGGCCACACCGCACAGGGGTGCCCACCAGTTTACCAGAGCGACGTCTCGCCTGGTCCTGGGACTAGGTGTAAGCTACTGCGTCCAGTCTGACCTGTGTCCCCCAGAGAGTTAACTCACCAGATCACAGATCACAGGCGTTTTTTTTTTTTTTTTTAAATTGTCCTGATGGCAGGCTGGAATCCTCCCAGGAGTGAGGCTAGAAATGTCTCTCAGGAGCTCCCCTCTACTCCAGGACGGAGTCCAGGAGACTGCGACAGGAGGTTAATTTGGGTGTGACTCAGCAAGGAAAAAGGATCTCACTGGGGCCTCCAAAAATGTTGTACCAAAAATGTTGTATCCAGCATAATGCCAATTAAAACTCCAAGCCACATCACACCAATGCCAATAAAAAGCCTTTATTAAGCTGATCAGTGGCCACCATCCTCACACATCACACAGTGTGACAAGATGGCGCGCAGGCAGTGATTTTTCAAGGGTTTATAAAGAGCAAAAATCACAGAGGGCAGAATATTTCAATTGCAGGGTTTCAGCCAATGCAAGCAAGCCACAGTACAGAAGCTGAATCTAGGCAGTTAGCAAGACAAAGCAATGGGTACAATAATATTTCCCATGGGACTTTCCAGGTTGGTATAGCAACAATCAAGTAGAAGGGAATGGCGTCAAAATGACCCTAGTTGAGTACATGTTAGAGAATGGTTACTAACGTCTAGACAATCAATCTCTGACAAGGTATTTGCCCAGGAAAAATGGAAACCAAAGAGAGCAATTTTACGTTGTATAGGAATTGCTGTTTTTATGCTGTCAAGCGTATTATGCTAGGTAACGATTAATGGGTACACAGGTAGGACTTTCCGTATTCTATTATTTCTGAGAAACAGAACTATTTCACGGAACTCCTAAAATGGCTGCTGAAGAACAAGATGGAGTCCCTTTAGTTCTCTTATCACAATACCATGATGTTTTTGTTACTATTGCTCTATAGTATAATTTAAAGTCCAGTATGGTGATGCCCCCTGCTTCACTTTTCTTGCTCAGGATTGCTTTGGCTATTCTAGGTCTCTTATTTTTCCAGATGAATTTCATGACTGCTTTTTCTATTTCTTTGAAGAATGACATTGAGATTTTGATTGGAATTGCATTAAATCTGTATAATGCCTTTGGTAGTATGGACATTTTGACAATATTGACTCTTCCTATCCAAGCCATCCCACTCCTGGGTCTGTTCCCAAAGGACTTAAAAACAGCATATTACAGTGACACAGCCACTTCAATGTTTATAGCAGCACAATTCACAATAGGTAGGTTGTGGAACCAACCTAGATGTCCCTCAGTAGATGAGTAGATAAAGAAAATGTGGTATATATATAAAATGGAATTTTAATCAGCAATAAGAGAGAATAAAATAATGGCATTTGCAGGTAAATGGATGAAGTTGGAGAATATAATGCTAAGTGAAATTAGTCAATCTCAAAAATCCAAATACCGAATGTTTTCTCTGATATAAGGAGGCTAGTTCACAGTGTTTTTGGATGAGGGTACATAGGAGGATTAGAGGAACACTAGAATGGTCAAAGGAAAGGGAGGGGAAGGGAGGGAGCAAGGGGGGGGGAAGGAAAAAAAAATTTGTGGTTGAATGAGATGGATATCATTATCCTAAATGCATGATTGAAGATCTGAATGGTACTTATATACTTTGTATACAAGCAGTTGTATGTAAAAAGATGCTATACTTGTGCATTATGAATAAGTAAATAAATACTTAAATAAACAACAAAAAATAAGAATGCTAAAGCATTGTAATTTTAAACAATGCTTCAAATTTTTCAAGCTAACTTACACTATATGTGATAGTATTTTCAGGATCAATTTTAATTAATGCTTCAGTGGTTCCTGAGTACTATACTAAGGAAGATTTGTTCTTCACACCCTCAAAAACCTGAAAACATTATATTAAAAAATAAAAATGCTTGGAAACAATTTCATATGAGCCAATAAATGTAATTTTACAGTGTTTTCATAGACTTTACCAACAAATTATCATGGTTCTTTCCTGTGGATTGTCTTTGAGGCATACTGAAATCATGTAACAGAATGAAATATTAACTCATTTCTTAAATATTTAAAATCTTAAATGTAGAAGTAAATTATATCATATGAATTTATTGACTAAATATTGAGCACCATTATGTAGCATTATATAGTAGCTATTATAAAAATAAAAATATTATTTAATCTATTAAGAAAGTCCAGTCTATGGAAAAATAGACAGAAAAGTAAACATTTAACACATGAGTAATCTTAAATTTGATTTAACATCATTAAATTTTTGTGGTCCAACAAAAGTTCTGTGAAATCTTTTTCCAAATTGAAAGCATTCCTCCCAGAAATTATTCTTCAAATATAAGATTTTATCCATATCTCGGGCTCTCTTTATTCACGTACCATGGCCCTGATATTATTCATACTGTACAGTATTTACATTTCACATAATAATGACTAGCAATCAAACCATATTGAGATAGATTTTGTCCTAATAACCAATTTGAATAATGAGAATCTAGAGTGATGATTATTGTCAGGTTATTAGTGAGACCCCAATGTCAAAGTTTGTTGTGAATGATTGTTCAAGCACTGATCTCCTTCAATGATGATTATATAATTCTTAAACAAAGTAGAATAGATACATTAGTTCTTAGAGTCCAAGATGTCAAGAAAATGTATTTCAGTAGATATATTCTCTGGTTACTTGCCAAATATTTAAAAGGGGCAATGGATACTACATGCTTTACTGGAAATAGTCCATATTTTTACCTTGCATTATTGACTTTTGTTAAGTAAAGGAAATAGTGTTCTTAGTAACATAATGGTTTATAAGGAATGCAGAAACCATAAACTAAAAAGCTTTTATTTCTTAGGTAAGAAAAAAATATTAGCACACTTAAAGTAATTGTAAATAACCTCATGGAGAAATAAAGTTTTTTACAATAGAATTCTACTTGAGAAATTGTTACACTTTTGGCTTCATTCACAGATTGTAAAACACAAAAAAATGTTAAGTAATAAAATAGAGTAGAGAGAGCTATTAAAAGGAAAGCATTATATAAGCTTATTTCCTTTTGAAGTACAATAATATTTTGCTTCTCTAAAACTCATAAAAAATACTTTTCTTTCAGGTTGGTGTACTTAGAATTAATCAAACCTTACATTAATAATAACAGGGATACATTCCTCAGTTACTAAAAGTGGTTCATTATGTTCTGGTAAGTGTCTGTGTCCTGATGTATGATATATGTTCCAAAGGAGATGCTGGATGTATAAAAACAAATTAAATTGATTGAGAGGCATGGATTTCATTTAGCTTCAGAGTCGATGGCGTGGATACTTAGTTTCTTGTTACTCAAAAAAAATTTTTCCTTCCCCATCTTTACTTCTTTTCCTGCTTTCTTCCTTAATTCTCTCATTCTTTTAAGAAATATTTGACATAATCACACAATGCCTAGTGTATTCTAAGACATATGACGTGTGACCCCTTATGTATTTGTGTGTGAGTAGGATGGGGGGAAGAAAGAGCAAAATCCAAGTATTTAAATAAAAGAAAGAAAATCTACTCAAAATGATACTGATATGGGACTGTCATGACACTTTGATTTTATAGCAAAAAGAAAAAATGTTACCTTCATTTTTCCTTGGCAATATTCTTGTTTCCTAAAGGAATTTGGCTCCCAGCTTGATGTCTACATTAATTTAATATCAATAAAACATGAAACACATAACCAGATCTGTCAAACATAGAATTCTGCCAAATGTAACATCTTAATATTACTATTGCATAGAAAATAAAGGGTCATAAAATATTCATATTTTCTTATTTGAATCATATTTCATGGTCTATCCATGTGGTTTTAGGTTATGAATTAGAAAAAAAAAGGGAAGTAAAACTATCCCAACAATATAATTCATATTATGAGTTTTGAAGGAATATATACAAATTTTCTAAAATTCAAAAATAGGTGTGTTTATCTACATGGTCCATAAATACCTACTCAGGCATCATATACAAGTACATGTAAATTATCAGCAAGTGATAAATATCCCTGCTTTGTGAATTTCCACTGCACCATAAACCATCTTTATATATATGGTTATATAACTAGTATGTATTAATATATACATGTAACATATGTATATATATATATATATATATCTTAAAATATATTTTACCATTTGACTTAGAATTATTTTAATGCTTTATTTCTCTTACAGATGAAGTAAATTAACAAATATACAGATATTATCAATTATATAAATTTGGATGTACTCTGAAATGCCCAAATACAATAGCCTTAATTATTCTGTCTTAGATGCTCTAATGGGAAAAATAAAGGCACTTGAATTACTGAACTTCTGGTATATCCTATGTTTTACCATAGTGTCTAGTTCACTCAAGTGAGCAATTGTATGCCAGGCATTTTTACAGATATACTAGACAGCACAGAGAAGAAAATCCCACAAGAAACGTACAACCTAGTTGTGGTGAGAACCAGTTCAAAAACAGTAAAGCAGAGTAATGGGATAGGAAGTACCAGAGCAAGGTCTGGATCTAAGCACAGGTCTTGTGCCATAATTTTCTCTTAGGGAACAGTTTTCAGACAAGTGTCCTTGGGGAAAAACTGGGATGGAAGTGTGCATCTAATAGCACATCGAAATTCCTTATCCCTACCTCAGTAAGCAAAGTATTCATTTCACTTCTCCCTCTAGAAACGCCCTTATCTGTGACTACTATCAACATAGACAGTCTACTAGACACGTGGAATGTGAGAATCTTTGTTCACTATCATAAAATTTAGGTAGGACTGCTCGGGCTGGGGTTGTGGCTCAGTGGTAGGGTGCTTGCCTAGCACGTGTGCGGCCCGGGTTTGATCCTCAGCACCATGTAAACATAAATGCATTGCATTGTGTACAACTAAAGCAAATAAATAAATATTAAAAAAAATTTTTAGGTAGGACTGCAGACCTATTTTTGTAAATTTGTCTTAGTCTATTCAGCTTGAAAGGGATATGTAGCCAAATGCAATAACAGTTCATATTAATAATACTAGTTAAAGTTTATTGAATGCACACAATGCCAGGCACACATCTCATATTCTGTGTATGTTCCTTACAACAATTCTATGGAGTGGATAATATCATTCTTTCCATTGTAATCATGAAGATGCAGAGGAACTTATGCACATATCAAATCCCCTGCAATCTCACCTAAGAGATCCTATGTATATAGAAGTTCCTAGGTCTTTGTTTCTAGAATAATTAGGTTAACAAGTGTCTTACTTAGATTCATTCTCTCCCCCCCCCCCATTGATACTACACCTACTCAAATAATATCTCTTTTTTATTCTTAAACATTGCATTGGGCATATCAAACACACACTGATTTATACACTAGGTAACATGCCCCTGTTATGTGTTGCCATAGCACAGTAGGTTTGCCCCATCACTTTTAATTGCTCAGTTGTTTTTGCCATTAGCCTCTCAGCAGAAATCATGCCTATAAATCATTTTTATTTTATCTTAGGAATACAGTACAGTTCCTGGAGCATAGTCAGCACATAATAAATATTTTCAGAATAAGTGGATGAGAAAAAAAAATAAAAGGTTGAATGAGTCATGTCTAAGACAGGGACAGAATTTGAATTCATAGAAAGTCGAGATAGGTCTATTGTATTATTTAAAGTAATTAAATAATATGAAATGTACTAAATTCTCTAACTTCAAATTTTTAGTAGTTTTCAAGACACAAGGATTCTAATAGTTTTGGCAGGATACTTCCAGTTTTATAATTTTTATCAGAAATAATTTTTAAAAATGTTGACTGTTCCTAAAATGTTAAATATTCAAGTTGGCCCTAATGCTGATGTTTTAATCTCCTGTTGTGAATGAGAAGAGCAACTTGTCATGCTTCCATAAGGAAAATGCTCCAAACTCCTAGAGATATATCATATTGTAAAAGAGAAGGAAGACAAAAGTTGAGCAGAGATACTGACTAAGGTAAATTAGAGTTCAGAGAAAGAAACAGAAGCAGTGTGTGGCGGGGGAGGAGATATTGGAAGAGAGATCATAAAGAAGAGAGTTGAGTATTTGGGAAATAACATCAGACTACAGAAAAATAACTAAGAACATTCAATTCCAGGAATCATTTAAAAATATTTATCATTTTCTCCTTTTTGAAAAGTGATTGGTACTTTGTGTCATCAAATGTAGCTTCCTCAAATTCATATTATTAGGGATAACTAAGTAAAAATTTCCTAGTTTTTACACCCTTGTAATCCTTTGGATGTATTTTTATAATTTATATAATAATATACAATTGGGTTATGTCCCAATAATCCCCCTGTAAATTGAACATATCCTTAGGTAGAAAATGCATTCACAACACATTGAATGCCAGGGACTTAACAACACAGTACACTGTAGAGTTTCTGTTGGTTCCACTATGCTCATATGGCTGACTAGGAGTTGTGGCTCAATGCAGCTGTCCAATATGGACTCTATCTTTATATATATGTTAACCTATTTATATAATTTAATTCATTTTCAATCGTGATTTATTTCTTATTTTCATCAAAAGATATCCTGATCTACATAAGTAGGTATGTATGGGTCATTTAAAAGTTCCTCCTGTTTTTTTTTTTTTTTTTTTTTTTATAAACATTGGATTATCTATATCCCTTCTTTTATATGAATTTCTGCATCCTGTTGATAAATATGTAGTGTACAGGACTGTATGCATGGAAAAACATATGGCAGTTTTGGCACTCAGTTACTTAGTCTTGAATTGTAGTCTTACCACAATCACAAATGGCTGCTTTTTCCTCCGTCCTAGTTAAGACCCCACTAGCCAAGTACTATCTGGTTTAGGCAGAGAACTTAGAGGAATATGTTCATTGTGTTTCATTAACCTCCACATCCCTCAAACTAACTTATACACCTTTATTTCAAAGGCATTTACCTTAATTTAGTATTATTTTATGTAAGAATATACAAACTAGATGTACTAAAATTATTAAGGAAATTTTTTTCCTTGTTCTATTTTCACTCTATTTCCAAAGAGATTGTTCAGATAATAGTCTTTTCAGGCACATATCACTTTGATGACAAATTGAATTTATGTTCTTTTGAAATATCTTGGAAGAAAAATCAGGACAATTTAATTAGTAAATGATTCTAATTGATACCTAAACTGCCACAACAGTATGGTTACATAATTCACTTTAAAGCATGCCTGAAACATGGAACTTCAGAAGATCACTTAAAAATTCTCTTTTGTTTTCTTTTCTAAAATCTTCATTATCACAGTTCCTCTTTTGAATCTGATTTGTAATTCACATAAAATACATGTGTATATATATATATTTTTATGTGAATTATATATTTATAAATGAATTAATGAGCTATTTCATAATCAGTTGTTTATATTTGTATTTTTTTGTCCAGAACATAAACATTTAAAGCATAGCCCACTTTTGAATGTATAAAATTTCCTATTGACTAGAACAACAATGAGTCATAAATATTCAGTGTTTGTGAATCACTTAATAAATAGCCTAAATTTTCTGGTTTCACTTTTTTCTTTTTTTTCATCTGCAACCAACATTCGAGTTAAGCTTGAGAATCACTGATAGAAAACTCAGAGGATAGAATTATGTCCCCAGAGATGTCCACATTCTAAACCTCAGAAACAGTGAAAAACTATCTTCACTTTTTAGAGTACAAAGGTTAGAGTACAAAGGGTTACTGAGCTTGCAGACTGAGGTTGCAGAGTAAGTTTGCAGTAAAGGAAATAAGGTTGCTGATCACTTGATCTTCAGATAGTAGGGTTATCCTGCATTTTCTGGGTGAGCCCTGGGTTACCAAAAGTGGCAGAGGAAAGAAGAGAGAAACAGAGACTTGGTAGCCTGAGAAGATATAAGCCCAATGTTGCAGGGTTGGAGGAGGAGGGTTGAGGGACATTTAAAGCTACTTGGAGTAGGAAAGGGCAACAGCACAGGATCTCGCCTTCACTCCCAGGAGGAATGTATGTTCTAACACATTGATCTTAGTCCAGTGAGATTCTTTTAACTTAAAAATATATATTTTTTTAAGTCTGGCACACAAAGACAAGATCTCACCAATGTATGAATTGTAAAAAAAAAAAAAAAAATTCATCTTGTAGAATTTGAGTAGAATGGTGGTTACCAGAGACTGTGGAGAATTAAGAGGAGGGAAGGGTGAGGAGTGACCAGTCAATAGGTATTATGTTTCAGTTAGATAGGAGCAATTAGTTCTGATGTGCTCTTGCCAATAGGTAGGCTGTAGATAATAGTTATGTACTGTGTGTTTTAACAAAAGAATGTGAGTATTTTCTACACAAAGTAATGATAAATGGTTGGGACAGGTTGAGCCTGATATAAACACTATAAAATATACACATTGTGTCAGAGTGCCGCCAGGCCCAGGCTCCAGCCAGTCCCGCCAACCTCAGTCCCATAGCAGGAGCCAGCAAGGACAGACACGCCAGCTTTGCTTGAGTCCAGGCAGGCCCTGGGTGTCCAGGGATCCTGCATTGGAGTGACAACAGGCCCAGGTCAGTACTGCTGACCTTCATCCCAGCACGGTTAGCCACAGGTCAGTCCCACTGACCCCCGATGGTGTGCGACCAGGCTCCAGCCACCGATCTCCGAACCAGAGAAGGATTCAGCAAAGACAGACCTGCCAACTCTGTTTTGAGTTCAGGCGCGCCCAGGACAGTCCCAGGGACCTACATTAGAGTGCTGCCAGGCCCAGGTCAGTCCCGCTGACCTTCACCCCAGTGTGGCCAGCCTCAGTTCAGTCCCACTGACATTCCCCTCAAGTGTGGCCAGCCTCAGAGAAGCTCTGCCAACCTCTGCCCAAGCACAGACAGTCCCAGCTCAGCCCAGCCCACACCCGCATAGCTCAGGCGAGTCTAGGACAGCTTCACTGACCTCTGCTCAGAGGAATGCCTCTTTTAACCAGCAGACCACCACAGGAGCTCAGACTCAACCAGATCGACCCACACCAACCTGGGTGGACCCAGCCCCAGGTAGCATACTTAGAGGGACAACAGCAGGTTCTGATAGCCCAACACTAAGGGGAGGCACAAACAACGTGCAAGGATATTATAAGAAAATAGGGAAGAAACTGTAATATCTCAGATCTACACTGCAAGAAAGTAAGGCAAATAGACAACATGAAAAAACAAGGGAGGAAAGTACTCCAAACAAATCAGGATTCTACAATAACAGAACCCATGCTCAGCGAAGTTGATGAAATGTCAGAGAAGGAGTTCAGAAGGTTCATAATTAAAATGATCTGTAAATCAAGGAATGACCTAAATGAACAAATTCAGGCAAAAATTGACCACTACAACAAAGATATAAGAGAGCAAATACAGGTAGCAAATGATTACTTCAAAAAAGAGATAAAAACTCTGAAGAAAAAAAAAAAAAGTCAGAAATCCTTGAAATGAAGGAAACAATTAACCAAATAAAAACACAATTGAAGGTATCACCAACAGACTAGATCAACTGGAGGAAAGAACTTCAGACAATAAAGACAAAGTATATAATCTTGAAAATAAAGTTGACCACACAATGAAGATAGTAAGAAACAATGAATAGAACATCCAAGAAGTATGGGACAGCATCAAAAGACCAAATCTGAAACTAATTGGGACATAGGAAGGCACAGAGTTTCAAACCAAAGGAATGCACAACCTCTTCAATGAGATAATATCAGAAAATTTCCCAAGCATGAAGAATAAATTGGAAAACAAAATACAAGAGGCTTATAAGACACCAAATGTACAAAATTACAACAGATCTACACCAAGACATTATAATGAAAATGCCTAGCATACAGAACAAGGATAGAATTTTAAAGGCCACAAAAGAGAGGAATCAGATCACATATAGGGGGAGACCAATTCATATAACAGCAGATTTTTCAACTCAGATACTCAAAGCTAGGAGATCATGGAACAACATATTCCAAACTCTGAAAGAAAAGGGATGCCAACCAAGAATCTTTTACCCAGCCAAATTAAGCTTTAGATTTGAAAAGGAAATAAAAACCTTCCATGATAAACAAAAGTTAAAAGAATTTACAAGTAGAAAGCCAGCACTACAAAACATCCTCAGAAAAATATCAATGAAGAGAAGAAGAAAAACAATGATGAAAATCAACAGAGGGAGGTATTACACTAAAGGAAAAAACAATCAGAACAGTAACCATGTCAAGTTAAATACCAAAAATGGCTGGGAATACAAAACACATCTCAATAATAACTCTGAATGTTAATGACCTAAACTCACCAATCAAAAGACATAGACTAGCATATTGGATCAAAAAAACCCAGAACAAAAAATATGCTGCCTCCAAGAGACTCATCTCATAGGAAAAGACATCCATAGGCTGAGGGTCAAAGGTTGGGAGAAATCCTACCACTCATATGGACAGAGGAAACAAGCAGGGGTTTCCATCCTCACATCAAATAAAGTTGACTTCAAGCTTAAGTCAATCAAAAGGGATAAAGAAGGACACTATATACTGTTCAAGGGAACCATACACCAACAAGACTTAACAATTATAAATATATGTGCCCCCCAAAATGGAGCATCCATGTTCATCAAACAAGAAGGTTAAGAGTCAAATTGACCACAACACAATAATTCTGGGTGACTTTAACACACCTCTTTCACCACTGGATAGATCTTTCAAACAAAAGCTGAACAAAGAAACTATGGAACTCAAAAATACAATAAACAACTTAGACTTAACTGACTTGCATAGATTATTTCATCCTTCAACAAGTGAATACACTTTCTTCTCAGTAACACATGGATCCTTCTCTAAAATAGACCATGTAATATGCCACAAAACAACTCTTTGCAAATATAAAAAAGTAAGGATACTACCCTGTGTTCTGTCAGACCATAATGGAATGAAATTAGAAATCAATGATAAAATCAGAAATAAAAGCTACTTCAACACCTGGAGACTAAATAATATGCTACTGAATGAACAATGGGTTGCAGATGACATCAAAGAGGAGATTAAAAAATTCTTAGAGGTGAATGAGAACACAGAAACAACATATCGAAATCTCCTGGACACTATGAAGGCAGTTCTTAGAGGAAAGTTCATTGCATTGAGTTCATTCCTCAAAAGAAGAAAAAGTCAACAAATAAAAGACTTAAAATTACATCTCAAAGCTCTAGAAAAAGAAGAACAATCCAACACCAAATGTGGTAGAAGACAGGAAATAATTAAAATCAGAGCTGAAATTAATGAAATTGAAACAAGAAACAATTGAAAAAATTGACAAAACAAAAAAAGTTGGTTCTTTGAAATAGTAAATAAAATTGACAGACCCTTAGCCATGCTAACAAAGAGAAGGAGAGAGAAAACTCAAATTACTATCATATGTGATGAAAAAGGAAATATAACAAGAAATACTACGGAAATAGAGGAAATAATTCAAAATTATTTTGAAAACTTGTACTCCAACAAAATACAAAACACTGAAAGCATAAACATAAACATACTCCTAGAGTCATATGATCTGCCCAAATTAAAGCAGGATGATATACACAATTTGAACAGAACAATTTCAAGCGACAAAATAGAAGATGCCATCGGAAGCCTACCAACCAAGAAAAGCCCAGGACCAGATGGATACACAGCCAAGTTCTACAAGACATTTAAAGAAGAACTGATACCAATACTCTTCAATTTATTTCAGGAAATAGAAAAAGAGTGAGCACTTCCAAACTCATTCTATGAGGCCAATATCACCCTGATCCCCAAACCAAGCAAAGACACATCAAAAAAAGAAAACTTCAGACCCATATTTTAATGAACATAGATGCAAAAAGTCTTAATAAAATTCTGGAAAAACGGATACCAAAACACATCAAAAATATAATACACCAGGATCAAGTGGGGTTCATTCCAGGGATGCAAGGATGGTTCAACATACAGAAATCAATAAATGTAATTCATCACATCAATAGACTCAAAGATAAGAACCATATGATTATCTTAATAGATGCAGAAAAAGCATTTGACAAAATACAGCACCCTTTCATGTTCAAAACATTATAAAAACTGGGGATAACAGGAACATATCTCAACATCTTAAAAGCTATATATGCTAATCCCCAGGCCAACATTATTCTAAATGGAGAAAAATTGAAAGCATTCCCTCTAAAAACTGGAACAAGACAGGGATGCCCTCTTTCACCACTTCTACTTAACATAGTAATTGAAATGCTGGACAGAGCAATTAGACAGACAAAAGAAATTAAAGGGATACAGATAGGTAAAGTAGAACTCCAATTATCATTATTTGCTGATTATATGATTTTATACCTATAAGACCCAAAAAATTTCCACCAGAAAACTTCTAGAACTCATAAATGAATTCAGCAAAGTAGCAGGATACAAAATCAATACCCATAAATCTAAGGCATTTCTATATATCAGTGACAAATCCTCTGAAAGGGAAATGAGGAAAACTACCCCTTTTACAATAGCATCAAAAAATAAAATAAAATACTTTGGAATCAACTTAACCAAAGATGTGAAAGACCTCTATAATGAAAACTACAGAACACTAAAGAAAGAAATTATGGAATACCTTAGAAGATGGAAATATCTACCCTGTTCTTGGATAGGCAGAACTAATATTGTCAAAATGACCATACTACCTAAAGCACTATACAGATTTAATGCAATGCCAATCAAAATCCCAATGACATTCCTCATAGAAATAGAAAAAGCAGTCATGAAATTCATCTGGAAAAAGAAGAGACCCAGAATAGCTAAAGCAATCCTTAGCAAGAGGAGTGTAGCAGGTGGGATCACTATACCAGACCTTAAATTATACTACAGAGCAATAGTAACAAAAACTGCATGGTATTGGCCTCAAAATAGGCTGGTAGACCAATGGTACAGAATAGAGGACACAGAGACTAACACATATAATTTCAGTTATCTTATATTAGACAAAGGCACCAAAAACGTACATCAGAGAAAAGATAGCCTCTTCAACAAATGGTACTGGGAAAACTGGAAATCCATATACAACAAAATGTAATTATACCTGTATCTCTCACCATGAACAAAATTCAACTCAAAGTGGATCAAGGATCTAGGAATTAGACCAGAGACACTACACGTAATAGAAAAACAAGTAAGCTCTAATCTCCAGCATGTTGGATTAGGTCCCAAATTCCTTAATAAGACTCCTGTAGCACAAGGATTAATATCAAGAATCAATAAATGGGATAGATTTAATTTACAAAGCTTCTTCTCAGCAAAAGAAACAGTAGAGAGGTGAATAGAGAGCCTACTAATTGGGAACAAATTTTTACCACACACACATTACATAGAGCACTAATCTCTAGAATATATAAAGAACTCAAAACACTTAACACCAAAAAAAACCCAAATAACCCAATCAATAAATGGGCCAAGGAACTGAACAGACACTTCTCAGAAGAAGATATACAATCAGTCAACAAACACTTGAAAAAATGTTCAACATCTCTGGCACTTAGAGAAATGCAAATCAAAACCACTCTAAGATTTCATCTCACACCAGTCAGAATGGCAGCTATTAAATGAACACAAACAAGAATAAATGTTGGCGAGAATGTGGAGAAAACGGCACGCTCATACATTGTTGGTGGGACTGCAAAATGGTGCAGTCAATATGGAAAGCAGTATGGAGATTCCTTGCAAAACTTGGAGTGGTACCACCTCAGGACCCAGCTATCCCACTCCTTGGTCTATACACAAAGGACTTAAAAACAGCATACTACAGGGAAACAGCCACATCAATGTTTATAGCAGCATAATTCACAATAGCTAAACTATGGAAACAGCCTAGATGCCCTTCAGTAGATGAATGGATAAGGAAAATGTGGCATATGTACACAATTGAGTATTACTCAGCAATAAGAGAGAATAAACTCATGACTTTCACAGGTAAATGGATAAAATTGGAGAATATAATGCTAAGTGAAGCTAGCCAATCCCAAAAAGCCAAATGCCAAATGTTTTTTCTGATATAAGGAGGCTGATTCACAGTGGGGTTGGGATGGGGAGCATAGGAGGATTAGAGGAACACTAGAATGGCCAATGGGGAGGAAGGAGATGGGAGGGGGAAAAAGGGTGAAAAAAAAAAAAATAGTAGAATGAGATGGATATCATTACCTTAAGTGCATGTATGAAGTCATGAATGGTGTGAATATACTTTGCATACAACCAGAGGTATGTAAAAATGTGCTCTATGAGTATAATATGAAATGTAATACATTCTGCTGTCATTTCTATCAACTCAGAATAAAAAATAAATTTGAAAAAATTAAAAGAAAAAAGTAAAAAATAAATAAATACACATTTTGATACACATTTTATCAAAATATGTTATTCAATTAATAGGAATAAATAAATAAATAAATGTTAAATAAATTTCACTTAAATTAAAAAGACTTCAATTATATAAAGCCAATTTTTTAAAAAATTGTATGACTTTAAGATGAATTAAATAAAACGGTGTCTCAAGAAAGATTTATGTCCTATACTTATATTCAGATGAAATAACTTTTTGAATTTGCATATTTGGGTCATTGCAGTGTTCTTTCTATAAAATATTGGTAATTGGTGCAATGAAGCAAGAGAAATCTAGCTTTCAGTACGCTGACCTGTGCATGTTAAGAACTTTAGTGGGAATATGTAATTATTTCATTCAATATGTAATTTTAGAGGTATTTGAAATTTTAACAATTTTTTAAAACTACCTTTCTATTTTATTTTTCTGAGAGGAAACTATAACTTGAAAATAAAACATCTTTACAAATAAAATACATAAAATAATGTATTTTATGTAAAATCTCCATACTGACTAATATGATAGACTTTTCACAGGTGATAAGTACATTGTAATTTTTACTTCTCAGATGATATAGGTCACAAAAAATTCTGAAACTAGAATGGACTTGAAGAGAAATCTAGTATTAAAGCCTTGAAATTCTTGTGAAAACTCTTACTTTATTCATACAATGGTTTTAATAGCTTGACCTGAATAAAGCAGTTTTAAACAAATAGCTTATAATCTTTAGAAATAGGCACAAATGACTCTGGTGATATTTTTCTAGTGAATAAATGTATATTATATATAAAGTATTACCTAACAAGAAGCTAAAGGCAACATTTTTATTCAGCTTTCAGTCACTATCACAAATACCTGAGATAATAAATTTTTAAAGAGAAAAGGTTTATTTTGGCTAACAGTTTTGGAGGTTCTAGTTCATGACCAGGTGGACCTGTTACTGGTGGATGAAGGCAGCATTTCATGGTGACACAAGGTATAGCAGAGAGAAACTGCTGGCATCATAGCCAGCAAGTGAACAAGACAAAGACCAAGAGACCAGGATACCACTATCTTTTTTAAGGACAAACCTTAGTGACCTAAATCCTTCCACTAGACCCCACGTTTTAAATTTTCCACCATCTCCCAATAGCACCACGGGCTGGGGATCAAGTCTTTAACACATGCACCTTTGGGAGATATTCCAGATCCAAACTATAGCAAGAAGAAGTAATTGGACCTTGAAGTGTCAGGAGCTGAAGGAGCCTATAATCAAGGAGATAGCTAAAGATTGCGGTTAGCTGAGAGCCATAAAAGATGTTCTAGTTTCCACCTGATAGTAATACATTATCCAAAGAATCTCTGTATGCCCGTGAACACTGCGTGACGCACCTGTAAGCTCGAGCTGTAAGCACGTGTCCTTGTTAAAGCGATATGTATATAACTGGGTGAGTTTAGTTAGTGTGTGTGGGAAGAAGAAGAAGGTGGTGGTTGGAGTTAGAGCGTTTGGAGTGATTGCTGGAGCCGGAGAGAGAAGAAGAATAAAAGACCTTTTTTCATTTTCATCCTGCCTCCGAATTTTCCTGCGGCGTTCGTTGCTCCAAGGCGGTTTCCGCTTCAGGCAGCAACAAGGAGCTGTCAATGAATCATCTCAAGGCAGAGGCGATGCCCTTCTGAGAACTCTCCATGGCATCTCACCTATTAGAGATCACTCAGTCACTGGTGATGCCCTGCTCAAAGAGTCTTGTGTCTCACAGAATTTACTGATTCAAATAGCTTTATCTTCAAATGCCAGTTACCCCGGGGCATGGAAAATGCTTAATAGCCTTGAGATCCAGCTGTCCTGAGGAGGAAGAAATGTCCTGCAAGCTGATAGACCCAGTGGAGATGTTTCCTCACCACTGCTTTGAAACTCTTACAATAATCCTTTTGATGTTTAAACCTATATAATAAACATGGAGTCTCACTCCTTGTTAGAGATCAGATTCCACCAGGGCTGGTTCACCCACTGAGTCCCAATTCCACTTATAATTGAGTCTTTGTCTTTATTTCTTACACTTCTTTTTTTCCAATCCCCTCATCAGCCTTAGTTGGGGAAAACTGAGGAAACATCAAACGGTTGTGATATTGAAGGATGGGTGAATGAAAAAAAAAAAAAAAAAAAGGTTAAACAAAGGGGTGAATGAAAAAAGAGCTGCTAAAGGCAGGAAATGATGCAGCACTCATATTTAAGTACTATGTGAAAAGAATAGCAAGATGGTATTGAAAAGTTAAATTTCCAGAATATTTTTAGCCTATTTCTTTGCTTCTTCCCACTCTCCACTATTTCTTACCATAACTAGGAATTTAGAAAATCAATAATGTATATGCCATGTTATTCACTATTTAAATTATGCATTATAGATAATATACTCTAAGAGTATAATCTCAGAGTAAAATTATGAAAAGAACTATTATTTTTGTTTATGTACTTGGAAAAATTGTCCTGGTTTTCTTATATGTTATGAGAATTTGGAGAGAATATTTGAAAACATTGACACTGTTTCAGGGAACTATAAAAATATTTTGTTGATGGAGAAAAGTAAGAATGTTCTCTCTCTGAAAACTGCTTCCAGCTGGACTGAATGCTTAAGATGGTCCATTATATTTTCCATAATGATTTCTGAAAATGAGTGCATCTTAAATTTCTGCTCAATAGTTGGGGCCATTATAACCATTTTGGGAAGATTAGGGGACATGTAATTAATACAGAAATTCATGCACCTTCACACACTTTCTCCAGATGTATGTGAGCTTGCACCTGAAAAAATTCCAGACATATGCTAATAAGAAGAAAGCGAAGAAACCCAAGACAGAGCAGAGAAAGAGCAACTTTTACATTGGTTTTGTGCTATTTACAAGGATTCGATTCTACATTAATGACACAATTTTGTAAGTAAAGTCAGTATTTTCTAGATAATTCTTCAAATTTATGGTGACTTTTAGAAAACTTTGAATCGATAAGGGTGAAAATAGGAATTATTTATTTAAAATGTTAAATAAGCTTGAGGTTTCAGTAAACTCCAATTTGTAATGTTACTTTTCTTTTTAGGTTACATGGATTATGGTTGTAAAAATATAAGGAGACACTAGATATTCACCAAACCCATGAACATAATTATCCATCCTGTTGTACCAGTACAGGTCAAATGTCAACAATCAATCATTTGGAGAGAGAGAACAGTAAAAGGAAGTGGGACAACATCAGTTTTTTCCTAAGTTATTTATATTTTTGACCCAGTTCCATCCTTTGGAAAAAAGGATTCATTCCAGGTAAAACAATCATTTACAAGAAAGCTGAGGAGGACAGTGCAGTGGTAAGAGTACACCAACCAATATGAAAGGACAGATGTTGAGCCTTCCATAGTCTATAGCAGTCTTTAAATAATCTAAAATAACTTACTGTGGAAAGGATTTCACACCAGAAAAACAGCTTTATCTACATAGATTTATCTCTGTTTAAGGAAGGAATAGTTTGCAGTGGAAAGCAGAATTTCATTCTTTTATATTTGAAAGTCAACTCTGCCTCTCTTTGAAATTCTCTCTTCTGGGACTTTATATGGAAGCAAACCCAATTCTAGAAAAGGTCTGATCTAGGAAGGAAGCAGACAACAATCTTCTACATTCATCCTGAAACTTCCTGCAACTGTTAAAAGTAGGAATGTCCACTCTGGTTGACAAATTTCATTTAAAAGGTACTTTGAGAAGTGACATTTTGGTATGAAAATTTCAAATAAAGACATTTACATGACATACCAGTTTCAAGTCTGAAAATACCATATAGAACTAAATGTAATTGCCTTCCATATTTGGATAAATCCAAATCACTTTGCTTTGCAAACACATACTCAGTGAGTGGGAAGAAGAGGTAGCATCTTCTATGATTATTTATTCCATTTTACTTTTATAAGTTTTAAACTTTTCTTCTAGGTAACCTTTATTTGGACCTAAGATTATTTAACTGTTCCAGAACTTTAAGTAAAGTTTGAAGGCAACTACAATGAACCCAAAGGACTTTCAGCTTAAAAGTTGACTGTTCATCTTTCAAAGAATTTATCCTTGCATTTTTCCTACAGAGATTGCCACCACTGACTTTGCCCTCTTTTCTTTATTGCAGATTAGTTAATTTTTTTCATTTTAAGTAAGTTTTATCACTCACATAATGTGATATATTATAATTTTTATTATTTATATAATCTAAAGCATAATATTTTTTATTCAATGTTGTTGTATTTGTAATAGTAGAATGCATTACAATTCATAATACACATATAGAGCCTCTTTTCACATAACGCTGTTTGTATACAAAGTATATTCGTACTGTTCAAGTCTTCAATCATGAATTTAGGATAATGAAGAAAAAAAAAGAAAAGGTGGTATAATAAGATGGATATCATTATCCTAAAAGCATAATATTTTTATTAATGAATTATGGTATATCTTTGAAAATTAATTTGGTGTTTCAATTGTAATAGAACATAACATAATTTTTTACAACAAAAATGATGAAAAAATTTTTAATGAACAGGATTTTGCTTTGTGGTAATATTTTCCATAAAATATTTAGTTGTTAGGTGGAAAGTAGATGATATTATCAGCATTAGCATTATATAGTTTATAATCTGTAAACTGAAGGTATCTATATGTTCTCGTTCCTAATATAAATTTAAGACTGAGATAATGAAATGAAATATTTCAATACAGTTCATGCAATAAATCTTATCAGGGTGGTGGGGATTGCTGCTGCACAAGATATTGCATGAAACTGTCTACATGATGCTTGAAGTCTGAACTTCATATCTGTCAGGATCATCACATAATGTCTCAACATTCACAGGCAAATGAACATTAAGTGTTAGAGACTTCATCTGTCTGGCTTTTTTTTTGGAAACCAAGCCATTTCTAGCATGAGAAAAATTTTATAAAATAAAAATTAATACCAGAATTATAGCTTATAAGAATTTGGGAGAGGCTCACATCATGAAGATCTAAAAGAACATTTTTAATCACTAAGAACTCAGCCAGAATGACTGGAAATGGTATAGAAACCAGAAATCATGCATGAAGAGATAGGCTGAGATGACAGTGGCCTCTACCTATGACCATGGAGATTGGGGGTTCTTGGAGAGTTCTGCAAATCTTGTGGAGATCACAAAATGGGATCTTTTTGAAATGTCTGAAAAAATCCTCAAATCTAGTTGCCATGATGTTTGAGTTGAGTGGCTCCTTTATAGCCTCTGCATTCTACATCTTCACAGTTTGCCTCTCCTTGGCAAACTCTATGTAAACACTAATCACCTGTGGAAGGGGATTCTGGGAAGCATTATTCCTCACTTTTAAAAGTCATGGTGTTGAGTTAACAACAGGCAATGTGGCATATTGTGGAAAATGCTACAATATATTTGTAGATTTAGATCTAGATGTATAGTCACTTTACAAACACTTAATTAAATAATCAATTAATTATTGCTTTAGTTAGAATAAAGTCTTCCAATTTCCAGTATCAGACATTTGGACAATGATAATTAACATTTGTTAACTATAATTTCAGTTATTTTCCACTGTTTTCTTTAGTTTTTAAATGGGGCTTAGAAATACTTCATGTTTTATCCATGTTATAAAAGCAAGTACTTTCCTCATAATATAGTCAATTTTTCAATCATGTATCAGGTTCAAATGACATGCTTCCTTGCCATCTTATATGTGTCATGAAGATTCAAAGATATTTCTCAGATGTATTTTTAAACTGAAATTAGTTATGAGTAGATAAAATACACTAGTAATAAAATAATATTATAATTTCTTTATCATTTGCCATGTATGAAGCAGGGATTAAGTCTTTTATATAATAGTTCACTACCGCTTTTAGTTACCTTCCTATTTTTAAAGCAAATTTTATCATTCCCTCTTTTAGCTGAATAAAATAAAACCTACAAGTTTTAAATAGCTTGCAGAAATTTGAAGAGTTAATGAATGATAAAAATTGTCTGCAGATTTAAATGTATGTAACTATGGATTAGCTCAAGCTCATAAACCTTTCATATAATTTTGAGAATGACTAATATTCTCATGTATGGTTGAGAACAGGGGTATAGAAAGATTAGAAAATAAGAGAGACTTTTTATTTTATTTATTTTAAGAAATATTGCCTCCTTAGGATAGAATATTTCTTTATACCCTAAACTTCTTTTAAAAAGTCCTTCCTCTCACTATGATATTCTGATATTTCTTGAAATCTATAGAGAATATTTAATGAATAAATCACATTTCTCATATTCCAAACAATCAATTTTATCAAATATACTCTGCCAGTTCAACAAAATTTGAAGCTGTTTTCTAACATAAAATTCTTCTCTATCCTTTATTTTAAAAATATTAAGCAAACCATTAAAGATTAAAATAAATTAAGAAACAATTTGCAATTAGATTAAAGATTTTGAATATTGAAGCTTATATATAGGTCTTAGAATGTTTTGCAATGCAGTATTAATTTACCTGAAGAATTATACCACTAGGAATATAAACATGTGTTTCTAACTAAACTTATTACTTTAAAAGTTTGATGAATGACATCTATGAAAATAAAAATCCTCAAAACCAAAGCCTAATTGGCTAAATACAACATCTCTTGGGTCAGAAACAACAGCTGTGCATGTGCATTAAGCCAAAATATGAGGCAAGAGGAGCAGATAACAGCAAATAAGTCTGTCATTTTACGGTGAATGATGATAGAACTTGTAAATGCTTCCTTTCTCTCCTTCATTCCATTCACAGGCCTGTGTACTCTATCAGTGAGTAATGGCTTGCCATACTTTCCGTTCTTGTCCCCTGTATCTGTTGCTCTCCCCCTCCTCATAGTTCCTCTCAGCGTCTGCTGAAGTCCTTGGCATGGTTCATCCTACCATATGGAGTCAAATCTGGGGAGCAGGTATGATTCTCTTGCTAGTCTGCTCTTGCACTCTTCAGTGTCTCAGTTAAGACTGTTCTTTTTAAATTCCTTCCTTCCTTCCTTCCTTCCTCCCACTTTTTTGTATTTACAAGAAAAATAGTGTATTATATTATTGTTCAATTTTTACAACCTCCTCTAGTTTCTTGCCAGAATGAGAGCTAACCCACAACTTGAAATTCACTGAAAATTTGCTTAATACTCAAATTAAAATGGCTTCTTGTGTACTTAGGATAATTAGCCAGTCTTTAAAGTAGATCACAAATGCTTTTGAACTCTGATCCTTACATACTTCTGCCTTTAATTGATCATCATCTCTAAGCATTCCCCCCAACCAGCTTTGTTTTTCCCAGTATTAGGAACAGAACCAAGGCCTTATGCATGCTAGGAAGGCACTTTATCAGTGAACTACATCTTCAGCCCTGCCTTCTTACACCACTAAACTCTTCTTTGCCATCTCCTGCTCTGCTTTCCTAAATAAATCATATTGACTTACCTCAGATAGCAGTTTAAACCTCATGCCCTCATATCAGAGAAAACATTTTGCTTTTGGTTTTTTGGAATTGGCTTTATTTTGCTTAGCATAATATTTTCCAGCTCCATCTATTTACCAGCAAATGCCATAATTTCATTCTTCTTTAAGGCTTAGTAATATTCCACTGTGTGTATAAATACATACATATATATATACATTTATATGTATATGTAAATATATTTACATATATAAATACATACCTATACAGATATAGGTATATATACATATATACACACATATAAAATATATATACACATATGTATATACATATATATAAATATATGTATGTATATATTCATATATTTTATATAAATTATAAATATATATTATAAATATATGTCATAAATATCTAAACAAATATATATGTGTATATAAATGTTTATATAGACATATCTACACATACATATACATTTGTATGTGTCACATTTTTTGATCCAGTCTTCTGTTGAATCAGACATTATTACCATATGTACCTATATAATTACATGACTGGTGAGATTCTACATCATGTATAACCAGAAGAATGAGAAATTATATTCCATTATACATAAGGTACCAAAGTGCATTCTACCATCATGTGTAACTAATTAAAACAAATTTTTTTAAAAAGTTGTGCTCTCTATGCAGTTTAGGAATTTTTCTATTCTCACTAGATTCCCTATTTAGGTTCAATGGAGGATAGATGTTCCCCAAAGCATCAACAGTATCATATTTTCTGTATTTATGCTTTGTTTTTTCTTTTTGCATTTTCTTTCTTTTCTTTCTTTCTTTTTTTTCTTGTAAACTCTCAGAGGGAAGACCAACACCTCTCTCTCCATTTCAAATTTAACTCCTAGGAGAGAGTCAAAATAATTATTGTTAAAAGATATGTAAAACTGGTAAATTCTTTACTTAGTTTCCTTTATCTTCTTACATGTATACATATTAAAACTGCAGTATGTCAGCATTGCCAATTTTAAGTCAAAGGTGTAGAAGTTTGGGAACTTTTAGAAAGGATGTAAAAAGACATTGTGTACAACTAAAAATAAAAATTAAAAAAAAGAAAGGATGACCTTAATTTATGTACAATGTCCTGTATTTTATAATGAAAAAAAATATTAACTCAGATTAAGAATTATATGTATATTTTGTCCTCAATAAATTTCAGGGTTGCATGCCGGGCACAGTGGCGCACGCCTATAATCCCAGCACTTGGGAGGCTGAGGCAGGAGGATCAAGAGTTCAAAGCCAGCCTCAGCAATGGCGAGGCACTTAACAACTCAGTGAGACCCTGTCTCTAATAAAATACAAAAAAGGGCTGGGGATGTGGCCCAGTGGCCAGGCGCCCCTGAGTTCAATCCCTGGTACCAAAATAAATAAATAAAAATAAATAAATAAATAAATAAATAAATAAATAAATAAATAAATAAATTTCAGGTTTGCTAATGAGGTTTAACTTGTATTGGCAGTGTTCAAACTATGAAGACAAAGATAAAAAATGTATATAGTTGTATGTATGTGCATGTACATATGTACCATTTTAGTAGAACACATTTACTACTTATAAAATTCTTCAAAGGGACATAGGATAAATGAAAACATTTTAGAAATAAGTAATTTTGGGAGGGGGGGAAAGGAAAAAAAATTGGTGGTTGAATGAGATGGATATCATTATCCTAAATGCATGATTGAAGATCTGAATGGTACTTATATACTTTGTATACAAGCAGTTGTATGTAAAAAGATACTATACTTGTGCATTAATAAGTAAATAAATAATTAAAGTAAAAAAAGAAAAAAGAAATAAGTAATTTAAAACTTATTAGAGAACTGGATGTATGGTGCAGTGGTTGAGTATTTGTTTAGCATCTGCAAGTCCCCAGGTTTGATGCCTAGGATAGAAAAAATAATGATGCTTATTATTAGAAAACAACTCCTATTCTGAAATACAGGGAAAAAATGAAATTTTAAATTTAAAGATTATCTTTTCTATTATAAGTATGACATATATTAAATTAAGAAAAACATTGGGGGGGGAACATTTAGGTAAATGGTGCAAATTGAGAGAAAAATACCCAGCCTCCCAAATAAAATATAAATTTCCTTTGGCCAGATGAAATTTCCCTGCAATACCATTTTGGCATGCTATATACTCAAAACTGTCTTGAGTAAATAAACCCAAAATCTTAACTATAAATAGCTTTAAAAATTTTAAAAACTTTATTGAAGAATAATTAACAGATGAAATTTATATATATTTACTGTGTACAGCATGATGTTTTGATATTGTACATGTTGGGAAGTGTTTACCACAAACCAGCTAATTGACATACTCATTCTTATAAAGTTGTCATTTGTGTGTGAGAACTTCTACAACCTACTCTTTCAGCAGTTTTCAAGTAGATAATGAATTATTAACATGGTCATCAAGTTGTACAATAGATATCAAGGCCTTTTTTATCCTATTTAACTGAAACTTTGTATGTTTTGACCAACATTACCCCATTCCCCAATCCTCCAGTCCCTGAAAACCACCACACCATTCTCTGCTTCTATGAGTTTCATATTTGGAGATCTTTATATGTAAGTGCAATTGTGCAATGTCTTTTTGTTTGTGCTTTATTTCACTTAACATCATGTCCTCCATGTTTATCATGTCCACAAATTATGGAATATCCATTTTTAGGACAGAAAAATATTCCATTGTACATATAATGATATAATCATATTTTTTGTCCACACATTTATTAGATGAATTCTGTCTTGACCATTGTAAACTATTCTGCAATAAATATGGAAGAGCAGGTATATCTCTTCAACATACTAATTTCATATATTCTCAAAAGAAGGGTATGTGTTCATTTGATTTTTAGTTTTTTGAGGAACCACCATTTTTTTTTCCAAAGGGGCAGTTCTAATTTAAAATACCACCCATTATTTACAAGGGTTCTCTTTTCTCCACATTGCACCAATACTTTTTATCATTTGTCTTTTTGATAAACTCTATTCTACCAAGGGTGGTGTGATATTTCATTGTGGTTTTCATTTGCATCTCCCTGAAAATCACTGATATTGAATATTTTTTATATACCTGTTGCCATTTGTATGTCTTCATTTCAGAAATATATATTCAGTTTGCTTGCCCACTTTTAAATTGGGTTGTTTTCTTGCTATTGAGTTCCTTATATATTTTGGATATCAAACTGTTGCCAACTGTGTACCTTAAAATCATATTCCATTCCACAGCTTTTTCCTTATCTGTTTCCTTTGCTGTTCATAATTGTTTTAATTTACTGCAATTCCATTTGTCTCTTTTGTTTTTGTTGCACATCATGTCCAAAAGATCACTGCCCAGACCAGTGTCAATAGGCCTTATTCCTGTTTTCATGTAGCATTTTACAATTTCAGGTCTTAAGTTTAAGTCTCCAATCCACTTTGCTTGTGGATATACAGTCCACCCAACTCCATTTTTGACACTATATTTTCCCACATTGTATGATATTGGCACATTTTGTCAAAGATCAATTTCCTATAAATGTGTAGATTTCTGGGTTCTCTAGTCTGTTCCGTTGGTTTAAGTGTGTTTTATTGTTATATGTAGCAATAGATGTAGATATATAGATTATTTTTACTAAAATCTTGGTGTATATTTTGCAATGGTAGTGGAATACCTCCTCCAGTATTCTGTTTGCTTAGGGTTGCTTTGTTTTTTTTCTGGGTTTTTAGGAATTTTATTATTGTTGTTTCCATTTCCACTAAAAAATGTCATTGTAATTTTGACAGAGACTGCGTTGAATGTGTAGATCATTTTGGGTAGTAAGAAAATTTTAAAATATTAATATTACAATCCATAGACATGGAATATATGTCCTATTATCTATGTCTTCAATTTAATCAATGCGTTGTAGTAGAATGGAAGTGGTAGGAGTTGGCACTTTTATGTTGTTCCTGATTATAGACACAAAGTTTCAACTTTTCCAGTAAGCTGTTAGCTGTGACATTGTCATATATGGCTTTATTATATTGGGATACATCTCATCTACACCTTGTTTTTTGACAGTTTTTATTCTGAAAGACTGTTGAATTTTTTAAATGCTTTACTATCCCTAGTGAGATGATCATATGAATTTTATCCTCCATTCCACTACTGTAGTGTTATGTAGGTTTCAAAATGAGGGGAAAATTAATTGTGACTTAATTTGACCACAATCAAGATGTATTCTGATATCCTGTATTGGATAGAATGGGAAAAATACAACCATTTATTTCAGGTACAATGTGAATTTAAAGTTCTGAAAATTTACAGTCCTTATGCATAATACTAGGTTTCCATTTGTTTCTTAAAATATAGATTTACCTAATTGAATCAATTTTGATCATGTGGTCTAACATAATTGAGTGAATGTTCAAAAAGTATATGCATATGTCCATATTGGCTGGAAGAGGAGGAAAGCGGAATGAGTTAACAGTTAATATTATCTCTGTATTAGATATTAAATGAAATATATATTTTTGCAATATATTTCAGAAATTGGGTAAAATACTGATTTTTTACACATTTCTATCCTGTTTGTTTTCAGTATTAAGGAAGACAAGATATTAAAATAAATAGAACAGTACTTGGCTTAATAGGAGGAAGTACACTAATATGGCAACATAAAAATCTCAAAATTTTATTTTCATAATGCTTTACATTTTGAACTTCAATTATTAAGTAATTCCTAGTCTATATATAAAAGCACATTTCCCACTGTATGTTGTACTGTTTAGGGAGAAGTCTTAATTTACAACCTATATTTTCATGTTGAGAAATTTTTAAATGAATTAACTGGGATTTAAATGTAAAAACATTTCCATGAAAAAGTAGTATAGTCTGAAAGATTTATCTCTTTTATAGACATTTTCAGAGGCACTAACCTTAGAGGATTCAGAGGAGTGTAAATTTTAAAATGTGTGATCACTTGCTTAATAACTAATTTATTCTACATAAGTCACTTGCCATGAGAAATTACAGAAAAAGGGAGTAGACAGAAGTCTCCTCTGTTCTGTAGATATAACCATTAAATGGTGCCTTCTTTTTCACATTTTGTTGTGACTCATTACAGATATGACATCAGGTAATACATGTCAGAGTGATGAGACAAGGGAATTAGACAGTGGATCTTTTGCACATCTTAATATATAAAACTTAAATCTCACTAAAGAAATGACATATTTTAGAAGAGCAATCAACCAAAACTTTTCCTAAATCCTAAATTCTCAAATTAGCAAGAACAAGCTAAATTGGCTTTTCTTTCCTTTCTTTTTTAGTAGAAGTATTTTTCAGAGGAATCTGATCACTGTATAAAATTACTCATTAAAATCACTGCCAAGAATAATATGTATATATATATATAGTATACATATATATTACATATATGTGTATATGTAATATATATGTGTGTGTATATATATGTGTGCTTGTGCAAGATTGTACAATTTGTATTACTAAATTTAAAAATTTAATTATAATAAGCAATTGGATGCAAGTATTTATATAAATTTACCAAAGTGGATTTATATAAAATTCCTTCAGTGTTCAATAACAAACACCAATGAATGTGTGCACCATGATTTTTAATTTTTTAAAATAAATTCATTTATTTATTTTCAGAATCAAATTTTATAGATCCCAAGGTATGATGAAGATAAAGCAATTTGGATAATATGTAATGTTTTATAGATGATATTCAGAAATAATTTTAAAAATCTATACTCCAATATAATAGAAAATCTTGAAGACATTGATAAATTTATAGACATATGACCTACCCAAATCAAATCAGGAGAACATAGAAAATTTAAGCAGATCAATTTAAAGCAATCAAATTAAAGATGTCATCAACCTACCAACAAAGAAAAGACCAGGACCAGACAGATTCTCAGCCTAGTTCTACCAGACCTTCAAAGAAGAACTAACACCAATACTCCATGAAATAGAAAAGGAGGGAACCCTTCCAAAATCATTATATAAAGCTAGTATCATCCTGATACCAAACTGAGACAAAAATACATCAAAGAAAGAAGAAAACTTTAGACCAATATCCCTCATGAACATAGATTCAAAATTCTTAATAAAATATTGGCTAATGACATAGAAAAACATACTTAAAAAAGAATATCTGCAATCAAGTGGGGTTCATCCCAATGATGCAAGGTTGGTTCAACATGTAAAAATCAACAAATGTAATTCATCACATCAATAAACTTAAAGATAAGAATCACATGATTATCTCAATAGATGCAGAAAAAGCATTTGACCAAAATTCAGCATTCATTAATGCTCAAAACACTACAAAAACTGGGTGCAGGATGAAAATACCTCAATATTATAAAAACTACATATGCTAAACCCAAGGCCAACATCATTCTAAATGGAGAAAAATTGGTATCATTCCCTCTAAAAACTGGCACAAGACATGAATGCTTGTTCTTTCACCACTTGTATTCAACATAGTCCTTGAAAACCTAACAAAAGCTATCAGATAAAATAAATAAATTAGAGGGATTGCAATAGGAAAAGTAGAGCTCAAACTACCCTTTATGCCAAAGACATGATTTTATATTAAAACAAACAAATAAACAATAACAAAAAAAACCCAACTCCATAAGAAAGCTTCAAGAACTCAGAAACAAATTCAGCAATGTATCAGGATATAAAATTAACACCCTTAAATCAATTGTATTCCTATATACCAATGATGAATCAGCTAAAAGATAAATCAGGAAAACTATCCCATTCACAATAGCCTCAAAAAATCAGATAAAATACTTGGAAATCAATCTAACCAAAGAGATGAAAGACCTCTACAATGAAAATTATAGAAAACTAAAAAAGGAATTGAAGAAGACCTAGAAGATGTAATGATCACCCATGTACTTGGATAGGCAAAATTAATATTATCAAAATGGCCATGCAACCAAAAGCACTACAAAGTTTTAATAATGCCAACTAAAATTGCAATGACATTCTTCATAGAAATAAAAAAGCATTCATGAAATTCATTTGGAAAAATAAGAGACCCATAATAGCCAAAGCAATCCTTTGCAAGAAAAGTGAAGCAGGAATTATTATAATGTCATAGCTTAAATTATTGCAAAAACAATTATTGTACAGAGCTATAGGAAAAAAATGGCATTGTATTGGTAAAAAACAGACATGACTATTAATGGAGCAGAATACAAGACATGGAGATAAACCCTCATAAATACAGTTCTCTCATACTGGACAAAGGTACCATAAACACACATTGGAGAAAAGATAGACTCTTCAACAAATGGTGCTGGGAAAACTAGAAATCTATATGATTCCAAATGAAACTAAAACCCTATCTCTCATGTTGCATGAAATTCAACTCAATGTGGATAACGAACCTAGGCATTAGACCAGAAAACCTGCACCCTCCAGAAGAAAATGTAGGCCCAACACTCAATTCTCCATCATGTCAGCTTAGCAACTGACTTCCTCAACAGGACTTCTGAGTAAAGTCATGAATTAATAAGTGGGATGGTATCAAGCTGAAAAGCTTCCTCACAGCAAAAGAACCAATCAATAACATGAAAAAAAGAGCCCAAAGAATGGGAGAAAATCTTTACCACCTGCACTGCAGATACAGCATTAATCTCCAGGATACATGAAATCTCAAAAAACTTAACACCAAAACCCTAAATAACCCAATCAATAAATGGGCAAAGGAACTGAGCAGGTACTTGTCAAAAAAAAAGAAATACTAATAGTGAACAAATATTTGAAAAAATATTCAATATCTCTAGCAATTACAGAAATTTAAATTAAAACCACATTGATATTCCATCTCACTTCAGTCAGAATGGCAATTATCAAGAATACAAGTAACAATAAATGGTGAGGATGTGGGGAAAAAGGTACACTCCTACATTTCAGGTTGGACTGCAAATTGGTACAGCAACTCTGGAAAGTAGTATGGAGATTCCACAGAAAACTTGGAATGAAACCACCATTTTACCTACTTATTCCACTCCCAAAGGGCTCTACTTCAGTGTACTACAGTGACACAGCCACATCAATGTTTATAACAGCTCAATTCACAATAACTAGGCTATGGAATCAACCTTGGTGCCCTTCAACAGACGAATGGAGAAAGAAAAAGTGATGTATATATAGACAATGGAATATTATTCCACCATAAATAAGAATGAAATTCTGGACTAGAGACTATCATGCTAAGTGAAATAATCCAATCCCAAAAGCCAAAGGCTGAATGTTCTCTGTGATATGTGGATGTTAATGGAGAATAATGGAGTGGAAGGTAAGAATAAAAGTTCATTGTATTAGACAAAGGGGAATGAAGGGAAGGGAGAGGGTTGGGAATAGGAAATAGGAAAGACAATATAATGAATTGGACATAACTTTCCTGTTTTCTTATACAAGCACATGACCAGTGAAACTCTACATCATGTACAACCAGAAGAAGAGCATCCTATTTAGAATGTTATACTCCATGTATGTATAATACTTCAAAATACACTCTACTGTTGTATAATATTATATATAAAAAATGAACAAATAAAAATATTAAAAATATGTATTATTTTAAATCAGGGTGGTTTTTTTTTTGCAACTTGCATTTCAGAAGTAGTAGAATATTCAGATCCAGCAATAATAGAAATACTTTCAAAGAGACCTACAATAATAACTTAATTTTAAAGTGTTTAGATGGACAAGTTCAATCAACATTGTTCAATAAGGGGGTTATATAAAAAAGTAAACTAAAGAACTGAAATGAAAGGCTCAGAAAAACATAATTCTCAGAAAAAAATCAGAAAAACATAATTAAAATCTAAACTAAACATAATATAAAATGGACATAAAATATCCATATACAAAATAATAAGACTATTTATGAATCTCATTCTTAACATCGAAGGCAGATATAATTTTAAGTAATTTCTAGCTAACCATTTAAAATATATATTTTATATTTTTACAAAATAATCCATAAAAATTGTTATTAGCATTATGAATCTTAAAATGTACAAATATTCATTCAATATCTATTCATTGAGTTTATTTATGTGCTAAACATTGCATTAGGTGAAAGGAAGGAGTAAATATGTGCATTAAGAGTTTATCTCTACACAATGAAGCTATAAATATTGTGCAGAGACAGGGAAGTAGGAAAATGATGTGAGATGTTCAATTTGAATTTTCTTTACAGAAGAAATATATTAATTCTACTCAACTGGAGCAATAGTGTCCTTACTGAAAGTGGAACTTCAAGTGAGACTCATTAGCAGGAATTCTATGACTTTAGTTTCATAAGGTTTTGAAAAGAGTCTGATTTAGAAATTAAATTATAGTTCATAATGATATGTTCAAGAGACACATAAGTCCAGTCTTACTGGAAGAATGAATGCAATAGTTTGCTTTCTAAAAAGAGAATTTCAGCAAAGAATCTGAAGAAATATAAGCAGCACAGCATGGGATAGGCAAGTGTGGACTAATTTATGGAAGACCATGAATAAGCCTTGTTCTTTGAGAAGTACAGAATTGGTGAAGCTTTCTAAGAATGGAAGTTACAGGATCACAGAGGCTGTATTTGAAAGACTGAAATCAGGTAATTGGTATTCTAAGAGAAGAGACAATGGTATTCTGAGCTGTTGGAGAATGGAAAAGAAGGGTAAAGGAAGGTATTTATGAATTAGAAGTGATATTTATTCATTGCTTAAAAATATTTAATGCCAATTATATGCCAAGCCTTTCTGGGATCTAGTAATAGAGACAGAGCTTAAACAGAGTAACTCTTTCCCCCCACTCTTCTCTCTCAGAGAGCTTATATTCCCAAGTAGGTTGTCAGGGAGAGTTTTTTCTTGAGAGATGACCTTGAAGATGCAATATTGGGAAAGAATCAGTCAATTATATGATAATGAAAGGGTAAAGCATTGCAGACAGAAGCCAACCTTAGCACAGAAGCAACTGAAGAGGAAATGCACAAGCTTGGTATTTTCCATGAACAGTACTGTCTTTATGCTCAGAGTTTGAGTCGAGGAAGAGAAACGAGAATAAAGTTTTGTAAAATACTATTAGTGATTTTCATCATTTTTCATATGGGATGGGAATGAAAATGTGAGACCTTTAATTGTTATTTAGATTTTGGGACATCAAAAATCAAGCAGATGAGGTGGAATGAACACTAAATGATTTGTCCAGTACTTTTAAGTTTCTTTGACTTAAATAATAATTCCAGAAAAACACACCAAAAAAGAAAAAAGAAAGAAAGAAGGAAAAGAAAAAGGGCAAATATTTTGGGAATGAAAATGTTTCATTTTCTTTTCTTTTTTTTCATTCTTATTTTTGAACATAAAGAGTGTAAAAGTGTAGCATCACAGATACTGGGAGTGGGGCAATGTTACAGAGAACAAGTGCTATGCTGACAAATTAAGAGTGCTGTAGACAGAGTAGATGCAAACTGATTTATCAATTACAAGGTCCTTGTAAATCATTCAGATAGCAGCTTGCTAGAGTGATGAGAAGAGAAGCCAAACTATTAATGTTCAAATGAGAAATGGAGATAACAAGTGCATTCTATTAATTTTAAAAGATTAACTGTGAAATAAAGCAAAGCATTCAGCTATTCCAGTTATTTTGTTGGAATAAAAAAAAAAAAAACTTCTCCTAAGATATTAAGCAAACAACTACCAGCTAATCTGATTATTTTATCAACTTCCTACTTGTTCAATTTGGGAAATAATGTATTAACTTTTTCATATTTACACATACATTAAATTTAGAAATAAATTAGTCATACATATTGGTCTGGTTTTGTTGGCTTGATATGAAGAGAAGGTGTGAAAAATACTTGAGATATGGAAGGTAATTTAATAAGTATAATTTGATTTTGTTTTTAAATTGCAGAAATTAAAGATAGCATTATAAATAAGTTGGAAAATAGCATAATTTTTTTTAAAGTTTAAAGTATTGTTTTTAATCCTGTTTCTTACCACATAAAGCACAGATGATTGAAGTCAATTGTGAGGAAAGATTCTTTACCTGAAACTCTTTAACTAGATATTTCTAAGAAGTATTTATAGTTCAAAGTTCAGGATAGAATTGCATGTGACTTACTTGTGCCTTTTGGTATATTGGCTCATGTGATCCCCAGGATAATCTTTTAAGTTGCTTGCTTTACCAAAAAGTTGAGAAAATTGAATCTTAATGTGAGGGTGACTGAATTTTAATTTGAGCAATGATAAAATTAACATTTTGGCTATCATTTTCAAATATTTTAATCAGAGTTTTCCCAATAAACACTATCAAAAAAATTCCAAGAATATCTTAGAGGCAACTAAGTTGTCATCTTCCCTGCTATACTTTCTAGAAAGTTCAGAGATCAGTCATATCATTATTATGGTGTCATTACACTATGGCCATTTCAAATTGCTTTGTCACTATGTATATAAATAAACTTCATCATCATTATCTAGTAAAGAAGTTTGTATTGTATTTGAAAACAGATACCATAATTACAAAAGTGAATAAATGAATGAAGTATCAAGTAATTCCTGACATTTTCCCAATATATTCAGAGACATGTATTTATCAGCTAGGAATTCCATTTTAGTAACATACTGAAGTATGTAAAAAGTCATTGAGGGTCTTTTAATCATCTTAATGGTTGTAGAACCTTTTAAAGAATGTGTGTATGATGCACAATATGAAGTTGAGAATTGCTGCCAAGGAAGTGCCATATGTTTATTCACCAAGATATTTCACAAAATGTCCTTTGCCTTAGTAAGCTCACCTTGGTTCAGTGTGTAAAAGTTGTGTAGAGGTTTCATTGTAAATCCAAGGACAGTGGTTCCTTCTTTCAAGGATAAATATTCAACTGGTGAATATGCAATAAAAATAAAACTCCAAAGAGTTAAATTATTCATGTGCAATAGAAATTATCAACAATGCTTAAAGTACACAATAGATTAAAATATTCTCAGCTGGGTGTGGTGGTGCACCCAGCTGCCAGGGTAGGGGTGGTGGCTGAGATAGGAGAATCAGAGTTCAAAACCAGCCTCGGCAAAAGGGAGGCACTAAGCAACTCAGTAAGACCCTGTCTCTAAATAAAATATAAAATCAGGCTGGGGATGTGGCTCAGTGGTTGAGTGTCCCTGAGTTCATTCCTGGTACCAAAAGAGAAAAGAAAATATTCTCAAAGTATATAGCATATAATGGATTACCATAGAGATGACATAAACATTCTCCCACTTCAAAAAGGAAATAAAACAAATATTATTAAGAGAAACTGATAATTTCAAAATGGAATGTATTTTGAAGATATACAAATGAACAATGCTTAGAAACTGTATGAGAGTATGCTTAACCTCATAACAAATCAATGAAATGAATTTCTTATTTCTAATATTAAGTTCCTTATAACTAATTTTTATAAAATAGTTTTGAAAACATTTGGACAAGCCAGGTACAATAATGAGAGATGCTGAGAGATGCTGAGAGATGCTTCCCCTGGATTGTACTTGGAAGGTCCCTGCCTCTGTGAATGTCATTACCATATATTCTAGCAGAAACACCTTTAGTGATTGACATGTTTTTAATTAACATTAATATTTTATTCATTCTGGTTGTTCTATGTAACAATGTCCCAGGTGTCATTTTGGTTGTTTAAAGTGGTTTTGTATATTTCTGGTATGATTAATTATGGAATAATTTAATAATTTTGATCTCACAAGATAAACTTTTCTAATTTTCAAGTACTTATAGAGCATATCCGAATCCATTTAAGAAAATAAATATATATCTAAATGTAATGTTAGAATATGCACAGTTTTACAAGACTTATAGAATATTTTTAACAAAAACAATGATAGAATATGCACAGTTTTACAAGACTTATAGAATGTCTTTAACAAAAAACAATGATAATAGTTACTAATAGGCCAAACTCAATATGCTCTATTGAACCTGATTCTAAAGTAACTTCCAAATGACTTTTTCTATTTTTGTTAATAAGAATGTGAAATCTGCTACTTCTAACCTGATTAGAAAATTGGCATTGTACCTGTGGTATAAAATGTATCATGTGAAAGAATATTACTTATATATAATGACATGTCTATTTCACCAAATACTTTAAATATATTTATTTAAAAAATTATGAATGAAATCAGTAAACTGATTACTATTCAACATTTCTGTGTGCTTTTTCAATTCTCAGTCTTTCCAAACCTTTTAGTGTACAACTGAACATGAAGCTTTGTAGGATTCTTTGGATGCTGAAAAAGGGAACTTTTTTTTTCTTTCTTTTTTTACTCATTCCAGTGTACCAGTGTTGGTGATGAGCTAATATTTCTGTTTATATGTGTATGCTCTAGCATGCAGCTCAATATAAAGATGAGGATTCATTTTATTAACATTTTGATATGTTCTCTAAATTGCAAAGACTGGCCTATATTCCTCCTCCCTCAGCCTCTCAAGCATCTGGGATTACAAGCATGAGCCACCAAGCCCAACTGAAGCTGAGAATCCTCGACAGGGGGTTGCATATAGATATTCCTCATTTACAGACCTTTTCCTTACCTCTCCAGAAATTAAGTTGCCAAATGTGAAAAAGTAACTGACCAAAGGTAATAAGGTTATTTATACAATAGCTATGTTACTGAAACTATGTGCATATAATATATATATATTATATAACATAGATCATATATATATACATATGTGTGTGTATATATATATATATGTATATACATATACATATATATATATAAAACACATAGATCCTGACATGTACACACAGGCACAATTTATGCTTTCAAGAAATAATTGTATTCAGATGTGCATAAATTTTACTTTGAAGCATAAGATCTTGCATATTTGAAGAGAGAATTCATTAATACAGAATGATTGATTGTTAGACAAAGATGTAAATATAAAGCTAAGAGATGAATGTGTTATATAAAAAGAAAGTTTTAAAGTTTTTCTTTGATTTTTAATTGGCAGAATCAATTTAATAATATTTTGAAACATGGGTCAGCTAGGTCTTTTCTACTATTTAAGCATCCATCTAGTAATTGCTTATTTCAATTAAGGATAATGAAATCCTCTACCTTGATCAACTGAAATATGTGGGCTGAATTATTTAAATGTTTAATTCACAGGAGTCTGAATTACTGGAAACTAATTCAATATTCTCTTTATCTTTTCTGTTTCAGTTGGCTTAATTATAATTTTGGTTATATAATAAGGGCTCACCACTATCACTTTTACCAATCTTCAGTATATAATTTAGAACTTCAGATTTTTGCTCATATATGTGGTGTTTAAGACATCCCTAATAACACATATATATATGCACACATACACACACACCCATCTCCAAGTTCTGCCTCAGAAAATAAGTTAATGCTATACCCAATGTCTGCTCAATACTGTGATGGCCTCTAAAGAAAAGAATGAATGCATAAAACATAATCTTGCCCTCAAGTTGTTCAAAGACTACATATATATACACATATATATATATATATATATATATATATATATATATATATTCCACTTTATTATTTGTTTCTGGTAAGCCAGATATTAATCTCACATATTTAAGCATGGATATTAAAAACTGAGAAAACATCTAACTGAATGGAAAAAGGAGAAGTGTTTGGAATTAAAGATTTTCTGAAAATGTTCAAACTCAGTTATCAATTCAATTTATTGTTTTTTACAAGTCATTACTCTATTGTACCCTTCCTAGTGCTCAAGGAAACCATTAATAAATAGCAATAATAATGATAATGGTAAATTGTCCTTAATGGATTCCAATTTATTTCAGCAATGCTTATAGTAGAATTTAAACTCTAAAGAAAGGAACAATCAGAAAATATGTGTACGTATACTGTTTATGGTCTCATTTCATGTGATTAGATGTTCACAAACTGTATATGTTATAAATATCTACTCAAGGCAATGCTTTGGAAAAAACCTGTAATTATAGCAGGGAGAATGCAACTCAAAAGTATAATCAATAATTGAGTTTCAGAGTTTGTAATGAAAAAACCTCCTTTGGCAATTTTTGTATATTTTGACCATGAAATTATATACCTAAATTATTGTGAACTACAAAACCTTTGTCCAATGTCACCATGGCTTTTCTTTTTTGCATATCTGGATTTAGTTGATAGCTTCAGTAAGATGAGCTTTTCCAATACTAGGTTAGAATTAATTTCAGGATTTTGGTTTAATAGTATTGGGAAAAAAATTTAAGGACTAGGGAATAATTCTTTGAAGTATGTGTTTTAGCAGGAAAAATTTCCATACATAGCCTTTCACAATCCCACATAGAAAAACTTAATACATATTTATCAAATATTCAGAAAGTCAAGAACACAAAAGTCATAATACTCTTTTAATCTACCAATTTACTTTTAAAAAGAAACTAATGTAAAGGATCAACTAAAAGATTACACTTTATTCTACATGAGTTGTCATATTTAAAGTTTGAATTCAGGTTGGTGAATCAATCACCTTAAAGTCAGGTAAACAAAAGGAACAAGTTGAGGTGTACAATAACCAAAAATATTCCCATAGCTTTTACAAAAGTATATATTGAACATAAGTATCTATATTGAATTATTAGTATGTGCTGATTCATTTTACAATTTATATTCTATTTAATGATTGAAATAGTTTTCATTCTGCATTATCATTCCAATTTTACAAGTGGGAAGGTTAGAGTATAGGGAGTGCTATTATCATATTTAGTAAATGACTTCCAACATATCTTGATATTTTAAAATATGTGTTCTCTTGGCTGCCTCTGCTGGAATTCATTTTCAATGTGGATAAGAATTGTCAAAGCAAATGCTTCACTGGGCAAAGTCTTACAAGTAAAGAAAACTTGATTTAAGGTTAATCCAGTAGTGGACAGACACCAGAACAGTGTGAACTTGACTTAGCTGAAGAAAGAGGCACCAGAGATTTTAAGGGCTGGAATGGAGGGATCACCAATCATCTGTGCTTGTTATAAAGCCTTACTGGAAGGAAAAGTAAACTTTCTTGTATACTCATGTCAGAAGTTAGTTTTATACCTTGGAGCAACATACTCTAACCAAAGTTAGGCTTCTACCCTCCAAGGCTGGTAGATAGGGACTCTCTTTCTTGATAATTACATTTCATAGATCTTATCAAAGAGATAGCTCCTGGTGCTTGAGAAAGACATTCATGAGGCTTAAAAATGGAAAGAGGGCTGGGATTGTGGCTCAGCAAGCAGTAGAGCGCTCGCCTAGCACGTGGGCGACCCGGGTTCGATCCTCAGCACCACGTACAAATAAAACGCATTGAATAAAACACATTGTGTACAACTAAAAGCAAAAAAAAAAAAAATATTAAAAAAAAAAAAACTAGAAAGAAGCTTTGAAAATGATTTATAACTCAAAGGGTCGAAGAAAAATTGACAAGAACAAGATTTCTAAAGCAAATGCTCTAACAAAGTACAGGTCAGGAGCCCAGAGGCAGAAGAAAGCTGTCTAAAGTTGACAAGCAGAAGCAAACATAAGAGCTTTCTGGGTTAGAATCACTTTTGTTCTCTAGTGTCACTTAGGCAGTTAAATTCATGGGTCTTGGAAATGCTGCTTGTTCGGTGACCTTTCCCCTTCTCCCTGACAAAGGGGGCCTTGGCAGACAGCTGAACTCTGCTTTCCTTTCATCTTAGGCCTGGAGGTGGAGAATGCTTTTTCTCCCTCTTTAGTGATAGAAGGTGACATCTTTTACCTTCTTTCTTGCCACAATGTCTATTGTCTTTGTTCTGTGGGGAACAAGATTACGGAGGGACATCATTCCCACAGGAAAAGCCCCTCCTCCGAGCCTTCTCTTCGGGGGAAGATATCTTTGCCCTGTCCTTCTCTCTGGAGACAAGAAAACTGCATGGATCTGTGAGAGAGTGGAACCTTCTGTCTGCTGATCCAGGGGGCCCTTCCCCAGGGTAGGTTGTGCAAGACATTTAGTGCTTCTTTAAAACTTTTTTTCTTCGCCCACTCATTCTGCCTCTGGCTTTTCTTCCTCTTCTGATCTTCCACAGGCCTACTTTCTGGCTCTCCTGATCAAATTAGGCCAGTTTGGGGTAGAGTTTTTAGCATTTATGAGGAGTGAGTAGATAAAAAGCATCTCCCAGATGCAAACCAGAGTGTTCTTTAAGATGGAGGAAAGAACCGTGACTATGACAAAACTAAATAAAGTGGCAACTCAAAGTATGAATCAGAGTGATGTAAACTGGAGATCATAAAAGTTCATCTAACCAGGTAGAAAACGATTTTATTGATTATTATAATTATTGCACTCATTGATAAATAAGTGATGTGGATATGAAGTAATGCAATAGTACTGATTATGTATTATGATTACATTAATATACTATAGTATATGACATATATGCCCTGAGAAGAATGTTATTGATTGAAGGAAAGAATACACAGTAATTTTCTTATTAAAACAGTAATTAAATGGTGTTTTTATATTACCTCACAAGATTTATATACTTTCATGTCAATTTTGTCAAAACATTTTATCCCCCTACATTTAATCATATTTCTTTGAAAAGGACCCTTGAGATAATAATGAGTAAGCACAAATGCACAGAAGGAACAAAGAAAAAAATAAAGCACCAAAGAAGTTCAGAGTTTGAAATTTTCTGACTCCAATCATTTCAAAAACCCATTTAATTCTTGGTACATTACATGCTTTCAACCTCTGGGCTGATAATTTGTTAATGGAGATAGAGGTGTAGGATAGTAGGAGAGTGCTGCTCTTAGGAGTCCAGGGTAAGAGCCAGGCTGCTTGAGCTGAAATCAGTACTAACCAGCTATTTGAGTTTGCGTGGGTGACATGTTCTCTGTGCCTGAGGGTCTTCATCAGAAAGATGACTTAAATTCAGGATTTAATTTAGAGACTAAATGTGTATCCTTATACATGCATACATACACTCACATGCACATACAAACACATATATATATATATATATGCAGACATGCAAAACAGCACTTAGAATTGCGTTTGGTATAAAAGAGGTATTTGAGATATATGTTAATAAAAATTAGTCAAATTAGATATTATTTTTTAAGATGCAGTTTTCTGTTCAAACAAATAAGCAGACCACTATAGTGTACTGTAATTGAGCTGCAATCATGACAAAACTCTAACAGACGGAACAGTTGAAACAGTTTCTTTATGCCATTGATGTTTAAAATAGAACATATCTCCACTTTTTACTAGGGCATCTATATATTTCATCTATTTTTCTCTTTCTTATAACTTTTCAAAAAATTTACATCTCATTATTCAGAAATTATATTACCATGCTTTAAAAAAGACACAAGAATTTTCCTGCCTCTAAAAAGAGGAAGGAAAATCGAAATTACTCAAAGATGTGTAAACAAGAGGGAAAATTAATACATATAGGCACTTGATATATATGCTTACAAAGGTTTTGGAAAACCATTAGAATTTGTGTGAGTGTTTGGTAGAAATGTAGGAAAGAACAGAATTTAGGATAGAAAAATAAATGCATTTGGGAAACAATGAAAAATGTATAATTTGTAATTTAATTTATCTGCTTCAAATTTAACATTAAATGTTGGCTAAAATCCAGAGACTCCCTCAGAGTCCTACGGAATATCATCTGCATGCAGTTTGTTGTCTGAGTTTATTGGTTGTTTATTGAATAGTGAAAAGAAATTTAAAATAGGATCAATGGAACTGTTGCGAACAAGTTTAAAAGATTCAGGTCAAACTTTTTTTTTTTTTTTGGCAATAATTACAACCAATTTCTAAGCAATAAATGATATTAAATAATGTTATAATATACTTGGAAATAATGAGATGTTGCTTTGGTAGGTTTAAGCTTGTTAATGTTAATATGATTTCTTAAACATTCCTTAGAACAAAATGTCTCTAAAGAAGTAGGTAATCAATAAATGTGGCTTAACCAAGTGTATGTTTATAAATTTGAAGACTGTTATCTGCAGTCATACATAGGGAAAGTCATCTGTCCTGGAATTACTCCGATTAATGGGTAGATGGTGCTTTCGAGTAGGAATACAGAGTATTTGTCTATTCAGTGCTATGTAGAACCAACTTGTAGTTCCCTTTGAGAGCCATTTTGTCCCAACACTGTTCATATTGGTAGCTTCAAACTAGCCACTGCAGGAATATTAATATCATGGAAAACAGTGAATATTTCATAATCAGGAGTTTCTTTGTCTAGTTTTTCTTTTAGAGAGTCTGTTGTTAAACATTTACCAGCATCACAAGAGTACCTTCTCTAAGCTGGAAAAATAACTTCATTTCTTTGATTAAATTCCATAAAATGAGTCTTTCCTCAAAAATATAAGAATGTACCATGTATATGGATTCCATTAGGCCCCCTAGACCAAAACCAGCAGTAAAATAAGGAAGAAAAGTGAAAAGATATTGGCACTGTCCAGTTCCTTGTTTTAAAACTCACAGAGAGGAGTTGAGGAAGCTGGATTTTCCCAGACAAACTTAGAGGCAATGAGAATACTAGTTTTCAAAGAAGAAAAATATATGCTGAAAGCAAGAACAGTTTTGAAGTGGAGGCTGACGAAAGAGCAAGGAGGGTGTCAGACCACTCCCAGCACATGTTTAAACAGTGTTGCTCTTTGGTGTGGTTCTTCACTCTGTCTAAATCTGACAAGAGTCCTGAAATGTCATTGTGAATATTTATCAACTCCCCACACAATGAAATATTGGAACTCTATCTCTCAGGTTAAACCAGTGTGACATCTGGGAAAAACACACTGTCAAGAAACTGTTAGGATGAGATTCTGGCAGGACTCTTGAGTGAAGGCATTTCTAGTCAGGTCATAAATTAAATATCAGAAAGATAAAGGGGTTTACTTCTTAGGTGAAAAATAAGCTCAAAACCATAACCGTGGCAGCTAAAGCTAGTAAACAGCATATCCAATTCTTTCTGCAGGCTTGGCTTTGATACCAATGATTTGTAAGTGATTTCATAAATATATGGAAAGTGACAGAAGAACAACATCTGTATATTTGATCAGGGATCTCCTTCTAACATGTTTGATTCAATCTGAAATTTAACACTGGTGAGATTTTTTGTTTTGGCTGTGACACTATTCTGTTTTGTCTTGTCCTCCTAAAGGAAATGGGCTTGAACTTCTTTCCTTAATCTCCCTTTCCACACTGCTTCATTTGTGATTTTTGGAAAGGCAGTTGTCATGGAGAGAGAATCTCACCAGCAGCTTAGCACTGTAAAGAAGTGTAGTAAAGAGGAAGCATTAGCAATCAGGGTCCAGTCAGAAGAGAGTACCACAGCAATTCACTTAAGAATATCTACTACAAGAGATTTTGTACAATTATGGAAAAAAAAAAAAAAAAACCACAACATGGAATCACAATGGTAAAAAGATCAACTAACCCCCATGGGAGAGCATGCGTTATTACTTCTTAGAAGCTTGGAGGAGTTTCCAGGAAGTCCAGCTACTTAGACCTCTGGTAAGTGTGTACTGCTGGATTCACACTGAATCTCCAGGGTTATCTGCAGGGGCAAGACAAAGCTGATTTTTCGGGGTTAAAATCAATTGCTGCTGCCAAGATAAAGAAGTGTGGCTGTCATGACACACTCAAGAACAGGAAGCAAACAGGTGGGAGCAATCTCTTCTTCTTCCTCCAGACTTCCAGACACTCTAGCATCCCATTTGGCAGAGCCTAACAAAGAGCCAACTGGCAAAGTAGAATGTGGTTTGTGGAGTCTCAATCCTCATATCTCAGAGCCTTGAGCAGAGGAGTGGGGCTGAAGCTTAGATAAAGCAGGAACTTGGTCATAATCAGACAAAACAGTCTGTAAATTCGCAAGCAGCAATAGATGGTTGGTATGTGAAGCTAATAAATCTTATGGTGGTTTTTTGTACAGCAAGAGATTACTAATACACTATTGTTCTGGTAAAATGTTATTTTTAAACTCAAAAAACTCAGGGGTTTCTTTTTCTTTAGCAAACTGCTCAGGATAAACTTCATTGTTATCATGTGATAAATAGATTTATTACAGAAAATATTGACACTATGTATAAGTAGCAGAATAGTGTCAAAAATGACTATAGAAAGTTTTGTTAGAAAGCAGAATGTAAATCTTTTATGACATAAAAATTTAGAATAATTATATATCCTCAAGGACTGGAGGTGGAAGGGGATTTAGTAGATGCCAATTGATTTGTGTTTGTCACTTCTTTTGACCAAATTGTATTCCGTAGTTTTTGGAGCCACATCTCCCTCTTTCTCAGGCCACAATAGAGTTAAACCAACTCTCTTCTTCAGGAGCAACTGACAGCTTTACATCTATAAGCATTTCTCTTTCCTCAGTTAGCCAGGTATTAGTCCACCATTTCTAGATGAAGGTTCCTCAACCTTGGCACTAATTAGGTGTTCAGCAAAATCATTTTCTGTTGTGGGGTTGCTATCTGCACAGTGCAGGATGCTTAGCAGAGTCTTTGGCCTTACTCTCTAGATTCTAGTAACCTCCACGCACTCCAGACTAGTTGTGACAAGCACAAATGTTTCTACATGTAGCCCAACATCCTCCTGAGTGCAAAATTGCCCTGATTTAAAACAGGTAATTAAATTAAAAGATGCCAATTTTTTTTAAATTTGTAGAAATGAAGAAATTCTTTTTTAAATAAAATTGTAAGTACATTTCAGAGTCACTACAGCTATTTTGCAACTACAGAAGTTAAAAAGTCTGAAAAGCTCGATATAGTAAAAACAGGAAGAAGAAATTGAGGAGAGAATCTTAGTCACATTATTTTGTGCTCCAAATTCCAGTAGTACCTAGATTCCTAAATCTAGTGAATCCATTTCTGATTCAGATTTTTTGTTTCTGGCAAGAGGAGACCTCATATAAAGGGACAACAGATAAGAAGCAGCATACTATATTATGTTCATCACATTTAAACTATGTAGAGTTTGTTTTAATATCATACGTTGGATAGCAGGTTGTACACACTTGAAATATTTAAGGACATTTGATAGTGACACAACAATATATATTCCAAATTCTTGTAGTAGAAAGCAACATGGGCAATTGGAAGAAGTGACATTATAATAATTATTTTATAGTTCATAGTGGGAAGTCAATCAATAGTAAAGAAACAGAGTCACAGCTACAAATGTAAACACTAGAAATTAAAGTGGAATATAAACCTTTTCAATTATTAGAAAATAAAAATTTAAAAACCAATATATGTCAGATTCAGATTTATAAAAATTCAGGTAGCGTTATTAGTGTATTTAAATAGTAAGGATTAAGATTAACTCATTGTTTTACTGAGAGGTTTTAGTTTTATAAACTTATACACTCAGAGAATTATGTAGCAACTCAAATTAAGTACTATACTGTATATAAGATACATACACTATGCCAAGCATGATAGCACACACCTGTAATCCCAGCAGCTTGGCAGGCTCAGGTAGGAGGATTGTGAGTTCAAAGCCAGCCTCAGCAATTTAGTGAAGCCCTAAGAAATTTAGGGAGACATGTCTCAAAATAAAATATAAAGGGGACTAGGGATGTGAGTCAGTAGTTGGGCACCTCTGGGTTCAATCCCTGGTGCCAAAAATGAGATAAATAGCAAACAAATTATTTCAGTACAATACATTGTGAAATTATTCACAATATCTGCACCATATTACTCATATTTACCAGATGCCCTGTGACATTTATGACTTATTTGAGGGGAATTTGACCTCTCTTTCCCAGTCATCCCTTTGGTCATGTGACCTGCTTCTATCAGTTGAATGTGACTAGCTGAAATATTAGACTTATTTTGGGTAAAAACTTCAAGGAGCATCTCATGGTTTTCCAGCTTTCTTGTTTCCCCACTACCCTACCCCCCATGTTCCTGTAAGAAGTTTGCATAACAGATAAAGGATGTTCTTTAGCCTGAATCTTAGAACAATGAAGATATGGAGGAAAACTAAATTCAATCTGTAGTGTCCCTCTGTCCCAGGAATTGTGATTTGGAAATAAACACTCTCTGTGGTAAAACATTGAGATACTGAGGCTGCATGCTACTGAAAAGGAACTAAGCAAATACTAATACAAAATGTGTTACCATAACAAAATGTGTAAAGCTAGCTGTGAAGCCATTGTGGAGATGCTTAAATTTTTTAATTTTATTTATTTATTTATTTTTTTGGTATCAGGGATTGAACTCAGGGGCACTCAACCACTGGGCCACATCCCCAGCCCTTTTTTTCTATTTTATTAGATACAGGGTCTCACTGAGTTGCTAAGTGCCTCACCATTGCTGAGGCTGGCTTTGAACTCACGATCCTCCTGCCTCAGCCTCCTAAGTGCTGGGATTACAGGCGTGCACCAGGCTGATACTTTATATTAATAGGCTGAAGGACCTCTTCTTCAGAGCATGTTCTTTAGGTAATATTCTTTATTACTGAGATAGTAAGAAATTTCCTGTGTTACCACTAGATAATTTATTGTAAATTATGGAGGTGCAGTACTTGAATTTCACTTACAAACTTCTTACATGAAGTGTGGGATGAAAAACAATAATAAATTACATGTGATATGCTCTTTGCAGATTCTGTTCTGTTCTCCACATTTTAGCTCATTTAATCCTCCTAATAATCCTATGAAATATGATTTTAACCATAATTAACTAATTAGGATACTGGGACTGAGAGAGGTTAATTTTGGACCAACAGCTTTGAGTTAATGTCATTATTTGAATCCTGAATTTGTGACCTCAGAACTTGTCCTACAGCTGTATGCTTGCTCATATTGAATTGTTTTTAGGAAAAAAAAAAAATATATATATATATATATATATATATATATATATTATTCTAGATTATTCTAAGTATAAAGTAATACCAACATTTGAGTAAACAGAAGTTTTAAATAGAATGCTTATAGGACACATTCTAAGATTATTTTATACTGTACAAGGAATAAACACTTAAGTTTTTGTTCTTAAAGTTCTGGAATGACTAATATGTGAAAATGTGCATGACCCATATATTTAATGCACTGCTACATACTTAGAAGACAGGTGAATAGTTACAATGTCATAACCTTCTTATCCTTATCCAAATACACATTTTATTTTCTAAAATATTGATTTCTCAAAAATACACTTAATATCATTCTTTCCTCAATATTTGACATAATTTGATGTGGAGAAATTTCATCTGGGGTAGAAATTTAGAATATCCAAGGTACATGTTAACACATGTATCAAATATTCGGGTTTTTAAATTAAATTAACACAATCATTTCCTAGTCAAGGCCTTGACTCATCTTCTGTAAATTGACCATTTTTTTGCTCATAGAATAGTTGTCACCTCAAAGATAACTCTAATGGGAGTAAGACCTTGGTTATTAGAATAAATAAACAAAGGCTATAAAATATCTGAGGAAATAAAAGGAATCTGCTGGAATTCATTTACAGTCTTTCTTAACCCTTTCAGAGTTTTATGCAATTCATAATTTTTTAGATGAGTCTCACAGTTGTTGTTGTTGTTGTTGTTTTTTCCCCTTGAGTCTCAGAGTTTTCCCAAACTTATTTTTTGATTTTTTTTCTTTCTTTTTTGGTGAGGTTCCTACTAACATATGACCTAATTGCTTCAGATCAGGATTCCAAGATTCTATGTGACTAGAACTAATCCCAATTTCTCTATTATCCTTTCAAGATTTGGGATGTCTTTAATACTGGATTTCAGCTGATATTGTGACTGAGGCTTAAATTCAATTAGGAGGGGCTTGGACAGTTCTGAAGTGGATTTACATTTTAAGAAGGAATAAAGCCTCAAGTATTTCTTCCTTATGAGAACAAAATAGACATGAGATATGAGAAAAGATAAGGGCAGATATTAAGACAGGGAATGATTGGAGTAATGGTAAGATTCAGTCAGTTGGGTTTAAGCTTCCTCAAGACAATAAAAAACATAGTTAAATGTTTTGAAATTTTGCTTCTGCTTCTCTCAAGTGTGCCTCTCAAGAAAAAATAAATACTGAAAAACTGAAAATTTATATAAGAGGTACTATATTATTGTAAATCATTCTTGATGAAAGGAGGACATTTAGAAGATAAATTAATGTTATAGAGTGAATACATAAAAATACCCATGGTTTAACTTGGAGGAAGAATGTGTTTCAATTAAAGTGAGTTAGGTAAAGGGGCTGGAGGTATAGCTCAGTGGTACAGTATTTTCCTAGCACGTGGGAAGCCCTGGGTTCAATTCCTAGCACCACAAAAATAAAAAAGTTAAAAAAAGTGTTTGGTAAATATTGGTCAGGTATATTGCTTGTGTACATCATGTCTGAGCCCACCAAACTAATATAGTTATTTTTAATTGGAAATTAATAAATTCATAATTTCCAAATAATGGACCATTTGGAAACAGTATGTCTTCTGTTACAAGGTTTTCTTAAACAAAGCAAAGCAGCTCTGAGGAAAGCTCTCATGAGGCTTGATACATGTTAAAGAAACATGTTCCTTATAAAGAAGTCAATCTAGCAAGAATAGTTACCCATCATCCATCATGAAAATTCTAGAGTTGAAATTGCTAGAATTATGTCTACTTATGCCTGATTAAAGTTTTCCAACAGAAAGAGATGTAGGTATCTGGGAACTCTACAGAGATAAATTGGAGTTATGGCAGGGTGTAGGATTTGCCTCAACGTCAGGAAGGAGAGAACCCCAAAGAAGCAGTCCAAGAAGTCTGTGGCAAGCTTGCTCAGACCAGTTCAAAGACTTTGCAGCACAAAGTTGAGGAGGTTTGGTGTAGTGACAATGGAACTTTTGAGGTGGTTGTCTTACCTGTACCATGAAGATAGTCTTAAAACTCTGTTGGACACATATGGAAATCAAAAATATGTAATTCATCACATCAACAGACTTAAATATAAGAACCATACGATCATCTCAATGGATGCAGAAAAAGCATCTGACAAAATACAACACTCCTTCATGTTCAAAGCACTAGAAAAACTAGGGATAATAGCAATATAACTGAACATTCTGAAAGCTATCTATGTTAAACTCAAGGCCAACGTTACTCTAAAAGGAGGAAAAAATTAAAAGCATTCCCTCTAAAAGCTGAAACAAAACAGGGATGCCCTCTTTCACCACTTATATTTAACATAGTTCTTGAAACTCTAACCAGAGCAATTAGACAGATGAAAGAAATTAACAGGATACAAATAGGAAAAGAAGAACTCAAACTATCATTATTTGCTGACAACATGATTTTTTACTTAGAGGATCCAAAAAATTCCACCAGAAAACTTCTAGAACTAATAAATGAATTCAGCAAAGTAGCAAGATATAAAATCAACACCCTTAAATCAAATGCATTTCTGTACATCAGTGATGAATCCTCTTAAAGAGAAATTAGGGAAACTACTCCATTCACAACAGCTTCAAAAAAAAAAAAAAAAAAAAAAACAAAAACAAAAAACACTTGGGAATCAACTTAACAAAAGAGAAGAAAGACCTCTATAATGAAAATTACAGAACACTAAAGAATGAAATTAAAGAAGACCTTAGAAGATGGAAGAGCTCCCTTGTTCTTGGATAGGCAGAATTAATTTTGTCAAAAAGGGTATACCACCAAAAGTGTTATACAGATTTAATGCAATTCCAATGAAAATCCAAATGACTTTCTTGATAGAACTAGAAAAACCAATTATGAAATTCATTTGGAAAAATAAGAGACCCAGAATAGCCAAAGCAATCCTTATCAAGAAAAGTGAAGCAGGAGGCATTATAATACTGGAACTATACTACAGAGCAATAGTAACAAAAATGCCATGGTATTGGCACCAAAAAAGACATGTAGATCATGTCTTGATCCTTGATTTTATTTCTTGTGAGTTGACCTGTTACAAACATTGATGTGTCTGTGTTACCATAGTATGGTAATTTTAAGTCTTTTGGTATAAATAGAGGAGTGGGATAGCCAGGTCAAGTGGTGGTTCCATTTCAAGTTTTCTAAGAAATCTCCATACTGGTTTCCAGACTAGAAGACACAGAGACAAACCCACATAAATACAGTTATCTCATACTAAAGAAAGGTTCCAAAAACATACATTGGAGAAAAGATAACCTCTTCAACAAATGGTGCTGGGAAAACTGGAAATCCATATGCAGCAAAATGAGATTAAATCCCTTCCTCTCACCCTCCATAAAACTCAATTTAAAGTGGATCATGAACGTAGGACTTAGACCAGAGACTCTGCACCTAATAGAAGAAAAAGCAGGCCCAAATCTTCAGCATGTCGGCTTAGGACCTGACTTCCTTAACAAGACTCCTGAAGTGCAAGAAATAAAATCAAGAACCAATAAATGGGATGGATTTGAACTAAAAAACTTCTCAGCAAAGGAAACAATACCATGAAGAGAGAAGCTACAGCATGGGAGAAAACCTTTATCACATGCACATCAGATAGAGCACTAATCTTCAGGATATACAAAGAACTCAAAAAACTTAACACCAGAACAAAAATAACCTAATAAATAAATGGGTGAAGGAACTGAGTAGATGCTTCATAGAAGAAGATACACAATTGATCAACAAGTATATGAAAAAATGTTGGATATCTCTGGCAATTAGAGAAATGCAAACCAAAACTGCTCTAAGATTTCACCTCACTCCAGTCAGAATGGCAAATATCAAGAATACAAGCAACAGTAAGTATTGGGGAGGATGTGGGGAAAAAGGTACATTCATTTATTGCTGTTGGGACTGCAAATTGGTGCAACAACTCTGGAAAGCAGTATGGAGATTTCTTAGAAAACTTTGAATGGAACCACCATTTGACCCAGCTATTCCACTCCTCAGTTTATACCCCAAAGACTTAAAATCGGCATACTACGGTGATATGCCCACATCAATGTTTATAGCCGCTCAATTCACAACAGATAAAAGTGAAACCAAATGATGCCTTTGATAGATGAATGGATAAAGAAACTGTGCTGTATGTACACAGTATTACTCAATCTTAAAGAAGAATGAAATAATAGCATTTGTCTGTAAATGTATGGAGCTGGAGAATGTCACATTAAGCAAAGTAAGCCAATTCTCCAAAACCAAAGGCCACATGTTTTCTCTGATAAGTGGATGCTGATCCAAAACGTGTGGGGTGGGGCGGGGGGGGGAGGTGCAAGGGAAGAATAGAGAATGGATTGGGCACAGGGGAGGGTGGAGAGGGGAGGGGGTATGGGGGTGGGAAATATGGTGGAATGAGATGGACATTATTACCCCACGTACATGTATGATTGCACATGGTGTGACTCTGCAGTGTATACAACCAGAGAAATGAAAAGTTGTACTCCTTTTGCGTACAATGAATCAAAATGCATTCTGCTGTCATGTATAACTAATTAGAACAACAACGACAACAAGTGAAGTGGAATGCTATAGTTTGAATGATGAACATTTGGATGAGCAAAATCAAGTTAAATAAATTTCTATAATAATGTCATTATCTTCGTAAGTCTTTTCTCGAAAGGCAGAAGTTAGGGAAGGGCATTTATATTATATTATATTATATTATATTATATTATATTATATTATATTATTATATAATTACAGCTTGATCTAGGAAGTTTCCCTGAAAACCTTGTGGTAGGCAATACAGCTATGTTCAGAGGTTTAAAAAATTGGATTATTAGAACTATAACATCATCAGAGGACTAATCCATTTGATGGATTAATAATTTGAATGGAATAGGTACTGATGATAGGCAGAAGGGCATGCCTGGAGACATTGATCACTGGGGGCATGCCCTTCAGCACTGTCCCTGGCTTCTCACTGGAAAACCTTTCCACCATACCCTTTCACCTTTCACCAGAATATTTGGCCTCACCTCAGGCCCAGAGCAATGGATTTGGCAAACCATGAACTGAAACTCCGAAACCATAAGCTCAAAATATACATTTCCTCTTCTACATTGTTCTTTTCAGGTATTTTGGTTATACCTATGAAAAGCTGACTATTTTTGTATTTTTGAGCAGTGGTTTTTGTTGTTGTTGTTGTTTTGTTTTTGGTACCCGGGGGATTGAACTCAGGGGCACTCGACCACTGGGCCACATCTCCAGCCCTTTTATCTATTTTATTAGAGACAGGGTCTCACTGAATTACTAAGTGCCTCGCCATTTCTAAGGCGGCTTTGAACTCCTGATCCTCCTGCCTCAGCCTCCCAAGTGCTAGGATTACAGGTGTACACTTGGCTGAGCAGTGAGTTTCTGAGCAATGATTGTTTGTTGTGAGAATTTCAAGGTAACTGGGTTAGTTTTTCCATCAGAGTAATGGAAGTAAGATAATAAACTTTTAAGAGAAAAGTTTTATTTTGGCTTACAGTTCTGAGGTTTCCAATCAATGGTGGAGTGGCCCTATTGCTCTGGGCTTCTAATAAAGTAGCTCTAGAGTATAAGGCAGAGTGAAATTTCTTTATATCATGAGCTAGAAAGCAAAAGGAAGAGAAAATGGGTCAGAGGCACAAAATTCCCTTCAAGGCCATGACGATAATAACTGAAGACTCCCACTAGACACTGTTTTCCAAAAGTTTCTCCACCTCTAGATAGCACCTTCCTGGGGGCAAACCTTTAACACATGGGACTTTGGGAAATGTTCATCATTCAAACTATAGCATTCCACTTCAAGAATATTTCAATGTGTCTAACTATTGAATTGTGAAAATTTATAACATTGTAACTTAGGACAAGATAGTAGAACAAGAGTCTAGGTGAGGAAACTATTATCCTAAAAAGAATTAAATCAGTGCAGATGAGAATAGTTACCTGGTTAAATAGTTTCATACAGACATTATAAAAGAAATAGTGAAGAAATGTATGGATTTGCAAATTTTATATTTCTTAAGGCAAACAGGTAAATTATATATCTATGTAGGTGGTCTTCTTAACACTGGTGTATATTGGATGACAAAGGCCTAATACCAACCTACCATCAGCGTTCTGATGTATGACTTCTTTATCCCTCTACCGAGTAACTTACTGTCAATTAAATTTTCTACTATTTTGGAATATAGTATGTTTATTTTCTAGCTTTGTCCAGATTGTCATTTTTATTTAAGCATTTATTTTTTTTTACATGTATGGTTTGAGAATCCCTACTTAACCTAAGGCCCTATTAGCCTCCATTTTCTTCTACAATGTTTGTAGTTAACATAATCTCCCCCATTTTTTCCTGGGAACACTTCTTTCACCCCAATGACTATGTGAATAGAATAAAAACAGGCATATATAAACTTGAAAATACTAAAACATATAAACTATTTTGCCTTTCTATTTTGTCGTCACTTGACTTGTCCTGGTGTTTTCATTTCCTGTTTCATGCTCCACCTCTTGTGAACTAGAGTACTTGCATGGCAAGTAAGGACCCTCAGAAGCACTGGCTGATGCTGACATTCAGGGTCCACCCTCTCCATCAGCCACTGCACTGTAAAATTGTTAGGGAAAGGAAGCACTGTGTCTCCACAGGTCCATTGCCCCAATCCACAGAGATAGAAGATCCCCATGGGATTTGGCATCAGTGCTGGGACACACTAAGTACATGACATACTAGTAGGTGATATCCTCAACGTTTAGAGTAGGTGACAAGTCCAGAGCCAAGGCTTCTTGGGGTGCAGGAGTGGGATATGAATTGATGATGTAATACTCCTTAAAACCATATTACATAGCATCTCTTCATTTGGAAGGATTAAAAAAAAATTAACAATTTAAATTGTCTTTGCATTCAAATTTTACTCTCAAGAGTAAAATTTTTATTTAAAAAGGCAAAGATTCCATGATTATAAACAACCCCCTAGACTTTCAGTAACATGAGAGTAAACATTTATTCTATTTGTTTATCATTGAGTAGATGAATTTAAAATGTTAGAAGTAATTGAAAACAATAGAGAAGTAGGATTCATGTTCTTAAAAAAGTGAAGCATGTCAAATATGAAAAACTTTGTAGGTAGAAAAATGCTTTTTCTCTTTAAATATATTCTGCTTTTTTATATGAAATTACTATCTGAACTTTCTCCAAACAAAATGCATTAAAATTCAAAGTGCTGGGGGATTCAATAGTGGTTTAGAATGCATCTTTGAAACAAAAATCCTATCTAGTAAATTTAATATACTTGGAACACAGAATATATTCTTCATTCTTAAATTATACCCAAAGCTTCCACAATGCTAATTCAATTGAGGCTTTTCCAGTAAAGGGCAGTGCCTGTTAGATGTTAGCATTCATAAAAATGATGGCTTTTAGATGCACATTTTACAATAAAATGGAAAAATAGTATTTGTAGGCTTAAGAAAAACATTACTGCTGTATTATTTTCTGATTCCAAAGAGTACTGTATATGGTGTGCTCTGTGATCTTAAAAAAAAAAAAAAAAAAAAAAAAAAAAAAAAAAAAAAAAAAAAAAAAACGAATGCATAGATAATAAAAAAACACCAAAATAATGAAGAAAGTAGTGTTTCCAATGAAATAGTGGACCCATTTTATGTTAATGCTTAATGTTAAATTGCATTCCTGTTTGTTAATTTGCAGTCTATAAAACAGCCAGAAATGCTGTCTACCCAATCATTTATCTGTACATTTTCCTATTCTATTTTAAATAGTTTTAAAAATATAAAACTCTCTAGAAAACATGTTAAAAGGATATAAGTAAAGTTTATTTCACTTAGTACTTTCAAAAATTAAAGAACTTGATCTTTACCACTGACACTGTTACAACCACAGCTTCTCATCCCTTGCCCTCTTTCTCTTTCCATATCTTGTTTGTGTAATAGCTCATCTCTCTTGCATATTTTTTGCTCTTTCTTTCCATGGATACATTTTTCTCAGTAAATAAACATGTATCTATATTTATTTTTGGTTAACATCTATTAACTGTACATATCAGTGTTGTTCAGTGTGACAGTTGAACACACGCATACAGCATGTACAGATCAAATCCCATCTCCCTTTTTCCACCTCCCCTTCCCAACCTCTAGTAATCAGTCTTTCACACTCATTTTGACACATAGTTAAGTGAAAGAGAACAGTACTTGGTTTTCTTTGATGGACTTATTTCACTTAACATCATCCAGTTGAATCCATTTTTCAGTAAGTGATATGGTGTCATTCTTCTTCTGGTTAAATAATATTCCACATATATATCTAGATCAATCGATCAATTGATCAACCTCTCTCTCTCTCTCTCTTTCTCTCTCTCTCTCTATATATATATATATACACACACATATATATATGTATGTATGTATGTGTGTATATATATATACACAGACATTCATACACACACACATATATGAAGATATATGTGAGATACATTTTTTTCTGGTGAACTAAAAGCTTATTTATTTTTACACATATGAGTGAAGCTATACACTATAGCAAAATACGTTAGTTCTTCCCATATCAACAATTGGTGGTAAGAATAATCAACAAGCATCAGATTTGATCTTAGTTTACTTCCTGTGTTGGCTGAGTTTGGGTTTAATTTGGAAGATTTTATTCCTACTATGTGATGGTTTATTTGTGTGTCAATTTCTTCCTCCCTCCCTCCCTCCCTCCCTTCCTTCCTTCCTTCCTTCCTTTCTTTTTGCAGCCCTATCAGTTTACTTAAGCACAGTTATTCTGAATACCATTTATTTAAATAGGACTTTCTGATTTCAATAGAGATATTTGGACATCAAAGTGTTTACATTTACTGACTCCTTGATATAAATGTGAGGCATATAGGGGACACCCCCCACACACACACACGTAGCCATAACAAAGTCAGCATATGTATGTATGTTCAGATAGAAAGTATTCAACAAGTATCAGCTATCATAATTACTTTTTTTTTCATTAGTTAATGGGCACTTAGGTTGATTCCATATCTTAGTTATTGTGTACAGTACCACAGTACCCATAGATCTTAGCTATTGTGATAGTGCCATGGTACCCTTAACTAAGCTGGTATCTCTGGTGTGATTATTACATTTTGTTATTATAAGTACAGAGAAGTAGGATTTCTGGATCATGTGGTAGAGCTCCAAAGGGCCATAAATCCTGGTAAATCCACTAAACCACTGGAATTCTTAGTGTTGTAGTGTAATTGATATTAATTATCACAGACTTCTCATTTCTATAATTCAATATCCTGAAGTCTAGTTCCAATCCTATAATTCTAACTGAATTTATTTTCCAAAAGACAGCTAATGACCTAATTGACATATCTCATTTCAGTCATCTTACATTGAGTTATTTGCTAGTATTTGAACATCTTTTCTAAAAACACAGTTTTGTACATTAAAGTCCCTTATCTTAGTCTCAAAACTAGTATTGCTCTAACTTTAATTAATTTGATCACTATTGAATTTCTTTTCAGTTTCTCTTAGTTAGTTTGTTTGATTTTATATTCAACAGGAGATCTTCCCTTTCCATTTTACACAGTATCTTGGGGGAACTCATTTCATTCCCAATGGATTTAAGTGAACAATATTAAAGCCAAACATTTTTTCATGTGCTCTTTTAAAGATTGATGCATTCTCCTTCTTTTCCAAATTTTCAGTCTCTAAAAAAATGTTGTTGTTTAATTATGACAGGTTTCCCACATCTATTGATATTATTTTCCTCTTTTTTATTTATTAATATTGATTGAATGATCTTCAAGTTGCATCCACCTTACATGCACACCTTATATATCAATTTTTCAAAACTTTAATTTATTTTACAATATCTGTTTTACATATTGTTGGATTCAATTAACTAAAACTGTGCTAAGAGTTTTTACAACTGTGCTTAGGATATGGTACTATAGTTTTCCTTTGTTCTAATTTCTTTGTTTTTCATTAATTAGGGTATGGTTGGCCTCGTAGAATGAGATCTGAAACATGCTCACTTTTTCAATTGCTATTTAACTTGTCTTTCCATCTTTGATATTCTTAGTCTTTTATTCAATCTAGGAGCCAGAGTAATCCAGTTAAATATACAAATCAGATCATACCCCATTCTTTAATTCTAGATGACTGCCAACTATATTTATATTTAAAAAAAATGCTACAGGTCACAAAGATTCATTGCTTTGTGATAGTCATAGCTATAATCACACTTGACAGCACCTACTGTAATATTTATGGGTCAGTTGCAGAGAAAAGAAACCACTTTGCAAGAGCAATTATACCAGGTGACTTAGAAATTATACTAGGTGACTTAGAAATCTTGGTATTTCTAGAGTAGTAGGTTCTAGGTCAAACTTCATGAACTGTTGTATCTCCAGGGTTATGCTGTTATTGCCATGACTGACTAAGCTGCCACCAAGGACTTGAACAACACCTCAGGAAAATTGCTGCAACTCGTGTCAATAAACGCATGCTTCTCTTTCCACTGAATTCAGCTCAGAATCAAGAATCACTAATATGCCTCAGAATGTAGAATCTTAATGACCCTAAAGTGAGTTAAGAAATATGTAGATTTTCTTTTGTGCTTGTATGTACTCTTACTTGCTTTTTTATTATTTTTAGCTTATTAGCTAAGAAAGTACACTATGAAAACATTAGAATAGAAAATAAATAAATAAATCTCCAGAGGGTTCTCCTTTAAGTGATAGCTATGGATTTGTGAAATACAGCAGCTCTACTACACTAAAAAGGAATAATTTATGCAATTTAAAATAATACATAAATATACACACACATGTGCTTACGTAGATATACACATATATTCAAATATGTACACATACACATATATACATATACATATATATACACAAATGTGTTTATATATAAATATATATTCATATTCATAAACTTCCATGTTTCTTCTGTGCTGAAATTAGAAAATAATGGAAATACAGAAAATAATCAAGATTAAATTTTCCTTGAATAAAATAATTTTATGAGATTCAAAAATTATAATTAAATACTTCAAATATTTAATTAAATTATTTTATGGTGACTGCATATAAGAAATAGTGATGTACTTACTAAATAAAATTCTGGTCAGTTTAAAACTAACTTTTCAGTGTATAAAACACTAGAAACAGTTGTTCAACATTCTTAGCTCTGATATTAGGGTTAATAAATTGTTCTGTTCTGCTTGCCATAATTACAGAATCATTAAGCCTGTCTCCAAATCTCAAATTTGTCCAGTATACAATGCTGTATCAGCCACTCACTAACAGAAATTATATAATACATTAAAATAACATCAGTGCTTATTACAAAAGAAGAAAAAAAAACACTTTATGTTATATATTCCATTAAGTGAAACAGGGATAATACTGTATCCTTTGGATATTCTAACACTAGCTTAGTCTACTCTGTATATTCAAAATACTTGGGGATAGTGTTCTTTTTGGTTTCACTCAAATCTGATATGTGCACACAAGCACACCCATCAGGACTCTGTCACAAGTATAGTGAATTAATTTTTTAAGTTCTACTCTGGAAACAAGACTGAAAAAAGATGTTACTATATGAAAACCATCATTAAAACTATTCTCTATTTAGATTTCAAACCATACTGTAATTGTTATATTTAATTCATTTTAATGGAAGTATTTTACATGACTCAGTAAATTGCAACATTTAGTTCATTATTTTTATTTTTTTCTTATTTTACTTTAAAAAGAAACTGCTTGCAAAAAAATGCTCAGCTTCTTTCACACTGCTATCTAAATATAACTAGCTTATTTTAACTTGACATGTTAGTGCCTAGTTGAATTTTGTTGAAGTTAAATTTAGTAAATAAATCATATCACATACTTGTTCAATGGCATTATATGAAAATATGAGAATTACGAGTAATTTTTCTCATTTTGTATTAAATATTTCTTAAAAATTATTTTAAATGTCTTGCGAAATTTTAAAAAGTTAATTTTATTATTGCAGAACTAAAGTGACAAATAATTATGACAAGCATTTTTACTCAGTGCTCAAAAATCCCATTTATGAATATTGTACTTTGACCCATAGTATCTATTATAGTTTCTGGAGAATAATGATTCCTTCAAGACAAAAACATCTACTTAGACAGTGTTAACTTTACATTTTGGATTTGGAAACAGCCCCAGACAAATTTTGATAGCATATTAAATTATCTTTAAATAAATCAAGTTAGGAATTTCTGAATTGTGTGAGTAAAATGAGGTTGCTTTTATTAGGTCAGCATTTTCTGTTAGCATTGAAAACTGCTCAGCTACTTCAATCAATATTCCATCTGTCCACACAAACAGACATACTCATCAGGAGGCAAATTCTATTTGTTTTAAAAATACATACGGGAAAAATGTTCCCATAAATTGGCAAAGCTCTTTCTGGTGTAATTCATGCAGAAAAATCTCCTGTCAGTAAGCTTTAAAATTTCCAGGAAGGATATCATGCTATTGTTGTGTCACTATAGATATTATTAATGGATAACAGCAACCACTTAGACTTCTTGGCTTCAGATAGAACTTGGAAATGCCTCCTCAATTTTAAGGCATGTACAGGCTCCTTGTTTGCAAAATTATCTGCTACTAAATACAGATATTTAGGATTAAGTGAAAATCACACATCTGCTCTGGTATTCATCATTTAACTTATAGTTTATAACATGAAATGTGTTTAATACATAATGTCATAGAATACAGTAAGGAATATTTATACAAAAGTAATCAAGGAAAATATATTGATTCTCAAAAGAAATGTGCATGTGCCTGGAAAGGGAGAAATTCAGATGCTAGTGGATATTTTGGAAGATGACAAGGTCCTGTTCTCAAAGATATGGTGCATGTTGGGGAAATGGAAAAATACCATTAAGAAATCAAATCTCAGGTGTGTATTTTTTTCATATTGTAATATGTCCAAAATTAGAATATTTCTTACAATCAATTGTATATTATACACTTATTTTGTCAAGCCATTAATGTCATGGTTACACTTGTTCTCACATGTACACAACATTGTTGAATGGAAGCAACCACATTAAACTTATAGAATGGGAGGCTGTGGCTTGAAAGAATATCCCAGGGATAAAATTACCAGTGCCCATGATAACATGGAATGATTCTAATTAACAAATATTGACAACATCAAGTTGGAAAGTAATTTAGTAAAAGTTGAAATTTGAATTCAGAATAGTTTTAGAAACATTTTACTCTATTTGATTTTATATTTTCCTTTTTATGAATGCATGGATGTACTATATGATAAAAATGTGTTAAATTAGCCTAAAAGTTTTACTAATATATTCTAAGGAGACTGAAACATTATATATTAATTATATCATTTGTTGTTTGTTTCACTGAAGATCAAAAGTTTTGGTATGAAACACAACCAATGGTGACTTAGATTTGATGAGATATGGCAAGGATGATATGATATGAATAGTACTAAGATAAAGGAAACACAAACAGCCATGAATGCTGGCATGAGAAAAATGGGTGAGCTTCACCTGTGGATCAGGGGGATATCTAAAAAAGAAGGGGCAGTGGAATTGATGCTGGAAAGACACATGGGGTGTGACCTGTAGAAGAAATGCAGAGATTTTTCACGAGCAAGTAGAGAGGCACAGGAGTGCATGGTGTCTAAAACAAGCAACATACAAACAAGCAAGTGAACAAAATGGCTACAAATATAATTGAAGCATTTTGAAGAATGTGTTCTTTACAGTATTGTTTAAAATAATGTTCAGGAATTAAAATGTCTGTTGTTAAATAAGCATAAGAACAATTGCATTATTACCCTTTTTCCCCTTTAGAAATTTCACAAAGCTACATTAATGTATTAGGGATTTAGTTTGATATTTCAAACTTAATATATTTTGACCCAGGACACACTCTTAGGAAATGAAAGGTTATAGAATGGATTAAAAGGGAAAGGATAAACCAAGATTGGACTGTTTGTTAAAATAGGCCCTTAAACCTCTTCCATATCAACTAAGATTGTTCAAAGGATTTGGGGGGTTATTCTTGGGAGAAATTAATAACCATCAAGGAGGGAATAGTATCTTCAGTTGAAATTCAAAAATCAAAAATCAAAAGCTAATGCTTACAAAACTTATTTTATTTTAATTTTAGCTCCTCCAGAAAAAGGAATAAATCATGTGCTCTACTTCCATTACATAATAGATATGCAATGTGAATGCCAATAATATAGTCTTGACAAGTGTAATTATTTTAAAAACTTAAGATGGAAAAAAATCAGTATGTGATTTCTCATTGACTTCCAGTGAAGCATTTTGCAACTAATTGCATTTTTAAAATATTTGTGACTAGTGAGATACATATAAAACATAATAATTTAATAGGACTTAAAATTATTAACAAATTGTTCTCAAAATAACCAATCATTTCAAGGAACATTAATTTGTTTATGTAAGGTAAAAATGTGCATGATATTACCTATTAATTACATATATAAATGTACATTTACATATAAAATTTCATAATTCATTTAGTTTGCCATCTATTTTTCCAAAAGAGGGGTTTAATTAGCAATCTTCATTAAAACATATATTAGCTCATAGGTTAGTCCTTAATGTGATCTGGCAAATTAGTACTTTAATATAGATTGCCAGAAAAAATTTGAAGTACATTCAATGCAAACCATTTGAAAACTCTTGCAATACATGACTTCTTCAGGCTCACAGATTATTTCATTTCCATATGAGAACTGAAACTTGAGGGTGGTAACATCATTTAGAGCAAGATGATTTATTGTTTCAGTGTGGACAGATGTATTAGGCATGTCTTTGCGTTTCACTAAGTATAAAATTGGATTGTGCTGTTAAGAGTACAAGAGAAACAACTTCATAATAGAGAAGAGTTTCATACATGCTGGTCAAATACGCTAAGTGCTGACAAGGGATCAAGGTATTGTTTTGAGCTAAGAGATATAATTGTTAGGTCAATGCAGTTTTGATTTCCCATATTTTCCACATGCTATATGATGCTCTAGTCTTTTTTCTTTTAATTTTTCCCTACAAAGGAAATTAAAAGTACAGTGAATGTATGGGGAATAGTACAGCTATGGATCCAGTTTCTGGGTTAACACAAACTTTTAAAACATTTTTTCCCAGCAAGAGTAAAGGCAGCCGCAGCATCTGGATGCTTGAATGGAAAGCGACTAGCGAGATCCTGCTTACTTATGTTGGCACTCACTGACTTGCCTGAGGAACAGTCAGTTGGGGGCTCTTTGGGAGAACCTTCGCACATGGATTCCATACTCCTTGATAGCCTCGTCAATGTCAAGAATTTGTTCAAGTTTATGTGTCTAAGAATAAAATCATGTTCAACTTTCTGATGATTTCTTCCACATGTTAAGATCCTTTTTATGATATGAAACAAAGGCCAAAACTTTCAGTAGAGGCAAAGGGAGGGTTCAAAAGACCCATTGGCTGGCTAACATTTATTTGATGAAATATAAAACTTCAGATTTTGCCATGTGATAGTGAATTCATTTTTCAATGTGTTAGATGAAACACAAATTCTGCCAAAATGAAAGTACTCTGTTGAGATGTCAGATTTACAGCAGGGCTGAACAGACCAATTACTTGAACCTAAAGAAATTTTATTTATCAAAAATTCACTAAAAGAGCAAGCTGATTTAATAATTTGACACCATCCAGTAAGTAGAACATTTATATAGTAAGAATATCACTTTTTCTTAGATTCTAAGATCTAATTTTTAGAGGTTCACTACAAATGAAGATTTATGGTATATCTGGTTTAGAGTAGATCTGAAAAAAATATTAACTTTATCATGTTTAATTCCTTCACAAATGTCTGGTTTCTTCAGGCTGTGCTTTAAAACCACCACAGATAAGAGTTTTCTACTTACTGAGTTAGATGGTTGGAAAGTATATCTGTCTTTTATGGAAATCCTTAGTCTTCTAGTTATGGAATCTAACAATATCTATAGGGAATGTTGTATCTGATTTCATATTAGTATGATCTCCAAATACTTTAAGAGCCACTGTTTCCTACCACCCCTTCAACTTTGACTCATTGCCATCATAAGGCTAGCAAACTCTGTCTCCAGAAATTATTCTTTATAAATGCCATAACCATTTATTTCCCTTACACACGCTTCAATTTGAATATAGCTCTCTCAAACTGTAATCTTCACAACTAGTCAGATTCAATGTGATCCAGCATTGTGGAGCATAACACATTTGGTAATTATGAATTAAGATTTCATTTGGCATTTTAAATATTATATATGGGAGGGACATCCCAGAGGCATGAAAACCAAGATGGTCAATATTTACTCTTCCTAGATAGGCAACAGGAGTGGCTTACTCCTGTCTACTTTGCTTAGTAGTAACAGAATTCTCTAGACACATTACCCATGTTGGCTTAAGGAAACAAACTATTACACTTATCCTTTACCCTCACCAAGCTTATAATTACACTAGAATATGGGATAGAATAAGTACTGTTGTTGAAATAAAACAAATGTTTCATATTAAACACTTGTAATATCTCCAGTATCCCCAAATTTCCTTTGTTCATTAATAATATGTCTTGATTATTAGCTGAAGTCAGCCATACCAGCTATCTTTAAACATTAGTTTTTTGTTCTTCCTTCATCATTCATTTGTTTCAAAAATACTTTTATTTGATTAGCAAACTCATGAAAATATCTGTTTTTCTCGTGTTATTTTTCATTATTTCTTTGCTTTCTTCCATTCCTTTTTCATAGAAGGCTGGATGCAGTGGCCCACACCTGCAATCCCACAGGCTTGGGAGGCTGAGGTGGGAGGATCACAAGTTCAAAGATAGCCTCAGGAATTTAGAAAGGTTCCTGTTTATTTTGAAAATCCTCAGAAGATCCTATAAAGAATTCTAAATCAAGTTTCATTCTATAGCTTCACTTTTTTCTTAATTAAAAAAATTAATATTGTAAATATTTGATTAAAAATATCACAATCTTTTTTCTACTTTTTAAATTAATTTTATTATAAGAGTAACATAATTTCATAAGTTTTCAACTATATCACACTTTTAAGAATTTATGGAATATTCTGAAATAATTATTTATTTCATAAATAATAATTTATGCACAAATAGAAAAATGTTAGCTTGTTTTTAAGTAAACGCTATGTGAACATAACTGGGTACAACTTAAACATGTGAAATATTTCCTGTACTTTTGCTTGAGGTATGCACACAAATGAACTCCTGGTTCTTCATGTGATAATCATGCACAAGATTTTTAGATTATTTCAACCATGACAGTTTTGGGGATTCCAGTATTCCATTTGATTGTCTGTCTTAAATATTGAGAACTCTTGGTATAAGATTAATTATCATTTAAAATCACAGTAGTCAATGAGAAGATTTTGGGGGGGGGGATATGGTTTCTGCTGGATATAGTTTCTGCTGTTCAATAATGACTCTCTTTAAAATAGGTAGCTAGGGTTAGAATGATCATTATAAGAACAATAATGACAAGGTGGTAACCTTGAAAGAATCATAGTTCAACCAGTGTTTCACAAATACCTTTATAGACTATTGGACTGAGAAGTCAAACAGATTCAGAGCAGGAATCCTCAGTGATTATATAATACATTCATATGAAAGGTGAATCTACAAAGAATTAAATAATATATAGCATTTCCAAAAGTATATATGTGTACACACTATACATACACACATTTTTAAATATGAGACTTTCTTCACCCCATTTCTATATTGTATTTCTGCTTCTATTTGTTCTCATAAATCAATCAAATATCACATGTGATTATCCATCTAATGCCAAACTTATGCCAGAAACTGAAGAAATATTTAATAGTTCTATGGCAGGATTTTCCTTTAAATATTTATGATGGACTTAAGTAAAGGGAAGATTCTAATTTGAGCTAAAATGAGGGAAAATGTTAGAATGGGGGTGAGAGGATCTAGTCCTTTGTGATAAGATCACAAAGGAGGAAATAATAAACTCAGTAGAAACTCAGAATAATGAATAAAAATAAGTACTCAGCCATGAGTAAGATGCACATATCTTGAAGAACCAATGAAATTGTAATGGAATGAGTGTTGAACATAGAATACAAAATCAAGCAGCAGTAACATTTTCCTTATTATCAAAATAAGATGCAAAAATTTGATAAGACATTACCATATACAATAAATATTTAATTTTTGTCTTTTATCAAAATGTAAACACTTTTTAAAAAAGCATAAAGAAACAAATTGTATTAACCAGATTAAAACAAAATGGAAGAAAATGGCACACATTATAAGAACTGCAAAGTTTTTGGAAATGTTTCCTTTAGTATCAATAACAATTAAAATTTTATCAATGCTCCTACTGATTTTAGTATTTCATTGAAGGTCCAATATGAAATAATAATGATAATACATACATAAATATATGTGGATTTGAAATGAGGAATCTTCTTCTTCTTTGGCAGGTAATTTACATATTTACAAAAAACAATCCAACAAAATTTTGATCACTTATTAAAATTATACCTGGGCACAAAAAAATCATGGATGTACTCTCTTATTAACAACTGTTTTAGGGTTTTAGGCTGGGATGTATAGACCAGTATTTCAGTGCTTGACTTCCATATACAATGCCCATATTACCCCCCTACACAAAAAAATGGAATAAAATTATTAAAGAAACCCCAATTTTATATGCTAGCAACAACTAATTAGAAAATATAATCTTAAACTAATTCATAACAGCAACAGCATTTTTCAGTACTTAGGCATAAGCAAAAACGGCAAGATATTTACAGGTGTAACTAAAAATTTTCAGTAAGTGTTTTAAAATATGACTGACCTAAGTGGCAAGTTGTATCATATTGATTAGTGAAGATGTCCAAGATATAAGATATATTAATTTTCTCTAAATTAACCTAAAATTTCAAAGCAATATATGAAACCTGAAAAGACTAATTAATATTGAAAATTGTGTAAAAAAAAAAAAACTTGGCAAATATGTATTGTGACAGCATGTTTCTTGATTTTATAAGTATATACACAAAATAATAATTTTTCACTCTTTACATGTGTATATCTACCTTTTTTAAAAAATAACTTGTTCTAATTAGTTATACATGACAGTAAAATGCATTTTGACACATCATATATAAATGGAGTATGACTTCTCATTGTTCTAGTTGTATATGATGTAAAGTTAATCTGGTAGTGTAATACCATATGCACATGGGGTAATAATGTCTGATTCATTCTACTATCCTTCCTACCTCTGTACCTGTTCCCCTCCCTTCACTCCCATCTGTCTAATCCAAAGTACTTATATTTTTCCCTAGCCCTCCTACCCCCATTGTGAATTAGCATCCACATATCAGAGAAAACATTCAGCTTTTGGTTCTTTAGGATGGCTTATTTTGCTTAACATTATATTCTCTAGTTCAACCCATTTACCACCAAATGCAATGATTTCATTCTTCTTTAAGGCTCAGGAATATTCCATTGTGAATTTATACCACAATTTGTTTATCCATTCATATGTTGAAGGGCACCTAGGTTGGTTCCATAGTTTAGCTATTGTGAATTGAGCTGCTATAAACATTGATGTGGCTGCATCACTGTAGTATGCTGATCTTATGGCATTTGGGTATAAACTGAGGAGCTGGATAACTGGGTCAAATGGTGGTTTCATAAGTTTTCTAAGGAATCTCCATACTGCTTTCCATAGTGGTTTCACTAATTTGCATTCCTACCAGCAATGTGTGAGTGTATTTTCCCTACATCCTCACCAACATTTATTGTTGCATGTATTCTTGATAATTGCCATTCAGATAGATCATTAATCTCCAGGATAAATAAAGAACTCAAAAAACTTAACACCAAAAGAATAACCCAATCAATAAATGAACTAAGGAACTGAACAGAAACTTCACAAAAGAAATACAATGGATCAACAAATATATAAAAGAATGTTCAACATCTCTGGCAATTAGGTGATGCAAATAAAAAAATACACTGAGATTCCATCTCAGTAGATGATACAGTACATAGATGTAAAATTGGCATTATTTGGATTCATATTTTTGCCTTGACTTTGGTGGTCTGAATCATCCTTAGATAGGAAGAACAAGATTTTTGACATGTTTCACTAATTTTTCTTCACCATCCATGATTATTTTCTCTTTTCAAATAAGCCTGTAGTTTCCTGTCATAATTGTCCTGGTAAAGTAGAATTTGAATCATGATCTGCTTTTGATTTAACAAAACTAAGATTTCTCCATTACTACCTAAATAGTTAAAGATTTTTCAATCTGCATTCAAAATCACTTGCAATATGTAACCAAATCTCATTTCTAATTTTCCTACCATCCTGAACCTTTCAATGAAGAAAAACATAGACTTCTTATCATTTATTGCCCTTCTTTCATAGTAGGATGAGGACTTTGTAGGAGACAGCCCATAAATTTCAACCTCTTGCATAACTAGAATTTTCTTATTTTTCCATCACTTAGATCCTTGAAATCCTTATTATTTTCCAAGGGCCATATCAAATTCCTGGTCCTCTTTCATCTTCTCCTTTATTGGAAGCAATTTATTTTAAAAAAAATATTCAGCTCCTGCTATGTACCAAGCACTCTCTTAAATGTTGAGGGCAAAGAATGAACAAAAATCACAGGAGTGAGGAAAAAAATAAATACCACTTATTTCTGGACTCAATTCTGTGACATATAATCTGCCATTTTAATAGCTCCTACCATCAACTGTCCCTCCTGTACATCTAATTTTATCCAAGTTAGTGTTAATATCTTTCAATATCTATATTATTTTTATTGCCATGTTAACTTCTTTAAATACCTAACTCTATTGTTTCTATTTCAATTTCAGCAAACTCCATAAGTAGGGACACAAAAAAGGAACTCAATGCATGTCTTGACTTAACTTCATTCACTTAATAACATATATTTGAACATATATTTGGTGCCATAAATATAATTCTAGGCTAAAATCAATATCCAAAATGATGACTTGAGAGAAATAAACATAATATGTGAATTGAAGATTCCTATTTATAGTTTGATAGATGGTGCTACTTCTTTTTTTTTTTTTTTTTTTTTGGTACTGGGCATTGAACTCAGGGGCACTTGACCACTGGGCCACATCCCCAGCCCTTTTTTGTATTTTATTAGAGACAGGGTCTCACTGAGTTGCTTAGTGCCTCGCCATTGCTGAGGCTGGCTTTGAACTCGCAATCCTCCTGCCTCAGCCTCCCAAGTGCTGGGATTACAGGCGTGAGCCACCGCGCCCAGCTGGTGCTACTTCTTAATATGGCAAGATTTGTGTCATCATTGAGTGGCTATATGGTTAATGATTTTGAATTGTTAAAAGAGTATGTTTTCAGACTGCTAACAAAATAGCAGGAGATTGACAGGAAGATAATGTGAAACAGCTGTTGTTATATTCTAGGAAATCTTAAATAATTCTAAACAGTGATTTTAAATAAGATTATTTAAAGATTTATGGAAAGAATCAGGTTTTAATTATAGACAAGGATAGATATAAAAGAAGTGTTGGGGTATTGTTTGAGTTGCTGGGGTTTTTAGTTCTTCCCGACCTGGGTTTAGTTTCTTCTGGCCAGCGGAGAAGGCTGGGGGAAAAACATGCCCCAGCGCAGGTGTGATTGAGAATGGTAGGGGCCGGCTGGTGGCCACCCAGCCTTCATGACGGAAGACACTCAGACCTATCAGGGAGCCTGGTCAAAGCTGGAACTCAAGTTTATTGAGGAAGTTGGACAGCTTTTATAGGAGACATAGGCAATCAGCAGAAAGATTATAGGTACACATAAGGAACAATGGCAAATCACATTGGCGGAGCTCCTGACTTATCTTAGAAGTCTGTATCAGGGAGTGAAGTTTTTCCATTCTTTCTGCCAATGTGTTCTTTAGTCCCCAACAAAGAAGCATATAAAAATGTATAGCCATGATGAGTTAGTGTAAGTAAAGAATAATGATGTAAACAAAAATATTATAACGCATTCTTATAATTTCATGTTGCTTCAGAATCCATTTTGAATATAAGTTGGACTTTCTTTTACCAGAAGCAGAGCTTAGTCACCCTTGACACAGTTTCTAGTTTTCCACCTTCTCCTACTTCTTCATGACAGTCATCAGATATCTGCCCCATACAACCACTTCCAGGTGATCTCCATGTGGGAGAGCTAGATTCACCATACTTGACCTAGGCCATAGACTCCCACATCCACCCAGTCTATGTAGAAATGCCACAGTAATCATCTCAAAGTCACAGTGTGATTTCTAGAGCTCATGTATGCTTGACTTAAACTCATCAATTGGAAACCCCTGAAAGAAGCCTGTTCAGGTAATGCCCTGGACCCTATAAAACGCTTTAGTCCTTTAGGCCTCTCTCTCTCTCTCTTGCTTCTCACTGGTTGAGCATGTGGGGCCTGGACAGCTTATCATTCCCATTTCTCTCTATGAATCCCTTGGCCTTCTTTTTATTAGGATTTGTAAGAAAAGCATTACTTCGGTTATTTTGTTTTTTGTTTTTCTATTGTATTGACTCCTCTGTCTCACCTGACATAACCAAACTCAACTCTTCTCTCAGTAGAGTCTCTCTTAGAGAGCACCTATTTTGGTAGAAATAAAATCAACTCAGGTCATACTAGAGCTACAAGGATACCTGCTAGCATAAACATATTTCCTGTGAGAGAGATATTGAGTGACAGTTTGGAAACTTGGACACAGGCAATCTTTCAGGATAAAGAAATAGACCATGAAAGGCACACTGTAAACATCAATGGCAACCAACTTACACTAGAGCCCCATCAGGGCAGGGCTAGAGTTTATGGCCACTTCCAGGGGAGAGATCTCAAAACCAGATTAGAGGAAAATCAACAGATATTTATATTGTAAACCTTTTACATAGAATACAATTACTTTTTCCTTATTATAATCCTTGGATACACACACACACACACACACACAAACATATATATAATTAGAATTTTATATCCCTAACCTAATCACATTGGATTACATTAAAACCATTGGTCTACAGTTTTGGTGGAAGTTGCTGGTGTGAGAAAAGGTTCTCCTAGGAACATATGGGAAATTTTATTTCTAGCTACTTGAATAGTTTTCATACGCAATAATTATCTTTTTTATTAATTTGACATCACCATTTATTTAATGTTTTTGACAATGAATTCTTTCTAAATTTTTCTAGTCTAATTTAGATTTTAATTGAATTACTACTATTATTACTACTACTAGCTAACATTTGTTAAGCATTTATTTTCAGGGTTTGTCTATGGGATAAGGAGGAGGTAGACAATGGACTATGGCAGGGAGAGGGAATAGTCCTGTTTCCATGTGGGAGGTTTACCAAAGAGCTGCAAAAATACTGTGTCTCATTCCCTGAAGTCCATGGCTTTGTAGCTTTTTTTTTTTTTTTTTTTTTTTTTTTTTTACAAACTTGAGTTAAATATCAACATTCCACTAAAAGCTATTTAAAGTAAAACACAGTTCATGGTTCCATATTCCAACTTAACTATTCATTATAATATTACTTAAATACATAAAACACAAAATTAGTTTCCAGTTTCTCCTTTTAGAGTTCTTATAGCCACAAACTCCCACAAAATTATAAAATAAATGCAAATTAAACCAACAAAAATTAAATTTAAAATATCAAGTTAAGAAAATCAATGAGTATGCTTAGCCAATACTGTATTCATAAAACAGGAATTTAGTACTAATATCTTTTAAGATTTAATGAATAATTTTTGTCATCTTTTTGCTCCTTTTAAACTGCTGTGAAATCTTCTGGAGGAATAACATAGCATCATTTGGGCTTCCCTGTGCTAAATAAATTATTTACTTTAATGTCTGCTTTTTTCTTCAACCTATGATGAAGTCCTATTACCTAGTGCTAATATGCTCAAATAGAAAAAAAAAATCAGGTACACTAAAACCTCCTGCCAGTATTTGGTTATCCCTATAACCCAGAATATGTTTAAGCTAATTTTTTTATATTATTATTGAAACAAACCACACAATTATCATAGAAAATATGCAAACCCCAATTTGCAAAATGCTACATTTGTGGGCCATAATGCCATAAACCAGATGTTCATGTGATAAATAACTGGATTCCCAAGTAACCTAATACTTTAATGCATTTAATTCTTTTGTTCTTTCAACAAATATTTATTGTGTGGTATGTGCATATGACTGTAAGTTATACTCTAGAGTACAAAATGGTGAACCAAGAAAATAAGATATAAGATATTACAGAAAGCATTGTGATGTTTAATGGAGAATGGATGCTAACTCCTGGGGGCATGGAAAGCTGTCATTTGTGGTAAAGGATTCAATAAACCTTCATTGACTGGTTGACTTCTTTCACAACCAGGATTTTCAATAGAGCTATGTTCCAGGCATGTAATCTCTTTTCTGGTTTCACTTTATGCTCTTTGGAAAATAGCATATTCCTTCTTTCATTCATTTGATAAATATTTACTGAATAACCACAATGATTCAAAAATTTTCTTGGCCTTTGAAATGTGTTAGGAAGCAGGGGGAAAATCCTGCAAACATGATGCTTAATACAAGTGTGGGATAGGTAGATAATAAGTGATGGCTATAATTATTAGGTAAATTATTCTATGTTTTGCAAAGGGAGAAGTGCTATGGGAGAAAAGTTTAATCAGGTAAGTAGGATGGAAGTAGGAGAAGGTCTGGTTGAAATTTTGAAAGCAATTATTCAGAAAAAGAATAAGCCTTGAGTTGAGATTTCTTTTAATTTCTTTGCTTCTTTTTTCTTTTCTTTTCCTTTTTCTTTTTCTTTTTCTCTCTCTTTCTTTCTCTCTCTCTCTCTCCCCCTTTTTTTCTTTCTTTTTTTTTTTTTTTTTTTGTGGGTACTGGGGATTGAACTCAGGGGCACTCGACCACTGGGTCACATTCCCAGACCTTTTTTGTATTTTATTTAGAGACAGGGTCTCACTGAGTTGCTAAGTGCCTCGCCATTGCTGAGGCTGGCTTTGAACTCACGATCCTCCTGCCTCAGCCTCCCAAAGTGCTGGGATTACAGGCGTGCACCACCGCGCCCTCTCTCTCTCTTTCTTTCTTTCTTTCTTTCTTCCTTTCTTCCTTTCTTACCAGGGATTGAACACAGGGGCAATTAACCACTGAGCCACATCCTCAGCCCTTTTTATTTTCTATTTTGAGACTGGGTCTTGCTAAGTTGATTAAAACCTCCCTAAATTGATGAGGCTGGCTTTGAATTTGTGATCCAGCCTCAGCTTTCCAAGCCACTGGGATTACAGGCATGAGCTACTTTGCCAGGCTCTTGAGGTGAAATTTCTAACACAACATATTTTTCAAGGGATAATTAGAGCAGTTCATATTCACATTCTGAATCACCAGTGTCATAGTTATTCAGTATCTGTGAATAGTAAACTAATCATAATATGAATTTCTATTTGTATCACAATTGTTGGTAAAAATGAAGCAGAGATGGTGAGACAGTTTAGCCAACTTTGAAACATTTTATTTAACCAACAGGAAAATAATGTATGTATTTGATAATAACAGATGCCTTCTTAACAAATCAGAATGAATGTAAATGTAAGATTTCTCTTTAATGGAAGACAATTAAGAAAAGAAATAGAAGAATGAGCTACCATCCTCATATGTTTAAAAAAATCACGTAGAGCATCAATTTAAAGGAAAACAACTTAGAACAAGAGTCCTAGTAATCTCTCAAATCCAGTAGGTATTTTCATGTTTAATCATGAATGATATGTACAATTTGGGCCAGCACATGCTGCATCTAAATGGAAACACTTCAGTTGAGCCCCAGTCCTCTTCTTCAGAAGCCAAATGTACTTTTATTCCACTATTCCCATTAAAAGTACATGTTTTTCAAAGATGTTTTTCCAAAAGCTCATTGACATAAAATATATTTGCATTATTTTTTCTTCATTCCCTATATCCATATTCTCAGATTCCAATATTTCACTTAAATGACTTTAAACCATGTGAATTTTAAAAGATCTGGGTGTTAAATGTGTCTTGTATGGCTTTTTATTTATTATTTCTCCCTTGTATCTAAAGTCTTATAAAAAGTTTGAAAAATCACTGACTTAAATCTAAAAAAAATATTAATTTTTCTAATCTCCTATGTGTTCCTTTTTGTTGTGAACAATATCTTGACCACACAGACAAATAGGGTTTTATATCCTCTGCATTTATTGATGGCTTATCAGAGTGACTAGTGGTATTTTATTAAAAATGGTTGTTGATAATTAGTTTATGGTTGGCATCAATTTTATTTATTCCTTTTATACTTTAATATTTACTTTTAGACTTTTCTCCATTCTCCTTCAATTTATCTGTTATTCTATACATTTTAAATTTACAATGTGTACCCTTAGAATTCATATGAATTTATCAAATTGTTCTGGTTTCTTGCTGTTTCCTTTATCAAACTAAAATATACAAATGAAGAGATAAGCAAAAGGTAATTTATTTTGTAATTAGAAGGGTAATTTAAAATATTAGTATTTGTATCTTTTATTGTAATCGTGTCTACAAAAAGAAGCACAGATAAATATGAGATTAGATTAGTTAAGGAGTAAGGAACTTAATGGAAGGGGATAGAGAAAGAATTTGTGTTTAAATTTTATGTTTATTAGCAGTAATGTGCTCTTTGCTTGCTTAGTTGTGATAATTTTATATAATAGGTACAACTATAGCGATCATGTTAAATACAGAGGGAAATGAGCTTCAGAGAGGTTAAACGACTTACCACAACCACACATTTACAGTTAGTTAAGGTAGGAGCCCAAAATTTGAATCTAGAAAGGATTTCCAATCCTTAAACATTTCTGTTTAGACTGCTAATTCTGTTAATTTACTAGTTATATTAGGAAATAGTCATAGAATATATTTCTGAATATAATTTACATTTATTCTTATACAGTATGAGAATATTGTCTGTCTGTATTAGGTATGGGGGCAATTTTCTTAAATTTTGTATTAGGCAGGTTTAATTGTTACTGCAAAAAGACCAAAATCTCTGCCGAAACAAGATAGAAAATTAATTATCTCTTACTTAACAATGTAGACATGGATATCTGCTTCAGGAATAGCAAGGTGACCCAGTATGGTAGTTCTGACTAGGAAGTCATAAACAGACTTCTTCCCTTTTTTTGACTTACCATCACCTATGATCTTTATTTCAAATGGTCTCGCCCAAATATTAGCCTTGTCAAGAAGAAATGAAAAGCAAGCAATTGCCATATACAATGCCCTGATTAAGTTCCACAAATCACTTCTGCTTTTATTCCATTGATCACAATCAGAAATATGGCCACACCCAGCTGCAAGACAGACTGATGGAAAACTTGTTTCAAATTGGAGTGATTTGGCAGGCATGGAAATGCACTGCTCAAATTTCCCTTCAAGAGAAAATGCTGTAAGGAGTATAGTTGACTGACAGCCTCCCGTTGTTGCATATTTGGATTCACTACCACATTAAAGCCAAGGCTATACTCTTCCTGGCCAATACTCTTCCTGGTTTGGGTGAAGCCAAGCATGAAGCTTTTGGGTTGCTTGAGCAAAACCATTTCTGCTCAACTTGCAGCTCCTTTAATGAGAACTCTTTTTGGTTGTTTTTGTTTTTTGGAGGGGGGAGTCCTCATTAGTTTGGCATACATTTTCTCAAAGCTTCAATAACTTTTGAGACTGTTGTTACCCTATCACCTTTTCTTCTATCCTTCCTTACAGATATGTCATACTATATCATCATCTAAAGGTGTTTCTTGCCAACTCTTAACCCTATTCTACTTAGGCTAGAAGTTAAGCCTGTATCACAGGGGAATCTTCTTTGGCATTTTATTCTCAGAGGATCCAAAATGGCATAGGTGGTCATGTACTCAACTAAAGTTGGGGTTCTGTCACAAAAGGGAAAAATTATAATAGGTCCCAGGGGTAATTATCTGTCTTTTTTGTTTACTGGCTTCTGTGATTGGATCATCTGTTGCTCCCTGGTTTTAATGATTCCATGTGAAGCAATAAACAAAGCACCTTTCTTAAATAACCCATGCAGATTATTTTTTCCTTACATATACACATTTACTCTTTAATGAAGAAAATCCAAATTCATAAGAAATTACTTCATACAGTTAAAAGTCCAGCATCTCTGAGCAATGGATGGCTCTACCATTGAGTCTGTGTATAATTCAGAAACTGATCTGTAAATCTTTATCTTCTCATGTTCAATATACAATGGTAGAATTGGAGCTGATTGAATACTATAAAATGAAGAGAGTAAATATATTCAATTATCAATTTCTGATAGTGAAGGAACAAAGAAAATCCTTTGCTGTTGGTGGAATAAGTTCTTCAGTGAGCCCACCAGCCTGTATCTGGTTCCCCTTCCTGGAAGTAACTCTTGTTCCTTATACTCTATGGCTCCCAGTTTTACTCTTGGAGAGATATTTCCTTATTGATTTAGGGTAGATATTATTAGTGTTCACTACTAATGAGCTCCCCTACATTTATAGGCAGGGGAAAAAAATGTTCTTCTAAACCTTCTTGAAATTACATGTGGCTACTTTTCTTGCTTTGGCCAGTGAAATATGTAGAAGCAATTTAATAATGGTGGAAACTTATTTTTACATGGATTTAAAAGTACACTGCTAATTCCTGGAGATTATGAGTCCTGGAAAGATGCTTAAATTCACATCATATGTTATAGACACAGTTTAAAAGAAGAACAACTTTATTTTTTTAACTCTTATGTCATTGATTGACATTTTGGTTATGCAGCAAAACACAATATACATTGATCAACACATGATTTTTCTGCCCATCTATATTTAAATGAATATTAGACTGTGCACTTTCTCTAGGGGATGGTGAGCTTTTGAACATACTTCCTGTTATAGCATGTTTGGGAATATGAGAGCTTTTACAGGAATGAACAATCACAGGTATTCTTGTAATAAAATTGTGACAATAAAATTATGCAGTAGGTTTCTAGTATAATTGCTTCCAGAAAACTCTACTTTTGAGTAACCAAACCTAACAATGTCTTCTTGACATCATGTTTAAGCCTACAGATTCTCTTTTGTTTACTGGCTTCTGTGCTTGGATCATCTGTTGCTCCCTGATTTTAATGAGTCCATGTGAAGCAATAAACAAAGTATCTTTCTTAAATGAGTCTTTTCCATGGTTCTGACTCACAAAATATATGGCTAAAATTTTTAATGAGAGGCCTCCGAGAAAATCTCTGAACAAGAATAATATCTCTCAAAATTTACAATTTAGTAGCTTTCCTAAATCCTGAGAGATTCCAAATTATTGGATCTCTCATCCAGTTCCCTTATAGCTAGAGGCTTTGAAGGCCATGTGTTCTGCCTGCCAGGTTATCACACAGCAATTTAATTTTTTTTACAATAACATAATGAGAATCTTCACTTTTTGGCTTGTATTACTGTCTGTCTTTCAAGTTCTAAGCCAACACTGCATTTTTTCAGAGGTGTGTGTGTGTGTGTGTGTGTGTGTGTGTGTGTGTGTGTTTGAATAGAAACCAAGATTTGTGTGTTATTTGATTAGCTACTATATAACTCTTTCTATTGAAACAAATATATGAAAAATAAAGTTATTTAAATGAGGTTAAAGTTTATATTTGCTTCATTCTAAGAGAAAACCAAATGACTAAAATATCTATCCACTGTGCTCCAGAATCACTTAAGGGCCCAGCTTCCTTTTATTTATGATTCTTTGTCATCCTTTGTTGTTGTTGTCATTTATGTCATTAGAGCTACAAGATCTAATTTCAGCAGTTGGGAAGAATGGAAGAACAGTATGAGATGAGTGATTTTCTTATGCAAAAAGATCATATGGAAACTGTGAGTAATATGGAAGCTCAGGTGCTTTTGATCAAAATGGCCACATGATGCTTCAAGGTAAGTTCTCATTAGCAGAGTGATGAGTTTTAATCTCTAGTTAAACTTTGGGGGGTGGGGAAAGAAGCATGAGGAGAAGGAGAATCTATGAAGTGAAATTATAAACAGCTACTTTAATAATATCTGTAAAGTGATATTTTTAGTATTATCTATAATATCTTCTCAGCTGGCACCCTAGCTTATAAGTAATAGTTATTTAATAAATGTTTCTTTCATTGTCTCCTGTATTGTGCCTTAATAATTTGAGATCAATAATAAGACTATCTGGACATGTTTCAGCACTTTTTCTATACTTCTGTGGTTGAATAATTTATTACCCTATTTATACCGTATACAACACTTAAGGTACATTTGAAAGATAGTGACCTAACTTTGAAATTGACACAGGTAGACAATTAATGAAGTCCATTAGCCTTATAATTCTCCTAATGCTCTTAATTAAGACTAATGATGTTCATGGGATCTCTAGCAAAAAATAGGTCCTCTGGTGAATGGAGTGTGCAATTGCATTCCTGTTACCTGAGAATAAGAACCATGTTTAAATTATTTCATGCAAGGATAACAAGGGTATTATGATATTCCCTAAAGATTTTTGGGTCCATCAATTTGGGAATGAATCAAGGCAATGGGACTATAAAGTCTGCTCATCTGTGTCAAACATAATCTTTTTCCAAAGAGTATTCTGAAATATAGTTACAGTGTTTTCAGGAAAATATATGTAAGTGCCTAAATAGGAAAAATTACAAAAATAGAAATGATGCAAGATATTTATATATATATGTATATATGTACACATATATGATTAACAGGTATTAATTGTATATATTAATAGGGTTAAGTATAATATTTCAATGCATGCATAAGCATTGTCATTATGAATAGAAAGATCATGTTGCACATATATTTTTTTAGTTTACTTACTATGGGTATATTTCTGAATAGACTTTAAAATTTAATTTTTTTTTAAATGTAAGTGACTTTTAAAGCTTCAAAGAAAATTATTGCAATGTACCTTAGAAATTAGTTAAAGGATGCATCAGAAAGATAAATCTACAAAGATTATTCAAAGGATTCTGTGTAATAATTGCATTGCTCAACTTTTATTCAGTAGCAAACAACCTCAAAATATCATTAATTTAAACAAATTTTTATTTCATGCATATGAGATTGCAGGAAAACTCTGACTCTACCTGGCTCTACTGGATCAATGTCTTCTCAACAGATCTCAGTGTGAAGAATCTCCACTGTCAAGCACATATTTTTTTTTTTTTTTTTTTTGATAGAGAAATGAACTTCAGTACTAGACACCACTTGAAGTCCTTTGAAGAAATGGAAGCTTTTGCACAAATTTGCTCACATCTGATTTTTAAAAGCAATCTGCAATGCCATGACCCAAATCAGTAGAGGGGGAAAGTAGGAGTAGGAGGAATATATTTACTAAGAGGCACTGCAAACTTACATGGCTATCATTTTATATATATTTATTGTTATTTCAAGGAGATATCAAAGATTTAAGAATAATAAAATAATTTACAATTGCAACCCAAAATGAAAATATTTGAAGTCAAGGTTATAAATTTAGTAATTTTTCAGTGACATCATTAAATACTACACAATTACTAAAAATGCAGAGAAAAAAGGAGATCTCATATACTGTTGGTAGAAATGAAAATTAGATAAACAATTACTGAAAACCAGTATGAAAGTCTCTTAAGAAACTAAGCATAGATTCACTACATGATACACCAATCTCCCTACTGGTAATATATCAAAATGAGATGAAGAAAAACACTGTACCCTCAGGCTTACTGCTGCACTATTTCCAATTATCAAGATAGAGAATCAACTGATGTGTTTGTCCATCAGTGGATGAATGAATAAAGAAAATGTGCAAAAATATACAAAATAGACAAAAATACACAAAATAGAATATTACTGAGCAAAAAAGAATGAAATCCTGTGTTCTGTAGCAAAATGGTGAAATTGGAAGACATTATATATTAAGTGAAATAAGAGAGACAAAGAAAAAGAGGTGCCACATATTCTCTCTCCTATGTGGAAGTTGAAAGGAAGGAAGAAAGGGTGAGGGAAAGAAAAGAAGGGAGGGAGGGAGGAGGAGGGAGGAAGAAATTCACTTGAATGTAGAACAGGGATTACTAGAGTTTGAGATGTGGTAAGGAGGATAAACAAATGGAGACTGGGTTTGATCAGTGTGGAATATAAGGATATATTTAAATATCACACTAATATCCATTAACATATTCAATTAATAAATGTTAATACAAAATTAAAAAAATAAATAAAATTAATAGAAAAGAGCAGTTAAAATGACTCAGAGAACACAATGTATAAAGTGAAAAGCAAATTATTATACAACCAATTTCATAAAAGATTATTATGCATATATGTGCTCATATATCCACCAAAAATACTGGTTTCAATAACTTTTAGCAAAATGAGATTATAAGTTATTTTAATTTTTTGGTGTGATTTTTAAATTTCTATAACTTTTAAATTAAAAAATAAAAATACATAGCTCTTGTAAATAAAAACAATGCCATTATATCAAAATTCAATTTTAATACCCCCTTTTAATTTTCAATGTCTTAGTATCTTGCTAAGATTTTATTATAGAAAAACACATTGTTAATTTAAAGAATGTAACATTAACTGTTTTATTCAGCATAGCCTGGTGTCAATTCCTGCTTTTCCTAACCTCACCTGTGAGCTGTTTTCTTATAAACTCAACTTGGCCTTGATCTTAGGTCAACCATAGGTCCAGGTGCTATGGTGAGGGATCCTTGGGAACCAGCCCCAGCAATAGTATTGTCTGATAAACTGCAGACCTGTCTTTCCTTGGATTTGCATATTCATTCCATCATATTGGACTTTTGACTTTATTTTGTAATAAATAATTTGGATTTTTTTCAGGAACAGAAGCTTGGATCATAGATCCAGGCACTCAAAGAATTGGGGTGGGTCCTTTCCCTCACAGGATGAGCCTTCTAAATGCTCAGAGCCGCTGTTTGTCTAATTTCATGGTTTTCCTGTTCTTAGTACTTTACTTGCTGCTAGTATTTTTATCATTTATAAATTGAGTGCTAACACAATACGAAAGACACTTCTCTCCTCTTTCTTACATCTTTCTTTAAAAATATAATTTTTCCCTTTTAACTATGCTATAACAATGTTAAGAAATTCATTTAGCCTTCCTATTTTAGAAAATTACTTTAATATAGGGCACATGTTCTTTCTCATATATATAATTTTATATATATAATTTAAAAATTTCATTTAATCTTTTTATTATTATATTTCTATTTGTGCATTGTAATCATACATAATAGTGGGGTTCATTATGTGACATAACCACACAAGCACATAACATACTTTGCTTCATTTCATTCCCAGGACTTCTCCTACCTATCTCTTCCTCTCTCCCCTCCTCCCTGCCTCTGATCCTCTTCCTCTACTCTACTGGTCTCCCTTTTATTGTTTATTTTTGATTGGTGTATTGTAATTATATATAAAAGTAGGATTCATTATGCTATATTCATACTTTCATGGAGCATCTTTGGTCAATTTCATTTTCTAGTACCTCCAGTTTTCTTTTCTTCTGCCTTTCCCCTTTATCCTTTTGCTCTGCTTTAATGTTCTCCTTTTTATTTTCAGGAGATCTCTAGTTTTTTAAAAAAATCTTTTTTTCTCTCTAGTTTTCTATAAGAGAGAAAACATCCAGTCCATAGTTTTCTAAGTCTTCCTTATTTCACTTAGCATGATGTCTTCCAAGGAAGCTATTAAATCAAGCCTTTGGAAAGAATCAGTGATGAACTCTAGATCCCATATATTTCCTGGTTTCATCATGTTCCAAGTTATTTTCTCATAAATGAAAACCAATGAAAATTCAGTCTTCCTTGACTCCAAATGTCCCTGAGTTATGTATGATAAAAAAAAGTTTCAAATGGCAAGTGTATTATGGAACATTCACATTAAAAATGTCATTAGACAGTAAATATTTCTTAAATACTTTAAGAAGATGAGTATATGTTGAAGATATTCAAGTTTTTATGATGTTTTCTTTAGGTAAGATGGAAAGACCCTAAGCCTAGTGTACCAATTAATATGCTTAGTACTTCACAAGTCCTTCTGGAAATGGATTGAAATATAAAGATATTAAGTAAATTTCCTAAGATAAAAGAAAATGTGGAGCCAGGGTTGAAATCAAGGACCATCTTGAAGCTTAATATGACTCAATATAATTGAAAGGAAAACAACAGAAAATTTTATTCTAAAACACTCTTAGATATGAACATTGCTGAACATCACATATTAAATGGTGGTTCATAAATCCCTGATACCACTGAAAAGGGCTGAGGTAGTTAATCTCTCCCAATAAAACAAATGAATAATCTTAACTTTTTAGAAAATTGGAAGGAGTTTAATAGAGGAAATGTTAAGATTTATAATAGGAGAAAGCAGTGCAGTGAATGACAAATTTTGAAGCAGGTATCACTTCAAAACTGTGTTGATAGTGTCTATAACTAACTAAGGTTTTGATCATAACTGTATGGTTTAGGAATACAAGAAAAATAGTCATTCATATGGCATAACCATATTGTATAAAATTTTTTGATGTTTGTTTTAATTCAAACTTGCTTTTCAGTTTTACTTTTAATAAGTTTCAGGTTATCTCAAGGTGTGTTGTCCAACTTTGTAGTTTGTATGTCCAGCTTAATTCTAATCAAGGCTGTTTTGAGTTCATGTTTCTAGGACCATTTTGGAATTACAAGAAGTATGATTTTGAATATCAGATGCTGGGGTGTCTTTGTTATATGTGGACATTAATTTTCTCTAGGATATAAATGCATCCATGTCTCCTTCTGACATATTTCATCAGCATAAATTATATACAGTTAAATTATCAATTTTCAAAAATGTTCTTAAAGAAAATGATTTGATTCAACCCTGATTTATGCTTTAAATTTTGGACATAAAAATGAAAAATGGACTAAAATAGTTTTTTAAAATACAAATATAACTTGAACTAATGATGGTATTTGTTTCAAATTTGTTTTTGTTTTTTTTTCCCCATATAAAATTATATAATTTCTTCTAAATCTCTCAAAGGCATGTTTAGATATCTATGTCTATGTACTTCCTGATGAATGGCATTAAATTTGAAAACACTTAATAAGTCAATCATATTACAAATTAGAGATTTTTATGTTTATAATTTATTCTCTCCCAAAGTCCATGGTGTGATATTTGCTTTAACAAAATTAGTATGAACTTATAGCAGTGCAGTGGCATCTTCTTAGACCTCCTGGTAGAGAATATAGATACATAAAAAGATCTATAAATAGTTTCTCCTTTTCACTTTCTGAAAAACAGTAAGTGTCAATTGAGGAACTTTTATACAAACACATAATTCATCAAACAAGCATCACTGAGTGCCAACTCTGAGCCAAACACTTTGCCAAGTGCTCAAAAAGAAATAAGAGAACACCTGCTGCCAAGGATTCAGACTAACCCTCTAGTGCAAGAGTTTGAACTGCGTTTATCTGCTTCCCTCATCAAAATCATTATGACATACATATAAATCCGTGTCAATAAAGAGAACACCCCTGAAAAACCATTAGTAGAAAAAATGGTTGTAACAAGTACTTGGAAGAAGAATAGTTATAACTGTGTTGGCTGATAAGGCAGAGCACTGGAAGCTATATTCCAGGACACTGACAGCAAGAACTGAAGCAAGAGGAAGAACTGATATCCCAGTGCTGGATCCTGGAGGACTTTGGCCTAAGATATTGAGTGTGTTCTGCTAAGTAAGACAGAACATTGGACAACACATCCCACCATTTCTGAACAAAGGAAGGCAAGCATCTGCTTCCTAGATAATAATATAAACAAATGTGATTATGTGACAAGGGGTGGTAAGAAAATTGGGATTAAAGTCCAAAATTAATCATCTGAGTTTTGGCATTTGAGAACACTTAATATAACAGAAGTTTCTTTATCAACTCATCCTAGACTGAAGTATGTCAGTTGACAATTTCCTTTCAAGAATGAAGAACAAGTAGTAGTCCATCTCTGTTGATTCATTCTTAAATATAATTAAACAATTAATTTCTGCCAAAATTTATAAAATCCTCTGTAATATGACAGTGAAAATAAAAATAAAACAAAACAATGTTTTGAAAACATAAAATATTCAGACAACTGAGAAAAATGTAAATTGTAATGTAAAAACAAAAAAACATTGAAAACAAATTGAAAATTTAGGTTGTTTTCTCATTATGGAATTCAAATATGAGTTTTTTTTCTTATGCATTTTTTATTTAAAATTATATGCATGAGTGTAACTCTCAAGCTTAGCATTTTCCATCATAAATTGCAGCTTGCTTGAGCAGGGCGCGGTGGTGCATGCCTGTAATCCCATCACTTGGGAGGCTGAAGCAGGAGGATGGCGAGTTCAAAGCCAGCCTCAGCAATGGCAAGGCACTTAGTAACTCAGTGAGACCCTGTCTCTAATAAAATACAAAAAAGGGCTGGGGACGTGGCCCAGTGGTAGAGTGCCACTGAGTTCAATCCCTGGTACCAAAAAAAAAAAAAAAAAAAAAAAAATTGCAGATTGCTTGAAACACCCAATTTCTTAATTTTCAGAAACTATGTAACCTTTTTTGAAAAACAGATATTAATTTGTTAATATCAAATAAAATTTATTTTATTTAAATAAATTTATTAAATTTTAAATAAATATTTTTATTCAAAGTTGTATTTATAATAGTAGTATGCATTATAATTCATAATAAACATATAGAGCATCTTTTTTACATAACACTGTTTGTATACAATGTATATTTGTACCATTCAAATCTTCAATCATGCATTTAGGATAATGATATCCATCTTATTCAACCACCTTTTCTTTTTTCCCCTCCATCCCCCCTTGCTCCTTTCCTTCCCTTCCCTCCCCTTTGACCATTCTAGTGTTCCTCTAATCCTCCTATGTACCCTGACCCAACACCACTGTGAATCAGCCTCCTTATATCAGAGAAACAAATAATATATGACCTGTCCAAAGAGAGTGGATCCTTCAAGTTAAACACAATACTTCATAATATCCAAGTTGGAAGTAGACCAAAAAGCTTAGTTATGGATTTTAGGATGGTTTTGGATTTTTGTGGAAAAATATTTTATGTTGAATTGTATAGGACTTTTCCTTTCACGTCCATCCAAAATTTAAATACAGCCATTTTGTGCCCACAGAATATGTTATACATATATGTGTTCCTCATATGCATTGTGATGCAGTTGTTGCTTTCAGACATTCTCATCAGACTGTAATCTTTCCAAGGTGGGAGAATTGTACAATGAGCCCATCTTCTGTTCTCACCACATTTACAGGCACTTTGTGAATGCTCAAAAAGCATTTGCTTGACCTCTTGCTTAAACCATGTGTAGGATGCCATGTCGGTGATCATCATGCATGCTATACATTGAGTATTTATTTTAACTACCCAAATAATCTATATAAATTTCAAGTAACTTAAAATGGAACATGACTGGAAATTCTTAATCAAAATAAATTTAATAGGCAGCCAACCACATTAATAATAAAATATATATACTGATTTTTTTTTAAGATACACTTAAAACAAATACTGTAATACAGATCAAATGATCAAATGAAATCAATATAATGGTTAGACCTACAATTATACTCTGAAAAATTAGTAAACTACATTATGAACAATGAGTACATACTTAAAAATCATGAAAGAGAAAATTTTACGTTTTAATACAAACTACTGAAACCTAAGAAGAATGTTGAGAATTGGCATGCCATTAGGCACATGACATTTGTCACAGGAATTGTCTTCCAGAAATGTTATTAAATGCTGCCTATTTTAGTTAAAAAGGGGAAAAAACAGTTTCCTTAACTGTAGCAGATAAAAGCTGATGTAGGGCAAATTCAAAATAGCCATAATTTTGTGCTCAAACCCTCTTCAGGATAATTGTGGTTACCTGCTTCAGAGTGACTGCATTTCTTATTATGATGTTCCTGTGTTTTGCTAGATAAAATTCTATGATTTGATGCCAGATAGTCTTCACCTGGCCTACTTTTAGCTTTCATTTTTGCAAATAAAAAGAAGACTCCTTCTCTCCTTCTCGTCCATGCCTGTGGCCTTCCATGTTGCTGCTGGCTCAACTAGGGACAGAGGTTAGAGAGCTGGTAAGAGGTGATACTAGGGAAGACTCAGAGTAGTCGGAAATATCTGAGGTGTTACATTTGTCTTCAAAAGTAATTAGGTGGAGTCTGGAGATTTTAAGTCAGCACATGGGAGAAAATCTTTGCCCCCTGCACCTCAGATAGAGTTTTAATCTCCAGGATATATATAGGATTCAAACAAACAAACAAATAACCCAATCAAAAAATGAGCTAAGGAATGGAAGGGATATGTTACAGATAAAGAAATACAATTGATCAACAAATATATGAAAAAATATTCAACATCTATAACAATTAGAGAAATGCAAACCAAAACTACTCTACAATTTCATCTCACTCCTGTCAGAATGGAAATCATCAAGAATACAGGCAAGAATAAATGTTGGCAAGGATGTGGGGGGAAAGGTGTACTCATCCATTGCTGGTGGGAGTGCAAACTGGTGCAACAACTCTGAAAGCAGTATGGGGGTTCCTCAGAAAACTTGGAATGGAACCACCGCTTGACCCAGCTATCCCACTCCTTGGTTTATACCCAAAGGACTTAAAATCAGCATAGTACAGTGACACAGCCAAGTCAATATTTATAGCAGCTTAATTCCTAATAACAACTATGGGACTAACCTAGATGCCCTTCAACAGATAAATGGATAAAGAAAATGTGATATATATATATATATATATATATATATATATATATATATATATATACAAAAAGGAATGTTACTCAGCCTAAAGAAGAATGAAATCATGGCATTTGCTGGTAAATGGATGAAGCTTGAGAATATCATACTAAGCAAAATAAACCAATTTCAAAAAACTCAAGGTCAAATGTTTTCTCTGATGAGCAGATACATATCCATATTGTAGAAGTAGGAGGAATAAAGGTACTTTGGATTGGGCAGAGTGGAGTGAAGGAAAGGGAGGGGGTTTGTGGGTAGGAAGGATGGTAGAGTGAGACTAACATTATTACCCTATATATATGTATGAGTGTAAAATTGGTGTGACTCTGGATCATGTATAGTCAGAGGAATGAGAAGTTGTACTCCATCCTTGTATGTCAAAATGCATTCTGCTGTCATGTATAACTAATTAGAACAAATAAAAAAAGAACAGGTTGAGAGGACTTGAACAAAACATTGATGAAAGATGTTGGTTAAGAGGGTAAATCTCTTGTTCAGTGTTCTTACTGCAGTAAAAAAATTTCCAAGATAAAAAAATGTAATTGTTTAATTAAATAAGAAAGATTATAATAAGAAATTTCTATCAATATGCTTAAAAAATATAAAAAACCTGAGTAAAACTGGTTTCCATTAAGTATTGAAGAATAATAAATACATACTTGCTATGCTGGACAAAAGGAATTTTTAAACTTTTATAAATGGGTATAGAGATAGAATCTAACCTACTAGGAATGAGATAAAAAAGTGTCCACTATTCATTGACCATGAAAATTCTCGTTGATTATCTATTTTTGTAAAATCTACACTTCTATTGCAAACCATAATAGAGTGGTGGCTCATGTTTCACAATCTGTGTTTCTGATTAGAAGTTCTTTCCATAGCTTTGCACCACAGGAGTTTTCACGTCCTCTGGAAATTAAGGCTGATATGTGTCACACTTTTAGGACCAATGATTCCTTATAATCACCGATAATGTCAATGACATTTAATTGGGCTTATCTATTGTTTTTATGCTCTGAGTTATAGAAATAAGGTTCTTCACTTACTGAGTTCATAAAATATTTCAAAGACTAAAATTTTATAAAGAAATAATCCTTAAATATTTAAGTAGAAGGAATACTGCACTGATGTTCAACACAGGGACAAACATCTGCTACACACAGGCATAAGAAAATTACAGAGATTCATAGTTTCCATTCAGAATCATCCTCCCACCCAACTCAGAGGAAATAAATGCAGCAGAAGTCACTGGCAAGACATCCAATAAAGTGGAGAGTTAAAAAAGATTGAATTATTTTGGCAATACCATTGCAGATACAGACAATGTAGGTGGATGCTCTACACCTCAAGATGAATCAGCATACTGAGGGCCTTTAAAATTCTTCGACTTGTTTTACTGTCTTGAGACCAATTACCAGCAAGGAGAAGCGTGATTTTCCCCTGACCTCTTGGTAACTTTGCCACAACAAACAATAATTGCCAGTATAAAAAGGAGAGCAAACATTGATTAGGAATCCAGGCAGATCTGAGCTCCAATGTGGGATATTTTCTACCTCTGTGACATAGCTGAAATCACTTTCTTCAGTTTTCTAAATAGACTTATAAATGTAGAAACATTATAAATTCTATTTAAAAGTATGGTATACATTAAGATAATTAGATTTATTTTTCCTGTGTAGACTTAAATCAGTTTCTCAACCTTGGAATGTTTGGCAATTTGGACCAAATAAACATTTGTTTTGGGTGCTGTCATATTCCTTGTAGGAGGTTCAGCAGTGTCTCATGTCTCTACTAACTACATGCCACTAATACTTATGCTTTCCAGTGTGACAAACAAAAATGCCTCTGGACAACACAAAATGCACCCAGTGGGGCAAATAGCTCCTGGCCCCATTAGCAGTCATGACTTCAAAGAACTGAATAATGAAAAGATGAACAGATTGGAAGACTTCATTTTTTGTAAGCTGATAAAAACAGTGTTTTGGAATAATAGGATTGAAGAATTTCAAAGTTGCTATTAAGTTTTTCAGAACATATAATTTGATAATGAAATTATTTATACCTGGGACCCACAAATTTTTTTTAATTATTTACTCAACTCTCATTTTCTTCTTTTGCAAAGAAGGCAGATAGTGAGTCTCTCCCTAATTTTCTTGCAAATTTAGGCATGAAAAAGTTAGATGTAGCAAACAATTGGAACAACCTGGTACAAAGAAAATGTCTGATGCACACTTATTTATAAACTTTCAGAGAGAGTCTGAATGGACATCTCAATGGAATGGGGATATAGAAGGCATCCCATATTAAATAAAATGACAAAAACTAAGAATTACAATTTTTTTCATATAACAAAATCTAGTGTACTGCATATATATATTATATATTAATTATATTATAATATATCATAATATATAAATATATATAATATAATTACTATATATTATAATCATATTATAATCTATAATATATTATAATTATAATCTATAATATATATATATATATATATATATATATATATATATATACACACACACACAAACACACACAAATTGTAACTGCAAAGTTGTTGCCTACCAGCCATTTACAAGTAAGATGTTAGGACTCAGCTGACTTCAGCCAGGCTGGATGATGGCACCTTTCATTGGCATTCTGCTTATCATGGCTCACTCAGTACTTCTATAAATTCAATAAATACAACCAAGTGAAAATTTCAAGAAAGAAAGCATACATATGGTCTCCAGATGCAATTATGCTACCATAGACCCATTAATATCAACAGAGCCAGTCAATTGAACCTGGAAGACATGCAAACATTATGGAAACACTGACTCTGTTAACAGGTAAAATCAGCTTCAACTCTCAAAGTCCATACCACACATAGGAACTTTCTTTTTAACAGAAATTATTGATATTTTTGTTTTGTTCTTAGAGATTCTAAGTCAGGTGATGATTAGGATTTTTTAAAATATTTATTCATTTGCTTTAGTTAAACATAATGAGTTTACATGGTGCTGAGGATCGAACCTGGGCCGCACACGTGCTAGGCGAGCGCTTTACCACTGAGCCACAACCCCAACCCCTGATTAGGATTTTTTGCCCATATTATTTTCAGCAAATTTTGTGATCTACAACAATTAAGCAATGATAAACTTACCAAGTATCAACCATAAAGCTGTCAATATTCAATCCATCCATAGTCTCAAGTGTCACTCATTTCTTTGGGAAGTCGTTTATGGACCTCCTCTTTTTTATGTGTCAGTTCTCCCATAGATAATCCTACATCCTCAGTATTGTATCTGAAAAGTGTTGATATAGATAAAATCATATAAATGCAGATATAAATACAGGGCAATATAGACACACATTTTACCTTTTTCAGTTTATAAATAGAAAGATGGATTTTTAGAAATAAATGAAGACATGGGGAGAAGTGTATTTTGAAAAATTGAAAAAATTTTTTTTTGTTTAAATTATGGAAGCTATTCACAATAAAAGAAAAATGTCAGGAAAATTAATGAGCTGCTTACTACAGAAATAGTCAAGCAGGATGAATTGCTCCAAGATGTGGTTAAAGAGAAGGTTAGGAAGAAATGGTCTCCTTAGTAGAAACTGATTATTGAGAAATGACCCAAATCATGAAAATTGCTTTAGCAAGTACACGTACATCATAGGCACTTGCTGCCTTTGACCATAGTAATTAATTTTCTGACTGTATGACAAAATGGCAGCAAAGAACATGCAGTTTTGATTTTGTAATTTTTCCTATAGTATAATCAGAGTGACATAAAAACCACGTTGCCATATCAACTATTGCAACATCAGTGTATTAATTACTCATTTAGTTATTTTTAAAATATTGCTTATTCTATTGGCCTAAGTTATAAGCATCCTCACACATTTTCTAATTCCCATGGTCTTCCCTAACTCCTTTGTATAATGAATTACTACCTTCCCTCAGTGTTCTCTACTGGAGGTAGAAGAAAAACAATTTGTTTATCTAATAGATGTATTTGAGTAATGCTGTCTATTTTGATAACACATGTGCACAAATTATAAGCAGGATTAATAAAAGGAAACCCCTGGACAAATAAGAGCAGGGAAAGATTTCATAAAACTTGACTCATAGGAAAAAAACAAAAAACAAAAACAAAACAGCAATCCCTTTTCTTTGTTTTTAAAGTTCTGTGGTCACTTGTTGAAAACATATTCCCAGACTTAAGTATTGCTGAGTACAAGAGGGGCATCAGGTGTGTGGATGAAACAATAAAAAAATTACCATTTCAGGTAGGAAATCCAAAATGCCTATGGTGATTACTGATATTGCATGTTCTTAAATGAACCTCATATCATTTTTTAGTAAGATATAAGGCTCATCACCTGAATGCAGTTAATAGCGTATCGTAAAACCACCTACTGAGTAATCCATGTGACAATTCTTTTTTTTAATATTTAAAAAATTATTATTCTAATTTGTTATACATGATTGCAAAGTACATTTCATTTCATATTACATATAAAGAGCACAATTTTTCAAGTTGCTGATTTTATATGAAGTATTTTTACAACAATTGTGTCCTCATACATGTATTTAGGGTAATCATGGATAACTCAGTCTGCCATTATTCCTATCCCCTTGATCCCTCCCCTTCCTCCCAGCCTTTGTTCTATTTAAAGCTCTTTCATTCCTCTCATCCCCTCTCTCTTGCCTTTATAAGTTAGTATCTTCATATCAAAGAGATCATTCGACCTTTGTTTTTTTGGGATTGGCTAACTTCACTTAGCATTATTTTCTCCAACTCCATCCATTTACCTGCAAATTCCATGATTTTATTCTCTTTTAGTGCTGAGTAGTGTTCCATTGTGTATATATACCAAAGTTTCGCTATCCATTCATCTGCTGATGGGTATCAGGGTTGGTTCCACAGTCTAGCTATTGTGAATTGTGCTGCTATAAACATTGATGTGGCTGTGTTCCTGTAGTAAACTGTTTTTAATTCCTTAAGGAATAGACCGAGGATTGGGATCCTGGGTCAAATAGTGGTTCCATTCCAGGTTTACCTAGGAATCTCCATACTACTTTCCAGATTGGCTTCACCAATTTGCAGTTCCACCAGCAATGTAAGAGTGTGCCTTTTTCCCCACATCCTCGCCAGCATTTATTGTTGTTTATTTTTTTGATAGCTGCCATTCTGACTGGAGTAAGATGAAAATCTTAGAGTTGTTTTGATTTGCATTTCTCTAATTGCTAGAGATGTTGAACATTTTTTTCATATATTTGTTGATTGACTGTATATCATCTTCTGAGAAGTGTCTGTGGGATGGTTAAATATTTCTAGAATTGTCATGGAGGCATTGAGAAGTAGATAAGAAATCAATGCCAGGGTGAAAATTGTACCTTTAAAATCTTGTATTCTTTAAGAAATTAAGACATTAAGAAAATGTCTCTGGCTTTCTTAGTATAATTGTTTATATTAACAAAAATAGTCTATAAACTAGTTGAAATGCTTACAAATTTTATACATTCTTTCAAATAAACTAAAATAAATAATGTTTATTATCCATTTTTTAAATAGCTGGAAGTTAGGTCACTTAACCAGCATTGAGTTGGAATTGGATCTCAGTTTTCTTAAACTATAACTTAAGGTTATTTCCAAAATACATTTTATTATATTTTGCAAAAACACAGTTTTGTGCTTTCAGAACGTACAAAATATATAAATTTTTCATAATAAATGTGTGCTAAAAATTCTAAAATTTGACCTAATATCTTTCACATTATAAAATATTTTTCTACATCCATATTAATATCTATTTTACATATAATATTTATGTCATTTTTTCTTTGTTTAGTAAAAATACAAGGAACTGAAGATCTCAAAGGTTTTGATGATATTATTTATCCTGAGGAAAAGTGTCTACTCTGTTTCTCTATCATAATCACATTGTTTTTGACAACTGTCTAGCTCACAGGGTTCTTCAAAATACATTTGAGGATGTGATAATAATAAAAATATAATGCTTGGAAATAACAAAAAATTGGAAAAAAAACAAAGTAACTAATGACTGATGGGATTGATTACAATAATATCATTTTCATGACTCGGAATTATTAATTTTACAAATAAGTTGTCTTTGAACTGAAAATTATAGGGTTCATGAAATTCAAAATTCATTAGTTTATTTGAGGAAACTAAGCATTATCCAAGCAAAAAAAATAATGAGCTTACTAGAAAAAAAGGCATTCCAAAGACAGAACTGGATTTCTAAAAAAAACTTGAGAAAAAAATTTCAAAGAAAAATAGGTAGTAATGATTGTTTCTTTAGGATTGAAAAATGTTAACTGTTATTTTTCCAGAAGAAAAGTAAAGATATATTGTATTTTATAAAGAAAAGATATTTTGTAAAACTGTAATTTCACTCTACACCATATGTTTATGTTAGGGGAATATTTGTAATTCATAATCACCTAACTATAGTTTTAATTGGTGATTGACACTTTGGAAGCCACTATTCTTAAATCAACATTTTTTTTTATATTTATATAAGAGAAATACTGTTACAGATAAGGATGACTTTGGGTTGTTTTGGTTTTCATTTGTTTTAGGAGTTTTCAACAGTTTTATGCAAATCCTCAATCTTCTCCATTTTCAATATTTAAATATTAAGTAAATGATATTGGGACTGAAAATCAGAAAGAATTACAAAATATTTATGTATTGTAAATATATTTGAAGTTGGAGGCCATCCTACTAATTAATCTAAAGATAAGTAGAAGACAATCCCCTCCTGATTTAAAGATCCACATTGATAAGATAAGATATTGACTCTAGCAGGTGCAGGAGCAGCATAACAGGTGGGATCAATGATCTAAATGCATAACCCATTCCCACAAAAATAGGTGAAATGTAAGAGATCTTTACTTTAGCTTTGGACATAAGTAAGAGGGAAAATGCTTTTCTGGCAAAGGCAAAGTATTAATTGCACTGTTATTCTATTCATAAATTCTCACATAAATTCTGAACTTAATAATACATGTAGGGGTAAAACAAGAAAATTGAACCCTTGATCAAAACAAACACAGAACCACTGATGACCCACACATTGGAATTAACTCATCATGAACTAAAGGAAAAGATGGAAATAGTGAATGAGCAATTGGGGACAAAGTATATGCAGAAAAGTGAAAACTATAAAAATCTATCCAAATAAAATGCTATGAATGAGTAATTCAGAGTAAAAGATTACTGAATTTCTACAGTTACTAATAACTTGAAGTCAAAAACAAGTGTAATTATAGAACAATTACAAAAGTGAAAAAGCTGTAAAATTATGCATGAAGGAAATACAGCTAAAATTTTCTCAAAACACACCAATTTCCATATCCTTGGTCTTCGGAAAATCCAAAGCATAGTAAATAGGATAAAATGACCTCTAGACACATTGAGGCAATTACTGAAAACAAAACCTAAGAAAGAACACCGTGAAAGCTGCTGGAGATAAAAGCCATGTAGCATGTAGGGACTAATGATAAGAATGACTCCCAGACTCCTGTGAGAAATAATCCAAACTGGAAGATAGCAGAAAGGTGTTTTTGAAGCAATGGAGGTAAAATCCTTAGCTTAGAATTTTATCCTAGATAAATTATAATTTAGAAAAAGAAGGTAAGTTTGCTAAGTCTTACTAGTGCATTATTTCTTTTATCATTATGTACTGTCCTTCTTTTTGACCAGAAACTTTCTTTGCTCTAAGTCCACTTTGTCAGATGGTAATACAGCCAAATTTATTTTAAAATTGGTATTTCCATGATATTTATTTTTCATATTCTTATTCTCAAGTACCTATTTTTGAATGAGAATTTTTCATATACCAGTATTGTTAGCTAATTTTATTGTGCTTCACTTCATTGTGCTTTATAGATGTTGCGTTTGTAATAAATCAATGATTGTGCACACTGTGTCAAACAATCTGTTGGTGCTGTTTTTCTAACATGATGTGCTCCCTTTATATTTCTATGTTATCTTTTGACAATTCTCTCAATATTTCCTACTTTCTCATTGTTATTGTATATGTTATCATTGTTAGTGATCAGTGGTCTTTAATATTAATATTGTAATTGTTTCAGGGAACCATGATCATTGCCCATATAAGATGGCCCTTAATTAGCAATGTGTGTGTGTTCTAACTGCTCCACTGACCTATTTCTCCACAGTTTTCTCCCTTTTCTTAAGTCTCTTCCCCAAGATACAACAATATAGAAAATTAAGTCAATTAATATCCCTCTAAATGTTCAGGCAAGGGGAATAATTGCATATCTTGCACTTTAATTCAAAATTTTAAAAATGATTAATCCTAATAAATAATGCATGTCAAACAGCCTAGACAGACTTAAAACTAGGCCTTTTGCATGGGAGAGTTAGTCAAGTTATGAATGCAAATATTCTTGAAGGAAATTAAAAGTGTTACTTCATTGAATACACAAATGATAAGAAACCATGTATGGAAATATGACAATCAAACCCAATAATTCTTACAATTAATATGCATTAATAATTACAATTTAAAAAGAAAAAAAAGTGAAACAGCCTTAATTCTGATTTAGAGAAAATTTGAGTGATATGAATAGGAACTTAAACTAGCCATAATATAGCATTACCTCAAAGCCAAATCCAAGGAAGGGCCTAATTCTCTTCACTTGGGAAGACTGAGAGGTGTAAGGAAGCTACAGAAGGAAAGTTTGCAGCTAGCAGATGTTGATTTATGAAGTTTAAGGCAAGAAGCCATCTCTGTAATATAAAAAAATATAATATAATGAAACTTGAAGCAGCAAATGCAGATGTGGAATCTGAAGCATTTTAACCCAGAAGATCTAGCAAGTTGAGAAAAGTGGTACAGTAAACAACAGATATCTAAGGTAGATGAAACAGCCTTCTGTTGGAAGATGATGTCATTTAGGACTTTCATAGGTAGAGAGGAAAAATCAATACCTAGTTTCAAAGCTTCAAAAGATAGGCTGAGCCAGGTGTGATGGCACATGCCTGTAATCCCAATGGTTAGGGAGGCTGAGCCAAGAAAATAGTGAGTTCGAAGCCAACCTCAGCAACTGTGAGGCACCAAACAATTCAGTGAGACCCTGTCTCTAAAATAGGGCTGGGAATGTGGCTCAGTGGCTGAGTGCCCCTGAGTTCAATGCCTGGTTACCTCCCCGCCCCTACCCCCATCCAGAAAAAAAAAAAAAAGATAGCCTGACTTTTCTGCAGGGGCTAATGCAGCTGGTGCTTTAAAGTTGAAGTCAAGGCTCATTTACCATTCTGGAAGTTGTAGAGCCCTTAAGAGTTACACTAAATTTACTCTACCTCTAATCTCTAAATGGAAGAATAAAACCTAGATAACAGCAAATCTGTTTACAATATGATTTGCTAACTATTGAGAGCCCTCTATTGAGCCCTCTATTGAGAGCCACAACTCAGGGATAAAACTAAGTATTTCCAAAATATTACTGCTCATTGACAGTTCATCTGATCACTCAAAACCTGAAGGAGATAAGCCAAGAGATTAATATAGTTTCCATGTATGCTGACAAAATCCATCTACAGTCAATGGATCAAGTAGTAAATTAAAATTTCAAGTAACATTATTTAAGAAATACATTTTAAAAGGTTTTGGCTGCCATAGACAGTGATTCCTCTGCTGGATCTGAGCAAAGTAAACTGAAAATATTTTAGAAAGGAGTTATAATTCTCAATACCATTAAATATATTGTGATCCATGGTAGGGATTTTAAATATCAACCATATCAACAGTTTGGAAGAAGTTTATTCCAAACTTCATTAATGATTTTGATGAGTTCAAGATCTCATTGGAGGAAGTCACTGAAGACATGGTAGAAATAACAAGAGAACTGGAAGAAGAAGTATATTCTGAGAAAGTGAAGTACTGTAATATCATGATAGCACTAACAGATAAGGAATAGCTTCTCACTGATGAGTAAATAAAGTGGTTCTTGGGATAGAAAACTACTGATGAAGATGTGTAAGCATCATTGATATGACAACAAGGGATTTAGACTATGACATACTTAGTGTATAAATGCAAATGCAGGGTTTGAAAAGATAGAATGCAATTTTTATGAAAACTTTACTGTGGCCTATAGCCCTGTATGAATTTTTCAAGCTAAAACTGGTTTAATAACATGAATATAGACAGATATATATTGGCTGAGTTAAATGTGGTCTCTATTTGGAAAAACATTTCCATTTGCCCACCAAAGCAGTACACTTTGCAAAATAACTCTTAATATTAAAACCGAGTCATTGAATGAGCTCAACAACTGTAATCACATGGATCAGAAATTTGAATATTCATTTGCAATTTTTCTTAAAAATATAAAACATATTGTTAATGAACATCTTAATTAATTAGAAAAGAAAGGTTGTGTAATATAAAAATTAAAAATGGAACCTCTGGAATCAGATCACTACAGTTTAAATATTTGCTCATTCACTCACTATGTCTGTGACACTAGATTCTTTAATTCTTTTTTCTTGCTTACAATGCACATTTTTAATTATCAAATAATTTATATATTAATTTGAATCTTGTTTATATATTCTAAATTATTGTAAAATAATTCCTAACATTTCATAATGTTATTGGTGACTATTTCATGAAAGAATACATACACTTTGCATGGTCCCCACAGGTTTAAAATCCTTATACAAAAATCACTTAATTGTGGTGGCCAATTTTATTTTTTTATATATGGAAATTAAAATAAAGGGTGCTTTACCAACAATCAGTATTTGCAATCTCCATTATTATTATTAATTTTATTTTGAAACATGGTCTCAGTAATTTGCCTAGGGTCTCCCTAACTTGCTAAGGCTAGCCTCAAACTTGTGAACCTCCTGTATTATCCTCCTGAGTCAATAGGATTATAGGTATGCACCTCAATGCCCAGTTATCTGTGGCCATTTTCAAAGCAATCTCAAATATTTTTCCCTGTATTTTGTCAAAATAATACAATTTTAATTTACTATTTTCCATAATGGTGATTTAGAAATTTACACTGTTACTTTGTATAACATATACTTTTAAAAATAACACTTTAAAGTCTGGGAAAATATTCATGATCTTATTGAAACCAGAGTATAGCAATCATTTAGAGGCTGGATAAACCGAAACACTACTACCACCCCCCTCACATGCTCAACAGACCCTCTCCTTGAGCTTTAAACGTTTGAATGGAGCCAGGCAGAGCTAAATGCACCATGAGTTTTGTGAGTATCCCTACTGTTAAGTTTCTGGACAACTGCCAAGCTATAAAAATAGTTTAGACATGAGTGAAGTGATGAAGTCACTCTAGGGGAACAGCCCCATTATCCTTCTTCCTTGAAATGGAAGGTTGCAAAATCAGTCAACTAATTCTGATGAGGAAGCTTGGCTCCCTCCTTATTAAAAAGAAGAAAGTTAAAAGTAATAAATAAAAAACTCAAGGAACAGCCAGGGATTCTGATTCCTGTGGATGCTACATATTTCTATTTAGAAGTTGATGCAATTAATTAAACTTTTGGTTTGCTAGTACGTGGGTATTTTGAGTTTAGGAAAATCAGAGACCATAACAAATCAGAGTATAAAAATGGTTACTTTGAAAAATTAGCTAAAATGAATCTTTGCTAAATTCTGCTTTTGAATTCTTAAATATGAATATATTATTACATTTAATCCATTTCCCTTTAATTTTAATATATTGATTAAGAAAGTTTTTTAAAAAAAATATTTCTTATGTTTATTACAACTTATGCAGAATATTTTTAAGTAGACTATTTTAATATGAATCAGAATTTGTTGGTATAGCTTCTATTACACCTATTGCAAGTACATTGAAATGTATTAAAGATGGGGAATTTTTATTTTAAGTAGTTGACTGTATTACTCTTCAATCTTTATAAGCAATGGAATGTGAGGCTATTTTCTAAATGCATAGTCTAAGTGCATCATTTACAGAAAGTCACAAAACTTCTCTTGTGAAAGGTCACTATACACAAAATTCAATTATGTACTGTGAGAGTCAATGTTACATAAGCCTGGATGGGAATATTGCAGACTTTAATTATGTTGGCTTTTATCCTTCTGTGCTAAAATATCTTTCTGAGTCAGCCAAATTGCAAAGTGTACTATGCTTTATCCATGCCAGTTGATAAAATACTATATTTTTTCTAGTAATTAGGTTTAGAGTTGATATTAATTTACCAGAATCATACAGTTTTACAAGTGCAAAGCCTTGAGCTGAGTATAGGAAAAGTTTCCTAAATGTCAGTTTAAAAAATGACACATATTCAAGTTATTGTTGCATAGCAACTTTAAGCATAGTCTTTTTTTTTAATATTTATTTATTTGCTTTAGTTGTACACAATGTGTTTATTTGTACGTGGTGCTGAGGATCGAACCCGGGCCGCACACGTGCTGGGCGAGCGCTCTACCGCTGAGCCACAATCCCAGCCCTAGGCATAAGTCTTAATGAAAAAATACTATAAATATTTTCATTCAAATAACTAGAGTTGTATTTTTCTTTTCCAAGTAAAAGGTATTTTTTCTCTTCATTTAGTACATAGTCAACAAACACAATTTTATCTTGTACTTTTCATGACTAATTTCTATGAAAGCATTGCCAAATGACATTTGCCTATTCTGATGCTCCTGATATCTTTTCCTTACTTGAGAAGTAAACAAGTCACAATATATATTTGCTTTATTAATGACAAGGGAGCTTTTAATACCTGTCGGTGTACCTTTTGCTTAAATAATAAGAGAATTTGTGCTGAAAATAATTCTGTTTATCAGGCTTACCAAAATATTATTTTTAAACAAACTATAATTGCTAAAAAAAAAAAAAAGTTTGAATCGAAACAAAAAAGCTTATTGAAATGATTTTTCTGAGATTCAAGAAAACAATTAGTAAAACAAAATAATTGTACAATTTAATGCTATATTTTTATGAGAGTTACCTTGTTATAGAATGTTCATGAATAATCCTCACAGGATTGTTGACAATAAAATACTTCTATCAATTGTACAGTGTTTATTAACAAAGAATAAAAACCAATGAGTCCCCAAAGAATCATGTGATTAAATGGGTAGCTGCCGTGTCTAATTATAATTATCACAGCAACCATTTTGAAAGAATTGTTTTAAATATTTTTCATAAAACTGACAGTAATATTTTAACTAAACTGAACTTACATCAGTGAAAATATAGTTAATAAATATTTTGAAAGATCTTTATATTGCATTGTTTTAGAGCTTAAGTGGAGTCTCAAGAATGTACCAGTGAGAAGGTCAGTTGCAAGAAATCTCTTGCAATAAGAATGACTTGTAATGTTATAACAAAAGATAAGTTTATGTCAGAGGACTTGGCTTTTGTCTTATGAAGTCTTTTACATAAACATGAGGACACTATAAACACAATTCACCTATTCCTCTGCTTTCCTTCTCTCTCTTCTTTTTATCTCTGGCATATCCTATGATTTTCTGTGTTTGTGTCTAAAATCTTTACTTTCCAAAGTGCAATATTTCCTTGTTGATACCTCACTAAATTACTAGTTTGTCCACAGAAAAATGTTTAAAGAAGCAATTAGCTTTTAAATTCGTTATGCACACATTTTATTCACTTGAAAAAGGCTAAATCATAGATTGTAATGAAATAATAAAGTATAAATAAATTAACCTCAATATTTAAAAATTAAAATATTTCTGTCCACATCTCACCTATTTTAAAGGTAAATTCCTATATATTTAGAACACTTCAAGCCCATATATTCATTTTTATTCAAACCAATCAAATATATAAATTGGATTATTATTTTAAAGCTTTGTTTAAATTATTTCAAATAGTATGTACTTCAAAGCACAAGTTCAATGGTCACAAATATTTCATGGATTGCACATAATCACATTTCCACTGAATATATTTTAGAAGCTTGTATCTCTTCTTTCCTGTTACTCTGTTAAAATTATGTATTCACTTTGACTTTCCCATTTTCTGTATGCAGGACCATCCCACAAGGACAAAGGAAAAAAAATAAATAATATTTAATATATTTGGTAAAATTAATATTTAATAGCATACATATATGGTTTTATTTTTAAATTATTTATAAATGATTATAAATTTCTTTATATTATGTTTTTATAAATATACCTAATTTCTATTTTTAATTTAATTTCTATTTTCTATGCTTATAAATTTGATAATCTAAATGAGTCATTTCCTTGAAAGATAAAATCTTCTAAGACTCACACACGAATAAAAAAAACATTCTGAATAGAATTATGTGTTAAAAAATTAAATTAATAATTCATAAAATTTACAAAACAGAAAGCATTAGCCCAAATGACTTCACTCATAAATCCTATCAAATATTTAAGAAATATATTTTCAGAAAAATAGAAGCAGAAAAAAATATTTTAACTCATTTTATGAGTCCAGTATTACCCTAATACAAACTTTAAAATAACTTATTAGAAGAGAAATTACATACTAATATTTTTCATGAACATACATGAAAAAATTCTCAAGAAAACATTATCAAGTAATCCAACAGTGTATAAAAAGAGTTAAATGCCATGAGTATGGGGAATTTGTCCTAGGTATCCAAGGTTAGTTCCAAATTTGACAATAAATTAATGGAACCCATCACATTACCAACTAAAGAAAAGTCACATTATCACATCTATAGGTGTAGAAAATGATTTGGCAAAATCTTCTATCCCTCAGTATAAAAAAAATTAGTAAATAGGAATAGCAGGGAAATTCCTCAACTTGATAAATAATAGCTACAAAAACATCTCCAGCTAACATCAGCTTAATGGTGAGAAGCTTGAATCTTTTCCACTAAGATCAAGAAGACAGGGATATTCCCTTTAACCTCTCTTTTTCTATAACATACTGGAAGTCCAAACTAATAAGTGGAAATAATCAAGTATGCTGATTAGAAAAGTAATAACAACAACAACAACAACAAACTATGTTTGTTTACACATGATGTGATAATCCATGTAGAAAAGCCAAAAGAAGTAAAAACAAACAAACCCAAAGAAGCTCCATGAATGAATACACAATTACAGGAAAGCCCCAAGGTATAAGGTTAACATATAAAAGTCAATCACTTTCTTATATATTGGCAATGAGCAAATAGAATCAAAGGTTAAAAACAAACCATTAAACCAGCTCCTCCAAAAAAGAAATAACTAAATAAAAATCTATCCAAATGTATGTGAGATTTAGGAAGAAAGAAATTACAAAACTAAATGGAATGGTAGTCCACGTTTGCACCTAGGAAGACTCAATACTGCTAAAAGTGTAAGTTATTCCTGACATCATCTATAAATCCAATGCAATCTCAAATAAAACCCTGGCAAGCTACTATTATGTGAATAGCAACAAATTGCTTCTAAAGCTTATGTGAAGAGTAAAAGACCACAATATTCAACATAATATTGAAGAAAATAACAAAGTTGGACGACTGACACTGTGTGACTATAAGATTTATTCTGAAGCTACAACAATCTGGAAAGTGTGATTTTGGTGAAAAAATAGATGAACAGATCAATGTAACAGAATACCAAGTCCAGAAACTAAAACAAGTCCATCAACTATAGTCAGCTAATCTTTGATAAAGTACCAAAGTCACATGAATAGCAAAAATGGTCTTTTCAAGAAATGGTGCTGGAATAATAAAAAATTTTCTTGACATAGACTCTTCACAAAAATGTACTTACTACAAATGAATAACAGACTTAAATTAAATTTAAAAAAACATAAAACTTCTAGGATGTTAAAATGGATAAAATTTAGATGACTTTGGCAATTTTGCGTATGACACCAAAATAATATTCCACGAAATAAAGATTAATTAAAATTAAAGAGCTCTACTCTGCAAAAGTCATTATTGGTAGAAGAAGAAGCCCTCCGTCTGAGGAATACATAAATGACAAAATCTGCTATTCAAATGACACAAAGACTCATAAAATTCAAAAATAAGAGACAACCTAATTTTTAGAACTGGGGGGAAAAACACTAACAGACACACTTTCCCAAAGAAGATACATGGATGGTACATAAGCATCTAAAAAAGTTGAGCCATATTGAATGTCATCAGGGAAACGCAAACAATCCAAACAATTGGATGCCACTACATATGTATTATGACAGCTAAAATGCAAAAGACTAACATAATCAAATGCTAGCAAGATTGTGAAGTAAGGGGAATTCTCATTCATTGCTGGTGGGAATGCAAAAGGTATAAACAGTTTGAAAGAGATTTGGTGGTTTCTTAAAAACTATATGCATTTTTACCATAGGATCCAGCAATCATGTTCCTCGGTATTTACACAAAGGATTTGAACATTTATATCCACACAAAAACCTGCACAAAAATGTTTATAGCAACTTTTGTCACAATTTCCCAATCTTGGAAGGAACCAAGATGTTCTTCAACGTGCAAATGGACAAAATGTGACTGGAACATCTGGAATGTCATCCGGTACTAAAAAATAAATGATAAACATAAAAAGAAATGGAAAAAAAATAATTGCATATTACTAAGTGAAATAAGTTAATATGACAAAGCTACATATGTGTGATTCAAACTATATAACAGTTTGTAAAACTCAAAAGTATGAAGGCATTAAGCATATCAGTGATCACTGATCACAGAGTTGAGGGACCAAAGGATGAGTGGGTAAGTGTACAGGGGATTTTTTAAAAAAATATTAATTATTTGCTTTTAGTTGTACAAAATGCGTTTTTACGTGGTGCTGAGGTTCGAACCCAGGCCGCGCACATGCTAGGTGAGCACTCTACCTCTGAGCCACAACCCCAGCCCCTACAGGGGATTTTTAAAGCTGTAAAAATACTATGGATAATACTACAATGGTGGATACAAAATATTATAAATATATCCAAACTCATAGAAAACAGCACATAAAGGGAACACCAATGTCATCTACTTGCTTTGGGTAATAATGATGTATTAATGCAAGTTCATTGATTTTAACAGATGTACCACTCTAGGTGGAGGATATTAAAAATGGAGTAGGCTATTCATGTGAGGGATAAGGGTACACATGGCATTCCTCTGCACCTTTTTCAAATTTCTGGGAACTTAAAACTGCTCTAAAACACAATAAAGTATTTTTAAAAATCAGTCCAAAATAGGGAAAAACTAAAATCAAACAAAAATGTAGGTGTGTGGAGGTGAGAGCCAGAAGAAGGTAGAAGTGATAGCTGACATTGGGAATTATCTTATTCCAAGGAAATGCTGACAATAGGGATGCAGTTTAAGTGAACAGTAATTATATTATGCTTTCTGAATGTTATTGATTAAATAATGTCTTAAACTAATGCCTAAAGTGTGTTTTATATTTTCTGCTGAATTTCAACTAAATTCATGCTAAATATGTATTTTGTATTTGATGCATGAATTTTTTAAAATACAAAAAAGACATTACAAATGTAGTTTTTGCTTGTTTTGTTTTGTTTTGTTTGGTCATATTTGCCTTGAAAATTAATTCAGTAGACCCAGAGTCTCTGAAAAATATATATTACTTTTACTGAAGCTTCTACTACAGGTCCTTATTTATGCGTCATAACAAATAGGATACAAGAGCATCGTTTTAGGCTATAGCTTATGAAGCTATAATATAGAAAATTGACTAAAATATTTTTAGAGTGTATATGCAGATCCTCTATAATTCCTAGGAACAAAAAAGTTCTGTTCTTATTCTGAGATTGTTGTGCTATCAAATCTAGAAAACACTTTCCAGATGTAGTTTGGTAACATCTAAGAAAGAGAACTTGGTGGATGATTATATGACACCAGTGAAATTATTTCCCTGTGAAATTACACCGGAACAATTACTGTGGTTACATCCATGTGTCTCTTTTTGGAATACTCAACCTTTTTCTTAAGTATACTGACAATTAATTTTCATAGCAATTTATAGTTGCTCCTGAACTGTATCCTGAGGATATTTGTTACAACTGACATTGAAAGGTGCTGAGAGAATGTTCCAATTCCTTTTGCAGACAAGCCATCTCAATGCTCCTATTACAAGTTTCTTTCCAGAACCTTTACCAATAGCCCTGAGCCTGTGGCAAATAAATAAAGAGAATTTTGATATGGGATGAGAGGCAAAAAATAGGCATTGGTACATGATGTCAAAATCTTAAACATTTATCTGTTTTTCCAAATTTTTACATCAAAGCCATAGCTATGTAAGTGCAGTTTTTTATCTTCATAAATTTTGAAGCTTCCTATCTTAGTGCTTAGGCTAGAAATTCATACATTACCTGACAAAAACTCTAATCCCTCCATAGCTCTACTCCAATGTAGCTATCAGTCTTCTTTCTCACTGAATTTTTCTTTGAATAAACTTTGATAAAATTCTCCACTTACACATTTCATCTAATTAGTGTCTGGGGCCCTCACAGAATATCAATCCTTCTTTAATTTGCCTTTTCCAGTAAGATCTCAAATTACTCTTCACATGAACATCCTCCTCCAGCTAGAATTAATCTAGCTCTCTTCTGAGTCCCCATAACACTTCTGAGCAATAGCTGTATACTGCCATATATTATTGAGTATCCCTTTTTTACGGTATTGGCTTTTGTCAGTTCTTATTTTTAGCGTTCATGCTCTTCAAAAGCATAGAAAGTGGTGATATGTATATTTAGGTATCCTTCACCCAGCATGGTGTTTCCACATATAATTGGGAGTTAAAAAAGATGTATGTAATGCATAAGAGAGTTGGTATTTGAATTACTGTCAATATGAGCTATCTGCCAAAATAAAATTTAAATTAAAAAGTTTTAAAACGTTTTCTATATTTAGAGAGATGGCACTGACTTTCAGTGAAGGAAAATGTTAATTTCTCACAAAAAACAATCATTGATAATTCTCAAATATAAATATAGGAGATCATTTCCAAGTTTTCTCTAAATTGAAGCTAGAAGTTAGATCATTGTTCTTGGTATGTTTAAACCACAATTATTCAAATGTAAATAAATCAATCTTCTATACATATTGTAAAGACACATTCCTCTTAAATCCCAAAGTCTCTGAAGACGTTTTACTTTAGAAAGCTCCTACTTTTGAAGTCTTTTTAGACAGTTCTCTTGTAGGTCATATTTTCCTGTCCATCTGAAAAGATATATCTGAAACTTAATATAATGTGTTTCTACATGTTATATGCAATTACTGTATGTTCTATATCATGAGTTTTAGAAAATATATTGTGTGACATTTCAGTTATGAACTCTACTGTGTAATGAGTATTATTTATCCTTTTGATAGCAATTACAGGAGTGAGGAATTCCAAGTAAACATAGTAGGTAAAGAGGAGACCAACAGGCTGAAAATTAGATTTAACATTAAATATGATTATAAAAAGCTTTGTATACATTTATTGTCCATATCACATTCACAGATCAGCTGGCTTAATGATTTCTTATGGGGAAGAATATGAGTAGCCTGCTTCCTATGTATGTATTTGCCAGTAAAAATATATGTGGTTGCCCTCTGCTATGCTATAAACAGCACTTTTTTCTATTGTCCCTTTGCCCTTTGTAGACACTTTTATATATATTTTTTACACTGTGTAACTAATTCACATAAAAATTCCAATGAAATGTAAATTTAACTTTAGGAAGTTAAATCAAAAAATACCACAACAAACTATTATTTTAAAAACAAATCTATGATCTGAAAAAAATCATGAAGAAACAAGATTCCTTATTCAGCACACAAAGATACAGAGGAGATAATCAATTTTACTTCTTATTATATTAGCTATATTATTATATTAATTATTGTTTATATTTGTATAAAATCCTATCTCATTGAAGCTATGCTTATTTTTTAAACTTAACTAACCTGGTTTATACATTAAAGGTGTTATTATTTTATGTTATAACCATCATTTTAACGTTTTGTTTTCCTGGTATTAAAAGAATAGTTGTTTGTAGTCTATTGAACTTTAGTGTCAGGTGATGATAAAAGACCACCTTGAAGAAGGAAAAGAAAATCCAAAATAGATGAACAATGGGAATGGATGCGAGAGAAAAATAATGGGTCTAGGGCATCATAAGTTATTAATTTTGACCTAGAAGTCAATAAAAGCTTAATTCCCTGGAAAGAGTCTTCAAATCAGTGTTTACAAAGCCATGTCATGCTATTTTTTAAGTAGGTGACAAAATAGCCTAGCACTATGTCTTATAAGAAAAAAATTTAAAAAGTAGGCAGAGAAATAGTTAGAAACAGAAATGAAATAAAAGAGCAGAAGAAATGTAGAGGCAAAGTATAATTAAAATGATTTCAATAAGAATTTATCTTACTTTGCATTTCTCTGATTGCTAATGATGTTGAACATATTTTCATATATTTGCCATTTGTATGTCTTATTATGAGAAGTATCTGTTCAGTTCACTTGTTAATTTACTGATAATTTTTTATGTTGTCTTTTGAATGTTTTATATATTATGGATATTAATCCTCCATCAGAGAGTAACTAGTGACAATTTTCCCCCATTGTGTTAGTCAGCTTTTCATATCTGTGACTAAATTCCTGACAAGACAATTAGAAGAGGAAAATTTTAATTGCCTCACAGTTTCAGAGTTCTCAATCCATAGACAGTTTATTCCATTGCTCTATGCCCAAGATAAGGCAAACATCATGACTGAGGGTGTGGTGGAGGAAAGCAGGTCAAGACCTGGTACAAGGTAGCAGAGAGAGCTCTTGTAATCAGGGACAAAATATATCCCCCAAATACATGGCCACAGTGGTATAACTCCTCCAGCTACACTCTACCTGCTTACAGTTTCCACCCAGTTAATTCATTCAATTGTATTAATGTAATGATTATGTAAAGTTTCTCATAACCCAATCATTTCCCCATTAAAATTTCTTGATAGTCTTACACATGAGCTTTTGGAGGACACCTCATACCAAAACCATAGCATATTGTATAGGCTCTTTTTTATCTTCTTGTTTTCTTTGCTGTGTGGAAGCTTTTTAATTTGATACTATCCCACTTATAGATTCTTGATTCTATTTCTTTGGCTTTAGGGGTCATATTAAGAAAACCAGTGCCTGCCTATATTTTGGAGTATTGACCCTATGTTTTCATTCATTATCAATATAGTTTCTGTTCTAATATCTGAGTCTTTCATCTACTTTTCAATGACTTTTGTGTAGGGCAGTAGATAGTGGTCTAGCTTCATTCTTCTACAAATAATTGTGCAATTTTCCCAGTATCATATGTCAAGAAGTCTATCTTTTACTTCTGTGGATATAGCTCAGTGGTAAGAAATTTCCTAGCATCTGTGAGGCCCTGGATCCAATCCCAAGCATTTCCAAAAAAAAGACTGTCTTTGATCATTGATCCAGATAGTTTTGGTACCTTTGTCAAAAATGAGATATGAAATGTCTATGTCTGTGCTGGTTTTACTTTATGTCTTCTATTTTATTCCATCAGTCTTTATGTCTATTTCTATGCCAGTATCTTGCTGTTTTGTTTTGTTTTTAATTATATTTGTGTGGTATAATTTGAGGTCAGGTATTATGATGCCTCCGACATTGTACATTCTGTTCAAGATTGCTTTGGCTATTTTGAATCTTGAATTTTTCCATATAAATTATAGAACTTTTACTTTTTATTCACTTGTTTGTTAGTTCTGTGAAAACTATTATTGGAATTTTGATAGGGATTGCATTGAATCTATAGATTACTTTTGCAATATGGCCATTGTAACAGTATTAATTCTGCCTAACCATGAATAGAGGAGGCCTTTCCATCTTGTATTGTCTTATTCAATTACTTGTTGAAGTGTTCTATAATTTTTTAAAATGTTTATTTATTTGCTTTAGTTGTACACAATGCAATGCATTTATGTTTATGTGGTGCTGAGGATCGAACCCGGGCCGCACACGTGAGAGTCGAGTGCTCTGCCGCTGAGCCACAACCCCAGCCCGAAGTGTTCTATAATTTTAATCATTGTAGAGATCTTTTTTTTACATCATTGGTTAGATTTATTCCCAGCTTTATTTCTTTTTAAGGCTATTTTGTGAATGGAATTGCTTTCTTGAGTTCTCTTTCATTGGGTTCTTTATTGGTGTATAGAATAGTTATTGGCTTTTCTATGTTGATCTTATATCCTGTTAGATTGCAGAATTTGCTTATTAGCCCTAAAAGACTCCTAGTGGAGTTTTCTGGGTCTTCTAGGCATAGCATTTTATCATCTGTTAATGCTAGAAATACCTATTAGATGTTTATCATCAAAAGTCAAGAGATAACAAGTGGTGGTGTGTAGAAAAAAGACACTGTTGTGCACTGTTGATAGGAACATCAATTGCTACAAACATAAAAAGGATTCGTCAATAAATTAAAAATATAATGTCCGCTTGGTTCCCATCATATATGCCAAAAACATGTTACATAGAATAATTACTTCATGTAGTCTATATTATATATTCTGAATATTATTTATATATGGTATATATATGCATATATATACATATATATGTTGCTATTCTATATTTACAAGTATGCTATATATACCACCATTTCTTAATATATTTTATACGCATATACATATTTTGTCTATCTGCCACAACTTCTTTATCCATCCATCTACCAAGGGACGCTTAGGCCACATTTTAGCCAGTTTTTTTTTTTTTTATTATTCTGAATATTACCTCGATGAACACAGGGGTCTGATTATCTCCATGAGGTCTCGTTTCATTTCCTTTGGGTATATTCCCAGCAGAGGTATTGCTGAATCATACGGGAATTGTTTTTTTTTTTTTTTTTATTTTTAATGCAATTCACCCTTAAAAACAGGAGATACTTAATTTGTAAAAAAAAAAAAAAAAAAAAAAAAAAAAAAAAAAAAAAAAAAAAAAAAACATTAATTTTTCTGAAGTGAATTAACTTAAGTGAAATAAATCAGAATAAAAAGTTCTGTGTGATCTCATTTAAATGTGGAATCAAAACAAAATCTGAACATATAGAAATAAAGGCTAGAATGGTGGTTATTAGGTATAGTGAAGGTGAGGAAAAGATATAAGTAGAATGGAGTGCACAAACTTGAATTTATGTGGGATGAATGATCTGTTGGTCTAACACATATTAATAGTGTGTACTGATAATTTGCTGAGAGAATAGATTCTAGGTACTCTTACACACACACACACACACACACACACACAGAGTAATGATAAAAAAAAAAGTGGATACATTTTCTTCTATAGTAAGTATTTCATTATGGATATTTATATCAAAATAGCATAATTTATGCCTTATATATGTATTTTAAAAAGAAAAACACATAACTTTAAAATTGGAAAATTATCTGAATAGACACTTAAACGAAAAAGATGCACTGATAATAAATGAACATGTGAAAAGCTGTTGTACAACAATTATCATTAGGGAATTGAAAACAGCATAACAATGAGTATCAATATATTCCTTCAGAATGTCCAAAATATGAAAAATAAAAAACAGATATGGAATGCAAAAGGTACAGAAGCTTTGAAAACAACTTGATGATATTTTTAAAAGCTATACACATTCTTTCAATCCAACAATGATGTCCTCAAATGATTTGAAAACTTTTATGCTCATGCAAAAAGCTGCACAAGGATATTTACAGTAACTTTATCCATAATTTTCAAAACTTCAATGCAACCAAGATGTCCTACAGTGTGTGAATGGGTAAAGTGAAATGTGCAGCCAATAGAATACTATTCTACATCTAAAACAACTGAAATATGAAGCCTTGGGAAGTCAAGGAAGAAATTAAATGTAATTACTAAGTGAGAGAATCCAACTTGGAAGAGCTATCTGCAATATTATTACAACTATATTACATTTTGTAAAAGGCAAAAGAGTGGAAACAATAAAACAATAGTGGTTTTCTGGGGCTAAGTGGGAAGAAGGATGAATAGGAGTAGCAGGGAAGGTTTTTAGGCCAGAGAAACTCAAGTATACCATTATAATGATGGACACTTGCATTTTACATTTGTCCAAAACAGTAGTATAAACAGCACCCAAAACGATTTAATCCTAATGGATGATAATGATGGTTCAATGTAGGTCCATCCATTGTAACAAATGTCCCTATCAACTCTGAAGAGAGATGTTGATAGAGAAGAGATTTTGCATATGTAGGGACACATGAGCCTTATTTTCCACTAATTTTTTTCCACAAACTTTAAGATTTTTCCCCCCAAAAAATAGTTAAGTCTATTAAAAATGGAAATTAAAAAATAAATTTGTTAATTTAATTTATCCTCTCAAAATCAAATAATACCAATATACTTGATAAAAACTTTCATTATCAAAACAATGATTTACATTCAAATACAATCATCTGAATCATAGTTAATACTTAGCAAAAAATTAATATCACTGTATTAATAATCTTTGAGAACTAATAGGCAGGATAAGTATGAGTTTCAGATTATTATAATAGCAAGTAAACAAGCATGACTATTAGTTTTACTCATGGAAAGCATTAGTCCACTTTGTTGTTTTTTGTTTGTTTCTCTGTAAATGAAGATAAACTGATTAATTATTGAGTTAATACTTATGATAAAAATTTTAATATGCTTGCACATAGAGAATACTGGATAAATGTTAGTAATTTTTACTATGGTGATGTAGTTGTGATGGAAGGTTAGTAAATTTTACTATGGTGATGTAGGTGTGATGGAAGTATAAGCAGAATATGAGGAATAATAAAGAATGGAAAATTCTTCCTAAACCAGAATTTGAACACTGACAACTCAATGAAACTTGAACTTTCATATAAAATGTTGACTAAGCTTGATAAATCGAAATATTTGGTAGCACTATCCCTGAACTTTTTCTTAGGCACAATTAAGTAGAGATTGGCAACAATAATTCTCTTTTAATGAGATTTGGCTCTCCAGTCAGCATCACTCACCATTGAGTTTCTGTCATGTATATTCATCACCAACAGTCTCTTCTACAGCCATTTGTGTTGCAACTTCCATTCTAAAATAAATTAATTTGCATAGAGTAATTCTGTTATCAACTAAGAAATTTTAGTCTTATCTGTTGATAAGTTTGATGGTTTTACACATTTAATGACATAATATCTGCGTTTAGAATGTACAAACCTCACAGTCTAACATAAAATATTAAAATTTTATATTTGGATTTATGTGTGGATTTAAATTTTAGTTTTGAGGTTTTGTCATGCGTTTTCAGATCAAGAAAAATATTATGGAATTGCTGTTTTAGACGAATTTATTGCTTGTCTAACAAGTTGATAAAATGCAGATGGGAAGAAAGGAAGTATATTGGATGGTTTCCAATAAAAGTCTTGAGAATTACTGCAGTCTCTTATAGGATTAATGTAGCCAACTATGCTCTGAGACTTGTTCTCTCATGATTTCTTGTTGAACTATGTCACAGAGATCAGAGTAGCAGTTTATGTAAACCTATAACAAGGCCCCTGACAATCCCATAAATTCATACAAATACATCAAGACTAATTTGCTCCTTAAGCAGCTTTTTGCAATCAGTGGGAAAATTTAGTAAGCTGTAGCTATTAAGTTATTCTCTAGGATTTAGATATACTTTATTGAAATTTAACTCAAACCAGAGAAAGGATGCTTTGAATAAACTTATTTGTGACTAATTTAGCTCACCTTTTCAAATCTTAACCCCAAAAGAAAATTTGTTCCACACAGAACAAATGTGTGTTTAATCTATATATAAATACATATATATGTAATGTAGTAACCAAGAGAAAAATTCCTCTCACAGAATGGCAATTGAAATATTATTATATAATTATTAAATCGATCTATCAATATAATACAAAAATGCAAGACACAAAGATAAGAAAGAACAAAATCCCATTTTTATCCAGCTTGAAGGGAAAAATTAAACTCTTTACATTTTTAAAAAACTTTTTAGTTGTAGATGGCCACAATACCTTTATTTATTTGTTTATTTATTTATTTTTATTTTTTATGTGATGCTGGGGATCAAACCCAGTGCCTCACACATGCTAGGCAAGTGCTCTACCACTGAGCCACAAAACCCCAGCCCAAATCTTTACATTTTACAAAATATATTTAACTTTAAATTTGCATATAATTTTGCTAATTTTACAAAGGTATGTTTTGGAAATGTATATGAAATTGAAATTATTTATACACTAATATTTTCATGGTGTCAATAAATATGTTGAACATATTTTCTACGTCTTAGATACAAAGTCCATTCCCCCTGAAATTCATTCATTGAGTAAAAAAAATGATGAGAAGATTTTTTTTTTTTTGGTACCGGGGATTGAACTCAGGGGCACTCAACCACTGGGCCACATCCCCAGCCCTTTTTTGTATTTTATTAGAGACAGGGTCTCACTGAGTTGCTAAGTGCCTCACCATTGCTGAGGCTGGCTTTGAACTCACGATCCTCCTGCCTCAGCCTCCCAAGTGCTGGGACTATAGGCGTGCGCCACTGCGCCCAGCGAGAAGATATTCTAATATAATATATTCTCAATTTCACAAAAAAATTACAAAATCTTCTAAAAATTTAAATCATATCCAAAGGAAGAAAATAAATGAAAATGGATGCACATATACTCTTAGGAGTCAAAGATCTTAAAGAAAAAATTGCCAAGTTTAGTCACTGGGGAAAAAAATCTTTATAAGTTAAATATAACTCCTCAATTTTATGTACATACAAAAAGTTGGCAATACAAAATTCATTTACAAAAAAGTGATCAAAATATAAAGACATTATTATTCAGAATAGATTCAGTATTCTTTGCACTGATTACACTAGTTTTGTCCTTTATGATTCATTTTGGTTCTCACCTTTTAAGAGAAGCCTGGTATGATATTGCCTTTAAAAGCCTGTGTTCTTCATTTATGATAAGTATAACCTCTTCCATTCCTCAGCTTCTCCATTTATGTGGCAATTCTAGGTTGATTTTAATCCTTTATTAAATATCTATTACAATTAAGATACTCTAACACATTATGTTATTAGACCAATAATAGAGTGGAATAAAAGTGCCTTTGATTATCTTTTATGCAAAACAGTTAGTAAAAAGCAAACAACAAATAAAATATCTATCATCTAGAATCACCAGAGGCTAAGAGCTGAACAATTAACATAATTACATTTCAAATAATGTAATTACATTTCACACTCCCATCATATTCTAAGAAAGATAAATGTTAAAGAAATGGCTTCTTATTCAGATGACCACCTAGAACACCTAGTAGTCAGTATGTGTACCTGGCTCCAGATCTGGTCCAGGAAAATAATATGTACCTGAAACACAGTTCATGCATGAAGAAGAAAGGACATGTAGTAGTAAAGAAAAAAGATAGAAAAAGAAGAGTGAGGAAGGAAATGGCAAAGTGTTGGAAAGATGGTTGTAATGCTTGGTATCAGAGTGGGATATCCTTGCTGGAACTGAGAACAGACATGTATACAATACAATATAATAAGATCACCTTTACTAGGGGCTTAAGTACCTTTAAAATACTCCATGTGTGAGTTGAATCCATGTGTGAGTTGATAAAGTTAAGTTTTTGTGAAGGATCTGCAGTCTAATTCTGAATGAATGCAAGGTATCAATGAAAGTACTATATCACACAGAAGAAAGATTTAACTTGAGATTTGGATGACCATGGGAAGCCAGTTTTCTGAGAAATCACTAAAATTGTTGAAACACATCATAGTTGTTAACCAAAAAATGTAATGCAAGAGAATGTAACTTCTTTAATGCTTAGAATATGGCCAAGATGTTGAGATTTAATTGTACATATGATAAATAAAAGTAAAGCAAATTATATCAACTTGTTAGTAAAGATCATATTAAGATGGAAACAGATATCATGACCAATAAGATGATTTTAATAATAATATTAATATTTTAATACTCAAATCTGAGACATTCTCCAGAGTCACTAACAGATTTTTGCTTTGTACATGGTATAAACAATGGCAATGGCACAAATTTTCCACATATAAACCAGTATGAAAATACTCCGACTACACTGTTCTTTTCATTGTCCTTCAGTCCACTAAGGAACAAACTTCTTTCCAAGAGATCTAGTTGTAGAAGTATTTGTAGTTAAAAAAAGGGCACATCAAAACAATAGTTAATGCAGACTTCTACACACATGCACATGCACACAAGCCTCACCCCTCTTGAGAAACAGCCTCTCTGTTCTTACCCATCCCTCACTAGCTCATTGTCAGGAAGATGGACTTGCATCCCTTGAGCAATACAGGAATCCACTAGCCTTCATTTCTTGTAGATAAAATACTTCCACGTACTCTCTCAGCTCCAAAATTCCCAGCAGTCACTAACTTACTTCATTCAATATTTGCTCAAATGTCACCTTTAAAAAAATAAATACATAAATAAACATTTTACTTTGGAATCATAATAGCTTTATAAAAATTTTTCAAAAATATTATAGAAAATTCTGGAGTATACTTCAATCAATTTCAGTTCTTCTAGCTGTTATCATCTTGCAATACATAGTGCATTTGTCAAAAATAAAAATAAAAAAACACCATCTGTACATTATTATTAACTAAACTCCAGACATTATGTGGATTTCCATTAATATCCTATATCTTCCTGGAGATACAATTGAGTATTTTGAATTGCATTTAGTTGTCATAACTCTATTTTCCTCTCCTGAGACTATTTCTCAATCTTTGTCTTTCATCACCTCTACAGTTTTGAAGAGTTCTAGTTAAGTATGCCCCTTAGTGGTAGGCATAGTGGCACAAGCCTGTAATCCCTGTGAGTTCAGAGGCTGAGGCAGGAAGAATGCAAGTTCAAACCTAACCTGGGGGAATTTAGTGAGACCCTGTCATAAACTAAAAAAATAAAAAGGGTTGGTGAGGTACCTCAGTGGTATAACACCACTGGGTTCAATCCTCAGTACTAAAAAAGTAAATAAATAATTAAATAATGAATGTTAGTTTAAAGTGTTCTTTTGTTTTTTCTTTGTGAATAGGTTGCATTATAATTTTTTTAAAAAGAATACAACAGCGGTGAAGTGTCCTTATAATTGCATTACATTAGAAATAAATTATATCCACATGACTTCATGGAGAAAAGTTACTCTCTTTTTTTTTTTTTTTTTTTTTTTTTTTTTTTGGAAATGGTTTTATTGTTTCTGAACATATGTGTCTACATCCCTGAAGTCCATAGATGGAAAGGCAAAGAGCAGAAAAGAAAAAAAAAGAATGAAAGCAAAGAGAAAAGAATAAAGGGAGGGTCCAAAGGAAATGAGGCTAATTGGCTCACCCGGGATTGGACCCATGCCCTTGGAGGAGGAATTTAGAAATGGGAATGTTTACAACAAAGTAGGAATAGTAGTCAAAGAGCTATGGGGAAATGTGTCCAACAAAAGCCTTAAGGACTCATTGAAGATACACGATTAATCAACAAATACATGAAAAAATGCTCAACATCACTGGCAATTAGAGAAATGCAAATCAAAACTACTCTAAGATTTCATTTCACTCCAGTCAGAATGGCAGCTATCAAGAACACAAACAACAATAAATGTTGGAGAGGATGTGGGGAAAAAGGCACACTCATACATTGCTGGTGGGACTGCAAAATGGTGCAACCGCTATGGAAAGCAGTATGGAGATTTCTTGGGAAAATGGGAATGGAACCACCCTATGACCCAGCCATCCCACTCCTGGGTCTATTCCCAAAAGACTTAAAAACAGCATATTACAGTGACACAGCCACTTCAATGTTTATAGCAGCACAATTCACAATAGCTAGGTTATGGAACCAACCTAGATGCCCCTCAGTAGATGAGAAAAGTTACTCTTAAATCACCTCAGGAATATAGTATTTTTCAATATTTTATTTCCTCCTTTTTTCTATATTATACCTACAGTTTTTCATTCTTTTACATTTATTCATTCATTTTTATATCACTGTGGACCCATGCATATTAATGTATACTATGGGTTATAATCTAATGTTACATTGTTTATTTTGTTGCTCAAATTGTTCCAGTTTTGGTCATTGAGATCTCTTTAAGGTTGCCTTCAGGGTCTCTTTGGTGTGCCTATCTCCTATTGTTTTTTGAAAACTCTGTTTTGTATTGCAAGATGCTCCAGGATTATCCTGTAATTTCACTGCCCTACTTCAACAATTAATGATTTTTCCAAGCATCCCAGGTTTCTTTTGTTGAAGAATAGTTCTCAAATGAAGATTTTGTTGGTAGGTGTTTGTTCTGGTGTACATCTCACCATTTTAATGAGACTACCCAAACTGCTTTATTTGTTACTGAAAACTTTTCTCCTTTTCCCCATTCCAAATTCCTGTTAACTTTTTATAGCTCCTTCTTTTTTTCATACCACATACCACCTTATAACATTTGACTATAATTTGTTTATATCTCCAGCTTAATTTATTGTACTTTTTCTTCTGTTCCTAGTTTAAGCTTTATGATAGTAGAGAAATTTTTCTCACTATCATATATGTACCACACTGAAAAATATCTGACATGAAGCTGTTAATCAATACATATTTTTTGAAATTCTATTGTTTTTGATAAATTCATTTGAATAATAAATTTTAGAGCTTGTCTCATTAAACATCAAAAAAGCATAGATACAATTAAAAGCATAGGTACAATTTAGGTAAATTTCTTTAAAAGAATTGGAAAATTCCAATGAAAAACAGGAATCTGTGCTAACTATTGAGTAAAGACCCCAAGCATGTTGAGTTGACTTATTAAGATGCACATTAGCCCCCCTTATCCACATGTTGCCTTTCTACAGGTTTAGTTCCTAAGGTCCAATGGGGCATAAAAATATTAAATGGAAGTTACAAGAAAAAAATCCATAGGTTTTTAAGTGTACAGAGTAGTATGATAGAATAGTGAGCCAGCCAACTCACTCCTTCCTGGGACATGAATCATCCCTTTTTCCACTTGATCAATAGTTGCAATATCACAATGCTTCGGTTCAAGCAACCTGTGTTATAGTTAAGGATGGTCCCACAGTACAAGAGTAGTAATGGTGGTAATTTAAATATGCCAAACGAGAGCCATTAAAGTGCTTCCTTTAAGCAAAAATGTGAAAGTTATCCACTTTGCTGAGGTTCTTAAGACCTCCAAAAATTGAACTTTCTACCTGTGAAATTGTAAAGAGGGAAACATAATCTGCCAGTTTTGCTGTTGCACCTGACAAACTTATGGACACAGAGTACAAGTGCTTAGTTATTGTGTAAAAAACATATTTATCTATGTATGTGTAGAAGAAAGCAAACATAGCAAGCACATAAACAGTTCAAGTCTGCTCATGGTTTTGGGCATCCACCGGGAGTCTTGGAAGAAATTCCCAAGGATAAAGGGGGATTGCTGTATATAATTATAAGTGAAGATTCAGATAATTTATTTCAGTGGTAGTTTATTGCTGTTAGTCCTGTAAGATCTAATTAATATAGTATCTAACACAGTCATCAAAATCCAACTTCCATTCATTAAATTGTCTGCAAATATAAGATCATCAAATGCTCTTTGATCTTGTTTTAACATCTTATCATTCTCTAATTAGTGAGTTATATAAAATATTTGATGTATCTTTGCACAAAAATCATGACTGAGTCTTTTGAAATTATACTTCATTAGATAGATGTATTCAATGAGCATTAGCATGGTTGAGGATATATGTGAGATTTATTCTGTTTGAGCAACAATTGTTTGCAATAGTAGTGAATGTGAAAACTATTTCCTTAACTTGGCAGTATATGAAAATTAAATCTATTTTAAATATAAACTTGTGAAAAATTCTATAGTTACAATGAAATGTAAAAAGATTAAGTATATAAAATTTGAACAGAAATGTCTGTCAATCCTTCTGAATTCTGCTTCCCAGTTTCTTGTCTACTATTTCAGTTTCAAATAGATGAAGGTATTCTTTGATAATTCATCCCTCTTATGAGTACCAAACAAAAGAAGGAAGGAAATAATGCTCTTTTGGATTTTTAAATCTAAAGTAAATAGAAACTATTAAATAAATTTATAGCTGTGGAAAACAAACAAATATTACTGAATGAAAAAAACATTCTTTTTAATATTTCGATATTTTCCTGAGATACCTTATAAAAATTAATTTCCTATATACCTATTTTCTTGTTGAGTGTGCTTGTTGGTAATATCAAAATGGTAGTTAAGAAAGATAATTCTCTCTGTGTATGTTAGTCAGTTGCACAGCACTGTGGCCAAGATACCTGACAAGAACAACTTACAGGAGGAAAAGTTCATTTTGGACTCAGTTTCAGAGGTGTCTGTTCTTATTTGGCTGACTCCATTGCTCTAGACCTGAGGTGAGGCAGAACATCATGGCAGAAAGATGTGACAGAGGAAAGATGCTCAGGACAGGACAGCTAGAAAGCAGAGAGAGCAAGCATGATGCCAGGGTCAAAATACAAACCCTATTGTCACACCCCCAGGGACCTACTTGCTCCAACCACACTCTACTTGCCTACGGTTACCATCCAGTTAGTCTATTCAAATTACTAACTTATCAAATGGATTAATCCATTGACAAGGTGACAGATCTCATAATCTAATCATTTCATCCCTGCAAATTCCTGCCTTAACACAGATTTGGGGGGCACCCACTTCATTTCCGAACTATAGCACTCTCGCTAGCTCTTTTTCTTTCTTCCTCACCAACACAATCACCTCCTATTATATACACATGCAAACTTACATCTACAAAGATGCCTACCTACTGAATTTTTCATGCATGAAGAAGGATGTCAGAAGAAAGGCAAGACTGATTTTCAAACTGGTCATTTTTGTTTAAATATCTGTGAATGACTATCTGCTTATAAAATGTAATTACATATGTTTCAAAGTATGTATTTATAAATGATATATTTTACCTTTAAAATAAATAATTAATAAACTGTAATAATAAACAAAAGCTGCAGAAATATTAAAATAAGAACATCAATGAATCTTAACAGTATAGAATATTTTGTTCCAAGAGTAACACATATTATAAGGCATATTTCATAATAATGGATTTTAATCAAATGTTTGGTGAAAAATTCATATCCATGAAAAGTGCTGTTTAGAGATAAAAACAATGCTGTGCTACAGTCAGAATTTATCAGGTTGTCTGTAAACAATTTTGTGCTACAATCAGATTTTACTTGCTTGTAAAAGCTGAATGAACCTATTTATAATCATCTTTCAGTTTCACTGACATGTTGGTCACATGAATTTAGCACTGGTGAGAATATATACACAACAAAAATTGGAAAACACTATCAATTAATTCTTTTTTGACAGTAGGTGTTTGTGTGTTTGGAGAATAGGTTATTAAAAATTAGCCAGCACATCATTGGGTATCACTTAAACTTTGAAAATTTTGCCACATATTCATCAATTGTGTTTTTTCCTTCTTGTTTCAGTGACAAAAAGTGTTTCTTTTTCTTTGATATTTTTAATTATTTAATCTTTTTTATTTTCATTTTATTAACATATGCATATATTTCTTAAGTATATTCTTTCGATGATATGGAAGCATGATTACTTTAAAAATGTGATTAATGTTAAACACTTTTGTTTAATTTTATCATTTTAGAGAAATAATGAGCCCTAGTTTTAAAATGCATTTTGTTGTTTGAATATGCAAGTTTGAAATAATAATTTAGAGATTTTTTAAAAACTTAAATGCTCTGTAGAAATTCTCTAGTCACAGTATATCATCTTTAATTGAATTTTTAAAAAAGTTCAAATCTATGTGCTTGATCAATTTTTCCATTCCAGATGCCTACAGGAAAGATAGAAAAGGATAAAATTAAATCCATTAATAGACTTCATGGTGATTGAGATGCCTATTCTAAATCACACATATACACAAAAAATTTGAATTAATAAGGAGGAAGTTCTCACACATTAATGTTTCCTCCCTGGGGATATATTCCCTCATCATATGATCTCAAAACCTCCTGTCCTCATGTCACTTTTGAGTTTGCAGAATCTGTGCTGTTTTGTTTCCTGTGACTAAAAGAGCCAAAATATTTGGTGTCACATACACCCTTGTCCTCTGGAGTGAAGCTTGGCATGAAGCAATAATTTAGTCCAACTACAAGAACACATCTAATCATATTTACTTCTAGGATGTATATAAACTTTTGGGGTAGCAATTTGCATTTCTGAGTCAAGAAAATTAAAAAAGAAAAGCTGTCTGTTCCCTGTTGCCATTTACATTGTTGTTCACAAAGTAGAGAGTTGTGTTCAAAGAACACATTTTGTAAACTAGATATCTTTCTAGATGAATCAAAATCAGTCTGTATTCATTACTATGCAAATTTGCACCAATTCTCACAGTGAAGACAAAAAGAGGGCATAATTTATTTTTTCACTTGCCTGATTTACATTCTTTCTACAACATGCAGTTCATAGTTTAAATACATGAAGCCTTTAAAAGATTTTTTTTTTTTTCCAGATTCTGATACACCTATCCGCTGGGGACAGAATTTCCCTATAAATGAGTCAGTTCTCATTTTTTTTTGTGTGTGTGTGGATTTCCTATTTTAAATTTACCTACATGCTAGGATTTATTTACAACTCCAAAATTCACACTTTATGGAAGTTTTATGGTCATTCACAGATCTGAGGAGAAATGAGGATTTGAGGTTTCTTGTCAGACCTGCTTCAATCTGAGTTCAAAGTTACTAACCGCCTTCCTGTTTTCAACTTTCATACCATAAATGAGTGATTTTTTTCATGGTTTATTTAGTGTAACATTTTTCTTATTTTTGTGCTGTTTGGTTGATGATTTTACTGTTTAAAATGGAAATCAAGCACAGTACTGAATCTAGTTTCTTGGACACAGATGGTCTGATTGTACTTGTGGAGAAAGTACATGTGCTAAGCTCCACTCAGTATGAGCTGGAGTGCTATTGGCCAGGAGTTCAATGTTAATGAATCAACAACAGACATATTAATCAGCTGTCTTTAAATCGAAACACATGAAAACAAGGTTATGTATTGATTGTTTGCTTCGGTGTTGTGACCAGAGGCTCGCAGAAACCTATCCTTGTATTTTCTTAGGAGCAGTGATTCAGTCATCTCCAGTTCAGGATTTGAAGCCACTTTATAGAGTATAGCCTCTCTGAATTATGAGAATAAATTATCTCTTGGAATAATATATAGCAAGATAGAACATTGTTCCTAAAACAGATTTTTGTGAAGAATTATTAATTTTACAAAAAATGTTAATGTTATTACATGATTCTTTACAATTAAACAAAACATATATTCATAATAACAACAGCAAGTGATAATAATATATATTTTAAAGATGCCTTAATACCACCAAGTCATAGCTATGTTTTGGAAAAAGCATTTCTGAAAGTTTTTTTTTTTTTAATTTTATTTTTATTTAGTAAGCTCTGGATTTTGATAAGGAATGCTAGTTCTGTAAATTGTAGTGGATATAGACAGCAAACTACTAGGAATTCTGTACTAAGTTAAAACTCTAATGCATGTAAGAGAAACATAAGAGAAATAAAAGGTTAAAGTCGTCACACAGTCTAACCATTCCAGTTTTCTGTGTTTGAAATATAGTAAACATTTATTGTCTTTACAAAATTAACCTGTATCATTTAACAAGAGGAGAGGGAGGAGGTGGGAGGGGGAGTAGGAGAAAAATAGCTACCATACCCTGGATAGTTCCATGGAGAAGACATTTCCCTGGCTCACCAACTTTGTACGCTCTTTTCAGTCTCTCTTTGTGTCTCTGTATTTCTCTTTCTCTTTCTCCATCTATCTATGTCTATATATTTAAATATAAACATGTATCTATATTTATACATATAAAATCTGACTTTGTACAATAACTTCTATGATAAGTACATACTAGTCCTTCAATTATACATATAAAGCTACTGGATGCTAAGTGGATTAATCAATAAGCCTAAAGTGACACAAGTGGTGCAGAAGATGGGCTTGACAGGAAATAAAGACACAAAACACTCCAGTGTTTATATGCATAAACACTATATAATACATAAATGCACACATATACACATATGTATGATATTACTTCTATATTCAATAATGTGAATTATGAAACAGAGAGCTGACATAAACATGATCTGTGTGAACTGGGAATTTAAAAATAAATTTTATCATATACTGTTTTAGGGAAATAAATATTTCTCTAAGTTGTTAGATTGACTAAATATTTTTAAACATTTAAAGAAAAAAAAATGTAATCAATACCAGAAAAGGACTCATCATGAATTTGCTCCCAGTTATGGGCACCTCTGTGTTCAGGAAAACTGATGACAAAATGAGGCTTTTTCAGAATAAAATCACCTTACAACAGCGGTTCAGCAGCAATAGATATTCATCACTATTCCTTGTAAAATTCTCAGGTTCATTAGCTAATGGTGCATTTTAAAATTTTTAGTATGCTCTGTATGTCCTTTTTATAAAGTGATAATTATTTCCCATTTTTCCTGTTCCTAGTGAATGTGTGGGTTTTCCCTCATTGTGTTTGAGAAGATTTCTACATACCCCACCCCACTAGGAATCTTTCCAATACTTCAAAGAAATAGATTTCTGACACTCTTTTATCAATCCAATGGGACCTTCAGTTCAAATATTACTGTAGTTCTTTTATTTCAGTAAAAATCCTTCTGAGAAGACCAAGGTAGATGATCAAATGCAATTCTTCCTAAGGGCATCACAGTGCAAGGGATATATTTGTTTTCTGGATTTGTGACAACTCTGTAGCAAGCTCTGTAACAGAGTAGCAAACTCTGTTTATAAATACAGATTGCACCATAGGCATTAGTGACACTCTGTCACATCACATCACACAGTTCCCACTGAATAATTTTAGGGTGTCTGATTCTCAATCTTCCTGCGTCTGTTTTTATAAACTGAAGGCAATCAGCTTTGTTACACTAAACCAAAATTCACAGCAAAACATGAATTCTCCCCACCCTATACACATGCCTATCTCTGTTTAGTCCTAGGTTTCTAAAGTGGCATAAAGGATGAAGATTTTCTTTCACCTTCAAAGAACAAAATACTGCATTGGCTCTTTTATCCCTGTCCTATTTTATTCAGTCCCCTATAGTAGGAGAATGTCTCAGAAACACTAGCCGATTTACTACCTTCTCTAAACTTTTATGGAGAATTAGGTACAGCTGAAATCAATGGAAATTCTCTCTGCAGGGTTTCTCAGGGTTTGGTTCTCCACAGACTGAATTTGCCAGGAAATCTCAATTATGGTTTGGGCTCTGCTGAAGGGTGATTCCCTGCTGGGAGAATCTCATGGAATAGGGCTGAAGAGCCTCCTGGCTGGATTGGTTCTGGAGTAACTCAGAGGATAAACATATGACATGGTCTCAAGAGTCCCTGTCCAGATACATAGAGAAGGATTTAGCAGCCGCTACCATCTCTTAATTAGAAATAGGTGTGCCAAACCTTCCACCAACAGCTTGATTTCTGCACTTCTGTACATTCATGATTATGTCAAAGATCCAAAATGCAGGTAGGTCTGTGACAGTCATGGAAGGGAGGATGAACTGGGGAACAAAGTCTATGATTCAAAACTCCAAGTAAGATGGAGTCCCCTTCTGAGTTTATGCAACCTATTAATTTATAAGAGCTAAATATTTTAAGTAAAAGTTTTCTGACTAGTCAAATACTTTTACTTGTTCTCAAACACTGACAAAGAAATGGTTATAGAAAAGAGTGGTTAAGCACATAGATACTGGAATGAAGTGATTTCCCTTCAGATCTTGCCCATTCTACTTATTAGTTTTGTGATATTGGACAAAGATAACTAAGGGCTTTGTTGTGAGCATTTTTTAAAATGTGCTCAGAGCAATACTTGCCATAAAGTATGTGTGTTAGGCATTACCTATTGTTGTTTTTATTATCTTTGTCGTTGATATTAATGACATCAGCCAGCACGTGGTATGGCCATTTACTTTTTCTTAGAAATGTTTATTTTCATTAAAATTCTAAACTGGCATACTTCCTAATTCTCCTCTTTCTCTGAGTATTCTTTTTTAGTGCCTTTTACTGTTTCCTTCTTATCTTGGTGTGGTACCTTGGACATTAAATCCTCTACAGCCTTTAAATATTTGGTGTGCCTTTGGATCTTACTCTTTTGGTGATATCACGCAGGATTAAGTGACCTGTCCCAAATAACACAATTAGTTGAAGGGTCAGGATTTGAATGGAAGTCACCTACTCCAGAGTCTGTATGCTTAACCACTCTTTGGTATGACTATTTGTCAGTGTTTTTTTTTTCTTTTTTTCTTTGTACTGGGGATTGAACTCAGGGGCACTCGACCACTGGGCCACATCCCCAGCCCTTTTTTGTATTTTATTAGAGACAGGGTCTCACTAAGTTGCTAAGTGCCTCGCCATTGCTGAGGCTGGCTTTGAACTTGCGATCCTCCTGCCTCAGCCTCCCAAGTGCTGGGATTACAGGCATGCGCCCCACTGTGCCCAGCTTGTGTTTGAGAATAAGAAAAAGCATTAGATCTATGTGCGAGAGAGATGTCAGCACATCAGGGGAGTTGACTCGTTGACACCCTAGTCCAACAGCCAGACCTCCTTCCTAAACGCTGATTGCTTAGGCTCAAAATCCTCACTTGAGTCTGTAGGAGGCAGAAACAGAAATAGGTTTAGTCAGACTTAAATGAATACAATTTGAGGAACTTTAAGAAAAACAATACAAAATCATAAATGCAAAACCAGGCATACCAGTGGCTTTTTTCCACATGAGCTCTAGAGAGTCACACCAGTTTCTTGAGAGATATCTACAGGCATTCTTTCTAAGAATCTGACACTCTCTCTCCACTTAGAATACTCGACAATCCCCCAAAACTCCAGCATTCACTGAACTTATACAACTGAGTTACTGAGCCTTATTCTTCAAAAACTAAAGATAAATCTGCCTCAGCAGGTTTGAAATTTGAGTTGTTTATAATGTATTTCTCTCTTCCTTCTCTTCACAGAAATTGGAATGCTAAATATATGTGTGTGTGTGTGTGTGTGTGTGTGTGTGTTTTATGTGTTATCAGAATTCCCTTCAAGTGAAGATCTTGTATATGACTTTTTTTTTTCCAGCTTTTGTGGGTGAGGATAACGGTTTATTATTTATTTATTTATTTATTTATTTATTTATTTATCTTGATCTGACTCTTAACCACTGGACCAGGGGTTCATGAATTCATGTACCTGTTCTTCAGTTTCCTGGTGAAGAGAAGCCAATTTTGCCATGGGAGATCAGCTACTGTAAATATCTGAAACTGGACCCAGAAAGAAACATCCATAAATTAACCTGGAGGATTTCAACATTTGTTGGATGTGAGTCTACATAATTGCTTTTTGTTTTTTACTTTCCAATCAGAACCATTATAAAATGAAATACACCAGAACTGAAATGTACATGAAAAAAATTTAGTAGCCAAGTAAAATTTCTTAAATCTCAATATTTCCAAGGAGGATCATTTGCCTTGGAATGAGGTGAAGAAACAAGAAACCCCACAACATGGCAAAGACCAGTCATAAAAAAAATGACTCCCCTGCTTCACCACTCCCCCACCAACAATACTCAGAATTGAACCAAAGGCGCTTTACCACAGATGCGTATTCCAGTTCTTTTTATTTCTGAGAGAGGATCTCCTTAACTTGCTGAGGCTGGCCTTGAATTTAGGATCCTCCTGCCTGAGCCTCCCAAATCACTGAAACCATAGGCAAGTACCACTGTACCTGGCATGACTCCCATTCCTAACGAAAACCTTTAAGTAGCTGAGAGAGAGACAAATTCAAAGGTGTTCCATGGTTGAAACTGAAAGATAATTTAGCAATGGAATACAACAACCACATAAACACGAGGATCACTCAGCAGGTACCATTGTGGATAGATGACAGACTCCACAAAATACCCTTTGTAATTTGACCAAGTTTTACTTGAAAGAAATTTTTAAAAATCCCTTAGAAACACCTGAAAGCAGATGTTCAAAGACAACTTACTCACATGGTAGTCAAAAACTAGAAAAATATCTTGATGTCAGAAAATAACGGATAAAGAAATTTTATTACGTGCCTACTACAGAAGCAAAAGATCTTGACTGGAGCAATTTTTTACTTCTAAGGAATGTTAATGTCTAGAGTCAATTTTGACAGCCATGATGGGATGGGTAGTGGTGTTAGTATCTATCTGTGGAGGTCAGAGATGTTATTAAACTTCCTACAACATGAAGGATTTTTCCATAATTCATTTTATGGGCCACTTGAGTTTGTTAAGGTGTGGTGGCAAAACATTATTTCTGGATGTATCTGAGAGGTGTTTCTGATAGGGATTAGCATTTGATTCATCAGACTAAGCAAAGAAAATCTCCCCTTGTGCCAGTATGGTGTGAGCAGGTACCATTTGATCTTTTGAGGGCATTTACAGAACAAAAAAGCAGGCAAAGGGAGGTGGTTGCTTTGTCTCCCTTTTCTTGAGCTGGGACGCCCATCATCTCCTGTTCTCAAACATTGCATTGCAGTACCTGTTCCCAGGATTAAGCCAAAGGACCCCCCTCCTCCCACTCTTTGGGCCTCAGATTGAGAATCACATCTCTGGCTTGCTTGGTTCTTCAGCTTGCAGATGGGATTTTGTGGGACTTTTCAGCCTCCATTATCAGATAAAACAGTTCCCATAATAAGTCTCCTACCATCTATCAATTTATACCTTTGTTTCTATTTATGCAGAGAACCCTGGCTAATGCCCTTATTCATAGCAAAGGTTTGTCCAGTACAAAATGTAAATGGTGTGGAGGTTGAGAAACCCTCTACAATAAAGCCACCAGTAATTTAAATATTAGAAAAAAAACTGACTCTCAGAAATACAAGTATTTAGTGTATACAATTCTGAACAAATTCCAATTTTATTATGTAGATGATCAAGGTTTTTCTGTTTGATTTGAGACATCAAATTACTATCCACATTTTTGAAATTGTATCTTGTAAAAATAGGTTTATTTTCAAATGTTAAAGAAATCCCTCTCTAATCCCTACATATTTTATTCATCTTCCTCATCATACAACTACTGGGGTCCTTTTACATATAACTTGAATTCCAAGCACACCAAGTTGTTGTGCTTCTCTTTTAAGTAAGCAAATATCTATCGACGATTATGTATACCATACCAAATCACACAGAAACTTCAGTACATCTTTTTTGTTGTTGTTGTTGTTCAGAGTAGAACTTAGTTATGTTTTTCCATTTTTATGTTTGTTTTTTTTCCCACATATTTTTTTCATAGCTGTATTTTTTTATTCCATGTTAAGACATTATGTTGCTTAAGTCAAAGTTGTAAAAAAAATATTTTGCATTTATAATCAACATCTAAAATAATAAAATAAAGGGACTAGTCACAGTTGCAATTTTGCCATAGCCCATATTAGTTTCTTTGCAGAAGTATATACATATGCACATTTATATACATATACCCTCCAAAATGCTTGAAATGTAAAGTTAGTTGTCTAAACACTTAAAGGCATAGAAAAATATGACATTCAAACAAAACCAGAGTTGGTAGTGCTCCTGGAAATTATCTTTTTTTGAAAATTTGTTCCAATTAGGTATACGTGATGGCAGAATGCACTTTGATACATTGTACACAAATGAAGTACAACTTCTCATTCCTCTGGTTGTACATGATACAGAATCACACTGAGTTAAGGAACCAAACAGACATTTCACAACAGAATAAATATAATTTATCAACAAATATATGAAAAAATGTTTGACATCTCTAGGAATTAGAGAAATGCAAATCAAAACTACTCTAAGATTTCATCTCACTTCAGTTGGAATGGCAATCATCAAGAATACAAGAACAATAAATGTTGGCAAGGATGTGGGGGAAAAGGTACACTCATACATTGCTGGTGGGACTGCAAATTGGCGCAACCACTCTGGAAAGCAGTATGGAGATTCCTCAGAAAACTTGGAATGGAAACACAATTTGACCCAGCTCTCCCAACCCTCAGTCTATACCCAAAGGACTTAAAATAAGCATACTACAGCGATGCAGCCACATCAATGACGGTAGCAGCTCAATTCACAATACCTAAACTATGGAACCAATCTAGATGCCCTTCAACAGATGAGTGGATAAAGAATATATATATATTACATACATATATGTATATACACACACATATACATACATACACAATGGAATATTATTCAGCCTTAAAGAAGAATGAAATCATGGCATTTCTGGTAAATAGATGGAGCTGGAGACTATCATGCTAAGTGAAATAAGCCAAAACCACATAACAAAATGCCAAATGTTTTCTCTGATATGTGGATACTGATCTATAATGGGTGGGGGGTAGGGGAAAATAGAGGTACTTTGAATTGGGCAGAGGGGAATAAAGGGAGGGGAGGTGATGTGTGGGGGGAAGGATGGTGGAATGATCCAGACATTACTCACTGTGTACATATATGAAAATTATCTTTCAAAACAAGTCATTTTGTCATAAGCTGGTGAGTTTATGATCTCTGGATCCAATTTTCTTAACTTGTATATATTGGATGTTATTACATTTGTCTTGTGGCTAGAAATTAGAACAATATTTCAGAAAGAAAAATTCCATATACAAATCCAGTCTGAAAACTGCTTTCTAGACAAAACTATTAATTTTTATTTGAACAGGAGTTTAAAATTTTTCTTGCCATCTTTGCCTTCAGATTTCTGCAAGTCCTTATACCATTTCCAGCATCTTCAGTGTAATTATCAGCATATTCATTTTTAAAGTACTTCTTCAACTGAAAAATTGCTTTTGAATGTTAAGAATCAAAATAAGTGATCCTACTAAAATAATAATATTTTAATTTTTGTTATAATTCTTAATGAAAGCATCTTTAATCCTTTGGGCAAGGATTCCACTTTTCAAATTAACAACTGACATCTCTTCAGGGATTTTAATTTGAAATAAAAACACTGTATTGATGGCAGCTCTACATAGAGGTCATGCTTATGCAACTTAACATAAAGAGTACTACCTTTCTAATGGATGATACATTTTTAAGAAAAAATATGGACAAAATGTCAATAAGTTATATTGAAAATAAATATTCTTCTAAGCTTTCAAATCATCATCTTCCAACTTTTAGACTTTTAGCAGTAAAAAAACTGAGAATCATTATGCAATGTTGGCAATACCTTCACAGCATTTCTTCCTTTTATCTTTCTCATTATTCTAAACATTTAGTAATTCCTGCTTTTCCTCAATAAAATATAAACATAAATTTTGAAAAATATTGATGATCATTGTATAATTGGAAAAATAATAGAATCCAATCATTGAACTGCAAAAATGAAAATTTAGAAAGAAGCAACTAATAATTTCTCAGTGCTAATGTGTGCCTGGTGTTTAGCAAACTATATGAACACGCATTAAAAGTGACAGCTTTGGAACTATTGCCATTGTCCCCAGGCTTAGATATGAGAAGTCTGGGATTCAGAGAGATTAAGTTATTTTTCCTATCAACAAATTTAGTAAAACGCTTAAGATTTTATCCAAAGTTTTCAGATCCCAAGTCTGATAATTTCTGCATATTAGACCATAACTGGGTTTAGTAGTTAGAAAATAGTGTTACTATTAATATTAAAAACAGTAGTCAATTGCAAAATACTGAAAATTGTAGCAGTATTAGTGGATATAGCAGAGAAAAGGAGGGACAGATATAGCTAAAAAATATTAAGCATTTTTATATCCTAAGGACTTTGGAAGGATTATTGTAATCCTAAAAACACTGACATGCTATTGATAATGTTATTTTGCACATTTTAATAATTGAAAACTTTAAGCAATGTTAGCTTAGTGATTCAACATGTCAATAAATGATAGAGTTCAGATTCAAATTGCAAGAATCTAATTTTAGAACTCCTATTGTTAACCACTTGACTAACTTTGTGACATAAAATATTTATGACAAGGAACAAAATATTCCCTTCTGACAAAGAATAAGAGAAAAAATGAAATGGAGATGGTTTTCATTGATCAAAAGGAAGATAAAATTGATACACAATATAATAACATCTATAGTCAAATTTACTGTGAGAAAATTTATTGTGAGAAAAGGCAAAGTGTTTAACACCAAATGTTATTGGTTACTTTTCCTATGTTGTGGAATTATTATTATTGCTCTTTCTATTATTATTGCTACTTGCTTTTGATTATTTTCTAAACTTTCATCAATGACAATGTATCACTTTATCATTTTCCTTAGACACTAAACAGAAAATTTGGCGGGGGGGGGGGGGGTGGTGTATTGGGGATTGAACTCAGGGGCACTGGACCACTGAGCTACATCCCCAGCCCTGTTTTGTATTTTATTTAGAGACAGGGTCTCACTGAGTTGCTTAGCACCTCACTTTTACTGAGGCTGGCTTTGAACTCAAAATCATCCTCCTTCCCAGCCTCTGGGATTACAGGCTTGTGCCTCCGTGCCTGGTTGCTAAACAGAAATTTTAAAAGCTCTTTAAAGGTTAGGAAGCTAACAGAGAAAATATTTAATGATTTCTACATATCAATACTATTTTAGCATCACAATAAAATTGGGATTAAAAATTGGGAAAAGATTATAACTTTTGTGCTTAAAACAAGCAAATATAAAATGCAGACCTGAAAAGATTCAGTTAAGTTTAAAACAGTAACTTTCTATGAATGCTAAAAAAAAAGAAAGAAAGAAACTGAATGGATTGTTTTGATGTTTTTGTGTGGGCAGAAGCAAAATGATTATAGATTTTTTAATCTATAACTTTCAAACTAAATGTTACAGGTAGGAGGATTCTGTAATTTGTCTTGTTGTGTTTAAGGACTGTGGTTTTTCTCCAGAAATTTACAATTGGCACTTTCCATATAGTACTATTACTCATATTCCATGAGTAAATAGCTGAAGACAGTAGGTAGAGTATCGTTGGAATTGACAGGTCAATCGCCAACAGGGATGTTTGTCATCATACAATAATTTAAAAATGAATGGCATATTTTACACTATGTTTATAAAAGTTAGTGATTCTTATTAATGATCCTACAATAGAAATAACTTTTTTTCTTAATGAACAGGGAGAATAGGATGCTTTTTTCAATGTAAAATTGGAATTTCATACAGTGACCATATAACAAAGCAAATAAAATAAGGAGATAGAGAAATGGAAGGAAATATACTTTATAAAAGTACAATTGAAGGATAGCACGATATAATTTGGGAGACAAAGTTTGTGGAGAAGTGCTTGAATTTAAACCCAGTTGCATTTTGATTTTTGTTTATAATGTAATAATTTCCAGAATTAGAAACCATTTCTAAATAAGTAATTTTTATGACAGTATATGATCAACATTGGAATACAAAGAACTACAAATAAGAATTAAAAAGAGAAAGTTATTCATAATTGTTAAAAGAGTTATTTATTTCAAAATATGTGACATCACAAAGACTCTAACTTATTTGGACATGTCATTTCTGAAGAAATTTGTTTCTATTCTTTTGCAATGGCAAGACTTCGGGATATTCAGGGAAGGAATAAAACAACTAGGATTGATATACATGCTGGGAAAATATATGGCAAACTGAATAAATAGGTTGTTTAATCCTTGTTGCCTTTTCTCCATACATGTCATTTCATCTTACCTTTAATTAAACACTAAATAAGAAAAGTTTTATTATTTCAACATTGTGATGTATATTTTTAAACAATGTCACTATGTTTGTAAAAGTTGGTGATTCTTATTAATGATCCTACAAGAGAAATAACTTTTTTTCAAGGAAACATGTAACAAAGAGCTGGAAGAGCTGAACTTTCAATTTAAAAATAAAATATTTAGTCAGGTATAGTGGTCCACACCTGTAATCCCAGTGACTCAGAAAGCTGAGACAGGAGGATAATGAGTTCAAAGCCAGTTTCAGCAATTTAGCAAGGCCCTAAGCAACTCAGTGAGAACCTGTCTCATAAATCAAATATAAAGGGGCTGGTGATGTGGCTCAGTGGTTAAGCACCCTTGGGTTCAATCAAAATTTGCTAAAAGAGTAGATTTCAAATGTTGCCATTACAAACAAAAATGAGATGATGAATATGTTAATTGGCTTGATTATGGTAATCATTTAATAATTCATACATATTTCATAGCATCATATTATATACGTTAAATATATAGAATAAAAAGTTTTGAGAATCCACTACATTCATAACATAGGCTATCTAACCTCAAATTCTACATAATTATGTTCTGAAATATGGAAAACTTCAATAGTGGAGTGAATTCATTGTTTCATATTAAAATACACCCATTTTATATTTATGATGTTTCTTCCCAATAAAATGTATAATTTATCTGGTATTTTAAATAAATATATTTAATATTTAATCTCAATAGTTTTCTTTGAGCAAATTCTAAGAAAGTCTAAACTTAAGTTCTCAAGTTAAACTGGAAAAATTCTGAATTATTTATTTAGATCCTCGAATTAATAGAACATTAAAAGAAAATATGAGGAAAAGTAGCAATTATTTTCAAAAAAAGTGCTGCAATGAGAAAGTAGAAAAATCTAGGTGGCATCGGAAACTTGACTTACACTAGTTTACCATTAACAAAGTTGGTATTATAGTGTCTTTAGCTAACAATAAAATGATGACTCAGTTACAGAAAATAAAAATTAAATTGAAAAGGAAATGAAGAAGGAAAATCTAAAGAATTAAAAATTCTAAAAGTTCAGAATAGAATAAAGCTGATAATGAACTAGACAATAACAAAAGGAGAGATATTTCCCTTTAATAAATTGTCATATAAATAATAAGCAGAATCTATAAAACATGACATATTTCAAGATATATCTTGATAGTAGAAGTGTAGTTTTAGAATAAATAATGTGGTTAAATTATATGCGGGGAAAACAAAAAAAAAAGTTTTCATAATAGAGGAGGATTTTATGTTAATATCCTCTAAGTACACTTACATTTTCACAAATAACAGAATTTCCTTTTTATTTCTAGCTCAAATAGTATTCCATTGTGTTTATATGCAGTCATCTGTTGTTGGACACTTAGGTTAATTCTGTATCATCTGACTACAAAGGAGTCTATTAGACATGCATTAGATATACTGACTTTAATACCTTTTGACAAATACCCAGTAGTATATTACTGGTTCATAATGTATTTCTACTTTAAAATTTTTGAGGAACCTCCATATTGTTTTTCATTACAGCTGTACTAATATATATTCCTGTTAATAATGTGCAAGGGTTCTCTTTGCAGCAGACCCTCTACAATGCTTACTATTGGTCCTCTTTTCATTAAAGCTGTTTCCAACAGGTGTGAAGTGATAGGTCATAGTGGTTTTAATTTGCATTTCTTTGATGATTAGTGATGCTGAACATTTTCTCACATACCTGTGGCCATTTGTTTGTCCTTCTTTGAGAAATGCTTATTTTGAATTTTTACACCAAACTGGCTTTATCTCTTTTCATCTTTAATAGATTTTGTTATATTTAGTGAATATTTATTTTTTCCCAAGACATTTAAGATGCGTATGTCAGACATAGAAAGGTTAATACCATGACCTCTCCTACATGCAGAATCTAAACATTTTGAAGTTTTGAGTAGAATGGTAGCTTCCATGTTTGGGGGGCTGGGGAGATATCAGTGAATAGATACAAAATTTTACTTTGGAATAAGCTCAAGATATCTATTGCACAACTTGGTGTCTATAGTAATAACAATGTACCGAATTCTTAAAAAGTACTTAAAGTAGATTACATGTGCTTTCACCACAAAAAATGTATAAGTCAATGCATATGTTAATTAGATTAATTTAGGTATTCCACCACATATATATATATATATATATATATATATATATATATATATAAAAAAATGAGTAAAATGAGAGATAGAACACTTAACTTATAATTTATCATAATTAATGTCCATGAGTTAAAACAATACTAAAACACAAAGATTTTGAATTAAATTAAAGCTCAAATCTAAGCAAATGTCATTAAAAACTCAAATAAACACTAAAATAAAGAAACCAAAAATACAGAGAACTTCAACATGTAGCTGAAGATAAGTCAATCAAATACAAAGAAAGAGTGGCAGTTTTAATTATAATAAAAATATCATAAAGCTTCTAAAAATGTTGAGATAAAAATAGAGCAACAAAGAACCATGGAATGCAATGGATAGGTCAAATATGCTCATGCCTCAAGTTCCAGAGAGAAGGAAAGAGAAAAAGAATAAGGGAAGGAACAGGAAGAAGGATAGTGTGCCTGTAGCAATTTTTAAATGTAGAATTGCTAAGAATTCTAAAGGTAATGCAAGACATTAACACACAAACCCACATGAACCAAAATCAGGACACACATAAAGAAAACTATACTTAGATACATGTGAATGAAAAAAAAAATGACCAAAGACAAACACAACGTCAAAATAGTCCCTAAAGTGCTGAAAGAACATAAAATTAACCTAAAATTCAATAGTCAAGAAAAATAATTTGAAATAATAAAAAAAAATTGAGAAGCTTGTGTTGCAATAAAGTTAATATAAGATGGATTTCTTTAGTCTGAAGGGAAAATTTCGTAGAAGTAAACATGGAACTATAGGAAAGAATAATGAAGACTGCAAAAGGAAAAGGTATGGGTAAACAGAAATGGAAAGTATCCATACAAATTAGCATTTTAAATGTTTTATAATTTGAAATAGTTGTAGAACTAAAATACATGAGAAAAACTGCAAAAATCAGGAAAGGGAAAATGTAATTAAAATCAATCTGTCAACTGCATGGCAGATTCACATCCTGTAACATGGTTGCTTGATCATTCCTATTACAAATGCATCCCCATGGAAAAATTCAGAGAGAGCAAGAATATACAGTTTAATTAATTAGTTGAACTGAGTAATTAGTAGACTCACAGAAACCTAATATCAGAAGAGTTATAATAAGATTGTAAGCTTTATTATTGTAGGTATGAAGGGTCCCTAACTCCTAACTAGCCAGATATCTTCAATTGTTTTATTCACAGATTCACAAAGCAACTCTGAAGAAATGCCCATGCATTGTTAATAGGGAGGCATTATGTGAAACTTTTATATTTTTGTGATATTGCCAAAAAATACGTGTTTTCTTAAACTAATCAATTGGTTTTTATAATGGTTCTTTTGTGTATCAACTTGGCAAAACTGATATTTTCTTGAGAGAGAAAATTCTGCTTCAGGTTTACAGTATCAGTTCCTACCTGTGTTCCTAGCATTCAAGTAGGCCATATACATTTCAAACTTGATAGCATGTATATATGTGTGAAATCGATCTCTTCCTCCATTTATATATAACTTAGGACACACACACACCCATCATCACAGACTCTTTCTTCCCCCATCCCCCATCTCTCTCTCTCTCTCTCTCTCTTCTCTCTCTCTCTCTCTCTCTCTCTCTCTCTCTCCCCCTTCTCTCTTTCTCACATTTTACTGTTACTCTGGAGAATCCCATGACCAAATTTTTATTTTCCCCACACATTTGAAATAGTGAAACATACATTGACTGGATTGTTTTTCCTCTTTCCACAGTTTTTAAATTGCTATATTATAATCATACATAATGATGGGATTTGTTGTTACATATGCATACATGCACACAATATAACAATATAATTTGGCCAATACTACTCCCATTACTCCCCCACCCCTGGCCTCCTACTACCCCCTGGTCCCTCTCCATTACTGACCTCCCTTTGATTGTCGTGAGATTCCCCCCAACTTTCTTTTCCTTTTTCCTATCTTGCAAATATGAAAGAGAACATATGACCTTTGACCTCTGAGTTTGGCTTATTCTTCTTAACATAGTGGTCTCAAATGACCCCTATGTTCCTGCAAATGACATAATTTATTTTTCTTTATAGTTGAATAAGAGTATATATATATATATATATATATATATATATATATATATATATATATATATATATATATATATATATATGCCACATTTGTATATGTATGTTTACCACAGATTCTTTACCCACTCATCTGTTGATGGGATTATTTTAAGTACCCAACTCAGACATTGGTAACAACCATTTTATTTCCTTGTTAGGCAAAAAAATAGGACAGATTTTTTTTAAATTTGATAGATTCTGTAAGAGCTAAATATGCATATATCTCCTAAATTTTGAGGGCATGTATAACCTAGTAATTTTGTTTAATGGTAGTCATGAGTAGTACTGGTGTGAGAAAATATTGAGTTAACCTCTGCAATTCTTCCATAATTAAGCAAAAACTTCCATATTAAGCAAAAACTCTCATTTATTTTGATGAGTACTGGCTTTGTGTTTAATATTCAAGGCACTCAGTAAAAACATTTAGTTTTAGTAAATTTGAATTATTTTAAAGGGGTCCTTACAAATGGAGATAATTACTTTGAACCACACAGCATCTAATATAGTGTAATGGGTAGAATATAGAAGTATTTTTTTTAACATTGGAGATCTTAAAGATATCTCCTAACCGAGAATGATGATATATTCTCCTAAAACAGGTTTTAAAGCATTTTGGCTAAACCAACACATCTAAATTTATAATTATTTTGTACAGTTGCTATAGGCTAATCTCTAGTTTAAAAGTAGTGGATGGATTTTTAATTTCCTTTAGTACCTACTTCTTCTCTGTGAAATAAAATATCTTGAACCTTAGAGAAATCAAATACTGGGCAAGCAGGTTAATTGTCATAGCATTTCTTTTTCAGTCCTCAGAAATGTGAGAATGCCTTGTAGCCTTGTTAGAAAAGTCAAGATGGTTCATGCTATGATTACACATATGAAAATATCTCTCCTACTTTCACAATGATAAAGAAAAATGAACAACTTCCTTGTAAAAGATATCATGACTCACTTTCATGCTAAAATTCAATTGAGAAAAGAACACATTATATATGTAAAAATATTTAAATTGAACATCTCTTTTAGAGTGTGGTAAATTTATCCCCAACATCTGTTGAGCACATTTATCCAGCCTGCTTTTGTTCAGAAATGGTATTTTTCTCATGGTGATAAATTTTATATAGAAAGCCATTCTCAAAACAAATTTATTATACCACTGTTAATGTCTTCCTGACTTACCATCTACTAAACTATATACAGTTCTAGAAAGTCATTATCCTGACCTTTTCAATTATAACTAGTGATTACTTAGCTCTCTTTCCTAATGTTTTCTCAAAAGAAAATATCTCTGCATCATCTTCAGTTGCAGCCCACTGGTTAATAAATAGGATAATTTCAAGGATAGCACAATATTACATTTAGCAATTTTGAATGGCACCTCTACCTTGATTTGCTCTTCTGCCATTATTTATGCTACTAGGCTTTTACAGTTAGTTACAGTACACCGTCTAAAAGCTTTGGGTAAGGTTAACAGTGGACAAACTTTGTAAACACTAAAACTTCACTCAGAATGGCTATGTCTTAATAATTCTTCATCCATATTTTACCTTGTTTTGTTGGTACTAGAAATAAATACCTTTGCTTGAGCACAATAGTTTGGTTTTAACAGTTAAAAAATAAAAAATGAAAAAAAAAAATGTCACCTAAGGTACTGTGGCTTCAAAACTCACTTGAATAAATGTGCTGTTGAATAGTACAGGAAATGTGACAAAAATCTCATTTCATCAGGCCTCTAAAAACCACAAATACAAAAGGATGTTTCAAGAGAGTTCTGGACTTAGATAAACAAATATGCATAACATTAAAAATAATCACTAATGCCACCTACTTTTGATTTTGTCCAATCTCCCTTTTTTTCCAAAAATACATATTTTTTTATAGATAGGTATAACATATATTTAATCGATATGTGCTGTGGTTTCCTTTTCCTCTGCTTAAATCAGAAAAGAAGCCAAGGCTATTAGCCAATAGTCATGTATTCATACACACATATTTTTATAATGTTCATGTATCATGTAACCTTTGTGGCAAGAAAGTTAAGTATCATATTATAGCAAGACCTTCAATTGAGGACTCATAACTCACATTGCAGTCCATTAGTCTCAGATAAAACTTACAATAGCAGACATGATTACTTAAACAGTTCAGGAATATATGATGAGGGCATTAGTCAGTCATCTAATATAAGTAATCATAAAAGATATGCCACAATTTATTACACTTAGATCAGCCAATTGGGCTGAATCACCAGCAAAATTATTTCCCTTTATGTGTACATCCAACTCATCTTTGTGAGATCTCAGAAACAGGGATCTTTGAGACTGAAACAGACCAAGAGGAGGAGATAGTGTGGATATCTGATGCTAACATTCACATAAGCTATGATTTAAGGTCAGCAAAAAGAGTTTGAGTTTCTTTTTTTCCCCTATGAAGATGTTAGATGCCAAACCATCTTAGAAGTTGGCTTTGATTCACCTGCAGGTGTGAAGAGTTGAATGTGAGTAGCCATGGTGATTGAATAAATAAAAAAAGTAATGTGGAAAGAGTATACCTTTGAGATTTGAAATTTTACAGCAGCCAAAATATATTGCAATATTTTAAGAGAGACTTTTTAAAAGTCAGAATGAAGAACATCAAATCTTAGATGACATATTGTTTGATTTTACAAAGTAATGGTACATATTTTTTTGGTAAATAGGTGCCCAGCCCCTTTTGTTTTTCTTAATCCATGAGTTTTTTATGTGCTTAAAATTGCATTTTCTGGGAAGCACTTAAGTACATAAGCTCCATTTATTTTTTAAGTGACAACTAAAGACGATGGTAGAAGTTCAAATCATTTCTCAAGAGTAAGCTTAGAGGAAGTGATTAGGATGAAATGACTAGTTTTATAGGAAATTATTTTTATAGTCACTTAATCAAGTCAGGTTTATAAAATGCTCTGTTTATTATGAAATATGAACAGATTTGAATCTAAATCATTTTTAACATACTTTCAAGTATAGTCAACTTGTGAATGTGAGAAAATGCAACAACTATAATATGAATTTTCCTTAACAGTTTACATAAAAATCTAACTTTTTCTTGCTATCTCACTCTAAATTCTCTCTATCATCAGGGCATTCCTCAAGGGACAAAAAGCTATTTTAGTTTTTACAATTAATAATTTAGACAATAAATTTGACAATCATGAACAGTTAAGATAGAAGAATCCGATTTTCCACTAAGCAAATGTTAGCAAACACAAAAAGGAAGATATATGTAAATAAATATTTGACATAGTGGAAAATGTAGCTTTTTAGCTACCCCTGTTGGTCAAAAACAATAAAAAATAAATTAGTTTTAATGGAAAAATAACACAGACAACAACAATACTAAATAGTACAATTGCTTTTCTTCATTTTATTGATATTTTAATCTACATTGAGGTACTGAAGGCCTCAGTGTCTGACACCCTTTTTTTGGATAAACCTTCCTTAACAAGGCTTTGATTACTAAGGTCTTAATTACTAAAATATATATAGATATATTTTATCACCATAAACTCTCCCTTGCCTGTAGAGCCCACAGATGCAGCAGATAGTCAAATGTCACATATCCATGTAGAGTAAGACTTATAACTGCTTACTCATATTTCAATATTCAATACTCAAAGCCTGACACACAACTAGGAAAAAGCCACTGCAGAGCCCATGTTTATTATGGAGGCATCAAATCCTGAAGCCAATGTCAATGACTCTCCCTAAGGCAGACTCATTCCACATGTATTCTGTTTCTCAAGCTCTACTCTTTATCACTTGCTCTAATTCTTGACACATGTACTCCAAATATCGGTACTTGGAGGCTGCCAGTTACTTTTCTCATGGATGAAGTTCTAAACCAATTGAGAATAATGCTAACTCAGAGAACATAGGTGTATGGAGGTGGCAAATGTTATGAACATTTGAAATGATGTTTATTTTTATGAAATATAAGTATAATAATAGCCAGTAGTGGCATAGCACAGGGTGCAAAGAAAAGGAAACAGAATAAAATTCATGTAACAAGAAAATGCCAGCAAGAGTAGAAATAACATACAGAATATCATATTTCATAGAGGTAGGGGAGAATCAGCTAATAATTAATTTCTGTTATCACAGTTATGATCAATTGAGTTGAAACACATTAATTTGAGAAGGTCTCTCATTGTCACTTATTCCTGCCCCACATTCATCAATTCTTGATTGACCTCCTGTGATTCAACTGCCAGAGTAGACAGATGATGGAACTATTTTGTTTTCCTTAAAGTTGTGTATAGTTTACTGAAAAAGAAAGAAGTATTAACACAATACTGTAATACAATAATAGATGCTATGTTAGAGAGTTACTAAGGAAACAGACTGAAACTTTGCATGGCATAGAGTATGTTAGTAGTAATTTAGGGTAATATTTTGTCCAAGATTAAACTTAAAGATAAAAGACCCCATGTGAAAGAAGAACATCTGATTCCTATTGATATTCCATACATGCTTCACAGGGAGAACAATTTTAGATAAGCGCATTCCAACTCAAAGATAACCCTTCACAATCTCTTTTATAGCTATATGAGAACAGACCACAGGACTGTTATGACCAATAGCATCTGAACAAATGTGTTGCATTTCTGGGTTGTCTTTCTCAATGAAAGAACTTTTGTCTCTGGCTGAAAGTAGGATGAACATACAGGTGAGTGTTGGGGTTATTTTTGAGTTGATGGTGTTTTTAGTTTCTCCCGACCTGGGTTTAGCGTCTTCCGGCCAGTAGAGAGGGCTAGGGGAAAAATATGCCCCAGCGGAGGCATGATCAAGAATGGTAGAAGCCGGCTGGAGCCCCACACCAGCCCTCATGATGGAAAACAATCAGGGACACACCAGGAAGCCCAGTCAGAGCTGGAACTCAAGTTTATTGAGGAAGTTGGACAGCTTTTATAGAAGACATAGGCCAATCAGCAGAAAGATTATAGGAAAACATAGGGAGCATGGGCGGATTACATTGGCGGAGCCCCTGGCCTATCTTTAGAGTGGTTTCAGTTCTCACAACACATCAGGGGAACGCCTCCTGATTAGACCAAGTCTCCTATCAGGGAGTGGGAGGCAACCAGAGAGTTAAGTTTTTCTATTCTTTCTGCGGATGTGTTCTTCAGTCCCCAACAGGTGAGGAGGCAAATTCAGATCAGGTGTTGGTTCTACCACTCACTATTATATCTGCCATAGTATTGCAACCCCCCTAAGATGGCAAAGGAACAAAATACAAATTAGACCCTGATAAATTCATAAATCAAAGATTACATAATACATCAAAGACCTATATAAGAGAAAAGCAAATTTAAATTATTTTCATGATTAATATCATTGAATTTTAATGATTAATTGAGTCTGCCCCCTTATAGGTTAGCATACATGCTGCCTAACATTTTTGGTGAGAGAGAATGAGAAAATTTTATGTAAGGAAAATAATTTGATCACAAATTTTCTGGACTTCAGAATAAAAATGTTGGGTTGGGGTTGTAGCTCAGTGCTGGAGCACTTACCTCACAGAGAGGAACTGTGTTTGGTAAAAATTAATAAATAAAATAAAGGTATTGTGTTCATCTAAACTAAAAATGTTTTTAAAAAGAATAAAAATATTGTTTTCATAAACTAAATTGAGCAAGTAATATATAAATTATGTGCTCAAATCATTATAATTTATTTTAATATTGAATATTGACAAATATTATACATCAATGTAGTATAATTAGTAACGAAAATTAAAAATAATGTCCACAACATAGTCTTTATGTTAAAACAGGAGAACCCATAAAATACAAATTTATATCTTATAATAACTAAAAGATAAAATTATATTATGCATGCTCAAAACAAGGTGAATTTCAGAAAAAATAAGGTTTCAAAATAAAGTTGATCATTCTAGTGTTCCTCTAATCCTCCTATGTACCCCCAACCAACAACACTGTAAACTAGCCTCCTTATATCAGAGAAAACATTCGGTATTTGGATTTTTGAGATTGACTAATTTCACTTAGCTATATATGTGCATTATGAATTATAATACATACTACTATTATAAATAAAAAAAGAAAAAAAGAAAGTTGAATTACAAACATTTTGGTGATAAATATAAATTTGAGAAATTGGTCTTCAATTAGATCATGATAGGCAGTTATTATGTATATAAGCAAATTAAATAAGATTTTAGAAAGTGTGAAATCAAGGTTATTAGAGTAAAACTGTTATATTTTGAATATATTTTGAATAATAATTCATTTTTAGAGAAATGGTTTGTAAGTATTCTCTTTCATTCTACTTTCCAATATAGATAATTTTTGCTATGCTTTGGATCTGTATTACTTATTCTCCAAAGGCCCAGTGTTAAAGGCTCAGTCTCCAAATTATTGCTATTAGAAAATGGTTTTACATTTAAGAGGAGAAGCCAAGAAGAGGTTTTAGGTCACTGGAACTATGATCTTGAATTGATAGGGGAACTCCAGCCCTTCTTCTTTTCTTTTACTTCCTGGTTGTCATAAGGTGAATAGCTTGAGCAAAGCCATGTGTTTCCCATACTTATATGAAGACTTATTACGGGCCCAAAAGCAACACAGCCAACCAACCATGAATTGACCTATGAAACCTTGGGCCAAAATTAACCTTTTCTCTTTATAAGCTGTTTATCTCAGGTATTTTGTTACAGTACTAGAAACCTGATTAGTACAACTTTTTTTCTTGCCTAATTTCTCTGGCTAGGACTTCTAGTACTATGTTGCATAATTGAGGCAAAAAAATGAGTATTCTTGGGGCAAAAAATGAGTATTCTTGTCTTGTTCCTGATAATATAAAAAAAGCTATCAGATATTTTATCACTGAGCATGATAATAACTGTGTATTTGTCATATGTGAACCTTGTTATGTAGTGAAAATTCTATTACTTGGTTAATGAAAGTTTTTAACATAAAAGGATATTGAATTTGTCAAATGTTTTATTTATTTCAAATCTTGGCAGAAAATGAGAAAGTTGATAAATATACAACTATAGAAATATTCTAATACTCTATGGCCATTGTCTAATAAACACAAAAATTTAAATGCTATAATAAATGAGCATAAATTAATAGTAAAATGACCAGGAAGTCAGGCTAATGGGCCCCACCACACCTAGGTAGACAAATTAATGATCACCTTCAAGGCCTATTTTAAATGTAAAAGACCTTGAGGCTTACCTGTGGGAACACCTCCAGCCAAAGCCTTTTGCCCAGAGGTGGAAAACAGAAAGTGGGGTCGAACCCAAATGGAAGTTATAGGAAGAAAGTTTGGGGTGAATCAGGATGATAGTCTTGATTCTTTTTCAGTGGCTATTTACATACTTTTTGCTCCATGCTCTGCCCAGAAACTCCTAAGATGACACACCAAAATGGATTTTTCTGCTATTAGGCCTCCTCCTGCATGGTGGGAGTTCTATCTTTTCTCCCTTAAATAAATCCTGCTGGGGCTGGAGTTGTGGCTCAGCAGTAGAGTGCTTGCCTAGCACGTGTGCGGCCCGGGTTCAATCCTCAGCACCACATTGCATACAGTTAAAGCAAATAAATAAATATTAAAAAAAAAAAAAAATCCTGCTCCATTTACTCTTTCCTTCCAGGATTGTTCTGGGATTTTATTCTTCAAAATTTGCAAGACAAGAACTCAGAGTAAATGAGTCTCATCTCAAAACTCCAGTTTAAATGCTATTAAAATATTTAAATTTTACAATAGTAAATTAGTGTCCTTGGATTTGGGGTATAACTCAGTGGTACAACATGTGCCTACCATGCAGCATGAACAGAGCCTGAGTTTGAATATCAGAAATTAGTATCCTTTACAATGTATTTAACTAATGGATGTGTGTGCCAATATATTATATATGGTTTCATATCTATATAGATTATATGGAGATATTGATACATATATATGTATCTTATCTGTGTATATATATATGCATGTGCGTATATACACACTATAATATACATAAAAAAGAATAAGCCATATTAATAAAAATTCTTTATAGAATTAAAAAATATGACTTACTAGAAATCATAAATAGTACTAAAATATAAATCATGCTTTTAAATATCAAAATAAATTGGAACAATCTTATGAAGATAAATGACACAAAATGTCTAAGGTCTTCTATGTTGTGTATAAATATTGACTTAATAATATAACTTCTAAGATTTTGTTCTTGGAAAATAGAAAAATCACACAAATGTGTTTTTATGTATCAACATTTAACATATATTATTTCTAATTTTAAAAATTATATAACACAAGAAAAATATTGTAAACTAACCTCTATACTGTATTAAGACAATTATATAACCACTAAAATGATGTTTGTCACATGTATTTAGTAATATGCATTAATGTTTAAGATGTCATTAAGTAAAAGGAATGCAGATTTTACAGTTATGTAAAGCAAATATTAACTTTTGAAAAATATTGCCTAACATAGAAAATTTGAATATAAATGAAGTTCTTATTTATGAATTGTGAAATTTAAGATATATTTGAATGTTTTCTATTTTAGCATTTTATCTAAAAAACATTTCACTTGTACAACTACAAGTTTAAAAAAAGAATAAAAAGGAGAAAGAGAGAAAGTGAGAGGAAACCAAGAAATAAAGATATATGCTTGAAACTTTCTAACAAAATAAATTTAAAATGATTACTTGTCTAATGTAAAATTAACATTGTATTAAACTGGATGGTATTGCATTATTTAGAGTTCTTTGCATTTGACACATTGAAAAAGTCAACCAAACTTATGCAAGTAATAATGTGATTACAATTTATATGCATAAAATGCATAATTACATATCAATTATAGATTTGAATAAAAGCATTTATTAATATGCATTAGATTAGGACACATTTGTGGTTCAGATAGTGAAATGTATATGCAAATATCTGGCTTTAATTGTGACAGGATATAGGATTTTCAGGCCCAGGCTTTCTTCATCACTTTGCTGTTTCCTTTTGTACTGTTTCCTCCAGAAAGATTCAAGTTTGTTGTTCACTGAGTTATAATGATTTTCTGCTTATTAAAAATTATTATCCCCAGGCTGGGCACAGCTGCACACACCCCTGTAATCCTAGAGGCTCAGGAGACTGAGATTGGAGGATCGCAAGTTCAAAGCCAGCCTCAGCAAAAGTGAGGCGCTAAGAAACTCAGTGGGACCTTGTTTCTAAATAAAACACAAAATTGGGCTGGGCATGCAGCTCAGTGGTCGAGTTCCCCTGAGTTCAATACCTGGTACATCTCCCCACCAAAAAAATTTTATTCTTGTGTCCTGTTATTATGTATCCAGTCACAGTAGTCCAATATCTTGGCCAGGAGATATGATGTTATAATTAGGAAAGTTCTTTGAATCCCAGAACTTTAATTCCATGAAATAAAGAGAGGAAAAATGAAAATCAGTGTGCTCTCTAAGCTGTTTGAAACATTTCTGTGTATGAAAAATCAGGTGACTATTAAAAATATGAATTGTACTGGAGAACATTGGTAATTCTAACCAAACTAGCCAGGCATAACACTATTGTAATTATTATAATAATCAATGCAAAAGTGGTGGATATGGAACATTAATAATATTATAAAATAAAACATAATTATTTTAGTTATTATATCAATATATTATTATAAATATCTGTTACATATTGGAACTATATTCATTGAAGTGTAACAAGAACAGTAATTCTTTATTGAAAGCAGACACTAAATAATATTTTATATTATTCCACAGCATTCATGCAAACTTTTATAGTAGCTATTATGGAAAACTTCTTTATTCCCTTAAAAATAAACCTTATTTCTTTAAAAAAAAGATAATTACAAAAAAAACACAAATAGGCACAAGTCCGCAGAAGTGAAGGAGAAAAATTTTAAAAGAACTGAAGATGTTCATGGTTTTAAAATGTCTGAGTCAAGCTATCTGTAAAGTCTACTTAATTTTCCAACATTACATACTTTCAGTATTCTACTATTAACAGCCCAAGCAAAGAGCCAGAGATCTTGGACATCAATCTCAGCTTCATCACTTCCCAGCTCTGTGAATTTGTATAGGTGATTTACTCTTCTTATGCCTCAGTTTCTTCATCTGAATGCAGGACTTAATTCCAAACAAAAATCAGTGATAAATGAGTACCTCTTCATATATAAATACATATATATTACATGTATGTGTACACACACACACACACACACACACATTTTAACCCTGAGAAATTGCCTGGTACTAATAATTTATCATATAGAATTTAGAGATAATTTCAAAGGTATTAGACATATTTAATAAACATCAAGCATATCATATATTTTTATTTTGAAGTACAAGTATTTTCTTACAAAATTTACAATATTATAAAAAATTGTATGGTATCACCTGTATTGTGAATTAAAAAAAAAAAGTTTCAGGAAATTTGTAAAAACAAAAATAAAATGTCTATTATGTATTTAACTGTAAAAAATGAAATTTTATTTAAAAATTATTAGGCAGACTATCAGAGTACACTGTAACTGTGTTGAAATCAAAACAAAGCAGTCATAAACAATTAAGATCAGTTTATTATTATCACCATCCACAAAACAAAATGCCTTTTATTTTTCATCAGGACATCTGCTTTTTCTTCTGTTTTTTCTTCCTTAAGGTCTTTAAAATTTTTCATCTTATTATTCAGAAATTACATCGTCTTGCTTTGAAAAACCACAAATGTGACTGTCTATAAATGGAAAAAAGTATTCTATAATCTATAAACAGAAGGAAAAACATATACACAGAGATACGTCAAATATATTCTTACAGATATTGGAGGAATTAATGAGAATGGGTAGAGAATTTGTCCTAAGGAATGGGAGAAAATAACATTTCAATGGAATAACAGAAGAAAATTTTAAAAATCTGGGAAAAAAACAATGTAAAATGTCAGTTTATTTTATCTGTTGAACAATCAATATTGGTACTGATTCTCAACGAGAATCTTATGCTGAATATCATGTACATGCACTTGGATTATTAAATATTTTGGTAAGTAATCATGAAGTAAAAACCAAATTTAAAAAAAATGGAATTAACAGAATTTGCTTTCAATGAGTTAGAAAGGTTCAGTACAAAGCATGTATTTTACAATAATTGTGATCAATTTTTTTGAACTCAGATAATATTAAATAATTATATTATGTGCATGGAAATATCCAGTACTAGTGATCTCCAAAAAATGAACACACACACACACACACACACACACACACACACACACACACTTAAATTTATGGAGAGAATTTATTGGATTAGTACCATAATGGAGAAGAACCATAGGCTGGAGAACAGGTAAAACCAGTGGCTGTTCAGTCCAAGAATCCAAGCCTTTAGAACTAAATAGCAATGAAGCATCTCCAGTCCCAGGCTGAATGACTGAAGATCCCTGTAGAGTTACTAGAGCAAGTCTGTATTCAAAGGCTAAAGAATATGGAATCTGATGCCCATGAATAATGGCAGGAGGAAAAAAAGAAAATCAGCTTAAGAAGAGTCAAGCGTATGTATACAAAAACTTCCACTTTGATTTTCATTCCATCCAGGATACTACCTATATTAGCATTTCATTGCTATATCCAAAATACCTGACAAGAACAAGTTGTAAGCAGTGAAGATTTATTTTGGCTCATAGTTTCAGAGGCTTTTGAAATTAGTCAACTTCATTGTAGAAACATGGAGGAAGGGCATGGGGAGGAAAGCTGAACAAATAAACTCTTCCAGGACATGTCTATCATGACCTACTTCCTCCAACTGAGTCCCAGTATTCCATTCAGCTATCAATAGCGTGATCCAGAAATGAGGTCAGAGCCCTTTTGATCCTGTCATTTACCCACCTTTGAACCTTGCTGCTTTGGGGATCATGCTTTGAACACATGAGGTTTGGGGGGAACATTCTGGACCAAAACTGTTAACACCAGTCATTTGATGGAACTGCCTACATTCAAGGCATGTCTTCTCTATTTACTTCACTATACTACATGTCAATTGTCTCTGAAAATACCCTCAAAGACACTCATAAGTTATGCTTTACCAATAATCTAAGCAGCCTTCAAACCAGTAAAGTGGACAACCAGTCCAGCATCTTTGTTTTTGTTTTGTTGTTGTTGCAGGATTATTAAAAGAGAAAATAAGATTTGGTATTTATAAGACCACTTAAAAGAACACTTAAAGGGATATAATTTCAACTTTAAAATTTTTTTTTCAGTTGTAGTTAGACACAATATCTTTATCTTATTTATTTATTTTTATGTGGCACTGAGGATCAAACTTTAAATAGGCTATGACAAAAAACAGTGGTAGTTAGGCAGAAAGTAGAAAAGTAGATGTTATGATATCCCAAGGAAATACAGAAGGAGTAGAAAGTAGTGAAACTGTGTGGCCTAAATATCAAATAATAAATTTTATTAAAAGAAATGTTATTTTATGGAAGCCTCCTTAAGTTGTAGATTGAGATGATGAACATATTCAATGAGGAGTCAATGGAAATTTAAGGGAAGATAGTTTATCAGTCAAGGAATAATTGGAGTTTATAAGGAAATGATGGGAAAATTCAGAGATGGAGAAAGTGTCAGTTGAAGTCACTAGAGAGGAAGTCATAGCTTTATTTTTATATAGATAATCAAGATATAGATAATATAAGCATTTTAAGCATGAAGTAATGGTATTAGAATAATCCTTTTAGGAACTTTATACTTTATGAGTGGGTATCAACAAAATAATTGATGGAAGATTTACTATTAAATTGTATTAGTCTTCCAGTGTTACACTTACTGCTCAGAACTAAGTGGGGATCTTCTTTATAGGACTAAGGCCTATGGTGAGGTCTGATAAGGGGCCATACCAGATGATTGACAGCAAAAGATGTGTTTCATCTTGACCTTGTTCCTTTCCCATAAACTCCTGATGTTAAGCATAAGAATGGACAGGTTAGTATGTGCTGGCACATCAGAATTTGGCAAATTATGCTCTATCATGCCACATTTTGCATGTGGCTCTTTCTGCTTTAAGCCATTTTCCTTGGGAAAAAAATTTACAGGGACCAAGGTTTCTATTCCAAAATGTATTAGAATGGTGGTCTATATTTAAAGAATTGTTATTATTTATAATTACAATTATAATTATTACTTAATTCCCTAATCTAAAAAAATTGATTTAGATTAATCTAAATTTCTTTGGTGCTTTCTTTTTTTATATATGAAGGGGTAGGAAGGAATGAAAGTTACTTGGTTAAAGAAAAAAACTCATGTTAAAATAGTTCTTAGTTTAATTTTGCTTTCAATAATTATAATACATTACACACTGGTGTTTATACCCTTCGACAAGTTTCATTCATATTGTTTTCATATCTGGTCTAAATAAATGTGACAGCATATGTCCCCTGATTCTTTCAGGTGCCCATGATTGACAGAATTATTTCTGGAGACTTAAACAGCAGAACTTGTTATGACATTAATAAATATGCTTCTGGTACCAAATTAATGGAGAAGATTATTTCACCATTTTCCAATATCCTAAGGATAGTTTATAAGAAGAACATCTAGAGAATTTATTTTGCAAGCACAAAATAAAGTAATTTCACCAAGAACTATTGAGCATTAGTGTTTGGTTACCTGAAAACCTCTCATTGATTGCCACAAATCCCTACAATTACCTGAAATTTTATTGTTTCTCTATTTACTACAACATTTTTCCTAAACCTATCTTGGATTGTTGAGTTCAAGGAATTAAAGAGACAACCCTGAATTTATATACCACATTCAGCAATATTCTGCTGTGTACATAACTTTTGATAATAACCATTTTTTCTTTCCCACTAGATGACAATATTAACAGACTCACCCATGTTTGTCTTTCCTGTGTAGAGACTGAAGTAACTAAATTATATCTTAAGTTTTTGAATGGAAAACATCTATCAAGAACACCTCAGAAAACGTGAGATAAAGGGAAACACACACACACACACACACACACACACACACACACAGAGCTTTTGTTTGTTTGTTTACCTCATTCACCCTTCCATTGTAAACATAAAGTTAGTCTAGTCTCATAACTCCATATTCTTAGAATGGTTCCACTACCATGAGTTAACAATATTATTACTTCTAAGTCAACGTTTTTAAAATTGGAATAATGAATCAGAGGTTCATGACCCTCAGAAGTCATTTTAGGGCCATACTCCAACACAGTACAATGGAACATTTTAAGGGTTTAAATAAAATGGAAGTGTTACTTCATGAATACTTTGATTCAGTAGTTATCATGTGTATGTGTATATGTGTACATATGTGCATGTCTTTGTGTATATACAATGCAAAAATGTAAACTGTATTTATAATATGTTCATGACCAAAATTATTTGAAAGCTAATATTATAAAGAAGATATACTCATCTTTTTTTATATATACTCATCTTTTAAGACTTGATTTTCACAAAACAAAATGATTATGTAGCATTGGGTATTATCACTCATTTCTACTGGAGAAAAACTGATCACAGTCTTTTTCATAGATTATAGTCAGATGTTGCCTTTATTTGTTTATATGCCTATATTTCTTTGATAGAATTATATTCTTTGATGCAGCAAATTGATTTGTTTGTTCTTCAAACTACCAATGTGAATTGTATGGTTATGTCATAGAATTTAGGACATGCATTTGAATAGTATAAACTAGTGTATAATTAATTAAGTCATGTTCTGATTTTGAATAAATTATTATTTCTTAAGTAGATGCAATTGTTAACTTAAACCCCAATAACATTATATAGATGTAATCTAAGCTTTATTTGCTTTTGAACATAGTAAGCACATTCCCTGGTATTGTGCTACCAAGTGACATTCCTACAATGAATAAGATATTACTCCATTAAGAAAGGTAATGTGAGTTGGAACAATTCTAATTGTAATCATCTGGAAACTTCCAAGCTGCAATTAAACCACATAATGAAGAAAGGGCTCATTTGAAATGCAGATGATGCAACTTATCTATGCCACATTGTCTACAAATAAGATTTAGCTGCCTTGTAGAAATCTCCATAAGATTATTGGCTAATATTTGCTTGTCAGCATTCTGCTATATATTCTCAAGAGGTCAGGTGCCAACATTAGCAGTGCTGGTTGCTTAGTGACAACCACATTCATTCATCCTTTCTTAGATCAACCAGCAATTGGTTTTAAGAAAAGAGAAATAATTACTTTTCTTTTAACATCATTAGAACTTTTACACAAGGGCTGAGGTTGTGGCTCAGCGGCAGAGCGCTTGCCTCGCATGTGTGTGGCCCGGGTTCGATCCTCAGCACCACGTACAACATAAATGCATTGCATTGTGTACAACTAAAGTAAATAAATAAATATTAAAAAAAGAACGTTTACACAAGTTGTTTCATGGACACTTTCTTCACACTTTACACACTAAATAAAATTAACATTTTCAAAAAATAAATATAAAAGCACAAGATGAAGCCATCTTGAAAATTTCTGCTATGGATTAGACTGATTCCCCAGGAAAGCACTGACTACCTTTCTAACAAAACAATATTACAGTTAACTTTTGTCTTATAACTACTTGGGAAATCATAATGTACATATATTGTATATAATGTAGAAATAATATTCAAAATTTACTTATTCATAATATAAAATATAATATTTTCTATAAATACAATTATTTTATTGTGAGATACAAAAAATGATATATGTTGTGACTATATGGCATATGTAAATAGTAAACATATAATATATGGCATATTCAATAAATATATGATATTTGGCATATTTAAATTGTAAAGATGGCATATTTACTTGTTTTTCCTCTCTAGTACATTCATATGCATGACTATTTCTCCAAAAAATACCAAAATTAAAATATTTCCATTATTTTGCAATTTCATATACATATTTTTAGGTAGAAACTAAAGAAATGTTTCTTGTGTGTTTAAGAAAAATGTACATTCTGCTCCTACTGCAAGAAATGATCTGTCTATATGTTAGGTCTATTTGGGCTGTAGTGTTACTCAAGTCTGCTGGTTCCTTATTGATTTTTTTAAAATTCTAATTTGTTATACATGCTTGCAGAATATAATTCATTTCATATTACATATAAAGAGCACACAATTTTTCAAGTTACTGGTTTTACATAAAGTATTTTCACACCATTTATGTTTTCATACATGCACTTAGGGTATTGATGTCTAACTCATTCTGCCATTATTCTTATCCCCTTGCCCCCTGCCCTCCCCTCCCTTCCCTTTGTTCTATTTAAAGTTCCTTCATTACTCTCATCACCCCCTCCCTTGTCATTATGAATCAGTATCTTCATAACAAAGGAATGATTACACCTTTGGTTTTTTGGGATTGGCTAACTTCACTGAGCATTATTTTTTCCAACTCCAACCATTTACCTGAAAATGCCATGATTTTATTCTCTTTTAGTGCTGAGGAGTGCTCCATTGTGTATATATGCCAAAGTTTCCCAATCCATTCATCTACTGATGGGCATCTGGGTTGGTTCCACAATCTAGCTATTGTGAATTGAGCTGCTATAAACATTGATGTGCTGTGTCCCTGTAGTAAGCTGTTTTTAAGTCTTTTGGGTATAGACCAAGGAATGGGATAGCTGGATGAAATGGTGGTTCCATTTCAAGTTTTCCTAGGAATCTCCATACTACTTTCCAGATTGGCTGAACAAATTTGCACCTAATAGAAGAAAAAGTAGGCCCAAATCTCCATCATGTTGGATTAGGCCTCAACTTCCTCAATAAGACGCCTATAGCGCAAGAATTAAAACCAAGAATTAATAAATGGGACAGATTCAAACTAAAAAGCTTCTTCACAGGAAAAGAAACAATGAGTGAGGTAAATAGAGATCCTTATTGGTTTTCATTATAGATCCATCCTTTGTTCAAAACGGGGGTGGTGAAGTCCCTAATCATTATTGTATTTTTGTCTTTATCTCCCATCAATTCTGTCAATATTTACTTTATATGTTTAAATGACCCATTGTAGGGGTGTAAATATATTGATAAGTGTTATATCTTCTTGATGATTTGACCACTTCTTAATACTAAAATTGCCTTTTTTACAATCCCTTTCAAAATTCAATGACAATTTTCACAGAAATGAAAAAAAAAAAAAAAAAAAAAAAAAAAAAAAAAAAAAACCTAAAATTCTCATAGAACTGCAAAATACCTTAAATGGTCAAGGGAATTTTGAGCAAAAATAAAAAAAATAAATAAATAAAAATGAAGGAATCACATATCCTGACTTCAAACTATAGTACAAGGTATAGTAATTAGAATGGCATGGTAATGACATTCAGACAGACACATAGGCAAAGGAAAGAGAATAGGGAGCCCAGAAATAAACTCACATACATATATTCAACAAATCTTGAACAAGACTTCCAAGAATACTAAATGGGGAAAGAAATTAGGTTCAATAAACTGTACTTGGAAAACTACATACACATGCAAAAGTACAAAAATGAACCTGTTTTATGCTATATGTAAATTAATATGAAGTAAATGAAAGACTTAAACATGGGACTTGAAACTACAAAACTGGTAGAAAGTGTTGGATAAGATTCAGGCTGGCAGGCCATACCCCCAGGCACCTTCCAGGAAGTGCCCATCTCTCAAGAGAATTCACATTTGGCAGGCTCCGAGTCCCCACCCTTCCTGATCCTGGGAATATTCGCCTCTCGCAGGAATTCAACCCAGGGTGGGCTCTCCCTTTCTGAGCCAATCCAGACCATACAAGTCACGCTCCCACCCCTCTGTACTTAAGCCCCGGCTTGTCTAGAACTCTCTCTTTCTCTTTTTGCTATCATCTTTTCACCAGCTCTCCCCTTCCCCGTTCCCCTTTCCCTTTCTCCCTTTCCCCCTTTCCCCCTTCCCCCTTTCTTCCCTTCCCTTAATAACCCCCCCCCCCTTTTCTACAAGGCAGTCCTGGTGTGGTTTTTGCCCTTCATTTGGTGCATTGGCCAGGAACCTCATCCCTCCGGGGGGCATAACCCTCTTGGAAACTCCTGACTCAGCCTTTCGCTCATTTATTGATCGCCATTCCAACGCATCCACTGCCGGTCATCAGATTAGTAAGCCCCTCTGTCCCCAGGGCTCCTAAACCCATTGGGCCTTTCACAGTGGGAACTGACCGTTGATCGTCCAGCAGCCCCACTTGTGGCCCATACAGGGGGATCGCACCCCACCTAAGAACTTCAAGGTTACAGTGGGCCCCAAGGAGCTTGTGCTCTCTTTCTCTTTCAATATCTCTCCCTCTCTCTTTCTCTCTCTCCCTCCCTTTTCTGGGAACACATTTCCAGCCTGCCAGGAGCCTCCGCCGCCTCCGCACTCAGAATCTGACAGCCTCCCCTGAGTCTGCGCTTGTCTGTCAGGGTTTGTGAGTCTGCGCCATGTGGCAGCCCCACACCCTCGCCCCTGCCCCGAGTTCCTTAAACCTGTATGATCACTACGTGGTAAGAATTGACTATTGATTTTCCAGCAATCTCGCCCATGATCTGTGCAGGGGGGAAAGCACCACACCCGAATCTTTAAAAGTGATGGTGGACCCCAGGAACTCCTCCCACCCCCCACCTCTATCTGCCCGCTCTAAAGATTTCAGCTGTAGTGGTTAAAGTTTTCAGCTGTGGTGGTTAAAGTTTTCATCTGGGAGTGGTTAGAGAAGTTCCTTTCTGCACTCCGGACTTGAGCTTTTCTTTCCCGTCCAGGACAGGACAGGAAAATTCCCTGCGCGGGGGCTCATAGTCCTTCGGCATCTTGAGAAATACAGTTCTCAAGGTGCCCCATGTCTGCCTGACCCGGTGACAACTGGGCCAGCAGACTTGGATCTCACTCTAATACATATTTTGAAAGGGACGCTTTTGGAAATATTGTATTAGCCTCTCCCTGTTAACGGAAAATATGGGAACTTCCTTATCGATTCCAGCTGATTCTCCTCTTAACTGCCTCCTAAAAAATCAGGCAAACCTAGGCTTAAAGCCACACATAAAGAAAAAGAAATTAATAAAGTTATGTACAAAAATTTGGCCTTCCTACACATTATCCAATCGATGGCCAGAGTCAGGGTCCCTAGATCCTCCAGTTTTGCAGGAACTTTTCAGCTTTTGCCAATGGTCAAAAAGATGGATAGATTTGCCTTACATAGATGCCTTTTCCCTTCTCTGTTCAAATCCTTCCCTGTGCACTCGGTGTAGTCCTGAAACGGTTTTACTAGCATGCAGACCCAGTGACCCACTTCCATCCTTGATTGACCTTGACTTTGACCCAGGATTAGAAGCCCCGCCACCCCAGTACCAACAGTCCAGACCTTCTCCCCCTCTCCTGGCTCAGGCTCTGACTTCTGAAATTGCCGTGCCTTTGTGCTTAGACCCTCAGGCTCTGACTTTCGAAATTGCTGCACCTTCGTGCTTAGACCCTCCTTTTCCTTTTACATCATCTTCTGCCCCTCCCCTTCTCTCCATTTTGGCTCTGACTTCTGCAGTCGCCACGCCTTCGTCCATAGACCCTCCTCTTTCTTCCATGTCATTTCCTGTGCCTTGCCACCAGTTTCCCCGCCCACTCCTCCACTGTTATCCGCACCCACTAGGCCTCCTTTGCCATTTTTCCCACCCACTCAGCTTCTGTTGTTAGTTCTGCATCATCTCCTGCCACGCCTTCTCCGTCATCTTTGGCGACGCATTCTTTACCAGCCGCGCTTCTTCAGACTTTAGCCCCCACCCCCGCGGATTCTGCTATGTGTTCTTTACCAGCTGAGCTGCTTCAGACTTTAGCCCCCACTCCTGCGGATTCTGCCACGCATTCTTTACAAGATGCTCCGCTTTAGACTTTGGCCCCTCCCCGATTTCTTCCCCAATGGCTCTGGCAGCGGTAGGGAGAGAGCTGCGCAGTCCGCGCTTCTTCCCCAGCGTCTCCCGCGGAGTTTCTCCAGGCCCCATTGGCTCTCGTAGTGTCTTTCCCACACTCGCGGGATATTCTGCCGCCTTCTGCATTCAGTCCTCCCCTGACCCATTCGAGAAAGCAGGCAAGAGCATGCTCATTTTGCTCCGTCTCCTCCCCCATCTTTCTTCTCACTGTTTCAAAGGCCACTGACCCACCACCCCCTACTGATGCTCCTGAGGACCAATGCAAAAACTCTTCAACCCTCTACTGATGCAGAAACCTCCCATTACCCTGTCCCCACGGATCTAGTGGACCCCAAAGTCTGGGATACTCAGACTCCCTCCCTTGCTCAGTGTGACCCCTGTGCAAATACACCTTAAAGATCCTCAGTGTTTCCCCAATAGAGCACAGTATCCACTTCCAGCCACTAGCCTTACAGGTCTCCAATCCATTATCTAAGATCTTTTGTGGAAACGTTTTCTCCAACCCACGCATTCCCTTATAATACTCTCATATGGAAGCTTTCTTTCTCCTTCGTTCAAACCCATTCATTTGTGCTCTTGCACTAGTTTTCAAGCCACTTGCTCTTTCCTTCAGTAGGCTCACAAACTCCTCCTCTTCCTCTTCCCATGTCTGACCCATTCCGCCATTCCACTATTTCACTTCTTTGACTCCTGAAGTTTCTGCTCAGAATAAGTTTCCATGCTCCCACCTTCCAGACCTCAGCTAAGACTTACATTGAAATGCAAATCGGGAAGCCAGCAAGCTCAGTAGGAGATGGCTTGGTCCCCAAAAGAATGGGGAGAAAAAAATTATTCTTACCTAAACTTACATTGGACTAAACCAGAAAGCAAATTGTATGGTAATTACTGACCGGTCATTTTTCTAGGACTCTTGCTTTTTCTTCGATTAAATATGGATTTTTTGAGCTCATGATTTTGATCCTATACACGTAGGTTAATGTTTTTTTTTCTGATCAGTCCTATTCAACTATGGAGTTTTTAAACATCTGTACCATTGCAATGGAGATTGCCTAAAAAGCTACAAGGCCTTTGCTATTGTGTTGTGTGCACACTTGTGTTATAAAGATTGGCAAATAGAAAATGAGCGCTCATAAAAATTTTATAAATGGATCCAAATACCTTTAATTCACTTTATTTAAATGTGTTCAATTTAAATTGAGTAAATGAAAATAAAGGTGCCTTTAAAATGAAACTTAACTCACAAGTCTCTCTAGGTGGTCAAAAAACTAGTAAAATGTTATCTAATATCCCTTGGTCCTAGAACTTCTCTTCAGCATGGAAGAAATGACTAGTACTAGTCAGTCTGATATTTTGGTAAAAGTAAAGTAGATTTGACATTGGATTACTCATTTGTGAGTAACTTTGTTAATTCTATATGCTTGTACATTGTGTTCTCATGAAGTGGTTAACAGATGTGGGTGATTCTGTATAGAGGTTTACAAAAGATTACTATGTATGTAGAGGCTTAAAGGTTTTGACTGTTAAATAACAAAATATTTTTATTATTTGTTTAAATTCAAATTTTTTAAGGATAAGGATTGTTTCAACTTTTCCACAAAAGGTTAAAAGCACTCAGCCTTTCCTTAATTTGTTCTAAATGTAATATTGTGTTAGCTAATGTTCATGGGGACTCAAGCAACAACATATGTAAACTCTGTAAAATTCTATTTAAGAAACAGTGATCAGCTTCAGAACTAGAACACCTGACCTAGGATTTATAAAGAGCCCCACCTTACCTGAGAAGGCTTGTTAGGCCTTAAAGTTTTCAGCCAAGTGAATGGAAAGCTTTGAATGTTTGCCACGCCTTGTTATGAACCTAGGCTAAGCAGGGGGCGTGGCTGTGATGTATTGTGAAAACTGAAACCGCCCTGCTGTTCACTGATTGGCTACTTCCATTATAAAGCACTGTCCACCTTTTCAATAAACGAGCTTCGGCGCTGACCACTGACCGGGCTCCCCAGTATGTTCCCGTGTCTTCTAAAGATGGGGGAGGGAAATGCTGGCGACCTATTACCTTCCCATTTTTGCCTCATTCATTGAGGTATGCCCTTCTAGCCTACTTTGCTAGACAAAGAAGGCTCATCCCGGGTCACGAAGGGTTAAAGTCCTCAACCCCTTATAAATTCCCGGCAAAGGCTCTGGCCTTCCACCTTTACTGCATGCTCCAGGGCAGACCAAACTTCAATTTGTTTATGGTTATGGTCAAAAGAATGATTCTTGTTGTTGAGAAACAGGGGATGTAGTATATAATTCAGTCCAAATTCAAGATGGTTATTACACAAACTAAAAGTGTTTTTATTCTCATTAATTTTATTTTGTATTTTCCTTGTAAACTGTCTAAAAGTTGCCTGTCAATGTTTTGCAGAGGTATTGCTTCAAGAACACAACCTGGGTTAATTTAAGATAATAAGCAATCACCTAGGATGGTACAAACCCCAATTTATGGAAAGGGTAAATGACAGTAAGGTTATAGGCATTAAAGTAAAGCCCAGTGTGCTTAATTTAAGACTGGTGAGACTAAGTTGCTATATGTTTAAGATCAAGACTTTAAAGTTAAATTAAAAGGGCCAAGAAAACCAATATTTGGCTCTTGTCCTTAGATTCGGTCTGATCCAGGGAACAGGGAACTTCTCTAAAGAGCTTTGCAACTTTGGGCCACATGGTCTCTTGAGCAGGGAGGCTAGGAGACTTCTGGAGAAGAGAAAGCCAACCAGTGCACTTGCTAAAAGGAGGGTCCTTGGAACAGGGAGACATCCCTGGTGCTTCCAAGGGAATCCACAAGGTCAAGCAAGACCTGGACCCATCCTTGCAAAAGGCACTAGCAGAATGGAAAAGCTGCTCTTAAGTTCCCCCAAGAGTTATTCCCATCAGAAATTAGCTGACTCTTAGCAATAGATAAAAGCAAAAGTCACTTTGACCTACTTCATCTTAAACTAATAGCAAAAACAGTTGAAACCAAAACATAACCATTCCTGGGCATTTAAGAAATAATAGTTAAATGTAACTTAAGATATACACTTGTATTAGCCCCAAGAATTGGTAAGACTGAAGGCTACAAAAGAGATTCTTAGGCAGGAATGCCTGATAACTATGAAAATAAACAGTTTAACAGATCTTCTTAACCTACACAGGTAGGCTTAATATTTACTAGCATGATTACCTAGCCCTCCAGTAGAAAGATTTTATAGGATCAGATGACATTAAGTAGCTTGACTACCATATTAAATGCTGTGTTTACATTTCTGATAATTCTGGGGATGTTAAAGATTTATATTCCCAAATAAAGGCCATATCCACTCTGGCCTCATTATGGGGAGAACTTCTCAGCCCTCACACCTCCTGGTGAGAAATTTTCATCTTCATGGTATACATTGACATGTTTCAGATGCTGCAACATTTCTTCGGTACTCATGATTTTTGCTTCTCTCATAGAGGCTCCCGTCCCTGATGACTTTACAATCTTCCCCTAGCTTCAATCTGGCCTGACTTCTAAAAAGGGAACTCCAAACTACTTTTCTCCATCTCCTCGCCCCTGTTCAGCTCGAAGATGCCTGATCCGGTCATCGTCCCATTCCCTTACAGTAGTAAGGAGTTCATAAAATTAGAAGGGAAATGAAGCCAGAATCTCATAGGCAGTCAGCATGTATAGGTAAATCAAGTCAGGTCTAAAGCCAATTTAAGTGAGCCAATTTTGGGAACTTGGGAGACTGTCCCCTGAGGGATTGAAATGTTAATTCTCTCAGAGCCCTTCTTCCACCCTTATCAACAACCTGCCCCAACTTGTTGCCAAGGTAACCTGTCCCAGGAATTGCCCCTCCCTACAGGGAGCTATACATTTTTTCATTCATGTGTCCTGGGATGCACCATCCTGCCCTTCCTGCCTCAGCCCATCTGCTTCCCACCTTTTGGCCATCTCACTGGGCCTGGTCACAGTACAGGCCTGGTCACAGTATGTAGGAAGGAGAACAGTTAGAATGGAAAAATTACAACTGGCACGACAATCCCATTGGAACATGTTCACAAAACTTCATCAGCTAGGCTCTCCCAATATTGGGACCTCTAGTTGAAGCTATCTTATTCTATGCCTTCCTTCCCTGTGTCATAAAATGTCTGCAGGGACAACTAAGTAAAATCTCTAACCAAACCTTTAACCAGCTTCTCCTCAGGATTATCAACTGTAAAACCACAGATGACTTCTCATCACTTCAAGAAGAATTTGCCAGACTCTAAAGGGATCAACAACACCTGGATGACTCTTGGCCAGCTTCCTCCAAAAAGCCTCTAACCTGCCACCCTACGCTCATTATGATGCGCCATGCACTCTCCATTGGCCTCATCACCTGCTACCTGTAAACTCACAAGGCCTACAATTCCTACGTGCTCTTCGAGATGATAGCTGACTGATTTCCCCTGTGACCTCTGCAGAAGCTTGGTTTCACACCCCTCACCAATCTATAGCCTCAAGGAAACTTCATCCATCTCATACATGCAGAGATTCATCTTTTCCGCGCCTACCTCCTGGAAATTTTTTTCACCCTCAAGCCTGATTTGCCTGTTTTGTATGCCTACGTTCCCCCCCTCATAACACCCCACATCGCCGCCTTTCAGCTCCAAAGCAGCCAGATAGAGACACGATGCCCCACTTCCTAAGAAAACAAAAAGGGGGGAATGTTGGATAAGATTCAGGCTGGCAGGCCATACCCCCAAGCGCCTTCCTGGAAGTGCCCATCTCTTGCGAGAATCCACCTTTGGTGGGCTCTGAGTCCCCACCCTTCCTGATCCTGGGAATACTCTTCTCTCACCGTAATTCAACCCAGGGTGGGCTCTCCCTTTCTGAGCCAATCCGTACCATACAAGTCATGCTCCCACCCCTCTCTCCCCTTCCCCATTCCCCTTTCTCCCTTTCCTCCTTCCCCCTTTCTCCCCTTCTCTTAATAACCCCCCCCCCTTTTCTACAAGGCGGTCCCGGTGTGGTTTTTGACCTTCAGAAAGCATAGGGGGAAATATTCTTGACATTGTTTTTGGTGAAAAATTTTTGGGCAGTTTACTAAAAACACGGTGTCAAAAGCAAAGATGAATAAGGAGACTAAAGAACTAAAATGCTCTGGAAAACAAATGAAAAGGCAACATACAAAATGAGATAAAATGTTTGCAAACTACTTCTCTGATAAAGGGTGATAGCCAAAACATATATACGACTAAACAATTCATTAGTGAAAATAAGTGAATGTATGAATGAATGAATGAATAGCTCTGTTTTAACTTACATAAATAAACTGAATAAACATTTCCCATAGAAAAGTATATAAATGGCCAACAGGTTTGTATGAAGGTGCATAATATCACTAATCATCCAAAACCACAATGAGATATTAATACCTAATGCCTGCTAGGATGGCTATTATCAAAAAGAAAAGAAAGAATTATTGATAAAAGTGTGGCAAAAAATGAGCCCTTTATATACTGTTTGTAGGAATGTATATTGATAGAGTCATTGTGTAAGTCAGCTTTCTGTTGCTGTGACCAGAGTACCTGGAAAAAAAAATTAGAAGATGAAAAATTTATTTCGAACTCATGGTTTCAGAGGTTAAGTCCATGGGTGGCTCACTCCATCACTCTGGGCCCAAGTGAGGTCAAACATCATGGTGGAACAGTGAGGTGGAGGAAAGCAACTCAGTTCCTGGCAGCCAAGGATCACAGTGAGAGAAGGAAGAGCCAGGGGGACAATGTATAATATTCAAGGATACACCCACGGTGACCCATATCTTCCAGCCATGCCCTACCTGCTCACAGTTTTCACCCAGTGCAGTTGTCCTTTCAAATTATTAATCCATCAAATGTACTAATCTGCTCATTAAAATTCCAATAATCTAACCATTTAACCTCTAGGCATTCCTCCATGAGCTTTTAATGAATATTTCATCTCCAAATCAGAACAGCCATTATGGAAAACAGTATGGAAATTCCTAAAAAAAATAAAGCTACCATGTAATTTTTCCAATTCATTTCTGGGTATATATCTAAAAGAAAGGAGAAAAGTCAGTATATTGAAGAGATATCAGCACTTTCATTGCAGCATTATTCACAATAGTCAAGATATGGAATCAACAAGTATCCATTAATGTGGGAATGGAAGGGGTACACATATACAATGGAAAATTATCTAGTCATGAAAAGAAGAAATTTCTGCCACTTATGATAACATGAAAAAACCTAGAAGATATTGCATGTGAAATCAGTCAAACACAGGAAGACAAATACACTATGATTCACTTATAGGTAGAATCTATAAAATTTAAACTCACAGAAGCAAAGAGTAAAATTGTGTTTGCCTAATGCTGCAAGATGAGGGGAATGGGAAGGTCAAAAGTTTACACAAGTACAAGATGAGCAAGTCATAAGGTTCTACTGCACTGCACAGGTGGTAATGGATGTATTAATTTATTTATTATTCCACAACATGTACATATCTCAGATCATCACATTATTCAGCCTGAACATATTCCATCTTTATTTATCAACTAAAATAACTTCAAAAAATGTAACAAATACAAAAATATTTTGATTTAATATAGTTATAAAATGGATTAACATAATTAAAATTTATAGTCACAATATTACCTGGATTGGAAACATTACCAAGAGATTCATTTTTAGTATTTTTAAAGTTGAACTATCTCATTCTTCTGGTTTTAAAAATTAAAATACAATTTTAATTGTTTCTATAAATAGCAATATAAAATGACATTTATTTACCTTTCAGTAACCAGTTTTAAATTGGAAGTCATCTTAAGGACAGAGCTACATTAAATTTTCAATTTTATCTTTCATCATATATGGGAAAGACAAATCAAGCACGTATGTAAAAAATTGTAAACCCTCGGAATTTAGTAAATATATTTAAAATAGTAAACAAGATTATGAAAATTTGAATTCACATCTAGTGTTACAGTTGTGCAATTATATTTTTGATAATTTATTAAATTGTTATAAAATAACAATTCTGGCAAAGCAAATTATGTTACTATCACTGAGGTCAACTGGCTATAGAGAATTTAAAGTAGCAAAGTACAGCCAGAATGCTTTGCACTTTCAAGTGTGACCAACCCATTCTTCTCTTTCATTATTTTAGTAGCAAATATAATTAATGATTAGTTCTGACACAATGTCTGGCCAAATTCAGCAGACAATTAATGAAATCAAAGCAAATAGTTTTACTTCTGAGGTTGGAAAGTACACATCTACAAATTTCACATAGAAAGAAATCTCCATTACTTACTGCCAGTTTTATCTGAATTCTGTTGCGATGTGGATTATTATTACCTTTCTACACCTCCCTCCTTACCAAGAAAGAAACTAACCAGAGTGTGGGAGACTTCATTCTTGATGAGTTTGATTTTAAATAATGCAATCACTTATATGAAATCCCAAATAAATACTTGGTACTGGACTGTTCTCTTAAAAATCATAAAATCAAAAGAGATGAAGTTCAATTATATTACCTCAGGATATGAAGCCAATTTAGGCCGCATAAATAGTTAGATATGCTCCAGAGCCTACACTCAAACCCAGAGGAACTGACATATCTAATTTACTTAAGAAATATATATGTAAATAAATATATAATGAAGCATTCACCTATGCACATATACAGGGTAAAATCTAGACCACTCTCAAAAACATGTTGTAAATCAAAAACTACTTGTGGATTAAGCATAAGTTATAAGCAGTGTTTACAAGGAAATTTATAGCATCAGATGGTCATATTAGAAAAAAGGAAACATCAAATACAAAAACCTTGAAAATTGGTTTATATGAAGAAAATTAATAAAATACCCTGAGATATGCAAAACAAAACCACCACACAGAGATAGTATTTGCATACCTACTAAAGTAACTTGTGGGTAGAATAGCACCCAGAATGAACCAACCAATAAAACCATTGCCAGTACCAAATATTGACAGAATGGCATTATTGACAGAATGACATTACCAATTACCAATTATCCTAGGTATTTACCTATAAAAAATTCTAGGTAATTCACTCAAAAGCTTGCAAATGCCAGTATATAATGGCATATAATTCATGAAGAGTTAAGGTGAACATAGAATGTCTCCCCTATTTGTTTTTTTTTATTTCTTCATCAGAGTTTAGTGTGTGTATGTGTGTGTGTGTGTGTGTGTGTGTGTGTGTATGAATTTATACTTAATTATTTCATTTTAAGGGATACTAATTTCTGTGCTATTATATTTTAATTTCAAATTCCACTTGTTCTTTGTTCATATGTAGGGAAGTATAAAATTCTATATATTTTTATTATATTCTGTAACTTGAAGTAATGCTGTTATTATTATTTCCAGCTCCAGTGTGGGGGGGGGGGGGTGCGGTGTTTCCCTTTCTTTCTTTCTTTTTTTCATTAATTCTTTCAGATTTCCAACATAAACAATCAGGTCATATATCAAAATATAATTTTATGTCTTCCCTCCAATATGGATAGATATTATTTTTCTTCTCTTGCTGTATGTAATAGGATTTAGTGTCCCAAGTCTGCCCCTGTGATGTTGAAAAGGAGAGGGAATATCCTTGCCTTGTTCTTATTCTCATTGGGAAGGCTTCCATTTTCTCACCATCAAAAATGTTTTGTAGATATTCCTTAAGTTAACAAAGTTCACTTCTATTTCTAGTTTACTGAGATATTTTATCGTGAATGGGTTTAGGATTTTGTCAAATCTTTTTCTGCACACATTTATATGATTAAATTTTAGCTTGTTGAATTAATGGATTACATATATATTTTAAACATTGAAATGTGCTGGTGATAGATCCCACTTAGTCATGGTACACAATTATTGTACTCTATTTGTTAATATATTTTTCTATTTGTCTTGGTTTTTTTGTTCCTGAGAGATATTGGTCTATCAGTATTTTTTAAAATATATTTATTTAAATTTGATATTAGGGTAAATACTGGCCTCAAATAGTAAGGTAGTATACCCTCAACTTTCATCTTTGGGAAGATATTGTTGAGAATTAGTATTAGGTTATTAATTATTAATTCAGTCTACTTAATATGTAATATGTATGGGCATGTTCAGATTTCAAAATCTTCTTCTGAAAATTTTACTGGTTGTCTTTTTATTTCTTCTTTTTAATATATACATTCTATGCTATATATTTCCCCAAAAACACTACTTTTGCTGTGTCCCACAAATTTTAACAAGCTGTGCTTTGAGATTCATTTAGTTTAAAGTATCTTTTGATTTCTCTTGAGATACTATCTCTGATCCATATATTGTTCAGAAACCTGTTGTTTAATCGTCACATACTTTCTGGCTTTCCACTTATCTGTTTCTGATTTCTAGTATAATTCTGTTACTGTCTGAGAGCAGATATTGTTTAATTTCTATTCATTTAAAAATTTTAAGTTGCTTTTTGACGTTGTCTGCTTTGTTGACCATTCTATGTGAACATGTATTCCGGATGAAGCTATTGTATCTTTCAATTGTATCCAGCTGATTGGTGCTATTGAGATCAGTTATGTATTACCTATTATACATATACTATAATTGTCCATTATTGATAGAAGATTGTTGACTTCTCCAAGTATAATAGCAAATTCATCTATTTTCCATTTCAGTTCTCTCGGATTTTTTCTTATATTTTGAAACTTTTTTGTTAAATGTATATACATGAAAATTTTTTATATCTTCTTTGAGAATTGATCTCTTTCTAATTAAACTATGCAATGTCTCTTTTTGTCCTAGCCTGCTTTCCTTGTTCTTCAGTCTATTCTGTCTGAAACTAGCATAGGAACGATGCTATCTTTTTTAAATTTTATTTTTAATTGCCCCATAGAAATGTAAATATAGTACATAAATATGGGGTAAAATGGTGTTTCAATACATGCAAACATTTTAATATTTAATCAAGTTAAATGTATCTATCTTATCAAATATTTATAATTTTGTATGGCAGAAATGTTTTAAATTCCTATAACTTGTTGAAATACACAGTAATTGATTATTATCAATAGACATTACTGTACAATACCACACCAAAATTACTTGTACCTATGGAACTATGCCTTTGTACTCATTGACCAACGTTTCTCCCGCTCTCCTTCTCCCCTACTCTCTCCATCCTCTGGTAACCATCATGCTGCTCTCAACTTCCTTAGTAACCATATGTGGTACTTGTCTTTCCATCTGGTTTATTGAATGTAAAGCAGTGCTCCCACTATGGAAAAACAGTACAGAGTTTCCTCAAAAATTATTAGGAGAACAGCCATATGATCCAACAATCCCACTACTGAACATAGATCCAAAGAAAATGAAATTTGTATGTTGCAGACACTTGCATACCATGTTTATTGAAGCACAATTCATAAGATCCAAGAAATGAAACCAACCTACCATGATGTCTTTTGATTTCTCTTAGTGTGGTATATCTTTCTTCATCCCTTCATTGTAACCTATTTGCCACTTTATATTGAAAATGAATTTGTTGTAGTATCTATTTGTGAATTTTGTGTTTGTGATGTGCTACAGTATTATCTTTTATTAACTGATCTCTTAGACCTTGGTCCTCATTGTGATCATGGATATAATTAGATTAATATATAATTTGTTATGACTTTTGTTGCCCTTATTCTTTGTTCCTTATTTTTAAGTATTCTACTCTTGTTCTCCCCTTTTATTTGTTTTTTGTTTTTTGTTTTAGGGGGGATACCAGGGATTGAACTCAGTGGTATTTGACCACTGAGTCATATCCCCAGCCCTATTATATATTTTATTTAGAGACAATGTCTCACTGAGTTGCTGAGCACCTTGCTTTTGCTGAGGTTGGCTTTGAACTCACTATCCTCCTGCCTCAGCATTTGGAGCCACTGGGATTACAGGTGTGCACCACATCGCCAGGCTCTCTTTGTGGTTTTAACTGAGTATTTCATATAATTAATTTTCTCTCCTTTCTTCACATGTCCCTTATATTTATTTTCATTTCTTTCTCCCCTCTTTTGGTTGTCCTGTACTTTGCAGTATACTTTAATTATAATCCAACTTCACATTTAAATAACACTGTATCACATCTCATGTAGTGCAAGTATCACATAACAAAATAATTCTAAATTCTTTCTCCCATTCCTTGTATTATTGCTCCAATTCTTTTCATTTGTACAAACACACACACACACACACACACACACACACACACACACACACACATTCAATCAAAATCATTGTTGCTATTATTTTGAATAAATTACATGTTAGATCAACTAAGAATAACAAAATATAAGTTTTTTTTTTAATTACCTTCACTTATTTCATCTCTGATGCTTTTCTTCTCTGTATGCAGATCTGAGTTTCTAATGTATTATTTTCTCTCTTTCTCTGAAGAAAATATTTTAACATTTTTTACATGTGGCCAAAAATTCTCTCAATTTTTTTATGGTCTGAGAAAGTCTGTATTTTTCCTGTACTTTTTAAGATCATTTTGTAAGGTGCAGAATTATGGGTTAGTATTTTGTTTTGCATCATTGTGTGTTTCTCTCAGAACTATTCATTTTACTCTCTTCTTGCTTCAATGATTTCTAAGCATCAGCAGGTGTAATTCTTATCTTTACACCTGTATAGGTAGGGTAGCTTTTTATTCTGGCTTTTTAAAAATCTTTGATTTTCTGTACTTTAATATAATGTGACTACATATAATATTTTGGCATTTACTCTGTTTATTCTTCTATGAGCTTCCTGGATCTGTCCTATGGTGTCTAAAACTATTTGGGGAAAATTATTAGTTATTATTTCTTCAAATACCACTTATAATCTTTCCTCTGTTTTCTTTTTCTTCCTGCTCTGCTCATTATGCGTATATTATAACTTTTGTAATTTTCCCACATTTCCTTGATATTTTGTGCTATTTTTTTCAATATTTTTTTGTGACTTTGCTTTTAGCTTTGGAAAGTTCTCAGAAATATTTTAATCAACCATGTCCAGTCCACAAATGAACCCATTGAAAGCAACCACCATTTTTGTTAGAATATAGCTTTTTTTTTTTCTGATTCTCTCTTAGAGTCTTCCTCTCTCTGCTGCCATTACCCATCTGTTCTGCCATGCTGTGTACTTTTTCTAATTGACTCTTTACATACTAATCATTGTTGGTTTAGATTTGTGGTCTCATAAAATGTGAAGATCTTTGTTATGTCTGAGTCTGGTTCTCCTTCTGATCCTGTCTCTTTAAACTGTGCCCCACCCACCCACTTTGAAAATTCCTAATAATTTTTTATGATGTACTTGGCAAAGTGGCTCAGTGGCTAAGTGCCCCTGAGTTCAATTCCAGATGCCAAAAAAAAAAAAAAAAAAAAAAAAAAGTTAGCAAAGGAAACTCTCTAAGTAGTAGTTTAGCAATAAGGTGGTTTGTGCAGAGAGGGGAAGCACACTACAGTCTTATAATTCAGTCTCAGTGATTAAATGAGATTATACCTCTGGGGTATGAATTTTACAATTGCCTCTCACTATTCTCCCCTGACCTAGGAGAGGGCTACAGTCATTTCCTTTCCCCATGTGGAAGACAAGACAGTTCCCTATAATACCTAGTACTGGAGTTGAGTATTTCCTTTCCTTGGTTCTGATAACTCAGATGCTTAAGCTCTGGTACAAGAGTTTCCCTAGAGGGCAAGCCTTGTTAAGAACAGATGGCCTGGAATACTTCAAAATGGCTGTTTCTCCTCTGACTACTAGAAGTCTTATGGGATTTCTTTGATATTCACTGTGAGATCTGTGTTTTGAACTCTTAGACATATTTAGACTGAATCTCTAGCAATTTGTCAATGGCAGTTTAGGATTTTCTGACTGGTTCTGTTTCCTTGAGAGGATTCTGCTGGCATTTTTTCTCTCTGATAAGTCATAACTTTCTGTACCCATCTGTCTCTAATTTGCAGGTTATTTGGTTGCCCTGTAACCTAATTCGTCTAAGAACTATTTATTTTCCAGTGCGTTCAGCTTTTTACTTGTTCTTAGGGTGGAATGGTGACCATTGAGATTCTCATATGTAGCACCTGACACCACAAGTATTATGACAATTTTGATACATTTAATTCGGTGACAGATTTATCCATTTCCTCCAGGTTTTCAGATTAGCTGTCATAAAATTAACTATATGCTTTAAAAATTCTACTATTGCTTGTATTTATATACAAATGGGTTTTAAATTCCTTTCCTGTTCTTTTTTCTTTCTGGCAAATATTCTTCAAAATTTTTACATTACATCAAAACAAGAAGCATAATATTAGAAAATATGGTCAGAGAGGTGTGCATGAGTGTGTGTGTGTGTGTGTGTACGTGTGTGTGGAATATTAAATCATTTTGAAGCCATTAAGATTACTTTGACTTTCCCTCTAAATGACACAGGAAGCTAGTGAGGGGTTAAGAGGAGGTGTTGTCAGATTCTTTCAAGATCCTCTCTTGTTTGCTGGGGAGGTGGTAATAGAGAGCAGGGATATTATTGGAAAGTTACAACTGCAATTATCATAAAGGATACTGACCATTGATACCATAGTGGTAGGAAGAAAAGTGATAATATCTGTGGTTGAATCTAAACATAATTTGAAGACAAAAAAATCAAGCATTGTACTCAGATTGGATGTGTAGTATGAGGAAATATAGTTAAGAAATAAGTCAAAGTTTCTGGTCTGAATAAATCGATGTTAGCTGACAAAAGGCCACCCATGGAAGAACAGGTTTATTGGCTACAATAGTAGTTAGATCAGAAATATAGTTACAAAAACAATTGCTTTCTTCAAATATATATAACAACTGAGTTTCTGTACTGATTAATATATCTGGAAAAATATCCTTCTTTTATTTTCTTATTTGACTTTTTGTTTTTCTTTCCTTTTTGGGAAAAGACTTTTGTCTCTCAGTCCAATTGATAATGAATTTTTTTTTGTCATGATTTTCACAATCTTCAAATTGTTTAATGAGTCTGTGTTTGGATAATAATTTTTTATGATGTATTACTTTTTCCTTATTTTAGCATATTTTATTCAGAAAAGTAACATTCACATTTGAGATTACATTGAAAATGATTTACCCTATCCTGGAGATACACAGATGCATGTTATTTGTTACTGTACATCATTAAGCAAATCTCCTGAATATAGTACTATTTATTTTACTATTTAATAATTTGTGAATTATTATGCCTTCTATCACATTTCTTGGCAAAATTAAATTATCTCTTATCTACTACTCATCCATATGTCCTAATAAACTCTTTCAGTTTCTTATGTTCCACTTTGGACCAGGAAAAAAGTGTGAAATTGAGAATAAGTTAATTACTTCTACTGTGTATAGGTGATTGCATTAAATATAGGTTTAACTCCAGCTTTGTACTCCTTTCCTTATTCAATGAGTAAGGGTTTCCTGACCCTATGAGACAAGCAAAATTTAGGTAGCATGTGTAGTTTATGTAGTTTGACATAACTAAGTGAAATCTTTTCATATATACCCAGGGATATTTCTAATACCACTTCCCCGATATACTAACTGATTTTAATTCAGCTATTTTCACATTAAATTCTTCCCAGCAAAACTAGCTGGCATTTGATTTGGCCCTCTCATCTATTCCTACCTCCTTCACAGATGCAGAAATGCAATCACAAAGCATGGAAGCACCATTCTGCAGCTTTATTATTTTTTGAAAGACCATGTTTCACAAACATATTTCTACTTGTCCAGCTACTTTATCTCCAGTGTTTTCCCAAATTCTCTTCTCTCTTTTTCTAATTATTTTGAATAAACTGCACATTTATTCTCCAGACCAGAAGAGTATTACACAATAATCTCCATGAAAATCCTAAAACAAAATTCAGGTCCACTGGGGACAGGGAATTACTTCAACTGGATATCTGACTAAAATTACTCCTCAGGTACATCAAGAGTTTAATCTTATTGTTTCAAGCAGACACAGCTGAGTGTCTAACAATTTTGTGTACAATTGGGAAAATATTTTCCTGGAACATATTAGCTTCAAATTAACCATGCCAACTTTCATTAATAAATGTTCTCAGGGTCTTACTATTTAAGCTGTTTCCATGTTTTTATTTCCTCTTTCAGATAATATCAATTAAAAACAGGTGGGCTTTTGAAATGTAAAGTCTGTGAGAATTTAAAGGTATCTCAGGAGAATAGGACTGTAACACTAGAAGAATGTCCCCTAACTTTTCCCCTAGGTAGTGTATGCATGCTTAAACAACTTTATAGATTTTCAATAAAACTTTTGATAAATACTAATTTTAATGAAAGTCTTTTATTACTCTATCTGAAATACAGGTAAGAAAAACCTAGCTCAGATTATTCAAAAGAAATCATAAAAAGGTGCTTTATAACAAAATTTTATTATGTGTTTAATCAATTCATTATTAAAACAGTATAGTTTATAATGCCACCTAGTGGATTTCTGAGTGAAACATGCCCCTTGAGTATTAACTGATATATAATATGAAACATATGCATTAAAAATACTAACTAATCTTCCTATATATTAATGTAAATTAAATTGGAAAAGAAATAGAAGAAAATGTATTTCTTAGAAGTTTCTCTTAAGTTTAATATAGGTGTACAATGTTCACATTGAATCTCAGAAACAAACCATACTCAGCAAAATTATAAATACCTGCATAAAAGACTATTAAAAAGACTAAATAGTAATATACATTTAATGCATAAATTAAGTCGTTATCATATAAACATTTAATTTTTACTTCCATGCAAAATTGCCAGGAGTAAGCATAATCTTGGGATTTTAAACTTGGCTGTGTATCAAAAATTTTCTGATTAGAAGTCTCCAGGGATGATTTAAGACTCTGTATCTCTATAAAACTCTGCAAGTTACTACAAACACTATAATGGCTGATAATTACTGCTATAAATAATTATTCAAGCTCAAACTAATTTCTAGATTGCCTGAAGCTGGACAATTCTTATATTGAGAAAAAAAAAATGGAGGAAAGTTAAATATCTCCTATTCAGTTATGTCTCCTATTGCCTAGTTGAAACACATGCAAACCTTATTCACACAAAATTATTTGAGGTTAGTTCAACAGGAAGTTTTTGAATGAAGATACAGAAGTAAAAACCTTATAGAAAAATGTCACCATGCACACAAGTCAAATACCTATATTTTGGGGAAAAAATTAATGATCTTCTATAACTCTACTATTGAAATTGCCTGAAATAATATTAATAAGCAAAATATCTATATGTGATTTTCAAATATGTGTGAAATAAATGTAGTTTCAGAAAGAATATTTTTTTTAAAAAAATTAAAGATTAAAGAGGGCAAAAAGAACAAAATAAACACAGCTAAAAAGAGAAGTGAAGAACTAGATTGTATATCCAAAGGATATCATCACTAAAGAGTGACAGAGATGGAAAATACAAAAAAAAATTGTTGAGATTGAAAGATTAAAAAAATTTATAGGATTCCCAGAAAAATAAAATAAATTGCAGAACATACAAGATGGGAAAATGTTTAAGTACTAATTGCTAAGCATTTATGACTAGAGAGAAACCTTGAATATAGTAGTCCATGGAGAAAAAAGGATGTAAAAATTTGAACAAATTAACCTATAGTCATATTCAAAGAGATCATGAATTTTTTGTCATGGCAACATGACTTTATTATGCCTTTACTCAAAATTACTTGAGGTAAAATGTATTTATTATTTTACTAAATCTGCATCATGAATTAAACATTGAAATATATAAGTGTTATAAATCTACCTTAGCTACTTTATGCATACTATCTATAAGTACAGATATTTCATATTTGGTATTATAGATAATTCAATGCCATTCAAGTTTACATTATAATACCTACAGGAAAGCCTATCTTATTGGTGAAGTAACAAAAAACTGAAGTATCAGTAAATGCAAGAATTCTGATCTATGTTTACTTTTGCTCAAATATTTATGTTGGATGATCTTTGAACTCTTCCTGATGTTATTTTCCTTGCTGTGGGCACTAGGCTGGTATTGGTTTATCTTTGTCATTGCCAGTAAGCACAACAGAGAGAAAAGAATGTGCGAAGGAACTCCTGCCTCTTAACATTTCCACCTAGGACTGATGAAAATCCCCCCCCCCCCATATTTCATTAGTCAAAACAAATCACATGCTCAATTCATCAGGAAGCAAAGTACAATATACCCAATAGTTTCAGGAAGAGGAGATAGCAGGAATGTTTGTGACCTGTATAGTATCTGCCACAGCATACCAATTGTCCTTATGGGAGAACTGGAAACTTGGAGCAACTTGATTATAATCACAAGAAAGCAAGTAATAAAGCCTTTAATTCCTCAGTTTTCTTCCCCTACGACCTTTCTTTTCTCTGGAACACCTATTTTGGGTAATTGTAATTTGGGGATTGATTTACCAGTCAATCTATATTTTTCTGAAATTAGAGACCAAACATCCATTACAATATGAGACCTGAAGAAAGCACATAAATGACACTCCCTTACTCTGTTCCTAGACAGTTGGAGTTTATTTACTCCAGTGGAATAAAACAAAGCTGTGTCACCAGTACTAAATAAATCCCCATGGAGAAAAAAAAAAAGTATATAGAACAGAACTTGCACAAAGCTAATAAATTAGGAAAGTAGATTTTAGACCCAAAAGTTAGACTGGAACAAGACAATTCTTAAAATGTTGAAAACAATTTTGAATCCATACCAATGTAAATAAAGCTTGAGGGGAATTGTCTGAAGAGGATGAGAATGATGTATTCCTGTTTCCTTGTCCTACTCAGGGTAGAAACACAGAGCCAGAAAAAATATTGTTAATCCAAACATGAAATGTCACTACTAAATATAGCATGAACTGATATAATATGAAAAAAAAAAAAGAACCAATCGCCATTGTCAGTATTTGTGGATAATGAGCCTAACTTTAACCTTTCAACCTGTGTTGTTCTCAATTTATAAACTCTTGCATATATTTAATTAGTGTTGGTCTTTTTATATTAAAAATGTATTAGAAATAAGTTTTTAATTCAAAGTAATTTTCTGGAAAAAAGGATCCAGATTTAATTATAATTTTGTCTTATTTTGAACAATATTTTGTCATTATATAATATATACTGTTCATGAAGTACTTCAGCCTGGAGAGAAGGTAAATAAATTAGTGATTTTTTTTTTTTTTAATTTATGAAAAGTCATTAAGTTTGTTTTGTTTCCTAAAATAGATAGGTTTAGTTTTATAAAACAATTTATATGTATAGTCATTTAAAAGCATCCTTCAATTCATTTAACAATGAAGAAAAAGTAAACATTGTGTTGAATGGACTTGTCATCCAAAAAAAGTAAATAAATTTTCCAGACCTTGAGTATTAGCCAGGACATACTTACTATCAAGTAAGTCAGTCAGTTTTCTATTGCTGAATGTAAAATTGAGAACTATTGGAAAGATATTGGAATACTTTTTGCAAAAGCTTGAGAAAGACAGACATGTTCTGAAACACTCTCAGATATCATCCCTTTATCTCATCCTTTTTATTCATGGCCTGTGAACTCCTTACTCTACTCTTCTCTTCTCTCCACCAGGTGTATGGTCATCAATAGCTTCTATGACTTTTCTATCAAAGTTTCTACTAAAAGAGAAGCCCTCACTTGCTCTTTGTTATAGGGTGGAAAATGTAGTAGATGTTTCTGATTGGCTTAATTCAATTCAGGTGCCTAGCTCTAAATCATCCAAATATAGGAATGCATGACTGATGTGTGATTGGCTCAGTTTGGGGCCAGAGAAATGCTTCATGCTGGGCTAAGGAACTATGGTGCTGATAGCATGGAAAAAGTCACTTTGGGCCTATTATGGTTTAGATATGAGGTGACCCCCAAAAGCTCACGTGTGAGACAAAGCAAAAAAGTTTAGAGGTAAAATGATTGAGTTATGAAAGTTTTAACCTAATCAGAGTGTTAGTCCCCTGATGGGGTGTCCCGAGCACATTAAGTAGACAGAGGCAGATATGTCTTTGCAATGCCAAGGTTTATTCACAACCAAATTCAAAGCTAGATTCACACAGTCCTAACTTAGCCTCTATCTCCCCGAGTCCCAGGGGGGCTCACCAAGGGACGTCTTCTTAGCCGCTCGCTGGATCAGATGAAGTCTGGTCCGGGAACTCAGCAAGCAGCCGGCACCATCAGCAGGTCACTCCGACGGGAAGCGTGACGGGGTCCGGTCGTCTTGAAGGCGCTTCGCTTCAGTGAGCTGGGGACTCGGTTTATATACTATTTCTAGCTAGGCCCTTACGTCACTCATAGTGACATATCAGGGTCATGCACTCTGTTATCAGGGTTACACACGCGGGGTCTCTTTCAGGCGTTGCCATGGACACTCACTGTGCATGTCACAGTGTGACAAGGCAGGACATATTCATGACCCTTATAGCATTAAGCACTATTTCCACACAAACACTAAGTTAATATCAGATTCATTAAATTATTATTATTCTTTGGTACTCAGTACATTCCACCCCCCGATTCCAAAAAGGTCTGGGGTATCCAGGTCTTTGAGGGAATCGTTAGTTAGGGGTACAAAGTATAATATTCGTCGGTATTACATACAGGAGGGTGTAACATTACATATCCTTTCATTGTACAATCCGCATAGTGTCCAAAAGGTTTAAGTGAACAACAGAAGTTGAGCTTCTTCCACATATCGGTTAAAAGCGAGATACACATCTGATATAAAGATATAAAAGATACAAGATAAAAAGGTAATTGTTGATGTCAGAGAGGTTTATAGAAAGAAACAAAATACATAATTAATTTGGAGTTATGATTTGACATTGATCAGGGTTATTGTATTGAATGGTAAGAATACCTTTCTTTGCCAGAAATTTATAAAGAGGGTCATTATGCTTATACATACGTATGCAGGTAAAAGAATGGTGTGCCCATACAGGGTAAGCCTGTAAAAGGATATGTTTCAGCATGGAAACACATACGGTGTTCCATAATGTTCTAGGGGAAAAAAGTGGTTGTTTGGTTAGACAAAGAGGGCTATCCGTAATGGTTTTGTTCCATGGGCCTATATGCGTAGCATAATTTGTAGCCATAATGTGTCTTAATGATCTGGCTCCAAATTGTTCAGGTAAGCCTGAGCAGGGATGCCCTACATTGTGTACTATTAGGTGTAATACATTAGTTAACTCTGAGAGGAATGATTCAATAGTATTGGGTTTACAATGAGATTGGTTCAACCAGTTATGAAATAAGAAGTGATTTAATGTTTCTGCTGGGTCAATAAGCAAAGCCATTGCAGGGCTGAAGATTGTTGAGCATAAAGCGCAGACATCAGGATTAGTAATGCGTAGCATATGTTTGAGTATGTGCAGGTCACAGCTCAGAAATTGTCTAAGGAATAAATTTTGTTTTTTCCATATGCAATTGAAGGGTTTAGAGAGTCCAATAGACTTTATAGAGGTACATATTTGAATGTGATTCCAAAGTTCTTTGTAAATTTTTCTTTTGAGTGCTCTTCTTCTTTTGGAGTTGAGTCTTCGCATGTAGCCGGTCTAGACTAAAATATGAGGGCGTATGGAATGAGGTTTTCCGTATGAAGCTCGTTTATGGCAGGTGAAATAAATGCAGCTGAGGTTGATGCTTTTCCTGAGAATAACAAGTAAACATATGTCAAAAAGCGGTTTAGGCTCCCAGCGTGAATTGGGGGGTATCCGCCATGGTGCTATGCTCAAAATAGGCAATGTGCTGGGTTCATCAAGGCGAAGTTTTTCCAAAATCATTTTCTGTATGTAAAGTTTGTATTGTACATGGAATGGTTGTATGCATGTGGAGCCAGGCGTGTGGCTAATAACATGGAAAACATATAGGATCATCTCAAAAGGATAATTGTGGAGTGGAACACATATATCATAGCCAAGACTGAGATCCGGGGAATTTATATGATCTTGTGTAATATATTGGTGAAAGAAGTAATGATTGAGAATTGTCTCTGATGGATGTTGTAAGGAATAGAGAGGAAGTGTGGGATCAGTGCATAATATACAAGTAGCATTTCTCATTTGTAAAATTTTGAAAAGAATCATTTGTTGTTCCATTGTTAATGAGTAGTGTAGGAAGGATCTGAAAAATGTATCTTTAAGCATCCAGGGACAAAAATCAGTGCATTCGAGTCTATGGGTGCGCAGAAGCTTGTGCATCTGTTAAAACAAAAGCAGGTGATTTTTCAGTTGTTTTTCGTGATATGTGGGTCAGTATTTTAAATAAAATGATTATAATAAGCATATATATAGCATATTGTTTGATCTCATGGAACCAATGCCAGGGGTTCCATCTGATAATACAAGAAATATCTGCTGTAATCATTTTCCTAAGCACATCAATAGCGTTGCAATCTTTGTTTATTGAATCAATGACATGGTTATAGGCGAGGGTGTCTGTTTGAAGTATGTGCCTTATGTTGTCCAGTGTGGTAACTGAAGCATCAAAATGTTTCATGTCCTCCTGTACATGACTATGTATGTTTGTAAGTACCTTCCTGTTTTGTTGGATGATTTCATTTAGGTGTTGGGTAGCTTCTCTGGACTTTCTTAATAGTTCTTCATCTGTTGATTGTGGTAACCAGAAACTGTTAAGTCCAAATGTATGATTGGAGACATACTGAAGTGAAGTTAAGATCGCTTGTTCAGTCTGGTTGGCATGGTTTAGGATTTCTAGTTTCAAAATATTACTGTGCATATAGCATCCAGCATCTAGTTGCAAAAAGTCCTTGTATGAGGTGTTTTGGTGCCTATATATCCCATGTGTTCCATTATGACAATGTCCAATTCTGTAAGTGCCTAGGTCTACTAGTCTGGTGGGTGCAGATACAAGTCTTACTTCTGATGTTTGTAACTGCTTATGATATAATTCTGTTGTGAACACTGTGTTTGGACTTAGGGGGTAAGTATCTTCAATGTTAATATAGCTATTCAATTCCTTAATCCAAAGGTATGAGCCTAAAGGTAGAATCCAGTCCTTTCCCAATCTTTTAGGGAAAGCAATAGTCTTGTATGCAGCATAGCTGTAGGCGGTAGAGACTCTCAATAAGTTTATTTCACAAAGTCCACCTGTGCAGTATGAAAATTTAGTAGGGTCCAAAATAGATATTTGTCCAGCATGTTCTGTAGTTCTCCCTACTAGAAAGAGTTCTCTTACTTCCGTAAATGCTTGGTCCAGCATTCTTTCGATGTGTTGGCATTCCTGGTCTCTTCTTAAATTTAAGATCATTGATTCAAGAACTGCAAGTTTGCGGTCTGTGTCTTTCACAGTTTCTTCTATTTCTTTCTGCATTATCTCTTGCTCAATCATTATCTTGTGTATCATGGTGCTTGCGGTGTGCAATGAATTAGATATAGCTTGTATTGCCTTATTCTGATGTTGGTTCATGTTGTATAACACATCAATTTTAGCTCTCAGCTCTTCTGTCATTGCTGCCGCGATTAGGGCACCGATTGCGGTCCCTGCGATGAAAGCTCCTACCGCTGCCAATTGGAGAGGCCTTCGTAGTGAAGTTGAGGCTCCATAAGTGAGTTCCAGGTTAGGTAGAAATTGGTGTTGTCCACAAATCTTCATATCTGGTGGATATATGTTTTTAAAGTTCCATCTGAGTTGTATCTTCTCCACCTGTGGTTTATATAACACCTTATATGAGTAAATAGTTGCTGGAACAAAGCCTGGAGCTTCTGTTGTGACCATTTCTTCCCATGGTGGGGGAAAATCACTGGGGTTTTATAGTGTAGAGTAATGAGTCTGTGAGTTTCATTGAATCCACCTCTATCTATGATACATGGTGTCATTGATGAGGGTTTAATGTAGCAGTCTTCATGTGATATAGGAAACTCGTATACCTTGAGCCATTCTTCTGTGTTCATCATAAATGAAGTGTAGTTTCTAACTACTTCATGTGCTACTAAGTCCATAACTGTCCATTTCTGGTTCTGGAATCCTAACATGTAAAACATGTATGGGTTTTTCCCAAAATACTTCTCTGGAAATTGTATGTCCATACCTGCTGTCATCCAGAAGTTGATTGATTTGTTGTCAGCTTCCTTTAGGTGATAATGGACTTCAGAGTCTTCTGGTGTCCAGGTGCATTGTTCTGACACAAAAGTTGTGAAGGTTATATTGGGTTCCATATATCCTAGTTGTGTGACAGCTGGTTTTAGTGGGAGTTCTTTATCATGTTCAATGAGATGGGTTGTATTGAGTGTTGAGTGGTTGTAAATATCCAAAAAATTGTTTTGATGCATAGCAGACATAGAAGAGTGGTTTTATTACTTGTTGGTTCTTGCATTTCATTCCTCCTGGTGGTATCCAATGTACCAATGTAGAGTTATTTGGATTCAACTTTTGCTTGGGCATTTTCATCATGAGCATCAAGTGTTTGAAAAGTCCATCCTTTAGTCTGTTTCTATGTTGATTCCATTCTGTGCCATTCCCAGTGTATACTACACTGACATTTATTTTTTCCTTTTTGTGTAAGTCCAGGTGGATGATGTAGAATCCGTATGTGTTCATAAATGTAGCTATTGGGATTTGGGATGCATTGGAATGTGTTTGTCCTGTAAAATTCAATGCTATCCCCATTGTGGCATTGATAGAGATGTTGTATGGCAATCTTTGATTCCTCATTGGATGATGGATGGTTATAGCTGTGAAATTTGCATCCTCATGTTTGTTAAACATTTCCAGGGTGAATTAAAATTGTAGTCTGTAGGGTGTATTCGCATTACTGTGTATGGTAGTGCAGTGTTGACATTAATAATGTCACCTTTTCTGACTTGCTTGTTTATCCATCCTGTTTGGTTAGTTGTGAAGTTACCTGCCCATAGGTAGTTTTCTATGTTGAATACTTTCAACCATTCTGCATTACTTTATGAGGTGTGGGTGGTTTGTTAGTAGGTTCAGAGTCTGTAATGCGAAATACATCATCAGTTAATGGGAATACTTCTTCAAATGGTGATTTGCGATGCAGTCTGGGTCTTGAGTTTAGTTCGAATACAACTCTGCGTAATGCCTTTTGGATAGGTAAATCCTTTAGATGCCATAATGAAGTTTTTAATAAGCCATTCCATCTTTCAATATTACCTGCCGCTGTTGGGTTATATGTAGTGTGAAAATCCCAATGAATGCCTAAGTCTTTGACCACTTTTTGTATTATTTTTCCTGTAAAATGAGTACCTTGGTCTGACTCTATGACTTTAGGCATTCCATAACTACTACACCATTCCCATACAGTTTCTATAGTATGATGTTGGGTTGCATTGTTAGTATGCAGTGCCAGTCCTAGGCCAGAATGCACATCGACCATTGTACATACCCATTTATCACCAAAATCTTTCAAAGGACCTATATAGTCTATCTGTATTCTTTCATTAAAATGTCTAGTTATGGGGGTGTCCTGTTGTCTATGAGTGTTGAATCTAAGTGAAAGTTTTGGACATTCTGTGCATCTGGTTATGGCCTGTTTGCATTTTAGCCAGGTTACTTTTAGGTTCCTTTTCCTAAACCAATCATATAATCCATGAGTGCCAATATGGCCTAATGTTTTATGTACATTTAATAATTCGTCCAATGTTATTGGTGAGTCTAGAGGTTCCTTCTGTATATGCCATTTCCGTTGTAACGTTAACTTGGTTGGGCCTGTTTCCTTACATGTCCATTTTCCTTTCAGCCTTATCATGTTTACACTGGCTAGATTATCGGCCATTTGGTTTCCTTTGGCCTCCTTACTTTCTCTATTAGTATGAGCATCTACATGTTTGATATATATTTTTATGTCCTGTTTTGCGATCCATTCCCAACATTCTTTGGACCAAACATCCTTTCCATTAATTTTCCAATCAGTAATTTTCCATTTACCAGACCATATGGCTATACCATTGCAAACTGCCCAAGAATCTGAATAAATATATATGGTTTTTCTTTTTTCTTGTATTGATTTTTCAATTGCTAATTTGACTGCCATAAGCTCTGCGTGTTGAGCTGTTTTATCCACCCCCTGATCAGTTAGGATTGTCTTGTCCGAGGGTCTGTAGGCTGCACATTTCCAGTGCAGCTTCCCTGCTTTTATGACTCCAGATCCATCTGTAAACCAAGCATTGGTTTGTTCTTTGAATTCAGGTCCCCATACTCCTATGGGTTTTGTTGTTTCATCAAGTGGCTCTACCGGTGTTGGTACCAGGGGGCTGATTTGTCACATCCTCCATGAATTTGGAGTTATGTGATTCCAGCTTGTTCACAAGCACCCCTTCAATGTACCATTTCCATTTTAGAACTCTTTGTTCCATTGGTAGGCCGTTGATTTCGTCTGGAGTCATTTTAAGCCATTCCATTATAGGAATAGGCGTGCGGACTATTAGACATTGGTCCTTCCTGATCAAAGAGATGACCTTTAATGCCTCAAATAAATTCCAAATGAGTTTTTCAAATTTAGAATATTTTATCTCAGAGTAAGGAAAGCGTTTGCAATAGAAGCCAACAGGTATGGTTTTACCTTCCCTTTTAACAAAAATTCCCCAATTTCCATATCCATTTATGTACAGTACATCAACTATTAAGGTGTCTGAACGCACAGGTACAAACAATTGTCTATACAATTCTATATATTCAATCAATTTTCTAAAAGCTTCTTTCTGTGGTTGTGCCCATTCAAAGTCAGCGGCTTTCCTAGTAACCTTATAGATCGGCGCAAGCAGGTTTTGCATGTATGGAAGGTGTTGTCTCCAATATCCAAAAAGTCCTATTAACTGTTGTGCTTCTTTTTTGTTTGGAGGGGGCCTTGAGTCCTTTGATCTTTGAGATTGTCCCTTCTGGAATTTGTGGTCCGGTGGCATTCCAGAGTACTCCTAAAAATTTGATAGTGTCTTTGGGACCTTGTATTTTGTCTTCATTTATAGTCCATCCTTTATTTCTTAGTGTTGACACCATTAAGTCTAGTGTCTTTTGGACTAAAGATATTTCTTGTCCTGCTATAATGATGTCATCTATATATGAATGCACTAACACCTCCTTTGGAATTTCTTTCCATGGAATGGATTGAGATATTGCCATATGGGCTATGATAGGGCTGTTTCTATATCCTTGTGGTAGTCTTTTGAACCTGTATTGTTTACTATTCCAGGTAAAAGTGGTAATTTCCCTAGATTCTTCAGCCAGCGGGATGGCAAAAAACATGTCTGTTAAGTCTATTGCTGCAAAAACCTTGGGTTCTGCATTTCTGATCTCTGAAAAGATGGTCTCTACTTCTGGTAGGTGTCCAGGCATTTGTGGTGAAAGTTCATTGATTTTCCTGTAATCTACTGTAAATCTGTAGGCCCCATTAGGTTTTAACACTGGCCAAACTGGACTATTGTAATTGAATGAGGCTGTTCTCTCAATTATGTTTTCTTGTAGCAGTTTTTCAATGATTTTAGTTACATCAGTGTGGCCTCCTTTTAAGGGGTACTGTTTAGTGAATGAAGGGGGAATTCTGGGCAAAACTACAGGTTCCATCTTTACTGCTGTTAGGGCACAGAAATGCATTTCTAATGGGTCACTTTTATTTTTTCTTAAGGGTAGCCAATTTTGGAAAATTATGGGGATCCAATCCATCCCTAAAATGTTACATGGGGTTTCTGCTAATAATACTTTTCCTTCTAATGGGGGTCTATTGTAGTTAAGTATTTGCATTTTAGTTTGTTCTGCCAAAATATCCCCTATTATTCCTTCAATTTTTACCCAATTTTTAGCATTGGGGTCTTTGGCTATACTGTTACAGATGGTAACTTGACTTCCTGTATCTATTAAAAAATTTTCCCTCTTTTCTGCATTTTTTATTCTTATAACTAATTGGACATAAGGTCTATTATCATGATCATCCCATATTATGCGTACATGCGTACATTGCGCATTTGATTTGCCTGTGGTCTGAATCTGGTTCTTGTTCCCCTGAAGTTGGCTCCTAACGGGGGTCTCTGGATATAGGGTCTGATTGGGGGCCTTGTGGCCCCCCGATATACGTTTTTTGGCCTCATGATTGCATTTTGCCATGAGTAATTCTGTTGATTTCTGGTTATGGTAGAGAATGGTGGTTTATATTTTTGTGGAATCCTGTTAGGTCCAGGATTCCTATTAGGGAATGTTCTGTTTTTAACCTGAGTCAAAAAGGTGGGTGCTACTCTTGTTATTGGCTTAGGTTTTTGTGCCATGAAAGTTAACACCTTACCCCCTTGCATTTCCCTTGCTTGTCTGAAATATTCTATTGCCTCATTAACAGTTTTGATGTTTGCTAAGGCAGACATGATGGTCATTTTCATGTGTGGTGGTGCCCCTGAAATAATTATTTTTTTCATAGCAGGGGTAAGCTGTGCAGCCTTGGGAGTTTTAGCATCTGTATACATCATAGCTGTCACTCCAAGTTTCCTTAAGATGTTAATTGCCTGTTCCAAGTTGTCCCATCTAGCGGAGGACTCAAATTGAGTCCAATCCAGCGTTGGAAAAGCATTTATCCAGGCTTTGGCTACCCAATTCATTAAAGAAGTTTCATGATCATTATTTACTTCTATTATAGCCTCAAGGGCCTGGTAGACATGTGGATTTTCTATAATACTTTTCAATGAGTTCATCTCACGGGCATTGAGCATAATGGTGTTTGCTCCTTTATCCCATAATTTTAAAAGATATTCTATGTCCTTACTTTCCTTTTGTGCAAATTCCTGTTTGTATTGTTGAATTTCTGCCCGAGTTAAATCCCTCTGCTCTACAGTTATTTCGGGCACTTCCTCATGTCTGTCGGGCGACTCTGTTCGATTGCCCCGACTGGGTGTCATCGATAAGCGCGTCATTGTGGCCGGAAACGCCTGTTTACTACTCCTCGCTTTAACCTCCTCGTCAATAATATTTTGTAAGAAAGGATTGTTGCTGTTTCGCTGCAGCGCATTTCTGACTAGTCTTTTGCCCTTCATTCTATCTTGATCTAGGTCATCTATGGTCTTAATGAGCAATGCTGGTATCTCCGTCCTGGGGGCCCTAGCCAGGATGGGTTGCAATACTTCAGCATTGGTCAATGGAATATCCACTGTAGTTCCTTTCTGGAATTTGGGCAATTTTTCTTGTACTATTCTTTCACAAGTCCTCCAGTCTGACTGAGGTTTTAGTTCCTTACTTGGCTGTTTCTTGAATAAGTTCAATTTCTTAAATTTTTCTATCAGACCCATTTTTAGGGCAGGAGCCTTAAGCAAGTGCTCTTGCTATATACAGCCAAGCCTTAGCTTCCTTCTTTTTAAAGTAAAATTTTGGAGCGCTCCACCTTAATCCTTCAACTACAATTTGGTTGAGAATAACCTCTGCCTTATTGTAGGCTCGTTTTGCTAGCCAATTTTTCATCGGACTGAACTGCTAATGGTCAGGAGTTTGGGTCGTGGTCATCCGCCACCTTGGACTGGGCTCGCACCGTGGGAGAAACTCCCTTGCCGGTCTTACTACCTCCGAAGAAGCAGGTGCCTTTCGGGCTAACCCAATGTCCTTGCCGGTCTTTCCACCTTTCAGCGGGTGCCTTTTGGGGTTTCAGACTCTTCGACCCTTCATCCTTAAGTTAACAATCCTGCCGACTACGCCAACTGTCCCGAGCACATTAAGTAGACAGAGGCAGATATGTCTTTGCAATGCCAAGGTTTATTCACAACCAAATTCAAAGCTAGATTCACACAGTCCTAACTTAGCCTCTATCTCCCCGAGTCCCAGGGGGGCTCACCAAGGGACGTCTTCTTAGCCGCTCGCTGGATCAGATGAAGTCTGGTCCGGGAACTCAGCAAGCAGCCGGCACCATCAGCAGGTCACTCCGACGGGAAGCGTGACGGGGTCCGGTCGTCTTGAAGGCGCTTCGCTTCAGTGAGCTGGGGACTCGGTTTATATACTATTTCTAGCTAGGCCCTTACGTCACTCATAGTGACATATCAGGGTCATGCACTCTGTTATCAGGGTTACACACGCGGGGTCTCTTTCAGGCGTTGCCATGGACACTCACTGTGCATGTCACAGTGTGACAAGGCAGGACATATTCATGACACTTATAGCATTAAGCACTATTTCCACACAAACACTAAGTTAATATCAGATTCATTAAATTATTATTATTCTTTGGTACTCAGTACATGGGGATTAACTGGGTGTTTAACTATAGCCACGTGGGGTGTGGCTGGAGGAGGTGGGTAACTGCAGGCCTGTCTTCCGGGTTTATATTTGTCCTTGTTGAGCAGATCTCTCTCTCTCTCTCTCTCTCTCTCTCTCTCTCTCTCTCTCTCTTCCTTCCTCCTGGTGTCCTGTGTTAACCTGTTCTCCTCTGCCTCAACAGTCTGCCTTGATGTTCTGCTTTGCCTCAGGCCCTGAATCTATAGATCTCTAAGGGCATCTATAGACTGAGACCTCTGAAATGATAAACTCCAAAATAAACTTTTCCTTCTCTAAAACTGTTCTTGTCAGGTCATTTGGTCACTGCAGCAAAAGAGCTAAATAAAATAGGGCCAATCACAAGTATTGGGACCTATCTCAAGAAGGAATCATTCTGAGCTAAATAATACTTGACATTTCTCATTTTTTCAGTGGGTAATTCCTCATTTTCTTCATCTACAAACATTTCTTGATGCTAGACATAAAAAAATGTACTATTATTTGAAAAAAGTGATATATAATATATCTCTCTGACACCTAAATTGAAAATAAATTGCAATCATTTATACATTTGACACAGATGTGTTAACAAAGTCCCAGCAAGATCTTACACTAAGAGTTCCATTGATGGCATCCACTCAAATAAGCCACTCAAATAAGTTATGGTACAATGTCAAAAATTTGCTCAATTTCAAACAAAAGAAATTTCTTCTTCTTTTTTTTTTTTTTAAATTGTCTTTCCTTTTTAAAGAATTTTTAAAAAAATTTTCTGATTAAGCCAAAACACAAGCAAAATATATAATGGAAAACATTAAGAAAAAAAAAAGCAAAAGAAAATATAGCAAAAGAATAATGGTGGATCTTCCTCTTTTTCATAATTCATTGTTGAGAGAAAAAAAATGTCAATTGCTGTGAAAAACTAATTTGGTTTGCTCTCCATTTATGTGCTGAATATCATGAAATCCTAAGTGTATTCTGCAGCCAAGAAATCTAAATATTTTAACTGTGTAAAATTAAGTGTGACATAATATATGTGAAAGAACTTTCAATTTGAATACATTCTCTGTGCACTTCCCAAGAATCTGCTTTTGTTTATAGGGGTTATCACAAGTATTATGGAACATGAAACTTGCCATTTAAGAAAAAAAAATAAAGGAAATACTTTTTTCAGTACAGAAGTAAGCCTAAGTCTGTAAATAATTATTGTGAGAAATGTGTCTGCTGGTGATGTACATATTCCACAATATCATTCAATGTTTTCCATGGGATGTATTCAAAATTACATAATGTAGTTGGTGTTTCTGGAGTCAGAATTAGAAGTTTGCCTAGCTTTTCTAATTCCCACTCTTGCCACTCTGATAGAAAATGCTTAATCTGTCAGTTAATGACCACAGATTTCCATGACACCAACATAACAATATGTAAATGTTTTGAATAATTAGTTCCTAACCAACTGAAAAGTTGTTTCAGTGCTTTAAAGAGAGAGAAAAAAACTGGGCTAATGTAAACTGATCTTTAAAAAAAAGAAAGAAAGAAAAACAAAGATACTGTTTCATTCTTTATCACTGACGTGAATTCATTCGCAAAATTGTTGGCTGATATGAAGTATGGATTGTAAAAATAGACACATTTTTATTTTCAGGCTTTAGAAACACTGAATTTGGAGGTTTTGTTTCCTTTGGAAATGACATTTTCATAGACTCTAATTTTTAACATAACATTTCATTTGTTTTTCTAAATCTTTTCTTTTTTTTTTTTTTTTTTTTTTGGTACCAGGGATTGAACTCAGGGGCACTCGACCACTGGGCCACATCCCCAGCCCTTTTTTTCTATTTTATTAGAGACAGGGTCTCACTGAGTTGCTAAGTGCCTCGCCATTGCTGAGGCTGGCTTTGAACTTGAGATCTTCCTGCCTCAGCCTCCTGAGTGCTGGGATTACAGGTGTGTGCCACTGCACCCGGCAACACAACATTTCTTAAACTTATTTTTTTTCCCTTCAAGAAATGAGTAACAAATTGAGTGGTTACCCTCAAATTGAGTAACAGCTGTCAAACTTCTACTTTGAGAATTTGTGGCATAAAATCATTTTTAATTTTTTGAATATGAATTCATCGCCTAATATTTGATGTCATTTTTCCAAAGTCCAGTGCCCCACTTCCTGTCCTTAGAAAATTTCAGTTTTTCCCTTAGAAGCACTGTCTTTCCAGAATCTAATTCAGAGAAAAGAGAACATGAACTTAGGGGTGTAAATCAATGAAGGTCTATCTCTAGCTTTAAGGTTTACCTGTAGCTATGGCAGTTTTCTTGCCCTATAACTTTTCTACCTGTTAAATGTGATTATTCATTATCTTACTGCTTTGCTGTGAGAATCACCTGATTATAAGACTGGACAGGAAAGTATCCAGAACAATAACAGGCATATAAGTTATTCAATAGTAATTATTCAATAAAATAAAATTATTGCTGAAATGACATTTTAAATATTTTAAATAAAAACCACAATATACATTGTCAGTAATTATTTTTACAATCAAAATGCATTAAAACTGAATTACTTATTCACTATAAATTCCTAAGTATTTAGGAATGTGTGACTTTTGGGGTATTATCACTCACATTGGCTATCACAGGAAATACAATCTCTGAACACAGTTGAGATCTGGATTTGGTGAATCATACTAGACACAATCCCAAATGAAAAACAGACAGAATACACTCAAAAGAAAAATATTATAATAAGAGCAGAGAACCAGGAAGTCTTGACAATTTCAAATCGTCAGATTACATATGTAATTGTAGAACTCCAGAGAAAAGGAAGCATAAAAACATTTGAGTAAACTGTGGCCAAAACTTTCTGAAAATAATGTAATGTTTTTTACTTGGTATTGTACTAGAAGAAGATGAAATTTAAACTTTCTCTGTCCCTGGCAGTCAACACTGAAGGAGTAATGAATTATTTCATCTTAATTTAAATATTCCAGGAGATTTTCTTCAAAGAATAAAAAGAGTAGTTGCTCCCCAAAGTGAGTTGCTATGATGGAAATGGGGCTAAATTAGGTCTTAAATTCTTATCAAACAAGACAACCACTTGGAAACATATTGCCTCTCAAGCTGTGACCTTGTGCCTCAGAAGACTCTTCTGAAATTTTATCAGAGAAGTCCACTAAGGCTATAAATCTAAGAAACAATCCAAATCTAGAAGGTAAAGGTACCCAGGAATTAACTAAACTAAGAAAAAGTTGATAATTTTTCCATTTGCTCATTATTTCAGAGTATAATTTATGATTAACTCGATATTTTTTTTTATCTTAGTTGCATTTCTAAGTTGGGAAAAGGAAGGGAGAGAATACCTACCAAGCTCAAATATGATGTTATAAGCCCACAGATAATATCATTAAATAGACTATAGAGATAGATCACTTTATTTGGGAGTATGAGAAAACTAGAATATTTTCTTCATAAAGCAAACTATATAAGTATTTTCCATTTCAATTCTGAGATTCAAGATGAGTAACAAATCTTCATCTGTTACGACTTAAACACTTTTGTGGCCAATGATATTTTTAATACATGCCAAAAATTTCACATTATTGTGTACTATGAGGATTATTTATACAATTTTATTCCACTTTGTATTTAGGAAGTCATTTAGTGATGGTGTGGTATTAGAGCACAACTTCCCCAACATACTATTTTGTTCTTAAGGAGACTCATGAAAGTAGGGTAGAACTCTAGTGCCCCCAGGGAAGGTTTGTCTTTCTCTCAACCAATTCCTAGAATCATGGTTCTTGGTAAACTGCAATTTATGTTACAGATCTTCACATAACCATGTGGAAGAAATTCACTAGAAGAACACTTCAAGGCTCTTACCCCACCAGTTGCCTATTTCTCCCTGTGGGTAGATAAGTTAGATTTCTGATTAGAGACTTAAGAAAAAAGAAGGAGGAAATATTCAGCTTTGCTCTTTCCTCTATAGAGTCAGGGGTCTCTCCATGCTGTAAATTTTATAGAAATACCTCAATTGAGAGGAAGTTTGTGGCTTTCCAGCTATGTCTGTACCTCGTTGAATAAGTGTCACTTTTTGATGCAGTGTCAGCAAGCCATGTCCTCCAACCTAGCTTTTGTCATAAATAAAAATGATGTATTTATTCCCATCAGACTGCCTTCTGCATTTAAGCCACACATTCTCCTGTTGCACTCTGTGTGTATATTTATGAAGGTTCTTGTTTCATCCTATTGAATTTTTAATTTTCTCATCTCTTTCAGAGGGCTCTCAGTTCCATTATAGGCAAAGAATGTCAATTCCAGTGGCCTATTTTAATTGTCTAAAAGGTTTAAGCATAGGAAATAGTCAATAAATGTTTGCAGAGTAAATGGATGAACAGTACAGCAAGAATTCCATAAGACAAAATTTATCTTATATATTTCAAGTTCTACAACAAAGGATCCAATAATATTATTCAATAAGCTTGTTGCTGTTTACTAGAATATACAACATAAAGGTGATAGATGAGCTGTAACAGGCTGTAACAGGAGCCATGTCAAGAAGCCAACCTCGGATCCTTCACCTGCTGAACTCTGTAGAAGCAGGGGCACATTTCTAGGCAATTAAATACCCTCTGAAACACATAAGGTAAAGTTCTTCTATCAGATAATTCGTCTTTTGACCTGTGGCTCTTTGTGTGATTCTTTGTACCTAGATCAAGTGAGATAAATAGAAGTTTTATGGAGAGTTAAAAAAGGTCCATTGACACATGACAGAAAAAAGCCCCACAGACATATGTATTTCTTATTCTTCTAGCAGAGCAATCTTTCCAGTTGAAAACAGCTGTTCTATGCCCCAGGGCCCTATTATAGACTATCTCAACTTTGGAAATACATATATGCAGGCATGTGTGTATGTGTGTGTGTGTGTGTGTGTGTGTGTGTGCATCTAGTCACAAACACACATAATATTCCAATATTGCTCTAAAAATACATTTTAAGATTAAAAAATAAAACCTAGGAAGCAGATAAATGTGATGCTTAGTATAGGTATAGAAAATACATTATCTGGAATGGGGGATAAAATAGAAAAAACATTAATATTTATTTGGTGAATATTAGTTTAGGAAACAAAGAATAAGCCAAACTTGTACATGTATTTAATAAAAAATGAAACTCTTCCAGTCGGTGTTATAATGTCTCAAAACTCAGGGAAAAAAATGTTTTCATTTCCTTTCTTTTCCAAGAGGAAAATAATAGTAATAACAATGATATTGAACCTCCTCTGAGATTTGGTGAAGCATTATAAAAAATCCAACCTGCATATTTTTTGGTTTTCATGACCTGAACTGAACATGACCCTATCCCATATTTCCATCTTCCTTTTCAAAATTGAGAAATTAGTGATTTATAACATCATGTCATTCTTGGCTGAAGTAACATCATAAATGATGCTGCACATTGTTACAACATCCAAAGTGTTGAACAAATATTTCCCTTTTCTTACTTCTTTCTGCATTGTTTATTCACTTGTATTCCTAGGAGATGCCAATACAACACAAAACTTTCTGGCATAGAGATGTTTAAATGAGTAGAAATACCCAATGACATTTTTGGTTTAGGACTTGTGCTAGCTATAGAATCCCTCAAGCCTACAGGAAGAAGCTATTAAAATGGATTCCCTACGTGTTCATTTTAAATGGGTCACAAGGTTACACAACAATATAAAACAGCACACTGGAGCTTTAAAAATGATTTATACTTTGTTACATTTATTAATACTAATAATTTTGAAAGTTTTATAGAGAAAAAAAACCCACTTTACTCTTGAAAAATATCATGTCCATCTGTGGACATATGGTCTTCGTAAAATATCCTTATTCAGTTTTATATTCTCATTTTAAAATTTTAATAAAATGTTATTTTACATAAAATTTAGATATTTCTTTTTTCTCCTAGAAAAAAATGTATTCTTGGTATTAGTGAAAAAAAATGTAAAGATTGAGTTCATATGAATGAATGATACATAATCAAAAAAATATCTGCAATTAGCTTTTAAGTATAAAATAAATTTGGAATGATAAATTATAATGCAATTAAGAAACACAATGTTTAGTTCCTCAATAGTTCATGAAGATTCCCTATGAGATAAGATATACAAATAGTTCAGATTTTTAATAAGAATATTCTATACCTGCCCAGCATAGACTAAACAATTCAAGTAAAGAATTTTGGCCAATTTAGCACAAACAGAAGAGAATGATGACAACTTAATCCTGCACTTGTATAAGCAATGTGTATCTGTATCTGGAGAAGGTATTTGACTGTGTGCAGTGGTATAGTTAAAACATTTCAATAATTGTTAATGTATAACTTACTTTAAACAATCTTGATAGGAATTACCTAATCATTTTAATTTGTGTTTATATTGAACCAAAATTCTTGGCTTTAAAACATGCTTTGCAGAAAATCTCCAAAACACTGTATGGAAGTGATGCAAAGATTTTACTTTATAGTACACTATGATGAAAGTCTTTTTGTTTAATGAAAATAAGAGAATTATAAAGACTCAGAGTTCAAAAATAAAATCATATTTAAAAAGAAAAAATATATTTTTGTTGCCTGTAAAAATTCATATACAAATGTCACAAATACTTTTCATTCCAATGAGATATTTTTGATTATCACTTTATTGAGTAATAATATTTGTGACCAATTTGGAGAATTTTCCATGTTTTAAAGGTTTTTTGTTTGATTTTTTACTTTTGTATTCTTATCACCTTTTAGGGACATATGTTCTCTCTCAATAAGTTGAAAGTTCAGCATTGCTTCTTTATTATACTCACAAAAAAAAAAAAAAAAAAAGAGAATACCTGGACTTTCTTTCCCATTAATACACCAATATAGATTCTCTGAGAGAATTCCTGATATAAAACACATAGATATGTTGAGAGAGAAATGTAGCAAACATTTGTTAATAAAACACTATTCTTAGCCGGGCGCGGTGGCGCATGCCTGTAATCCCAGCACTTTGGGAGGCTGAGGCAGGAGGATCGCGAGTTCAAAGCCAGCCTCAGCAATGGTGAGGCACTTAGCAACTCAGTGAGACACTGTCTCTAATAAAATACAAAAAAGGGCTGGGGATGTGGCCCAGTGGACGAGTGCCCCTGAGTTCAATCCCCGGTACCACAAAAAAAAAAAAAAAAAACAAAAAAAAAGCACTATTCTTGCGGGATAATAAGAAAAATCCATAAATGAAATAAAAAAATATTGTCAAAAAACTGCAAGCTAATGCTCAAACTATAGTCAAAATTTGAGCATTTACTACTTATAATAGTTAGGAGTACTGAATTTTAATTGTTGAATTCTATAAAGCATATGTCCTTGCAAATGTTGACAAAAATTCTCTTGGCTAACAAACTGGCTGAAATGAATATTGTTTATGTGGGCATTTGTAAGAAGACATAGGGAGTTTTCACTGAGAAAGTGATATTAAATATTTCTAACTGGCTGAGGATATAGCTCAGTTGGTAGAGTGCTTGCCTTGCATGCACAAGGCCCTGTGTTCAATCTCCAGCACCATAAACAAACAAACAAACAAACAAACAAAAAACCTAAATATTTCCAAGCTTGACAGCTTTTGGGAGCAAAAACTAAATGCAATGGACTTGCATAGATATAGTCTCAGATAGTTAAAAAACCTACTATAATAATTCTAAATTCAATAGTATAAAATACCTGAGAAAACAAACAAAAAACATGGGTGGTATTCCTGAGAAATGAATCTCACAGTATTTTATTCTATGCAAAATTTGGACTAAGTCTTCAAAATAGTTGTACAAAGAAATAACACAATACTTTAATGCACCAAATTGGCAAATACATTCTTAACCTTGGAAATTATCCCGACCTTTGGCCCTGGAGAATTCTCTGTTCTTAATAATTTATTCAGTGAGAGGTAATGTAATGCATCTAAGAGAAGAAATTCTTGTCAGTTAATCCCAATCCTTTATATGTAGATCTCTGTGACATCCCATTATTTATTTGACCTTTTTTTGCCTAGATTTTTCATCAATAAATTAGTAATAATTGTATTTTCTCATAAGGCTGTTTTGAATATTAAGCAAGATAATTAATGAATAAGCATAGCTATATTTTTAAATATTAACTATCATTAGTATTAGCAGTGTTCATATCTATAAGTGAATTTATTTTACTAGTAAAGCTAAATATGGTTAACTCTGACTTTTGCTCTTTAGGGTCAATTTCTTGATGCTTAAGGCAGAGATCAAAGAGAGGAAAATAAAATTGTGTTTTTGTATTCTTTGTGGCAATCTTGTGATTTGAACACAATTTTTCTACATATGGTAATGGGTTGGATTGCGTTTTCTCCCAAATTCCCATATGAATGTCCAAACCCTCAGTACTCAGTACATAATCTTATTTGGAGATAGAGTCTTTATAGAGGTAATCAAGTTAAAAGGTCTTTAAGGCAGTTTTTAACACATTATGACAACTGTCCTTATAAAAAGGGACATTTGACATAGAGAAATATGCTGAAAAATGTTGTGAAGAGACAGAGGGAGAAGGAAGTCCTCTATAAGACAAGAAAAGACATATAAAAGATCCTTCCCTCATAGGCCCAGGAGAAACCAACACTACCCATTCCTCAATTCCCAATGTTCAGTCTCTGGAACTCTGAAACATAAAAAAAAAGCTCAGCCATGTGATGCTTTGTTATATCAGCATTTGCAAACTGGTACAGTTAGTACACAGTCAAATGTGATTAATTTGGTTTAAAAAGAGGGACAATTTGAATTAATAAGCTATAAGTTAAAGCATGTTTAAATTTCTGCAGAAAAAAAAATACAAGAAAATTAGAAAGATCTTTAAACATATTTTTCATTTGTTTCAAAATGGTTAACAATCCTTGTGCCACTCTACTTTATTCTACCTGCTGATGTATAGCAATACAATGAAAACTCCTAGGGCCCCAATAAAAAATACTTCATCTTTTCATTGTTTATGTTTTTAGTATTTTTAGACACCAACATTATTGTGAATGGCATCAATAAGTTGGTTAAAAGTACACAGCCTGAAGAAATATATTTGCCAAATTTTCACAATTTAAACTAAATTGTTCATATGAAGATAATGTTAATTGAAAAAAAGTGAGTTTGTTCTAGGCCATGAACCTGTGCAAATTAATAAACACATAGTTTATACAAGACAAATCTCTCTGTAAATAAACTGATTTACTTTTCTCACATAAAAGAAGAAGAACAATTCAACTGATAAACAAAAAAAATAATACAAGCAAATGTGTTCCCTGTATGCAATATTACCTCTCAATCATATACTTAATGAGTTTTGGGGCATATGTTTTATTTCTCTAAGAATATATATGGTAAAGAGAAAAAAAAAACTTCAGAAAAATATATAATTTAAGCTAAATCTGCTGACTTTGTATCTTTGTTCAGAAGTAGATAACAGAACTTAATCTTAGGCAGAAGTAGATAACAGAACTTAATCTGAGGCAGAAATAGATAACAGAACTTAATCTTAGGTCTGTAACAGGAAAACTTGAGAAATTTGCCTGTGAAATAACCAGGTAGATATCTAAGGACTGACATTGGGGAACATGTTGGGGTTGATTTGAACTAGGCTTTTATACCATCTAAACTAGCCAACAAATAACCATTTCCTAAGATGTGTCAGAGAGGATGAAGAAGCAAGATAGACAAAACCAGAATCTTTGTTGTTAAATCCATTTTCCTTAAATTCATGGATTACCACCAAAAAAAAAAAAAAAAAAAAAAAAAAAAAAAAAAAAAGAAAAAGAAAAGAAAAGAAAAAGAAACTCCCTTTGAGCTGAGATACATCAGGTAGAGTGCCTGCTTTTCATGTGTGAGTCCTTGAATTCCATCTCCAGCATAACAATAAAATTTTAAGTTTCATAGATTAAAAAATGATAAAAGGTATGAACTATTGCTATTGACATATATTTAAAAGGTATCACAGTATTCCTACTAAAAGTAGTAAAAATCAATCACTTTCTGAACAGAAGTATTAGGTTGCATGGGGATTGGCTTCACTCTGGTCTATTGGGGACAGGGTCCAGCCAGCCTCCTCTTGTGGGATCAGAAGTCCAAGCCGTTTCCCATTTGAGTAGGTTAGACTGCCATCACCCCATTTCCCAGGTCCAAGAGAACCCAACCATTGTTTTTAAGTCCATTTACTTTCGGGAACTTTTTAGGACATCTATTCAAATTGGTATAAGCTATTTTTGAAAGCCCTTTGGAGTATTAGAAAGAGTAAATAGTCACCTCATCTTGGCTCAGAAACTATGATTTTTAGTCAAGTTCTACAGGTCCTCAGACAGGGAAGCATGATTCACATTTTTTTTTTTTCCTTCATCATAAAGACACATATCATTAAAGAAATTATGTTAATTGATACCGTTTTAGTTCATATTGTGTCAATGCAAGGAAAGTATGAAAATAATGTGTCAAATGTAAAGATGCTATGGAATGCTGTAGTTTCCTTGAATCTTGATCAATTCAATCCAATTCTTAGGAATTAAGAAACATTTGCAAATTATAAAACCAGAGTTTCAAATTCTCCACTCAGAATAGTCTAATTGATCAATACCATGCATGTCTTCACTCAACATTTAAGCAGAATAATGAAAAGATAAATCTTTGGTCCACCTTCACCAATTACAGTTTTATGACTCAGTAAAGGATGATAAATTTCTTTATTTGAGAAGTGAACATTACAACAACCTGCTTTTAGGCCTAGTCAACTAAGGAACATGTTTGATAGCTCTATAAATATCATTACAAAATTGTTTTAGATCCAATTAATTATCAAAAACCACAGAGTTCACAAGTTACTGATATCTTCATATTTTCCTTTTAATATTCAAGGTCATTCAGAAAAGCTGTTGACTTTTTACATAATATAACACAATTAATAATAGTTTAAACCAATGTAAAGAGTTTTTTTTTTTTTTTTTTTTTTTTTTTTTTTTTTGTGGTACCAGGGATTGAACTCAGGGGCACTCGACCACTGGGTCACATCCCCAGACCTTTTTTGCATTTTATTTAGAGACAGGGTCTCACTGAGTTGCTAAGTGCCTCGCCATTGCTGAGGCTGGCTTTGAACTCGCGATCCTCCTGCCTCAGCCTCTCAAAGTGCTGGGATTACAAGGCGTGCGCCACCGCGCCCGGCAAGAGTTTTTCTTTTTGGTCATCAATCTCCCACTTTTTTCTCCTTCATGGGAAATCATGGTTAAAATAATTTCTCAACACTGGGCCAACATGTGCCCCTGAAGAAGCTAGCTTCCAAAAGAAAGAAAAACCAGATTATTCTTCCCACAAACTAGTGTTATTATATCCCTGCTTTTTCATGATTTCAATTTTGAAAATACTGAAACCTGTCAAGGCACAGTTAAAGATAATATTTATGATTAATGTGTATACAAACATCATTATGAAAACAGAGAAACTTCAGTACCCTTCCCATTGTACAGGGTTTCACAGTGCCTCTGTCTTATCCATAAACACACAACAGCAAGAATGTCACTATCAACCTGTTTTGGTTTGGATATGAGGTGTCCCCCAAAAGCTCCTTTGTTGTAATACAAGAGGTGAAATAATTACATGGTGAGAGCTATAACCTAGTTAGTGGGTTGATCGATTTAATTCAATCTCCCACTTTTTTCTCCTTCATGGGAAATCATGGTTAAAATAATTTCTCAACACTGGGCCAAATATTATTCAATATTATTCAATATTATTCAATATTATTCAATATTATTCAAATATTATTCAAATAATAAATAATAAATAATAAATAATAAATAATAATAATAAATAATAATTTGAATGGAATACTGGGTTTTAAGTGTGGGAAGATGGGACATGGCTGGGGGAAGTGGGTCACTAGCAGCCTGGCCTGGAAGGATTTATCTTTTTGCAACCCCATCCCTTCTCTCTCTGTTTCCTGGCCACCATGAGCTACATCGTTTTCTTTCAGCATTCTCTTCAGCCATAACATTCTGCCTTACCCTAATCCCAGAGGAATGGAGCTGGCCCACCTTGACAAAACCTCTGAAACCACAAGCCCAAAGATACTTTACCTCTTCTGATTTGTTCATATCAGTTGCTTAGGTCACAGCAACAATAAAACTAACACACTACCTGTAAAGCAGAAAATCTATTTGACTGAAGTCTACATTTGTCAATTTGAGAACAGTTACATACTCATGTCCCCACACCAGAATGTGCAAAACAGCTTGATTTACATACCTGCGTGTTGATCAGCCAACACCATCTGACAAGTTTTGAATATTCAATTTGCACCTATGAGGAGTTCGCAATGGAAAGGCATAGAGAAGAATTAAGGAGAGTGTTTAGATTATTTCTTATGTACAGGCACGTGATGGTGATGAACTTACTGGTTGGGGGAAGGGAACATTTTTGTTTGGTGGTTAGGAAGTCTCAAAAATCACAGTAGAATTGCCTATGTTTAAATCTTAGCCATGTTTCTACTGAGCTATGTAATGTTAAATAATACGCTTATACTCTCTGAATCATTTTCCTCATCTGTAAATGGAGAAAATAATACCACTTCATATAGTGATAATGATTATTAAATTTTGTATATTTGTATTATTAAAATATGTATATAGTTGGCTTTCCATGTCCAAGGCTTGCACATCCATGAAACTCAACAAACCATAGATCAAAATTTTTGAAATAAAAATTGCATTTGTACCAAACATGTACAGACTATTTTGTCATCATTCAACAAGCACTAGAGTATAACAACAATTTACATGGCATTTACATCATATTTAGTATTACATGTAATCTAGAAAAAAATTTACTCTACAAGGGGGAAGGTGGATATAACTCAATAAATTTGTAGCTATCTCTAAACTAGTACGTACGTACATGAGCATATGGGGGGCACATGTGTATGTATGTTGCAGCAGTAGTAGAATTTTATTCATAGTATGAATAAATTAATGAATTATAAATTTAAAACCTAAAGTCAAACTTGAGAAGAAACTTATAATTTAAATAGAGAACCCAAGAATGTCCCCTAGTTGTCTAGCTTGTGGGACAGACTGATCATACTATTTCTTAAGATGAGAAAGTCTAGGCAAGGGTAGTGTGATAGGAGTAAGCAAAGTAAAGGAAACTGAAGCTGTGTTTGCCTGTTTCCAAAGTCCACACTTAAAGCAGTTCTGTTTACCTCTTTTCCATTTTCCATGGGAAATGATTGCCTTCTTTTATAATCCATAATTACCAGGCAGGTGGTTGCTTTGTATACTGCATTCCCTTCTCAGAACACATCAACATAAAATACAAAAGAAATAATTGTGTTAACTTTGCAAACATACCTTCAAACTAAATCCCTATCTCTCTTTTGAAAACATACAGTTGTCCCTTAGCTTTTTTTCTTAAATATTTTGATTCTATCACTCTTGCATGAATGACAGATTCACAGAAAATATTCACCAAAATAAGGATGGTGGGTAATTTATACTAGTATTTAGAGTCCATCAAGAATTCTATATGTGGTGGATCATATGAAATTTCCAATATTTGATCTTTTTGTCATGCAAAAAATGTCATCTCATGTAGTTTAACCAACTGGCCTGGAAAGAGCTCATGTGATTTTTTTCTGAGAACTCTATTTCCTGCTGTCAATATTATTTAGAAAAATATACTTAGCTTCATTTTATTTGCATAGATTTCATCAGGTACTTTATCAATAATTGCAATCTCAAAAATATGAACTTCCCCTCCCAAAACAAAAGAATCTAATACATGCACCTACTACTTCCCCATTTGGGGCAGAAATTTCTCATAAGGTGTAAAATTTTTGATGAAATTCAAAATGTATTAAAATGTGCAGTTAGTAGTTGATATTAGATGTTTCAACTAATTATTACTGATATTATTAACAATAATTTTAGAAAGTTGAACAAATTATTTAGAAAAATAAAGTTGGAGAAATAGAACTCATTTTGATAGTCAATAAGTTACATTTAGTAACAGTAAATAATGCTTAGTAAAACACATTTTCAGAATTTGTCAGATATTTGTTTTATATATGAATAATGGGCATATTTAATAGTTTTTAAATTAATAATCAGAAAGTAGGCCTTTACCAGACACTGAATATATTAGCGCCTTGATCTTGGACTTCTCAGCCTATTGTAAGAAATACATTTCTGTTATTTATAAGCCAACTAGCTCATAGAGTTTATAATAGCAGTTCAAAAAACTAAAATAGTTTAGTCTAAAAAATATACTTCTTCCTTTGCAATTCTATAAAAAAAATTCATAAACTGCTGGACAATTGTTACAGTAATATCTCCTCTGTTTTTAAATTCTTAGCCTGAATCATTCCTGTTGAAATTGAGTTCTCAGTTCTGCATTAGTGCAAATGGAGAAGAGCTGTTCATGTGCACCTGTAGCAAATCATTCAAATCATTACAGTCAAAATTATTATTAAACCTCTTTAATTTCCTTTTATCTAAGTCAAGCAAATATAATTTTTTTTAGTTTTTACTTTTTAAACTTATTTTCTGGGTGTTTAATCATCTCTTTCTCCATCCTGTAGAACACTCCCCAATTTTTCTAGTTTCTAATATGTTTTAGGCATTGAATTCAGAAATACTATTTAAATAAAGACTAGGTCAATGAATTATTGTGAGTTCTATGAATAATATTCACTTTGAATATTTGAGACTTATACTTGATGGATCACTTCATTTGATATCCATTTGTTGTTTCAAATAAATTGAGGTCATCTGTTATAAACCATTTCTCTAAATTGGAAAATGCATACTTTGATGTAATTACATGATATAATTTCCCAGTATTAATTCAATATGTAACTGTCTCATCATTTTACCCTCAGCTTCTTTTTGTAATATTATAAGAGTCCTACTTTTTATTCATTTATGTTGCATAAAATATATAAAATACAGTTTGAAAAGGAATCACCTTTGTTTTAGTGATAATAAGAAGCTTGTTTACAAAAAAGATAACATCAAGGTTACTTGTTTTAGAAAAACTAACATGTTTTACCTCATCAATGTTTTACCTTCTAAGAAGGTAAATTGCCAGTGGAGCATTCATGTTTTCCTTGTAAAGTTATCTTTATTGTCTCTGAATCTTCCAGGGACCTTTCTTGGCTGACTGCAATTCAGTACCCACTAGGAAGTTTGTAGATAATGAGTTATGTAGCAAGGTTTGCATTCCAATAAAGATTCCATTAAAAGCCAAACAAAAATTTTATTTCATTTAAGTAATGAAAAACAAAGGCAAACACATTTATTTAACACATTTATAACATATTACACAATAATAATGCAATAAACAACCCAACCTTTTCATATAGGCCTTTTACTTCAGAGCTTATAATTATATCTATTCCAATAACATTGTGAGTTTTATGGAAAATAAATTAAATACCAAAGATTTCCACTAATATTTAAAATAAATTTTGCTCCAATAATAAATTTCCCATAAAATAATCTGGAACTGTTTTTTATTAGTTCTGATTCTATAGAGCTTAGCAGAATGGTAAGGATGTCTTCATAGAGGAATTTTTGTTAGAGAATAAAATGCAATTCTCATACCTAATATGACTATAAAAAATGTAATTGAACCATGATAAGGACAAGTTTCCAGGAAATAAAAAGGAAAGTTCCAAAGAAGAACATAATATCAAAAGAAGAAATAAGTAACACATGTGTCTATGGAAATATTTTGCTCTCCTAAGAATCTCTTCTGTGTTGAACTTAATATTTATTTTTAGAGTATCCAGTTTTAATTAACACAATAAAGATAAAAACCTGTACACCTTCTCCTCTCAGAAAGCTTTCATAATACTGACAGACATCTGAAACCCTGAACTACAATACAAGAGGAAAACTTGCCAAATGTGATAAAGGGTAAGGAGTACTGTGGAACGCTCCTAACCCTTAACAAGTTGAACTTCACCTAAGTTTGAAAAAAGCAAAGAGATTCTCCCCCATCGGCAAAATATTGTGTTTTAGAAAACAGCTTACTGCAAAGAACTATCCTTCCCCATATGACTGACGTACATTTGTTGTCTACTTTTACATGACTTTCATAAGATTTGCTTATAACTCCTTGCCTACTTGTGACAAGGCCAAACACATATATTCCCTCTTTTGCTTAAACCTCACCAGGCCAGACAGACTCTAATTTACCATTCTTTGTCTCATGAATGATTAGATGAACTATGTTGGTCCCTGTAAACTAACTAGACACAGAGCTAAATATTTCCTGTTTATCTGACTGACAGAGATGTTCCCTAATTGCAAAATCAATCTCAACTGTAAATCATCCCAACTATAACTTGCCTCTTGCTCCTCATAAAATTTTCAGGCAGTTACATCCTGCCAAGACATTCTGCTCTTCAGAACTGGGATGCTCTTCCTATTGTAACAGCCTGGATAAGATAAAATTCCTTACTTGTTCTGCTTTTATCTTTGAAGAAGGAAACATTAAAAAAAAAACATACATACTACAAAAAAAGAGGACACTGAAGCCTTTCTCTGCCTGACACTGAAAAGTGAAGACATTTAGAATATACAAATCACAATGATGACATGTAAAGCTTTTTGAATTTGAGCATATTTATAAATGTTTGCCTCAATTGCCTTAATTTAAAATTTAATCTACTATTCAGTAATACAATTGTGAAAATGAAAGGAGTGTGTGTGTTTGTGTGTGTGTGTGTTTTGTGTGCACATATATATCTATATATCTACATATATTACAAAGAAGTATACATGGCACATAGTAAGCATTACTAGAATGTTAGCTGTTATTGCTTTATTGCTTTTGAACATGGGATATTATTATTGTTATCACTAATTTTAGTTTTTCCTTTTTTCACAACATAAAGGAAAATATATTGAGTTTGGAAAAATGGTATAAAATTGAGTTAGCTGGGAATGGGAACATACCTAGATCCATTTGGAATGAACAAGAGGGACTAAATTAGGTATCATCTGGAAAATCAATTTGTACAAGATGGAACAATCATTAGAATAGAGGTGAATTTCTCCAGATTATGAGTATGGATCTCAGTCATAGGGATTAAGAATTAAGTTGTACATGCACATATAGTCATACAAAGAATTCCTGCTTCCTTTGAAGAAGATTCTGGCTCCACCTCTGTACAAACTTCTTAGAAGCAGCTGATCCAACAAGAGTTAATCTCATGAAAATAAGAATGATAATAAGTAAAGGTAAACACAGTACTCATTTTAAGCAGTTTATTCAAAAAGCCAATATTTTGTGAAAATATAATAATACTAGACATATCCTGCCTTGTCTTGTCTTTTCTTGTCTCTCCTTTCTTTTTAATGCATTGATAAAGAGCAACAGTGCCTATTCACAAAGAATTCTCATTATACTGGGAGAAACAGATTATAAACAGACAATATTTAGATAGTAAGCAATAAACAAAATGGGTAGATTATATGTTAGTAATTAAAATTAAAAATGAGAAAAAGTGAGACAAAATTAAGGGAATAAAGAATGCTGGGTGGTATAAATGGGGACTACCAAGGAGTAATATTAAGTAGGATGACCAGGGTAATCTTCATTGAAAGAATGACATTTGGACAAAGTTTTGTGGAATGTAAAGCAATTAGCCATGTGCGTATGTAGAAGAAAAAATATACCAGCCAGAGAGAATACCTGGAACAAAAGACCTAATGCAAAAATGTGACTTACATATTTGAGGATAAAAAGTAGGTCTGTTATGATTAGATCAGAATGATAGAACAGTAAAGTCAGAAATATAATGGGACTAGGTCACCTATGGTACAGTAGGTTCTAGTAAATAATCTTATTAAATCTAAATGAAATGGGTAGACTTTACAGAGTATACATCAGGGAAATTACATAAACTAACTTGTATTTCAGCACAATTATTATTTCTCATCTTTTAGAAATGAACTATCTGAATATGGTGAACCACAGGAATTCTTATAGACTTTATAAAGTCCTAGTTTAAAAAAAAAAAAAAAAAGATGAAGGTTCCCATAACAAGGTAGTAAAAATTCATTGTTACATTGTAGAGAAGGTTCTGGATGTATTCTAAATGTGAAAATGAGGTTTCCGGATGGATTTGAGTAATGTGAGAACAAAAGAAGTTCAAGGCTAACTACAAGATTATTGATTCAGGAAACTGCAAAAGTAAAATTACTATTGATGGAAAATAAACATTGTAAGAAAGGTCAATAGTTCATTTGGGGCATTTTGAAATTTAGATGTCCAAAAGTTATGCAAGGAAGGTTATCTAGACATTTACATAATTCTGCACTTCAGAGGGAGGTCTGGATTAGAGGTACATATTTGAAAACATTATGTAAATTGTGCTGAAGCAATATAATTGAATTCAAAACATAAAGAATGTACAATAAAAAGACACTGAAAATGTCTAATATTTTCAAACTGAAAGCTAAAATCCTTTCTAAGAAAAAAAATCTAAAATAGCTAAATGAGAAAAAATATATATGCCATGTTCTTGGGCTGATTGAGCTAATATTTTTATGACATCAACTCTCCTCAAATAAAAATAAAAATTAACACAATCCCAAATTAAATCATTGGAAACATTTTTAAAGACATCAATAACCAGATTCTAAAACTGATATAGATAAAAATTATTTACTTTATATTAAAAGAAAGAAAGAAAACTTTCATAGCATTCATTTATTTACAAAAATATATCATGTGTGATTGTTACCAAAACATCCTAGCAGAGTTGAAAAGATTAGAAGTCAGACTAAAACAGGGAAAACAGATTCAAAGGATCCTAAATAATCTCAATATATCCATGTCCTGAGGATTATATGATGCATACACAAGGAGGTTCTAAAACCTGTCTGTTTCTATTACACAACATGAGCCAATTAGTTTGATGGAAACTTAAAGAACAGGTAGGAGGGGATCTTGCAAATTAAAATGACAAATTTCTTGAATAATGAATGACTCAGGTAATTATAGAACACCTAGCTTAATTTGTCTCCTAGACATGGATAATAGGGTGAAAGATGAGACAGTAAGTAGTCCATGAAAGAATTCAGGAATTATTTAAAGATAAATATTTAAAACATTGATTTGATTTTATACTTCTAATTTTCCCTTTTAACTTTTTGGAAAAGATATTTTATTGATTCATCCTGCAAAATTATTTAAATAAACATTTTATCTGAAGTTTTCATACATATTTAAGACTATTTCATACATAAGTAATCAAGTATTAGGAGGTTGAAAACAGATTTGTTAAGTTTTTAAAAAGTAGATTTTTTATTTACCATAAAATAATTTCTTGTTTCATTGCAAATGAATGCTTTCAAAAGGCTGTGGATGATATCGAGCTTATATTGTAAAGATGTAATTTTGTAAAAAAAAAGGTACATGAAGTTCCAATGTAAGTATTCATTGGTAAAAAACCAAACAAATTAAAAGTAAGAAGAAACAATTTCATTTGTAATCTATCCTTCAGTAATAAATGCTGTTTAACTGACATGATGAGCAAGTACACCTGAACTCATCCAAAACTACAGACTTGCAAAATAGACTAGTTGGTATAAAAATACAAAGGGAAAAAAAATCCAATGAATTATGTTTTTTTTTTAACTTAAAACAAAGTAGTTTCATTGGAAGTTTACCTTTTGTGTAGTAACATTCTTTTATGTAATAAAATAAATAAAATAAATCACGTCAAATAAAAATGAGATACTGATATCAGAATAGCATGAACTAAACATGTACGAAATATTTTATTTCTCCAGAAACACTGTGTGTTGTGATGGTTGCAATATATCTGTATTCACAAAATTTATCTTCTTTCTAATTGCAATAGTAAATTCCTTCTAGCTACAATAATAGTCTGCTTGAGTCTGCCTTTCATCCAAAAAAGATTATTTCATGTATATATGATGGGAAATGTTAAATAAGCTAAACTCTGCTCCACCTGAATGCTTGGTGTTGCTTGTGAAAGCTGTGCATACATCTAGGTGATCCTGACAACTCACAGCTTTCATGTGTCTGCATGAGAAGTCACAGGGCACTTGGAGCCTTGAGGTTGAGGCAAGTTCAATCAAAACATGTTGGAGCGATCCTGAGTGTAAATGTGAAAAACAGCAGAGCTTCTACATTACAAGGCAGACAATTTTAGCACAAGGATTCCTTTCTTTCTCCCATTTGTGACTGAACAAATGCAAACTGCACCCAAAATATAAGAAAAAAACTAGTAACATCTATCCAGCATCAGTTTTCTCAGTGTATGTGAGTGTGCATCAGAACACACTCATCTGCACACACAGACACAAAAATACACAAATAGTCCAACTAATAATATATAAATCACTTAATAAACTGATCCTTTTACAGAATTTTTTATTCAATGTCCACATAATAGGCAAAGACTATTGTTTTTTCTTTAACAATCTTAAGAAAAAAATTGGATACATTAAAATCATCTGGTTAAGTGGTTGCTAGCAAATACTAGAACTAATAACATCAAAATTTATTTCTAACTATATTGTAATGTTATAAAGTGAGTTTTCCTGGAAATTTTTAGAATATTTTAAAAGCCATAGCTTATCATTTATTAACTAATTTTCTGTAAATAGAGACTAATTCTTTGTAAAGAAGACCAACATGAAAAGTACATATTTTAAAATATGAATATTGTTTGAAAATTGATTTTGAATATCAGTGATGAAGGAAATTAATAAAAGTCACAAAGGTATAGTTATGTGGTAACAGTTGGTGGAGTATAGATAATCAAGCAAATTTTGCTTACAGCAAGAAGGTAAATAATCTTAAAGCAGAATTTTCTTAGTGTCTGGAATAATAATTGCATTATATCTTGAAAATGAGAGTTAGAAAAGTACTGAATTTCAGCCCAGAATCATCTGAAAAATATCTAGAGGATCTATATTAATAAATCAGTTAGCTAATTGCTATAATTATATAAAGTTCAGGAGAAATAGACCTCAATAATGTACATTTCACCAACATTACTGGCATGAATGAATAAAATCCAATCATGTTGAACACTTGCTTAAATTAAGAAAATACATATTAAGTGTTCACTTGGTAAGTTTTAAGAAAGGTATACACTTTGGTGATTTATATTATTGATATCATCAAATTATTGATATCATCCTAGAACATTTATGTATTAACATTCTCAAAAGAAACAGAAGCAATAACAGATTTTGCGCGTGTGCAGTGGGGAGATTTGTTATAGGCATTGGCCAAGAAGTCCCACAATCTGCCATCTGCAAACTAAACCAGGAAGGCCAGTGTGTTAATTCAATCTGAGTTCAAGAACTTGAAAACAAAAAGCTATGATGTCAGAGAGCAGGAAATGGATGTTCCAGCTCAAGAGGAGAGTTCAGATTAGCCCTTCTTCTCCCTTTTGCTCTTCTCAGACACTCTGTGGGTTGGGATGATCTCTGCACTGATTGGTGAGGGTCACCTTCTTTACTCAATCTAACAAATCAAATGCTAAACTCTTCCAGAAACATCTTCATAAACACACCCAAAAATAACATACCACCTCTCAGGGCATCCTTTATCCCAGCCAAATTGAAACATTAAATTAATCATCACAGTCTACCAAAACCCCTTTTCACTCAACTCTTGCTCCACATTCAGGGAAGCAATTGGTATTTTGAATGCTTTCCACTACATATAAGATTAACCTGTTCGGAGCCGGGCACAGTGGCACATGCCTGTAATCCCAGTACTGGGAAGGCTGAGGCAGGATGATCGAGAGTTCAAAACCAGCCTCAGCAATGGCGAGGCACTTAGCAACTCAGTGAGACCCTGTCTCTAAATAAAACACATAAAAGGGCTGGGGGTGTGGCCCCACTGGCCACTCAAGTGCCCCTGAGTCCAATCCCTGGTACAAAAAAAAAAAAAAAAAAAAGATTAACCTGTTCCATAACATCATAAATGCTGAATTGAATGATATGTTTTTAATGTTTTGAAGGAATCTTTCACTCAACATTAAGGTTTTGGAAATCAACCCACTGCATATACCAATAGTGTTTTTATACAGTGTTCCATTTTTTATGAATTTACAAAATATATTTATCTATTCTCTTCTTGACAGACATGTGGAATGTTTCTAGTTTGGAATTATTATGAACAGAAGCTTCTACATACATTCTTCTACAAGTACTTGGTGGACACATTTTCCTTACCTTGTTTAAATAATTAGGGTTGGAATGGCAGGGTCTTGGGTAAGGTGTACCTTCAATTTTATAAGAAATTTTCAGACATTTTTCCAAAGTGGTTGCAACATTTTATATTGTCACCAATAATATAAGTTTTTGTTACTACATCCATTTTATCATTTTATCTTTTAAGACACTTCATTATGGTTTGGACTTGTACTTCATTTATGAATTAAGATGGTAAGAACTTTTTCAAGTACTCTGTAATTCCTAGTCTTTTCTAGTGAATTGTCCATTTAAAATAATGCCATTTTAAAATAACTCCATTTTATTTTTGAGAGAAGTTTAATCATTCTTTATTTTCCAGCAGCGAACCTCTGCCCAGTGAGAATCCTGATTTTCAGGCCTTTGTCCTCTTTCCAAATGTAGCAAATTCTCAGTGAAAATAAAGCTGTGAAAGTCAGCTGTCTTTCTAATCCTGTTTGCTTCATTATTTTCCCTTTGCCTTTATTGGGTTTAAGATTTTTTATTTTTTTATGGTTTCTAATTCTGGTTTTAATTTTGTTCTCGTTGGGTACATTCAGTAACTACAAATCATCCATCAAAATCAGAAGTGAAAGTCATACCAAACAACTTTGATAATTGAACAGATTTATGCTACCTGCTCTACAAAGCATTAAAGGATGTCTATTGCCTACCTCCTGACTTAATCATTTCCACTTCCTCCTGTATATTATGCTCAAGCCAAACTTAATCTTTCTTTTTAGTTCTGTGATCATACCTCACATGTATTCCTATCCAATGATGTTTGCGTTTTACATTTTCTCTGCTTTTTCATTCTGTCTGGGCTCAGTGGATTGGAAGTACCCAGCTACATTGTCTTCTCTTTCAAATGCCTCTCTCTTCCAGTTGTACAATCAGAAACATCTCCAAAAGAAATGCTATTCATTGCTGCTGCCTTTGATTCCACTGCTGCCAGCTTGAGGTTGCCTGGAGGTCTTCTTTCTGGGCTGCTGCAAAGCCATTGTAGTACTTGGAGTTCTCTCCTCTGGGCAAGGCCTAGATTACCTCAGACACAAATTGAATTGCAAGGCTACCTCCAAAGTCGCTGTGGGAAACTGGAAGTCTCCTGTCAATCAACTGCTGTCTGCACTGCTACTGCCATTGTTACTGCCTCTGATTCCGCTGCTGCCAGCCTAAGATCATCTAGAGATCTTCTTTCTGGGTGCTGCAGCCATAGAAGAAACCACTGTCCTAGATGCAAGTGAAGCCGACACTGCTGCTGACCCCCAGAGATCACCTGGTGATCCTGCCCCCACAGCTGCAAACTGCCACTACTGCTGACCCGCTGCCTGCTGCCAACAACCACTGCCACTACCCTGCTACCATGCCTAGAGGACTGCTTTGGGTGAGACCCCGGGTTTGGTTGAATGTGGCTGCACCCATTTGGGGAGACCAACCAGGTCCTAGGGCCTGGGTGTTAGCAGGTTTACCACCACAAGAGCCTCTGTCTGGGGACTTCAGCTGGGGTCTAGGGTCCAGTGTGGGGGAACTTCCATGTTCAAAGGATCCTGGGGTTTTCCTGCTGGGAGTGCTGGTGGCCCTTTTCTTGCTGCTGTATCTCGGGTTGCTCCTTTGCATGAGGGTATCCTTGGTGGTCTCTCTGCAAGTAGGAGCGGTATTGAGATCTTGAGACTGCAGTGTGGCTGGGACTGAGGTATCTGAAGCCCAGATTGGTGGGATTAAGACTGGGTTTCTGAGGGTTGATCTGGGTTTGGTGATCCCAAAAAACATTAGAGACAGGGATGAGAAACTGCTGATCACTGACAGAGACAGTTTGACTTTCCAGCAAAATTTATTTTATTTTATATTTTGATTCACTACTCTCTACCATATTTGGAACAGGATATTTTTAATGCATCAGTATGTGGAGGACAATGATATATATGAATGGTGTTTTGCATTTTTGTTGGATTCTTATGTTCTTAATTTTTTCTCTTTATTCATAGTCTTCCTCTCTTATCTATTTTGTTTGATTTTCTTTCTAACTTTTCTCCAACCAACATCCAATCTCTTTTGTCTCCTCTTCCACTCTTCCCATGAATTTCTACTTCTAGCTTCTCTCTTCCTTCCTTGTGAATATTGCATACTATACTAGCTTTGTCCTCTCACCCACCATTTAAAATTGTAGGTAGTTTTAACAAATATTCTGTTTGTACTCATCATTTTGGATTAATGCAAGAAAGCAGTAGATGATTTAGTGGGAGCTATTAGGTTTAAGACTATATATTATGTACACTGGGTGCTGTTTATATTGGTCTCACCAGTAAAGGTGAAGTGCTAGAAACCTTCATGGACACTATAGGTCTACAGGGTAGAATTTATCCTGCCTTAGATCCATACTTTTAGATGTGAAAACACACACTAACAACATGAGAAAACAGGGGAATAAAGTGGCCCAAACACACCAAGATGCTTTAACAACAGAAACTACTGATAACACAGTGGAAGAAATGTCCAAGAAGGAATTCAGATTGTATATAGTTAAATTGATATGTGAAGTAAAGTATAGTATAAAGAGTGAAATCAAAGAAAAAATGCAGGAAGTGAAAGACTACTTCAGTAGTTAGATATCATGGGGGAAAAAAAAAAAAAAAACAAGCATAACTCCTTGAAATGAAGGAATCAGTAAACAGAATTATAAATTCAATAGAAAGCATTACCAACAGACTAGATCACTTGGAAGACAGAACCTCAGACAATGAAGACAAACTATATAATCTTAAAAGTAGAGTTGAACATGTGGAGAAAATGGTAAAAATCCATGAACAGAACATCCAAGAATTGTTGGATAAAATGAAAAGACCAATTTTAAGAATTATTGGAATAGATGAAGGAGCAGAGATAGAAGCCAGTGGAATGCACAATGTTTTTTTTTTTTTTTTTTTTTTTTTTTTTTTCCCAATGATATAATGGCAGAAAATTTCCCAAACCTAAAGAATGCAATGGAAAATCAAATCCAAGAGGCATACAGGACCCCAAGTGTACAGAATTACAGCAGACCAACACCAAGGCACATTGTAATGAGGATAATCAACACAGAGAATAAAGATAAAATCTTAAAGGCTGTAAGAGAAAAAAAAAATCAAATCACATAGAGTGGGAAATCAATTCAGATCTCAACTGATTTCTCAACCCAGTCTCTCAAAGCTAGGAGGTCCTGGAATAATATATTTCAACCTCTAAAATAAAACAGATGCCAACCAAGAATTTTAGATCCAGCAAAATTAAGTTTCTGCTTTGAAGGTGAAATTAAAACATTCCATGATAAACAAAAATTAAAAGAATTCACAACTCAAAAGCCTACACTACAGAGCATTCTCAACAGAATACTCCATGAGGATGAAGTGAAAAAAAAAGTGAAAACCACCAAAGGGAAGATCTACACTAAAGGGATATTCAACTAAATGAGAAACTAAGACAAATCAAAATCCAGAAATAAATCAAAATGACAGGGAATACAAATCATATCTCAATAACAACCTTGAATGTTAATGGCCTAAACTCATCAATCAAAAGACATAGAATGGCGGATTGGATTAAAAAGCAAGACCCAACAATATGCTGTCTTCAAGAGACTCACCTCATGGGCAAAGACATCCACAGGCTGAAGGTGAAAGGATGGGGAAAAAATTCTCACTCATATGGATTGCATAAACAAGCAGAGGTTTCCATTCTCTTTTCAGATAAAATAGACTTCAAATCAAAGTTAATCAGAAGAGACAAAGAAGGACATTTCATACTTCTTAATGGAAGCATATATAAGCAGGACATAACAATTATTAATATTTATGCCCCAAACAATGGAGCATTTATATACATCAAAAAAAAAAAAAAAAAAACCTTCTCAATTTCAAGAGTCAAATAGACCACAATACAATAAAAATGGGTGACTTTAACACACCTCTCTCACTACTGGACAAATCTTCCAAACAAAAGCAAAGTATAGAAACTATAGAATTAAATGATACAATCAATAATTTAGACTTCACAGACTTATATAGAATATTCCATCCATCAACGAGCAGATATACTTTCTTCTCAGCAGCACATGTATCCTTCTCTAAAATAGACCATACATTATGCCAGAAAGCAACTCTTAGTAAATACAAAAACAAAAACAAAACAAAACAACCTGCATTCTATCAGACCACATGGAATGAAATCAGAAATTAATGATAAGATAAAAATAGGAGCTACTGTAACAAATGGAGACTAAATAATACAGAATTGAATGATGAATGGATAGTACAAGAAATCAAGGATGAAATAAAAACTTTCTTAGAGGTAAACGAGAACACTGAAACAACATATCAAAATCTTTGGGACACTATGAAAGCAGTACTAAGAGGAAAGTTTATTGCATTGAGAGCATTTATTGAAAGAATAAAAAGTCAACAAATAAATGACCTAACACTACATCTCAAAGCCCTAGAAAAAGAAGAACAATCCAACACCAAAAGCAGTAGAAGACAGGAAATAATTAAAATCAGAGCTGAAATAAATGAAATTGAACCCCCCCCCCCCCCAAAATGAGAAAATTAACAAAACAAAAATTTGGTTCTTTGAAAAAATAAATGAAATTGATAAACCCCTAGCCATGCTAACAAAGAGAAAAAGAGAGAAAACTCAAATTACTAAAATACAAGGTGAAAAAGGAGACATCACAATGGACACATCTGAAATACATAAGATAATTAGAAACTATTTTGAAAAATTATACTTTAATAAAATAGAAAATATCAAAGACATCAACAAATTTCTAGAGACATATGATCTACCCAAACTGAATGAGGAAATCATACACAATTTAAACAGATCAATTTCAAGTAATGAAATAGAAAATGCCATCAAAACCCTATGAACCAAGAAAAGCCCAGGAGCAGATGGCTTCTCAGAAAGTTCTACAAGACTTTCAAAGAATAATTAACACCAATACTCCTCAAAATATTCCACGAAATAGAAAAGGAGAGACCCCTTCCAAACTCATTCTATGAAGCTAATATCACCTTGATACCAAAACCAGACAAGGACACATCAAGGAAAGAAAACTTCAGACCAATATTCCTGATGAACATAAATGCAAAAATTCTCAATAAAATTCTGGAAAATCACATAAAAAAACATATTAAAAAGATAGTGCATCATAATCAAGTGGGATTCATTCCAGGGATGCAGAGTTGGTTCAACATATGGAAATCAATAAACATAATTCATCATATTAATAGACTTAAAAATAAGAATCATATGATCATCTCAATAGATGCAGAAAAAGCATTTGACAAAATACAGCACCACTTCATGTTCAAAACACTAGAAAAACTAGGGATAGTAGAAACATACCTTAACATTGTAAAAGCTATATATGCTAAACCCAAGGCCAGCATCATTCTAAAAGGAGAAAAATTCAAAGCATTCTCTCTAAAAACTGGAACAAGACAAGGATGTCCTCTTTCACCACTTCTATTCAACATCATCCTTGAAACTCTAGCCAGAGCAATTAGACAAAAGAAAAAAATAAAAGGTATACAAACTGGTAAAGAAGATCTCAAACTATCACTATTTGCTGATGACATGATTTTATATCTAGAAGATCCAAAAAATTCCACTAGAAAGCTTCTAGAACTAGTAAATGAATTTAGCAAAGTAGCAGGATATAAAATCAACACCCATATATCAAGCACATTCCTATACATCAGCGATAAAGCCACTGAAATAGAAATTAGGAAAACTACTCCAGTCACAATATCCTCAAAAAAATAAATAAATAAAATACCTGGGAATCATTGTAACAAAAGAGGTGAAAGACCTTTACAATAAAAACTACAGAACACTAAAGAAAGAAATTGAAGAAAACCTCATAAAATGGAAAGATCTCCCATGCTCCTGGATAGGCAGAATTAAAATTGTCAAAATGGCCATTCTACCGAAAGCACTATACAGATTTAAAGCAAGTCCTATTAAAATCCCAATGACATTCTTCATAGAAATAGAAAATGCAATCATGAAATTTATTTGTAAAATTAAGAGACCCAGAATAGCTAAAGCAATACTTAGCAAGAAAAGTGAAGCAGGAAGCACTACAATACCTGACCTTAAACTATACTACAGAGCTATAGTAACAAAAACAGTATGGTATTGGCACCAAAATAGACTTGTAGACCAATGGTACACAATAGAGGACACAGAGACAATCCCACACAAATATGGTTATATCATACTAGACAAGGGTGCCAAAAATATTCACTGGAGAAAAGATAGCCTATTAAACAAATGTTGCTGGCAAAACTGGAAATCCATACGTAGTAAAATGAAACTAAACCTCTATCTCTCACACTGCACAAAAATCAGCTCAAAGTGGATCAAAGACTTAGGCACTAGAACAGAGACCCTACGCCTAATAGAAGAAAAAGTAGCCCCAAATCTGCACCACATCGGTCTAGGATCTGACTTCCTTAACAAGACTCCTAAAGTGCAAGAAGTAAAATCAAGCATCAATAAATGGGATGGATTCAAATTAAAAAGCTTCTTTTCAGAAAAGGAAACAATTAATAATGTGAGGAGAGAGCCTACAGATTGGGAAAAAATCCTTTAACACAATAAAGCATTAATCTCTAGGATATATAAAGAACTAAAAACACTCAACACCAAAAATACAAATAACCCAATCAATAAGTGGGCTAAAGAACTGAACAGACACTTCACAGAAGAAGAAATACGATTGATCAACAAATAGATAAAAAAAAACGTTCAACATCTCTAGCAATTAGAGAAATGAAAATCAAAACTATTCTAAGATTTCATCTCACTCTTGTCAGAATGGCAATCATCAAGAATGCAGGCAACAGTAAATGTTGGTGAGGATGCAGGGAAAAAGGTACACTCATACATTGCTGGTGGCACTGCAAATTGGTGCAACCACTATGGAAAGCAGTATGGAGATTCCTCAGAAAATTGGGAATGTAACCACCATTTAAACCAGCTATCCCACTCCTTGGTTTACAACCAAAGGACTTAAAATCAGCATACTATAGTTACACAGCCACATCAATGTTTATAGCAGTTCAATTCACAATAGCTTGACTATGGAACCAAACTAGGTGTCCCTCAGTAGATGAATGGATAAAGAAAATATGGTATATATACTCAATGGAATATTACTCAGCTTTAAAGAAGGGTGAAATTAGGGCATTTGCCAGTAAATGGTTGGAGGTGGAGAATATCATGCTAAGCAAAATAAGCCTATCCCAAAAAACCAAAGGCCGACTATTTTCTCTAATATGTGGATATTAATTCAGAATAAGGCAGTGAGGGCACTAGGGAAAAATAGCGTTAAATTAGGTACAGGGAAATGAAGGGAGGGGAGGGAGGGGATGTGGGCATGGGAAAAATAGTGGAATGAAACAGACATTATTACTGTATGTATATATGTGACTACATGACCAATATGATTCTGCAACATGTACACTTTAAAAAAGGGGAAATTATAACCCATCTATGTATGATATATCATAGTGTATAAATGCATTCTACTGTCATGTATAACTAATTAAAACAAATAAAATAATTAATGAAAAAGTTAAAAAAAAAAAAAAAAAAAAAAAAAAGGAAATGCTCTTCAGTCATCTCTTAGCCCTCTCAAGTTGATACCTAAAGATAACCCTCACAAATAACAACCTCTCTCAAAGCAGAAAGGTAACATGAGAACTTGTGGATTGTGTTTGTCCCTAAATGTATTCATATCTGCATAGGTTTTTCTTTCCTCTAGACCATAGATAACTTGGTGGAATATTTCATCTCAGTAGTGTGTGGCACAATATTTCGCAGTAGTCGAACTTCCAATGCCAGACTAAAATTATATACTTTAAAGTTAGTCATAATTTTTGTATCTGAAAGCATGTAGAATATTTTTTTTTTTATGATTAGAGCTCAGAATTTTTTACCAGAATGACAAGGTTAGTGTTTTGCTTGACTTTTGTATTTGTTTTTATTTCTTTCTCATTAATTTATTCCCAGTATTCTGATTTGTTTAGATTTCAGATTTAGTTCCTTTGCTCTGGGATACTTTCTTTAATTATTTTTAGTAGTCACTCTTCTTTAATTTTTTTACACTCTTTTGGAATTGTAGACACATTAGATGTTATAGACACATTTGTTTTCTGTCAACATTTTGTTCTATTGGACTAAATTGCCTTGGCCCTTATAACATTGCCTGGCTGGCCTATCCTAAGAAGCCTATGCTGTGGGCTCAAAAGTAAGGTAGAAGGTTACAAGTGTAAACTGTCAGTCAATCATATTATTTGTATCTCTGCAAACCAGTCTTTTCTCTCTCTGTGTGTCTTCTCCTGCCGCCCACCCTCTCTACCACTAAGCAATATCCCCAGCCCATTTTATTTATTTATTTATTTATTTATTTATTTATTTATTTAAATTTTGAGATAGGGTCTCACTAAATTTCCAAGGCTGAACTTAGACTTGAGATTATGCCTTAGCCTACCATAGACAACCAGTCTTAGAGGAAGGACCTGAGCAGGACATCTGTGTGCGTGTCACAAGAAGAAGGGAAAGCTATCTTTACCTTGTTTGTTTAAAAATATTCAAAAGAACCTATTAACACTATAATAAGAAAATATTGCTTAAGAAATGAGAGGTTAAGAAAAAAGAAAAGAAAGAATGCAAGGTAAAAGGGATCTAGAATAATGAATTAAATGTACAGTGTGCATGAAAGATCAAAGTTTCCGACTCTAAACTTTTACTAACTGAAACTAAAAAATAAATTAACAAAATTCCCTCCACCTTCAGAAAAAGACGTTTAATTAGTTGCATGATTCACAGCTTTCCTTACTGTTATGATCAGACAAAGTTTTTTCCCCAATCTATTTGTTGTGGCAGCCAACTGACTGGGGTGAGGAGAAGACTTAGAAGTATCACTGAATTAGTCCTGAGAGCTCCATTTTCTTTGCTTTTGTTTTGTTTGTTTGTTTGTTTGTTTCTGTTACTAATACACAGCCTAGACTCAACAAAAACCCCAAACAGAAGTATGCAGAGGGTAAAGCTCCAGGAAAAATAAATACTAATTTCTCTGTACCAAGGAATGTGTAAAGAGAATTTCTTAAGTTCAGAGGTAGAGGAGCGTATGCCTGCTTCTGTTTGTTTGTTTGGTTGTTTGTTTTGTGTTGTACTCTCTCACCCTAGCCAGGGATAATTGCTATGGCAGTGAGCATGCCAGTAGATAGAGGGTGGACAGGCAGATGACATGAACTTAGAAACAAAGGAGTCTTTCTCTATGACCAAAAGCATAAGGTGAAGCACCATTGTTGATTTTCCCTCTAAATACTTTATTCAAATCTAAAAACAGGAGTAGTCATAAAAACCATGTATCAGAGCAAGAAAGAGAAGCAAAAACCTGGAGAACAGGAAAGAGCAATTGCAGAGAAAAGGGAATTCTACGAACAAATTCCTTATAATTTTGTGGTTTCCTGGGCCCGTTCCCAAGCTGCATATGCAAATATCTGTCTCAAAACAGAATAATAAGAACTCTGAAAACTGATGTACCATTAAAAAATTTTGACATCTTTTTCAGACTCCCCACTGAAGAAAATCATGTGGGAACAGTTCCAACATAGCACTGAAAAGACTTGGAAAAAGGACTATATTGTAAGTTAGCCTCCAGTGTAGCCTGGACTCAATAAAGTGAGTTGCCTACATAGAATCAAACAGCAAACAAAAATCAACATTATTTTGGAATTTAAACAACAACAGACTCATAATATAATGTTCAAAGTGACTATTTAAAATTACTCAGCATAAAGAATAAGAAAAACCCACAAATTGTAAGATTTAAGAAAATTTTTATGAAGGCTGTACTAAGGGGAAAGTTCATTGCATTAAGCTTATTCATTAAGAGAATAAAAAGTCAACAAATAAATGACCTGACATTACATCTCAAAGCCCTTGAAAAAGAAGAACAAACCAACACTAAAAGTAGTAGAAGACAAGAAATAATTAAAATCATGGTGGAAATGAATGAAATTGAAACAAAAGAAACAATTTAAAAAATTTACAAAACAAAAAGCTGGCTTTATAAAAAAAAAAATAAATAAAATTGACAAACCCTTAGCCACCCTAATGAAAAGATGGAGAAAAAAAAAAAAAAAAAAAATCAAATTACTAAAATTCATGATGAAAAGGAACTGAACTATCATGATAAACACTATTGAAATATAGAAGACAATTAGAAAATATTTTGAAAATTTATACTTCAGTAAAATAGAAAACCATGATGACACCGACAAATTTGTAGAGGCTTATGATCAATACAAACTGAGTCAAGAGGCCATATACAATTTAAACAGATCAATTTCAAGCAAGGAAATAGAAGATGCCATTAAGAGCCTACCAACCAAGAACAGCCCAGGACCAGACAGATTCACAGCCAAGTTCTACTAGATCTACAAAGAAGAATTAATTCCAATACTCCTCAAATTATTTCATGAAATAAAGGAGGGAACCCTTACAAACTAATTCTATTAGGCTAGGATCATCCTGATACCAAAACCAGGCAAAGACACATCAAGGAAAGAAAATTTCAGAACCATATCCATGATGAGCATAGATGCAAAAATTCTCAATAAAATTCTGGCAAGTTGCATACAAAAACATATTTAAAAAATAGTGTAACATGATCAAGTGAGGTTTATTCCAGGGATTCAAGGTTGGTTCAACATACAGATATCAAAATCGTAACTCAATAGATTTAAAGATAAGAATCATATGATTATATCAATTGATGCAGAGAAAGCATTTGACAAAGTACAGCACCCTTTCAAGTTCAAAACGCTAGAAAAACTAGGGATAGTAAGAACATACGTCAACATTGTAAAAGCTATGTATGCTAAACCCAAAGCCAACATAATTTTAAACAGAGAAAAAATGGAAACATTCCCTCTAACAACTGGAACAGGACAGGGATACCCTCTTTTATGACTTCTATTCAACATAGTCCTTGAAAATATAGCCAGAGCAATTGGACAGATGAAAGAAATGAAAGGGATACAAATAGGAAAAGAACTCAAATTACCATTATTTGCAGACAATATGATTCTGCATTTAGAGTATCCAGAAAACTTCTAGAATTAATAAATGAATTTGGCAAAGTAGCAGGATATAAAGTCAATACCCATAAATCAAATGCATTTCTATACATCAGTAATGAATCCGCTACAAGAGAAATTAGAAAAACTACCCCATTCACAATAGCCTCAAAATATAAATAAATTAAAATACTTGGGAGTCAACCTAACAAAAGGTATGAAAGACTTCTACAGTGAAAACTACAGAATGCTAAAGAAATAAATTAAAGATGACTTGAGAAAATGGAAAGATCTCCCTTGTTCTTAGATAGGCAGAATTAATATTGTCAAAATGACCAAACTACCAAAAGTGTCATAAAGATTTAATATAATTCCAATTAAAATCCCAATGATTTGGCCAAGTAACATGAGAAAAGATGAAGGAATGAGACAAACATCATTACCCTAGGTACGTGTATGACTGCACATCTGGTGTGATTATACATCGGGTACAACCAGAGAAATGTAAAGCTGTGCTCCGTTTGTGTACAATAAATCAAAACGTTTTCTGCTGTCATGTATAACAGATTAGAACTAATGAAAAATAAATTTAAAAAAAATAAAATCAATAGAATCTTAGTCTAAAGTATCATGCATATTATAGAAAGTAAACAATCAAAAATCACCTTATTTACTTCCTTACTTAAGCAATAAAGTAAAAAGATTGAGAAATAAACTAAATGGAAATGTAACTGTAAATAATAACCACAAGAAAACACATTCACTTACTGAGATCAATAGTGTAATGTATATAACTAATAAAATATTAGTGAACAGAGCTTCAGAAACCAGAAGAAAAAAAGATTTTTTTTTTTAAAGGGTCCAACATTTGTGATAAAAGGCTTTTAGGAAGAAAGGGGAACAAATATGAAATAATAAATAAATATTTGAAGAAAAGATGGCTGACAGCTCCCAAATTTGGTGAAAGACATAAACTGACAGGTACAAGAATATGAGAAAATCCCAAGCAAGCAAAACTCAAGAAAACCCACATCTGGTCACATGATAATTAAACCACTATAAACTAAAGACAAAATATTTAACAGCAGATACAGTGCAACAGTGTACCACTTATGTTCTTTTAAATGACTGTGCATTTCTCACCAGAAACCATGAAAATCAGAAAGGATATGGGCAAAATTAAAATAATAAAGTATATAAAATGCTGGAAAAATGATTATTAACTCACTCAAAATATACTTAAGGAATAAAGGTGAAATAAGAAAAATCTCAGTTTAAGTAAAACTAAGAGAATGTATAGGCAGTAAACTAGATCTAAAGGAAATGTGAAAATATGTTATTTGAACAGAAAAGACTTCAGACCACAGGGCACCAAGTAACATGAGGAATGAAAGAAGAGCAAAAGAAATTATTAATACTTAGCAAATGCACCACACTGTTCTTCTCATATTAAATCCTTTGATATACATTTGACAGTAGGAAACAAAAGGAATAACTGTGCCCATACAAAATTGGAAGGCATAAAATTGTCCCTATTTTATCTGACATGATTGCTTACCCGGAAAATGCCAAGTTATCTACACTGAAACTCCCAGAACTAATAAATGAATATAACAGTGTCATAGTATACAAAAATATTTTTCATAATTTGATATTGTATCTTATAGAGATCCATTCAACCAAACTCAACCAATGTTATTGGAAGAATTCATATTACATTGCAAAAAAAAAAAAAAATTCAAACCACAAACCTCATGCCTTATATCAAAATTAACTGTGAATGAATACTATATCAAGATTTTAAGTACAAAATATAACTTTTGAATATTAAAAATAAAGTTTTAAACTAAATTTTAACTTTGAAAATTTCAGCATAAATTATAAATTTTTAGAAGAAAATTAAAGAGAAAATATTTTCAATGTGGAGTAGGGAAAGGAGTCTTAGATTTGACATGAAAACCACAATCCATATAGAAAAATGATAATGACCTGAACCTTTCCTCTGTGAAACACACATTTAGATGAATGAAGCACACGAAAAAAGGAAATATTTTCAAATCATATCTGACTAAGAACATGTATTCAGGATACATAAAGAAATCTCAAACTATCAGCAAAAAAATAAAAATAAAAAATAAATAAATAAAATAACATAACTCAATTCATAAATGGGCAAAGGATTTGAAGTGATACCTTGTTGCTGCCTGAAGTGATTGCCGCTTGGAGCAATAATGCCACGGGAATAAGTTCAGAGGCGGACTGGAAACAAACAGGCTCTTTATTCTGCCAAGATTCTCTCTCCACTCCAACAACAACTCCTACACACTATCCACACTCTGCCAACCACCACCACACCAAAAAAAATGGCACCGACCCGATCCACAATCCCCGGGGCCAAGTCTCGTGAGACCATGCATATGGCGCTGACCCAATCCACAAGGTCCCAGGCCAAGTCTCACGAGACCATCGAAGGTTCTAATGCTTATGGCTCACAGCTAACCGCAATCTTAGCTATCTCCTTAATTAGGGCTCCTGCATTTCCCCCCTTTTGGTTTTAAAAGAGGGGATGCTCTAGGACATCCATGTGCAACCAACATTCTTACCCGTCATCAGATAATCAAGGCTGTGCCCTTGACTCCTGTCTTAGGTTGATATGTCAGCCACATGAGACTGTCCCGTGCGACTGTGCCTGTCTTAGGTTGTCCCCCTCTGGGGATCTTACCTGTCATTGGCTACCAGTCATCCAGTTGAGCCCTTCAGGATCAACTGTGCATGATGACTAACAGCTGTCCAATTGTGAGGAGATGCTGCGGCTTTAAGGAGATAAGCCTTCTGCTGACAAGCCAAGTTGCATAGCATATCAAATTCTTTAAACAAATCAGCTGCCCTGAGTTCTATCAAGTAACACACTGAGTTCTCTAGACAAATACAAGCAAGGCATTGTCTCTTAAAGTCCCAAACAATGAAAGATCAAAATGTCCACTTGTTATAACACGTTGATCTAGGAGGCCCCATGTATGCAGAGCAAAGGTCACACTGCTGGTGAGGTTGTTTGATGCTTGAGCAGCAAGGATGCTTGCAGCGACCGCAATCCTTGCAGCTGTAGCAGCATCCGTCTTTTTTAGTGTCTAGACAATGCCACTAGCAAATCTTCAGGGCCCGCTACCTAGAAACTCAAGCATCAATTGTTAAAGGAAAGGCAGTGCTAATCCAGCACTGAGTCAAGAGGTGAGTTGTCAAACTAAAAAATAGAATTATTAGATTAGAAAATTAAAGTTGATTTCTGTTCACACACATTGCTGCTTGAGCTCCCACAAACATAAGCTGGAAAAATATATTCAGAACAAAACAAAGAAAGACTGAGGGTATTTACTGCACTAAAGATAGAGTAAAGAAAAGCTAAAGGCACTTTGGAAAATTAATTTGTTAGCTGGAACCCTCGAGTCTCTGTAACCTTCCATGAAATTATCTGTTGAAATAACTCAAATTAATCAGCTATAAAACAAATAAAGTTAATTACAAATAAACATTCCTATGTCAAAACACCAAAATATCAGGTTATACAGCACTACTCATATTCTTTGCTAAAGAGAAATTCCTAGGACACCTATAAATAAAAATTGAAGGTACCTTTACTTATTAAATTATTTACCCAAATTGAATACTCTTAAACTTAAATGAATTAAAGTTATTTGGATACATATATATATATATATATATATATATATATATATATATATATTTTGGATACGTATATATATATGATACATATATATAAATATATATATATATATTCTCATAAGCGCTTTGTTATTTGTGACATCACACTGGACAGACACACAAACCTACAAACATATATTTGTGACGTCACATTTACATGAAATTTAGACAAGTGCACAGAAATAAAGACATATATAAAAAGAGAAAAAATACAATTGTGTGCACACTAAAGAGAGATCTCCTCATCCCGGCTGGAAGGAATGACACTTAAGTTGTGAAATATTTTGAAGGACTCTTTTAAGGAAATCATTCCATACCTTCATCTTGGTCCTCTTGATTTTGTACCTTTTTTATTAATCTTGATTCCTCAACAACTTCATCTTGATCCTTTTGATTTGGTACCTGCTTTATTAATCTAGATGGTATCCATATTGGAGTGGGTTCATGCTTTGGAAAAACACAAACAGATCCTCTGCCCCAAATTAATACTGGATCTGGACCCTTCCATGTACCTGAAAGAACATCCTTCCAGTAAACCAAAAGTTTATGTTGTTGGTGTGGGTTCCAATATCTGTCTCCAGCAGAATAACCATTAGAGTCTAAAGTTAAAAAATTTAAGGTAAACAGGGAAACTGCTAATATCTGTCCCTAGGACTTTTCCAATTTCCTTCTTTTGGTTTTAATAACATAATTTTCAGTGTGAAGTATGGTCTTTCAATAATGCCCTGACCCTGAGGATTGTATGGGATGCCTGTTTTATGGGATATATTGAATTTTGCGCAAAACTGTTTGAAAGATGAGGACGAATATGCAGGGCCATTATCTGTTTTAAGCATTTTTGGGATGCTCAATGCAACAAAAGCTTGCAAACAATGAGATATAACATCTTTAACTTTTTCTCCAGAATGTAAGGAAGAAAAAATCATTCCTGAGCATGTATCTATGGTCACATGAATAAATTGCAATTTTCTAAAACTTGGCTCATGAGTAACATCCATCTGCCACAAATGATTAGGCATTAATCCTCTAGGGTTAAAACCATAATGAGGATTGGGCAAATGTGTCATACAAGATTTACAATCTTTTACAATTTTTCTGGCTTGCTCTTTTGTGATTTTAAACCTACATTGCAAGGTGGTGCTATTGACGTGAAACTGGGAGTGAAATAAAGTAGCTTGCTGGAGCACTGAAAGTATAAAGATTGTTTGGGTAAGGGCATCAGCCTTTTGATTACCTTCATGGAGGGGACCAGGCAAGTTGGTATGTGCTCTAATATGCCCTACGAATAGAGGTTCTTTTCTTGGCACAAAAGTTTTTGTATTTGTTAAAACAATTTAAAGGCTGGAGTATGAGGTGCTATTGGTCCTGCTACCTCTAATTTTGGGACAGCATGTACAATATAGCGGCTATCTGAAAAAATGTTCATGGGCTGCTCTCTAAAATTTTCCAGAGCTCTTACCACAGCTTCCAGTTCCACTAGTTGAGCTGATTTGTGTGCAGTTATGTAAGTCATATTTTCTTTTTTAGTGAGTACTGCAACAGTACCATTTGAGGACCCATCTGTGAATACATTTAATGCCTTAGGAATAGGTTGATTTTTTATTACCTGTGGAAATATAATAGGATGATTGATACAAAAAGATAATATAGGAGACTTAGGAAGATGATTATTAAAATTTGCAGAAGTAGAGCATCTAGCTATAGCCCAATCATTATCATTGAAGCATAAATATTCAATCTGTGATGATGAATAGGGAGTAATAATAATAGCGGGGTGAATGCCAAATATTTTAGTAGAAGTCTTAAGTCCTTGAAGAATAAGTTTAGCCACCATGGAGGTATAAGACTCAATTATACTTTTAGGAGAGACGGGCAAATATATCCATAATAAAGGCCCTTGTTGCCAAAAACTCCTGTGGGGGTATATTGTGAAGAAATAATAATCAATATCAGCGGTTGAGTTAAATCAAGTCTATCACAATGAGCTCCTTCAATGTCTTTTTCTACTAACTTTACAGCTTTCCTAGCATCAGGAGTCAATGTTCGCGGTGAAGATGGATCAGGGTCCCCGCGAAGGATGTCAAATAAAGGTTTTAGTTGGCCAGTAGTGAGGTTTAGTGTAGGGCGAAGCCAATTAATATCTCCCAGCAATTTTTGAAAGTCATTGAGAGTGGCCAAATGCTCCTTATTAATTAGTATTTTTTGAGGCCTAATAAAAGTGTCCATAATTTGGAATCCTAGATATAATATTGGAGACCTAATTTGAACCTTTTCCTTAGCAATGTTTAGTCCATATCGTTTCAAGTTTTCTGATTATCACTAAATATGGTGAATAAGACTTCTTGATTAGGATGAGCAAGCAAAACATCATCCATATAATGGAGGCACATAAGCTCTGGGTATTTATTTTTGATAGGCTGAATAACTTTATCTACATAGATTTGACACATAGTGGGGCTATTAGCCATTCCCTTCGGCAAAACTTTCCATTGATATCTCTGATCAGGGCCATTCTTGTTAATAGAAGGAACTGAAATAGCAAACCAGGGGGTATCCAGAGGTGTAGAGGAATAGAAAAGAAACAATCCTTTATATCAAGAGTAATGAGATGGAAATTTTTTGGAATAGCTACAGGATTAGGAAGTCCAGGTTGAGTAGGGCCCATGATATGCATGGTTTTATTAATTTCTTTAAGATCATGTAGGAATCGCTATTTTCCTGATTTTTTCTTGATCACAAATATGGTGGAATTCCAGGGAGAGGTGGAAGGTTCTATATGTCCTGTTTCTAGTAGTTCCTGAACTAGTAGGTGGGCTGCTTGTAATTTCTCTTAGATAGGGGCCACTGAGGGGCCCACACTGGCTTATCAGAAAGCCATGATATTTTCAAAATTATTTTCTCAGTGGCCCTGAAAAAAAATATTTTTCCTTTATGATAATGATTTCTTTTAGGGTTAAGATTACCCTGTAACTTTGGATAATGATTTCTTATAGGGTTAAGATTACCCTGTACTTTTTGATAATGATATTTTTTAGGGTTAAGATTACCCTGTACTTTTTAATAATGATTTCTTTTAGGGTTGAGATTACCCTATTGATTTTCACATTTAACATCTACAGGCTGGGTTGCAAGGTGTACTCCCATTTGTTGCAAAATATCTCTTCCCTATAAAGTAACCGGTAGGTTAGGTAAAACATAAGGCTGAAATGTTCCTTTCTGCCTTTCCATCCTTTTTAAAATTACCGCACTTTTCTCTGGGAGGTTATTATATCCCAAGCCTCTTAACCTGGTTGAAGCTTTTTGCAGAGGCTAGTGCTTGGGCCATTGCCGTAGATTAATGATGGAAGAGTCAGCTCCAGTATCTATCAGTCCCTCCATCTCTATTCTTTGGATTTTTATTTTACACATAGTCCTCCTCAAACAATATCGAACCCAGCAAGCCATGGGTCTTGAGTCAGTGGAACAAAATCCTCTATTGTTCCTTTTTTGAGGCATACTCATTTTAAATGAATTATGTAAATTTGGAAGGAGAAGCAGCTGAGCAATTCTATCTCCTTGATTAATAGAACTTATACTTTGGGGTGAGCTAAGCATTATTTTTATTTCCCCTTTGTAGTCTGAGTTTATTACACCTGGGGTCACTTGCAAACCTAATAAGCTTTTTGGACTTCCCCGAGAATAAGTCCTATAGTCCCTGAGGGAAGAGGTCCCCTGACCCCTGTGGGAATCAGTTGAACCCCCATTTCAGGTGTTAACACTATTCGGGCAGTGGAACAGAGGTCTAATCCTGCATTTCCTCCTGTTCCTCTGGCAAGGGAGTGGATGGGTAGTAGGGATTGTGTCAGGGAAGCATCTGAGTGGATGCTTGAGGATACTCCTCCTCCAATGCCTCCTACATTTGTGGGCCCCGGGGCATTGGGCCCTGGGCCCTGTTTTTTGAATTCCTGAATAAATGATTTCCATAGATGTCAAATTTTGAATGGCATTTATTGGCCCAATGATTTCCCTTTTTACACCTGGGGCAGCGGCCTGGGGCATGGTATGAGCTTGGTCTTATTTCTTTTTGGGGATTTTTCCCAGAATAGTCTGATTGATTATGATAATTTTGCCTGGAATATCCTGATTGATTATAATGTCTAGGTTGAGCCCTTGTGAAATTTTGAGGGGAAGCATCTCTCATTGCAGCTGCAATCACATTTCCTGTGACAAAGGCGTCATTTATATCTTTACATGGTTGTATATATACGGAAAGATCCTTTTTATTTCTCCATGGCCTGATGGCTTCCTGGCAGTATTTATTAGCATTTTCGTATGCTAATTGAACAACTAATGGCATAGCTTGATCAATGTCTCCAAACAATCTACCTGCAGTTCTCAAAAGTCGATCAGCAAAGTCAACATACGGCTCATTAGGTCCTTGAATCACTTTTGACAAGCTACCTTGTAGATCCCCAGGTCCTTGTAAAGTTTTCCATGCCTGTAAGGCAGCTGCATATATCTGAGCATATACACCTGGGACATAATATTTTTGAGCCTATGAGTCTGCAAACTGCCCTTCTCCTGTGAGCATTTCTATATTATGATCTCCAAATTCTGCAGCTGCATTTCTTTTAGCTGTTTCTATACAAAGTTCTTGAAATTGCAATTGCCAAACCAAGTATTGCCCCCCACTTAATGCTGCTTTACATAGACTTTTCCAGTCTGAGGGGGTTAATCTAAAGGTGTTAAGGGACTCCAGCATACTCAAAGTGAAAGGAGCTTGGGGCCCATACATCATTATTGCCTCTTTGAGATTTTTTATTGTTTTGAAATGTACTGACTGGTGGATCCTCTGTCCATTTTCATTTTCAAATACTGGCAGTTCCCAGTGTATCTGTGAGTTACCCTTGAAAGCGCATAATCCCTCAGGAAGACTTTTTTTTTCTGTTTCTAGGGTTTGCAAATGCCTAGTAATACCCTTCATATTTTCTGTAATGGATTCCACCCATGGGGGAGTAGAGGACATAAGAAGTGGTTCCTCTACTTGATGGTTTTTTTCTTTTTTAATTTATTTTTATTCTTTTTACTGGAGACTATGCTCCCAGAATCACCTTTTGATTCCTCTTCACTACTATCACTTTTACTGGTATCCTGAATTTCAGCTTCTATGGAGAGTACATATTCTTCGGCTAATCTCAATCAGTTTCTGATGGCTTTTGCAGCTCTTTTGAATTTACATGACTACTCTTCTCACTGGTATTAACTGACTCAGAGTCTATGCTTTCTTGATCACTTTCCTCACTATCCACTGAGTCCACGATATCGAAAAACTCATCCATGGCTTTTATTATCCGACCTTTTGTTACTTTTGCTCCCATTTTCAGTTCTTACCTGCAGGCCGAATTCACCGACCAGATCCACAATCCCCCAGGCCAAGTCTCGTGAGACCATGCAAATGGCACCGACCTGATCCATAATGTCCCAGGCCAAGCCTCACGAGACCATGGAAGGTTCTAATGCTTATGGCTCACAGCTAACCGCAATCTTAGCTATCTCCTTAATTAGGGCTCCTGCAATACCTCACCAAAGAGAAAATAAGAACGCTAAATATCATGGATTGTTGATTGACTGGGAATTTGTAAATAACAGAACTTATTTCTCACAATTCTAGACACTGGGAAGGCTAATATAATGCACCACACTCTGGTGAGGGCTGCTCTTTTCTTCCAAGATGTAGCCTCAGTGCTGCAGCCTTGAAAAGGATTGCTGTGCTCTCACATGGTGAAGGTGTAAGGACAAAGGGATGAACCCACCCAGTCAAGCCCTTTTATAAGAGCATTCAATTGCACTTATATCAGAAAAGCCCTCATGGTCTAACCACCTCTAAGAGGTTTCCACCACAGAATAACTATCACTTTAACAACTCCTGACTTGTAGAGGGGTCTGTTCAAAACAAACACTAAAGAAACTCATGAAATTGTTCAAAATCATTATCCTTCAGGGAATTATCTATTAAAAAATCATTATAATATACTAAAACATATCTATTAAAAGCAATAATCATAAAAATAATAATGAAACTGATAATATTAAGTGCTGACAAGACACAGAATAACTGGAATGGTCATATATATTTTTAATGAAACTGAAAAATGCTACAGATGTTTTCAAATCAATTTGAGGCTTTCTTAGAAGGTTAAACATCTACTTATTATGTGACCTAGTAATGGTATTCCTGTGTATTTACCTAAGGGCTATCAAAAGTCATAAATGCTTACAAGTTTGTATACCAATGTGAATTGTAGCTCTTATTCTTAATAGCCCAAAACTGGAACATATGTTCTATCATCATTTATTTAACAAATAAAACTGTTGCACATTCATATAATGAAATACTACTCGATACAATAAAAAATGAGCTACTAAATAATAATGCTACATGAATTAAACAAAAATATCTTTGTTAATTTAAAGAAGTTGGTCTCAATGGCTATATATTACAATACTTAATAGGACATGATGGAAAACTACAGGGATTGAGGTCAGTAGTTGCCATGGCTTAGAAAGTAGCATCTGGATACAATAGTATGAGGGAGAAGGTTTTCATGAGGTGTTTCAGCTATTCCATATCACAATTTTGGTGGCATTTGCACAAATCTGCACAACTGTTACATCTCACAGAATCTTTCACCAAAGAAATAGATCAATTTTGCTGTATAATTTAAAAATAAAACCAAAAAGAACATTAATGGGTTCCTTGGAGAGTCTGGGAGGAGACGATTTTCCTCAACTCTGTGCTGCACTGAAGAACCTCTTCTTTTGTTCAGAGCCTTACAGATAATCAATTGGTAGCCTGTGGTTGCATGAAACTGAGTTTTTATTCCCTTTCATTTTCTTCTTTCATCCCATTCTTCTTCATCTCCTCTTTTATTATTCTAAGTTCCTCTGCAAACTCTCCTATTTTCTTCTACCAATTTCCTCCTCTTTCTCTATTTTTTTTTTTTTTTTTGCGTGTATTTTATGGGAAATTTATTTATGGGATAAAAGAAGTTACATATTAATCTAATTTTTCTTATTAAATATCCCCAACTTGATGGATATTTTATTGAACATTTTAAGACACAGAAACTGGTATTAGAAATCAATAGCCTCTGGAGCTGATATTTAAACTCAGTAATTCCCTAATAATAAAAGAAAATCCAATTTTACTATAACATTTTATAGAAGTAATCAGATTTCCTGATATTTATTAGGCTTCTAGTCTTCAACTAAAATTTAATAAACATCACTGGAGCTAAAACGAACAAGCGCTTCTCATTCAAATCTCATTAACATCTTTTTGTAAATCATCATTTAATTTTTTGTTTGTTTGTTTTCATACCAGGAATTGAACTCAGGGGCACTTAACCATGAAGCCACATCCACCATATCCCAACCCATTATTGTATTTTATTTAGAGATAGGGTCTCACTGAGTTGCTTGGGGCCTTGCTAAGTTGCTGAGGCTGCCTTTGAACTCACAATCTCCTGCCTCAGCTTCCCAAGCTGCTGAGATTACAGGTGTGTGCCACTGACATCCACAAGTTTTTAATTTTTATTGCATAAATTCTGGATGGAAATAAATGTGAACAACAACACTATATTTTTGTTAAAATCATAAAATTAAATTCATTTAGTTTATAATTTTCATTCCACCACAGCAGAAAACCTTTTAAAGAAACCTGAATTCTCAAATATACTTCTGTTTTACAAAAAAATTCTGCCAATTACTTCTGTCAGACTGTTCATAAAATATAATTATGTACAACTCTGTGAGCAGTAGTACATATTTAATGTATCAATAATTTTGTTTCAAATCATCATTTGTTTTTTTTCTTGTTTTATCAATGATAAAGCAAATATTGAATGACTAAATGTATAATCCTGTATCCTTCTCATTCACAGAACTAAATTATAGTATTACTATTAATGTGTATTTATCATTATCTGTGATCCTAAATTTCTGGCTAAGGTTTTGCATAAAATGATATTTGTATAAAATTATTTTTATGTTTTACAAAAATTTTATTCAAGTATTTTCTTTTATTTATTTATTTATTTATTTATTTATTTATTTATTTTGGTACCAGGAATTGAACACAGGGGCATTCGACCACTGGGCCACATCCCCAGCCCTTTTTTTGTATTTTATTAGATATGGGGTTTCACTGAGTTTTTAAGTGCCTCACCCTTGCTGAGGCTAGCTTTGAACTCGTGATCCTCCTGTCTCAGCTTCCCAAGTGCTGGGATTACAGGCATGCACCACTGCGCCCAGCTTTATTCAAGTATTTTCCACTTGCTCTTATCGTTAGTTGTTTTTAGTAAGTGAATAAAGAGTGAGTGATATCTTTTGTAATGTTTGCTCACTACTATATTACATTAAAAGTGTTTATTCTGCTTCAGAGTTTTACTTTGTTAACTAGTTTATCTGATGTCAGTATGAACTTTGTTTTAGCTTATCACATATAATAGATACAGAAACAACTATAGATATATTCATACATGAGTAAGCTCAAATATGTGTATCACCATGTTTGTCTACAAAAAGGCCAAAAACTACCCCAGAAGAAAAACACACAAGAAGTTTTAAGAACATGGTTTCTAAATATCTTTCATCAATAAAGGGAACCAGGGTGTCTCAGAAAAATGGATGAATCTAATGGAGGTAAAACCAAATGCAAGACAATCTTGGAGCATCTTGTAGTATAAGAGTGAGAAAGGCTGAAAAAGTAAAACAAAGGAAAACAAAGTTAGATTTAGGGGTTATCAAAGGGTCAAGGAAACCACTTTCAAGAGCTTGCTCCCAACAACCAAATCTATGATTTTATTATGAAAATAAATAATAATAGTATAGCATTATAACCTGAAGAATAAAATAAATATCTGAGCACATATTGATAGATGGTTAGAAAATAAAAGTTGATGGTGAGAGGTCTTTTTTTTTTGGCAGAACAATTCTAAGTATAAATGCAAAAGGAATATCTGTATAGAAAATCATTATTAGATAATCATTATTAGAAAACTACAGTAGCAATCATTGTATGCAAAAATTTACTGAAGATTTCAAAGATTAGTGAATGAAACTTTTAAAAGGACTAAATTTTTTTATAGCTCTAAATCATCATTATTAATAACTGTCAGAATTTAATTTGTGTTCACAAATACCTTAATTGCCCTTCCTCTAGGACATGGAGTTTAATTTCGTCCATATTAAATGTGGACTAGTCTTAGTGATTTCCTTTGAAGGAACAGAGTATGGAAAATGAAATATATTTACTTTGCAGTAATTAAATTTGGAAGACAACATAATGACTTAAGCCAACATCATCAGGAATAATTCTAATGCTTTTATTAGAAGGCCATCTTTTACCAAATTACATGCATATATGAATATATCACCATGAATTCCACTGCTGTGTATAATGATCAAGCACCAACATTAAAAAAGGACACTTTGCCTCTGTGGTTTTGTTTCCCCAAATCCACAACTCCAGGCTAATCTTCAGAAAACATCAGATAAAACTTAACTGAAGGAATTCTACAAAATTTCTCCTTCCTACAATTTTCAGAAATAAAAAAAAAAAATCATTAAAACAAATAAAAGAAAGACTAAGTGCTACAGATTGGAAGAAATATTATGACTACATGAAATATGATGTCCAGGATTTGATCCTGGAACAGAAAAATGACTTTAATGGAAAAATTGCTAAAATCCAAATGAAATCCATAATTTTGCAAGTAATGTAGCAAATTGAACTTCTAAGTTTTCACAGGAGTACTAAAGTTATCTAAGAGATAACAACAGGGGAACCATGATGAACGTTGTTTGGGAACAGTGTACAGTCTTAACTTCACAATTGTGAAATTATTTCAAAATAAAAAAAGATAAAATCCAAATGACCAATAACAGGCAGTGACAATGGTATCCATCACTAACCAATAAAATTTAGTGTAATACAACTAACTCCCTCTCACACCCACACACACATCCAATTGACAGGAATCTAAAAAGGCTGAAAGTTTAAATACTTTCTAAAGCATAGATTAATAATTTTTCTGAAACTTACCTTGTTGAAATATAAATAGGCATCCTTCTTTGGAAAACTGTTTGGCTTTATGTAGAAAAGCTGAGTGCTGAGGCTTCATGCCTAGGCGGTTAATTCAGGAACCAGTGGGGCAATAAGGGAATGAAGAAAAGACAGACCGACACACACAGAGAGAAAAAGGTGGGGCCAGGTGATTCAAACAATCCATGGTGAGGCTTGACTGACACCAGAGCTAGCTCAGCATGTTTATTATGTAGGTTTTGTCATCAGAAGGTTATTTGTGAGGAAGTTTTAGCAGAGCAGGCAGACTGAAAGATGTAGCAAAACTTGTGAGATATTGAGGTAATTTTATTATGTCCTGAATTTTCCACCCCAGGGAGTTTGTTTCTGAATCCAAGGTTACAACTGTCAAAGCCATGCACTTTACATGTAGTCAACCCTGGCTGGCATTACCATAACAACTGGGGCATCCTGATCTGCACATTTGCATAGATAGTTACCAGCACAAACCCAGCCATGAGGGAATCAGAGTCCAGGGTTCAGGTCACCACTCTCCACAGCTGAGGATATCAATATCCATGGCCTAATAATTCCATTCTGAGGTGGATAGTCTAAGAGAGTTTAAACATGAGTGTACCAGAATAAATGTCCAAAATATCCATAGTACCATTGTTAGTGGTAGTCAAAATCTCAAAGCAAATGAAGGTCCTTTGGTATTAGAATGGATAAATTGTGACATATCCATAAAACAACCATACAATTAACAACCATACAATTAAATTTCTGAACTCCAGTCAGAGGTAAAGATATAAATATATAATTAAAACAATACAAATGAAAACATGCAAACACAAAATGAAATACACAGCCAGGCATGGTGGCACATGCCTGTAATCCCTGCAGCTTGGGAGGCTGAGGCAGGAGGCTTTGGAGTTCAAAGCCAGCCTCAGCAAAAGCAAGGAGCTAAGCAACTCAGTGAGACCCTGTATCTAAATAAAATACAAAAACAAACAAACAAAAAAGGGCTGGGCATGTGGCTTAGTGGTTAAGGGCCCCTGAGTTCAATCCCCAGTACAGCCACACACACATACACAAATTAAATAAACAGATAATAATAAAAATATATACATTGTGGTCACATTTATACAAAGGTCAAAATTACAATAATGAATTACATGGCTTTTAAGTGTTTAAATCATGAATAAGAACAAAACCATAATTACCAACAAAGTCAACATATGGGCTGCATCAAAGGTCCTTTAAGCATACATATTAGATAGTAAAAATGTAATCAAGAGGCTACTTGTAAAAATTTTTTCTGGGGGATGGGTGTGTGATCAGGCTGGAACACAGAAGGTGCTCTTGGCAGGGGTCAATTTTCTTCCCAGCATAGGTGGTATTTATAGGGGTATTGTTTTTAGTTGTTTGATATGCTATTGTGTGTGTGTGTGTGTGTGTGTGTGTGTGTGTGTAATATATAATATTATCTCATATTTTTAAAAAGGAAAATAGTTATTTTTATTTTTAATTTCTTTGAAAACCAAGAGTCTGAAAGCAAACTGCAAAATTTATAATAATTGAAGAGTATCACTTGTATAATTAACATATGGAATGCAATTTGATGAAGAAAAGTTATCAGAATGCTTACTAAAAGTATAATTTGGCTCTAAATTTGAAAATTAGGTATGGAATAGTCTATATCACTATAGACCACATTTTCTCCTTATATTCTGTGATTTAGAATCTTAAATTTATGTGGAACTATGAATAGTGGTTTGGCTCACCATCCAGTTTAAATATTCAAAATTATTGCCAACCTGAGAGAATTAATATAATACATTCAGAGCTGACATACTAAAAAAGTGAAAACCAATTATAAGGACACAATAAAGTCACAGAGGAGGTAGAGAACTAAGTAACATGATATTATAAGTTTCCTTTTTGCATCTCTTCTAATAGTTTATTATTCAGGCAAATCTTAATCCCAGAAAGATTATATCCTCTCTGTGGATAACATCAATGATCCAAGAAAAACACTTTAGTCTTCCATAGACTATGTTATATAGCTAAAATAGAGGGCTAGTAACTAAATAGATCACTCTAATTCCCTAGACTATCTTCACTTCCTCACTTTCCAATTGTGGCATTTTATTGTTATTAACATTTTTTGTCCTTTCACTACCTGCTGCCATCCCCACTTGCAACCCAGACCAGGAGTAGTTACCCTAACTCCTTCTGCTGGTTTTGTTCTAGTAATATTTTCTCATAGTCTTCACTGCTATAATTCCATGTCATAGACTGATTTTTTCCACTGAACTTTTCGGTCACTGCCAATCTTTCTAATAGTTATACTTTTCCAGTTATGTAAGAAAGAGGTACAAAGACCTCCCAACACACATGCTTACATCCTGACAACTCTGTCCACAACAATTATGGTATCTAAAACAAAACATACATGGATCATAAACATTCCTTTCTTCTTCTTGCATTTTAATCTCACTTTGGTGGATTTGTACCAAGCAAATTATCTCTCCACCTATAATTTTCTTTAATTTGAAGCATGATCTATAGGGAGCACATAGTCAGTCCAATTGTATTTTAAACAGTACTTATGATATCTACATTTCAATACTAGAACATGACCTATTTCCCCTGCATTCTGTAGAACAACCTTTGTGAACATAAGGAAATTCTCTCTTCACAGATTCCATCCCTGGTTCCAGAATACTGACTGTGTATGCAGATTACCAGAAACCATTTTATCAGTATCTCCCATGCCCTGGGTGATAGCAGTTATGGACCATAATTCATATCAGTTTGATTTCATTTTAGAACCAGAAGAATATTTTGTATGGAGTACATGTCCTAGTTGCTTAATCACCTCTTCTAGACAGCCCTGATCAAAAGACAGCTTGATAGGGTTGAATGAAAATGACAGTTCATAGACATGTAACTGCTCTTGAGGAATGTCAGAAACACTGAAGTCTCTGATTTTTTTTTTTTTAAACGGGGATCATTTTCTTACAGCAATACAATAAACATTTCCTATTTTAAAATATCTAAAGTTTATAAAAATATACTGTATAAATATGGGCCTTACTTTAAACAAATTGAGTAATATTACTTTTTCTGGGCTACTAATTGTTAAATGTTCTTATAGCAAAAATTAATAAAAATTCACAATAAAAATAACACGAGCAATATTTAAGTCACAAGAAACCAGAGTGTACATGGCAAAACATAATTTTGATTTTAATTTTCAATTATCATAAACTTCAAGTTTGAATTTGAAATTAAATTTTGCACTAAAATAAAAGCCATATTCAATTTTCATAGTAATCATTTGTTTCTAGATTTTCTGCTTTTTCTTTTCCCAACTAAAACTAAGATTTTATATAATATTGTGAAAGAGATAAATGGGAGATCATGCAATACTTAGCAGTCTGTGGCTTCTGAAGGAAATTAATAGCATCTGTAATAGGAAACTTTGCTGAAATCAAATCTTGAATGAATGGCACCACAAACACTGTTATTGACTTGGAAAATTACTGTCTAAACAAAAATGAAAATCCATGTTTCAGGCCATTATTATTTCCTTGCCTCAAGTTAATTTTCTCTACCTTTCCCACTGATGACAGCCCCTAGAGTTTTAACTAACCACAAGCTTATTACTGCTCAGATGCCACAAATAGCACACAACTTACCCATACTGGAAAAACCCTGAAGATATCTCTGTTCTCATTCCAGGCTGAAAATATTTTTTTTCAGGTTCATAAACAGAACAGTTAACCCCAGTAGCACTCTAGTACTTTTAGTTATGATACTTTAGTATAAATAACTATAACATTCATGGTTTTTTTTTTAGCAATTAGGTTTAGTTTCCACATCCAATAATTATTGTATCATATTTGTAATACAGTAATTATGTGAAAAAGAAGCAATAATATCACCGAAGGAGATACTGTGAAAACATTCTGAGTGTGCTGATATATCATATTTCTTAGCTGTTAGAACAAGAACAAGATAGTCTCTGAGATCTTAAAAATTCAAGAAGGAGCACGTCATGTTTTCAGGCTCCTTGTCCACTTCTGTGGACAGTTTCTGTTATTCTCTGTTAACTGCAAAAATCTACATTTTTCAGATAAATAACCTAAAGCTATTCAAAAGGTAAGCAACTTTCTTAGTGGTAAAAAATTCACAAAAGAGAAAATGTTATAAATGCAGTTGTCTGAATCCAAGAACCTTATCATTCCAATCATCCTCCCTTCCTCTTCTCAGTTTTATCGGTGTCCTGGAGGCACATTGTCTTCATTCCTAAAGGTTATAAAGATTTCATTCTTGGTGTCCTCTGAGAATGCAAACAAGCAGTGAGAAGCTGCAGGTATGGGAATACATTAGAGGAGCCTATAATCCTTGGGCTAGAGGCAATGAGTGTCTGCAAGAGAGAATTCTTATAATTATGTTAAGAAAGAAAGAGATACAATTAATGTATATATAAAACATATAAGACATAACTCTTTCTGCTTCATTCCTTATGAATTTTTAAGCATTAATAAAAATAAGAGATAGGGCAATGGGATTTACTTTTTAGAACTTTAGAACTTGGAAACTATGCGGCTAAGCCTGTTGCTATTAAGCACTTTAGATGAATATCATAAAAATTCAGTCTGGGATGAAAAGAGCACAGAAAAAGGTGGACACTGAGAGAGAAACAAATATAATGACAAGAGAATTTATCACCAATGAAAAGTAGAAACTTGGATTTCTGATGGCTTTCAGCTTTGCAGTTGCACCCTGTGAGAGGCCTGGGTGTCTTTTGCTCTGTCTGTGGGTTTCTGAAGACCTATTGTGTAACCCTATAAAAAACATGCCTGTGCTTGCTCCAGTGAGTCTTTGTTCCTGTAGAAAATAAATATCTAAACAAAAACAAACACAATACTGCTAAGAAGGAACACCAATTTTGGAATGTCTGCATTATTCATGATGAAAGTATAAGGGGGTTAAAGACACAAGAAACAAGAAACCAGTAGGGGAAACCGTGAATAAGAGACACGGCATACATGCATAATGGTTTTCCAGAAATCCACTGTAATGATCCCAACTGAATAACAAAATAATAGATCATGTGTCCATGTGGCAGAAATTCTAAAGAAATTCATCTATAGGTCAAGCTCACTTTCAACCAAATTAAAGGAAAAACTGTCACAAATCACAATGATGAAAAATCAATTGATTTCATGTAGGATAGCTTCATTGATAGTACAAGCTTTTATATCCTCTAAAAATAGATTTTTGGTATTTATTTTATTAGAAAAATTAAAGGTAAAAATTCAAGTCTACCTCTGGAAAAAATAAATAAAACATTAATAAATCAACAATCATAAATAGCTATGCTAACTGATATAAAAAATCTACTTGGAATGAAGATAATTTATTAAAAATAAATTACAAAATTGGTTTTAGGTTTAGAATAAATAAAGTCACCATAAAAAAAAATTGAAAACATTTTCAGATGAAAATGGCTCCAGGCTCACCTGATTTTTGTCAAGTACACTCAAATATTCAAGAAATAAGTAATCCTCTCATTTTGTAACAGAGGAAATAAATATCTGTTTTACTATCAGTCTAGTATATGTATATATGTATACTAAATATATGTATATATATGTTAATTTTTGATAACAAAAAATCTTTGAAATATAATGTCAATATTATGATCAATTTGTTGAGTTAAAATCTTCATTGTGCTTGCAAAGCAAATCATATGCTAATTTAGCTATTGACAAAAGCTTACAGTACTACATTATTGTTTATTTTAGAAGGTAAGGGTTCTGCACATAAAATAATAGTATCTTTTGGATTTATACTACTAATATTTTAAAGAGGTCATTTTCATTCAATAATATTGTAAGATTCCTATGGTCATGTACTTCCTGGCCATAATGCTCTTTAGTGCTTTGATGTGAAATTTTGACATAGCTAGTATATACTCTTTTCTCAGAATACTTGAGAACATCTATAAGGACATTAGACAATATAAATAGTTACCAGGAGGATATGCTGGATGAAGAGTCAAGAAATAAATTACTGTATGGTACCTTATGCAAAGATAGATAGTTTATCTTTAATCCTTATAACCCAATGTCATAACTGTCCTCATTTGACATACTAGAAAACAGAATCAGAGGCTGTTTTCTAGTATGTCTAGTATGTGCCTCCTAATTTATTATAATGGATTAATCAGTTAAAGTATGAAAAACATTAGAAGAGAATTTGGTACATAGTAAGAAGTTTAAATTTACAATAATATTATTGCAATAAACTGGTTGAAAATGTATGAAAAATAGTTTTTGTCCTATTGTTCCATTATTGTGTATCTTTTGCAAACAAGGCAATTCCCAGCAATTCCTTTTAACCTTAATCATTCAAGCAGTCCTTATTCCAAATAAAGTGCAATTCCATACAGTTTTCTTCCTGATAATATATGTATTTTTTTTTTTAATTTAAAGTAATTGCTCTTAAATGCCCCATGTGGTGGTTAATTGTATGTGTGGACTTGACTGGGTCATGGTATACAGGTATTTGTTCAAACTTTATTCTGGATACTTATATGAGTGTTTTGGATTGAGATTTATAATTAAAACAGTGTATTGTGAGTAAAGTAGATTGCCTTTCATAATGTGGATTGGTCTCATCTAGCCAATTGAAGCATGAGTGGAACAAAAGGCTTGCTATATTCTCCTCCAGCAAGAATATTGCCTTCAGACTGCAACAGTGGCTTATTCTGAGTTCTGCAATAGATGTTTCCAGATGTGACCTGCAGCACTGACTCTACCCTTTGTCTTCTGCTTGATTATTCTGGTCTTTCCAGGCTCTATAATCATTTGAGCCATTGCTTTAAAATAAAATATATTTTTCTTTATGCACACCCTGTTGTTTCTTTCTCTCTGGAGAACCCTAATGTTCTCTGGTTTTTCATTTTCTGTCTTCAGATTTTCTAAAACAATTTCCTCTACTCTTCAGTAATTTCAGAGTCCCTCCTCCTTGGTAAACGTAATCAAAGAGAAAACAGCCAACTGCTCTTTGCTGCTGACTTGGATGGGTACATTGTAAAATTCACAACATTAAAGTCATTTTACAGCAACTAATTCCCTTGATTTGCAAACGAAAAGAACCCCCTAGCTTGATCTCTATGTTTTCATTTCTTTCAAAACAAACTAGTACGTTTTAAAGTAGATTTTTCTTTTAATGCTGAGAAATTTTCCAGTAATTAGAATTAGCACTTCAAATACTGTTTCCCTTATTTGGATATAACATTGGCAGGAAATGTGTCTAGAGAAAGAAGATTGTCATAGACAGCCTCATCCTCATCAGACAGGAGCCTTCTCATTATCTTCTCCCCATTTAACCTCCATGAACTCATTGGAAAGATACTTTCTTACCCACAAGTTAAGGTCACTTAAAGACAATCAAGAAAAACATTTCAGGATACAATACTGTTGAGAGTGTGGGACCCAGAGAGAGTGCAGCTCTACTGTTCAATTTATTTTAAAACTTTGAATTTATTATAGAATCACATGCAGTTGGTTACAGAGAACTGATGCAGACAGAACCTACGTGCTTTATTTTGTTTTCCTTCGTGATGGCATTCTGCAGTGCTATAGTGGAATATCAAAACAGGGCATTACCATGGATAGTGTCAATATACAGAGCCCTTCTATCACCACGAGGAACTCTGACGCTGTCCTCTCGTAATCATTTTTACTTCCCTCTCCACCAACCCTTCTGCTTGGAAATCATCAATCTGTTTTCCATTTCTATTATTTCGTCCTTCAAGATTTTTATTAATGGGATAATATGGTCTGCTTTTTTGGGAGTTGGCTTGAATCACTTAGCATAACAATCTGCAGATGCATCCAGGATCCTGTGTACATGAGTTGATATCCTGCGTATGTGAATTGATGTATATTTCTTTCTATTTTCCATTATGTGGACACCACAGTATGTTTAATTAGTCGCCCATTGGTGGACAACTACTTTTTTCTAGGTTTTGGTTCTTATGAATAAAACTTCTATAAACATACATATATAGATTTTTGTGTGAACATAAATTTTTGTTATCTGGGAAAATACACAGGAGTGTGGTTTCTGGGTTGGATGTATGTGTCTTCTTTAAAGAAACTGACAATTTGATTTCCAGAATGGCTATACTATCTTGTCTCCCCACAGGTTATACAAAAGTAATTTAGTATCTTCATATCCTTGCCAACATTCATTTTCATCACTATTTTTTAATACCTATTTCAACAGGCATGTAGAGGAATCTCATTGTGTGTTTTTTTAAATTTATTTGTATATTCTAATTTGTTATACATGACAGCAGAATACATTTCAATTCATAGTACACATATTAAACACAATTTTTCATGTCTCTGGTTTTACACAAAGTAGACTCACATCATTCATGTCTTCATACATGTATTTAGGGTAATAATATCCATTTTATTCCACCATCTTTCCTACCCCTATTTCCCTTCCCTTCCCATCCCTAGCCTTTGCCCTATCTAAAGTTCCATCATGCCTCCAGTGCTCCTCCACACCCCATTATGGATCAGCATCCACATATCAGAGAAAACATCTGGCCTTTGGTTTTTGAGATTGGTTTACTTCACTTATCATGATATTCTCCAACTCCATCCATTTACATGCAAATGCCATTATTTTATTCTCTTTTAGTGCTGAGTAATATTTCATTGTGTATATATACCACAGTTTCTTTATTAATTCATCTATTGAAGGACATCTAGGTTGGTTTCACAATTTAGCTATTGTGAATTGTGCAGCTATAAACATAGATGTGGCTGTGTCCCTGTAGTAAGCTGATTTTAGGTCCTTTGGGTATAGACCCAGGAGTGGGATAGCTTGGTCAAATGGTGGTTCTGTTCCTAGTTTTTTTTTAATGAATCTCTATATTGCTTTCCATATTGGCTTCACAAATTTGAAGTCCCACCAGCAATGTATGAGTGTGCCTTTTTCCCCACATCCTCTCCAACACTTACTGTTGTTTATATTCTTTATAGCTGCCATTATGACTGGAGAGAGATGCAATCAAAGTAGTTTTGATTTGCATTTCTCTAATTGCTAGAGATGTTGAACATTTTTTCACATATTTGTTGGTTGATTGTAAATCATCTTCTGAGAAGTGTCTGTTCTGTTCCTTGTACCATTTATTGATCGGGTTATTTGTTCTTTTTATTTGTTTGTTTGTTTTTTGGTGTTAAGTTTTTTGAGTTCCTTATATATCCTCTATCTGTTGTGTATGTGGTAAAAATTTGCCTTACTGATTGTTTCTTTTGCTGATAAGAATGTTTTTAGTTTGAATTCATCCCATTTATTGATTCTTGATTTTATTTCTTGCACCATAGTAGTCTTGTTCAGGAAGTTGGGGCCTAATCCAACATGATGAAGATTTGGGCCTACTTTTTCTTCTATTAAATGCAGGGTCTCTGGTCTAATTCCTAGGTCCTTGATCCACTTTGAGTTGAGTTTTGTGCATGGTGAAAGATAGGGGCTTAATTTTATTTTGTTGCATATGGATTTCCAGTTTTCTCAACACCATTTGTTGAAGAGGCTATCTTTTCACCAATGTATGTTTATGGGGCCCTTGTCTAGTATGAGATAACTGTATTTATGTGGGTTTGTCTCTGTGTCCTCTATTCTGTATTATTGGTCTACAAGTCTGGTTTTCATGTAAATACCATGCTATTTTTGTTACTATTCCTTTAAAGTCTGGTATAGTGATGCCACCTGCTTCACTCTTCTTGCTAAGGATTGCTATGTCTATTCTGTTCTCTTATTTTTCCAGATGAATTTCATAATTGTTTTTTCTATTTCTATGAGTAATGTCATTGGGATTTTGATTGGAATTGCATTAAATATGTATAGTGGTTTTGTTTGTATGATCATTTTGACAATATTAATTCTGACTATCCAAGAACAAGGGAGATCTTTCCATCTTCTAAATTCTTCTTTAAGTTCCTCCTTTAGTGTTTTGTATGTTTCATTGTAGAGGTCTTTTACTTCTTTCATTAAGTTGATTCCCAAGCATTTTATTTTGTTGAGGCTATTGCAAATGGGGTAGTTTTACTCCTTTCTCTTTTAGAGAATTTGTCACTGATATACAGAGATGCATTTGATTTATGGGTCTTGATTTTATATCCTGCTACTGTGCTTAATCTGTTTATTATTTCTAGAAGTTTTCTGGTGGAATTTATTTTTTGGATCCTCTCAGTAAAGAGTCATGTTGTTGGCAAATAATTATATTTTGAGTTCTTCTTTTCCTATCCATACCCCTTTAATTTCTTTTGTCTAATTGCTCTGGCTAGAGTTTCAAAGATAGTGTTGAAGATAAATGGTGAAAAAGGACATCCCTGTCTTGTTCCAATTTTTAGAGGGAATGCTTTCAATTTTTCTCCATTTAGAATGATGTTGGCCTGTGTCTTAGCTTAGATAGCTCTTACAATGTTGAGATATGTTCCTGTTATCCCTAGTTTTCTTGAGTTTTGAACATGAAGGGTGCTGTATTTTGTCAAATGCTTTTTCTGCATCTATTGAGATGATCATATGGTTCATATCTTTAAGTCTATTGATGTGATGAATTATATTTATTGATTTTTGTATGTTGAACCAATTGTGCATCCATGGAATGAACCCCACTTGATCATGGGGTACTATCTTTTTAATATGTTTTTGTATTCAACTTGCCTGAATTATATTAAGAATTGTTGCATCTATGTTCATTAGAGATATTGGTCTGAAGTTTTCTTTCATTGCTGTGTCTTTGTCTGATTTTGGAATCAGGATGATACTGGCCTCATAGAATGAGTTTGGAAGTGTTCCCTCTTTTTCTATTTTATAGAATAATTTGAGGACTATTGGTATTAGTTCTTCTTTGAAGGTCTTGTAGAACTCAGCTGTGTATTCATCCAGTTCTGGGCTTTCTTGGTTGGTAGGCTTCTGCTGGCGTCTTCTATTTCATTGCTTGAAATTGATCTGTTTAAGTTGTGTACAACATCCTGATTCAGTTTGGGCAGATCATATGACTCTAGAAATTTCTTGATGACTTCAATATTTTGTATTTTATTGGAGTACAAATTTTCAAAATAATTTCTAATTATCTTCTGTATTTCTGTAATGTCCATCCTGACACTTCCTTTTTCATCACAGATTTTATTAATTTGAGTTTTCTCTCTCCTTCTCTTCACTAGCATGGGTTTATAAATTTTATTTATTTTTTCAAAGAAACAACTTTTTGTTTTGTCAATTTTTTCAATTGTTTCTTTTATTTCAATTCATTGATTTCAGCTCTGATTTTAATTATTTCTTGTCTTCTACTGCTTTGGGGGTTGATTTGTTTTTATTTTTCTAGGGCTTTGAGATTTAATTTTAGGTCATTAATTTGTTAACTTTTTCTCCTTTTAAGGAATGAACTCCATGCAATGACGTTTCCTCTTAGTAGTGCCTTCATAGTGTCCCAGAGATTTCAATATGTTGTATCAGTGTTCTCACTTACATCTAAGAATTTTTTAATCTCTTCATTAATGCCTTCTGTTATCCATTGTTCATTAAATAGAGTATTATTTAGTCTCCAGGTGTTGGAGTAGCTTCTATTTTTATTTTATCATTAATTTCTAATTTCATTGCATTATGATCTGACAGAATGTGAGGTAGTATCTCTACATTTTTGTATTTGCTAAGAGTTGCTTTGTGACATAATATATGGTATACTTTAGAGAAGGATCCATATGCTGTTAAGAAAAGAGTGTATTCAATCATTGATGGATGAAATAGTCTATATATGTCTGTTAAGACTAAGTTATTGATTGTATTGTTGAGTTCTACAGTTCCTTTGTTTAACTTTTGTTTGGAAGGTCTATTAATTGGTGAAAGCGGTGTTTTCAAGTCACTCAGAATTATTGTGTTGTGATCTATTTGACTCTTGAACTTGAAAAGAGTTTGTTTGTTCAATGTAGATGCTACATTGATTAGGGCATATATATTTATAATTGTTATGTCTTGTTGATGTATGATTCCTTTAAGCAATATGTAATATCCTCCTTTACCCCTTTTGATTAACTTTGGCTTTATTTGATATGAAGATGGAAACCCCTGCTATTTCCACAGTCTATGTAAGTGGTAAGTTTTTTCCCAAACTTTCACCTTCAATCTGTGGATTTTTATTTTTTTCCTATGTGATGAGTCTCTTGAAGGCAGCATATTGTTGGGTATGTTTTCTTTTAAATCCAATATGCCAGTCTATATCTTTTGATTGGTGATTTTAGGTCATTAATATTCAGGGTTATTATTGAGACATGATTTGTATCCCCAGTCATTTTTGTTTATTTTTGATCATTTAACTTGTCTTGGTTTCTTTAGCTTGATTTGTTTATCCTTTAGTGTAATACCTCTCTTTGCTGATTTTCATTGTTGTTTTTCATTTCCTCTTCATGGAATATTTTGACAAGGATGTTCTGTAGTGCAGCCTTTCTAGTTGTAAATTCTTTTAGCTTTTATTTATCATGTAAGGTTTTATTTCATCATCAAATCTAAAGCTTAATTTTTCTGGATATAAGATTCTTGTTCGGCATCCATTTTCTTTCAGAAGTTTGTATATGTTGTTCCAGGATCTTCTAGCTTTCGGGATCTGGGTTGAAAAATCTTTAGGGATCCTTTTTGGTTTTCCCCTATATGTAATCTGATTCATTTCTCTTGTGGCTTTTAAAAGTCTCCCCTTATTATTTATGCTAGGCATTTTCATTATAATGTGACTTGATGTAGATCTGTTTTGATTTTGTACAGTTTGTATCCTATAAACCTCTTGTATATGATTTTCCAATTCATTCTTCATGTTTGGAAAATTTTCTGACATAATTTCATTGAATAGATTGTTCATTCCTTTGGATTGTATCTCTATGCCTTCCTCTTTCCCAAAATCTCTTAAATTTGGTCTTTTTATGTTATCCCATAATTCTTGGATGTTGTGCTCATGGTTTCTTGCCAACTTCACTATATGATCAACTTTATTTTCAAGATTATATATTTTGTCTTCATTGTCTGAGGTTCTGTCTTCCAAGTATCTAATCTATTGGTGATTCTTTCTATTGAGTTTTTAATTTTGTTTATTGTTTTTTTCACTTCGAGGATTTCTCTTTGGTAATTTTTCCAGAACCTCTATCTTCTTATTAAAGTAATCTTTTGTTTCCTATGTTTGCTTATGTAGCTCTGTATTGAAATATATTTTGCTGCCTGTATTTGCTCTCTTATATCATCCATTTATTCACAGAACATTTTAATTATGTATATCCTGAACTCCTTCTCTGTCATTTCTTCTGCTGTGCTGGCCTCAGATTCTAATAATGTAGTATTTTGGCTTGTTTGGGGCACTTTCTCCCCTTGTTTTCTCATGTTCTTCATGTGTCTTCCCTTCTAGCACTGCTGGTCTGAGGTATTACAGTTTTTACCCTATAGGCTTATAGTGTCCCTGCATTGTTCCAATACCTCTCTTTTAATGGGTCAATCAATATTAACAGATCCCAATACAAACAATATACAACATTAAACCAAATAGCTCCTATTAAGACATTTACGGTTCTGTCACAATATACAATATGGTGAGTTCAATTATTATCTACAATATAAACAGTAGGTTTGCAAAAGAGTTATCTACAGTTCCTGATGATGAGCAAAGAGAGAACCAAGAGTGGGATGTAGAATGAGATGTTAAGTAGGTAGGAGGTGAGGATATAGAATTATTAGATCTTAGCATGAAAGAGGAATATAAAGAAGTTGGCTAGTAGTGGGAGAAAAGAAAGAAAGTGATTTTGGGGAGACAAGTAGGAAGACAGTAGAGTACAAAAAACAAAGAAACATAAAAATTAAGACAAATAAAAAGATGTTAAAATAGAGATAAAAGAATATATAACACAACTGTAATATACTATTCAGACATCCCCAGTCCTCAGTAGCCTAATTCATGAAAAGTACTTGGTTTCACAAATGTTGGGGAAGTGAGAGTGGGAGAAGAGTGAGAGAGAAAAGAAGGGAAAAAAGAGATAAGAAAAAAAAAAAAAAACTCAAAGGAAAATACAAGGATTGTTTTTGTTGGAGTTCATTATCTTTCCTGCTTCCCTTCTCATCCCATAGGTGGGGTTTGTCAGTTGGTTGTTGGTATCTCTACACTCAGGATGGTGAAGGTTATTAGAGTGGGAGGATTGTTCTTAGGGGCAGAGCTCCTGGAGGTGGGGGATAGCATTTGCCAATCCCTGATGAGAGACTGCACCCCAAAGATCTCCTTTGGGGCCCACTTGTGTGATGTGGGCACCTGGTCTTATTTTCTTATATCACCTGTAGACCTCTCACTTCCTGGTCTCTAATTTAGTCTTCAAACTATATCTTGCTCACCCCCTCAGTTTTTGTTTCCCAATCAGGAACCTTTCTCTCTGGAGGTCTTATGGGCTGTGTGCTAGGGCCTCACACCTGTCGCAGAGAGCTGTTTTATATTTGGCAGTTCAATACAAGTGTTGCAAGCTATGGACTGGCCAGTAGCCACAAGCACTGTGCTGAGTTAGTGGCTGTGGGAGAGAAGGGGGAGTTGGGTACTATAGGTACCTTGATATTACTTCTAGGCCACACCCAGTTTCCCAAGCTGGGAGTTACCCCAACTAAAGATGGCGACAAAGGTGTCCCAAGATGAAGGCAGCAGCTTTCAGAGATAGGGTTTTGGGTCCGGTTGGGCCAGGTGGTGGCGTTGGGCAACGTGTTTGGAGATGCAGCTCTGTGGAGTGCAGTGTTGTGGCTGGCAGCTGTCTCCAGACACTGTCCTGTGTCCCCAGGTGCAGGCTATTGTGTGTAGGGAACTATGGCAATGGTTGCAGTGTCCCAAGATGGCAGCAACTGGGTGAGCCCCATGTTTGTTGGTGGGGGTCCACATGGGAGTGGCGGCTGGAGATCCTGAGTGTGAGCAGAGCCTGGAAGGGTGGCTGGGATTCCTGCACAGGTGGGAGGCCATGGGTCCTGCACCAACACAGTGGCCAAGATTCCTGTACAGGAGCAGCTGTTGGGTCCTCTAAAAACTTGCAGAGAAACAATATTCCTACTATGAGAATCCCAGGTCTTGGAGCGACACATGCAGCCTCTCTCTAGCCCACCATCATGGATCTCTCCCTAATTGTGACTTTAATTCATATTTCATTAATGTCTAATTATGGTGAGGATTTTTTCATGAATGTGTTTTCCTTGTGTGTATCCTTCCCTTTCAGTAAACTGACTGTTGAGAATTCTTTATATTTTGTAGACACTTGATTTTTGTCAGATATATAAAGTTTGCAAGTATTTTATCTCGGTGTATAGTTTGTTCTTTTTGTTCTTTTACAAAGTATTTCCCAAACCCAAAGTTTAATTTGATGGGGTAAAGTTTACCAAAATTTCTTCTTGCAGAATACTACTATTTGGGGCATCAAATGCAAGAACTCCTTGTCTTTCCCTAGAACTCAAATTTTTTCTCCTATGTTTTTTCCTAGAGATTATGTTCTATGAATATTTAAATCCATGATTCATTTTCAGGTAAGGTATGTTATTACAGTTTGCAAGGTGATAGTCTGAGCTTATCACCAGACCTTTAAGAGCAACAGTGTGAGTTTTTATCTGTGATACTGAACAGATTAAAACCATTATTTTCTGTAAGTTTCCTGGCCCTTTGGTTAGAAAGATCAGACTTTGGAGTGTTGCCTTGTTTGGTTTTGTCAATGCTGACATTTCTGTGCTGTTGGCTTCTTCCATTACATATCTGGGAAATATGTGAGAGAAAAAAAAAAATGAATTCAGTATTCAATTATTTCTAAATAAATAAGCTAATAAACTGTCAATTATTTTGTCCAAAAATCACTAGCCAGGTTAAATTTGAGTTTCTCTCTCCCTCTCCCCCTCTCATACTATTGAGAAGAATAGGGAAAAGTGCTTCTGTTGAACCTTTCCAGAAGTGGGTTACTGTCGCTGCCTGAAGCGGAAGTCGCTTGGAGCAGCGAACGCCACAGGAAAATTCGGAGGCAGGATGAAAATGAAAAAAGGTCTTTTATTCTTCTCCTCTCTCCAGCTCCAGCAATCACTCCAAATGCTCTAACTCCAACCACCACCTTCTTCTTCCCCACACACACTAACGAACCTCACCCAGTTATATACATATAGCTTTAACAAGGACACGTGCTTACAGCTCGAGCTTACAGGTGCGTCACGCAGTGTTCACGGGCATACAAAGATTCTTTGAATAATGTATCAACATCAGGTGGAAACTAGAACATCTTTTATGGCTCTCAGCTAACCGCAATCTTTAGCTATCTCCTTGATTATAGGCTCCTTCATTTCCCCCTTTTTTAGTTTTAAAAGAGGGGATGTTCTAGGACGTCCATGTGCAACCGACATTCTTACCCGTCATGGGAGTCTAGGCTGTCCTGACTCCTGGCTTAGGTTGACATGCCGGCCACATTAGACTGTCCCGTGCGACTGTGCCGTGTCTTAGGTTGTCCCCCTCTGGGGATCTTACCCGTCATAGGCTAACCAGCCATCCAATAGAGCCCTTCAGGATCGACTGTGTGTTGACTAACAGCCGTCCAATTTTTAGGAGATGCTGCGGCTTTAAGGCGGCAAGCCTACTGCTGACGAGCCAAGTTTCCATAGCGTATCAAGTTCTTTAAGCCAATCAGCTGCCCTTAGTTTCATCAAGTAACGCACTGAGTTCTCTTAGACAAATACCCGCAAGGCATTGTCCCGCAATGTCCCAAAATAATGGAAAATCAAAATGTCCATAAGTTATAACACATAGATTCAGGAGGCCCCATGCATGCAGAGCAGAGGCCACACTGCTGGTGAGGTTGTTGATGCTTGAGCAGCAGGGATGCTTGCAGCGACCGCGGTCCCTGCAGTTGTAGCAGCAGCCGTTTTTTTTTTATGTCTAGACATTTCTACCGGCAAATCTTCAGGGCCCGCTACCTAAAAACTCAAGCATCCATTATTAAGGGAAAGGCAGTGCTATTCCAGCACTGAGATCAAAAGGTGAGCTGTCAAACTAAAAAAAGAATTATTAGAGTAGAAAATAAAAGTTGATTTCTGCTCACACACATTGCTGCTTAAGCTCCCACAAACATAAGCTGGCAAAATATCACATTCAGAAATAATCAAAGAGAAACTGAGGGTGTTTACTGCATTAAAGATAAAGAAAAGCTAAAGGCATTTTGGAAAAATAATTTGTTAGCTGGAATCCTCGAGTCTCTATATACACAGCAATCCTATACCTGTTGAAATAATTCAAATTAATCAGCTACTAAACAAATGAAGTCAATAACAAATAAATGATCCTCTGTCGGAACACCAAAATATCAGGTTATATAACATTAAACATATTCACAGCTGAAGAGAAGTCCCGGAGACAACTATAAATCAAAATTGATTATCATTATAATTGATTATCTAAAAATATTCTGAACTTATATAAATATCTATTTATCTATCTATCTATTGATTATCAAATTAGAATATTCTAAGCTTAAATGAATTAACGTTATTTGTTATTTGGATCTATATCTATCTACTTTTTTTTTTTTTTTTTTAAGCGCTTAATTATTTGTGACGTCACACTAGACAGACGCACATATAAACATATTTGTGACATCACATTAACATGAAATTTAGACAAATGCACAGACATAAAGACATATATAAAAGAGAAAAAAAAAATTACAATTGTGTATACACTGAAGAGAGATCTTCTTGTCCCGGCCGGGAAGAATGAAATTTAAGTTGTAAATTTAATGGAGAACTCTTTTAAGGGAATCACTCCATACCTTCATTTTGGTCCTCTTGACCTTGCACTTGTTTATTCAATCTAGACTCCTCAATAACCTCGTCTTGATCCCTTTGACTTTGTACCTGCTTTATCAATCTAGATGGTATCCATATTGGAGAGGATTCATGCTTTGGAAAAACACAAACAGATCCTCTCCCCCAAATTAATACTGGGTCTGGACCCTTCCATGTACCTGAGAGAACATCCTTCCAGTAAACCAAAGGTTTATGTTGTTGGTGTGGGTTCCAGTGTCTATCTCCAGCCGAATGTCCATTAGAATCTAAAGTTAAGAAATTTAGGGTAAACAGGGCAACTGCCAATCTGTCCTTAGGATTTTTCCAGTTTCCATCTTTTTGCTTTAGTAACATATTTTTAAGTGTCCGATTTGCTCTTTCAATTATTCCTTGTCCCTGAGGATTATAAGCGATACCTGTTTTGTGGATAATATTGAACTTTGTACAAAATTGTTTGAAGGATGTGGATGTATATGCAGGGCCATTATCTGTTTTAAGCATTTTGGGGATGCCCAATGCAGCAAAAGCTTGCAGACAATGAGATATAGTATCTTTAACTTTTTCTCCGGAATGTAAAGAAGCAAAAATCATGCCTGAGCATGTATCTATGGTGACATGAATAAATCGTAATTTTCCAAACTTGGCTCATGTGTGACATCCATCTGCCACAAATGATTGGGCATCAAACCTCGTGGGTTAACCCCATAATGTGGATTGGGCAAAAGTGTTACACAAGATGGACATTCTTTTACAATTCTACGAGCTTGTTCTTTTGTGATTTTAAATTTTTGTCTTAAGGTAGTGCTGTTAACGTGGAACTGGGAATGAAATAAAGTAGCTTGTTGTACTGTAGTAAATATAAATATTGTTTTAGTGAGGGCGTCAGCTTTTTGATTACCTTCATGGAGAGGACCAGGCAGATTAGTGTGAGCTCTTATGTGACCTATAAATAAAGGTTCTTTTCGTTGCCATAGGAGATTTTGGATTTGAGAAAAACAATTTAAAAGCTGGAGTATGTGGTGCTATTGGACCTGCTAGCTCCAATTTTGGGACAGCATGTACAATATAATGGCTGTCTGAAAAAAATATTCATAGGCTGTTCTTTAAAATTTTCCAGAGCTATTATTATAGCTTCGAGTTCCACTAATTGAGCTGATTTTTGATTAGTGATATGAATCATTTTTTCATTTTGAGTGACTACTGCAGCAGTACCGTTAGAGGATCCATCTGTAAATACATTAAATGCTTTAGGAATGGGTTGATTTTTTATTACCTGTGGGAATATGATAGGATGATTGATACAAAAGGACAGTATAGGAGATTTAGGAATATGATTGTCAAAATTTGCAGAAGTAGAGCATCTAGCTATAGCCCAATCATTATCATTGAAGCACAAATATTCAACCTGTGACGATGAATAAGGAGTAATAATAGTAGCGGGATGAATTCCAAATATTTTAGTAGAGGTTTTAAGTCCTTGAAGAATAAGTTTAGCTACCATGGAGGTATAAGACTCAATTGTACTTTTAGGAGAGACAGGCAAATGTATCCATAATATAGGTCCCTGTTGCCAAAATACTCCTGTTGGAGTATATTGTGAAGGAATAATAATCAATATTAGTGGTTGTGCAAAATCAAATCTATCGCAATGGGATCTTTCAATGGCCTGTTCTACTAATTTTAGAGCTCTCCTGGCCTCAGGAGTTAATGTTCGAGGTGAGGATGGGTCAGGGTTCCCACGAAGGATGTCAAATAAGGGTTTTAATTGTCCAGTAGTGAGGCTTAGTGTAGGGCGAAGCCAATTAATGTCACCCAGTAATTTTTGGAAATCATTGAGGGTGGTCAAATGTTCTTTACTTATTAGAATTTTTTGGGGTTTAACAAAAGTATCCATGATTTTAAAGCCTAAATATAGTATAGGTGATCTGCTTTGAACTTTTTCTTCTGCTATATATAATCCATATTTTTTTTTAGATTTTTTGTTATTTCACTAAATATATTAAATAAGATTTGTTGATTAGGGTGAGCTAATAAAACATCGTCCATGTAGTGTAGACACATAAGGTCTTGATATTTGTTTTTAATGGGCTGTATAGCTCTGTCCACATATAGTTGGCACAGTGTAGGGCTATTTGCCATTCCCTGCGGCAATACTTTCCATTGATATCTTTTATCAGGGCCATTATTATTAATAGAAGGAATTGAAAAAGCAAACCTGGGGGCATCCAGAGGATGTAGGGGAATGGAAAAGAAACAGTCCTTTATATCAAGGGTTATAAGGTAATAGTTTTTTGGAATAGCTACAGGATTAGGAAGTCCAGGTTGAGTAGGGCCCATAATTTGCATTGTTTTGTTAATTTGTCTTAGATCTTGTAATAGTCTCCATTTACCTGATTTTTTCTTAATTACAAATATGGGAGAATTCCAGGGAGAGGTGGAAGGCTCTATGTGTCCTGCTTCTAATTGTTCTTTAATTAATTGATGGGCCGCTTGCAATTTTTCTTTGGATAGGGGCCACTGAGGGACCCAAACTGGCTTATTAGAGAGCCATGGTATTTTTAAAATTGTTTTCTCAGTGGCCCCTAGAAAAAATGTCCTTTGCCTTTTTTATTATGAGTAGGATTTTTATTCTTAACACCTGCAGGCTTGGTCGCTAGGTGTAGCCCCATTTGATGTAAAATATCTCTTCCCCATAGGGTAACTGGCAAGCTGTTTAAAACATAGGGTTTGAATGTTCCTGTATGGCCTTCATTGTCTTGCCAATTTAAGATTACAGCACTTTGAGCTGGGGTATTACTGTATCCCAAGCCTCTTAAACTGGTTGAGGCTTTCTGTAGAGGCCAGTGCTTAGGCCATTGTTGTAGATTTATGATGGAAGAGTCAGCTCCTGTATCAATCAGCCCCTCCATCTCTATACCTTGAATTTTTAATTTGCACATAGGCCTCCGTGAACAGTCCTGGACCCAGAAAGCCATAGGTCCTGAACCAGTGGAACCGAATGCTCTGCTATTTCTATTTTGTGGCATGCTTTTAAAAGTATTATGGAGACTGGGAAGGAGGAGCAGCTGTGCGATTCTGTCTCCTTGATTTACGGAGATGATGCCCCTGTGTGTACTTAGCATTATTTTAATCTCTCCATTATAATCTGAATCAATAACCCCTGGTATAACATTAAAGCCTAATAAACTTTTGGAACTACGCCCAAGGATTAGTCCCACAGTTCCTGAAGGGAGAGGTCCCCTGATTCCCGTAGGAATCAGCTGAACCCCCATTTCAGGTGTCAGGACCATCCGGGCAGTAGAACAGAGATCTAATCCTGCACTTCCTCTTGTCCCTCTGATAAGGGAGTTAATGGGTAGGAGGGACTGTGACGAGGAATCATTTGAATCTGAGGGCCTTCCTCCTCTAGTGCCTCGTACATTTGTGGGCCCCGGGGCATTGGGCCCCGTGCCCCGTTTTTTGAAATCCTTGATAAATCATTTCCATATATATCATATCTAGAATGGCATTGATTGGCCCAATGTATACCTTTTTTGCATCTGGGGCATCGGCCTGGAGCACGGTATGAATTTGATTTTATTACCCTTGGGGGATATTGCTTAGCATATCTTGGTTGATTATAATAATTTTGTCTGGAATATCCTGTTCTAGGTTGAAACCTTTGGGAATTTTGAGGGGAGGAATTTTTCATTACTGCAGCAATTACGTTGCCTGTGATAACAGCCTCGTTAATGTCTTTGCACAGTCTGATATAAATTGATAAGTCTTTTTTACTTCTCCATGGCCTTATTGCATCCTGGCAATATTTATTAGCGTTCTCATATGCTAATTGGATAACTAGGGGCATAGCTTGCTCGACTTCTCCAAAAACTCTAGATGTTGTTTTTAAGAGCCTATCTACAAAATCAGCGTAAGGTTCGTTAGGCCCTTGTATAACTTTTGATAGGCTGCCTTGCAGATCCCCTGTGCCTGAGATTGTCTTCCAGGCTTTCACAGCTGCAGTGTGTACCTGGGCATACACACCTGGATCGTATTGTAGCTGATTTTGTAAGGTGCTCCACTTACATTTCTACCTCTAGATGTTACATCTGTTCCTTCTTTCTATAAAAACTATTCCTAGAAGATAAGACTGTATCACAAGAGTTTGTTATTCTGAGAATTTTGAACATGAGGATATGCTGCTACCGACTTATATTTGTATGTTTTTATACCTTGCCGCCGAATTCCCCGTACAGGCCGCCACCTGTCGCTGCCTGAAGCGGAAGTCGCTTGGAGCAGCGAACGCCACAGGAAAATTCGGAGGCAGGATGAAAATGAAAAAAGGTCTTTTATTCTTCTGTGTTCACGGGCATACAAAGATTCAATATATCATTAAACCACTTAATTTAGCTATCTCCTTGATTATGGTATATGATGTTAATTAATGTGTGCTAATTGTTTTTCTTTTATGTCCAAATTGTTTTTCTAGTAAAGTAAATCTCAGTTAGCATAGAGCCCATGTTTCAGCTCTGAAAATAATTTATACATACACACATATAACAAAAATTGAACTATAATGGATTCAAATTTCATAAATAAATTAGTTCTGAAAATCACACACAAATTTTTTTTTAATCAATACACATGATATATTCTGGACTCTTGGTTCTAAAAGTGAAGGAAACAATTGAATTACCCAGGTCTGATACACAGGAATTCACCAATAACAGGCCTGATATATAGGAAGTCATCAATGTGCATGTATGTGAAGTGAATGGCAGGATGGATATTTCAGAATTCCATTTAGGTTGTTGGTGCAAATCTTGTTTTTAAATGATTAAAAAAAACATAGTGAAGCTTCTTATACTAAATTATTTCCCTTTTTTGTTTTCCTTCCCTTCCCTTCTTGAACAGTTTAGCATTTAAATATTTTGCAGGGATGAGAATTTTATGCATTTGTGTGAAGTGTAGGAAAGCTTCAGCAACTCAGAGAATTCCATAGGAAGAAAGAAGCCAGGTTCAAATGACAAAGAAGTCTAAACTGGGGTATGCTCACGTACAGAATGCAGGGTCCAATCAAGGTGAAAAACATTCTCATGAAGAGGTGATATGAGATAAGGTTTAAATGTTTCAGTGGTCTTCAGTACTGTGTACAGTTGTCGACAAGAGAAGGAGATGTAATGTGGTAAGAAAGCCTGATTTGGATATTAGAACTTACTGTGGTTTGAATCTAAATATCTCCTAAAAGCCATGTGCTTGTTTACCAACCTATTACACTACTGGAAGGTGAGGTGGTGGACAATTTGGGATATTGGGCCTGGTTGAAGGAGGTCAGTAATAGGGATATGTCCTCAAAGGGCATATTTTAGTGCATGCATTGTCTTTCTCTCCCTCCCTCCCCCTCCCTCTCTCTGTCTCTCTCTCTCTCTCTCTCTGATTTTTGGCTTCCAAGAAATGAACACTTCTGCTCCACTGTGCTCTTCTACTTTGATATTCTGCCTACAACACAGGCCCATAGCAATGGGTCCAGCTGATTGTCTACTAAAATCTCTGAAACCATGAACCAAATTAATCTTTTCTGCTTAAAGTTTATTTTCTCAGGTATTCATCACAGCTATGAAAAGCTGACTAAGAGAGAACTCAAGTGAAATTGTCAGGGGTTCTTTTACAAGGGGCAAGAATGTTTCTGTACAAGGTAGTTTGATGCCAGTTGTCAGAGTCCAAGCAGAGAGAAAAGGGTGTTATTACGGCGAGGCCACATAAAAAAGATGTCATATGCAGAGTGGGGAATTGTAGGTAAAGTATACCAGTACAGCGGAGGAGTGGATAGAACTCTTTTAAGACTAAAAAGTAACTCTAAGTTAGGAAGTGGTCCAAAAAAGCTATCAGGAGCTGAACAGAATAAAGAGGAGAAAACTTATGGTATAACTGCTTGCACTATGTGTGTCTGAAGAGATAAACACTTGGTTTTCTGTTACACAGTCAATGCAAAACTTAACACAATATTCTACCCCTGGTCACCAAAATGAGTGCAGGTTTTCCCACATACACAAAGGAATTCTCCAGTGGATACCAATTGAGTATTAAAATTCAGATCAATTGTGATATTTTCTATCTGGAGCTTGAATCAAACTCCAGAGGTTAAGGGGTTAGTACTATAAGACTGCCTCCCACTTAAGATGCCAATTACAAGTAGTAGGTTGTCATTAATAGTTCTGATTGATTAATTATAAACTCAGGGTTCTTATGGGCTCTTTCTCAAGTTTGATTAGTTTCCAGGAAGAACTCAGACATTTTAAGATATTACTTAAGTTTGTCAGCTTCTTATATTAATATATATAATAAAGATGCTGATGAACATTCTATAAACACGCACAGGACAAAGTTTATGGGAAGGGGTGCAGTGCTTCCATGCCCTATCTAGGCATCTCTAATGTTGTATTTACAAGTATTCAGCAACCTGGAAGGTCTCTCAACCCTTGTTTTTGGATTTTTATGTAAACATTATTTACATGGGCATAACTTTTAAAAATCATTGGTTATTCTTGAACAACTCAACCTTCAGTTGCTCTCCCCCTTCCTGGAAGTCAGGACGCAGGGCTGACAATTCCAAACCTTCAATCAAATGATTCCTTCCCTATTCAATAAGCCCCCATCCTGATGCTATCTGAAGCCCACCAATGGTCATCTCACTTGAGCAAAACTGCTACTGTCACCTAGGAATTGCAAAGGTCTTAAGAGCTCTATGTCAGAAACCAATATCAAAGAGCAAATGTGATTTAAAAAAAAGAAGTTTGCATTGCACTTTCATCTGTGTTCTGTGAGGGTCTTAGGATCTCTGTCCCAGGAAGCAGGGGCAAAGACAAAATATGTGTTTCTTTTTATATCATAATATTAGAGTTAAATGGAGACCACAGTACAAGAAGCTGTGAAGGAGTTCACATATTAGGAGCTGCCTGGCACAGAATGTTAGAATCCAGCCAGGAAAAGAGAAGACATCAATGTAATGTAAGCTGGCAATAAGAAAATTAGTTATGTATGGATGATAATTCAGATAAATAAATGGATTATGTGTAATCAGAGTCAGGTTTCTCACTGTCTGAGAACAGTATCACAAATAACAAAGTAAAAATGCTGGTAAACCCTGTGGATTTGGATTGACATTGGTGATAACAGTGTGAACTCATGAGTTTCAATATAAATGTAAATAGCTAGAAAAATAAATACAGTTGTACGCATTTATTCACAAGGTTTTTCCACAGAGAGGGCTTGAGATTGATGGGCACAACTCAGAACTTGACTTCACATACCAATCTTTACTGAGCAAGGAACAAGGAATTCTGCAGAGAAATAACTGATTCCAAGGATGGAATGAGGAAACTACACATAAGCATTAAACATCTTATTTGCCAGAATATAAGAAGTGCTTAAACTAATATAGCTATGTCAAACAGGTCAAACAATTGTCAATAAGCAATATAATCTGTTGTTGACTGATAACATCACTATGTACTCATGACCATATGTGTATAAGTTGGTAGTAAGTTTACAAGATTTTGAAAATTTCCGTTTCCCTACGACAGATACACGATTGCCCACACAATTTGTTTTTATCTGACTGAATTTTCTTATATTTTCTGGAATTCCCACAGTACTTTTTAGCTTTTTTATCCAATAATTCTCTACCACCTACTTATTCATCCCTATCAAAAGGATTGCTTTTTTAATTCCTATTTATTAAGATCCTCATTTGGAATTCTTTATGAAAGTATCATAAATAACAGGAGGGATTTGGAAGTATCCTCTTACAAAATTCTAAGCAGTACATGAAGTAGTATATTATTTGAAGTTTAATGACAAACATGCTTATTGTAAACTCTAGGGAAACTACAAAAATAATTAGAAAAACAGATATAACTAACGACTAACTAGCCAATAGTGGATAAAAGGGTATGATAAAAACACAACCAAAAAGCAAACAGAATAAAAGGAAAAGAAAAACAAACAAAAAAAAAATGATTTTAAAAAGAACAAAATCACAAAGGATGCAGATTTCAACCCACTCATATCAATGATTACATTAAACATTAAACGTAGCTAATTTAAACACTAGTTTAATTAGTCTTAATACTAGTTTAACACTAATAAAACTAGTCTTTATGTCAGATCTGATATAAAGGCAATACTTTTCTATGTGATATCTATAAAACGCACTTTAAATGCAAAGATATAGTAAGATAAAAATAAAAGAATATAAAAATATGTCATGCAAACTCTAATGGAAAGAAAATTGGGGTGGTTATTAATAACAGATTAAGTAGGATTCAGAACATGAAATTTCCTAAAAATAAAGAGTACCTTATGTGGTAAAAGAGATTTTAATTCACCAAGAAGATTTGACTTTCCTAAATGCACTTCAAAATGCGTGAAACAAAAAGTGATAAAGCTGAAATGAGAAATAGCCAAATCCACACATAAATGGAGGAATTCAAATCTCTTTCCTCAGTAATTGAACAAGTAGACAGAAAATCACTAAATATATAGATGACTAAATGAATTCTATCAGCAAATTGATATAACTAATGTTACAGAACACTCAGTCCAACAAAACCAGAACACATGTTTTTATTTCATGTGCACAATTATAATATACCAGGAGAGAATGTATTTTTGTTATGTAACAAACTTCAAAAGTTAAGGGAATTGAAGAAGAATTGAAATCATGCAAAGCATATTCTCTGACCACAATGGGATTAAATTAAAATCTATAATTAAAAAAAAAACCGGAAAATCTTCAAATATTTGTTAACTAAAAAACATGCTCTTACTAACTCATAGGTCAAAGAAAGCACAAGGGAAACTTAAAAGTTCTTTGAATTGGTTGAAAATTAAAATACAGAAAAAATTTTGTTAGACAGTTATAGCAGAGTTTAGCTGAGAATGTTTTCCTTGCAATGCACATTATAATATTTGTGTGTAGCGGAATTTAGGAAACATCGGAAAGAGAAATACTTTGTCCTTTCAAAGAACTTGGAACACGAATATTCTAACTACTGCTTAAATGGAAATGTTAATTAGTCTAATGCACAGGTCAAAATATTGACCAAGCTATTTCCACTGAGAGACTGAGACATCTGATTGGTCAATATGCATAGAATTTGGACAACCAATCAACATAGTATTATATTTCCTGTGGTTTATGTTATTCTATACATTTATAGAATACATGCTTAATAATTTTGCTCTGCACTTTCACGCACTTATAAGGTTCAGACTCAGATGAGTCTTATAAAAAATAGGTGATATTATATTATGCTGTAAATATTTTCAAAATAAGTTATAGCTTCCACCCGTTTTATTCTTTTGAAAGAGAAATGGAAGAATATCTTTTACTTATGAATCAATTTTTTTTTGCATTTGTGTTTTCTGTATGCAGTATATAACTCAATGTATTGAAGAAAGGAAAAGAAACATTTCACATAGTTTTAATCACTATAAGGCATATTTTGAGCAATCTTAGGCATTTGTCACATCAATCCTTATGCAGTTTGTAGATAATAAAATGGCATTCTCTAATACAACTATTTGGAATTGAGTTGAAATTTAACACTACACCTGTAATATTACAAATACCCTTTAAAAAAAACACAACTCCACATGTAACAAATATTTATTGACTATCAATGATTTGCCAGATGTTAAGAAGTGGTAATATAAATTAAATTTCAAGTAGCTTTTGAACATTGCCTCTCAATTTACCTTAATACACAGAAAGAAAAATTCTCTCACCAAGAGGAAAATAGTTATACATTTTCCTTGTGCCTAAATATTTCATTCTATCCTAATCCTGCCTAACTCTCTGATACACACTTTTAAATGATCCCATGCCATAAAACATATCTTGATACTGGCTTCATTTTGACAGTGTTCCCTCCGTTTCGATTTCATGGAATAATTTGAAGATAGGTATTCGTTCTTCCTTAAATGTGGGGTAGAACTCAGCTGAGAATCCATACAGTCCTTGGCTTTATTTGTTGGAAGGTTTTATATAGTTGCTTTAATTTCATTACTTGCTATTGAGCTGTTTAAATTCTCTACATCTCATGGTTCAGTTTGAGGTAGGTCATGTATCTCTAAGAATTTGTCAATCTCTTCAAGATTTTCTACCTTGCTAGAGTATAAATTTTTAAAATAGTTTCTACTGATCCTTCAGATTCCAATAATGTCTATGATAGTATTGATTTTTGTACTTCCAATTTTATTAATTTGGGGTTTTTGTCCTCTCTCTTGGTTAGTTTGGCTAAGGGTTTATCAATCTTGTTTATCCTTTCAATAAACCACTTATTTGTTTTGTTGGTCTTTTATATTGTTTTTGTTCTCAATTTCATCAATTTTTGGCTCTGATTTTATTTGACTTTTTCTTTATTCTACTGAGTATGGTGTTGGTTTGTTGTTCTTTCTCCAGGACCTTGTGATATAATGTTAGATTATGTATTTGGTATCTTTCTAGTCTTTTGAAATATGATCTCAATGTTATAAACTTCATTTATTTATTTATTTATTTATTTATTTATTTATTTATTTTTATTTTTTGTAGTGCTGGAGATCAAATCCAGGGCCTTATGCATGTGAGGTTTACACTCTACAACTGAGCTATATGCCCAGCCTAAAATTTAGAGCTGCCTTCATACAGTGCCAGATATTTTGATATGTTATATCACTATTCTCATTTACTTCTAAGAACTTTTTTACTTCTCTTCTGATTCCTTCCACTATCCATTCATCATGAAAAAGTGTATTATTTAGCCCCTAGATGTTTTTAGTGGTTTATTTTCTTTTATCTCAATGCTGGTTTCTAATTCCTTTCCATTATAATCTGATAGAATGAAAAGTATTATCTTTATTTTTTTTGGTATTTGCCAAAACTCGTTTTGTGATGTAAAATATGGTTAATTTTAGAAAATGCTACATGTGCTGCTGAGAAGGAAGTGCATTCAGTAATTCATGTATGAAATATTCTACAGACGTCTATTTTTAATTTTCCTTTTGATGGGGAAGAATTGAGAAAAAGGGATAAATAAGGAAAAAAAAAAAAAGGCAGTTCTTACATGTTAGCAGATGATAGAGGTTTTTGATACCAAGAATTAGAAATAATTGGAAAAAATAGGAGGTACATTTGATATGAGATGTATACACAGATTTCTTTGAAGATAATTAAAAATATTTAAGAGAGTAAATCTATGAGTGGAAAATTAGTAATATTTTGAGCAACATGATGTAACTTAGCTCTTTTACCTGTTTTTATTTTGAAATTAAATACATTTTTAAATCTTTAAATATTCTGAAATGAATAAAATGCAAATAATTAATAAATTAAAATAATATAAAATGCTTTTGAAAATTATACAATAATGTGACAGCCCATTTCTTTTGTTATAAAGAATTTTAAACTGAACAAAATATATGATGAAATTGTTTTCAGGTCATCATGTCAAGAAGACAACTCTGAGAAAAGGGAAGTTTACCAAGACAACAAAGTGAAGAATAAATGTCCAACCTGGCTAGGGACAATTTCCTGAACATATTAAAAAAGCTAGAGCTTGGCAGAAGAGTGGTTTTGTTGAGTTGAAGAAATGATAAATTGGGGTTTGAACATCAGAGAGAGAAAGGTTTAGAGAGAAAGAAACTAGGCAGTATCTTTAAGAGTTTATTGTAGCACCACATCTGGCCTATATGTGCCAGATGTAAGAGGAGTTGAGATTTTTCAGATAGTGGCCCTAGGGTAAGAATAACATAGAGATACTGCAGTACATTGGGAACAAGAAAAAGCAGAAAGATTTGAATTCTAGCCCAATTAGAATTGACAGGACAATTATGGCATCCAACTAAGACAACAGAAACCACATCTTAATAGTTAACAACCTGGAGCAAGAATTCAGGAGGTTGCTAACAAGTAGATATTTGGTGATGTCTGAAGACATTTTTGATTGTTACAAATGGGGAATTGCTACTTCTGTTTTGTGGCAAGAGGTCTAGAATGCTGATAAATGTCTTCTATGCACAGGGTCCCACTACAACAAAGAATTTTACAGTCCCAAATGTCAATAATGCCAAAGTTGAGAAGCACTGCCTTAGAGTCATACCTATTCTTGAAATAGTGCCCCCAGAAGCTGAAAGTCAAAGATTAACAAGATTCACAACAGAAAGCTTGGTATGTACTGGGAAGCAAAAAATGAATTCTGTTGACTTTTAATCAGAAATAGTGGACCCCAATAATTGGGCAAACATTTTAAGTGCTGAAAGTAAAACACACAAAAAACCAAAAACTATTGACAGGAATCTTATATCCTTCAAAATAAATGTTTAAATGGCATTTCAAAATAAACAAATGCTTTATTTAATAAGGAACTTCAATGTCCAGTACAAGAAGACTCTAAACATGCTCCTACTTTGTCTATTCTTCTCTGCTCAATACTTTATCTCTCACTTTTGGTTCCTTCCATCTCCCTTCTTCTACAATGCCAATCATTCTTGCAGATCAACTCAGTGTTATCTCTAGTGAAACATCCTATTCCAAAAGGTAGCATCAATTTTTCCAAAATGTCTTTGAACATTAGGTATGTATCTCAGAAAAACTGTAACACACATCAGAAGGTAAAATGTTCACAGACTTGAATGTACAATTGAATCCTGGAAACAGACTAACTGCTCATTAACAGTACAATAATAATTTCAGTTTGTCCTATCTCAGTACTGGTGTGTACTAAATGAATAATGAAAATGTAAAATATTTATTCCTAAGGAATAGAAGGATTTAATAATTAAAATGTACAAATCAGAGCAAGTATGCTAGCATGAACTGATGTTAAAATTGTTACATTAAGGCATTAAGTATTTCATAAGTATTTTTGTAGAACAATAACATTGATGAAACATTTTGAAACAGGAGAAATATTACTTTGAGATATATACATACTATATATAAATGTATATACATGTACATAGGGAGATAAGCAATTTTCATAAGGGAATAATGTAATGAAGGCATGGATTGAAGAGTAGGAGAAAATGACCCCTAAAATAAATATAAGATGTTAAAAATTCATATTTAGTTCATTTTTAAATAGTAAGAAGCACCTTTCATAAGGTTTTAACTTTAACAAAAAACTATACATATAAATGTACCTGACAGCTATTATATTAATATCTAATTTGTTTACCTTGGAGAATCTCTAATATCTCCAAATTCAGATTTTTCCAGGAACTACTTTGTTAGGCTCACTCATGTTTGAATTCATATTTCTTGGTATTGAACCAGTTTCTGATTGAATCCTGGAGTCTATGCTTTTTAATTTACCCTTACAAAAGACTTTACCATCATCTCAATGTTCCCTTGGAGGTTGACTTTCTGTAGTGCACTAAATCCCCTGTTGTTGACTTGGTTTCCCTGCAGTCCACTTTTTCTATATCATTTTGCCCTTCCTTTAAAGTGCCAGCATAGATTTGACACAGGTAAATTTGCACAATATTGAAAAGACATAAGTGAAGTAGCAGTCACTACTTTTGAATGCTGTTGTCAATTAGAGATATAAGAGACATAGAGAACAATTGTCGGGCCTTCTGGACACTCTCGGCAGACAGGATGGAAAGCTCTGGCCTTTTGGCTACTTGCTACGCCCTGTTACGACCTAGGCTAAGCAGGGGGCGTGGCTATGTCATATCATGAGAACCGAAACTGCCCTACTGTTTACTGATTGGCTGCCATCCACTATAAAGCGCTGTCCACCTTTTCAATAAACGAGGTTGCAGCACCGTCCATCTGACTGAACTCCCTAAGGAGGCTCTGAGTCCTTGTGAAGACAGCGGATGAGGTGTTAGTGACTCCTATTTTCTCAGCTTTGTCTCCGCTGAGGTAGAGGTAGGCTCTCTCTACTGTTCGTTCTTTGCTGGACAAAGAAAGATCCATCTTGGGCCCACTGGGGGTGGTAAAGACCTTGGCCCATTACAGTAAGTTCACTACAAACAATGAATTCTTATTTGTCTTCAATTTTCTTCTCATCTAATTCTCTTTTTTTTTCTTCCCTGAAGCAAGTCCACTGCCAGTTTCCTGCAATCTTGTAGAAGAGTAGTTATGAAGAGTGGCAAGATCCTTTCACAGAAATCTGCAATTTTATTTCTACTCAAGCATCTGGACATAGATATTTCTAGTTTCAAGATTTCCCTCCAAGCTCAAGTTTCTTTTCTTGCACCAGGCTGATAATTATCATTTCTCTGATCCTTTAATTCCCTGTTTGGGCCTTTTCCAATCCTCCAACAACTGAGTTAACTCTAATTCCTATAATAAATCACCTATTCCACAATCCTCACAGTAATTATGCTTTTCTCTGAACTCCTGTGGATATTTCCAATAACCACCAACCTAAGTGAAATTTCCTCTTCCCTAAACATAATAAGATATTCTAATCTCCTATTGAATCAGAATAGGGTAATATTTTTATGAACCAAACACACTTTTATGAATCAACTTCTAAGGAAAATTCAGTTGATTAGTTGTATCTTTCCCTGCTCTAGTGAATAAGTTTGACTTCCTGTGTAGAAAAATCCTATATCATATCACGCCAATCATCCTAATAGCACAAAGCAGTACAACAATCAGCTTTTCACTTATTCAGGTTCACAGAGCAATTTTGGTCACATTTTAGGAAATCTAATGAAACACTAATGACATTGCTATATTTGGGAACAAGCTTGTTTCACATATGATGAAGAACACCATATTGCATCCTTGCATCCATGACAACTGTCCTTTTCAGGACAAGAGAATGCTCAGAAGCCTTGATTATATTAGCTCTGATGGTATTATTATTCAATAAAAATGTCTGTCTTTTCTTGTAAGAACTGTGTCCATCTAAAGCACATATGATTGTCCTGATGATTGACTGTAGGATCCAATTTAGAAACATTCTTGATTAAATTTCAGAAAGAATTGCCTGAACCTTTTGGATATGTGGTAGCCACCTTGGTATTTAAAGATCATACAGCCTTTGTCAAATCTTGAACACTCTTTTGAGCTCATAGTAAGTAATAAGCACTGTTTGAAACTTTGATCCAAAGCTAACAAAAGCTCATGGTAACTGCCTGCTGTACTTTTCAAAGTAACAAATGTGTAGTTAACCTTGTAGAACTGGCAAATCAGTCATTTAAAATAATTACTTTAACAAGAAATTGGGTTCCTTAAATGATATAACAATAAAGAAATGACCTGGCACAGTAAGGGAAGATATGGCTGTCAACTCAGGATATGCAACTATACTTTCACCTAACTCATAGCTTCATCTTTCTTTTTATTTGTAAATCAACCTATTCTTAACAACAAAGACATTTTAATTCACAAATATTATTAGATTTATTGTGTTATTATGATAACTTGAAACTGGAAAAATCCCATCTTTCATTGAAAGAATGTGCATGATCTTGATCTCATTATTAATACAAATCTAAAGTTGAGCACACTGGTTCCTCATTTACCAATCATGAGTCTTAAATTACATTACTGAAGAGATTTCAGCCTCAGTTTACTAATATATAAGAAAGAATAAAAATATTCATCTTACAGGGTTATGAAGATGAAAATATGTATAGTAAATTCTTCACAATGAATTTAACAGATAAATACATGTGTATCATGTATATTATGTGTTAGAAAAATGCTCAGATGTTAAATGTGTCCTTTAATCCATCTTAAAATATGCAAACAGAAATATGAAATATTTTCATCTCCCCAGCAAATTTTCTTGTCTTGATATCACTTGTATCTTACATGTGCCCAAAGGCCTAAATATTGGGAGGTGAGTGGTGGGCTTCGTAGAAGGTGGGGTTTATTGGAAGGAAGTCAGATCACTGAGGACTTTCTTTTACAGCAGACATTGGAATTCCACCCTTTGCTTTTTCCATTTTTTGTTTTCTTATTTTGTCGACCACGTGCTCCCCACCATGATGTCCTGCTTCATCACAGTCCAGAAAGAACACAGTCCACTAACTATGGACTGAGAGCTATGAAACCATGCGCTAAAATAAATATTTTCTCCTTTTGGGATTTTCTCATGTATTTTGTCTTGGACACCAAAATCTAAAATAACTCTTCTCTGTCTACCTCCCATTCCAGAGGCAAACACAGTTCTGATATCAACGACCATACAGAAGTATGATTGGGAGAATTTTAAAATGAGCCATAATAATCTATGCCTTATATATAATCAATTCCTCTATCCATGTATGAACAATTTATTACTTATCATGCATTTTCATTTAAATATATTTAAAGAATATGTTGTTTTCAGTATTTGAATTGTGTCATTCAGCCTAAAGATTTTAAAATCTATCCATGTTGTTGCATGCATCAATAATTTGTCCTTTTAAGTAATGTACTATATTCTGTTTTGCAGATGTAGAGTTCTTCACATATTCCCAGTGAAAGAACTATAGATTATTTCTGGGTTTTAGAATTATGAAGATTCATATACAATCTGTTTACATACATGTAGTCTCATTTATCTTGGTTAATCATACAGAAATATAATTATGAAGATGGTGTGTAGATGAATGTTTAACTTGTTTGAAGAAGTTGCCAAACCATTTTGCTACCAAAGCAAAAATCAATTGAGAATTCCAGTTACCCCTACATTCTCTCCAACTTTGATGTTGTTGATTTTTTTTTAAACAATTTATGAGATATTTTATTAGAGTTTTAAATGCATGTCCCTGATAATGTAATTATTTTGTGTGTATTTTTTTCACCATTTGTATGTATTATTTTAGGAAATGGATACATATCTTTTTTGTTATTGTTATATTTATACATTTTAATGAAATAAAGCCTTTGTCTAAGTGTTTCGAAATTTTCTCCTAGTATATAAGTCACTTATTTGTTTCCTTAGTATTTCTTTTCTTTCCTTTCTTTTTTTTTTTCCCTTTCCTTTTATTTTTACAACACTCACCTAATGCAAGATCACAAAGATCTTCTTCTGTGTTTTATTCTAGTTTCATTGGTCCAGCTCTTATGTATAAGTTTTAACTCATCACTCATTTGGTTTTCTCATATATGGCGTAAGATAGTTGTGGTGAGTTTCTTTATTGATATAGGCATCTCTTATTCCAGTACCATTTGATGAAGAAGATTCTCCTTTTCTTACTAAATTGTTTTCAATAACCTCTTGTTGCTATTGCTACTGTTTCTGTTTTCCTCATAGTTGAGATTTAATTTTTTATTACTGGGCTCCATCATCAAGCACTGGATGTACAAGTAAGGAACCTACAGTTTGAAAGCAAATAAATATTTACATGAAGTCACTTCCTACATAAAAAGCCAGGGAGATCTATTTTTTCGTTATCAAACTATCACAACAACTCAAAATAAAGATAAGTCTCTAAAATGGAGAAAGCAAATGTAGAAAACCTTTCTAGAAAGAGTAAATGAAAACAGATGCAGGATGAAACTATAATACATTTTTAAAGAAAGGTGATGAAATATGAACAGCCCATAACAATGTATATGATGTCAAGCAGATAATGAAAAATTACCACACAAACACAGAAGCATGATCATCATTAGGAGAAAAATTAGTAAACATAAAATGACACCAATATGACTCAGATATATCAATAGCCAATAAGAATATTATATCGTCTCTTACCATTAAGTAGAGAACTTAAAAGAGAAGATGGATACCATAACACACACGCAAAGATACACGGGAAATCTCAACATAGAAAAGGAAACTAAAAGCAGAAAACAGAAGCAAAAGAAAAACATTGAAAGTTCTACAACTGAAATGGCTAATACCCCTGCATACAGGTACACCATTAAAAAACAACAACAAAAGAAAAAAAAAAAAAAAAACCTCTTAGGTTTACTAGAACAGATCAGAGAATAAGCAACTTTGAAATTATAATACATAAGCTTATTAACTGTCAAGAACTGTAAAGACAGAAAGATTGGGAAAAATGAATTATGCCTCTCTGACTTGTGGAACAAGATTTCTCTTAATATTTGTGCAGTTTTAATATATTGAGGCAAGGAAAAATAATTAAAAGCAGAAAAAATGTAAGTACTAACAACTTCAAGTTTCTCAAAAGTGGTACAAGCCTCAAACCATACACCCTAGAAGCTCAGAAAACTTCAAGAATAATAAATGTGAAGTGAACTATGGCCATAAATAAAGGAAACAAAGCAGAAAGACATAACAACTTCAAACCATCCAGAGAGTAATGCAACATTAAATTCAAGGAGAATATGATGCAAGTCATAGCTAACATATCAGATAAAAGAAAGTGAGAAGCAGTAACTAAAAACATTTTAAGCAAAATAAATACTAACAAGAACTTGTCGACCTAGAATTCTGTATCCAGGAAAACGTTTTTTTCAGTAATTAGAAGTGAGAAAATGTGTTTCCAGGAAACCTACATGATGTAAAAGCCTAAAGAAAGTTCTTTCTAAAGGGCAACAATTGCAGATGAAAACTTTAATATGGGAAGAACTAGAAATGTAAGGACATGGGCAATATATTCTTTCCTCTATTTTTTTCAAACATCTGACTATTTCATGTTAATAAAGTAAGATGACAGTGTGGATTTTATAGCATAAATAGAAGAGAAATATATAACAATAACAGCATGTATGATTCATGTGTTTGCTAGGGATGGAGTAACCAGTGTCATGGTGCAGATGGTAGCTTAAATGACAAAAAAAAAAAAAAAAATTTTTCATACTTCTGAAGGCTGAGTCCAAAAAGAAGATACAGAAAAAAAAAGTTATTTTTTTTTCTGATACATCACTTTCATCTTCTATAATACTGGGATTAGAATTTAACATAGGAAAATTTGGAGGAAGGGAAAGAAAATACATCTCAACTCAGGATGAGAGTGATACATTAATTATACTATTTAAGCTTCTTGTCTTGTATGTAAAATGGTGAAATATTACTATAAGCTGTCTGTTTTGAATTAAAGATACATGTTTCAACCTATAAAGAAGCAGTGGCAATAACAAAATGTCAAACACATACTGTTAAGAGGGTAAAAAAGCAAATTAAATGGAATCTAAGTATATTTGTCAATTAAAAAGAAAGCAGGAAAAGAGCACACACAAATGAGACAAGCTAAAAATAAAATGTCAGAATAGCAGACATAAAACAAAGCTATAATGATAATTAGAGTATTATTATATACACTATAACCTCCAAAAATATAATTCTAAACAATAAAGAAAAAATATCTACATGTCATTTATAAGAGCACAGCACAATTATAGTTATCAACAATTTCTTTTTGCTTTTGCTGCTGCTGCTGCTTCTTCTTCTTCTTCTTCTTCTTCTTCTTCTTCTTCTTCTTCTTCTTCTTTTAATATTAGGGAAAGGGCTACCCAACCACTGACCCACATCTCCAGCCCTATTTTGTATTTTATTTGGAGACAGGGTCTCACTGAGTTGCTTAGTACCTTGCTTTTGCTGAGGTTGTTTTGAACTCCTGATCATCCTGTCTCAGCCTCCCAAGACACTGGATTACAAGTATGCACCACCATGCTTGGCAACAATTTCTTATATATTTTGGAAAGAACTAGAAGAGAGTTGTTTAAATATTCCCAACACAAGGAAGTGATAAATTCTTGAGGTGATGGAGAAAACGCTAATAACCTTGCTTTGATTATTACACTTTACATAAGTATACTGAATTTTCACTTTGTACTCCATAAATATATTCAATTATAATGTGCTAATTAAAAAGAAAAATAAAACAAAAAAGTAAATGTATAGAAAAACATAGCGCAAACACTTGGCTTAAAAATTGTTATTGTATATTAACATTATACAAAAGAGATTCAAAGATAAGAGTTTTTCCATAAATAAAGAGAGACATTTAATAATGGTAAAGTCATGAATTCATGGATAATATTAACAATAGTCCTTGATATACACACTTCTATATATAGAACTGCAAAACTCTTAGAGTAGAAATAACAACCCCCCCAAAAAAATTCACAATCTAGAAATTTTAAAACATACCTCCATATGGTTAATAGAAGTCAGCAAAAATTAGAAATATAGTCTTCAAACAATAATAGCAATGCCCGTGAAATAATTAACATTTAAAATTATAATATATCAAGGCCAAAAAGTATATTTTGCAAATTGAATATGAGGCAACCTTGACAGATCATTTGATAAACTTGATGATCATTATAATAAACTTCAAAGACTCAAGGTAAAAATTCTACAAAATGAGGTAAGAAAGTATATGTCATTAACCCCTGCCCCATGTTTAAAGTCAATGGGAAATTAACACTCCATTTTCCCAAAACTCTCATGAAGAAAGACATGGGCATAAAGATAAACATAAAGTAGGACTTCCAATAATCCAAACCATTTAGGAATCAAGGTTTGGGTCACCCTACTAAGCAAAGGACCATGACTAGACAACTCATTTGCTGAGGCAAAGGGAATATGAAACAGGTGGTAGAAGAAACATGAGCCATGACAATGTGATGACTTACAGAAACAAGGGAGTTAATACTTGGAAGTATTTGTACTTATTGTTATGCTAACATGTTTACATACGTATTAACCAATTTTTCTTTCTCACATCTCCTGTCCTCTAGTTTAAAGTAATTTTAACCTGGTTAATTTTGCATATCAGTGTTTAAGTTATGGAATATCAAAGGATGAAAGCAAACATGACACTAAAACATCGGGACATCTTCTGGAGAATTAGTGTTTTATACTACATTCAGGAAAGTTTTATACTACATTCAGGAAAGTGTTTTATACTACATTCAGAATAACTTTGCTATTGTTTTTACTTGTACATTAGCATCCATTTATGGAAGTGTGCATGGGTACCTGGTTGACAAGGAGTGAACTGTGAGGGCTTTCTCATGTGTAAGTTTAGCTAGATGGAAATTAATTCCTAATTATTTAGTCAAATAATAATGTACCTTCTGCAACAAAGGGATTTTTACAACTTTAAACTATCAAAATTTTTCACAAACATAAAGCTGCTTCCACAGGGATTCATTATGAAATCCCATCAAATATTTGAACATAGAAATACCAATACCACCAGAACTCTTTAGGAGAATAGAAACATAAGAACTATTTCTAATCTTATTTTATAAGGAGATGATAATGATGACATCAAACTTTGAAAAAGCCATTATCAGCAAGGATGATTCCATTACACTTTTTATCAAAAATACAGATATAATTTTATAAAATGCAAATAAATTCAATCAAAAATTTATTTAAAATACATCTTGAACTAGTACATTATAATCCTAGGAATGAAAGGTTGTATAAAATGTAATTCAATAAATTACCAAAAGAAAGGAGAAAAACACAGATTAAGTAAAATATTTGACAACCATTCTTAAAAAGTATTTCTTGACATCAAAATAAAATGAAACTACTCATAATCTTACAAAAGTATACATAAAATATTTTATTTTATTATTTTTTGGTACTGGGGGTTGAACTCAGGGGCACTCGACCACTGAGCCACATCCCCAACCCTTCTCTATATTTTATTTAGAGACAGGGTCTCACTGAGATGCTAAGTGCCTCACTCGTCATTGCTGAGGCTGTCTTTGATCTTGTAATCCTCCTGCCTCAGCCTCCCAAGAGCTGGGATTACAGGCATGCCCCACCATGCCCAGCAAAAGTATCCATGAAATATTTAAAACTAATTTTGTACTTTCTCCTAAAATGTTAAATGCTTTTCATCTGAAATTGAAAATGAGCAAGGAAGTCCATTCTAATACTGTATTGAACATTATACTAGGAGGTCAAGCAAGTAAAATAGACCAAAATAAAGAAATATAATGTATATTCAAGGTAATATAAACTATCTTGAACACACAAAAGGAAAAAAGAAAATTAAAAGGAGTTAAGAAAATAATAGCTTAAAAGAAGAGTTCTTAGTAAATTCACAGGATATAGGTCAATATCTCAAATATACTGTAAAGAATTGAAAGTAATTAAAATGAAAATTTTAAGGAAGTAGAAGAAACATATGCTTAGAAATATATTTAACAAAAAAAAATGTGCAAGATACTCATAAAGAAAATAAAACTTACCAGTAGATAAAAGTGTGACATTAATAGTTTATGGTACTAAATATTGTTTGGTAGCAAAATGATCCACAGGTTTGCCATATGCCAAAAATTATGTCAATATTATTTTTGACAGAAATTGACAAAAGATTTCTAAAAACTTATATGGCACTGTGAAGAAATGAGAATTTTTTTTAGTGTTTGTATTTCACTTTTAAAGATTAAAATAAGAATTATCAAATTGACTTCTTAGTCATTCATAAATCCAAGTTCTACATGTTACATATATAGAAATTACATGTCTTTTTAAAGTGATTTTGAATGCTATAAGAGGTATATATTCCTCTGAGAATCCAAATTTTAACTAGAATTTTAACAATATCTAAAGTTCAGAATTGAGAATTTTTAATAAACAAAACAAAATCTCAAGAAGGAAACTTCATAGTACCTTTTTATGTTACCAAAATTAGGACACACATAATAAAAAAATGAGTTCATGAATATAAAGGCAGGTCCACACTATAAATGATTAATTCAGTTTCATAATCATGGTATGATATTTTATAGGGAAATTTAGACTTTTCACAAAGGATGCTGAAAGAACTAGATAAATGTATAGAGGAGGAGGATCTTAACTTTGTTTTAAATTATACCCAAGATTTGAGACAAACTGTAGACCTAAACATAAAAGATAAAACTATAAAGCTTCTAGATGAGAACAGATACAAAGATGATTATAATCTTGAGTTAGACATAGATTCCTTACATAGGACATAAAAAACTGTAATCTTGAGAGAGAGAGAAAAAGATATAAATTTGACTTCATAAACATTAAAAGACCCCATTAAGATAATGAAGAGCCAACTTCAGACATGGAGAAAACCTTTGCATTGCATGTGCTCAAGGACTATTTTCCATTAACCACAAAATATTAATTAAAAGGCAGAAGTGAAAATAAAAAGTAGGCAACAGCCTTTAAGTATATATATTCAAAATGAATATATATGAGCAACAACTATGCACATAAAAGGTGATGTATTAGTCAGCCTTTAGTCACAACAACCAACTTGACAAGAAATCTTAGAGAAGGAAAGTTTCAGAGATTCTGTCCATGATTGGCTGACTCTGTGGCTCTGGGCCCAAGATGAGGCAGAAGAACCTCATGGTGGAAGGTCATGGAGAGGTAAGCTGCTCAGCCCAAGACAGATGGGGAGTAGAGAGCCAGCACAGGAAGCCAGGGACAGAATAGAACCTCTAAGGACATGCCCCACCTACCTAAAACTTCCACCCTGTAATCTATTCAAATTACAACTACATCAATGGATTCATCCGCTGATGAGGATTTAGCTCTTATAATCTAATCATTTCACTTTGAATGTTTCTATGCATGAGCTTTCAAGGCAACATCTCATATCTCAACCATAACAGGTGATCAGTACTATAACTCATCTAAAGATACATGGATTTCACTGAATGTAAATTTTACATGAATATATTTAGAGTATGCGATTATTTAAACAGAAAATAACTATGTCTAAAATTATAACCATTTACTTCTTTTTTTATATTTATTCTAATTTGTTATATATGACAGCAGAATGCATTTCAATTCATAGTACACACAGAAACAAACCCTCATAAATACAGTTATCTCATACTAGACAAAGGTGCCAAAAACTTACTTTGGAGAAAAGATAGCCTCTTTAACAAATGGTGCTGGGAAAACTGGAAATCCATATGCAGTAAAATGAAATTAGTCCCCTATCTTCCACTATGCACAAACTCAACTCAAAGTGGATCGAGGACCTTGAAATTAGACCAGAGACCCTGAACCTAACAGAAAACAAAGTAGGCCCAAATCTTCATCATGTTGAATTAGGCCTGGACTTCCTTAACAAGACTCCTATAATGCAAGAAATAAAATCAAGAATCAATAAATGGGATGGATTCAAACTAAAAAGCTTCTTCTCAGCAAAAGAAACAATCAGTGTGGTGAAGAGAGAATGACTTACTTCTTAAAAACATTATATTCTAAAATTTTCTCAATATTTTTCAAGAAAATTGTGTATAAATACTTTTTTGTTTAAGACAAAATAAGATTCTAAATGTATTTATTGTGTCATTTTCTTCATCACTCTTTCTAATATTTTGAAAATGTAGTATTTATTATAAAATTTTTCATTATTTACGTAGAAATATTTTCATATGTAATAATACAGTTTATGGTCATATGCACTATCAGATGTATAGTATGTGTATTTTTTAAATAAAATATATTTTTTGTATAATACATATTATATGTATATAACTACAAAGTAAATATATTACTGAAATAACCATTATATTATAAACTATAAGTATTTAATATATACAATTTGATGAATTTGAATGTATGTATACTCTCTTAAATGATCACCGCAATCAAGGTAATAGACATGTCCAACATCTTGTCATACCCTTGTGTCCTGTGTGAGTGTGAGGTGTTAAGAACACAATGAAATATCAATGCTTACATTTTAAGTGAATAATACAATATTGTTGTATAGCAGATTTTGAGAATTACTTATCTTTAATAACTGAAATTTTATATTAATCATACAACTTACCAATTTATTTTCTCCCAGCCCTTGGTAACCACCATCCTATTCTTTGTTTTGATATGTTGGACCATATTAGGTGCCTCATATAAATGGAAGTATACAATATCCATCTTTCTGTTACACTTAGCATAATAAGGGTTCATCCATGTTGCAAGTGCAGAATTTCCTTTTTAAAAATCTGAATAATGTTCCATTGTATGTATATGTCACATTTTCTTTACCCATTCTTCTGTTTATGAACATTTAGGCTGTTTCTAAAAATTGGTTCTTAGAAATAAGAATAGTGCTAGAATTAACACAAGAGTGAAAATATCTGTGCCAGATCCTGATTCCTATTTGGGGAGTAAAAGCCAAAAAAAAATGAGATTGTTGGATAATATGGCTCTTTTACTATCAAATTTTTCAGGGAACTTCCATACTCTTTTTCATGTTAGCTATATTATTGTCCATTTCTACAAACAATGTAAAAGTGTTCCAATATCTTCATATTCAACTAATACTTGTTATATGTTTGCTTGTTTGTAATAACCATGCTAATATATAGGTACCTCATTGAGGTTTTGATGTGCCTTCCCCTGATGCTCATGATGTTCAATGTCTTTCTATATATCTGTTAGGCATTTAAAATGTCTCTTCAACCTTTTGTTTGTTTTTTGATGGGTTCATTTATTTTTTTTTTTGCCATTGAGATGTAGGAGTTCATTATTGTAAAGTCTTCATTCAGTCTTTTTGAACTAATTTCCTTTTACAGAATCAACAATTTCCATTTAACATAAATAAAGTTTCTTTTAGCTATGTCAATAGAACTAAAATATTCCTCTATTTTTTTTTAATAAAGTGTCAAATTATAGGTTCTGATTTCCTATACAACAGGGTTCTTATTTCCTGTATTTCAAAAATTTTTACCTTCTATAATACACATTTGAAAAGATTTTATAAAACTAAAAAAATTACTGGTAAATAATTAACTATGTGAATGTAAGTATGTGCACAATTACATTTACAGTAAATTTTTTCAGACTATAGCTTGTAAATCCTTCGCTGACATTACTTTATGCATAAATTATTTCTTCCTTCCAAAGTAGATAATATGTGCATCAGAAATGACTCTATTTCATATTTTTATTAATATGAGCATTTATCCTTATAATATGAAATCATAATCAAAAGTGACATTTAATTCATGAAATATATATTAAAAGTGAAATTTGTCATGATCCTCATGTAATATATGCCATTGATTCTAAGTTTATTTCTATTTTTCACCTACATATACATAACTTCATATCTTTCAACAACTACCATACCATACATAGTTAAATAACTCAATTATCATTGGACAAAGAATTGAGCTTTAGGTGAAATAAGTGATCTATACAAACTGATGTTATATTAAACCAATAAGCTGATATCAAACTTTCTAACATTTGCATATATACAGTAAAAATGATTGATTGCATTTGTGGATTGCACCAATATTTTCCATTACTTTACATTAGTTTCCCTCTGTGTGTAGGTTCTGTCGGTCTCACTGTCATAGAAACATTGATTCCCCATTGTAGTCACTCCTGGTGTAAAACACAGCTGCCTAACAAATGTACACTGGAACTGGTTCCTTTTAGCATCTGTTAAATCTCAACACAGTATATAACTGCTCTTTTTAGAGTGCATCAATCATGGAAGAGTGAGACAGAATTAAAGCATTTAGTCCTGCTTGGCTCTCTTTGTATCTAATTTAGGCATGTATGACCCATTGCATTCATTGTTGTGCTTACAACAGCTGTTTCTTATTATTAAGAAAAGCAGCTTTGCGTGCAGAACATAAAACAATAAACCTAGCCATGTGGATAGAGTACATTTGCTTCTAAAGGTTATAAATATACACTTAATAAAAAAAGTAAGGTGATGTTAACCATATTTCACAGAAAACAAATGGTACCACTTCAGGCAATAAAATCTAACACCTCTTGATCAAAAGAAAACAAAATCTTCAGTCCAAAATTTCTCATCACTGTAAAAATTTGTGCAATTAATAAAATAAAGTTAATTGAGGTGGGCACAGAGAATGGATTGGATGCTTAAGAATTATGGTACATAAAGAGCATCTTTAGAGTTTTTTATAGATTTAACTTCTAGAGACTATTGAAAAGTATAGACATTCAGAAATTTCTTTAAGTGAATATAAATACTTATGCTATATTCCAAGAAAATAGTTTTATTTTATGTGTGCAATTACCAAAGAAAAAAATAGAAACACTCTTTTGTCTTGTCCAGTTTGTAATGTTTAACTCTTATTTAATAGTCATAAAACGAGCACTAATTAATGTATTATTGATTAATCATATACTTTTAAAATTTTCTGCATGTTAAATATACATAAAAAAAATCACACATACATATATTATTGGCTAGTAAACTTAATCAGAAGTCAAGATCATAAAAGAGGTACTATCAAAATAATAACACAAATTTTAAATCATGTTTTCAGCATTATATTATTTTCTTTTATCTCTTTTCCAACTAAAATAATTTATCTAAGTGTTCTTTGCTGATCCTGACTGGTGAACATATTCAAAAGAAAATGTTTCTTTTTACTTTCTAGTAAAAATTTCACTGCCACAAGTGATTTAACAAGTCAATAGTTCAATTTCTTTTTTTTTTTATACATATGATAATCTTCTATGGTAGCCTTCTATATGGACTATTTAGAAAATTTTGCTTCTTCAAAGTTGATCTGCATATGCTTACATGATAACTGTTCATCTGTAAGTTTTTCTAGCTATTTTTTATTTATCACATTTTTTAAAAAAATTTACTTTCTTTACACACCCTTTTGAAAATGTTGTACAACTAGTATACTGTAGAAATATTTGAGGGCTTTTCAAAAACATATACATTTTTGGTTTCAAAATACTTAAAAAATATACTAGTAGATAAATTATTTTGCTAGAGTAGGAAGGGATGTGTTTGAAACCACAAGCTATGTGTAACCCTGGATCACAATGACCTGGAAGTAAAAATCTCTATGCGATGATAAAATTTCTCTTTTTCCATGCACTACCACAAACACTACTTTCTCTTGAGTTTTCGTCTTACCTTTTAAAGTTCAGAGACTGTCTAATGAGTGCCTTAAGATAAGGACTTGAAGTTCACATCTTTAAGGATCAGAATTCCTCTATCGGCAGATATTTGGTCTTTGCTCACCCACCCACCCTTCCTTCTGTACCTACATCTTCCTTGGGCTGAAGCAAGGAGACCACTTATACCTTCCCCAATTTTGATACAGTCTGTCCTCTCTTTTATTGCCTCCAAAATAATGCTATATTCTGATTGTAACATTTCATCGTCTTTGAAAACAGTCACATTTTTTTAACTTAATGCCCTTGTCTTTCTCTTCCAAGAATTCAGATATGAGTTTCTGGTGCTTGGCTAAGAGGAAAATTGAGAAATAACATGTTTGCTTTCTTCTAAAATGTGGCATCTGATCACTGAGGGAGCTTTATTCAGAAATCCTTCCTTCTTACCACAACAGCATTGATTTTTACAAAGTGCATGCAGGTGATGGCCTTTTGTTCCATGCCAATTCCACTACATCATCCCTTCCCACGAGAAGTTTTTACAGTCTTCAAATCCTGGTGTCCCACTTTAATCTCTTGGAGATACAATATAGATCCAAGTTATAACTGTTGCAATTAATCTTTGCTATTCGCAGACTGACTGAATACCTAATCTATGGATAATGAAATAAACCTTGCATATTAAATGAAATAACTTTAAAGGATAAAGCAAATATTTATGCCTAAATATGAGCTATTAATAATAGTAACTAATATTGATTTACTACTCTATTTTGAATTTTACCTTGATTCTCTTAATATCTGCTATATATCATACTAGTTGCTAGGAAAATAAAAAATAACATAGAGAATAAACATAGAGAAATAACATAGAGGATAACAGGAGAATGGACTTCACAGTCTAGTGGTAGAAACAAACACCAAGCTAGGGAACACATGCAAAAGTAAATTTTTTAGTTTTTTTAAAGTTCTCTGAAGAAATAGTGATGTCTAATGGGAGAGAATAAAGGAATTAAGAAAAATGAAATACTCAAAAATTTTTTTTAAATGAAGGAAAATAATCATAAGAACTGAATGGAAAGTTTACAAACAGAGTCAATAGCCATGAAACTTCCATGAGATGACAGAAAGGTGGAGTGTGTAGATCTAAGTAAGAAAACAGGAGAATGGAAAGGGTCAGTCCAGCAGAGCCACAAAGGATTCAGTGACAAGTCTGGATTTTACTGCAATTGCAGTAGGAAGCCATGATGTGTTTTAAGCAAAAAGAGAAATAAGGTATTATTCTATATTTGTTTATTTGCTATATAGCAAAATATATTTGCAAGTTTATCATGTATGATTATACTTATATGTAAAAACCAATAATCAACTTGTCCATAAACATAAAGTTGTACTCATTGCCTTAACCACAGTTTGAAAAGGGTTTCTAACTTTCAGTCTTAATAATTTCCAAATGAGTTTATGTCACTCTGCCTTAAGAATATTTTAAAACAGGTAATAGTGAATATTCATAAATAAGTAGGAAGTTTCAAATAAAAAGTTTCCAGAATACTCAGTTTTAAATTCATTTCTGTAAAATGATTTATGACTACAGATGTCTTCTATATAATTGGCACTGAATTTTTAGAGTACTGAAGTCCCTGAATGAACAGCATTCTTTTGCAAAGACAAGCTTTTCCTTTGCTCTTCCCTCACTTTTTAATTGCTATTTTCCTTTAGTATAAGTGTGGACTTGAGTATTCCTGTTTTGGAACCAATGTGCTAGAATCCATTTACATCATTATTCATTCTGAAGTTCATATTTGACCAGTGTAAGCTGTTCAATCTGGCTCCTGTGTCTTTCTGCCAATCCCCATTAGTTTGGGAGCTTTTTCTCATTTTCTTTTACAATGAGGTATTCCTGCTTACTTTGAACTCCCCCTGACGGAGACCTTAAAGTACTCATTTCTAAAAAATTACAAACCTATTTTCTTTTAGTAGACGATTCAGAGTGGGCACTAGATTTGCTCATTGCTAGGCTTAGTTTTGATTCTTTTCAATAAAACCTGACTCGAATGCCTTTAATTTCAGTTTAACATGATAGTCCAGTATCATTGGTCCTCTCTTATTCTCATCAACAGTTGTACCTGTCTTCACCATGTATGAACAAATGTTCCCAAAAAAACAATTTACTTGTTTTTATTGGTATAATAAAAATGTTAATGTTTTGATGTATAAGATAATGAATGACATGGTTCAAAGTTCAAAACTGAGTAAAGGTATACTCAGAAAATTACTATTCATTTCTTTATTACTTTCAACCCTGTAAGTAACTATTTTCATTAGTTTTAAAAGTTTGTGATTACTTTATATTATTCTTTAAACTATAGAATCACATCATCATTTCTGACATTTCTTCCACAAGAGTAGCATAGTCAGATATGCTCTGTTTCCCCTGCTTTTCAGTTGAGGAGTAGAGCCTGGAAAGCATCCCATAACAGCTCACAAAAAATTTTCTTGCAATTTTTTACAAGTGCATTATATCCTAATGCATATATGGGTCTATTTTTTTTTGTTTGTTTGTTTTTTGTCAATAGTCTGTGCCTTCTGCTAGATTATTTTCAATATCACTCTTAAAATTGCTCCTATGAATAAACTTGTTTATATTTTTGCTATTTGTGATATTCTCTTTGTTTTCAAATTAGTTGATGTGTATATTTGGGTTAAATTCCTAGAATTGATATTGTTGGACAAAGGATTAAACGCAAATGTATTGTCATGAGAATTTCCCAAGTTTCATTCACAGGGATTGTGCTGTTATTTACTCTCACCAACAATATATGAAAGCATTTTACCCCTACAGTCTTACCAGCAAAGTATGTAGTCAAGCTTTGTAAATGTTGTCAATGTAAATGGTGAAAAACATCCATCATAAGGTAATTTTAAATTATATTTATCATAGCTAGGATTGAGTAATTTTAAGGCTAACTGTGGGTGATTATGCCTTTTGTCTATTTTTCAAATATGTTTAGATGTCATTTATTTACATACTTACATATATAAATTTTAAACTTTATGAAATTCTATATTTACATAAAATTTATATGGAATGAAAGGTCCAGTTCTTACTTATGCAGTATGAAAAGTATATACTTTAGGAATATATACTGCAGTAACTACCACCACAGTCAAAGTAAAGGATTTTACAATGAAATTTCCCCTATGCTCCTTTCTAATCGATGCCAACATCTGATTCCCAAAAGAAAACTTTTTATTTTGAAATAATTCAGCTGTATTTATATTCTCTTGAATTTCACACGAATGGAATGGTATTGTATAATTCTTTTGACTGGACTCATCATTATACCTGTGAGGTTCATCAGCCTGATTCATGGATGAGTAGCTCATTCTGTATATTGCTGAGAAGTATTCCCTGAAAAGTATTCCACGACCAGTTTATTCCTCCCCATGGTAGTTGTTTCCAAATTTTGATATTGTAAATTAAGCTACTCTCAACATTATACAACTCTTTTTGGAACATATGCTTTTATTTCTCTTTGACAAACACTAGAGATAGCAGTATAAGAAATTTATAAAGAACACGTTGAACTTTTCCAGAGTGGTTTCATTGTTTTACATCACAACCAACTAGGTTTAAGAATTCTAATGTTGCATATCACATTTTTGCCAACATTTTGTTTAACTTCTTTTAATTTCAGTCCTTCCAAATGCTAATGATCATATCTCATTGTGGCGTAATATTGTATTTCATAGATGACTAATGATGTTCAGAACCATTTTATGGACTAAATGGGTATTTGGCAATTTTGTTTTTCTATAAATTGTATATTAAAATTTTTTACCTATTTTTTATTGTATTTTCTTTAATTACCAATCTGTGATGGCTTTTTATACATACTAATGTTTTAATATATGTACAATAAATATTTTCTCTCTGTCTATGGCTTGTCCATTCATTTCTAAATAATAACTTTTTGATCTGGAAAAATATTTAAATATTTAAAATATTTAAATCAGTTAAAGTCCAACACATCAGTTTTATTTTTCTATAATTAGTGCTTTTCTATTCTGTCTAAAAAATGTTTTCCTACTGGAAGTATACAAAACTATTCTTTCAAGTTTTCTTTATAAAGCTTCATGAGTTTAATTTTCTAAAAGAAGTCTGTGCTCAATCTTACATTAATTACTGATATGAGGAAAGTTAGGAATTGAATTTCTTTATTCTTCTTCTTCTTCTTCTCCTTCTTCCTTTTTCCTCCCTTCTCCCATTTCCAGTCTCTCTGCTTCTGCTAATACAAATGCCTAAGAACAATTTGTACAAGAAAACTTCCTTGGAGGCCTTAAAAAATGAAGTGACCATAAATGGGTCTATTTCCAGTCCCTAAGCTATTTCATTACTTTACATATCTACCTTTGTAGCAATATCTTGTTTTCTTGCTTACTGTATATTTTTACTCTTTAAAAAAATGTGTATCTATTGACTCTTCCTTTTTAAATATTATTTGGATCATTTAAAATTCTTCCCAATTTCAAATAGATTTTAAAAATCATCTGTCAATTTCCACCAAAAAAAAAAATATTCAAGTATTTTTATTTGGGGAACATTTAATGTTTAATGAACATTAAATTTAACATTTAATCTATCAATTTGGAATAAATGGGTGTTTTAACATAATGAGTCTTTCAATTCATGATGATAAATTTTCTCATTTATTTGCATCATATTTAATGCCTTTTTTGTACTTTATATGTATAATTTTTCTATATGGTGTGTTAAATTGATTTCAAAGTAATTATTTTATAGTATAGTTAACATTTTAGTTTTCTATATTCTAAACATTTACTGTTCATATAGAAATGCAGTTGGCATATTGACCTTGTATCATGAAACCCTGATCTATTTATTAGTTTTATTACATATGTGTACATTGTTTAGAATTTTTCACTTATCTTTTGAAAATCAGAATGTTCCTGGACACAAATTATCTAGATAATCTGCTCCTGAAGTGATATACATCTTTCTACTGGGTTTTCTAAGGACATGATCATAGTCTTCTCATGGAGCACTATCATATCCTACCCATGCATTTTCATCCCTTCTATAAAAGTATTTCTTCTAGTAGTTTTTCTTTTCTTTTTTGTTTGATTGCACTGACCCTATAATTTTACGTTTAATATTGAATACCTATTCAGTTTTGCTAATTGTAATCCTTTTAATATTTTATCATAAAATATATTATTAATGTAATAATACCATCTTTTAAAATTTAAATAAGTTTGTCTATTCCCAATCACATAAAACATTAATATGAATGTGGATTGAATTTTATTAAATTAGTTTTTGAAAATGTATTTTTCAAACTACTTGTAGTGGGTTTTGGTTTAAGAAAAACAGTACAACTCACAAGAAAGAATAGATTTTACATGACACCAAGTATGCTTACTTTTGAAAAAAGATCCAGGACAAGAAATTGTAGTTACCTCAAGGACAGATGATTTAATGAAAAATTTCTTGCAAAACTGACTCCATTAATTTTTAAGAGAATATTCATGCCATATTCAAGGAAATTGATAACCTGGGTGAGAAATACACCCTAGACCAATTACATATACTGCATTGTCAATATTGTTCATGGTAGCATAAATAACAGGCTTTGAGATCATGCACCTGCATCAAAGAATGAGTTATTGTCACATTTCCTGGGGAATGATATGTGAATGCTGATCATATACACCTGGTTAAATATAAAAGGTGAACAGAAAGAATTATTTGGATTACTTAGATTGTATACATACACTCACTCCATGTCTCATGACTTCACATGTCCCACAGATGACATGAGGGAGGCATAAGAATCTGCATTGGGAAAACTGCTTGTTCTGCAATATTTTACAGCTAAGTAAGCTTATGGTATCCGAATCCTATTGCATGTTGAGTTTGATCATCAAACTGAACTCAGAACACTGCTGGTAGTAGAATTAACAAAAACATAATCAATTATATTTGGATATTTATTTATGATTGTTACATTATCCTTATAATCCTGAAATAAATTTTACATGGAAATGATCAATTTACTTAATACCTTATTAGTTCCTTGTGATGATATTGAATTATTTTTGCAATCATCTAATTCTATATTTTGGGTATCTGTGATAACAGGTAAGACAAACCAGTGGTTTTACTTATTTGTTTGTTGGTTATTTGGTCAGCTTTTTGTTCATACTCTTTCTGTTTTAGGAAAATTTACATCAGGATTGTATATGCTTTGTAAACTCTGTTGGATAGGTCTCTGCGGGTTTTTTCCCTTCAGAATATTTTATGAAGATGAGAGTGATCTCTTCCTTGAATGCTTGCTATAATCTCTAAAACTTCCCTGGCACTGCCTTTCTCTCTATAGGGAGAAAATTTAGTATCTTTCTATATCTACTGCAGTTATTGATCTCTTGAGAAACTGTGCTTGTTTTTGAGCCAGTTTTAGAAAAGTATATTTTTCTTGGAAAAAATGACCGTTTTTTCTATATTGCAAAATTTATTCCCATAAAGTTAAGTGGAGTATTCACTTATTATTTGATCTCTCATCCTTAAATCTGCAATAACGTTTGTTCTTCCCAATATTAGTGTGTATGGTTTCTCCTTTTCTAATCACAATTACTATGATTTTGTTGACTTCAAAGAATTTGTAGAGTAGCAGTTTTGATAATATATATTTGTTTTCTCATTAATTAATTCTAATTATATCTATGGTAGTTACTGTCTTTTAATGTTCTTTTTCTTTCTTTTTTTTTTTTTGTCGATCTAACTTATTCAAAAATAAGACATTTATAACCAGGCATGGTACTGTGCTAGCTGCTTGGGGTCAAATACAAGAAGATCACTTGAGCCCAGGAGTTCAGGGACAGACTGAGGGACACAGTGAGAATTCTCTCTCTTAAAGGAAAAAGAGAGTTGTCCCTTCCCAAGGAGCTGAATATCCAAATACATATCCTTGGGATTGGGGGTGTAGACTGGGGTTATAGCTCAGTGTTAGAGTGCATGCTTCATACGGAAGAGCCCTCATTTCAACGCCTACCACCAGAAAAAAATAACAAAAATAAAACAATAAAAAACAATGATGTGTACTTTTGCGTGCATACCCTTGGCTTTGTCTGAGTGTTTGATATGTGATTATTTCTCCTTTTAATTGCTTACTTTTAGGTATTTGCTCCTTCTTGGTTCTCTGCACATCCTGTGTTATTCTTTTGCTGTTATGATAACATAATGCTGTGTCTTTTAGTTGTGGCTTCCTTGTGGAAGTGAATATATTGCTGCCAGGTGTTAGTTCACGATGACTTCACTGATGGGGTAGTATGGAAAGTTCAACTGCTGCTGGGTGAACTGAGCCAGTGTCATCTGCTGGGAAGCCATCTTGGTCATTGCTCTCTTTCTAGTGCATTGTACTGAACATTCATTGCTTCCAACTGCTTTTTCTCTTGTTGTCTTTCAAACAAAGAATTAACTTCTTATTTTATCTGTAATTCTATACTGTACATAAATAAAACAATATGTGCATGCATGTGTTTGCACTGTGTTAAGGTTTATATGTATCTGTGTATGTTAGCATATGAGTAGATCCTACAAACTGAGTGCAAGGTGAAGTGTATGCCTAGTGTCTCATTTGAGTTAATATTTTGCTTATCTTTAGATCATATTTTAAATAATCTATTAAAATGGCTATATTTTAGTGTTTATATATTTAGAGGGCTGAGGGGCTCTCTCTACATATACATATTTGATATACATATATACATATAAATTCTATATACATATCTGATATATATATGTATGTATGTATATATATGTGTATATATATATATATATAAAATGCATATATATAGTATATATACTGAGCCAGGAGAAAGATAGTGAGAGAAACAAAGAAGATAAGGGAAAGAGAAAAATATAAATCAATAGAGATCAAAGTATCAAAGATTAAAACTTAAAGAAAACATACTTGTAGGTATAAAGCAACTCTGTATCTTTAAATTAAACACAATTATCAAACCTCCAAACTCAAGCAGTATTAGATAGCATCTGTCCTTGGAAGAAAGAGAATACCTAAGGAAGCAAAACAGCTGGTGTGTTCTCTGTAGGCAGGCAGGTCAAAAGTGATCGGAGACAGGGAAAGGCCTGGAATATGTATTTTTAGATTCTAGTCACCATTTGTCATTCAAATAGTTCACTCTGATTAGAAGCAGTTTAGAGGTAAATGAGAGCTGATGAAAATTTATTGGTTTGCCAGCACAGTGGCACATGCCTGTAATCCCAGCACTTGGGAGGCTGAGGCAGGAGGATCGCAAGTTCAAAGCCAGCCTCAGCAATGGCAAGGCACTTAGCAACTCAGTGAGAGTTGTCTCTAATAAAATACAAAAAAAGGGCTGGGGATGTGTAAGAGCCTTTAATGAGGAAGTAGCTAAGATGGCGGCTGGCTTAGAGCCAAGAGGAGGCCTTTAATTGTTTACACCTGACCTTAATGTAATTGACTAAGAATCTTTCTGTGCCTGTGGGCACTGTGTACAGCACCTGTAAGTTGAGCTTGTGACACGTGTATGCTTGTTAAGGTAAAGAGTATTTAAAGAGACTGTGGGGGAATCAGGGGGACAGAAGAGAGAAGATAGAGAAGAAGAAGAAGCAACAATAAAGGAACTACTCATTCCCAATCTGCCTCCAATTTCTTTCCCATGGTATCATTGCCAAAGGCGGCAACAGGGATGTGGCCCAGTGGTGGAGTGCCCCTGAGTTCAAACCCCAGTACCAAAAAAAAAAAAAAAAAAAAAAATTGGTTTGCAGTTGGTGGTAGAATTATGAGAATCTACTAAGTGTTATCAAAATACTACTCCAATTTCAATGGTCTTCATTTAGAACAATGGACCTAATAAGACCTACTGATAACTTTAATAATAATATCTAGCATGTACTAAGTACTTGTGATCATTTGTATATACTAATACTTTTGTATATGTTCTTTTTTATTTATTAAATATTATAAGGAAACTACACCATTAGACGTAAATGAATTATACAGTGGTGAATCAAAGCAAGTGGCAAAATGAGAATTAGAAAACAAAAACTTCAGGGCTGGGGTAGTGACTCAGTGGTAGGGTGTGTATCTAACATGTGAGGCACTGAGTTAGATCCTCAGCACCACATAAAAATAAAGATATTGTGTCTATCTACAACTAAATTTTTTTTTAAAAAATAAAAAAGCCTCTCTCTTACTGATGTACTTTATTCCCCAATTTATTTTGAAATAAACTAACTTGTTTTTTTAATATTTAAGACTGCTGCTGCCTGTGTTTGGATTATTAAAATAATTATAGAAAAGAACATGAAGGTATGAGGGTAGTATAGAAGAAAAACTCATATCGAGCCATATGATGAATGGCCATAAATAGCAAAAACTTGGAGTAATATAGATAACTCCAAACCCTAGTCTATGATTTGGAGATGATAGTAGAATTTCAAAATAATATAATAGTTATGATCGCAGACTCAGTTTGATAGCAAAAAAATAATTGAAAAATACTGCTACATTTGAATTGAACTATCAATAATGAAAAGAGAAGATTGAGAAATAAATGTTAAGTAAGCGACAAGTTTCAAGCAATATTCTTCGATAGTTGAGTCAAAAACTAATCAGAAGAGATTAGAATTTTAAATGCTATGTGATTTTGAAAGGAGGTCATTGGCAAGATTTGCTAAAACAGGTGATATAGGAAAAGGCTGCAAAGTATTAGGAAGAAGTCAGGTGTGAAAAAGTGGAACACACCTCTCTCGATTTCATAAAAATGAGTGGTATCCTCACAACAGGGAATATGTTTTAAAGTATTTACCTTTTAGTGGAAGTAGATTTGTTGATCTACATGTTTTATTCATAGTGAAACTTTAATGATAGCAATTGTTTTGTCAGACAGTTGACCATGATTAACTTTAATCACTAATCTGGTTTGTTGTGGCATGGATTCTTACAGCCACTTGGAGTAAAAGTGTCCAAGAGAGTCAGCCTTCCCCCCCCCCTCCTTTTCTCCCTTCCTCTTTTTTTTTTTTTTTTCTCTTTCTTTTCTTTTCTTTTTCTTTTTTCTTTCTTTCTTTCTTTCTTTTTTTTTTTTTTTTTTTTGCAGGCATGCTTTTTGTTTTTTTGCAATACACAGTATTTAGAGGAAAGAACATGTCTAATCAATAATCTAATTCATATACTTCAGCTGTCCTTTCCAAGATTGAGTTGTGGCAGTGGACAGAATAGTGAATTTTCATCAAGAAAACAATTTAAGTTAAAAGAAATACATTAGAAGACAGCAAATTTCACATGTACATAAAAACATGAAAACAATTTAACTGAAAAACTACTTTATACCCCTGTGCTATCAAAATGTGACATCCTCTATAGGTCAAACAGAAAAATGAGGACTGCTTTCACTCATAACTGACAACTATGTGACAAAATAATAAGAAAAACCTAATTACTTTGCCTTAGATCAGTTCAATTTAGAGGTTAGATTTACTTTCTAGATTTCCCCTATGAGATTAGGATTAAACTCCCATCTGTATGATTTAGTTTGAGGATTTATCTCTGTTTGATTTCCTCATTTTTCCTATTGGTTTTCTCTTGGAGTACTTCCTCAATATGTTAATTTAAAACTTATCAAGTTCTGAATCTGTTTCTGGGTAAACTGCTCCTTCTAAAAAAATACTCTCTGAAATTTCTGGGTACTTGATGCACAGCATATAAGACATCCAATAAATGATTATTTTATAGAATTATCTAGATATATTCAATATCCTTATAGAACTATTTAATTAAAATATGATGGTAACTTACTTAAAAATATTTATTGAGCATCTATTTGTATAAAACAGTGTTTATAAAAACACCAGAAAAATTATCATTTCACAAATAGGATGCAGGACTATGAAGCAGAATTATCAGAGGATGAGTTTAAAAATGTTACTCTTTTTTTCAGTGTTTTCCTCATTCACTTTTCATTCATATAACAAGATCTAAAGTATCTGGATTTGTCAATTAGGCTAGGAAATACCAAGGTACCTAAGGTGTTCCATGTTTCATTTCCCTACCAGAGAAAGGATCTTCAAGAAAATCAATGTCCTATGGCAACTACAATGACACTTGGCTAGTATGGAGTGGTCTAAAGGGAAAAAGATGAGATGACTAAACATTATCATGCAAATAATAGAAAGGTCAGGTGTCCTGCCCTCCTAGAGCTTTGGACCAAAGCATCTGTTTTTACCAAAGACAAGGTATGTGCTAGTCACAAGAGAGCTAGCATAGGTTTATGCTGAATACTATACAAGAAAATTTCTTTGAGATATAGAAAACATTAAGAGAACAAAAGTAGAGATATCACTAGGAACTTGAGGGCTGAAGAAAAAACAAAAAGGCTACACATGTGTCCTTATCACTGCATTTATAAATGACTAATTTCCAGCCCCTGAATGATAAGAATGATGAGCACACCCACAAAATTTTCCAAGAAAGAAGATATGATGAAAATAACTTTTGAGTCCACAGGGATTATGGTATGTCAGCATAAGAATAATTTATGTATCCCCATACTCCTTCATTTTCTCTTTTTATACCCTAATCATGTGAAGGTCATAAACCCTGATGTATCATGACAAGAAAACACAGACTTGTGTTTATGCTCCAGGAGAAGCATGTCAATGTTTCAATTTAAAAATATGACTAAGACTCTCTCTCTCTCTCTCTCTCTCTCTCTCTCTCTCTCTCTCTCTCTCTCTCTCATCTATCTATCTATCTATATATCTATCTATTTATGGTGCTAGGGATTGAACCCAAGGGTGATTGGTGCTTAGCCACAGAGCCACGTTCCCAAAACTTTTTATGTTTCATTCTGAGACAGGGTCTCACTAATTTGCTTAGGGCCTCTCTATGTGGCTGAGGCATTCTTTAAATTTGTAATACTTTTCTTCCTGCCTCAGCCTCCTGAGTGGCTGTAAATGTTCTCTTTTTTTTAAGCATTTTATAGTCTTTCTAGGGAGATTTGCATCCAAACAGAATGTCCTAAAGTATTACTAAACATTTTCTGTACTATAGAATTTCAAGGATCTGCTTTTATAATTTATGATTTATAAAATGCTCAGACCACCCACTACCAATGAATAGTCCATTCAAAGTTCCTCTCAGCACCTTACAATTATTGTTTCAATTTTCAATGGATTGACACATACATTAAATCCATATGAGCATGCGTGCACACACACACACACACAAACACACACACACAGGTTGCACACAAACCCTCTAGGAGCCATTTAAATATAGACAACAATACTGAAGCTTGGAATGGTGATGGGCACAATAGAAGAGGTTTTTATGTCCAAACATCATGCACTGATTTAAGTAGAAATGTAATTAAAACTGTGATTTTCCTCCAAAAAGATATTTTCATGAGCTGCTCTGTTTCACTTGGTCTCCAATTCTGTGTCACCTCAACATTTAGTCATCCAGGTGATACCTTCCACTGTATAATATTTTATGATTTCTGTCTTAAGAGCAAAACTAAGTTTTTCCAATTTCCCCACATCACATAGTATCTCTCTCTCCAGTTTGAGGACCATAACTAATACCCACATCTTGAAGGTAATCCTTCTCCTTTAGATACTTATTAAAATATCTTATTATTAACACATGAAGATTTTAACTTAAGGGCTGGGGTTGTGGCTCAGCGGCAGAGCACTCGCCTCGCACGTGTGCGGCCCGGGTTCGATTCTCAGCACCACGTAAACATAAAATGCATTGTATTGTGTACAACTAAAGTAAATAAATAAATATTAAAAAAAAAAAAGATTTTGACTTAAATTCTGTTTGAAACTCCTAGTGTCTACCTGATACTTGAGTTGGTTGGTGCTCTAATTTAGATAGATATTATCAACACTAAATCGAACTGCTCAATTATCCCTTCCTTTGGGGCATAGAAGAATCTGCTCTTCCAGCTCTGTTTCGAGTGTGGTAGCTGAACCTAGGGCAGACGAATGTGCCTCCCCCTACTTTCATAGGTGATAACCCCACGCTGAAGACAGCCACTTGATCAAATTTGAGATGCCCACTCATAGAAGCAGTCTGCACCAGTGCCTGTTTGATGTTGGGGTATAAAGAACCCAACTCCTTGCCACACTTTTTTCTACCTTTGCTCAGTCCTATGACTCTACATTTGTTGATTGTTCTTAATAATTTTCCTGACACACAGACTCTACAGGCAAAACTTATGTGTTGATCACTGTCAATAAATTTTCTGCACACAAATCACTCTCTCAGAGTTTTACTCCTGGGGAGCCTAACCTTTGCTATTGACAAGATTGAACAGAGGATTTGAGGATCCTGTTGAGATAGATTTGGATATATTGCTGTCTGTGTACTTTTAGACATTCAGTGTCATTTGTGTACTAGGCAACTGAGAAAATAAATAGGAGAGAACAAAAGATCAAGTTGAAGATAAGATGTAGAAATCAATGCACTGGGTATATCTTAAATCAGGAGGTAAATATATATCCTGGATATTGAAAAACACTTGTCCTTTGGTTTCCAGGAAAGCCAATTTTAGTTTCATAAGGACTTCTCTAAAAGTTCAATTGTTATTCCTCCTCCACCTATTTAACAGTCTTATTAATTCATATGTTAAATTATTAATTTGTCTAAATAATATTTATTACATTTCCATAATGTGCCAAAGAGAAAAATAAGATATTATTGAAAAGAAAAAAGGCAATTTCTCAGCTCATGGATAGGAGACAGCCATCAATGATGCTGCAGAATATAAACCCAGACAAAGAGTCTAATGTTTGATCTTGTGTATTGTGTTCAGCATCACAAGTAAGATCAGTGCATTTGAAAAGTGGTAAATGAAGTGGGTGAAGATTAGACAAAGCATTTGGCATATGTTAAAAACATAGAGCATTTAGAATATGCTATTGATTTTTTTTCTTTATTTTCATATACCAGGAAGAAATTGATGATTTTATGCAAGATCTAAATTCACTCTTTGATTATTTAAATGTATTGATCACCAACTCTGCACTAGGTCACATATTTTATTACTGGTATACAACGGAAAACAAAATAGATTCATCACCTTTCTTGTATCCTGTAATTTGAAGAAAATACATGAATTATGTAGTATCAGGCAGTGATAAAATCCATCTTAGGTTAGAAAGAAAGATAATAAAATAAAGAAAAAGGATGTTAATTAAAAATAAGTCAGTCAGAGAAAATTCTGAGTACAGTCCTAATAAAATCTAAGAATAACACGTAAGAACAATATTTTTTACACTCATATTTACACTTCAGAATATTATATAGACTTCACAAATGGCTTACAGGTGTAAGTTGGAAGGTCATCAGGAAATAGATAGCATTTAGAACAATGATCATACATAAGTACACCATAGTTGAGAATGTGGAAAGAAAAGAGCGGAAAGTAGAAGAAAGAAAACCTCAACAGGTACTTTGCAGTGGTGAAACAAGAAGAAAGGCCAATTGAAGTATGTTTAGAAGAGTATAAAGTATTGAAAATTGTGAGGCTGAGTGTAGGAATGGCAGTTTTGATAAATTTCCCTTGGAATAGAACAAAAAATGTATTAGCTTGAATTGAATAGGCATATGGGATCTAAGGAGTTTTTAAGGTTATTATAGAAAACATTTTGTTTCCTGGTGAAAGGTGTTCTTTACAGTAATGAGCATGGTGAATTTGCAAAGAGCAGAAATACTTTAATGAGCAAAGTTCCTAATTATTGAGGAGAAATTATAGAATTTCATAGTAGACATGGAAGAATTCACTAGCGACAGGAAAAGGGAAACTTTCCACTGTCACAGAAGTGACATGAAATAAAAGCTAGATTAGTACCTCAAAAACTAATAGGTGGGAAAGAACCTCACCAGATTTCTCCCAAACTCTCTCCTTCAATTTTCTTCCTCCACTGGTTGCTAAAACAACTGACTGCCCCCTAACAAAACAACAACAACAATAAAGATGGTAACCTTGGAAACTCTTTCCTTCATCATTAAAACCCAACAAGACTATTTAAATTATCTCTGAGCCTGCTACACTCTGCAGACATACTGGTGGGATTAGGTGGGAGCTTTAGCAAGGTCTGGCTCTCAAGAGTCTGGATAGGGGAGAGTCATTCCTTGGGTTGTCTTAGTGATAGTGGTGTTTCTTTGTGAGTGCAGTTTTGATATTGTTCAGTGTTCTCTTTACTCTTTCCTGACTAATTCCTTATTATTCCAATCCCTGAGTTAATAATTCTTTAAAAAATAAGTTCTCCCAGTTCAAACCACAGTGTGAACTCTGTCCCAATTTTAATCTGTCTGATGTACTTTCTATATCACAAAAGAGGTGAACCTGAAATTTAAAATTAGATTTGGTAAACACAGATTCATTTTTATTTTATAGTATGGTATTCATGAAATTACTTGGGTCAGTATTCTATATCTTCACTGATCAGCAAACCCATGATTTATATTAGTGTATTGCTTGGTGACCAGATCTTTTTAAAATGATAGTATTGATTACCCATCTGAATTTAAGTTCTGCCAGGTAGCTTACTGAATACTTAGAAAAAAAATATTCATTCAATAAACAGGGAATTTTCCATATTTGATTTGTTTTTCTAGGTCTTGGAAATAAAGACATGAATTAGATAGGTAAAGTTTCAAATTTCACTAACTACTACTGATAAAAAAATTTAATATTGCAGTTTTGGATATGTTATTATTTTTCTAGAGGAATTGAATGTGTATAGGCTTCATGTTTCATTAATTTTGTGCAAAATTTATTTATTTCTCTAAGTTGTACTATTTATCACATTATGTACACCAAGTTCACACATACTATTGGAAGAAATAAGCAGCAAATAAAGTTGCATTTTATATTATCATTGCATCTTTTAAGTCTTATGTGACAATATAAAAAAGAGACTTATTAAACCTTTTTCAAAGACAGTGAGATTAAAGTACATATAATGATGATTTCTATTCACTGAAAGTCTCCTTCCAAATGTGTGATTTTTCACCAGGTCACAAGTTCATAAGTTCACCATCCTCAGATAAGAAATATTAATGAGCTAATATTAGGCATATAGGTACTTCTATCCCTTCTTATTGCAATTTTGAAAATTATCATCACAGAAGAATTCTCTCTGCTCAGAAATAATGAATAATATAATTATATTTTCATGAAAGTTTTTCATCCTACTGAAACTATACAAAAATTATTTGCAACCTTATATGAAAAGTAACTGTGATCTGATAGGATTATCGAGATAACACAGTCAAATAAATATAAATGTGCATAACTAAAATGTATATAAATCATAATCCAAAAACATGCAAATTTTGCACTTATGTTTCCTGGTATTTCATTATGATGTTTTATATCATGACTTTTTATTAATATGACTATTTACATTTGGTTTTACAATCCTGTGTATAACAATTAATAGAATTACATGGTCAAATAGGCTTAAAGATGATCCCCCATTCTTTTACACCAAATTTCTAATTTTTTATCTTTCCTGTTGATGTAATATTTTCTCTTATTATCATGATATTTTCCTCTTTTTGCTTAGATGCTGCCTTATTGTATATAGGAGACTAAATTTTGTCTAACAGTGAAGCCAGACTTGGAACTAGGTAGTTAGTGTAGATGGACAAATCGGGTCTAACATTGAGTTTTATAAAGAAAATGGAGTTAGTCTGAGTCCTGGAAAAACGTAAAACAACTTTAAGGGAGATAAGATGGTTAACGGGCCCATCTTATGGAAGGTTAATGAAACAGCTCCCAGCTGTTAATGAAACAGCTCCCAGCAGACAGAGATGTTAATCAACTATCCCTAAGCCCTTCCCATGAGTTCCCCACCCACCTGTATCACATCTTTGGTAAAAGAAAGATATAAAAGGGAGAAGGCCTTTCCTCCTTTTGGATTCCTGGTTTCTGGGTCCCCTTCTCCTTCTGGGAGAAGTCTTTCCTTTTAGCTATCCTTTTAATAAACCTTTCACTTTCCACTCTAAGCTTGCCTCAGCGTGCTTCTTTCGCATTGTTCTTCAGCGTTTCGGGGGGAGCAAGAACTCATCACGGTAAAAAAGCGGTTTCAACAGTTGTGTTTGTGCCTTTAATAAAATGTTGTTGAAGTTCCCCCAAAAAATTATCCAACAAACCATTATGCAATGCTCCACTTAAATCATATAACACCAAATTTTGCTTTATTATTCAAACATAGAAATAGTGTCTACTATTATTTATATTGTAAAACTCATTTTCCCTGCTAACATCTCATGCTGAGAGTCACATTTAGATTTTTGTTAACATCATTCTTCTAGTCATTTCAAATAGAATCACTTGCTCTACAGTTTCTCCCTTTTTCTGACTTTTTGCATGCAGTAACCATTATATTCCCCATTAATTGTTTTATTTGCATTCCTGCAATCATTGCTGATCCTTACAAAATTCATGCAAAGTCATTTGTCAAGTTGTGTGCTGTCTAGGTGCTGGGGATGCCATCATGCAAGCATGTTTTCTAACCCTGTTAACTTATAGCCTTGTAAAGATGCCTCTCTTGATTCTCTAGCAGTTTTTCTGTTTATATTCTATTATTTCCTATCATAAATCAGTTGTCTTTTCTCTATTTATTTTTATCCTGGAGCATAGATTAATGTCTGCTGAACAGTAGAGGCAATGAGGTTTTGTTAGTTTAGTTTTTTTGTTGTTGTTTTGTCTAGTTTTCATTGTGCTTTTAGGTAAGGGTGAAGTCTGTCTCAAGTAGTACTGGAAAGTAATGTAATATCTGGGCTTCTGAATCTCTTAGCCAAGGCATCTGTGCACCAAATATTATTATCTTCTTTCCCAATGCCAAAGCATTGACAGGTAGACTCCATGAATTTGTACAATCCTGACCATAGCAATTCAGATTTTTTTCTGCTTCTCACCAATAAAGTGTGTAGAACTTTATAATTAAATTTTATTCCTCCCATGATGCAATGTGGTCTCACCAAACACTTGGTATTTCCTGCGACATTAATTGGTAGGAGTTGCATACTCTAAAATTGTAAAAGAAGCATTCAGGAAAAAAGAGTAGTAAAATGTCATACCTAGAATAAATGTTCATTTTTAAAAGGTAGCATCAAGAGAGTTGAGAAAGATGGCTTCCAAGTTCTTTTATTTTTTTTTTTTTAATTTGGTACAGACTCTACTGCTTTGATTGGGGGACAAAGAGTGGAAAAAAACTTGTGGATCCTGGTGCTTTCAGCCATGCAGGACTGCTGTTTTTTCCTGGGGTAAAGGGAGATTGCCACCAATGGATTTTATAAGTGTAATTTATACTAATAGCTATCTATCCAAAGTTTTAGCATTTGTTTTTCTATTGGTCTTAGACTTGAAACTTTAATGAGTTTTTATGTGTTTCCTGCTTTGGGAATACTTTAGAGGAAAGTATGAAGAAACTGACTCCATATAAATTCAGAAGTCATTCCTTTATTTTCTTTTAACAGCGTAAATATTAAATGGGTTTATTTTTCTTTTTCTTTTTTGAAGATTCCACTGAACAGTTGATTTATTCATAGATTCATAATGCCATATGTTTTTTACCCTTTTACTTTTAGGACACCAAAAGACAAACATGTTTTGAAACTTTAATACGAGAGAAAAACAGAATAAGAGAAAAAGCAGATGAATTTGTCTATAAGCATGTACAGCACACAGCTGTGTTTACTTTCTTTTGTATTGTTAAACATCGGTTTAATATTACCTTTCCTTTTTAATATGAATACTGCAATGGGTTGCCAATAGGCATTTTTGGACCATTTTTAAAGCATCACAGGAAAATATGCCCACATTGGCAAACATTTTTCTTTTCATCTTACTTATTCCATTTGTGATCATCTGTATTACAATAAAAATGTACATTTCAAATAAAACGTGACTTATGCTTTTATGTAAATATGACCAAAACCAATCCATACGATGAATAATAAAACTAATTGTTTTATAACATTAAATTGGAAAACCTAGGGAAAGTCATGCTAATAATGTAAAATATTATTTTAATATGCATTGCTAGAAGTACATTACTTTAGTAAAATATATAATATCTATATTTCAAGGCAACTTTATTAAAAACAAAAACAGATATTTTTATCTCTTGAAGGCCTACTGCCAACATAAAATACAGTAACAAACAATAATAACAAAAAAAAAAAGACACATCTCCTGTTGGTTTGCCCAGATAATTAGGATGAAATGAGGTGTGTGATAAGCACAACATGTGCTTAGAGAAAGATTGAACAATTCACATCTCCAACAGAGCTTGTGTTTGAGGAAATCATCAAAGAAACAACAGATATAAATAGATTATGATTAGATCAAACATGAAGTCTTAGTGTTTTTTAAAAAATCAAATATGGTCCATTTTGTATGCTTTCTAAAGTTTTCTATTTTACTCTTAGATTTAATATACAATCAATTAGAATACCACTGGCTTAAAGGTATCATGATGAAAGAACCTAAAAAGAATTTAACAATCATTTTGAAATTTATTTCATCTACATAATCTTGTATTTTAACTTTTATCATCTTTTATACCAATGTAATTGGAAAACAACTTCTCAAAAACAACATGATCCTCAAATTATAATGGACCAGTTTTAGCTTTTTTGTTTGTTTGTTTGTTTACTTTATTATGGTATAAAAGCAAGATGGAGTCAGTAGAAACCATGCTTTGAATTTTAAATTTAGATCTTTTCCTCTGCTAGGGATATGCAGTACAATAGTCTCGCACAATGTTAGCAGTGGCAAAGAGCTACAGCTTCCAGTCATTGACAAAACTCATACTCTGCAGTGTACTGCTGTAAATTGAATCTAGAAATGTCCCCACAGAAGCTCATGTTTGGGAAGCATGTTCCCCAATACCACAAGAGGTTTAGAATTGTGGGGCTATTAGGCAATGATGAGAACTGTAACCTCATCAGTGCATTAATTCATTTAGTGGGTTAAAATTTTTAGTGGACTACTGGGGGGGAACTATAGGAAGGTGGGGCATAGATGGAGGATGTTGGTCACTAGGGGAATGACTATGGGAATTATATCTTGCCTCTATCTCCTCCTAGCTCCTGCCATGAGCTGAATAGCTTACCTCTGCCATACCTCTGCCATGATGTTCTGCCTTTTCTCAGGCCCATGTCAATGAAGTTGGCCAACCATGGACTAAACCTCTCAAAATATCACCCCCAAATACACTTTTCCTTCCCAAAGTTGTTCTTTTACAATGGTTTGGTAACAGCAATGAAAAGTTGAATAATGCATATAGTGTGTTACTATGATATTCAAGAAGCTAGATGTATTAAGTGCATTTTCTATTTATAATATTTTCAATTTGCATTGGTTTTATCAGAATTCAATCCCACTCTAAGTATGGGAGCACCTGAAATCATATGCCAGTTAAGACCTGAAGAACACCATCTGAAGTGTTTACACCAACTCAATGACATAGTTATTATTTTCATTTCTATTTATCTAAGTAAATCAAGACATAAATAGATAAAATAATTTTTGTCCAAGTTTGTATAACTATTAAGTAATGAAAACAGACTTTATTTTGAAAACTTAGTCAAGATCCTATACTTTGGGGCTGGGACATGTTTCAGTGGTTTCATGCTTGCCTTGCACGTGTGAAGTCTTGAGTTCAATCCCCAGAACCACATACATACAGAAAAGAGACTATACTTTTAGTCATTATTTATTCTGACTATTTATTATCTTAATACATATACAGAATGAAGATACAGAAGATGTAAAGCAAGATATTTTCCATTTCAATTTACTTCTGCATAATGAGAAAGAAAAAATTAGTTTTGAGCAGGTGTTAAGGGTCATTGTTCATAAAATCCTCCGATACATGACTCTGTCTTTTTGTTTCCTTTTGTGGACCTTGAATTTTCCAAGTCCTTCTAGGCAAAGCTAGGTATTCCAACCCTCAGGTGTACATTTTAGACAATAGGGAAAAGAAAGAAACCAAAAAAGAAAACAATTTGAACCTTAAAAAGCTATCCTGACTTGAATAAACATTTCTTTCCCTATGTCTTGATAGCCAGACTATAACAGTTCTGATAATTATACTCATCATCTTTGCAGATGAAATCAGAATTTTATTTTGTTAAATATCAAATCTTATCCAATTTTAAATCAAGGATTGTAATTAGCAGTTTCTGCTATAAGAGATACATATACATTTATCACAACAGATGCTTATCATAACATGCTTATGACCATGTTATATACTTAATACATTTTAGAGCCACGATTTGATTTAGTAAGCTAGCTTTAGTCAATATAGCAGCTAGAAGCACTAACGGGAAAAAAAAAAAAGTGTTTGTTTCAAATCAGGTTGAATATGAACAAGCTTGGATATGGATCAAGATGATAATGAATATTAATCTAATATACTGAAAAGAGGAGGCAGAGTAAGATAGGAGTTAAGGTATCCTAGCAATTGTTTCCCCACAGACAAACCAGTTTGAACAGCTGTTGGTTGACCATACTAACTTGCAAAGAGCTAAGGACACCAGGTAAGACCCTAGTGCCACTTTTAATGAAATTTACCAAAAAAAAAAAAAAAAAAAAGAAATATTGAAGAAGACAAGAAAGAGTTGATATGTCACTCCCTTCCCCCAACTTCAAGCAGTATAGCTTGGAGAGATGCATCCCCTTCAGAGAGAGAGAACAATTTATGTCCATGCCTTACACTTGAACCATGAACAAGGCCTATCACAGTGAAACTCTCTGCCAGGCAGAGCCCCACAAACAACCCAGACAACATTCATAGATTGAACTAGTGGAACTGTTATTCAGGTGGCTGATTTATTCCCCATTCCTCCTCCAACCTCAAACAGCAGAGAGAAAAGCAAGACTCAGCTCACTAGGGAGCAGGCTAGTAAAGTTTGCACTGGGATTTGTTCACTGCAATGAAATCCAGCACTAGGAAAAATATAAAAATCCTTACCCCGGATGTCACAGATAGAAACACCAGACCTGCCCTAGCATCAGACAGAGTCCTGCATTATGGTGGGTCAGATTCACCTTTTAGCCTATATCACTGTCAGCCTTAGAGTGGGCTTGGGGATGAAGATTTCCCAAGACTATGCAGGTAGGTCTCAATATCTGTGAGACACAGGTATGACACAAGTTAGCGTCAGACTTAGTGGCTAAGGAACTATCTCCATCATCAGCTCTCTAACTTTGGGAAGTACAGCCCTCACCAGGCCAGGTTTACAAATGAAGACTCAACACTGACTGTAACATTAGGAAGATACCTGTTTCCCAATGGAACAGATATATTTTAAACTGCACCATGCCAGTTGCGACACGGGACTGGCACATCTCTGAGATTATGCAGGATCTAGTATTTTTTATTCTGGCTCAACTCAACTTAGCATTAATTTTGGTGACCAAGCATCTGTCTTCACCAACACCACCCCAACCTAGGGCAGCAGAACATGGACTGAGTCTCCATTCCTTGTGGACAGGACAGGGTAGTAGGACAGCATTTTGTCCTCCACTTTGTGATGAACTGATGAAACCTAACACTGTGCAGATTCAAATGACCTCTGTCCCTAGGCCTGCCTGTGGAAAGAGCCTCTAGAAAATCTTTATAGCCAGGAAGAGACACATGGCCCAATTCTATTGAACTTTTAATCTGATCAGCATCACCTATTGCTGGTTGTAGTAGTCTGGAGCATTGAGTCCACCTCAGTAAGAGGTAGCCCATAGCATTGTGAGCCTTAGTCTTACCCCAGTACTGTGCTGGTGTTGGTGGTATATGGGCTCAGGATGTGGCCCAGGTTTGTAGCTTTGGTAGCCAAATGTGTGGTATAGGTGGCTGGGACTGTCTTCTGCATGGTGATTGTCTCCAGAGCTTAACCACAGGCTGGTTATTACAAATGAGGTATCAGGGCATATCTGGGCCCCAGAAAAATATTTAGAGAGATGGATGGCCATTTTAAGTTACTCCTCTGCTACACTGTGAACAACATGCCAGCTGCAGATTTGGGATGAACTTGTGTCTGGACTGCCTTCTATTACTAAGACAGTGATAACACACTAACAGCAGATTTATGGTATGCCTGATTCTAGGTAATCATCTAGGGTTGAAATAGTAGACATATGACTATAGGCTCAGATGAATAAGCAGCCTGCTTAGAGATTCTGGAAAGAAAAGCACAAACAAAACCAATTATAGGGACTGAAATAAATATCGAATTCTTCAATGTTTAAATTATATACCAACAAATAGCAAAAGCTTTCAGGAAACCAATACCTCACTGAATAATCAAAATTAGGTACAAGCAATAGAGCAGATAGTAAACCGTATGGGAGGACTCTCAGGTAGACAACACCCATCTTAAGGAGATGTCACAAGCTCGAAGAAAACACATGGAAATGATTCAATCCTCTAAAACAATTTTTCCAAAAACAGATGGATGAAGTTAAAAGAAAAAATCAAACAGAAATCTGTGAGCTGAAAAATATACTAAGCAAAACTTAAAAGTGCTATAGAAGCCAGAGATAGCAGGATAGATCAAACAAAAGAAAGAATTAGTAAGCTCAGTGGCAGGCTATTTGGAGTGTAAGTCAAGGAAAAAATTAAAAAGAATAACAATGAAGAAAACTTATGGGAACTTTGGGCAAAATTAAAAGATCAAATACTCAGGTTTTTGGCATTTAAGTGGGACTTGAGAAGGCCAAAGACAGCTTATTCAGATATAACAAGAGAAAATATCCTGAGCCTGAAGAATCATGTAAATATCCAGGTACAGGGAGGGCAAAAGGCACTAGTCAGATTTAATTCAACAAATTTACGCCAGGACAAATTATAATTAAGCTTTAAAAGTTGAAATGTAAACAAAGCATTCTCAAGGCAACAAGAGAAAAGAGCATCTCAGTTTGCTTGAGAGCAGATTTTTCGGCCAAAGACTTATAGAAAAAAAGAGAGTAGCATGAGCTTTTCACAAAATTTGTAGGAAAATAAAAATGAAATAGCCAACCAAGAATACTGTGTCCAGAAAAGACATCCTTTAGAAATGAAAGAGAAATGAAGGAGTTACTGGACAATTAAATAAAAAAAATATGTTGTAAGTGTGTATGAAAATATAACAAAAATCCCACATTATGTACAATTATAATGTATTAAATATTGTTTCTAAAAATAAATACTCTCAATGAAAACCTTAGAGAATATATTGTCACCAGAACTGTCCTATGAGAAATGATAGAGTTCTTTAAAATAAAAAAAAAAAAAAAAAGAAAGAAAAAGAAAGAAAGAAAGAAAGAAAGAAAGGAAGAAAGAAAGTTGTTAATAAGAAAACATGGGAAGGTAGAAAACTCATTGGTATCAGTAATTATACAAGCAAATTCAGCACATGCTAAAATAGTTAAAATGGTGCATAGACCCTCATACCTTCATTCTGAAGACTGAAAAACAAAACAAAAATAATTATAACTACATTAATATGTTGAGAGGTAAAATGGAAATATGTAAAATGGGATGTTGAAAATTCCAAATGTGGCAAGAAATGGATTGAAAGTATATGGTTTTATTAATACTACATTTTCTCACTTTCTATTATTTTTATTTTCCTTTCTTTGTGGTCATGTTAACTGGTGAGCATTTCCAAGTAGCCTGTTATAATTAAAAGATGTTTTTTGTAAGCCTCATGGAAACCACAAGCAAAATTCCATTGTAGACAAACCAAAAATAATAAACAAGGAATTAAAACACAGTACTAGAATGAATTATTTAATTGCACAGGAAGACTGTAAGAGAGGAAGCAAAAAAGGAACTATAAAAAATATAGATGATAAGTCACAAAATGGTAGTGGCAAGACTAAACTCCAAATCAAAAAAATAAATTGTATATAACTGACCTATAAAGCTACTTTTTAATGCTATCATTTTAATTTTGATAAAAAAAATTCTTTAATGCTTTAAGAATAGCAGACTGTCATTGATTTGAAGCATCTTACTAATCTTTGATGTTCTAATTAATCCACTCATACTAATTAGGATAAAATAAAACTCTGTAGCTAAGCAGATAGACAGAATGACAGAAATATAAGGATCTCTTTACGAGAAAGGAACAAAAATGTTTTCCGAAAAGATCAAATAAACTGTAAGGATAAGTTTCAAGTATTCAGAAATCATTTGCATTCCTCCCTACAATTTTAGAAGTTTGGTACTTTATAACTAAAAATATCAAACTGTGAAATAAGGAAGTAACAAATGCTCTTCAAATTCTTCATAAAAGGAATAAAGTTAAAATATCATCTCAGGGGACTCAGAGAGATTCTCCTCTTTGGTGAGGAAATGTTCTGTAGCACATATGGAGTAGTAGCCAAGGAAATGAGCCACCCAGATCTCCTTTGGAGAACACAGTTGACTAACAGTCCAGCTGCAGCTCTCTAGACTCACAGCCACATCTGTGCCTAGGCCATCCTTCTCCCAAGATGCTGCCTGCCAATTTACAGAGAAGGGAATATTATTGCCAAACCAGTCCTGTGGAAAGTAGGAACAAATGACACTTTTCTTTGTCCAATTTTTTCTCAGAACTCACTGTAGCTTGAAACTTTTCCCACTCAATGCTTCTTCTTTGCCACGTGTCAAATCTGCATTGTGGACTGAAGGTTTTCCTTTATTCTTCATAGTCATTTACCCCAATAAATCTCTTGCATGTCTAATCCTGTCTGGGCATCTCCTTCTTGAAGAAGCAGAACTAATGCACTTTTTATAGCAAATTACATCAGGGAGTGCACACTAGTAACGAAGCTGTAGGATGTTTAGTAGTAATATATATATATATTCTCAGGATAACTTGTATTGTTAATTTTTGTAAATCTTATCAGCAAGTAACAGCTTTTTTCCTAAGGATGTTAGAGTTAAACTTTAGATATAGGATAATAAGAAAATATCATTTGATTTTTTCTTAATGTTATTTAGATCAACTTAAGTTGCTTAATATGTTACAGGACTACTGATATGAGAACATAAGTTCTCAGAAAATGTAAAGCTTGAGGGCATTTCTTTTTATTTAAGATTTCTCTGGCAACTGTGAATCTCAGTTTTTGAAAAACCTCAGAGTAAATACAATAAACAATAAATAATACTATTGAACAAACTTACAAATAAAATATCTGTGTGACCCTTTATATATTTATGTGGTGGTCACATTATCTATAAGCAGATTTTTTCCTTCATTATATAATCCAATAAATTAGATCAATCTATAAGGAAATCTTAGCTCCTTTTATGACTTTAACTCTTATTGTTTTATGCTTAAAGTGATAATTTTATTGGACTAAAACACAAATATGGAAACATTTATAGGAACCATAGCACACAAAATAAGTAAATATATACTAAAATAACCACATGCAAGCTGAGTTAAGTCTATTAAGCCAGTTAAGAAAGTTGGAATTATATATAAGAAAAACAAATCTTTAGTATGGTATGATCTGAGTATTAAATACCCCCAAACATTCACATATTGAATGCTTGGTCCCCAGTGCAGCACTGTTTATAGGTGGGACCTTTGGGAAGTAGCTGGATGGTGAAGGCTCTAATTCATTTATGAATTAGTTTTATGAAAGTGATCTCTTTCTCTTTCTGCTTTCACTATGAGCTAAGCTCTGCTCTCTACCATGATGTTCAGCTATGCTTCAAGCTCAAAATGATGAAGGCAAGTGACCATGGACTTAAACCTCTGAAACTGTGATCCAAAATAAATCTTTATTCTTTTGGCTTATCTTAGGCATTTTGTCACAGCAACTGAGAACTAACACACTAAAATAGTTCTTTACATTGTGTTTATTTTTTGCAATCTACTTAGTATGGAATTATTTTTCACCAAATAAGCAAAAGCAACTTTTAATTTTAGGAAAGAATTCAAATTCAAATCTATTTCAAAGTTAACCCTTCATTACTGTAGACAGATTATTATCCATCTTGTGACCTCTGGCTTGAGTTAACTATAAAGAATTATTATTAAGCCGGGCGCGGTGGGGCATGCCTGTAATCCCAGCACTTTGGGAGGCTGAGGCAGCAGGATCGCGAGTTCAAAGCCAGCCTCAGCAGTGGTGAGGCACTTAGCAACTCAGTGAGACCCTGTCTCTAATAAAATACAAAAAAGGGCTGGGGATGTGGCCCAGTGGTCAAGTGCCCCTGAGTTCAATCCCTGGTACCACAAAAAAAAAAAAAAAAAAAGAATTATTAACTATAAAGAATGATTTACTAATTATTAACTATAAAGAATTAGCTATGATGCTATTTGTTGAATATCTATGTGTATCATCTGCATCCATAAGACTGTGCTCCATAAATGGTACAGCACTGAAGTTGAAAAATGCCCCTACCTCTAAAATCCATCTGCTTACATCTAAATCTGGATTTATTTGAAAATAAGTCTTTACATATGTAATCAATTAAGAGGAGGTCATATGGGATTAGAGTGGGTTCTAAATCCAATGACTGTATTTATAAGAAGAGAGAAAGATTCAGACACAGACACACAGGAAAGAGGTCCTTTAGTTAACAGAGGCAGGCTTAAGTTGTTGCAAATGTAAGTCAAGGAACACTGTAGGTAGGGGCAACAAGCAGAAGCTAGACAGAGGCAAAATACAAGCCTTTCAAAGATCCTATTGATACCTTGATTTTCGATATCTGGCTTTAAAAATTGTGAGAGAATGCACTTCTATAGTTTAAGTCATCCAGTTTGTAGCTATTTGTAATGGCAACATTAATAAACTAATAAAGAAGCCTTTCAATATAAAAATTATTTCACTTATCAACAAATATCTTGCCCTTAAATTGTTTATAATTTTACTGCATCTTAAGAATATGGGTGATTAAGAATATGAAACATTCTTTATAATCTGTAAGCAGATGTAAACCATAATTTTTTCTGATAATGGTATATCAGCACTATCTTTAAATCAAATATACACTTAGAAAATAGTCACCATCACCTAAAGTTAAATTTTTACTTATGATGGATCAATAGTAGTATCTATGTATTGAACATACTCACTAGAATTTTCTACACTTAATGTCACTGAAACAAGTGAAAGCAAATAAAAGAGCATCAATTAAAACATTTGCCAATGTGCAGTACAGTATAAGCAGCCTTTGATCTCAAGGCATAATACATATTTTATGAAGAAAATTAATAAACTCATTTTGCAGAGCAATTTGAGATTTGTAGAAAAATTAAACAGATGTTGGAGTTCTCACATTGCCCTCTCCTTCTGCACATCATATCCTCTTTTTCAGCACCTCTTTTTATTGTGATATACTTGTTAAAATTAATAAACCAATATTAACACATTATAATTCAGTAATATTCATAGTTTATACTTATATTCACTTTCTGTGTTGCACAGTTCTATGGGTTTGGGTGAGTGTAAACTACTCTAATTCCATTACACAAAATCTTATAGAATGTTTGCACTCCCTTAAACGTCTTCTGTGATCTTTTCATTCATTCCTCCCACCTTTACACCCTTGTCAACCAATAAATATCTAACTACCTCTCTCATAATATCTTTTTGGAACATCACATAGTTCTTAGTTTTCTTCTTGTTCAGCTCTAGTAGTTCTTGTATATTTTGGGCATGATTCCTTTCCACCCGTGATTTGCAAATATTTTTTCTAGTCTGTGGTTTGTACTTTGATTTTATTAACATTGTCTTTCACAGAAAAGAAGTTTTCAATAGGTTTTTATTTAAGAATAATATTTTTTTACTTTATTCAGTGTCCCATATTTGTTACAAAATTCTAAAGGTACTAGGCCCTCACCTATGTCCCGTGCAGGGGGTGGAATCTGTGTTTCCTCTGTGTGTAATAGGCTGGCTGTGAACTAAAGCTAAGAAAGAGAAAACAGCAAAGAAATCACAGGACACAGGAAGTAACTTTAGAAAGCAGTAATGGGTTCTTCGACCTTAGAGGTGGAGCTTCCACACTGAAAAGAGAGTGGGAGCCTGCTTATGCTTTACTTATATGGGGAAACCATCAGAGGTTTTTGCATGGAACTTTCATTTGCCAAATAAGGTGGAAGGTGGGCTGTCTGGTTTCCAAAAGGTTATGTCCAACTCAGGAGCCACAAGATCGGTTTTCCTAGCCTAGCAAAGACAAATGTCAGTGCATTAACCAATTCAACTAGTGGGAGGAGTCACAAAACAGACCACAAGGCCAAAGCTAAATCTCCCTGGCTCAAGGCTGAGGAAAGATGCTCAAATAGCTCAGGGGTGGCTTCTCACATTAGGCCATATTTTTAAATGCTTTCACTAAGGCATTATAGTTATACATAATAATGGCCTTAATTATGACATAATTATACATGTATGAAATTTAATTTGCTCCATTTTAGTCACAAGTACTTCCTATTTCCCTGGAATCCTCCCTCCATTTGTTCCCTTTTCTCTACTCCACTGGTCTTCCTTCATTTTATTTGTTTAAAGCACATCAGTGCTTTAAAAATATACATAAAGATGAAATTCACTGTGTTATATTTATATTTATACATACCATTATTAGGTCAATTTCATTCTATAGTTCCTCCCTTTTCCTCTCCCTATTCCTTCCTACTTGATCCCTTGCCTCTACTCAGCTGATCTTCCTTCTGTTCACCCTTATTGTGCTCTAGTTCTTCATAGAAAGAAAACATTCAACCTTTTACTTTTTGAGTCTGGTTTATTTCACTCAGCATGATGTTCTCCAATTCCACCCATTTGCCAGCAAATGTCATAATCCATTCTTCTTTGTGGCTGAGTAAAACTCCATTGTGTATTGAAGGAGCCCTAATCAAGGAGATAGCTAAAGATTGCGGTTAGCTGAGAGCCATAAAAGATGTTCTAGTTTCCACCTGATATTCATACATTATTCAAAGAATCTTTGTATGCCCGTGAACACTGTGTGACACACCTGTAAGCTCGAGCTGTAAGCACTTGTCCTTGTTAAAGCTAAATGTATATAACCGGGTAAGGTTGGTTAGAGGGTGTGGGAAGAAGAAGAAGGTGGTGGTTGGAGTTAGAGCGGTTGGTTTTGGAGAGGTTACTGGAGCCGGAGAGAGAAGAAGAATAAAATACCTTTTTTCATTTTCATTCTGCCTCCGAATTTTCTCCCGTGGTGTCGTAGCTGCAAGCAACAGCATCAGGCAGCTAAAAGTGGTGGCCTGTACGGGGATTTCAGCCGGCAGGTAAGAAATAAGAAAATTTTAAAAATGGGAGCAAAAATAACAAAAAGTCAGTTTATAAAAGCCATGAATGAAATTTTCGATATCGAGAACTCAGAGGATAGTGAGAAAAGTGAACAAGAAAGTATATCTTCTGACTCAGTTGAGACCAGCAAGGAGAGTAGTAATGTAAATTCAAAAGTAAGAACTGCAAAAGCCATCAGAAACTTAATAAAATTAGCCGAGGAGTATGTACTCTCCTTAGAAGCTGAAACTCAGGATACTAGTGAAAGTGATAATAGTAACAAGGAGCCAAACCATGAAAGTAGGGTTTCCTCCACTAAGCAGGTTAGGAATTATGAAACTAGTAGTGAAGAGGAATCAAAAGCAATTTGGGGAGCACAGTCTCCAATAAAAAGAACAAAAAGAAATTAAAAAGGAGAAAAGACCATCAAATAGAGGAACCACTAGTGCCCTCTGATCCCTTATGGGTAGAATCCCTAACAGAAACAATAAGGAGTATTGATCAGAGTGTACGTACCCTTGAGGTAGAGATTGGTGGCCTTTCTGAGCGCTTATACGTGCTCGAACAACAAAAAGGGCAGGAGCACCTAGACCAGTCAGTATTTCAAAATGAAGAGGGACAAAGGTATCACCATTCCCTAGACTTTAAAACAATAAAGAATTTTAAAGAGGCGGTAATGACCTATGGGCCTCAAGCTCCGTTCACATTAAGTATGATAGAGTCACTTAACACCCTAATCTTAACCTCCTCAGATTGGAAAAGTCTATGCAAAATGGTATTAAGTGGGGGACAATACCTAATCTGGAAAACTCAATTCCAGGAACTTTGTTCAGAAATAGCAAAGAGAAATGCTGCAGCAGGTTTCCCCTCAACATAATATAGATATGCTCACAGGAGAAGGTCAGTTCGCCGAACTACAAGATCAGCTAATATACGATCCCGGTGTGTATGCCGAGATACACACAGCAGCTGTCAAAGCCTGGAAGACAATATCAGGCACAGGGGATCTGCAAGGCAGCCTATAAAAAGTTATACAGGGGCCTAATGAACCATATGCTGATTTTGTAGATAGACTCTTAAAAACAACATCTAGAGTTTTTGGTGAAGTCGATCAAGCTATGCCCCTAGTTATCCAATTAGCTTAAGAGAACGCTAATAAATATTGCCAGGATGCAATAAGGCCGTGGAGAAGTAAAAAAGACTTATCAATTTATATCAGACTGTGCAAAGACATTAACGAGGCTGTTATCACAGGCAACGTAATTGCTTCAGTGATGAAAGGTTCCTCCCCTCAAAATTCCCAAACGACTCAACCTAGAACAGAATATTCCAGACAAAATTATTATAATCAACCAAGATATGCTAAGCAATATCCCCCAAGGGTAATAAGATCAAACTCATACCGCGCTCCAGGCCAATGCCCCAGGTGTAAAAAGGGTATACATTGGGCCAATCAATGCCATTCCAGATATGATAGTTATGGAAATGATTTGTCCAGGATTTCAAAAAATGGGGCATGGGCCCCAATGCCCCGGGGCCCACAAATGTACGAGGCACTAGAGGAGGAATGCCCTCAGATCCATATGATTCCTCGTCATAATCCCTCCTACCCATTAACTCCCTTGTCAGAGGGACAAGTGCAGGATTAGATCTCTGTTCCACTGCCCGGATAGTCCTAACACCTGAAATGGGGATTCAGCTGATTCATACGGGAATCAGACGACCTCTTCCCTCAGGAACTATGGGACTAATCCTTGGGAGTAGTTCCAAGAGCTTATTAGGCTTTAATGTAATACCAGGGGTTATTGATTCTGATTATAATGGAGAGATTAAAATAATGCTAAGTACACACAAGGGCATCATTTCCATAAATCAAGGAGACAGAATTGCACAGCTGCTCCTCCTTCCCAGTCTCCACAATTCTTTTAAAAGCTTGCCACAAAATAGAAATAAGAGAGGATTTGGTCCCACTGGCTCAGGACCTATGGCTTGCTGGGTTCAGGATTGTTCACGGAGGCCTATGTGCAAAATAAAAATTCAAGGTATAGAGATGGAGGGGCTGATTGATACAGGAGCTGACTCTTTCATCATAAATCTACAACAATGGCCTAAGCACTGGCCTCTACAGAAAGCCTCAACCAGTTTAAGAGGCTTGGGATATAGTAATACCCCAGCACAAAGTGCTGTAATCTTAAATTGGGAAGATAACGAAGGGCATAAAGGAACATTCCAACCTTATGTTTTAAAGAGCTTGCCAGTTACCCTATGGGGAAGAGATATTCTACATTAAATGGGGCTACACCTAGCAAGCAAGCCTGCAGGTGTTAAGAATAAAAACCCTAATCATAATAAAAAAGGCAAAGGACATTTTTTCTAGGGGCCACTGAGAAAACAATTTTAAAAATACCATGGCTTTCTGATAAGCCAGTTTGGGTCCCTCAGTGGCCCCTATCCAACGAAAAATTGCAAGTGGCCCATCAATTAATTAAAGAACAATTAGAAGCAGGACACATAAAGCCTTCCACCTCTCCCTGGAATTCTCCCATATTTGTAATTAAGAAAAAATCTGGAAAATGGAGACTATTACAGACCTTAGAGAAATTAACAAAACAATGCAAATTATGGGCCCTTCTCAACCTGGACTTCTAATCCTGTAGCTATTCCAAAAAACTATTACCTTATAACTCTTGATATAAAGGACTGTTTCTTTTCCATTCCCCTACATCCTCTGGATGCCCCCAGGTTTGCTTTTTCAATTCCTTCTATCAATAATAATGGCCCTGATAAAAGATATCAATGGAAAGTATTGCCGCAGGGAATGGCAAATAGCCCTACAATATGCCAACTATATATGGACAGAGCTATACAGCCCATTAAAAACAAATATCAAAACCTCATGTGTCTACACTACATGGATGATGTTTTAATAGCTCACCCTAATCAACAAATCTTATTTACTATATTTAGTGAAATAACAAAAAATTTAAAAAAATACGGATTATATATAGCAGAAAAAAAAAGTTCAAAGCAGACCACCTATACTATAGTTAGGCTTTAAAATCATGGATACTTTTGTTAAACCCCCAAAAATTCTAATAAGTAAAGAACATTTGACCACCCTAAATGATTTCCAAAAACTACTGGGAGACATTAATTGTCTTCGCCCTACACTAAGCCTCACTACTGGACAATTAAAACCTTTATTTGACATCCTTCACTGCGAACATGGGAACCCTGATCCATCCTCACCACTGCGAACATTAACTCCTGATGTCAGGAGAGCTCTAAAAATTAGTAGAACAGGCCATTGAAAGATCCCATTGTGATAGATTTGATTTTGCTCAACCACCACCTAATATTGATTATT